>CM033435.1:5991262-8986893 GCA_019425775.1 Rafetus swinhoei | reverse complement strand
AGCTCCAGGGCATGACTGGGACCCTGCTGCTCACACATGTCCTGCCTGGGGGAGGGAAGGGGGGTGCTGGATGGAAGCAGCCAAGCCCCAAGGGCGCAGGCCAGACCCTTCCCCCCCACATCCCAAAGGGAGCCACACACAGACAGCACAGAGCCATGCCTGCCCGTGTGACACAGCAGATGCTCCTAGGAAAAGCACAGTGAGCCACCCCTGTGAGCATGACCTCCATGGAGCCCCTCAGCTGCTCCCAGCCCCTCTGCTGCCCCTGAGGGAATCCCCTGACTGTGGCCACAGACTTCCCTGGACTACTTGTCTGAGGGCTGGGGGGAGGGGAAGTGGGCAGCCTGGGCCTCAGGCCCAATGAGTCTTGCTGCAGGGACAGTACACGCCCAGTAGCCCTGGCTCCGTCTCCAAGGAAATCAATTGACAGTAGTCCAAGAACCCAGACCTCGTCTGCCACACTTGATCCCATGCAATGTGGATGTGTACTCAAACATGACTATAGCATCAACGGTGTATGCTCACAGAGAGTGAGAAGAGTAAAAGCCATGTGCTCTACCTTTGGGAGGGAGTGTACACAGTGCTAGACAGATAGACACAGCATGCCAATGGGCTAGGACACAGACAAGGGGTCTTCATTCAGTGATGTCTCCCAAGTGTTACAATCCATGGAGAATCACTTCACTTCTAGGATTCTGAGCTAGTCCTTACGTGAACACACACACAGGGGACCGATTGGGTCCAAGCCACAGCTGTATGGTGTAACGTGAGGCTCAGGGAGGAGGGCACGGGGTTCAGGGACACTGTGGGCAGGGCTGATTGACCGCCTCACTGTCTTCTGTGTTCTCTGCAGTGGGACCAGCCGGGAGCGAGGGACCATCCAGCCCTACACCGGCGCACCGACAACCCAGGCACCAGTCAGGTGGGCCAGGCAGCACGACCAGCTCCTCCAGCAGCACATGCAGGCCATGGAGCGGATGGAGGAGGCAGTCAGCACCAAGCTCTGGGCCAACCTGGAGTGGTGGCAGCAGGTGTGGGGCCAGTTCCTCCAGCGCTGCTACCGCACATGCGACAGCATTTCCACCCTCACGTCGCACATCGGCCATGCGATGCATTATGGCATGGCCTTGCCCCACCCTGCTGCCCTCCCTGCCATGCCCATGCCCCCTCCTGCCACCCCTCCTGCCGTGACTATGGCCCCTCCTGCTGCCCATCCTGCCATGACCGTGCCCCCCCTCTGCACCCCATCCTGCCCACCTCCCCATGCTGCCTGCCCCAACCCAGCCTGAAGGGTGCCAAGGCCTCCGCACCCGCAGAGGCGCTGGGAGGAGCCGCCCCTCCCAGCTCCTTCTTCCTCCCCCTCCCAGTTCAGAGCCCCCTCCCACTGCCCACCCTTCATCCCTATGTAAATAAATACAGTTTATTGTTTGATTAACAAAAACAGTTGTGTTTATGGAAGGTGAGGAAAGGGGTGGGAGGGAAGGGTAGGAGATGGGAGGGAGATGTGGACACCAGAGAGAAGCGACCTACTGTGGGGCCGGGAAGTACATCTCCCTGAGGGCCTCTCAGATGCGTACCCCATTGTGGTGTGCCTGCCAGATGGCGGCTGTCCAGGGCTGTTCAAACGCCCGGCCCTCGCCTGCCATCCACCCCATGAGGAAGGCCTCCCCCTTCCACTCCTTTATGTTCTGCAGCACACAACATGCTGCAACAACTTCTGCAATGTTCTGCTCACCCATGTCGAGATGGGTGAGCAGACAACAGAATCTTGCCTTTAGATTTCCAAAGGTGCCCTCCACCTGGTTGCGGGCCCAGTTCAGGTGCAGGTTGAATCTTTCCCGGCCAGGGTACATGCGTCCAGTGTACGGCCGCATGAGCCACGGCATGAAGGGGTAGGCCGCGTCCCCATGATGCACAGTGGCATGCAGACGTCCCCAACCATCAATTCCTGCTGGGGGAAGAAAGTTTCAGAGGATGCGAGCCGTTGATCTCTACCCATTGGACCTGACAGTCTAGACTGTTTTCTATCCATCTTACACTCCATTTATCCAATCCATACTCCCTTAACATGCTGGCAAGAATGTTGTGGGAGACCATATCAAAAGCTTTCCTAAAGTCAAGGTATATCACATCCACTGACTTTCCCATATCCACAGAGTCAGTTACCCCTAATCAGATTGGTCAGGCACGACTTGCCCTTCGTGAATCCATGTTGACTTTCCTGTCTTCCAAATGCTTCAGAATTGATTCCTTGATTTTCCGGGGACTGAGGTAAGGCTGACTGGTCTGTAGTTCCCTGGATTGTCCTTCTTCCATTTTTTAAAGATGGGCACTACATTTACCTTTTTCCAATCATCCGGAATCTCTCCTTATCTCCACGAGTTTTCAAAGATAATGGCCAAAGACTCCTCAATGACATTTGCCAACTCCCTCAGTACCCTCGGATGCATTAAATCTGGACCCATGGATTTGTGTATGTTTAGCTTTTCTAAATAGTTCCTAACTTGTTCTTTCCCCACCAAAGGCTGTCCGCCTTCTTCCCATACTGCGTTGCCTAGTGCATTTGTCTGGGAACTGACCTTGTCTGTGAAGAAAGAGGCACAGAAAGCATTGAGTACTTCAGCTTTTCCCACATCATCTGTCACTAGGTTACCTCCCTCATCCAGTAAGGGCTCCACACCCTCTCTGATCACCCTCTTATTGCTAACATGCCTGTGGAAATCTTTCTTGTTACCCTTCACATCCCTTGCTAGCTGCAATTCCAATTGCGCTTTCACCTTCCTGATAACTCCCCTGCATTCTCCAGCAATATATTTATACTCCTCCCGAGTCATCTGTCCAAGTTTCCACTTCTTGTAAGCTTCCTTTTTGTATTTAAGCTCACCAAGGATTTCCCCAGTAAGCCACTCTGGTTGCCTATCATATTTGCTATTCTTGCTGCGCATCGGGATGGTTTCTTCCTGTGCCTTTCAATAAGGCTTCTTTAAAATACTGCCAGTTTTCCTGGACTCGTTTTCCCTTCATGTAAGCATCCCAGGGAATCCTGCCCATCAGTTCTCTGAGGAAGTCAAAGTCTGCTTTTCTGAAGTCCAGAGTGTATATTTTGCTACTCTCCTCTCTTCATTTGTTCAGGATCCTGAAATCTGCCATCTCATGATCACTGCTTCCCAAGTTGTCACCCACTTCTACTTCCCTACTAGTTCCTCCCTGTTTGTGAGCAGTAGGTCAAGCTGCGCATGGCCCTGGTCGGTTCCTTTAGCATTTGTACCAAGAACTTATCCCCAACATTCTCCCAAAATTTCCTGGATTGTCCGTGTACTGCTGTATTGGTCTCCCAACAGATGTCAAGGTGATTAAAGTCCCCCGTGAGAACCAGGAAGTGATCTGGAAGCTTCTCTTAATTGTCCGAAGAAAGCCTCATCTACCTCATTCACCTGATCCGGCGGTTTATAGCAGACACCAACCACAACATCGCCTCTGTTGCTTCCATCTCTAAATTTAACCCCTAGACTCAACAGTCTTTTCTCCCTCTATATACTGGAGCTTTGAGCAATCATACTGCTCTCTTACATACAATGCAACTCCTACTCCTTTTCTCCCCCGCCTGTTCTTCCTGAACAGTTTATACCATTCCATGAGATTGCTCCAGTCATGCGAGTCATCCCACCAAGTCTCCATTATTCCAATCAAATCATAGTTCTTCGACTGGGCCTGGGCTTCTAATTCTTTCTGTTTGTTTCCCAGGCTTCTTGCATTGGTGTACAAACACCTTAGATAATCAGTTGGTTTGCCCTCCCTTCTCCATCAGAGTCAAGGGTCCTCCCTTGATGCTCGTTCTGTGTTTCTTCCTGGTATCCGACTTCCTCGCTTACCTTAGGTCTTTGGTCACCATCCCCCAACGAACCTAGTTTAAAGCCCTCCTCACTAGGTTTGCAAGCTTGCCCGAGAAGATGCTCTTTCCTCTCTTGGTTAGATGGATCCCATCTCTTCCTAGCAATCTTTGTGCCCAGAACAGAGTCCCATGGTCAAAGAAACCAAAGCCCTGTCTCCCACACCACCAGCGCAACCATGCATTTACTTCCTCAATTCGTCGATCCTTACCTGGAGCTTTTCCTTCAACAGGAAGGATTGGACAAGAACACCACTTGCGCTTCAAATTCCTTGATCCTTCTTCCCAGCACTACATAACCTGCAGTGACCCGCTCAAGGTCATTCTTGGACATATCTTTAGTTCCTACATGGAGAAGCAGGAAGGGGTAGCGATCTGAAGGTTTGATCACTTTTGGAAGACTCTCGGTCGCATCCTGAATGCAAGCTCCTGGTAAGCAGCACACTTCTCAAGATTGCAGGTCTGGACGGCAGATGGAGGACTCACTCCCTCTTAGGAGGGAGTTCCTGACCACCACCACCTGTCTTCTTCTTTTGAGGGTGATGGTCATGGAACCCCCATCCCTAGGACTATGAATCCCATGCCTTCCTGTAGATGGTGTTCTCTTCTGATTTCTTCCCTGAGAGGTCCCTGCCAAAGCATTCTCCACCGCAGTGCCTGTAGAGAGAGCCTGAAAGCGGTTACTTACCTCTACAGGAATGGGGGATACCTGAGTTGGCCTCCTTCTTCTTCTATAGGTTACATGCTGCCAGTTTTCTTCCTTGTCCTGTACTGCCCTGATTGGCTCTTCAGCCTGCTGTGCCTGCAGGATTAAACGCTGCCTTCTATCAAGGAAGTCTTCATCCTCTCTGATGGAATGTAGGGTCGATACTTGGGCCTCAAGTCCTCTAATTTTTTCTTCCAAAATGGTGACCAGCTTGCACTTAGTGCAGATGAAATTCCTTCTTTCTTCCAGGAGGAAGACAAACACGGCATATGCTGTACAGGTAGCAACAGCAGAGCTATCACTATGCATACCTGCCTTCCTTCAGAGAGATTACTCAGATGTTATTAAATGCCTCCTTGAATGGCAGGTGTGTAGTCAAAAGATTTTAAAGAATGGTGAGTGTCCCTCGCCTCCTTCCCAACTTCCTCTCAAAACTCCCTGTTTGCAAGCTCCCTGGTCACTGACTCACTCCTTCATAAAGCCCTGGACTGCCCGATAGCCCCTGATTAAGGCTCAACAATGCTTCTAGGTTTCAAACCCTGATTAGAAAGCTCTCAGCTTCCACCTGCCAGCCACAGCACACACTCCGTAGGGGGGAAGGGGGAAGGGAAAGGGTGAAAAAACACAAACAGCCAAACACAAGCTCAGCACACAGCAAGAAACCCCCAAACACAAACGCACACTACAGACAGCCACTTCCCTCAAGGGTCCTCTATTAGCTTCCTTCTTCACCTGGAGAACTCCCTCTCAAACTCCCTGTTTGCAGTCCCTGTTTGCAAGGGACACAGGTTGATGGCTCTGACAACCTGAAGAAGGGCACACAAACACAGAAAACATACAGAATGAGGCAGGGCAGGTGCATGAGCCCTTGAGGTGCCCACCCCACCTCTGATGCCCTCTCCCTCCAAACACGCCAGGGCCCCCTTGCCCCAGAGCCCCACCAGGGCTATGTGAGGGACACACCCCTGGGTGATGGGGCTTCCCCCACCACCTCTGCCCCCTCCCCCGAAGCCTGGACTCGTCCCTTCCCCTGGGCCTTAACTGCATCAAGACAGCACCCACTGTGGAACTGCCCACCCCGAACTGGTTTGCCACCAAGCGGTAGCTGTCCAGGGTGGCCAGCTTCCACAGGGCGATGGCAACCGTCTTGTTGACGGGGATGGCAGGCCGAAGCTGGGTGTCACATCTGCAGAGCGCAGGGGCAAGCCAGGCACACAGATCCAGGAATGTCTGCTTCCGCATTCTGGAGCCACTGCTGGTCATCCCATTGCTCCAGGACCAGCCGATCCCACCAGTCGGAACTGGTGTTGAGTCTTCAGTATCTCCTCTCCACGGTCGGGCAGGGATGCCCAGCGAAGCGGCTGCATCCAGGGAGAGGGACTCCAGATTGAGCTCAGTGTCGAGCTTGTGCAGGAGTAGGAAGACAGCATAGAGCAGCAGCTGCACGCACTCCACAATGGATGTGTGGGGCCAGAGCAGGCACGGGGCCATGCCTGGCTCCATGGCACAGCAAGGAGAAGGCAAAAGTCCTCAAAGGCAGTAGGGCACAAGCTGTGGTGTCCAATGAGGCAGAGGACAACCACAATAGGCACTGCTACAGCTTTCAGCCCCTACGAGAGGTCCCAAAGCACACAGCAGCAGAGAAACGGCTGTCCACGGTGATCCCTTTAAGCACGTGTCTCAGCAGGGCTCCGACCCCCGCTCTCAGAAGGTCCTGGTGCCCTTTTGCCCTGTCCTAAGTGGTTCCGGGGGGAGGTCTTTGCGCAAGAGTGTCCTGCCAGCGATGCGCTTTCAGCAGTGTGGACGTGCTCTTGCACAAGTACTTTTGTACTTGTACTGGCTATTAGCCAGTATGGTTAAGGAATGGTGTCCCTAGCCTCTGTTTGTCAGAGGGTGGAGATGGATGGCAGTAGAGAGATCGCTTGGTTATTACATGTTCGATTCACTCCCTCTGGGACACCTGGCATTGGCCACTGTTGGCAGATAGGGTACTGGGCTGGATGGACCTTTGGTCTGACCCAGCATGGCCAGTCTTATGTTCTTAAGAGTTCTTGCGCAAAACAGTTCTTGCGCAAGAAGCCTGCAGTGTAGACGTAGCCCCAGAGACATGACTTAAATATTCAACATAAAAATAATCTATTTCAAGCGGTAGGAACATCTGGCATCAGAAACCTGCAGCATTTGTCTTTACGTTTTGAAGTACACAGGATTTTTACAAGTTTCATTAAAGAGTATCTTCTCAATTAAAAAAAAATTTTTTACAATGCCCATTTAATTTTTAAAGTAGGAACCATTTCCTTACCTGTTGTAAAGCAGCTTATATTTTCAGTGGTATGAAAGCTGTTGTTATGGAAAAAGTATTTTTTGAAAGTTAGTTTTCCCTCTGCCTCTAGGACTACTGTGAAAATAAAATAATAAATGAACACCACCACTCCTAGACCTCCACACGCCCATTCTGCAAGACATAAAGGAAACTTGTATCTTCAGAGTTCCTGCTACTGCCCGTAGTCAGACATAGAATCATAGTATACTTGAACTGGAAGGGACCTCGAGAGATTATCAAGTCCAGACCCCTGCACTCACAGCAAGACCAAGCATGGTCTATATCATCCCTGACAGGTGTCTATCTAACCTGCTCTTAAAAATCTCCAGTGATGGAGATTCCACAATGTCCCTAGGCAATTTATTCCAGTGCTTAACCACCCTGACAAGTTAGGAAGTTTTCCTAATGTTCAACCTAAACCGCCCTTGCTGCAATTTAAGCCCATTGCTTCTTGTTCTATCCTCAGAGGCCAAGGAAAACAATTTCCCCCTCCACCCTGTGACACTATTTTAAATACCTGAAAACTGCTAACATGTCCTCTCACTTTTCTGTTTTCCAAACTAAACAAGCCCAATTCCAGTACATCCAGGATTTCAGTACGTATTCTAGATTTGATAAAACAAGTTGTACCACTGCTGCATATTTTTCTGAACTATTGTTTTTGACTCCCCCCAAAAAAGTGTAAAAGAATAAATCCTCAGATATTCAGCCTTGGTATCTTTGGTAATTCAGTGGAGAAAAAAAAAAAACAACATTTAAAAACTGTAATGTGTGCTATGACTTGGCATGAAATGTTTTTTTATGATCTCTTAAAAGCAGCATGTTCACACGGAATTATTTTTATACCATCTCACCCTCTTTCACATTCTGCATTCAGATATCTTCTATTTCCCTCCTTTTTTCCTACATTCAAAAATATCTATGTTCTTTCCCCAACTTGCCTTATGAGTGTCAGAACATTGGTTCAAAATATTTTTTCTTCTGACATTTTCATTCTAATGTCTAGAACAAAGAAGAAATTTTGAAAAGCCTTAACTAAACATCCAAACTTTTGTATGCATACGCTAAGATTTTTAAAAATAACTAAAGATTTTGGGTTCAGGGAAAATCTTAATTTCAAAAAGCACTGTGCACTTGTCCTCCAGAAATCATGCCCCTACAAGGCATGTCAAGTTAGGAAACAAAAATCAACAATTATATTTTAAAAACTTGGCCTAAATATTAAAATATTAATCTATCCCTCCAACTGAGTCATCTAGGCCACAATTGGAACAGGCATTTCAGCTTCACTTTCAAAAGCTTGATAGAAATTTACCCCCTAGTTTTGTCTAATTATGAAAGCATCCTTTGAGCAACTTCAGAGAAAGTTTGCTGAAAGTTTAATTGAATTTAATCAAAAAAGCCAAGATAATATTGCCCTTTAATCTGGTAATGACATAGGAATGTGGTTGAGTTGTGTGATGGGGCATCTGGCCCTTTAAGGGTAAAACCCATCTCTGGGGGTATGTCTAGACTGCATCCCTCTGTCGGCAGAGGGATGCGGATTAGGCAGGTCGACATTGCAAATGAGGCAGAAATTTAAATATCCTGCGCCTAATTTGCATAAAAATGGCCTCTGCATTTTGCCGACTCAGCACTTTGTCAGCAAAAAGAGGCAGTCTAGAGGGTGATCTGTCGAGAAAGAAAGCCTTTTTCGACAAATCCGTTATGCCTCCTGCCGACAGAGGGATGCAGTCTAGGCATACCCTGGGAGAGGGCTGAGAAGGCAAAGCCCCAAGGCTGGGACAGGTACTAGCTAATTAGGGCCCAGCTAAAGGCTCCTGGAGGAGGACTCACTCTTGCTATAGCTGTGGAGCAGGAGGGACCTAGCTGCCAGGGAAGCTAGAAGCTTCCTGACTTAGAAGCAGGGCTGGGGAAAGGCAGAAAGAGCTGGGAAGCTGTGGCCAGGCAAGGTCTGCAGAGCCTGAAACAAGGCCTGAGGCTACTAGTGCTGCAGAGAGTCAGCCAGAGTAGGAAAAGGTCAATACCGCCTTCCCAATAATGAATGACCATTTCAGGCTGCAGTTTGCCCCTGCAGTAAGGAGTGAGATGACGACTTGCAATGGGTCATGAGGCAAGGTGGGTATAGGGGAATTGGGGTTCCCAAGGAGTGGAAGACCCCAGCACTGTGATAGGGCAGTACTTAGAGGTAGAGAAAAAAATGGTAACTGTGGGTAAGACACCAGCCAAAAGGGGGTGCTCCATAACTGAATGAGCTAATTCCTGAGTGCCCAGCAGGGGAAGCCCATGGCGGTGTGTCACAAGCTGTGACAAATGGAAACTATATCTTGTCTGCACTTGAATCAATGTACATTTAAACATACTGCTCTAACAGGCTCCTGCTGAAAATTTTCCTAAGATAATGTAGCCACCTTATACCTGAGTGAAAGCATGATGCTTCACTAAGGTTTAGGAAATAACAGTGTTTGAACATGTTTTGATTCCATCCATTTCAACTGATCTAATCATGGGGCCATAGTTAAGCTATGTTTTAGTGATAGCTGATTAAAGAAATGAAATTTCAAATTTCAAATTGAAAAATAGGCCAAAAAATACTATTTTTGACCAGATTTGAAATTGCTATTTAAAATAAATAAAAATATATTTTAAAAAATCAATAAAGGGACTAGCCTTTCTTGAAACCTTTCACCCATTTTTTTTCAACCAGGTCTGGATTTTAACAGACTTTTTCAACAAAGCTCCATTCTGAGGGTACATCTACACAGCACCCTAAACCTGAAATAAGATACGCAATTTGTGCTACACAAATTGCCTATCTTATCTAGAATCTGTTTTGAACTAGCTTATTTTGAAATTTGATGCATCTACACAGCACCAAATTTCAAAATAACATGCTATTTTGAGCCATCCCTTAACCCTCGTGCAATGAGGTTTACCGGGATGGTGAAATAATGCACCCGTTATTTTGAAAACTATCTCAAAATAACGGGTGGCTTGTGAAGACGCTGGGTAGCTATTTCGGGATACTGGAGGTAGACGTACCCTGAGTTGAAATGGGAAAACAAAAACATTTGTGGGCTTCTTCTACTCCCCAATTAAATAAACCAACACAACAACTCAACAGATAGCATAGGTAGTATTCAGTGGCTTAATCACATGTTAAGAGCATGGACACAACATCAGTGACTTCTTAAAATCTGTTTCTCCAATGGCACCTGGGCTATGTATAAAAAGTAGAGCTGGTCAAAAAAAAATCCATCAAAACTTTTTTTACGGAAAAAATTGAGTATTTGATATAATGACAAATGCCATTGAAATTGTCTGTTTTCCTTGATTTTTGTTATTATTTGTTGGAAGACTGAAATCCCAACTTTTTTTTGTTTTGTTTTTTTGTCTGTTTTTGATGAAAAATTAAAATTCTTCAGTTTTCCAAAAAGTCAAATTTTCCATGGGAAAAAAATTTGACTGGTTCTAGTAACTCCAACTTCTGTCCCTATATACTCTTCCACTTCCCCAACCTCTGTCTCCACAGAGAATGAATTCCTGAGGGAACATCCTATTCCCTTTTAGGAATATTGAGAAAGAACACATGATGTGCTCGGGGCTATCATAAAATGAATAATAATAAATAATGACTATACCTAGCATGAGGCTCTCAGATTTACTCACCCCACCAAAAACCCCAATTACTCTTTTTGGCTCATATTTCATGCTTCCGCCCAATGGATGCAACACTTTATTTTCAGATAATTATGCCTTGCAGACACAGATAGAGGCAGTATATATTTTCAGCATATTGGTTTAAATAAGATAAAATGCTTTCTGGACTACTGTGGAGATTTTAATATTTAATGTGCTGACAAAAATCTTTCATTTTATACTCTCTGTATATTTCTAATGCAATTTTAAATTAAACTTGTTAAAAGTATTTCACCATAGAAGATTAGGTTTGGAAGAGAATTCAGAAGGTCATCTAGTCCAACCCTGTCATATTCCTTGAATTTCAGTTTACACTCCAGATTGCTGAGGTTCTTTAACATCTGACGACCTTTCCACTTTACTTTGCATATTCTAACATGACGATACATATATATCCATGCTACTTTGCATTTTTTTGTGTTAGGTAACTTGCTAAATATCAGACTGTCAAGGTTACAAAATACTTTGAAATCTACTTTTCAGATTGTATATTGCATATTGCAATTAAAAGAACAATAGCAAAACCTTTCAAACCAGCAAATTAACATGCCCACCCACGTGCCAGAGGTAGGGCCAAACTCATGTTGTGCACTAGTAATAAAAAACTCCTTCAGTCTGAATGCTTTTGAACAAATCAAATTCAAGTGGGGATTAGCTCACTTTTGCAATCAGCCCCCTTTCTTAGTAATTGGCCAAATCAAATTCACAGATATGAAAACTAGTCACGGTGTGGATGGGGAATGCTGTTGCATTATATGGTCTGTCTCTAGATCTGAGTTATACAGCTTGAACTTTTCTCGGATTAATACTGAGCTCTCCCCTTCCCCCCCCATTACACTAGTTTTTCATTCTTAACTTCAGTTGAGTTTAGCAGTACAATCAAAGGCTCTCAATGAGACATCTCACTATTTCTACATATGCATATTAAAGTGCAAATGAATGGAAAGTCCAGTCCTCATCATCCCCATGTTAATTTATGTAGTAAACGTGTAAGTACCATTGCTAATTGCTGTAAGAGCCAAGCAAAATATTGGCAATGAAACTGGAAACCAGTTTAAACTTTCCTGGTTTCATTACAAACTCTAAACTCTGGCAACATTTGCTGAGGACTTCCTTTCAATGGAACTGACTTGATTAATAATCCTTTGTCAAAACCAGATGAAAGTCACCAATTTAGGCTTGAGTTTTGCTTTGAGTCTGTGGCTGTTTTCACACCCCCAAAATTCAAACTTGAAATGTAGTGAGTTGAAAAGCTCACACACATGAAAACAAATGTTGAATTCTACTCTCTAGTTCACCAGTGAGAGACTGAAGATGGGAGCTTGCAGCTAAAGTCAGCGCCTTCCTTCTCCAGTTGGGCTGAATTGGAAATGCATTAGCATGTCTTCCAATAATCCACACTGGAGCATATGGCCAACCCTGCCCACAGCATGTAGCCACAAACCTGCAAATTCTTTACATTTGGTCAACCTCTAGCAAGCAGGGTGTGATGACAATAAACATTTAGATGGACCATGAACCAGCTGTCAGCATAGTTGGAGAGCTTGCTGTACTGCGTAAAACTGAACAAGTGGACGTTCATCATGGATTTATCAACGTCACAGACCCGCTAGAATGACAACACTGCAATTAGCCCATGCCACTTTCTTTGGCTTCGAAGGCTCAGGCTAAGGGGCTGCAGCTCAATTTCTGGGACCCTCCCACCTTGCAGGATCCAAGAGCTTGGGCTGAAGCCCAAGCCTGAACACCTCCACTGCAATGAAAAAGCCCCTCAGTCTGAATCAGATGGCACAGGCCTGGCAGGGATTTTTAATGAACAGACCATACCCATTGAGAACTGAAAAAAAAATTACCAGCTTTCAACGTACCTCAAAGATAAGCGAGTAAGATGTTCAAAGCTGCTTAAATGAATGGGAACTTGGCATCTAAAACTCGGCTACGTCTACACTGTAGCCTTCTTCCGGGAAAGCTCATGCAAATGAAGCACGGCGATATTTCACGTTTTTTTCCGGAAGAAGGCTACAGTGTAGACATAGCCAAATTTGGCAACTTTTGAAAACCCAGCCAATGTTACTAACATTAGGCATAGCAGTGACTAATTAGATCACTATAACTTTTCCCGTTAGTTGGCCCTGATTTCAGCATCCTACTGAATGCTAGAGATGTCTTGTGCAGCAAAGGTGCGCAGCTGTGCACAGGCCACCACAGGCAAATCAAAGATGGAACAGAAAACTGAAGCCAGAGTGATAGGGGTTATGATATAGATCTTCTACCTGCTGACAAGGGCTACTTGAATCCTTTCAAGAGTTTCATAGCAGGTTTTGTTTGTTAAAATAACTACTGACAGTTCTTATCTCAAGTAATCTTTACCAGTCAATGTTTAAAGGTAGTCTACTCTAGTTTATCGTGTGTTAAAATTGTTGTCTATCACTTTAATTTTTTCTGGTCCTATTAGCAGGTTCTGTAGGGAAGGTGCAATCTGGGTCAAGCCAGTAGCAATCCATCTGCAATGAGTGAGCCTTGAGCAAGGTGAGCTGATTTGTGTGTCTCTGCCTTAGGGAGCAGCCTGTTTTCTCTCACTCAGTTTTTTGGTTCTTGTTCATTAAGGTTCTGGTTTTTAAGAAATAAAGCTGTTTTACGTTGCAACTTTCAAAAAAACATGTTATGCTTTTTATCTAATTTATCTGTTTGTATGCTGTGAACATAATATAGCAGGGGTTCTCAAACTTGTGATACCATGACCCCCCTCTCAGTTGCTCGCGACCCCCCGGGGGGTTGGGACCCACAGGTTGAGAAATGCTGTAATATAGGATTGGGTATTTAAAGCAGCTTTTCTCACCACTACACCATTAGCAAAAATTGTCATTGGGACGGTGACCAAATTTTGAAATGTGTGGTCACTCAATGCACTTAGGCTCGTAACAAAATGAGGGCTATTGTAAGCTACGCTGCACACAGAAGGAACCTAGCATTTGGCATAATGGTTAGCTTTTCAAAGCAGGCTCCTTCTCTGTGTTACACAGAAGATGTGCAAGGCATTTCTCTCTTCTATGAATGCCACCTCTAGTCTAGTCTAGGTAATGTTTATGACCTAAAATCTCCAATAGCATATACGATGCAGCTGCAAAGTATCCCAAGGATCTGGTCCACAACTTTTATACAAATTCCTGGGAAATGAAGGCTCCAAGTTTCACATGGCTCCATTACTTTCTGACACTTGCTGCATCATAGTAATGCAAGTCAAATGCCTTATTGAAAGTATGACATAAGATGGTGTATGTCTACAGAGTCATTCCACTTTACTTACTGTGCTGTTTTGCCTTTGTTTTATTTTGAAAAGCGAAGGAAGAAATAAATCTCTTCAGTCAACAGCCATTTGTTGTTTCAAAAAAATGGAAGTTTGTGGCTGAAATTAGAGATTTTTTTCCAGGTACAAAAATCTTGTGGTGTTTACTTTCCACATTCAAGGGCAAGTACTGCTTACCTTGCTTCTGTGACTGGATGGGTCCTCTTCCATAGTAGGAAAAACCTAGCTACCATCTCTCTCTCATGTACATTGATGGGTGGGGAGGAACAACCCACACTCATTATGAATTAATTGTAAAGCAGTTTGAAAGGTGATCTCTCTTTTGACGAAGGGTTTTGCTCTATGATTGGATGTTTAAAATTCTATTCACTTTATGCTTTTTAAAAAAATCCCACATTCAAGCTGTCACAGATTGAAATTCCTGGAGAAGTCCAATTTTTATCTGGAAATGCTTTATTTGCAGCAGTTATATGTTAAAAAGTAATTGTTTTTTAGCAGCTATAAAATAAGTCCTATCCTTCTTGTCTGTTGGAATATTAAGAGCTAGAATGGAATGCTAGTGACTACAGTAGAAATAACTAGCCACATGCTGGTATTTAACAGTGTTCTTGTGATAGGGCTTTTAGTACTGAAGCCTTTTTCTTCCCTTCTACACATGAATGCTTGCTTTATTACAGAAAATGGGTTTCTCAGCAGGAAAGCAATGGCAACAAAATGGGCCCCTGGCTCAGGAACCTAATGTTGTGAGAGCCAAGAATCTGGTTAGAATAGGATATTCCCTGAAATAAGTTCATTAACTGTTTGACCTTTCCTACTCACTAGGAAGATAGAAGTATCAATGCAAATTGAACAAAAATGCTGGACCACCTAAGATGTTGCTACATCAACTTGTCAGTGGGAATTGGTTATAAAAACAGAAACCAACATCTGTTGCATAACTGACAGGCGCTGTAAGATTCAAGCAAGGAAACTGACCAAAAGTCATTAACATTCCCAAACACTTTGCGGGTAGGTACACTGCTATTCAAACAGGCTTTGTGTGCTGAGTTACAGTACAGAGAGTACCCTTTGCTCAATCATGCCTAACCCTGCTGTATTCCGAAGCTGACAGGTTGCTTCTGTGTTTACCATATTTTACAAGTAACTGAATGTTACTGGAAAACAGTAATTAGTCTGCTTGTTCTCACAAGTTTTTAAAAGCAACAATATACCTATGGATTTATTAACCCGAGTGTCAGAGCACCAGGCTTCATGTGGCCTTTTTCACACATAATACAAGTTTTATAGTATAAAGAAAGAAACGTGAAAATATTTCTTACCCATATTGCATGTTTGGTTTGTATTCTGAGTGCTTTTCATAACCTCAAGAAGGTGATAAACATTGGAAGAAAACAAGTAGTTCTGGAGCTTTGATTTGTGCATTCTGTCCCTCCTTTGTATGTCCATTGTCAGCCTTCCCCATGGCACAGCCAGTTTAGCCCCAGTGCCACAAGTCCTAGAATCCCGCAAACCGGCAGATATCACTTCCACAGTCACCCCTCACTCGGAATCGCGCTTCTCTGCCGCGTGTAGATGCGGGCAGTTATTCTGGGCTAGTCAGTTTCCAAAATGGCAACCGCCCAGGAACATGCTAATGAAGCGCAGGATATTTAAATCCCGTGCTTCATTTGCAATTTCGGTAGCCCTCATTAGCCTCCCTAATGTAGGCGAACTAGGGGACTAGTGTAGACGTACCCTAACTAATGCCAAGTACTGCATAAACTATACAACAAAGTACAAACATGACTTAAAACTATAGTTATTACATTGGGCTATGACAGACCTGGTATGCACAGTGCAGTGGATCATTGTTTTGGGCTAGGGAAACCAGCACTGAGTGGCGGGATCACATTATCATGCAGGTTTGGGATGAAGAACTTTCTGATGCATAAAGAACCATCTTATCACTGCCACCTTACTTGTTCCACTTGCTTTCCTCTCTCCCCTCTCAGACTCTGAATATATTATTGAAAATAAATAGGCAGCATTTGTTGTCTCTGGCCTGCTACAGGGCCAGCCTTAAGCCGATTCGGCCGAATCAGGCCCCGCGCCTAAGGGGGGTCCCGCGCCCCTGAACCCGGAAGTGCCGGCGAGTTACAGAGCCGGGGGCCCTGCTCCAGCAATGTGTGGAGCTGGGTCCCTCCCCCAGCTCTGCCTGGAACGGGCCCTGGACCCCCTCTGCCGGCCCCCCCGCGCGTCCTCCCACCCTGCCCCCAGAGCGTCCCCCTTGGCCCCAGACCGTCCCTGCCGTGCACGGCTCAGCGCAGCTCCCCCTTGCTGCCTGCTGCTGCTGCTTCCATGCGCGCTGCAGGTGGGCAGGGAGGATGCCTGGGCGTGACATGCTGTCACGGCCCGGGATTTTAAAACTCCTTGGAGGCACGTTGCAGGGCTGCCTCCGGGTTCAGCCTGCGGGGGCCTGAGTGCAGACTCCGACCCTGCAACGTGGAAGGCAGAAGATAGGGAAGGGGCGGGGGCAGGGGCAGGGGCAGAGGCAGGGGCTTGGGTGGAGGGGGAGGGGAAGGGGCTTGGGCAAAGGAGCTTGGGGCAAGGGGGAAGAAAGGGGAAGGCACCAAGAGACAAATGGCAGGGGGCCAAGTGCAGACAATGAGGGAAAGGGCAGGAGGAGGTGTCAGTGGGAGGGTGACAGAGTGATGCTGGGAGAGGAGAGGAGGGGAAGGGCATTGGGGGCTAGAGGGGAGAGGAGGTGCTGGGAGAAGGCTTGAAAGAAGGGGGGCATGAGAAAGGTGAGGATGGAGCAAGTCATGTGTGAGGGCACAGAGGGGCAGGAGGGGAACAGGGCAGAGAGTGGTGAGGGGATGGGCACCAGGGCAAAAGAGGGCAAAGGGGGCAGGGGCAGTAAGGGAAGGGGGAGGCACCAGGAGGGTGCAGGGCTAAGGGAAGGTGCAGGTGCCAGGGGATTCTGGGGTGAAGCAGAAGGGCAGACACCTGCAGGGGAGGAACCAGCACCAGAGGAGAGAGGCAGGGTAAGTGTGTAGAGGGAGGTGTTAGAAGAGGGGTAGCTCACATGATCAGAGTGGGACTACTGGAGGAGTGGGCACAGGGGGGAGAGAACGGCTGGTGGAGGGAGGCAGGTCGCAGGAGGGCTGAGGGCAGTGAGAAGGGCAGGAGTCAGGACAGCAGAGGAGGGTGAGGAGTTGGGGGGCAGCAGGCACCAGGGGAGATGATGGAGCAAGGAGAGGAGACATGGCAGCAGAGAGAAAAGGTAAAGGTTTATAAAATATTTATTAATAACTTGGTATGCTGCCCACAGCCAGTTTGTTTGCGCCACGGTGCAGTTTGGGTTTATGTGGGATCAACACGTGGCAGGCGAGTGGAGCCAAAACAAAAAGTAGTCAGTGTAATGATCTTCTGTTGATATGTGTTTTAGTAGTTAAATTCTTGGACTGTCATTGCTCATGAAAAGTGCTGTCACCTGGGTAGAAATCGGGTAAATATTGCATTTTATTAATATCAGCAGAACTGACTTAAATGGGGCCTGTGTGTTGTGTAGTCTTGCCTTAATCTTTGTATTCATGCCTGTGTGAGAGAAGCTATTTGTATATATTTGCCTGCATATGCAACCACACTTAAGTTGAGGCCCTCAGCATGTTCTGTAAGTATCAGTGTGGCCCCTGGGGCTTCCAAAGTTGAGTTGCCCTAGCTCATCCCTGACAGGTGTCTGTCTAACCTGGTCTTAAATATCTCCAGTGATGGAGATTCCACAATCTCACTAGGCAATGTATTCCAGTGTTTAACCACTGACAGGCAGGAAGTTTTTCCTAATGTCCAACCTAAACCTCCCTTGCTGCAATTTAAGCCCATTGCTTCTCATCCTAACCTCAGAGGCCAAGCAGAACAATTTTTTTTCCTCTTCCTTATGATACTTTTTTAGGGTATGTCTACACTAGCCCCCTAGTTCGAACTAGGAGGCTAATGTAGGCATTGTAAATGAAGCCCGGGATTTAAATATCCCGGGCTTCATTTACATCTTCAGCGCGGCGCCATTTTTAAATCCCTTAGTCCGAACTCCGTGCCAGCGGCTGCGGCAGTCAGATAGTTCATATTAGGATCTCTAATTCGAACTACGTTACTCCTCATGGAGCGAGGTGTAGCTGGTGGTTGAATTAGAGATCTGGTAGCTACTACTCCGTGCCGTGTGTAATGAACCGCAGTTCGGACAAGGACATTTAAAAATGGCGGCACCTGGAAGATGCAAATGAAACCGGGATATTTAAATCCCCGGAGCTTCATTACAACCAGTACCTACATTAACCTCCTAGTTCGAACAGAAGACTGTTTCTACCATAGATAGCTGCTCTCATGTCCTTTTAGGTCTTCTCTTTTCCAGGTAAACAAGGCCAATTTCTTCAGCCTTGCCTCATATCTCATGTTCTCTAGACCTTTCATCATTTGTGTTGATTTTCTCTGGACTTTCTTCAGTTTCTCCACGTTTCCTGAAATGTGGCGCCCAGAACTGGGCATGATTCTCCAGCTGGGGCCTAATGTAGATGGCTCATTCCCTGCCTAGGGGACATGAGACTGGGTGGGTTAATTTCCAATCCTCCTGTTTATTCTTTTCCTAAGCCAGGAGGGCACAGTAGTTCTGATGGGGGCTCTGCAGGAAGGCAGCCCGCACTGCTCCCTGCCTGAAACCTTGTGCAGGTGTTAAACAGCTGTCCAGCCCACCCTAGAGGTGACTGCATTTCAGCGTGCCTGAAACAACACTGCACCAGCAATGGACAGGAGAATGGCTCCCGGGCATGGCTTGCTCATGACGGCTTCAGTCCCGTTGATGGGCCTCAGCCACTTTCCTTCCACTCCCCAACTTTGCTATGGGGCTGTAGACTCTGGGGGAGAGGGGTGGAGGCAGGCAGAGGTGTCTCCCTGCAGCAGATGTAAACATGTCTCTGTATTAATCATTCTCTCATTGAAGTTTTTAGCTTTGTAGTGAGTCCTTTTACATGAAAACTTTGTATTACGTCTTGGTAGAATAGTCCCTAGGACAAGTGAGGCAGAGACTGTCCCTGTGGGGTGAATGAGGTGGGAATGGATAAGGCGGAAGGTGAGCACCTCTGGGCAGTTGCAAAGGTTGGAGAGGGGATGGAAGCCAGATCCAAGATCAATGAGCCCTGGGAAGTGGGCCCATTGAAAGGAGACTGGACCTGTGGATGCCTTGGGGTCTGCAGCAAGGGCCTGCTTTGGGAAGCCCCCTCTTTGGAGGTGAATGTGGCAGCATTGAGACACCACCCAGAAGCAGGCGCCACAGACACTAACTGCAGATTCATGGACGGCTCTCACAGATCTTGCACATGCATAAGATGATAGATCTGCAGGAGGAGGGGCAGTGGTGTAGTGAGGGGGCCGGAGGGGTCAGTTGCCCCTGGGAGAAAAATAATTAAAAATTTAGTTAAAAATAGATGTCACACGTTTTTAAAAGGAATACCATATCTCCTGCCTTTTGTCTATTTTTGTCTCTTTAGGCCCCCAGTTAAAATTTTCAAAAGCACTTGAGTGACTAAAGTCATTTTTGAAAATTGGACTTGGAAATCTAAGCTCAGATTTTCAAAGGTAATTAAGCTCCTAAAGAGACAGTTGCCAACTCGTATCTTCAAAGATATCTATCTGATCTTTACACACCTTTGAAAATCTGGTCATAAGTGTCCTAGTCAGTTCTGAACGTGAGATGTAGGAGCCCAGTCCTAATTCCTTCAGGCTTTTTTTTTTTTTAATTTGAACATTTATCTACACTAATTCCCCTCCTTTCTCTTTCACTATCCAATAAATGCATGGATCAAAATTATAGGTGCTTTGTGAATATGCTGACTTGAGAGTGGAAAGATTTTATATTGTCATGTATGATTCCTAGTAACCCATCTCAAATATGAAAAACTAGGTTGATACCTGTTCATATCAGGAGCTGTTGAATTCAGTTCACCATTTGCAGTATCTCATTAGGATATTTAGTGGAGAAGATATTGGGTTTTTTTTATTTATACTGTGGGCAAAGCATGGGCTCACAAGAATTCCTCCATTGTTTTACCATGAGTCTCAAAACATTTGGTGTTTTTCTAAAGGCCTGGAATCAATTGATTATGTAGGAATCTCAGCTTTCATTTAAAAAAAGTTCTCTATACTTCTGGGCCTTACAGCTAAGGAGGAAAGCTTTAAAACATGAACCATAAATACTTAAGAAACAAAAGGCCAATAAAAATCCAACATGTTTTATTTTTAAAAAATCTTACGATTTGTAGACCATTCTCATAACTTTGTGTAGGCGTTCCTTGTGATTTTTGGGTTGGCAATACTGCTCTTTGATTGGTGAATTTAGAGAGGTCTCTCCTTCAGTTTCCCTTTCCACCCTCCTTTTTGTCACAGGTCATCAGAGAATCATAGAGACAATGGAGAGTAGGGTGAGTCCATGACTATGGTTAATGACTGGTCAGGGTGACTAACTATTATCAGCCAGTGGTCTGAATGAGCTATCTACTGCCATCTGTTAATCAACTGTAGGAAAAGGCTTCACGAGCAGACCTTATTTATATAGACAACCTACTTTGCCACAGAGATCAGTAGACACACTTGCTATGTCAAAGTGATCAATTTTGGCTCTTTTGGGTTGAAATTCACTTAAGACTTGGAGCTGGGAGAATGAAATGTTGTTATCCATATTGTATGATTAAAAGGTAAAAGACCTGAACTTAATATGACCTGGCTTAGGGTCTACCATAACTTGAATACTAAGCAGAGGATAGTGAGTCACATCTAACTGAAAGTCACAGAAGATGGAAACAGGTTTTATTTCTGGTGGTGTAGAGTCTATTTGGGAGTCCTCAATTATATCTGACACTTTACATCCAGGCTGTGTCTACATTGGCACCCCTTTCCGAAAAAGGGATGCTAATGAGACACTTCGGAATTGCAAAGCCGCGGGGGATTTAAATATCCCCCGCGGCATTTGCATTACATAACTGCGCTTTTTCTGGCTCGGGGTTTTGCGGAGAAAAGCGCCAGTCTAGACGCGATCTTGCAGAAAATAAACCCTTTTCCGGAAGATCTCTTATTCCTACTTTCAAGGAATAAGTATTCCTCTTATTCAAGTAGGAATAAGAGATCTTCCAGAAAAGGGTTTATTTTCCGCAAGATCGCGTCTAGACTGGCGCTTTTCTCCGGCAAAACCCCGAGCCGAAAAAGCAGCAGTTATGTAATGCAAATGCCGTGGGGATATTTAAATCCCGCAATTTGTATTCGGTGTCTCATTAGCATCCCTTTTTCGGAAAGGGGTGCCAATGTAGACACAGCCCCAGTGTTTAAAGGCAGAGCTGACTAGAATCAATTGAGGGTCCTTGTCTTGTCTCAGTGATCGCTTGAGCAAAAATCATTGATAAAATCTTGTGTAGACTGACCTTGGACTCAACATGCAGGCAATGTGTTGAAGGGCAGTGCAAAGGAAGCAATGGTGGTGAGGTACCATATTACCTAGTGAAATCATTGATGCTGAAAGCACTAAGGACTGGAATTTGACCACAGAACTGACACTTTCTTAACAAAGACTCCATTTTTGCTAGTTAAAAAGTAAATCAATGTAACAGAAAACTGCAACGCTTTCTGGTAACTTTTTAAAAATCAAATTTTAAACTTTATTGAAAAAATTGGATAGTTTGCAATTGAAAATATTTGACCTACACTTAAGGCAACTGATTTAATTTTGTGTAAAATTTTGCATAATAAAGGATGGCATTTTTTTGAAAATGTTCAACTATATTGATATACATTTTGATCAGATCTACTTCTGATGTGATATTTGTGTGTGGTTGTGGTTTGTTGTGTGGGTGGTTTTTTTTTTTGCTCAACAAAAAAATCCTGGGGTCCTGCCAAAACGGTTTGAATTGGGCCCCACACTTCCTAAAACCGGCCCTGCCTGCTATTTACCCTATGTAACACTTCTGCCAGGTAGCGCCAGCAGCAGCCAGGACTGGGTTCAATATGTAGGGGTTCCTCTCCATCCATCCATCATAAAACTGGCTTGAACTCTCACCCAGTAACCTGGGAATTTCACACAACACCCCTCGGCACCTCTGGGAGGAAATGCTGAGTCTGAGTGTGGAAAAGAAACAGTTATTAAAAGGGGACAAAAGTAGAGTGGCATTAATTTGGGAAAAACATCACAAAGTTCATAACCAATAATCATGTGTAAATGTCCCAGCTCACGTAGGCTGGGCAATATTCTTATCCTCTCAAGCTCTCAAAGTCCAGCAATCTAAGTGTCCCTTTCACATGCCCACCCCTTCGCTGCACAGCTTTGTGACCCCACAAAAGCCAAATTGGAGACAATGAGCAAAACACTTCCAAGCAGTTGAGTATCCTAAGCAAACTGAGTATTCACATAACAACACCCAGGATGTCCTACCCATTACAGATGTCTGTAATGGAAGCATTGATTCAGATCCTGCTTACGTCTATAAATTATGTATGAGGTTTTACCAGGAAGAATGGTGCTTCAGAGAATCTAATTGCCCAGTGCACGCACCAGGCTGAGGAGGAAAATAATGATTTTCACAGGTTCTGTAAAATAAGTTTCTGTTCTGAATACTTCTTCAGCCACCAAGGATTAATCCCTGGGTAATTATTTGCCTGTTAAATACAAGGGAGTGGTTTGATGTGTATCCTTGACATATTTTTGTTTGTGCATTATTGAAGCAAAAGTATTTTTCTGAACCTCAAACACTATTCACAAATGTAACGTTTTTATGAGCTCATTTATCAAGAGGGTAGAAATCTGTTTTGTTTTGTTTTGTTTTTTAACCTGACAATTTTCTGGCTGACAGGTAAATCAGATGGAGCTTATTTTATTTTTAAATAGAAAAACCTCTTTCTGTCAGAAGGGAAAATAATTAAAACAGTTTTAGCCATTAACCAGAATATTGCAGGTGAAAAATAGCTAGCTAAATTAATGCTCAATAAACTGTATGAAAAGTGTTGTTCTTAAATGTCACTCTTCCTTGTAATGTTTCTGTTTGAAGGGCACAGCTTCCAGTGGGTATTTACAGTTGGTATTTCTTATGTTTTATTTGCATTTGCTTTTAAAAAAAACTCAAAGGACTCAAGTAACCACTGGAGTCACCAGATGGTAACCTTTGACACATAACAGGTATTTGAACATTTTGTAATCCTGACATCTGTTAAGTAACGGGTTGGATTTTTTTCAGTTACTTTGTTTCTCTTATCAGAATTCTCGTGACTTTTGAGACATTTACCCAGCTGTCCTATGCAAGTTTTAGCCCCGTATTCCCTTCCTTTGTCTCCAAATCCTCACTCAGCCCCCCCACCCCACCCTCTGGCATATTGTGAAGTAGAATTGTGAGGGCAAGGAGAGAGTGTGTTGCCATGGGGCTATGGTAAAGATGCAGAGGGGCATAAGGAGGAGGAAAAATGGAGAATTCCAGCAGTTTGCATACAAAGGCCTAGTGTGGAGGAGGCAGGTATACATAGGCTATGTCTTCACTACAGTGTTCTTGCTCAAGAAGTCTGTAGCGCTAGTTTTTTTGGCAAAAAGGCTTCTTACGCAAGAGCACGTCCACACATCAAAGCACCTCGCTTTTGTGAGGCTCTTTTGCTCAAGAGAGTGTCCATACTATTGGATGCTCTCCCGCATATAAAAGCCACTCGGAACCACTTGTAGCTGGGCTAGAGGTCATCAGTTGCTCTTGAGTACTGTTGCCAGAGCCCTCCAGAGACGCACGCTTAAAGGGACCCCTTGGACACTGTCTCTGCTGCCTTCTTGCTAACCTCTTTGGCAAAGCTAAGCCTCAGCAGTGCCTTCTGTGTTTGCCCTTTGCTCTGTGGGGACCACACAGTTTTCCACCAGTCTGCCCTGCGCTATGGAGCCAGAGCTGCCCCTGGGCATGCCACAGACCCCCAGGGCCATGCTGCACTTCCTTCACTCCCTGCTTCAAGCAGGGGCCCTCTTCCTCATGGAGGTGGACCTCGAGATCTTCCTCCTTAACCTCTGTCTAGCTGCAGGTGCTCCACTATGGGTGCTCCAGCCCACCATACCCAGAAGAATTTTGAGGCTGGACACCAGCTTGGAGTGGTGGGATTGGCTGGTCATGGAGAGGTTGAATGACCAGAAATGGGTACAGAACTTCCACATGCAGAAGGTCACCTTCCAGGATCTCTGTACCTGGCTGGCACCTGCCCTCCAATGATGCGACACCCACCTGCGGCCTGTCAGCCCACGCCAAAAGCGGGTCACCATCGCCCTCTGGAAGCTGGCCACCCCCGACAGCTATCGCTCGGTGGCACACCAGTTTTGGGGTGGGGAGGTCCACCGTCGGGGCCATCTTCATGCAGGTAAGGACATCACAGGATGCAGCCCCTGCATGGGGGAGGGGGATGTTGCATAAGGGGGACCCTCAGGACTAAGCACTGTACGGGGTGGGGGGAAAGCCTTGGCCCTGCGGGCTGGTGCCTTCTCACCCTCACACTGGCCTGGTTGCGGGGGGTGGGCAGGCACAAGCTAATGGGGGGGGGGTCCTGCGGGGTGGGGGCAAGAAGGGAGGGCGGCCACATCCCACTCGGAGCACACAGCTCCTCTCCTCTGTATGTGTTCCCTTCTCTCCTTCTGCAGGTCATCCGGGCCATCAACGCCCTGCTGCTGCGCGCAGAGTCATCCAGCTCCAGGACCTCGATGCCACCATGGGCAGCTTTGCAGTGCTGGGATTCCCCAACTGCGTGGGAGCAATCGATGGCACGCACATCCCCATCTGGGCCCCGGACCATCGAGTGGCCCAGTTTGTCAACTGAAAGGGCTACTTCTCCATAGTCCTGCAGGCCCTGGTGGACCACCGGGGCCACTTCACAAACATTTGTGTGAGGTGGTCGGGTAGGGCTCACGATGCTCGAGTATTCCGCAACTCTAGCCTGTGTGCCCAGCTGGCGGCAGGCACCTTCTCTCTCCCCCCCCCCCCTCCCGGCCACGGGAGTTCCCTGTAGGTGACCAGACTATGCCAGTGTGCATAGTGGGGGATGCGGCAGACCCACTCCTGCCCTGGCTAATGCACCCCTACACTGGCCACCTGGATCTCACAAAGGACATTTTCAATTCCTGTCTGAACAGAGCCCACCTCCAGGTAGAGTGCGCCTTTGGGCGTTTGAAAGGACGGTTCTGCTGCCTCCTCACCCGCCTGGACATTGGGGAGCAGAATATCCCCGAGGTGTTGCCGGCCTGCTGTGTGCTCCACAACTTGGGGGAGTGCAAGGGGGAGGCCTTCCTCCCAGCATGAGTGGCAGAGGCCACCCGCAAGGGCCCGGGGCTTTGAGCTTTGAGCAGCCCCCAGACAGCTGCGACCCTCCAGGCCCATGAAGCCGGGGTGTGCAGCCAGGAGGCCTTGAGGGAAAGGTTCTCACAGGAACCACTGTAAAGCTTCCTTCTTTCTCCCTTCCCCACTCACTCCCTCCCTGACCTCCCAATAAACAAACCTGTTTGGTTTTCAATCAAAATTAATCTTTTTATTTAACAAAAATGAGGGGGAGCTGTGTGAAATGGGAGAGGGGGATATTCACTGGGAGGGAGGATGAGGACTGGGAGTAGTACTGGGGCGAATAGCTGAGCCCCCTCGTGTGGGCACGTCGTCAGGGCTGGGCGGCTCTGGGGGCCCCAATGTGTTGGGCGGGGGAGGGGGCAGCTGGAGCGGGGTTAGGGGTGGCGGGGGGCAGGAGCCATGGCCATGGGGAAAGGAGGGAACAGAGGCATGGCAGGTTGTGCAGACAGGTGGGCCATGGAGATAGGAGGGTGGAAGGCGGGAGCTGTGGCAGCAGGCGCCTGTTCCTCCTGGTGGAACAGGATATCCAGCAGAGTGTCACAGCGCACCATCAGGTCACTCCACACCTGCTGCCACCACTCCAGGTGGCATGACAGGTGGCTTGGATGTCGCACATCACCCCGGTGTGCTGGCGCATCAGCTCCTCCCCAGGCCTGGCTCATCTGCGGCTTGTCCAGACTCTGGGTGGTGGCTGCAGTGGTGGTGTGGCTGGGCCCTCCGTCCCGGTTGGTCTGGCTGTGGAAAAGACACAAGAAAGAGGGGCGGTCAGTTCACCCTGCACACACAGTCCCTGAGGCTGTGCCCTCCTTTGTGAGCGGCAGGTGCAAGGCCATGTGTGGTATGCACAGCACACCCTGTGTCACAGGGGCCCTGAGGTGGCCAGAGGACCATGCTGCCCCTTTCCCCCTCCCCCCCGCCCCCACACACCACGGCCAGGCAGGCAAGGGCAGTGATCCTGGGCAAGGGCAGGCAAGGGCCACAGTGGATCCCCTCATGGGAGGCAGAGGAGCAGTGAGCAGCCTGCCTCTTCCTGGGGTCTGCACACACAGGGTGTGTCTAGACTACAGGGTTTTGTCGACAAAAGTGGACTTTGTCGACAAAACTATACCTGCGTCTACACTGTCGCTGAGTTCTGTCGACATAACATTGACAGAACTCGGCAGTTTTGTCGACAGCGGTAAACCTCATTCTACGAGGAATAACATCTTTTGTCGACGGAGTTCTGTCGACAGAAGGCGTTATTGCATCTACACTGTCCTTTGCGTCTATGCTGTCATGTCGACAAAGCAGCTTACTTTGTCGACAGAACTGGATATAGTCTAGACGCTCTTTGTCAACAGAAGCTTTGTCGACAGTATCTGTTGACAAAACTTCTGTCGACAAAAGCCTGTAGTCTAGATGTACCCTTGTGGCTGGCTGGGCTATTAGGTGGGAGCGGCTGCTGCCTCTCACGTACAGGCACGCCCAGGTGCTGTGTGCTGCACTCCAGGGATTGTGCGGGGGTGAGCGGGTGGTGGTTGTGCCTGTGCCCTTGCGAGTAGCCTGCTTGCAGCTGGCTGTGTTCCCCCCTTCCCTCCTGGGGCAAGACGCATGAGGCTGGCAGCAGGCTCCCAGGCATGTAGGGGGGCTGGTTGCTGTGGCCGCATGCCACACCCTCCCATTGAATGAGGTTGCACATGCCCAGACTGCAGCAGCATGTGCTGGCCTAGCAGCCGCCCCCTGTGCGCCCACCTCGTGTGTGCGTGCGTGTGTGTGTGTGTGTGTGTGTGTGTGCACCAATGTACCTGAGGTTCCCTCCCAAGCTTCTTCGGCGGCCTGGGAGACATCCAGACTGGCAGGGACTGGCTCCTGGGACAGGGTGACGGTGCCAATGTCCTGCTCATCCTTTGCCTCTGTCAGTGGCTGGACCTGCCCCACTGTCTCCTCCGGCTCGGGGACAGGCTCTGGGCACTGGAGGATGGGCTGCTTGAGCCCAGCGTCCACCACAATGGAGGGGGAAGAGGGTTCTCCTCCCCCCGTGCAAGGATGTGGTTGAGCTCCTGGTAGTTGGGGCAGGGTTGGGGTCCTGCCCTGAGCACCCACTCTGCTCCCTGGCCTTCACATATCGCTGACGGAGCTCCTTCACCTTAGCCCGGACTTGCTCCATGGTCCGGGCAGGGTGACCTCGCTCCACCAGGGATACGGCCCTGCAGGAGTAGATGATGGGATTGCAGCGCTTTGCCAGGGGTTCTGCAGGGAGTCCGCTTCATGCCACAGTTCCAGCAGGGTTTTTATTTCTGGCCTGCTCCAGGTGGGTCACGCCTCTTGAGCCCCCTCGGGGGGGTCCTGTGACCCCTGTGGCTGGTTCATTGAAGAGCCATGTCGGTCTCGGGGAACTTGTTCTGAGGACATTGGTGGCTGCAGCAGAGCGGCATCCTGAAGACTCCTGCTTCCTGCCAACTTGCAGCCACAATGCTTGTGCAGGGTGCCTGCAGCTTTAAAGGGTGCCAGCAGACAGGAACAAGAGCGTTCTGACTGAGTTGGCCAATGTGGCCCAGCGGCCACCATTTTTTTTCCCTGGAGGCAATTGTTGTGCAAAAACCCCTGTGGAGCATCCACACTTGCCATATTGTGCAATGGCTGTAGCACTAAAAGCAGTTATGTCTCAGAAAAGGTGGTTTACCTCCGGCGGAAAAAGCCCTCTGTTCTGTCGTTTAACTGCCCATTTAATTGCGCAAGAGCTCATTTGAGGTGTGGACGTGCTGCAGGTTTTGGCGCAAAAACAGCTGTTTTTGCACAAAAACTTTGTAGTGTTGACGTAGCCAGAGGGTTTGGATTAGGTGGAGCCTAGCAGCTTGGGCACTGAGGCTGGGTGCGGGTGTGGCTTTCTGGAACACTTTAGCAGCAGAACCTTGTGAAACTAACTGGGTCTGAATTTGGCCCTTGTTCCTAGACTAACGACACAGCCAATCATGTCAGCCAATTGGGAAGGAGGTGAAACCTTATATCATACTCTCATGACCCCCCCCTTCTGCCTGTAGCAAGTGATGCATGAGAGAAACATTTCTGGCCCCTTTTCACCAAAGTGAGGGTCACTGCTCTTGGCATAGGGTTGAGGAAGAGAAAATCTAGAGGAATGAGGGCTTCACAGTGTTCAGAAAAACCCTCCAACACAGAAAAGCCTTTTAAATCCTGGGACAAGTAACAAGAGTTAGCCTATGTCTACACTTGGAAGTTTTGGCGATGAAAGTGCTGTCAACATGCAAAAGCTGCCAAAACTGAGAATGCTCCAAACTGTTTTTTCTGGTAGCTGCTGTTGGCAACTTATAAACACATCTGTAGCCCCCTCGTCAACAGAAAGAGCAAAGTATTGTGGGTATGCATCCCACTGTGCCTTGTGTCACCATCACTCACTATGCCATGTGAGAGTGCACAATATAGTGCTAGGCATGTTAGGAAATTGAAAAATGACCTGACAGCCACCTCTTTTCTTCCCAGACTTCCCTGGGCTTTCGGCTTATTTCACGCCAACTCAAGCCTCTGTGGTGAGACAACATGGATCTCAGACTTCTGGCCCTTGTTGTGAGCAGTGTACAGAAGACATCGTGCCAATGCATGATGAGAATACGGAACCTAGTTACAGTTCCTAATGATATTATGGTACCAATTATCCCACTAGCGGAGGATACGGAATTGGATTCAGAATTAGAGGATGATGCATTGTTACTGCACTGGTCTATGACAGACCTGGTGTGCACAGTGGAGCATCACTTTTGGACTAGGGAAACCAGCTCTGAGTGGTGGGATAGCATTGTCATGCAGGTGTGGGACGAAGAGCAATAGCTACAGAACTTTCCCATGCATAAAGCAACCTTCTAGGAGCTCTGTGCTGAGCTGCCCCTGAATTGCAATGCAAGGACACCCGAATGAGAGCTGCTGTCTTGACAGAGAAGCTTGTGGCACTTGCTTTGTGGAAGCTGGCCACCCAGGATTGCTACAACTAAGTTGCAAAACAATGTGGAGTGGGAAAGTCTACGGTTGGAGCAACACTTCCGCAAGTGTGATGGGGAATAAATTGATTTTGATGGATAGGACTGTTACTCTGGGCAATGTGGATGGCTTTGTTGGAAAGAGCTTTCCTAACTGTGATGGGGCAATAAAGTGGGACACACATCCCTATTCTGTCACCATCCCATCTTGCTTCAGAGTACATCAGTCACAAGGGGGTACTTCTCCATGGTGCATCATGTGGTTGTGGGTGTTTCACAACCATAAATGGTGGGTTGGCCTGGAAAGGTGCATGATGCATCTTCAGGAACAGTGGTCTGTACAGTAGGCTGGCACTTTTGTTCCAGACCATAAAATGACAGTGGGTGATGTAGAAATGCCCACAGTGATCCTAGGTGACACGAACTACCCCTTGGAGCCTTAACTCATGAAGGCTTACACAGCACCTGGACTGCAGTAAGCAGCAGTTCAAGAACAGGCTAAGCCACTGCTAAATAGTTGTTGAGTGTGCCTATGGCAGATTGAAAGGGAGATGGAGATGTCCCTCTCAGAGACTAGACCCTTGGGATCATATATCCCATGTGGTGGCCACATGCTGTTGATTACATAATTTGTGTGTGAGAGTAAGGGTGTGTCTAGACTACAGGGTTTTTCCAAAAAAAGTGGCCTTTTTCTCAAAAAAACTTCCCCTGCATCTAGACTGCTGCTGTGTTCTTTCAAAAGTAAATTGAAAGAACACGGCAGTTTTTTCGACTGCGGAAAACCTCGTTTTACGAGGAATAACTCCTTTTTTCAAAAGCCTTTTTTCGAAAGTACTCTTTTGAAAAAAGGCGCTATTGAATGCAAACTGTGCTTTTTCGAAAGAGAGCATCCAGACGGCTTGCTTTTTAGAAAGTACTGGTTGTAGTCTAGATGCTCTTTTTCGAAAGAGGCTCTTTCTCTTTTGAAAGAGGCTTGCAGTCTAGACATAGCCTAAGGGTGAAGTTTTTGCCCCTAGGTGGAGCACTGAGGCTTGGGTGCACAGTTTGAACAGACAGCCACTCGTGCTGTCAGGGGAGTGCATAGGATGACCATTGTATCAGGGAGCCTCTGAGGAACCACTTTGACAATGAGGGGGTTTGAGATTTCTGTGTGTTGGGGTTGCTTCCCTGCCTCTAAGCGAGGCATTCCCATGAAACCAAAGGATCAGCATCGACTTTGGCAGGGGCCAGAGGGACTGGTGTGGGTGGTTTCACACAAAATAAAAGCTCATGGAAATTTGTCTCATGGCATTTGTCTTTGTTGTCATGTGGTAGGGAGTAGAAACATCACAGCTATGCTAATGTCCAGCTGTGACTGCTGCTTTCATAGGGAGTGGAGTGTAAGGGGAAAGTAACCATTTCCGGACTGTGAGCGTGTAGCGGTAGTAGAGGAAGGGTTGCTGGATTAAGGTGTGGCTTTGAAGCTATGAGTGATGATGGGGGCGGATGGGAGGGGTAGAGGAGCAGTTGTTGGAAAAAAGAGTTCTCTGTGTATTGCATAGGAGGCCTTTGGTTCTGGTCACAATAGTAATCTGGATTATACTCCTTAAGATATCATTTTGGTTCTGCATGAGCTGTAGCATGTACTCAGTGGTCTTATTTCTGGCTTACCTGTCCATAGCTTGTCTTTGCTCTCTATGCTCCCTGTCCCTAGCTCGTCTCTGTTCTTTTTTCTCAACCAGATTTCTTGAGCGACACAATTCCTTCACCAAATCTTCACATGTCCTTTGGTTTTGGGGTTTTTTTCCCCCCCCTCAGTTGACACAGTCTGTCTGCTGGTGGGCATTTCTAAAGAAAACTTTTTAATTAGCGTGGCAGGGAACACAGATCTCTCCCAACACTGTGATCATGGTGAGTTTTGAAAGTGGGAGGGTAGAGGAGGGTTGGTTATGACTCCCCCAAGAACCTACAGACCACAGTTGCACAAGAAAACAATTTTAGATAATCTGGCCTCAAACTGCAACCACTCTTGCTGGCATAAACCTGCTGAAGGTTAACAAGCAAACATGGGCTCAACTTTTGGAGGAGAGTGGGTGGCTTCCCGGTCCTTATACAGCCAAAAGGGATGCGGTGGTGCATGGGGGAAGGGGCGGCAGCCACCTGGGTGCATGCTCAGGGGCCGCAGGTAGGACACCCCCCAGAACTGGTGGGGGGGAATGGCAGGGGAAGGGCGGGGTCATGGTAGGTGTCAGAGTTATGGTGCTCAGGGTGGCCTGGGCCATGGGAGGTTTGGCCTTTGCCCTTCTTCCTCTCCTGGCCTTTTTAACTGAATGAGTGTGTGCTCCTCCAGCATTGGGGGAAGGGGGGAAAGGGAGAGTGTCGGCCATGGCAGCGGCAGAGTCTCAACTGAGTGTTGGGGAGGGCCAGCCACAGGGGTCTTTGGAGCCAGTGGCAATGAGGGCACTGTGGGATCAACAGGGAGAGGGGCAGGGACCTCCTCCATCATCGGAGGAAGGGTTGGAGGCGGCGTAGATAGTGGGGCAGTGGAAGGGTCAACCACTCTTCCCCACCAAGCTGCAGGCAGGGGAAGAGGCATCAAGGCTGGGGAGGAGGGCACTGAGTGGGGCAGAACCGAGGGAAAGGGAGAGCAGAAACCACTCCTCCCTGCTAGGCTGGAGGCAGAGGAGGAGGGCTTTAAAGAGAGGAACAGGGATACAAAGAGTGGAATGCACATGACTATGGGGGTGGGCAGAGCAACTACTCTCTCCTGCTAGAGTGTATGCAGGAAGGGAGGGTGCCAATGGGGAGGATGTAAATGGGGTAATTGAGGGGGAAGGTGGGAAATGGACCCACTCCTCCCTGCGAGGCTGGAGGAGGAGGGCACTAGTGGGACAGGACAGTAGGTGAGGTTACAGGTATAGGGTGAGGGTTCTGGCTCCTTCGGCTGCACTGGGCCACAGGAGAAATAGGGGAACATCAAGGGGGGGGCAGTGAATGGCAGATTCACAAACTAAAAGTCTGCAAACACCTGGAAGATAATAAGGTGATAGGGAACAGCCAGCATGGATTTGTAAAGAACAAATCAGGTCAAACCAATCTGATAGCTTTCTTTGATAGGACAACGAGTCTTGTGGCTAAGGGAGAAGGTGGACATGGTATACCTAGACTTTAGTAAGGCATTTGATATGGTCTCGCATGATCTTCTTATCAATAAACTAGGCACATGCAACTTAGATGGGGCTACTATAAGGTGGGTGCATAACTAGCTGGATAACCATTCTCAGAGAGTAGTGATTAACAGTTCACATTCCTTCTGGAAAGGCATAACAAGTGGGATTCCGCAGGGGTCTGTTTTGGGACTGGTTCTGTTCACTATTTTCATCAATGATTTAGATATTGGCATAGAGAGTACGCTTATTAAGTTTGCAGATGATACCAAGCTGGGAGGGGTTGCAACTGCTTTGGAGGATAGGGTCTTAATTCAAAATGATCTGGACAAACTGGAGAAATGGTCTGAGGTAACTAGGATGAAGTTTAATAAGGACAAATGCAAAGGCCTCCACTTAGGAAGGTACAATCAGTCTCACACATATGGGATGGGAAGTGACTATCTAGGAAGGAGTACGGCAGAAAGGGATCTAGGGGTCATAGTGGACCACAAACTAAATATGAGTCAACAGTATGACATTGTTGCAAAAAAAGCAAACATGATTCTGGGATGCATTAACAGGTGTGCTGTGAGCAAGACACGAGAAGTCATTCTTCCGCTCTACTCTGCCCTGATTAGGCCTCAGTTGGAGTATTTTGTCCAGTTCTGGGCATCATATTTCAAGAAAGATTTGGAGACGGTCCAGAGAAGAGCAACAAGAATGATTAAAGGTCTAGAGATGATGATGGCCTGTGAAGGAAGCTTGAAAGAATTGGGCTTGTTTAGTTTGGAAAGGATAAGACTGAGAGGGGGACATGATAGCGGTTTTCAGGTATCTAAAAGGGTGGCTGTCACAAGGAGGAGGGAGAAAACTTGTTCTCCTTGGCCTCTGATACTTGGACAATAAGCAATGGGCTTAAACTCCTGCAAGGAGGTTTAGGTTGGACATTAGCAAAAACTTCCTAACTGTCAGGGTGGTTAAACACTGGATATGTTGCCTAGGGAGGCTGTGGAGTCTCCATCTCTGGAGGTATTTAAGAGCAGGTTAGACAGACATCTATCAGGGATGGTCTAGACAATACTAAGTCCTTCCGTGAGGGCAGGGGGACTGGACTCGATGACCTCTCAAGGTCCCTTTCAGTTCTAGTATTCTATGACTCTATGATTGTTTGAGCACCCAGGGAGGGAACAAGGGCACACTGGGCAGGGGGCCAATGGGAGGCTGGGGGGGAGGGAACAATCTCTGAGTTGCTAGAGGACAGGGCTGGGGAAGGCAACTGCTGCGAGAGAGGGGCAGGCACCACAGCAAACTAACCTAGGTGATGGGAGGTGGGGGCGGGGCAGGACAAACCAGGGAACTGTGTGAAGGTCAGAGGGCAGGCAAACAAACTTTCAGGGAGAGAGAGAAACAGGCAGGCAGGCAGGAGGGAGGCATGTTGCTGTGGTGCAGGAGCAAGGGGTGTGTGTGAAAACAAGGGGTGAGAGCGGCTCCCACCCAAATGCAGCTGAGGGACAGAGGATTAATCCAGGTGGGAAGAGAGTGTGCCCACAAGTGCTCATGGGGTCAGTCTCGCCCACTGCCACAGAAATAACTGTCGCAGATGGAAAGGGGGAAAGCATCTCGCCCGATTGAGGGACAAAGAGTAAGGCCAGATGGTTTTAAAAGGGGAGGGTTGGTGGAGAAGGTGGTGATGGGTGGGTAGCAGTGGAAGGGCGGCAGCTGGACTTTGCAGGAGGGCTCCATCACGCTCCTCAGCCCCCCCCCCCCTCACAGCAACTCAAGTTACCTCCACCCCAGGAACAGAGGTTCCTGGAAAGCTCAGTTCTGGAAACAAACCCCCTCAACAAGGGTGCAGTGGTAATGTAGCAGCAGCCAACCTGGGAAGGTCTGCATCCACCAGCATGGTCCACAGTGCTTGCAAAAATGGTTTGGCCACCTTGTCTCCCCGCTTCAGCAGCAGGGCAACCACGGCTTGCCTGCATGAGAGAGGGAGGATCCCGCCCTTCAAGGGCTCGGCCTTTGGTTTGGCTCCCAAACGTGGTGTTTTTCCAATAGGGAGGGCTACAATGTTAGGTTAGGGCACAGCCTTCTCGTTGTTCTACAGGTGTCGGTTGCTCTTAAAGTTGGCACATTTACTGACCCATACAAAGGGCATCCCCACACAGTATAGCCAGTGTTTGCCAACTTTATTGTTGCTAAGAGACATACTGTTTCCCGACTACACTTCGGAAGTTTGGCCATGCCAAGTCATAATAAACCATGTTCACAAACACACAGCAATTTAGCCTGATCCTGATACTGCTCTTGATAGAACTGGCCAGAATACAATTAAAGGAACCTGCCTCTCTAAGGGGGTCAGTTTAATCACTTAAATAAGTCTCTGCTGGCATTCCCGCATCTAACCTTTACAGTACAAAAGAAAGGAATACTAACAGAACAGATAAATTAACACCATTAGGTTAAAACAAAAGGATTCCAAGCATCACAAATGTTCGCATCATAGACTAGAAACCTCTAGTGTGAACATTGCTTGCTCCTGCACCTAAACGAGCGAACTACAGTAAATCGGAATCTCACACCAGGAAATAATCTCTTAGAAATATCTACAAAACGACATCATCTTCTTGCAAGTTCTTCAAAACACTTTTGCCACAATGGCAACAACAAAAATATTGGGACAATGGTGTGTTGATCCCGCTAAGTATCACACTGATGAGTACTTTCTGATCATTTTCTTGTGCTCCCCTAATTTTCTGTCTGTATCAGCTTCCCTCCCCCAAACCCCCAACCGCCACCTCATATGTTATGAAACATGGGAGCTTTCAGAAATATGTACTGCATCTCTGGCACGTTGTCTGTGAACTCTTAGGGGCAGAGGACAGTTTATTTTGTTTGCATGGTGCCTAGCACAATTAGAGCAAAGTCCACAGCTATGGCTCATAGGTGCGATGCGTAGATACATTATTTGTAATCTTATCTGTTTTATACATTAGTTGAGAGGCTTAACAAGTTCAAATATTTCAAGGCCAGAAGGGAACCCCTTCTCCCCGATAATCATTTTGATGCCCTGTCTAATAGACAGAATCTTTCCTCGTAAGGGTTTTATGTGAAATCCCTTCTATATTATTATTTTATATTAAACATATTTTAGTGGGGTCCTTGAGCTTGGCCATGAGGCATTCCCTGTAGTGTGAATTATAGTAGTTATCATAAAAAAAGTATTGGTGGAATTTTATAGCATCAAGTAAAATAAAAGGGTATGTCTAGACTACATGGCTCCGTCGACGGAGCCATGTAGATGAGTTTACTAGACATAGGAAAATGAAGCAGCGATTTAAATAATAAGGCATGACAATCAATGGGTTTTTTTTTTGACTGGCCTGCTAGTTGGTTTTGGACATACTTACAGAATGGATCATAAGACTGACTGTGTGGCAAAATCTAAAAGGCAGGTTGCAAATGCTAAAAATTCAATTTACCTCAGTCTCCCCCAGTGTAATATAATGGTGTAATTCAGGAATAGCTACAACCTCTAAGTTACACATTTGGGGTATGTCTAGACTACATGGCTCCGTCGACAGAGCCATGTAGATGAGTTTACTAGACATAGGAAAATGAAGCGGTGATTTAAATAATCGCGCTTCATTTATAAAAATAGCGCTGTGCCAATCAGCAGTTTGGCGGAACAGCGGCAGTCTGGGCGTGCATGGTTGACAAGGGAAGCCTTTGTCGATCGCTCCGGTAAACCTCATTTCACGAGGCATAACGGAGCGGTCGACAAAGGCTTCCTTGTCGACCGCGCGCCCAGACTGCCTCGCCAAACAGCTGATTGGCACAGCGCAACATTTTGATGTAAATGAAGCAGCAATTATTTAAATCACCGCTTCATTTTCCTATGTCTAGTAAACTCATCTACATGGCTCTGTCGACAGAGCCATGTAGTCTAGACATACCCCAAATGTGTAACTTAGAGGTTGTAGCTATTCCTGAATTACAGAACTAGCTAATATTTTGATGAGAAATTACAGCTATGAAAACTCCACCCCACTCTCTGTTGATGTGGGCATGCTGCTCAAGCACATTCTCCACTGACAGATTGGCAGCTCATGTCCTAGAGAAAAGTGGAAGTGGAAGTATGATTTGAAAAATTCTGCATATTATTTTACAAAATTGTTTCTCTTCTACTTTAAACAGGGCTTGACCAAAAAAACCCTCATTTCGTATTGTTGTCCTTTGTCAATATATTTGCATAAATACCAAAAATTAAAATGAAAAAATGTGCGTGAACCAGCTAATAAAAACACATACTAATAGCTAATGTCAGGAGAACTAACAATCTAAAAGTCGCCTGCTATCACAGTTTTTAGTCTGAAAACTATCCCCATTCATACCGCTCAAGCCACACAGCCAGTTCTAGGTAGATTCGAAGCTCAAGGCCTGACCGCTGTCCCCCTCTGCAAGAGCTTTCACTCAGTGATCAGCGCACACCTCACTTGGCCTCATAGCTCATGTTTAGCTCTCAGACTACTTCCTCTGTGAAACTTATAACCACCTCAAGCTCACTAATCCTGAAATCAGCTCATATTGACATTTCAAAGCTGCAAGAATATGCCAGCAGTTCCTTCTTTGTAGGCTGAGAGCAAGTCCTAAACTCAACGCCAAACTTCTATACGTCTGCCATTTTTGAAATACAGGCCACCTAGGGCTTTATCGTTCCTTTTCATCTCAGATAGGTTTCTACTGTAAACTTCTCTCCCCATTTCTGGATCATAGATTTCAATGTCCTAAAACGTCTTCATATAAAAATCCCTGATCTGGCACTCGCATGGACTCTGCTTATGTCTCAATTTCTACTCTGTGACAGAAGCCAAGGTCATACTTGGCAGCCGCTAACCGCCCCAAATATCCGCTGCATGGGCGACACACATTACTAACATCCTCTATAAATTCAATTTCAACTCTGAAATGATTTCCACAGGGATCATTAAATCGTCTTATACCTGACGCTAGTACATGATACATGCCCCATGAACTCTCACATTTGCTTTACATTGTACTCAGACATTTCCTCACGAATCCTTAAATTTGCTCACGGTTTATTGTCAAGGCTCAGAAAATATGCAGAGACTCTTTCAAGTACCCTCCCAGGGCAGGAACAGCTTTTGAATACTTTTTAAAAGAAGCCTCATCTAGCTTCATATCTCAGTTTGAACACTGAGAAAATTGTCACAGTCACTCTCAAACCACTCCTATGAAGGCTCCACGACCAGGCGACAGCAAGCCTCACATAGGATTCCCACACTGAGCCTTAAATCAGCCTTATCATAGTCATCTCCAAATCTGTCCATAGCCCAACCACATCTCGGGGATGTTGACAGCATTAATCCGGAGAGCTCACCATAGCAAACTTACAACATGTGGACCCGTTTCACATTTTGATGGTAACCACCAAGTGTTTCAAGTGTCAATGCCACGCTCCCATAAAACAGGTCTAGACAGTAGCCAACCTAGCTTCCAAAGACGTTTGTGTCTCGGCAACATCTTTCACAAACGTACAGCACGGAATTGCATAGTTCCTATCTGATGCTCCTGCTAGTACAATTTCCAGTCTGACAATTTCTTTATGCACACTTCCCAAGCCACACGCAGAGATCTAGGAAGATTTCAAGCTGAAGTCCATATGCTACGCAGCGCAGAAGGAGCATTCACTTCAGAGACCACATGCACCGCTAATATGGCTTAGCTTGAGCTCGTCTGGTGTGAAACTCAAATCACTTCAAAGCCTAATCATGGCTGGGACTTTTTCACCATTGATCAAGAAATAATCATAAGCTAGGACAATGCCACAGCCACAATAACCCTATCATCCTAGAATGCTCTTTCACCATGACGATCCTAGTGGCCCCACTGGTTGGATAGCAGAGGGTGGCTTCCTGTTTCTGATGTACTTAAAATATTTTTGCTGTTATTTTTGAGTTTTGATTAGAAAAGTTTACACACTTTTCTATTTTACTCACTAGGCTTTTACTTCCACTTTTTCAATAATGCCGTTTTGTCTCCCATGCGCCATGGTAGATAATTTCCATGCAGCTCGCAGGGATTTTTACTTGTCACTATCTTTTAATTTCTGTTTAACAAATCTCATTTTTATGTCATTTCATTTTTTTTAAATGAAATGCCACAATATTGGGCTGAAACTCATTTTCAAACTGATTTTTTCCCACCACAGAACTTTTATATTATTATGGTCACTATTTTCATACCCTTGCTCCAGTGAAGGAATGCAATTGTTTTTGGCCAGGGACATGGTATAAAATGCCGTTTGTCAACTGAGCATATTATATTTTCATATATTGCAAGCTTTCATCTGAATGTCTAAATCAAAACTTAACAGACGTGCAGTGACACCTCCTGTAATGGTGTCAAACACTGCTATATTTATCTAAGCAACCCTTTCCCAATAGCCTGCCAGATAGCTCCCAGAAGCAAATGTTTGAAGTGCTAGCATACAACCAAATACGCATAACTTAAAAAAAACCCCTGCATATGACAGGTATAAACAGAATAAGCGAATTTGTTCAAGATTTCATGCAAAAGTATATCCATTATTGCAGTTGTGTTTTGTAATGTTTATATCACAATTCATTAACATCACCAATGGTGTTATCGCATGGAGGAGCAATATAGCTCAAAACCCCAAGGTGTACTCTTTCCATTGTGAGTGGGATGCTGTCTTTGACAACCAAATTATTTTCCAGCAGTTGGTCCCTGTGACCCATCGCCCAGCTTATCAAGTCCCACAGGACTAAAACTCATAAATACTACTAAGAATGTAGTGAGTCTAACTTTTTTTCAGACTATACTTTGTAGAATTTGTCACAGCCTTGGTTATTATTTGTACTGGTGAACTAATATCTCTACAACTAGAGGCTGAATGTGCAGTGGTCAAAGAATACACTGAGAAAAGCGACAGCTTTGGCCAATTCCTTTGTGGGGGAAGTTCTCATTACGAAAGTGCTGAGAGTCACTAAGATCACTGATAAAAGGCAAATCATGTCAGTATATCATAAAGAAAGGGCTGTAGTTTATTCGAAGGATGCTGAGCAGCTCATGTCTGGGATGTTTCTTTGCAGAATATTTAGAAAACACTTGTATTGGATACATAGCACATTTTAGATACGATGGGGGGGTGGAGGGTTGGGGGGTTGATTTCCCAAGTGCTACATTGACATGCCTCAGAGGGCAGAATTGTAAATGCGCCACTCCAGTACACCATAAATAACCTGCAGCTACCATTAGGCTTAGCTGGTGCAGTAGATGATGGTTCCTCCTGATGATTATAATGTGGTCTAACCCTGATTTATTGCTGCACAGGACCTATGCAGTGCAGCCTGTACAGGTTGTATTACCTCTGTCTGTATTCCCTGTAGCCCTCAGTCTACCTGGGTTCCTCCACCTGTAAATCCACCACCGTATGATGAGTGCAAATCCAAAAGATCTCTAGCGAATAAGACATTATGAGGCAACAGCACCATCTTGTGGCCTCAGAATAGAATGGCCAATAAATGGGGAAATCATTATACTCAACTTTGTAAAGCTAATACTCTCCATAGTCTTCATGGTTTCCTACATGCTGGAGTTTCGGATGTCATTAATTTTCTTAAAAATGCACGAGGAACCAAGGATTCCTCTTCCTGCTTAGCTTAGAAGGCTGATGTGCAGAATTTGTGAACTTAGTGGACGTATATGTTAAAGCTAAAGAGAGTCAGAAATTCCGTTAGTTGTCGTGGATTTTATTATATAGGTATTGCAAGAATGTCTAAGGAACCCTAGGCTCACAAATGATGGGAAGTGTTGGAAACAAAATGCACAAAACGGCACAAACACAAAGAGAACACAGCTCAGGAGTTGCGCAACGAAAACGTACTGACTTCCTGTCTTAGCCAGGCCGATTTGAAATACTTTATTGGATTCCCGAGAAAATGGTGTTATTCAAACCATGCGTTGACAGACCACACTAAACTTAGCATTTAAGAAGGGCATACAGAGCACTGGGGAGTTAGGTAAAGGATTTCAAATCAGCCTCGCTAAGAAAGGTAGGAGGTGTGCAATGCTCTTTAATGAACAACAGTTCATTAACTGATACCTTAGCTGTTCTGTAGCATACTGAAATGGCACCTTTAATATTTAAGGCGGGGGCAGCTGTTTTCCAGAACTCTTGTCAGGTTCTCGTCTAGGAAGTTCTCCCATGAATTATTTCATTGCTAATATACAAAAACCGGATACTTTAGCTGGGCGTGTACTTGTGAGACATAAAAATTCCGAGGTCTGTTTCCCGTTTAATAGTAACTCTAGTTATGTTTGGGGTTGTTTGTGGAAAAACCCAGATATATTTCCAAGCCATACTGCCAACAGCTACATAACCTGTTATGCCCAGCTCCTGTGTGTGTGTGGGAGAGTCTAGTGGAAACTGTAGGAATTATTTATTGCCACAATAAAAATTGAACATTAGCAAACACTGTAATTAGCCATTGTCACAGCTCTTTATTGTAAATCGCTTTATTTGGATATAAAAATAAGGTCCAGTCTTGTCTCTTTTTAAAATTTACGCTACCGCTAAAACAACTTAGTAGACAGAACTCAGCGTGTCAGCTCCAATAGAGTCTCTATTTCTTTATAGCTTTAAGGTTGGGAGTGGATGTGAAGGTCAGCTACCAAAGGCTGTATAGTTTTTTTACAGGCTCATAATGTATTCCGGACACACTTGCATTCAGACAACCATGCTGCAGTACACTGATCAACAGCATTCTTTTGAATACGAAGCAATGGTTTCCTTTCACTTTTTAAACTATATTTAAAAATAAACCACCTAAATTAAGAACCACACCAAACAGCCATCATCCACTCCAAGTGCAATTAGATGAATATGATACCTACTACAAAATATTGTACCATGCTTTGAGATGTGAAGTAAATAAATTATAGATGCGGCTACCACAAAAATCCTAAAAGTTTTTACATGCAACGTTCTCGTTTGTCAAGCCTTATTTAATTAGTATTCTTGCTTTTGCATAGAGGAAAATTTGCTAGCGAATAACACTGTGAGAGAACTAGCTTGGAGGCGATTGAGTTTGCTTGACGATTTACAATTGTTTCTGTCTCAGGAACCGTAGAGTTCGTATTGTGTGTTAGAGTATGTTCCCTGTATTATCTATGCTAAGCCTTGTGATCACCTACCAATAAGGAACTAGGACTGAGCTAGAGGGGTTAAGACACAGAGGAAGAGTGACCGGAGGACAGGATGCTGCAGAGAAAGGAGTTTGCGAGGTATTTTTGTAACATTTTGGCCTAAATTACTCCACCTCACCTGTGCCAGCCTTCTCCATCTCTATCAAGACCTACTACCTGACTTACCATGGCTCCTACTGGTGTAGCTTTGTTGAGTCTGTGTCTTACAATTCCCATTTACAGAATGTCTGGCTAGGGTGAGGCAAGATCATCCAATGGAAGAATTAGAGGCGGTACATCTGCGCCAATTAATAATTTCAGACAAGGCTGAGGACCCCATTCAGCTCTGAAAGACTCCTGGCACACAAAGCATTTGTGGAGCTGGCGCTGTTGCAGGAGGGAAACTAGTAGCTAGTCATTTCTGTGAGGAGGCAGTCTGAAACTGTGTTTCCTACCTTCCTACTCTCGTTGTGGAGACCCAGTATGCTGCCTTGGATGAGAGAGATGAGGAAATGCTTACGAAGAGAGAGGAGGCGAAACCATGTGTAGAAAAACCAAGAGGAAAACAGCTAGAGAAAGAGAGGAAGACTGACACAAGACTACCTCAGCTTAAGCAGGAATTGTTAAATTGTCTATAAAAAAACAAAAAGGCGTTGTATAAAAAAATGGAATCTTATAACACAATATTGAAAGGAACAATCTAGTGAGGCACATAAAAGATAACAAGAAAAACCTATGATTCTCTTGGCAGCGAGACTAAGAACAGGTCTAAGAGACTAAGAGAAGGTGAAACAATTAAAAATAAGAAACTGTAGAGTGTCTGAATATTGTCGATGTTTCTGTAGTCAGAAAACAATGTTGGTGAACGAATAATAGTGGAAACGGGTGGTTTTGAAGATTAAATAGGAAAAGAAGAAGACTATTATTTAGCGTCATTATATGTCTTCAAATCACTAGGGTCATAAGAAATACATCTTAGAATCATCATGGCGGAATCTGAGTCATTAGCGAACATCTTTGAAAAGGTTATGTAAGTCGTGAGCTACATCACAAGTCTGGAAAGAGGTACATATAGTGCCCTCAATAAAATGAGAAATAATGACAAAGCAGGGAACGAAAGACCAACCAGCTTAACTTCTGTTCCATGAAATAATGCAGCACACAATTAAGGACCTCAGCTGCAAATCGCAGCAATATAAGGTAACAGCTAGCAGGGATTTCTAAAGAAGAAATCCTGTCAAATGAATTGGATAGATTTCTGCTTAGTTATTCAGTTTCCTTTTGTGAGTGGTAAAATAGAATAACGACATTTTCATATACAAAAATTTATGAATGGTACACATGCAGCCAATTTAGCCTTAGAAGCACATGAAATGTAAGGATATGAAGAGAAGAATCGGCCAATATAGTAGTTTTAGTCTCTCATCATCATTTTCCCCCTGAAATATCAGTATCACATATATCGCCAAAGAAATCTTAGAAATCTTAGAAATAAAATGTATATAGAAGCATGGAGGAAAATATATATTGCTCTTTTTCTGCTTTGGTTTAATAGAAAACAGTATAGAAAAGTAGTATGTGGTGGTGATGCATAGTCAGGATTTAATAATGGTCGATTTCCATGTTACTGTACTGATGAGTTGGCTCATATTTTACAACAGCTAAATTATAGAGGGAGCCTAAAATAAACTACTAGTCATATTTATATTTAAATAATTATACTCTTTATCATAGACTAGGTTTTTTTCTCAACCATCATACTATGTTTTTCTTTATACATAAGCAAGTGCTGAAAGAATTGTGTGACTAAGATTTCAAACTTAGTAGGCATTTGATTTACTGGACAAACTACTAAATGCTTTTCCAGGAGATGAAACTTCTCTTTGTCTCGTTCCCCGACCTCCCAATGCACTACAGCAAAATATGAAATGGATTTAAATGCCAGCAAAAAAAAAAAATTTAGTAAAAATTGGAGTAACATAGTAAGTGAAGATAGAATGCAGTTATTTATTGCAGTTTTAACAAAGATACAAATCCAATGCTTCTGTGTCCAAGGGACAGAAGATCTCTTGATCACGTCATCCAGAGTATTATAAGCGCCTCAGTATTACTTCACACCAAAATATCTCCCGTCCCCAAATTGAACCTCAAAGTAGCTAACAAATCTAGTGCCAAATATGAAACCATATGTTTAAAAAACCCCGTTTATTATCAACACGTGTTACGTATAATTTTTAACGCTTTATCCCCAATCTGCTCTCATTTCTTGTGCTTACTTCTGTTTAGCTCTATTTCACACTATGTCAAAAAAATCGACCAGTAATGAAAAACTACTTTTTTAAACGTAGGAGTGGATTCGCCTATATCTAGGGACGTTTGACACTCAAAATACAAATGGGATAAGAGCTGAACCTGCGTCAGGCGAAGTAACTCCATCTGAATGACAAACTTATTATATTTCATGACAAATATGGTATATAAGCTAGTGAAGGGCACAGCTTAGGAAACCATGCTGTTCATAGCACTAGCACAACTGATTATGAATGTAATAAGTTTCTCAGTGCTTGAACTTCAGGAGCTAATTCTTTACTAATTAATGAAATGTCAGTAATGCTAAATTCATTGTTAATAGGGAAAGCAACTGTCATAGAGTTTTGTTAGAAAGGCACTTATTCTATAGGTAGATGAACCCTCCCCACTAGCAAATTCTGGTGTCCCCCCCCACCATCCATAAATGGGCATATCCCAAATACTTGAGCCACTTTCTTGCAAAAGACAGATTTAGATGCTAAAATCCATCCATGGTTTGGAAAAAAAATTGGTGTTTGGTTTAAATTGATTAGCGGAATACAAGGCATGAAGAAACGACGACACAGACCTACGACCAGGAATACAAAAAAGGGTAGAATGTATCTAAGGGTAGAATGCATCTAATTTGTATTACTCAAATGCAGGGTTAATGTTGAACTATACAGACCTCCAGAATCACTGGCAATACAAATACAATAGAAACAACAGCTACTGCTTTCCTGGGACTCCCAGCACTTCAGGTCGCCTGTACATGGAGAAAGTAATGGAACCAAACTGAAAACCATCCTTTAAGAGCTACACTCGCTGTCATTCCCTGGTTGGCTCACAGTGGGTCAGACCAAGGGTGCTGTGGGCCGGCTCAGCTCATAGGTGTCTGGTGCGGAGCTAAGTTTGTCATTGTAAGACTCTATGCTGAAATGCAGCATGAATACGTGTAAATACACACACACCCCTTGTGTTCATGGGGGTTCAAGTCACGTTTTGTTGAATTAAAGGGGAAATAAAGACGGCTGTTACGTTCAGACCATTTTTGTTCATGCTGCTTTGTGAATTTATTTTTATTTAATTTTCCACTTGTGTTCTCCTGCCAGGAGATATCTATTAGACCGCAGCAAGAATAAAACGTTATCATTTTGTTTCAAACTATAAAATAATTTACATCACATATTTTACTTAGTTTTTTTTACTTTTTTTGTTTGTTTTTTTGGTTTTTTTTTTAAACCACAAACATTCCAGCATCACACTGTAGGAATAAGAATAAACAATAGAAAGCATAACCTTTTGCATAGTAATAAATGAACAGAGACAGTAAGATATTTATTTACAATTATTGTCTAGATAAAAAAATTCATAAAAACAGCTGAATTATTAACCCCCTAATGGGACAGATTGCCAAATGTGCCACTGTATTGTTTTCCACAAATCTCATGCTGCTAAGTACCGTATGTAGAAAGCAAGCATTTATATATATTGCAGTGAATTGTAACAAACTGATCGTTTTGGTTTTTTTTGATCCATTGTTCCCATCAAGCAATTAAAAAAACAAAGAATTGTGATGCATGACTTGTAATTTAAAGGGCATAACTAGTCTGCTTTATTTAAAAAAGGTGTATCATTTATCATATACATAAAGCACAGCTTCTTTTCACAGAAGCCCCAGTTTTCTATGCATCTCAGTTTATATATGTTTTTACTATATACACACAGAGTGCTGTGTTAATTTATTTTAAAACTTTTTTTTCAAGTATGCAAATGGTACTCTTTCCACTAGAATGAAACAAAATTTCTGAAGAAAAAGCTTGAACATAAAAGACAAACATCATTGTTAAGTTATTATTATGGTGCAGTACTGAAAGATTTTGCAGCTGCTCAGGTCCAATGTAATGAAATAGGTCCTATAAATAGAATAATTTTTTTGTGACCATGGAATTCCAAATAGGCCTTTAAACACAATACCCATTTTACTAATGTCAGTCCCTGTATTTACAAGCCTAAGAACAATGCTGAAATCACCTTGCTACTAAGAATTAACAAGACTTAGCATCCAATTATGTTTTCCTGCCAGTTTTATTATTAAGAAATGGGCAAAACTAGCTGTTGAAAACAATTCTCTAAGCTCTGAAAGATCTGCTCTTAAGTGAAAAGTTTGAATCAGTCAGCTGTGAGTCTGAGTTAAAAAAAAAAATTAAGCTGCTGCACAAAAGTCAGAAAGCTGGCATTTCAAGCTGATGAGAATTTTACCTGCTCTGAAACCTGAAAAAATCTTAGAACTACAATCTTCAGTTTGGCCATCAGTTGGCAGAGTTCATTGAGTTGGACTAGTTCTTAAAACTACAGTGGTACACCAATTTCTTAGCCAGCTTTCAAACAATACAAAAGAAGAAATCAATTTATCAAGTTAGTTTGAAAGTCCTTTTTTCCCCCTCGCATAATCGATCATGTTATTCAAAATGTCTTTTGGACTGTACAAGATTACGGAAAAGAGCATATGCGTAAATCTTGAAGCAAACGTTTGTATTAAATACAAAATTACTTTTATGAAAAGTCTGTGACCCACAAAGTGCTTAGCATTCAAGTGGTTGACATAGCAATTATATAAGCTCATAAATTTACATTACCAGGGCAGTTACCACCTTGAAAAATATTTCTGACTCATGATTACTGCAAGTTTTCAAAATGGTTTTCCTTTTAGAATACATACGTAAAACAACATTGTTAATTAGCTCCCGTATATTTTGTGACTACAAGGAAGACACTCTTCATTAAAAAAAAAAACCCACGCAAAGAACATTTCAATATACATAAGCGACAAGGAGTCCTGTGGCACCTTATAGACTAACAGATGTATTGGAGCATAAGCTTTCGTGGGCAAAGATACACTTCGTAGGATGCATGTAGTAGAAATTTCCAGAGGCAAGTATAAATATGCAGGCCAGAAATTTATACCTGCCTCTGGAAATTTCTACTACATGCGTCTGATGAAGTGGGTCTTTGCCCACGAAAGCTTATGCTCCAATACATCTGTTAGTCTATAAGGTGCCACAGGACTCCTTGTCGCTTTTGCAGATCCAGACTAACACGGCTACCCCTCTGATACTCAATATACATACACTTCTTAAAATGTCAGTCCATCTAGATAGGTGCAGAAATGAGTATCTTTTTTTTTTTTTAAAGTCACAGCAACAAACCCATAGTAAGTATCAAATGCCAACAGCCGAGAAGCTTCTAAGGAAATGTATGTTTAAATTACTAACTGAAAGGGATCAACACTTCATGTCACAATATTTCAACACTAGTTTGATCTCCATACATAAAGCCAAATATAATTTATCTTTGACTATTTATTCATAAACTAAACTGCGTTTCATATAACAACTTTTAAAAAATACTTTAAAGAAGCCATTGCAATACACTTTAAAAATGAAATGGCCTCCATCATTGAGTGTTGCACCAAAACAAGTTCAAGCAATTTATTAAAATTAAAAGGGGTGAAAGGTAAAGAACACCTGATCATTTCAACTTTGTATATGGAACAAAGGAAGCCTGTTCACTGCCCTGTAATCTAGGTTAACAATGCTACATCCAATGTATTATATTTTGGCTTCTTTTGTTATTTGCTAGCAGTATCTACATTATTTAAGAAAAAAAAAGGCAGGCAAAATCAGAACACGTGTAATAAAACATCCAAGGTGCAATATTACAGTAGTTTTCAAAGAGCTGAGCAATTTTTATACTACTTCGGCAGGAAGTGCTGTCGTAACCCTACAAATAGTTAAGGATATTATCTACAGGTTTGTAAACAAATTACATTCTTTTTTTAGGACATAAATAAGTTAAAATAGAGCAATTTGAGCAGAAACAAGGCAACATGCCAACAAAGAAATTTTATATATAACTATCTATATATATATAGATAGATAGATAGATACATATATATATATATATATAGTTAATTATGTATATATTTATATGTATATATCTGTCTATATAATCTCATAAATGTTTATTAAGTTCCTCTGTCCAACTGGTGCATATCTACTGTGCAAGTTAAGCTTTGCAACTTCAAAAACATTATTTAAATTAATCTATACAACTGAATCCATGCCACACAAGCATTTCAAAACCAAAAAAACCAAAAAAACAAAACAAAAAAAACCCCTCACAGACAATTGAATTGGATAAATAGCCTCAGAAAAAAGTCCTCTGTATTTTCTGCTTAAAAAAAGGCGAGAGGGGATGGCGCACATGAGAGCTAGAGGGTTGGGTGCTGTGGGATGCACATTCATGCAGGAGGGTGTATTTGTTTTTCTGCAAGTAAGGAAAATTGGGTATGTAAATCAGCCATTCATTATTTCTCCGAAACCACTGTGATCAGCAATTCATTCCCTCGTCATAAAGTGAATAAAAGTTCTTCTCAGCTAGTACAGTTTTTTTAATCTCTCGCTCGCTATGTATATACTTCAGTTGCTGTTTTTATTTATATTTTTTGCAGTGAAATTTCAGCTAAAGTGATGTTTCCAGGCTATGTATTGGGCTTCCTGGACTAGAAGAGGTAGCTGATTTACTTGTATCAGTTGTAAGATTTATTCCACTGTCGATAGCACTGTTGTTCTTGTTCAACGAAGATGGTGGGCTAGAATTTTGCTTGAGAGCAGGGTCTTCTTCTAGGTCTGTGTCATCAATGAGGGGGATGTGGGGTTGGGAATCTTCTATCCTAAATTCAGGATGAGTCATAAAGTTATGAATGGAGGTTCTAGATTCTGGTTTTTCTAACCCTTCATAGAGAGAGCTACGGAATGCCTTCACGACGCGGATCTGAAGGGAAAAAGAGGAAAGGTGTCAGAGGTAAGAACATTTAGAGAACAACACTGCTATAATAGTGAATACTTTTGGAAAATGTAGCATATGGTTAGGGCAGTGCAGGCAGCTGAAGTCCATAGTCTCTTGATGTTATATGCATAAAGGAGTGGCTCAGTTTTGTTCATTTAACGTGTCTGTACCAACTGAAATATTAAAACAAATTGAGTTTAAAGCCATCAAAGAAATGATGGGAATCACAGGTTAAAGAAAGCGAGCGTCCACTCATGTGGTACATCCCTAGTAAAAGACAAGCCATGTTAATTTTAATGCAAATGTAGAACCATGCATGTAGTTTTGCAGTGAGTAAGTAGAAAGGCTTTTTAAAAAAATGTCTAATTTATACAGTAAGACATATAACATATCACACTTTACAAACAGGAAAACAAAAACTCAGACACAGTTGGACAAACGCACAGAGAGTATGTATGAGACACACACAAAGAGGAGCCAAAGATACACACAGAAAAAAAATGCAAACGCGAAATAAAGGCAGCCAGGAGCACAAAAAGCCAAGCAGACAAAATACGAGGCAAGATCATGCTACCACAGAAGGGGGAAGTCACAGTTACCACACAAACACAGATAACTGGCACACAACTACACTTGGAAGCCTGGATAATGTGAACATATAATTGTTGACTCAACTGTTATTTTTCCTTCATGCATATGTAAAGTAAACACTCGAGTATAGACCCACTGTTTTAGCCGTTTAACTTTTTAAAAATATACAGAGACCTTCAATAAAATAATGTATTTTATAGTTAAAAGAAAATTCTTTCTTTTTCTGTCTCAGTTGTGAACACCCTTCATGAGTTTAAATTCTGAAACGTGTAAATTTTATGCCATGTTTGCAGTCCTTATTCTGCTACGATGACTATTCGTTTTAGTCCCCAGTAAGACAGCTGGAAGAAAGCTACAACTAGCAGCAACTAGGCTTCTAGGCAGCTGTGCTGACTTGGTTTGTCAGGAGAAAGTGGAGCAAAAGGAGAGTGCATTGCTGAGGGGAGTGATCTATGTTTTGGGGGTGGGGGTGGGAAAGAAGAAGACGCTAGCTATAGAAAAGCCATCCGTTCAGAAAAGAAGGGTTGCACTATGTGGTGCTAGTAAGAAGACATCACTTTTTGAGGGAGGGAAAAGTAAAAGAAAAAAAATGGCAAAAATATGAACTGCTTGGCAATGTTTTATGCCTCAATATGAGTTGTATTCTTTCACTCATCCCTTAATTTATAAGTGATTTTTTAGTGTTTATTAGCGTGACACACCAATGGCACAGACAGAAAACGTGTGAGCAGGCACTTCGCATTTCTTCACACAAGTTTGAAATCTACTGGTTTGCTACATATGTCCTATGTTTGATCATGGAGCCTATAAGGTTTTGTTATGAATAATAACCTTAATTTCTCTTGGCAGATGCCTGTGTCTTAGACGTGGAATGGTTCTCTCAGTATGCTCAGCCAGCAGTTTCACCAAGAAAGCTGATCTGAGTTTCAACGCTTCAACCAATGGTTTCTGCCTGTGTAGCAGTACTGGAAAAATTGGACAGAATTAAATCAGATTTTTGCTTTGCAGTCTTAGCAATTTTATCAATAGCATAGCCTTACAGACACCTGCAAGGAGATAGCCCCTACTTAGCACCAGGGAAATAAGCACAAAAAAGACTGCTAATGTGCTCAACTCCCTGCTGTGGCTGTGTTTTAGGGGAAGGGAAATAGACTGGCACAGAATGGCCTGGGCAATTTTGGGATGCAGGAAGAGAAAGTCCACTAACAGCTTTGTAATCAGGATGAAGGACATGACAACTTCTGCCAGTATACAACACCTAGTACTTGACATGCCTAGATCCTGGTATTAGAGACCTGTGTTTTATTTGAGCAATGTCTGATTGAATTGTGCCATGGTACATGATGAATTTATAATGCACACAAATGGAGAGTAGGCTAAGAAACACATTTGCACTCATAACTTAAGGTAGTATTTGACCATTGCCACAGCAGAAAAGCTGGTAAACGCATTCCCCTATGTCAGCTCAGCCCGCCTACCCTTTTCTAAAGCACTGAATGGATGGATGGCCTAACACTAATTATCCACAAATTTCTTATGGTATTCTTTAAAACAGGAATCTGATCTACGTTAACTAGAGATTTTTAAGGCATGCCCCCGTACTTCTTCATAATATAATATTTACCTTTTAAAATGCTTTTATGATTTAGTTTATATTTTCTTGATACCATACTTCAGCTGAATAAAATAATCTTTTAATAAATTAAGTGAAAGCATTTTTCGGCACTTTATCTAGTGGAGCGAAAAATACTTTCTAAGCTAGTAAATTTAACTTCTAGTCTGTCAAGTGGATTTTTTTTAAAGTTGCAGCCTTTTCTTGGGAAACGGTTTTATTGCAGTCAAAATAATCTACACTCAAGTCTGTACAGCTTTGCAAAGAAGGAACAGATTTCCAAACTGCAGCACCCAGAGGTTAAAGAACCTTTAGTTTAGGAAAACTTGCCTGCTATGGTCAATGGGCATTGTGCTGGATTGGCTCAAACAGACTAGCATATGCTTGTGGGTAGAAAAAAATATTGAGCCATTTTTTAAATTGTGGGTTTAGAGAAGAGCTACAGAACTGACTGACTATCAGAGGGGTAGCTGTGTTAGTCTGAATCTGCAAAAGCGGCGAGGAGTCCTGTGGCACCTTATAGACTAACCTATAAACAAAGACTGAATGGCTAGCTAACTACAAAAGCAGCTTCTCCTCTCTTGGAATTCACACCTCCAGATCAGCTACTAGAAGTGGGCCTCATCCTCCCTGATTGGATCCACCTCGTCATCTCCAGCCTGATTCTGGCCTGCATATTTATACCTGCCTCTGGAAATTTCCACTACATGCATCTGACGAAGTGGGTCTTTGCCCACGAAAGCTTATGCTCCAACACTTCGCTTAGTCTATAAGGTGCCACAGGACTCCTCGCCGCTTTTGCAGAACTGACTAAATCATTAGAAAATATGGTTTATAGCCTCACTGTAAGGGATGACTTGATCTAGCTTCAGCGCCAGCCATTGGCTCATGCTATATCAGTCTCTGATAGACCAATGAGGTAGCTACAGGAAGAGGCACCTACATGAACAATATTTGATTATGGCCTCTTTGGTCTATCAGAGAATGGTATAGCAAAACTGCAACAACTGAAAGCTGAAGCTAGACACATTCAGATTGGAAATAAGATGTACTTTGTGACTTTTTGAACAATTTGCCAAGCAAATTCTTCATCATGGCAATTTAAAATAATCAAGATTAGATTTCTTCTCTGGGAACTGCTTTGAGGAAGTTCTGTGGCTTGTGTTACACAGGTCGGTCTGGATGTTCACAAAGGTCATGTCTGGCTTTGGAATTTATGAAATAGAATGTGTCCGATTTGCAGTCCATACCAAAGTTTTGGTCTCAATGGATAGTGTGTGTGAGACCTATACTTAAGTATTTGTATCTCATCACCTCTTTTATTGTAGGTCAAGACCCAAGTTCAGAGCTCAGTGGTAGTCCTGCTACACTACTTCTGGAATACAATACTTCTGGAATGCAATGCAATACTTCTGGAATGAAGTTCTCTGCTTTTCTTCTGGTAGTAACAATCAACAGCAGCAGAAGCAACACAAAACACTAAACTTATGTGTTGCCTATTTTAATAACTCAGCTATATACGTACACCCCCATCAAAGAGGTGTTAAGATACAAAAAATATGATTTTTTAAAAATAAACATGTAACATAAAATACTTATTTTTAGATTACTTGTAAGACAGAAATAGAATTTTTTTTCCTGATGTCCAGCCCTGCACCATCAGCTGGGAGCTTTCTGGCGTGTACCTCATAACCAGTAAAAGATTCTGCAGTATAAGAGTAATTCAAACTCCTGTTAATACATGTGAGACATAACAGACATCATACTATCCCAGAGCTATTCTGACTCTGGTGCTAGCAACAGAAAAAAATATGTTTAATATTGAAGTTAATGGCAACAAATCTGACTACACACAGATGGTGGGTCTGATGCCATTGTAATTGCACTTCCAGTTAGCACTAAACTAATTAAAATGATTTGCTTATATTGTTCCAATTCAATAAACTCTTAAGCACATGCTTAATTTTAAGAATTATAGTCCCATCAGATTATTGGCACATTTAAGTACTTTGCTGAATCAGACCCCTCCCCCCCCCCCCCCCCGTGTAAATATTGTTTATAATTGTATAGCATCTTTTAAGCTTCACATTACGCTACAGAGCTCTCTTTTAGCTTGTTTTCATTGTGCAATGTGTGGTGACACATCTGCTGTTGATATGCTATGCTGTTGATATGTTATGAACTACATAGAATTCATATAATGATTTTTTTATGATGCCGACAATGCCAAGGGAAGACAAACAATGAGATACTCTTCTCACAGTAATGGAGACAACAGAAAAAAAATGAACTGTTTTTAACAGAAGACTGTGGGGACAACACTTCTGGACATTTTGACAGAGCTATAAGTTTCCACTTCTTTCTTCTCTGTAGCTGTAATTAAAAAAAGCTCTTCAGTTTCGTCCCACCCTGAAAATTAGATTTAAATACTGCATCAGGCAAGAAAAATAAGAGAAACAATTTTTCAATACTACCAATTTTTTCTCAGCAGAAGAAAAGATTAAATAGAGAAAAATCTCACCCCTATGTACAACAGTATAAAGGCGAAATACATAGGACCTGTTTTAAGATCAACAGGTGTGGTACGGTTGGTAGAGTATGGGCTTATACTCGAATGTTTACCCAGCTTCCGATAAGCCAAGTATCTTGAGTTTGGTTCACATTCATGTCAGGCTCAAGGTTAAAGACTCACAACCTCTTTTTATTTCACTCTCTCCTGCTGAACCCTTTTGTCCAGTGATCTCTAGCCCTCTGGGAAAACAAACACATTTAATATTCAGACAGTAGAGAGTAGGTTACTGCAAAAGCAAACAAATTCAATTCTACTGAAATGTCAGTAAGGTGATTAGCATAAAAAAGTAAACAAGAGGTCAATTTTGCAAAGAGATGCCAACTCTTAGGTGTACCTAAAAATGTCAAAAGTCACAGTGCTGGTGTTTGGTTAAGAATTGTAGTTGGTGTGAAGCTTTGCAACAGAACACAAATCACGTATGGGACCTTTTGTATGTGTTCTCTTGTGGCTGCTTGCATTTTAAGGTGAGCGAAATAAGTCCATAAATTGGGATGATGTATATATGGACGTCATCTTGTAAATTGTCTGAATAATATGTTCTGTATCACATGCAGTAGAAGTTGTGAAAATTAGAAGCAGTAACTTTTAGATAGCTATTTTTATTTATTTATTTTTAACTATTAAACGAACACAAAGGATCCAAAACCCTAGAGTAAATAGAGTAATTTCAATTAGCGCTTTGCAAAGTCACATATGTTGGCAGTGAGAACAGAAAGGGTGCACTAATATAAACACAGAGAAGGGCTTAAGTCTGATTTTACATCAGTTTTACACTGATGTTAATCCACTGATATTAATGGTGTGAAACCTTAACCAAGCCCATGGTACCTACCTCTCGGCCATTTTATATCAAAATAAGCTGACAAGATTTTTCTGTGCAATTAATTTTTCAACCTACTTCGTTTCACCATAAGGGGAACACAGAGGGCCAGCTTCTAATCTCAGGTAAACAAGTATAACTCAATTGGAGTCAGCAGAGTACCCCTTATCTAAAAGCAGAGCAAGTGCGATCAATACCAGACTTAATTTTGTTAAAAACTAGTTTTGCAAAGGTAAATTAAGACCTTTAACAGGGTGGAGTCTAGAATTGTGCAACATTTCTATACAAGCTTTGAGATTTGAATTCATTTTAAAATCCAGGTCTGGTGATTGTATGAATAATGTTTCCTTTACTCATCTGAAAGCCTTTATATAATTAACCTTGTAGAAATCAATGCAACTAAGGATGGCAGTCTCATGAGTTAAATGAACAAGATTTGATCTATTAACTGAATATGATTTGATGCTGCTTTGACAAAACTCTGCCCTGACATTTAATTTATAAAGTCAGAAAGTCCTGCTGGGGCCCATCAAGCATCAAACTTCAGTTTACTTTTAGAATATTTTATATTAGATATAAAATGCACCCAGAAAGTGTACACTTCTTTGGCTGCACAATGGACATAATTATAGAAAGCTATAAATGTATGGAACATGTAACAACAGAGCTGGAAAATGGTCAGTACTCACTCTAAACAGGACAGAAGGCCAGACTACATACATGAAACAGTGGCCACACTAAAGTTGAAAATGGCTAGTGAAAACTAAAATTAATTTTGTGTCAAAGAAACAACACTATTTTTAGTACCAAATTCTGGATACAAATAAAAAAAAGAATTAAAATTTTAGAGTCCACTATAGGTAAATTTCCATTAGGGTTAGAATTGGTTGCATATGCTTATAGAGCCCAGAACAGTCACCTTTTGGATCAAAAATGTTGCATGCATGGTGTGCATGCCAGTGGATACATTTTTCTGACAAATCTGATCAAAATCTGAGACAGCTTGAAATTATGGGGAAAAAATGACAATGTAGCCCCTATCCTTTATCAGAATAAAGAAATCTAACACTACTTTTGAATCAGACAGCTGCAGGTTGAAACTTGGCATGTACTAGCTCTTAAATGGAAGGCTATTGGCTATAGCCAATTAACCCCCTTAAAAGATATGTGATTGAAGATACACTTCTGAGCACATTCAGTGGCCACCAGAAACTAATAATTCTGGTGTGTGATATCATTGTGGATTTTCCCTCTTTGCCCTTTATAGTTGGTAAAGACCAATATATACCAGTATTTTGCCTATGCAGGTTGGTCACTCAAGGGTGTAAAGACGTATGAGCCCTGACGATCATAGCTATACCAGCAAAATAAATACATTTATACTGTGGTTTTGCTAAGATATCTGATTTTGCATGAGTGGGACTGAAATAAGTTATGCCATCAAAGTCCAGTTTTGCCAGCGTAAATTGAGTCTGCAATGAAAACTATACATACTGGTATAGTGCCATCTGGCCTCAGTTGAGGCTGCTGCTAGCATAGTTTACATAAGAGACAGTGAAAACATTTCAATGAAATCAACACAAGAAAATAATCCAAATATAATAGCACTAACACCACCCCTATAAGCCTCCCCTGCAAGTACAGGAACTCATACACAGGATTCTGAGCACAGAATTTTTCAGAAAATTGTGTTACCTACAGTCAGCATGAACAGAAAACTTGTCTTCACTCAGACAGCAACTTTACGTAACACCTGCCTTATATAAATGTTTTTATTCTTAAAGGATTTTTTTTTAATGTTGGGTTGGGTCATGTGTGTCTGTTTTGTTAATTGTGCATTGTGTGTGTGGGGGGAAGGGGTGTAGTGAGATGATATACCTAATAATATGAGTAATCAATGGAAAGATTAGCAACAAAGAGCTTGATTAATTTGTGTACAGTTAGATACACTGCTTTCCTCCCTGCTCTACCCGGTCCAGGTCAAAGGGGGCTTTCCATGCACTGGCATGAATTTATACAGCCCCTCCTCTCTTACCTCCTTTCAGCAGCTGAAGCAGAAAGTCACTCTCTAATCCTTAAAGGCCCTCTCCAACCAGCCAGACAAGAGCCCCCACCACTACATCTACAGTAAGGTCATATTTAAAGTGCTTTGCTGGATCAGGGCTTAATTCAGTTTATGCTTTGGTTTTCCCAACGTAACAAGGAGTAATAACATTGAAGAGTGTTATTGTAAAACCACGCAAATTAGCAAGGGCTCAGTCAACCTAAGGAACCCCCTGCCAAGTGATTACCAGGACTTTAATAGCATTAAAAAAAAGAACTAGATAAATTCATGGAGGATTGAGCCATTAATGGAATGGGCAGGGATGGTGTCCCTCACCTTTGTTTGTCAGGGCTGGAAATGGGTGACAGGATCACTTAGGGTATGTCTACACTAGCCCCCTAGTTCGAACTAGGGAGGCTAATGTAGGCATTCGAAGTTGCAAATGAAGCCCGGGATTTAAATATCCCGGGCTTTATTTGCATCTTCCCGTCCAGACGCCATTTTTAAATCCCCTTAGTCCGAACTAACTGCCTTAGTTCGACTTAACGTTAACTAAGGACTTAGTTCGAGTTAATGTTTGACTGCCGCGTGTAGCTGCGGGCAGTTAGTTCGGACTAAGGGGATTTAAAAATGGCGCCCGGACGGGAAGATGCAAATAAAGCCCGGGATATTTAAATTCCGGGCTTCATTTGCAACTTCGAATGCCTACATTAGCCTCCCTAGTTCGAACTAGGCCATGGAGATGCGGGGTCTGGAATAGAGGTTGGGTGCAGAAGGGAGCTTGGGTTGGGGACTGGGGTGCAGGAGGGAGACTGGAGTCTGGGAGGGAGTTGGTGGTTGTGACCTAGGGCAGGGGACTGGAGTGCAGCGGTTTGGGATGTGACTTACGGTAGGAGGGGATTGTGATCTGGGGCAGGAGATTGGAATGTCAGATCTGGGAGGGGGTATGGTTGTAAGAGGGGGACAGAGGGTTTGGGTATCTTGAATGGGGGCAGGGAGGCAGAAAGTTGGGGCAGGAAAGGGCTGGGGTGCCAGAAGCAGGCTGCCACCTGTCAGCTGCCAAGCTAGCCAGCCTGCAGAGCTTAAAATGTTTCCCAGCCAGCCTCCTTGCCTGGCACTGTACTTCATGAATAACTGAGCCCAGGAGAGTCTTCTTAGCTGCCCGGCTAATGGGAATGTGCTGAGAGCGGGCAGCTCCAAAAAGTTCCTCCCTCCCGTCCAGTTTCAATACAGAAACGGAGCCCTGCAGCTGCGTTTCTGTACAGCACGTGGGGCCATGAGGCAAGCAGGGGAGCCTGCCTGGGGCTCCCTGATGCCTCCAGGGGCCAGATCTGGGGGCTTGGCAGGCTGGATGCAGCCCACAGGCTATATTTTGCCCAGGCCTGGCTTTAAGACCTCTCAAGCTGGCCTCCCAAAATATGCCACAATAAGCTGAGCCACATGAATAGATAAATGGTCAGCCCCCTGTTACACTGTTACAACCTTAGTACATTTATGTTCGACAAGTATTTTTAGACTCCTGGGGAACTTAACAAGTGTCATCCTTAATGAGTGTCATAGAAAACATTCCCGAAGAGATTCTCAGAAATTAAAAAAAAAATTGGAAGCACATCTAAAACCAAACAAAATAACCCCAACACAAAAGTGAGCCCCTCTCAAATTCAGTTATGCCTTTCATATAGCTATATCTTCACAACAGCCCTAAACATTCCTGTGTCTTAGCTGGTTGAAATATATTACCTCTCAGAGACTGAGGTACCTTTAATCCAATAGACAGAAGAAAAGAGTTGTTGTTATTTATCTTTTAATTTAACCTAGGCAATCAGTGAGATGGAGGTCAGTCCTGGAACAGCTCACTAGAAACAAGAGATTGGAGACCTTCAAGCAAAAGAAAGCTGATATGCGCTGTGTGTGTTGGGGGGGGGGGGGGGGAGGGAGTGGGAGTGTACATCATCCTGCTGAAGGATTTTCTTTATCTTTGTTTTTTTTAAATTTCATTTGGGCCTTCTGAAAGGGGGTATAGTGCCAAGTGGCATCAGAAAGTGATCTGGCTCCATGAAGCAAAAATAATTTTATTCAGTTGTGGAAAATAGCTAATGATTTTTGCATATATGGCTTTTCATAACCCATACCTAACTTTGACTTCAAAACAGATAGATGGTATCTGTTATGACTGAAATATCATCTTAAAAAGATACTCTTTAAAACAGCTACTTAAACAGTATCTTAAAATAGATACTCTGATTCAGTAATAAAGCCTATGCTGGCTATGCAAGTTGTTACATAAAGACCAGACTCTATTTGCTCTCTGACAGGTAGATGCACATCCCTGATTACCTTGAAATATCAGCCACACTCTCTTCTTATTTTTTCAAATGAATGCAAAGCTACTTTCATGGCACTGGAGACCAACATACTCTATTCGCAGAACAAGTACAATGCAGACAATCTCAACTTCTCCATGCTGCTGCTAGGGGCCTCAAGCATGTCCTGATGAACTCCATCGGTAGTGAAAAGGAGTGTTGGAAATTTAGTTTTCCTGCCATTCAATCTTTAGTTCCTAGTGTCTCTGCTGAGATTGCTGGGAAGGGCATGGATGGGGCTGAATTTGGATTGACTGAGACCACTGACTATGAGGTGCAGTTGAAACCCTTGTGACCCACAGTGGGATATTATGGCTCTTCTACTTGTCTGAGAGAACCTGGAGGGCTATTATAGGAATTGTCTACCAGATTACAAGAATGCATGGTGCTGCTAGGTTCATTCTGGTCCCCATCTTGTTCATTCTGGTCCCCATCTGGTCCCCATCATGTGCACAAGTTGGTTACGTAGGTTCACTAGTGTCATCCTGCCTTTGGCACTGCTACCAAATGAGGCACCTTCAGTATGTTGGCAAGATACCACTGTATTGCCACTGCTCTCTGTTTGAATGGAGCTAGCTGGCTAAAGCCTAATGAGGTGAAACACTGGGCTGGGGAAGGAACTGTAGACTTTGAGAAAAATACATTGGAATCCAAGTCAGGGTATATTGCTGTTATTTGCGACACAAATTTGAAACATGAGGTGATTTACCCTAAAATTGGGTACAGCGGGTAGCAGTCTCAGTAAACAACATTCCATTTTTATCTGTATTGTGAGACAACTATTCCTTTTTGACAAAATTCTCCATGCCTCTGTCACTTTAAAATTAGACAACTAATCCTCCCTATGTCTTGAGGCCATTCAGAAATTGAAGCCAGTGTCAACTACTTTTTGTTTGTTTACTGAAAGCAGTTTCTTGTGAAGAGCACATACAAGTTTTTGCTTTGGAACTTTCACTTTTTGAGCTTCTAGGTGAAATCAAGTGGCTAGTTTTGACCTTTCAAAGCTCTGAATGCTTACGTATGATTGTTTTCCTCCCATATTATTTTGAATCCTTTTACAAATGGGGAGGGAGGGAGGGTTTTTTCCCTGGGGGAGGGAGGCCCAGGGTATTGTAATTTACTTCCCTCTTTGATCTGTCACTATGTAGGGATTTATTAAATATTAAGACATGCTACTTTTCTCAACTTTTCTCCTAGCATTCAGGAAAAAGACTGACATAGGGGAATTTTAAAGATATTTCTTTGGTGAGTTATCTTCTATTCATAACATCATAGGAATGGAGCTTTAAGGCAGGGTGACACTAATTTGAAGCACTGTAAGAGCAAACAGACTATGAAATGGGTACCTATTGCATGTGATTGTGTGTGTGTGTGTGTGTGTGTGTGTGTGTGTGTGTGTGTGTGTGTGTATTTATTTATTTGGTAAAATAAGCACTAAAGCTGGATTGCTGACAATATTTAAGTTGTCTCTTTAATGCTTGCTATAATATCAAATGCAGCTTTTAGCTTTCTCTCTAAGAAAAAAATCTGTAATCATCAGCAATAACAAGAGTGATTTTAAGGAACTATTTCGTATTACAAATACATATATTAACATGATGAGAAAATTCACTGTTACAGGAATCTATATTTTCTGCATAATGGGTGACCAGAAACGGGTGTCCTACTGATCTGAATAAGGACCTGTAATGAAAAGGTCAAAGAAGTGTATCTACAGTATACAAAGTAATTCAGCAATGAAGGTGTGTTGTTGGTTGGAGTTGTGTGTGGGTTTTTGTTGTGTTTTGCACAAGGTAGCAAGTGGAAAAAGGGCAATATAAATATCTGAATGACTAGTAGATGAGTTGGCATCTCTGTAGATCTGATGCATTAAGAATACACACTCACGCCCAGCCGCAGCAGCAGATGTGCTGGTAGGAGAGGAAAGAGCATTGGATAACGATACGTGACTAGGGCTAGAAATATTGGTTACATCCTGGTTCTGGCTTGTGACGGAGGACTGTCTCCTTAGAGCCCCCTGAAAGGAAGTGCCACTCTTGAATGTATTGACTACTTCGATCTGAAATGGAGGAAAGAATGAGACAAGTTGCTTAAGAAATGGACATAGTTGCACAACTGACAGGAATAATAATTTTTAAAAAATAATCATACATATAGTTTTAATTCAGTTGAATGAATCAAAGCCATGAGTATTTCTTTTAATGAGTGGAAATAAATAGGCCCCAATTCTTGTCTAGGGTAAATTGAAGCAGCTCCATGGAGGTCAGGGAAGCTGAACCAGTTTACACTAGTACATGCTTTGGACCATGATTTTTAAAATTTAACCATCCTACATATGTGTATATAACAACTGATATACAGGGAGCCCTCGCCATTCGCAGTGGCTGCGGGAATGCAACCACCACAGAGTGAAATTGGTGAATACCCCTGTAGTGAGCCTTCCTGGCAGCTGTGGTGAGTTCCCTGGCCCCGTCACACCCATGGGCTGGGAAAGAAGACCCCTGTTAATACACGGAACTGAGAATAGTGATTCCATGAATTGCAAGGGTATTCCGATGAATAAGTCAACAGTACTTAGTGCTGCCGTGAGGGCAGGGGACTGGACTAGCTGACCTCTCAAGGTCCCTTCTAGTCCTACATTCTATGATGCTAATCACCATCTTTTTGACTGAGAATAAATATTACATGATTACTGCCATCTAGATTTTCTTCCAGAAGGGAAACAAAATTCAGTTCCCAATTATCTTTTAATAAAGAAATATTAAAAATTGTTCAAAAGCAGAGGATTTGCTTTTTCATTTTAGAAATGTCAAAATGTCACATAGTAGCTCAATAAAATTATAAGATGCTTTATATGTCTTCTGTTTTTATTTTTATTATTGAAGGATCATATAAATTGGGCACAATGATAAAAATGATTGCATTTTGTAATTGCTGAATAGGAAATAATTCTCTCTGAAGCAGAATATTTTTATTTGCACTGCAGAGCAGATAATAATTACTTAGAAAATAAAGTTGAGTTGCTTTTGAACTACTAGTTACTTGTGTGTATTTTAAATTGCATAGAAATATAGACATATTTCCCCAAAGTACTGCAATATTGTCTGTCAGTATTACACATTGTAAGTTTTGTGAATACTTTTATTGTTGGCCTCAGAGGACAAGCTGATGAAGTGTTTAACATTTTTACAATCACATTTTTCTTTTTACTTATGTTATATTAGAATACAACAGCTTGAAATTACAAATATAGTCTTGTACTTTGCAAGCATGTGTGTCATTCATACAGGGGAGTTTGCAGCAATGAACTTCCTAATTAGTTTAAACTACAAAAGAGTGAGCTCTGAATTTACAGGGACTAAACTCCTCTTTATAGCTGATGATAATGAAGGATGAATATTAGAAACAAAGCCCTTTTAGGAATAATGCACCAAATTCGCCTTTCAGTTAACACCAGTATAACTACAATGCAGTGGGGTAAGTACTGACATACATGAGAAGAGAATTCATGCCATCACTTCTTTAAAGATCCTACCATCCTTAATTCTAATTTCCAGTGAAAGAAAAGCCAGGAACTCCTAAAGCTAGAGTCATGATGGCTGTTCACCCACACACATTTCAGAAAAAAAGCATCACTGGTTTAAATCTCTTTTGACATGCAGGATGTCATTTCCTGATAAAATATTTACAAGATTATTTTAACCAAAATGAACTATTCTGATGTTCCTGTGCAGAGAAAATGTCATGATTTAGGTGACTCAGTAATACCATTGTAAAAAACAGACTTTATAAAAATTATTGTATTTTCAAACCCAAAGAACAAACCCATTGTCAGGTCAAAGAACACTAGAATCCTCATATCTTGCATGTCCTAAGAAGACCACTCATGAAGGGATACCCTTATTCTAGCTCAGTCATATTAATTGCTACTAATATTACTATTTGAAAACAAACTGCCATAAAAGTGGACCTAAAATCGTAAGGAAAGCCCCAAGATATCACACCACTAAATATAACCATGCCCCCAGCTACAATATATTTCTGTTTCCCCATCATTTAAAGATTTTAAATGCAACTTCAAAGCAGTACATCTAAAACTAATCAAGGAATTTCCCTTTTAACTGGAGAAACTTAAATTAATCAACCAGGATAGTAATATCGCATCATTACTGATTAGATAGTTGTTGTAAATCTATATGTAACTCCTCATCGTTATTCAAAGTCAGAAGTATAAAAACGGTCTACAATACCAATTTTAGGGATATGCACGTTACTGCATATTTGTTGAAATAGCATCCTCCTCTTCAGCTCTCTTAGCCTGGGTCTACACTAGGACCTTATTCTGAAATAACCCTCCCCAAAATTGAATTTATAAGCACTGCATCCACAATACCAAGCCCGTTATTTTGAAATAATGGGCTATGGACTTCGAACTCTGTACGAGGAGTAAAGCTAATTCTGAAATATTAATTGTGAAATAACATTAGAGTGGATGCTCCAGTGCCACTAATTCAAACTTATGGGCCTCTGGGAGGCCACCACAGCTCCCCAGAGTGCTTCCTGGGGCTCTAAGTCTGAGACAGTGTATCCACATTAATGGAACTTGCCTTGTACTAATTTCGATACTTCCCTGTAGTCAGGACACGCTAGTTCGAATCTGTTAAATCGGGAGTTCTTAAGTCAAATTTAGTAATTGCAAAATAGTTTCCTAGTGTAGACATGGCCTTAGGGAGCTAGTTGTTTATTTCTGTGTATTACATAAGATCTGCATGTTTATAAATGGAATGTCCATCTCAAAAGTACTTGTAAAAAGTGACACTAGAAACTGTAAGTAAATGTTTTTGGTGGAATATCATCTTATAAGTGCAGGACAGTACACAGTGAAAAATTCCATGTGCAAATAATACACAGTTGATAGACTCACTGCTCCATTGTTTCCCCATATGAATCTGTTAATAGAGCTAGTCAGGTAATATGGAATTAAAATGCATAAACTTTATATTAGCTCTTAAAAACACAAATCAAGACATTTTGCAGTGCATGTTTTCTTCAGCAGGCAGATTCTGAATTATAAGACTGATACACATAGCAAAGTAATAGAATAGGGTATCTGATGAACCCGTATGTGGAGAGAACTATGAACGAGTCATGAGCTATAGGACATATATGCATCTGAAAGCCAATATGTGGCTCAAGACAACATTAATCACACATTAAGGAACACTGAATTACTTACCTGAAATGTTCATTCTCCAAAGGCAGAATTAAATAGAGATCCTGGCTTTCCATGTTCTGACCCAGAGTCATGGAGCACTCTCCAAAAGAGACAATTTAAAAGGGTATTAAGACTCTCTACAGACTGCACATCATAGAGGATGATAAATTCTAAACCTTACGCTAGTTTCTTTAAACATTCCTGCAATAAGCCTGCATAAGAAGCTGGAAAGAAGATCTTCAATATAAACATAGGTGGAAAGATGAGGGCAGATCTGTATTTAATATTGTCTCCAGAGAACAAGAATTACAGGTATGTAATTTGCTCTTTCTCCTGAGGAAAGTAACGAAATACAGATCTCTTTTTGTGGAATCTATGCACAGGAATATCTAACAGATTACTGCTCCTGCAGAGTTTGACAGGCTGATGTACATGGTCATGTCTTGCCTGAAGTCAACAGGGACTATATGAAATGCAAAACAGTGAGGAATTTGATCCAGCAGGTCAATGGCAAAGAGCAGAAATAACCAAGAATGAACAGCTACTGTTAAAAAAAGTGAGTAAACAGACATTATTAGAGAAAATGAAACTACTAAAAGAGAGAAAGATAAGCATAGTCACTTCACTTTTGTTTTGTCTTATTTTGTATCCATTCAGCGTTCTCTTTTTAAAAGTGAATCCACAAGAGTTGTCTCTGTGAGTTGCACACAATTAACAATATTTAAAAAGCAGGTTGAAAGACTTCCACTCTGGAATAGCCCTCACGGGATTGATAAGCCAAGCTTTTGTGTTCCTATATTTACAATGGAGTACATTGGAATTGAAGCTGGGATGCTGTCAGAACTGTTAATGGGTCTCAGATAGCTGTATCTCTCTGCCAATCAGTGCTTATGGAATTTTGCATAATAAAGGACCATTTTGACCTTTATGTAGTTTAAGAACACTTCTCTGAGTGCAGTCACTATGTATCTTACATAAAGACTTCCCTATAGCTTTCCAGAGAGAGGAATAAATAGCAAGGACAATATTTATATTGTACATAGTTCCTGGAAACATAGACTGTCCAAATGGCAAAATTAAAAAAAGTCCACTAGGCACTCTAAAAGTTTCATTTTGTCTAGAATAAGAACAGTCTTGTAGATTCTACTCAAGTTAGGACCTTGTACATTTCTAAATTTTTAGTGTATGTTTGGTGTAAAATGTTCCAATGCAATGAGGTAAGATGGGATGGGCAAACTTATTTTGCTTAAATTTCAAAACCACTTGGAAAGTTTGACTTTCATGCTACTGAATTTGCATTGGCCCTAGGAGAAACTGAAAAATAAAACAAATAAACACAAGGTAAAAGAATGTCTAATGAAAAATGCTGCATACATTCTTTATTCATAGCTGTAATGGCATCAACTTGTTCTAAAATAAACTTTTTCAAAGATCTATTGAACTCTTCTATCTTTCATGCATAGCAGAGGCTCCCCTCTAACTAGAAAAATGAGGATATTTTAAAAGTTGTATTTATTTATAAGCTTTTCTGTGGCAATCATCATAGCATATGACTATTTTTCACGTGGGTTACAATTATTTTCAAAATGCCCTTGTTTGTTAGGGAAGTAACAATCTTGTTAGAGAAAATAAACATTGACTTGGCTTATGAGACAGGAAAAAAATGGTATAACTCCCAGTTTTGGGAACCTGAAAAGTAGTTGTGGAGATATGCAAAACCTCAGAGTCCATAGTTTTTGTCTACCCTTAGGTGTGAGAGAAATACAGAACAATGTTCCCATGAATTATGTTTTAATTATATTTTTCATTTGATTTTCTACCCTGGAATTTGTCTGAAGACAGACTGCTTTAGCTTGTAAAAGATCATTGCTATCTGATCAGCCCTGTCTTAACTCCATGAATTTCTCATAACTAAAATTTCCTGTACTCACATCAGTTATAAAAGACACTGCAAAAATGTTGCTGAACTATTGATATAGGTGGCAAAGTATTTTTATGGAAGTTCACATTACTACCTTGTATTTATGCAATCTTCTTTAGTTACAATGCATTAGCTATGAGAGTTTATATGGTATCACTCTTATGCTTCGGCTATCACATTCAGATACTGGCTAACGGTATTCACAGATAAATATACCAACACAAAAAGCTAAGTGAACTTAAGTAGTGAAGACAAGATCAAGTATACATAGCCAGACTTTTTGACCTAGATTCTTCCTGTATCTTTCTTTTAAAACAAATTATTTTGAGGTCTTTGCAAGTATGCACTAGAGATGACCCTGACTTTTTGGTATGAGGAAGCAATAGTAGAATCCTTTCCCTTTTGCCCAGGTTTGAATGCTCTATTTTCAGAGAAAGAAACATCTCAGGACTGATGTCTCCAAATATGAGTTTGGATGAATATTCTTTGCAGCAATGCAACTAAGATGCCTGCCAGTTATCTAGAAAAAAATGTGGATTCATGATGAACCTTCGTGGGACTTACATGTGATGTCCACTGGACAGAAAATAACCAAAAATGTATTTCACATTGAACACAAAACAAGTGTCAGATGGTGGAAAGTGGCCTTGTCCAGATTTGAACCAGCCATCTAGTGGTGAAAGATTCTACATCCAATTCCCAATCTTATTGCCATCTTCTTCATATATAAAAGGAGAAGATGGTCTACCTTCTTCTTCTGCATCTCCAGACATTACATTTGGAGGATTACTGCAAATCCTCCAACTCCACAAGGATGCTAGAGACAGCCTCATCTTCTTCCATCAAATCTTCTTTAGATGGCTTCCTGGGAAACGTAGTACAAGTGTATGAATTCATTTGCATGGAGCACAAAAATTTGGTGCATCAAAATGCATCAAATTCAATGTAACAGAGGCCAACAATGGGTCCTGCACTAATTTGACCTGCATAGTGAAATAAGACACACTCCAAGGGACATCCTGTGATTGTGATCCTTTTTCCAATATCATTCCACAGATGTCAAATAAATGTAAAATCAGAATAACTGAATAAACAAAATAAGGGGGAGGGGAAAAATCACAAAACCTACTGGTAGGAAAGAAAACATCCTACCAAAGATACTTCTACAACTAAGAGTAGAAAAGATATTAAGTAGATGGGGGTTAGCCAGAAAATACAATTAATGTTCATTTTATTTTAAATAGGAAACAAGAATAATTTTTTCATGGATTATGAAGGCAAAGATATATAGAAGAACTACAAGATACCTCTCAAACTAGAAGGAAAACTGAAAGGATGTAATTCACTTTTTTTATTGTTGTTGTTTACACTCACCACAACCAGAAAGACATCCTGACAGAAATGCCAACAGACAACACTCCTCCTACAGCCACCAGGAAGAAAATAATGCATGTTTAGAGAATAACTCTTGCAATATATAGACCTTACCCGGGCACATGTTTGTCACGCTTATCAAGGAGTGTCCTTGTAACAATTTGGATTTTCTCTCTTGATGAGTGCTCCTGAGTCAATGCACTCAGGACACAGAATCCCAAGACTGGGGATCTGTATTTAATTACTTACCATGGGAGCTTTGGGATTTAATCAGATCCTTCATCTCTGTAGCAATTGCCACCTTTATTTTTCTGTTTTCCCATAACAGCAACACAATTGTGCCACTGCAGGACCTGATACACCATTGCTTCTTGCACCTACTAACTCCCTTCTTCCTAAAAATATAAACATTTATCTTTCTTCAAAATGGTTTGTTAATGTTTAAAATAGAAAAAGGGGAAAACACTATCCGAACATACATAACACTGTTTTAAGTGACATTTCAAAAAGTGTAACAAAAGCATCTCAGAAGAAAATTCCCTTGAAGACCCTTTAAACTAGAAAAAGTATTCTTAATTTGCATCAAGTATTATAAGTATTTGCATGTTTTCCTCTAAAGCCCTGTATAAGCTGACTCATTTGTTATCATGGGGATTGTGTTTTCTTCTTTCTTGTTGTTATTGAGACTATGATGTTAACATGCTATTTTGTTGCAATGGAAATGGCCGTATATATTGCTAAGAAAAAAATTATGGATCCTGCCTTAAGACAAATTTTGCTTATTTGTGGCCTCATTATTTAGTAAATTGTTCTATTTTGCTTATTTATGGTATCAGTACATGTATAAACTTAATTTCCTTTACCTATGCACAGAAGTAATTTACATTTTGCATATTTAGTGAAATATTTAAAAACATACAGATGAAATATTAAAGTTAATAAATAACAGTAAATAAATACTTCTTAATCCATCTTTTTGATGGATTTTTAATTTCTTGTTACATAAAATAAATACAGGATCACATTTTTTGTAATTGACAGTCAAAGCTGTACATTCTAGTTCAGCTGAACACATGTCTAAATGTTCTGCTGCAAAAAATACTTGAAGGTTTTTGCTGAGAAGAAAGGGTATTTTTTTAAATCAAATCAGACCTTATACTTTAAGATGTCACATCAGTTTTAAGTTGTTTTATTATTATAGAAGTTGTGTTCACAAACATAAATCTGCATCAGTAAAGAGCCTACATTTTCCAATAAAATAAAATATTTAAAAATAATCTGCACAATATTTTTGCTCACTACTTAAAATTCTAAAATAAGAGTATGTTACTTTCTTATCAGTTGCTAGACCTGTAAAATAAAAAATTAATATTAGCTTTCACTTTTCAAGGAAAACCATTCTTAGGCCTCTTATTTTATTCATATGTTTCTCTTTTGCAATTAAACTCTTTTGAGCTTGTCTGATTTACCATTTTATGAATTGTTAAAGTGTAGTTATTTAGGTACATTCCTTTCCATATCATATGCTCTACTTTGTGGCATTATCTTTTCTGAATTGAAAATCATGTGTACAGTTTGTCAGAGGTTCTACATTCGTCCTTGTAACATACCTGAGTCTGGATTCTGTTGAGCCCTCTGAACCAGAGAATTTGTCCACGTCGAAGTTCTCTCTCTGCATGGTCAATTTCTTCAACATCTTCATTCAGCTCTTCTTCAGGTACTTCCTCTTTTTCAGTGAGACGCCCTGCTTCCTTTAAAAATTTTAGTCTACTTGTTGGGATGGTTGCAATGACCTGAAAAAAATCACATTACAAAAGAGTGCTGAAAATGTATTATCATAATCTACTCATTGCAATGAAAAGTTCAAGATTTTTCAGTAGGACCTGTAATGCTCCAGGAATGCCAGGATACTTACGTTTATAATGGTGCTTTATTCCAGTGGTGCACAACCCGTGGGTCACGATCCCCAAGGGGGCCATGGATGTCTTCCTGGTGGGGCCACCAACGGCTGGGACCAGCCCCCAGCCACTGGGATCTAAGTGTGGCACTGCGGGACCACAAATTATCTTGGGTGTATGGGGGTCAAGTGTATGGGGGTCATGGTTGAAAAAAGGTTGCGCACCACTGCTTTATACAATTCCTTTCAGGCCAGGGAACTTAACATGTTTATATATGTAAACAACTATGGGCAGAGGACAAAGATCATTGTCCAGCTATACTGGAAAAAGAACAGGACACACTGGATGTGGTTTAATTAGGCTGCAATTTTATTCTTAAAGGTCTGGGAGTACCTGGCAGATAAATGCGAACAGTGCAGATGTTTCCATAATCATTTCAATGTATATGGGTGAATCTTCCATCAGCCCTCCCTCTTACCCATCCTGCTGCTGGGATCTCACCATCCCTCATACCTTGAATGAGGGTTAGAAGGGGAGCATGTGTCTCCCTACAGTAACAGGAAGGGGAAAATTGTAACTAGGAAAATCCTTCACAGATGCCAAACTTTAATCTAAAGATGGGATGCCTGAACTATGGGAAGTTTTGGCAGATAGGAAAGTTGTGGCTTGGAGGCTGAAGGGCATCCCCCAAGTTTGCAGCCACGACCTCCCCATCTGGAGATATGTTGCAAGGTCCAGTGCTGCTTTGCTGCCGGAGCCTGGGACACCAGACGCAGATTCTAGGTGCTGTGGGGTACAATACAGCTAAGGACACTTCAAGCCACAGTATATTCAGCTGAATAGGATCTGAAAACAGAAGAACCAAACCAACACAACTGGACTTGTATAAACAATCTTTAAAGGAAGAAATCTGCCAGAGATGTGGAGACTTGAGAAATAGGATCAGGTGGAGGCAAAAAGTTGTAGGAAGGTAGGTGAAGAATGAAACAAAATGTTTGTAGGAATGCCACCTTCAGTTTTGGGAGTGGCAGTGGTAGGGAGCACTGGGATGAAGCCGGAGCATAGCCAGGGTCAGGGATGGGCCGTAGCCTACCCACGTTGCATCAAGGCCCACCCCCTGCAGCTCACTCAGCTCCACCCAGTAAGCCAGCCGAAGAGCGGGGGTGGAGCTTACCCAACTCCACTCTGGCACTCTGGCTGGGGAGCAGGGCTGGGGCCTACCCCGCTCCACTGTGGCACTCTGGCTGGGTGCCATGGCTTACGCCACTCTGCCCCATCCTTCTTGTCCTGCTGCTCTCAACACCCTATTCTTGCCTACCCACTTCTGAGTATGCCACTAGGAAGGAGATGGAATAAAATCAAGATGTTTTAGGAGGGAGTTTGCTGGAGATGTTCCTGAACTGAATGATCCACAACTTTAAAGTCGGAGTTAAAAAAAAAAACATGAGGAGTCAGTTTTCCAACCCGAGCCCAGGCAAACTTGATCTCTCTAATTTCAAGCCCAGCTGAATGTTGCAGGTTTAAAAGTTTGACATGGACTTGAAAATTAACAGTGTGGCTGTGAAATAGTGAAGGGGCAGAGGTGAGAAAGAATGGTGAGTTATACTCAGGGTCACTGGGCCAACCGACTGATTCATTTGGCCTCTGTAAGAACAGCTTAATAGCTTTCAGAAAGTTCATATAGCAGGGGGTTGGACTCAATGACCTCCTGAGAGCTCTTCCAACCCAATGATTCTAAGATTCTAAGCAATGGGGCTACTTGTAAATGCTCTGTATGGGTTCTATTAGCACTGAAAAGGATTAAGTGATTTTTGGCCTAGCAAGAATGCGTTGCATGTTTAGACATGTTAGGTGGGGGGTGTACAGATGCTGCAGGGCCCCCAATGAGTGTTTCCTCTCAGCTGGGATGACATATTCTGTCCAATCTTTGTTTTTTAATTTACTTTTCACTTTGACAGATCCCCACTAAGCCAGCTCGCAGAAGTGTCAGGTCCAGAACACTAGAAAGGGACTAAAGAACCAAATACCATTCTCAGGAAACTGAATTTAACAGTTTCACTATGTCTATCCTACACGCTTATTTCAAAATGACTCATGTTATTTTGAAATAATGCAGTGTGTGTCTACACAGCAAGCCTCTTATTTCGAAATAATTTCAAAATAACGGGCTTCTTACTCCAACTTCTGAAACCTTCATTTCACGAGGAGTAAGGGAAGAATGTTCTTCCTTCAAATTCCCGCTGTGTAGATGGTGACAAAAGGCAAGTTAAGGTACTTTGACTTCAGCTAAGTTAAGTTGCATATCTTAACTCGACTTTAGCCCACAGTGTAGATGTACCCTTAGGGACTAGATTTTCAAAAGTCACTAGTGATTTTGGGAGTCCAACCTGAGTCACCTTAAAGGGGCCGAATTATCAGGAGTGCTGAGCACTCATATTTTGCAAGTAAGGCCCTTCAAAGTGCCTCCAACTGGTCTCCTAAAACTGATTTAGCACCCTAGATCAGTCATAGAATCATAGAGCTGGAAGAGACCTCAGGAGGTCATCAAGTCCAGCCCCCTGCCCAAGGCAGGACCAATCCCAACTAAATCAACCCAGCCAGGAATTCTCAAGCTGAGAGTTAAAAACCTCTAGGGATGGAGATTCCACCACCTCTCTAGGTAACCCATTCCAGTGATTCACCACCCTTCTAGTGAAATAGTTTTTCCTAATATCCAAACTAGACCTCCCGCACTGTAACTTGAGACCATTGCTCCTTGTTCTGCCATTCATCACTACTGTGAACAGCCTTTCTACATCCTCTTTGGAACCTCCCTTCAGGAAGTTGAAGGCTGCTATAAAATCCCCCCCTCACTCTTCTCTTCTGCAGACTAAACACACCCAAATCCTTCAGTCTCTTCTCATAGGTCATGTGCTCCAGCCCCCTAATCATTTTGGTCACCCTCCGCTGGACTCTCTCCAATGCGTCCACATCCTTTCTATAGTGGGGAGCCCAGAACAGGACACAATATTTTAGACGTGGCCTCACCAGAGCTGAATAAAGGGGAATAATCACTTCTCTGGATATGCTGGCAATGTTCCTCCTAATGCACCCCAATATGCCATTAGCCTTCTTGGCTACAAGGGCACACTGTTGACTCATATCTAGCTTCTCATCCACTGTAATCCGTAGGTCCTTTTCTGCAGAACTGTTACATTGCCATTTGGTCCCCAGCCTTTAACAATGCTTGGGATTCTTCTGTCCCAAGTGAGGGACTCTACACTTGTCCTTGTTGAACCTCATCAAATTTCTTTTGGCCCAATCCTCTAATCTGTCCAGGTCACTCTGGACTCTATCCCTGCCCTCCAGCATATCTACCTCTCCCCCAGCTTAGTGTCAGCTGCAAACTTGCTGAGGGTGCAATCCATCCCCTCATCCAAGTCATTAATAAAATGTTAAACAAAACTGGTCCTAGAACAGATCCTTGGGGCACTCTGCTACAAACCGACTGCCAAACTGACATGGAGCTGTTGATCACAACCCCTTGGGCCCGACAGTCTAGCCAGCTTTCTATCCATCTTACAGTCCATTTATCCAATCCATATTCCCTTAACTTGCTGGCAAGAATATTGTGGGAGACCTTATCAAAAGCTTTGCTAAAGTCAAGGTATATCACATCCACTGACTTTCCCATATCTACAGAGCCAGTTACGTCATCATAGAAGCTAATCAGATTGGTCAGGCATGACTTGCCCTTCGTGAATCCATGTTGACTATTCCTGATCATTTTCCCCTCTTCCAAGTGCTTCAAAATGGATTCCTTGAGGATCCCCTCCATGATTTTTCCGGGGACTGAGGTTAGACTGACTGGTCTGTAGTTCCCTGGATTGTCCTTCTTCCTGTTTTTAAAGATGGGCACTACATTTGCCTTTTTCCAATCATCCGGGATCTCTCCCGATCTCCATGAGTTTTCAAAGATAATAGCCAAAGGCTCCACAATGACATTTGCCAACTCCCTCAGTACCCTCGGATGCATTAAATCCGGGCTCATTGATTTGTGTATGTTTAGCTTTTCTAAATAGTTCCTGACTTGTTCTTTCCCCACCAAGGGCTGTCTACCTCCTTCCCATATTGCATTGCCTAGTGCATTTGTCTGGGAGCTGACCTCGTCCGTGAAGACAGAGGCAAAGAAAGCACTGAGTACATCAGTTTTTCCCACATCATCTGTCACTAGGTTACCTCCCTCATCCAATAAGGTCGCCCCACCCTCTCTGATCACCCTTTTATTGCTAACATGCCTGTAGAAATCTTTCTTGTTATCTGTCACATCCCTTGCTAGCTGCAATTCCAATTGCGCCTTCACCTTCCTGATAACTCCCCTGCATTCTTGAGCAATATATTTATACTCCCCCCTAGTCATCTGTTCAAGTTTCCACTTCTTGGAAGGTTCCTTTTTGTGTTTAAGGAAAGGGTGTCCCCGGTAAGCCAATCTGGTCGCTTACCATATTTGCTATTCTTGCTGCGCATCGGGATGGTTTCTTCCTGTGCCTTCAATGAGGCTTCTTTAAAATACAGCCAGCTCTCCTAGACTCCTTTCCCCTTCATGTAAGCATCCCAGGGAATCCTACCCATCAGTTGTCTGAGGGAGTCACAGTCTGCTCTTCTGAAGTCCAGGGTGTGTATTTTGTTACTCTCCTTTCTTCCTTTGGGCAGGATCCTGAAATCTACCATCTCATGATCACTGCTTCCCAGGTTGTCACCCACCTCTACTTCCCCTACTAGTTCCTCCCTGTTTGAGAGCAGCAGGTCAAGCTGCGCATGGCCCCTGGTCAGTTCCTTCAGCACTTTTAAGAAGAAGTTATCCCTAACATTCTCCAAAAACTTCCTGGATTGTCTGTGTACTGCTGTATTGGTTTCCGAACAGATGTCAGGGTGATTAAAGTCGCCCATGAGAACCAGGGCCTGTGATCTGGAAGCTTCTCTCAGTTGTCCAAAGAAAGCCTTGTCTATCTCATCCACCTGATCTGGTGGTCTATAGCAGACCCCAACCACGACATCACCCCTATTTCTTCCACCTCTAAACTTAACCCCTAGCCTCTCAACAGTCTTTTCTCCCTCTAAATACTGGAGCTCTGAGCAATCATACTGCTCTCTTACATACAATGCAATTCCTCCTCCTTCTCTCCCCCACCTGTTCTTCCTGAACAGTTTATACCCTTCCGTGACAGTGCTCCAATCATGCGAGTCTTCCCACCAAGTCTCAGTTATTCCTATCAGATCATAATTCTTTGACTGGGCCAGGGCTTCTAATTCTTCCTGTTTGTTTCCCAGGCTTTTCGCATTTGTGTAGAAACACCTTAGATAACCAGTTGATCTTCTTACCTTCTCCATACAGAGCAGGGGGTCCTTCTTTGTTGCTTGTTCCTCCTTGTGATTCTTCCCGGTGTCCGACTTCCTCACTTACCTCAGGGTTTTGGTCACTGTCCCCCAACGAACCTAGTTTAAAGCTCTCATCGCTAGGTTTGCAAGCCTGCCCTCGAAGATACTCTTTCCTTCTTGGTTAGGTGGGTCCCATCTCTTCCTAACAATCCTTGTGCCTGGAACAGAGTCCCATGGTCGAAGAAACCAAAGCCCTGTCTCCGACACCACCTGCATAACCACACATTTACTTTCTCAATTCGAAGATCCCTACCCGGACCTTTCTCTTCAACTGGAAGGAAGGATGAGAACACCACTTGAGCTTCAAATTCCTTGATCCTTCTTCCCAGCACTACATAATCTGCTATGACCCGCTCAAGGTCATTCTTGGCCATATCGTTAGTTCCTACATGGAGAAGCAGGAAGGGGTAGCGATCTGAAGGTTTAATCACTTTTGGAAGATTCTCGGTCACATCCTGAATGCGAGCTCCCAGTAAGCAGCACACTTCTCGAGACTGCAGGACTGCATGGCAGATGGATGACTCAGTCCTTCTTAGGAGGGAGTCCCTGACCACCACCACCTGTCTTCTTCTTTTGGGGGTGGTGGTCGTGGACGTGGAACCCCCATCCATAGGACTATGCACCCCATGCCTTCTGGTAGATGGTGTTCCCTTCTGATTTCTTCCCCCGCCAAAGCATTCTCCACTGCAGTGCCTATGGAGAGAGCCTGATAGAGGTTACTTACCTCTACAGGGATGGTGGATACCTGAGCTGGCCTTTTTCTCCTTCTAGAAGTTACATGCTGCCAGTTTTCTTCCTTGTCCTGTACTGCCCTGACTGGCTCTTCAGCCTGCTGTGCCTGCAGGATTAAACACTGCCTTCTATCGAGGAAGTCTTCATCCTCTCTAATAGAATGTAGGGTCGATACTTGGCCCTCAGGTCCTCTAATTTTTTCTTCCAAAATGGTGACCAGCTTGCACTTAGTGCAGATGAAATCCCTTCTGTCTTCTGGGAGGAAGACAAACATGGCACATGCTGTCCAGGTAACAACAGCAGACCTATCACCATCCATACCTGGCTTGCTTCTGAGAGATTCCTCAGCTGTTATTAAATGCCTCCTTGAAGGGCAGAAGTGTAGTGAAAAGATTTTAAAGACTGGTGAGTGTATCTCACCCCCTTCCCAACTCCCTCTCCAAACTCCCTGGTCACAATCTCCCTGGTCAGTGACTCACTCCTTTATAAAGCCCTGGACTGCCTGATAGCCCTCCCCCTGATTAAGGCTCAACCAATGAGCAGAGGCGTCTAGATTTCAAACCCTGATTAGAAGCTCACAGCTTCCACCTGCCAGCCACAGCACTCACTCTGTGGTGGGAGAGGGGGGAAGGGCAAGGAGAAACCCCCAATACCCCAAACAGCCAAACACAAGCTCAGCACACAGCAAGAAAACCCCAAACACAAACACACAATCAGTTGGTCTAAATCCCCATAGCATGAATCCTGACTAGGTGTGCTTGATGCCTGGGGGATAAAAGTTCTTGAAGGAAAAGGAAACACAGGTGTTTCATGCTAAACCTGAATGAAACAGGGTAGGTGAGAAAGGGCTTGGCTTTCTTTTCCAGGGAAGTTGGGAGAGACAAAAAGCTTCTTATTAAAAGGCTGGAAGGACAGGAGATGTCTTGCTTCAGACAGGCCCTCTCAAAGAATGACAGTGGCCCTGACATATCTAACTTCTCATCCACAGGGACATACTAAAACCAAAAGAATATACGAAAATGAACACTTGAGACATTTATTCATTAACAATTAAGTCATTATACCAATAGCACATATATTAAAAATGTAACTTTAATTGTGAGTTTCCACTGCAAGCAAAACTGTTCATTTTAGGAATGCTTTTCTGGCTTTGTTGTGTGCAAACTCATTTATAATTGAAGAAAAATGTAATTTATGTTCAACATCACTGTTAATGTTAAGCATTGCGAGCATGTTCAAACGCTCTTGTCCCATTGTAGAACGATGATAGTTCTTTACTTGTTTTAACACGTTGAATGTGCATTCATCTGATGCATTCATCTGATTCACTGCAGGGAGACTGATAAAAATACACAATACAACTGTGATATTAGGAAATACAGTTCACAGGCTGAGATCGAATATTTCTTGAAGCAGTTCTTTTGGCTTGCAGTCCTATTTAAAGTTGGTGGAATGTATACATTTCAGGAAGACATAGATCTCTTGTACCTTTGTTGAAACTGTTCAGCCGCTGAATATAGATCTTCATCACTTAGTTCTCTGAACTCCCAAAGGAATCCAAAAAGGGTACAAATTTGTCACAGTGACTCAAATTGATGTGTAAGATCAGATTTGATGGAGTCAATAATAACAAAAAAAATTGACGTGATAGTGTCTTTTTGCATCAGGCTGAGGTATTAGGCTGCAATTGATGGAAAACTCAGATGAAATGTCAATATCCTGTGCTACTGATTTAGACTCTGAAAGAACTGTGTCCCAGTGATCACAAAACTTTTGAATATCTTTAAGAAGTCGTTCGATGTTATTCCTTTCAACATCTAATTTAGCATTGCTTGCTTCAATTACAAGATTAGTTTCGGCAATGATTTTTAGCAGCTTCATCCACATGGATGACATTAAAATGCATTCAACTTTGGATGTATACTTCTGAATTGGCTTAAGATCAGTGCAAGCCTGTGCTGTGAGGGTAAGAGATTCAAGCTCACTTAAAGCTTTTCTCACAGAGTCCAAAAGCTGTGCAATGGGTTTAATGCCATCAATTCGTGCTGACCATCTTGTTGTCTACATTCCATGAAGGGAAACAGGCAGATGCTGCATCAGAATTTCCCACTTTTGAAGACTGCTACTAAAGAGGTTGTACAATTGCTGGATTGTTCCAAAGTATGTGATTGCTTCCTTGCATGCCAGATTTAGTGTGTGGTTGCTACAATTGGAGAAAATACTATTTGGATTTTGCTCAAGAAGGAGCTTGTACTTCATTGAACTTCCCAGACATATTGGATCCACTGTAATAGGCTTGGCCTATGCAGACTTGAAAATATAATTTGAAGCTTTCCAGAATTTCTAATACATGAGCAGCGATTTCTTTTCCATTTTTTGGTGAAATTATTGAACAAAATGATACGCGTAGCAAGAGAGGCAAACATGGTAGGAGACCAGACTGGCTTACAGGGGAAATCCTTGGTGAACTTAAGCACAAAAAGGAAGCTTACAAAAAGTGGAAACTTGGACAAATGACCAGGGAGGGGTTTAAATGTATAGCTCGAGAATGCCGGGGTTATCAGGAAGGCGAAGCGCAAATGGAATTCGACTGGCTAAGGATGTGAAGGATAACAAGAAAGGTTTCTACAGGCATGTTAACAAGAAGAAGGTGATCAGAGAGGTTGTGCGGCCCCTACTGGATGAAGGAGGTAACCTAGTGACAGATGATGTGGGGAAAGCTGAAGTACTCAATGCTTTCTTTGCCTCTGTATTCACGGACAAGGTGGGCTCCCAGACTAATGCGCTAAGTGACGCAAGATGGGATGAAGATGGACAGCCCTTGGTGGGTAAAGAACAGGTTAGGAACTATTTGGAAAAGCTAAACGTACACAAATCCATGGGTCCAGACTTAATGCATCTGAGGGTACTGAGGGAGTTGGCAAATGTCATTGAGGAGCCTTTGGCCATTATCTTTGAAAGGTCATGGAGATCGGGCGAGATCCCGGATGATTGGAAAAAGGCAAATGTAGTGCCCATCTTCAAAAAAGGGAAGAAGGACGATCCAGGAACTATAGGCTGGTTAGTCTTACCTCGGTTCCTGGAAAAATCATGGAGGGGATCCTTAAGGAATCCATTTTGAGGCACTTGGAAGAGAGGAAAGTGATTAGGAATAGTCAGCATGGATTCACAAAGGGAAAGTCGTGCCTGACCAACCTGATTAGCTTCTATGATGAGGTAACTGGCTCTGTGGACGTGGGAAAGTCAGTGGATGTGATATACCTTGACTTTAGCAAGGCTTTTGATACGGTCTCCCACAATATTCTTGCCAGCAAGTTAAAGGAATGTGAATTGGATAAATGGACGGTAAGATGGATAGAAAGATGGCTAGAAGGCCGGGCCCAGCGGGTAGTGATCAACGGCTCGATGTCAGGATGGCTGTCGGTTTTTAGCAGAGTGCCCCAAGGTTCGGTTCTAGGACCGGTTTTGTTCAATATCTTTATTAATGACCTGGATGAGGGGATGGATTGCACCCTCAGCAAGTTTGCGGATGACACTAAGCTAGGGGGAGAGGTAGATATGCTTGAGAGCAGAGACAGGGTCCAGAGTGACTTAGACAAATTGGAGGATTGGGCCACAAGAAATCTGATGAGGTTCAACAAGGACAAGTGCAGAGTCCTGCAGCTGGGACGGAAAAATCCCAAGCATAGTTACAAGCTGGGGACCAACCAGTTAAATAGTAGTTCTGCAGAAAAGGACCTGGGGGTTACAGTGGATGAGAAGCTGGATATGAGTCAACAGTGTGCCCTTGTAGCCAAGAAGGCTAACGGCATATTAGGTTGCATTAGGAGGAGCATTGCCAGCAGATCCAGAGGTGTCATTATTCCCCTTTATTCGGCTCTGGTGAGGCCACATCTGGAGTACTGTGTCCAGTTCTGGGCCCCCACTACAAAAAGGATGTGGATGCATTGGAGAGGGTCCAGCGGAGGGCAACCAAAATGATTAGGGGCTGGAGCATATGACTTATGAGGAGAGGCTGAGGAGTTGGGTCTGTTTAGTCTGTAGAAGCGAAGAGTGAGGGGGGATTTGATAGCAGCCTTCAACTTCCTGAAGGGAGGTTCCAAAGAGGATGGAGAGAGGCTGTTCTCAGTAGTGACAGAGGGCTGAACAAGGAGCAATGGTCTCAAGTTGTGGTGGGAGAGGTCCAGGTTGGATATTAGGAAAAACTATTTCACTAGGAGGGTAGTGAAGCACTGGAATGGGTTACCTAGGGAAGTAGTGGAGTCTCCATCCCTAGAGGTGTTTAAGTCTCTGCTTGACAAAGCCCTGGCCGGGTTGATTTAGTTGGGATTGGTCCTGCCTTGGGCAGGGGGCTGGACTTGATGACCTTCTGAGGTCTCTTCCAGCTCTATGATTCTATGAATCATTCTGAAACCTTTGAACTTCCTGCAATTTTAACATATCAAACAACGAAAGTCATCTGTTCTTTATGAGAAGTTTGGAGTTGCATCAATAATAATTAAAAGTACTTCACATGTCATATCTCTTCAAGAATTGTTGTTTGCACAAATGTCCCATACAGCTCAATAAACTCGTTTTGTATTCTAGTAGACAGATAATGGACTTGCATGTGTTTTCTGCTCTCTTGTGATTCATGAACATGCTTAACATGGCCTGATAAAAGTGGGTGATACTTGCTAAGAAGCTCAAGTGTACCAAGAACGTTTCTGTTTATAGGGTCACCGATATGTTGACTGGAACCAAACAAAGCCAATCCCCATTCAGAAAGAAAAAGAATAACATTTAATATGCACTCAAGAAATTTTTTTCCCGTTATCAGTTTCTGTGTTTATTTCACTCACAAGTAGGTTTTCAATTGAACTATTAGCTACCACTGCTTTACTAGCTGATTTCTATGTAACATAGTTATCTTTATGCAATACTGAAGTTTCATGGGCAGGTATTTGGTCTTTTATCTTCCTCCAACCTCTACTGATGCTCCAACCAGATGGATCAGACAGTACTGATGCTTTTGAAGTATTACTGTTAAAAGGAAAAAAGGGTACACAGTACAGAGCCCGCTTTTCCATGCTCCAGCAGAGCTAGTCTCTTGTGTAGATCTATCCATTTGGAGCAGACGAATGGGCAAAGCATGATTTTCAGCATCTTTCGGTTTATTACTTGGAATCTGAAAACAACTAACTTTGAGAAACGTCTGCATTTGAGCAACATTGTTCTTATCAAGAAGTCCAATATCAGGTTTTGATGCCACTGTTGTTACACTGTGTCCTGTGTTAGTCAAAGTTCTTGCTCTTGCTGTGCAGCATCTCCAAGGCCCTCATTTTCTGCCTGCACAGCCTGTATATCGAGCATAGATTCCCCATCTATTGCTACTGTTGGCATTTCTGTGTCTTGATTAATGACTTCCTCATTTTGAGGCCTTGAAATATCATTTGTGGGTCCAAAGTTTTCATCATCAGAACTGGAAGTGTCAATGTCAGTATGGTAACTGTCTAATGGCTGAGGCGTCTTTTCTATGAGAAATGATGTTATTGGCTTTAAATTCTTAACTGCGGCTTCACTCTGTTGCTTTTGCCATCTCTGACTTGCTCTAGGGGTGTAAGCAACTAGTCGACTAGCTCAGTGCTGTGCAACCTTTTTTCAATCACGACCCCCATAGACTCGTGTCGCGACCCCCAAGATAATTTGAGCAGCGTGATGTGGCGCTTAGATCCGGTTGGCTAGGGGCTGGGGCTGGGCTGGGCCTGGGCCTGGCCGTTGGCGGCCCCACAGCGTGGAGCTTAGATCCGGCCAGCTGGGGGCTGGGCCAAGAGTTAATAGACCCTTGGGGGTTGCGACCCACGGGTTGCGCACCACTAGACTAGCTGACTATCTGATAAGCAAAAGCTTATTGGATAGTTAACTAGTCCCTTGACTAGTCACGTCTCTCCCCCCTACCCCCGCCCATTGCTATCTCTATCAGAGGCAGCAAGGGGGGCAGGAGCAGGAGCCGGTTGGCAGGAAGCTGGCTTAAAAGCTGGCCCCCCAGCACCATCTCCATGGGGCGCAGCTGAGGTAGGGCGGTAGCAGGGATCAGGTAGAAGCCAGGAATCAGCTGATTCCCAGCTCATGCCTAGTCCCAGATGCGCCGCTGCTTTTTAAATGTATTAAGAACCTTTCGGCTCTTAACAGGTTAAAGCGCAGCAGGGGGGACCCATCACAAGCCAGGAATCTGCTGTCCTGTGCACCTGCCTTTTAAAACAAATCCCTCCTGCCCTATTATGGCCCTTATAGCCTTATTTCAAAGTCTTAAAATTTCATCTGCTAACATGTTCCCATTATTAAATTCCTCTAAAATGTATTGTCATTAATATGAACACGGGCAATTGCCAGATTAGACATAAATTTTATTAAACAACTTGAATGAAAAGTTAATTGTCACAAAAAAGCCTTTATAGGTGAATCTAAAACTGGAAGAAGAGGTACCTTGCAGCTGAGCCAGATATGGTTATTGTATATGAAGACACATAAGAAAAAACAGGAATACAAAAATCTTCTATGCAGAGATAAACATCTAATTTAAAGGTTAAACTCACCCTCAGACCAAGCAAAATCACTTTGCAGTAACAGAATTAATTACGACTTTCAAAATCTCTAAACGATGCAAAAACTGTAAGCAGCTTTTCATAACATAGAATCACTACTCACACAAGCTACTCCAGTCATGCAGATGAAAACTCAGATGTGACCAAAAAATTGGTGAAGGCCTGAGATTCCACGATGATTTAAATCAATTTTTGTTGTCTCTGTTATAACTGCTAGGTGTATAATAAATGGAAACAACTTGGCAGAAAAATGTCAAAATTTGAGGCCCCTTTGCCTCCTGAGGCCTGGACCAAATGGCCCTCCTGCCACTTACTCTGATAGGGCCTTGCTACAGATGATGTTTTAACATTCTATTTACTGGTTACCCAACTGTTGAGTGCTGCTGTGCTTTAAACCTTGCCTTCTGTGTTTTCCCTCCACACATCTGACATGATACACTGGCAAGTGAACAAACTAGTGGGCTAAAATCAGCGCATTTTTATATTGAAGTTTTACTGCTACAAGTGCTGAGGAAACAATCTCACCTTTGAGTATAAATCAGACAATTGTTAATCTTAGGGGGCTATGTTGTCATATTAATAACTGTGTACACAGAACAAAATCCAGAAGCAACCCACTGCCCTGTTTTACACATTTTAAATCACAAATCAAAACTGAGTGGTTCAACAAATGACATATTCACCACCACTTTTTTCCACCCATGAAAATTTTCGAAGATGCTGAGGACAAGCCCTTTCTTACTAATTAGTTGCTTTTCAATTGACATTCAGATTTTCCCAACATCTGTGATTCATTGCCTCCTGGGGGTAATTTCATCCACATGATCAAGTTGTGATGGCACCCAGCTATGATTACCAGGAGGCATCTGCTGACACCAGACTGAGTTATTTTCTTCAAAACTACTTGTGGGCCTACTGCGCAAGGTGTCTTGCTTAATTTTTTTCATACTACGATAGTCATCCAACCCAGAAGCTCAATGTCCATACAGATAGTTCAACCAGAATCACTTTAATGGGTGTCACAATTAATTAACTAATTTGTAAGGGCATTTTTTTTCTCTCTGCTAGAACTCATGATCTTCTCTGGGTAATGGTAAATCATCCCTGCCTATGATTAATTTTTATCCCAGAGACAGTAAGATACTTTTGGGATCGTTTATTTGGGAGGTGGTGAGCTTTAGAATGCATCAGTAAACCAACTGGCTAATATTTACAAAATATTTTTAGAGAGAAAATACTCTTCATTTTCCATTCAAACACTATCTACATATTAGATTGGTGGTTATATGCTGCACCCTGGCGTCCAGACAATACCTGTTTGAGTAATGTCTATGCCATCACTTTCAGACAACTAATCATAGAATTAATTTATTCTTTTGCCTCTAGACTGTTTCAGATATTTGATTCACTCATCTACATATAATTCTATTAACTCTTGGCACCAAAGATTGTAGCAGACCTTACTGATGGCACCTGAATTAAAATGCATCATGAATTATCAGCTGTTCTGTATGCATTGAAGAAGGCTGCCATCTTTCAGGTACCAGTTTTCTTCCTCAGCAAACTGAAGGTATGGGAGGGAAAGTATGGGATCAAGGTCAGCAGTGCTCTATACTAAGTGAACTGGTGGTGCTCAGTCTGATTCATGACAGAGAAGAGGTCATCTCAGAAAAAGTAACTGGCATTAATTGCACCATTGCTAACAATCTGAGCACAGAGAATAAATGGATAAGCATGTACACATTTCCTAATGCTTGTCATTGAGGAACATATTTAAGGGACATTTTAGTTGGACAACACAGATAAGTTTACATTACATTTGCCCTTTCCTGTGACTAGAGCACTACTGTTCTATGAGCTACAGATCTGGCATCTGTCACAAACAAATTTACTCAGGAAATACTTAGTTGTAGTACTAGTGTGCACTATTGGTGAAAAAGTTTGAAAATTAACAAAAAGTTAGAAGGAACCATAGTGGTACCTGGTTGCAAAGCCCTGTATTTTTAAAAGTGTCACTTGTATCCAGTGAAATGCCACATAAGATAGAGTGAGAGATGGTTAACCAGCAATCCTACATACATTCTTATGAATAAAATTACTTTATGCCAAAAGTGTTTGCAAAACCAGACAATACATCAGTTTTTAATGAGTAGAAAACTATACATTGCTACATGACACTCACCTGACCCCAGACAAGTTCTCCTAATCCAATAAATACACACCACATCCACTGGTCAAGCTGCAGAGGAGAGCAGCTGAAAGGTTTCCCACCAAACTGAACAATTATTATCTGCAGAGGAAAAATGGAGATAGTTTTATTTCTCTTCTGCAAATATATATTCCCCACATTTACTTGAGCTTTTGCTCCCTCTTTTGGTAGGCTTGTTTTTAATCTCACTTTCATTCAGCAAGCACATTGCTAGTGGCACAATTAGGCCCGTTCATGGGGAAGGGGGAAAGAGGACAAGTGCTTGTGAGCCTGGCAATTCAAAAGGGCCTAGGGTTCCTGGCTACTGCTACGACTACTGTTAGTTCGATCTAGGGAGGCTAATGAGGGCGACCAAAATTGCAAATGAAGCGCGGGATTGCAAATGAAGCGCAGCAGCCAGAGCTCTGGGTCCTTTAAATTGCCACTGAAGCTTTACATGGCACGGACTGGGTGGTATGAGGACTGCCTGGGGAAGGCCCCATTTCTGCCTGAGGCCCAGCCCCACCCCCAGCCTTGCCCAGAGACCTGTCGAGTCTGCTGACCCCACTGGGCACAATTAAGCAATTATGCTACAGTCTAGGCATTTATTCTCTAGGGTATGTGTACATTAGCCCCCTAGTTCGATCTAGGGAGGCTAATGAGGGTGACCGAAATTGCAAACGAAGTGCGGGATTTAAATATCCCATGCTTCATTAGCATGTTCCCGGCCGGTCGCCATTTTAGAAATTGACTAGCCCGAAGTAACTGCTTGCGTCTACATGCGGCAGTAAAGGGATTCCGATTAAAGCCTAAATCGAATTAGCTGTTAAACCTCATTCCAGGAGGAATAACAGCTAATTCGATTTAGGCTTTAATTCGAATCTCGCTTCACTGCCACGCAGACGCGGGCAGTTACTTCGGCTAGTCAATTTCTAAAATGGCGATCGCCGAACATGCTAATGAAGCATGGGATATTTAAATCCCGCGCTTCATTTGCAATTTTGGTCGCCTTTATTAGCCTCCCTAGATCGAACTAGGGGGCTAGTGTAGACATACCCTAGTAGATTTTAGGGGTGCTGAAGTAGGGAGACCTAGATTCTGCCACTTTACATCCTGTGTCATTAGTTCCAAGTCAGTAAAAGTGCTCCATTCAAAACAGAGGTGCTGCGTACTTAATTCCTATTGTGATCAGTTGAGGTGTCAGATGGCAGGGCTTTAGGAGCACTGGAAAATCATACTATTTTAAACAGAGTGACCATAAACTGACATACCCTGAATTGGACACCACAGAAAAAATATTATTTTTGTATCTATAATCAGAGAAGCCTAAAACCATATTAGTTATCACACAAATTCCTCTAAACAAATCAACTTGACATTCACATGTTGTATCTAATGTTCTGGATCGTGTAATGTTAATTCTGACATTTTTCCTTCAATATCCTTCCACTCAGATTGTCTTTTTTAATGGCATTCAATTGATAGGGTCTGAGCCTAAATGAACACCTTGGCTACGTCTAGACTGGCATGATTTTCCGCAAATGCTTTTAACGGAAAAGTTTTTCCGTTAAAAGCATTTATGAAAGAGTAACTAGATTGGCACGACGCTTTGGCGCAAAAGCACTTTTGCGGAAAAGCGTCCGTGTGTCTAGACGCTGTTTTTGCGCAAGAAAGCCCCGATCGCCATTTTCGCCATCGGGGCTTTTTTGCGCAAAACAGTCCTGAGCTGTCTACACTGGCCCTCTTGCGCAAATACATTTGCGCAAGAGGGCTTTTTCCCGAACGGGAGCAGCATAGTATTTGCACAAGAACACTGACAATCTTACATCAGATCGTCAGTGTTCTTGCGCAAATTCAAGCGGCCAGTGTAGACAGCTGGCAGGTTTTTCCGCAAAAGCGGCCGCTTTTGCAGAAAAACTTGCCAGTCTAGACACAGCCATTCAGTAGTGATCTGTGAATGACTGATGGAAATGCAATCTATGGAATAAATTGGTAACACAGGACTGGATTAAGGTTTCTAGCATAATTTATATTCAAAGGCAAAACTATGTTATTTATTGAAAAGACATGTTGACTTGCAGGAGAACTTAATCTTGTGGCAAATATCTCACCTTAATATTTCAAATATGTTATGTGACTGAAAAAGAATACATTGTTATCTACGTGGCATATGATATAATGGCATGGAAATGTTTCACATCATAGTGCTGACCAGGTATATTCTGACTAATCTAGAAAAATAAATCTTAATTTTCATTAATATGCTACCTTGCAATAGCTTTGCTTTTTAAAATGAGTTTATTATAGTCACTGCAAGGTACTATAAAAAGATCTATAGAAAAGTCTGTCCCTATCTCAGAGAACTTACTTTTTGAAGTATAAAATAAGACAATAGATGGGACATGGTAGCACACTAAAAACAATAACTCAAAACTGGGCAGCTGTTAGTGTCACCGTTAAATACAATAACAATTCAGTCATGCCAATGACACTACAGTACGGGTCAATGCCCTTGCTTCTCCTCATTTCTCCTGCACCTATGTCTAGAATGGCAGTTTCCCAGGAGGAGGAAGATTGAAGAATGCAGAGAGAGAGAAAAACAGGAGAATCAAGCAGAGAAAAATCAGGAAACAAGAAGACCACAAGCATAAAAAATCTACAATCAGGATGCTCAGGAGTAGAGCTGGGTGAATTATTTGGACCAAAACATGTTTTTCTCTACTAAAAACACTGATTTAGATGAACTAAACCATTTCACAAATTCACATCAAATTCAGTGAATTGTTTCAGATAAAAAACCCTCAAAATTCTGAAAAATTTAAAATCTTTTAAATGAAAATTTTGATTTTTTTCAGAACAACTTACAATTTTACTTCAAATGAGACATCTTATTGAACCTGAAACCATTAAAACAAAATTTGGTTTTGCAAGTGATTCAACTGTTCAGTTATTCACAAAACTGCTGCTAGGAGGAGTGAAGCATTAAAAATAGAAGAAAAAATAAAGTAGGGCTCTGAGCAGGGGAGATTTTAGAAAAGCATGCTGGACTGTAGATATGGTATTGAAAAAAATACCACAAAGGGACAAGGCTGGGAGTAAGGGTATTCAAAGGGACTCATAGGGTGCATCTAGACTGGCAAGTTTTTGTGCAAATGTGGCCGCTTTTGCGCAAAAACTTGCCAGCTGTCTACACTGGCCACTTGAATTTGCACAAGAACACTGACGATCTAATGTATGATTGTCAGTGTTCTTGCGCAAATACACTGACGCTCCCGCTGGAAAAAGCCCTCTTGCGCAAATGCTTTTGCGCAAGAGGCCAGTAGACAGGTAAAAACTGTTTTGCGCAAAAAGCCCGATGGCGAAAATGACCACCGGAGCTTTCTTGCAAAATAGCCTAGATTAGCACGGATGCTTTTGTGCAAAAGCACATTTTGCGCAAAGCATCCGTGCCAATCTAGACGCTCTTTTCCTCAAATGCTTTTAACGGAAAAACTTTTCCGTTAAAAGCATTTGCAGAAAATCATGCCAGTCTAGACGCAGCCATACTGTTTCCATCCCTTTATCCTTTACTGTAACATAATCCTTGGTTTATTCTGAAAGAGGAAAAGAATGATGTGGAAGGCAATGGAGGGGGATTGTTTAGCTGAGGAGGGTGAAAAAGCTACCCCCTTTCTTTCCATTTTTCACAGCACCCACTGGTTTCCATGGTAGTTGTATGTGAATCCAGAGAGCAGAAGCTGGCTCTGGGCCGTGTATAGACTAAGGTTTATATTTATTTTTGAAGGGGTTTTGTTGGTGAGTGGAGAGGATTGAGAGGAGTGGACAGAATCTATCTCAAGAATTCAGGTCTATGAATAGCAGCTGGCTGCCATTCCTCTCTCCTCTCAGCCACAGGCCAGGAATGGTAACACCTGGGTATGGAAAACATCTTCAAGCCCCTTCCATGGCACCGACTTTAGATTTGGTTATGAATTAAAACCAATTAGGCCAAGATTTATGAGTGTATTTAGTGTTGCTCCACTCAGTGTTGTAAGGCCTAAGTGACTGAGGAGGCCAAGTCTCATTTTCAATAACACAGTTGTTTAGGGCTAGACCCACAGTGGGATTTAGAACCACACTAGGCCCTTTCAGCCAAAATTTAGATCCTCAGAACTCCCACTGCTGCTTAAAGTCCCTATGCATCTCAGTGTTTTCTGAAGAAATTGCCTTGGTACCTACATGTTTGCTGATGGGCAAGCCTAGTCCTGATGCACAACTCCTTGGCTACGTCTACACTGGCATGATTTTCCGGAAATGCTTAAAACGGAACAGTTTTCCGTTATAAGTATTTCGGGAAAAAGAGCGTCTACATTGGCAGGATGCTTTTCCGGAAAAGCCCTTTTTCCGGAAAGCGTGGCCAATGTAGACGCGCTTTCGAAAAAAGCCCCGATCGCCATTTTCGCGATCGGGGCTTTTTGTGAAAAGACTACTGGGCTGTCTACACTGGCCCTTTTCCGGAACAGTTTTCCGGAAAAAGGACTTTTGCCCGAGTGGGAGCAGCATAGTTTTTCCGGAAAAGCAGCTGATTTCTTACTGTAGAAGCGGCTGATTTTCCGGAATAAGTGGCCCAGTGTAGACACAGCCCTTGTGTATGCCTATGTCCCCGTAGGAGTCACAACCTAGACTGTGTCCCACATAGCTCACCTGCTAAGCCTAATCTGGAAGGCATGCTCAGAGGCTTGCCCAAATACAGCAATATCATGCTGCCACTCCCCTTTTGCTCAAGAGCAAAATATTCCAAATCGTTAGAGCAGTCACCCAAAATGTGAGAAACCTGGGTTCAAATCCCTTCTCTAACTGATGTGGAGCAAGGACTTGAAGCTGAGTCTCCCACATCCCAGGTGAGGGTTCTAAACTTCCGTAGGCTATAGAATCATATTATACACTCTGGCCCATTAAATTGTCAATTATTTTTCTAAAATTGAAAATGCTTCAACAGGAGAGATTGAGAGAGATCTAAAATATTTCACAGCCCAGGGATTAGGGTGATATCTGGAGATATGGGAGATTAGGTGCCTAAATATCTTTAAATAGCTGGGCCTTCATGACGTTGTGGAATTGTGGCATTCCCCACAGAGGGCTTACCAGGTGATGATTGGCTGATGTGGGACTAAAAGAATCAGATTAGGGGATGGAGAAGTTTTCTGCAGACACAGCCAAAACTGTTTCATGCTGGGCTATTAGTAAAGAACACTCAAAGGATTTCTGATGGACCTCTGGATCCAAGCTGACATGAAGGTAGTGAGTGCCTCTTATTTAGAGACCAACTTGTTCATCCTCACTACAGACTCTGGTATTAAATGATAAAGTTATTAATAATCTCCATGGAAAATAATGAGACTTCTTGTTTCAACAACTCAGTTACTTATTGTGATCAACCATACTTCTTATAAATCTTAACCATAAGTGCTCTTGTGAAAAAGTTTAGCTTGCTTTTACTATGTTTGTAAATATTAAATATTCCAAATTATCATTACTGATCAAAGCAGTATTTTGATTAAAAACAAAATAGGTCTGATACAGGATGAATAAACATTTGGATTGGATAGAGAACTCTGTTGACCAAAGCATTTGATTTTTCCAAAGAACACAGAAAGAAAAAAGACCTTTTTGTACATTTCTGATGAGTAATTGCTATTTCTTGAATGAATTACCTGTACTGCAAATGTACCCAGTACAATAGTGCAAAATATAGGGTTTCTAAAAATGCCATCAAAAACATTCCTCTCGCCATGGATTTTGCGTGCGTTGATTTCATTGAAGAGCTGCATCATGACAAAGGTATTGAAGATAATGGTGTAGTGCTCAGAAGGAGGAGAGTGGAGTGGTGCGTTCCTACCACTGTCAATCTTAAACATTTTTTCACCTTATCGCAAAAAGAATAAAAAAGTTTGCTTCTGTTATCAAATATTCAGCCTTGATTTTATGTTGCATTCCCATTCCCTCTCATTGGCTGCCTCCTTTGTACTGGTAAGCAGCATTGCTTCCGCTATTACTACAATACAGGCATAGTTCCCAACTCAGTGAGCAAAGAAACACAGAATTCCCACTGTGAAGCTTCATAATGTTGACTATAATCCAATGATTCAATATACAAGTTCAAATGATTTTTGATGTTTTTCCCTCCCACCTGGCAGGAACTACTCTAAAGAGTAATTTCTTTCATTTAATTTACTCAAAGCTGGAAACTTGTTTACATTGTATTTGCCATTTCTAAAATAATTAGCAACAACCTTCCTTCAACAGTCACTGCAGATTACCTCCTAGTATGCCATATTTTTGACAAGTAGTCAAGTACATTAACGAAATAGAACAGCTAACACAACTACTCCCCTATTTTAAAATGGCTTATTTTTGTCCATTTGTCTGTTAATCTATTTTAGAAGAATTTAATAGGAGATCATACTCTCTATTTAGATAAATGAGAATAATAAAGGAATGATTAAAATATCAATGTTAAAACAAGAAACAAAAATGCACAGTATCTATGTATATATTTTAGAAAGGTGCATCTATCTGTCTGTCCATCTGTGTGTTTGTTCAAGAACTCCTCCTAAATGGCAAGAGCTAGGACCACCATATTTGGTATGCAGCTTCCTCTTCTTTTAATTTAGAGCAAGGTCAGGGTTTGCTTGTGCCAGGAATGGGACTGTTTTCCAGAACATGGAAAGGAGAAAGAGGAGAGATGTGTACTTACAGTGGCCACTAGGGGCAGTAAGCCTCCAAGGTAGAGCTATACTGCAGAGTGGGGGCACTGGGGCTCTGCAGAGTGGGGGCACTATACTGGGGGTAGCTGTACCACCAAGAGAGTGGCCAGCAGGGCTGAGGCTCACCATCTCGCTTGCCACTGTACTGGGTAAGTGGGGCCCCCTGCCTGGGAGACAGCCTCTGCCTCTCCCCATCCTGGAAAGCGGTAGGGGGAAGAAGTTGGCCCTCGCCCCAGGAAGGACTGGGGGCAAGAAAAAGCCCTCTCTGGCTCCCTGCCCCAGAAGGGGCAGGGAGCAGGGAGAAAGTCCCTGCCAGCCCCCTCATTCCTGGGCCAGGAGAAGGGCGAGAGGAAACACCTCCACCCCTGGAGACAAGCCTTCTGTCCTCAGCCCCTTTTAACTCCTCATCCTGACTCCTGCACCTTGGGGATGTGGAGGGTTCAGGGGCATGAGAGATGCAGGAGAAAAAGTACAGGATCAAGGCCCTGCCCTGACTCCTGCACCCCCCACACCGCCAGCCCTCTGCCTTGAAGGACCCGGGAAATGCCAGGTAAATCTTCTAGTGAGCAATAATTGTAGTGGTTATATAACATGTGGAAATACATCTACACACAAGGGCCACTTTACTTTTTCACTATTTATAGTCATATCAGAAATCTTCGTGCTCATATACCTATATATAAAAAGAGACTCTTGCACTAAGGGCAGAACATTAATCTGTATGAGTAAAGAATAGAGGCAAAGTAAATATAAAGGGGGACTTTTGCTCTGCAACAAACATTTATTTACTTAGACAACATTTTTCCAGGCTCTCTCTGGTGTTATGGTTGAATGAGAGGCTTTCATCTCACAACCACTTATAGGTCTGAAAGAACTGCAGTAAGGTCACACTCTACCAGCAAAGTAATCAGAAAACTGAACTTTTCTTTTAGATGTTTGTGCAATTCAAATGAAAAACCAATGGGAATTGTGTACATGCATCCAAGGAAAGACTTTGGCCTATAGTTTTTTGACAGTTATGACATCATAAATTCCATTTCACTGCATTACTTCATTCCTAAAACATGATCTGTTGCTACCATAGAACAGAAGTAGATAAGGTTGCAACTACGTTTCCACTGCCCACTCTTCTCCAAAGCCCATTAGAATCATACCAGTTTTTAAAAAATGTGTAGGTCAGGACTGGGACCAAGATACACTTTTTCTCTGCACTAGTTTAACAGAACACGACAATGACTTCTAGATTTCTGACACACTAAAAATAAAGGCAATCAGAGTCCAAACACACTTGTAACATATTTTTATTGCCAACTTATAGTAGAAATGGGAAAGGAGGATGGGACAGATAATAATAAACCCAGGATTCCTTCCCCATCCCGGCATCAGCTGTATTTACATATTTGTAAATCTGGGGGGATGGATAGCTCAGTGGTTTGAGCATTGGCCTTCTACACCCAAACTTGTGAGCTCAATCCTTGAGGGGGCCATTTAGGGATCTGGGGCAAATCTGTTAGGGATGGTACTTGGTCCTGCTGTGAGACCAAAATAACCCCTCAAGGTCCCTTCCCATTCTACAAGATGGTATATCTCCATATTATTCCACAGGTTGACTGTGTGCTGCATGGAAAGAAACCTCCTTTGTTTGTTTTAAAGCTGCTATCTATTAACTTCATTTTGTGACCTCTAGTTCTTATGTTATAGGAACAAGTAAATAACTTTTCCTTATTCACTTTTTCCACACCAGTCATGATTTTATAGGCCTCTATCATATCCCCCTCATTTCTAAGATGAAAAGGCCCCAGTCTTTTAATCTCTCTTCATATAGGACCCATTCTAAACCCCTAATCATTTTTTATGCTCTTTTCTGAATCTTTTCCCATGCCAATATACCTTTTTTGAGATGAGGTGCAGTATTCAAGATGTGGGTGTACCATGGTTTTATATAGAGGCAATAAGATATTCTCTGTCTTATTCTCTATCCCTTTTAAAATGACTCCTAACATTCTATTTGCTTTTTTGACTGCTGCTGCGTACTGAGTGGATTTTTTCAGAGAACTATCTACAATGATCTCTCTCTTGAGTAGTCATAGATATGTAAGCAGGGGCTGAACTACTGCTTGCAATCAGCCAGCTAAAAGGAGAGAGCAGCCCTGGGGGTGGATATGCTCACTGAAAGGCTGTGTCTACATTGCATGCTTCTTACGCACGAACAGACGTTCTTGCGCAAAAACTTGCCGGCTGTCTATACTGCACGAGCTTTCTTGCGCAAGTAAATTTACAGCATAGCATCAGAAAACAGGGCTTCTTCCAGAAGAGTTATTCCTCTCCCCATGAGGAATAAGCCCTCTTGTGCAAGAGCTCTTCCACAAGAGGACAGTGTAGACAGGCAACATGAATTTCTTGAGCAAGAAGCCCCTATGGTTAAAATGGCCATCAGAGCTTTCTTGCGGAAGAGAGCGTCCACACTGCCATGGATGCTCTTGCGCAAAAGCACATCTCTTGCGCAAAAGCACATGGCAGTATGGACGCGCTCTTGTGGAAGATTTTTTGCACAAGAACTCTTCCGCAAAACAGTTCTTGCGCAAAAAGCCTACAGTGTAGATGTAGCCAAATTGTTTAGCCCTGCAAGATAAACAACTGTTGATATGTAAATACAGCTGATGTTGGGATGGGGAAGGAATCCTGGGTATGGTTATGTAAACCCAATTCAGCCAGAGCTGATGGAGGATTGCTTGTTAGAATGGAATGTGGTGTATTGTAACTAATGTGGCTGTTGTGGGGTATGTAGGAACTGTAAAATATGACACCAGTGCTTGCAGGAGAGACACCATCATTGTAAGGGGTCTCAGATAAACAAGCCTCCTCCTTCCAGACCTGAGTGAACTGAGTTGGGGGAAAAGGGCTTGAGCTAGCCTGCGTCATGCCTGCCAGGTATGAGCTGTAAGACTGGTTCAACCTGTCTCTTTCCCCCCTGTTCTAAGGATAGACCTAAAGCAGACTCCATCAGGAGTCTTTTTGTTATTTCAGTGAAAGCTGGAATCTTTTTGCCAGCCTAGGTGGTAGCTAAAGAGTTGAAATCACTAAGGCTATGTCTACACTGGCAGCTCCTTGCGCAAGAGCTCTTGTGCCAGAGAGCATCCACACAGCCAGAAGCGCAGAGCAAGAACGCTGAGTTCTTGCACAAGAAAGCATCCACACTGGCGGGCTGCCCTTGTGCAAGAACGTGGCCCCGGAACCACCCTGGCCATGGCAAGAGGTCACCAGTGGCGTTCGCGGGCGTGTGCCAGACCGTGCTGAGAAACGTGCTTAAAGGGACCCCCTGGACAGCCGTTTCCCTGCTGCTGTGAGCTTAGGAACCTCTTGGAGGGACCGAGAGCCACAGCCACACCACACAGAGCTTGCACGCGACGCCTAGGGCACCACAGCCCCTGGCTACTGGCCCTGGGCACCCTCACCCCCCCACTCCACCATTCCAGGCATGGACCCGGAGGAGGACCCCAGCCACCAGTGTCCCCTCACAGCCATCATTGAGGCTGTGGAGCAGCTGCACCAGGGAGCCCCACTGCTCCAGTGGGAGCTGGAGAACGGGCAGCACCTGCAGGCCCTTGTAATCAATGCCACAGCTGTGCTCGGGCACCCCCACCCCACCACCGACAGGCGCCTGTGGAGGCACACCACCAGCGGGGACTGGTGGAAACACCTGGTGCTGGGACAATGGGGCGACCAGCACTGGCTGCAGAACTTCCAGATGCGCAGGGGGACCTTCCGCGAGCTCTGCACCTGGCTCACCCCTGTGCTCCAGAGGCAGGACACCCGCCTGCTCCCACCATCCCCGTGGACAAGAGTGTCGCGATCGCCCTCTGGAAACTGGCACCCCGGACAGCTACCACTCTGTGGTGAACCAGTTCAGGGTGGGCAGGTCCACCATCGGCATGGTCGTCCGGCAGGTAAGGCCCCCGGGGGCCTGTGGGTCCACCCCGGGTGAGGGATGGGGCCAGGCCGGGGAGGGAGGGGGGTTGCGGGGGTGGGAGGAAGCCCCGCACCCAGCGGGTCATGCCATCCCTCCTTCAAGTAGCCTCACTGGCAGGGGGTGGGGAACCCCCAGGGAAGGGAGCCCTAGCATGCGTGGGGGGAGAGGGAATTGGAGGGAAGCTGGCATGCCCCAAGGGCCCCTGTACCCACTGCGTCTCATTCTGTGCATCCCCTGTGTCCCTCTGCAGGTCATCCGCGCCATCAATGATGTCCTGCTCCAGAGGGTCATCCGCCCCCATGACCTGGACGCCACCCTCTCTGGCTTCGCTGCCCTGGGGTTCCTGAACAGTGGAGGAGCCATAGACGGGACCCACGTCCCCATCTGGGTGCCGGAGCACCGGGCGGCCCAGTTCATCAACCACAAGGGCTACTGCTCGGTGGTGCTCCAGGCCCTCGTGAACCACTGGGGCCGGTTCCAAGACATTTATGTGGGGTGGTCCAGCCGAGCCCATGACGCCCGCATATTCCAGCACTCAGGCCTATGCCACAGGCTGGAAGTGGGGACCTATTTCCCCCAGCGGGATCTCGCCGTCCGGGCCATCCGGATGCCAGTGTGCATCGTGGGGGACGCGGCCTACCCCCTGATGGCCTGGCTCATGCGGCCGTACATGGGCCAACAGGACCGCAGCCAGACCGCCTTTAACGCCCACCTGGACTAGGCCCACCACCCCATGGAGTGCGCCTTCAGGCGCGCTTCAGGTGCCTCCTAACCCACCTGGACAAGGGGGTGCAGCACGTCCCGGAGGTCATCGCAACATAATCAAGGGGAAGGGGGAGGCCTTCCTCCTGGGGTGGATGGCAGGCGAGGGCCAGGCCTACCAGCAGCCTTTGACGGCTGCCACCCAGCAGGACAACTGCAACCGCAACAGGGTGCGGATCTGGGAAGCCCTCCAGGTGCTGCTCGACCAGGCCCCACAGTAGGCCGCACCTATGCCTCTGACCATGGGGCTCCCCCCGTGCCCCCACTTCCCGCGCCCATCACCAAACCTTCCCCCCAACCCTTCCCTCACCTCCCAATCAATATCACGCACTCGGGTAACATGTGATGGTCATTTATTTACAAGGGGAAGGGGGTGGGTTGTGGGGAGGGGGGAGGAGGGCTCTGACCCGGGAGGGCCTCATGGGTGGGAGGGGTGGCCTCTCCCACCGCCACGGGTGCGGGGGTCCCTTGTGCTGGGTCAGGCTGGGCTGCACCAAGAGGTGCTGAGGTTGGGGGGCCACAGGAGGGGGCATGGGCATGCCGGGGGGAGGGGGGAGTGAGAGGAGAGCTGGGCATACTGGGGGGGGTAGCATGGGGAGGCCCGGCCGCACTGTGCTGCAGTGCAGGGCCCGTGCGCTCTGCGATAGTGCCCAGGAGGGTGCACACGTGGTCGCAGCGCTCCAGGTACTGGCCCCACACCCGCTCCCGTTACGCCTCATCTGCGCGGATCTTAGCAGTGAGTGAGCGCTCAATGCGCTCAATTGCACAGACGTGGCGGTGGAGCAGGCGGTGGCGGTCCTGGGAGTGCTGCGACGGGCCCTGGCTCCCCGGTGCCAGCAGGACGGGGCTGAAGGGTCCCTCACTGGCAGGGGGTCCTGCTGTGGGGGAAGCAGACAACAGCAAGGCTGTCAGTGAGCCCTGCCCAATGGTGTTGCGGAGGCTCCATACCCTCCTCCCCACGCCACACATGCCACAATGCCTGGGGACGGGTGCAGCCAGCATGGGGGGGATTCCCCTGGAGGCAGCCCAGGGGTCCCTGGAGGGCCATGGGTGCGGGGCCGGGGGGCTGTTGTGCCTTCCCCTGGGGCAGCTACCGTGTCCCATGGGTGGCCGTGGTGGCATGCTATGTGCGGCACCCCTCAGGCTGTGTGGGGTCAAGGCTGTGCCCTTGGGGCTGGGCTGCTCCCGGCAGGAACCCCGGCCCCCAGGCTGGGCATGCGTGACCCCCGGCATCCCGGGAGTGTGCTGGGACTGCCTGCTGCATCCGTGTGCCACTCAGTCTGCCTGCACGAGGTTGCACATGCTGTGTGCCACTCCCCTCCCTGCCACCGCCCTTGCGTGTTGCAGCCACAACACTCACTGGAGGATCCCTTGCCAGCTTCTGAGGAGGCCCGACACATGTCCTGGCTGCTGGGCTGGGCCGGTGGGGTCTGGCTACCGTCCAACTCCTCCTCCTCCTTGGTGGACTGGTTGCCCTCCTCCTCTTCCTCTGGTTCTGGCGGGCGGACCACCGGGGGTGGCCACCACCGAGTCGACCCATGCCTGCAGGGCCTCGGCCCCTGTGTCTCCCAGGATGGTGTTCAGGTGGTGGTAGTGGGGGCAGGCGGTGGCTCCAGCCCCTGCACACTCACTGGCCACACGTACATGAGCTGCAGGTCTTTGACCTTGGCCCGGACCTGTTCAAGGGTCTGGGACAGGTGTCCTTTTGTAGCCAGTGCCTGGGCCATCTGGGTGAAGATGTCCGCGTTTCGCGTCCTGGACTTGAGGTCCCGGAGGGTGCCCCAGAGGTCCAGGAGGGCCTCAACCTTGGCAATGCCCCAGCATGGGGCCTGTCGCTTGGTGCCTCTGTGGGCCTTCTGGGTGCTCTGGGGTGGCTCCTGGGTGGGGCCTGCGGGACGTCGCGGTGGCTGGGTGGCTGTCATGACTCCCTCTCGCTGCTACCCAGACTGCATGTGCCATGTGGCTCCGCAGGATGCCTGTGCCTTTAAGGGGGGGTTGGCTAGGGAGAACCAGCGAGCTGTGATTGCGTGTACGGAGTGTCAGAGAGGCCACCTGTGTTTTTTCCCAGAGGCCAGTTCTTGCGCAAGAAGCCCCTGCCGCGCGTCCACACTGCCCTCTTGCGCAAGAGGGCTTACACTTGTTAGAAAATAGTGTAGCTCTTGCGCAAGAAGCCTTGTCTTCTGACTCCATACTGTAAATCTTCTTGGGCAAGAGCGGGCGGGCAGTGTGGACACTCTGCAGGTTCTTGCACAAGAACGGCTGTTCTTGCGCAAGAACCCACCAGTGTAGTCATAGCCTAAGAGCTGAAGTCACTGGTTTGGTCTGGAGCCAGACCCATTGTGGCCAGCAGAGCGGCTGGTGGGAGCGGGCGGCTGCAAGAAGAAGCAGCAGGAGGCCAGCAGGGCAGCTGGCAAGGAGCAGCAGCAGGCAGTCAGCAGAGCAGCTGGTGAGAGTGACGGGCAGCTGGTAGGAGCAGTGGCAGGAAGCCAGCATCGCAGCTGGCAAAATCGACTGGCAGCCAGCCAGTAGGAGCTGTGGCAGGCGGCCAGGAGGGCGGCTGGTGGAGCAAACGGACCACAGGAGCAGCACAAAGGTGGCATGGCCTCAGGCTCAATGAGTGGAGTCATCAGGATGATGTGTCTGGGTCCGCACTGACTAGACAGAGCTGTAAGTGGGGCGTTTGAAGTGGGGTACAGAGAAAGTTTGGGTAGGTGAATGGGACCCTTACATTGTTGGACTAGTGAACCTGAGAGGCAAAGGATATTGCTCAATCCATTTGAGCTGGGATGGTTCCTCATGGGTTGGTTATGAACTCTGGTTGGGGTATTTTCCCAAGCTAATGACATGTGACTTCTCTCTCTCTTTCATTAAAAGTTTCTTTTCTACGCTCAGACTCTGTGCTTGCAAGTGGGGAAATATTGCCTCTCAGAGGCGCCCAGGCGTGTGTGAATTTCCCAGGCTACTGGGTGGGGGCTCGAGCCAGTTGTGTGTGAGATGGATGAAAAGGGACCCCTAGATATTGAACCCAGCCCTGGCTGCTGCTGGCACTACTTGGCAGAAGGGTTACATTTTGGGGGCTCGTCCGGGATCCTGGGTCAGTACACCTCAGAAGCACATGTTGAGGTATTTACTAAGCGGGAAATAATTTTGTTTTGTATTTGAGGAAACTACTGTTTGTATCATGGCTAAACCATCAGGTTTGTTGGGCCTTGGCTCAGAAGCCTCTAGCTCAGGGGCAGCAGCCTCAGCCAATGACTGGGCAGAAGCCTTGGGGCAGACATTGGAAAAGTGTGTGCTATCCCATGCCATGGCCAGTTCCTATTGAAAGATAAGGTTATTTCCTGAGGAAGAGGAGTTTGAACCCTGGCTAGAACACACCACTGAAATGCTAGAGCAGTGGGCTGTACCAGAGAAAAGAGAAGATGTTTAGTAGAGAGTCTCAGGGGCCCTGCCTTAGATGTGATTTGCACCTTGAAGCTCACTAAGCCTGAGGTCAGTGTAAAGGACCGCCTAGAGGCCCTCACTCACACCTTTGGGATCATAGAGGGCCCTGAAGACATTTACTGTAACTTTCTTAATGCTAAGCAGCACCGGGAGGAGAATATCTCAGCCTATATACAGAGGTTGGAGAGGCTGCTACAAAGAGCTGTCATTAGGGGAGCAGTGACTGCTGAGCAGATGGACCAGACCACACTGGCTCAAACTGTAAGAGGAACTCAGTATTGCAGCCCGATTCCACTTCATCTCCGGCTAAGAGAACGACAGGAACACTCCCCAAGTTACTCCCAGCTCATAAAGGAGATCAGAGAGGAGGAAGAAAGGCCTGAGGGGATCCCAGGCTGCCAGTGAGTTTTGTGAAGTCCAGATTCCTGAGCCAGCCAGCACAGCACCCTGACAAACAGCCGGTGTGCTGATGGTGAACACCAGAGAAGACCTTGCCCATCAAGTTCAGGTCCTGACAGAACAGATGGCTGAGTTGCAAAGAGTCATTGACCAAGCAAGGATTTACAGGTATCAGGAGCCTCAGGCTGTGTGATGGAGAAGTCAGCACTGCTACTGGTGTGGTCAAGATGGGCACAGTGCTACCAATTGCTGAAATAAGGAAAATCCCAGCTTAGTTTATGGAAAGCTAAGAATCAGTTGCAGAGGGTCTGGGGACAGGGGCCACCCAGGCCCACAGGATTTGAAGGAGCCCCCAGAAAAGACTGCTCAGCTGGGATCCCCTCAGGACTGATAGGGCCTTGAGCAGAGGTCACAGTGAGGATTGAAGGGGCAGAGTGCAAAGCGGTGCTTGACACCGGTGACTATTATATTCCAGTCATTCTGCCAACAGATGCTCAGGCACTTGCCTATCCAGCCATTGACTGGCCTTGGCCTGTGTGGCCTCAGCATGAATGAATTCCCCTACGAAGGGTACATCACAGTGCACCTGGAATTCTCAGTGGAGGTGGCAGGAGTAAGAGAAGTGGTGGACACAGCTGCCTTGATATGCCCCAACCCTGAAGGGGTCTCTGATGTTTCTGTGCTTATAGGGACCAACTCCAGTCTCTTCAAGGTGCTCGCAGATTTCTGCAGATGACGGGCTGGGGACCAATATCTGGACACTCTGATGATCCATACACTTTGTGCTGAAGCCTATAGGAAAATTGAAGATGCTAAAAAGGAAATGTCTGAGCTACCGATGGGGGCACTGACATACACGGGCACGACCCCCCTTAGTAGTGCCAGGAAAGACAGAGCAGGAAGTGCGTGTCATGAGTACCTGGCTGAAGGGCAATAAAGGAACGTTTGTCGTGGTAGAACAATCAGCTGAAGGAGAAGTCCCTGAAGGGAAGGGAAGTTATAATCTTAGGATCACTGTACTGTACTGTACTGATTGCTAATGAAACAAGTCGTGATATTGTTGTGAATCGAGGGCAAAAGATAGCAGACCTCTTCAAGTCCAAATCAATTGTGGGACCCCAGTGTGAAACTCAAATTCCAACTATAGATCCAGCGAGGTTTGACTTTGGAGATTCACCGTTGTCCGAGGAGTGGAAGGATCACCGGAGGAAGAAATTCTGTGAAAGATCCAAGGTATTCTCACTGCATGAGTGGGATGTGGGATGTGCCAAAGGGGTTGAGCACAACATCAGGCTACATGACCCCTGATCTTTCAGGGAGAGAGCTAGAAAAATTGCACTCTCAGAGATGGATGATGTGCGACATCATCTTCAGGAACTGGCTGCAAATGGCATCATTACTGAGTCCCATAGCCCCTATGCCTCACCCATTGTGGCGGTCCGCAAAAAGAATGAGAAAATTCAGATGTGTATTGACTACTGCACCCTGAACAGCTGTACGGTGGTTGACCAGTACACGATGCCCCAAGTAGAAGATGCCTTAGATTGTTTACTGGGAAGCCAGTGGTTCTCAGTATTGGATCTTTGAAGTGGATATTACCAGATCCCCCGGGGAGCAGAGGATAAGGAAAAGACAGCCTTCATCTGCCCATTGGGATTTTATCAGTTTGAACGCATGCCTCAAGGGATCTCTGGGACACCTGCCACATTCCAGTGCCTCATGGAGAAAGTTGTGGAAGATATGAACTTACTTCAGGTCTTGGTCTGTTTGGATGATCTGATTGTATTCGGAAGGACCTTGGAGGAGCATGAAGACAGACTTCTTAAAGTACTTGACAGGTTGGAGGCCTATGGACTGAAACTTTCCATTGATAAGTGTCAATTCTGCAGAACATCAGTGAAGTATGTTGGTCACATTGTGTCCCAAGAAGGTGTGAGTACTGATCTGGATAAAAAAGAAGCACTCACTACCTGGCCATGCCCCAGAAACTACAGAGAGCTTAGGACCTATCTTGGATTTAGTGGTTACTATCGGCGATTTGTGAAGAATTATGCTACCATTGTAAAGCCTCTGAATGATCTTACCAGGGGATACCTGTCCAGCAAGAAAAAGTCTAAGACCAAGAATAAGGGGAGGTCCCCAAGACCTCCCGATCCAAGACACTATGGACCCTTAGAGCCCTTTGGACCACGATGGGATGAGGGATGTGAAAGGGCTTTCCGAGAGATCATTAGCTATCTAACTCATGCTCCAGTCTTAGGTTTTGCTGACCCAAGCAAGCCATTTCTCCCACATACAGATGCCAGTTTGGAGGGCTTGGGAGCGGTCTTGTACCAAGAAGTGGAAGGCAAATGTAAACCGGTGGCCTTTGCCAGCCAAGGGTTGTCTGACAGTGAAACTTGTTACCCCATCCACAAATTGGAGTTCCTGGCCTTGAAATGGGCCATCACTGAGAAATTTCGGGATTATTTGTATGGTGCTAAGTTTCAAGTATGAACAGACAACAATCCACTGATTTATGTGTTGACAAGTGCTAAGCTGGATGCTACTGGACAAAGATGGGTGGCCGCCTTGGCCAGCTATGAGTTCAGCATATAGTACTGATCAGGGAGAAGCAATGTAGATGCAGATGCATTGTCTCGGCACCCACAGCCATCAGAAATTGGTGAGATTCCTGTAGACGGAGTGAGAGCTATTTGCAATGGAAGTTATCAGAAGTCCAAGGCACATGAGAGTCCACATGGGTGTGTTGCAGAAACTCTGGGCCTACCACCTGAAAGTGTGCCATCTGTCTCAGTGAACTACATTGTGTTGGACCAATCTCCATTGCCCAGGCTCAATGCTTCTGACTGGCAGAGAGCACAGATACAAGATGCTGACATTCGCGACACACTACTTGCAAGAAGAGAAGGGCAAAGCCCTAGTGCAGTTGCCCCTTCCACTCCTGAGGGTAAGCTACTGTTGCAGGAGTGGTGCAAACTGGAACTGATACGGGGGGGTGCTGCACCGGATCACCGTAGATCCTTTGCAAAATCGATGAACACAACTAGTGCTACCAAAAGAGTACAGAGCCCTGGCCAAGAGAGCCCTGCATGATGATTTTGGGCATTTGGGAATGGAGAAAACCCTTGAACTCATCCGTAGTAGGTTCTACTGGCCCCGGATGGCTGAAGACATACGGAAAAATGTGAGACCTGCGCCCGATGTGTTCAGAGGAAAACTCTGCCTACTAGAGCCACCTATCTGGAGAATTTCACCACCAGCAGGCCTTTGGAGCTGGTGTGCATCGATTTCTTATCTTTAGAAGTGGACAGGAAAAATATGGGGAAGATTTTATAGTGACTGACCATTATACCTGATATGTGCAGGCATATCCCACATGTGACCAGTGGGCCACCACCGTGGCTTGAGTTTTGTGGAAAAGATACTTTTAGTATATGGTCTCCCAACTCGGATACACTCTGACCAGGGGCGGGACTTTGAGAATCATCTCTTGAAGGAGGTGCTACGATTGTCCGGAGTTAAGAAGTCCAGAACAACACCTTACCACCCACAAGGTGACCCTCAGCCCGAGTGATTCAATTGGACTCTATTAAATATGCTGGGGACTCTATGCCCGGACCAGAAGGCATCCTGGAGCCAGCATGTTGCATTTTTGGTGCATGCCTACAATGCTACAAGGAATGATGCTATAGGGGTCATTCCATACTTCATGATGTTTGGACGGGAGCCAATACTTCCTATAGACATATGCTTTGGAGTATCAGGGGATGGCGAGAGCTTTGAGATACACTTGTAGTATGTCTCCCAACTAAGAGAAAAGCTGCAGAATGCTTATAGCTTGGTTACAGCGGCTGCCCGGAAAAATGCAGACTGTAATAAACATCAATATGATGTGTGAGTGCGCCCGCAGGAGCTCCAACCCGGGGACAGAGTTCTGCTACGAAATTTGGGTGTTGCTGGCAAGCACAAGATTGCTGACAGATGGAAGGCAATGTCTTACCTGCTGGTGGAAAAACTTAGAGATCTACCGGTCTACAAGATTAAACCGGAAACTGGGTCAGGGCCTGTGGGAGAACTGGTAGGTGCCCCTTACGAAATGGACCATGACATGGGACCTCGGCGAAAATGGGGCGTCCGTCAAGTCAACCACCCAACACGCGTGGTGGGCCCTGTGAACCTAATCTGCCTTTACCCAGCACCTTTGAGAGTGAATCTGTAGATGAAGATGATCCCATGGAGTATACTAGGATACAGACCAGATTCCCGAACTCCATCAGTTAGACACGGGGAGACACTTCTTTGGCTCTGAATCCTATGGCTCACTTATTTAGGCCTGTGGTAAGGCAACCCGCTGTCCACAACCAGACCAACCTTGGATGATGAGCTTGTCCCATCTACATCTCCAGATCTTCTGGGAGATGAACGGGCTTGTGAAGACCCACCTATGTCAGTGGACAGAGGGAATGTTCAAAGGGAAGGTGTCGCTGGTGCCTTGGACATCCCAGCATCTCAGCAACAGGTGCAAAGGCCTGTGTCTGTAGAGAGGGTGCCTACATGTAAACCCTCATCAGCCCTACCCCCAGAAGAAGTCTCCACAGTTCCTGCTGTGCCTGCACTCAATAGACGTGATAGGGTTATACAACCAGTGAACAGGCTAACTTACAATGCACCAGGAGTGGTTTGTGAGGATGTGATACACCTAGCACACAGACTTGTAGAGGCCATAGTGGGGTTCCTTAGACCCTTTGAGGATAACTCATGTTGCTGGTATAATCAGGAATGTATTTTGCCGGGACGGCAAATTTTTGGCTGGGGGGAGGATGTAAGCAGGGGCTGAACTACTGCTTGCAATCAGCCAGCTAAAAGGAAAGAGCAGTCCTGGGGTGGCTATGCTCACTCAAACTGTTTAGCCCTACAAGATAAACAACTGTTGATATGTAAATACAGCTCATGCCGGGATGGGGAAGGAATCCTGGGTGTGGTTATGTAAATCCAATTCAGCCAGGGCTGATAGAGGATTGGTTGTTAGAATGGAATGTGGTGTATTGTAACTAATTTGGCTGTTGTGGGGTCACACACCATGCTACCCCTAAATGTAGGAACTGTAAAATATGACACCAGCGCTTGCAAGAGAGACACCATCATTGTAAGGGGTCTCAGATAAACAAGCCTCCTCCTTCCAGACCTGAGTGAACTGAGTTGGGGGGAAAAGGGCTTGAGCTAGCCTGTGTCATGCCTGCCAGGTGTGAGCTGTAAGACTGGTTCAACCTGTCTCTTTCCCCCCCTGTTCTGTAGCAAACTTTGGAGTTTGCTTTAGGTCTATCTTTAGATAGACCTAAAGCAAACTCCAAAGGGAGTCTTTTTGTTATTTCAGTGAAAGTTGGAATCTTTTTTGCCAGCCTAAGTGGTGGCTAAAGAGTTGAAATCACTAAGAACCTAAGTCACTGGTTTGGCCTGGAGTCAGACCCATTGTGGCCAGCAGAGCGGCTGGTGGGAGCGTCCGGCAGGCGGCCGATAGGAGAAGCAGCAGGAGGCCAGCAGGGCAGCTGGTGAGGAGCAGCAGCAGGCGGCCAGCAGAGCGGCTGGTGAAAGCAACAGGCGGCTGGTAGGAGCAGCGGCAGGAAGCCCGCAGGGCGGCTGGTGGGAGTGACTGGTGGCTGGCCATTAGAAGAAGCGGCAAGTGGCCAACAGGGTGGCTGGTGGAGCAAACGGACCACAGGAGCAGCACAAAGGTAACATGGCCTCAGGCTCAATAAGTGGAGTCATCAGGGTGATGTGTCTGGGTCCTCACTGACTGGACAGAGCTGTAAGTGGGGCGTTTGAAGTGGGGTACAGAGAAAGTTTGGGTAGGTGAATGGGATCCTTACATTGTTGGACTAGTGAACCTGAGAGGCAAAGGATATTGCTCAATCCATTTGAGCTGGGATGGTTCCTTATGGGTTGGTTATGAACTCTGGTTGGGGTATTTTCCCAAGCTAATGCCATGTGACTTCTCTCTCTCTTTCATTAAAAGTTTATTTTCTATGCTCAGACTCTGTGCTTGTGAGTGGGGAAGCATTGCCTCTCAGAGGTGCCCAGGGGTGTGTGAATTTCTCAGGCTACTGGGTGGGGGCTCGAGCCAGTTGTGTGAAATGGATGAAAAGGAACCCCTAGATATTGAACCCGGCCCCAGCTGCTGCCGGTGCTACCTGGCAGAAGGGTTACAGATAAATTAGTCCCCATCATTTTCTATGTATAGTAGGGATTGTTTTTTCCAATGTGCATTACTTTGCATTTATCAACATTAAAATTAATTTGCCATTTTGTTACCTCAGCACTTAGTTTGGTGAGCTCTTTTTGAAGCTCTTCACAGTCTGCTTTGGTTTTAACAATCTTGAAAAGTTTAGTATGATCTGCAAATTTTGCCACCTCCCTGTTTATGACTTTGTCCAGATAATTTATAAATAGGTTGAATAGGATTGGTCCCAGTATGGATCTTTGGGGGACACCACTAGTTATCTCTCTCCATTCTGAAAACTTGCCATTTATTCCAACCCTTTGTTTCCTGCCTTTTGATCAGTTATCAATCTATAAGAGGAGTTTCTCTCTTATCCCATGACAACTTACTTTATTTAGGAGACTTTGGTGAGGGACCTTGTCAAAGACTTTCTGGAAATCTAACTACACTATATCCACTGGATCCCCCTTGTCCACATATTTATTGATCCCTTCAAAGAGCTCTAGTAAATTAGTAAGGCATGATTTCCCTTTACAGAAACCATGTTGATATTTCCCCAACAAATTATGTTCCTCTATACTATAGTTTCAACTAATTTGCCCGATACTCATGTAACACTTATTGGTCTGTAATTGCTAGGATCACCTCTAGAGCCCATTTTAAATATTGGTGTCACATTAGCTATCTTCCAGTCATTAGTACAGAAGCAGATTTAAAGGATAGGTTACAAAGCACAGTTAATAGTTCTGCAATTTCACACTTGAATTCTTTCAGAACTCTTGGGTGAATGCCATCTGGTGCTGGTGAATTGTTACTGTTTAATTTATCAATTTGTTCTGAAACCTCCTCTAATGACATATCGATCTGATACAATTTCTCAGATTTGTCACCTAAAAAGAATTGCTCAGGTTTGGGAATCTCCCTAACATCCTCAGCCATGAAGACCAAAGCAAAGAATTCATTTAGAGTACGTCTACACTAGCCCCCTAGTTCAAACTAGGGAGGCTAATGAGGGCGACCGAAATTGCAAATGAAGCGTGGGATTTAAATATCCCGCGCTTCATTAGCATGTTCCTGGGCGGTCGCCATTTTGGAAACTGACTAACCCGGAATAACTGCCCGCGTCTACACGCGGCAGAGAAGCGCGATGCCAAGATAAACCCCTTAGTTCGAATTAATAGTTAAACCTCATGGAATGAGGTTCAAATTAACAGTTAAACCTCATGGAATCGCGCTTCTCTGCCATGTGTAGATGCGGGCAGTTATTCCGGGTTAGTCAGTTTCCAAAATGGCGACCAGCCGGGAACATGCTAATGAAGCACGGGATATTTAAATCCCGCGCTTCAGTTGCAATTTCGGTCGCCCTCATTAGCCTCCCTAGTTCGAACTGGGGGCTAGTGTAGATGTACCCCTAGTTTCTCTGTAATGACCTTATCATCTTTGAGTGCTCCTTTAGCATTTCAATTGGCCAGTGGCTCCACTGGTTGTTTAGCAGGCTTCCTGCTTCTGATGTACTTAAAAACATTTTGCTATTACTTTTTGAGTTTTTGGTAGCTGTTCTTCAAACTCCTCTTTGGCTTTTCTTCTTATATTTTTACACTTAATTTGACAGAGCTTTCGCTCCTTTCTATTTTTCTCACTAGGATTTAACTTCCACTTTTTAAACAATGTCTTTTTTTTTAATCTCTCACATCTTTCATTTGGTTGTTAAGCCCCAGTGGCACTTTTTTTATTCTCTTACTGTGTTTTTTAATTTGGGATATACATTTAAGTTAGGCCTCTATTATGATGTCTGTGAAAAGTTTCCATGTAGCTTGCATGGATTTTACTTTGGTCACTGTATCTTTTAATTTGTTTTAACTAACCTCCTCATTTTTGTGTAGTTCCCCTTTCTGAAATTAAATGTTGGGCTGCTGAGGTTTTTTATTACATTACGGTCACTATTTTCAAGTGGTCCAGTTATATTTACCAGATCCAAGAGATAAATATAATTTAGGAATATATAGTAAATATATACTTACTTAGTAAATATAACTTACTTAGGACTAAATCAAGAATTGCCTCTCCCCTTGTGGGTTCCAGAACCAGCTGCTCCAAGAAGCAGTCATTTAAGGTATCAAGAAATTTTAGCTCTGTATCCTGCCCTGAGGTGATGTGTACCCCTTCATTAGAGGGATAGTTGAAATCCCCCACTATTATTTTTATTTTGATAGCCTCTCTAATCTCCCTTAGCATTTCATAGTCACTACCACTATCCTGGACAGGTAGTCGATAATATATCCCTACTGGTATATTCTTCTTATTAGAGCATGGAATTATTATCTATAGAGATTCTATGGAACATTTTGGTTCATTTAAGATTTTTAATTCATTAGATTCTACATTTTCTTTCATGTATAGTGCCACTCCCCCACTAGCATGACCTGTTCTGTCCTTCTGATACATTTTGTACATTTCAGATTAAACACAAACAAAACATTTAGTTTACTAGTGAAGAGGACAAGGCTTGAAATGTGACCTTAGGAACAGAATGACCAGTTTGGTTAAGACCCATACTGACCCAAACATTTGCCAATGCCTTGAACCCACACTTTTTTAACATTCCAAAAAACTAGATTAAGCAAATCCTGCATTCTTAATGGGAAGATATGAAAGGATCCAGCAAGATCCCCTAAATCCCATTATCCTTCAGCTGGGACTATTCCATCTCCCTTTATTTCTCTTGGTCCAACTGCATGGCTTAACACTTGGGACATGCCTAAACTAAAGCTTACTGCAAATGTTTGGTACTTTGGAATTTGCAGTACATTTGGGGGCAAACAGCTAGAGACAGACCATTTGTGAATGAAGCAGCAGCAAGTTGTAGCAGTGAACAAAAAATATGTTTATCTTACCAACGAAGAGGAGTGTAAAAATGAGAGTGAGCTGGTAGACAGCATGGCCCAGAATGTTCTTCATCATGGTACGTGATATAAGAGGCTTGTTCCTGCCGTATGGTTTCCTTAGCAGCAGAGCCTCTGTAGGGGGTTCAGTGGCCAGTGCAAGAGAAGCAAAGGTGTCCATAATTAGATTGACCCACAGCATCTGCACGGCTTTCAGTGGAGAGTCCTTAGGAGACAAAATAAAATAGAATGTGACTCTTTATTTTGGTTTGCTAAAAGGATAACTGTCTCGGTCATTGCTTCCCTTCACACTCTATGTCTTAGTGTGCTACTGCAAGTCAGTAACAGTAGAAAAGGCATGGAGGTAAGCAAAGATGAACAATCAGATTTCTCTCCAATCATTTCATCAAGCAGCATTTGCATACACACATATTATTTAGTGTCACATTTATTCCATATAAATGTTCTGATAATACAATGTACTGTAGCCCATTACCTCATGTGTTGTTTTTAAATTTTCTGGAAGAGTCAGGTTTGGGTGACTAAGTATTAAGAAATTATTGAAAAACATGTTTTCCTGGGCAGAGACCAACAAAAAAAAACTATATTAAAACAATTTAAAATATGAAGTTTTATGTGAATTGATATGGAAGTTATGTCTATAATATGCTGTAGTACACACTCTGGCTACGTCTACACTGGCATGATTTTCCGGAAATGCTTAAAACGGAACAGTTTTCTGTTATAAGTATTTCCGGAAAAAGAGCGTCTACATTGGCAGGATGCTTTTCCGGAAAAGCCCTTTTTCCGAAAAGCGTCCGTGGCCAATGTAGACGCTGCTTCAGAAAAAGCCCGATCGCCATTTTCGCGATCGGGCTTTTTATGAAAAGACTACTGGGCTGTCTACACTGGCCCTTTTCCGAACAGTTTTCCGGAAAAAGGACTTTTGCCCGAGCCGGAGCAGCATAGTTTTTCCGGAAAAGCAGCTGATTTCTTACTGTAGATCGTCAGTGCTTTTCCGGAAATTCAAGGGGCCAGTGTAGACAGCTCGCAGCTTATTCTGGAAAAGCGGCTGATTTTCCGGAATAAGTGGCCCAGTGTAGACACAGCCTCTGTGTTGGCTGAAATTTACCAAAATCTTGCAGCAATTCAATGTGAGATTTTGATACTTCATTTTTTAATTTTTAATATTAACAGAAATAAGGTAAGTGATACAACTGAGATGTGAACTGAATGTGCTCAGCATCTGACTGAAAGCAAACAGGGAATGAGAAGATTGATTCATCTACTACATGACAGGAAGAGCCATTAGGAACTAATGTTCATGCTCTTCATCCAAAAATATGCACTGGAAATCCAAACATCAGCATTACTACCAGTGGGGCTGACAGCCACTGTGGACCCTGGAGCAAGGTGTGTGAGGGGGCCTTGGGCAGAAGGGGCGGGGCTGGGAAAAGCAGCCTTCAAAGCCACCCAGACTGTGGTGCACCCCCTACTCCTCAAAGCTGCATAGAATGGTGCTCTGGCAGCAATTCAAAGGGGACTGACGCTCCAGGACTGCTACTGTGGCAGCAGTGGCAGATGGAGACATGGGTCCCTTTCAATTGCTGGGCCCTGGGGCAACTGCCCCCTATGTTCTCTCCCCCCCACCATCAGAGGGACCAAGGTGTTAAAAGATTTTGGTAGGATTAGGTATGGTAGGGTTACGTTTTTCTAAACTAGTTTAGCAACCTCTAGAAAGAGCTATTTGTTCATTTAATCCAAGATGAAACAAACTAAGGTCAAACAAACTCCTAATACAGACCTTATGTGAAAAATAAATGACAAATATATATTAAATTGTGATTTGACTGGACCTCACTGGTCCAGTTTTAATGACATGTAACTGTGATTGCTTGTAAAAGCCAGAGCAGGAAAGAAAGAGGTAGATTTTTTTCTTGTAATGTAGATAAATATTTCTCCTTCCTATGCCTTTAGTGCAAATTGGAAATAGGTACCATTACTGAAGTCTGTTTTCAGATGTAGAGAGAGAGAGGTACTTTATTCATGTCAGTGTGAAAGTTTGAATATCACAGTATTCTTGTTATGTGCCATATATTTTCTGCCATGGTGCATAGATGAGGTGAAGGAGTGTCAGAATAATTTACAGACCAAAATAAATACCATTAAAACACTTATTTGAAGCTTGCACTTTCCTTGAAAGATGTAAATGTTTCTTTTTAATGAAGCCTTCTCAGGGTATGTCTAGACTACATGCCTCTGTCGCCAGAGGCATGTAAATTAGACTACCCGACATAGTCAATGAAGCAGGGATTTAAATATCCCCCGCTTCATTAAAATAAAAATGGCCACCGTGCTGTGCTGGCTCAGCTGATCGTTGGCACAGCGCGGCAGTCAAGACGCGGATCGGTCGACAGGGAACGCCTTTGTCGACCGCTCCTGTAAACCTCATTAAACACTCCTGGCGACAGAGGCATGTAGTCTAGACATACCCTCAAGCTTTTATATTAGTTTCAATACCAAGGACCACTTTCTGTTAAGGTCAGCACTTGAAGAAAAACCTTAAACATTTTGGTCTCTGTGGTGGCTTGAAATTACTGTCTTGCTCTCACTAAGGACACAAGAAGTTAATTTCCCTGCAAACATAGGAACTTGCATTTTAAAAAATCGTTTGTTACATACTGTATTGAAAAAACAATGTTCAGGTCTGGCCTGCTCTGAGCCTGGATTCCCTGCTTTGGCAGGAGTTAGGCATGCTAGGGAGCAGAGAAGGATTAGCTTTAATCAGATTCCTGATTTCCTGGCAATAGGCAGCACTAACTTGGTTTATCAGAAGGAGAATTCACTTCACTCATCTGTTATGCAGCACCAGCAAAGGATAAGTAGGATAAACTAGGTTGCCAATTTTATGTTACTGGATAGTATGGATTGGATAAATGGTAAGATGGATAGAAAGCTGGCTAGATCACTGGTCTCAACGAGTAGCGATCAATGGCTTGATGTCTAGCTCGCCATCGGTATCATGGGAGTGCCCCAAGGGTGGCTCTGGTGAGGCCACATCTGGAGTATTGTGTCCAGTTCTGGGCCCCCCCACTATAGAAAGGATGTAGATGCATTGGAGAGAGGCTGTTCTCAGTAATGATGGATGGCAGAACAAGGAGCAATGGTTTCAAGTTACAATGGGGGAGGTCTAGATTGGATATTAGGAAAAACTATTTCACTAGGAGGGTGGTGAAGTACTGGAATGGGTTACATAGGGAGGTGGTGGAATCTCCATCCCTACAGGTATTTAAGTCCTGGTTTGACAAAGCCCTGGCTGGGATGATTTAGTTGGGATTGGTCCTGCTTCGGGCAGGGAGCTGGACTAGATGACCTCGTGAGGTTTCATCCAGCCCTAGGAATCTACAATTCTATGAGTCCACAGTTCTAAGGGTCAGTTCTAGGGCCGGTTTTATTCAACATCTTTATTAATGACCTGCATGAGGGGATGGATTGCACCCTCAGCAAATTTGTAGACGACAATAAGCAAGGAGGAGAGGTAGGGATAGGGTCCAGAGCGACCTAGACAAATTGGAGGTTTAGGCCAAAAGAAATCTGATGAGGTTCAACAAGGACAAGTGCAGAGTCCCGCACTTGGGATGGAACAATACCAAGCACTGTTATAGGCTGTGGACCGACTGGCTAGGCAGCAGCAAAAGACCCAGGGATTACAGTGGATGAGAAGCTGGATATAAGTCAACAGTGTGTGATTGTAGCCGAGAAGGCTAACGGCATAGTAGGGTGCATTAGGAGGAGCATTGCCAGCAGATCTAGAGAAGTGACTATTCCCCTTTATTCAGGACTGGTGAGGCCACATCTAGAATACTGCATCCAATTCTGGGGCCCCCATTACAGAAAGGATGTGGACACATTGGAGAAAGTCCAATGGAGGGAAACAAAAATGATTACAAGGAGAGCCTGAGGGAGTTGGGCTTATTTAGTCTATAGAAGAGAAGAGTGAGGGGGGATTTGATAGCAGCCTTCAACAATATGTTTAACCTGTTAGCCAATAAAACAAGATTTTACATCCCTGGAGCTCAGATACCTAACATACATAGAAAGGGAGGGGCATAATCAAGGGAGGGTTTTTACTGAAGAATTTTGCTTGTGATGTTTAGTTAACGAGAGTGGTACACAAACATTTTCTATTTGGAGAGAACTTTAGAAGCTGGAATTGCTGTTACATTATTCATAATAAACAATCATTTAGGTAATAGCAAAAGCCTCAGATTTTCCTATGAATAGTGTTACAGGCACTTTCTCTCTTTGACCCACCCTCACATAAGTGTAAACAGCAGTTGTCAGCATGGGCACGTTCTTATCAGTTCACTGTGCCAATCACCCTGAGATTCTAAGATGCCTCTAACAATTATCCATCATCCATCAATTTTACACTTGACTGTGCCCAGCTCAGTCAAGTGTAAAACCTTGTTCTAAGCTGAAGCCCAAACAGTAACACACATTAGTTTGAGCTGCCAGGGTAATGAATTTCTACTGCAGTGCTACCCAGTTTCTGATTAGTTATTGGAAACTAAGGAGAATGCCCACCAGACATAGAGTTAAGTCTTCCATTATAGTTTTTAATTCTGTGCTGACTCTATGCAGTGCCAGGATAGGCAAGTGGGATGCAAGCTTAATGCTTTTTTGGCAGTCTCTGGCCATTGACCAACTAGCCAAAGAATATTTTGATTTGGTTAGTGAGGTTCAAAATAATACATCATCATCCCATGACAGTGGAGAGGAAAGATGTTCACATTGTGAGCCACCTGAGATCACCACTTATTTGTCAAGTTCTTTTTCATCTGACCTTGGAAAAGGTTACTATTTGCCTAAAGGTAACAGTGCCTCATATCAAATGATGTTACACTTTATTTTGGAAAACACTTAAAGTACAAATCACAAGAGATTGGCAATAAACCACAAATCTACTGTGACAGCCTAAAATTTTTTAGAGATTATTATTTTGGAGTTAAGATGGCAAGCTGTAAGGAGACAGAAAGGTGGTTTTTTTCTTTACCTTTTAACTCCCACTTTTCTCTTAGCATAGTCATACACTAGCATACATAAGCATCTTTAATGGGACAATAGCTATTTTGGAAAACTTTTGAAACATTCAGTAAGTACAAACATTTTTGCTGCTAGTCCTATCAGATATTAGTTTAACACAGAGTACTCACTCTTTTAATTTCTACTTGCACGATCCTTGATATTTACTTCCAATCTTCAGGTGATCAGTATAGTCTAATTCTATTTACTGTTCAGTGTAATTAAATAAAAGCACAAAAGACCCCTACATTGTTAGGATTTTTCAGATGCTGTTGTCTAGCATGTCTAGCATGTCTAGTGTGTTAACAATAAGAAACATGCAAAATAATACCTTATACATTTCTGAAGTATCTTTCATCCTAATTATACAGGAGCTGAAGTGTATAGTGACAGCTGTACTTATGATAACATTTTATTTCTACAGTGCTTTTTTGCCTTTAATTTTTGCCAAATTTGTATCCTTTTAAGATGAGATTTTTTTTCAAGTTCTAGTCTCTGCACAACAGTTCACAGTATTTGAGCAAGGCTCCACAAGAATCTCTTGCCCCCTGAGAAAGCTGCATACTGAATGAGCCACAGCCACTACACCTGGTATCTGGTGAATGAGATGAGAATCTCCAGGAACCTCATTAATCTACTGAAATCAGTAGTTTTAGTCTGGTTTAGTTTGATTTAACAAAGTAGACCTGGATGCTCACTGTGCAGAAAGGACACGTCTAGTAAATAGTACATCAGCCAAGGTGCATGCAGATGTCAACCACACTTAAAACAGGCTGGACAGTGCTCAGTGAATGAGGCAAGGAATAAACAATTAGGTTAATTTGAAAAGGCATGTGTAATAGAGTGGACCAGAGTCCTTAAGACACCTAGTTCCATCTAATTAGTTCTGTCAGTTATTTGTAGTTTAATTAACAGAACCAGCAGGGCACAGAGAAGCTGATTCCCCAATAAAAAGCAATTGGAAGCTGCAAAGGGCAGACAGAGGGAAAGAGACGATCAGAGTGAGAGACTGAAACTTAAGTTTGAGAAATATTGTGTTAATAAATCCAGCCCCCAAGAGAGGAGTGACTGAGACAGTGAAGAGATGTTTTGGTCACTTGATAGATAGAGCCTTGAAAAGTAGGGAAAGTCTAGTAATGATGGCAAGTGGTCAGAACCTCCATTTTACACTACCTGAAAAACTCAGCACTAGAGTTTATTTTATGACTTACCAAGGCATTTGTTCAGTATTCAGGAGAGCATGCCATCTATCATGCATCATCTCTTGCAGCACATAGGTGCTTCTTTAAGGTTTCATTTAATTGCTGTCCCTGACTACTATCCTGCAGTTAGAGCTTTGTACCAATTTGTAGCCCCTCTAACTTCACTGGCACTCCATGGGGATAAGAGTCTACTACCTGTGCAGTGCTGATGCAATTACCAGATCTGGGCTTCTAGGTAATTTATTGGATCTACTAAGTCCAAGGCCATATGGTTGCAAGCTACATGCTGAATGATAGAAAATTAATAAAAGTGAGGATTTGTCTTATTGATTCTGTCTTTAAACAGAAAAGCCAGAAGTCCTGCATTAAATTAAAAATAAAATCTTTCATATTCAAACATTGACATTTGTAATCTTGTGTGGAAGTGATGAATTGCAGGAAATTTTATGAGAAAAGACAAGAGTATAAAAGAGAAACCAGTTTTCTCATTCTAGATCAGATGAAATATTATGGAAAGTAACTTGTTGCCCATAAACCAGAATGTTAACTTAAGAATAAAATTATATTCTACATGTACAATATGGACAAAATACTTGTACAAACACAGGAAAATGGGTAGGAAATGTTTGCTATATAGGAAAGCCCTTGTCAAGGTCACTGAGAGCTATGCTTCTATTTTGGAAACAATTGTTTTTTAGTTTTCTTTACTTGTTAATAAGAATTTAAAAGTTTCAGTCAAATTAATATTTTAAGACCAGTGTAAAGTTGTTCCTATATATTTACAACCTGGATACTGTACTTAAGATTTTTCAGTATGGTCGTGCATTTTGTACCGCAGCTATTTTTATACCAACCAGAGGGTATAGAATGTTCTCTAAAGGGATTTTTAGTAATGCTTGTCTTTCAGTGAACACTGTCTTTCAGTGTGTTTGCCTAACTTTGAGTCTGTAAGGGAAAGCACAGCCACACTTCAAGTCCACTGCAGCATATTTCAACAATTTCTAATTTTAAATCATTTTAGAATTTCTCTATCTTTGGCTTTGCTATTTTATTGTAGAACTGACCAATTTCATAGAGATTTATAGTGATAAAAATATATTAACCCCGGAGACAATTTTATTTTTAACAGAACGGTCAGACATTCAAAAGAACACCACTGTGGGAAATGCGTATGATGGAGATCGTAGCAAAACTGTTCTTCTTTATGTATTTTTAGGGCCTCGTTCAATTCCTGTTGGAAGCCAATGGAAAGACTCCCAATGTACTTTGATGTTAGGTGAAGAGAGGCCTTGAACTAGTAGAAAAAAATCTTGGAGCATGTTCAGTTTTTAACTTTCAAACATTTGTAATACATTTGAAAAAAAATCTATTTTCAAATACAAAAAATTAACTACCCACACAATAATGGTTGCATTATCCAAGCACAAAAACAGACAAAATTATTTAAAAAGTGAGTCACATTTTCATTCAAGCTCACAAAGCAATTAAAAAATTGTTGGAGACCAATCAAGAGAAATTTAGTCCAAAAAGAATTTTTTTTGGGGGGGAAGGAGCAATAGTAATGTCGGAATGACTGAAGACAGGGATTTAAAAGGAAATGGCCACTTTGACTTTGACCACAGCACGAGTGACATGAACCTATAATCCTAGAATCCTAGGGCTGGAAGTGACCTCAGGAGGTCGTTGAGTCCAGCCCCCTGCCCAAGGCAGGACCAATCCCAACTAAATCATCCCAGCCAGGGACTTATAATAATAATATTTTTTCTATAATATTTTTACTTCTCTTTAGTTACCAGCCATTATCCCTTAATGCTAAATAGTCTGTCAATATGATTTGAAGTATTACTGAAGAAAATAAAGCCACAAAACCTCTGCCACAAAATTCCCCTTCCTTCCATCTTATCATAGGCTCAGTTGTGGCTACAAGGCATAGTCAAAGTAGGGATCAATAAGGAGGGGCACCCCTGCAATTAGCAGCCCCTAAAGGCATTGTGTTTATAGGAGAGCAAGGGGACTGTTGCTACTCTGCTTCCCTTTGACAAGATACAACAGGTATGTCATCTGGGTAAGATATAGAATCATAGAATCATAGAACACTAGGACTGGAAGGGACCTCAAGAGGTCATCGAGTCTAGTCCCCTGCCCTCATGGCAGGACCAAATACTGTCTAGACCATCCCTGATAGACATTTATCTAACCTACTCTTAAGTATCTCCAGAGATGGAGATTCCACAACCAGTATTTTCTACTGGTTTCCGTAGAGCCATTCCTGCTTCCTCTAATGAATCTAGTACTGTCCACGGTCTTAGGATCATAACTTCCTTTCTTCCCAAAGGAGCTAAATGAACACAGCTGTGCCCAATCCCTGCGAAGGTGCTTAGCAGTGCCAGTGGGACTACCTGAGACCTTTCTGCAGCTTGCCAAGTACAGCTGAGGCTTGAAAATTGAGAAGAATAAGTTGAAAAGAGCTCAACCTCTTGGCTTAACAGAGAGACCAGGCCTCAAGTTTCACATGACTATAGTGTAAGCATATTCCTGAAGTGGAGCTAGTGATTTATTCATTGTTTATCTCACAGGTGCATGTATCAGAGATGGAATTTACCTGCAGTGACAGACATGTATATTTGTGCAATGGGCGGTAAAGGGAGGTGTGGTGTTTTTGTAGGTGTGCATTTCTTCTGTCAAATTTATGAGTTTTCAAAAGCACTCATCTCCAGCATATGCCACTCTTGAGACTTGCTGGTTTAGGGATGTGGTGAAAATGCTAACAACAATGTCATTTGCTTTTTGATACTGGAGGCAGTAAACCTGCATGCTCCATTCATTATATACATTCCCTTGCCCCTTGCTGACCAAAATGAGATATTTAAAGAAGAGGTATGCTTATGAAAAAGTAGTGATATTGAAGTGGTGTTCACCTTGGTTTGCATTTTTTGTGCTTGGTCAGATTGCTACATATATAGCCTTGGCTAGGGCTGGATGTTAGGGTATGTCATGGCGAAACCATGGTGAAAAACCAAACCCGCAGCATTGTGTCTGAGAGCCAGAATCAACTGACTCGTTCTCACGGGGGCTGGAGCCCCAGGTTTTCTTTACTGTGAGGAAAGGCACAGAAAACAAACATTTTAAACACATCAGTTGTCTTAATTGGGTGAGTACATAAGTTAATCAGGGTATTTGATCAAGTGACAAGTGATTTGCTGAACAGTGTAACCAGGTGGTCTAATTTCATAGAGACAGTCCTGATACTCAGGACTTTGCCTTACATAGGAGCTTATGAATCCCTACCCCTTCTCAATTTTTCACACTTGCTATCTAATCAAACTATTGCTGAATAGCACAAAGCTGTTGATTCTTCTTTCATTTCTCACAGTGGATAAGGTTTGACAAGGTTGCTAAAATAATATGTAAATGAGGATAGCAACAGATGATTGAACAAAGTCTCAAGTTGCAGTGTGGGAGGTCTAGGTTGGTTATTAGGAAAACTATTTCATTAGGAGGGTGGTGAAGCATTGGAATGGGTTACCTAAGGAGGTGGTGGAATCTCTATCCCTAGAGGTTTTTAGTCCTGGCTTGACAAAGCCCTGGCTGGGATGATTTAGTTGGGGTTGGTCCTGCTTTTAGCAGGGGGTTGGACTCAATGACCTCCTGAGATCTCTTCCAACCCTATGATTCTATGATTGGCAATTAAGAATAGATTATTCAGGTGAAAAAATTAGTCAGAAAGATATTTCTGTACATGATGGTCCTTGTTTTTAGTTATTTGAATCAGCAAACAAAACTTAAAAGCACCAAAATGTTTTCTTTGTTCTTAATTGAAAGTTTCCCTGTCTGGATCATTCCTAAATGACAATACTGCCATCTTGACTGTACCAGCAATTGCAGTCCAATCAAATGTAAAACTATTGGGAATATCTCTATGAATGATAACATGAATGATTCCAAATCTAACTCTCACCTGTAATTAATAATTCCCAAACTTATTGCCCAGGAACCATGCTTTCTAACAACATGCTAGGATTTAAGAAGTGGTGACCAGTTGAAAGAATCAACTGAAAAGTTGATGAATTAGGTATTTTGCTCTTTGGGCTATCAGACAGTCTCAGCATCCCTGCTTTGTGGTGTCTCTGCAGCTCAGCTTACCTGTGTAATACATGCCCCAGTGAAAGCCACAATCACAGCCACCACATTAACAGTAAGTTGGAACTGTAGGAACTTGGAGATGCTATCATAAACATTACGGCCCCACATGACAGCCTTCACAATGCTACTGAAATTATCATCTGTCAGGATAATATCGGAGGCTTCCTTTGCAACATCGGTGCCCGCAATACCCTGGGAAAAAATAGTAGAAAATTATGATAAAAATGAGTGATGAGAAAGAAAAAAGCAGTAGTTAGAAAATGGATCTTTGGGTATCTTTTACAACTGCTTAACCACAGAATGAAATAATGGTAACTGGTGAGTACATGCTGCGTCTTGGACATGTTGGCTAATAGGTTTGGAGGTGTGTGTCAGTAGAAAGCAAGGGAACACCTTGTGATGAGCTATTTGAGAATTTGATGATAGCAACTGAGGATGAACAAGGGAGCTAATATACGTGTTGCTGTAGTTCTGATGGATTTTTTTAAATATGCCTATACAGAACTGCCAGTACAAATTGAAATTGCACAGCTCAAATTGAACTCAGTATCTATGATGCTGTTCATTTCTTGTTTTCAGATGCTGTTATAGTAGTGTCACAAAATGTAGGTGGACTAGTAAGTTGTATTTGGTGGTAGAGTTTACCAAGTCAAAATAATGTTCTGTTAAATAGGAAAGTGTTCTTCCTGTTCCATCTTGCTACAAGGAAGAATTCAAAATGAACTTTCTTCTATTGACATCAGGATTCTGCACATTCTCAATATTTATTTTTATAAGATTCTTGCAAAAAATTATACCAAGCAAAACTCTCTGCTGATTACATTCTGGAACTGCATTAAAAACCCTTGATTACACAAGTGATTGCAGCCATTTCCAGAAAGCTGAAACTTCTCAATGTGTGAAATGAACATCACTAAATGAACAATCAATAAACCATTTCACTCCATGCATTATATAAACAGAAAAACTCTCTCTAAGCAAATCTATGATGCAAAGAAAATGACAAATAACTATGTTCAGGGTCATACCATTGCAAAGCCAACATCAGCTTTTTTAAGTGCTGGTCCATCATTGGTTCCATCGCCAGTCACTGCAACAACCTGCCTCTGCTCCACCTGTGTACTATCAATAATACCTGCAAAATATATTGACAACTCACAGAATATTGACCTTAAGAATAGGAGGCTCCATTTTGAAATAAAATATCTGGACGATGTGCCATTGGCCCCACAGAGTATATAGATTTTGTTCCCAGAGAAAACAATGCAGTAAGCAGTGTAAGTGGCTCCTGATCATACTGCACCCATTAAAGACACTAGCAAAACATTCATCCGCTTCAATGGAACAGGCTCAGCCCAGCATGTGCTTCCTTGTAAAAGATGAAGATTTCTACTGTTTGAAACTTTGTTTCCCAGTATAATCCAGTAAGGCCCCAATTCCCTGATTAACTTTCATGGGACTTGAGTATGTTCTCAAGTACCTTGCTGAATGAGGACAGACATAAGCAACAGCTTAAGACAAACATAAATGCTTTCCCAAATCCAGGCTTTCATTGGCATGTCTGGTTTTTTGGAATGTCTCCCAGGGAAGTTTAGCTTACAGACCAAAATGGCAATAGTGGCTATTAGTGACTGCTATTTTCTGGAGCTATATTAGGGTTTTCCAGAGACATATTCAGAAGTACTGAAGTACTATCAACTAAATAAGAAATGTGGAAGTCATATATTTTAGTATAATGGAAGTACAAGTAATAATAATGCTTCAAATTTATCTAGTTCCTTCCTTCCAAGGATCTCAAAGCGTTAGTAACATTAATGTACTAAGTTTCATCTCATCCTGATGCAACAGAAAAATATTTTCCACACTCTACAGTTAGAGAGACTGAGGAAGTGATATTAAATTACTCATCTAAGGCCACACAAGAAACACTATAGTTTAGTCATAGGAACCTCATTACACTAAGTTTCATGTCCAAATGTAATTGGGAGCATATGATTAGTTTTGTTTATTGCCTTTGATATGCATGCTGGAAAAATTCTACAGTTAAATCCTGCACTATCTAATGCAAAGTCACAGAGTTATAGATTAGATTATATGATCTAATAATTATTAGTCATGGTAATAAGTGTGTGTACGCTACATGTTTATTGTACATAAAATACACTTTTCAAATGTTGTTATATTGAACATTGACATATTAAAACTTTTATAACTACACATATTTTTCTGTAATAATGAATTATTTCTTATATCTTTAATATTAAAATGATACTACATAGCTAATAAGGTTTATTGCTATTAATCCTTGAGGTACCATTCAAGACAATGTTTCATGACAGATGGCAAATAGGAATTCCTTCAGACAGAGCTGTATTATGCTAGATCAGATACTGAGTGAACCCAAGAAAGGTATAACGACCTGTAGCTAAATATATGAAAGTAGCCATTCCCTTGAAGAAGAGATAGGGAGTCAGTGAGAACGACACTGTCCAGATAAAGGATAAAATTTCCAAAAGCATCTGAGTGATTGATGAGACTAACTCCCATTTCAAAAGACACTTACACACCAATCCATTACATTTCAATGAGACGAAAGCACTTCTGACAATTTTAGCCAACATTCATAGGCTGTATTTCAAATCTAGGAGTTGTTCTACCTCCCACTGAAGAATGGGAGTTTTTAACGCCAATTTTAATGTAAGTAGAATCAGATGGGAAGTCCTTATATGTGCCAACAATTTCTCAGATTTTTAAAACTATTTTTTAATTAATTTTATTTTTTTGGAATTCATTCTGGTTTTTTTTTAACTTTTCCATTTAAATCAGCTTGAATGATAGCATTAGATGAGTCAGTTTAAATCCCCCTTATAGACTCAATTCTCTTGCAGTGACTCTACTTGACTTGCATAAGTAAACCCTATTTTTTGCTCCTGACCTTTTTTGTAGTTAATTTCATTTCTGTTCTTGCACTCTGGTGTAGTGATTCCCAAAGTGCACGGTACATCCATACAGGACTAGCTGGGGACTGACAGTTGTTGTTTTTTTTTTCATTAAAAAAAATAAGTTTTTAGTTACTGTAGCTAAAACTTCAAAACGTGAAAAGAATCATACCTGAGATTGCAGAAAGCCTGTAACAATAAACAGGGTGGGGTTTTTTTCTCCTTCTCCTTTCCCCCCACCCCTCACGGAGTGTGTGCTGTGGCTGGCAGGTGGAAGCTGTGAGCTTCTAATCAGGGTTTGAAATCTAGAAGCCTCTGCTCATTGGTTGAGCCTTAATTAGGGGGAGGGGCTATCAGGCAGTCCAGGGCTTTATAAAGGAGTGAGTCAGTGACCAGGGAGCTTGTGACCAGGAAGTTTGGAGAGGGAGTTGGGAAGGGGGAGAGATACACTCGCCAGTCTTTAACATCTTGTCACTACACTCCTTCCCTTCAGGGAAGCATTGACTAACAACTGAGGAATATCTCAGAAGGAAGGCAGGTATGGATGGTGATAGCTCTGCTGTTGTTACCTGCACAGCATGTGCCATGTTTATCTTCCTCCCAGAAGATACAAGGGATTTCATCTGCACTAAGTGCAAGCTGGTCACCATTTTGTAAGAAAAAATTAGAGGACTGCAGGCCCAAGTATCGACCATATGGTCTGTCATAGAGGATGAAGATGCATCATAGAGATGCCTCGATAGAAGGCAGCATTTAATCCTCCAGCCACAGCAGGCTGAAGAGCCAGTCAGGGCAGTACAGCAAAAGGAAGGGAAAACTGGCAGCATGTAAACTCTAGAAGGAGAAGAAGGCCAGCTCAGGTATCCCCCATTCCTGTAGAGGTAAATAACTGATTTCAAGCTCTCTCCACAGGCACTGAGGTGGAGAATGCTTTGGCAGGGACCTCACAGGGAAGAAATCAGAAGGGAACACCATCTACCGGAAGGCATGGGATGCACAGTCGTAGGGATGGGGGTTCCACAACCACCACCCCCAAAAGAAGAAGACGGGTGGTGGTGGTCAGGGACTCCCTCCTAAGAGGGCCTGAGTCATGCATCTTCCATCCAGACCTGCAATCTCAAGAAGTGTGCTGCTTACCGGGAGCACGTATTCAGGATGTGACCAAGAGTCTTCCGAAAGTGATTAAACCTTCATAGAACCATAGAACCATAGAGATGGAAAAGACCTCAGAAGGTCATCAAGTCCAGCCCCCTGCTCTAGGCAGAACCAATCACAACTAAATCAACCCAGCCAGGGCTCTGTCAAGTTGAGACTTAAACACCGCTAGGGATGGAGACTCCAGTACTTCCCTAGGTAACCCATTCCAGTGCTTCACCACTCTCCTAGTGAAATAGTTTTTCCTAATATCCAACCTGGACTTCTCCCACCACAACTTGAGACCATTGCTCCTTGTTCTGCCATCTGTCACTACTGAGGACAGCCTTTCTCCATCCTCTTTGGAACCTCCCTTCAGGAAGTTGAAGGCTGCTATCAAATCCCCCCTCACTCTTCGCTCAGACTAAACAGACCCAACTCCCTCAGCCTCTCCTCATAGGTCATATGCTCCAGCCCCCTAATCATTTTGGTTGCCCTCCGCTGGACCCTCTCCAATGCGTCCACATCCTTTTTGTAGTGGGGGACATCCTTTTTGTAGTGGGGGATCACTACCCCTTCCTGCTTCTCCATGTAGAAACTAACAATACGGTCAAGAATGACCTTGAGTGGTTCACAGCAGATTATGTAGCGCTGGGAAGAAGGATCAACGAATTTGAAGTGCAAGTGGTGTTCTCGTCCATCCTTCTGGACGAAGGAAAAGGTTTGGGTAGGGATCATCGAATTGAGGAAGTAAATGCGTGGTTGCGCAGGTGGTGTCGGAGAGAGGGCTTCGGTTTCTTTGACCATGGGACTCTGTTCCGGGCACAAGCATTGTTAAGAAAAGATGGGATCCACCTAACCAAGAGAGGAAAGAGCATCTTCACGGGCAGGCCTGCACACCTAGTGAGGAGGGCTTTAAACTAGGTTCGTTGGGGAATGGTGACTAAAGCCCTGAGGTAAGTGAGGAAGTCGGACACCGGAAAGAATCACAAGGAGGAATGAGCAACAAAGGAGGACCCCTGAGTCGGATGGAGAAGGCAGGGTGATCAACTGGTTATCTAAGGTTTATGTACACCAATGTGAGAAGCCTGGGAAACAAACAGGAAGAATTAGAAGCCCTGGCCCAGTTAAAGAACTATGATTTGATTGGAATAACTGAGACTTGGTGGGATGACTTGCATGACTGGAGCACTGTCATGGAAGGGTATAAACTGTTCAGGAAGAACAGGCGGGGGAGAAAAGGAGGAGGAGTTGCATTGTATGTAAGAGAGCAGTATGATTGCTCTCAGCTCCAGTATTTAGAGGGAAAAAAGATTGTTGAGAGTCTAGGGGTTAAGTTTAGAGGTGGAAGCAACAGGGGTGATGACGTGGTTGGGGTCTGCTATAGATCAGTAGATCAGATGGATGAGGTAGACGAGGCTTTCTTTGGACAACTGAGAGAAGCTTCCAGATCGCAGGCCCTGGTTCTCGTGGGCGACTTTAATCACCCTGACATCTGTTGGGAGACCAATACAGCAGTACACAGACAATCCAGGAAGTTTTTGGAGAACTTTGGGGATAACTTCTTGGTACAAGCGCTGAAGGAACCGACCAAGGGCCATGCGCAGCTTGACCTGCTGCTCACAAACAGGGAGGAACTAGTAGGGGAAGTAGAGGTGGGTGACAACCTGGGAAGCAGTGATCATGAGATGGTAGATTTCAGGATCCTGACCAAAGGAAGAAAGGAGAGTAGCAAAATACACACCCTGGACTTCAGAAGAGCAGACTTTGACTCCCTCAGGGTATGTCTACACTGCTAATGTAGGCATTTGAACTTGCAAATGAAGCCCGGGATTTAAATATCCCGGGCTTTATTTGCATGTTCACGGGCGCCACCATTTTTAAATGCCCCATAGTTCGAACTACCTGCCCGCGGCTACACGCGGCACAGACTAGGTAGTTCGAATTAAAGCTCCTAATTCAAATTACCATTACTCCTCATTGCAGGAGGAGTAATGGTAGTTCGAATTAGGAGCTTTAATTCGAACTACCTAGTCCGCCGCCGCAGCCGCGGGCAAGTAGTTCGAACCACGGGCATTTAAAAATGGCGGCGCTCGAACATGTAACTAAAGCCCAGGATATTTAAATCCGGGCTTCATTTGTAAAGTTCAAATGTTTACATTAGCCACCCTAGTTCGAACTAGGGTGGCAGTGTAGACATACCCTCAGAGAACTGACGGGAAGGATCCCCTGGGATGCTTACATGAAGGGGAAAGGAGTCCAGGAGAACTGGCAGTATTTTAAAGAAATCTTATTAAAGGAAGAAACCATCCCGATGTGCAGCAAGAAAAGCAAATATGTTAGGCAACCAGTTTGACTTACCAGGGACATCCATGGTGAGCTTAAACACAAAAAAGAAGCTTATAAGAAGTGGAAACTTTGACTGATGACTAGGGAGGAGTATAAATATATTGCCTGAGAATGCAGGGGAGTTATCAGGAAGGCACAATTGGAATTGCAGCAGGCAAGGGATGTGAAGGGGAAGAAGAAAGGTTTCTATAGGCATGTTAGCAATAAGAGGGTGATCAGAGAGGGTGTGGGGCCCTTACTAGATGCGGGAAGTGACCTAATGACAGGTGATGTGGGAAAAGCTGAAGTACTCAATGCTTTGTTTGCCTCTGTCTTCACAGACAAGGTCAGCTCCTAGACAAATGCACTAGGCAACGCAGTATGGGAAGGAGGTGGACAGCCCTTGATGGGGAAAGAACAAGTTAGGAACTATTTAGAAAAGCTAAACATACACAAGTCCATGGGCCCGGATTTAATGCATCCGAGGGTACTGAGGGAGTTGGCAAATGTCATTGCGAAGCCTTTGGCCATCATCTTTCATGAAGGGCAAGTCGTGCCTGACCAATCTGATTAGCTTCTATGATGAGCTAACTGGCTCTGTGGATATGGGAAAGTCAGTGGATGTGAAATACCTTGACTATAGCAAAGCTTTTGATACAGTCTCCCACAATATTCTTGCCAGCAAGTTAAGGGAGCAAGTTAAGCCAGTAAATTAAGGGATAAATGGACTGCAAGATGGATAGAAAGCTGGCTAGACTGTCGGGCCCAACGGGTAGTGATCAACGGCTCAATGTCAGACTGGCGGTCGGTTTCTAGTAGAGTGCCCCAAGGATCGGTTCTAGCACTGGTTTTGTTCAACATCTTTATTAATGACCTGGATGAGGGGATGGATTGCACCCTCAGCAAGTTTGCAGATGACACTAAGCTAGGGGGAGAGGTAGATACGCTGGAAGGCAGGGATAGGGTACAGAGTGACCTGGACAGATTAGAGGATTGGGCCAAAAGAAATCTGATGAGGTTCAACAAGGACAAGTGTAGAGTCCTTCACTTGGGACAGAATAATCCCAAGCATTGTTACAGGCTGGGGACTGAATGGCTAAGTAGCAGTTCTGTAGAAAAGGACCTGGGGATTACAGTGGATGAGAAGCTGGATATGAGTCAACAGTGTGCCCTTATAGCCAAGAAGGCTAATGGCATATTGGGGTGCATTAGGAGGAGCATTGCCAGCAGATCCAGAGAAGTGATTATTCCCCTTTATTCGGCTCTGGTGAGGCCACATCTAAAATATTGTGTCCTGTTCTGGGCTCCCCACTAAGAAAGGATGTGGACGCATTGGAGAGGGTCCAGCGCAGGGCGACCAAAATGATTAGGGGGCTGGAGCGCATGAGCTATGAGGAGAGACTGAGGGATTTGGGTTTATTTAGTTTGTAGAAGAGAAGCGTGAGGGGGGATTTGATAGCAGCCTTTAACTTCCAGAAGGGAGGCTCCAAAGAGGATGGAGAAAGGCTGTTCACAGTAGTGACGGATGGCAGAACAAGGAGCAATGGTCTCAAGTTACAGTGGGGGAGGTGTAGGTTGGATATCAGGAAAAACTATTTCACTAGGAGGGTGGTGAAGCACTGGAATGGGTTACCTAGGGAAGTGGTGGAATTTCCATCCCTAGAGGTGTTTAAGTCTCGGCTTGACAAAGCCCTGGCTGGGTTGATTTAGTTGGGATTGGTCCTGCCTTGGGCAGGGGGCTGGACTTGATGAGCTCCTGAGGTCTCTTCTAGCTCTATGATTCTATGATTCCATGAAATGTCTAGTCCTTTTCTGTGAGTGCTAAGTCAAATGCCAGTGATTGCATTATAGACGTAAACATTATTAAGTGCATCACTACCCATAAAAGCATATTACGTGAGCTCACAGTGTGACACTGTGGCCAAAAGGGCTAATGCAAACCTGGGATGTATGAATGGGATTCTAGAATAGTAGAGAGGTTATTTCACATCTACGTTTGGCATTGGTGTGGCTAATGCTGGAAGAGTGTGTCCAGTTCTGGTGCCCACAATTCAAAAGAATGTTGAAAAATTGGAGAAGGTTCAGAGAAGAGCCACAAGAATGATTAAATAATTAGAAAACATGCCTTCTAGTGACAGATTCAAGGAGCAAAATATTGGAAGAAGCCTTAGAGGACACCGATTCCTGCCTCCATCAAGGGCATCTGCCTTCTATTTGACAAAGTAGCATCAAATATTGGGGACTTATAGAGCTAATCCTAGTTACTGATAGCCTGAGATCCTGGAATCCTGGGAAACTAACAATTCATTTTAGACCAGTACCTACCACATACTTTTCTTATCAATTTCCAAATTAAACTATTAAAATTAACTATACCTGGCACTGAAAGTGGAAACCATTTCCCAGCCACTGACAGCTCCTCAGACCAGTCCTCAGAACCTTTATTGGTTAATCATTCACTAACAGAGTCAGTCAAGGTTCTGGTCTACAGCTTAAAGCTCCCTTTGGGAAAAAACCAATGCTGTGTTCATGACCTGCCTGGACAGCTACATTCATCTAAAACAATGCAGCTGAAAGTGAAGCTCACTACAGCTGGCAGTCGGGCATCTTTGGTAGTGAGCCAGTGATTGTGAAATGGCCTACAAAAGGAGACCAGCATGAGCCCTGTTCAGTACAAAATCAAAATCAACTGGTTTGTAAAAGTCTTCCTGTAATAAATAAAGAAAAAAGAATTAATAATAAATGTATTTGTATAAGGAACATAAGGACAAAATCATGTACACACAAACAAAAGATGATGAGCAAAGTCCACTGTATGTGAACCTTATTTATGGTACTATGTTTATAAGGGCTGTTATAGTGATCAGTGAAGAATACCAATAGGGATGGGACCTGGCAGAAACCTGAATGAGAACTGGTTTAGAGGTGTGGTAAGAATATATTTTGATTTCAAATGCTCACTTTTAGAGTAGCAGTTTATGGTAATCAAGTTTTGTCCAGTCAGATGCTTACACAGAGATTTTTAACATACATCTCCACAAGACATAGAAGAAGAACTTCAAGACTCATGCAGTTTCCCACCCAACCTATCTCCTCTTAGGGTATGTCTACACTAGCCCCCTAGTTCGAACTAGGGAGGCTAACGTAGGCATTCGAAGTTGCAAATGAAGCCCAGGATTTAAATATCCCGGGCTTTATTTGCATGTTCTGTCGTCGCCATTTTTAAATTCACTAGTCCGAGTAACTGCCCGCGGCTACATGCGGCAGTGAAACGGTAATTCGAACTAAGTCCTTAGTTCGAATTAACTGTTACTCCTGGAATGAGAAGTAACAGTTAATTCAAACCAAGGACTTAGTTCGACTATCGCTTCACTGCCGCGCAGCCGCGGCAGTTACTTCGACTAGTGGAATTTAAAAATGGCGACCGACGGGAACATGCAAATAAAGCCCGGATATTTAAATCCCGGGCTTCATTTGCAACTTTGAATGCCTACGTTAGCCTCCCTAGTTCGAACTAGGGGGCTAGTGTAGACATACCCTTATATATCTCTGACCTGAACCACTCAGCACAATTTGTCTAAGAAGTTATGTTGTATGCAGTCATAAGCAGTCACTATATCCAACACAAGACAACAAGATCTTATATACAACTTAAAATGAAATATATGAACTCACATGTCTCCCCACCATCAAGGAGCTGTTAGTTCAAATGCTTAGAGCCTTGTGAATCTGCAGATATCTGTGGCTCATTTTTGCAGGTGCAGATACCAATTTTGTATCTGTGCATTTCATTACAAATGCCCTCTGGATCATATTACATAGAATATTAGTCAGCAAGTGTGTCTTCCATTTCATTTGCAAGTAAACTCCTTTCCACCCACTGCTTAGATCAAACAAGTAGAGCCTCAGGTTTCACTTTATTGCAGCACACAAATGGCACTTTATTTTAATAAAACACATTAGCAATGCCACCCTTAATGCTATCTATAAAATATTGTTTGCTTTCAAAGAACAGAACAAATCGGGAGTTAGTTATCCCTTCCCATGTCTACAAATAAACTGAAAACAGTGAGAGACAAGGAAAGCTATAAACAGGAAGATTCAAGATAAACTCATATTTAAGTATGATTTATGCTTGATCACCCTATACATATTTATTTTAATTTTTTTTACAAATTTAATACAAGCAATTGTAATCGCTCTAAAAATATTTGTTCAGTGCATTTCAACCTTTACAATTTATATACATTTCCTAACTTTTGAACTTGCACAGGCTCTTGGATAGTAAAAATAATAATTTGGAGCTTTTACTTAAAAGGAAACATGAAATAAAGTAATTTAAAAACAGTTAAAATTAGTTTCAGTTAAAAACCTTCTTCCTAGGAAGCTCACTGCCAATGTTTGTGGCTTTACAATCACATTTTTTCTACTGTGTTGCTGTGTGAATGACTCTCAGATGTAAAAGCAGAAAGTGACTGAATAGAAAGAGAACAGTAAAACTGACTATTTAGAAAAGTATTTGCAAATCCAGAAGTATACTGATAAAATATAGAAAATGTTTTTTCCTCTATCTTTTTTCAGTTATGTTAACCTTGGAACCTGGACCCTGCAAACATGCACTCATATAAGTAGATCCATGGACTATTTACATGTAAAAAGTTAAGAGTTAAAGTATGTACAGAATTGGGCCCTTGGGGCGGAAGGGATGGGAGTAACTTGCAAACAACAATAGGTACATTTTCAGACAGAATTATGATATTGAAGTGGCTGATGCTCCAATATAAAAATGACATACTGTTAGAATGAAACAGAAAAGAAGATGACCTTATCCTGCAGTCAGATCACTAGATGCAGATACCCGAGCCTATGCATTGATTTCAACAGGACTGGAGCAGACATCTCTTTGTGAACATCCCATTACAAGAGTAAGGCCTAAAAGCAGTGATGAGCAACTTGCAGCTTGCGAGCCACATGTGGCCCTCTGGGACTCCACCTGTTGCCCACAGATCCCCTGTATGTCCTCTTCCCCACACACCTCATGCACTGAGGCACCAGACCCGCACACTTCCTACTCCTCTTCCTCCCTCCCAGCACTTCTGGAGCACCACAAATCCACTGATTCATGCTCTGGCCCCCTTCTTTCTCCTCCCTCCCAGAGCTTGAATGCTGTGAATCAGCTGTTTGCGGCTGTTCAAGCTCTGGAAGGGAGTGGGAGGAGCAGGAACAGAGCACGAATCCGCTGATTTGAAGTGCTGGGAAGCAGGGGGAGGAGTAAGAAGGGTGGGGATCCACCTGCAGCCCACGGACTCCCTGTTGGCCACCTCCCCCACATGCCCCTTACGCACTGAGACACTGGAGCCCCACCCTTCCTACTCCTCCCCCTGCTTCCCAGCACCACTGAGATGAAGGAGGGCCACTCATGTGGGCCACTCACTATTTGTAGTTGCCCATTGCTGCCTTAAAGGGTAACCTCAAAGCATGGTGGGGCTGTTACATATTACATACAGAATACATATTATAAAATACACGCACACATACAAATACCAGGGATGTAAAATCCTGGTTAATCAGATAACTGATTAAACCTTAGGTTTAACTGGTTAACCGATTGAGCAGGATCCCACCCCACCCCACCCCAATATGCAGGGCTGGCAGCAGGAGCCAGCAGCGCTACGTGAGGGAGGGGGGAGGAGGCGGGCGACTTCTGCTCCCAGCCCCCCTGCATATGAGGCTCCCAGCTGCCCCTATGTGCAAGGGGTCACTCCTGGCTTCCCACACTTCTGCTCCTGGGTGCAGCATCACCTGGTAAATACATCCCTAATAAATATGCACAGAGGATTGAAATCTTCACATCCAAGAAATAACTTCTCAAACTAATTTTGGAATCTGAAAACTCTAGTGCTTTGTAGCAGCTTATTTAGCAACACAGTGTCTTCTCAACTTGCAATATGAATCAAAGTCTTTCTGAGTCTCACATTAGAAAATATCACAAATGCATAATAAAAATGATTTTTTTCTGGGCAAGACTGTAGCAGTGAAATAAAAAAGTGCATCCTCCCTCTAGCAGCTCTCTGCCATGAAAAATTAATAACAAAAATGTATGTGTGTTTTTAGCCTTAGACTAAACCTAATGAATCAAAGAAGAAAAACTCTCTCTGTCCCTCAAGTGACTGAGAAACATATACTTCGCAGCAAGAGGACCAGAACTACTGGACATTTAAATAATTTCCTGTAACTTTTAAGGATCCTTAAAATGTTCTAAAAAAATTCACAGCAATGAAGAGCTGCTCTTAAACTGCACTGGATATTTAATTGATTTTTCATTTGGCCTCATCTTCCTCTCTAAAACATTACCAGCAATACCAGTTATATAAGGCATTCTGCAAAAGAATATTTCTTTCAAAATTGCATATTACACATATGGCAAATCTTGTTAATATTTTGTTGATTACTACTCTTCAACTCTGATGATTTCATTTTCCTTGTGATTCACTCACCAAACACTATGTAACGATTTATTTACTTTAATTTATAACACTCACAATACACGTTTCCAATTAGAATTTAGAGCTATGCCCCTATGTTAGGCACTAGGGCAAGATTATGTCTTGCATCTCAGAAGTACAGCACAGTACTTGAGAGGGCTTAAAACTGCCTTTGTCTCCTTCCAATTTTAGGCAGTTCTGGGGGCCTAAACAATACCTAGCATAACTTGTGTCCATCTTCTCTCAGGCAGCAGTGAAGCCCAGAGTATGCATCATGCTGCATTCCCACCTGTGTCACATCTCCTATGCCAGGAATGGGGGAGGGCGGGTGATGGAGGGGTCTTCAGAAGACAGTCTATAGTTCTCAACTTCAGTTTCTATCTCAGGAGAATTCTCTTCAAGCCACAGTCAGGCCTTTAAGAGATCATTTACACCACACTCTGGCTCCATTATCCAACATACTGAGGCTGGAGTGACGGTGAAATCACCCTATGATTTCAAAAGCACCTAAGTGACCTAGAAGCACACATCACATTAATTTTCAGTGGGGTTTATGCTCCTCAAAGTCATTTAGATGCTTTTCAAAGTTCCAATATTATCACTTAAATACACAGCCAAATTAAAAGGATAGCGTGAGCAGCTATTTCTCACTCAGAATCTGGAAATACTTCAACAAAGATTAAATCAGAGTAACCAATAACATCTCACAGCGCATGTATACCTGCTCATATCACAGCCCTTCATCTTCACAGCTTGACATAGTCGTTGGAGTGGAACCCCAAGACCAACAGATTCAGATTTCACACCAAGGAAGTCACTGGTCCCAGAGCGGGGGATGTGGGATGTCCATGGGAAAGGTGGGGGATGGTTGGCTCTGCACTTACAGAAGAGATGGGGCCTCAGGCAGAAAGGGCAGCGCTGGAGCAGCCAGCCCTCAGTGCCACCTGGAGTGCAGTGCGATGCCCCCCTGCTCTTAGAGACACTCAGGGCTCTATCGACAGAGCCATGTAAATTAGTTTATTCGGCATAGTCAAAGTCATAGTTAAATAATCCCCGCTTCATTAAAATAAACATGGCCACCGCGCTGTGCCGACAATCAGCTGATCTGGCACAGTGCAGCAGTCTAGACACGGCGCGGTTGACAAAGGAAGCCTTTGTCGATCGCTCCGGTATGCCTCGTGAAATGAGCTTCCTTTGTCGACCGCGCCACGTCTAGACTGCTGCATTGTGCCGGATCAGCTGATCGTCAGCACAGCACGGTGGCCATGTTTATTTTAATGAAGCGGGGATTATTTAACTATGACTTTGACTATGCTGAATAAACTAATTTACATGGCTCTGTCGACGGAGCCATGTAGTCTAGACACACCCCGAGTGTCTCTAAGAGCGGGTGGGGGGGGCGGGGGGGCATCACACTACACTCCAGGTGGCACTGAGGGCTGGCTGCTCCAGCGCCACCCTTTCTGCCTGAGGCCCCATCTCTACTGTAAGTGCAGAGCCGAATAAACTATGCCGAATAAACTAATTTGTTTATTTATTAGTCTAGACATAGCCTCAGAGAGCACAATGCAGCATGGCAGTGGTGGTTTAAAGGGCCTGGGGGTCTGGGCAATGCAACTGTTGCTATGGCAGCATCAGCATCTGGGAGCTCTTGCCCTTTAGAATCATCAGTCCCCAAGGCAGTTGCTCCCTTTGCCCTCTCCCCCATCAGCGGGCCTGCAATTTATAGAAACAAAAGAGCACCTTTTGCTGTTATAGCTTTCTCAAACTAAAAAGCTATCCCCACAAAACCATATTATGCTGGCATAACTGCATTTATATCTGGGCTTTTGCCTAACCAACATTGCTGTACTAGCTAAAGTTTCTAGCATAAACCTGATGAGTGAAACAACTATGACTGGAGAAATAACACAGCTAGATCCTGCTCCTCCTCCTTTCTCTTTCTCCCTTCACTCTGCCTTACCTATAGCATATTGCTGCAGGTCAGGACTGTAATACTAAAAATAAGTACAGCACTAATAGACAACCATGGCTATTATAAATACACCCCTCCCACCCCTACACACAGAGATTATTTGCACTCACCTTTCACTAAAGTGTGCTTGTCAGTGGGAGATGAACGAGCAAGTACTCGTAGTTTTGGCCAGATCTTGTCAATTCGTTCTTGCTCAATCTGAAAACAATAAAGCAATCCTTCTGTCATAAGCAAATCTGGAGAGATGTTTTCCTGTTTGCAAAGTTTTACACTTTTCACATTCAAAACTGGTATGAAAGGAAAATCAGTTAGCTGGCAATCAGGAGCTACCTTTTTCCAAAACCACTGGCAGGGAAGGGAGGGCCATGAAACACTGAGTTTCCCATATTCTTTTCCTGAATTGTCTTGAATGCTGGCTGAAGTAGGTGGGATTCACCACAGTGACAGAGTAGCACTTTTATTGACTCTCCAGAGTTTTCAGGATCATGCTCCTTCCTTACTATTCTCCACACCCTTCCACAGATGGGGCCAGGAGTGGGAACGTTGCTCCAGGAGATGGCAGGGGGTGGCGCAGACAGAGATAAGGGAGTCAAGGATAGGGTCACAGATGGGGCTAAGGTGAGGCTGACAGCAGAGCTTTGGGCATGGAGCCACAGGCATGAGGCCAGGAGCACAGCTGCGTAGCACTCCCTCCTTGCCGCTATATGGCCTGGCTCTGGCCTAGTCATGTTCCCCCAAATAGTCTTGCACAGTTTAAGGCCATTTGTCTTACAGAATGCGGCACTTCAGAACGTGACTCTAAAAGTAGTCTGGTGGAGTTCTATGTCTGGAGTGTCTCAAGAGCTCCCAGAATCAATGGGCTCAGCCTTCAAGTAGAAAGGTATTTCTATTTGCTAGCCTTGCCAATGGTAGCTGGGCTCTGGTAATCCAGCTGGGTTCACTATCTCCCACGTCATCAGTCCAGCTACGTCTACACTGCCTCTTTTGCTGGCAGAGAGTATGCTAATGAAGCGCTCATTAGCAACTTCTCGCACTTCATTTGAATAATCTCTGCCTAAGGCTTTTTGCACATGAGGTTTTTGCGCAAAAACAAGCAGTGTAGACAGGTCCGTTTTGTGCAAAAACACCCTTTTGCGCAAGATCTGTATACCTCCTTTTTTGAGGCATAAGGATCTTGTGCAAAAGGGGATTATTGCGCAAAACAGACCCGTCTACGCTGCTAGTTTTTGCTCAAAAGCCACTTGCACAAAAAGCATCGGAAGAGATTATGCAAATGAAGCACGAGAAGTTGCTAATTAGCGCTTCATTTGCATTGCCTCTTCTGCAAAAAAAAGAGGCAGTGTAGATGTAGCCTTAAGAGAATAAGATCTGCTGATTATTCCTGAAGGCTACGTCTACACTGCAAGGTTTTTGCGCAAAAACAGCTGTTTCTGCGCAAAAACCCGTGGACCATCCACATCTCAAATGCGCTTTTGCGCAAGTAAATCAACAGTTAAATGGCAGAAGAGAGGGCTTTTTCTGCCGTAGGTAAACCTCCCTTTACGAGGCATAACTCCCTTTTGCGCAAGAGTTCTTGTGCAAAAATGCAAGTGTGGACGCTCCAGAGGGGTGCAAGAAAAGCTCCAGAGGGGCTTTACCCCTATGGGAAAAAGCACAGGTGCTCTGATGGCCTTTCTGTGAATGGCCATCAGAGCTTTCTTGCGCAAGAGCATCCATGCAGTGTGGACGCTCTCTTGAGCAAAAGCACATTGCTTTTGCAATGAGCTTTGAGGTGTGGATGTGCTCGTGCGCAAGAAGTTTTTGCACAAAACTCTTGTGCAAAAGGCTTCTTGCGCAAGAAGCATGTAGTGTAGACGTAGCGTCAGTGTTCTCACAAGCAAACCCCATTGTCTGGGACAGTTCTGCCCTTATGTTATCTCAGCAGGTTTACTTGGGTGTAACCATTTCTGTTGTCTCATCTGAGAGGGAAAGAGTTACATTGTACATGAGACTTGCTGTGAGAGCTCAGAGCTCTGGTTAAGGAACAGCACTTGTGGAGGCTGAATCTGAATGGGTGCCAGTTGCTAGTGAGCCTTGCTGTTGGGATTTTGGGGGGTTGTTTGTTGTTAGGGTATGTTTAAGAACTTCTTTGAATTTGTACTTTTTAAAGCAGTCTAATATCATGGTTTAGAAAAAAGCTGAACTGGCTTAGCACTAATATGACAGTGATACTGACTAGATAACTCTCAGAGAAGTTAAATGTAACATGCCAGTTTATCAGAGAGATTTGAAATTACAAAGGAGCAGTGTTGGAAGTTGACCCATCCCTCTGGTCAGACTGCTGGGCTGGTCGTTGTCTACTAAAGTGAAGGAAATTACAATGGAAGAGAAACACAGCATGTTTCTCCATCCATCACTATGGTTTATGAAACATAACATCAGAAAAAGTGACTTTATTCTCAATTCATGAGTTACCTCTCCCTTCTCATTCCGGATCCTTCTGTTAAACTCCTTTCCCTCTATGCAGAGAAAGTCTTCTCCTGGATGAATAATTCCACACTTTATTGCAATGGCACGAGCTGTATTGATGTTGTCCCCAGTGACCATGCGGACTGTAATTCCAGCTCGCTGGCACTTTCTTATGGCTTCTGGGACCTGCAGACACAGTACAATATGTATCTATATATGCTGATAATATTTTCTAAGTGTTCTACTTGCCATATTTTAAAATTGAGAAATTCCTAAAGATAAAAATAGAATTTATGAAAAAAAACAACCAAATCATAACACAGGAATACCTAAACTGAGGGCCACTTTCTCATCTTGTCCAAACCCCCAAAAGCTGCTCCTGCTTTTTAATAAAAAGGAGTAGTTTGCAGTCAACTTAAGCCTTAATATGTATGTGCGGCCTGCCAAGACTACAGGTTTCATTATGGAATGTTCCATTTGATCCAGCAAGAACACCATTGCTTCCTTCTTTGTTCCTCCCGGATGATGCATTACTAAATACATTTTTAATTAAAATGTATTAATTTGTAAGGATGAAATAAATACATTGCAGTTATTTTTTTAAAATTATTTACAATTAATATATCCATTCTTCAGATGAGTTCTAATGATATTACATACATTGTTTCTCAACAAATCTTGTTCACGTTGGCTTAAAGTTGTAAGTACATATCAATGGTTTCAGTGATTTTTTTAACTCAGATTTTCTGGAAAAAAATAGCACAGTAGAAAATCAAGAAACTCAGAAATAAAGTTGTAGTTTGTTGTGATGTAATATGAGGGGGAAAGAAATCCAAGAGAGCTGGCTGTATTTCAAAGAAGCCTTATTGAAGGTGCTAGAACTAACCATCCCAATGTGCACTAAGAAAAGCAAATATGGTAGGTGATCTGATTGGCTTAACAGTGAAATTTCTGGTAAGCTTAAACACAAAAAGGAAGCTTACAAGAAGTGGAAACTTGGACAGATGATTAGGGAAGAGTATATATATATTGTTCAAGCATGCAGGGGTGTAATGACAAAGGCCAAAGTACAATTGGAATTGCAGCAAACAAGGGATGTGAAATGTAACAAGAAAGGTTTTTACAGGCATGTTAACAAAAAGAAGGTGGTCTGGGAAGGTGTAGGACCCTTACTGAATGGGGGTGTTTGAGAGGATGGACTAGGCCTGACATCCCCTGCTAGAGGCTGGAAGCCTTGCTGCATCCTTCCCCAGGGAGAAGAGCAGAAAAAAGATTCTCCAAGTAGTCTAGAGTGGCCGCTTCTTCGGCAGCCAAGAGAATCATAGAATCATAGAGCTGGAAGAGACCTCAGGAGGTCATCAAGTCCAGCCCCTTGCCCAAGGCAGGACCAATCCCAACTAAATCAACCCAGCCAGGGCTTTGCAAGCCGAGACTTAAAAACCTCTAGGGATGGAGATTCCACCACCTCCCTAGGTAACCTATTCTAGTACTTCACCACCCTCCTAGTGAAATAGTTTTTCCTAATATCCAACCCATACCACCCCTACTGTAACTTGAGACCATTGCTCCTTGTTCTGCCATCCGTCACTACTGTGAACAGCCTTTCTCCATCCTCTTTGGAACCTCCCTTCAGGAAGTGGAAGGCTCAGATCCCCCCTCACTCTTCTCTTCTGCAGACCAAATAAGCCCAAATCCCTCAGCCTCTCCTCATAGGTCATGCACTCCAGTCCCTAATCATTTTGGTTGCCCAGCAAGCTGGTATAAAAGGAGCGTCTGGGCCAGGGCTTGGCAGTTCTTTGCTGGAGCTTGACCCAGGCAGAAACAAGGTTCTTCTTCAAAAGGTAGATCTGGAATATTTAACTAGCCCATATAACTTCATCTGAAGACAGAAGGAAGATGAAACCCTAAGGGAGTTATAACCCCAGATTGCAGTAATCGATGGGATGGTTACCCAAGAGGCTTCGGCCTTCTATTTTCCCTACTTTGAGCTCAGGAGTGACCTGCTCTATCGAGCTGAAAAGGATCCAAACATGGGGGAGATCTGTTACCAACTCTTGGTGCCTTGAGAGGCCTGAAGAGAAGTTCTTCATTTGTCCCATCTTGGGTGGGAGAACTGCCTGTTGCTTCAATTCTTCTGGACAGGAATCCATAAGGAGGCTGCTAACTTTTGCACATCTTCTCCAGACTGTCAGCTAGTAGCACCAAAGGGTTCAAGGTGGGCTCCCCTGATACCCTTGCCCCTTGTAGGTATGCCCTTTGAAAGAATAGGAGTTGTCATTGTGGGTTCCCTAGAGAAAAGTGCCTGGGGCCATCAGCACATACTGGTTGTCATAGACTATGCCACACGCTATCCAGAAGCAATCCTCTTGTGCTCAGTAAGAGCACGAAGCATGGCCACTGAGCTGATACACCTTTTATCTTGGGTTGGCCTTCCTACTGATATCCTGACGGACCAGGGGACAAATTTCATGTCTCGATTGTTAAGAGCGATCTGGACACTTCTCCAGGTAAAGCCCCTTTGAACTTCAGTTTACTATCCCCAAACTGATGGCTTACTGGAGGCTGGAGGCCTTGCTGCACCCTACCCCTGCCCCAGGCAGAGGAGCAGAAAAGACATCCTCTAAGAGGACTAGAGTGGCTGCTTCTCCAGCAGCCAATCGAGGCCTAGCAAGCTGGTATAAGAAGCAACTGGGCCAGGGGCTGGCAGTTTCTTGCTGGAGCTTGACCCAGGCAGACCTAAGTGCTGACTGGGAGGACAGTAGCACTTCAGACAGCTCCAAGTGGGAGTTCGACTTCAGATGTGATCAGAAGCCAGGTCCAGTGGCAGAAGACTAGCCATTAGTAGACAGCAACACCTTGCAGAACCCTGGATAGAGTTCAGCAACACCTTGCAGAACCCTGGATAGACCACAAATCCCCAAGAAAAAGGGCTGGACAGAGCCACTTCCCAGGGAAGTGGCCCAGAGAATGAGACAGCAACAGACTCCATTCCGGAAAACAGCTGGATAGAGAAGGTCTGGCCAAGAGCGCTCACAAGAGGGGAGCCCCTGTACAGGGAGGCAATCTAATGACAGATGATATGGGAAAACCTGAAGTGCTCAATGTTTTTTTCACCTCTGTTTTCACTGAGAAGTTTAGCTCCCAGCCCTCGGTGGAGAAAGAACAGGTTAAGAACTATTTAGAAAAGCTGGACCTGTAGAAATCCTTGGGGACGGAGCTAATGCATGTAAGGGTGCTGAGGGAGTTGGCTGATGTGATTGAAGAGCCTTTCGCCATAAACTTTGAAAATTCATGGCGATTGGGGGAGGTCCTGGAAAATTGGAAAAGGCAAATGTAGTGCCCATCTTTAAAAAGGGGAAGGAGGACAATCCAGGGAACTACAGCCTCACCTCAGTCCCTGGAAAAATTATGGAGGGGATCCTTAAAGAATCCATTTTGAAGCACCTGGAAGAGGGGAAAGTGATCAGGAATAATCAACATGGATTCACCAAGGGCAAGTCATGTCTGACTAACCTGATAGCCTTCTGTGATGAAGTAACTGCGCTCATCTGGAGGCCTTGAGGAAGAGTTTCTGCCAAGGCTACCTGTGAGACTCTCCCCCGCCCTTTCCAAAAGGGTCCCTGCATTGCCCCTGTGTGCCTTTGCCCCTCCCCCCCACTCTTTCCTTCCTCTAACCTCCTTTCCACGTTCCCCACTTCCCTGTAGAGCAAGTAAAAAAGCCTTTTTTGAACAAACAACTCTGTTTATTTGGGGGAAATAAAACAGGGGAGAAACTGGGGAAAGAACCTGGAATGGGGGAGAAAACGGAGGGTGGGGGGGATAAGAGGTGGGGCTGGGAGTGGTGCCTGCCTCAGTCAGTTCTGGAGGACTTGGCTGCCCTGGGGATTCCACTGCCCCATGTTCGGGGGACCTGGTGGCCTCTGGAGGGGCTAGGAGGAGAAGCCAGGGTGGAGGCAGGGAGGTGGCTGGTGGCCCACCAAGGTGAGGGAGGAGCACATGGCCTTGTGCTGGCTTAACATATGCTCCCAGGCAGCCTTCCATTGCTTCGAGTCAGTCCGGTGCTTCTCCTGGTCAGTGGCCCACTCCTGGCATTTGTCATCGAGCCCCCGAACGAGAAACTGAAGGCAGGCCGTCTGGTCCCACAGCAGGTCTTTGAGGGTTCTCTTTCTCTGGTGGATCCTGCAGAGTTGGGAGGGTGGCCTGGGAGGTGGTGGATGTGCCACGCTTGCAGCTGACCCAGCTGTGAAGAAAAGTTATAAGGGCAGTCATCCAAGGAGATGCTATGCATGAAGCCTAGCCCTAATCTCTGGGCTGACACTGAAGGTCTCAGTTCAGACAATGGCGATGTGCTTTGAGCAAGGCCATCTGTTGCTTCGGCAGGCCTCTCTGGGAACCTTGTGAGAAGGACCGAGGGGTTCTTGCGTGAGAGCATCATGGGGCTGAGTGCTCCAGACGGGGGCTTCATGTGCACCCATGTGGGCAGGCTGTTGTGTGATCCCCAGGCTGAGTAGGTCGAGCAAGGAGTGTGCAGCCCCTCACAGCCTGCAACTTGTCCCCATGAGTGTATAGGGAAAGTTATAGAACACACCTGAAGTGCCTACCCCAGCACTAGGAGACATCCTGGGATGGGGGGATTGGCTCCAGGGTGAGGAGCAGCTCCTGGCTTTCAGGCATGGTTGACTGGCTGGCCTCTTCCTCCTCCTTCTTGTCATTCTCCACAAACCTCCTCATGGAGGCTGATGTCCTTGTCGGACTTGATGATGATGGGGGTGAGATGACTGGCCCCCCCTCCCAGGAGCTGTTCATAGTAGCAGCACGTGCAGTGCTGCCCCAGAGCATCCTCATTGCTCACTGGCCTTACTGTAGGCCTGCCTGAGCTCTTTAATTTTCATGCAGGCCTGGTCGAAGGTCCGTGTGTGTCCCTTCTCTGTCAATCTGGTGGCTGTAGAGCTCAGTGTTGTGCCTTCTGGTGCAGCGATCCTGGCAGTTAGTCTCCTTGCCCCGGACCTTGATGAGATCCAGGATCTCTGCACCAGTTCTGGCCAGTGCAGTGGGGCCAGAGCAGCCACAAGTGCAGCTGTCAGAGGCCTCTGGAGGCCAATTGTTTCCAAATAGCAGCAGCTGAGCATCCATACTCATACTATTTTGAAATAACAATTTCAAAATAAGCGTTATTCCTCATGGGAAGCAGGAGTTATTATTCTGAAATAATCAGCCCGTTATTTTGAAATAACAGGTTCGGTAGTGTGGATGCTCAATTGTTATTTCGAAATAAGGGGAGTTATTTCTAAATACCTTTCTAGTATAGACCAGGGCTAAGATAGTATCACAGGAAAACTCATTTCAAGTTAATATTATTGCTTCTTTGTTCTAAAGGTCTCTGCTAAGCAAGATGTTTAGAAAATTCCCAGTATGCGTTCACCTCATGAATTCAAACCCTTAGCAAAATCATTTAGGGCACTGTAGTGATGAAGCCTATGAGCAAGTGAATGTACACTAAAATATCTGATAACCCTACTATCAAATGCATTCAACTCCCAAGAATGAAGCATTATCAAAAATATATGGATCTAGAAATGGAGTGAAGCTTTGGGAAAGTGTATTGGGGGCTGTAGTCGGTTTGCCGGCCCAGAGGGGTTCCTCCTCCTCCGGCTCAGTGGGCGTCCACTCCAGCCCACTACGCTGTCCCTTTTAGGCTAACCCGGTTAGTCCCCGGGGCGCGGTCAGACCCTTAGTCCCGGGCATGCCAGCCGCAAACCGACCCCTTCAGTCTCTATCGCTGGGCCAAGCCCTTGTTCAGGGCGTGGCAGTAAACCAACACGATCAGTTGTAAAGTAGCCAGGCCCTTGGTTCAGGGCGTGGCAGCAACCAAACACAGTCAGTTATAGAGTAGCCAGGCCCTTGGTTCAGGGCGTGGCAGCAAACAAACACAGTCAGTTATAAAGGCCCGAGTCTCAGTCCGGGTGGGCAAAACCCAACAGCAAATTGGGAGCGCCTTGTTCAGGAGGATCGCAGGGTACCGGCCTGCGGCAGTAGCCAGGGGAGACTGCCACCCATTGGGTGGGTGGCAGGGGGGGCGCAGGCCCGCCCACTCCACTGCGCCCCGGCCCAGGGCCCTAGGAGCAGCAGTGTGGGCTGCTACGGCTCGGCGGGGGCTCCGGCCCGAAACGCGCCGGCCTTGGGGCCTTTAACAGCCCCCACCAACCCCTGGGCCACTTCCCTTCTCCCCCTCAGCCGGTACCTGGGTGTCGGGTGGCGGAGGTAGGGAGTCCAGGAGGGTCTCGTCCTATCGGGGCGGTCCGATCCAGTCCTCTGCCGCTTGCAGGTCCCTGGGGCTCAGCTGGGCTCCTGGTGCCGGCGGTGTCGGGTAGTCGGGCTGGGCCTCAGGGTCAGGGTCCGAGGGGCTCCTGGACGGCGTCTCCAGTCTCAGTAGCGGAAGTCGCTGCTCCTGACTCCGGGCCAGGTGCTGGGGTGCCGGCTCGGGCTGGCCCTTTGGCTCCTCTGGGGCTTCTGGGACGGTAGGCCGACTTCGCTGGGTCTCTGGCTCCCAGGCAGGGGGCCAGTAGTCAGTCTCTGGGCCCTGGTAGGTAGGAGGCCCTGGCCAGGCCTCAGCTCCCACTCCCCAGCCTGGGAGTCCCGGGGAGGCCTCTAGCCTCTTGGCAGGCTCAGCACTGACTGAGGCTGCTGCCTGGGCTTTTATAGTCCTGGGTCCGCCCCTTAACTTCCGGTCAGGTGACAGGGCGGGGTTACCCTCCGCCCAATATGGAGCCCGGAGGGGTTCCTCCTCCTCCGGCTCAGTGGGCGGCCACTCCAGCCCACTACAGGGGCTAAATACTAAGAAGTGTTGAACACTTTCCACTGTGGTTGACATTAATGGGAGCAGAGGGCACTAGCACTTTGCAGATAGTGGTCAGAACCTCACATGACTGATCCCTATCTGTCTTGCCACATCCGAATTCAGAACATTTGCATTCAGACACAATCTAAGCTTACAACACCTGAATTCACTGCCTGTATAAAGATCAATAGAGCCATGGACTGGATTGTTTTTGAATCCAAAGAAAGCACTAGAATCAACAGGAAAGCCACTTTTATGTATGTCACGAACTTGGACCACTGAAAACCATTTTATTAAATATCATTTATTATAATAAGTATTTTTACATTACTATGGTTTTGGCTAACATTGGGGTCAGAGGTTGATGTCTAATAGTAAGTGACAAGCATGTTATTCTAAGGAAAGGAATAGAGAACTTTTCCTGGGTGTCTGGCTGGTGTCTTGCCCACATGCTCAGGGTTCAGCTGATCGCCACATTTGGGGTCGGGAAGGAATTTTCCTCCAGGATAGATTGGCAGAGGCCCTGGAGGTTTTTCGCCTTCCTCTGTAGCATGGGGCACGGATCACTGCTGGAGGATTCTCTGCATCTTGGGGTCTTTAAACCATCTGAGGACTTCAATATCTGAGATATAGGTGAGAGGATTATTCCAGGAGTGGGTGGGTGAGATTCTGTGGCCTGCATTGTGCAGGGGGTCGAACTGGATGATCATAATGGTCCCTTCTGACCTTGGGGTCTGTGAGTCTGTGAATAGATACTTTTTGTATCCATGTTTAAACTCAGTTTCTCAACCCAGATAAAATGTACTCTTAGTAATGCAAAAATTAAAGCGGAAATGTAACTAATATTAAATTTTATTGTACACTAGAAGATTTAACTGGCATTGCTTGGATCCTTAACTCAAATAAGCTGTAAAGTCTCAGAGGGATATTCATGTTAGTCTGTAACTTTAAAAATGCGTAGTCCTATGGCACCTTAAGGTACGTCTACACAGCAGGGCTAAAGTCAGAATAAGCTACACAACTTCAGCTATGTCAATGGCGTAGTTTAAGTCGAAATAGCATATTTTGGCTTTTGGCACTATCTACACAGCAGGAAGTCAAAGGAAGAGCACAGGATACTTGGCTATATGGACCTTTGGTCTGACCCAATATGGCCATTCTTATGTTGTAACAACAAAGGTCTCTGACCCTAATCATTGGAATAGATCAGCCATGTATGTGGTAGACTGAAGTCTTTAGATGAAAACTGGGGACAGATCTATACTTACCAGATGATCGATGCTCCGAAGGTTGATCTTCTGGCATTTGATTTAGTGGGTCTAGTACAGATCTGTAAATCGAACACTGAGGGCAGCTCCTGCCAGTGCCCGGTACTCCTCCTTTTGCAAGGAGTAAGGGAAGCTGATGGGAGCATTTGCTCCCATCAGCCTCCCACAGTATGGATGCCGCCAAGGCTCAGCTTATAGTTAGCCAACTCCAGCTATGCACTTTACGTAGCTGGAGCTGTGTACCTTAAGCTGACCTTCCTGGTCTAGTGTAGACCTGGCCTGGATGTCTTTCAATACCACATTACTGGGCTTGAGGCTGGAATTAGTGAGTGAAATTCTTTGGCCTGTATTATATAGTTAGTCAGAAAAGGTGATCAGAATTGTTTCTTCTAGCCTTAATGTGTTTGGGTTTATAGTTATTTAACGTTATTTCTGAAGAAAAAAAGTTTTAAATAGTTTATTAGGACTCCCAACTATTACAACTATATATATATCTGTACCTGACATTTGCAAATCCAGTTCTCATTGACTGATGTCAACTCTGTAACCACAAATCTGTCCAAAAACTAATTTTGAATGGATATATTATTTTTTTGAAAATGTATGTACCAAGATTTTCTTTCCCTTTTTATAATAATGTAGATTCATTTTATAATAGTGGTATGTCATTCCAGGACACATAGGCTTATTTCAGAAGCAAATCTCTTAAGTGGCCAATAGAATATTTATTTAGATTTCTGTTTCAAGACACAGTCAAAATGCTCACCTTCTGGGACAATTATGCCTTGTGAAAAGACACAGTATGGGCTTTTCCCTCACACACTTCCTTCTGATCTAAATGTTCATTTCAATGAAATTCTCTAAAGGGGCATCAACAATCATTTGGAATTCAAACTGGCATATACACCCCCATAAATAATACTGCTCTTGTAGGAAGCAGAGCTTATTTACATCACCATACAGGCTTTCAGGATATTATAATGAAGTAGGTATGCTACAGCATAACAGGCAAAATGGTGCACAGAGTTTTTGAAAAATGTCATTCATTAGCTCACACTATGGCTGGTTTCAACATTTTTAATAATCACTCAGTTCCTGTCCTTGAGATTTCTCATAAATACTCCATAACTTACTATATGATATTGAATTTTAAAGTTAGGAGGAAGAGGAATATACATTTTGGCTATGCTATGTTTTATATCATATTACTTTCTCCTGAAATACAGTATGTGTGTCACTAAGTAGCTATTCAAGGTACAATAGGGCCTATGAGACTAACAACAGCAATTTGTTGGGTTGAGCATCAGAAAAAAAGTGTTTATAATGTTTCCTCTGTGTTCTGTATTCTCCAGCCATCACCCCTGGGTGAGGATGTAAAGATTTTCTCTAGGGTAAATAAGCAATTTCTGAGAAATGACTTCATACTTCTTAAAAGCAAGTTCTGCAGATACTTAAACTGCATATCCTATAATGAGCTTTCATGGGCACAACCACATCTGAAGAAGTGTGTTGTGCCCATGAAAGCTCATGATACTGTCTATATATTTTGGATAGTCTCTAAGGTGCTACAGGACTATTCATTGTTTTTTATGTTTTTCTAGCTACAGGCTCACATGGCTATCCCTCTGAGACTTGTATATGTGAGGACTATCACAGGAGGAAGTATCTTTAACAGAGCTTTTCCTTCCTTCCTAATCCCCATAATTCCTTTCATTTCTCTTAAACCAGAGATGAGAAAGGAGGATCCTGGAGACCACCTGAAGATGGAGACCTACAAGACAGCAATCGGGAACTGAACTGCCTCCTCCTTAGAAGACGATGCAGAATAGGTGAAGAGATGCCTTGTGTTAAACAGAGAGTGGGTAGAGGGGATGAAACGGGGGAGGGATAGCTCAGTGGTTTGCGCATTGGCCTGCTAAACCCAGGGTTGTGAATTCAATCCTTGAGGGGGCCATTGAGGGATCTGGGGCAAATCCGTCAGGGATGGTACTTGGTCCTGCCGTGAGAGCAGGGGGCTGGACTCAATGACCTCTTAAGGTCCCTTCCAGCTCTATGAGATGGGTATATCTCCATCTCTATATCTGCAGAGGCAGAGCTCAAATCATGGGCATAACTTTAATATTTGGGTGCCGATCAAAACAGTACCTACAAACACTTTGAAAGCTATCTTGTTGCCTAAAACAACTAAGAATGGCTTGGACTTTTTGACTGCTATGCTGTGTGGGACACTTCATCCATATTCACTAATTTATCCAATACATGTGGCATAAAGTATAACTTATATTAGAAGCTTCAGGGGGTAGCCGAGTTAGTCTGTACAGGATAAACTTAAAAAACAACAAATGGTCTGGTAGCACTTTATAGACTAACAAAACATGTAGATGGTATCATGAGGTGGGAGAGGTCCAGGTTGGATATTAGGAAAAACTATTTCACTAGGAGAGTGGTGAAGCACTGGAATGGGTTACGTAGGGAAGTAGTAGAGTCTCCATCCCTAGAGATTTTTAAGTCTCAGCTTGACAAAGCTCTGGCTAGGTTGATTTAGTTGGGATTGGTCCTGCCTAGGGCAGGGGGCTGGACTTGATGACCTTCTGAGGTCTCTTCCAGCTCTATGGTTCTATGATTCTATGATTCGTGGGCACAGCCCACTTCTTCAGATGACCGGAGTTTTAGAGTAATCTGAAAACTCCAAAACTCCAGTCATCTGAAGAAGTGGGCTGTGCCCACGAAAGCTCATGATACCATCTACATGTCTTGTTAGTCTATAAAGTGCTACCAGACCATTTGTTGTTTTTTAAGTTTAACTTATATGAGAATAGATTATATAAAACACTGATGACTGCTTTTTTGCAAATTGTCATGCCATCAACTGAGCTGCTGAAAATGACATTCTGTTGCGACTAAAAATCTCTGGCTTTAATATTCAGTATCGACAAGCATGTCTATATAAGTGCACTCATTTTCTAATGAAAGATATACAACAGAAAACAATAGGTCAAAGATTGTGATTAAAAATAGTATTCCAGTTTGAATTTAAAGTATTTGTTCTGTTATCAGCACAGATATAGTGCATGAATATCATTGAGTTTGAATACATATCAGAAAATGGATATCTACTGTACTGATTAGTATGCGGAGTATTTGTTTTCAACCTGCATTACCATAGCATTGAAAATCCAATGCTATTTGCTATGCTCTAACTTTATTGTAGAAATAAGAACATAGGGGTGCATCTACACTGCACCGTTATTTTGAGATAACTATGTGAGCATCTACCCAGCCATTCCGTTGTTTTGAAATAATTTGAAAATAACGGACAGCTTATTCCGAAATCTGTAAACCTCATTATATGAGGAATAACGCCTATTCCAAAATAGCTATTCAAAATAAAGTGTGTAGAGGCTCCACTGCTGCTATTTCAAAATAGCCCTTCAGCAGAGCCATTCTAAGTTAAACCTCCCCAGTGTCTCGTGGGGCTCTAAATCAATATAGCAAGTCTACATTAGGGAAGCCCACCTTGGACTAATTTTGAGGCTTCCTTGCAGTGTAGCTATTCCAGGATAGCTTATTTCGAAATAGCCGTGCAGCATAGATGTACCCTAGCTAGAAGTCAATGTAAACTAAAAGGGTAATTCAATCTCATGATTCAGGACATAAACAAAAGGGTCTGGGAAGGATTTTTTTCATAAGGTTCAACATTGAACAACTGGTTATGTGCACTGCAAGGGGTTTCACCTTCCTGTGAAGTAGCAAGTACAGGACACAAACATCTGAATCATTACAAAAAGGTAACAACATTCACTAACATGGTAGAATTGGATATGAGCCAAATGCTTCTAAAGGAATTATGAGAGATGGTAACTTGATGTGTGTGACAGCTCATGTGGTCATTTGTGCTATTCTTCTCTCTTCCACTTACCTGGTAAAACTAGATGAGTCAAAATGCAGATCATTAAGATAAAAACTGGGCTATAAGAATAATGAATTGAGCTCTTCCTGGGCCCTAAATAAACCACTCCACCTTCAGGATATATTAGGAATATTTGCTGTTCACAGAACGGCTCTCAGTCAGTACAAAATAATGTAATAGCATTAACAAGCAAGCAAGAAAAAAAAGAATGACTAAATCTACTCCCCTTCTATCTATGACCTACAAGTAGGCTGTGTCTACATTGGCACCCTTTTTCGGAAAAGGGATGCTAATGAGACCAGTCGCAATTGCAAATCCGCGGGGGATTTAAATATCCCCCGCGGCATTTGCATTTACACGGCTGCCGCTTTTTGCCGGCAAAGCCCCGAGCCGGAAAAAGCGGCAGCCATGTAAATGAAATGCCGCGGGATATTTAAATCCCCAGTATTTTGCGAATTGACTGGTCTCATTAGCATCCCTTTTCCGAAAAAGGGTGCCAATGTAGACACAGCCGTAGTGTTCCCAGCTTCCCCAGTGAGTCTGATCTGGAAACCTCTTTTGGTCAATCTGAAGTTGTAGTAGCATTGGGAAATAAATCCATTAAATGCATAAGCAATCTGCAACTTGCACAGATTATGTCTCCCAAATGACTGACTGAGCTACTGGGCTTTGTTATTCTGCTTATGTCCTGCTTGTAAATTTAAAATGACCTCAGAAAAAGTTTTGAATAACGTGGCTTCCCTCATTTACTGGATGTGAGAGACTGTGATGATAATTTGAAATCCAGAAGTAGAATGTGAAGCACAAAGAAGAAAACTGATAGCGTGAAGAAGGGAAAATGAAGGTTTCTACTGGAAGTGCGAGTTCTATTCGACAAGTTCATAGATGCAAAACCTAGTTTCATATGCACATCAAACTAATATCTAAGAAAAAAAATGCTATTTCTCTATTCTTATTTTTGGACAGCTAGTGGGTGGTATCTGATTTAACTCAGTGTAGAGTAACTATATGTACAATATTTCTCAAATTTTGTTATTTAAGTCAGTAGGAGACTGCACTGGCAGATTGAGTGGGCAGTAGAAACAGACATACCTCCAACCAGTTGCCATAGAACCTAAGCTTACATTTACAAAAATCAAGCTTACATTTACAAAAAATTCTAGCATCTATGAATGCACAGAAAGCTTTTAGCATGTAAGCTTAAAGTAAGCCATGGGCAAGTGATTGGTATGTGGATCAGATTCCTGAGCCCTGGCTCAAGGAGGCTGTCTTATAACTCAGAGATCTCTCTACAGGTACAGGGCACTGTTTTAGTTGCTTGCCTCATTGACTATTTCTAAATGCAACATCAAGTACAAAACCTAATCCAAAACATGCACAGCACATTTTAGGGTGAAGATATAGGAGTGAGTGAGATTTAACCAGTAGGGGTGAGTAAGAGAACCGTTGAGTGGATGAACCTTCATAAAGGAAAGTACAACATTCAGAACAAGGCCCCTGCCTACTCACTCTCAAGAGAGGAAGACAAAGCTAATTGCCGCTGAATTCATCCAAACAATTTCAATTTATTATTGAGGGCAATACAACCACAAGCAGGATTTTTACATTAGATGTGGGCTTTTAAAAAAAAGTAAAATAGATAGTAATTCATAATAGGCACTGGTCTCGAACCCTCCAAGAAAGGTGCCAGTTGGACACCTTTGTCACAGCAGAGGTTGAGTGTCACCGTTATGTATGAAAAAAACTATAGCAACATTTGAGGTTAAGTTTGTTGGAGTAGCAGAGGCTACATTTTCATACGATTTTCTACATCTTAGGAAAAGAGGAAATGAGGCTTTCCTTCTAAAATGTTATTTAATTTTAAAGCAAGTACCTGAACAAGTTCTCAAAGTTATGACTTTTCATTAGTTTTATCACAGTTCCATGACCTGCCATTTTTTGCAGGATAAATCATGACTTCCATCAATATTAAGCTAATTTAAAAGGCACAATTATAGCAATATTCTTTGCTCTTCTGTCTTTTCCTCCCATAGCACAGTCCCTTCAAGTGCAGTGACAAGGTAGGTGAGGCAATGTCTTTTATTGCACCAACTTCTGATGGTGAGACAGACAAGCTTTCAGGTTTACGCAGAGTTCTTCCTGAAGTGCAATGACATTTCTGCATGTTAGTTTTGTTCTGCTAGAAACAGCAATTATGGCAATTTGCAAATTCTGTCACTAAAAGTCAACTATTTTCTTCCTAAGCACCAATCCCAGAAGAATATGTTTGGGTTTTTTAGTTTTGTTTTCCTGAATTATTATCTGGTCCCAGACATTTTGGCAATTTTTGTTTTACAATCAGTTGTGCACTTCTGGTAGTTTTTCAGAAATTATTCATTGAAACAACCTTTCTCGTGAAAATTCCTGCCTTTCATAATTGGAAATTTCTGACAAAAAAAATATTATCAAAAAAATCCCAAACTAGCCTTAGTCATAATCTGCCCTCTTTCTCTATTGCAACAAAGTCTGTTTATTCAATATTCTGAGGGGTAGCTGGGACCATCTGGTCTTTTATGCCCTTGGAGATCTGCAGGGCATATGCTCCAATGGACACTACCAATTAAAAGATTCCAACCGTCTATGCATGGGATTCCAACCTTCTGTACATGTGCAGCAGGAGTGGAATCCACCTGGACAGAACAACTTGAGGAGTCACCCGTACTGCAAGGTAGCCATTTTGTTTGCAGTTCAATTGTAAACAGAATTGCCCAGAATTTACATAAAGGAAGAAACTAATTAAAATTAATTTGTAATACCCACATTGGCACTTTGGCAATGAGTAACACTCATGCACAGAACCACCGTCATATTTAAAAGTCCTTTTATAAAAATATTGTTGCCTTCTATGTAAGTGTAATAACCGCAGAGCCTACCACAAAGACGATATTATTTTATTAGAGGTCCAGAAATGGGCCAAAAACAAACCTTTAAAGAATCAAAATCTTGTGAAATTTTGCTGGCCAGTGTAGAATCATAGTCCAAAAGCTCAGTACAGTCTTTGGGGAAAAAATCTCTTTTGGTCAAGACAAATGTAATTAATATTAAAGAAAATCTGTTTAGTCAGTGGATTCAGAAGATCAGACATAGGCTACTTTATGCTATTATTATCCCTAAATAGGCACAGAAATATTTGCAACAACCACCACCTGGGGGAAGGTCAATTCTCTTAATACATCTGTGCATGGGAGATATTTTTAGGAAACATACATTATTTTTAAGTTGATTAAATGAGTCTATACTCAAATGCCAACTAAATATACCACTTTAAGAATGAAATTATGGTTTTGTAATAAGAATAATGCACAATATTTTTTTAAAAGTAATGTTAGCTTTTTATAGATGCTTAGCCACAGTAATGAAAATCAGAAACTCAACACCAAGTCATTATACAATGAATAAGCAGCTTGGTGACTGACACTATAAGTCTAATGCTGACTGTATTGTATTTCATCTAAAAGCTGCCAAAATATAATGGAATGCAAACAAATATGTAATATATCCCTTTGATAATTACCTACTGTTTCTTTATAGGTTATTTCCAGTAATGAGGTCCTGCATCATCATTATAAGAAGTGTACACTTTCGTCACTAATAATAAACAAATACCCCAAGGGAACATCAATAAGCAAAGTATCAAAGCCAGAGTTGCTTGACACTATTTTAGTGCTTGCAGAAATACTAAAAGAAAGCAACACAAAAATATCAAATTCACAGTTAATCCTCACAGTCGTGCCAGGGAATTGCCTTTGCTTTTGTTAGGCTCTGAGCAAGAAAGATAAGCTAACAAAGTATTGGGTAGGCATAGGTAAACTGCACTTTCTTTGCAACATCCAAACCCCTTATTATGAGTGGGCACAGAAAACAATGGACAGATATGAGTTCTAGGTTGGTTACAAAGTATTAAAAAGAAAGCAATTTTATTACTTCTGGCATAAAGGAGTCTGATGGCATTACTATGAAGATGTCCCTCTTTTCTAGGCACACTAAAAACACCTTGAGAAAATATTTAAATAAAATGGAAAATATTTAAGCTATGTGGAAGAAGGGATGGGACAAATGAACATGAGGACTGGCAAAGCTCCTTCTTTATTTACATTGGACATCTTTCAGTGAGTCATTAGTAAATAGTGCCAGATGGTTAGCAGGTGAAAACTGGAATAGCTCCAATGATGTAAATAGAATTGTACCAATTCATGCCAGCTGAGGAGCCAGCCTATATATTTTGATTTAAAATGATTAGTATTAAGAAGAAACAACTATGGGATGGTGTCTGACAGAATTTATGGTTATTAAATTCTAAGGGAGGCAGCTTATTTTGCCAAAGTTATTTTTAGAAGATCTGTGTTTCAATGTAACAAAGATTCCATTTAAGATATTTAGTAATTTTAGATTCCATTCTGTCAGGACCACTAAGGAAGATGAGCACTACACACCTGCAGGAAGATATACTGTCAGAATCTTTTTTTGGGTGTGGTAATGGGATTTACAAACCCCAGGCTGAGCATAAGCAGAAGATCACACCTCTGAACAGCTGCCAGGACTGCCAGGCCTGGAGACAAACATAGCTGTTACCAATTAAGGAAACAAACCCAGCCATAAAGGAGGGAGACAAGAAAGGAATGAGGAGGCAGAAAGGCCTGGGATTGCAGGACAAGAGACCCATGTCAGGCTGCCTCTGAAAAACAAGGAGACAAAAGGAGATCTCAAGCCCTGACGTTTAAGGGCTGATGGACTCAGTGTAAATTAAGAGCTTTTGAACAGGTCTAATTGCAGACACATTGAAATAGACCGGTTAGGGAAAAACTGGGGCCCCATAGAGAGATTTAATCAAAAGCAGTTGGCAGGTGGTCACTCACATACAATGCAGAGTTTACTTAGGGCCATCACATTTGAAACATGATAAGGAAATGAAGTCTGTGGTATTTTCAGACAACTAGAGAAGTCCCGCATCTTCTTCTGATAGCACACTTGAAATCAAGAACAATGACCTGCAGAACCTCCTAAATACTGACTTTGTTCCCAAATGTGAAATAGGGGCCATGAAACTGGTTCCGCTGCCACCAGTCCCCATGAATATATACAGGATTTAGCCTATGTCCATGAATACTCACAGGATGTGGCCTGTGTACAGATCTGTTCTGAAATCTTCCCAGAGTCTTATCGTCTGAATTAGTACAATTGTAAAAACAACAGAATTATAATGAAAGAAGGGAAACTGTGCATATTCTTCAAGGAAATAAAACGTGTATTTAAAGCCACTAAGAAATATCTGTGTACTCTAAACCCAGACTTTTTAGTTGAATTGAAGCACAGATGATACTGCATATGCAAGAAGCATGGTGAATCAGTGCACTTACGTACGAAAATTCTAATCCCAATGTGGCTAACTATACCAGGACTTAATATGTCAGCTAAGCAGAAGCTGATCTTCCAGCCCACACAATCTCATTATCAGAAGTAGGGCATATGAATAATTTTCATTATTTGCACTCCATACATAAAGTGGGTTTTGGGTTTTTTTTTCCCCCTCAGGGATTCATAAAGCTTTTAAAGTGATTAGAACCCAAGTTTATATATAGAATGCACATGTTAATGGTCATGGTGTAAAAGTTTTAATACTCTACAGGGATATTTAAGAGCAGGTTAGATAGACATCTATCAGAGATGGTCTAGATCGGGGTGAGCAATAATTTTTGCTCGGGGGCCACTTCAAAAATTTTTGAAGTAGCCCCAGGCCATCCCGGAAGGTGGGGCTTAAATAGGAATAGGCAGGGCCTAAACAGGAAGGGGTGGGGCTACCCCACCCTCAGACCATGATTGGTCTGGGTGTGGGGCAGCCCCTTGGCCCCCCCCTTCTCACTAGCCACCCATGCCCTGGAAGAGGCTTGGCATGATCTCCCACCCCCAGGCCAATCTGGGCCTGGGGGTGGGGGAATGAGGAAAGCCTCCTCCGCTCTTCCACTCACCCTGCGAGCAGCGCATGGCGCTTCAAAGCGCCACATGCTCCTGGCAGGCCGGGAGGAGGCTTTGTGCGCTCCCCTGTCCCCAGTCCAATTAAGGCCTTTGAAGCGCCGCGCGCTGTTTGCAGGGTGGGGGCAGAGCGGAGAATGCTTCGGGAGCTCCCCTGCCCCCAGGCCTTAATTGGCCTCGTGACGGGGGAACAGCAGAGCCTCCGCAGGCCGGATCCACCTGCTTGGTGGACTGAATCTGGCCCGTAAAAGCCCTTTTGCCCACCCCTGGTCTAGATGGTACTGGGCCCTGCCATGAGGGCAGGGGACTGGACTCGATGAACTCTCGAGGTCCCTTCTAGTTCTAGTGTTCTATGGTTCTATGATATGCCTTCAGGATTTCTGCATTTGTGAGACATAAATGAGTCATGCAGGTCATCCCAAACAAATCTCAATAAAATCATTATACTTTCAGACATGCTATTTTGACTGCTTGGTTTTACTTAAGCCACATTTTGAGACCCAACAGGAAGGTTTTTTTTTTTTAAATCAAATTTGTTTTTAGGCTTTGGAATCTCAGTTGTGGTTTGGGGACAGATTGATTAGTGCTGGTGATGATGGATAAAATCAATACTTTTTATCACATGAATGAGTATCTTACCACGTGGGTGCAGAAACAGGGCAATTATCACACAGGTGGCTTTTTCTATGTTACAGCATTATCATAGTCAGAAATATAATATACAGTAGACTTCCAATAATCCAGAACCTATGGGAGTTAGGTGGTGCTGGATTATCAGATATGCCGGACTATCAGGAGGTACTATAAGCAGGTTATATATATACTGTATACATTATATACTGTATATAAAGTGTTCTTAACCCTTTTTATTGTACATACTGTATACAGTATACTGTAATGTTTTAGTTTTTTTAAGCCTTTTTTACCCTTTTTGCTCAGTTCAGCTGCTGCCGCTGTTACCTTGTGACTCATTTTTTGCCAAAGCTCACTCACTAGGCTCTTGCCATTTTGATGCCGGACTATCAGGAGTGCCGGCCTATTGGATGCCGGACTATTGGAGTTTTACTGTATTGGGTTTGTATAGCATTCAGGGAAACATAAGACTATTACATAGTCTTTCAAAGTAGTTTAATGTGTACTTTTGATATTTTAGTGAAAAAATAAACAGTATTTCTTAGCATGTACAAAATTGTGAACAACCTGAGGGTATGTCTACACTAGCCCCCTAGTTCGAACTAGGGAGGCTAATGTAGGCATTGGAAGTTGCAAATGAAGCCCGGGATTTAAATATCCCGGGCTTCATTTGCATCTTCCTGGGCATTTGCATTTACCTTTCCACGAGGAGTAACGGTAGTTCGAATTAGAGATCCTAATTCGAACTACCTACTCTGTGCCGCGTGTAGCTGTGGGCACGGAGTTCGACTAAGGGGATTTAAAAATGGCGGCGCCTGAAGATGCAAATGAAGCCCGGGATATTTAAATCCCGGGCTTCATTTGCAACTTCGAATGCCTACATTAGCCTCCCTAGTTCGAACTAGGGGGCTAGTGTAGAAATACCCTGATATACTAGCAAGGAGGATCCAAACAGAATTATTAAGAAACCTACTAAAATAGATCTATCATGCAAATTAAACGGGATGTAAGGTCAGGGAGGAGAGAGATTGCCACCAGATGGCCACTGCCATTTCCTTTGTAAAGGTTAGTAGTGTTATCAACGAATGGCCAGGTCCCAAAGTGACTTATTAGTTCTATACCACAAGAAGTGTGTGATTTAATGGACTGAACATGTGACTTTGGAGCTAGGAATTTCTTATTTCTATTCCCGGAACTTTTAATTTACCTTGGCCTTATCCTCTGTGTTATACTGGTTCCTCAACTGTAAAATGGGAATAATGTCCTCTCCCATTTGTTATAATGACTAATAATCAAGTACTATATAAATATATCAGATACAAATCAACCATCTCCTAGCCTATCTCCTATCATGTAATTATATAGTGAGTGAACACTATTCTCATTTCCATGACATCAGAGTCTCTATTTCTTACTGTGTTCTATTTTATTTATAAATTTAAAAAATTGTTTTATTTTAAAGCTTTCTGATAAAGGCTTAAATCAGCCAAGATGGAGTATAAATTTGCAGACTCTTCACTCATGCAACTCTAATATTGACTTCAACAGCATCAAAGATTCCAATTAACTTTTTACATATGGTGGCATCTGTGAATTTTATATTTGGATTTTTAACCCTTCAATTGCTAAACTCTCCTTGGCAAAGACATTTAACAAATGTTTTCTTCATCCAAACACAACATTAAAAACAATTTGTTATCTGTCAACTCAACATCTGCGACTGTGGTTAAAGCCATGCACATCCATGGCTATCTGCTTTATATCTGTGTGTATCCACATCCGCGTATGTGGATGCAGATATCTGCAGCTCATTTTTGCAGATACAGATGTGGATACAAATTTTGTATCTAGAACCTTGAAAATCTGCAGATATCTACTTTATATCTGTGACCAATCAGACACGCCACACCCCCTGATTGGAACATAGCCAGCTGGACACATTCCCTCCACCCCCATTTCTCCCTCTCAGCTACAGCTTGACTAGTTCCTGGTAAGCAAATGTACTTTAGACAGTTCCTGTTAGCTGAACAAATGTGGTTTAAGTAGCTTCCTGTTACATCAAAGTCGATATGGCAGTCAAATGGCATGTCTGAAAGTATAATGGTTTTATTGGGATTTGTTTGGGATGACCTGCCAGACACTTGTTTAGAAAACACATTGCTTAAACAGAATTAATTATATTCATGCTTATGTATGTAAGCTACAGAATGTGTAAGTGTGAATGAGAAGCACCCAATCATAAGGCAGTCTAGCACCTGTTACCTTTTAAGGCAAGAAAGGACCCTGCAAGTGCATAAATTGTGTGACAGGCGGCCAGAAGGTCTCTTTTGCCTTGGAAAAATGTAACAGCATGCCAAGCCCGGGAATGGACTAGAAGAAGTAGAGCCCTCCTGTGGATCTGAAGGGATCTCTGGGGATCTTTGTCACCTCATGGCTGAATCTCAAGGGGGCTGTCACCTGGCCAGTTTCAGCTACCTGTGAAATCAAAACTAACTCATGCCACCTGCAGCCTGCCTCCAAACTGCCAGCATGAATGTGATGTGTGTGTGAGTACTGCCATACTATTAAGAATCTGTTATAATAAACTAGCTTCAGTGTTACTCAAATTCACCGTTTGTCTAAGTTTTTTCCCTTGGCTGGTCCAAGGACAGGTAACAATATCCGCAGGTATCCGCATCTGTGGAAGTGGATCAGGATATTCGCGGCTCATTTTTTGTGGATATGGATGCAGATATGGATACAAATTTTATATCCATGTAGGGCTCTAATTGTAGTACAGTAATTGATATGTCAAAGTAACAAAGGACTGTTAAGTTGTTATTACAGAAAACAGAACTTCCTCTAGAGCAGATTTATTTTATGCTGCAAACAAATCATCATTTCATACTTGTGCCAGAAACTTATTTTCTCAAAGGGAACCCATCTCTGTTTCTCATGCAACTTCAATATTGGACTGTCACATTTTACTTAATGGAAATTTTCACCTTTATTGTCTAGATGACCATTCACAAAAGGAAGCTTTTCTGATCTGACTTCCTCTAAAGTACTCAGTAAGACAAAAATTAAAATCTTATCGCCTTTTTCTTGCAATACTTCCAATAAAGGACTTTTCTCAGATACAGGAGCTGCATCCAAGTTTTTGTGGCATCCAATTTGATAATGTTAATTAGAAAATTAAACAAAAATAGACTACTTCATGAAATTTTAATTCATACTTAAGTAGGCACTGTAATGTATAAGTCTGACATACCTCTGGCCTTACTGGATCTTCAATGCCAACTACACAAATGCAGGTCAGGTCAGTTAAAATGTCATTTTCACTGTCCCAGTCTGGTTCTGGGTTACTGCTGAAGTCCCGGTACGCAATGCAAATAGTTCTCAGTCCATCACAGGCCATGGGCTCAATCACTTTCTTCACCATCTCATCCCGGTCACGGGGTCTGAAAACACGAATGTCACCTGCTGCATTTAGGATTCTAGAACACCTGGAAGAAAAGGACATGAATTGCATTTGTTTGGTTATTGGTTTCCATTATATCCACTTATTTCATCCAATACCACATTTTTTTGTTTTAAAGAGATTTAATTTCTACTTCACAGATTAATTATTCTAATGTTGGGTAAGAGAATGCACCTATGATTACAACAGTTGTTGGGCAGATATTAAGATGCTTTTATCTGACATTTCAGTTAGATGCTAAGTAATTTCTATTAGGCACATGTTTAGTGAAGAAATTACAACGAAACTGAAAAAAAATCTTGCTAGTCCAAATGTGTGCTATGTTCCTGTTAACTAACAAGAGGACATTTGAATTCATATTCCTTCATGATAAAAGCACATTTCAAAAGTGCATCTGTTTACAATTTAATGTGGAGGGAGGAAACAAGAGCAAAGAAATGCCAATGGAGGTATCCCTTTGCGACTAATAGAAGGTAGGAAAGATGACCAGTGACATTTTTCCATCCAGACGACTGAACAAGATTACTTTTTTAAAGGAAAAAAAGGTTAATCACATTAAAAATTTTATGTTATAGTCTTACAATAATGTTATTACTTATTACTTGCAACTATTATTTAGTTTCCAACTTCAACCCAAGACACTAAGGGCTTAATCTATTCTTTCTGAAGTCAGTAGCAAAAAAAACCCCCATATATTTTAATATTGTGGGATCATTCCAAGTCCCAGTAAATAAGGCAAAGAGACACAGTGCACTTACTTTTTCAGAACAATTTCAGAAGCACCTTTGCTGTACATTCGGAAACTGCCATCTGCCATTTTAATCACAGTGCTCATTGACTTTCTCACAGAGTTAAATGTGTATACTTTGTAGAGTTTCTCCTCAGGGATTAGATTCCGAACAGGCTGGTAATCCTGCTTCAGTTCCAGGACAAACCCCAGCAGGCCACATTCTGTCTTGTTGCCAACCTGACGCGGTAGGCCACCTTCCTTTTCTGGTGGCTGAAGGGAAGAAAGCATCAGATTTCAGCCCCTCACTCTCATGTTTGGCTGTATCCTGTACTTTTAAAGCCCAGGCTACTAGTTAAAATCTAAAACCTTTATGGTAAAGTCAGAGCTCATCAAATGTTAAAGATCCAGTAGAAGTTTCATAGATTTATAACAGACTGAAAACAATCTATTTCACAATGGAGCAATATTTTCTTTTTAAATGACCAGTGTAATTCCCTGCCACCTTTTAACCCTCCGGACATTGAAGATTTTGTGATGGTTATGATATTTGTCATTACAAGTAAATAAATGTATTTTTCTCAGGATCAGTATATCTAATTCACTTTACTCACAAACAGAACAAAACATTTCCCCCTTTTCCCTCTTGTAGTGATTTCACATTTTTCACAGTGTGGTGAGTATTTTAAGGTAACATTCACCTGCTATAATTTTGAACCTCATTTGTTTTTAAAAATAAATCTACATTTAATCAGAAGAATAAATCACTAGTGGTATTTCCAGTGATTCATGAATATAACATCTGTATAAATAATTAAACACCTATAAATATCTGAATTACTACAGTATTTCAGTCTGCTACTTCAGACTATAAATGCTGTATAAGGAAAAGAGGGGTTAACATATGATAATTATACTATCTGGCAAGTCCAGCAATTCTTAATGGTACTAGCTTTAGAGCAGGCCTGGGCAAAATACCCTCCATGGGCCGGATTCAGCCTGCCAAGCTGCCAGATCCAGCCTGTGGACTCCCCACCTGCTTCCTCCCCCCCACCACATGCTGCTGAGAAATACAGCTGTTGCAGGGCTGTTTGAACAGCTGTGAGCCTGGGGGAGGGAGGAAAGGGTTTGCGCGCTGCTTCCACCTCCAGCACAATCCCATTGGCTGGTTTCTGGTGATGGGAGCTGCCTGTTAACAGGCAGCTTGGGAAGCACCCTTCCTACCCTCCTCTCAGGCTCCTAGCTCTTCAAAAACCACATGGCCCCTTGCAGCCAGTGCGGGGACAGGGCAGGAAGGGAGTCTGCTTGAGAAGCCTGCTGTCAGGGAGTCAAGCAAGTAAGTCTCCCAACTGGAGCCTGCCTCTGGCACCCCAACGCTTTGCTCCCCTACCCCACATAACCCAAACCCTCTCCCCTTCTCCTGCTTCCCTATATCCTCCCAGATTCTGCACCCCAATCTCCTGCCCCAGGTCACAGCCCAAATCTTCTGCCCCTTCCCTGCATTCATATCCCCTCCCAGATCCTGCACCCCAATCCCTTGCCCCAGATCACAACCCAAACCACTGCACCCCAGTCCCCTGTCCTAAGCACAACACCCTCCTGCCCTAGGTCAGAGCCCAAACCCTTCCACCCTCCCTCCTGCACCCTAGTCCCCTTCCCCAGATCACAACCCCTCTCTTGCTCAAGGTCACAACCAAAACCCCTGCACCATAGTCCCCTAACCCAGGTCACAATTCCCTCCTTCACACAAACACCCTCCCAGACCCCAGACCCTCTCCTGCACCCCAATTCCTTATTGCAAGCTCCCTTCTGCACCCAACCTCCACCCCAGACCCTGCACCGCCTCCATTAATATCATGGAAAAGTGCAGCCCTTGTCCACTTTCCGAATTCTTGGAGTTTCCCCCCCCTCAAAAATTACTGCCCACCCCACATTAGAGGAATTTTTATTAGAAAATATTGATCCTCTCTTGCTAGTGTAAAAAAGTATAAAAAAAGAAAACATTAAAAACAATATGGGGTATCAGCTGTAATCAAGTAAACAATTGTTCTCTCATTAATAATGCTCCAAAACACTTTAATGGTCAAGTTTACTAACTGAAGATTATTGAGGTCTTCATTCATCTTGCATTTAGCAAAGCTATCAAGTCAAATTCAGCCTTTGCATAAACAGACAAAACTCCATTGAAATCACTGAAGTTGGTGAATTAAATCCACAGCGACTAGATGTGGGAGAAAATCCTTTCTCAATTTTGATTTGTAATGTTTTGCAATATTTGAAATAAACTGTTTGAGCAAATAATTTAAGTCATTGTCTTCAAGGAGACTTAAGTGCTTTGCTGAATCAAAAGTTTACTTAAGTGGTTTTTTGCATTCATAAATATATCCAGACTTAACTTTTTTTTATCTGTTTCAGACACCACAGTTGTTTGGAAGCTGTGGTGTACTGAAGAGCATCATGGTGAATGATGAAACTGAAATTTTAGCCTAACCACTTCACCTTAGATTTGAAATCCTGTATCGAGTAACGATACAAATGCAGTTACCTGGAGCAACTGTAGTATTTTGTAATGTAATTATCCCAGAGAATCACTTCAAACAGTAATGATTGATTTACATAACAAGAACAAATATATAAAGTTAGACTAGATTAGGACTGAAGCAGATGAATAAATCTTTACAGAAATGCTATCTCCAAGAGTATGTCTTGATATGCTTTAGGAAGATATGCATCAATGGCCAAGTGAAAAATGTTAGGCTAAAAATACAGAGTTTTAATAAATAAAAGTTGGTAGATGTAACATTCTGGGCACACAGAAATAGAAACTATTGATATCTCAAACCACTATAGTAATAATCATTGTCCCCATCAAGAGACAGCAATGCAGACTGAGTCTTATATGCACATGGTGTCAATTTCTCTCTGTTGCCACTGGCAGTCCTCATATGTGGCCTGATCTGTTCCTGTATTGAGGCCAGTGGGACTCTCAACAAGGATGCCAATGTAAGCCACACAGGGCCCTTGGTGATCAAACATTAAAAACCAGTGATTACACATATCCACCCCTGAATGTGATGAAATAACAAGATGGGTCAGGATCCACTGTGGGCACTGTGCTAGTCACTCCTTGCTCTAGCAGCTGGGAAGGAATTTTTCCCTCTCTGCCAGATTGGTCAAAGCAGAATCTGTGGGGGGGTGAGGAGGGAGAATTACTTTCCTCACACCAGGTTTGACGGGGCCTTAGTGGAGGTGAAAATGGAATTGGTGTAAGGTAGGATGTCACAACTCATTATGTAAGAGCAGGGCAGATGCCCAATGCCAGTGCTCTGTAAGGAAGGGATTCAGGGCTCAGATAAATGGTCTGGAGAAGGAGATGTTTTTTAAAGGAGCAGAAACAGCGGTTTGGTGTTCCTATGATGACATGGCAGGAAGCCAATATTTCCCTCCTTTATAGCCCATCTTAATCCTCATTCAAGGGAGTAGGGATGGTCAGGTCCCAATGTCACTGAGGTGTGGGGAGTCAATGGGCCCTGCACTCCCATTCACAGCCAGATGTGACTCTTAGACAGCAGGTTGGACAGGAGGTTTATTAGTTGACAGGGAGACAGTGTAGAGCAGACTTGTCAGCACAGAAACGAGAAGCAGTCAGTACCATCCATCTTGGGGAGGGTCTGCAGAGTCTCACTCACACATCCAGCAGCCCATCTCCCCCTGCAGCCAGCCCTGATTGTGTCCAGCTTCCTGGGCAAAAGGTGTTCCCTGGTCACAGTCCCCCTCTCAGGCTCAGGTTAATGGAAAGCATCAGCCATTGTGTATGGCTATGTCTACATTGCATTCCTCTTCCGAGAGAGAGGAATTCAAATGCAGACAAGCAAAATTGCAAATGAAGCGCAGATTTGAATTTCCCGTGCTTCATTTGCATAATCACGGACCAACGCTTTTCCAAAATAGCGTATTTCGAGAAAAAAATGAGGTCCCCGGGGGGTTATTTCAAGAAAAAACCCTTCCTTTGAAATAACCCTTACTCCTGAGGAGTTATTTAGAAGGAAGGGTTTTTTTTCTCAAAAGAACCCTGTGGGGACTGCATTTGTTTTCTTGAAATATGCTATTTCGGAAAAACGGCAGTCCGCGATTATGAAAATGAAGCGTGGGAAATTCAAATCCGTGCTTCATTTGCAATTTTGCTTGTCTGCATTTACATTCCTCTCTCGGAAGAGGAATGCAATGTAGACATACCGTATGTGAAGAAGACTGTCACTCCGAAATTCCCATCTCCATCTCGCTATTGGTGCAGTGTCAGGGAAAATGAGGCACACACAGAGAGGTTACTACAGGACAACAGACATCACATGCAGCACAACAAAGAGAACAGTGTGAATACAATCTTCCACTTTGTCACACCCAGCGGCAGGCTAGCTGTGGACCAGGCGAGACAAGTGAAGGGGCTGTGTGACAGGGCGTTTGCCCTGCACTGGCCCTTTAAGGGCAAAATCCCAGCCCTGAGTGAGGGGTGAGAGCGAAGCCCCAGCTGAGGCAGTTCTGGCTAATGAGGGCCCAGCTGGGGTCTATATAAAGAAGGACGCCTGGTGGGACAAGGAGGGAAGGTCATTCTTGTTCTGGCTCGAGTACAGGAGGGATCTGGCTACTTGGGAAGCAGGAGGCTTCCTGGAAGTAGAGCAGTGCTGGGGAAGGGAGGAAGGCAGGGCTGGGGAAGTCTGGCCAAGGAAGCTCCCAGGTTGCAAGGCCTGAAGCTACTGGGGCGGCGAGGAGCAGCCATGGTAGGCAGAGACAGCAGGTCCACACCCCTTTGCCAGTGATGAGTGGCCATTACAGACTGCAGTTTGCCCCTGAGGCGGGGGCTAGATAAAGACTGGCAGTGGGTCACTGAGGCAAGGTAGGTACAGGGGAACTGGACGTTCCCTGGGAGAAGAACGGGGCACCCCTTGGGAGGGGAGGACCCTGGACTGCGCAGTTGGTAAACAACATGCCCCCTTGGAAGGGGGCGCAGGGAGACTGAAGTGTGCACTGCCAGAGGGCTGTGTCCTGAAGAGGACGCCATGGTCAAAGAGAAACACGGGGAGACACCAGCTAGAGGGTGGCCTCCAGCCATCCAAACAAGCTAATTCCCAGAGCAACCAGCTGGAGGCGCCATGGTGGTAAGTCTGCCCCGTGACAGGCTGACAGAAGCACCCTACATAGAAATTGAAATGATCATTGATTTACCTGCACTATACACTTTTATCTGCTAGGTGCTCCTGCATAATTAACAATTAAGTTGTGACCTAAATAAACCACACCCAGTGTTTCCTGTCCTCCTTCCAGTATAGCCAGACAATGACTTATGAAGAAGAGTTTTAAATTCTGCTAGCAAGTGTCCACTTTCCCCTTTAGCAGCTGCTATCTCCACACTCTCTGTATACCATATTAAAATAAAGCATATGGTGGGGAGAGTTGGCAGTAGCACTTCCTTTCCTATACTGTTTCATGACAAAATCTGTGTGCCAAACGAGTCTCCTTTCAGATTGCTCTCTACAATCCATACCAGAAGCTGGTGGATGTTATAACTTCAAACTGTGCCCCCTGTACAGTTATTTCCTGCTTAAATTTGCAGTTTATATAACATTCAGGGGAAAATTAAAAGAACCGCGCAAAGGGGATACCTATGAATAATTAACCAGAAATACACTGTTGATTAAAGGGATGAAAACCTGGATTGTATGAAAGCTTTTAGAAAGTCTTTTAATTACATTTGCTCAGAGAAATCCATTCTTTTCGATGCTCAGCCTCTAGAACAAGCTACTTTGTCTACTAAAAAGAATGTTTGCTTATATATTGCATAGTAAAACCTTGCACTGGAATGGAGATGGGCTAAGCCATCTATTATGTCTGTCTTTTTAATTCTTGTAGCCTTTATTTTTCAGTACATACTATTATGCCTTCAGTTAGTTGATTGAAGCCTTTATATAATTGTGTATAATATTAATAATCTAGGTTTAGACATTCACTTGTAAAATGTACTGATAGTTAACAATAGTTTTCACCTCACTCTCCCAGAAACGTTTCTAGATCAGAGTAGAGCTGCATATAAAAGCTTTTTTTTTTCTAAAGCTAGCTTCGACACAGTACAAAGTTAGGATGAATGTTGCATAAACCTATTCTAAGAGCTTCATAGGAATAATCTGATATGGTTCTGCAAAGCAAACCATTTTTAATCGTAACAGACCACTATTTCATAATTAGTTCAATATTTCATAATTAGTGCAATTAATAGTGCCCTATCAACCTACAACATGACATTATGTAACAATTTTTATGAAGCACTTATTGAAGGACCAGCACTATTATCATTACAAAAGATATTATCTCCCACTGAGACCGTCTTCTGGCACCTGGGAGTACCATATATTAATCTGTTGATAGAAATACAATCACCATATGTACTGAATAATGAGAATATAAACACTGGCAATTTTGTATACATATGGAAGTAGGCAGAGGTTAAATAAGGGTATGTCTACGTTGCATGCTTATTTTGGAATAAGCTATTTCAAATAGCTTATAGCGCATCTACACAGCAAAAACCCATTAAAATAGTGCTTGGCTAATTCAAAATAGAGCGTCCACACTGACTCAGCACTGAATTGCATATAAGGCCACCCGCAACCACTTCAGGCAGGGCATCAGGACAGCAGTTGCTTCCTAGAGCTGCTGCCTGAGGTTATCTGAGGCTCGTGTTTAAAGGGCCCCCCATATAGCTGTGGCCAAGGTTCTTCTCCTTTGCCTACCTCATTGAGGGACAGCAAAGCCTTTTCTCTGACTGTTGTGGTTGCTCTTGCAGACAGCTCAGCACTCCTTCCATGGAGACGGACCTGCCTCTGGGCAGTCGATAGCCCTTATCTGTTGTGCTGCAGTTCCTGCAGGCTGCCCACCTGGCCCTACAGGAACGCAAACCCCAGCTTATCATGGAGACCCTCATTGTCTCTCTGCGAGAGGAGCTCTTAAAGCTGCACCCCACTGTGCACTGCCGTTTCTGGCGTCTGGACCCCAGTTCTGACTAGTGGAATCAGCTTGTCATGGAGAGGTGGGACAACCAGCAATGGCTCCAGAATTTCCACGAGCAGAAGGAGCTCGTGTGCCTGGCTCACCCCTGCCCTCAGGCGACGAGACACCCACATGCAACCTGCCATCCCACTCGAGAAGCGGATTGTCATTGCCATCTGGAAGCTCACCACACCAGACAGCTATCGATCTGCAGGGAACCAGTTTGGCGTGGGGAGATCGACTGTCATGCAGGTATGGCACACTTGGACTGTTGTCCCAGGATGGGGTGAAGTGCTGGAAAGGGATTCCCTAGAGAAAGGGGGGGGTTGGAGGTGGGAGTGGTGGTGGAAGCCCCCTTCACCAGGCAGTTTTTCAGTCTCACCCTCACAAATCCCTGCTGGGGGATGGGCAAAGTAGGGGGTTGCTCCTGGTGTGTGTGGGGGAAAGGAGTGGGCTTGGGAATCTCCTGAGAGCTCTGGCCACCCTGTGATTCTGTTTGTTTGTCTCCTTTTACAGGTGGTGAAGGCCATCAACACCATCTTGCTGCACAGAGTCATCAGCCTGGGCAACGTCGACCCCATCGTCTTTGGCTTTGCTGACATGGGCTTCCCCAAGTGCGGGGGGAGAGAGGGCGGCTACTGACAGCACCCACATTCCCATCCAGGCCCCCGACCACTGGGCATCTGTATACATCAACTGCAAAGGCTGCTCCTCCATGGTCCTGCAGGTCCTTGTCAACCACCGTGGGCAGTTCACCAACATCTACGTTGGGTGGATGGGGAAGGAGCATGACAGCCATGTCTTCAGAAACTCCAGCATCTTCCAGAAGCTGCACACCAGCACTTTTTTCGCTGACCACACCATCAGGGTCAGGGATGTGGACATGCCGATGTGCACTGTAGGGGACACAGCCTACCCTGTGTTGCCCTGGCTCATGAAGCCCTACACTCGACACCTTGACCCCAGCAAGGAACGGTTCAATGCCAGGCTCAGCAAGGCCTGCGTGGTGGTGGAGGGCACCTTCGGGCATCTGAAAGTGTGGTCCAATGCCTCCTCACCCGGCTGGATGTCAGGAAGAGGAACATCCCTCAGGTGGTGGCCGCATGCTGTGTCCTTTACAATATTTGTGAAAAGAAGGGGGAGATGTTCCTGCCAGGGTGGGGGGCAGAGGCTGGCTAGCTCGGTAGGGCTTTCAAGCAGCTGCACAGTGCTGTCATCTGGCAGGCCCATTAGGGGACTGTGCACATCCGGGGGGCCCTGAGAAGAGTTTCTCATAAGGACCCTAGTGACACTCTCCCCTGGGCCTCCCCACAAGGGGCCTGTGCATTGCCTCTCAAAGCCTTTCCTCCCAAACCCCTCCCTTCCCCTCTCTCCTGCAGAGACAATAAAATACACATTTTGTTTTGGAAAAAATAAACTCTGTGTTTTTATTTGGGGTAGAAGTAAATGGGGAGTGACTGGGGAAAGAATCTGGGCCAGGGGAGGAGAGCTCCAGCAACTCCCGCCAGGTCTCTCACCGCAGCTGGATGTCCCCCTCCAGTCTGCAGTCCAGGGTATCCTGCAGGGATCAGAGTGCAGAGATGTACTCCCACAGCAGTTCCTCCTGTGTTCTCCGGAGCCTGCGGGTCATCCAGTGTTGGAAGGCTTCTCCGGGTGGTGTTGACCAGCCCCCTCTCGAAGCTGGTCCAGCTGTGGAGAAAAGAGAGGTCAGTCATCCCTGGAGACACTGTGCCTGAAGCCTTGCCCTCATCTGTGAGATGAGAGTGACAGTTCTCAGGTCAGACGAAGGCAATGTGCTTGGAGCAAGGCCATCTGTGGCCTAGACAGTGAGCCCTTTCCTGCAGGGGCCCAGATGTCCCAGGACGTGTGTATGTCCTGGGGACAAGCAGACATGGGAAGTTGCTGGCCAGACTGGGATCCTGCAGGTGGGAGGGGAGCTACAGGGTGGCTGGGCGTCCCTCGTGTCATGCACATGCCAGGTCTGGAAGTGGTGGTGTCCCATGGGGGAGGACTTGTATCCATGCCTTCTGGAGGAAAGGTCAGTGTGTTCTCAGAAGCGGGTGCTGCCTCGAGCGTGCAGGCATGCCCATGTGCAGCACTCCTGAGAGAGTGTCTGTGTGTGTGTCTCAAAGTCCCCAGCCTCCATCTAGTGATGGGTGTCCCACCCCTGTGTCAGGAGTGTGGCCAGCCTCCCAAGGCCCTTTGAGCAATAGCACAGGGGTACTCTGTTGCAGCCTCCTGGGGCTGGGTGCCCCAGACAGGTGCTCCATGTGCATCCATGTGCACAGGCTGCTGCGCAATCCCCAGGCTGAGAAGGCCAATTGAGGAGTGCACCCCAGCCCTTTGCCACCCACTACCTCCACCCTGTGTGTGTCAGGAAAGTAAGGGCACTCACCTGATGTGCCTTCCCTGGCCTCAGACAATGCCTGGGACACATTCAGAGAGTGGGGTACCAGCTCCAGGGTCAGCATGGTGATGGTGCTGGCCGTGTCCAGGTCCTCCTCTTCCACCTCCTTCTCCTCCTCCTCACTACTGGCTCTGCCCTCGGGGAGGGCGATGATGGGTATCTCCAGCCCTGAGTCCACTACCAGAGGGGAAGGGACTGACCCACCCCCAGGATGTGGTGCAGGTCTGCGTAATAGGGGCAGGTATGGGGTTCAGCTCTGGAGCGGAAGCTGTGCTCCCTGGCCTTGGCATAGGCCTGGCAGAGCTCCTTAACTTTTATCTGCACCCACTCCTGGTTGCGGATGTGTCCTTTGGTGGCCAGGCTCTCGGCCATAGACAGCCACGTTCCTGTGTCTGGTGCAGAGATCCTGGAGGTTTTCCTCCTTGTCCCAGATCTCAATGGGGGCCAGGATCTCCGCACCAGACCAGGAAGGTGTGCGCCTTTTTTGGCACCTGGCAGGGTCCTGGGAGCTGTCTGACTGCTCACTGGGAGCAGGCTCAGTGGGAGCAATGATGTCACTCATTATGGCCCAAATGCTAAGCTGTGGCAGCTGCTGGGTGGCTCAGAGCTGTCCTGCCACAAGCTCTTTCTCTTCTGCCTGCAGCTTTAAGGCCTGCAGGAGAAAGGGAGCTATTGAGTTATGATGAGTTTGGCTAAAGTGACCAGCAGGACACCTGTGGGATTTCCTGGAGGCCCCTTATTTTGAAATAACCCCAGCTGCCCTGTCTACACACGCACTATTCCAAAATAGCTATTTCCAAATAGGTGTTATTCCTCGTGGAATTAAGTTTACAGAAGTCGGAATAAACTGCCTGTTAAAAGGAATTGCTGTGTAGATGCTCACAAAGTTATAACGTCCGTTATTCCGAAACAATGCTGCTGTGTAGACGCACTCTAACTGATTAGGTAGGTATACTACTAAGAAAGGGTTAAAGCTAAAAATAAAACTCTCTAAAGGGGATTTAAAAGATGATTCCATCTTTAGGTTAAACTGAGGAGTTACAAGAACTTCCGGATTTGTTATAGTACTTATTAAACTTTGGTTTTCATGACTTGCCTAGTACAAATTCTATACTGGTAGCTGTATAGGCAGGGTGACATAAGCCTTTCCATTTTGAACTTCTATGTGTCCATGCATATTACAAAGTCCTCAAGTGGATCACCAAATGCATTTATGTGTAGCTGACTGAGCAAATCAATGACATGGTTAGGAATATATCCTCTTCTTATTGCTGCCAATAAATTATTTTCGCCAGCATTTTGTATCTATAATGAATGTTTCTTTTACTTCTACTTTATGATAGAGAAAACAGGAAGTCAAACAGAAGAGAAATATTTAAAAAAAATTGCTTTCATTTAAAGTCTACATTTTGTGTACTAAGGCAAGAGAAAATGGCCAGGATAGGAAGGGTTTATTGTTGTTGTTTTTATTTAAACCTAAATGAACAAACCTCAAAGATAACGGGAGAAATCTCAGACAACTTAAATTAATCTTTAGCATTGCCAAAGCTGGAGATGTTCCATCTTGCTGCATAATTTGGGTTAGTATTTTAAAGTATCTACTATGAAAGTCATCTACAAAAGATAAAACAGTCACATTTACAGGCCAAAATTTTGTAGCTTAATTTTATCATTAACCTAATAAGGAGCCAGAGTTTATCAGATATGTAATTACTTAATGTGCATTTTTCATTTTGTGGAAGTTTTAATAAAGAGAAGGCAAATTAAAATTCTCAGGTACGTATTTACTCAAAAGACTGGAACAAATCTACTTAAATACACCTATTTGATTGGCATCCTTGAAAAATGTCAAGTCTCTCTTTTTAGGCAAAAAGCTAAAACATAGAAAAACAACACACCATTGCAGATAACAAGTGTCAGTTACAAACTGAACCTTAAAGAAAACTTCTACAGTAAGGTGCCATTTCTGCATCTCCAGAATAAGGCATCCTTGCTCTTTCAGCATGGCAGTGTGTGTCAAGTAACACCCCATGGAGGATAAATGCACTAATAGCATCCTTCTTGCATGATACCAGAGAAAACCTCATCTGGTTTGTTATCTGTACCAGACAGAGGACAAGAGCACTATCCAGCACAAAAACATATGAATGGCGTGCCTATTCTTGAGGAATGGCTTTTGAGGAATGAGCATCAGTATTCTCTATTTCTTGGGACAAATTCTGACCTAGAATCATATGGTTGGAAGGGCCCTCAGGAGATTATCGAATCCAACCCCTTGCCCAAAGCAGGACCAATCCCAACTAAATCGTCTCAGCCTGGGCTTTGTCAAGTGGGAACTTAAAAACCTCTAGGGATGAAGATTCTACCACCTCCCTAGATAGCCCATTTCAGAGCTTCACCACCCTCCTGTAAATAGTTTTCCAACTTAGACCTCCCCCGCTGCAACTTGAGACTATTGCTCCTCATTCTGTCATCTGTCACCACTGAGAACAGCCTGTCTCCATCCTCTTTGGAACCTCTCTTCAGGTAGTTGAAGGCTGCTATCAAATGCCCTCTCAATCTTCTCTTCTGTAGACTAAATAAGCCCAAATCCCTCCACTTCTCCTCATAAGTCACGTGCTCCAGCCCCCTAATAATTTTTGTTGCCCTCCACTGGACTTTCTCCAGTGCGTCCACATCCTTTCTGTAATGGGGGGGCAGAATTGGATGCAATACTACAGATGTGGTTTCACTAGCACTGAATAAAGGGGAATAATCATTCCTCTAGATCTGCTGGCAATGCTTCTCCTAATGCACCCTAATATTCCATTAGCCTTCTTGACTACAAGGGCACACTGTTGACTCATATCCACTTCTCATCCACTGTTATCCCCAGGTCCTTTTTTGCTGAACTGCTACCTAGCCAGTCGGTCCCCAGCCTGTAACAGTTCTTGGGATTCTTCCATCCCAAGTGTCCTTGTTGAACCTCATCAGATTTCCTTTGCCCCAATCCTCCAATTTGTCTAGGTCACTCTGGACCATATCCCTACCCTCCAACGTATCTACCTCTCCCCCTACCTTAGTGTTATCTGTGAACCTGCTGAAGGTTCAATCCATCCCCTCATCCAGATCATTACTAAAAAATCAGACCCAGAACTGAAAAAAGATGTTGAAAAAAAACTCAGCTTAGAACTGACCCCTGGGGCACTCTGCTACACTGACTGCCAACCAGACATTGAACCATTGATCACTACCAGTACAGCCTGACCATCTAGCCAGCTTTCTTACAGTCCACTTATTCAATCATACTTCCTTAATCTGCTGGCAAGAATACTGTGGGAGTCCGTATCAAAAGTTTTGCTAAAGTCAAGGTATATCACATCCACTGACTTCCCCATGTCCACAGAGCCAGTTACTTTGTCATAGAAGGCAATCAGGTTGGTCAGGCATGACTTGCCCTTGGTGAACCCATATTGACTGTTCCAGATCACTTTTCTCTCTTCCAAGTGTTCCAAAATGGATTCCATGATTTTTCTAGTGAGGCTGGCTGATCTGTAGTTCTCTGGATTGTCCTTCTTCCATTTTTTAAAGATGGGTACTACATTTGCCTTTTTCCAATCATCCGGGAACTCCCCTGATTGCCACAAGTTTTCAAAGATAATGGCCTATGGCTCTGCAATCCCATCAGCCAACTCCCTCAGCACCCTTGGATGCATTAGATTTGGCCCCATGGATTTGTGTATGTCTAAGTAGTTCTTAACCTGTTCTTTCTCCTCTGAGGGCTACCTACCTTCTTCCCATACTGTGTTGCCTAGTGCAGTAGTCTGGGAACTGACCTTGTCTGTGAAGACAGAGACAAAAAAAGCATTGAGTACTTCAGCTTTTCCCACATAATTTGTCACTAGGTTACCTCCGTCATCCAGAAAGGGTCCCACACCTTCCCTCACCACCCTATGTCTACACTGCAGGGTTTTTTCAGGAAAATGATACGCAAATCTTTTTCTGCTTTTTTGGGGGAAGAGGCTTTTCCAACATTTGGCCCGTCTACACGGGGCCAAATATCAGAAAAACCTCCTCTTTTGGAACATCCCTTCTTCCTCATACGATGAGGAATACAAGGATGCCAAAATAATGCATCTGCTTTTTCGGAAAATCTTCCGAAAAAGCTGAAGCATTCTTTGGATATGGCAGAGCTTTTCCAGGATACCTGTGGTATCCCGGAAAACCTCTGCAGTGTAGGCATAGCCTTATTGCTAATATGCCTGTGTTACCCTTCACATCCCTCACTAGCTGCAATTCCAGTTGCGCTTTGACCTTCCTGATTACACCCCTAAATGCTTAAGCAATACATTTATACTCGTCCCTAGTCATCTGTCCAAGCTTCCACTTCTTGTAAGCTTCTTTTTTGTGTTTAAGCTCACCAAAGATTTCACTGTTAGGCTAAGTGGTCAAGGACTAAATTTGCTTTCCTTATTGTGCATCGGGATGGTTTTTTTCCCCTGTACCTTCAATAAGGCTTTTTTAAAAATACTGCCAGCTCTCCTGGATTCCCTTCCCCTTCATGTTAGCATCCTAGGGGATCCTGCCCATCAGTTCCCTGAGGGAGTCAAAGTCTGCTTTTCTGAAGTCCAGGGTCTGTATTTTGCTGCTCTCCTTTCTTCCTTTGGATCCTTAAATCCTCAGCTATCCATGGGTGTAGCTCTAAAGTAACCCCACTGATTTAACTGGTAATGGAAAAGTCCCTGATTTTTCAGGATTTTTTACATTGAACAGTTTAATAAAGGATAAGAGATTGCCTTTGGGTTTGTCAAAAGGCAGGTAATACTCGGTCTTAATCAAGTTTTTGCTTTATAGCATAGAAATAATATTCTATAATTCTCATATGATTATTGACTGATCATCTTAACTGAAATAATCTGACCACCATAGCATAAAAAAGTGTGTAAATTCAGTTAAACTTAAGTTGTAAAAGCCATCTTGAAATGGGAACACCAGAAGGGATTGAAAAAGAGCAGATAACATCTTGGAATTTGTTTTATAATTATCTTTCAGCATTTATGCACAGTGCTGAAGAGACTTCTCTAAGGATGCGCCCTTCTGTCGGAATAAGCTACGTAATTTGCGCTACGCAATTGCGTAGCTTATTGTGAGTCTAAATCGAAAGAGCTTATTTTGAAATGTGGCACTGTCTGCACAACACCAAATTTCAAAATAAGGCACTATTCCGACAAATCCCTTAACCCTTGTGGAATGAGGGTTACAGGGACGCCGGAATAGCTTTTTCTTTTTCAAGAAATAGCGGGTGCTTTTAAAGACGCGGCATTGCTATTTTGGGCAGTGTAGATGTACCCTAAGTGCTACAACTCACTTCTATTATTCCTACTACCAAGGTGGTAGATATCTTATCTGTAGCTTCTTTTTTGTCCTCAGGAAGTTTTTAAATGTTTGAAACACCAAAATTGAGGTAAATCTCTTCTTTTATTTTCCCTCAAACACTAAAGAGTTTTTACAACAATTCCCAACTCTTTTCAACAGAAGCATTTTCTTATGATGGGCAAACTTCAAACCTCCATGTTCTGCAGAAACATCACTCTGACTCCTATGACTATGCATCCAAGGTCCTAACATCTGTTTCTTATGTAAACGACAGCAGTTGGTATCAAGTCTTGGGGCTAAACATTTTCTGAGAAACTTGCTGCAAATAAGGATGACTATCTTCTATAATTTAGTAACAAAGGGCTAACCATCAGTTTTCTAAGCCACTAGTCACATCACATGTCAGAAGGGAGCAAGAGGTACACAGTCTTTAAAATAAGAAGGTTTTAAAAAATATATATTCTCTCTCTCTCGTGTATCTCCCGTGTATACACACACACACACACACTCTCTCTCTCTCTCTCCTTGGCAGAGAACGCACCCCTCCCACTCAATTTTCCCACATCTTCCTGGCTCTGAAGCATGTCCTCCTGCTGTAGCTCATAACCTAACCTCCTGATTTTCTCTGGATCCTCCACATGCAGAAAACTTCTCCCTCTCTTTCTCACCTGGCTGCCTAACTCAGAAAACCCAATGTCTGGAGGATAAAGGTTCTGAGCCTGGTAAGGTTAGTGATGTGGAAGGAAATTCTGGAGTTTAGAAGGGAGTTGGGTGGAGAGGAACAGTGGCTGGGTAGATTGATAGCTGTGCAATAGTGAACTGAGGGTGTCAGTGTGGGATTATTGTGTGGAGCACTGTAAGAAAGGTAGATGAAGAGACAAGTGGCCAAAACTGGGAGACTAAAAGGGACATAGGAGCAAATAATAACTAATAAAAATAAGATTCTTCAACCCTGTCCAAGATTTTCATTCGAAGAGAGAAGTCATAGTCATATTAGGAAATCCCTTTTTTTCCTTCTCCCCACATGAGTCTTCTCCTTCCTCCATGAAAACCCTAACATCCCTCTAGTTTGTGTTTTCACTTTGAAAATTCTGAAGGGAATCAGCCTTTGGCAGTTCCCACCATTTGCTTGGAGTATCAATCATCACTGATCTAACTCAGCACAGAAAACAAGGGACCATGAAATGAATCCTTAATCACGCACACTAATTAGTTAGATATTCCAACTGATTAGCATACAGATCTGTTACCATGTAAGATGTTGTCATGATCATGAGGAATGGCCAGCAGCCTGGGGACTAAGGGGTTAACTATACCTAGCCCAGCAGTAAGCAGTCAGCCAATAGAGATGCAGATAGGGATTTTCAAACTGAGACAAAGGAATTTTGGGGTTTTCCCTCCTTTGTCTCTGGGCCAGTTTGCTCTAGATACTGAGGGAGACAGAAGACATGTCTCTCTCCAAGAAAAAGACTCTTCATAATGTGTAAATAGGGTAAAGTTTAGATAAATCCATTAGGTTTTCTTGTTTTCTGTTGTGGCACTTTGGATCTGATGTCTGTGCTGTTAGAAATGGGTTTTCCTCTCTTTTGTAACTAAGTTTTGGTCCATGGGAGTCCCCACAAGTATATTAATTGGTGACTTTTTCCATCTAGTCATTATGCTTGCAACAGGAGTATTGTTTTGATAATAAAAGTTCTTTCTTTTTTATTAACCTGATATTGGTTCAGTTCTGTGTTCTGGAAAATCTGTCTGTGGGATCTGCCTGCCTCTGACTAGGGGATAGCAGCCACAGACTGCAGTTTGTATTTTCTCTTTCTTTTTCAAGCTCTTTGGAGAAAAGAGCTTGGGGTGCCCTGGGGTTGGTTTCAAGTGTCCACCCCTGTTTGGGGGTTCAAAAGCACTTGATGGTGGCAGCGGATTTTTATCCCCAAAATCTAGGTTTTTAGGATTGGGGGGGGAGGTTTTATACCAAAGCCTGGAGAGATACAATTTTGGGGTACTTTTGTGGGCCCCCACTTCTGCATTCATCGTGCCAGAGTGGGGAATCAGCCTTGATAGATGTGTTCCTATTTTCTTTATTATAACTATTTCTAACTACTTCTGACACTTTGTTTCTATGTGATGGCTTAGAGCAATCAGTGTCAAGTCACTGAAGGGGAGCTGCAGTGAGCTTGATCTAAACCCATTTCTAATTAAATCACAGGAAGTCCATGGAGCAAATTGTGCAAGTTAAAAATAAACAAAACAGAAACATTTTTAACTAACATTGATTTGAATGTCAGAGGTTGAAAAGCAATTACAAAGATAAGCATATCACATTGTATGTTGAATAAATGATGTTGAACACATTTTTAACATAATATTTGTTCAACTTTGTCTTTAAAGGAGTTTTATTTCTCTGTTGGGGAGTATAAATATTGTGCCACTATCAACTGATGATGCCAATGATCTGCATATAAAGCAATAAAACTAGAACTTGAGTTGGGTGAATTGGTACTGGTTGGAACCCTTGGAAGGATATTTTTAAAATAAGCTCCCAATCATATACTTCAAAATCTCAGGTAAATATAAAACAGTAAAGCTCCAGATGTTTTGATTTGGTGATGGCCTGAAAAATGTGAACCAAAAATAATTAATGCAGTAATGCCTGCCTAAGTTTGCAGACAGCCTCAAATAATAGCAGTCAGAAATGTGAATTGCATCATTTCCCTACATAAAGGTATTAAATCTGACACTGAAAGATGTATATTTAAAGGTTAGCAGTAGATAGCAGACTGATACGGTTGTTGAAGGATATCAATGATAATGCAGAGGCAGACGTGAGAGTTGGGAAGTTGGTTTAGAACGAGTAGAGGTACAAGACAAGAAGATCCAATGTCACCGAGTATCTTCATCATGCACCTAGAGAGATGGACAAGATCAAGGAAGAGGTAGAAGGGATATCGGTGCACAGGATGAGAATTAACAACTTGAGGTTCATGGATGATATAGTTATCATCGAGGAAGATGAAGAGAAGCTAGTGAGAACAGTGCAGGTGCTAAATGAGGAAGGGAAGGGGTATGGACTGATTATGAATATCGATAAAATGCAGACAATGGTATTTGGAGATAAGGAAATAGGAAGGAAGATCAGTGAAGATGGGATCAAACTAGAGAATGCAGAGAAGTTCACGTATTTGGGGAGCAACATGACGTATGATCTAGACTGTAAGAATGAAAAAGAGACTAGCGAAAACAAGAGTGAGTTTGAAAACGATGGATAAGATCTGGAAAAGTAAAGTGATTAGCTGAGGAACAAAGCTGAGCATCTTGAAAATGTATTTAGTAGCATGTTGTACAGATGTGAGACATGGGTGATAATGAAAGATTTGAAGAGAAGGATATTGGCATTTGAGTGGAGTTGTTACAGAAAGATCCTGAGAATAGGATGGATGCAGAAGGTCACCAACGAGGAATTATATAGGAAGATACAGCCGAAAGAGAACCTACTGCAGAAGGTTATACAACGGAAGTTACAGCTATTTGGGCATATCTGCAGAATGAACAATGAGCGAAAAGTTAAGACCCTGGTATTTGGCATAATGGATGGTCCGAATAGGAGAGGCAGACCCCACAGAGAATGGGAAGATGATATAGTAGATTGGTGCAGAGCTAGTCTACAGAAACTAAGCCACTCCACACTAGACAGGGAAAGATGGAAGGAAATAGTGAGGGAAGCATCAGACACCAATGGGCGTTGAGCCCATGGTTGTTGATGATGATGATTGTTAACTATTTAAGTTCTGAAGAATCTAAAAACAGGCTCACCAATACCATCATTCCAAAATTTTAATTATTAGTGATTGCTTCAATTGACTGTACAATAGAATCTTCAATGAAAGGACAGTCAATCTCATATTAATTTGGACTGCATGTTAAATTTAAATTGTTGACTCCAAGTTTAAAGACCTATACAACTTTGTCTATACTGTATTTTACATTTTGTCATCAAAACTAATTAGCAGCCCTTGGAATTTAGGATGGAGATGCTGAGTTGTTTCATGATTGTTTAAATCATGTATTTTAGAAATGTGCATCTATCTGTCTATCTGTGTATCTCTCTGTTCAAGAGCTCCTCCTAGTCTAGGGGTGGGCAATAATTTTTAAAGAGGGTCCACTTCACAAATTTCTGAAGTGGCCCCAGGCTTCACTGGAAGGAGCGGGGTTTTGGGCAGAAGGGTGAGGCCAGGAGACATCTCGTGCTCCCCCGTCCACACATCTTGATTGGTCTGGCGGTGGGGGACCGTGTCTTCACCAAACCCCTTGGTTCGAACTAACGTTACTCCTCATTTTTTGAAGAATAATGTTAGTTTGAACCAAGGGGTTTGGTTCGAACTAACGCATCCCAGTGCACACTTCATGGTTCGAATCAGCTGTGATTCGAACTAGTGCGCCGGCGAGGTCATGCTAATGAAGCGTGGGATATTTAAATCCCCGCTTCATTGACTATTTCAAATGCCTGCATTTGCATCCCTAGTTCGAACTAGGGTGCAAGTATAGACATACCCTTAAAGTGTTATCTGTTAACCCCCTATCTCTTCCCTGAGCGAGTGCAGAAGAATGTCTGAGGTGGACACAAGAGGCAGGGAAAACTCTGAGGTAAACAGCGGGAGTAAACAGTGCAAACGGCCCCCTGCAGGGAGTGCACACGGTCCGAGAGGCCCAGGGACCCAGAAGCTGCACGTGGAGAGAGGGACGCAGCCACAGGAGGGAGCGGGGGGGTGACCATCAAGTGGAGCCTCACGGAGAACGCCCTCTGCTCAGATCGCCGGGCCAGCGGACCAGCTCAGGAGTCAACGCGGGAAGATCAGATAACATGAACTGCCTTCTGCTTGCCTTATCATCCTGCCTGGACTGTAAGTGTGGTTGAGTGTATGAGTGAGATCCCCCTCCCTTCCCAGTTTTAACTTAATAAACAAACCCTTTACACTCCTATGAGGTGGTCCCCTCTCCTTAGTGTTCAAAGTAGTTGCAATCCACATCCCCTTGCAACACATTGGACAAGGAGAAAGCCTCTGACGGCCCCCACCCACCCAAAAAGGGACCGGGGGCAGCAAGATAGCCCCCATGGCCCCAGGGGTGAGGGAGAAACCCCCCAGTGATCCCTCTACTCCAGGATGGGCCACAGGGGAGGTAGAAAGCCACTGGTGGCCTCCCCACCCAGGAGGGGGGAAAGAGAAAAGCTCTGAAGGCCCCAGAGAGGACAGAGGAAGTTCCTGGCTGTCCCCCACCCACCAAGGGAGAGGGAGAAAACTCCCCAGTGGCTCCCCCCTCCTGGCACAACCCCCCCGCCAGCAGCCTTCCTGTACCACAAGGCCCCTTGGTGGCCTCCCCGCAGCTTCAGTGGCTTCCCTACCCCAGGAGGAGCCGGAGCAAGGGAGAAAGCACTGGTATCTCCAGCTACCCTGGGAGGGGCTGGGGCAAGGGAGCCACCCTGGGAGGGGCTGGGACAAGAGAGAAAGCTCCTTGTGATCCCAGAAGGGAGGGAGAAAGCCCTGAGCAGTTCCAGGGGAAGGGGAAAAGCCCCTGACAGGCTCCCTGCCCTAGGAGGGGCTGGCGGGGGGAAGGCAAAACCCCCAGGAGAGGGCAGAGCAAAGGAGAAAGCCTACAATGGGCCTCGCCACCACAGGAGAGGCAGGGGCAAGGGAGAAAGCCCCTAGTGAACCCAAGGGGAGGACGAAAGCCCCTGGCAGCCCCAGGGCAGAAGGCGAAAGTGCCCAGTGGCCACTCCACCCTGGGAAGGGTCAGGGAAAAAGCAAAAGATCTGAGCATCCCCCCTGCCTTCGGAGGGGCTGGGAGGAAGGTGAAAACCCCTGGCAATCCCCCCATCTTGGGAGGTGAAAGCCCCCATGCTCCCTTTCCCCATGAGGGGTGAGGGTAAAAGCCCTAAAGTACCCAGGCATCACCATGTAAGTCTTCTACTAATAAATAAGCTCAAATTTACTGTGCAATTGATAACAGCTTCATCGTCTCTAATGTTCAAATTACAACACTTGGTAGATGCAATACACTGACAAAAGCTCGAGCAAATGTAGTTTTTTAGGCAGACTTCCAACTGACATTTCAGTTAGGCTTCCTACTTCAGATTATGTAATAGCTTTTCTAAAATGTAATGCAATTTCCCTGTGTTTTGTAATTTCACTGTCATGATTCAAGATATTCCCTATTGATTGATCGTATCTAAAAGTTTAGAAAATTCAGCATCCATTGTCTCATTAAAAATATAAATGCAATCATCATGCAAAAATGGCCAAGTGTAATTATATAATATAGCAAGGTGAAATAGCCTATCAGCATGAGAAAGTTGAGAGAGCAGTGGTGATGTGGCTCAGTGAACATGGCCTCATGCACATTTCAACCCACATAAAAGCAGCAAGAGAGAAAATACGGAAAACAGAACTATAAAAAAAACCCCAAAATATGATGATTATGAAAGACAATGAAATCATGCACAAAGAACAGACTGAAGAGCTGATGGAGCTCTACTCTTTGCACTGTCACATTTTTTAATAAATGCATCTTAACTGTAAAAGGCGAAAGCTGAAGAGAAACCATTTAGTACTAAAGACTAGCTCATGTTTGACGCCTTTCAGTAATTTGATTATATGGTCAGAAAGTCTACAGCAGCACTGAAAGCTGTATCCCTCTTTTTGTGTTAACATAAGAGACTGCTCTGCCATTACTCTGGTGAGAGAGAATTTTCCTCAAACACAAAAAGCACAGGTTAGAAACAAGGTATCTGATTAACACAATGTCCAAATACATTTTCTTATATATGCAAAATGCAGACTTATTATAGCAAGGCAGTCTCCCTGCTCCAGAATAAAAAGGGTTAAAGCAGCCCGAGGAGAGGGCCTTGGCTAGGACTAAATCAAGAGAGGGCTTGTGGCAGCCAATCAGAGCTCAGGCGGGCTGTATAAAAGATGGCTGGCCAGGATGGAGACACTCTCAAGCCAAGTCTATACTAGACCTGGAAGGTCATCTTAAGGTACGTGAATAACATAGCTGGAGTCGACATAGCTTATGTCAAGTTTGGCGCTATCTTCACAGTGGGAGGCCAACAGGAACAAACACTTCCCTCAGCCTCTCTTACTCCTTGTGATTTCAGGGAGGGCTGGCACCGACTTGGGGGCACCCTCAGTGTTTCATTTAGCAAGTCTTTACTAGAGCCATTAAATTGAATGCCATAAGTATAGATGTGGTCTCACTCTTCTCTGGAGGGAGAAGGACCTAGCTGCCTGCTAGCATAGGAACCATGGACAGAGCAGTGCTGGGGAAAGGCAAGGTAAGTCAAGGGAGCCCTCGCCTGAGTGGTCCTAGACTGAAGAAACAGACATTTGGATAGTTCCATTTTCATGGAATATACAATATTGATTACAAACTGAAATAATAATTACTTCCTTTTTTTTTTTTAAACCTGCTACCTATTAATTTCATTTGGTGACCCCTAGTTCTTGTTGAAACAAAAGACAGAACTACGTAGCACTTTAAAGACTAACAAGATGGTTTATTAGGTGATGAGCTTTCGTGGGCCAGACCCACTTCCTCAGATCAATATGTGGAAGAAAATTGGCACAACCATATATACCAAAGTGATACAATCAAAAAAATGAACACATGTGAAATTGACAAATCAAATTTTAGAACAGAGTGGAAGTGAGGGGGGAAGGTTAGTGTCTGTGAGGTAATGACATTAGGGGTGAACCACAGTGGTTCAGGGACCTCATAGAGCTGGCTGGGAGGTTAGGTTAAAAAGGTTAGTAAATAAAATACTTTGGCAGATATTCAATGCAGATACTCATTACTACAGAGATATGGTTATTGGATAAAAAAGATTTAAAGGGAAAACTGCTGGCTGGGATTGAGTGGTAGTGGAGGGGGGAGAAGGGCTGATGGCAGTTTCCCTAATAGGTATAAGTGATTGGCACTGACATTGACATCCAAATTAATGTTTTTAATATATCATCTTATTGCAATTCCAAGTTTCTTAGGCTTCTTCCTAATAACATTTACTGGTTTTTTTAACCCAGGAAAAACTTTAAAAACAACAAATGGTCTGGTAGCACTTTAAAGACTAACAAAACATGTAGATGGCATCATGAGCTTTCGTGGGCATGATACCATCTACATATTTTGTTAGTCTTTAAAGTGCTACCAGACTATTTGTTGTTTTTTAAGTTTTTCCTGTTACAGACTAACTCGGCTACCCCTCTGAAATAATTAAGCCAGATTTTCACTAGGACTGCACTAGCACATCAGTTTAAAAATCTCAGGTTTTGAAATCTTAATACTGATTTTAACATTTTACTTCTGACTTTTTAAGATATACCACAGAGTGACCACTGGCTAGCACACATTAGCCTTAGTGCCTTATTTCTAGTGGGTGTTCAAAGCAAAAAGATGATGACTGAGGAGAACTTGATGAATCCTGTAGATATGTATCACACATCTCTCATGATTTACTGAAATGAACAAGAACACCACTGTTAGCAAAATATGCCCTAGGGAATTATGATTATGGTCTTATTGTGCACGCATTATGATAATCATCTAAAAGGATTTATCATTTTAAAACCCTATCCCCCTTACATGTGTAAATCCAAACCCTGAGTCCTAACAAATCAAGGAACAAGCAATAAAAAAAAGATAAAGATGGTTGACTTATCCATTACACTGCAGTTTCTGTCTCTGCAATGCTAGTTAGTATTTAAGAATTTCTATTTCTTGTTTGGGAGTATATCTGAGATAGCAAAATTAAATTATTGGAAAGATTTTACTGAAGCAAAGTCAAACAATACTTAACACCTTTCTGATAGCAGCACAATTACAAATAGCCCATTCAGCTTATGGAAGTACATTTAGTAAATTCAAAGCAAATCTAGCCATATGGACCATGAGAGGAAGTTTTATCGCTTGAGTTAAGCTACCATTCAGTCTGAATCATAAATCCCTCTCTCCATATTACTGATGCTCAGAATAAGGAGAGGATTTAGGCAAGGTGAGCATTTATGCAAGGTGAGCAGTTACAAAGTGTCCACAATAGGTATCTCAATATTTATTATACACACATTATTTTATGAAAGAATTTGTTTTAACTACACAGGGTATCACACAGAATGTTAGAAGTTTAAATTATTTGTTTTTTTGGTGTTATTATTTTTATTTTTATTTTATTTTATTTTATTATTGTTTATTTGTTATTATTGTGTTATTTTGGTGTGGTTTTTAAAATTTCATTGAATTAAACTCATGGAATCAACTATTGAACGTGTTAAACTGAACAAATGTTTCTTGGGTTTCTTTGGTTTCTACATCACTATCAGAGTATGAGAGACTTACTTGCTATAAAGGCCCACTTCTGGATATTGACAGCCATAATGCCCTTTCTTGGGTAGGCTGGGGAGTTGGGTAGCCCCATGCCTCTGCCAGCCAATTAAAGCATCACTATGCTACACTGTTGGATTGTTCAGTCATAAGTAAAAAGGCACAGGATTGGCTGCAAGGCTTGATAACATGCCAGTTTCATATGGGAGATTCTACAAGAAACCTCTTGCCTCCTGCCTTTTCCCAGGATGCCTGTTTCCCTCAGCTTGACAGAGTATTCCTACCAATGTAGTACCGAACTGTGCCATGTACTTCTTCCCCTGGTAGGGAACATAATGTCGACAGAACTCGGCAGTTTTGTCAACAGCGGTAAACCTCACTCTACGAGGAATAACGCCTTTTGTCGACAGAGTTCTGTCGACAAGACGTTATTGCATCTACACTGTCCTTTGCATCTACACTACAAAGCGGCTTGCTTTGTCAACAGAACTGGCTGTAGTCTAGACGCTCTTTGTTGACAGAAGCTTTGTTGACAGATACTTCAACAGTATCTGTCAACAAAGCCTCTGTCAACAAAAGCCTGTAGTCTAGACGTACCAGTAGTGAAGAGAGATGAGCAGTGGCACCAACATGTAAGATGTGATTAAGGATGTGAATGAGTAATTGGTTACCTGGTAAACAGCACCCTTACAGGGTGATGCTTACTGTTAACCAGCAGTTTCGCGGGACCCATGGGATCCCGCTAAATTGGTTAACTGGAAATGGTGCAGCACAACTGCAGAAAGATAGCATGAGAAAAGCACAAAAGCAGCTAATCAGTTTAGTAATCTGAACAATAGGTTGCATAGCAAGTCATGTATATTAGCCAACACTGGTTCACACTTCCAAGCACCTGAAATGATTCGACTCACTCTACAAATATTTGGCGTGACCAACTATTCTCTCTGTCGTTGCGCATATTATAGGCTGGGCAAGTAGCACCACCTATTATTAAGGTTGGCTAGCACTTCCTATCATACTTTTTTCAGTGGTTTGGAACCTGACCAAGCTAACCATTTAGGCCAGGGGAGGGCAAGATACATCTTGCTGGATCTGACCTGCCAAGCCATTGGATCTGGCCCGCAGGCCACCTTGCTGGGACCCTCCGACACAGAGCGGCTGCTGGGCAAGGGGATGTGCTGGCCCAACCGGGTCCACCACACCATGAGCGGAGGGCTACTCTAGGGTTAACCAGTTAAACCTACCATTTAACTGGTTAACATTTTAAATGTTAATTATCATCCCTGTTTTCTCTACTAGAGAAGGTACAATGCTGCAACACGCACACAATTGACTTTTTAGTACTATGTCTCCCAAAGGCATTAACCCTAATTAAGTAAGATTTAGCTTAGTTCAGTAATGCACATCTTAAATCTATAAAGGTTCTTCATGATATTGTCATTCTGATAGAGCCAGTATAGGTCATCATTTAGTGAAGGAGTGTAGTTTCCTGATAAACTGGGTTTGGAAGTGGATTTAGAGGAAGGCATCCCCTAAAGAAGCTGAGGACTGAGGTTGCAGCTTCTAATGTCTGACAGAATAAGGAAACAACCCTTTTCTCCTGCACACTGGAGGCATGTGGGGTCCCAGAATCAGGCTGGGGCCAGGTGTGGAAGGATGAAGACAGTCAAGTTTTTTAAAAAATCACATATAAAATTGCAGAGAAAATTATTTACTGGATTATAGCAAATAAAAGCTCATTTATTCTTTGCAGTTTAAATCAAGAAAAAATAAAATCAAACAGTATTTCAGCCTGTGTGCCTGGACCCTCAGTGGGAGCAGTAGATTAAGAAGAATTGGCATCTGAGGCTATTGAACTGAATAATGAAAGACAGAGTGGTTAGATACTACATGGAAGCTTTCACAAGCATTATTGTTGCTAAAGCTGTTGGAATTCAGGGAGAAACCAAGGACTTCATTTTAGAACAGAGTCAATCAAGAACCTTTTCCAAGCACAAAATAAATGTGAATTGAAATAAAACAGGAATTAAGTTTTACTCATAAAGATGCAAATATCTTTTAACCAACTTCTTTCAGTTACTTCAGGGAGTAGCTGAGTTAGCCTGTGCAGGTAAACTGAAAAACCAACAAATAGTCTGGTAGCACTTTATAGACTAACAAAATATGTAGATGGTATCATGAGCTTTCGTGGGCACAGCCCACTTCTTCTGATGAGCGATGTTTTGTTAGTCTATAAAGTGCTACCAGACTATTTGTTGGTTTTTTCCAGTTAGTAACTCGGGGCATGTCTACACTGGTAAATTATTCTGAAATAAGTTATTTTGAAATAATAACTCCTGAAATAGCTATTTCAAAATAGTGAGTCCACACAAGGCACCATCAAAATAGTGCAGAATTATATCGAACCAGCATGTCCACACTCATTGGAGCCTGAATCACATTTAAAGCCCCTGGAAGAGCTCCTGGGAGGGCATCAGGAGAGCAGTCACTTCCTATAGCTGCTTCCTGGGGCTCCTTGCTACAGCTGCATCTCACATGCTACTTCTCCACTGCCTACCCCCTCGAGGGACAGCAAACTCATGCTGTATGATTTGGTTGCCCTTGCTTAGCACTTCCTATCATACAATACTTTTTCAGTGGCTTGGAACTTGGCCAAGCATCTATAAAACAATGGGAAACTAGCAATTTCTTTGTCTTTGGCTGGCATGGCACACCCAAGAAAATGAACCAGAGACTTCAGGGAGAAGGAACTTCCCTGGATTGAAGACTTAGCTGGAATAAGAACAGTTTCAGGGTGAGTTTGTAATAAGTTTGTACTGTGGTTTTAATGTTAGAATTAGCTAAGTGTTTTCTGTTTTTTAAATTTGTAATCTACTGTGCTCTGCCTGTTCTCACTTATAACCACGTAAATACCACTGCTTGTAATTAATAAAATTTGGACCTGAAGAGGTTGAAAAAGCCTCTTTCAAAAAAGAGCATCTAGACTACAACCAGTACTTTTGAAAAAGTAAGCCGTTTTTATATTTTCAAGACAAAAAAAAGAAAAAGCAAGCCGCTCTTTTTAAAGAGAGCACCCAGGCAGTCTGGATGCTCTCTTTCGAAAAAGCACAGTTTGCATTACATAGCGCCTTTTTTCGAATGAGCACTTTTGAAAAAAGGCGTTCTTCCTTGTAAAACGAGCTTTTCCATGGTCGAAAGAACGCGGCAGCCGTCTAGACACAGGGGAAGTTTTTTGGAAAAAAGGCCACGGTATGTCTAGACTACAGGGTTTTTTTGAAAAGTGGCCTTTTTTTGAAAAAACTTCCCCTGCATCTAGATGGCTGCCGTGATCTTTCGACCATGGAAAACCTCGTTTTACAAGGAAGAACGCCTTTTTTCGAAAGTGCTCTTTTGAAAAAAGGTGCTATGTAATGCAAACTGTGCTTTTTCGAAAGAGAGCATCCAGACTGCCTGGGTGCTCTCTTTAAAAGAGCGACTTCTTTCTTTTTTTGTCTTGAAAATATAAGCGACTTGCTTTTTTGAAAGTACTGGTTGTAGTCTAGAAGCTCTTTTTTGAAAGAGGCTTTTTCGAAAGTATCTGTCGAAAAAGCCTCTTTCGAAAGAGGCTTGCAGTCTAGATGTAGCCGTAGTGTGGATGCTGCCCTTTTTATTTCAAAATAAGGGGAATTATTTCGAAGTAACTCCCCAGTGTAGACATACCCTCAGTCTACTTTAATGAGATATAGCAGCTATATTTATTTCCCTTATCTCTCTCCTGCCATTCATCTCCACCCTCTGACAAACAGTATATCTTATCATATTTATCATATAAAATTGCAATGGCAAACCATGCATTAAGTTTATTATGTTCTGCTAATTCTCACTTCTAGAACTAAAGGCAACTGACTAAATGATCCTTTATTAGTATTAATATTTATTATGTATAAAGCATCATATTAATATTCATGGTCACTTTCTTCCAGCTTAAATTATTCTCTGAAAAGGTTTGACATATATTTTACAAAAAGCTTTCAAGAAAAAGCTCTTTTACTTCAGTGTTTTCTGGCGAGTGCCTTGCTTGATATAAACATATACAGAAAAATACCAAATATAGTAATACCAAATACCGCATAGTGTGCTCCATCTACAGTGCAAACTTACACTAAGGGTAATCTTTACAACACTTCTATGAACAAGAACATATTTTTCATTTTTTACTGATGGAAAAGAGGCTGAGAGGTTAAGCACAGCTTCACAGGTGATTAATCAGCCCCACCCAATCACAGGCTCAGGGCTCCCTGCACGGGGAAGGGGTTGGGAAGCATGAGACAAGGCAGGATTAGAATTCAAAATGCTTCATCCAGTCTTATGTTCAGTCTACATCTTTCCATCATTGACTCCTATGTAAATCATATACTATAACAAAAAAGAAACGTTAAGAAGGTATTCTTTTCTATAAAGGGAATTTAAAACATTTCCTGAAGAAACTTGTGCCAAACATATACTATGTTTTTCAAAAGTCTGCATATTTTATTTTCAGTGTCCATTATTTTCAGTTTCAGTGTCATGTTGCTCTCTAATGAATACATTCTACAGATGTTGGAAGTAAAGGATATTTAAAATTCAAATTAAATTATGGCTCTAATAGCTACTAGGTTTAAAACTACACAATCCATCATTTTAGCACTTTTGAATTCAATCCAGTAGTGCATCCGTGGCTCAGTGGTTCTGTAATCAAATTAATCCCAAAATGTTTTTTTAAATATAAATATAATTTTAATTTTAAAATAAGATTTTAAAGGAACTGGTTCATTTGTTCCTATGTCAGCAAGTTGTGCATGTAATTCAAGATAGGGACAAATACTTTAAAAAATCAGAAAGAAAAGAACAGCCATACTGGGTCAGACCAAAGATCTACTTAGCCTGATATCCTATTTTCTGACAGTGGCCAATGCTAGGTGCTTCAGAGGGAATTAACAGAACAATATAAGGACATAAGAATATAAGAACATAAGAAAATGAAACTTCACACCACAGAGCATTTGTAAAATACAACGTATTCCTAAAATGGGAATCAAAGAGCAGAGCTGGGGAAGTAAGGGTTCATGGAATATAAGTAGTAGATCCAAACTACCTAGACACACGTCATGGGGTGTGTCTAGACTACATGGCTCCGTCGACAGAGCCATGAAACGAGGTTTACAGGAGCAGTCGACTAAGGCTTCCCTTGTCGACCGCGCCGCGTCTAGACTGCCGTGCTGTGCTGGATCAGCTGATTGTCGGCACAGCGTGGCAGCCATTTTTATTTTAATGAAGCGGGAATTATTTAAATCCCCGCTTCTTTGACTATGTCGAATAAACTACTTTACATGGCTCCGTTGACACCCATGGAGCCATAAACTCAAAATCCTAAAAATGTCACTTCATGCTCATAGTTTTTAAGTAGGAAGCCATGGAAAGAATAAAATAGAATTTAGACCAGGTCATTTACTTAGATGTTACTTTGGATTATTATGAATGAACTATTTCCTCAGTCTTTCCTCATTCTTTACCATTTCTGTCCATCTATCTATCTATCTATCTATCTATCTATCTATCTATCCAGCTCAGAACATTGTTAATAGTGATGACTGAACTTGTCTTGAAAATATAAGATGACCTGAACTGATTATTTTAACATTTTATCCACATTTTAACTTAGGAAGAAATGGCTTGATTCTTTTTAAAGCTCAATATTTGAGCACAAAACCAACTCCCTAATTTAAGGTAGTGAAATAACTAAGAATTTATTTGGAAGAATAAAAAAGCTGTTTTCTTGTGGCTTTCATTTGATTAAGTACTGGATTCCACGTAGGGTATGCAGCCAGGTTCATTTTAACATGATTACCTTTGGCAGGCAGTTACAATAAAATATAGGAACTTTCGAAAGTATGGTGTTGTTTCAGTAAATATAAACTCTGACTGTTTTCTGCTGATAGACATGGTATAAGCTGATCTATGGTTTGAGTTTTACATGATAAATGGTCTGACCTGTTAATCACCCTGACCCATTTTACTCTTTCCTGCACAGTGGAGGCCCATGAAGTCCCAGAAACATTAACCCTTCCTGCCCCATTCCATTTTTAATGAACCATTTCATTTTTTAACAAAAGGGTAGGATAGATTCTGTCAGATAATGCATTTGTATTACATAGCTGTATATGCTACAGTAGGACACATACTATTGTAAACACTTCTTTCCATCCACTGATAATTTTTAAACTAAGTATGTGGAAATATTTAAAAAGCTATTTGTGCAAAGCCATACATACACAAATCCATGGGTCTGGATTTAATGCATCTGAGGGTACTGAGGGAGTTGGCAAATGTCACTGCAGAGCCTTTGGCTATTATCTTAGAAAACTTGTGGAGATCGGCAGAGAACCCAGATAATTGGAAAAAGGCAAACGTAAAGCCCATCTTTAAAAAAGGGAAGAAGGACAATCCAGAGAACTACAGACCAGTCAGCCTTATCTCAGTCCCCAGAAAAGTCATGGAGGGGGATCCTCACGGAATCCATTCTGAAGCACTTGGAAGAGGGGAAAGTGACCAGGAATAGTCAACATAGATTCACAAAAGGCAAATCATGCCTGACCAATTTGATTAGCTTCTGGCTAATGAAGTAACTGGCTCTGTGGACATGGGGAAGTCAGTGGATGTGATATACCTTGACTTTAGCAAAGCTTTTGATATGGTCTCCTCCAATATTCCTGACAGCAAGTTAAGGAAGTGAGGATTGGATAAATGGACTGTAAGGTGGATAGAAAGCTGGCTAGATTGTCTTGATGTCTGGTTGGTGGTTGGTATCAAACGAAGTGCTCCAAGGATCGGTTCTAGAGCCGGCTTTGTTTGACATCTTTATTAATGACCTGGATGAGGGGATGGATTGCATCCTCAGCAAGTTCACAGATGACACTAAGCAAGTGGGAGAGGAAGATACATTGGAGGGTAGGGATAAGGTCCAGAGCGACCTAGACAAATTGGAGGATTGGGCCAAAAGAAATCTGATGAGGTTCAACAAGGACAAGTGCAGAGTCCTGCACTTGGGATGGAAGAATCCCAAGAATTGTTACAGGCTGGGGACCGACTGACTAGTTTGCAGTTCAGCAAAAAAGGACCTGGGGATAACAGTGGATGAGAAGTGGATATGAGTGTGCCCTTGTAGCCAAGAAAGCTAATAGCATATTAGGGTGCATTAGGAGAAGCATTGCCAGCAGATCTGGAGAAGTGATTATTCCCCTTTATTCAGCGCTAGTGAAACCACATCTGTAGTATTGCATCCAAATCTGGGCCCCCCATAACAGAAAGGATGTGGGCGCATTGGAGAGGGTCCAGCGGAGGGCAACCAAAATGATTAGGGGGCTGGAGAACATGACCTATAAGGAGAGGCTGAGGGATGTGGGCTTATTTAGTCTGCAGAAGAGAAGAGTGAAGGGGGATTTGATAGGAGACTTCAACTACCTGAAGGGAGGTTCCAAAGGGGATGGAGAGAGGCTGTTCTCAGTAGTGACGGATGGCAGAACAAGGAGCAATGGTCTCAAGTTATAGCGGGGGAGGTGTAGGTTGGAAATTAGGAAAAATTATTTCACTGGGAGGGTGGTGAAGTACTGGAATGGGTTACCTAGGGAGGTGGTGGAATCTCCATCCCTAGAGGTTTTTAAGTCCCAGCTTGACAAAGCCCTGGCTGGGATGATTGAATTAGGGTTGATCCTGCCTTGGGTAGGGGGCTGGACTCGATGACCTCCTGAGGTCTCTTCCAGCCATAGGATTCTATGATTCTATGAAAGGTTCATGATTGTCAGTTTGAAACTTTTGAATCAACTGACCAATGTACTATTTTTGGCATATCATTAAGGCATATATCATTAAGGCTATACATGTTAAGAAATTACTCATTTCTCGTTTTGACTCATCTGAAGAAATTTCATTTGGAAATATGTAATTGTTTATAGTGCACAACAGTATATTACAGTGGCCATCAGCAAAAACTAAATATTCACAGGTCTCGGTCCCTGCAGTAGCAGAAGACACTATGGGAAAAGAGGCACAGGAGAGCAGTAAACTCTGGGGGGATGTTTACACTAGCCCCCTAGTTCGAACTAGGGAGGCTAATGTAGGCATTCGAACTTGCAAATGAAGCCCGGGATTTAAATATCCCGGGCTTTATTTGCATGTTCCCGTCCGGTCGCCATTTTTAAATGCCACTAGTCCGGACTAACTGCTGGCGGATACACGCGGCAGTTAAACGGTAATTCGAACTAAGTCCTTAGTTCGAATTACCTGTTACTCCTCCTGGAATGAGGCTTCATTTGCAAGTTCGAACTAGGGGGCTAGTGTAGACATACCCTGAGTTATTAAGGGGAAGCTTTCCTTTCTGGTTTAACCATGCATCATAGTGTAATGTTCACAAGCAGCATGTATGTGTTTTATTTTTATCATGAAAGCTGGTGTTTCTAGTTAACAATGGATAGGTTTGAGGGGGAGCAGGCTTTGTGGATTCCCCTCCGTACAATCCCAATTATGATTATGCTGTGGTGGCTGACCCAATGTACCTACTCAGTACAACTAAGGCTGTGTCTAGACTGCCGCTTTTTGTCAGAAAAAGGTACGCCAATTGCGCTCCGCAATTTCCATACCTTTTTCCGATTGTTTTTTCAGAAGAGTCTACACTGGGCCAAATTTCAGAAAAACCTCCTCTTTTGGAAGAGCCCTTATTCCTCATAAAATGAAAGAGCACATCTTCTCTTCTACAAAAAATGTCAGAAGAGCAGATGCACTCACTTCAGAGTCTAGACATAGCTTCAGGGTAAAATCCTGAGAGGCGAAAGAACATATTATCCTTACTGCATAGGGAGGTGTTGATGACAGTACACAAGGACAGAGTAAACAAAACTGGGATTTGCCCAAGCAGCCAGGTACCTAATACTTGGGATAATTGAAAGGCTGCCTTCCTCATCTGTGGAGGTGTTTATATTACAGGCCTAATTAGGTGGGCACACAATACATTTGGAGGCATGTCGTGGTTTAATAATGATTAATAGTTTTGTTTAAGGACAGCAACACAATCAGGGATCTGGTGGGACATACCTCATCATACACTGCTAGGAGTGGATGACACTAAGAGGGCCAGAAGTTCACACAGACAGTGTTTGTTCATACTGCAGCAAGCTCAGGAGGGGCCAGAGTCACGTAATAATATGTGCTGGGCGTTAATATGTGCTGGGCCAGTGTGACAGGGGAAGGGAGGGAGGAAACAAGAATGGGGGTGTCTCTAGGTATGGTTTGGTTATGGTGGAATGAGGTCTAGGACACAGCACAAGCAAGGAATCTGGTTTAATCTGGTAAATATAACTGTACCTCTTCGAAATAGTGACCATAATGTAATAAAATTTAATATCCCTGTGGTGGGAAAAACACCTCAGCAGCCCAACACTGTAGCATTTAATTTCAGAAAGGGGAACTACACAAAAATAAGGAAGTTAGTTAAACAGAAAGGTACAGTGGACAAAAATAAAATCTCTGCAAGATGCATGGAAATTTTTCAAAGACACCATAATAGAGGCCCAACTTAAATGTATACCCCAAATTAAAAAACACAGTAAGAGAACCAAAAAAGTGTCACCATGGCTTAAAAACCAAGTAAAAGAAGCAGTGACAGACAAAAAGCCATCTTTTAAAAAGTGGAAGTCAAATCCTAGTGAGGAAAATAGAAAGGAGCATAGACTATGTCAAATTAAGTGTAAAAATATAATAAGAAAAGCCAAAAAGGAGTTTGAAAAACAGCTAGCCAAGAACTCAAAAAGTAATAGCAAAATGTTTTTTAAGTACATCAGAAACAGGAAGCCTGCTAAACAACCAGTGGAGCCACTGGACAGTTGAAATGCTAAAGGAGCACTCAAAGATGACAAGGTCATTGCAGAGAAGCTAAATGAATTTTTTGCTTCAGTCTTCATGGCTGAGGATATTGGGGAGATTCCCAAACAAGATCCATTCTTTTTAGGTGAAAAATCTGAGGAATTGTCCCAGATTGAGGTGTCATTAGAGGAGGTTTTGGAACAAACTGATAAACTTAACAGTAACAAGTCACTAGGACCAGATGGCATTCACCCAAGAGTTTTGAAAGAACTCAAATGTGAAATTGCGGAGCTATTAACTGTGGTTTGTAACCTATCCTTTAAATCAGCTTCCACACCTAATGATAGCTAACATGATGCCAATATTTAAAAAGGGTTCTAGAGGTGATCCTTGCAATTACAGACTGGTAAGTCTAACGTCAGTACCAGGCAAATTAGTTGAAACTATAGTAAAGAACAAAATTGTCAGACACATAGATGAACATAATCTGTTGGGGGAAAGTCAACATGGTTTCTGAAAAGCGAAATCATGCCTTACTAATCTGCTAGAAGCTTCAGGAGGTAGGTGAGTTAGTCTGTTACAGTTCTTTGAGGGGGTCATCAAACATGTGGATGGGGGGATCCAGTGGATATAGTACACTTAGATTTCTAGAAAGCCTTTGACAAGTTCCCTCACCAAAGGCTCGTAAGTAAAGTAAGTTGTCATGGAATAAGAGGGAAGGTCTTTCATGGCTTGATAACTGGTTAAAAGACAGGAAACAAAGGATAGGAATAAATGGAAAGTTTTCAGAGTGGAGAGAGGTAACTAGTGGGGTCCCCCAAGCGTCTGTCCCAGGACCGATCCTATTCAACTTACTTATAAATGATCTAGAGAAAGGGGTAAACAGTGAGGTGGCAAAATTTGCAGATGATAATAAACTGCTCAAGATAGTTAAGATCAAAGCAGGCTGTGAACTGTTTCAAAAAGATCTCATCAAACTAAGTGATTGGGCAACAAAATGGCAAATGAGATTTAATGTTGATAAATGTAAAGTAATGCATATTGGAAAAAATAATCTGAACTATATATACAATATGATGGGGACTAATTTGGCTACAACTACTCAAGAGAGATCTTGGAGTCATTGTGGACAGTTCTCTGAAAACATCCACTCAGTGTGCAGAGGCAGTCAAAAAAGCAAATAGAATGTTAGGAATAATTAAAAAAGGGATAGAGAATACGACAGAAAATATCTTAATGCCTCAATATAAAACCATGGTATGCCCACATTTTGAATTCTGCATACAGATGTGGTCACCTGATCTCAAAAAAGATATATTGACATTGGAAAAGGTACAGAAAAGAGCAACAAAAATGATGAGGGGTATGGAATGGGTCCCATATGAAGAGAGATTAAAAAGACTTGGACTTTTCATCTTAGGGTATGTCTAAACTACATCCCTCTGTCGAAAGAGGGATGTAAATTAGGCAAATCGAAAGTGCAAATGAAGGGTTTTTCTAATGTGAAAGCGTCGTCTAGATGTGGCTGTTTCGAAACCCTTCCCCCCTTTTTCAAAAGATCCCATACTCCTCAAAAAATGATCCTAAAAAAATGAGGAATATGGGATCTTTCGAAAAAGGTGTTTTTTTTTTAAAGAACCGTGTCTAAATGGTGCTTTCACTTTCGAAAAACCCTTTTTTGAAAAAGCGCTTAGACATCATTATGTAAATGAAGCTGTGGATATTTAAATCCCCGCTTCATTTGCACTTTTTTTTGCCTAATTTACATCCCTCTTTTGACAGAGGGATGTTGTTTAGACATAGAAAAGAGGAGATTGAGGGGGGAATATGATAGAAGTCTATAAAATTATGACTGGTATGGAAAAAGTGAATAAGGAAAAGTTATTTACTTATTCCCACAATATAGGAACTAGGGGTCACCAAATGAAATTAATAGAGAGGAGGTTTAAAACAAACAAAAGGATGTTTGTCTTCACTCAGCACACAGTCAGCCTGTGGAACTCTTTGCCAGGCAATGTGGTGAAGGCTGGAACTATTACCCAGGATGGGTGGAAACGGTGTCCCTAGCCTCTGTCTGGAAGTGCGTGACAGGGGGAGGGATCACATGAGGATTACCTGTTGTGTTGCCTCCCTCTGAGGCATCTGGTATTTGCCACTGTTGACAGACAGGATACTGGGCTAGATGGACTTGGTCTGACCCAGTATGGCCGTTCTTATGTAGGAAGAGGGACAAGCTGTGGGTGGTGCAATTGGCCTGGGCACCAATGCCAGTTAAGCCTGCATGGGTCATATTTGTGAGAGGGTTTACAGAGGTATTTTGGATTCTTTTTATGTGGAATAGTATCCATGAGATGTCAAAAAAAAATTAACTCCATAAGAGGGATGGTACATGTTGTTCAGGAAAAGATTGCACCGGAATTAAGGGAGGGTAAGATAGCCAAGCCAAATTACCAATAGCAAACTTGAAAATTCCCACCCAGGGTTTGGTCCCCCAGAAGACTCCAGGGATATATCAATTAATTCATCACCTGTCATACCCATGAGTTGGCCCTGTTAACAATGGAATAGATCTGGTGCTATGTTCCTTGCACTCTTCTTCCATTGACAAAAACTTTTGTATGGTTAGGGCTTGTGGTCCTAACGGCTAATGGCTAAGTGCAGCATCAAGTCAGCTTGTTGACTGCTGTCAGTGCACCTATTCAACCTGATGGGTTACTTTTTTGAAGGGCAGTTTTATTTTGACAAGGCCATGCCCATGGGCTGTTGGCATCCTGTGCAGCATTTGAAAAGTCTGGTACAATATTGCAGTGGGCAGTGGAACCATGGAGTGCGTTATTTAGATAATTTTTTGTTTGCAGAATGAGCCAGGTCTGATGAATGTATTCACCTGGTGGACTCATTTCATATCCTGGCTAATCATTTGGGGAATGAAAAAACAGAGGGCCTTTCTGGGGCTGAGCCAGACATCAGGGAGGGCATATCATGCCTCCCTCTGAATAAGCTTGAAGAGCTATTGGGAATAGTCAGGAGAGCATTAAGAGCTAAAACTCATGCTGTGAGGCTGCAATCTCTTTTGGAGCATCTGAACTTTGAATGCAGCATTGTCACTCCAGGACGGGCTTTTTGTGCCTGAGGGTGCATCTACACTGCACCGTTATTTCAGAATAACTAGTGTTATTCTGAAATAACAATGCGAGTGCTACACAGCTATTCTGTTATTTCAAAATAATGTCAAAATAATGGGTGGCTTATTCCGACTTCTGTAAACCTCATTCCATAAGGAATAACTCCTCTTCTGAAATAGCTATTGCGAAATAGCTTCAGTGTGGATGCTTCACTGCTGCTATTTCAAAATAGCTCTTCACCGGGGCCATTTAAAGTAATTTCTCCCCATTGCTTCCTGGGGCTCTAAATTGAGATAGCGTGTCCACATTACGGGAGCCTGCCTCAGACTCATTTTGAGGCTTCCCTGTAGTATGGACGCTTTATTTTGAAATAAGCTGTTTTGGAATATAGACTCATAGACTTTAAGGTCAGAAGGGACCATTATGATCATCTAGTCTGACCCCCTGCACAATGCAGGCCACAGAATCTCACCCACCCACTGCTAGAATAATCCTCTCACCTGTGTCTCAGATATTGAAGTCCTTGAAATGATGGCTCAAAGACCCCAAGATGCAGAGAATCCTCCCGCAAGTGACCCGTGCCCCATGCTACAGAGGAAGGCGAAAAACCTCCACGGCCTCTGCCAATCTACCCTGGAGGAAAATTCCTTCCCAACCCCAAATATGGCAATCAGCTGAACCCTGAGCATGTGGGCAAGACTCACCAACCAGACACCCAGAAAAAAGTTCTCTATAGCAACTCCTATCTTCCCACCATTGGCCTATTTACCACTGATAGTGAAAGGTCAATTAATTGCCAAGATCATGTTACCTCATCAACCATCCCCTTCATAAACCCATCTAGCTTTATCTTGAAGCCAGATAGGTCTTTTGCCCCCACTACTTCCCGTGGAAGGCTGTTCCAGAACTTCACTCCTCTGATGGTTAGAAACCTTCGCCTAATTTCGAGTCTAAACTTCCTAATAGCCAGCTTATAACCATTTGTTCTTGTGTCCACATTGGTATTGAGCTTAAATAATTCCTCTCCCTCCCTGGCATTTATCCCTCTAATATTTTTAAAGAGAGCAATCATATCTCCCCTCAGCCTTCTTTTGGTTAAGGTAAACAAGCCAAGTTCCTTGAGTCTCCTTTCATAAGACAGGTTTTCCATTCCTCGGATCATCCTAGTGGCCCTTCTTTGTACCTGTTCCAGTTTGAATTCCTCCTTCTTAAACATGGGAGACCAGAACTGCACACAGTATTCCAAATGAGGTCTCACCAATGCCTTGTATAACGGCACTAACACTTCCTTATCCCTACTGGAAATACCTCACCTAATGCATCCCAAGACCATATTAGCCTTTTTCACAGCCGTGTCACAATGGCGGCTCATAGTCATCCTGTGATCAACCAGGACTCCGAGGTCCTTCTCCTCTTCCGTTACTTCCAACTGATGTGTCCCCAGCTTATAACTAAAATTCTTGTTATTAATCCTAAATGCATAACCTTACACTTCTCACTATTAAATTTCATCCTATTACTACTACTCCAATTTACAAGATCATCCAGATCTTCCTGTATGATATCCCGATCTTTTTCTGAATTGGCAATACCTCCCAACTTTGTGTCATCCGCAAACTTTATTAGCACACTCCCACTTTTAGTGCCGAGTTCAGTAATAAAAAGATTAAATAACAATGGTCCCAGAACTGATCCCTGAGGAACTCCGCTAGTAACCTCTCTCCAGCCTGACAGTTCACCTTTCAGTATGACTTGCTGTAGTCTCCCCTTTAACCAGTTCCTTATCCACCTCTCAATTTTCATATTGATCCCCATCTTTTCCAATTTAACCAATAATTCCCCCATGTGGTACTGTATCAAATGCCTTACTGAAATCGAGGTAGATTAGATCCACTGCATTTCCTTTATCTAAAAAATCTGTTACTTTCTCAAAGAAGATCAGGTTGGTTTGGCACGATCTACCTTTTGTAAAACCATGTTGTAATTTGTCCCAATTGCCATTAACCTCAATGTTCCTAACTACTTTCTCCTTCAAAATTTTTTCCAAGACCTTGCATACTACAGATGTCAAACTAACAGGCCTGTAGTTACCCGGGTCACTTTTTTTCCCTTTCTTAAAAATAGGAACTATATTAGCAATTCTCCAGTCAAATGGTACAACCCCTAAGTTTAGAGATTCATTAAAAAATTTTGCTAATGGACTTGCAATTTCATGTGCCAGTTCCTTTACTATTCTTGGATGAAGATTATCTGGGCCCCCCTGATTTACTCCCATTAAGATGTTCGAGTTTGGCTTCTACCTCGGATTTGGTAACATCTACCTCCAGATCCTTATTCCCATTTGTTATGTTGCCATTATCCCTAAGCTATTCATTAGCCTCATTAAAGACTGAAGCAAAGTATTTGTTTAGATATTGGGCCATGCCTAGATTATTCTTAACCTCCACTCCATCCTCAGTGATTAGCGGACCCACTGCCTCTTTTTTTGTTTTCTTCCTATTTATATGGCTATAAAACCTTTTACTATTGGTTTTAATTCCCTTTGCAAGGCTAAAAGTCATGCAGAGTTGGACCTTTCTCATTTTGTCCCTACATGCTCGAACCTCAATAAGGTAGCTTTCTTTGCTGATCCCTCCCATCTTCCACTCCTTATATGCTTTCTGCTTTTTCTTAATCACCTCCCTGAGATGCTTGCTCATCCAACTTGGTCTAAAACACCTATCTATACATTTTTTCCTCTTTCTTGGGATACAGGGTTCTGATAGCTTCTGCAACTTTAACTTAAAATAATCCCAGGACTCCTCCACTTTTAGATCCATAAATTCTTTAGTCCAATCCACTTCCCTAACTAATTTCCTTAATTTATTAAAATTAGCCCTTTTGAAATCAAAAACCCTAGTCTCAGATTTATTTTTGTTTTTCCTTCCATTTAGTTTGAACTGAATTAGCTCACGAATGCTCGAGCCAAGGTTGTCCCCTACAACCATTTCTTCTATGAGGTCCTCACTACTCACCAAAACCAAATCTAAAATGGCTTCCCCCCTTGTTGGTTCAACAACTACTTGATGAAGGAATTCATCAGCTATCACATCTAGGAAAATCTGAGCCCTATTACCAGTATTTGTTCTCCAGTCTATATCTGGAAAGTTGAAGTCTCCCATGATTACACAGTTTCCATTAGTATTTACTTCTTTAAAAACATTAAAGAGGTCTCTATCCGTATCCAAATTAGATCCTGGTGGTCTATAGCACACCCCAAGCACTATCCCAAGGGAGGATCTAATAGTTTTCTTCCCCAATGTGATTTTTGCCCAGACAGACTCTGTCTTCTTCATTCCTTCACTTTTTAATTCTTTGCAATCTACCTCATCATTGATATACAATGCTACTCCACCACCTTTACCTTTATTTCTGTCTTTCCTAAACAGCACATACCCTTCAATACCTGTACTCCAGTCATGCCTAGTATTCTACCATGTTTCTGTTATTCCTATAATATCTGGTTTCACTTCCTGGACCAGTAGCTCTAGTTCCTCCATTTTGTTACTTAGGCTCCTCGCATTGGTGTACAAACATCTTAATTTTTGCTGTTTCACCTCACTCACATTCTTTACCCCATTTGGCATGGACATTGTACCTTCAATATGACCTATTAGACTAGTATCCACTCTGCCCTTCCTCCTTATGTCCACTCTCCTACCCCCGGCTATATCCTTTCTTACTTCGTTTTCCTCCCTCTCAATGCTAAAATCCGGCGTAGAGATTACCTGGACATCTCCCAACCGTCTCCCCCAAATTCCTAGTTTAAAGCTCTCTTAATCAGTTGTGCCAGCCTCCATCCTACAAGTCTGTTTCCTTCCCTACTTAGGTGAAATCCATCCCAAGAGAACAGTCCTCTGTCCGTGAATGCCTCCCAGTGGCCATACATCCCAAAGCCCTCCTTATAGCACCACTGCCTGAGCCACCTATTGAGCATCATAACCCTATCACACCTTTGTTGCCCTTCTCTAGGAACAGGCAGAATCCCACTAAAAATCACCTGAGCCTCGATTTCCTTAAGCGTCCTCCCCAACCTGGCATAGTCTCCCTTGATTCGTTCCAGCGAGAATCTAGCCGTATCATTTGTTCCTACATGAAGGATGATCAATGGATTCTTTCCCGCTCCCTTTAGGATCCTCTTCAACCTTAGTTCCACATCCCGTATCTTAGCACCTGGCAGACAGCACACCCTTCTGTTCTCTGGATCAGCTCTGGTTACAGGCCTGTCTATTCTTCTCAATAAGGAGTCCCCAATCACCTGCCTTTTCCTGGTGACAGTGCGATTCTCTGGTCTATCCCTTGTTTCCTCTGGCTGCAAGTCCTTTCCATTCCTATCTTCCCTTGTAATCTTCTTCAACCCATCCTTGATCCTCCTGGTACTCATTATTGGTGTTGTCTCCATCGACTCTTCCCCTTTATGTATGGGACTAGCCACTCTTCTCTTCTTCCTTGCCTTTCCACCTTCAGTGGCCACCTGCTGTATCCCTTCTCCATTCTCCAACTCCGCATACCTGTTCTTGAGCTCTATTTCTCCTTCACTGGCCCATCTTTTCCTCTGCCTGGTTCTCATAGTCACATGCTTCCACTGTCCATTTTCTTCGCCCAGCAGTCCCCTTCAGAGGCCTTTGATCCTGCTTCAGTCTGCATGTCTAAGCTTTCCCCTTCAGCCACCTCATGCCTTTGCTCCATCATCTGCTCAAACCCCCTTCTAAACTTGACCAGAGTTTCCACCTGCATCTCCAATCCTCAGATCTTTTCTTCCATCAGTTCTATTAGGCGGCACTTCATGCAAACAAAACTCCTTTCAGGTACCCCCTCCAGAATCATATACATAGCACAGCTGCCACATCCACTCAGTCTCATTGTGTCCTCCACTGCTTGGGTCATGGCCACTGCTATCTCAGTGTTAATCAGCCTTCTCACCTAAATCCTGTTAGTCCAGCAAACACAAAAACAAAAACAAACAAGAACACCCCCCTATGGCAAAAACAAACCCTAAACGAGTCCCACAATCCAAACTCCCCTTACAAACTTCCACTCAAACTCCCCTGTTTACAGCTCTGTTTGCTGGCTCCTGTGCCACTGCTGCTGCCTGTGCCGCTGCCTGACTGGAAGGCTACCTTTATAGGACTCCTAATCAGTGAAACCCCACCCCCTAATCAGGGCTTAGCGTCTCTCCCAGAACACTGCCCCTACAAGCCTCTACACATACAAACAATACAAATACAAAACCAAATACAAACTTCTCCTCCAATATGTCTTCTCGAATAGCTTATTCCGAAATAAGCATGCAGTGTAGATGTACTCTGAGTGGCAGTGACTACAGCTGGCATAGTCAGGCCACACCATTATACACAAGTCATTGGATGAAGGAAGACTTGGAGCTGTGGGAAGGTTTCCTGAGTCAGTTTAATATGGTATCATTGTGGATAGAGGAATGGCATTAAAAAGGTGGTTAAAATCCATTCAGATGTTAGGAGGGAGTACGGGTTTTGGGGTGTTTTATCAAGGCAATTGGTATGCACAGAAATGGCCTGTCTCCTGGACACAAAGCATGACTTGGCTTTCTTGGAATTTTTCCCCATTTCCCATTGTGGTGGTGATTTGGGGATTAGAGCTGGCTAATAAGACAGTATGCTTCTAGTGTGACAACAAGGCAGCAGTATCAGTCTCCAAATATCTGGATTGCACAGGGTTATGAAGTTGGTGAGGGCATTTGTTTTACAAAGTTTAACCCTCAATGACCATTTTTCTTCTAAGCACATGCTGGGCATCGATAATGGCCAGTTTGACAGATTTGACAGATTTTGTGGGTTTGCACCAGGGCTAGAAGCGAACCTGAAGAGACGCTGCTGGCTCTCTGGAACCTTGGGATGAGATGTGGTCAAGGGAATGGAGAATCTGGCTCCAGGCACACAAGTTGTTTGTTTTGTTTTGTTGTCTGTTAATGAGTTCTGTCAATTCAAGGTTTCAGAGTATGGGTCACCTATATAGCCCACTATGGAGGGAGGGTTTTGCACTTCCTGGGTCAAGGACAATGCTGGCATCTCTTGTTGATCTTACATGGAACAATGGGTGCTTTCTCCTGAAAGGACCATTCATCTATCAGGACCATTAGGCAAGAGGCCATTGGGAGACATCTGGGAACCTACTTGGCATGGGTGGAGGCAGTCTGGAAAATAGCTGGTGCCTCCTTTTTTGCAGATGTTCAATGCACAGCCCCATAAGGAAGGCATCCAGGGACTAGATAAATGATATGGTAAAGGACTTAAAGGTTATGTCTACACTGGCGGGTTCTTGCGCAAGAACATCTTGCACAAGGGTTCTTGTGCAAGAATTCTTGCACAAGAACACGTCCACACTGCCATGTGCTTTTGCGCAAGAGCATCCATGGCAGTGTGGATGCTCTCTTGTTCAAGAAAGCTCTGATGGCCATTTTAGCCATAGGGCTTTCTTGCACAAGAAACCCCCTGCCCTGCATCCACATTGCCTTCTTGCACAAGAGCTCTTGTGCAAGAGGGCTTACACCTGTTAGAAAAAAGCGTAGCTCTTGTGCAAGAAGCCCTCTCTTCCAACGCTGTACTGTAAAACTTGCGCAAGAGCAGGAGGGCAGTGTGGACGCTCTGCAGAAGAACGGCTGTTCTTGCGCAAGAACCCGCCAGTGTAGACATAGCCAAAAGGAGCTACTGGAAAAAGGAACAGAATGGGGAGAAAGTTTGGGGACTTCTCTGACTGGTTCTGCAGGGAGCCAATCCCTCTCCTCCAGGCAGGCTGATTGGGGGTTGGGGAGTGGCCCAGTGATTCAAAGGGGCCCGAGGCTTTGGCCGCCACTGCCCCAGACCCTTTAAATCACTGCTGGAGCACCACACACTCCAGGCAGTGCTGAGAGCCATCTGGCTTACATCGGCCCTGTCCCTTTCACTCTCATCCCCACCCCTTCCAGGAGCACATAGCCTTCCCTCCCCCCCGCACCTTCTCCAGGTGCCTGTGGAGCCTGTCAGCACTCCTGTCTCCCCTTCTCATTGTCATTTTAACCCTCCTATGAAAATAGTGGATGGTAATGTCCAAGCTATGCACTGGGTGGGGGGCCTGGATGAATATCAAAGGGGGCCAGTGATGCCCCAGATAATGATTTGAAGTAACACAGATTGACCTTCACTGTACATTTTATCTGCCAGGTATTCTCAGACCTCAGTATAATAAAGTTGCAGCCTGATTAAAACCTGCACAAAGTGTCTCCTGTTCTTTTGGTATACCCAGACAGTGAGCCTCCTACACAAGGTGAGCATTCAACAGTAAAGCTCCTTATCTTTCCAGTTTATCTCCCATGCGGAGATTAGAGCTAATGATGTAATTTGTACAGAAAATATTAGCAGGATTTCGTTGTATGTAGTTAGGTCTGAGCTAATTGGGGTTTCCATTTAATAGGGGCCTGTTACACCATAAAGTAAAGGAGACAGAACCACACTAGATATGCTTATGGTAAATAAGAGGGGAATGAACATCATTTTCGTTGAAATCAAACATACAAAACAGTATGTGATTCAAGTATTGTGGCTGCTAGTTTAGACCAATATCAAATCTTTATTTCCCAGTAAGTCCATTATAAGCTATTTGGAAGTACAGCTATTCAAAGAGCAATTAGAATATTCCCAAAACATAGATTTTATTTCAGATTAAGAGAATTATTAAACTAAGTATTCCCTACAATTTACAGGCAAAAGTGTATGAGCTGTAATTTGCTTCTCTCTCCGTCTCTGAGAAAACATTTCTCACAGTTGTCTCACATTTATTCTGGAAAAAGGGCTTTCTGGAGAATAGCATGAAAGAAGGAGTAACATTGCTCTAAAGTGGACTAAATGCCAATTTAGATCATCCTATACCTTGTTTTAAAAATATTATAAAGGGCTAGATTTAATGGTACTGTAACTTTAGTGGAATAATTTGCCTCTAATTTCTCAGGAAAATGCAAATATTTGATCCTAAGCAGTACATAGTTTGTTTTTTGTATTAATTTTTGGTGTATTTTTGGTATTTTATAAATGGCTTTACTGCCCTTTAAGCATCATTACTCATTCAGCAGAATATCCTGAGTAATTTTATGGCCACATATGTAATCACTCTATGTAAGTTCACTCAAAGTGCAATTTGCAGAGTATACAGATCTGTATTATTAATAGAACAAGCAAGTTTCCATGTTTGTGATATAACATATATGCCCTTTGGGTGTTGGCTAAGGTCCATAATTCATTACCATATGCTCAAAGAATGTGTAACTAAGTATTCATTCTGAATTAGAAAAACAAAACAAAACCAAAACACTTTGAACATCTAGTCCAGGGGGTGGCCAACCCATTTAACAAAGAGAGCCAAAGCAGCAGTGGAAAAAATGCGAAGAGCCACACCAGAATTGTCAAGCAAAAAAACCAAGACGGCCACCATCTTGGGCGCCATTTTTAAAACCCCACAGCTCTGACCCGGTAAGCACAGGGAAGCCAAGGGCTGGGGGGGGAGCCAGCAGGGGGCGGGGGCCACTTGCGGGGGCACATTTTTGGGGGGCAAGAGCCGCATGTGGCTCACGAGCCACGGGTTGGCCACAGCTTATCTAGTCCTTAAAAGAAACTTCTTTGTATTTTGTACCATACTTTTTTAATGATCTAAATAGAATGACTGCTATGGAACAAGGACCCCACATGTTAAATTTTCTTCACCAAAGTTGAAATCTTTGACACACCTTCCCTTAAGCATGTAATAAATATAATAAAAAAATGAAGATAACAGCTTCTAATACAGTCGTGATTCTCACTGAACTCTGTATTATAACTGTTAACCTCATAATGCAAATATAAGACAAATAACCACAGCTAACATTAAACAAATAAATCCAAAAATTGGTTCTATACAAGTCCTACAGTGGAGATAACAATTAAGGATTTACCTCAGATTTCATTCACTCGTCAGGTTTACAGTGAAGTAGAGTTTGTGTTCTACCCAAAGCTAAAATGATCAGAAATGCTAATGCATAGTGATTTACCTTATCAATGGACATACATGATTCATTTTAACTGGGAACTATAAGGTGAAAATTTGGCCAGCAATGCAAAATCATATTGAGACTAAAATGTGCTTATTGAATTACACTTGATAGAATCAGGGTATGTCTACCCTAGCCCCCTAGTTCGAACGAGGGAGGCTAATGTAGGCATTCGAAGTTGCAAATCAAGCCTGGGATTTAAATATCCCGCGCTTGATTTGCATCTTCCAACGATCGCCATTTTTGAAATTTACAAGTCCGGACTAATTGCCGGCGTCTGCGCGGCAGGGACCAGTAGTTCGAAATAAAACCTAGTTTGAACTACCTGTTATTCCTCCTGGAATGAGGTTTAACAGGCAGTTCGAACTGGGGCTTTATTTCGAACTGCAGTCCCCGCCGTGAAGCGGCAGTTAGTCCAGACTTGTAAATTTCAAAAATGGCGACCGTTGAAGATGCAAATCAAGCGCAGGATATTTAAATCCCGGGCTTGATTTGCAACTTCGAATGCCTACATTAGCCTCCCTAGTTCAAACTAGGGGGCTAGTGTAGACATACCCTCATAGAATCATAGAGCTGGAAGAGACTTCAGGTGATTATTAAGTCCAGCCCCCTGCCCAAAGCAGGACCAACCCCAATTAAATCAACCCAGCCAAGGCTTTGTCAAGCGGAGACTTAAAAACCTCTAGGGATGGAGATTCTACCACCTTTCTAGGTAACCCATTCCAGTACTTCATTACCCTCCTAGTGAAATAGTTTTTCCTAATATCCAAACTAGACCTCCCCCACTGTAACTTGAAACTTAATTTTCATAAGGAAGGCAGTCACCCCAAGACAAAAGGGCAACAGTAATTTAGTTTGTCCAGGAACATTGGTATAGTACTTGGGAGAACATTTTGCTGTCCTTTTACCCAGTATTGTCACACAAATGTTACCTCCAGTATTAAGATGCTGGGAAACGTTCAACTGGCACACAATTTGGACAGCGATGCATCTTGAACATGTCATCTCAAAAGAAGGCGGCGGGTGGTGGTGGTCAGGGACTCCCTCCTAAGGGGGACTGAGCCATCCATCTGCAGTCCGGACCTGGAATCTCAAGAGGTGTGCTGCTTACCGGGAGCTCGAATTCAGGATGTGACTGAGAGTCTTACAAAACTGATTAAACCTTCGGATCGCTACCCCTTCCTGCTTCTCCATGTGAGAACTAATGATACGGCCAAGAATGACCTTGAGCGGGTTACTGCAGATTACGTAGAGTTGGGAAGAAGGATCAAAGAATTTGGAGTACAAGTGGTGTTCTCGTCCATCCTCCCTGTTGAAGGGAAAGGACTGGATAGGGATTGTCGAATTGAGGAAGTAAATGCGTGGTTGCGCAGGTGGTGTTGGAGAGAGGGCTTTGGTTTCTTCGACCATGGGACTCTGTTCCGGGCACAAGGATTGTTAGCAAGAGCTGGGATGCACCTAACAAAGAGAGGAAGGAACATCTTTGCGGACAGGCTTGCAAACCTAGTGAGGACGGCTTTAAACTAGGTTCATTGGGGGACGGTGACCAAAACCCTCAGGGAAGCGGGGAAGCCGGATACCGGGAAGAAATGCAAAGAGGAACAAGCAACAAAGGAGGACCCCTTATTCGAATGGAGAGGGTAGGGCGATCAACTGGTTATCTAAGGTGTTTGTACCCCAATGCGAGAAGCCTGGGTAACAAACAGGAAGAATTGGAGGCCCTGGCCCAGTCCAAGAACTACGATTTGATTGGGATAACAGAGACTTGGTGGGATGACTCGCATGACTGGAGCACTTTCATGGAAGGGTATAAACTGCTCAGGAAGAACAGGCAGGGGAGAAAAGGAGGAGGAGTTGCACTGTATGTAAGAGAGCACTATGACTGCTCAGAACTCCAGTATATAGAGGGAGAAAAGCCTGTTGAGGGTCTATGGGTCAAGTTTAGAGGTGTAAGCAACAGCAGTGATGTTGTGGTTGGTATCTGCTACAGACCGCCGAATCAGGTGGATGAGGTAGATGAGGCTTTCTTCGGACAACTGAGAGAAGTTTCGAGATCGCAGGCTCTGGTTCTCATGGGGGACTTTAATCACCCTGACATCTGTTGGGAGACCAATACGGCAGTACACAGACAATCCAGGAAGTTTTTGGAGAACGTTGGGGATAACTTCTTGGTACAAGTGCTGAAGGATCCGACCAAGGGCCGTGCACAGCTTGACCTGCTGCTCACAAACAGGGAGGAACTAATAGGGGAAAAAGAGGTGGGTGACAGCCTGGGAAGCAGTGATCATGAGATGGTAGATTTCAGGATCCTGACAGAAGGAAGAAAAGAGAGTAGTAAAATACACACATTGGACTTCAGAAAATCAGAGTTCGAATCCCTCAGAGGCCTGATGGGCAGAATCCCCTGAGATGCTAACATGAAGGGGAAAGGAGCCCAGGAGATCTGGGAGTATTTTAAAGAAGCCTTATTGAAGGCACAGAAAGAAACCATTCCAAAGGGTAGCAAGAGAAGCAAATATGATAGGAGACCGGATTGGCTTACTGTGGAAATCCTTGGTGAACTTAAGCACTAAAAGGGAGCTTACAAAAAGTGGAAACTTGGACAGATGACTAGGGAAGTATATAAATGCATAGCTCGAGAATTCAGGTGAGTTATCAGGAAGGCGAAAGCGCAATTGGAATTGTGACTCACAAGGGATGTGAAGGATAACAAGAAAGGTTTCTACAGGCATGTTAGCAAGAAGAAGGTGATCAGAGGGGGTGTAGGGCTCCTACTGGATGAAGGTGGTAACCTAGTGACAGATGATGTAGGGAAAGCTGAAGTACTTAATGCTTTCTTTGCCTCTGTCTTCATGGACAAAGTCAGCTCCCAGACTAATGCGCTAAGTGACGCAAGATGGGACGAAGGTGTACAGCCCTTGGTGGGGAAAGAACAGGTTAGGAACTATTTAAAAAAGCTAAAGGTACATAAATCCATGGCTCCGGACTTAATACATCTGAGGGTACTGAGAGAGTTGGCAAATGTCATTGAGGAGCCTTTGGCCATTATCTTTGAAAAGTCATGGAGATCTGGAGAGATCCCGGATGATTGGAAAAAGGCAAATGTAATGCCCATCTTTAAGAAAGGGAAGAAGGACAATCCAGGGAACTATAGGCCGGCCAGTCTTACCTCAGTCCCTGCAACAATCATGGAGGGGATCCATTTTGAATCACTTGGAAGAGGGGAAAGTTATTAGGAATAGTCAGCATGGATTCATGAAGGGCAGGTCGTGCCTGACCAATCTGATTAGCTTCTATGAAGAGGTAACTGGCTCTGTGGATATGGGGAAGTCAGTGGATGTGATATACCTTGACTTTAGCAAGGCTTTTGATACGGTCTCCCACAATATTCTTGCCAGCAAGTTAAGGGAATGTGGAAGTTAAGGGAAAAATGGACGGTAAGATGGACAGAAAGCTCGCTGGAAGATCGGGCCCAGTGGGTAGTGATCAACGGCTCGATGTCAGGATGGCGGTCGGTTTCTAGCGGAGTGCCCCAAGGTTCGGTTCTGGGACCGGTTTTGTTCAACATCTTTACTAATGACCTGGATGAAGGGATGGATTGCACCCTCAGCAAGTTTGTGGATGACACTAAGCTAGGGGGAGAGGTAGATATCCCTGGATGGCAGCGATAGAGTCCAGAGTGACTTAGACAAATTGGAGGATTGGGCCACAAGAAATCTGATGAGGTTCAACAAGGACAAATGTAGAGTCCTGCACTTAGGACGGAAGAATCCGAAGCATTGTTACAGGCTGGGGACTGAATGGCTAAGTAGCAGTTCAGCAGAAAAGGACCTGGGGATTACAGTGGATGAGAAGCTGGATATGAGTCAACTGTGTGCCCTTGTAGCCAAGAAGACTAATGGCATATTAGGTTGCATTAAGAGGAGCATTGCCAGTCGATCCAGAGATGTGATTATTCTTCTTTATTCAGCTCTGATGAGGTCACATCTGGAGTATTATGTCTAGTTCTGGGCCCCCAATTATAGGAAGGATGTGGATGCACTGGAGAGGGTCCAGCGGAGGGCGACCAAAATGATTAGGGGGCTGGAGCATATGAGCTACGAGGAGAGGCTGAGGGAGTTGGGTCTATTTAGTCTGCAGAAGAGAAGAGTGAGGAGGGATTTGATAGCAACCTTCAACTTCCTTAAGGGAGGTTCCAAAGAGGATGGAGAAAGGCTGTTCACAGTAGTGATGGATGGCAGAACAAGGAACAGTGGTCTCAAGTTGCAGTGGGAGAGGTCCAGGTTGGATATTAGGAAAAACTATTTGAAGCACTGGAATGGGTTACCTAGGGAAGTAGTGGAGTTTCCATCCCTAGAGGTGTTTAAGTCTCGGCTTGACAAAGCCCTGGCTGGGTTGATTTAATTGGGGTTGGTCCTGCCTTGGGCAGGGGGCTGGACTTGATGGCCTTCTGAGGTCTCTTCCAGCACTATGGTTCTACGATTCTATGATCCCAGTCATTTAAAATGAGCAAAAGTGAATGCAAACCTAGGACTTAAATGGCACAAGACACTGCTATCACAATGTCATTGCTATCACTCTGCTGGTAACACCTAACTCAACTGGCAGCTTACTCATATTTCTTACAAGTACCTTTGCACACCTGTGCCACTCTACCCCTCACAAGCGGGAAGAGTTTCCCAATGAAATTTGGAAAGCCATTGTGATATCCTCTACAACCCTCCCTGAAAGCCTACCTCTTCAGAGTGATGCCTACAAATCACTATTGTCTGGCAGGCACTTCTGACCAGTACAATCACTCAAACATTTATGCATCTTCACTTTCTATAACTGCCTTTTGTTCCCCGTCCCAGTTTGTCTGTGTATTTATGTGTTGCATCTTGTCATCAGCTTAGTTTGACAGCTCTTGGGGTCAAGGCCAGTTTTTGTTGGTATAGTGTCTTGCCCAATGAAGGCCTGAATGTAGGCACTACCACCGTATACAGATAACGAAAAGTCAACCACATGCACTACAAGCTAATGGAGTACTTAAATACTGAAATATATTTTAGCTCAGCATATCAGCCCCTTCATAGATTCTGAAATCTTTAGCTCGCAGACACTAAAACAGCCTTTTAGAACAACCAGAAAAATCTACTGTCAGTCTCCAGTGATCAAATCAGAGGACAAGACACTCTGATTTCTAATGAGTACAAGACCTCTAAAGACCCCATCCTTCGTGTGTTGGATAGTACAGTAGACTTCCAATAATCCGGCACCTTTTGGACCTAGGTGGTGCTGGATTATCAGATTTGCCGGAGAATCAGGAGGTCCGGTACAGCTGCACGGCTTAGCAGCTGGCCAGGACACAATCTCCCTCCCTCTCCCCTGCCCTTTCCTCTTCGCAGCTCCTCCGTGCTGTAACCTGATCCTCCTCTCCCCTCCCCTCCCCTTTCCCCTTTGCTGAAGCAAAACGCTCTTCTCCATACTGTAACACGATCCCACTCCCTCCCCACCTCCCCCAACCTTATGCTCCCTCTGGTTACAGCCAACACGTGTGCTAAGGGGCAGGCTTTTTAATCAGCTGGTCAGGGGTGCTTGGCATTTTGATGCCGGAGTATCAGGAGTGCCGAACAGTTTGATGCCGGACTATCGGAGTTTTACTGTACAATAAAACTCTGACATTTTCCCAAGATCTCCCTACAGAACAATGATGACCATATGCCACATACAGGAGAGATGAAACATGTAAGATGGTGAGAGTCCTGAAAAGATAAAACAGAGGCCCAAACAGAGGCTCTCAATATCTGCAATTATTTTTTTATCAAGACTCAGATCCTCTTATCATTTGACCCCAGCAATAGGAAAAAGTTTAGTTAGCTCTCTCAGCACAGACATGTCCATTTAGTTTTATGAAAGCAATTGCATCAACATACCTGCTCTGAGCAGGACTTACATTTACATTAAGCTAGTTGTGAAGGGAAGATTCAAATTTATCATGTCATCTAAAAATACAGCTCAGAGTAACAGTCTTGCTGCTCAAAGACTCTGAAAAGAAGTAACAGAAAGAAAGATCTTTGCTGGAAAAACATTTTCACCATAAACATACTTGGCATCTGCTGACAGATTTCTGCCAGGCAGCTCGACAAACTCCTCTTCCTAAAAATGATTATTACTAACTTATGCCTAAATATCATCTCTCCAAAAAATCATGCCGGGAATGACAAGAGAGACAGCATTTTTTTTTTAATCTTAAACAAAGAAAAACGTGATTTGGATTGAAAAGCTCACCAGAAAGTGGACCTATACTCACATTTCTGCAAATATACTATCTCTGACTGTATTTTGGGTGACAGCTTTTAAAATCATATTAATGTGTACTTTGACCAAACCAGGCAGTTCAGTTTATACATGCAAATAGACAAAATTTATTTCATATGCCTAAAAAAGGCTCAGTCTATAAAAGTTTCAGTATATAGTCTTACTATTGGACTGAAAAAAGCACTTTTTGCCCTTTCAAATGATATGAACATTGGAGCAGCAGAAATCAGAATTTTGCAGCCACTTAATCCTCCCAGCATAGTGGAATCTACAGTCCCATTAGAAATCTGCTCTTTTCAAAATGTCCTCCTTTACCCAGAGAGTTAAATTCATCCTCCGCTGAATTTGGAATGAAGAGAAACCATTAATCCCACCAATATAATGACTTATATTTCAAGAATTCAGGTCCCAATCCTGCAAAGTTTTGTACATGAGTAATTTTAAAAACAGTAGTTTCACGGAAGCCACTGAAAACTATTTGTGCAAGCAAAGTTACAAGTGTACAGCTCGGGTCCTGAATTATACTGATTAAATGATATCAGGGGTTTCAATGTATAATGGGGCCCTGGATTTTGGGACTAGGCAGGGCAATAATCATCTCTCCAATAATCAACCGTATCTTTTCTAATTTATAGAAAAAATAATATATGAAAGCATTTCCATTCTTAAAGTAACAAATAATAAAATGTGAACTTTTTGAACCTCCTACTCTCATTTGGGGGACTTGAACACTCTTTAACAGCTCATGGTCATTTAAGTATTACTAATGCTCCAAAAACTGGATTTACTGCAAAAGCCTACTTACCAGAATTTTTGTAGTATAAGCACTGTTGATGGCAATTGCATTAACCAGCAAATCGAGAGTTTTGCCTGATATAGAATCTGGGACAGGGATCTCTTTGTAGTGGACATCACCAATGTAGGCTTGTACTACTGTCATCCTGTTGGTTGTTAGTGTCCCTGTTTTGTCAGAGCAGATGGCCGTAGCATTACCCATTGTCTCACAAGCATCTAAGTGACGGACCAGATTGTTATCTTTCATCATTTTCTGGTGGAAAGCAAAATAAGAAGTCTTCAAAAATTTGCTTTGACAGATTTTTAAAATCTCTCAGTATACTAAAAATATATAGAGTTGGCTGTGGCTATTAAAGTGTAGTGTTTATTTACCAATGTGTCAATGTAAAGAGCAGGTAGTAGTCAAGCCTCAAAAAGCTTGCCAATTTTCCTTTTACACTAAGAATTTGCAATGAATCCATTGTAAGGAATTGCTTGAACTCAGACAGAACTATATTTAGCTATAAGTTAGCTAAAACAACAGTCTATTTTTAAACAATGATTACTGTGAAACATTAACTGCTGATGTAATGTCATACAGTTTTTTAAAACTTCTAGACAGGATTTTGTTTTCCTTCATCCAAAGAACCCTAATGGTGGAAATTTAACAATTAGTAATTAACTGTTTAAAAATTAAGTTCTTGCTAGATCAAAATTTCCAAAATCAAAACAGTGCAAACAGAAGCTAAATGACACCAGCAAGCATCAGCTGAATCCAGAGCTATCCACCTGTAAATCAATGAATATTAATTTATTTTAATCTTGATCTGAACTGTAGTACTCTGGAAATTATCCATGTTGATTAACTCTTTATTTAGGTGCTTTAGACCTTTTTAAAGTATTTCAAATCCCAGTATTATTAGAGTTGTAAGGTAAAACTATGTGAACTTGCATCATAAAAAGCAGTCTTATCGGTGGGACCTGCATCTTGCAAAACTCTACTACTGTGGAATATTCCAGGCTAGGGCTGTAATTTTTACCCTTATTGTATTATCATTAGTTTGGGCCAATCTATCAAACTCTTACTCAGAGTAGTCTTTCAATCCAAAATGCATCCCCACTTACAGTGTTCTCTATAAGCTGTGTCCTTATGCAGCCACTCAGGAGAGATTCAAATGCCACCCAGCTGATTAGCAGAGCACCTACACCTGGGTTTTTTGTTTCTACTGGTGGTGCACATTCACCCATGTCTTGGTGCACATAAAATATTTATTCTGCAAATGAATGGAAAAACTCTGCATATGGATGGGAAAAATTCGGGGGGACATTGTACTGAAGTCAGTATTCATGGAGCATGGTATCAAAATCTGGCCCTATATGTGACTATATATTTATGCAACTGATTTAAAAGGTGATTGCAATGTTTAATGGTTAACATACAGTTACTGAGAGTTTGGGCACCTGGGTTCTACTTCCAACTTTGCTACTGCCTGGCTGTGTAACTGTGCAAAGCACTTCACATCTTCATGTTCTCTGTGCCTCAGTTTATTGCTATGTAAAAAGAAGGTAATGGCACTGCTTACCTTTGTAAAGTGATTTGAGATTCTCAGCTGTAGGTTTTATATATACACAATTATTAGTAGATTAGCTTTCTAAAATAATCAGTCATGTACCCTCAAAGCTACAAAAACCAGGATCCTCATTTTAATTCCCTTAAATTACCTAATGAAATCATTTATACTAGCTATGGGCAATTATAACAGCATTTAATAATACAAACACAAATGTGGAAACCTCATGTCTTAATGTAGAGAATTGCTGAAGAAAACAAATACTTTTCCAAATCTATATTGATGCAGCAGGGAATAGGAAGATAAGCAGATATTTTACACAAAAAAATGGTGTTTCTCCCATTAATAAACATTCACAGTGAATTTCTGGGAGACTGTCTTCTATAAGAAAATGTCTTTAGTGTTAGTTTAGTATATTTTTCTACAATGTACATTTACAGAAATGTCAATGAATATATTCTGTTGGAATTTTTACTCTGAAGTGTCTTCAATTTGTTTAAAGCAGCTTCTTTCACAGTGCACATTTTGTTTACTCTGGTAGGTGACCAGCTTTCTACCACGTGCATAAAAATTAAACAGCGAGTCTACTACCAAATTAAAAAATACTGAGAGTTGGTAGAAAGAGCGGTTTGAAGTGCTACTTACCTTAACAGAATAAGCCAGAGAAATTGTGACAGCAAGTGGAAGTCCTTCAGGAACAGCGACCACGAGAACAGTAACACCGATGATGAAGAACTTGACAAAATATTGAACATAGACAGGAGTGCACTCAGGCAACCACTGCTTCTTGCTGACAACAAAAGTGTCAATAGCAAAGTACAGTACCAAAATTATGACAGTAATGGCAGACATCACCAAACCTGAAAACACAAAAGTAATTTAACTACAGGGAGCAACAGTAATGAAACAAAGCATTTGTAATTTGAATCCAACCAGCAGTGAAAGTAACTTAAAATTTCTTACAGATACTGTCCAATTGCAACCCAGGTCCCTGCCAGTTCTTTATATAGCTCCCTGATGGCTTTTGCTGCAGGTCAGTCATCTATTGCCGTAGCTGCGCACCCAGGCACACCCACTTACTTTCACCTCTGAACTCAACACTTTTGTCTAACGTGATTTGAACTTATTCTCTTAGGTCACAGGGAAAAACCCATTGATATTAAATTAATGGTGAATCACATACATGTAAGATCAGGAGAACATAGTCCATAAGTTAAGTTTTAAATGGAGCTTTTGGATTATTTGTTGCATTACTCGGAATGAAAGAGAATTGAACTCTACATTACATCTGTGTGTTATCACATTTTTAAAACATCTCTAGGGGTGCGTTTGCACAGCACTCTACACTCGAAATAAGATATGCAATTTGCACTATGCAAATTGCAAATCTTATTTAGAAACGATTTCAAAATAGCTTACTTTGAAATTTGGTGAGTCTACACAATGCCAAATTTGAAAAAAAACGTGCTATTTTGAGCCATCCCTTATCCCTTATGCAATGAGGTTTACCAGGATGGCGAAATAGCATGCCCATTATTTCAAAAAATATTTGTGTAGATGTGGGGTAGCTATTTTGGGATACCTCCAGTATCCCAAAATAGCTGTGCAGTGTAGATATACCCTAGTATTTTAAACAGCTCTATCCTTATGGATCAGCCTTGGGGAAGCTATATCTTTAAGCTTAATTTAATAAAAGATTTCCTATTGTCTTACTAAATCTTCCTTTTTCAATTTGCAAGATGTTACTAATACTTCCCAAATGCAAATTTATACAAAATGGTGAACAATACTATTCCCTCTCAGATATTTATATACCATTTGTTTCCACGTGTTTCTTTTTTATAAAAGCACATCTTAATACATCTCAGAAAAAGGATCTGTTGTCTTTGATTTTTAACATGGCTTGTAGAAAAATAATCTGTTGAACTATTGGCTGGGCAAGATTGCAAAAGTAAAAATGCATTTCACTATAATAACAAGCATTTATATGCTTTTTTGAAAAATAAATAAATAAATAAATGTTTCAAACTGGTGTTTTGTTCCCAAATAGTAAGCATTTGGCCATGATGCACAATATTGTACAGAAACATGACATCTCATAAGCAGTAGGAAATCTTACCACCAAACAGCTGCATTTACAGTCATTCAGCTTTATTGACCATATCTTTGTCACTCTTTTAGGTATGCAAAAACTAGGAAACTTTCTGGTCATTTGGAATTGTTATAATTCTGAAAAGATTCAGCGCTCATAGTATGTTACTGTCCTAAAACCCAGGTAAATTATAATTGATGTCCATATGAATATGTTTGCCTTAGATTTAGGAAAGATTGTAAATTGCACTTTTTGCTCACTAATCAGGATTACGTGATGTGCCCAAGAAACCAATCAGCATACATTATTCTAACTTGTATCAAACTGGTATGCTTAATAATATGGCAAATTTTAAATAGATTTCAATAAATCATTTAATAACTTTAAGCTAATACACAGGTTTAAAACATATAAAATATTTTACAGCAACGGTATATTCTTCTAACTAAGGCCCCCTCTTCTCCCCTAAGGATCTTTTTTTGCTTCCTTCCTTCTTGCTACAGCACTGAAGAAAGTGGATCAAGTCATAGATGTCTAGTCAGCAATTTATTAGGTGCAAGAGCATCGTATGTTTTTGAAAATTCAAAATTACGCACATCTGGCTGTGGTTGTTATAAGATAAACCTTTGTTTTGTTTTATTTTTTTTATCCTTCCAATGGAGCTGGTGCACTTCCATCAACAGTTCCCATATCCATCAGTGGAAAGGGGCAATTGGAGACATTTTTTATTTGAATGTTTATCATGATATTTGGACCTCTTAACAGAACTTCACATGAAGTATGCAGTGTAGGCAGTGATCATGTCAGGCCAATAATATTAAAGGGACAAGGTGGGTGAGGTAATATTTTTTATTGGATCACCTTCTGTTGGTAAGAAAGTGAAATTTTTGAGCCACAGAGAGCTCTTCAGGTCAGGGAAAGGTACTCTGAGCCTCACAGCTAATGGAAGGTAGGAAAGATTGTTTAGCATAAGTAGGTAGCACATACTCTAAGAGACCATTCTAAGAGTGGCCTGAAGAAGAGCTTGTGTGGCTTGAAAGCTTGGACTGCTCTACACTACAGACCAGTATCAATTTTTAAAAAATGCCCCCCCTCCCTACCGAGTGATGTTGTTTTACTGACGTAACTGCCCATGTAGACAGGGAGAGCTTCAGAAGCTGACAAAGGAACTGCCTCTAGCTCTTTCCTATCAGCTTAGAGCATTTTCATTAAACGCTGCAGCTGTACTGATGCAGCATTTTAAGTATAGACTTGCCCTGTGTCTCTCACCAACCGAAGTTGGTGTATATAAGATATATATTACCTCACTCACTTTGTCACTCTGTGCATGAAGAAAACCATTTGAGACAGCAATTACTGTTTATAATATTAATGTTAGCCAGAAAGAATACTGTATCTGTGTTTTACTATAAACCCAGTTACAATGGGCCTTGGAGAAAATCTTGTTCCTCACACTGTTTGCTTCTCTTTAACTTGCTAGCATGGCAAAGTGGTTATTTTCTTTTAGAACCATAACATTTATTAAACAAGCAGCCATATTTTCAAAATTAACATTACCATCATTTGGAATATAAATGCCAAGATAGAGTCAATGATTCTCTGGAGTCTCTGAAAGATTTATTCAGCTATGGCCAAATAACTCCTGCCTTCATAGTTCCATTGTAAAGCATTTCCAAATTTGAATCAGAGAATCCAAAGAGCATCTGATTTCCATCTATAAGAAATCAAGTCAAACTGTTCGTAATGTTCTGACAAGAATCAGACTCCGGACCCTATGGGACAGACTCATACAATTAGGGCAATGAAATAGACTGACTGAATTGCTTTAGTCACATGACATATCCCAATAAATGAACCTTTCCTAGAAATACACAACAGAGACTAGCAATATAAAATCTGAATATATCAAGACAGAGCAAGGAAACTGTCATTTGTGGAAAAAATGGGAGTGATAGATCATGAAATCCAAACTAAGAGTGATGCTATCATCATCAGGTTTGTTTTCCATCCTTTCTTTTGAAGGAATGCAATCAAACGGTGTCAGACTTGGTAAAGTTGGCTACTGCGGGGGACAAAGAACTGGGAATGAAATGACACCAGTATTCATAGAGGGAGAAAAGGATCTGGCTCCAAGCCTGAGCTGATATTATAGATTATGAATGAACATTCTCAGGAGTCCTGAGGGGCCAGGAAAGTAAATATCTTGTAATTACTGCACTTCTCTTTTGTTCAAATATTCACAAGAAGCAAAGTTGCTTAAAGCTTCTAGTTTCTCAGTTTTCAAAGTATGCATAAAAAAGATCTTTGGCATAGAATTCTAAAGTTCTGTGATAATTACTTTCTAAATATTGTTCATAACACACTCTGGCTACGTCTAGACTGGCATGATTTTCAGCAAATGCTTTTAACGGAAAAGTTTTCCGTTAAAAGCATTTGCAGAAAAGAGCGTCTAGATTGGCACGACGCTTTCCGCAAAAGCACTTTTTGCGGAAAAGCGTCGTGCTAATCTAGACGCTTTGCATAAAAAAGCCCGATCGCCATTTTTGCGATCGGGCTTTATGCAAAACAAATCTGAGCTGTCTACACTGGCCCTTTGCGCAAAAAGCTTTGCGCAAAGGACTTTTGCCCTAACGGGAGCAGCATAGTATTTCCGCAAGAACACTGACAATCATACATTAGATCGTCAGTGTTCTTGTGGAAATTCAAGTGGCCAGTGTAGACAGCTGGCAAGTTTTTCCGGAAAAGCGGCTGATTTTCCAGAAAAACTGGCCAGTCTAGACACAGCCTCTCTGTTTTCACAGTAATTTGCTATGAAATCCTATGATGTGATCCTCATAGCATGGTTACCAAGTCAGTTAGACACCCATACCTGCTTTGCCTATTTGGACAGCCAATTTGGTCAGCTTGCCCTGGAGGACAGATTTCTCTTTCTTGTGCATGTTTGCTTTCTTCTTGTCTTTGTCATCTCCCTCTCCTCCTTCTGCACTCTTCAGTGGCTGCATCTCCATGGCAGCCGCTCCATCCTGCTGCTTGGCTAACAATGCAAAAGAAAACTGTTACTCTGGAATTTTTATCCAACATAATTTCTACCCTTTTATTTAAAGAAAAAATCTCTTTGACGTTGTTCATTCATTTTAAATTAAACTTGTAATAGTCCCACATATGTTCTGCTAGTAACATGGATGATTAATTATGAATGTACGCAGTACCCTGATCCTGCATCTGGAGGGCCACAAGAGTTTTGCTCATCTTCACAAGAGTCTGCTCATTTGCAGGATCAAGTTCTGAGACTAAAATTTTTGGGACATATAACGTGACTTTGTAGTGCCATATACATTTAAATAGCATTCAATACCTTCTTCCTATCAATAATATTGTGTGTGAGTGTCTGTGTCTCATAGATATGCCAATTGTTTTACATATGAGAATAACATTACCTTACTACTGCAGTATTTTTTAGATAATTTGACGGTCTGAAACATTTCAAGCATCTCACTGCTCACTGTGCCTTCTAGTACAACTGAAAAGCATCTTTGCAGTCATGTATCCCCAAAATCTTTATGAATAAAATTGAAAGAAATAAAAACACTCCCTTCCTTCAGGACAGATGGACTTTTGTGGTACTGGCACTGGACAGGAATACTTCAGGGAGTATACCTTACCTAATATGTAAGGGTGCGTCTACACAGCAGCCTTATTTCGGAATAATGGCCATTATTCTGAAATAAAAATGCGAGCGTCTACACTGCAATTCTGTTATTTCAAAATAATTTCAAAATAACGGACGGCTTATTCCAACTTCTGTAAATCTCATTCCATGAGAAATAATGCCTATTCCAAAATAGCTATTTCAGAATAACAGTATTGTGGATGAGTGCTCCACTACTGCTATTTCGAAATAGCTCCTCCCCAGGGCCATTCAATTACTAATTACTCCCCAGGGCCTCCTGAGGCTCTGTCTATATCAAGGTAGCACATCCACATTAGGGAAGCCTCTCTCGGACTAATTTTGAGGCTTCCCTGTAGTGTAGACCTGCTATTTCGAAATAAGCTATTTTGGAGTATTTCTTCTGGAATAGTTTATTTCAAAATAAGCGTGCAGTGTAGATGTACCCTAAGGCAACAATACCATTATAGCAAAATTGTAAATCCTTTAAGGGCAACCACTTTCCTGTGTGTGGTCAGTGTTGTAGATAGAATAGATTACATGAACTGGAATGAAGTGAGACAGAAAATCATTCTGCTCTTGTTTGACATACATCATTATTTGTATGAAACCATATTAATTCGATTGGGAGATTGAAAGTTTCTCCCTAACTTTAAGCCATTTTTCCTGAACTGTGCCTCTATTTATTGGTCATCTAGGTTAATCTCACCAGTTGCTAGTCCATCTCACAGTTTGCAGAAATGCATTTAAATAATTCTCAGATGAAAAAATCAGATTTTTTATAGTACTTAGTTTGTTTACTTGGCAAGTTCTGAAGTAAACATGGTATAATGAAAAAGAAATTTAAAAAGTTTTAATTATATCTTCCAAGAGGAAGAAAAATATTTACATTCATCTCTTCCTAAGAGTATGCAGTATATTGGAAACCACTAACACATTTTACTTTTCTTCTTATTCAACAATACTCATGTATTTCTGTTTAATATTATGATCCAGGTCAATTTACAGTAGAGATTTGCTTTTATTGCTACAATATAGTGTTATTTACCTTCTTCCTGCAAAGAAAAATGTTTATATGTTGTCATTAGCCAGAGAAAGCAGACAAGACTTAAGTAAAAATAGGATTTGGAAATTCATTAGCAATAAATAGCATGTCTAGATTTGTAACATGCACAAGAAAAAATGAATTCAGAATGAGCTTTGAAACACACACATCTTATATATAATGGTGTATTTGAAAAAACTTTGATATTTTTAATCTGTTCAAATTCTGCTGTGATAATTCTATAAACTATAATTTATTTTATTTTTACATTTCCAATAATTCTCTCCCCCCCTGCTTCACACAATGTCAACTTTTTTTTTCATATTTTGTAAATCCATTTTGTATGTTCAAACAAATAAGATATTTTCCTCACATATCCTCAAATTGTTATTTTATTTGCCAAATGGAATCTAATTACATGCTAAACATAAAAATCCACAACCTGCTTAATATGAAAGAAGATTACCTTTATTCTGGCTGTTCTCCATATTCCCATCCTGCATTTTGCCTATATGATGAAGAATTTTAACAGACAACAAAGAGCAGACAATAAACAGTCATCACACTGACAGAACACCACAATGGGAATTTAAATAAAAAAACGCAGATGAAAAAAATGATTGTGTTTCATATACACATTTATGATTAACAGGTATTAACATCATATTTTTATTTAAATGTATGAAAAAACTTAGTTGTACAAACTCAAAGATCTGCAACCAAGTCCAATGTTCTAACAGCTAAAATAACACCAGTCTTGTTTCCTTACTGAAATAAAAACAGTGATCCATATTTTTTTTTAAATTAATTATCTTGGGAAAAATATAATGAAACATTTAGTATTAGCTAAAACTCAAGTAGTATTCTCAAACTACATTTTCATCAAGATATGATTTAGTATATGGTTTTACAAATAACATTAATTCTATTATTTTATTTTGATTGAAACAAGTTATATTAATATTAACAACAGCCTTGGTTTTAAAATCATCATATTGGAGTTACATATCCTGGAAAAGTGATATTGCTCACTCTTTGTAACTGTGAATGTGAGCTGACTAATGCAGACACTTTGGCAGCCTAAATCATCATTGTCCAGTTTCAAGTTGCATACAAGTCTTGGGAAGGGGATGCCATGTGTATCTGCTACACATGCATTGCTCATATGGAAAAGGACAAACACATTTGAGTCTGTATACACACTTTCTCATATTTTGTTTGCACTTTTGGCCCATTCTTCATGTTAAATAGTGTTTAAATAAAACTAAAAGAACAGAAAAGTAAACACAGTTCTTGTATCAGAACTGCACTAATAGACTATGATTTCTGAAACATTTAGAGAGATTAGAATACAATACAAACATGAGAGAAAGAACATTGCTATGCTTTGATGTTCTTTATATACCTACATTTGGATTTACAATACAGTCTCTTTCTTTCTCTCTCACAAGTCAGCAATCCTTGCATCAATATCTTGTCTATTTTTATAAAAAACTGTTTTTTACCTGGCAGCAAGAAATGTTTTTAAACTGCAGTAATTATTATTAATTCTGAAAGCACAACAATTTATAAGATCATTGAAATGTATGTTGTTCAGTTTACTTTGGCAATTTTTGGATGATGTAACAATCTATTCCCACATTAGAAATAATGCAAATTGAAAAATATATTAAAAACAAAAGGGATAGTTATGTTCAAAAGACCAATTCTTTTAACGAAACATGCATTAATTGACTTTGAATTTTTTTTTTAAAGTCAATTAGTTATTATCGATAGTGCATTGTTGAATGTAACGTCCGACTGTCTTAGAAAAGCTTATCACTGGACTGGCTTTAATATATATGGCAAAAGACACCAAATATTCCTGGACATATTGATTTCTGATCTGAGGGAGAGCCTTCTTTGGAGTTAAAGTCTTAATTTAGGGCAGACAAGTCTATTTTTTATAAAGGTAAAACATCTTATTGAAGGCCTTCTAACATTTGCCTTCTAATAGTTAACATTTTCTCATACCAAAAGAGCATTAAGGCTTCCAAAAGTGGTATAAATCACAAATACCGCAGTATGTAGGTCTAAGAACTTAATTCAACTATGCAGTGTTGCTGTACAGGTTGAACCTCTCTAGTACAGTAAGTACTCTCTGGTCCTGCAATTACCATGGTCCATCATAATTTTACTTAGCTGGATGTCCAATTTTCATGGATGTGGCCAAGTTTCCCCATGGTCCCATTGTGACGGACCGTCCCCCCATGCTTTATGAAATGGACTTATGGATATGAATATACATAATTCAAAGGTGCTTGGAGCAAATTATTTCATGTAACCCATCAATCTTCATGTCATGATCCACTGGTTCTGTTTATCTTTGATGTATGTATCATTTTTGTGTGTAAAATTAGACATATGGAGTGGGGAATACTTTGTGGGTTTCAAATGTGTGAATGAGAGACATGGAAGGTGTTACCCTCAATGTCTTGATGAGCAACTGTTAAAATTTCTTTTGTCCTTAAGTCTGAGCAGTGGTTGGTAGGGAGTGGCCTCAATTCTTTAACAAAAAGAATAGGAAGCAGAGGCCTAAGTCTTTTGGCTGGGCTGTAACTGAAGGAAAGGAGCTGAAGACCCCAGGGAGAAAGCTCTGGATTGAGCAGCTGGAAAAGAGGCTTTAGGGTGAGTTTGAAGAGTTTGTACTGAGGTTTCAGTGTTGAGTTAGCCAAGTGTTTTTGTTTCTTTTGATTTGTAACCTACTTTGCTCTGCCTGTTCTCGCTTATTACCCCTTAAATCCTACTGCTTCTTAAATAAAATCATTTTTATTTTCTATCAAACCCAGTGTAAGAATTGTTACCTGGGGGAGCAACCAGTACATTCCCCTTCTCATTGTTAAAGGTGGCTTACTTAATTCTTTGGGGTTCAATCCCATTTGGGGAGTGTTATCCCAGGTAGCTGGGCCCTAACCTGCACTCTCCTCGGACCTGGAGAGGTTCAGTGTCTGTACTGCTTCTCGGTGGGATCTCAGCTCATGGCCTTGGCGGGGGAGACCAGCGGAGCTGGCCCAGCAGGATCTGGTGGTGAGAAGCCCCAGAAAGTAGAAAGGAGAGTGGCAGCGGCAGTGGCCATGGCAGCATCCTGGGAGGCACCCCTGAGGGGTGATCTGTGACCGCACCCCGTCACACCCATAACATTTGTTTACTGCCACCAGTCCCGGCTCCCAGTGTTCTGTGCTGTTATTTAGTTCTAATTTACCCCAAACGTCTTCTCAGAGCTCATTAAGCAGTGGAAGTGTTGTAATGCTGCTAGACAATATTGACTTCCCATGGTCTGTCAAATTCTCTGGTTTGGCATCGGTCCCAAGGGTGCTGGGCTAGAGAGGTTCAACCTGTAGCTGTGCTGGTCCCAAGATATTAAAGAGGATTAAAGAAGAGGCCTACATTAGTGCAAAAGCTTGTCTCTCTCATCAACATAATTTGGTCCAATAAAAGACGTTACCTCACTCTCCTTGTTCCTCTATTATACACAATACCTATTTCATAATTAGGAATATAAGAATTACCACATTGCATTAAACCAATGGTTCATCTAATCTGACAGTCAGTTTATGAAAATAACCTATATAAGATGTTTTGAAGCAAGTCATAAAACCCACATAATGGACAACTACTGGCAACAACATGAACAAACCTATGTGGGAAATACCTTCCTCTTTCTGGCAGTTATAGGTTGATTTATATCCTGAAACAAGAGGGTTGCTATCCCAGTTAAATGTTTAGCCTAGCTAGTCTAACTATAAATATTCTTACTATTGATGTAGAATGAATGACTAATCCTTTCTTGAATCATGCTAAATTCTTTGTCTTGAAATTATCAAGTGGCAGTAAGTTCCAAAGCTTAATTATGCATTGTATTGAAAAGTTTCTTTTTGTCTTTCTGACATGTTTGCCTATGAACTACACTGTTTGACTTCTTTTGACTCTTTGCATTACAAAAAAGTAAATTAAAGCCCTTCTCTTTAACATTCATTATTTTATATATTATTTTATATTTTTCTTCTATTTACACTCTAAATTAATCTTTTTACTCTTGAGTTCTTCTCACATGAAAGTTTTTCAATACCACTGATAATTTTCATTGCCTCTCTTTGGACTCTTATTTGTGCTACATCCTTTTTGAGATGAGGTGAATAGAGTTGACGACCAGGTGAGCTCACTGATTCACATTATGGCTTTTCCAGTATTATTCTCTATCACTTTCTTAATATAACCTGACATATTATTGGCTTTTTTGAACATTATTTTCCATCATATTGATGTTTTCACTGAGATGATCAATGATTGTGTTTGGGTCTTTTTCTTGATTAACCACAGTTAATTTAGCAGATATCAATGTGTGAGACTGGTGGGTTTATCAAACACCAAAAATCAATTGATTAATAATGGCAGCATTTCCTGAATAATGTATTTGATGAATCTTTCAACTGGGCTCCAATGTTTCATTCCACTGTGCATTACTTTGCACACACCAGTACTGAATTTAATCTATTAAACCATTCATCTAGTTTTACTGGGCTCTTTTGAAGTACCACCCAAGCCTTACTTCTGACTAACTAGACCAGGCCTGGGCAAAACATGGCCCTTGGGCTGGATCCGGCCTGCCAAGCTACAAGATCCAGACTGTGGAGACAGTGGGGAGCCCCAGGAAGGCTCCCCTGCTTGCCATGCAGCTCTGCACGCCACTCAGAAATATGGCTGCGGGGTGCTTTCTCTTTGGGTGTGTCTAGACTACATGGCTCCGTCGACGGAGCCATGTAAATTAGTTTATTCGGCATAGTCAAAGAAGCGGGGATTTAAATAATTCCCCCTTCATTAAAATAAACATGGCCGCCACGCTGTGCCGACGATCAGCTGAAGCCTTTGTCGACCGCTCCGGTAAACCTCGTTGGTAAACTGCCAACATAATGTGTCATACACCTTGCAGGCTTGTGATAATCCCATTAATTGCTTGTATCATGAATTTGTGGCTAAAATGCAGAAGCCAGCACCACTTGCTTTCTTTTTTTTTGTTGTATGATTTTTGATGTCATCACATTGTGTTGCTGTACAGCATAATTATCATCTCACACTGGACATGAATTATTCCCTTGCCCACAAGTACATCTAATCCTACATGTAAACAAGATCAGACTCAGTGACCAGGGAGCTTGCGAACAGGAACAGCTAACAGGGAGTTTGGAGAGGGAGTTTAGAGGGGGAGGTTAGAGGGCACTAGTGATTTCTGACCTTCTTTAAAACATAACTTTTACAATAATCTATATTCCAGAGGTTTAAAAAGAATCCCAGTTTATACTTAAACTTATTCATTAGAAAAATGGAGACAGAAGCCCAGCAGCAGAGTGGGGGCTATCCTGTTCATTGCGTCGAGTGTAACATGTATGATTACCTGCCCTGTGGGGTGGCATATGTGTGCACCCGTTGCAAGGAGCTCCTGACCCTCAGAGACCGAGTTCGGGCTTTGGAGGCCACGTGGCTGAACTGGAGGAGCTAAGGGAGGTAGAGAGATATGTTGATGAGACTTTCCGGGACACTGTAGTACTGTCCCACCTCCAGTCTGAGAGCCCCAGTGCTCTTAAGGAGGATGAAAGTCTCAAGGGAACAGAGCATTCAATGGGAGCAGAGGAAACCATCCCGTAGTTGGGACCTTCCTCCCAGAGGATGTTGCGGTATCCTCTCGCACTGAGGATACCTCTGAGGGGAAGGGAATGCCAGTTAGGAAGAGGCAGGTGTTAGTAGTGGGTGATTCGATCGTTAGAAACATAGATAGTTGGGTTTGTGATGACCGGGAGAACTGTATGGTCACTTGCCTGCCTGGTGCGAAGGTTGCGGATCTCTCGAGGCATCTAGATAGACTTATGTGTAGTGCTGGGGATGAGCCGGTGGTCATGGTACATGTAAGTACCAATGACGTAGGGAAGGGTAGGAGAGATGTTCTGGAGGCCAAATTTAGGCTGCTAGGAAAGAGACTGAAATCCAGGACCTCTATGGTGGCATTCTCGGAAATGCTTCCAGTTCCACACGCAGGGCCAGGTAGGCAGGCAGAGCTTCAGAGTCTCAATGCGTGGATGAGACGATGGTGTAGGGAAGAGGGTTTGGATTTATTAGGAACTGGGGACACTTTTGGGAGAGGGGAGCCTATACAGGAAGGATGGGCTCCACCTAAACCAGGGTGGAACCAGACTGCTGGCACTAAACATTAAAAGGCCGTAGAGCAGTTTTTAAACTAAGAGATGGGGAAAGCCGATTGGTGCGGAGATGCACGTAAATAGGAGGGAGACTTCTCTTAGAGGAGAATCCATTGATAGAGATTCTCTAAGCTGTAGTCAGAAAGAGAGGAGGGGAGAGGGCAAACCATGGGCCAGAGCAGACAAACAACCGCATACAAAGGAATCCAATGCATCAGGGAAGGGCAGACAAATAAGCAGTGGCAAATTTTTAAAGTGCTTCTACACAAATGCTAGGAGTCTGACTAATAAGATGGGTGAAATAGAGTACCTAGTATTAAATGAGGAGATTGACATAATAGGCATCACTGAAACCTGGTGGAATGAGGAAAACTGGGACACAATCATACCGGGATATAAAATATATCGAAAGGATAGAGCAGGCTGGGTGGGTGGCAGAGTGGCACTGTATGTGAAAGATAATGTAGAATCAAATGAAATAAAAATATTAAGTGAATCAACATGTTCAATAGAATTGCTATGGATAGTAATTCCATGCTCCAATAATAAGAAATTAGCAGTAGGGATATATTACCGACCACCTGACCAGGACAACGATACTGACATTGAAATGCTGAGGGAGATTAGAGAGGCTACCAAATAAAGAACTCTATAATAATGGGGGATTTTAATTACCCCCATATTGACTGGATACATGTCATCTCAGGAAGAGAAGCGGAGATAAAATTTCTCAATGGCTTAAATGACTGCTTCTTGGAGCAGCTGGTGCAGGAACCCACAAGGGAGAGGCAATTCTCGATTTAGTCCTGAGTGGAGCACAAGATCAGGTCAGGAAATAACCGTTACAGGACCGCTTGGGAATAGTGACCATAATATAATAACATTCAACATTCCTGTGGTGGGAAGAACACCTCAGCAGTCAGCACCCTGGCATTTAATTTCAAAGAATTACACAAAAATGAGGAGGTTAGTTAAACAGAAATTAAAAGGCACAGTGACTAGAGCCAAATCCTGCAAGCTGCATGGAAACTTTTAAAGACACCATAATAGAGGCCCAACTTAAATGTATACCCCAAATTAAAAAACATAGCAAGAGACCTAAAAAGAGTCACCGTGGCTTAACCACCATGTAAAAGAAGCAGTGAGGACAAAAGGCATCTTTTAAAGTGGAAGTCCAATCCTAGTGAGATAAATAGAAAGGAACATAAACACTGTCAAATCAAGTGTAAAAATGTAATAAGAAAAGCAAAAAGATTTTGAGGAACAGCTAGCCAAAAACTCAAAAGAAATAACAAAATGTTTTTAAGTACATTAGAAGCAGGAAGCCTGCTAAAAAACCTGTGGGTCCCTAGATGATTGAACTATAAAAGGCGCAATCAAGGGCGATAAAGCCATTGCGGAGAAACTAAATGATTTCTTTGCTTCAGTCTTCACGGCTGAGGACGTTGGGAGATTCCCAAATCTGCACCGTCCTTTGTGGGTGATGAATCTGAGGAACTGTCCGGATTGAAGTGTCATTAGAGGAGGTTTTGGAACAAATAGAAAAACTTAATGTTAACAAATCTCCGGGACCGGATGGCATTCATCCAAGGGTTCTAAAAGAACTCAAATGGGAAATTGCTGAACTATTATCTGTGGTTTGTAACCTATCCCTTAAATCGGCTTCCGTACCTAATGACTGGAAGGTAGCCAACATGACACCAATATTTAAAAAGGGCTCTAGAGGCGATCCTGGCAATTACAGACCGGTAAGTCTAACTTCAGTACCGGGCAAATTAGTCGAAACAATAGTAAAGAATAAAATTGTGAAGCATGTAGAAGAACATAATTTGCTGGACAAAAGTCAACATGGTTTCTGTAAAGGAAATCCTGTCTTACTAATCTATTAGAGTTCTTTGAAGGGGTTAACAAACATGCGGACAAGGGGATCCAGTAGATATAGTATACTTAGATTTTCAGAAAGCCTTTGACAAGGTCCCTCACCAAAGGCTCTTGTGTAAATTACATGGCCATGGGATAAGAGGGAAGGTCCTTTCTTGGATTGAGAACTGGTTAAAAGACAGGAAACAAAGGGTAGGAATAAATGGTAAATTTTCAGAATGGAAATTTAGTGACCCTAGGGACCCTAGTGGTGTCCCCCAAGGGTCAGTCCTAGGACCAATCCTGTTCAACTTATTCATAAATGATCTGGAGAAAGGGGTAAGCAGTGAGGTGGTAAAGTTTGCAGATGATACCAAACTGTTTAGGATAATCAAGACAGAAGCAGACTGTGAGGGACTCCAAGAAGATCTCACCAAACCGAGCGATTGGGCAACAAAATGGCAAATGAAATTTAATGTGGATAAGTGTAAAGTAATGCACATCGGGAAAAATAACCCCAACTATCATTACAGTATGATGGGGGCTAATTTACTACGACAAATCAGGAAAGAGATCTTGGAGTTATCGTGGATAGTTCTCTGAAAACTTCCACACAGTGTGCAGCGGCGGTCAAAAAGGCAAATAGGATGCTAGGAATTATTAAGAAAGGGATAGAAAATAAGACCCAGAATATCTTACTGCCCTGTATAAAACTATGGTACGCCCACATCTTGAATACTGTGTACAGATGTGGTCTCCTCACCTCAAAAAAGATACTTTGGCCTTGGAAAGGGTTCAGAAAAGGGCAACTAAAATGATTAGGGGTTTGGAACGGGTCCCATATGAAGAGAGGTTAAAGCGACTGGGACTTTTCAGTTTAGAAAAGAGGAGACTGAGGGGGGATATGATAGAGGTATATAAAATCATGAGTGGTGTGGAGAGGGCGAATAAAGAAAAGTTATTTATTAGTTCCCTAAATAGAAGAACTAGAGGACACCAAATGAAATTAATGGGTAGCAGGTTTAAAACTAATAAAAGAAAGTTCTTCTTCACATAGAGTGTAGTCAACCTGTGGAACTCCTTGCCAGAGGAGGCTGTGAAGGCTAGGACTATAACAGAGTTTAAGAGAAGCTAGATAATTTCATGGAGGTTAGGTCCATAAAGGCTATTAGCCAGGGGATAAAATGGTGTCCTTGGCCTCTGTTTGTCAGAGGCTGGAGGGATGGCAGGAGACAAAGCGCTTGATCATTGTCTTGGTCCACCCTCTCTGGGGCACCTGGTGCTGGCCACTGTCGGCAGACAGGATACTGGGCTAGATGGACCTTTGGTCTGACCCAGTACGGCCATTCTTATGTTCTTATGTTCAGACTGAATCAGCTAGTATATATGTGGTTAATCTGGAAAAACAAAACTAGTGTCCACACTGCAATTGTGTTATTTTGATAAAAAGTCAAAATAACAGAGGACTTTTTCTGACAGTGGTAAGCCTCATTCTACAAGGAATAAGGCTTTTTCTGAAAAAGGTTTTTTTTGGAAAAAGGTGTGTGTGGATGCAGAAGAGGGAGTTCTGTCGAAAAAGAGGCCTCCAGGAAATAACACAGTGCCCTGGAGGCCACTCCATCCACACTCATTACAACTCTATAGTTCCTGTCTCCTGGCAGCTCTTAAAGCCGCAGATACCCAGGACAGGCTTTGTGGCAGGAAGCCGGACCTGGGTGCTGCAACTCACTGAGTGGCTGCCACTGCCACACATCAGGGCACTATGTCCTAGCCACAAGCCCCACTCCTGCCCCTACTACAATGAACTGCGCCACATTCTGGGAGGCGGTGCAGCCCCTACCCCTCCCGGCAGTGGACTCAGGGTTGGAAATGCCTGTCATCACCTGGCTGGGGGTCCCAACCCAGGAGGAGGAGGAGGAGGACGAGGAGGAAGAGCTGGAGAAGGAGGAAAAGATGGAGAGCACCAACATCATCACCCTGGAGCCAGTACCTCAAGGCCTGGATGTCTCCCAGGCATCCTCCGAGGATGAGTGCTCCTCAGGTGAGTGCTCTAAGTTTTTCACACCCAAAGGGTGGGGGTGGCGGGTGCTGAGGGGATATGGTGCAGTCGTCACTCAGCCTTCTCAGCCTGGCCTTCACACTGCAATCCGTGCACATGGAAGCATATGCAGGGCCAGTCTGCACCATGCAACCCCAGCAGGCAGCCCTGGAGCACCCCCGGGCTCCTGCTCACAGGCTCAGGTGAGGCCACATACACGTCTGATCTCCAGAGGAATGCCCTCCCACCACCAGCCACCGCTGGAAGGAGGCTGGGGACAAAGACAAATGCATATCCACACACAGCCTCTGGAGTGCCGCACATGGGGACAGCGCTGCCAGGTGCAGGTGTGTGTGCAGCCCTGATGGAAGCCCAGGCTGCTCGAGGCCCCTCTCCTGGCCATGGGATCCCAAAGTGGCTGGACACTTCCCTTGCCTGCTTGTCTGTGGGACGGGGTGGGGTGTGTATGTGGGAAGCATGGTTCCCTGGGCACCTCTGGGCCCCTGTGAGGCAGGGCCTGCTGTCCAGGCCACACACATGGCCTTGCTTCCAGGACATCACCATCCTCTGGCCCAAGGACTGTAGCTCTCAGCTCACAGAGGAGGGCAAGGCCTCAGAGACAGTGTCTGAGTGACTGAACACCCCTCCCTCTTTATTCTCCCCAGCTGGAACCAGCCATAACTGTGGGGCGATCACCAGCAGGAGAGCCAGCCACCCAACCCCGGGGAGTCGCAGGCATTGGAAGGTCCAGGAGGACCTCATGTGGGTGCACATGTCCATCCTCTGGGACGTGCTGCAGATGTTGGCCTAGAAGGTCCAGAACAACCCACAATGGTGGGCCCAGATGTGTCCCAAGTTGCTGCAGCAGGACCCCAACATGTGTGCCACCATCTAGGAGATGATGGCCTACCCAGCTCCTGTCCCTGCCCCTCCCTTCCATGCCTGGCCCATCTCCACCTCCCGTGTCTGCTCCCGCTCCCCCTCCCATACCAGCACCTGCCCCCCTGCCATTCCTGACCATGCTCCCTCTGCCATGCCTGACCCCACTCCAGCCCCACCTCCTGCCTATCCCCCTGTTCTCCCAGGAACCACGCCACTCCCCAGGTCCCCAGACCCGAGGTGGAACTACCACACGAACTATGTGCCAATCTCAGCCTCAGCTCTGAGCTTCTACTTCCTTCTCCAGAGTTCTCAGCCCCTCCTCCTCCTCCCCATATCCAGGTTCTCAGCTCCCCTCCTCCCCAGTCACTTCTATCACACAAAAAAACAAATACTTTTTTTTAAACACAAAACTGTTGTTTTAATTGACTGTACAGGGAAGGGGGGAAGGAGGGGTTGTTGTGGAGAAGGGAGAGAGGGGCAAGGCACAGGCCCCTAGTGGGGAGGCCCTGGGGAGAGTTACTGGGGTCCTTCAGAAAAACTCTCCCTCCGGGCCTTCCAGATGCGCATCCTCACCTGATGGGCCTGGTGGATGGCAGCTGTGCATGGCTGCTCGAAGGGCTGCCCCTCACGGCTGGCCTCTGCCCTCCACCCCAGAAGGAGGGCTTCCCCCTTCCTCTCCACAATTTTGTGGAGAACACAACAGGCTGAGACTACCTGGGGGATGTTGTGCTCCCCCACATTAAGGTGGGATAGGAGGCACCTGAACCGCACCTTCAAGCTCCCAAAGATGCATTCCACCTGGATGCGGGCCCTGCCCAGGCGGGCATTGAAATGGGCCCTGCTTGGGTCCAGGTGGCTGGTGTACGGCATGAGAAGGTAGGCCACATATTCCCATGATGCACAGTGGCATCTCAATGTCCCTGACCCTGACGTTGAGCTCGGGAAAGAGCGTGCCAGCCTCCAGCTTTTGGTAGAGGCTGGAGTTTCTGAACACGTGGGCGTCATGCATCCTCCCCGACCAGCCGACAAAATGTCACTGAACCGTCCACGATGGTCAACCAGGGCCTTCAGGACCATGCAAGAATACCCCTTGTGGTTGATATACTGGACAGCATGGTGTTTTGTGGTCTGGATGGGGATGTGGGTTCCATCTATCACCCCCCCACCCTGCAGTTGGGGAGCCCAGAGTAGCAAATCCAGCCACGATGGGGTCCAGGTCTTCCAGGAGGATGACCCTGCACAGCAGGACAGTGTTTATGGCCCTCAACACCTGCAGAAGGAGACAGACACAAAACAGAGAATCAAAGAGGGTGTCTGAGCCTTTGGGAGGTCCCCTCTTTCCCCTTTTCTCCCCCCACAAACATCCTAGGAGCTACCCCCTATGAAGCCCACCCCCTGCAGTGCTATGTGAGGGATGGACTGCAGAACCCCACAGGGATGAGGCTCCCCCCACCTCAGTCTACCTGCCACACCACAACCCCCCCTTTTTCCCAGGGTCCCCCTTTCCAGTACTCCCCCCCTCCAGGGACTGCAGCCCAAGAGTACCTTACCTCCATGAGGAGGGCCCTGACAGTGGACTTTCCCACACCAAACTGGTTGCCCACAGGTGTGGCGAGCTTCTAGACAGCAATGGTAACCTGCTTCTCCAGGGGGATGGCGGTCGCATCTGGGTGTCACATTGATGGAGAGCAGGGGCAAGCCAGGCACACAGCTCCATGAACATCTTCCTCATCCTGAAGTTGTGGAGCTACTGCTGGTCGTCCCAACACTCCATCACCAACCGATCCCACCAGTCGGAACTGGTGTCCAGCCTCCAGAAGCGTCTCTCTACTGTGGGGTGCGGTTGCAAGGGCTTTGCTCCCGCACACAGGCAGAGGTTCTCCATGATGAGCTCTGAGTCAAGCTCATGCAAGGCCATGAAGGCAGCCTGAAAAAACTGCTGCAGAAACTGTAGCATGGCAGTGTGGGTCCATTGCATGCCCAGAAGCAGCTCCAGCTCTATGGGAAGGAGTGCTGTGGTGTTCAAAAATTGGGCAATCAGAGCACACAGTGGAAATGCTTTGCTGTCCCTCGGAGAGGTAGGCAAGCAAGCAGGGAGGGGGTCCCTTTAAGCATGCGTCTCAGATAGCCTTAGGTAAAAGCACCCGGAAGCAACTGCTGACTTAATGCCCTGCCTGAACTGGTTCCAGGTGGTCTTAAATATGAGATAGCATCCAATCAGGGTGGACACTATCTTTCAAAATAGCACATCGCTATTTCATTGCAGTTTTTGCGTGTGGGCGCTCTCTTTCGAAATAAGCTTTTCCAGAAGATCTCTTCCAGAAAAGCTTATTCCAAAAGAAGCTTGCAGTCTAGACATAGCCATAGAAACAGCAGAATCAAGGTCCTGGTCATTTAATTCCTCCTGCAAACTTTAAGAGCGATTGTTGCCCAGCAGCCTCATTTCTGAGCTTTAGAAGGCTGACTGAGTCTTCTCCTTCCCACAGATATTTAAGGGGGTTTTCTCCACAGCCTTAGGAGGCTCAACGAGGTCCCTATCAGTAGTTTCCCAATTTCCCCATCAAACCACTGATCTGGGTAGTCACAGGGAAGCTTGCAATCTTATTGAGCTCTGTCGGTGATAGATGATCTCATTTTAATTAACTGTGATGAACAAGTTTCCTAAGGATTGCAATTCCTAAGGATTGTTGCTCCTCCAGACTTCATAACAAATACTTGGACAAATCAAAATGCATTTTAAAATAATATAATGTAAAGTGTCTTGTTGGCACCATTTTCATGTTTTGCTTTTTGCTTGTTTGTGTTTTCTCCTTGTCTCTGTTTTCATCTTTTAATATAGATGGCAAAAACAGGATACTACATTTTCAAATTCAAAACCTTTTAATATAAAGTCAACTTGCCTACCTACACTGTTCTGAATTTAAAAACTAAACACACGCATCCACAAAATAGCGAACAATTATTCAGGTTCAGTTGCTAACTACTGAAAAATAGAAACATGACTGGAATTCATAGACAAAGATTCTTAACCTGCTACAATTACAAAAAACATTCTATTGCAATCATTATTCAAGTATGTCACTGTAAATCCAACCAAGGAAAAAGCATATTTTTATTTTGAATGTCCACTGACAACTGAATTGGTGTGCCACAGCTAGCTTTTTATAATTTGTTGATTTGCAGCTACCATACAACAGCACTTCCTGTAAGCATGTTACAGTATATTATTAGAAAGTCTAATATTTGCTACTAAGAGCACATCATATTTCTTGAAATGCTCATATATACATGTCCTGCTTATCCAGTCTTAACTATAGTCTTGTAATGTTTCTCGCTTTAAATTTCATCTTGTCTTAATTTTTCTAAAAAATGTGGTCCATTGTAACTACTCTTGAAAAATGAATCACCATTGCTGCACTCTTTAAAAAGGCATAATCATAGTACAGACAGGAGCCACAACCTTGGAAATTGCCCCAGCTAGCCTCATGTAAAGTACCTCCGTTCTAATCTGAGGCAGACAGCACTATTTTTCCAGTCTTGGTTCTCTTCAGAACACATGCTGCCAGGCATGCTGAGCTGGGGGGTAAGGGTTCTTAAATATATGGACCAAAGTTTATGAGGAATTAAGCTGAAAGCATCACAAAAAAAGACGGGGAAAAAAATCACAGAACACAAACAACTACACAGAGTCTGACTTTTTACTTGCGCATCATACAGAACTGGATTAACCAAAATTCTGAGACAAGGAGGGACAGTGACTACAGTTTCCAGGAAAAAATAATTTAGTAGACCACTTGATTTGAAATATTGATTTACCATTACTGTAAACTCCACCACATATGAAATGAAATTAATACAGCCAAACACAGCAGTCTTTTACCACCTCAATAAAAATGCCTTCGGTTTCAGGACAAAGAAACTAAGGTGGAATCACAGTCCCACTTAATGTTCTGCAAACTCTGGCTCTGATCCAGCAAAGCATTTAAGCAGCTGCTTAACTTTATCAGGGCTAGAGTGCTCAGAACCTTGAAAAACTGAGCCATTAATGTAATATTGGTTCCTCGGGGTAACATACGTTTGCCTTAACTGTACTTGCTGTACATTACATATATTATAACAATAAAACATATCATGGCAGGGAGAATGAAATAGTCTTTATGGTTCTCTGTCTCTAGGGGTATGTCTACTCTGCCACCCTAGTTCGAACTAGGGTAGCTAATGTAGGCATTCGAACTTGCAAATGAAGCCGGGATTTAAATATCCGGGCTTCATTTGCGTGTTCAGCGAGGGCCATTTTTAAATGCCCGTGGTTGAACTACCTGCCGCGGCTACACGCGGCACAGACTAGGTAGTTCGAATTAAAGCTCTAATTCAAACTACCGTTAAACCTCCTTGCAGGAGGAATACGGTAGTTCGAATTAGAGCTTTAGTCGAACTACCTAGTCCATGCCATGTGTAGTCGGGCAGGTAGTTCGAACTCTGAGCATTTAAAATGGCGCCTGCCTGAACACAAATGAAGCCCGGGATATTTAAATCCCGGCTTCATTTGAAGTTCGAATGCCTACATTAGCTACCCTAGTTCGAACTAGGGTGGCAGTGTAGACATACCCTAAGGTATTTGTCAACCAATGGAAAAATGGGTTGGGGAAAATAGTTTAATTTGAATACAATTATCATATATATAGTAGTCTGTGACTCTGTAAGGGTGTAATGCTTGGTGTTGCCTCTGGGCGGTGCTGTTTCCTCTGTAACGTCCTTCGCCTCCCGCCATGGTGCTCGGCTGACTTCTGCGCCGCTCAGCCGGGCCGCTGCGGGAAAGCCCAAACGGCCCTTTGCTCCCCCGCAGCAGCCCAGCTGAGCGATGCAAACTCAGCCGAGTGCCATGGCAGGAGGCAAAGGGGGGCGGGGTGGTGACATACACGGCCAGGCCCGGCCCCCTGGCCGTGTACGTCACCGCCCCGCCCCACTTCCCCTCCCGCCGTGGTGCTCGGCTGACTTCTGTGCCGCTCAGCTGGGCCGCCACGGGGGAGCCCAAACGGCCGCTTGCTCCGCTTGCTCCCCCGCGGCGGCCTGGCTGAGTGGCGCAGAACTCAGCCGAGCGCCACGGCGGGAGGCTAAGGGGGGCGGGGCGCTGACGTGCGGCGTGGTAGCGGCTCCAGGCCCTCCCCCCTGGCCGTGAACGTCATCGCCCCGCTCCCTTCGCCTCCCGCAGTGGCGCTTGGCTGACTTTTGCGCCGCTCAGCCGGGCTGCCGCACGGGAGCAAGTGGTGCGCAGAGCATGTAGCATGTGGAGCGCGGCGCCCAAATGGCTGTTTGGGCTCCGCAGTCCCCCGAGTGAGAGGAAGGAGGGAGAGGAGAAGAGAAAAAGAGAGATGGAGAGAGAGGCAGGAGGCAGAGGAGAGCTGAGAGAGAGAGGGGGAGGTTGCAGAAGGAGGAGAGAGAGAGAGAGAGACGGAGCGAGAGACCGGAAGCTCAGGAGAGAAGACCGACGTGGAGGAGAGACCTGAAAATCCCATCTTATGATGGGCTAATTGGCTAGTTTTTAAAATGTGCAGAGAATTTCCTATGCCAATGCTTTACAGAAAATGCCATCTTGTTGAAACATCATACAGTTTATTGCCATGTCAGAATTTCATGTCAGTTTACCTTAATATGCACCCTACCATGATTTCTGTAAGACACAGAATCTACTTATATCACAAATATGATGAACAATGATGATAAATATTATTTACGTTCTCCATATTGTTTATGCTGTAAAATAGCACATAATTATAAGGAACAGATTCTACCACACAAAAAGGGATTAAGATTGAAATGTAAATGATCATCCAAAATAAAAGCTATTCGAAACCCTAAATTAGTATCTATCCATTCTTTTAATACTGTAATTAGACTACCAGACCAGGTATTACTAAAGTATTAGCATGCTAAGAAATGGGGTCAAGAAGCTGCACTAGGTTAAAGTCAAAACTGATATAAAAATATTTTCACATAAACAAATGCAGCTTTTTAAATAATTTATGCTGAAGGGCACATACTGGCACAAGAGTGTTTCTCTTTTCAATCATAACCTATGTCAAAAGGATGCTAAGAATAGTGCTTAGTTAGAAGATGACACTCAAGTGCTACACGTTGAGTTTGAGCTAGATTCCTGACCCCAGTAATATTTCCTTAAAGCTACATAGAGACTATGAATGCTTATGAGAGTGCCACTTGGAACAGCAATATGTAAAATAAATGTTATAATAGTGCTCAGATTCAAATCTATGTTAAAACATGTAAAGGGGAGTTTGACATGAAAACTTTAAGAAAAGGGAAGTACATTTAAAAACTTTTGAAATGGGACCTACTTCAAAAGTATACTTATCACAATTTTTAATTGTAAAATAAATATCAGAATTCCTACTCGTTCCTCTCCTATTCTTAGTTCAGCATTAGAAATAGATGTAAATTACTAGTGAGACACAATATTGTTGTGGCATCTCGTATAAGCTACTGTATAGTATATGGAGTAGAAGATCACACAGGATAATCACATGCACATACAACATCTGTGCAGTTCATAAGAGGAAGAGGAAAGCTTATATAGTCAGGAGAGCAATCCATCAAATAAAACAAGCTAGGTGTTCTTGACGTACCATTGACTAAGCTGGCATTTGCATTATCAGTGGCATTTGCACCTGCTGCACCATCTGTAGCTGAAGGAGGGTGGGAGGAGGGATGGGAAGAATCTACTGAGTAATAATGGATAAAAAGAATAAATGATAATAATATATGAATAAATTTACATGACACAAACAATAACATATATGGAATAATGTGGCTTTGTTTTCTCCAAAAACGATTTGTTTTAAATTAAGCAACATAATGTCTAAAAATGAATGTTATTACAAAGATGTTACCAAAGTCAGGAAAAAAACTCATACATGAAATATTTTTAAAAAAGGAATATGAAAGACACATTTAACACAGTTAAAAGAGTTGGTGAGAACTGTCTATACACAGTACTATGTATTACTATGCCTCTGCTCCTTTATGCAGATATTTTATTTGCTCTATTTATAAAAAAAGTTGACTTTAAATTGGCTAAAATATAATTGGGTTTGAATAAATGCATTTATAAACCCCATCAGTATTTTCCAAAATGTACAATATATTGTTACTTACTCAACTAGTATGCACTATACATAGGTCCAAAAGGTATGCTGCAATAAGCTATTTAATATGGTTCACTGATTTAAAATATATTCTATTTTAAAAGTTCCCTAAAAGTTTTGTTCATTATTGCTAATGTTCATTTGCACTAGTATTGAGGGAACAATTCATAATGAATAACTGAATTAATTTTGCTTTGTTTTCTGTTGGCTAATTGTTCACAACAGAAAACAACTTTTTCACATTTACTCCTTTTTGAAACTCATGAAATTCTTTAGTGAGTAAAGTTTGGATCACAACTGATAATTTCACACTTTGCAGGTTAATTATTGAATGTAATGTGAATAGCAGTGTTACAGATGGACCCAGTGCAAAATGAACAGAACAAAATGCAGACTTTGAAATTCATTGTGCAGTACATACATACACATTTCAAACTGCATATTTGATTGCAGTGCTCATAATTCATATAATATTGATTATTTACATTTATGTTCTCTGCAGTTGGATACTTACATTAACTAGCACAGCATTTAAACTGCACATTTAAAAATTCAATATACAATAATTTATTTTTCAGAAATAATTGAGCTTCCAAACTTATGATTTGCGGCACTAGTAATGCTTGAGAACTCAAAAGTTTATTGAAAATAAGCATGAAAGATCACAAATGAAGTTAGCTGAAATCAACTTTTGAATCTGAACTTAATATTCAAGGATAATTTTTCCAACCCTGATTTATTTCAGCCCTGATTTGCACCACAATCTGTCAGATGGCAGCAGCTAAAAGCCTCACACTTCTAACTAATGTGGTAGGTTTCTTACTCTACCTGGAAGCTGACGTCCATCCTCCTGTTTCATACCTGTATGATGATTTTTACAAAATGTTAATGAAGGATAAAGGCACACACGTAGAGAAAACTGACATGTAAACACACAACAGCTAAGATTTCAGAAGACTGCAGTTTTATATAAAAAGAATATATATTTTCAAGGAATAAGGCCCTGATCCTTGCATGTAGCTCCATGCAAGCAGACTTCTGCATCCACACAATGGTGCTTGCAGAATAAGAGCCTGAATTTTGAAAGCATTTGGTTAGTGTTGTAATAGTAGGGTTCCAATTAGAGTCAATGTGTACTATATGAAATTCTTGTGCATTTCTCTGAAAAACCCTATCCCTCAGTGTTTCTTTAGAATCACCGTTTGTTCTATTAATCTGCTGTGGAAGATTTACTACATTTTCTTTAAAGACTACAAACAATAAAGCTATAAACCAATACACAGACACTGAGCAAGAAGAAATACAGAGGGAGTCCAAAGCAGACATTCATTGCAGACAAGCTATGTTAGCTCTAAACAAGCAGTGCAGTTTTAACATCCTGCTCACTCTGTTTTCAATGAGAGCAGAAGTGGGCATGGCATAATATAGTTTACCTTGGGAAAATGCAAAGCTTTAGTCTTTAATGCTCCTAGCATTAGGATGTTTATTATGATTAATGGTTACTGTGTATGTTTGTGTGGAGATAATGTGGTACAAAGAATAGGCTTTCCTGTAGAAATGTGGAGATGAGCGCAATCACTTAAGCCTTCACAACAGTCCCTTCTGCCACTCTCCATAAAAATGTTAGCAGGTGGGCATTAGTAAATGGGGAATTTTCTTGTCCCCAGCTTCAAATATAAAAATACGTAATGCAGGAGAAAGATAAATAATATCCCAAAGGAACATGTAGGTCTAGTAAGGTGAAGTTATAATTGCTTTTTTAAATGTTATGTTTTCATAACCCTTAAACACAACTGCATACTTGAGGAGGATAGTTAAAATAACCCTTTTATAGTCAGGCCAGTAATGCAGCAACCATAGTTGAACAGAAGACTATGCATACATAAACCCGGACAAAAAGACATTAATCCAATTTTCTGCTTGCTGTGTTGCCCATAAGCTTAGTAAGTTCTTCTGACTTTATCCTACAATAAGGTCAAGATGTCCAGAGACTTCTTGATATGACTGCCTGGAAACAGAAGTTGAATTGTAAACCACATTTAACTCTCGCTGTCTCTTAGACTGGTTTTCTTCCAATATTCCTAACCTGACCCGTCAATTTTAGGAAGTAAAAAGGTGTCTATGAATTCCTTTAACAAATTAGTCCATAACAAGAACTACAAAGACAGGCATTCACCATTTACATCAGCATAAAGGCACAATTTTCCTCATTTCATATTTCAAACTTAAATAAGAGTGCTGTTTTTATGTCTGACTTATGAAGACTAATATGAATGTAGATGTAAATGGGCAAAATTTAGGTGAGTGTAGAACTATGTGCAAAAGTAAAATGTGATGGGAATATACACCCTTATCTTTCCATTAATTTAATCACACACTGAAATCTGCAACTTAAAATGAAACAACTTTTAATCATGACTTACATATCAGTAATATATAGTTCTTGCTGTATTCACTCATATATGTAATGTCAAAAATATACACGAAGACAGTACTTTAGATACTTCTAGTGCTTTGACAATAAAGAATCATTTGGGAGCACCAAGATGTGATATGAGGGTGTTACCTTTCTTATCTTTCTTTTCCTCCTCTTCTCCACCAGCTCCTAATAGAGTAAAGATGATGCCTGTCTGAGAATTCACTCCCACGGCAGTTACAAGCATGCGCCCAGAGCCTTCCATGACATGGGTACCTGAAAAATGACAGGATACAAGAGAAATTAACATTTTTGCTGATACTTCATACAAATACTTCCTGAATGCTTCCTTTTTAAAGACAATTAGCAAGGTACATGGTGGGTCGGATTCTGACCTCAGTTACACTGGTTTAAATTCAAAGTGACTCAAGTTATGCCACATGCCAGTGAAACAAGCCCAACCACTATACAGACAATAAAAGGTGCTTAATTACTGTGTATCAATTAAGCACATGAATTTTTTTCTACTATCAATTTGAAATTGATGCAATTTTTAAAGATCAAAGCACTTTAAGATATTTACACTTCCCTCCAAGCCAATTATTGTATTTCACACAAAATAAAGGGGGAGATGGAGCACATAGGAAATGCAGCAAAAGTTAAACACAAGCCAACATCAAAAGCACAAGCAAAATTAATGGAAAAATCTCATCTCTTTCAGTCACAGTAATCTTGGTTGTTACTTATATTTTCAGATAAGTATGATTTTGAAGTTGATCACACTTTTTTGAGGTTTACAGGATCTTTAGAAAAAGCCTTCCCTTTTCGAAAGAACCGCATCTAGACTGTGGTTTTACTTTCGAAACAGCGCTTATGCAAATGAAGCGCAGGAAATTAAAATCCCGGCTTCATTTGCAATTTCGAAGTGCCTAATTTACATCCCTCTTTCAAAAGAGGGATGTTGTCTAGATGCACCCTGAGTTATGTAAGTCTTTCAGCCTATGTATTCTGGATTTTCTATTCATGTCTACGGCATCAGAGCAGTGTCCACACTCTGTAAGTTTAATTCGAGACTGTGTGATTTCCTTTGCTTGTCAAATTCTAATTGCTTTGTCAAGGGTTAATTTTTGGTTTTCCCAACTGTATCAGAGACGCAGACTCACAAAATTGCAAAGATGAGCTCTTCAGCTTTAGATCAGCCACAAGTTCTTCTATGGTTACACCTTCTGTTTGTATTTTCTCTTTAAAATAATTTCTCCAATGTTTTTATTCTACATGCACACACCTCACATTTCTGTAATACAGTTTCACAGTTAGCGAATGCCTGAATGAATTGAAAACTGTTAAACACAAAGTCTTCCAAACCAGTCATTGTCAGTAATAAGGCTACCTTCTGACACTGCCTTTCTGCTGGCACTAAGAACATAAGAACGGCCATACTAGGTCAGACCAACTAGCCAATAGTGGCCAATACCAGATGCCCCAGAGGGCGGGAACACAACAAGGTAACTCTCATGTGATCTCTCCCCTGTCACTCATTTCCAGACAAAACTCATTGTTTTGCAGGTACAGAGTGAAACACTCTTTAAAGCTAACTTTCTGCAATGTGCTCACTGAAGTTCAAAGTGGTGGCTCCTTATCCAGTTGTCTAGAAGAACAAGGGTATTGCCCCTTTCCAGGCACTCCCAAATACAAGTGGGTAGGGGGGCAAAGATGGAGTGGGGACAAGCAGAAAGGAGCCAGAACAAGTCTGGGGGAATGAAGAAGGGGGTCACTATCCTTCCTACTGATCAGGAGGAGGTGATTTTTATATCTTCTGTAGTCCTGGTGAAACCCTTATTCCCCTGGATTACACTGATGTCCTCCTCTCCCATTGCTGGAGCTGTAAAAGGACTCACTACTCTTATAATCTGCTAGGTACCTCCCACTAGTTGCTCTTTTCACTGGAAAGGAATTTTCCCCTCACCACTACATTAGCTGAGGCTGGATGGGTTTGTTCCCCCCACCTTCCCTATAGCAGGTCTGGGACCCAGTGGGGTGGGATAGTGTGTTAGGTTGTAATGTCACAACTTAATTAAATTTGAGGGCAGATATCCAATGCACGTAACAGTTTTGGAAGGGATACGCTGATTGGATAAAATAGACTGGGAAAGGATTTGAAAGAAAACATCCCTCTAAAGAATTTGAGAACTACGGATTGTGGCTTGTGTATCTGATACCCTCCCTTGCATGGGGGGAGGGTGGTGGGATCCCAGCAATGAAATGGCTGTCACCAGGTTGGGGATAACATAGACATAACTAAGGAAATGATGATGACCCGCATTGTAGAATTGCTAGTTAATCCCTGTTATTTAAAGTGAATAAAGTTGCAGTCTAAAAACACCACATCCCTTGACACCTGTCTGGACAACTGTCTTCCACATTTCCAGAGATATTCAGCAATGGTGGGGGTTTTTTTACTACTGAATTCTGCCACTCAGGGTATCTGCTTGGTTCCTCCTTACTTTTGATACCACATGGTGATTGCACAGTGTGTAAGGAGTTACCAAGAGATCTCTCTAGTTGTGGGTCTGGTTTCAACTGGCTGTGTATAACAAGAACTTCGTTCACACTGCACCTCCCAGACTCTCTCTAGGAAACCCAGTCCTTAAAGGCACAGTTCCCAATGACACATTATTAACACTGCTCTATATCTAAATTCCTATTGATGCCGGATCTATAGTTTGAGAATTACCCAGGGCAAGATTTTCTACTAAGCAGAGAGGTGCCTACAACCACAGCAGCATGCCACTAGGAAAGCTCCCCCGTAAGTTCCATGGAACCTCCCACAGCAACTGGCTGCTGGCCAATTGCAGTATGACTCAATTGGACTGGGCAGTCCCAGATTTCACGTATCAGAAGGGGAATATTTTTGATTTTACCACACAGAATCCTGCTTGGTTTTCACAGATGCTGGTCTCAAACTTCTATGAAAATATTTTTCTTCTTTTTTCCCACCAAATTTCTGAATTGAGCCCTAAGTCATAGTTCATTTTCATTCATTCTTTTCAAAGCATAGAAAATGTATATGTCAAACCCATGCCATTACAAAATAAAAATGTTGCAAAACATTTTCTTGAGAACATAGTTCTGTCCATCAGATGAAATAGCAACAGAAATAAACAGATTAATCATTTCTCTGTTCATCCAGATTCATTACTAGGAATAAAGAAGCCACTTTCAGCAGAATACTGTAAGTAATACTCCCAGACTTGTTTAATGTAGCATACCTGCAGCTGACAGAAATACTTTTGTAGGTTCAGTTAATATTCCCATTCATATTTAATCCTCCCCATTCACCAGTTATTAACTGTTATTATTATTACAAACAAGCTATCTTCTTCCATAGTCTCTACTTAAATCCCAAAAGGTCCTAAACTTGTTTTCCAAGCTTTTGTTTCCTCCCACCAATTTATGGTATTCACATAAACCCACCACCACAAGCCAAATCTTTCTCTCCCATGTTGTGAAAATGAAAATAGAAACATGAACGAATGCTAGTGGAGTGAAACAGTATGTAGATTCTTAGGCATTAGATACTGAATAGAACTTAGAAAGAATGAAAAATACTGTAGAGTGGCTGTTTGAGACAAAAGTAGGGACAGATTTTGGAAAGTTGATACCTTTGGTTTCATAAGTTACGTGACAGTGCTCGGATAACCAGAGTTGCTATATAGTCTCCATATATTAATGTGGTGTTCTGTAATCACTACAATTAATTTGTGCCACCAACGTATCTTTGATTCGTTTGGCAAATACTGCACAGTGGGAAGTTCTGTCAACAGCTTGCTGAGGCTGATTTGAGCATAAATATCTCATCAGAGCCCTAAGACTGTTCCAGTAGACATAATACCAATTAAAATGCATTGACAGACATGTTAAAAAAGAATTTCTTAGTGCACTGAAGATTGCTCATCTTTGGAAATGCTGTTTGTCTTCAATACAATTTGATTCCCTCCAGGATATTTTGCTCTCTTTTGGGTTGCTTTCAGCCCCATTCTAACTATTATTCTTTCTGAAATCCATCCTTTGGTATGCTTAAGACTGGTACAACAAGACAATTATTGGTACTTGGTCAATAACAGCAATGGTCAAATGTGTTGAATCTTGCGTACCTTTACCAAAGCCCTGTTTGAACTGGAAAACCAAGCAAAGTTACCTCTCTGATCTTTTACTTGGCAGTGCCATCACCATCCCATCTCAGCTTCACAAATACTGAGTACATCTGCAGCTTGCCTCTCAAGCCCCTCTCCACTGCTCCATCCTCCAGCTTCTTCTCAACCAGTCTTGAAGTCTCAGGACGATTTCACTCCTGTCTCCTCCTTCCCAAATATCAAGTCGCTTCCAAATCTAAGTGGCTCTGTTTCTCCACATCTCAAATCTGACCTTTCTTCTTTAACTCTATGGTTAAAATCTCATCTCCGTCTTTAATATCTGAAAACATCCTCTAACCCAGGGCTACTCAACACACGGCCCACGGGCCGCATGCGGCCTGCAGCCTGTTCGTTTGCGGCCCGCAGTGCCGTTTGGGTTTGTTGCAACTTGGGTTGATATGTGTTTTAGCAGTTAAATTCCTCGACTGTTGTGAAGCCAAAACAAAAAAAGTAGTAAATATACTGGTTTTCTGTTGATAAGCATTTTAGTAGTTTAATTCCTGGACTGCTATTGCTCATTAAAAGTGCTGTCATATGGGTGGAAATCAGGTAAATATTGCATTTTATTAATATCAGCAGAACTGACTTAAATGGGGCCTGTGTGTTGTGTAGTATTGCCTTAATCTTTGTATTCATGCCCGTCAGTGTGAAAAGCTATTTACATATATTTGTATATATATTTGCATACCTATGTAACCACACTGAAGTTTTGGCTCTTGGCATGTGCTGTGAGTATCACTGTGGTCCCCAGGGATTCCAAAATTGAGTAGCCCTGCTCTAAACAAATATTGCTTTCCTCAGCCCACTCAAAGCTATGCAACCACTTCCTGGTCCACCACTGGGACTGTGGCATTTCCTTATTTCAGATCTCTCCATTAGATTCCTCTCAATTTCCACATCAGATTTAGACTTCTCATCCTCACCTTAAAGGGAACTAGAAAGTTCCCCTTCCCCTCCTCTACCTGAGACAACAGGAGCGAAAGCACAGTTCATTGGCCTTTTCCCTCCTAGAAAACATATCCTCACTACAGTTTTCAATCTTCCCCTTTTCCCTTCCCATTTCAACAATGAACACAATTCTGAACCCAGTTCTTTCCCACAAGAACATGACAGTTATTGGTACTGTATCCAGTGGCACTTGCAATGTACTAGGCATTGGTCATAGGATAATTTGGGATGAATGGAATACCAGATGAGGCACACATGAAGAAGAGAGCTCTGGCCTTTGCTGGAGAGAAAAACCTTTTGGATTTCTCTCTGCTTCTGAAACCCAGGTTCCAGGAAGCAGAAGGTTTTTCTTATGCACAGGAACAAAGTAACAAAGTCCCTGCAATGTAGTTTTCCTTCTATCTCCTTTCCCAAGAAAATTTTCCCCTCCCAGTGGATGAGCCTTCCCGGCAGTGTTCTATATTCTTTCTTTAGACTCTGGGGATGGCGTTCCCACAGAACAGGACCCCTAGTTGATGAGGTCTATTTTCTTTCCAAGTCATAGTTATTCTGTCGACAACAGAGGAGGAGTGGTGGGGAGGGGGTGCCCTATCTCCCAGTTCAAAGGGTAAAATTTTAAAAGATAAGCTCTTTTCATTCTGTATCTCTATGCACTGATTTAGCTTCACTCCATGAAAAAGACAGGGTCACAGCTAATGTTGATCTCTTTCTCTACCACTCAGTTAGGGAGTAAGGGGAAGGGGGGAATCCAGCTCTGGTTTTCGCCAGTGAAAATGGAAAGCTGCACAAAATTAACTGAATATTTTAAGTGAAAGAGAAATCATGACACTGAAGCTGGCAGAATTTGGGAGGGGAAATCATCAACCAGGAGGTGTGTCAGAGGGAAAGAATAAGAAATATCAATCAATGACAACAGAGCTATTGAGGCTCATTCTTTGATATGATGGGTGAAAATGAAATGGACATAAAAATATGAACAGATGGATAACCTGTGACTCAACCCAGATTAACATATTTTACATTCAAAATTGGCTACAGTAAGTGGTGTCGTTATCACTACTGCTGGGCTCAGAGTTAATCTAAATGAGCCAAGAAAAAAAATGCTATTTTTTCCATTATTGGCTTCAGCTTACTTTACAGGGCATGGTTTTCCCTTACACCTGTAAAAGTCACACAAAAGAAAAACTCTTGTACATATAAAGAAAGGATCAAACTATCCATAAACCATGCAGGAGTAGCTCAGAAATAAAGGAGGATTGCTACACCCTTTGCTTGTGTAACCTCGTCTTTCCTCCCTAGGTTACTCAGGAGCAGGCCACGCTCACCTGTGTGCCTGGGCATCTGATGGGTTTAAAATAAAAGGAGATCCTGAGTACCCCAGTGGTGATGTTGTATAGCTGGGGATTCCTTGTCCACTCTCTTGCTGCAGTCCTTTCCTTCTAAAGGAATACACAATGGTGGTGTTCTGTACACACTTAATGGTGGGCCTTGGGAGCCTCCAGGAATAAAATTATTCCAGTAATAATCTGGAGCTAACTCCGAAACAACAATTATAAATAATATACATCTAATTGAGTAAATTAGAATTAACACACACCTTTACTTAACAACTTAAAGAAACAGGATTTAACAGATTAAAAGTGAATACAATCAATTAACAAAATACACAGAAATAAAGCGACAAGGAGTCCTGTGGCACCTTATAGACTAACAGATGTATTGGAGCATAAGCTTTCGTGGCCAATGTATATGGCCAAACTGGACAGTCCCTACGTAAAAGAATAAATGGACACAAATCAGATATTAGGAATGGCAATATACAAAAACCTGTAGGAGAACACTTCAATCTCCCTGGACACACAGTAGCAGATTTAAAGGTAGCCATCCTGCAGCAAAAAAACTTCAAGACCAGACTTCAAAGAGAAACTGCTGAGCTACAGTTCATCTTCAAATTTGACACCATCATTTTAGGATTAAACAAAGACTGTGAATGGCTAGCCAACTACAAAAGCAGTTTTTCCTCTCTTGGTGTTCACACTTCCACATCAGCTGCTAGAAGTGGGCCTCACCCTCCCTGACTGAATTAACCTCGTTATCTCTAGCCTTATTCTGGCCTGCATATTTATACCTGCCTCTGGAAATTTCCACTACATGCATCTGATGAAGTGAGTCTTTGCCCATGAAAGCTTATGCTCCAATTCATCTGTTAGTCTATAAAGTGCCACAGGACTCCTTGTCGCTTTTGCAGATCCAGACTAACATGGCTACCCCTCTGATACAGAAATAAAGGAAACTTTTCTAATGGGCATTTACCCTGCCACCATTTATCCCACCCCCGAATTTGCACTCCTCTGGATTCAGAGTCCCAGACACTTAGTTATGTGGGCACGCTGTGAGACAGCACTGTTCAGGTTCTGTGTGTGTCAGTCCAAGCTAAGCAGCCAGCTGCAAAATCCCTCTGACACTGGAGCAGGCCCCACCAAATGCCAGCAGTGCTGGTTCACTGGGCTGATCACTCTGCCTCTCTTTGGACCCAGAATCAGTTTACCTTCTGTTCTCTGTCCTAGGAAGCACTTTCCCAAAGAGCCACAGTTACTCACAGTACCTTCTATGCAGCTTTATGCAGGCCTTTCTCAGCCATAAGCACAGCTAGAGTCTCTCCCCTCCAGCATCAATCAACAGCCCCTGAAGCAGTAAAAGTCAGAGGCTTCTATAGTAAGGGGACTACATGAAGAAGTCAAGTTTGCCCATGAAAGCTCATATATATTTTTGTTATTCTCAAAGGGTGTGTCTAGACTACAGGGTTTTGTCGACAAAAGTGGACTTTTGTAGATAAAACTATACCTGCGTCTATACTGCCGCCGAGTTCTGTCGACATAAAAATTGACAGAACTCGGCAGTTTTGTCGATGGTTGTAAGCCTCATTCTACGAGGAATAACGCCTTTTGTCGACAGAGTTCTGTCTACAGAAGGTGTTATTGCATCTACACTCTTCTTTGCGTCTACACTGTCATGTCGACAAAGTGGCTTGCTTTGTCGACAGAACTGGATATAGTCTAGACGCTCTTTGTCGACAGAAGCTTTGTCGACAGTATCTGTCGACAAAAGCCTGTAGTCTAGACGTACCCTATGATGTCACAGGACTACTCATTGATTTTTTTAAAAGTTGCTTTTTAAAGGTAATCCATTGTACAAATCCAAGAAGTCCTTTTAGAACTCTATTAGAGCAGCTTGAATAAACAGGGAATAAACATGTACTTCATATTTTAGAGCAGCGTTTCCCAAAATATGGGCCATGGCCCAGTACTGGGCTGCGGGAAGAAAATACCGGGCCTCAGCGTGGCTGCCGGGAGGGGAGTGGGGCAGGCTGGGAGGAGCTGGGGAACTGGCCGCCGGGAAGCAGGGTTGGGGGCAGCGGGGCTGTCCGGCGGATATTGGGAAGGTGGGGTGCAGGTGACCGGCAGAAGCAGGGTTGGGGGGCAGTAGGGCTGTCCAGTGGAGATCGGGGCGGGTGGCGGAAGCAGGGCTGGATGGGGCAGAGGATGGGCGGGGAGATCATGAGAAGGACGGGAGAACGAGCCGCCGGAAGCAGGGCTGGACGGGGGCAGCGGGGCTGGCTAGGGGAGATTGGGAGGAGAAGCGGGGGTACAAAACTGGACACCTGGCAACCCTAGCCCGCCTTGCACCCTCCCTCCTAGCCAGATACCCTACCCCCAATCTGCTCCTGCTCCCGCCTCCTGGAGTGCCCATGCGGCGCCGGGTCCCCCAAGCCCTGGCCCAGGCTGGGCGGAGGATGCAGCCGGGTGAAACACTGAAAATTTATTCGTTTTTCATTCTTTTTTTTTATATGCATTTATATTTTTGGGCTGCAGAAAACAGTACTGAAAAAAACGGGTTCCAACTAAAATAAAAAGTTTGGGAAACCCTGGTCTAGCCAGCTTTCTATCCATCTTACAGTCCATTTATCCAATCCATATTCCCTTGACTTGCTGGCAAGAATATTGTGGGTGAGCATATCAAAAGCTTTGCTAAGACTGGCACTGGGGGCTTTGGGAGGACCAAAAAAAACTTATTTGAATATTCATCATTTGCTTAATGAATATGCAAATATGCAAATGAATGTTACCAGTCCTCCAAAAGCTCATAAATGGATTTACTGGTCCCCGTGTCAAAAAGTTTGGGAACCTCTGTTTTAGAGAGTTTGTTTGTTCAAGAACTCCTAAACGGTAAGAGTGAGGACCACGAAATTTGGTATACAGCTTTCTCTTATCATAATTTAAAACAGGGTAAGTATTTGATTGTGCCAGGACAATGGGATTTACCTGGACTAAGACTGTTTCTCATAAAACACAAACGAAGGAGTCTACTAGCAGACATAGTTGTATGGCAGAATGACCACAAGGAGGTGGGTGCACCAGTAAGAAGAGTGGCCAGCTAGTTGCACGGCTCTGAATGTTACCAGCCACTGTACATTGGTAAGGTTCCCATGCTGCTGGGCAGCATGGCTTTTCTTTGCTCTAGTCATCCCCAGGAACCTGGCACCCAGGCAATGCGGCCCCTGCCACCCCACCCTGCCCCAGGGAGCTGCTGGCTGGGCAGCACATCCTCCACTTGTCCCAGCTATCCCTAAGGATCGGCCAATCTCCTGCACCCCTCACCTTGCCCTGAGTCCCTCAATCCCCTACCCTAACTCCTGCACCCCCAGATCCCTGCTCTGAGCCCCTCTTCACACCCCCTCCCCCAACCCTGAGTCCTGTACTCTCCACATTCCCAGCCCTCTGTCTGGAATCCCTCATTGATAACCCAACAATGGCAGGGAATATGATAGTAGTATATGTTAAAGCCTTCACTGAACTAACCTTTTAGTCAGAGAGTTACTGGCTAACACGTCAATGTGATTCTGTGTGTAGTTTTTCCACGGTAACACAGTAGGATCTTAGTTTTACCCAAGACTGTGAAGCATTAGCCCTCTTCCAAAAAAAATTCTCCTACAACGACTATTAGAAATAGAAAGGACTACTTTTAATTCATCAGTACTGAACTAGTGCTGGCAATCAGAGCTGGTTGGAACATTTCTAGCAAAACATTAAAACTGAAATATTTTTGGAGACATATTGATTTCAGTGAAGGTACTGCCGAGAAGGTTTCTGAAGTCCTGGGGGTATTATCAGGTCACTTCCACAGCTAGGTTTTTATTTAGGAGTCTAACAATTAAAACAGAATGGAATGCCATTGTGCTACTGTGCTTCTGCATTACCATTGATGCCAATTTTACTAAAGCTTAATTCAGTAAATGTTTAGAGAATTCGTGGTAGGGGTGTAGTTAAACCAGAATCAACCTGAAACTTCATGCAAAACAGAATCTTTTCTGAAGTTCAAAAATGTTTACACTTTTAAAAAATGTGTTTTAAATTCATGCAGTTGTTTTTTATTGGAAAATAAAGGTTATTCTTTATAGATCACTGTCTCAGAAACCTTGCAAGAAAGCCATATTCACAAGTTTTCATGCTTAGTTTCGCAGACGTAAGAGGATCATAAATATCCAGACTTCTAGTTACCAATCTGAACTAAATCTTGCCAAAGCTTTTAGATTTACCCTTTATGGCATTCTAGGAAGTCTGGATACTATTTTTAAAAGTGAATGTAAAGCTTAAAGGGATATTTTTGCATAGGTTCAGTAAGTTGCTTCTAACTAGTAACTTTTGAAGAGCTCTTATCTACAGCTAGACAAAAGCACTGATTCTTCTTTTACTTCACACTAGTATCAATAAGTTTTGATTAATATAAATCAATTTGAGAAAAGATTCAGATTCTAAAGCTTTATTAGCTTTATAAGTATGTACTTGGAACTATGGAAAGACATTTTTTGGACAACTATTAATATATGAACTATTAATATATGAAAGAGCATCCAGAATACAAATATCAGAGAATGAAATTTGTTAAATATGAAGAAACGGGCATGAAGAAGCAAGTGAAAAATAACATCCCATTTTTACAGCTCAAAGTAACTCCAAAATTGTGGAGGACACATATTCCCCATTTGTAAATCAAGATAAGTAGGTTTGCCCCTTCCCTACAACTGCTAAGATATAAGGGTAGTTGATGTTAACAAACAAACATTTATCAAAAATCCTTTTCTAGAAGAAAAAGAACTTTCTGTTGAAATCATCTACTTGTAATTTCAGTATAACCAAAATCATTTGGGGCTTTTAAGGTTGCATGCTTTGCTCTGACGGTTTCTACTTTGCAAGAACCCCAGAATGGAATATTTACTGGCAGGGAATTGAGACAAAATCTGAGTTGTTTTTCTTGAGGCGGTTAGTGACCTGATTTCTTAATCCAGCTTCATTTTTTATTTTCAGTAACTTAGAAAATATCATACCCAGAAAATTTGTTTTCTTTGCTCTTCAATAAACTTTGTTTTGTACCCTTTTTTTTTTGCCTTGATACAAATGTGCAAAAAGGGAGACACTAAATTCAGATACAACAATATTGAGTTATTTCCAATTCAATCATTACTTACATAAAATTAGAATTAGATTAATTCTGCTCTTCTATGCAACTGTTCCATATTTGTAACTAACTGCAAACACTGGGACAAGATATGTGACACTGAGTCTTAAAAAATGTACAGAAAATTAGCAGCTACTTATCACACAGTACACCAGAACATTAATGTGTATAACAGTGAGTCTCAGAGGGGTAGCTGTGTTAGTTTGTAACTAAAAAAAACCCCTAAAAAACAACAATGGTCCTGTAGCACCTTAGGGCACATCTACATAGCAGGGCTAAAATCGAATTAAGCTATGCAACTTGAGCTATGTCAGTTGCGTAGCTTAAGTTGAAATAGCTTAATTCGGCTTTTGGCGCTGTCTACACAGCAGGAAGTCAAAGGAAGAACACTCTTCCTTCAACGTCCCCTACTCATCGTGAAATGAGGGTTATAGGAATCAGAGTAAGAAGTCCTCCAGCTCACCATTATTTCAAAATAATGGCTTGTAGTGTAGACATGCTGTTTGTTATTTCAGAATAACAACAGTTATTCTGAAATAATGCTGCGGTGTAGACATAGCCTTACAGACTAACCCAAATATACAAATAGTATTATGAACAACAGTTATTCTGAAATAATGCTGCTGTGTAGACATAGCCTTACAGACTAACCCAAATATACAAATAGTATTATGAACTTTTGTGGGCATAACCCACTTCTTCAGATGACCAATATGGAGCAAGAGGCACAGAGTTTGACTTATAAAGCAGAAAAAGAGGGTAGAGGGGAAGGAGAAAGAAAGAAGAAAACCCTTTCAATTAAAGTGTCCACGCTAAAGGAGGCTAATAGAGTTGTTTTGTAAGAGAATAGCCACATTTAAATCCATTAGTGGGTGCCTGGGCAAATTAAAATGTTCCCCAACAGGTTTCTGTGTGTTACCATTTAGACCAGGGGTTGGCAACCTTTTCAAACCACAGAGCCAAACTACATCAAAATTCAGAACAAGTGGTCAACAAAGAGCCTATGACAGGCCACAGCCTGCAAACTGCAAAGCTCTTATAGAAGACAGCCATATTAGGAGGTGGGTTAATGCCTTCTTGTTTCCCAATTAGCCTCACCTGAACACAGACCAGCAGCCAGGGTAGAAAATAGAGGCCTAATTAGGAGTCAGCCCGCAGAAGGGGTTAATTAAGCATCTCTTGCCAATTAAGGCCTCCGGGTCCCTATAAAAGGATTCCTTCCAGGCAGCAGGGGGGAGAGTTTTGGAAGGTGCAGAGCAGAGCAGAGCAGAGCAGAGCAGAGCAGAGCAGAGCAGAGCAGAGCAAAGCAGAGCAAAGCAAAGCAAAGCAAAGCAAAGCAAAGCAAAGCAAAGCAAAGGAAGTGCTGAACCCCAAGGACTGGCCTGTGATGAGAATGACTCGGTAAGTGGGGACCCCTGCCTCTAGGGAAGTTCCAGGGCAACGAAGGGGGCTCTGTGAGTCTCTGAGGTGCACAAGTAACTGCCAAGAAGCGCAGAACTGCCAGGGAGCTAACAAGGGACCTTGTCACACTGGTGTCAGGAATGGGATTATCTTTACCAAGCAGCGGCAAAAAGGAAGAAAAAACCCCAAACAAAACAAAAAAAAACAAAAATAAATATATAGGGAGCACTTGGGTGTGGATCGGGAGGTTTGTCTTCACTTTCCCCATCCCACTTGTTACCCGGGTAATTCCCTCTCACCACCACTTGTGGGGGTTTGGAACCAGGGGCATCCCCCAAAATGGAGGACGTAGTGAAGGCATTGATGCAAGCTACGGCTGCCCAACAGGAAGCCGTGCAGGTGCAGCAAGAAACAAATAAACTCATAATGGAGCAGGCTGCCGTAGATCACACCCTCCTTGGGGAAGTGCTTGACCAGTTGCGGGGGTGTGCAGGTCGAGTGCCCGGCAGTGAGGGTGCAAGAGCCCTGAGGGCCTCAGCTTGGCTGATGGCCTCAGCCAAGATGTCACCGGATGATGACGTAGAGGCTTACCTCCTTGTGTTCAAGAGGACCGCGCAGCAGGAGGCCTGGCCAGAGGAACAATGGGCCAGAATCCTCGCCCCGTTTCTTTGTGGAGAAGCTCAGCGAGCCTATTACGACTTACCGATGGAACACGCAAGTGTTTACCCCCAACTCAAAGAAGAAATACTAGCCCAACTGGGGGCAACCATGGCTGCCCAGGCCCAGAAGTATCGTGCGTGGAAGTACCAAGAAGGAAGGCCCCCAAGAGCCCAGGAGGAGAGGCCTGGCCCCAACCCACGAGGTCAAGCATCTAAGGGCCTGTGGAGCCCCAGAATGGAGGTAGGGAGGAGAGAAGCTTCACAGGGGTCACAAGTTGAAAGGGATGAGCAAGGAAAAATAACCCCTGAGAGTAGGTACTTTTCTCCCCGCGGGCCCCAGGAAAAACTACTGGTGCTATGGGTGAGGTGAGCTGGGCCACAAAGCAGCCCAGTGCCCCAACCATGAGGAAACAATGCAGTGCAATTTTGGGGATTGGGGCAACCCATGCACCCTGCTTAATCTGGTGGCAGTGGCGGTTGCCCCCACAACTACACCTGACCAGTGCGGGTGGAAGGGATGGAGACCCTGGCACTAGTAGATTCAGGGAGTGTCATCACTCTAATTTCAAGGAAGCTGGTGAGGCCAAAGAAGCTGATACTGGAAAAATGCACAGGGGTTACACGTGTCCATTGGACGGTGAACTTTTACCCAGTGCAAGGGTAAGGGTGGAAATCCAAGTGACCAGCACCAAGGTCCTAGCTGGGGTGGTCCCACACCTCCCCTACCCGGTACTCATCAGAAGGGATTTTGCAGGATTTGGAAGCCTGCTCCCTCCTGAACAACAGGAACCAGGGGAGCCCCCCAACCCTAGGGGAACAGATGTCACAGGGCAGCATACTCCATTATTCCCAGAGATGGTCCAAGATTTGTTCTCCACCCCCGGGGAGGGCAGAAAGCCAAAGAGGCAGAGGAGGGCAGCCAAGGCATTGGGCACGCAGATCCTGATGCAGACCCAAGGAGTTACTTGCGTAACTAGACATCCCCGGGGCTCACAAAGGGAAAGTGGTGGCCTGCAGGATGGAGAGGACCCTGAATCAGTAACTGGAGAGAGACCAGAGACCCTGGGGGAGGCGGAGGCTAGAGCTGGTCCCAGCACCATAGGGGCAATGCAGGGGCCGGAGGAAACCCCCCTAGGGCCCAAATTGGCCAGCCCAGGGAGAGCGACCTTTGGGCGGGACCAAGCAGAGGACCCCCGGTATGAGAATGCCAGGAAGGAGGTGGCTGAGGTAGATGGGGTACCTGTACAATGCAAGACCTGTGGGCCTAGCCGCTACTTTATTCTCAAGAGGGATCTCCTGTACCGGGTGGTGCGTATGTGAGAAGAGGAAATACACCAGCTCTTGACACACAGAAAACACCAATGAGCCATTTTAGATCTGGCCCATAGTCACCTGTTCAGAGCTCACCTAGGAGTAGAAAAGACCCAGGCCCAGATCCTACGCCGTTTCTATTGGCCAGAGGTGCATGAGGACGTCCGCCGATACTGCGCTTCCTGCCCAGAGTGCCAACTACACAGCCCTCGCCCTCATCTGAGGTTCCCCCTAGTGCCACTACCAATCATTGAAGTCCCTTTTGAACAGGTTGCGATGGACTTGGTGGGTCTCCTGGAAAGGACAACCTGAGGACATCGGTATATACTGGTGGTCCTGGACTACGCTACGCAATACCCCGAAACCATTCCCCTTTGGAATACAGCCTCCAAGAGCATAGCCAAGGCCTTGATGGAAATATTTGCCAGAGTGGGCCTCCCAAAGGAGATTTTAACTGACCAGGGCACCCCATTCATGTCCCGATTGATGAAAGACCTTTGCACACTACTCGGTACAGACTTTGCAGACCTCAGTCTATCACCCTCAGACTGATGGCCTCGCTGAGAGGTTCAATTGTACCCTCAAGGCTATGATCAAGAAGGTTGTGAGCAGAGATGGAAAGGACTGGGACATGCTGCTGTCTTATCTCATGTTCGCCATCTGGGAGGTGCCCCAGTCATCCACAGGGTTTTCCCCCTTTGAGTTGCTGTATGGGCGTCACCCTTGAGGTATCCTGGATATAGCCAAAGAAGGCTGGGAGGAAGAGACGAAGGGAGGGAGAAATATTGTGAAGTACGTGACACAGATGAGGGACTGGATAGCCCGGGTTACCCCCATAGTGAGGAGGCACATGGAAGAGACCCAAGAAGCCCATCAGGCCTGTTATAATCGCCAGGCCAAGATACGGCGATTCCAGCCAGAGGACCGTGTCATGGTACTCGTGTCTACCAGTGAAAGTAAACTGCTGGCCCAGTAGCAGGGCCCCTACGAAGTCATCAAGCCAGCTGGGAAAGTAAACTATAAGATACATCAATCGGGGCATTGAAAGCAAGAGCAGATCTACCATATCAACCTCTTGAAACCTTGGCAGGAGAGGGACGCCTGTGTGGTTACCCGAAGGGAGGAGCCTGACCCCCCGACCGAACCCCCAGTACCAGTGAAAGTGGACCCCGAGTTAATGCCGGCCCAAAGGAAAAAGGTTTCTAACATGATTGCCCGGACGTGTTTTCGGAGAAGCCCAGCCGAACATCGGAGGCCACCCACCAAATTATTATCAATTCAGGAGCCCAAGTGACGATGAGGCCCTACCGGGTCCTGGCAACTAAAAGTGAGGAGATAAGCGCGGAGGTACACAAGATGCTAAAAATGGGTATCATTGAAGAATCCCATAGCCAGTGGTCCAGTCCCATAGTACTGGTGCCAAAACCTGATGGTACCACCCATTTTTATAACGATTTCCGATGGTTGAATGAGATCTCCCAGTTCGATGCATATCCCATAGCATGCATCGATGAGCTGGTAGAGTGCCTGGGCCGAGCACGATACCTGACCACCCTGGACTTAACAAAAGGCTATTGGTAGATCCCATTGACTGAGGACGCCAAGGAGAAGACGGCCTTCACTACCCCGGAGGGGCTGTTTCAGTACACAGTCCTCCTGTTCGGTCTCCATGGGGCTCCAGCTACTTTTCAGTGCCTCATGGACAAGCTGCTGCAGCCCCATGCCACCTATGCTGCCGCCTACTTAGACGATGTCATCATCCACATTGCGGATTGGGAGACCCACCTGAAGAGGGTAGAGGCTGTTTTAGACTCCTTTAGGCGGGCCGGCCTCATGGCAAATCCAGCCAAGTGTGCTGTGGGGTTCAGAGAGGCTAAATACCTCAGATATGTGGTAGGAAAAGGGGTGCTAAAACCCCAGTTAAATAAATTAGAAGCCATTCAACAGTGGCCCCAGCCTAAACGAAAGAAATAAGTTCGAGCTTTTCTAGGAGTAGTGGGCTATTATCGATGATTTATTCCCCATTTTGCAACATGGGCCATCCACCTGACAGATTTGGTGAAAGCCCGGGGGCCTGATCCAGTTAAATGGTCCAAGGCAGCAGAGAGCACATTTGAGGACCTATGGACTGCTCTCTGTAGCAATCCGGTATTGATATCCCCAGACTTCTGTAAAGAGTTTATCCTACAAACTGATGCATCGGATGTGAGATTGGGGGGCAGTACTATCACAAACAATTGGGGAAGAAGAACACCCAGTGTTGTATTTTAGCAGGAAACTGCTCCCAAGGCAACCCAAGTACGCGGTTGTTTCGAAAACAGGGCGCATTTTCAAAAGATCCTGTAAATCTCAAAAAATTACGATTGTTTTCTAAACAACCGCATCTAGACTGCGGTTTCAATTTCAATTTGAAATTGGGTTGAGAGGGGAGTGCCTTGCCATAAAATGGGCCATGGAGGCACTACGCTATTACCTCCTTGGGTGACGTTTTGTCTTGGTGACGGACCATGCCCCACCGAGTGGATGCAGAAGAATAGGGAAAAGAATGCTAGGGTCACCCGGTGGTTCGTATCCCTACAACCTTTCCAATTTAGGGTTGAAATTGAAATTGAAACCGCAGTCTAGATGCAGTTGTTTAGAAAACAATCGTAATTTTTTGAGGTTTACAGGATCTTTTGAAAATGCGCCCCATTTTCGAAACAACCGTGTCTAGACTGTGGTTTCATTTTCGAAATAGTGCTTTTTCGAACACACGTCATTACGTGATTTTGCAAATGAAGCATGGGATATTTAAATCCCAGCTTCATTTGCACTTTCGAAGTGCTTCATTTACATCCCTCTGCTGACAGAGGGATGTAGTTTAGACACACCCAAAGATACTACCCACAAGTGACATTTTGAAGGATTTACAACTATCTGGGAAACAGGATCTTTTTCAGGAATAAAAAAGTTAAGAGTTTATTTTTAAATAAATTCTTAGCCTCAAATAGATAAAATTGTCCACATTTTCTGCCTAGTCAGCATATGACAGATGAATAGTATTTCTAAAATTACGGACAACTTTTCAACAACAAAAAAGGGGAGGGGGGGAGGGAGAAAGAGCATCAAAAGTTTGATGTGCATAAACGACAGAAAAAATAAAAAACAGACTCACCCGATAGCAGCATAGGGTCCTTGTCAACAGATTTGCGGACTTGGTCTGACTCTCCAGTTAAAGAACTTTCATCAATTTTAAGGTCATTTCCTTGAATGAAAATCCCATCAGCAGGCAGGAGATCACCTATTAATTAAGGTCAAGGTAAAATAAACCAGAGGGCCTTAGTAAGGTATGTGTGTGGATTGGGAGCATTTCTATAACATGATTAATCTTATAAAACATTACTAAAACTCAACAATTAAAATAACCATTTAATTAAGCCAGTATCTCTCAACTTTTCCAGACTACTGTATCACTTTCAGGAGTCCAATTTGTCTTGTGTACCCCAAAGTTTCACCTCACTTGAAAACTACTTACTTACAAAATCATACATAAAAATACAAAAGTGTCATATCACACCAGTACTGAAAAACCTCTGACTTTCTCATTGTTACTGTATACTTGGAAAAGGAATCAACTGGAATATAAACAATGTACTTACATTTCAATGTATACTACATAGAGAAGTATACATAAGACATGGTCTGTATGAAATTTTAGTTTGTACTGACTATGGTAGTGCTTTTCATGTAGCATGTTGCAAAACTAGGCAAATATCTAGATAAGATGATATACCCCCTGGAATCCCTCTGCATACCCCCAGGAGTACGTGTACCTCTGGTTGAGAGCCACTGAACTGAACAGCTCATGGAAGGGTACACATTACAACAGTTTATGTTGTATGTTCAGTTTATGTATCCCCTATATTCCTGGTTTTCCCAAGCCCAATAGACAGCCTGTGGAAGGGAGGGCCAAGATTTTAGTTCAGTGCTATCTCAACAAGAAGAGAACTCCTAACATGGCAATGTACAAATCACACCGAAGACAAGTTTCACCTTTTTAGAATGTGAAGTTTCCTATCCCAGATACAAGCTAGCAGCTGTGAGAAGATCAAAGGGAGATGGGCACTGACAGGGCTTATGGGATTTTTCACTAAGTAGCACTGGCAAATGCCAGGGGGCCAAGAGGAGACAATGAGGGGAAAGGGCAGGAGGAGCAGGGTGGGGGAGGGGATGGGAAGGTGTCAGATTTTCCCAGACCTGCTAAGACCCAGAAAGTAGTTGTGAAAGTAGATGTACCTGGGGAAACTTACCATATTTAACCTGTGCGATGTCACCAACTACTATCTCTGCCACTGGGATCTGAATAACTTGTGCACCTCGGACCACAGTAAATTTCTGTTCCTGCTCAATACGACTTTGAAGCCCACGAAACTGCTTCTCCTTGCTCCAGTCATTAAAGGCTGTGACGAGTACAACACAAATAACAGAGAGTAGAATAGCAGCACCTTCAATCCATCCAGCTTCTGCCTCACCTTCATCTTCAGCGCCTCCTGATGCAGCAGCACAACCTAAAAAACAAAGGCAGAGGTAGCCATAAACATAAGGATTGTTTATCCAAAGCAAATTTAGACTGATGTTTAACAAGTTATAACAATGAATTAAAAACAGTTAAAGAATCAATGGATATATTCTCTCCTTAAACAATCTGAAATACAGAGAGTATACATGGTAGAAAAGCCAAACTTTGAGAATACAGAGGCAGAAATTCAGGAGCAAATAATGGGGGGAAATAGGAGGAATGTCGATCAGAATCTTTAGCTAATGTTTCTTCATGGATGTGTACATCTTGGGAAAACAGAAATTAAAGAGTTGGGAGAAAAACAGCATCAATACTAAAAATGATATGTGGATCAGATTTTCCCAGAGATAGAGAGAATTTATACAGTGCGTCCACCAGGCATGCAATTGTGAATAATAAAATGTAATGGGAGCAAAGAGATGAAATTAAGAAAATTTTAAGGAAATTAAGAATTTTTATCAGAAAAAACAGTGAATTCCATATATAATTTCAAAATCCCAGTTATGAAAACATGAGATCTATCAGATATTTACTAAAATACTTAGTTTCACTAATGATAATTTGTTTAAAACATTAAAAATATGGACACGATTGCACCAAACTTACATTTTAAATGTATTTACATCTCTGACATACACACTGAAATGTTAAAATAGTTACAAAAGAAAAAGTTAGGAACAATATGCACATTTGCATTGAAAAAAGTAAAGAACTGAATATGTAACTTGATAGTTTTTTGTTTATTCATATAACTTTATGACAAAATATTTAATACATCTTCGCACTCTTATTGAGACATCTAACCTGAAAGTGTTTGCCCCAACTGGCCTTATTATGAGAAAATATGTTCTATGATATGTTCTAAGTTTTCATAATTAGAAAACTTCATTGAAAAAAATTGAAATTTCATAGAAAATTGAAATTTCATTGAAAATTTCATTAAAAAAATATAATTAGGTTCATGAAAAAGTTAGATATAGGTTGTACCTCCCTAAATGAGGACTGTCTGGTCCAGCAACATCTGTAGGACCATGGATGTTCTTGAATTAGAGAGCCCCAGGCCAGGAGTTCAGTGGCAGTAGGCTGGCATCCAGCAGCCCCAGCAATGGCTGGGAGCCCGTGGCAGCCCCAGCTTGGTAGCTCATGGTAGCTACCCTGGGGGCTGGCTAGATTAGAGGCAGGGGGCTGGTTGGATCAGAAGTAGAGCCAGTGGCAGGGAGAGTCGGCAGACTGGGTAGGGGCTGGTGGCAGGGGACGTTCCCTGGTCTGGCAAATTCCTTTGTTCGGGACTGATCAGTTCCCCAGTATGCCAGACCAGGGAGGTCCAACCTGTACAAGAAAACTATATTGTAACACTAAAACAATCTCTCCAGCTTAACAATTATTGTAATTAGTACTTCTTTATAAACAAGCAAATTATGGCTTTAATAGGAAAGTGGATATATCATAAATATTTAAAATAAAATAATATTAACAGTTTCTACTCATCTTTGCACTTTTTTCTGCTAAGGACATCCCAAAGTACTTTATAATTTGTTGATAATTGATCCTCCCAAAGCAAAATGCAACGGATTTTAATAGTTTTCCCAGGCTGTATTCAGAAAAGGGGGCTAATTTCTCTCACACATAATTCTGCTTCTTAAGCGATCAAGTCAAACAGTAGGTGGCTTCCAAAATCAGTCAGGATGTGTCTAAACTACATGGCTCCGTCAACTGAGCCATGTAGATGAGACAGGATGACAAAGGGAAATGAAGCGGCGATTTAAATAATCGCCGCTTCATTTAAATCAAAATAGCCGCTGTGTGCGATCAGCTGTTTGTTGGCACAGCGGCAGTCAGACGGGATCTGCTGACCCCAGAACCCTTCGCCGGCAGATCCTTTATGCCTTGTGAAACGAGGCTTACAGGATCTGCTGACGAAGGGTTCTGGGGTCGGCAGATCCCCGTCTAGACTGCCGCGATGTGCCGACAAACAGCTGATCGGCACAGCGTGGCGGCCATTTTGATTTAAATGAAGTGGCGATTATTTAAATTGCCGCTTCATTTCCCTTTGTAGAGTAAACTAATCTACATGGCTCCGTCGACGGAGCCATGTAGTTTAGACATACCCCTAGTGTGGTGAAGAAAAGCACACAGCCTCAATGATTATTCTGACACCTAATAAAACTGAAATAAAGGAGAGGCAGCTTCTTTCATTTGCAGGACACTTTGGCAAAAGAGCCTCTTCAAACCAGTGGTAGAGGAGAGGCAGAAAGTCCTCATGAAACCAATTAAATGTACTGGCTCCAGTGGCCATACATTCAAGTAACTATTCGGCAATACTACTCCCAACATGGATAAATGACCAGAGTTTTATTTTAATGGATTTATAAGAATGGCCACACTGGGCCAGACCAAAGGTCCATCTAGCCCTGTATCCTGTCTACTGACAGTGGCCAATGCCAGGAAATGCCCCAGAGGGAATGAACAGAACAGGTAATCATAAAGTGATCCCACCCTTGTCACCCATTCCCAGCTTCTGACAAACAAAGGTTGGGGTCACCATTCCTACCCATCCTGGCTAATAAGCATTGATGGACCTATTCCACATGAATGTATCTATTACTTTGCATTAATCAACATTAAAATTCATTAACCATTTTGTTGCCCAGTCACCTAGTTTTGTGGGATCCCTTTAAGCTCTTCATAGTTTGCTTGGTCTTGGAGCAGTTGGGTCAGGGGAAGCATTGTTTTCCTTTACCTGACAGACTTTGTCTCACCAAGAAGAGGACACAGATCGATGAAGGACCATGTCAGGGGAAGTTTTAGCTTCTTTTACCTGATGGACTATGCTTAATCATCAAAGGACTTTTATTGACTGAGTTAAAAACTCCCAGATAGATGACGAGGGACAGTGATGCAGAAGGACGACATGGACTGACGAGGGACTGGGTCAGGGGAAGCATTGGCTTCCTTTAACTGATGAACTATGCTTAAATGGTGGCCTTGATAATTTTTTTCTCTTTTCTCCTAATGGTTATTGCTGTTGTATTAAACTGGAAGGAAGATGACATAGGACAGGCCCACATCATTGGGCCCCCTCAACCCCATAGATTTATTATCTGTGATTACATGAGAGAGATTTATCTTACCTAATGGGTGGTCACCCCAAGATTTTATTAATATTGTCTTAAATGTTAACTCTACATCTCTTGTATCTGGGACAAGGCAGGTTACGTTTATAGATTGTTAACCTTGTTTGCTATTTACTTTCCTTACAACCTGCCCTTGACTCCCAGATTTAATGTATCTTAATTTATTAAATTTGACCTTGATTTTGATTTCAAACATTCACTAATAAATTGTTTCATCTGCAAATGTTGCCACTTCCCTGTTTACCCCTTTCTCCAGATCATTTTTGAGTATGTTAGGATAGGTCCCAATGCTGACCTCTGTGGGACACCACTAGTTTACCTCTGTATTCTTAAAATTGACATTTATCCCTACGCATTGTTTCCTATCCTTTAACCAATTATCAGACCATGAGGGGACCTTCTCTCTCTTATTTCACTAAAACTTACTTTACTTAAGAGCCTTTGGTGAGGTACCTTGTCAAAGGCTTTGTGGAAATCTAAATACACTATATCCATTGGCTCTCCCTTGTCCAAATGCTTGTTGACTCCCCCAAATAACTCTAGTAAGGCATGATTTCCCTTTACAGAAACCATGTTGACTTTTTCCCAATAAATTATATTCATCTATGTGTCTGATAATTTTATTATTTACTATAATTTCAACTATTTTGCTTGGTACTGTCATTAGACTTCCTGGTCTGTAATTGCCAGGATCACCTCTAGAGCCCTTTTCAAGGATTGTCTTCACATTAGCTATCTTCCAGTCATATGGTTCAGATGCTGATTTAAAAGATAGGTTACAAACTACAGTTAGTAGTTCCGCAATTACACATTTGAATTCTTTTAGAGCTCTTGGGTGAATGCCATCTGGTCCCAGTGGCTTGTTACTGTTAAGTTTATCAGTTTGTTCCAAAACCTCTTCTAATGACACCTCAATATGGGACAATTCCTCAGATTTGTCACCTAAACTGAATAGCTCAGGTTTGGGAATCTCCCCAATATCCTCAGCCGTGAAGACTGATGCAAAGAATAAAATGTACCTTTCACTTTTTCTGAGTAAATTTACAATTTCAGTGATTTAAATTTAAATATTAAATGGTAGATCATCAGTTGGCATCAGTTGCCAAGTGCAACTGATTTTTTTAACCATCTAAGGAACTGTGTCTATATAAAAATGGTAACAGTTGACAAAAGTTAACGGGGGAAAAATACCCACACAATCACCAAAAGACTGAACCTTAAAGCAGCTAAACACAGAAGAAGTCTGAATAAATGGAAATCTTACCAATGTGCCCTAATGGTCAAATTCTGAATCTGTCTGACCAACCAGTAAAGCAAATCTTAAATAGAGAGTCTTTCTTTGAGAATACCCAGAGCTCAAATTAGCAGATTCATTAGGCTTCACTCTCAATGTTGAGCTATTATTTGATAGATAATTTTTGAAACAGTAAAGAGAAGCCATGTGTGGCTTTACAGAACAAAATTAGTCCTTGAACTATATACAGAAACATATTGGCATCTAATGAAGTCAATAGAACACAGATGAAATTTGAACCACATGCAGAATATTACTATGTAAATGGACTACTGGCCTCTGCTTTAGCCAACGTTAAAACAATTGTTTATGGCGCTACAATGTCTGAGTTGGCTCTTTCAATCTATCAGCTTCAGCTTCACTGTAAATAGTAAGGTTTCTTCCAACTCAATGTCACTTTATCTGGCCACACACAAGACAAGAATCATCTACCATCCAGGTTTGATGAGGACATGATGCATAGTTAAGTGTCATGAACATATTGTTCATATTACACTACCTCACTATCTCCCACACTAGTCTCACATACAGATTGAAAAAGGGAGAAGAAATCAGAGAAGAAACAGCACAAAGGAAACGTTGTGAGGGCACCTAACCAAAACTACCTCCCGGGATCCAGCTGAGATGGTGGAAATGAGCTAAAATTTATCAGAATCAACAAAAAACACATGCTCATCATTAAAAGAAGAACACAGATCAATGTGATTAGAGCAGCATTTCTACACCATGCCCCGGAAAAAAAAAGGAACAGGGTGGAAGAATGCAAAGCCTCCAAGATGACAATAGAGCTCTTTTACCTATTTTTGGTCTGAATGAGGTCTGACTAAAACAACTGCCAGATTTAACACCATCCAAAATCATCCATCCCAACTCAAATTAGGATCCAAAGAAAGCCCACCAACCAATGGTACATCAGAAACCACAGAGAATCAAATGGTTGTGAAAGAGGGGTCCCAAGTTAATGTATTGGCACCCGCCCATCTCCTCCCCAAGGGCACCAGGCCTCTGCTCCCCACAGTTGCCGGGGCTACCCTCTGTTGGCCAGGTCTTCCCTCCACCGGCTGGCAGGGGCTTCCCTCTGCCATATGGCCAGGGCTCCCATCCATCACCAGAGTGATAGTTACTTGGCGTATTGTACCGTGTTATTAATTTACTATGCACTGATTGGCTCAAAGAACAAAATTATTGAGAATTGCTTTGGCCAAACATTGTATTTGTGAAAATAGATTAGAAAAACTTCAGCTTCCTGCAAACACACAAAGATCCAAACACTTGGTTATTTAGGCAGTGGAGTTTATTTTTGTATGTTAGTATAGAAATCAGTCAGTTCTCAAGATATGAACAATACCATACCTACTATTAGAGCGTATAGGAACAAAAGAACAAATGAGGAGGCTAGTAAAATGGAAATTAACAGAAATTACCATAATAGTGAAAGGCCTCTAAACTTCATCAAAACTTTAGAAACCAAACAAAGGCTCAAACTAGCAGTATACTCCAAATTTTAAAAAAAGTAACAGCACCAAAAATACCCCCCAGCTACAACAAAAGAGTTGATTAAATACAAAAATACATCCTTCATAAATTAGAAGTCAAATCCTATTCAGAAAAATAAAAAGGCATAATCTCTGGGAAGTCAAGTATAAAAATACAAACCGAAAAAAAAAATTTTTTTAGGTAACAAATCTGAGGAACTGTCCCAGACTATGGCAACAGCAGGGGAGGTTTTGAAACAAATTGATATTTTAAACAGTAATAAGTCACCAGAATCAGATAGTATCCACCCAAAAGTTCTGAAGGAATTCAGAGATGAAATTGCAGAACTGTTAACTGTGGTATGTAACCTGCAATTTGAATCAGTTTCTGTACCAGATTACTGGAAAATAGTTTATGTGAGGCTGATATTTTAAAAAAGTGTCCAGAGGTAATCTTGGAAATTACAGGCCAGTAAACCTAACTTCAGTGTAAAGACATTAAAGAACAGACATTAAAGAACAGAATTATTAGAGACACAAATGAACATGATATTTTGGAGAAAATATTTAGTATATATATTAAATAGAAAAGTTAACTTCCAAAATGTAGTTTTTCTTTTAATCATTTAAAAAAATATATTACAGTTAACATTTTTAAATATGAACATATGCTAGCACACACAGTTCAAGAAGGGCAATGATAAACTGGAGAAGGATCAGAGAAAATCACAAGGCTTAAAACCCACACCTTCTAGCAACAGGTTCAAAAACTCAATCTGTATAGTTTAAGAAAAAGATAATGGAAGGCCTTGATCACACACAGGGAACAAATATTTAATAATTGGCTCTTCAGGATAGCAGAGAAAGGTACACCTCTGTCTACTGACTGGAAGTTGAAATTCAGGCTATGTCTACACTACAGAGTTTTTTTTATAAAAACAGCTGTTTTAAAAAACAACAACCTTGAATTACATCCACACTGCAATCGCATTCTTTCAAAAAAAATAAATAAAAAAAACAGAGGGGCTTTTCCAACATTGGTCACCCTCTTTCTATGAGGAAGAAGCCTTTTTCAGAAAGAGCTCTTTCGGAAAAAGGAGTGTGTGGACGGGGAAGAGGGAGTTCTTTCCAAAGAAGAGGAAAAAGGAAAAAGCACAGGTGCCCTGGTGGCCACTCTGTCCATAGTAATCACTGCTTAAATGTGAGATAGTATCCATTCAGTGTGGACACTATCTTTTGAAATAGCAGATTGCTTTTTCAATGTGCTTTGGCAGTGCAACAAGGAGCCCTGTAGCACCTTATAGACTAACAGATGTATTGGAGCATAAGCTTTCGTGGGCAAAGACCCACTTCGTCAGATGCATGTAGTGGAAATATCCAGAGGCAGGTATAAATATACAGGCCAGAATCCGGCAGTGCAAATGCTCTCTTTTGGAGGAAGATTTTTTGGAAGATCTTTTCTGGAAAAGCTTCTTCTGAAAGAAGCCTGCAGTCTAGATGTAGCCTCAGAGGGGAAATAAGATCCACATTTTTAAGACTGACTGGAACTAATTATTCGAATAATTTAGCCAAGATCATGATGGAGTCTCCATCACTGACAATTTGAAATCAAGATCTAGTGTTTTTCTAAAGATCTACTCTCATGATTATTTGCTGATGTTCTGTTGCCTGAAGGTCTCAGAGAGGCTAGAAGGGACCACTATGATCATCTGATCTCCTGAACATTATAGGCACACCCCCTTTGCCTTACTGTGCATGCTCAAGCTGCACAGGTATAAAAGAGAGCAGCTTAGCTCAGATGGGGCTGGTGGCCAAAGGGAGAGGACATGCATTGCCAGCTCCAGGGAAGCTGCAGCAAACACCAAGACACTGAGGTACTACCATGCAGGCTGGAGGCCAGATGCTCCCAGAAACCGCTCAGGATCCAGAGGCAAACGGGAGGAGGCAAACCCCCAGAAAAGGGAGGGGAGCCTGAGATCCAGATCCACTCCAGAGTTGAGGCAACAGAAGCAGGAGGCAGCCCAGAGGATTCACTATTCATGTCTGAAAGTGTTTGCAGGCATTGAATACTGCCTTGAGCTCCAGAATGTTTATGTGTAAAGTTTTCTTGTGTTTGGACCAGTGACCTTGGGCGGAAAAACTGTGTAGTTGGGGTCCCCAACCTGTCATTGAAACATCAGTTATGATCTGTGCAGATGATTGAGTGCCTTGGAAAGGTATCCCTGCCAGGAGGTTGGTGGAACTGGTCCACCACTTAAGGGAGGCAAGGACCTTGGAAGGATGGGAGACAATTCTGTGGAACTGGTGTTTCAATAGGATGTAAATAGAGGCCAGCCAGTGTTGAAGACATCTCATATATAGTTGGGCATTTTGGACTATGTAGGTATTGGTGGCCATGTGGCCCATAAGTCATAGGCACATAAGGACGATAATTGAAGGCTGACGATAAGAATGGTGACGAGAGCCTGAATCACTTGGAATCTCTGAGTCAGCAGGTAGGCACAGGCCCGAGTGGAATCTAGGTGGGCACTGATGAATTCTAGGGATTGAGTTGGCTGGAGAGTAGACTTTTGGTCATTGATAACAAGACCCAAGGATTGGAATAGGTCTTTTGTTGTAGATATCATATGAACGGTCTCCTCTGGAGATATCCCTTTTATAAGGCAGTCATTGAGGTAGGGGAAGATATTCATGCCCTGATGATGAAAAAAAGCGGTGACAACTGCTAGTGTCTCGGAAAAAATGCAAGGAGCTGAAGATAGGCCAAATTGGTACGCAGTATTGAAAATGCTCGGATGCAATGACAAAATGGAAGAATCGTCTGTGAGAAGGATGTATGGTCACATAAAAGTAAACATCTTGCAGACTGAGGGCTGCAAACCAGTCTTCTTTGTCCAGTGATGGAATAATGATTGCTCATGTTACCATCTTTAATCGCTGCTTTTTGAGGTATTTGTTGAGCTTTTGTTAGTCTAGGATAGATCTCCATCCTCCAGTGTGATTCTCCGTAAGGAAGTAATTGGAGTAGAACCCCTTACCTCTGAATTGGTGGGGCACTCTCTTGATGGCTCCAATGGCCAAGAGATGATAAACCTCTTGAGGCAGAAGGTCCTCATGAGAGGGGTCCCTGAAGAGGGATGAGATGGGTGGGAATTATGGAGGAAGTGAAAGAAACAGGATGGAGAAACTGGCTTGGATTATTTCTAAAACCCATTGGTCAGTCGTGATGGAAGCCCATTGGTAATAAAATGGGCATAAGGGATGATGGAAAGTAGGAGGGCAATTCTGAAGATGGTTGTGGGAGAGATTGTGCAGGCCCCCAACCAAGATTTCAAACCTGCTGCTTGTTATTGTGGGCAGCAGAAGGGCAGTTGTTTTGTTGCCTCCTCCTTTGTGTTCTTGGCTTGGAGCAGCTCATATCGAAGAATCTATTGTGACTTCTCCAATATGTGAAGTCTCCTTGGCATTGATATGGATGGAAAGGTGTGTATTGTTTATATCTGTATGGCGGGATATATGTCCCCGACATTCTTAGAGTGGTCCGAGAGCACTTCATCTGTTTTGGTGGCAAACAATTTTTCTTCATTGAAGAGTAGGTCCTCCACCTTTCCTGGTAGCTCTTTAGGAACCCCAGCAGACTGTAGTCACGAAGCTCTATGCATAACAACTGATGTAGCTGTAGACCTTACCACCGTGTCCGTGACAGCCAATGATAGTTGGAGGAATGTATGGGCTGTTGTGTATCCTTCATGCACTACAGAGTCGAGTATAGGCCTCTTGTTGTCTGGAAGATGTTCCATCAGCTCAATTAACCAGTAATCATAGAATCATAGAGCTGGAAGAGACCTTAGAAGGCCATCAAGTCCAGCCCTCTGCCCAAGGCAGGACCAATCCCAATTAAATCAACCCAGCCAGGGCTTTGTCAAGCCGAAACTTAAAAACCTCTAGGGGATGGAGACTCCACTACTTCCCTAGGTAACCCATTCCAGTGCTTCACCACCCTCCTAGTGAAATAGTTTTTCCTAATATCCAACTTGGACCACTCCCCCACCGCAACTTGAGACCATTGTTCCTTGTTCTGCCATTTATTACTATTGTGAACAGCCTTTATCCAGCCTCTTTGGAACCACCCTTCAGGAAGTTGAAGGCTACTATCAAATCCCTCCTCACTCTTCTCTTCTGCAGACTAAATAGACCCAACTCCCTCAGCCTCTCCTCGTAGATCATATGCTCCAGCTGCCCAATCATTTTGGTTGCCCTCCACTGGACCCTCTCCAATGCATCCACATCCTTCCTTTAATTGGGGGCCCAGAACTGGACACAATACTCCAGATGTGGCCTCATCAGAGCCGAGTAAAGAGGAATAATCACATCTCTGGATCAACTGCCAATGCTCCTCTTAATGCAACCTAATATGCCATTAGCCTTCTTGGCTACAGGGGCACACTGTTGACTCATATCCAGCTTCTCATCCACTGTAATCCCCAGGTCTTTTTCTACAGAACTGCTACTTAGCCAGTTGGTCCCCAGCCTATAACAATGCTTTGGATTCTTCCGTCCCAAGTGCAGGACTCTATATTTGTCCTTGTTGAACCTCATCAGATCTCTTGTGGCCCAATCCTCCAATTTGTCTAAGTCACTCTGGACTCTATTCCTGCCCTCCAGGGTATATAACTCTTCCCCTTAGCTTAGTGTCATCTGCAAACTTGCTGAGGGTGCAATCCATCCCCTCATCCAGGTCATTACTAAAGATGTTGAACAAAACAGGTCCCAGAACCAAACCTTGGAGCACTCCACTAGAAACCGACCGCCATCCTGACATCGAGCCGTTGATCACTATCTGCTGGGCCCGACCTTCCAGCCAGCTTTCTATCCATCTTACCGTCCATTTATCCAATCCACATTCCCTTAACTTGCTGGCAAGAATATTGTGGAAGACCGTATCAAAAGCCTTGCTAAAGTCAAGGTATATCACATCCACTGACTTCCCCATATCCACAGAGCAACTTACCTCATCATAGAAGCTAATCAGATTGGTCAGGCACGACTTGCCCTTCATGAATCCATGCTGACTATTCTTGATCACCTTCCCCTCTTCCAAGTGCTTTAAAATGGATTCCTTGAGGATCCCCTCCATGATTTTTCCAGGGACTGAGGTAAGACTGACCAGCCTATAGCTTCCTGGATCATCCTTCTTCCCTTTCTTAAAGATGGGCACTACATTTGCCTTTTTCCAGTCACCCGGGATCTCTCCAGATCTCCACGACTTTTCAAAGATAATGGCCAAAGTCTCCTCAATGACATTTGCCAACTCCCTCAGTACCCTCGGATGTATTAAGTCCGGACTCATGGATTTATGTACTTTTAGCTTTTCTAAATAGTTCCTAACCTGTTCTTTCCTCACCAAGGGCTTTCCACCTTCGTCCCATATTGCGTCACTTAGCGCATTAGTCTGGGAGCTGACTTTGTCCGTGAAGACAGAGGCAAAGAAAGCATTAAGTACTTCAGCTTTCCCCGCATCATCTGTTACTAGGTTACCGCCTTCATCCAGTAGGAGCCCTACACCCCCTCTGATCACCTTCTTCTTGCTAACATGCCTGTAGAAACCTTTCTTGTTATCCTTCACATCCCTTGCGAGTCACAATTCCAAAGCCAATCCGGTCTCCTATCATATTTGCTTCTCTTGCTACGCATTGGAATGGTTTCTTTCTGTGCCTTCAATAAGGCTTCTTTAAAATACTGCCAGCTCTCCTGGGCTCCTTTCCCCTTCATGTTAGCATCCCAGGGGATTCTGCCCATCAGGTCTCTGAAGGGGTCGAAGTCTGCTTTTCTGAAGTCCAAGGTGTGTATTTTACTACTCCCTTTTCTTCCTTCAGTCAGGATCCTGAAATCTACCATCTCATGACCACTGCTTCCCTGGTTGTCACCCACCTCTACTTCCCCTATTAGCTCCTCCCTGTTTGTGAGTAGCCGGTCAAGCTGCGCATAGCCTCTGGTTGGATCCTGCAGCACTTTTACCAAGAAGTTATCCTCAACATTCTCCAAAAACTTCCTGGATTGTCTGTGTACTGCTGTACTGGTCTCCCAACAGATGTCAGGGTGATTAAAATCCCCCATGAGAACCAGGGCCTGCGATCTCGAAACTTCTCTCAGTTGTCTGAAGAAAGTCTCATCTACCTCATTCACCTGATTCGGCGGCCTGTAGCAAACACCAAGCACAACATCACTGCTGTGGCTTGCACCTCTAAACTTGAGCCATGGACTCTCAACAGGCTTTTCTCCCTCAATATACTGGAGTTCTGAGCAATCATAGTGCTCTCTTACATACAGTGCAACTCCTCCTCCTTTTCTCCCCTGCCTGTTCTTCCTGAACAGTTTATACCCTTCCATGACAGCGTTCCAGTCATGTGAGTCATCCCACCAAGTCTCTGTTATCCCAATCAAATTGTAATTCTTGGACTGGGCCAGGGCCTCCAATTCTTCCTGTTTGTTACCCAGGCTTCTCGCATTGGGATACAAACACCTTAGATAACCAGTTGATCGCCCTACCCTCTGCATTTGAATGAGGGGTCCACCTTTGTTGCTCGTTCCTCTTTGCATTTCTTCCAGATATCCGGCTTCCCTGCTTCCCTCAGGGTTTTGGTCACCATCCCCCAATGAACCTAGTTTAAAGCCCTCCTCACTAGGTTTGCAAGCCTGCCCACGAAGATGCTCCTTCCTCTCTTCGTTAGGTGGATCCCATCTCTTCCTAACAATCCTTGTGCCTGGAACAGAGTCCCATGGTCGAAGAAACCAAAGCCCTCTCAGCGACACCACCTGCGCAACCACGCATTTACTTCCTCAATTCGACAATCTCTATCCAGTCCTTTCCCTTCAACAGGGAGGATGGACGAGAACACCACTTGCGCTCCAAATTCTTTGATCCTTCTTCCCAACTCTATGTAATCCATAGTAACCTGCTCAAGGTCATTCTTGGCCGAATCGTTAGTTCCCACATGGAGACGCAGGAAGGGGTAGTGATCCGAAGGTTTGATCAGTTTTTTAAGCCTCTCAGTCACATCCTAAATTCGAGCTCCTGGTAAGCAGCACACCTCTCTAGATGACAGGTCCGGATGGCAGATGGATGGCTCAGTCCCTCTTAGGAGGGAATCCCCGAGTACCACCACCCGCCTTCTTCTTTTGGGGGTGGTGGTCATGGAACCCCCGTCCCTAGGACTATGCATCCCATGCCTTCCAGTTGAAGTGGAAGTTATCGAAGTAGTGATTTGAAAGAACGGCAGCATAGTTCACAATATGAAGTATCAGTGTGGACAAGGAATAAACTTTTCTTCCAAATATGTCCATATGTTTTGAGTCTTTATCCTGTGGAGTGTTCTTTTACTGTGGAAGCTTAGATTGTTGTTACGCCGCGTCGACCACCAGGGAATTAGGCTGAGGGTAAGTAAACTGAAAGTCTAGGGCTGTGTCTACATTGGCATGATTTTGCGCAAAAGCACACGCTTTTGCGCAAAAACATTCTGCCTGTCTACACTGGCCGCGAGTTCTTGCGCAAGAACACTAATGTTCTAATGTGTGAAATCAGTGCTTCTTGTGCAAGAACTATGATGCTCCCGCTCAGGAATAAGCCCTCTTGTGCAACTGTTCTTGCGCAAGAGGCCAGTGTAGACAGGCAACATGAATTTCTTGCGCAAAAAAGCCCGATGGCTAAAATGGCCATCGGAGCTTTCTTCTTAAGAAGAAAGCGCCTACACTGGCACGGAGGCTTTGCGCAAAAGCACATCTCTTGCGCAAAAGCACATGCCAGTGTAGACGCTCTCTTGCGCAAATACTTTAACGCAAAAACTCTTGCGTTAAAAGTTTTTGCGCAAAATCTTGCCAATGTAGACGTAGCCTAGGCCTTTAGGAGGGATGAAATATTTCTTGTCTGCCCACTTATTGGTGGGAAGTGCAGAGGCATATTTGCCGTATTTCAGCAGCGGATTCCACGATGGCTTCATCAATGGGAAGCACTATCTTTGGCTTTTGGGTTGGTTGAAGATTCTTAACTTAACTATGCTGCTTGCTAGCAACCTCTGTGAGTTGCACTTGCTGGCTAGTAGCCACCCTCTTGAATAGCTCTTGAAATTGCTTAATGTCATCAACAGGGGAAATATCCGCAGGTACGACTGTCTTGTCTGGTGACGAGGAAGATTGGTCTGTAGGGGAGGTGCCTGGCTATTGAATGTGATCCTCATCTGTAATCTGGCCCTTTTCTATGTCTCAGTGAGGTGGTATTGGTGAAGTGTGCGATTGCTGTGAGGGAGGTGGTTGCCTGGAGGGTGGTGTGTGGGGGGCACTCGAGTAGTGGTGAGAAGCGGAACACCTGCAACATGGGGACCAATGATGGTAATGAAGTTGAGGGTACTTCACGTCCAAGATGACAGATAGTGATAGGAACGAGAGTGTCTGTACCTATCATGGTACAACCTGGTTGGAGAATAATGCCTAAAGGAGAAGACACTGATACGTTCATGAGAAATACTTCGGACTGACGGCACCAGTGATCATAGAAAGGAAATTGAGTCCCTTGAGGATGGGGGAGGAATTGGGGAAACCTGCCTTGAAGTTTTAGTTGGGGACGTATGACAATGAATATTATGAGAGTGCAGCGGACTTTGCTTGGTGAATGCAGCAATGGTGCGGTTCTGGGGTGGGGAGGGACGGCATGGTTTGACTTTGCCCGAGCCTTTGTCGGCACCGATTGACTAGTTGGTGCTGCTAGTGCCAATGATGAGGTCTTGTTGGTATCCTTCTGTTTGCTGGGTGCTGAGGATGGTGGTGCCGGAGTTGCCACCGTAGTTTTGCAGTGGTCCTTCAGTTCTGTGGTTTTGACTTGCCTGCTATGTCTAGTTCCAGAGGTGCTCGGTTTATTGCCAGAGCTAATGCGGTTTGATGTCAATGGTGGTAGAGACCTAGTAAGGGAAAGTCTCTTCTTTGATGCCAGCTTGGGTGCTGTTGAACTTGCACGCTGTTTCTCTTTCCTGGGAGAGTGGTGGAGTCCCCGGTAGCCAAAGGCTGAAGAACCTTATGGAAGAGGAGCATGCAGAGCCACATGTCCCTATCTCTGCGAGCCCGGGCTATTAGTTTGCTGCAGTGAGGACACTTTTGTGGAATATGTTCCTCACCAAGGCAGCGAATGCATGAGTGGCCATTAGAGGCTGGCATGGCCCGGGGAGCAGGGCATACTTTGTTGTACTATTATTATTTTTAGATTCTAATATTACGTATTTTGTTTTCTTTTTTCTTTCTTTTTTCTTTTTTTTTTTGGAGAGGCCACTGCCCCTTCCCTTTCCTTTTTTTTAAAGAGATGAAAAGGGATATCGTAGGAGCAGTGAGTAAAGTTAAAAGGGGCTGAAGATGTTAAAACTAAAGAAAAAAAGGACTGACTGATCCAGTTAAAATTCTAAGGTAGCTCTCTGAGGAGAGCAGCTCGAAGTTCCGTCTGCAGCCAAGGGTGGCAACGAAGGAACTGAGGAGGGGTCGGGCTGAGCATGCAAAACAGGCATGAACGGCACAAGGTGCCGCATACGCAGCCCAACCGGCTACTGCTGTGCAAAACTCCAATCTGCGACACCGAGGTGACCTGACACCTACAGTGAAGCGCCCATGGGGACATCATTCAAAGAAGAACCCCTGTGCTTGTCAGCTCTCCTCCAGTAAGGAGACCCGACCCCCACTCAGCCTACAGACAGGCCTGAGCTTTAAACTGTTAAACTGCTATACTATTTGTTCGGTGCCCCGCCCTCACCAGGAGCTCAGCCTTTAAATTGTTTATCACCCAGCCCTGCACCAGGGCCTGGGCCTACTAGCAAACCACTGAACTCTTTTGCTTGTCTGCCCCACCCTGACTAAGGCTTGGGTCGGCCTAAAGACTGCTTCTTGTGGTTTTGGTCACCTGCTCCACCCTGGAGTAGAGACTGTTGAACTGTTTTGTGTGCCTATCCTGCCCTGTACTCCGGGCCCAGGTTTATAAAGGGGACCACTAACTGTTGATTTACCGGCCTGAGCACAGTTCTGGGGCCCAGGACTAAGCCATAAATAGAGGCAAGTCATTGATTCTCGCCATTGTGTCCCATTACCCTACAGATAGGGGCAAATTTACTGACTCCAGCCATTGGGCCTCCCTGCCCCATGGATCAAGGTGGGTTTACTGACTTTGGAGGGTAGACCACTCAGTTGCAGAACTGTGGGCGGAGCTATAGGCATGGATTGGGGAGAAAAAGCCAAGAATTACACAGGACTGCCAGAAGGGAGATGGGTACACTCACCCCACACTGGGCAGGGTGTAGGGATGTTAAATACTGGTTAATTGAATAGTTGATTAACCTCATGTATTCTTATCGGTTAATTGACTATTCTATAGTCCTCTGAAGTAGAGCTGGCAGCCAGTGCGCTCTGGCCCCACTCCCAAGGAGCCCCCCTGCCACTCCACGCTGCTGTCTCTGAAACAGAGGCAGCAATGTAGGGTCCTAGGCAGGAGCCGGTCCATGAGGGGAGCCAGTTTAAAAACCAGCTATCCTCATGGACCAGCTGCCTGCTTCCTCGCACTGCTGCCTCTGATACAGTGTGGGGTAGCAGCAGCCCCTGTTCAGCGGGGAGTCTGAGCTCCCGGACCTGATATGAGGCAGAAGTGAGCCAGACTGCCTGCCTGCCTGGCTCCTAATCCACTTTAATGTAGAGCCGTAGCAGAGGTAGGTCCTAGACCTGGCACAAGCCAGCACTGAGCTGGGCTACTGGCCAGCCTGCTAAAAAATTTTCGGGGGGGGGGGGGCCGGAAGAAGGGGAAAAGGAAAAGTGTGTAGTCTATAGCATTAACTGATAAGCTTTTTGCTAATTGGTTAATTGACTACACTATTACATCCCTAGCAGGGTCATCCCCATTCCACACCACAAGGCCACAGAATCTCACCCACTTGCTCCTGTAATAGAGTTCTAATCTTTCTGTGTTACTGATATCTTCAAATAATGATTTAAAGACTTCAAGTTACAGAGAAGTCACCATTTACACTAGTTTAAGACTGCAAGTAATCCATGACCCATGTTGTAGAGGGAGGTGAAACCTCCCAGGGTCTCTGTCATTCTGAACTAGAAAAAAGTTCTTCCTAGCCTGAAATATGGCAATCAGTTAGACCCTGAGCAAGTGGGCAAGGCCCACTAGCCAAGTAGCAAGGAAAGAATTCTCTAGTAACTCAGAGCCAGGCTTGCTGATTGTGGGGTGGGGAGAGAAAGGGGTAACTGCCCCATGGCCTCAGCCCTTTGCCACTGAAGCCCTGTGCAGTGCTTTCCTGACTGCACTGTTAGCAGCCCTGCCCCTTCCTTCTGAGACTCTGTCCTTTTTGGAAACATAGACCCGGGCTCCTCCCTACCTTGCCCACAGGCTTGGTGAGTCTGTCAGCTTGCCTGCTTAGAGCCCTCCCCATCTAGTGTCCGTTTTCCAGCCATTGGGAATTGCTACAGAAGACTAGATGATCACAATGGTCCCTTCTGGCCTTGGAATCTCTGAATTATTAGAGCATCCAAAAAAGACTTGCCCTTAACAACTAGAATCAGTACACTCAAGCTGAAATGTGAGATGGTAGTTGAGACCCCATAAATGGATGAAGTTACCCAGAAATAGGTAAGAGGAAGAAAAGGAGTGGCATCTGTTGTTCCCCCAAAGATAGAAGAAGGAGAGGACCTGTCAAGAGGCAAACTAAAGGACGCAAAAGAAAAACCACAGGACTGTGTCCAGAAAACCCAGGAGAAGGAGGATGGTACTTCAGAAAAATAGAAAGGGATCAAGAGTAATGAGGACAGAGCAAAGGCCTGAGATTGTCCAAAAAGAGGTTATTAAAAATGAGAAGTGCAATTTTAGTGGAAGGAAAAAAATACAATTGAAAGTTGAGAAGATTTAGGAGGGAGGTGATAGAGAGGGACTCCTAACAATGACTATAGCCAAGCCTGGCCACAATACCTTTGCAGGCAGGATGCGGCCTGCCAAGCCACCCGATCCAGCCTGTGGACACTGCAGGGAGCCTCAGGTAGACTCCTTGCCTGACCCCCATACGCTGCTGAGATAAGCTGCTGTAGGGCTATTTGAACAGATGTGAGACCAGAGGAGGGAGGAGATGCTTCATGTGCTGCTCCTGCCCTCCAGAACAATCCCATTGGCTGGTTTCTGGCCAATGGGCGTTGTCTGTTGTTAACAGGCAGCTTGCAAAGCACCCTCCCCTCAGGCTTGTTCAAAAAACACATGTCCCCTGCAGCCAGTGTGGGGGTGGAGCAGGCAGGGAGTCTGCTTGAGAAGGCTGCTGGCTGGGAGTCAAGCAGGTAAGTCTCCTAGCCAGAGCCTGCTTCTGGCACCCCAACCCTCTGCCGCTCCCTCTACATAACCCAAACCCTCTGCCCCTTCCTGCCCCCAGATCCTCTCCCAGATCCTGCACCCCAATCCCCTGCCCCAGGTCACAACCCAACCCCCTATACCCCTTCCTGCCCCACAGTCCCTGCCCCAAGTCACAACCCCATCTTGTCCAAGGTCACAACCCAAACCTCTGCACCCCAGTCCCCTAATCCAAGTCACAACTGCCTCCTTCACCCAAACTCCCTCCTAGACCTTGTACCACCCACATTAATATGGAAGGATGCAGCCCTTGACCACTTTCCAAATTCTTGGAGTGGCCCCACCCCTGCTCTAAGGAGAACATTTTAAGATTTCAAAAGGTTAAGAGAAGAAAGGGGAATAGTGAGAGGGTGCTACCCAAAAGGGCAAGTACAACTGAGCAATAGAAAAGGCTAGAACATGCTTGTACTGTGGTGGGAAGGAGAAGAGGAGAGAGCGAGATGTTATGGAGGAAGGGGATAGGGTTGTAAGAGATTAAAAGGCTTAAGGAGGGTAGCAGGCAACAAACCTCAATTTCACTAATAGGAGAACAATCTAGGTAGCTTTTATTGAACCTCTCTTTAAACTTCGCAAGAACCTACAAGGAGAAAAGGCAAAAAAAAAAAAAAAAATGCTCACATAGCAGTGTGTGAGTTGTTGCAGCATTTAATACTAAGTATAATAGGAAATGACATTAGAGTTGCAGATACCACTTTAAATGCAGATGTTTCTAGGGTTATAAATCAAAGCATGAGAAATACAGAATATGACATTAGCAGCAGTCTGACTAAACAGAATGTTTTAAAAGTTTTCCAGAAGGTTTTTTTAAAAAGCTGCTTTGATTAGCATAACAATTGTAATTAGGACTCATCTAAGTTCAAGCTGAGGCATGGTAATTTTCAAATCAGAGAAAGCTTTATATTAAGGAATTTGAGAACATCTGTATTCGTAACTGAGCCCCCATGTACAGCATATACCTCTAAGTAAGTGTGCCACCTACACATGTCTATTTTTACATTTCAGGACACCTTGTGGAGTTTAAGTTCCCCAGAAAAATCTCATAACACCTCCAGAAATAATTTTTGGATCAATCAAACTGTCATAAAAAAAGATAAGAGTTCCCATACTTTAAAACATGGATTAAATAATTCTATCTCAAAGTCATATTCCTTAGCTGGGCCTCAAACATGAAATTTGAAAACTCCACCCAAAAAGAATGAAAGCTTACTGGTTTATTCACCAATAGGGCTAGCATCTGATATTAGCACTCTGAGTAATGGTATCTCCTTGCAGGGTGACCAGCTGTCTAGTTTTGAAAGGGGCTCTAAAGGCTCCTGTCAGCACCACGGTCCACCTGCCATTGCCTGTCGGCTGGCAGCATTGCACAGTGGAAATGGCAGGCTCCCTAGCCCTCATGTCGCATGGTTCCTGGGAAACATCTGGCATGCCCTCCCTCTTGCGCTACAATGTATAGGGGACTCTGCATGCCACTCCTCCCCTCCCACAAGCACCAAGCAGCAGTGGGGGCTGCTCCCATTGTCTGGGAACTGCCTACCCTCCTGCCCCAGCACTGATCCCTCTCCAAACACCTCAGTTTCAGCCCCAAGCACCCCCTTGCATACCAAAACCTTCACCCCCAATCTGACATCAGAGCCCGCACCCCTAACTGGAGCTCTCGCCTCCTCCTGCACCTCTGCCCCCTCAGCCAGCCTAAAAATGAATGAGTGAGTGAGGGTGAGAAGAAAGAGTGATGGAGGGGGTGGCTGGAGTGAGTGGTGGGGGGGAACCTCAGGGAATGGGTGATAACAGGTGGAACCTCAGAGGAGAGGCAGGGCAAAGGTGTCCAGTTTTGTGCGTGTAGAAAGCTGGCAATGCTACCTCCTTGTGTGACAAAGATGTGTATGAGTAGAAAGGAAAAGAGCATTCACCAAGGAATTGTGATTAAAAATAGGAACAACCCCTATTCATTAACAAATTTCAGCGGGGTAGCTATGTTAGTCTGTAACTTTAGAAAAAATGGGTGGTCCTGTGGCACCTTAGTGACTAACCAACATATACAAAATCATGAGCTTTTGTAGGCAAAACCCACTTCATCAGATGAATTGGAGTGTAAATAACAGAAACTGGAATTTATGTACAGACACCGGTAACCTGGGCCTAAACAAAGACATTAACGAGTTAACGCGTTATAAAGCCAATTTCTCCTGCTATTATCACCTGCATTTCCACAACAAAAGCTACATATGGGACACATTCAGCTCACTTAATTAGCCTCATTTAACCTGGGTCCTACAATTGGCAGGTACTTCTTTTGCTGTTATATATATCTTGGTTTCTGTTATTTCCACTCCAATTCATCTGATGAAACGTGCTTTTGCCCAGGAAAGCTCATGATTCAATATATTTTGGTTAGTCTCTAAGGTGCCACAGGACTACTCACTATTTAGTAACAGGCTCTTTTAAGTGGCAAGAAATATTGTACTATATTTTAAAAAGAAATTTCAGCATATTAAGATGTCATTTCCTAGGAAGTGACTCAAAAGGCTATAGAGCAAGTCCTCCAGGACGTGCAGACATACCACACTTCCTGCGCACTGCAGATTCAGTCTTTGATTTTCTAGCACACTTCCTGCTGGGGATAGAAACAAAGGAGCCAAGGATAGGGCAGTTGCTGTCTGCAGCTAGATAATTTGTCACCTCTCGACATAGCTCTTGGTCCCAGTAAATGATTTACCTTGACACCCATCTGCTGACCAGTAAGAAACTCTCTGGTGCTTGATGCACCATGCTGGAAGACCCAGTGGAAAGGCAACATTTGTAATGGCTGCTACAGGGCATATGCAACTGCACATAACATCCCATCAGCCATGAAACTCAGGGGAAATACTGACTATGCCTGGAAAAGGCATGGGGGCTAATAAACTGGAAGATGAGCAAAAGATTCCTCTGCTCTTAACAGTGACAGCTACAGAACCCCTACAATATATAATGCATTCCCTACATATGGCGGGGGAGGGCGGGAGAGAGGAAAGCTTTGCAGAAATAAAGAAAATGAGGATCATTGTGTCACTAGAAAAAAAAATGTTACTGAAGAGAGATACATGTTCCAGATGAGACCACAGAATGAAGAAGAAACAATAGAAGATGTTGTCATGGATTTAAAAACTAAAAACTCCATCCGACTCACATTGGCCTGGGGTATAACAATAAAACATTTGTGACCAATTACTAAGGAAGATGGATCTGACACTAGAGAGGACAATATGTAGATGCCAAGCAGCCGAACAGACAGAAACACAACTGAAAAGCATGGAGAAAGACACAGAGCCCACGACCGAGTTCCATAGCTAACGCAGCGAGGGACACATTCACAGAAATCCAATTGGCCAAGAGGACAGAATCATGGAAAGCAGGAAACTATGCCAGCAGTGTGGCACACAGCATGAGTACAGGAAACTCCCAGCATTCAGGCATTTCTGTAGAATAATAAGCCATGATGGTAAAATGGGCAGAGGAGGCCAAAAAGGTTATGTATTCAGTGCACAAAGGGATTCTTCAAATGAAGAACATGTGAGCAAGTGAAGATTGGATAATTACCATATGCACAAAGGACACATTATATGTGCCATACAAAATGGACTCTGGGGCATAAGAAAATGTAAGAGGAGAGGAAGATTCAAGGAGTGTGTAAAAGTTGAAGCCTCAGAAGTGTCTAAAAATTATAACAGAGGAACATGGGGAAATGAGCAAACAACCAATTTTGGACCTACACACGGTTGAGGTGCTTGATCTCATTAGAGGGTTTACACAAGGGAAGGTTAAGAGAGGACACAGAAGCGATGGTACATACTATATGAGAAGTTCCACAAACCTTGAGAAAGAACCTAGAACAATCGATGCAAAACATTACAGCAAATGGAATCATCCAGAGAATAGAAAAACAAACAGATTGGGTTTGCTCTTAATAGCTGTAGAAGGGAATGGGGGAAGAAGAGGGACTATGGCTATGTATGGCCTCTAAAGAGATGAAAGAAAACATCAAAAGAGGACCCTTCCACTTGCCCCCAAGAAGTATTGTTCGAGATGGTAGAGGCCAAATTCTTCATCAAGACTGATGCACCAGCTGAATTTTGGCAGGTCCCCTTAGACACCAGATCTGCTCTTTCAAGACACTGTGCGGCAACTACTGCTTCCTAAGTCTGCGTTTTGAAATGCGTTTGGCTCCAGAGGTATTTCACTGTTACCAACAAGGGTTTTAGTTAATAATTAAAGAGACTTCAAAGCAGCCCACTTGACCATTTTTATTTTAAAGGTTAGTGGTAAACATAACTGAAAAACAAACACATACCAATTTTCTTGAGAACCCTCTCTTTAGTCTAACAGCTTGCTCTGTTCTCTCATGTAGTTCTGAGGTTAGTTTACAGATTTGCTGCATGTAGTTTCACTTTCTCTGTTTCTATGACAGAAATCTTATTTTTATCCACAACATCTGTTGTGTACTATCTTAACATAGTCAGTCCTGCTAACATAGGTGTCCGTTCTTGTTTGTTAGGACAATACCAAAATACTCATTCCTTAGTTAATGATTCTTCAGCCAATACCTGGCAGCAGGCGAGCACTTTTCTCTTAACAGAACTGCCAAAGCATTATGTGGAAGTTTGGCTCCTTAACATGCTATAGGCCCTAACGTTTAACCAGTTAATTGATTAAGCGAAATCCCGCTCCCAGACCTCATTCCCCCAGATGAGGGGGGCTGGCAGTCCCAAGCACAGTGTGGCCAACTCCTGTTGCCAGCCCTCCAGCCCATGGGGCAGCTGGCTTCTGCTCCTGGACCCCCTTTTTCCAGCTGCAGGGCTGGAGCAGCTCTCCACCAATGGAGGGTTGTGGGTTGCTCCCAGGTAACCAGTTAACTGGTTACCCATTCACATCCCTGATCATCATAAAGTGAACCTGATGTTAGAGGATGTAACGGGTGTGAAAGTACATAAAGGTGACACAGCAATTTGGGCAGCCACTCAACCCCAGGAACAACTGAGAAGATCAGTGAAGGCTATGCACTGATGAAATTGCAAGCGTTAACCACCTTCAGATGAATAAAGCCACAATGTCAGTTTCAAACATAAGAGCTAACAGACTTGGGAGAGACATTGCCCTCCAAGGGAGTCTTGCTCGATGAATCAAAGATTCAAGCAATACCAAACATGTCACAACCTGAGATAAATGGGGAATTCAAAGGTTGCTAGTCATGCTGAATTACACCAGTAACTTCATACCTAATTATATAGCTTGCACAACTCACCACACTGATTGGATACTATCTCGCATTTAAGGCCACCTGGAACCAGTTCAGGCAGGACATTAGGTCAGCAGTTGCTTCTGGGTGCTGTTGCCTAAGGCTATTGGAGACACGTGCTTAATGGGACCCCCCTGGACAACCATTGCTCAGCTTCTTCTGCTTGCTTGCCTACCTTTCTGAGGGACAGCAAAGCATTTGCAGTGCATGCTCCTGGTTGCTCTGCCTTGGTGCACCACAGCACTCCCTACCATGGAACTGAAGCTGCCCTGGGCATGCGATGGCCTCACACTGCCATGCTGCAGTTTCTGCAGCAGTTTCTGCAGGCTGCCTCATGGCCCTGCAGGAGCTCGACTCAGAGCTCACCATCGAGATCCTCTGCCTATGTGCGGGAGGAAGGCCCTTGCAACAGCACTCCATGGTGGAGAGGTTCTGGAAACTGGACACCAGTTCTGACTGGTGGGACTGGCTGGTGATGGAGTGGTGGGATAACCATCAGTGGCTCCATAACTTCTTCATGAGGAGGGGAGGGAGGAAGTACTGGAAAGGGGGACCCTAGAGAAAGGGGGGTTGGGGTGCAGGCAGTGGGCTGTAGGTGGGGGGAAGCCCCATCCCCGAGGGGTTCAGCAGTCCCACCCTCACACAGCCCTGCGGGAGCAGCCTTATAGGGGGTGGCTCTTGGGTGTTTGCAGAGAAGGAAGATGCGGGGCGGGGACTTACCAAGGGCTCAGGCATCCCCTTTGATTTTCCGTTTTGTGTCTTTGTTTGTCTCCTTCTGCAGATGGTGAGGGCCATAAACTCTGTCCTGCTCTGCAGGGTCATCTGCTTGGGAGACATGGATCCCATTGTGGCCAGATATGCTGCCCTGGGCTTTCCCAACTGCGGGGAGGGGCATAGATGGAACCCACATCTCCATCTGGGCCCCATAACATCGAGCCACCTAGTACATCAACAGGAAGGAATACTTCTCGATGGTCCTGCAAACCCTGGTCAGGGAGGGCACACGACACCTGCGTGTTAAGAAACTCCAGCCTCTACCAGAAACTGGAAGCTGGCACATTCTTTCCCCAGCATGACTGCAGGGTCGGGGATGTGGAGATGCCACTGTGCATCATGGGGGATGCAGCCTACCCCCTCATGCTGTGGCTGATGAAGCCGTACATCAGCCACCTGGACCCAAGCAGGGACCATTTCAGTGCCTGCCTGGGCAAGGCCCACATCCAGGCCAAATGTGCCTTCGGCTACTTGAAGGTGAGGTTCAGGTGCCTCCTGGCCCACCTCAATGTGGGGGAGCATAACATCATGGAGAGGAAGGGGGAGGCCTTCCTACAGGGATAGAGGGCAGAGGCTGGGAGCGAAGGATGGGCCTTCAAGCAGCCGTGCACAGCTACCATCCGGCAGGCCCATGAGGTGGGGGTGCGCATCTGGGAGGCCCTGAGGGAGAGTTTCTCTGAAAGACCCCAGAAACTCACCCCATGGCCTCCTCATTAGGGGCCTTTGCCTTGCCCCTCCATGCCTTCCACAGAACAACTCCTCCCTTCCCCTCTTTCCTGTAGACTCAATAAAAACAGCAGTTTTGTGTTAAAAAAAAATCTTTGTATTTTTTTATAAAAATAACTGGGGAGAAGAGGGGCTGAGAACTTGAATATGGGGAGAGAGGAAGGGGGCTGAGAACCTGGATAAGGGGAAGGAGGTGTGTGTTTGGCTCAAAGCTGGGGCTGAGAATGGCATGTGGTGCGGCTGGAAGTTTCATCTCGGGTCTGGGGACCTCAGCGACCTCGGGGGTGGGAGGGTCCAGGAGAACAGGGGATAGGCAGGAGGGGGCTAGACAGGGTCAGGCATGGCAGGGGGCAGGGGCTGGCATGGGAGGGGGAGCAAGCATGGGAGGGGACTGGTCAGGCATGGCAGGGGGCAGGCATGGGAGGGGAAGGGGGGCATACATGGGAAGGGGAGAGGGCAGGCATGGCAGGGGGAGCAGTGGCTGGAGCAGGGACAGGAGCAAGGACTGAGACTGGTGCTGGGTAGCTCATCATCTCCCAGACAGTGGCACAAATGTCATGGCCCTGCTGCACCCGCTCGGTCCACATTTGGGTCTGCCATTGTGCATTGTCCCTTCTGGGCCAGGGTCTGCTGCATGTCCTGGAGAATGGACACATGCTCCCTCATCAGGTTTTTATGGACCCTCCAGCACCTGCAGCTCCCCCGAGGTTGGGCAGCTGGCTTGGCTGGTGGTGATCGCCCCACAGTCATGGCTGGTCTGGCTGGAGAGAATAAAGAGGGAGAGGTGGTCAGTCATCCACGGAGACACTGTCCCTGAGGCCTTGCCTGCCTCTGTGAACTGCAAGCAACAGTCCTTGGGCCAGAGGATGGTGATGTCCTAGGAACCATGCCATGTGTGGCCTGGACAGCAGGCCCTGCCTCATCGGACCATGCTTTCCATGTCCTCCCATCCCACAGACAAGCAGGCAAGGGAAGTGTCCAGCCACACTCGGATCCCATGGGCGGGAGAGGTGCCTTGAGCAGCCTGGGCTTCCATCGCAGCCGCACACACACACCTGCACCTGGCAGCGCTGTCCCCGGGAGCGGGTAGCGCCTCGAGTGGCCAGGCATGCCCATGTGTTGTGTGCAGCACTCCTCAGTCTGTGAGCGGGAGTCCAGGCGCTCTTGTCTCCAGCCTCCTTGCAGTGGTGTTGGTGGTGGGAGGTTGTACCGCCTCCAGGGGTCAGAAGTGTGTTTGGCCTCCCCAGAGCCTGAGAGCAGGAGCCCAGGGGTGCTCCAGGGCTACCTCCTGGGGCTATGTGGTGCAGCCTGGAGCTGCACATGCATCCACATGCACTGACTGCAGCGCGAGGGCCAGAACAAGAAGGCCAAGCGATGATTGCACCACATCCCTTAAGCACTCACCACCCCCGCCCTGTGTGTGTGAAAAACTAAGAGCGCTCACCTGCTGATCCCTCCTCAGCCTCAGAGGATGCCTGGGAAACATCCAGGCCCTGGGGTACTGGATCCAAGGTGAGTGTGGTGACGGTGTTCGCTGTTTCCTCCTCCTTCTCCAGCTCCACCATCTCCTCCTCCTCGTGGGCTGGGACCCCGGACGGGCGACGATGGGCATCAACAGCCCCGAGACCACAACCAGGGGTGGGGAAGGGGCTGGACCACTCCCCAGAATGCAGTGCAGTTCGTTAAATGTCAGGAGCGAGAGCTGCACTCCATGGCCCTGGCATAGCCATGCTGGAGCTCTTCAACTTTGCTCTGCACCTGCTCCAGACTGTGGTGGTAGCCCCTCGCAGCCAGGATCTTGGCCATCTGGCCATATATGTCCATGTTGTGCCATCTGGAGAGGCGATTCTGGAGGGTCTCCTCCTGCCCCACAGCTTGAGGAGGGCCAGGATCTCCGCCCCAGAACAGGAAAACACGTGCCTTTTCCTGCCCTTTCCAGGCTCCTAAGAGCTCTGTGCATGCTCCCTGGGAGTGCCAGTGGACTCTTGGGGAGCTTGAGGCTGGGACATAGTACCCAGATGTGTGACAGTGGCAGCTGTGCAGTGAGTTGCAGCTCTCAGGGCTGGCTTCCTGCCACAAGCCTAGTCCCAGGAGTCAGTGGCTTTAAGAGCTGCTAGGAGACAGGAACTATAGAGTTACGATGAGTATGGACGGAATGGCCACCAGGGCACCTGTGTTATTTCCTGGAGGCCTCTTTTTTCGACAGAACTCCCTCTTCTGCATCCACACACGCCTTTTTCCAAAAAAAGCTTTTTCGGAAAATGCCTTATTCCTTGTAGAATGAGGCTTACCACTGTCAGAAAAAGTCCTCTGTTATTTTGACTTTTTGTCGAAATAACGCTTTTGCTGTGTGGACGCAAGTATTGTTTTTCCGAAATAATGGCCATAGTGTAGACATACCTAAAATTGGAGTTGACATGTTCAGCATGGGAGGACATGTTCTTCTGGTTATAAAATGACTACTTTGCCAAGTTCCCAGAAGTAGTCACATTTGAAGATACCACAACTCCACCAGCTGTAAGGTACATTAAATCTATATTTGCATGTCACAGATTTCCAAGAACAGTAATAACTGACAACAGAGCATAGTTTGTGGATCAAGAATTACTGGATTTTGCTAAAATATATGGTTTTCACCTTGAGATACACCTACTCCCAGTTATCCAAGCCAATGGATTACCTGAGTGTGAAGCACATGGAGAAAAGAACTTGATAAAAGAAACCTAGCTGCAAAGGAAGATCCACATCTAGCTTTGCTGAGCTATAGAGCTAAACCACTGCAATGTGGGAAGTCACCTGATGAAATCCTGTACAATAGACAATATGCAAGTACTCAATTACCAGATTAACTGATAAAAGCAAAGGATGACTAAGGAACTTCTAGTAGTGCAGAATACACAGGGAAAATACTATCAGACAAAATATTACATTAAAGTAAATCTCTTTTGCAGTTAAAAAACCAAAGACTTGATCAGATTATTGCATTATGGGCACTGGCCAGTCACAACTGCAGTTGATCAACAAAACTCAAAATCAGTGATCAAGATCTTATGATGCATTCATAAACATCTGCTGAAGATAACTGTCAACTTGGCCAAGCCAAGTGAGGTGAGAGCTGGTGTATGGGCTGAAAACAATTCACAGAGTGATACTGTTATTGACTATCAGAGGGTATGTCTACACTAGCCCCCTAGTTCGATCTAGGGAGGCTAATGAGGGCGACCGAAATTGCAAATGAAGTGCGGGATTTAAATATCCCACGCTTCATTAGCATGTTCCCGGCTGGTCACCATTTTAGAAATTGACTAGCCCGAAGTAACTGCCCGCGTCTACACGTGGCAGTGAAACGGGATTCCGAATTAAAGCCCTAAATCGAATTAGCTGTATTCCTCCTGGATGTGGATGTTTTCAGAGAACTACCCACAATGACTCCAAGATCTCTCTATTGAGTGGTAACAGCTAATTTAGACCCTATCATTTTATACATATATGTTTTCCAATATGCATTACTTGGCATTTATCAACATTAAAATTCATTTGCCATTTTGTTGACAGTCACCTAGTTTCATGAGATACTTTTGAAGTTCTTCACAGTCTGCTTTGGACTTAACTATATTGAGCAGTTTAGTATCATCTGCAAATTTTGTCACCTCACCTTTTACTCCTTTCTCCAGACCATTTATTCTGAAAACTGACCATATATTCCTATTGTTTTCTATCTTTTAACCAGTTATCAGTTCATGAGAGGACCTTCCCTCTTGTCCCATGACAACTTACTTTTCTTAAGATCCTTTGGTGAGGGACCTTGTCAAAGGCTTTCTGGAAATTTAAGTACACTATATCCACTGGATCCCCATTGCTTGTTGACCCATTCAGAAATTCTAGTAGATTCCAGTAGAAAGGCATGATTTCCCTTTACAGAAACTATGTTGACTTTTCCCCATCAAATTATGTTCATCTATGGGTCTAATAATTTTGTTCTTTATTATAGTTTAAATCAATTTGCCCAGTACAGAAGTCAGACTTACCAATCTGTAATTGCCAGAATCACTTCTTTTTGAAAATTGGTGTCACGTTAAGGGGAAAAACAACTGAAGAGAGCTGGCGGTTTTTCAAGGGACATTATTAAGGGCCCAAAAGCAAGCTATTCCGCTGCTCAGGAAAGATAGAAAGTATGGCAAAAGACTGCCTTGGTTTAATCAGGAGACCTTGCATGATCTAAAAATCAAAAAGGAGTCTCATAAAAAGTGGAAACTAGGACAAATTACAAAGGATGAATATAAGCAAACAATACAGGTATGCAGGGGCAAGATTAGAAAGGAAAACACACAAAATGAGCTACAGACATAAAGGAAACAAGAAGACTTTCTATAAATATATTAGAAGCAAGAGGAAGACCAAGGACAGGGTAGGCCCATTGCTTAGTGAAGAGGGAGAAATAATAACAGGAAATGTGGAAATGGCAGAGGTGCTTAATGACTTCTTTGTTTTGGTCTTCACCAAGAAGTCTGATGATGAAGGAATGACTAACATAGAGAATACTAGTGGAAATGGGGTAAGTTTAGAAGATAAGATAAAAAAAGAACAAGTTAAAAATCACTTAGAAAAGTTAAATGTCTGCAAGTCACCAGGGCCTGATAGAGGAGGTATCTGAGCCTTTAGCTATCATCTTTGGAAAATCATGGAAGACAGGAGAGATTTCAGAAGACTGGAAAAGGGCAAATATAGTGCCCATCTATAAAAAGGGAAATAAGAACAACCCAGGAAACTACAGACCAGTCAGTTTAACTTCTGACTGAGAGGGGACATGATAGCAGTTTTCAGGTCTCTAAAAGGGTGTCACAAGGAAGAGGGGGAAAAATCTTCTCCTTGGTCTCTGAGGATAGGACAAGAAGCAATGGGCTTAAACTGCAGGAAAGGAGGCTTAGGTTGGACATTAGGAAAAACTTCCTAACTGTCAGGGTGGTTAAACACTAGAATAAGTTGCCTAGGGAGGCTGTGGAATCTCCATCTCTGGAGATATTTAAGAGCAGGTTAAATAGACATCTATCGGGGTGGTCTAGACGGTACTGTGTCCTGCCATGAGGGCAGGGAACTGGACTTGATGACCTCTCAAGATTCCTTCTATGTTCTAGGTTCTAGTGTTATGATTCTATGATTAGCTACCGTCCCGTCATTTGTTACAGAAGCTGATTTAAACCACAATATGTAGCTCTGAAATTTGACATGTGAGTTCTTTCAGAACTCTTGGGTGACTAACTTCTTGCCCTGGTGCTACAAACTGGGGACCAACTGGCTAAGCAGCATTTCTGCAGAAAAGGAACTGGGGATTACAGTGGATGAGAAGCTGTATATGAGTGTGCCCTTGTAGCCAAGAAGCCTAACAGCCTACTGGGGTACATTAGTAGGAGCATTGCCAACAAATCTAGGGAAGTGACTATACCCCTTTATTTGGCGCTGGAGAGCCCACATCTGGAGTATTGCATCCAATTCTGGGCCCCTCATTATAGAAATATGTGGATGCATTGGAGAGAGTCCAGAAAGGATAACACAAACTATTAGGGACCTGGAGCACATGAGTTATGAGGAGATGCAGAGGGATTTGAGTTTATTTAGGCTACAGAAGAGAAGAATGGGGGGAAGGATTTGATAGCAGCCTTCAACTACCTGAAGGGGGGTTCCAAAGAGAATGGAGAGAGGCTGTTCTCAGTCGTGACATATGACAGAAGGAGGAGCAATGGTCTCAAGTTGCAGTGGGTTTGGTCTAGGTTGGATATTAGAAAAAACTATTTCATGAAGAGGGTGGTGAAGCACTGGAATGGGTTACCTACTGAGGTGGTGGAATCTCCATCCATAGAGATTTTCAAGTCCTGGTTTGACAAAGCTCTACCTGGGATGATTTAGTTGGATTTGGTCCTGCTTTTAGCAGAGGGTTGTATTTGATGACTTCCTGAAGTCTCTTCTAACTCTATGATTCTATGACTTATTACTATTTAGTTTATCTATTTGTTCCAAAACATCCTTTTATGATATCTCAAACTGGGACATTTCTTCAGATTTGTCACCTAACAAGAATGGCTCACGTTTGGGAATCTCCCTGAATCATCAGCTTTGAAGACTAATGCAAAGAATTCATTTAGTGTCTCTGCAATTACCTTATTGTCTTTGAGTGCTCCTGCTTCTGATGTACTTATAAATTTGTTGTTACTTTTTGCATTTTTGACTAGCTGTTCTTGAAATTCCTTTTTGACCTTTCTAATTATATTTTTACACTTCATTTGACTGAGTTTATGCTCCTTTCTATTTTCCTCACTAGGATTTAATTTCCACTTTTAAAACTGTGTCTTTCTCTCTCTCACTACTTCTTTTACTTGGTTAAGTCATGGTGGCAATTTTTTTGTTCTCTTAACTGTGTTTTTTAAATTTGGGGGATACATTTAAGTTGAGCCTGTATTATGGTGTTTTTGAAAAGTCTACATGCAGTTAAATTTAATTATATTATGGTCGCTATTTTCAAGGGGTCCAGCTATAGTCATCTCTTGGACCAGATCCTGTGCTCCACTTAGGACTAATTCAAGAATTTCCTCTTCTCTTGTGGGTTCCAGAACCAGCTGCTCTAAGAAGTAGTCATTTAAGGTGCCAGGAAACTTTATCTCTGCATCCCATCCTGGGGTGATGTATACCAGTGATCCCTCTAATCTGTGAGGCAGCACAGCTTCACAGGTGATTAATCAGCCGGGCCCAGTCAGAGGCCCAGGGCTCCATGCAGGAAGCTGACTGTGTGGAGCTGATTAATCACCGGTGAAGCTGTGCTGCCCCGCACCTTAGAGGGAACACTGATGTGTACCTCTATTTTATTGATTTTTATAGCCTCTCTAATCTCCCTGAGCTTTTCACAGTCACTATCACTATCCTGGTCCCTACTGCTATATTTTTATACTGCTATATTTATATTATTAGAACATGGAATTACTATCCATAAAGATTCTATGAAACAGATTTTACTTTGAATCTACTTTTTTCACATATATTGCCACTCCCCCATCAGCATGGTCTGTTCTGTCCTTCTAATATATTTTGTACCCTGGTCTTATTGTGTCCCATGGATTATCATTTCATCAAGTTTCTGTGCTGCCTATTGTATCAATATCCTCATTCAGTACAAGCCGCTCTAGTTCACCTATCTTATTACTTAGGCTTCTAGCATTTGTATATAAGGACTTTAAAAACTTGTCAATATTTAGCTGTCTGTCATTGAATGGGACCTGATGTAATTGAATGGGACTCTTTTTCATTTGACTGTTTCTCATCAGATCTTACCCATATTTTATCATCTTCTCTTTATTAGGACATAGAAAATCTCTATTTATAGACCCCTGCAAGGGAGGTCTCTGTCTGATCTACGTGCTCCTGTACGCTGTCGGCTTTCCCCCAGCCCTTAGTTAAAACTGCTCTATGATCTTTTTAATTTTAAGTGCCAGCAAGTTCTTGCTCATCCTTACACTGTTTTAACAATGCCACAACTGGTTTTCTACCAGCCTTCACTCAGCAGAAAAGTTGTAGCAGATAATACAAACAGTAACATTTTCTGTAAAGACATGTAATGCATTTGGTCTTGTGGCACCACAGGTCAATCAGGAAAAGTAATACTCCCTTGAATATCTAAAATATGTTTCTGGGTGCATTTGGGGGGGCATCTTATTTTTCTCCCTTTGCTTCTTGTTTATTTCTTGAAGGAGAAACAAATCATATATGATTATTCCAGATCCTGGGAAATTGCAATACAAAAATCAAATTTTCAAGAAAACAGAATAAAGCTTGATAGATGCTATTATGTTCAAAAGATGATGACTCACAACATGAAGACATTATACACAGTTTGAAGTGATGGAGGAGGGGAAGGTAAGGTAAGACTCAAAGTTGACTAATTTGGCAACTTGAGAAAAATCACTGCATTGTACAAAATTCTCACGAAGCCTTGCATTATCAAGAAATAGATCACTGATGAACATTTCAGAAAAATATAGCAAAAGCAGGATAACATACTGTAAATCTACTATATTGTAAATTTGCATAAAAACTTATTTTTAAAATAAAGGCAATTAATTTCACTTATGTTTTTAGTAAATCACATGCTTGCTATGCAGCCCATTCGAAGTTTGCAGTATAAATATTTTCACATATTATTCATTCTGCAATTATAAACAGCCATAATCAGATTTACATAATTATCTACTGTACAAGTTACATATACAAATACAAACATTGAGTAAGTCAAAATACCATGAAATAATCAGACTGCTTTTAACTCAGAAAGCATTGAACTGTCTAAGTCAGTTATATAAAAAATGAAAAATGACAGTCATGAAAGCAAGGTTCATGTTCAGATTTGATGACATTCATATAGCCTTGCAAATGATGAGTATGGGAAAGTCTTGTCTACATTATTAAGGATTTTCTGATATAGCTGTGTTACATGGAACAGGGACTTGAACATGGGTCTACCACAGTTCAGATGAGTGTGTGTCTCAGACTTTTTCATGAGAAATCACAAAGTGTCTCACTTTTGTTCTAGTGTGGAATGAAAACAAATGTAAGAAAGTTCTTAACAAGCTCTCACACCACAGTCTTTTACGCCAAATAAGGAGTTATGGGATAAGAAGGAAGGTTCTCTCATCCAGCATGTAAAAGATAGAAAACAAAGGGTAGGAATAAGTGGTCAGTTTTTAAAACTGAAAGAGGTAAATAGCAGGGTGCCCCCTGTACTAGGATTAGTGCTGTTTGACATATTCATAAATGATGTAGAAAAGAGGGTTAAGAGTGAGAAGGAAAAATTAGCAGAGGATAATAAATGACGTGGGATAATTCAGTCTAAAGCTGATTGCAAAGACTTACAAAAGGATTGCAAAAAAGCTAAATATTCGGGCAACAAAATGGCAGATAAAATCCTGTCTTAACATGGTGAACTGAAAAGCATTTTTATGTGAGACTTTTAATAAAAAGTGTGACCATTGCTTACACTAAAAGGGAATCTGGATCCTCAAAAGAATATTGTCTTGCATTACTAGTCTTTGTTTGTATGTAAAGTACAATTTAAAAATAGACTCTATGGGTATGTCTGCACTAGCTCGTTAGTTCGAGCTACGTAGGCAAATGAGGGCAACGGGAGTTGCAAATGAAGCCTGGGATTTAAATATCCCGGGCTTCATTTGCATCTTCCCGTGCGCCGCCATTTTTAAATCCCCCTTAGTCCGAACTCCGTGCCCTTGGCTACACGCGGTACGGAGTAGGTAGTTCGAATTAGAGATCCTAATCCTCGTTCCACGAGGAGTAACGGTAGTTCGAATTAGGGTCTCTAATTCGAACTACCTACTCCGTGCTGTGTGTAGCCGTGGGCACGGAGTTCGGACTAAGGGGGATTTTAAAATGGCGGCGCCCGGGAAGATGCAAATGAAGCCCGGGATATTTAAATCCCGGGCTTCATTTGCAACTCCAGTTGCCCTCATTTGCCTAACGAGCTCGAACTAACGAGCTAGTGTAGACATACCCTAACACATATATTTATGTGCTTTTTACCTATTATGAGCTCATCCATGCTGAAATCCAATTTATTAATGAGAGTTTTCCCTGAGTATTTGTGAATTCAAGTTGTCAAGGCTGTTCTCCACTCTGGCACTTTGAAAGCAGAAAGTGGGGGGCCTGCAAGAGACCTTTAAAATACCTTGCCTCTAGAGGCTTCTGTTTTAAAAACTCCTTAAGGTCACAGATTCCCATCCAAGTGCAAAACCCATTTCTTTTTTAACCCAGGAAAATTCACTTGGGAACTTCTTCCCACAGAATATCCCAAGCTCTTTTACCATGAGAGAGCTGGAAAAAACCAAATTGTAGTCTTAGATATGATAGGGATGTGAAGTACCAGTCAACTATCTGGTAAGCAAATATCAATTATCTTGTCAACTATCTGATAGACGAGTCGCTTCCCCGCTCTTGCTGCCTCTATCAGATAGACCATGCAGTGCTGCCACTTTGAATGCCATGGGGAGCCCAGCATCAGGCTCCTAGTGGCATTTTAAAGTGGCAGTGCCACATGGAGTCCAGGACCCCGGGTTTCGGCGCGTTTGCCTTTCAAGTGTAGCAACAGCCCTACTTGTGTCTTCAAGTAGTACTAGACAAAACACTTTGTCAAGGCCTAATGAAGTAACACTATCATGCATGGATATTAAATAAAATGTTAAATAAATATTAAATAAAGTGTAGCAACAGCCCCTGGCAGTTTTGATGGCAGGTAATATTATCCTACTAACCACAAACTTGACTTCAGCAATAAGAGATGCATTTTTCTTACCAAAGGAATCTAAGATTTTATGCTACGTCCTTCAACAGCCCAAAGGCGGAGGCACCCTATCAACTAATTGAATAGTTGATGCAAAAATGCATCGAGTATTCGATTACTCAATTACCTGATACCTAACATCCTTAAGGCATGACCTCCTATTTCCTTACAGAACACAAGAATCAGATTATAGTTAATAAAATAGGTGATTTTATTAACAAAACAAAAAGATATACTTGGTAAAGCGTACTTGGTTCCTAGGTGCAACTGAGAAAAAACAGATTAGAGCATAGAGAATTGATTCCCTGGGATTCATCTTTAGATACAGTTGGGGGGGGGCATACACTCAGTGCATAGAAATTTACCCAAACTATAATACAAAGGAAATAACCTGATCATGTCTAACTAGACATTCCCTATTACTTATATATCTGTAGCTTCAAGATCCAGTCCATTGCTAGGCATGGTTTTCTTTTTCTAGGCGTGGATATCCCTGCCTGGTTCAAACTCACACAAAAGAACTGCAACAGGCAGATTCCCTTTCAATACAAATCTCAACACTTTCTTCCCATTGGTTCTCTTGGCTCCCTGCCAACACTTCCTGGTTACCCACTGTTCTGGGTTTAACCCTTTAGTTACTGAATACTGAGATGGTTAGAAAAGGGTAGTACCCCTCCCATCCATCACACAGGTCTTAAGTTTTGGAATAGTTGCTTTTCTTAGCTGTCATTTGTTTATTTGGTTTTGATGGCAGGGAATATTATTATCCTACTAACCATACATGAGCACTGCAACAGTATGTTATTAGCTTGGCACTCTCTTCACTCTTCTAAATTTCTTCTCGTATTGGATACATTTGCAGCTTTGTCTGTGACCAAGCTTCATAGTAGACATTTGAATTTTTTCTACCATTTGTTGTAGCTTTTACTGCTACTTCTTGTAAGTAAATCCTGCCATGTGTAAATTTCCTGATGTATCAGTTGTTTCTATAAGGAAGACATTCCCTTCTTCAGTTGTCACACAAGCACATACAACAGAATCATTGTGGACATTGCTCCACCCATCAAAACTCAGGTTAACAATTTTACCCTCTAGACTTTTTGCACACTGCTCAATTTCTCTTTCATACACTTTATCCAGCAATTTGCCTATGACATCTGCTCTGTTGGGTGGTCTGTATCCTGATCTTAACGACTGAACCATGCTAATGAAGTGTGGATTCTCAATTATATGGAAAGGAGAGTTTGTTACATAACAATTTTTCATCAATTACCTCTTTTTATAATCTGCTGGGTCTTATCACAAACTTATCTATGGTGTTTCTGGATGACGGAGATCTTTTTTCCTTTTTGCTATAGGTGATATACTATGGCTATGTGTCATGTATGATGTGACTGAAAACCTATCATTGGCAGATAACTCTGAAACTATAGAAAATTATGATGATCTTGAAGGTGGATAGGCTTCAGAATCCTGTATGTTGAGGATGGATTCTCCTAAACAAAATAAGTCAATGTAGTTATTTAATTATTACTATACTGCTCATTTAGTATTACTCATGGCATTCACTGACACTGAGTACTACTTTAAAGGTTAAATTGTAAAAGGAAGATCTGTTTCAGCTATTTATTTTTTATGATGACTGCATCAAAATGATAATACTATAGAGTAAAAACTATATATTTTTTCTCAAACATGAGAAGTCAAGATTATCCCAGAAGGAAGACAGGTAGTTCTTAAGAAAAAGCATGAAATAAAAAAGTTTACCAACCTGAATATCCTGCAGGTTGACATATGTTTCTTTCATCACCTTCAATGCAGCTCCTTCCTGAGAAGGAACACTTCTCAAGATGTTGTTTCATTCAGGTAACCAGGCCTTGCATTTCTTTGTTGCACTGTTTGCATTTTGCACACATGCCTGCCTGTTTTACTCACAGGTAGAAGAGCTTAAGAAAGACCTCAAGACTTTTGGAATATGCTGCTCAAACACTTCCACTTTTGTTTCTATTGCCTGTCCCTCTCTTCTCACATTTATCTTCAGACTTTTTCTCCTTGTCTAGAGCTATTCCACCCCAAACAATCTTCGAGCAATTGGACTATTTGAAACTTTGTCCTTTTAGAGAAGGTAACGGATTGGACTCTGTGTACACACATGTATAGAATGATAATAAGGCTGAGCTGTTATTTCTCACCTGTATACATTATTTATTTTAAAACATTTTTGCTGTTAACAAGCATGTTATTTCTGGAGACATGAATCCACAGTTTGAGAACTGCAAAACTAAACATCTCTGATGATATCTTCTAGACTGAGCACTGAGTCCCATTGAGTAGATAGAAAGATTAACCAAAATAATCTATACAGAAGCTTCTGGAACCCTATAAGATTGAGTCCCTAATCGATAAACTATTGGAACTCATTTACAAAACTTTTCTTAAAACATTACATTAATATATTGTCTCATACTACAGAATTAGAATTTACAATTCCTATGAGATAGGAGATATTTTTCAGCTATAATGTATCTTAATTAAAACTATCTTTAGATAGGTGGTTTTGCTCAAAAATATTTTATCAAATATCCTCTTTGAATAACAAATCCAATTTAAATAAAAAATCAATTTTAAAATTTTTTAAAACAAAATCATTGATTGTTATCCACCCGATAAGGTGGTAAATGCCTCAAAACTAATATGGCAGGATAACTTACTCTCCCAGTCTTAATTAAAATCAAGAAGCACAGACACTCATAGAAACTCTGACAGAGAGGACCCTTAAAAAAGTGTCCCCTCTTCTTCCCTCACCACCTTCCTATTGCTAATATGCCTGTAGAAACCTTTTTTGTTACCTTTCATATATCTTTCTAGCTGCAATTCCAATTCCACTTTGGCCTTCCTGATTACACCCCTGCATGCCCCAGCAATATATAATCTTCCCTAGTCATTGGTCCAAGTTTCCACTTCTTGTAAATTTCCTTTTTGTGTTTAAGTTCACCAAGGATTTCACTGTTAAGCTAAGCTGATTGCCTACCATATTTGCTTTTCATACTGTGCATTGGGATGTTTGTTCCTGCACCTTCAATAAGGTGTAACATTACTGTGCATTCAATAAGGTCTTTAAAATACAGCCAGCTCTCCTGGACTCCTTTCCCCCTCATGTTAGCATCCATGGGGATCCTACCCAGTGCTTTTTTTGTGATGGTACTGCCTGGTACACAGTACTGGCACCTCCAGATGCAGTACCAGCACCTCCAGTCAGAGCTCAACAACTTTTCCCCTGGAGTACCAGAACTTTTTTTTTTTTTTTTTTTAAACACAAAAAAAGCACTGATCCTACCCATCAGTTCCCTGCTTTTCTGAAGTCCAGGGTGTTTATTTTACTGCTCTCCTTTCTTCCTTTGGTTAGGATCCTGAACTCAACCATCTCACGATCACTCTGCCTCACCTTAGACTCAGTCTCCCGGCTATGCTCCTTCCCTTGCAAGCACTCTCTCAAACAACAGGCCCACTTACTCATAGTTCTTTCCTGCAGGCCCTTCCCAGTCAGCTCAAGGCACAGCAATGGTCTCTCCCCTTCAGAGATAAACACCAACAGCCTCTGAAGCGCCCTGCTCAATCAAAACCCCAGCCTGCTCTCAGCAGCAGGCTCTAGCTTTCCAGCAGCAACTCCTGGTCTCTACATAGCTCCACATTAGCATTCTGGCTCCTCTCTCCAAAATGGAGCCAACCACCTCTCTTTCTGCACTGTCTGGAAGAGAGCAGTTTCCCCCTTTTCTCCCAAAGCATCATGGGGGTTGTAGTCTCTAAGTTAGATTGCAGAACATAGGATTTTCCCAGTAAAGATCAGAGGCTTCTATAGCAGAAAGGGGCCTACATAATGCACAATAATGTTACAACACCATGTTATATTCATTTAAAAAAAAATAGATGGTGTCACGTTATTGGATTTTAAGGGGAGCAGCCAGATCACTGCTGTACCCACGGGGGGGGAGGTGTTGCCCCAAAGTCTATAGAAAGGGGGCCATGTGAGGTGTCAAATGAAAGCTTATGTTCTACTGGTTCTATATATTCTACTTGTGTACTTGTATGATGTCTGTATGTGGAGTTATGAATATGGACTCTGTGCTGGTATTGTGAATGTTCTCTGCCTGAGATAGAGTGATGGGCCTGAACTACCTGTTGTAAAGAAGGAATGTCCAGTGAATGACTATGCTAATTAGCAGGGTCCCAAGGACAATGGCTCTCAAGGTGGCCAATTAACACCTGAGGAATGCGACTGGAAATCTGCAAACCAGTCAGTATCTCATGGCTGCTGACATGTGTATCATGCCATCACGTGACCAGCTCCAGTTTGGGAGACACCAGAGATATATAAGTGCTATGAGGTGGACTCTATCTTGTCTTCAATTCTGCTACTGATCCCAGATGCAGCCTTGTGAGGGACAGAGAGCCGGGAAGGATTGCTGACCCATCCTGACATAGGATGTACACCAGAGACTTTTAAGATGGCAGTTTGTAACATCTCTGCTAAGAGCCTGAATCAAGAACTTGGTGATTGGTGCATGTAATGTATTCTCCTTAATAACCTTACTCTCAACCTTTTCTTTCTTTTATTAATAAACCTTTAGATTTTAGATTCTAACGGATTGACCCAGCGTGGTCTTGTGGGTGTCTAAAGTGTAAATTGACTGGGAATCTGTGTCTGGTTCTTTGGGACTGGGAAAACCCGTTCAGGGTAGGTGAGATTGGGTTCTATAACCCCTCACCTATGTGTAAGGCCCAGGGCTGGCTGTGGCACAGGGAGAGCTGGGGTGTCTGAGGGGTTTTGCTCATGAGGCTTCCTGCTGGCTGGATTGGCAGCTGAAGTGCTCTGTGTGACTGGCTTGTGACCTGTTTGGGAAAGGTCTCCAGTCTAGGGCTGTAAACAGCCCTGGTTTTGAACAATTCACCCTGAGCAGATGCCCTCAGCAGTGTCCAGACTCGGCCTGGTCCATCACAGATGGTCACAAATTGAAAAGGAACAAACAATGTAATCAAGGGGGCCAGCATGTCAATATAGAATTTTTCCTTGTTATCACATGAAATGTAATTGCAATGGAACAAAACAATAAATATGTACTTTTCTCCTCTTTCTAAGCATTCTCTGATGAGGACTCCTGACATACAATTACCTGCACAATCCTTTTTAAAAACTCAAGTGTACCTATACAGATTAAAAGTTGAATGTTGTTGTATTCTTTTCTCAAGGGCCTAATTCAATGCCTAACTTTAAATAGGTATGTACACCCTTTATTTTAGACAGTTAGGTCTTTTTTTAATTTTTTTACTTTTATTGGTTTATTCATAGAAGAAATGACAAGAAGTAACATGTCTTTAGAGTTATATCACTCACCACAAAAAGAGGGTCTTATTTTAGGCATAGCTGCTCTCTATAATAGAACCCTTATAATTTGTCTCAAACGGGTAGCAGTGTTAGTCTGTAACTTTAAAAACAACACATCTATACAAGCAACACATCACAGGACCTAACCACATAAGCCACAACATCTGGGCTCATAGAACTTCACATCCTCTAGTGTGATATATGCCATCAATTGTCAGCAGTGCTCCTCTGCCAAATATATTGGCCAAACTGGACAGGCACTATGACAAAGGATAAATGCACAATAGTCAGAAATCAAAATGGTAACACACATAAACCTGTAGAGGAACATGTTCACCTGGCTGGGCACTCATTAGTGGATTTAAAAGTAGCCATCCTTCTGCAAAGGAATTTCACCAGCCAATTACAGAGAGAGAGAGTGCAGAATTGACATTCATCTGTGAACTGTTTCCCTGTGCTTAAAGAAAGACATTAACTGGATGTCACATTATAAAGCCAGCCTTCTGTGCGTTTAACACCATGTTTGCATCAAAAGTTGAGTGGGCTAGAAGTGTCCCATACTTAACCCTAATTAGCACCATTCTTACAACTGACAAATACCTTTCCCACCCTCTTCTTTTTTCTATTAAAAATTCTGGGTTCCATATCTTGATGAAGTGGGTTTTGCCAACAAAAGCTCATAATATTATGTATATTTTGTTAGTTTCTAAGGTGCTGCAAGACTACTCATTGTCCTTATAATTTGCTAATCTGATCCAGAAATGCCTATCTGTAAATGGCTTTGTTTTCTAAAACATGTACTTGAAATGCATATGTAATATTGTATGAAACAATCTGGTAGCAAAAACTTTTTAAATTGAGAAATATGACAACCCTGCAGTCAGCTAGATATTAAGACAGGATCTGAAAAACAAACTACACTCTGAGGGCTTATCTAGACTATGCTAAAGTGTTGAAAGAGGATGTGCAAATGCCACAGGAATTCCGACTCTTTAGTGTAGTCTAGATGAGCCCTTAGGCAAAGTCTCCTAAAGCTGTATTGCTCTTACTCCCTGTCTTAGATAGAACCTGTCTTTTCACGGATGTAGGTTTATTTAGCATCTTTAGTTATTAAACAATCTTTATCAAATTGTAAAATAATGTATAAGAAATTATAGTTTTATCCCAAAGATTCAGTCACTTGAGACTTGTCTGGAAAAGACAGCCCCATCTGTCATATTAAGGAACAAGATCAAATTGACCTGGAAATTCCAAGGTACTAACCTCATAATTTGGAGCAATATAATGTCATACTGTGTCACTGTTTGGAGGCCCCAGAAATTAAATTCAGGGCTTCCAACCTGCAAATAATAAATTTAAAGGAAGGTAGAAAGATAACAACACTTGTATCACTTTACCAGAATTGTTCAAATTATTGCCGAGTGAGAAATATGCAAAAATAATTTACATTTCAGTGGTTTCCTCTCATTCTGTTTCAAGACATAAAGATAGCTGATATTAAGATACTTGAAGAATTTTGTTAATTACTGTGAGATTCTTTGACACGAGGGAAAATTCTGAAAATAGTTTTCATGAGAAAGTCATTGAGCAGGGTTTTTTAACTTTAATCTTCCTTGATGTCACTCAAAAGATATATCTGTAAGGCTAAAATTCAAATAACTTAAGGACGAGTTTAGATAATTGCCTAATTTTCACATTTTTAATTTAGTAACATTTCATATTTTCTGTGAACCCAAGAAATATTTTTCTTAGAGTATGGAAGGCCTCTAATTTTATTCTATGTAGTTATCATTATTGGGTGAGATACTTGAAGCACCTATTGATTTTTAGTATACAAAATATTTTCTACATTAACATGTTATAGATGTAGAGTTCATTCAGTAGTAATATAGACTATAGAAGATTTGTATGCTGTGGAATCAGTCAAATAGGTCCTGAGATTGGCATCAGTACTAGCCAAGGAGTATGATATAATTATATGTGTACAATGAATGTGATTTATTGGAGCAACATTAAAACATTAAAGAGTGCAAGGTTATTTTTATGAAGTTGATATTTTCAAATAGAAATAGAAGATTTAAAAGATCAGATTTGAGTTTTATATGAAAGTCACAGATTTGAAGGTTAATTTCTTCCATATATCAACCTTATTTACGCTACATTTGATTTCTTCATATGTTGAGAGTTATTACAGAATCATAGAATTGGGACCTCAAGAGATCATTCAGTCCATGTTCCCACATGAGGCAAGATTAAATACAGCTAGACCATCCGTGACAGGTGTTTGTCTAACCTGTTCTTTGACAGCAACAAGGACATGACAATCTCCTTTGGTAAATTCCAGAGCTCCATTATCCTTTTTTAAAAAAACGTATATTAATAAACTTCAGAAATGGGTTTTAATAGTTGGAGAACACTACATATTTTACATAAGTCTCTGAAACTTTGTTTCTCTAATCCTAGAACAAGAGCTTGATCCGGGGGGCTGACAGCATCCATGGGCCCTCAGGAAAGCCGGTGTGTGTGTACAGCTCTGTGCCCTGGAAGGGGCAGAGCCTGAAGTGGAAGGGATGGCGATGGGGTAGCCAGCCCTCCGCACCACCAGGATGGCAGCACCTTCTGCCCCCACCCCCAGAACCTCACTGGGGGTGTGTCAAGACTATAGGTTTTTTTCGAAAAAAGTGGCCTTTTTCCGAAAAAACTTCCCCTGTGTCTAGACTGCTGCCGTGTTCTTTCAAAAGTAAATCAAAAGAACACGGCAGTTTTTTCAACCGCGGAAAACCTCGTTTTACGAGGAATAACGCTTTTTCTCGAAAGTGCTCTTTCAAAAAAAAAAAAAGCGCTATGTAATGCAAACTGTGCTTTTTCGAAAAAGAGCATCCAGACTGCCTGGGTGCTCTTTCGAAAAAGCAGCTTGCTTTTTCGAAAGTACTGGTTGTAGTCTAGACGCTCTTTTTCGAAAGAGGCTTGTAATCTAGACATAGCGAGTGTGTGGTGCTCCATCAGCTATTTAAAGGGCCTGGGGCTCCAGTTGTTGCCCCTGTCAGCAGGCCTGGCTTGATCCTGGAAGGTTCTGAGTATTCTGACCTCAATCCAACAAACTCTTAAACACGTGCTTAATTTTAAGCATGTGAGTCACCTCCTTGAATGCAAGTGATTTAAAGTTGCCTCGTGTTTTGACAGCGATACAATTCTTTTAGCAAAATTAAATTCTAACACATTATGACAAAACCCTGCATATTGATTGCCTGGGTGAAGAGACAGTAACACCTTATAAATTCTAATTTCAGTCTTAATTCACTTATACACTTTGCGCATTGATTCCAACTACACAAACTGAAATTCCTGAGGGGATGCTCAGAATTCCCAGCTGGTTTATTTATTTGATGTTACTTAATCACAGGCTAAAGAAATAGCTCGTTAATTATTGCCTTTTCTTTTTTTCCCCTTTCAACAACTCTCATGAAGTTGTTATCCACTGCGACCTAATTTAACTTGTTTAAAGAAGACACATATGATGTCTTTATTGATAAAGGGGTCCTGGTTGACAACAAGGGCTCTGAGGTGTTAAGGTAATAAAAAATAAATAATAATAATGTATTCACATTGGCAGATGCTGCATACTGTATTCTCATACAGTATTTTGTTTTAGTGAGCTTTTTTTCCCAGCAGCTGCCTACATGGTATTGTTTCAGGAGACCCACTCCTAGCATTAATTTCACATTTGACGTGTTTGCATTGCCTAAATCACAAATACTTGTTTCTTCAAGATAGAAAAAGTGTTAGCTTACATGAGACTCTTGTTCAAGGCTTCCCTAGCAAGAATTTACACAAGAATTTAAAAATACGTTGATTTCATCTGAAAAATGAAAGCTTAAACAAACCATCAGGGAGGTACTCCTAAGTTTACTTCTTGAAAACATAAGTTTGTGTTCTTAGCAATAACTATAAGGAAAAGTCCAATACAAATTTGGAACTGGAGAAGGGAGAGACTTCAAAAGCCTGTGACCTACAAATTCCACAAAAATATGTAACAAATAAAGCAGTAGCTGTTAGATTAAGTTGTTTGTTGGTGGTGATTTTGGAGCAAAGGGAAAGAGGATGTTACCAAAGATGGGACAAATTATACAGTCCATGGCCAGATTGTCTCTAGCACTTGTATTGGTGCTTAGTGACGGTTTTTTTCTGTTTCCCTCCTCTCCCACACTCATGTTCTAGGGATTATCACAGCCTTTGGACTCAGGGGAATGAATCCCTAGGGATTCTTCCCTATGGAGAGGAAGCCAGAGGATACCAGGCTATTCCCTTCCAAACATGAAGAAGAGGCCAGCCTGCACCCCCTGCATGCCAAAAAAAACCCAGGGAAATAAGGCTCCCAGAGCTTTCTCTAGGGCAGAACATTTTTCGCATGTGTTGAAGCCATGCCAGGCAATGCAGGATGTTTCTTGCTAATTCTCTATTGCAAGATCAGTTTTTTAACTCCACCCTGGATATGAGGGAAGCAGAAGTGATTCTTTAGGGACTAGTCTTTGGGACAGAAATGATTGTGCCGGGGACCTAAGATCAGACAAGACTGGTGTGAAAGCTTGAGTCACCCATATAGCTATGGGTATCTATTTGGACCAAATGTGGTGAGGAGATACTGTTCAGAGCAATCTGAAAACTTCATTTTCTTACACAAGCAAAATGCAGAGCTGGAGATTAAAACCTAAAATACAGTCCCTGGATTTTTATCAGATTATGTGAATTTGCTTATTTTCGCCTTTATTCTTCTATTATCCTGTAGCTACCACCCCTTAAATCTCTACAATGTGCTCTAGCAGCAAAGAACCAAGAGCAAAGACCCTTCCCATATGCTAGCTGCCTCACAAAGGGCACAATAAAACCAGTGACTTCTGACTTAAGGAACCCTAAATGTCACAGCCATGAAAAGGCATCCCCAAATAACAGGACTCTGAAATGTTTGGTTGTAAGGATGCATCCTTAATTACCTACAACATGTACAGGGAAATCCAGCTATCCATTGTACTTCCACTGTATTAAACTGTACTTCATACTCACAGAAGCTCAGCCAAGCATCTGCTACAGATGTTATGTTCCTGCAGTACTAACATCAAAACTTGCAAGGAGGAGGATTTCACCTACACAGACCGAGTAAGACCTATACAAAATAATGTACTCCAGTACAGCCTGAATTTCAGCTGAACATATTCACTTACCCCTACTAAAAGAAAGCCATTGTTAGCCCTTTGGTTTTTGAATTACTGCCTTGAGTAGACAGCTGTATTTATGACTGCTTTATTGGACTTCTCATGCTTTTTAATTCCATGGGGATCATAACACGACACCCAATTTAAAATCCTATGTCTGTCCCCTTAATTTTACACATAGCAATATGTTCAATTACAAATTCAACAGGCGAGAGGAAGAGTATTAATGCCAGTTACAACTCAGCCATGAGAGATGATTGGGCACTTTCTGCTGGAAACATTTTGACTAAGAATGGAGTTTCCATTAAAATCAACATTTTCATGCAGAAAATTTTAACTTTGGTTCAGTTTTTCAATTTTCCATCAGGAACAATTATAAAGAAATGTATACTGTTTTGGATCAATTTGATCCAAACTGAAAAATTACAGGAAAAACTTAAAAACCAACAAATAGTCTGGTAGCACTTTAAAGACTAACAAAACATGGAACATTTTTTTTCATAGAATCATAGAACACTAGAACTGGAAGGGACCTCGAGAGGTCAAGTCCAGTCCCCTGCCCTCACTGCAGGTCCAAGTACCCTCTTCTAGACCATCCCTGACAGGTGTCTATCTAACCTGCTCTTAAATATCTCCAGAGATGGAGATTCCACAACCTCCTTAGGCAATTTATTCGAGTGTTTAACCAACCTGACAAGTTTTTCCTAATGTCCAACCTAAACCTCCCTTGCTGCAGTTTAAGCCCATTACTTCTTGTCCCATCCTTAAAAGCCAAAGAGAACAATTTTTCTGCCTCCTCCTTGTGACACCCTTTTAGGTACTTGAAAACCACTATTATGTCCCCTCTCAGTCTTCTCCTTTCCAAATTAAACAAGCCCAATTCTTTCAGCCTTCCCTCATAGCTCATGTTCTCTAGACCAGTGTTTCTGAAAGCGCACCGCGGGAAACTGGCCCCCTTACTTATTTAAGTAAGTAAATTCCTTACTTACTGGCGCTGTGGCTATGGAGCCTCATGGCTCCTATTGGCTCCGTTTCATCCTTTGCAGTCAATGGGAGCCACAGGATGAAATGGAGTCAATGGGAGCCGTGAGGCTCCGTGGCTGCAGCGCCGGTAAATAAACAAACAGGGGCGGCCACTTAAAGTGTTTCTGAAAGTGTTTCCGCAGTACTTTCAGAAAAACTGCTCTAGGTGTTTAATCATTCTTGTTGCTCTTCCCGGGGACCTTCTCCAATTTCTTCACATCTTTCTTGAAATGTGGTGCCCAGAATTGGACACAAAACTCCAGTTGAGGCCTAATCAGCACAGAGTAAAGGGTAAGAATGACTTCTCATGTCTTGCTCACAACACTCCTGTTACTGCATTCCAGAATCATGTTTGCTTTTTTTGCAACAGTGTCACACTGTGGACTCATATTTAGCTTGTGGTCCACTATGACCCCTAGATCCCTTTCTGCAGTACTCCTCCCTAGACAGTCGCTTCCCATTGTGTATGTGTGAAACTGATTGTTCCTTCCTAAGTGGAACACTTTGCATTTGTCCTTATTAAACTTCATCCTGTTTAGCTCAGACCATTTCTCCAGTTTGTCCAGATCATTTTGAATTATGACCCTATCCTCCAAAGCAGTTGCAACCCCTCCCAGCTTGGTATCATCTGCAAACTTAATAAGCGTATTTTCAATGCCAATATCTAAATCGCTGATGAAAATATTGAACAGAACCAGTCCCAAAACAGACCCCTGCGGAACCCCACTTGTTATGCCCTTCCAGCATGATTGTGAGCCATTAATAACTGCTATGTGAGAATGGTTATCCAGCCAGTTATGCTCCCACATTATAATAGCCCCATCTAAGTTGTATTTGCCTTGTTTATTGATAAGAAGGTCATGCGAGACCGTATCAAATGCCTTACTAAAGAATAGGTATACTATGTCCACCACTTATCCCTTATCCACGAGACTCATTATCCTCTCAAAGAAAGCTATCAGATTGGTTTGACACAATTTGTTCTTTACAAATCCATGCTGGCTGTTACCTATCACCTTATTATCTTCCAGGTGTTTGCAGATAAATTCCTTAATTACCCACTCCATTATCTTCCCTGACACAGAAGTTAAACTGACTTGTCTGTAGTTTCCTGGGTTGTTCTTATTTCCCTTCTTTGTAGATGGGCACTATATTTGGCCTTTTCCAGTCTTCTGGAATCTCTCCTGTCTTCCATTCTTTTTCAAAGATGATAGCTAAAGGCTCAGATACCTCCTCTATCAACTCCTTGAGTATTCTAGGATGCATTTCATCAGACCCTGGTGACTTGCAGACATCTAACTTTTCCAAGTGATTTTTAACTTGTTCTTTTTTTATCTTATCTTCTAAACTTACCCCATTCACACTAGCATTCACTATGTTAGGCATTTCTTCATCACCAAGATTCTTGGTGAAGACTGAAAAAAAGACATCATTAAGCACCTCTGCCATTTCCACGTTTCCTGTTACTGTTTCTCCCTCCTCACTGAGCAGTGGGCCTACACTGTCCTTGGCCTTCCTCCTGCTTCAAACATATTTATAGATGTGAGCGTACCATGGTTTTGTGTCAATTCGACATTAAAGCTGTATTTGCCTATGGTGGACAGGGCCGTCCCCACCAGTACGCAAACTACGCTGGTGGCTGCGGTGCCAGGACATGGGAGACCATGTAGCTGCTGGACTGCAAGGCAGCATTCCTCGGCAGCCAGCCTGCTCGATCACCTATTCTCTCCAAGTGATTGCACGCTGGGTTGGGGCTGGTGCAGACCTCAGCCTGGGTAAGGAGTCCTCCTCTGCTCCCTTTCCCCCCAGTGGAGTCCAGCTCCAGACTTCCCCATACACAACCAGAACTGAGTAGCTCAGGAACAGGTGCTTGGGCTGTCTTTCTGCCAAGCAACTGAGGCTTTGTCTACACTGCCGGCTTTGCTGGCAGTACCTATTCATATGAAGCATGGATTAGCATTTTGCTGTGCTTCATTTACATAATTTATTTAAGTCGTTTTTGTGCAAGGGTTTTTTGCTCAAAAACAAGCAATGTGGATGCTTTTTTTTTTTTTTTTTGCACAAAATGCTGTTTTGCGCAAAATCCTTATGCCTCTCCTGGAGCCTCCTCACTCCAGCCCACGGCCTGCCCCACCAGACTCTCAGGCAGGGGATCAGCCCCACAGCTCAGAGTGGCTGGCTGCTCCGTGTCCCTCTCTGCACTAAGAGGCAGGGGAAAACTTGGTACACTGCCCCTGCCCCCGTACAATCTTTCAGCTCCCACTGGCAGGTTCTCATTGGCTGCTCCCACCCACAGCACAATCTCTCAGCTCCCATTAGTTGGTACTGGGCTTGGGTTACAGCAAGAAATGAGTCCGCCTGAGGGTCTCACTAGTCTACTGGCCTAGAGCCACCTAGGTAAGCACCTCCTGCCCAGAGCTGGCACCTGGCACTCCACCCCCTCCTGACCTCAACTCCCTGCCCCAGGTCACAACTCCCTCCCAGGTCCTAGTCCGCCTCCTAAACCCCTCCAGGCCAGAATCTCTCCTGCATCCATAGCCCTCCCTAACCCTGAACCCCCTCCTGAATCCCAATCTCCTGCTCCAGGTGACCACCCAAACCCACTGCACACCCTCTTCCCCAGGTCACAACTCCCTCCCAGACCCTGCACTCCCTCCTACAACATAGGCCAGTATCCTTTCCTGTACCCATGCTTCCTCCCAGACCTTTTCCCTGCCCCAGGTCACAGCCCCCTCCTTTACCCAAACTCCCTCTCAGACCCCAAATTCCTTCTCAGACCCCTCACTCCAAGCTCCAAGCTCCCTTTTACACCTATCCTCATCCCAAACCCCATGTCCCCTCCATAGAAAAGTGCAGCCCTTGACCACTTGCCAAAATCTTGGAGTGGCCCCTTATCAGAAATTATTGACCACCCCTACACTAGGCAAACTAAATGTAATTTACTAGTACCATAGAAAACTGAGGCAAGTAACCAATCATCTTCACATGCAACTAGTGCAGAAGGAACCACCAGTTTGCAAAATTACTCATCTGATGCTGTAGCTTGGCATGACCTTTTGTGATCTGACCCAAAATTCTGTCCAAGAAACAGTCTCATTAATTTGTCAAGAGAATGATGTAATGTTCTTAAGGCTCTTTATTTTTGGCTTTTACTAAAAGCCTTCCTAAAAATGCCTAGGTTTTGAAAATACCATTTTCCTCCCATTTCTACCTAGATTTTGTGCCTACTCCGATACAGCTCCCCACTCTCAGTATTCCCTCCCCATCTTCCCCATACGCCTTCTTAGTGTGCTTGCACAGAGGAGACTTGCATGTTGGTGCTTGCCACACAGTGGGGGAGCGAGATCAGCAGGGAGCCTGCCAAGACTGCCAACTGCTGCTGTGCTGGGCTGCAGGAAGCAGGACCCATTCCCCCCACCCCAGTCAGTTCATGGCACCCCGTTTTTATCCATTTATGTCAGAGACCCCCACTCTCTACTCCCTATCCCCCATGAGTAATTGGATCCAGGGACCGCCCTTTCTCCTTGAGTGCTGGGAACCTCCTCTCAGTAAATGCCAGACTGTCAGGGGGTACGCCCCTGTCAGGGGTTTCGGCCCCTCCTACCGGGCCTATACAGTACCCAATGTCCCAACACAAAAGTCCAGGCCCCTCTGTCAGGGCATATACCGTACCCAAAGTCCCAACGCAAAAGTCCAGGCCCCTCTGTCAGGGCATATACGGCACTAGAGGCCTAGCCGCTCTGAGAAGCCTCCCCTGGCCCGGGGTTTGCTTCTCCAGGGAAAGCGGTGGTAAGGGGACCCGGGCCCTCCCTCTCCACCGGGTCCCAGCCCAGGGCCCTTTAGGCAGGGCCTATGGCTCCTTCCCACTCGGCGGGGAATCCGTCCGATACACACCGAGCCAAACTTTATATCCTTTGCCCTGGGCTGCTTCCTACCGCGCCCTGGTTCCCCTGGGGCCCTTTCGCCTCTGAGGCAGTACCGGCCGGGGTTGTGGGTGCGCTCCTGCTGCCCTGGGTCAGCGGCTATTTTCTCCGGGTCCAGGTCCGGCTCGGGTGGCGACTCTGGGCCCAGCTGCTGCAGGAACACTGGCCCGGCCCGGCCTGGCCTCCTCCCTCACCCTGCGGCCTCCCTGACTGCAGCGCTCCTTCCGCCTTTATACCCGGCCGCTGCAGGGAGCATGCCCTGCAGGGTCAGAGGGGCAGGGCTTCCTCCGCCAGCTGGACCTGGGCTATCCCCTGTTCGTCAGTGCGGGGCCTGTCCGCCCCGTCACACAGACATTCCTACCAGTCCCTCTTGTGAGGGCCAGGCACCTCTGCCCTTGTGAAGAGCTGAGTCTGGGAATGTGGCACAGCCTGAAGAAAAGCTCCAGGGCACCGAGCCCCATCTGCCTCACCTGCTAATCAGGTGGCCTTCCTATGCTTGGGCCGAGAACAGTCTCTCCAATCCACCAGTGGTACTGGAGAGTGGAGCTGAGTTGCTGAGCAGAGGGTAGGCTGATCCCCCTACTGCCTGCAGGTCAGTGACTGGGATCTGCTCTTTCCTGGCTCCCCACCTCTGAGACAGGAGTCATGATCTGTGGCTGGGAGTTCTGTTAAAGTATTATCCCTTGCCTATGCTCCCTAGTGTCTGAGATGTAGTTGAAGACTTCATTTCATGTTAAATGGATCCCAAAGCAAAAGTTTTAGCTGACTGCATTTCTGAATTTAACTGTTTTAACAAAACCTTTTTTTTATTTTTGTAATGGAAATGAGAAATAATGAATTTTTCCTTTTCTCTACTGATTGCTTTTCTTCTGTCCTCCTTCTCCCCCCCACCCCCCAGTAATAATCCTGACATTACTCCAGAAACTGAAGATTTATTTTGCACTTACTTTCTTCCATTCTTCAGTTTTTGAAACAAACACTGATAAAATCCTTGGGAAAAATAAAAATAAAAACTGGAGATGAAAGGTCTTATCTAAAATACATTATTTAAAAACCCTCATGGGTTCTTTTTACTTACACTTAATATAGATAGAGACAAGTTATGCTTTAAAGCTCCAGCTAATGTGTTTTAAGATATACATGCCCGTATCCATACTAAGAACAAAATCACATCTAACATGTACTTGTTTAATTATATGATTTTAGAGAGGTCCAGTAATTTGAGCTATCTCCCACCAAACCACCAAAAATTTCCCTCATTTTTAAATGTCTGAAGAAAAAAGGCGACCCTTACAATGTACTTTTAATACACTAACAGGATACATTTTCTCCATACAAAAATAGCAAGATCATTCTATCAAAATGGTACTAAAACCTAGGGAAGGCAAACATGTTAAAATATTTAAATGAAATGTTATGATAAAACATTAACCCATTTTCCCATGCTGTTCTGCTGAGTTTTCCAGCATGTCCTCTGTATCTCAGATGAGTGACTGATTCCCATGGGAAAGGGAACTTTTTAAATACATTATCAAAACAAAATTCAGCGCTTGCTGGCACACAACCAAAAAAATCAGTTATATAAGTATATTTCCAAAGATTTTTTTCTTCATAGGTCATGAATAAAAATGGTAGCCTTGTCTGCAAATCCTTACTCATGCAAGTAAAGACTGTGTAATTAGAACTGCCCAACATCCCAGAAAAAGCAGGTGATTAGCATGTAACAAGGATGTCTAGCTATATATAAAGGAACTAGCCAATGTACCCAGCATTACTTGGGTCCTTACCTGTTTTTTGGGGGTGGGTGGGTGCAGAAGTCAGGGCGCAGTGTGGAGGGTGCAGGAGTTAGGGGAGGGGGTTAGAAAGTGGGGAGGGGTTCAGGGTGGGGATTGCAGATGTAAGAGTCAGGGCAGGGGCTGGAAAGTTAGGGGGCTCAGGGCAGGAGCATGGTGCAGGAGTCAGGTTAGGGCTTGAGGGCTCAGAGCAGGGAGTGGGGGTGCAGGAGCCAGGGTTGGGAGGTGTGGGGGGACTGATGGCAGGGTGTGGGAGGCTCAGAAGAGGAGGTTGGGTGAATCAGGGGCTCAGGACAGGTAGGGGTGCAGGATTTAGGGAAGGGGTGGAGGGCTCATGGAAGGGCGTTTGTGTGTGAGAAGGGCCCAGAGCAGAAGGTAGGGGTACAAAGTCAGGGTAGGGTGTGGAGGACTCAGGGCAGGGGGCTGGGAGGTCTGTGCAGGTTCACTGGGATTGCCTCGGTGGCAAGGGCATCTCGGTCTGGCAGCAGCTACTGGGGCACCTGGGTTTGTGCTGCTGTGGCAGCAGCAGCTCCCGGAGCCACGCTGTCCACCGGCAGTGGATACCTAGGGCATCCAGGGTTGCACTAGTCCAGTGATGGTGGCTGCCTGGGGCTCCTGGTGCTGTGCTGCAGAGGCAGTGGCCGCTCCCAGGGTACCTGGGGCTGTGCTGGGTGTGCTGCCTGCCCCCAGTCCAGTGCTGAGGATGAAGGAGGGTGTGACTTGGGCTCCCCTTGTAGTGAGGTGGGGAGGAGATGGGGGATAATGGAATGGCCACCCACCTGTGGTTACTCTGCAGTATAACTGTCCCTCCTTACATCCCCCTCCCTTTCCATTTTCCTGCACAGCCAAATCCTGACCTTGCTTTAAGTTAGGATAAAGAGAAGCTGCATACCAAATGTGGTGATCCTAGTTCTTACCATGTAGGAGGAGTTCTTGAACAAATGGACTCACAGACAAACAGACAGACAGACAGATGCACATTTCTAAAATATATGGATAGAAGATAAAAACATGGAATGAAAACAACATTTCTAAAGTATATTTAGGCGAAGACATTCTTCATTTGCCAAGTTGTTCATGCAATTTTGCACACCATGTCTCATGCAGCTCCATTGGCCTATGAGAAAACGGAAATGAACTCTCGATCAGTTACCTGAGATGGCAGTTTTGCAAATGTAGATGGGACCACATTTTTATGTATGTGAATCTGAAAAAACTCTTCAGACACAAACAACGTACAACTTTCTACAAAAACCACAGAAGGACACTGAAGTACAGGAAATAGGCTTATTGGGAGCTTTATAGCCAGAAGACTAAAACATATTAGAATTATAGAAGGTCAATGTGTGACTGATTATATGGGTCAGATCTTTAGCTACAGTAAACTGTCATAACTGTTTTATTTGCCTCTATAGATCTACGCCTGGATTATAAGCCATTTTTGGCATGTAAACTGCTTTCCCACTCCTTCTGTGTCACTGAGTAAACACTCTTCTAAGATGAGTAAATGTATATACTACAGATGAGCTCAAATAGACATGACAGTGATTTTAAAATTAATTTTTAAAGGAGTTTTATAAGAAAGCTATGATTTTTCTTTTAATATTTTAATATGCCTTGGGATTCAGCAATCTCCTACAGCTCCTCAAGAACAATGCTAGCTTATGTATCTTTAGGATAATGTTAGGTCTCAGATATTAAGTAACAGTCCTAGGAGTTAGAAGAAAACTAAAATACTGACCTAGAAAACCTCATGTTAGTGCCATAGAAAAATAAACCAATATTTAACTCATCACCAGTAACTGATATTTACCCAGACAACTATTACAAAGAGTTTTTACCTTCATTCCCTTCTCCAGGTGGCTGATAAAATGAGAGCCCCAGAGATATGATGGCTGCAATTTCCAAAATTATAAGAGTCACATCCTGTAGAGCTTCCCAAACTAGCTGTAAGAAAGTTTTTGGCTTCTTTGGAGGTATAAAGTTTTTCCCAAAAATAAGCTTTCTTTTTTCTAGGTCTGCAGCAGTGCCAGGTAATCCTGCGAACAAATTAAAAACAAACGATTGAAGTGCCATGGAAACAAAAAATACTCAAACACATTAGTATTCTAATAAATTGCATTTTCAAAATGGACTTTGCAAGCTTTGTTACCGATGGCATATTAGACAAGATGGCAGATTTGGGACATCTAATGGCATCTTTGGTACAGCAGCACTCAAGAGCTTCCCCTTCCCCGCTTGGAGAGAAACAGTCTGCTAAACTGTTGGAGGAAACATCTTGAACAGCTCTGGCCAGGCACTGAGAATTGGGGTGAGCTGCACCCAGCCTTTCTTGACCGAGAGGAGAGTCACAAAGATGGAAAAGTGGAGAACACTCAGAAATATATGAGTGAGGCCCAATGCTTTTTCAGGTGTGTGTGTGCTGATTCATTTCTACAGGAGTGCTGACAGTGGAGGGCAAAGGGGGCAATTGCTTTGGGGCCCAGTTATTCAAAACGGTCTGAGGTTCTTGGCCACTACTGCTGCTACTGTGGTAGTGGCTGGAGCCCCAGAACCTTTAAATCACTGCCAGAGCCCCATGCAGCATTGAGGTCTGCCTGGGGAAGGCTAACCTCAGCCCCCCTCCACCTGAGGCCCCTCCCTGCCTTGCCCAATGGCCCAGGAAGTCTACTGGCCCCACTGCATTTCTGACCTGGGTTTCAATGACTGTGTGAGTCAGTCGATCACCTTTCTATTGCAGCTATTGTAGTTTTTCCTGCAAAGAAGATTTACAAATTCCCTTCCTTATATGTGACTTTTTACATAGACTTTAATTATGTACCTTTGAACTTTTACCAAGGATACCTGCCTAGCTCCTATGTTAATGAGCAGGGTGGCACACAAACATATGCAATTTTTAAATGAATAGGCTTCAGAACAAAGGAGATCCTGAGATGAAAGGCAGCCATGTCTCAGAAGCATCAATGGGCTTAGATCTCAGAAGCTGAAAGGTTAAGAACAAGAACAGGACAGACAGAAGGCAGCTCTTTTTTACCTGGCTCAATTTTAGCTTCAAATTATACCATATCAAATTACCTGATGGACAGGCTGGGATCTAAAATTATTTTTGATTTAACAGAATTTTCTCTCATGTATCCTTTTTAATGAACCTTGCTTTCTTAAAGATACATGGTCTTAGAAAAATTACTACACTTCATTCTCAGAGACAAAGAAAACAACTTGCAACTATCTTGATAGAGAAGTCGACGAAGAAGAATTAGAAGACCCTGGTCTAGTGCACATGGACTATATTTCAACAAGCTAGTACTGCAACAAGGTCAGTAAGGCAAAATGAACAAGCACAATAACGAGGAAAAAAGACAAAGGGTTGTACTGGAACGCTAAACTCTATTATATTCTACTGCCACTGGGTGGCACTGTGTATAGCACACAGCAGAACTTCAGAGCTAGGAACACAGGAATTACCAACTGACTGGTAACTTGTACACCTCATTTGAAACCAGAAGTATGCAGGCAGCATAGTCAAAAATAAAGCAAATGCAGTACATTACTGGGCTAAAGGTAAACTACTAACTAAAGGAAAAGTTTAAAAACACAATTTTACAAGGTAAGGAAACCATTCCTGTGCTTGTTTCATTTACATTAAGATGGTTGAAAGCAGCATTTTTCTTCTGCATACTAAAGTTTCAAAGCTGTATTAAGTTAATGTTCAATTGTAAATGTTTGAAAGAACAATGCTGTGTTCAGAGTTGCAAACAACCTGTTTCTAACACTGAGGTTCTACTGTTGTTATTTTGCTACACTGGACAGCTACATGGGACAGCACATTAAAGATTCTTATGGAAGGTATATCTTTTGTGTATCTCTCTATCAAGAAGACACTGTAGCCAATCTCTATTGATACAGGAGCCTGACCTGCTATTTAGCAGCTCGACAATCTACCACGGGGTGGGCAATAATTTTAATGGTGGGGCCACTCCAAGATTTTGGCAAGTGGTCAAGGACCGCATTTCTACCGAAGGAGTGCGGGGTCTGGGACAGATTGGGTGCAGAAGGGAGCTTGGGCCAGGAGACAGGTGCAGGAAGGGGGTGGAGTCTGAGAGGGAGTTTGAGTGAAGGAGGGGGTTGTAATCTGGGACAGAGACTTGGGGTGCAGAGTCCAGAAAGGGGTATGGGTGGAGGAGAGGATTCTGGCCTGGGGAAAGGGTGTAGGAGGGGGATGCAGGGTCTGGGAGGGAGTTGTGACCTGGGAGAAAGGGGGAAAGGGGTACAGAGGATTTGGGATAGAGATGCAGCTGTGTTAGTCTGGTCTAGCTGAAACAAAAGACAGGACTATGCAGCACTTTGAAGACTATCTTTAAACTGGATGATCGCTTGGGGCAGGTAGTTGGGGGATGTAAGAGGGGGTGGTTGCCAGAGGCAGTCTCTGGCTGGGAGGTGCTTACCTAGGCAGCTCCCTGCCAGCAGCTCTGCAGAAACTGAGCTGTAGTGACAGGGCGGGAGGGAGGATGGAGGCTTCATTGGCTGCCCCTGCCTCCAGCAAAATTTCTCAGCTCCTATTGGCCAGAAAGTGGATGATGGGAGCTGAGAGATTTTGCTGGGGGGTGGGACAGAGCACAAAACCTCCCTCCTCACTCTCCAGCATCCAGACCATACGGCAGCCACATTTAAAGCGGCTGCAGCTGCACTGTGCTTAAGGGTCCCAGTGAGGTAGCCGTGGGCTGGATCTGGCCTGTTAGCCACCTGTTGCTCACCCCGATCTACTATGTTCAAGGAATACATGACAAAGCCACCAGTTAATGTAGATGTCAGTTTTAATAGACTCATGGGCTGTGTCTACACTGGCACCCTTTTTCGGAAAAGGGATGCTAATGAGACACAGCACAATTACCAAATCGCTGGGATTTAAATATCCCCGCGGCATTTGCATGAACATGGCCGCTTTTTCCGGCTCGGGTTTTGCCGAGAAAAGCGCCAGTCTAGACGCGATCTTGTGGAAAATAAACCCTTTTCCACAAGATCTCTTATGCCTACTTGAAAGAGATCTTGCGGAAAAGGGTTTATTTTCCACAAGATCGCATCTAGACTGGCGCTTTTCTCCGGCAAAACCCCGAGCCGGAAAAAGCAGCAGTTATGTTCATAGCAAATGCCGCGGGGGATATTTAAATCCCCCGCGGATTTGCAATTGCGCTGTGTCTCATTAGCATCCCTTTTCCGAAAAAGGGTGCCAGTGTAGACACAGCCATGATCTGTGTGTTATTGGCATAAGAGCGTGCATTTGATGTTATGTTCTGTAGTGGTATAAGTGTGATACTTTCTTAACATGTTTTGTGTTTACTTGATTATATACAGCATGAAATATGCAGGCCATTTTTTGCATTAAAACTAACATTGTTTTAAAAAGAGGTTTTGTATCAATAAATCACTCAAACACTTTATTCTTGATCAAAAAGTTTCAGAAAGGACATTATTTACATGCATTTACAAACCACACTATTATGGTTAGAAAATGTTACAATATGATTGTCACAATATGATTCTTTGGCATGACAATATTTTTAAAAGCTTTCAGCCTCTACAAAGTTATTTTTATTTAAATTGAAATGATAATGGAGGAAAGAAGGGGAATATTGTCTGGAAAAAATTAAATTGTTGTCTATATTTTTGTGCAGTATATTAAGTGCATTTCTGCCTTCAGTATGCAAACCAGGTGATTCAATAAAATAATATATTTCTGCATATCTATTGCTTTTTGGGTGGGTGGGGGGCAAGGAACCAGAAGACCTAATAATTAATCGTTTTGCCTGTTCCTTGAGCATATGGCATAATTAACGCATACTGGAAAAAAAAGTGCATCCATTAAATAGCCATGAATGTCTCATGGAAAAATTTGTTTGTGATACCAACCATCTCCATAGCAACCAGCTGAAGCCTCGCAAACAGAGGATGATTTCCACTTTGGTTTAAGTAGCAAACACAGATCAGTGCTAATAATAAAAAGCCAACCAGAGGAAAAAACAAAATGACTTATGAGACCAGCTATCAGTAAACAGTGTGTTTTTCACAGATGTTTAAGATGAAGGATATAGAACAATACAGAATTCTCAATGAGCTACTGAAGGTGTTTTTAATTAAGGGCTGTTGCTATTTTCAACTTTACTCCTAATTACTGTATCTCGTGACATTTCCATTGAAATGAAGACAGAGAAATGGCAAGAATTACACTTTTTTTACAGACATCATCATGGAACTTGGACAGATGATTAGGGAGGAGTATAAATATATTGCTCGAACATGCAGGGCTGTAATCAGGAAGGCCAAAGCACAACTGGAATTGCAGCTAGTGAGGGATGTGAAGGGAAACAAGAATGGTTTCTACAGGCATGTTAGCAATAAGAGGGTCATCAAGGATGGTGTCAGGCCCTTACTGGATGAGGGAGGTAACAAATGCTATGTCTAGACCAGCGTTTCCCAAACTATGGGCCATGGCCCAGTACTGGGCCACAGGAAAAAAATACCAAGCCTCAGCGTGGCTGCCGGGAGAGGAGCGGGGCGGGGCGAGCTGGAAGGAGGGATGTGTGTGGGAGAAACCGGCCACCAGAAAGCAAGGTTAGGGGCAGCGGGGCTGTCCAGCGGAGATGGGCGGGGGGGCGAATGGGCAGCCGGCAGAAGCAGGGCTGGATGGGGAGCGGAGACGGGGGGGAGGGGGACTGGACGGGGGAGATCGGGGGAGGACGATGGGAGAACCAGCTGCTGGAAGCAGGGCTGGACGGGGGCAGCAGGTCTGACCAGGGGAGATCGGGAGGAGAAGCGGGGGAGAATCAGCCGGCTGGGAGGGGGTCGAGGGGAGCAGGGCTGGTCAGGTGGGTCGATGGGGAGAGCAGGGCTGGCTGGGGGAGATCAGTGAGGGGCGGGGGGGAACCGGCTGCTGGAAGCAGAGCTGGATGGGGGCAGCAGGGCTGGCCAGGGGAGATCGGGAGTAGAAGCGGGGGTGGGGCGGGAGCGAATCGGCCGGCGGGAAGCGGGTCTGACCCGGGCACATGCAGACCCGGGCACACGAGTGAGTCCGGCCCCGAGGATTCCATTTGCCCCATACCTCTCTCGAGTAGTTGCGAACTGCCTGCCTGGTAGACACACTCATGCAGCGTGAGCACATCTACCAGCCAGGCAGTTCGCAGCTACGGACTGATACACCTAATGATAATAAAACTTACCTAATTAGAAAATACCGGACATTTTATATGTCCAGTATTTTCTCAATTTGTTTCCCGGACAGAACCCTCAAATACCGGACTGTCCGGTACAAAACCTGACACCTGGCAACCCTACCCCTCCTTGCACCCTCCCTCCTAGGCAGATACCCTACCCCCAATCTGCTCCTGCTCCCGCCTCCTGAAGTGCCCATGTGGCGTCGGGTCCCCCAAGCCCTGGCCCAGGCTGGGCGGAGGATGCAGCTGGGTGAAACACTGAAAATTTATTCATTTTTCATTCTTTTTTTTATATGCATTTATATTTTGGGGCTGCAAAAAACAGTACTGAAAAAAAAAACGGGTTCCAGCTAAAGTAAAAAGTTTAGGAAACCCTGGTCTAGCCAGCTTTCTATTCATCTTAGTCCATTTATCCAATCCATATTCCCTTAACTTGCTGGCAAGAATATTGTGGGTGACCATATCAAAAGCTCTGCTAAAGCTGGCACTGGGGGCTTTGGGAGGACCAGAAACAACTTATTTGAATATTCATCATTTGCTTAATTAATATGCAAATATGCAAATGAATGTTACCAGTCCTCCAAAAGCTTGTGAATGGATTTACTGGTCCCCATATCAAAAAGTTTGGGAACCCCTGGTCTAGACCTTGGGATTTTTGTGGGAGGTATCCCACAAAAACCCTGCTGCGTCTGAGGAATGTGTTTGCTCTTCTGCTTTTTTTTGTGGAAGAGCAAACACACTCTTTTGGGGAGCCCTGTATACCTCGTTTCATGAGGCATAAGGGCTCTGCTGAAAGAGGAGGCTTTTCTGCCATTTGGCCCCATCTAGACCTCCCCAGGTGAACACCCTATCCCCTAGGTCATGCTGGAACCCGCCCTGCCACCTTACTTTCAGGAAGCCCTTTGTCTTGCCATCCACTGGAGCACACTGTGATTTGGCTATCCTGCCTCTTCCTCGGGGGGAGGGGAGGAACTAGAGCCCACCACCTTGCCTTCCCCAGGTGAATGCCCTATCCCCTAGGCCACACCCGAACCCACCCCACCACCTTACTTTCAGGGCACCCTTTATCCTGCCTCTCCTTGGGGGGGGGGGGCAGGGAGGGGCGGAACTAGAACCTGCCACCCTGCCCTCCCCAGGCGAACGCCCTATCCCCTGGGCCAAATTGCAGAAAAGCCTCTTTGGAAGAAAAAGCGGAAAAAGCTACACAAAATGCGGAGTGTATTTTGCGTAGCTTTTTCTGCAAAAATGCCGCAGTCTAGACCTAGCCTTAGTGACAGGCAATATGGGAAAAGCTGAAATATTCAATGCCTTTTTTGCCTCTGTCTGCACAGACAAGGTCAGCTCCTAGCCTACTGCACCAGGCAACACAGTATGGAAAGGAAGTGGGCAGCCCAGGGTAGAGAAAGAACAGGTTAAGATCTGTTTAGAAAAGTTGGACATACTCAAATCCATGGGCCTGATCTAATGCATCTGAAGGTGCTGAGGGAGCTGGCTGATGTGATTGCAGAGTCATTGGCCGTTATCTTTGAAAACTCATGGCGATTGGGGGAGATCCTGGATGATTGGAAAAAGGCAAATGTAGTGCCCATCTTTAAAAAAGGGAAGAAGAGCAATTCAGGGAACTACAGACCAGTCAGCCGTACCTCAGTCCCTAGAAAAATCAGGGAGGAGATCCTCAAGGAATCCATTTTGAAACACTTAGAAGAGGGGAAAATGATCAGGAATAGTTAACATGGATCCACCAAGGGCAAGTCATGCCTGACCAACCTGATTGCCTTCTAAGACAAGGCTCTGGGAACACGGGGAAGGTAGTGGACATGGTATACCTTGACTTTAGCAAAGCTTTTGATACAGTTTCCCACAGTATTCAGGAAGTAGAGGAAGTATGGACTGGATAAATGCACTGTAAGGTTGATAGAAAACTGGGTAGATTGTCTGGTTCAGTGGGTAGTGATCAACATTTCGATGTCTGGTTGGTGGCCGGTATCAAGCGAAGTACCCCAAGGGTCGGTTCTAGGGCTGGTTTTGTTCAACCTTTTTATTAATGACCTGCATGAGAGGATGGAATGCACCCTCAGCAAGTTCACAGACGACACTAAGCTAGGGGGAGAGGTAGATACATTGGAGGGTAGGGATAGGGTCCATAGTGACCTAGACAAATTGGAGGATTGGGCCATGTAATGGATAGAAGGAGTGCTGACCAGCACTCAGTGACTAAGGAGTTAGACTCAAGCCATCCTTCTTCCAGGAATCAACATTTTGGATTTTGTACACAACCTACAAAATACCATTAGATACTCTCTCTCATGCAAAAGAACTTCCAGGATTCTCAGTAAGAGCAAAAGGCTTGGTATGATAAGCATGCCAGACAGCGATCCTTCAAGGTAGGTGAGCAAGTCATGGTCTTGAAGGTGCTCCAGGCCAATAAGATGGAAGCATCCTGGGATGGACAGTTCACAGTCCAAGAGCTCCTAGGAACAGTTAATTACCTCATAGCATTTCCTGAACCTGACCTTAAGCCTTAGGTATATCACGTTAACTCTCTGAAGTCCTTTTACTCCCAAGAATTCAAGGCTCTTCCTTTTACTGCAGTTTACAGGAGAAGGAGAAAGCAGAGTGGCCTGAGGGAGCCTACTACGACGGGAAAGGCAAAGGTGGAGTAGAAGAGGTAACTCTCTCAATATGTCTCAGCTGTGAACAGCAATGACAGATTGTGCAGCTGTGCACCAGGTTCACCCCAATGTTCTCAGCCACCTGGGGACAGACCAAGCAGGCATTTCACTCCATTGACAGAGGTGATGGTCGCCCAGTCAGGGTCCAACCCTGACAAATGGCTCCATCACCCAAAGCGGCTATGGAGAAGTAAATCAAGGACATACTAGAGCTGGGTGTAATTCGCCCTTCTGAGAGTGCATGAGCTTCTCCGGCAGTCCTCGTTCCCAAACCAGATGGAGAAATCTGCTTTTGCATGGACTACCGTAAGCTGAATTCTGTAACTTGTCCAGACAACTATCCAATGCCATGCACAGGTGAGCTATTGGAGAAACTGGTGTGTGCCCAGTTCATCTCCAGCCTAGAGTTAACCAAGAGGTACTGGCAGGTACCTCTGGAGAAAGCATCCAAAGAAAAGTTAGCCTTATTACACATGCAGGGCTGTATGAGTTTAATGTTCTCCCTTTCGGGCTGTGCAAGGCACCTGCAACCTTCCAACATTCTGTGTCTCTCAACTCCTTCACAATTTATAGAATTCCACAAATGTTGCATGATTTCTTGGAGTTCTAAAGAGCTACATAACACCCCTGCTTTAGAAATACTAATCTGCTTGATTTAATTCTGATTCAGGAAGCAAGATGACTCACCTTCCCAGGAAATAGGTGATGTTTTGGTCCTAGTGATGTTACATCAGTGTATCATACTACAAACAGTCGGAGCATTAAGGATTGTTTCCAACTGCTGTTTCTAAATCTACAAGTACCAAATATTTTAAGAACCTAATGCTTCTTCTGTTGTAGAGTGTTCTTCCAGAGACTGGTGTCTCTAAGACAGACGTATAATCTGCTGAAAAGTATCTATTAGATGGCAACATTACCTGTTAATATTTTAAACCAAAAATGCTGCTTTAAAATATTGTCTTTGGGAGTAGACCTAACAGATATGCAAATTCTGTTAAATATTTGTTTACCATAGGGATCCTATATCTATCCTTTATGACACTCATGTCTCTCTGCATGGGTCAGCACGCATATCTTGTGAAACTGTATTTTGAAATAACTGCAGCTGCCCTGTCTACACAGCCCCTATTTTGAAATAGCTATTTCAGAAGAGGTGTTATTCCTTGTAGAATGAGGTTTACCAATGCCAAAATAAACTGCCCATTATTTCAAAATTATTTCAAAAGAATGCAATTGCTGTGTAGATGCTTCTATAGTTATTTTGAAATAACGCGGTTATTGAGATATAACTTTGTTCTGTAGACATACCTTTAGAATATAAGGGTTTGGGAATATTGTGAAATGACAGTTTCCTTTTAATCATAGTGAGATGTTATTCAATCAGCTTCAACAAAGGAATCTTTTCAAGCCTATTTTTGTTAACAATTAAGCATTGTGTTTCCATGATAATTAAGCACATTATTGAAATATGGGAATTGGAAAAAGGACCAAATTTAGTTAAAGGGTTCAGCATGTATGAGTGGGGACATCAGAAAATAAAGATTTTTCAAAGCTTAAAAAGAGCAAATATTATGTTGTTCAGGTTTTGTTTTTCTACACTATGAATAGAAATAATGGAAACATTAAAATACAGATATGTAAGAATAAATTTGCATATTTACAGTGATTTTCCATCGGTATCTCCCAGTACTCTTTTAAAGCCACATAAGTTTATTATCCATATTATTAGTCCCATTGTAGAAAACAGAGGGAAGTTAATAGCCACAGAATTAGGAATCAGTGGCATATAGTGACATTTTTTGTTCGGCATGCAATGATTCAGTTCTAAACTATTAGTTCCAGGAAGAGCTTTACTTAAATACAGTTGTTTCTTATCTCTCCTTATGCCTCTAAGCACCCCTTTCTTTGCTAATATGATTTCAAATCTGTGACAAAGGGTACGTCTAGACTACAGGCTTTTGTCTGCAGGCTTTGTCAACAGATACTGTCGACAAAGAGCGTCTAGACTACATCCAATTCTGTCGACAAAGCAAGCCGCTTTGTCAACATGAGAATGTAGACGCAAAGGACAGTGTAGATGCAATAACGCCTTCTGTCAACAGAACTCTGTTGACAAAAGGCATTATTCCTCGTAGAATGAGGTTTACCGCCGTCAACAAAACTGCCGAGTTCTGTCGACTTTATGTCAACAGAACTCGGCAGTAGTGTAGACGCAGGTTTAGTTTTGTCGACAAAAGTCCACTTTTGTCCACAAAACCCTGTAGTCTAGACACACCCAAAGAGTTTAACCCAGACATTGGGCAGTGAAGGAGGGGAGGGGTGGGGGGAGGGAGAGAGTTTGATAAACAAGTTTTCTCTGGACCGGGTGGGCAATAATTTTTTACTGGGGGCCACTTCAGAAATTTTTGAAGTGGCCCTGGGCTGCACTGGAAGGGTTGGGGCCTCAAGTGGAAAGGGGGGACAGGATACTTCCCTGCTTCCCCACCCACAGACCATGATTGGTCTTGGGGTGGAGGAGCACGTGAAGTGTTTGCCCCCCCCCCCCAGAGGTTCTCCCCTATGCTCCTGGTGGTGGGAGGAGACTTTGCGTGCTCTCCCTTCTGCCCACCAGCCAATCAGGGTCTGGGGGCGGGGAGCCGCGCAGTCTCTCCTGCCTGCCAGGAGCACATGGTGCCTAAGCGCTGTGTGCCCTGGCAGGAGGGGCAAAACTTCTCAGGGCCCTGCCCCCCGCAGGCCTGACCTGGGGGCAGAGGCGCAGGGCCTCTGCAGGCTAGATCAACCCGTTTGGAGGGCCAGATCTGGCCCATGGAGGCCCTTTTGCCTACCCCTGCTCTAGACAAAGGATGGAGGCAAACACCTCAAAACAGATTCGACCAAATTCAAAGGGCTATTCATTTGTATTGGAGGTTGCAGTAAAAACAAATAATTAACATATCATCAACCACCAGTGGGGGAGGAACCAGAATGGAGTTTTATCTTCCAGACTTCATGAGGCCTTTACTCAGCATGGACTAATGAATTTTTTCTGGGGTTTCCCTTCCAAAGAATCCATTCCATAGGTTCATATAAAGAGAGAGGAAGTGAACCCTGACAGTATCATTCACATTAAGAAGACAAAGAAACTAAGCAATTTGATCTCTGTGGTGGGTTCTTCCCTATACAGATAATAAAAAGCTGGGAAAAAATTATACCTGAGAGAAAAACTTGAACCAAGACTGCATCTTGCTAGATAGTAGACTTTTAGTTGCTTATTTTCACTTCTATTTGCTTATACTCATCTCGATCTTTCTTTCATTTACTTGTCATCACTTGATGCACCTTTGTTTTGCTTTCATTATAAATCACCTGTGCTGGGCAAGTTTAGTAATGTGTGTAATTCTAGAATGTTAACAAGTTGGAGCACCATGTTATCTCCATAGAGGCAGCAGACCTAATACTATTTCTGTGGAGGGCCAGTGAGATGGAATTAACACTGCAAGGAGGAGGGAGAAACTTTATTCTCCTTAACCTTTGAGGACAGGACAAGAAGCAATGAGCTTAAATTGCAGCAAGGGAAGTTTAGGCTGACATTAGGAAAAACCACCTCAGGGTGGTTAAGCACTGGAATAAATTGCCTAGAGAGATTGTGGAATTTCCATCATTGGTGATATTTAAGAGCAGATTAGACAGACATCTGTCAGGGATGACCTTGATGGTGGTTGGTCTTGCCATGAGTACAGGGGACTGGACTTGATGACCTCTCAAGGCCCCTTCCAGTTCTATGATGGGATCAATCTGAGACTAGAGCACTAGAGATCAGTATCCAAGTTGGGCTAAGACAATTTTGTACTTTTGGGTTATGGTGAGTTGTTGAGGCCAAAAAAAACTACACAGCCACAAGTCACCCAGGATTACAGGGCAGATGTTGACTTGGGCAAACCCCAGAACATTACATCCCTCATCTAGTCTTCCTATTGGTTGGGTTTTTTAAATCAGGTAAAATATATTGGGCAGGAACAGTCATTGTAGGTAAACTACTGCTATGAGTTAGTACAGCAGGACCCAAAATGGCATTCTGGTACTATACTTTCTCTATAAATCACTTTATTTTGAGAGCTTGACTTCTCTACAAATGTGGATTTCATTTAAGAAAACAGGAGAAACCCCTGCCACAATTTCAGAGTGGCACTCAGTGTGCATGCAGAGTGCATTACAGTGATCCAATCTTAAAGCAGCAACGCCATGAGAGATTATAGTGAGGTCTGCATCTAAAAAGTACCCTGACAGCTGTTGCTACATACACACCCAGGAACAGCTGAGGGCCCCATGTGACAATAGGTAGTGTGGCAGGGCGTTGCCCTGCCCTGGCCCTTTAAGGGGCTGGGAGCTGGAGTGAAGGAGGGAAGCCCAGCTGAGGCAGCTAATGAGGGCCCAGCTGGAGGCCATACAAAGCAACTCCTGGAAGGAGGAGCCAGACCTGCCTGCCTGCCTGCAATGAGAGAGGCTTCGGCCTAGCAAACCCAGGCTACCTGGCCTGAGACCCAGGGGCTGCAAGGAGGCAGTCATGGAGGGCGGGGCTTGCAAAGAGGCAGTCCTAAAAGGCCGGGCTGAAAGGAGGCAGCAGAGGTTCGCAAGGAGGCAGCTGAGGTAGGCTGGAGGAGTTTGAGCCAGGGAAGCCCCAGGCCATAAGTCCGCAAGGCAGGGTTGCAGGAGGCAACCGGGCAGGCAGAGTGGGAGAAGAACTGGGGGTCCTAGGGAGTAGGGAGGACCCTGGAGGAGGAGTGGAGGAAGAACAATGACTCCCCCCCGGAAGGAGGCGCAGATCAAGAACGGAGTGGTCGAGTTAATGTTTGACTGCCGCGTGTAGCCGCGGGAAGTTAGTTCGGACTAAGGGGATTTAAAAATGGCGCCCGGACGGGAAGATGCAAATAAAGCCCGGGATATTTAAATCCCAGGCTTCATTTGCAACTTCGAATGCCTACATTAGCCTCCCTAGTTCGAACTAGGGGGCTAGTGTAGACATACCCTTAGGGTATATCTACACTGCAAGCTTCTTTTGGAATAAGCTTTTCCAGAAGAGATCTTCCAGAAGAGCTTATTACAAAATTGTGCATCTATACACAAAAAGTGCAACAAAATAGTGATGTGCTATTTTGAAAGATCGTGTCCACATTGATTGGACACTATCTCACATTTAAGACCACCCGGTACTAGTTCAGACAGGGCATTAGGTCAGCTGTTGCTTCCGGGTGCTGCTGCCTAATGCTATCTGAAACGCGTGCTTAAAGGGACCCCCGTGGACAGCCGTTTCTCAGCTTCTTCTGTTTTCTTGCCTACTTCTCTTGATTTTGTCCAGGGTGAGAATCAGGCTGAGTGCAGCTGAGGGGGATTTGCCTAGGAGAGTCAATACACCTTTTCACTGACACTTACTAGGTGGTACTCAGAACAGGGAGCCAGACCCTGACCCGATATGGGCTGCATGTGGGGCTGCAGAAGTGAGCTTGGAACAATCAGAGTGGGGAAGCAGAATGGATCAAGGATGCTGAGGAAGGCAGCAGGAGACAGAGGTGATGGGGGGGAATACAAGTGTAGCTGTCCTGACATGCTAATGTATTTCATTTCTTTCCCCCCTAATGAATCTGTCAGAGTACTTAAATGTGCTATAGTCCAAGCACTTGAGCTGTTCCAGTAATTTGAATGAAACTACGCACATGCTTAGAACTAGGGGTCACCAAATGAAATGAATAGGTAGCAGGTTTTAAACAAACAAAAAGAAGTTTTTCTTCACGCAGCGCGTGGTCAGCCTATGGAACTTCTTGCCAGAGGAGGTTGTGAAGACCAGGAGTTTAACAAAGTTCAAAAAAGAGCTAGATAAATTCATGGAGGTTAGGTCCACCAATGGCTATTAGCCAGGATGGGTAGGAATGGTGTTCCTAGCCTCTATCCAAGGCTTGGAATGGGTGACAGGAGAGGGATTACTTGATTATTTCCTGTTCTGTTCACTCCTTCTGGGGCATCTGGCATTGGCTATTGTCAGAAGACAGGATACTGGGCTAGATGGACTTTTGGTCTGAACCAGTATGGCAGTTCTTATGTTCTTATAGGATTAAGAATTTGTTGAGGCATCTAGGTATATCAGAGGATGGCACTCTGATACATCAGGAAAGATGTGTAACTTGTTTGTATCTGTGTATAAAGATGTGTCTCAGAGGAGCTGTCTTTGTCTGACCTAAGGGGCAGTGGAGAGTCCTGCCACTCACTGAGCTGGTCCATTGTAATAAGCACACGTGTTAATAGTCTGATGGAGTCTGATGGATACTAGAACCATGCTTCCTTGGCAATAAACCTGGCTTGGGCACCTTCACCCTTTTTCTGGTTTTGTGGTCTTTGGGGGTTCCTTCTCAGTCTGTTGTGCTGGCTATCTATGCAGAGCACAATACAGAGGGGGAGCACATCCATGTAGCTAAATGATTATCTTCATTAAACAGAGCAAGATAATTGTCAGGACACCACACCGGTGACTTCTGACCACAACAGAACTCATTCCTTTGTTAACAAATACAAAAATGGACATACTAAATATTTTCACTCACTTACCATTAAGTCACTCACTTTCTTATTGCCAGAATTTTTTATATCAAGCCCCATTTTTGAAAATGCTTACATACTTGCTTAACTTAAAGCATGTGTGTATTTGCAGGATTGTAGTCTAAATGTAACACAACTAAAAGATAAGAGGAAGCTCAGAGATTAATTTATTTACATACACGTACAAAGACAGAAACAGTAACCCCACAACATTTACCTATATAAAACAATGTGCAAACTAACATTAACTACATAAAAAGAAAAGGACTTCCAAAGCTATAAAGGAGGAAGTGAAAACCATAGTCCTCATTTCTCAACATTTACAAGTGTTTGCTTCAGCGTAATCTGGCTTCTTAAATGGCTACATCTAGACTACGTCTAGACTCTGCCACTTCCAGGGAACACGTCTGCTCTTCCGCTTTTTTTTGCAGACACACTCTTTTGGAAGTCCTGTCTTCCTCCTTCCACGAGGAAGAAGGGCTCTTCCAAAAGAGGAGGTTTTTCTGAAATTTGGCCCAGTGTAGACGGGCCAAATTTCGGAAAAGCCTCTTCTGACAAAACTATCGGAAAAAGGTATGCAAACTTGCGGAGTGCAATTTGCGTACCTTCTTCTGATAAAACATTGTAGTCTAGACGTAGCCATAGAACTTCACTCCCAGTCATACATTTCAGGACTCTGTCTCCCTTTAGTGTCCTCTGTAAGGGAGAGGGGCACTAGAGCTGGACTACACTATCTCTCATTCTGAACATGTCAGAATGTTCTAAACACAGTTCCACCAAGATCCCTTTACAAGTTTTTAGTCAACACAAACTAATCCAGATGATGTGATTACCCCCAACTGGGTTTCTCTATGTCAGATACCAACCCCCTAATAAAAAAGTAACAGCATTTAACAGAACTAAGTCACTGCTACAGAATGCTATGGGATGGCCCAAAATACCTTGCAGAAAAGGGATAATTTTCTATTACATTCTACGAGACTTTTCCATTAAGGATGACAATCAAGTTCATTTCAGAAAGACTTCACCTGACAAAAGAATGAAACATTTTTCCAGAGGGCTGACTGTACTGGCTGATAAAGTCTTTGGGGGAGAAAGAGTTAGTGAGGAGATTCATCCCCAAGCAGAACCCATACAGTTTAGTCTTAGCAGAGGGGGAAATAGTTTCATTATGAGGGAGAGAGAGACTGTCGCCTCCTAATCTACACCAGAAACTGCAGTTTGTCACAGGGTGTCTGAGGATTTAAAATGTCCAAAGTTTCAGCCAGACCAAGAATTTGCAGCAACATTTTATTTGTTACAAGTAATATATGATGATTTACTGAAGGGGTCTGCAAATTGGCATATTTTTTGCTTTATTAAGCTGGCTGGTAGAGAACATGAAACTGCAGACATAGATGCAATTCAAGCCCCTGAACCTTTTTGGAAAACAGAACCCAGAATAACCACACATTCCCCATAGAGAATAGAGAGGACACAGACCAGTATTTTGTAAAAACCCTGGTTGGATGGTTTTAATATTAGGAATAATTTTTCTATTAGCACTCTTGTAGTTTATCACAGCAACCATTGATCATTATTATTAGAGGCTCATTATTATTAGTAGGACTCAGAAGGTCTGTCATTTAAAAGGCACACAGGAGGTTTCCTCAGTTACCCATATGTAATACAAGGACTTCCTAGGGACCACCTCTAACGTGTTTGCTAGGACTTTAAAAGAGTCTCAGAGTACAAGAGTAGGTGCTTTGGGTGAATTCCTTCATGGGTAACTGTTTTAATGCATTCTTACCAATACAACCTAGCTTGTAAATCACTCTGATCCTTAGGAGATCTCAAAGCACTTTACATAGGAGGACAGTATCATTATTCTCATTTTATGCTAATAGAACTGAAACACTGAGGGGAAACATCTTGCTCACAGTCACCCTGCAGTACAGTAGCCAAATCAGGATTATAACCTGGCTCCCCTAAGTACCCATCCAGTGCTTCAACCACTAGGCCATGCTGCCTGCCTTGCTCGAAAGTTAAATTCTTGTATAGGAAACACTTTGTTACTATTTAAATGAAAACAAATATGGAAATAGTAATGTTATATACTTTCCCAAAAATTTCTACTAAGTAGGAGGATTTTTTCTGAGGTGCTACTTCTAAGTGTTGCTACTTCAGCAACACTTTTTAATTTTGTAGCTATTTGCATCTGTTTCATCAGCATTCCTCTGAATAGCACCATAGCAACAGTATCCATAATGCACTAAAATGTGCAGCCTCCCAAGAGTTAGATCATTTAACTTGATACATCTTCAGCTATTGTGGGTTTGGGAAATTACTCAACATATATAAATGTACTAGATTTACTGGGCATTGCTCAGGTTCTCAACTATTTGAAAACCCAGAGTTCAAGGGAGCTGTGGTGGCACAGGCAGTGCAGTAAACACAGTTACTTGTATTGGGGTAAGGTCAGTGCTATTATGTGAAGCACTCCAGAAATGAAGAGATGATCACTATCTCTGAAGGCTTACAGTCTCAGGAGCTTGTTCCCGGATACGGTTCACAGGGATAGCATGCTCCCCAAGTGCTTCATTTTTTAAATGAAATATTGGGTTTTAGTGAAGATAGAGTGTAGTCACAGAGTCCAGTCTCTTCATCTGCATGCAGTTTCCTGGTAGCGGGTTCCTCTTAGTTCCACGTAGCTGCTGAGGAGTAACAGGGCCAGACTGTAGCACCCACAGCCTGTTTCAGTAGGGCTGAAGGCCCCAGTGGAGTGATGGCACAAGAATGAATCTAATTTTGTTCCCCACAGTAGCTTTCAGCTTCGTGCACGTATGATACTGCTCAGGGTGAGCACTAAGAGTTGGTATTTCATCCTAATATGAAAACGTTAACATTTTATGATTATTAACATTTTCATAATAACACCTCCAAATATTAATCATGTGTTACATTTTTGGAAGCTTTTTAGGTTTTACATAAAGCCAGCTGTCAAAATAGAACTTATTTAATCAATTTAAGGTTTCATAATTTTCACAGGACAGTAAAAGTTGAATACTTTCATCTTCTTCAGTTTGACAAACGCGGTCCAGTTACAGAGCATTGGCTATTCTCCAACCAAGCCTGAATATAAAAACAGAAAAGAAGACAGAAGATCCCAGTCTAATACAGTACAGAAGGTCAAATCATGTTTGATGACAAAGGACATTAATATGCACGTGAAACGTTGTGGTAATTGTTGAAATGGTATGCAAAACTAAGACATTTTGTTTTATTAATAACTCTTTAGTTAGTTTACTAAGGATTGGCTGACAGCATGCTATTTGGATAAGATGTGAAATATACATTGACCTGAGGGTAAGTGTCTGATCCTCTGGGATTAATAAGAACCTTACATATGGCAAACTAGATTTTCAATAACTCCACACCATATTAGACCTGTATATCTGGAAGGGAGCCAACGGCTGGAATGTCTAAACAGGACTGTGTTCGGCTTCTGATTAATCAGTTTGGTACTACGGAAGATATTCTATCACTGGCTTGGTGATCTAATTATAGAATAAGCCACCAGGTTTGGGGGATTGTCTGCCCTATTTCTTGCAGTCTGCCTGAGTGTTGCACTCTCTGTGTGGCCTATCATAGGTGTTTGGTCACAGCTACCGTTTAGTAACTTTTTTTATGTGTGTAATTCCTTTACCTTATTCTCCAAGGGTGCTACACAAATTGAGCTACGCAAAGTGGGTAGCTTATTTCGAGTTAATTTTGAACTAGAAAATAAATCGCTATTCCGAAACGTCTCTTACTCCTCATGGTATGAGGTTTGCAGGGATGTTGGAATAGTGAGCCTGTGATATTTTGAAATAATGGCCGCACTCAAACGATGCAGAATAGCTATTACCAGAGGTATCCTGAAATAGCACTGCTGTGTAGACATAGCCCTAATGTGGTTCTTGCCTCAACCAAAATACATAGAAAAAAATCAATTCAAATTAGAATCATAATGTCCACTGTTTTACTTGTAAGCCTAATAGCTCAAAGGCTACGTCTACACTGGTAGCTTCTTGTACAAGAACTGTTTTGCGGAAGAGTTCTTGAGCAAAAAGTCTTCCACAAGAGCACATCTATACTGGCACGTGCTTTTGCGCAAGAGATGTGCTTTTGCGCAAGAGCATCTATGGCAGTGTGTCAAGTATCAGAGGGGTAGCCATTAGTCTGGATCTGCAAAAGGCACTGCATTTAGCCGTATGGAGTGGAAATCCATCAACCTCATGAAGAAACTTGCATAAGTACAGACAGATATCATCTTTCTCTCCAAATGCAAATGGATGGACATCATACCCAATGGACTGAAGGTGAAAAATCCATTGCTATCTACATACTGCACAGACCACAGTGAGAGATTATGCCATACACTATCAAAGAAACTGAGGAACCACCTGATCAGCATCCTGTACAGCAAACAGGAAAACATCAAAAAAGAGCTCTCCAATCTGGAGACTTTCATAAAAAACCAACCTTCCACATAAACGGACTTAAAATAAGACAGGAGATCTACATTACACACTTCACTTCTCTACAGAGGAAAAAGGACTGTAAGCTGGCTAAAATCCTACCTGCCACATGGGGCCATAACAGTGGTACCCCTAACTCACCCAGCAATATCATCAATCTATCCAACTACACACTCAGCCCAGAAGAAGAGTCTGTCCTATCTCGAGGACTCTCTCTTTGCCCCACCACCCCCACAAACATGATACAGTTCTGCGGTGATCTGGAAGCCTACTTTCGCTGTCTCCGACTCAAAGAATACTTTCAACACAACACTGAACAGTGCACTGACACACAGATACCTTCCCACCAACAGCACAAGAAGAGGAACTCCACATGGACTCCTCCTGAGGGTTGAAATTACAGTCTGGACCTATACATAGAATGCTTCCGCCAACGTGCACAGGCAGAAATTGTGGAAAAACAGCATCACTTGCCTCATAACCTCAGTTGTACAGAACACAATGCCATCCACAGCCTCCGGAACAACTCTGACATTATAATCAAAGAGGATGATAAAGGAGGTGCTGTTGTCATCATGAACAGGTCTGACTACCAAAAGGAGGCTGCCAGGCAACTCTCCAATACCAAATTCTACAGGCCACTTCCCTCACATCCCACTGAGGAATACACTAAGAAACTGCACCATCTGCTCAGGACACTCCCTACACAAGCACAGGAACAAATCAATATATCCTTAGAGCCCCGACCGGGGTTATTCTATCTACTACCCAAGATCCACAAATCTGGAAACCCTGGACGCCCCATCATCTTGGGCATTGGCACTCTCACTGAAGGACTGTCTGGATATGTGGACTCTCTACTCAGACCCTACACCACCAGCACTCCCAGCTATCTCCGTGACACCACTGATTTCCTGAGAAAACTACAATGCATTGGTGATCTTCCAGAAAACACCATCCTAGCCACCATGGATGTAGAGGCTCTTTACACAAACATCCCACACATAGATGGAATACAAGCTGTCAGGGACAGTATCCCTGATGATGCCATAGCACAGCTGGTGGCTGAGCTCTGTGACTTTATCCTCACACACAATTATTTCAGATTTGGTAACAATATATACCTCCAGACCACTATGGGCACCCGCATGGCCCCATATTATGCCAACATTTTTATGGCTGACCTAGAACAACGCTTCCTCAGCTCTCGTCTACTCACGCCCCTTCTCTTCCTACGCTACATTGATGACATCTTCATCATCTGGACCCATGGGAAAGAAACTCTGGAAGAATTCCACCACGATTTCAACAGTTTCCACCCCACCATCAACCTCAGCCTGGACCAGTCTACACGGGAGGTCCACTTCCTGGACACCACGGTGCAAATAATTGACGGTCGCATAAACACCAACCTATACCAAAAACTTACCGACCACTATGCCTACCTTCATGCCTCCAGCTTCCATCCCGGACACACCACATGATCCATTGTCTACAGCCGAGCACTGAGGTACAACCGCATTTGTGCCAACCCCTCAGACAGAGACCAACACTTACAAGATCTTCACCAAGCATTCTTGAAACTACAATACCCACATGAGGAAGTAAGGAAACAGATTAACAGAGCCAGATGTGTACCTAGAAGCCTCCTGCTGCGGGACAAGCCCAAGAAAAAAACCAACAGAACACCACTGGCCATCACCTACAGTCCTCAGCTAAAACCTCTCCAATGCATCATCAGTGATCTACAACCCATCCTGGACAATGATCCCTCACTTTTACAGGCCTTGGGAGGCAGGCAAGTCCTCGCCCACAGACAACCCGCCAACCTGAAGCATATTCTCACTAGCAACTATACATCACACCATAGTAACTCTAACTCAGGAACCAATCCATGCAACAAACCTCGGTGCCAACTCTGCCCACATATCTACACCAGCAACACCATCACAGGACCTAACCAGATCAGCTACACCATCACTGGTTCATTCACCTGCACATCTAATAATGTAATATATGTCATCATGTGCCAGCAATGCCCCTCTGCTATGTACATCGGCCAAACTGGACAGTTCCTACATAAAAGAATAAATGGACACAAATCAGATATTAGGAATGGCAATATACAAAAACCTGTAGGAGAACACTTCAGTTTCCCTGGACACACAATAGCAGATCTAAAGGTAGCCATCCTGCAGCAAAAAAACTTCAAGACCAGACTTCAAAGAGAAACTGCTCAGCTATAGTTCATCTGCAAGTTTGACACCATCAGCTCAGGATTAAACAAAGACTGTGAATGGCTAGCTAACTACAAAAGCAGCTTCTCCTCTCTTGGTATTCACACCTCTAGATCAGCTGCTAGAAGTGGGCCCCATCCTCCCTGATTGAATTAACCTCGTTATCTCTAGCCTGATTCTGGCCTGCATATTTATACCTGCCTCCGGATATTTCCACTACATGCATCTGATGAAGTGGGTCTTTGCCCACGAAAGCTTATGCTCCAATACATCTGTTAGTCTATAAGGTGCTACAGGACTCCTTGTCGCTATGGCAGTGTGGACGCTCTCTTGCGCAAGAAAGCTCTGATGGCCATTTTAGCCATAGGGGTTTCTTGCGCAAGAAATTCATGTTGCCTGTCTACACTGCCCTCTTGCGCAAGAGCTCTTACACAAAAGGGCTTATTCCTCATGGGAAGAGGAATAACTCTTCTGGATGAAGCCCTGTTTTCCGACGCTAGACTATAAATTTACTTTCGCAAGAACGCGCGTACAGTGTAGACACCCGGCAAGTTTTTGCGCAAGAACAGCTGTTCTTGCACAAGAAGCCTCCAGTATAGACGTAGCCAGAGATTACTGCTCAGGTCCTGAACTAGAAATTTATCATAAATAACGGTCAGTGGCTATTGACACACTACACAATAAAAGGCATCATACTACTGTAGCTCAGATTTAGACGTTCATAGAACAGAATACATTTTAACACAATTTATTTGAAGAAAGCTCTGTTGATTGCAAAAGTATTACAGAAAAGGCCAGTGGAAACTGGAAAGTGCTTTTAGGAAATACAGAAATTTAATTTAGAAATGTTAGATCAAGTGTGCCCCAAAAGCTGCAGTGCAGCATTTTCCTTAGTATCGAATGATTGGCTGCCTACCTTCCTCTACCGTTATTCGTTGTGGAAGAGGCCTAGAGGAGTGTCATCGCAGGGCAAAAATATGTCATGAATGCAGTCATGTAGGCATGACACTGCTATACCAACTGAAGAGGTGTCAGACAAAACCATTTACCATACACTCTAGTGAACATTTATAGAAAGCTATATATTATTTATAATTATTAATAAGAAAGGATTTGTGCACTAATATTGCCATTAAATTCCAAACCCACCACATGCTCTCTTTCAGTACGGGAAGTAACATAGGGCTCTGCTAAGGGTAAAGAAGTCCTTTAAAAAACATCTGCAGAGCATATACTTGTTTCCTACAAGTTACATAAGTGATAGCCAAAAATGAATAGAATGGGAATGCTAAAATATTCAAGACATTCTAAAGCAAATTTTTCTATTCCTTTAATTCTGCTCTCTTCCTTGCTAAACAGCTTTACTGCTAATTGACCACTATGTCGACAGCTCTCATTGAGGATTTTCAACAACATCTTGAAATCTTTTTTTCACCCATCCATTGTACTTCTATGTACCAAAGATCTTGTCAGTTTTTCCACTGAGGAAAGTTATACTGTATATCTTGCCCATTACCCCACCCCCGACCTTCTCCTTTAACTTTCAAGAATTCCTTCTACAACTCTCTAAGTCCTCAATTCTGCAAAGGTTTATGGTACATGCTTACCTAACTTTGCACATGAGTATCTCTATTGATTTCAAGGGGCCTGCTCACAAGAATAAAAAAGCATCTGTGTAAATCTTTGTAGGATCAGAGCCAAATTATGCCCGTGTAATCTTATTGTGCTACATCTCTACCACTTTTACACTGATATTTTACTTTGCTTTTTATAATAAAATGTTGCACAAGATATAAGAATTTGAATGACTAAAGTATGTGAAAGAAGAATACTACATTCATCTGATTGCTGAAAATCTGTTAGGTTATCCAAAAAGGTGCCTCATGGATAATACCAAATAATAAATTAGACTTTATACTGTTGTTCTTCAATGTAGCATTAAGGTTGTGAAAAGGAAAAGGCAAAACATTCAGTTCATGGCATTATGAAAACAGGCACACTCTTACAGCCTAGGAAGACTCCATCAGCATTAATCAACTTTTGGGGTCACGGCTTTTATTTTCAGTTAAGTTTAATGGATATGAAAGCATAGACAGCTAAACCTTTTATTCATACATCAGCCCTGAAATTCAAGTGCCCTTTGCACTGACCAGCTCATCCTGACATAAGAATTGCATGGTAGGAGGGAGAAGTTATTACAACTTCATTCAGACCTCACTGTCCAAGAAGGGTATCAGTTATGTTTACTCTCCTCACCTTTTCCCTTGCACTTAAACACTGAAAAGCAACCACCATCTGATTTGCCATTAACCATATTGAGTCAGACTGGATTTGAATAATGACCTAATGTGAAAGGCCCTATAGCCCAATAACAATCCTCCAACACATCCAACCTGCTTATTTGCTTCACGCTTGGAATACAAATTATTACAATTAATATAAATATAGTTTTTTTGATTGGTCAATAAGCTTGTTTTCCCTTCACTTTATTTTCTTTTAAAATATACTCATGCTCAGCTAAATAAATATTTAAGGCCTAAATCTAGACTGGAAACAGGTGTACACAGAAGACTGCGCATGTTAACTTAAAATTTTTCTTGGGTTAATCCATGTTAAAGCACTATACTTTGATATAATGTACTTTAACTTCTCTATATTACATTAATGAATTGAAGACTGTAGATTATTGACCCAGGCCATGTCTACTACAAGATAAGATTATTAAGGTCAATTTCTTACCACTTGATTTTGTAAAGTTGGAAGCCCATGTCCCCACTGTGTGCAAGAATTCAATGCAGGTCAAAATAGCATGGCACCAGTGGGAGACTGCCATCGACTTTGAGAGTGATGCACTATTGGTAGCTATCCCACATAACTTTGCATTCTGGGTTACCCTCCCATGCATGCTGGGACCAAAACTGTGCAGCAGCTGGTTCTGGGTTCATATTGTCAGCGTCCCATAATGCACTCATCAACTCCTTCCCCCCTTGCTTGAGATCAATGGGAAGCAGTCTTTTTTCTGCACCCTTCTTGAGCCTCCTAGGATTGCATGCTGCTAGTCATAGAAGTGGCATATTTGTGGTGATGCACGAGACTGTCCATTTGCCTCCTTTGTCTTGTGGTAGGAGTGCCTCAGCTCCTTTATTTTAACACAGCACTGCGGGCCTCTCTGGTGTATCCTTTCTCCACCAAAGATCTTCTCATAAATATGTGAATGTATTCCTCTCCCCATACCTCGATGAGGTCCAAGATCTCCTTCACATGCCACACTGACGCTCTTCTGCTGCCCTGGGAAGTGGAGCTCATGGAACTCATTGAACATGAACTCATGGAACTCATGTGCTGCTCAGGTGTGCTTCCTGCTCTGAGATGTGCTCGCAAGACTGGCCACATGAGAAATGAAATTCAAACTTACCTGGGGCTTTCCTGTTCACCTGGAAATCACCAGAGTTGCAATTTCTGGCCAGAGCGGTCACAGCAGTGCACCGTGGAATATCTCCAGGATGCCAAGAACATCAACTTTTGCAATGCTGGGTCTACATTACCATAAATTCGACCATGCCAGTTGGAATTTTCCATTACTCCTTGTGAAAAGCAGGAGTACTGAAATTGATTTCAGCAGCCGTTAAAGTCAATGAAACAGATAGGTAGTGTGGATTCATTGTTTAGAAAATCAATCTTTTGGGACTAAATTCAGCCTAAACTCCTAGTGTAGACCAGGCCCCAGTTCCTTAAGTATGTAAATGATTCAGTCCACATGAAGAATTTCCACGTTATGGATACATGATACAAATTCTAAAATAATTGTAAAAACAACAGAAAAATAAAATATCTCTGTGTGTATTCTCTATTATAGCCGTTCTCAAACTGAGGGCAGGACAAAGGGGGTTGTGACCACATTTTACTGGGGTCACCAGAGCTGGCTTAGACTTGCTGGGGCCTGAGCCTGAAGCCTGAGGGTTTCAGGCCTGGATAATTGGGCTCAAGTTATGAGCCCCCTGCCTGGGGCTGAAGCCCCTTGTAATATGAAGATTGTAATATAAATATAGTGTTGTAATTTGTCAATAAACTTGTTCTTCCTCCACTTTGTTTTCTTTTAAAATATTCTCAGGCTCAGCTAAATAAATATTTAAGACCTAGATATCTAGACCGGAACCAAATGTACACAGCAGACTGCTAATGTCAACTTAAAATTCCTGGTGCAGGAGGGTTTGGGTGGACTCAAGCTTTACCTCCTTCCCCCCCGCCCTTTCTGGTTCCCTATAGCAATTGTTGCTGCCAGAAGGGGATCATGGTGCAATGTAGTTTGAGAACCTCTGCTCCAGCTAAACAAAATAGCACTCAGAAAATACCCCAAATTGCTGTTCTTCATGGCAGACTAACATCTTGTTACATTTAAAGTAAAAACAACTAAGCCATCCTATTTGTGGGAATACAAAAGATAACATAAATGACAAAAATATTGTTTACCTTTATGTTAATCAACAGCCAAAATGACAATATGAAGAAGTTATCTTAAAAAGTTACAAGTGGCTTGACACATTCCAAAACAGAGTAAGTCCACAGTGCGTTTTTGTGGCCAACTATGAAAGCCTATAGAAAGGTTATTACTAAGGCTACATTTTAGTCTTGAGTATTTTTAGCAAAACTCCTAGACAGGTCAAAAACAGTAAACAAAAATTCATAACCTGTGACTTGTCCATGACTTGTACTTATATGCCCTTCATTGAACTTGGGTGCCCTGTGTGGAGCGGGAGTCCAAGGATATTGTGGATGCTCTGGGAGGAGAGCCCGGGGTGCCACAGGCACTTTGGGGAGGGGGCAGCACATGGCCTGAGACCCCACACTAGTGCTGGGGGAAGGAGAGGGCTTCTCTCCTTGGCTCCTGGAAGTGGCAAGTGTGTTCCTGTGGCCCTTAGCTGGAGGTGTGGCCAGGAAAGCTCTGTGTGTTGCTCTGGCCCTGAGTACAGACTCAGCAGTTTCCATTGTCTGAGAATTGCAGCCAATGGGAGCTGTGGGGATGGCACCTGTGGGCAGAAGCAAACAGTGTGTGGAGCCGTGTGGCTATGCCTCTGCCTAGGGACTGCATGGACATGCTGGCCACTTCCACAGAGCCCTTCTCCCCAAAGGGATTGCCACCCAGAGCCTTCACCACCTCCTGTTTTCCAACACCCCACCTCAGCCCTGAGTCCCCTCCAACACCCAAATTCCTCCTGCAAGGGAGGAGGGGTGTGATGGCCTGAGAATGCTCCAGTAGCAGCCAGTGAGGCTGGCCTGGGGCCAGTGACCTGTGCAGCTGTGCAAATGTGATTTCCATGATCTTCATGACAGACTCATTACAGATATACTGAGAAAAATTTAAGAAGAGTAAAACGATCAGTGTCGTCCTTTCTAGAGCTGACTAGAAAATGACATTTCTGGTTCATACCAACTTTTGAGGTTTTGAAATTTGTTTTTCATTCCACATTGGAATGAAAACAAAAACCCTTTGAACATTTTTGTTAAAATGTAATTGTGTGTGGGGAGAGGGAGAAGAGGAGTATATGTGCACCAGTCACAAACTGCTGCTTGGTGGTGAGAGTGCTGGACTGTCGTGGAGGCAACCTAGTTTGAAGTCCCCACTTTCCCTTTTTCAGATCAGAGTTTTTCCATCACATTTCACTCCAAATCAGGCAGATCAAGGAGTTAGTCATGGATCTTCTACATTCCAGGGCAGTGCCCTAACCACCATGAGGCTGTAGTCTCTCTCTCTCTCTCTCTCTGATCTGATCCTCTCTTGAGACTGGAATTTTTTTTCCCCAGCCTTCAAGAAAACACATACTTTGCTACAAAATTCTGGAATTTCCACTACATGTATCTGACGAAGTGGGTCTTTGCCCATGAAAGCTTATGCGCCAATAAATCTGTTAGTCTATAAGGTGCCACAGGACTTCTCATTGTTTTTGCCACAGAAGTGTTTCAGTTAAGATGAAACAACATATTTTGCCATAATTGCATTTTGGAGAAATGTTCCACCAAATATTAATTATACCCCAACAAATATAATAGGCATACAAAACCTCTGTTATGAAGGATATATTTTATTGACTACAGTATAACACTTAATAAAAACTTCTACTATCATCTCAGAATGGCTCATATTCCGTAATGCGAAGGTCCATGTTACATAATTCAGATGCAGTTGGAATGGTGACGCTGGTAGATGTCGGTCAAGAAACTTGTCCCACCACATTACTTATGCTTCTCCACATGGATACCCTCTCCTGCTGTTCATGCTCAATGAATGATGAGTAAATGATGTTTGTGTGTGTATCTTTCCAAACTTAGTGGGAACCTGATCTTTGCTTTGGGCCTGTAAGCACTATGGAAATTTGATAAATAGTAGTAACAATAAGGTGTTATTCTTCTTCAGTTGCAACGGTCACATATTAACAAAGATATGTATGTCTACTTTTTCAGAAATTTTACCTACAACTATTTAAAATGAACAAGAACTTGATACCTCAGAGAGGGCCCTATTTGCACAAAGATCACTACTGTAATGGCAGATTAGAAACTAGAACTGCCAAACGTCTATGTTTGATTCAGAAACACAACTACATGGGTAGATGCAGTTTGAACTCCAAACGCCTTTGAGAGTCAATGGGGTTTCAGTCTTCTTTGTTTGGATTCCTTATCCTGTAAGCAAATATGTCTACATATTTTTTGGCTTTGACAATTGTGATGTTATGTATGATACAGTGTGACTGTTATTGAATACTCCCTGGCATCCTTATTTCCCTTTATATTTCAAGTGCTTGAGTTTTCACAATTGTCCATCAATTTTAGCCCTGGAAAACAATGAGGGACTACAATACTTTGCACTATATATAGGCTGTGTAACAAATGTCATCACTTAAATCAGCAAGCACATTTATTCATATTTTACTCACCTTTACACCATACATATATAATGTAGACTGATGCACAATGAGAGATGAGATAGGTATCAACTACACATGTGAACACTCAATATGGCTTCTTGAGTCACAAATTCAAATTCAGAATTTTGGTCCATAAACAAAAAAACCCACATCATTTCACATTTCTAAACCAGTATATCCAAAAAAACTTTATGTCTTAGCATCAGCTTTAGCCTCCTCCAGAACTGTGTTTCTCAAAGTGGTCAGCAAAAACAATTTGAGAAACCTGTTAACTGGCTGCTCTGGTTTGTTTACTTACCAGCGCTACGGCCATGGAGCCTTGTAACTCCCATTGGCTCCGGTTTGCCGTTTGCAGCGAAGGGGAGCTGCGGGAAACAGCTTCCTGCAGCTCCCCCCTTGGCTGCAAATGGTGAAATGGAACCAATGGGAGCCACGAGGCTCCATGGCTGCACTGCTGGTAAGTAGACACACTAGAGGGGCCAGTTAACAGGTTTCTCAAAGTGGTTTTGTGGACCACTTTAAGAAACACTGCTCCAGAAAATGGAATGGTTCATATATGGCTTATGCTGAAGGAAGCCCAAGTTCTTTTACAAATGTATAATTGCTGTCTTGTCAGCTGTGTCCCTCTTTCAAAAAGTGAAATCTAATACCAGAACAGACACAAAATCTGCTGAGACATCTCCACTGCTATGATGATCATCAGCCCCCTCAAAACACTTTTTAAAGTCCGTGGGTCCTATATATACAGCTGTCAAAGCTATCACATTCCCATCTCTGTATCCCTTCCTTTTTTATTTTTCTGTTCAGAATCTGAGGAAGTGAGTTGTATCTCACAAAATCTTATGCCCTAATACATGAGTTAGTCTTTAAAGTGCCATCAACCTCCTTGTTGTTTTACTGAACCAGACTAACACAGCTGTCCCTTTGAAACAAAACATATGGTACATCCTATCCAGTACATTAAATGCCCCCAACAACTATGTGGATGAAACTAGACAATCACTAGACTCTTGAATGAACTCACACAGAAAATTTATAAGAGACAAAAAACATATCAACCTTGGGCAAACCTTTTTTCACATAATGATCACTCCACCTCTGACCTGTTAGGGTATGTCTACACTAGCCACCTAGTTCAAACTAGGGAGGCTACTGTAGGCATTCGAAGTTGCAAATGAAGCCCGGGATTTAAATATCCCGGGCTTCATTTACATCTTCAGCGCCGCCATTTTTAAATCCTTAGTCGAACTCCGTGCCCGCGGCTACGCGGCACAGGTAGGTAGTTCGAATTAGGATCTCTAATTCGAACTATCGGTACACCTCGTTCCACGAGGAGTAACGCAGTTCGAATTAGAGATCCTAATTCGAACTACCTACTCTGTGCAGCGTGTGCAGCGCACGGAGTTCGACTAAGGGGATTTAAAATGGCGGCGCTGAAGATAAAATGAAGCCGGGATATTTAAATCCGGCTTCATTTACAACTTCGAATGCCTACATTAGCCTCCCTAGTTCAAACTAGGGGGCTAGTGTAGACATACCCTTAGTTCTCAACCCCAAAGGAAACTTGCACATGTTCAAAAGACAACCAATTTGTAACTTAACTTCATAGTTCTGATGCACACAGACTTCAGAGAGACATGGGTTTTGTGACTCATTACAATAAATTGTAACACATCCTACTGCCTGCTAACCCTTACTTGCCCTCTTTATTGTAATGGTCTCCCAAGTAGGAAACCCTTATGCTTAAATCTTACCCACCTTGTATTTAGCTTACACACACTGTTTACTTTCTCCAGACATGAACAGACCTTTGTGAAGCTTGAAAGCTTGTCCATTCCACCAACAGAAGATGGTCTAATAAAAGGTATTACCTCACTTACCTTGTCTCTAGGAGTTAGTACGCAATAAGAAAGAGAAACATACTATGATTTTTTTAAAGTTTCCATTGCTACCACATAGTGCAAAACTGAGGTTGAATAAGATGTCCTTTTTATGGAATTGCTGAATTAAATTGGCACTTTTGCTGTTGACAGTTTGTTGGAAGGATAAGACTTGTGACTGTATTTGTAATTCTTAAAAAAAGAGAGAGAAATATAATCTACTTTCTTGTTCATTCTAAAATGGTATGCAGTTAAAATGTTGTATTTAAGGTCTTGAATTTTGGATACCTTCATCTATACATTTTCTTATCTGGAAAAAAATGTGAGCCCACTAGGAATGATAAGTATAGAAGTATTATCTTTATAGAAAGATTTGAAAATGAAATGGATCTTAAAAAGAGGTAAGGAAGCAACTTCCAGGTAGATAACAAATCAGCTAACAGAAAAAGCATCTTAAATGTTAAAATCGGCTGCCTAAAGTAATTTTTCTGCAGTATTTCATATTTCAGATTCTTTGGACTTAGGTCAAAATGACAGGACTATAGTTATTCAAAAAACCAGTCAAGAAGATTTTGAATGTATTTAATTTTACAGTGGTTAAGAATTCCAGATCCTTAAGTAAAATTATTCAAGAGCATGTGAAAAATTTTGTACTTTTTCATCACAAATTCTCCTGAAAGATTCCCTATCTATATGGATGTTCTGATTCTTATCAACTAAACTAATTTAAAACTGTATTCCCCCCCCCCCCCAGGTATATTGTTGGCTACATGGTTAAATAATCTACACCACTGACAAGTAGGGACCTAATACAGGCTTAATAAAATGTCCCAAAATTGTTCAATAACTTTCCACAAAGTATTAACAAGGTTCTGTCTTGAACTGTGAAAGCAAATTAATTGCTTTTTGCTATTATACTTTAGACATTACATTGTTTTCCCCCGTTGAACATTGTCATTCATTTTCCTTCTTCCTGTATTTGTAGCATCTCATAGGTTTAAATTTTGAAATCTTCTAAGCAAACAGTCACATTAAACTAGGGATGCGAATGGGCGGGGCTTGACAAACGGCGGCTAAATCTACTCGCCAGCCCCACACTGCGCATGCGCAAGACCCGCATTGCTCATCCGCGCGCCGCCAGTGAACGGGGCAACCGGCTGAAATCTACTCGCCACGGGCGAGTAGATTCACTGATTTGTCGAACCCTGTGAATGGGTAACCAGTTAACTTGTTATCCAGTAGGCATCACCTTTACTGGGTGATACTTACTGGTAACTGGTTAACTTGCAGTCCCACAGGAATCCCTCAGGATCCTATTTACTAAGTTAACTGATTAAATGTAACGTTTAACCGGTTAACTGATTAAACGAGATTTTACATCCCTAATTAACATTGCACCTATCATCTGGTCCATAGTGTGCTGCCCTTCACCAGATGATTCCTGTTGGGGCTCTGAGGCTACATCTACGCTGTACATTTATTTCAAAATAAGCAATTTCAGAAGATTCCGCCCACCCTTCCCTGCACACTGTGCCCCACCGCTTCTGGTGTCTGGACATCAGTGCGGATTGGTGGGAGCAGATTCTCATGGAGTGGAGGAGAGACCAGCAGGGGCTCCAGAATTTCAGGATGAGGAAGGACATGTTTCTGGAGCTCTGTGAGAGGCTCGCCCCTGTCCTCAGGCAACAGGATACTCACATGAGACCCGCCATCTCCCTCCAGAAGTGAGTCGCCATCGCCCTCTGGAAGCTTGCCAATCTGGACAGCTACCAATCCGTCGGGAACCAGTTTGGTGTGGGGAGATTGACTGTTGGGGCCCTGGTCATGCAGGTATGGCATTCTTGTGCTATTGTTCCAAGGGTGGGGTGGACTGCAGGAATGGGGTTCCTTAGGGAAAGAGGGGGTGGGAGTGGTGCAAGCACCCTCTACAGGAGGCTTTTTTCAGTCCCACCCTCATGAAGCCCTGCTGGGGATGGGGTGAGTGGGGGGTTTTCTCCTGGTGTGGGGGAAGGGGGGAAGAGGAAATAGGAGAGGGCTAGGGGGCCTCACAGGGGCCCTGGCACCCCTGTGAATCTCCGTTTGTTTGTCTCTTTCTACAGGTAGTGAGGGCCATCAACACCATCCCGCTGCGCTGGGTCATCCACCTCGGCGACGTGGATGCCATCATCACCAGCTTTGCCAACATGGGCTTCCCCAACTGTGGGGGGGTCGGGGGCTATTGACGGTACCCACATCCCCATCCGAGACCCCAACCACCGGGATTCTCTCTTCATCAATTGGAAGGGCTTGAATTTTCAATGGTCCTACAGGCCGCCACGGACCACTGGGGCCAGTTTACGGACATCTGTGTTGGGTGATCGGGGTAGGCACATGATGCACGTGTTCCAGAAGCTGCACGCTGGAACTTTTTCCCTCAACTGTACCATCATGGTTGGGGACGTGGACATGCCCGTGTGCATGGCGGGGAATGCAGCCTACCCTCTCTTGCCTTGAAGCCATACACCAGCCACCTCAACCCCTCTCGGGAAAACGACAATGCCAGGCCCAGCAGAGCCCATATGGTCATGGAGGGTGCCTTCAGCCATTTGAAGGCATGTTTCAGATGCCTCTTCACCCAGCTGGCCCTCAGGGAGTTCAACATTCCACACATGGTGGCTGTGAGCTGTGTGCTCCACAATATTTGTGAAAGGAAGGGGGAGGCATTCCTGCAAGGGTGGGGGGTGGAGGCTGACCACATCAGCAGAGCCTTTGAATGGCCACACACAGCTGCCATCTGGCAGGGCCATGCGCATCCAGGAGATCCTGAGGGAGAGTTCCTCACAGGGGGCCCAGTGACACTCTCCCCTGGGCCTCCCCACTAGAGGCCTGTGCATTGCCTCTCTCTGCCTTTCCTCCTACAGACCTCCCTTCCCTTCCCCCCTTTCCCCCTTCTCCACTGAGACAATAAAAAAATTGTTTTGGAAAAAATATAATCTCTGTTTCTTTTTATTTGGGGTCAAAGAAACTGGGAAGAGACTGGGGAAAGAACCTGGGAGAGAGAAGGGGGGGGAGGAGAGAACCCTGGAGGAGGGAGCTGGAAGGGGGAGGAGAGGCTTAGGGCTGCAGCTAGGAGTGGCACCTTTCTGTGATGATCGCACCGCCATGAGTGTGGGGCCCATGGCAGCCACAGGGAGGGGAGGTGTTGGGGAGGAGAGAGAGCGGAAGGGGGAGCTACTGTGAGAGCAGGAGTGGGAGCAGAAGCAGGAGCAGGCATCATGCTGGCAACAAGGGATTACACGGCTGTGCACATGGTGCGGCCCTGCTCCAGCAGCTTCCGCCAGGTGTCACAGCTGGATGTCTTCCTGGAGTCTTTGATCACTGGTCTGCTCCAGGGATTAGAGTGCCGTGAGGTTCTCTCTCTGGAAGTCATCCATGGGTTTCTGGCGCTGGTGGGTCCCTTGGGTTCGGGAGGCTGTCCCAGGCAGTGTCGACTGCCTGCTTCTCGTAGCTGGTCCGGCTGTGGAGAATAAAGAGAGATGGTCATCCCAGGGGACACTGTGCCTGAAGCCTTGTCCTCATCTGTGAGCTGAGAGTGACAGTTCTTGGCTCAGTCGAAGGTGACGTGCTTGGAGTAAGACTATGTGCGCTCTGGCCAGTGGGCCTTTGCCTGCAGGGGCCCAGATGTCCCCAGGAGTGGGTGATTCAGCGAGAGTGTGGGCATGCCTGTGTGCTGGACTGCTGATTGTGTGTGTGTGGGGGGGGCATGCCTGTGTGCTGGACTGCTGATTGTGTGTGTGTGTGTGTGTGTGTGTGTGTGTGTGTGTGTGTGTGTCCAGCCTACTTCTAGAGGTGGCTTGTGGAGGGAGGGTGTGTCCCACCCTGGAGTCATGAGCATGGCAGGCCTCTTCAGATACCCTGTGGCCAATAACACAAGGGTCCTCTGTAGCAGCTTCCTGGGGCTGTGTGGCCAGGAACAGCATGACAGATGCTCCCACATGCACAGGCTGCTGCGCGATCCCTGGGTTGCCAGGGCCAAGTAAGGGGCACCCAGCTATCCCTTACTGCCCACCACCTCTACCCCCTGTGTGAAGGGAACGTGATGGCACTCACATGATGTTCCTTCCTTGGCTTTGGACACATCCACATGGAAGGGTGCTGGCTCCAGGGTCAGGAGGGTGCTGGTGCTGGCCTCATCCGGCTCCTCCGCCTCTTCCTCGTCTCTCTCCCCCGCGAGGATGATGACAGGTGTCTCAAGCCCAGAGTCCACAATCAGCATGTGTGAAGAGACTGCCCCGCCCCCCAGGATGCGGTCCAGGTCTTCATAGTAGGGGCAGGCATGGGGTTCTGCCCTGGAGTGGAAGCTGCCCTCCCTGACCCTGGCATATGCCTGGCGGAGCTCTTTTACCTTCATCCACACCTGCTCCTGGGTGCAGTCATGTCCTTTCCTGGACAGGCTCTCGGCCATGTGGGCATAGACGTTTGCATACCTGTGTCTGGTGCGGAGATCCTGGAGGTTTGCCTCCTTGCCCCAGACCTCAATGAGGTCCAGGATCTCTGCACCAGACCAGAAAGGCACATGCCTCTTTTGGCCCCTGTCAGGCTCCTGGGAGCTATCTGAATGCTCCCTGGGAGCAGTAGAGGACTGGCTGGGATCAGCAGACTGGCTCATTTTTGAAAAAGTGAGGCAGTGGCAGCATGCAGCATGGTTCAGGCCCGTCAGGGCCTCCTGCTTGCCACAAATCCTTTCCACTCCGGCTGCAGCTTAAAGGGCTCCAGCGGAAGGGGGGGAGGGATATAGAGTTTGGCTGAGTGTAGACAGAGCGGCCAGCAGGGCACCTTGGGAAGGGCTGGAGGCCCCTTATTTAAAAATAACTGCAGCTGCCCTGTCTACACAGCCCCTATTTTGAGATAACTATTTCAGAAGATGCATTATTCTTCGTAGAATGAGGTTTACAGGTTTTGGAAATTTATTTCAAAATAACACTATTGCTGTGTAGATGCTCACAGAGTTATTTTGGAATAACAGACATTATTCTGAAATAACTCTGCTGTGTAGACATACCCTGAATAATCTCTATGGGAAAATTCAGAGCACTTGTTGCTGGGTCAAGTATCGTATCTGCCCAAAGATGCTAGCTCCCTCATTCTTACGGTTTTCCACAGGCTACGTCTAGATGGCCACTTTTTATCGGAAAAAAGGTACACAAATCGCGCACCTCAATTTGCATACCTTTTTCCAATTGTTTTTTTGGAAGAGGCTTTTCTGAAATTTGGCCCGTCTACACTGGGCCAAATATTGGAAAAACCTCCTCTTTTGGAAAAGCCCTTCTTCCTCGTGAAATGAGGAAGACAGGCTTCCAAATGACAGGGCTTCTGCAAAAAATGTTGGAAGAGCAGACACATTCCCTGGATTCTGCAGTCTAGACATGAGTGCCAATTTATAGCTATAGTTGTACACCATAGATGCTGAAAGGAAGCCTGGGTTAGGGAAGAAAACTTGTGTCTCTATAGTTCTGGAACTTGCTTGACTCACAGGAAATGTTGTGCTAAATCTGTGCACTCCTGGTACTTCAGCCTCTGTTGGCTAATCAGCTCTCCCAAAGCTTCATATAGATTTTGTACAACGTAAGGAAGAACCTTCTGGGACGTGGTATATATCTAATCACTATAAATAATACATTAAACAGTCCGAATTTCTCTTTAATAAGAACTCAGGAATTGAGTTAAATAACTAAAGGAGATCATTGACATATTTACAGTGACTAAAAAAGCCTTATTAATATATTTTGAGTGTCCAAGTCCCATAAGCATAAGCAACTAATAATAAAATAGCTGATTTGCCTTGAGGTATGTGTACCTTGAGAATGTAGACATGATTATTTTAATGATCTCTTATGTTCATCTCTAGAGGAACTGTATAGACAACCAAGGAAAATGCAAGATGCACCTACAACAGTGGCAGGCAGGATATGAACTGTGGGCCGGTTCTGACCCTCCAAAAGCCTTTTAATCCATCCTGCATCACGGAGCAGCATCACTCAAAGTGGCTAGCTACTCCCTGTGGCTCTAGGCACTGCAGGGGAAGAGCGGAAAGGCTTCATGTGCTGTTCCTGCCCTCAGAAAAATCCCTCATCTCCTATTGGCCAGAAACCAGCCAGGGGTGGGAGCAGCATGCAAAGCCCCACCCACTGTGCAGAGAGCCACATGGACCAGCCAGCCGGGGGCTGTGACAGGTAGGGAAGCCTGCTTGAGAGTGCTACTGTCTGGGAGATGCTTAGATAAGCACCTCCTGGCCAGAGCCTGCCTCTGGGACCCCTCCCCATTCCCATACCCACCTCTGCACTCCCTCCTACACTCCACCTCTAGGCCAGATTCCTCTCCTGCAACCTTCCTAGGTCTTGCATCCCAATCCCCTGCCCCAGGTCACAATCCCCTCTTTACCCAAACTCCCTCTCAGACCCCTACACCCTCTTCTGCACCCCTGTCCTCTACCCCAAGCTCCTTTCTGCACCTGACTCCTCTCCCATATCCTGCACTCCACCATAGAAAAGTGCGGCCCTTGACCACTTAATAAAATGGTGAAATGTCCCCCAGACCAAAAATGATAATTTTTTTCCCACCCCTGTTCTAGTAGATAAAACCAATATCATCTATCTCATGTTATTGCTTTGAAATAAGTCCATGGACAAGTTCCATCAAATATATGGTGTGTTAAAATACTGTTACAAAAGCCAAGCATTTGGCTTTGGGTCATTTGGTGTTCATGCCAATGAAGGGGATTTGGAAAGAAAGGGATATAGCAATAGATCCCTTGAGAGATAAGACAGAAGCCCAATTTTGCAGCTGATACATGGGTGGAAATTCCAGTCCAATGAAACAAGAGGAAATATGCTACACACAAAATGTGACTGTCAGATTGGCCCTTAGGTGCACCAGACACAGATAAACAAAATAAAACAAATACAACCATAAAAACATGGATTGCTGAGAGAAGATGAAGTGGTATGGGAGCCAAGGAGAGAGGGGAAAAAAGAAACATGACAGAAATAGGAAGGAAAGAGGAAAAGAAATTCATTACAAAGGCCATGAGTAATAAGTCACAGCACAGAGATTATTAAGTAGGAAAACAGCAACCTATCTGAGTTGTATCTGTCCCATACAATGGGTTTCCTTCCACATGGCATATGATATAAAAGGCTCTGGAAACCCCTCAATTTCATCTTCAGTCCTGATTCTTACCTCTGGAAGAGCTTTGCTACAAACTGAAGTTCTAAACAAAAGACTAAATAACCCATCCTAGCTGTGGGTGTACTCCAGAGACTTGATTTTACCAACAGTTTATTCCATCACTGATACAAGCCTGAATAAAGAACTTTGCAATTGTTGTGTGTATTTTATCCTTCAACAATTTTAACTCTCAATTTAACTTTTTTCTCTCTCTTTCTCTAAACCTTTAGATTTTAAATGCTAAAGGATTGGCAAAGGCATAATTTTGGGGTAAAATCTGAGGTCTACATTGTCCTGGGCATGTGTCTGGTCTTTTGGGATCAAAGGAACCTTTTTATTTGGTGAGACTGGTTTTCATAATCTCTCATTTACATAAGGATTATTACTGGGGTTATGTAGGAGAACTGGAGTGTCTAAGGGAATTGCTTGTATGACTTTTTGTTAGCCAATGTGGTGAAACAGAAGTTATCTTTGTGATTGATTTGATGCCTTATAGTGGAGGAAGCCCAGTCTTATGCTGTGGTAGTTCTGTCTCTAAGCACTTTGCCCTGAATTGATACTCTGAGTAGTACCCCACCAGAGAACCTTTTATTATAGCATGGCTCAAAATAGCTGACTGCTATGACCCAAATCCCTCCCTCTCCTTTGTAGAGTTCTGCTGAGCACAATGGGATGTGGTTGAGAAATGGAAATGAAATTCACAAACTTGTGTTTTCATTTCTAGTTGAAAATATTTGCCAGTTTTCTGAACAGCACACGGGAGTGATCCTAGGAGCTTGTGCAGGGAGTGCACTTTATGGCTTCTGGAATCCAGCTCTGGGCAGGATCCTGGCCTGGCTTCATGAGAGGGTTTTAGGGGGAAACAAACGCAGCGGGAGAATGTTATCTTGAGCCTCTGGTCTTTGCCAGGATAGTTTGACCACAAAGGTAGCTCCAAGCTCCAGACCTAGGAAGACACAGCAGACCCAGTTCCTCCATCATGCTCTGGGTTAGGAGAGCAAAGGTTATAGCCCCTCTCCAGTAAAGGTGATTGGGCTAGACGTAGGATTTAGGGCACTACAGGACATTCTCTTTCTTCATGCTGATCCGCCCTACATCTCAGCTCACCTTCTGCACTATACAAGAGACCGGAGGGACATTTTTTTAAAAAGTACTTGTAGGCCAGTGAATGACAAGAACAGATAATGACGATGCAAGCTGGATTTGTCATGTCTCCAAACCTTAAGTAATTGCAACAGCCTCTGTAGGATTTGTCCAGCATTAATCCTGGGACACTGCCAACCACTGCTTATTTCTTCCACTTCATTCTAATTAGTGGCAGATGCCTTGCGAAAACAAGATATTCATAACATGTCTACAACAGTTAGTAGTTCTTATAACTGTCATGTGAACTAAATCTATAGCAAGCCACCGCGGAGGCCATACATCTTTTAATGCCAATGGGAAGTTCAAGCCCCACTTTCTGATACCCAGTTACCCACTTACTCCTCTTCGAGGCTTCCTACCCCCGCCTTGACTTCACATGGTTAGCTGTATCAAGGGCCAACAGAAGCAAGAAAGGAGTGTGCATAACGGGGAAGAGGGCTTTGCATGCTGGAAACCACTGGCAATTGAATCTGTCAGCTTGGTTTCCAACATGACCAAGTTTGCTGCCTGAAGAGACTTCTGCAGCTCAAGCACTACGCAGAGCCTGGGATGTCAGAGGTGGAGCATAGTATGTGAATGGGAAAACACTAGTCTTGCCCGTATACCTGGCTTCCATAGGCTTGTTTGGAATTTTTTCATAGGAACGGGGGATTTTCTAAAAGTCACACCCTCAAAGTGTGTTGAGTGTAAACTCCTCCATAGGCTGGTGGCAGAAGACAAAGGTGGCACCATAATGTCTTTACTTGCAGTGGATTTATCAGATACTGGAAATCTTTGTGCTGTTTAGAGTTACAAATTGTTGCCCATGCTTAGACAAAGCTAGAATTTGAGTTGTTTGAAAGCTTGTGCATTGGTGTATGCACAAGCTATTTTATCTAACAAAAATAATCTGTTTAGGAAGAGGTTTCTCATCGATCATAGCAATACCCACATTCTTTTCCTCAACATGCTGGCAATGCAAGGATACTGTGGTGGTTAGTTAACACACAGTGCTTTAGGTACTTGCAAGAGAACTCCTTTATTCTCTATTGGGTTGCAACACTGAATATGCCATCCTAACCTTCCATGCTAATATATATATAAAAGGATAACTTTAAAATGCGCCAGTATTTACTGACTGTCAAACGACACAATTTTTGAACTATTTGCAGGATTCAAGCTATGTAAGTTTAATTAATTATATTATATTATATTATATTATCATTTTCCGGCTGAGTTTCTTTCTCTCACTTTAAAAATCTTGATTTTTATTATATAATATTTAATATTTTAAATAAAATACTGAGGAGACATGGATCTTAATCATTTAGTTTCTGACACATAGTCTCCCTTTAAAAATTCAGTGTGACTGGAGATCTCAAGGATTTCCCTATAAATAAGTTATTTTCTCTGAAGCTGTAACAAAATTCAGAAAGCATTTCAATAGTTCTTAGCTAATCACAGAAATATGATACCATTAACATGCAAAAACGTGTGACTGAATAATAGTTTGTGGACCAAATCATTCTATAATTTTGGGGGGTTCTTTAAAAATTAGGCTCAATGTGAGTCCCTTTAACAAAAAATGCATGACATTTTCCCCAAGTACCGCTATTCCTAGAAACTAAAGGCTAAGTATAACTACACAGTCAGCTTTGTGCTTATGTACCACATACCTGTTCTGTGATAAGTGGAAAACATTCCAGATTAATGAAAGCAACCTCAAAAGACCATGCATTAATTATTCTGTGTATACAAAACAGTTAACTTTTAGAATACAAGTCACACAAGTGTGCATGGACTTAATGGGCCAATTTTTTTACTGGAATAACTCACTTCAATGGAATCATGGCGGGATGAATTTTTTTCATTAAGTATAACTTGAGTGTGTAGATTTGTTTCCACCTGGGGAAAAAAGCCTACATTCTAATCCCATAGATGACTTTCCTCAGAATATTAGTTTAATTTGCATGCCTTGTTATGCAAAGAAGAGTTTTTAACTGTCAGATTATATTTGTAAAACAAATCACATTTGAGGTTCACAATTATCCGTGGAGTACCTACTTCTGGAGAGGAGAATCTAAAGTTTAGGTTTAGGAATTATTGCTTGTTCTAGACACTACCAAAATTATTTTCATGTAATACTCCATAATAAGGTACAGCAAAGCAATTCATATACTATCAAATGTAAGGTAAGAATATAAAAGTATAACATATCACTTCCTCCATGATACAGTAGTTTCCAGTGTTTAGTTGAAATTGACAACTTGACAATTATTTATATAAAATCAAAACTTGCTTTCAACTGAGTACTAGAGTAGTCAAGCTAATAATTAGGAGTAACACTGCAGTGCTGCATCTCTTGTGGAACAGTGAGGCAGCAAAGGGATCAAAACTGAAATTTCATTTGGAGTTTGTCACAATCTTTTCTGGTTTTCAGGTGTGGCCTGGCCTGGCCTGGCTTGAAATCCATATGTTTTAGTAATCCCCAGCACTTTTTAAAACATTTTATTTCTCTAGGATGTTTAAATAGGATTACAAATTGTTGCCATGTAAATCTCAAAACAAAACAGTAACTACCACAGTGCATTTTTGTTTATTTATAAAAGCTTTATGCAGTAATACAATAATCAAAATACTCTATTTAACAGGATGTTGTCATATTAAAAAGCATCCAGGACATGATGCTCTGGTAGTGGGGAGCTGGAGCTGGTGTTCCAGCCCTGTGGGGGGTAGGGAGGAGGAGGGAGGAGAGGGCGGGCATGCTAGTGCCAGCTTCCCAATGCTGGGGGGAGCCCCAAACCATGAAGGGCCAGGTCCAAGCAAGCCTGGACCTGGATCTAGCCCCTTGGGTCATAGGTTTCCCACCCCTGATTTAGACCATTGTTTTACCTTTCCTGCTTGGTTTCTCTAACAGTCTGTTCTGATCTAATTCCATAGCAAGTAATCGATCAAAACTAAATATACTGAGGCATGCACAATACTCATACAAAATAATAAAGATGTTTCCCAGTTCTTCTCACTCTTCACTATGCTAATAGTGATGCACTGCTCCCCTTCATTAAAGCCAATATGTGGATTAATTAGTAAAAGGATAGGTAATAAAATAGAAAATATAATACCACTGTATAAATTAATGTTATGTCCACACCTTGAATACCAAATGTAGCTCTGGTCACCCCATCTTTAAAAAAGACGTATCAGAAGTGGAAGACGTACAGAGGAGGGCAAAAAAATTGTCTAAGACTATGGAACAGCTTCCATAAAAGGAGAGATTAAAAAGACTGGGACTGTTCAGTTTAGAAATAGAGACAACTAAGATGGGACACAATAGAGATCTATACAACCAAGAATGGCGTGGAAAAATGAACCAGAAACTATTATGTACCCCCTTCACATAGCACAAGAACCAGGAGTTATCTGCTGAAATGAACAGGTAACATTAAAAACAACCAAAAGGAAGTACATTTTCAGAGGGCACGCAGTCAGCTTATAGAACACATTGCCAGAGCATACTGTGAAGGTTCAAGAACGAATTAGAGAAATTCATGGAGATAGGTCTTTCAATGGCTACTTGCCAAGATGGTCAGGGAGGAAACCCCCATGGTCTGGGTGACCTTAAGTCTCCAGCTGCAGAAGCTGGGACTGGATGACAGGGCATGGATTGCTCGAAATTGTCCTGTTTAGTTCATCCCTCTGAAACATCTGGCTTCAGCTGCTGTCAGAGACCAGATACTGAGCGAGAGGACTGACTGACCCATCATGAACATTCTTATGTTCTTACAATAAAACATGAATGAGGAGTCATCATGACATATTGTACATAAGGGAAGTAAGTATCCATTGTAATCTTATTAACTGGGCAACATTACGGAAAGCAAGAACAAATATATTGCTTTAACTTAGGGCACAATCCTGGAATAGCAGACAAAGTTTGTCTCCATTGCAGGTAGGATTTGTCTACCAGCTGCAAGTATGCACAGTTTTAACTTCTTTCTTTTGAGTAGGCTTATTCATAAGGCTATCTTTGACAAATGCAGCCTAAGAGAATGGCTTTACATTTCTCTATGAATAACAGTAAATTAAATTACATTAGGGAAACATTCAGAATTACTGGTTTTAAAACCTAAACTCATTGCAAAGTAGTAGGGTGATCACTAAGTAAATTGCTATAAAAGCAATAAGGCTGTTTTCTTAGTAATACCAAGAGGATCTTTCCCATTGTTCTGCCGAGATTCACAGTAGTCACAGATATGTTTAGTGCTTTCTGGAATTTGTCACTGCAGTACAGCTGTTGTCTCAGCCAGAGAAAAGTGTCAGCCTCCTGGAGAGTTTTAATTAAATAAAAGGCAATTTTGCAGGGTGGGGGAAGTATCATTAAGGAGTCTGCCTTACTATTTGTAAGCCACTTGCATAAACAGTTTTGTTGTTGAGATGTAATTTGTAAACATAACCAAATAAAAAGCAAAATTATGGCTTCTCTAAGATATTACCAGAACTTGGACACCCTTCTGCTATTTGTAATGCATATTTCTGAAAAACTGCCCCAAAATATTGAGAACGTGAATCTAAAATTAAACATGTGAGTGACCTGATTTTTGCAGGAGCTAAGCACTTGTAGTTAAAATTGTTTAAAATAATTGTTTCAGGTGTCTTGACAAAAATGGCTTTTTGGGTTAAATTAGCATGGTTATTTTTCCATTCATTTTGTATATACTGGTTTACATAAGAACCCTTCAGCCTTTCCACTGCAAAATTCTAAACCTGCCAGTGCAGATAACTAAAAATCATAATATGATAGTCACAATCACTAGTATTTGATGTTATGGCCAAAGAAAAAAACCATATATACAGAAGAAATTGAAGTTTTAGCAAAACATTTTAAATTTAAATTTCTTCAATTTTGACATTTAAAAATGTCCACAAGATCCTAAGTAGATCCTAATTACTATCAAAAACAAAGGGGAATAAAGCTGTAATAATAAATGGAGATATACCATCTCATAGAGCTGGAAGGGACCCTGAGAGATCATCAAGTCCAGTCCCCTGCCCTCACAGCAGGACTAAGTACCATCCCTGACAGATCTGCCCCAGATCCCTAAATGGCCCCCTCAAGGATTGACCTCACAACCCTTGGTTTAGCACACCAATGCACATATCACTGAGCCATCCCTCCCCTGTTTATAATTCTACTAACTATGAATTATCATATTGAAGGAGGACGCTACTCAAAGACCAAAGTGGTGTTTTCAGTGGCAAGACATTAATTTAAAAATTTAATCCATTCTTAGCTTTGTAATTGTCAGTGACAACTTTGTAGTATGGTACCATAGCTACGTAATCTGAACACTGTGTACATAGAAGATGCTCAGCTAAACTAGACAATTTCATTTTAGGCACCAGTCCAAAGCACTGTTACAAGTGGTTTTATTTCAGTTTTCCAAGTTCATTGTCTTTTCACATAAGCAAATGTTCTGAACATCGGACCACATGCTGAGGGATGTTGTCTTACGAAAAGTTCTAGGTATAGAGAGCTGTGTGAGCAGCAGGAAAATTAGCTCTATGATTGGAATGAACCCGAGGTAGAGCTGCTCCCTAGGAGCAGTGCATTAGTTTGGGGATGAAATTATTGAAAGACGGGATAGCCCGCATGTTTCAGGACTGGTGCATTAGTAAATGAAACAAGTCATGCAAAGAATATACCCATATTTTGCATCACTAGTTTCTCTTCTGCTGAGAATCGAGGTCTTGAACATCAGCTACTGGTTGGAGGAGGGGCAATGGCATTTAGGCTGCTTTGACCAGCACAGAGCCCTGCTGATATCAGTAAGACTGTGCATAAAGCTTCAGGGGGTAGCCGAGTTAGTCTGTTACAGAAAAAAACAGCAAACAAATGGTCTGGTAGAACTTTATAGACTAACAAAACATGTAGATGGTATCATGAGCTTTCGTGGGCACAACCCACTTCTTCAGATGACCGGAGTTATGACTAGGGGATAAGAAAACTCGAAATAAATAGGAGAAGGGAGGGGAGGGGGGAGGATGCTCTGTCGCCCACCCCCCTACCTCTATTCATAAAGTATCAGGAGAAAGGGTGCTAAACCTGAGTAGATAAAGATCAAAATCAGTGGATAGATTGGTAAGGCAGGAAAGATAACATTCAGAAAGCTGTTAGCACCTTCAGTGATAAACTGTGCATAAAGTTTAGCATGCCTGTAAGCCATTGAGGAGTCAGGTCATACTTAAGCAAACTTGGAAAAAAGGCAACCCCACAAACTGAAAAGGCCAAAATGCCTGTTATGAGTTATCTCTACCTACTGATTTGAGAACTATAATGTATATTGAACCACTGAATCAGAAAGAAAACTACATTTCCTCTGATGTATATCAGCATGTGAAAAAATATTTGGCTATGCTAATCAGAAAGTGTGACTATGTGGAGACAGTAAGTGAAGCAAGAACACTTTTCCAATAGCAACATTTTCCCACAACGTATAGAACAAAGTAACTCATTACTTTAAATTAAACAGCTATCAAACTAAATCATAACATTACTGCTAGTTTCTGGTGTCTGTTCTCCTGTATGTTTATTAATCTTTTTAAAACTTCATGTTTAAGTCTTACAGCATCCTTTTCATCTTTTACTCTAGCTTTCATTTCTCTTCTTCCCCACTATATTTTTAGACTGTTTTAGCCCTCTTCTGTCTAACTGACACTCCTCCACTTCCATCTTTTTTTCTTCTGTTGTATCAACTCTCCACCCTTACTTGGTTTCTCCAGTAAACTTTTTGCTTTTTCACCTTCACTTTCCTACAGGATCTCACTTTCCCTTTATCCACTTTTTTTTTAATCCTCCCCCCCCCCCGCCTTCACATTTAATGCCAAAATCCACAGAGAACTCTGTCTGTAGGGCCTAAATCTTCTACTGCAGGTACCACTGCAACAGCCATTTGATGCTCCTTCCCAGCCCACTCCTGTAATGCTTCTCTCATTCAGTGCCATCATGGGTAGGCTGACAGTGAGGAAGCCACACTACGTGGGCTGGGTGGTAATCTGTTGCTTTTTTAGGCAGAAGAAGCCAAGAGTAATTGGACTACAAGGAATTGCAGGAATAGTGACTCTCATAAGTAAAGCTGGAGTAGCCAGGGCTAAATAAGAGCTCAAGAAATGTTCCCTATTGAGAACACTGGGAATCTCTAGACTGGAGCTTGTCACCCACCTGCAGCTAATATCAAAGTATGTCTAGTTTATAAACACCACTTGACTGCACAAACTGACAATGTACAGGCACATTCTCTGCAATAACTGGTACATGACTTGGAGTTAATTTAGTAGGCTTGAATGACATTAATTAGAAGTAGTTAAAAACAAATGACATCTAAAGACTTGACACAATAAGCCCTGCTGTCTAGTGCCAGACAATTGTTCTGGCTATTCAAGTACCCATAGTACTTAAGATGATTTCAGTGCACACTGGCACCTTTCATACAGCAAATAAAGTCAATAAGCAAACATAACTGACAAATATATGAAGCACTGCATGGAAGTAGAATGCACAATATAATACTACATGCAGTTTAAAGTCTAAATCCTGAGATTTGACATTGAATGGTCTACCAAGAAGGAGATAAACAGATGGCCTCCTGATTTGACATGACTTTTCAAAGTAATAGTAAGAGTCTTCAACTGCAAACATTCAAAAAACAAGTGACTAACAGGATCTATATAAACGCTCTTAGAATTTCCAATTTATGATTGTGTTTAGATGCACAAAACTGTTCTTACAACAAAATTGGACTAGCTCACCAATACTGGTGCAAAATTAAAAGCAGAATATCTGAGATTTCCACTAAAGACAGTACTCAAGTTAAAAGGTAACTCAAATTATTTGCCTTTTGTTTTGAATGTTAGTGTATATAAAGTACAGACAGACTTGTAAAGAACACTTTACACACACAAAATCGTATCATTCTCATAAGTAGGAGACTCAGTCAACCTCTAGAACTCCTCACCAGAGGATGTGGTCAAGGCTAGGATTTTAACAGGGTTAAAAAAAGAGCTAGATAGATTCATGGAGGTTAGGTCCTCTCAAGTGGCTGAACACGCATTCTACCTGCATGAGAGCCTGGCTAAGATGCATGTTAAATAGCTCCTTGCTCGCATCCAGGTGGCTGGTGTAGGGCTTCATGAGCCACGGCATCAGGGGTAGGGCGTGTCGGCCACGATGCACACCGGCATCTGCACGTCTCCAAGCGCGAGGTCCCGCTGTGGGAAAAATGTCCCTGCCTGCAACCTGCAGTACAGGTACAAGTTGTGGAAGATGCGGGCATCATGTGCCCACCCCAAACACCCGACACAAATGTCCATAAACTGTTCCCGGTGGTCGACCAGGGCCTGCAGCACCATAGAAAAGTAGCCTTTGCGATTAATAAATTGGGCTGCTCGATGGGGCGGTGCACGGATTGGGATGTGTGTCCCATCAAGGGCTCCTCTGCAGTTAGGGAAGCTAAGCCCAGCAAAGCCAGCAATGATGGTGTCCAGGTCTCCCAGACACACGAGCCTCTTCAGCAGCTCCACACTGATGGCCCTCACCACTGCAGAAAGACACAAACAGACAGTCAGAAACCAGGGAGTTAGACAGGGTACCTAAGACCTTGGGAGGAGAACCCACCCCCCACCGCCCCACCCCTCTCCTCTCCTTGTCAGGATGCCCCCCTCCTCCGCATCAGCGCAGGGTAGGCCGAGGAGCCGCCTCCAAGTGCCACTCCATCCCCCACTCCCCCTTGCCCTTGCCTGGCAGTCCCCCTTTTTCAGCCCCCCCACTCAGCAGGGCCTGTCCCCCGAAAGTGACTTACCTTCATCAAAATGGCCCCGATGGTAGACCTCCCCACGCCAAACTGGTGTCCACTGAGCGGTTGCTGTCGGGGGTGGCCAGCTTCCAAAGGGCTATAGCGACTCGCTTCTTCAGGGGGATGGCGTGCTGCAGGTGGGTGTCCTGGAGTTGCAGAGCAGGGGCAAGCCAGGCACACAGCTCCTGGAACGTGGCCTTCCGCATCCGGAAGTTGTGGAGCCAGTGCTCGTCATCCCAGAGCTCCATGATGAGCCGGTCCCACCAGTCCGAACTCGTGTCATGCCTCCAAATCCGCCTGTCCCCAAAAAAGTTTGGAGGCAAGGGCGTAGCTCCTGCATCCTGGACAAAGGTTTCGTAGCTCTGGCCTGGGTCCATATGGGGCAGGAGCGTCATGACAGAGTCATGAGGATGCAGCAGAAGCTGCAGCATGGCAGCGTGGGACCATCGCCTGCCCAGGGACAGCTCAGGCTCCATGGCCAAAAACACAAAGAAAAGCAGGAAAACCAACCAGAAAAGAAACTGCTGTGGTGTCCAAGAAAGCAGGGCAACCAGAGCATACACTGCAGCAGCTTTGCTTTCCCTCTAGGAGGTAGGCAAGCCAGAAGCAGGAGAAGAGCAACGGCTGTCCAGGGGCATCCTTCTGCAAAGGGCGTGCAGCAGCACCGGGAAGTAAATGCTGCCCCCATGCCCTGCCAGAAGCGGTTCCGGGTGCCTTTTTTTTTTTTTTTAAAGAATATCCAGCAGTCTGGACGCTCTTTTTAAAAAAAGTGGGTCGATTTTTCGATCTGCATAATGCAATCTAGACGCTCTTTTGAAAAAGGCGTGTAGTCTAGACATAGCCTAAGATAGGAGAAGAGGTGGACAGGTTGGAGGGTAGGGATAGGGTCCAGAGGGACCTGGACAAATTGGAGCATTGGGCCAAAATAAATTTGATGAGGTTCAAAAAGGACAAGTGCAGAGCCCTGCACTTGGGATGGAAGACTCCCAAGCACAGTTACAGGCTGAAGACTGACAGCCTAAGCAGCAATTCAGTAGAAAAGGACCTGGGGATTATAGTGGATGAGAAGCTGGATATGAGTCAACATTGTGTCCTTGTAGCCAAGAAGGCTAACAGCATATCGAGGTACATTAGGAGGAGCATTGCCAGCAGATCTAGAGAAGTGATTATTCCCATGTATTTGTATGAGACCACATCTGGAGTATTGCGTCCAGTTTTGTCCCGTTCCCTTCCACCTCCCCCCATTACAGAAAGGATGTGGATACATTGGAGAAAGTCCAGCAGAGGGCAACAAAAATGATTAGGGGATTGGAGCACATGACTTAAGAGGAGAAGCTGACGGATTTGGGCTTGTTTAGTCTGCAGAAGAGAAGAGTGAGGGGGGATTTGATAGCAGTCTTTAACTACCTGAAGGGAGATTTCAAAGAGGATGGAGAGAAGCTATTCTCAGTGGTGACAGATGACAGAACGAGGAGGTCTCAAGTTGCAGTGGGGGAGGTCTAAGTTGGATAGTAGAAAAAACAAGTTCACTAGAAGAGGTGAAGCACTGGAATGGGTTACCTTTGGAGGTGGTGGAATCTCCAGCCCAAGATGTTTTTAAGTGTTGTTTTGATAAAGCCCTGGCTGGGATGATTTAGTTGGGGTTGGTCCTGCTTTGGGCAGGGGGTTAGACTCAACGACCTCCTAACGTCTTTTCCAGACCTAGGATTCTATGATTCTAAATCATTTAAACAGCAGAACTTCCATATTTTTTATAGAATAAATATATCTACATAGTGTGCTGTGTCTGTTAGACTACCCAATAAATAGCCTTTTAATTCTGATGGCACTTTCCCAAGATCCTTATAGCAGTGGTTATCCTACAATCCCCTCAAAAGCAGTTCTGTAGTGAAAAAGGCACAAGATGCTGCTTATATAACATAGTGCCAAGAGAGTGCTCTCTGCTCATGTTTTGTTGATGAACCATTTGCTGTTAAAGGACCTTATTTTTAAAAATTTGCTTTCACAAACAGCAGTACAGTATAAAATTTATGAAAAAGGAAAATAACATTTAAGTTTGGCCAGCAGATGATAGACAAGGTCCTACAGTTACACAAGCTAGCCTCCTCTCCCCCATCCCTGCCCAGCTGTTATAGATTCAGCAATAAAACCAATCACATACTTTTTTAAGACTACATAGGTATTATTTATGTGGGCTATGGCCAAGTTAATATTGCTGCAGAATACTTAATTTAGGAACTCTCTTGAGTACTGACATTTTAGAGGGCATAGTCTGCTCAGAATTAAACTAAAGTATGTAAATCTTATATTATTTCATTAATGCTAAGAGAATTACTTCAAGATTGTCCAAAGATATGAGAAGAAGATCAGTTTAAGTTTATGCAATTTAAGACTGTAATGTGGTCTTCAATACTGTCTGTAGTGGCTTCTTAAATATTCCGCACATCGTTAGATCAGAGGCTCCAATCAGCCTCTGGAAACAAATCTGTACAATTACTTACCAAGAGCACACATAATGATTATATGCAGAAATGGTTGGCTGCATTTAACTGTACTTGTACCAACCCTTTGCAAAATTCTGTCTGATTCAACTCCACCGGTCAATGATGTCAATTTGCCCATAAGTGCTTACCAACAGCAACTGACTGTGCTGATGCTTCCATTTCCCAGAGCAGAGCTCAAAGACTTGGCAGCCTTGTTTCTTAGGGTATGTCTACACTACAGCGTTATTTCGAAATAACGTGTCTACACACAAAATGCATTTCGAAATAGCGTTTTGCTATTTCAAAATAGCGCGTCCTCACTGAGTTGATGCTGAATCGCATATAAGGCCGGCCGGAACCAGGTCCGCCAGGGCATCAGGTCAGGAGTTACTTTGTGTGGCAGCTGCCTGAGGCTATCTGAGGCCTGTGCTTAAAAGGACCCCCCTGGACAGCCGGTTCTCAGCTTTCCTTGCTTGCTTGCCTGTCTCAATGAGGGACAGCAAAGCATTTTGTCTCTGCGTGCTCTGGTTTCCCTCATTTGGGACACCACGGCACTCTGCAACATGGAGCCAGAGCTACCCCGGGCACTCTGGTGCTTCTCGTGGACATGTTGCTGTGAGCCTGGCTGCACTTTCTGCAGGCTGCCATCTGGGAGGTCCATCGGGGGGCTGTCAGTATCCAGGAGGCCCTGCAGGAGAGCTTCCACCCTGAGGAGCACTAAGAGCCTCCCTGGTCTGCCCCACTGGGGGCTTGTGCCTCATTCCTTCCTCACGTCCTTCCACTTTCCCCTTCGCTAACCTCCCTTCCTGATGTCAAAAAAAATGCATGTATTTTCATGAACACAAACTCTCTTTACTTAACAAAACCGGGGGGGAGGGATGAAACTCTGGTGAGACTGGGGAAAGGAGGCGGGAGAGGGGAGAAGAGAGGGTGGGAGAGGAGGGGAAACCTGGGAGGAGGGAGCTGGAAGGGGGAAGCAAGAGGAAGAAGGGGGAGGGGAAACTCAGGGCTCAGGGTTGGGGGTCTCGCCGGACCAACTTGATTTTCATGCAAACCTGCTCCTAGGTTCGCATGTGGCCTTTGGTGGCCAGGCTGGCAGCTATCCTGCCATAGACGGCCACGTTCCTCCGTCTAGTGCGGAGATCATGGACGTTGGGGACATCCCCCCCAACCTGAATAAGGTCCATGATATCCACCCTGGACCAGGAAGGTGCCCACCTTCTCCGCCTCCTGGCAGGCTCCGGGGAGCAGGTATACTACTCCTGGGGAGTGGTGGAGGGCTGGCTGCCAGTGGCTTGCTGGCTCATGTTTTGGAGCCGCTGGGTCGGGGCAGTGACTGCTGGCTCTGGGCTGGTAGGCTTGGAGCTGGCACAGGCACTGTGGCCAGAGTCAACCCCTTTAAGGTCTCTGGGGAGGGGGGGAGAGTAGTGTTCTTGGTTGAGGCTGGAGTGGCCACCAGGGCACCCTGGGAAGGTTGGAGGCCCCCTATTTCTATATAAGTGTCTACACAGCACTTATTTCGAAACAGCTATTTTGAATTTGTCATTATTCATCATGGAATGAGGTTTACCAAATTCAAAATAAGCGCTCCACTATTTCGATTTAATTTCGAAATAGCGGTTTGGCTGTGTAGATGCTAGTAAAATTATTTCGAAATAACTTTGCTGTGTAGACATACCCTTAGTTTGCTCCAGTTCTAAGTGACTTGAACAGTATGTCCCAGAGAATGGAGCAGGGGCCTGAATACTAAATGGTTGTGGCAATGGAGTTCTGCAGGTGGGAGGTAAAATTAGGCAGTATAATTTGAAGAAACAACACAAGGTTTACCAATCAGAGGAGGGCATAAATTTTGTTCCTGGCTCTGCCACTGGATCACTGTGTGGTCTTAACGCTACTTTACTTTTGTCTGTTTCCCTTTTCACAAAATGGGACTGGACCTCTTGCTGCTAACAGGTGGAAGTATAATAGTTATTCCCTCTTCCTATTTATAATATAAGAAAAGCTACTGGAGACTTTTTATATAACAGCTAACAATTGACTGAAAATGTGGCGTACAACTATACTTATTGCTAGCTTGGCTCCCTGCCTGCAAGAGCTGTAGCAACCTGCTTCCTCTGTTAAGACTCATTGCATGATGATTCCTCTCATCTAAAACTCTGGTAATGTTGGTTTGTACAATCATTACAAGGATCTATAAAGTGCTAATTGTTATTGGGGGACAGGGCCAGTAGAACCTAGAAGGGGGCAGAGAGAGCTGGTAATAGAAATATTAGAAATATTGTGGGGCTCTGCCCTCTGTAAATTCACACCCCTAAGGGGCAATAGGTAGAGCAACAACTGCAGCGCCCAGCATAAGGCCAGGGAGCAGGCATGCTGGGACAGGCCCAGGAGCAGGGACGAATCCCAGGGACGCTCCTTCCCAGTCTGGAGCTGGTTCACACCACCAAGCTCAGAACATCTCCTCACTCCCCCTCCTATTTTTCTGCCCTCCCTACCTACATCTGCCACCAGTTAGGGTAGAGTAGGCAACAGACTAAGTAATGTGAATAAACTGGCTTGCAAATGTTCATTCAGAAGTCAATGTACTAAGAAATACTTTTTAAAAACAATATTGTACTTTCAATCTTTGGTGCAAAAGTGGAACACTGGAAGGCTTGAGGGTAAACACCTTTTCATTAGGAGTGGCTTAAAATATTGTAAAAAAACCTTGCCTTTGAGAAGTCTACATTTACCAAGTTTTCATCAGACCACACCAGATGCTACATGTCACAGTCCTTGTGTAGACTACCCGCTATGGGTTTCCCCCAGTGAACTCCTTTTTTAGTGACATGCTCTTGCCTCCACTTTTCTTTGGGGTGAGAAGCACAGTACAACCACACTCTGACTGGGTCTCCACTTTATATCACCTGGTAATCTACTGTGATACCTAGCTGGCCTAGCACATGCAAGCTTTTTGACCTAACTCCACAGTGAGTAACACATCATAATGATCCACAGGGAAGTTTATCCCATCTTCCTAAAAGACAGAAAATTTACCTGGCATTGCTCAGATCCTTAACTCAATTAATTTTGTTTTTCATTTAATTCATTGCACTGGGGTGGGGCTGGCAATGCAGGCTGCCCCAGGGAGAAAGAACAACTCCAGTCCTCTCTACAACAGCTCCAGGGGCCATAGCTGGGGGAGGAGTGCACATCCCCCAGCTGGGGGGTTAGGTCCAGGTTCATCTTCCTCCTGCATTTCCTTGCCAGAGTGAGGAATGCAGCAAACTGTGCACTTTCTGCTTGCTCCCTGACATGGGGATACAGCCAGCAATATTCCCATATGAATGGGAGGGGAGCTTCAGTCCTCTGCCGCCCTTCCTGTAGGGTGCCTGGGAGGTTCAGAGCTGGGGCAGTCCTGGATTTGGGGAGGGGATATTGTTGAACAAGTATCTCTAAGGCCAGTGTACTAAATGCTTCTTCATTTCTTAATGGAATTTTAAAAAGCTTAAACACTTTAAAAAAATAATTTTAGGGTGTGACAAAGTGTTTTCCATAACTGATTGGTAGAATAAAGGATCAGCATAGATCTGTAGAATAATATCCAATCAGTTCAGAGCTACTTCACTCCATTACATATTGATCATTAGCATAATTACAATAGTTAAGGACTGTCCAAATGCAAATTTGATTGAATATATTTCATTTTTAATGAATTTTCATGACACTTGAAATAAAGAAAATTCTATTCTGGAAAATAAAACAGAAGACAGAACATGAGTCTTGAAACAAAGTCAGACAAAACAGAACATTCTCTGAAATAATTTCAATATGCTTATGTGATATAACACTGCTTTTCAAAGGACTGTCTTTTTTGGTATTCTACCTTATGTGCATTTACAAAATGTCTGATAACATTACATCTCTTCAGGACAGTAATTTAATAGGAAGATGAGTGTCCATATAGATCAAGGCTGCGTCTAGACTGGCATGATTTTGCGGAAATACATTTAACGGAAAAGTTTTTCCATTAAAAGTATTTCCGCAAAAGCGCGTCTAGATTAACGGATGCTTTGCGCAAAAAGTGCTTTTGCGCAAAAGCATCCGTGGCCGATCTAGGCAGCGATTTTTATAAGAAAGCCCCGATCGCTATTTTAGCCATCGGGCTTTTGCAAAACAGTTCTTCGCTGTCTACACTGGCCTCTTGCGCAAGTATTCTTGCGCAAGAGGGCTTTTTCCCGAGCAGGAGCGTGAAAGTATTTGCGCAAGAAGCACTGATTTTGTACATTACAAAGTCAGTGCTCTTGCTCAAATTCAAGCGGCCAGTGTAGACAGCTGGCAAGTTTTTGCACAAAAGCGACTGCTTTTGCGCAAAAACTTGCCAGTCTAGACGCAGCCCAGATGTATATGCAATCGCAGGCACACCCTTTAGTTATTCTGGTACTAAGGTATAGTGGTAGCACTAAACTGAACTTCAGTCTTGTAAGGCAATAACAATCTACAACTTTGTATTCATGCCCGTCAGGATGAAAGAATCTGCATATATTTGCATATATATTTGTATGTATGTGCAACCACACTTAAGCTTCAGCCCTTGGCATGTGCAATGAGTATCATTGTAGCCCCTCGGGCTTCCAAAGTGGAGTAGACCTGATCTACACTATGATGAGCTAGAGTTGGTGCAAAGCATGTTTGCATTTAGCTTTTGTCATTTCCATGTAGACATATCTGTATTAAATGATATACTAGCCAGCAATTTTATCTTTTCCAAAATCTGGGAAACCAGTGTTCAAAAATGTATCCAAGTTTTCCTAGAGATCTTGGAACTAAACACTATCTTTTAAAGACACCTTTCAATCAAAGAAACCTGTTCACTTGAAAAGGCGTCTCCTTATTACCTCACAGTTAGGGATATGATGAAATGAACTCTGTCACTGAAAGGACTGAACACATTCAACTAGTACATTCAGTACAGGGTGACCTGTTTTGGAACATCTACATTCTAACTATTGGGGGGTTATGTGTTATTCTTTATACTGTAAAGTAGGAAAACCATGGAAGACTGCATAAAATTTAATCTAAGGGTACAGCTAGACTGCAGGGAATTTCGGGATACTGGAGGTATCCCGCAAAAACTCCACTGCAACCAGGAAACGTGTTTGCTCTTTCGCTTTTTTGTTTTTGCGGAAGAGCAAACGCACTCTTTCAGACGCCCCTGTATTCCTCACTCTATGAGGAAGAAGGGGGCTTCCGAAAGAGGGTTTTTTTCCGACATTTGGCCCAATCTAGATGGGCGAAATGTTGGAAAAGCCTCTTCTGACAAAAGAATCGGAAAATAGTACGCAAAATGCAGAGCACATTTTAGCCACACCCTAAGGCTACGTCTACACTGTTCTTGTGCAAAAGATCTTCCACAAGAGCACGTCCACACTGCCATGTGCTTTTGCACAAGAGATGTGCTCTTTTTTCTCTTGCGCAAGAAAGCTCTAATGGCTGTTTTAGCCATAGGGCTTTCTTGCGCAAGAAATTCACGTTGCCTGTCTACACTGCCTTCTTGTGGAAGAGCTCTTGCACAAGAGGGCTTATTCCTCGTGGGGAGAGGAATAACTCTTCCAGAAGAAGCCCCGTTTTCCGACGCTGTACTGTAGATTTACTTGCGCAAGAACGTGCGTGCAGTTTAGACACCCGGCAAGTTTTTGCGCAAGAACAGCCGTTCTTGTGCAAAAAGCCTGCAGTGTAGATGTAGCCTAAGTGATCAAATATTATTTCAGTTAAATGTCAGCTTATTACACAAATGTAGGTTGTGCCTGCTCTCCTCTTTCCCTAGAATGTAAGCCTAGGTCTTCACTAGACCAGGCAGGTCAGCTTAAGATACGCCAGCATTTTGCATAGCTGGATTCGACTTACTTTAAGCTGAGCTGTAACAACATCTACACTATGGGAGGCTAATGGGAGCACATGCTGGGGGCAGGGGCAGGGGTGTCTGGCCGGAGGGTGGGGTAGGGACAGGAGTGGGCAGCCTGACTAGCCAGGGGGCAGGAGTGGACTAGGGGCAGGAATAGACTAGGGGTAGGGTGTCTGGCCGGGGGTGGGGGATCTGGGCACAAGGGTTGGGAGGCCCCACTTACTTGCTTTCACTCCACATGTAATATGGCCGCCCACTACTCCCAATGTGCCGGAAGGAAGCCTTCAGGCAGGACTTACAGGGGGGAAGCCTCCAGGAAGTATTTCCCAAGGGAAAGAAAATGGCACCATGCTTGGAACCATTTTTGGTTCCTGGTTTCCCACAGGCTGAGGGAAGAAAAAGGGTAATGCACAGAGCCATTTTTCGCTCTGCTTATTTCCCACCTGCTGAATCCAGCGGGGAGGTTCAGGGCTTTCTCCTTGCCACACCCTCCCCACCAGAAGCCGGCGCTAGCATTCCAATCTTGCAGGGGCTACGGCTGTAGTGACAGCAGTGGCTCCCTGCTGTGAGAGGAGCTGGGGGATGGGGGGCTCAGTTGGGGCCCCAGAAAAGGCATATCTGGCTTCCTACTGAGCCATATTTGGCTTGTGAGCCATAGGTTGTCAACCCCTGATCTAGTGCATATTCAAGATTCACTAATCTCAAAACTTGCTACTTCCTACTGCTTACTACTACAGCTGCCTGGGTATAACAGTGAAGATCCTCTCATGGATTGGCAACTGGCTAAAAGACAGAAAGCAAAGAGTAGAAATAAATAGTTCGTTTTCTGAATGGAGAGAGGAAAATAGTGATGTCCCCTAAGAAGTCTGTACTGGGACCAGTCCTATTCAATAGATTTGTAAATGAACTGGAAAAAGAGGTGAACAGTGAGGTGACAAAATCTGTATGATGCAAAACTACCCAATATTGTTAAGTTCAAAGCTGACTGCAAAGAGCTACAAAAAGATCTCAAAAAAATGGATGACTGATAGAGTCCTGCAAATCTGCAGGTATCTGCTTTATATCTGCAGACATGTGTATCCGTGGGCCATTTCTGTGGATAGCAACTCAGATGAAAATACAAATTTTGTATCCATTAGAGCTCTGGTTGTAATAACTGGGAGGGCAGCTGGGAGGAATTGTGAAACAGACCTTACACTTGCCCTGGGCAAAGGAGACCTGAGGGGCAGGGACAGGGGCCAAGAGCTGCTTGGGCTTCCCACACAGGAAAGTATCTGCCCTGGGCGAGGGACCTGGGAAACAGGGACAGTGGCCAGGCGCTGTTCAGTCCCCCTGCACAGGGCAGGTGGAAGGATCCACGTTCCCCACAGTTGCCAGCACAGCTCTCTCCAATGTGGCTCCAGCTGGGTGTGGGGGGGAGCAGCTTGGAGCCACTTCCTTGCCATGATAAGAGCTGGGCAGGCAACTATGGGAAGCCACAGTGGACTCTCTGCCTGTCCTGGGTGGGAGGCCTGAGCAGCCACTGGAGAACTCCAAAGGTCACCCATTTTCCCCTCCAACCAGGCAAGTGTAGAGCCCAACCTAGGAGCTGTGGAGAAGTGAAGTGGACCCTCCACCTATTTGTGATGCACCAGTTATGTCCCTGTCCCCAGGCTCTCCACCAAGCCAGGGGAAGGTTGATTGTCTGCAACTCCAGGCATAGTTCCCAGAGCTGCTCATGCAGCTCTCCCCATCAAGCTCCAGAGGGGGATACCTTGGAGTCACAGTCCAGCATCTGGTGTACAGCCCTACAAATCTGCAGATATCTGGAGATAATTTTTGTGGCTCATGGATCAAATAAATATATATATATATATTGTATTCACGCAGGACTTTAGTGACTAGGCAACAAAACGGCAGATGAAATTCAATGTTTATAAATGCAAAGTAATGCACATTAGTTATACCTATAAAATGATGGGGACTAAATTAGCTGTTCCCACTCTAGGAAAAGATTGCGGAGTCATAGTGGATGGTTCTCTGAAAACATTCAATCAGTGTGTAGTGGCAGTCAAAAAAGTCAACATTACGTTGGTAATCATTAAGAAAGGGATAGATAATAAGACAGAGAATATCTTAATGCCTCTCTATAAATCCATGGTATGGCCACATCTTGAATACGGCATATAGATGTGCTCTCCCTATCAAAAAAGGATATATTGGAATTGGAAACGGGTTCAGAGAAGGGCAACAAAAATATTAAGGTTATGGAATGACTTCAATATGAGGAGAGATAAATAAGCAGGGGTGAAAGTAGCTTAAATTTCTTATAGGTATTGTCCTATTGCAGTGGTGCGCAACCCATGGGTTGCGACCCTTAAGGGAGTCGCAGATGTCTTCCTGGGGGGGCTGCCAACAGCCGGGCCCAGCTACTGGGATCTAAGCGCTGCACTGTGGGGCCGCCAATGGTTGGGCTCAGCCCCTGGCCACCCGGATCTAAGCGCCATTCTGCGCTGCTCAAATTATCTTGGAGGTCGCGACATAAGTATATGGGGGTCATGGTTAAAAAAGGTTGCACACCACTGTCTTATTGCAACCTGTCCCTCCCTTGGGGGAGGCATGTATATTCTTAGGAGGCATTTTTTCACGTACTTTCTACTATAAATTGTGCACCTGACATGACAGACTAATCTAATAAGGATGGGGGAGGTTGTCCCAATCTCTGTTTATATACTTAATATAAAACTTCAACAATGGGATCTGCCTTTACCATATGTGTGAGACCATGACAGGTACATTTATGTCATAAAATCATAGGATTGGAAGAGACCTCAGGAGGTCATCGAATCCAACCCCCTGCTCAAAGCAGGAGCAAGCCCAACTAAAACAATCCCAACCAGGGCTTTTTCAAGATGGGACCTAAAAACCTCTATGGATGGAGATTCTACCACCTTCCTAGGCAACCCATTATAGTACTTCACCACCCTCCTACTGAAATAGTTTTTCCTAATATCCAACCTAGACCTCCCCCACTGCAACTTGAGACCATTGTTCCTTGTTCTGCCATCCCTCACTACTGTGAACAGCCTTTCTCCATCCTCTTTGGAACTTCCCTTCAGTTAGTTGGAGACTGCTATCAAATCCCCCACTCACTCTTCTCTTCTGTAGACTAAATAATCACAAATCTTTCAGCTTCTCTTTGTAGGTCATGTGCTCCAGCCCCCTAATCATTTTGGTTAGCCTCCACTGTATCCACATCCTTTCTGTAATGGGGGGCCCAGAATTGGACGCAATACAATAGATGTGGCCTCACCAGGAATAATCATTTATCTAGATCTGCTGGCAGTGCTCCTCCTAATGCACAGCAATATGCCATTAGCCTTCTTGGCTACAAGGGCACACTGTTGACTCATATCCAGCTTCTCATCCACTGTAATCCCCAGGTCCTTTTCTGCCGAACTGCTACTTAGCCAGTAGGTCCCCAGTCTGTAACAGTGCTTGGGATTCTTCCGTCCCAAGTGCAGGATTCTGTACGTGTCCTTATTGAACCTCTTCAGATTTCTTTTGGCCCAATCCTCCAATTTGTCTAGGTCACTCTGGCCCTATCCCTACCCTCCAGCATAGTTACCTCTCCCCCTAACTTAGTGTCATCTCCAAACTTGCTGAGGATGCAATCCATCCCCTAATTTAGGTTATTAATAAAGACGCTGAAAAAAACTGGCTCTAGAACTGATCTTTGGGGCACTCCGCTTGTCACATCAGACCAGAAGTGAACTCTTTCAGTAGTACCTCAGCTGCTAGAAGGGTTCACTGGAAACACCCCCTTAATTTCACCTCTGTTAGTAAGACTGGGACTTCTCAGATTGGAAAAGAGATGACAAAGGAGGGATATGATAATGGTGTGGAGAAAGTCACCAAATAGAATTAATAGGCAACAAGTTTAAAACAAACAAACAAAAGTATTTTTTCACACAACACATAGTCAACCTGTAGAACTCCTTGCCAGAAGATGTTGTGAAGGCTAACAGTAAAACAGGGTTAAAAAAGAAATAGATAAATTCAGCTGGGATAGATATATAAATGGCTATTAGCTATAATGGGTAAGGATGTTGTCCCTAGCCTGTTTGCACATGATTGGAATGGGCTACATGGGATGGTCCTCTTAGAACATAAGAACATAAGAACGGCCGTACCGGGTCAGACCAAAGGTCCATCTAGCCCAGTATCCTGTCTGCCGACAGTGGCCAGCAACAGGTGCCCCAGAGGGGGTGGACCGAAGACAATGATCAAGCGCTTTGTCTCCTGCCATCCCTCTCCAGCCTCTGTCAAACAGAGGCCAAGGACCATTTTATCCCCTGGCTAATAGCCTTTTATGGACCTAACCTCCATGAAATTATCTAGCTTCTCTTTAAACTCTGTTATATTCCTAGCCTTCACAGCCTCCTCTGGCAAGGAGTTCCACAGGCTGACTACACGCTGTGTGAAGAAGAACTTTCTTTTATTAGTTTTAAACCTGCTACCCATTAATTTCATTTGGTGTCCTCTAGTTCTTCTATTTAGGAACTAATAAATAACTTTTCTTTATCAGCCCTCTCCACACCACTCATGATTTTATACACCTCTATCATATCCCCTCAGTCTCCTCTTTTCTAAACTGAAAAGTCCCAGTCGCTTTAACCTCTCCTCATATGGGACCCGTTCCAAACCCCTAATCATTTTAGTTGCCCTTTTCTGAACCCTTTCCAAGGCCAAAATATCTTTTTGAGGTGAGGAGACCACATCTGTACACAGTATTCAAGATGTGGGCGTACCATAGTTTATACAGGGCAGTAAGATATTCCGGTCTTATTTTCTATCCCTTTCTTAATAATACCTAGCATCCTATTTGCCTTTTTGACCGCGCTGCACACTGTGTGGAAGTTTTCAGAGAACTGTCCACGATAACTCCAAGATCTCTTTCCTGATTTGTCGTAGCCAAATTAGCCCCCATCATACTGTACGTATAGTTGGGGTTATTTTTCCCAATGTGCATTACTTTACACTTCTCCACATTAAATTTCATTTGCCATTTTGTTGCCCAATCACTCAGTTTGGTAATTATCAGTTTGATAATTATCAGTTTGGTAATTATCTCTTGATAATTATCTGTTCTATTAATTCTCTCTGGGGCACCTGGCTTTACTCACTATTGGAAGACAGTATGGTGGGTTATGGACCTTTGGTCTAACCCATATAGCCATTTTTATGTACAGCTGCATTTGTTACTATTTTACCTCTTAAAAAGACAAAAAAATTAATAATCCAGATTTCATAACTCTGTTGATAACTTTGAATTCAAATTATAGATCAATCCAATGGTGAGAATGTGTGGGGCCTGGAAAGAAATTTAGAAAAATAGGTGATCTGAAGATAAATCTTCACTATTCTAAGCAACTAAACTCTGAAACATGAATAAAACAGTATTGCATTCTTGTCTTTAAAAAAGATTAACTTCATTCAGAAAGAATTTCAAGCAAAGCACTGAAAATTAGTTTTTACCAAAGCTGATTAATAATACATTTATGGTTGCTGTTATCAGTGAATATTGTGAAGAAATAACTTCCTTTTTACTACTGAGCGTTCAACTCACAATCAGCTGTCAATGTATTGATCAAACTGCTTTAGAACCTTAATGCATATTCAGCTTTATAGTATTTCACTGGCATCCTTTTATATCCCATATATACAAATAAGTAAGAATTGGGTGGTACTCAGCAAAAAGAGAGCCTTAAAACACTCTGATTTACATTCTATTATGGGGACTGATAACAGCACTCACTAGAACATGATATGTAAGAACTGTGCATTGCATGTAACTGTAGAATTAAAAACTGATGAGCAAAACCGATTGTGAAGAGTTGAAGGGCAGTTTCATCTTGTTCAGGTAATTAGACCTCATAAATTTGCAAGAATCCTGACTCTAGGTTGTGTGAAATTTAAAGATCTCTTCTCCATCTGCTGTAATTTAGGGAATAGAACTAAGATGACAATTCATTAAAAAATTATACTGTAAACAATTCTGATTACTATCAGAATTCCATACATTTATCTGAATGTCAGACTATATCATAGAATCATAGGGTTGGAAGAGACTTCAGGAGGTCATCAAGTCCAATCCCTTGCTAAAGGCTGGACCAATCCCAACTAAATCATCCCAGCCAGGGATTTGTCAAGCCAGGACTTAAAAACCTCTATGGGAGGAGTTTCCACCATCTCCCTAGGTAACCCATTCCAGTGCTTCACCAGCTTCCTAGTGAAATACTCTCCTTGTCTTTATTCATAGAAACATTTTGCTCAAGTATTCCTCACTAATTTTTTTCCTTAAAAACATCTGTTCAGTTCCCATTTTCCCTGTGATAATCCTAGTAAATATTTAATCCAGAGTATCTCATTACTATGAAAATACCCATTTGGTTTTTAATACCTCCAGTTTCAATTATATCAATTCACCTGATACAATATGGTATTAAAGTAAAAGTGCTGCAAGTGGCCAACAACCAGACTAAAGTGAGGTGCTGGAGCTGGTGGGACTGTTGGCAGCTGAGTACCCAGACGAACATGAGGAACCTGAACTGGAGGTCAGTTAGGAAGTAGCTCACAGGTTGTGGCTGAACAGACAATGAGACTATTGCAGGAGAATCTAAAATGGTGTTACAAGGAGGAGGAGGAGGAGGAGAAAAATTGTTCTCCTTGGCCTCTGGGAATAGGACAAGAAGCAATGGGCTTAAATTGCAGCAAGGGAGGTTTAGGTTGGGCATTAGGAAAAACTTCCTATCTGTCAGGGTGGTTAAACACTGGAATAAATTGCATAAGGGGGTTGTGGAATCTCCATCACTGGAGATATTTAAGAGCAGGTTGGATAGACACCTATAAGGGATGATCTAGATCAGTGTTTCTGAAAGTGTTCCACAGAATCACTCTCAGAAACACATTAACTGGCCGCCCCGGTTTGTTCATTTACCGGTGCCGCAGCCACGGAGCCTTGCGGATCCTATTGGCTCTGTTTCATCCTTTGCAGCCAAGGGGAGCCGCGAGAAGCGAAAGGATGAAACGGAGCCAATGGGAGCCATGAGGCTCCATGGCCGTGGCGCCGGTAAATAAACTGGGGCAGCCAGTTAATGTGTTTCTGAGAATGATTCCATGGAACACTTTCAGAAACACTGATTTAGATGATGCTTGGTCCTGTGTGAGGGCAGGGGACTGGACTTGATGATCTCTTGAGGAAGGCCTGGTGAAAGAGTGTATGGGGCCTAAATCAGCGTGCTGAGCCACACGGCTGTGTGGCTCCTAGCCGGGTGGGCGGGGCCGGGAGCTGGGCAGCGCAGGACCCTGAATGCATGGGGCCCAAAGCAACCACCTCGCTTGCCTTGCCCAAAGGCCGGGCCTATCTTGTGGTCCCTTCCAGTTCTAGCATTCTATGATTCTTTGTTTCCTATCTCTTGACCCACAAAAGGACCTCCTCTCTTATCCAATGGCTGCTTAATTTGCTTAAGAGCCTCTGGCACAGGACCTTGTGAAAGTTCTTTCTGAAAGTCCAAGTATACGATATGTACTAGATCAGTGTTTTTCAACCAGTGGTACAACTACCTTTACAGGTACTCAAGAGAAGTCTGGGGGGTATGTCAACACAACTGAAATTTGGAGAAAACTGAATTTATGTTTTACGTTTTACAGTGCTTTATTTTTTTTGTACTTTTTACATCCAAAAATTTTATCGCCCAAAGGCTATGATTAAGTTTTTAAAGAAATGTGTTGCAATGGTAGAAAAAAATTGTGTGTCTGAAAACTGTAGGTACTGGGGGTACTTATAATTTTTTTAAAGGGGTACTTTATAAAAAAAGGTTGAGAAACACTGCACTAGATCACCCTTATTCACATGCTTGTTGAGACCCTCAAAGAATACTAAGATTGGTGTGGCATGATCTCCCTTTACACAAGCCATGTTGACTCTTCATTAATATATTATGTTCATATATGTGTCTAGTAATTCCAGTCTTTACTATAATTTAATCAGTTTTGTTGAGACTAAAATTTGGTCTATAGTCCTGTAATTGCCTGGATCATAGCTGCAGCCTTTTTTTTTTTAAGGGGGAGGAGGGATATTACATAAGCTGTATTCCAGTCATTTATAAAAAGGTATAAAGACGGATGTAAATGATAGGTTACATACTACAGTTAGTAATTTTGCAATTTCATATTTGAGCTCTTGCAGAACTCTTGAGTGAATACTATCTAGTTCTAGTGACTTATTACTGTTTAATGTTTTCAGTTTATATGTTGGACAGTTTCTCAATCTATCCCCTTAAAAAGAATGACTCAGATGTGGGAATCTCCCTCAGATTCTTTGCAGTGAAGACCAATGCAAAGAATTAAGTTAGCTTCTCTGCAACAGCCCTCAATCATCTAATAGCCCTACTGATTGTCAGACTTCCCGCTTCTGAGGTATTTACATGTTTAGAGAAAAGAACTGCTGCCTCCACTGGTGTATGAGAGCTGAAATTACCATTCACTACACTTTTTGCCATGTAGGAAAAATAGTCACAGTGTGTAGGCCAAGTTTACCTCCCCATCCTCTACATAAACTAGTTAATTATTAAAGAATTCTTTTTCTTCAGGAATCCTTTTCAAAGTCTCGCATTGCACATATCTGATAGGAGTCATCTCAGTCCCCTCAGGTACACTCATCTATAATTTATCATTCAGAATTTCAATTGAGTTAAATTTGAGCTGACAATCAAAAAGATTTATCAAATTCTTACATGAGAGTGGAACGAGATGGCCTATGTTAAAACATTCAGATGCACTATGCTTATTGTACAGGCTATTGAAGGAGTTTAAAGTTGTACACTTAAATATAAAAAAATCTCAAATACAAGATTTTCTTCAGTATGAATGATTATTCATAACTTCAAAAATGCTGCAATTCAGTTCATATTTGGAATACATCAGAAGTAAAAATTATTCTTAGATCATACAGAAGAAGAGATACAAATACAAATTCTAATACGATCTAGAGCAATGTTTCTCAAAGTGGTCCACGGAGCCGCTCTGAGAAACCTGCTAACTGGCTGCTCTGGTTTCTTTATTTACCAGCTCCTCAGCCATGCAGCCTCTTTGCTCCCATTGGCTCCAGTTCAACGTTTGCAGCCAAGAGGAGCTGTGGGAAGTGGCAGCCTGGCCCACGCCATTTCCTGCGGTTCCCCTTGGCTGCAAATGGTGAACCGGAGCCTATGGGAGCCGTGAGGTTCCATGGCTGCGGAGCTTCTAAATAAACAAACCAGAGCAGCCAATTAGCAGGTTTCTCAGAATGGCTCTGTGGTCAGAGTGGGCTTAGTCAATTCTGCTTTGTAGGTCAGATTTGTACCATTTGTACCTGGTCAATGATGGAATAGAAGGGTTTGGGGGTGGGGATCCTTGTGGAAATTTATTTCTCTCTCCTGTGGATCTTCCCTTGAAAGGAGCCCATTTGATTCATTGCGTTTGCCAGCTTGCTATGCTTATAACACATAGGAGATGCAGGTTCTAGTCTCAGTCAATTCATCTTCCAACAACAGGGGATTCAAGTGAGGCAGAACCATCCCAACTATGCCCAGCTCTAACTAGGGATATTTGTAAAGGGTTAACTGGTTAACCAGTTCCCTGTAAGCACTCACCTTACTGGCATGCTTACTGGGGTAACCAGTTAACTGGCTGCTAGCGTAGTGCAGCAGGCTAGGCCCGACCTAGCTGGAGCAACCTACAGTGCAGTGGCCTGGCTGGCCTGTAGCAGCCCCCCGCTCCAGCCCAGATGTACTGGAGCATCCCACCACCCGCATCAATGCCTTGCCCAGCCTGACTAGAGAAACCCCTCCCCTGCGCCTGTGGCACGGGGTGTTGGGGTTGGCTTGGCCTGGCCAGAGAAGCCCACAGCACAGTGGGCCTAGCCGGGCTGAAGCAGCCTCACACCTGTGGCACGGTGCATAGTGCTTGGCCCGGTTTAGCCTGCACAGCCTGCTGTGTGACGTGGCAGGCCGGTTAATCAGTTAAATATATAGTTTAACCCCTTAAAAATGTTAACCAGATTTTACATCCCTAGCTCTGACCCATTAAAACCATCAGAGGGGTAGCCGAGATAGTCTGTAACTGGAAAAACTTAAAAAAACAACAACAATGAATAGTTTTGCAGCACCTTAAAGACTAACACAACATGTAGATGGTATCATGAGCTCTCATGGGCACAACCATGCTTTATAGAGCTTTCATCTGAACATAAGAACATAAGAACATAAGAACGGCCGTACCGGGTCAGACCAAAGGTCCATCTAGCCCAGTATCCTGTCTGCCGACAGTGGCCAGCACCAGGTGCTCCCAGAGGGGGTGGACCAAGACAATGATCAAGCGCTTTGTCTCCTGCCATCCTCTCCAGCCTCTGTCAAACAGAGGCCAAGGACACCATTTTATCCCCTGGCTAATAGCCTTTATGGACCTAACCTCCATGAAATTATCTAGCTTCTCTTTAAACTCTGTTATAGTCCTAGCCTTCACAGCCTCCTCTGGCAAGGAGTTCCACATGCTGACTACACGCTGTGTGAAGAAGAACTTTTATTAGTTTTAAACCTGCTACCCATTAATTTCATTTGGTGTCCTCTAGTTCTTCTATTTAGGAACTAATAAATAACTTTTCTTTATCGCCCTCTCCACACCACTCATGATTTTATACACCTCTATCATATCCCCTCAGTCTCCTCTTTTCTAAACTGAAAAGTCCCAGTCGCTTTAACCTCTCCTCATATGGGACCCGTTCCAAACCCCTAATCATTTTAGTTGCCCTTTTCTGAACTCCTTTCCAAGGCCAAAATATCTTTTTGAGGTGAGGAGACCACATCTGTACACAGTATTCAAGATGTGGGCGTACCATAGTTTTATACAGGGCAGTAAGATATTCTGGTCTTATTTTCTATCCCTTTCTTAATAATACCTAGCATCCTATTTGCCTTTTGACCGCCGCTGCACACTGTGTGGAAGTTTTCAGAGAACTGTCCACGATAACTCCAAGATCTCTTTCCTGATTTGTCGTAGTTAAATTAGCCCCATCATACTGTACGTATAGTTGGGGTTATTTTTCCCAATGTGCATTACTTTACACTTATCCACATTAAATTTCATTTGCCATTTTGTTGCCCAATCACTCAGTTTGGTGAGATCTTCTTGGAGTCCCTTACAGTCTGCTTCTGTCTTGACTATCCTAAACAGTTTGGTATCATCCGCAAACTTTACCACCTCACTGCTTACCCCTTTCTCCAGATCATTTATGAATAAGTTGAACAGGATTGGTCCTAGGACTGACCCTTGGGACACCCACTAGTTACCCTCTCCACTCTGAAAATTTACCATTTATTCCTACCCTTTGTTTCCTGTCTTTAACCAGTTCTCAATCCAAGAAAGGACCTTCCTCTTATCCCATGGCCATGTAATTTACACAAGAGCCTTTGGTGAGGGACCTTGTCAAAGGCTTTCTGGAAATCTAAGTATACTATATCTACTGGATCCCCTTGTCCGCATGTTTGTTAACCCCTTCAAAGAACTCTAATAGATTAGTAAGACAGGATTTCCTTTACAGAACCCATGTTGACTTTTGTCCAACAAATTATGTTCTTCTACATGCTTCACAATTTTATTCTTTACTATTGTTTCGACTAATTTGCCCGGTACTGAAGTTAGACTTACCGGTCTGTAATTGCCCGGATCGCCTCTAGAGCCCTTTTTAAATATTGGTGTCACGTTGGCTACCTTCCAGTCATTAGGTACGGAAGCCGATTTAAGGGATAGGTTACAAACCACAGATAATAGTTCAGCAATTTCCCATTTGAGTTCTTTTAGAACCCTTGATGAATGCCATCCGGTCCCGGAGATTTGTTAACATTAAGTTTTTCTATTTGTTCCAAAACCTCCTCTAATGACACTTCAATCCGGGACAGTTCCTCAGATTCATTACCCACAAAGGACGGTGCAGATTTGGGAATCTCCCCAACATCCTCAGCCGTGAAGACTGAAGCAAAGAAATCATTTAGTTTCTCCGCAATGGCTTTATCGTCCTTGATTGCGCCTTTTATAGTTCGATCGTCTAGGGGACCCACAGGTTTTTTAGCAGGCTTCCTGCTTCTAATGTACTTAAAAAACATTTTGTTATTTCTTTTTGAGTTTTTGGCTAGCTGTTCCTCAAAATCTTTTTTGCTTTTCTTATTACATTTTTACACTTGATTTGACAGTGTTTATGTTCCTTTCTATTTATCTCACTAGGATTGACTTCCACTTCTTAAAAGATGCCTTTTGTCCTCACTGCTTCTTTTACATGGTGGTTAAGCCACGGTGACTCTTTTTAGGTCTCTTGCTATGTTTTTTAATTTGGGGTATACATTTAAGTTGGGCCTCTATTATGGTGTCTTTAAAAGTTTCCATGCAGCTTGCAGGATTTGGCTCTAGTCACTGTGCCTTTTAATTTCTGTTTAACTAACCTCCTCATTTTTGTGTAATTCCTTTTGAAATTAAATGCCAGGGTGCTGGTCTGCTGAGGTGTTCTTCCCACCACAGGAATGTTGAATGTTATTATATTATGGTCACTATTCCCAAGCGGTCCTGTAACGGTTATTTCCTGACCTGATCCTGCGCTCCACTCAGGACTAAATCGAGAATTGCCTCTCCTTGTGGGTTCCTGCACTAGCTGCTCCAAGAAGCAGTCATTTAAGCCATTGAGAAATTTTATCTCCGCTTCTCTTCCTGAGGTGACATGTATCCAGTCAATATGGGGTAATTAAAATCCCCATTATTATAGAGTTCTTTGTTTTGGTAGCCTCTCTAATCTCCTCAGCATTTCAATGTCAGTATCCCTGTCCTGGTCAGGTGGTCGGTAATATATCCCTACTGCTAATTTCTTATTTTTGGAGCATGGAATTACTATCCATAGCGATTCTATTGAACATGTTGATTCATTTAATATTTTTATTTCATTTGATTCTACATTATCTTTCACATACAGTGCCACTCCGCCACCCACCCGGCCTGCTCTATCCTTTCGATATATTTTATATCCCGCATGATTGTGTCCTACAGATTTTCCTCATTCCACCAGGTTTCAGTGATGCCTATTATGTCAATCTCCTCATTTAATACTAGGTACTCTAGTTCACCCATCTTATTAGTCAGACTCTAGCATTTGTGTAGAAGCACTTTAAAAATTTGCCACTGCTTATTTGTCTGCCCTTCCTGATGCATTGGATTCCTTTGTACGCGGTTGTTTGTCTGCTCTGGCCCATGGTTTGCCCTCTCCTCCTCTCTTCTGACTACAGCTTAGAGAATCTCTATCAATGGATTCTCCTCTAAGAGAAGTCTCCTCCGATTTACGTGCATCTCCACACCAATCGGCTTTCCCATCTCTCAGTTTAAAAACTGCTCTACGGCCTTTTAATGTTTAGTGCCAGCAGTCTGGTTCCACTGGTTTAGGTGGAGCCCATCCTTCCTGTATAGGCTCCCCTCTCCCAAAAGTGTCCCCAGTTCCTAATAAATCCAAACCCTCTTCCCTACACCATCGCCTCATCCACGCATTGAGATTCTGAATCTCTGCCTGCCTACCTGGCCCCTGCGCGTGGAACTGGAAGCATTTCCGAGAACGCCACCATAGAGGTCCTGGATTTCAGTCTCTTTCCTAGCAGCCTAAATTTGGCCTCCAGGACATCTCTCCTACCCTTCCCTACGTCATTGGTACCTACATGTACCACGACCACCGGCTCCTCCCCAGCACTACACATAAGTCTATCTAGATGCCTCGAGAGATCCGCAACCTTCGCACCAGGCAGGCAAGTGACCATACGGTTCTCCCGGTCATCACAAACCCAACTATCTATGTTTCTAACGATCGAATCACCCACTACTAACACCTGCCTCTTCCGAACTGGCATTCCTCCTCAGAGGTATCCTCAGTGCGAGAGGATACCGCAACATCCTCTGGGAGGAGGGTCCCAACCACGGGATGGTTTCCTCTGCTCCCATTGAATGCTCTGTTCCCTTGAGACTTTCATCCTCCTTAAGAGCACTGGGGCTCTCAGACTGGAGGTGGGACAGTACTACAGTGTCCCAGAAAGTCTCATCCACAAATCTCTCTACCTCCCTTAGCTCCTCCAGTTCAGCCACCCTGGCCTCCAAAGCCCGAACTCGGTCTCTGAGGGTCAGGAGCTCTGCAACGGGTGCACACATACGCCACCCGCCACAGGGCAGGTAATCATACATGTTACACTGACGCAATAAACAGGATAGCCCCACTCTGCTGCTGGGCTTCTGTCTCCATTTTTCTAATGAACAAGTTTAAGTATAAACTGGGATTCTTTTAAACCTCTGGAATATAGATTATGATAAGAGTTATGTTTTAAAGAAGGCCAGAAGTCACTAGTGCCCTCTAACCTCCCCCTCTAAACTCCCTCTCCAAACTCCCTGTTAGCAATTCCTGTTCGCAAGCTGAAGAAGTGTGTTGTGCCCATGAGAGCTTATGATACCATCTACATGTTGTGTTAGTCTTTAAGGTGCTGCAAAACTATTCATTGTTGTTGTTTTTTTAAGTTTTTCCAGTTACAGACTATCTCGGCTACCCCTCTGATGGTTTTAATGGGTCAGAGCTAGGGACTATTTGTTGTTGTTAAAGTTTTTCCATTAAAACCAGTTAGAGGTTTTCTAATTGCTAATATGGGAGAGAAAGTCACAGTTAAGCAATGACAATGTCCCCAGAACACTGGTTTCACAGGGTACTTTTGGTTTACAGTAAATCCAAATGGAAGTGATTTAACAGAGATTGAGGTAAAGATTCAAACAAAAGCAAGTCTAAGGATTTGGAAACATAAGGTTACAGGTAAAAGAAAAATACAGGACACAAAATCAGTACCCTATACTAATTAAGAAGTTGCTTTTCCATCTAATAAGGCATTTCTCATCCAAAGCTTAGTTCTTAGGCTACGTCTACACTGCAGGCTTTTTGCGCAAGAACAGCCATTCTTGCACAAAACCTTGTGGAGCGTCTACACTGCACACGTGTTCTTGTGCAAGTAAATTTACAGTAAAGCATCGGAACAGAGGGCTTCTTGCGCAAGAGTTATTCCTCTCCCCACGAGGACTAAGCCCTCTTGCACAAGAGCTCTTGTGCAAGAAGGCAGTGTGGACGGGCAACAGGAGTTTCTTGTGCAATAAACCCCTATGGCTAAAATGGCCATCAGAGCTTTCTTGCGCAAAAGAGCGTCCACACTGCCATGGATGCTCTTGCGCAAAAGCACATGACAGTGTGGATCTGCTCTTGCGCAAGAACTCTTGTGTAAAACAGTTTTTGTACAAGAAGCCTGCAGTGTAGACATAGCCTTACAGTGCTAATGCAGTCCAAAAAGCTGGGATCCACTTTTCATGAAACTCCCACATCTTGCTGGCACAGACTGTAATGGCTAACCATTTGGGCCATTTTTCTGCTCTTTTACAGTCACTATTGTGAGTTCTCCCAGGCCCTGCTCCTCCTCTTCCTTAGACTCTCCTGGGGTTGTTTTGTTTATCTTTGTAACACAGTCTCCAGCCTGCTTCTAGTTCAGACAATAAACCTAGACTGTCTTCACGTCTGTCTATTATTTTCAGTGTTGATTGAGATAGCTCGGAGGCTCTTCTCATCTCAGGTGACAAGTTTTACTTCAATAGTTTTGAAACCCAATATCCCGCATTACCTAGCACTAAAATCATTTACTGTATAAACATAATAACCAGAATAACTAGCTAGTTCTTAATGTTTGCCAGACACACAACCCCTTTGGTGAAATTTTAAGAAGGTGGTTGACACAGGGTAATATAGCTATCTGCGTCATAGATGCCACTAAGCCACTCAGCCAGAATGATCCATAGACTTCAAAGCATTTTACAAAGGTAAGTAAGTACTAGTCATATTTTTTTCAGACTGGGTGAGAACAGCAGCAAAGTCTGACCCCCTAATCCTACACCCAAAGCCCCTCAAATACTCACTTTTAAAACTGAAAGAACTTCTTTAAAGAGAGAGAGAGATGTAGAGAGACAGAGACAGAGACTGAGAAGAGAGTGCCACCATTTGAAATTTCCCTCTCCCCGGGGTGTGCAATATATGGTCTGCGGGCCAGATCCGGCCTATGGCCTGCCCCGTGGGACCCTGAGGCAGGCTCCTGCCTGCCACAGCCCTCAGCCGCTCAAAGCGGCTGGCCGCTTCATGTGCCTCTCTGTGCCATGCACCAGGGAGTGGGGGAGACTTGGTGTACTGCTCCTGCCCTAGCCTCAGCTTAGTCATTGCATCTTCCATTATCTACTGGGTAAAATAAGCACCTCCCGGACAGAGCCTACATCTGGCTCCCCAACTCCCTGCTCCTGGTCACCACCCTCTCCTGCCCCAAGTCACCACACAAACTGTCTGTACTCCCCCCCCCCCCCAGATTACAACTTCCTCCCAGACTCTGAACCCCTTCTACATTCCTCCGCCAGGCGATAATCCTCTTCTGCACCTATACCCCCTCCCGAACTCTGCACCCTAATCCCCTGCCCCAGGTCACCACCCAAAGCCTTTGAACTCTACCTCCCCCCCATCCCAGGTTACAACTCCCTCTGCCAGACCCTGCCCCCCATTTACTGCCCCAGGTCAGAACCACCCAACCTTCACCCTAACTCCCTCTCAGATGCCACCCTCTCTTGAACCCCAGTGCCCTACCTCAAGCTCCCTTCTGTCCCAGACCCTGCATCCCTCCATAGAAAAGTGCAGTCTTTGATCACTTACCAAAATCTTGGAGTACACCCCCCCCACACACAACAAAAATTATTGCCCATCCCACCCTATCCCCTTCTCTGAAGTCTTAAGTAGAAATCACTGACATCAAAGTCCGGGCTGAGAGGATTTAGTTGGGGTTGATCCTAATTCAAGCAGGAGTTGCACTAGATGACCTCCTGATCTTCTACAGTTGTGTAACATGGAAAGGTAAATGACTTTGGGGGGCATAGGTGAGAATAGAAAAGGTTATGAACAGATGGTTGTCAGCACTAAGCAACATGTGTGGTAGGACATTGCTCAAACACTAGGTCAGTGATGGTAGATACCAGATGAGGCAGACTTTGCATTGTCTTTCAAAGATTCATGAATCCACAGTCTACTCCTCATACATAAAGAAACTGCTTAATGATCTCACATAGCAGTGATGTTTCATTGTAAGTATTATATATAAAGTCCTATGGGAAGCTACAAAGGCAAAAAGTAAAAGTTAGAAAATATTAGTCTTTTAACAATATTAACTGGAAATTGGCATCAGAGATACGAGACTTAGTCTACATTAATGGATTCCATTGTCTTTGGTTAGTGTCCAATGTAAGCTTACTTATAGTGATACTGGAATATTTATCTTTGATCATCAAGATTCAGTCTGATCCCAGGATTTTGTATTTAATGAAATCATAATCAACGAGCTGTGCAAATAATGTTCAATTGAGTGCAATTGATCTGTATGGTAATACAATTGCATCAAGGAAGAGCGAGTGAGAACTTTTGAGCAAAACTTAAGAAAACAACTAAAAAAACAGTCAACTCAATATGAGTTGACCAAATAAAATCAGTCCTAGAGTAATTATAAAATCCAGAAATATCCAAGTTTGCCTAACCTGTTATTAAAAACCTTCAGTGATAGGAATGCACAAACATGCTTTTTTAAGGTGGCCTTTGACTGGAAAGTGGGGGCATTTCATTACAAAAGGAACAGTGCTTCAAAACTCAAGCTGGCATGAAGCCTCACAGAGGAGGAGAGATGTTTGGAGGACCTGCAAAGAGTAGAGGAGAGAGAAGTGGATAGGGTTGCCAGGTGACCGGGTTTGAACCAGACAGTCCAGTATTTGAGCTTTCTGTTCGGGAAACAAATTGAAGAAATATAAATGAGAAAATATAAATGTATTTTAAATATAAATGTATTTTAAATATAAGATGTAATGTAGATTGTGATGTAATGTCAAGTGTGTCCGGTATTTTTGTTGAAACCATCCGGCAACCCTAGAAGTGGAATAGGAGGAAAGGAAAGCCATGCAGGCAGCTGCAGTTGAGTAGACTCACAGTTGATGGCAAGATGCAGGAAGCTGATTCGAAAGATGAAATAATCATAGAATCATAGAACCATAGAGCTAGAAGAGACCTCAGAAGGTCATCAAGTCCAGCCCCCTGCTCTAGGCAGGACCAATCCCAACTAAATCAACCCAGCCAGGGCTTGGTCAAGCCGAGACTTAAACACCTCCAGGGATGAAGACTCCACTACCTCCCTAGGCAACCCATTCCAGTGCTTCACTACCCTCCTAGTGAAATAGTTTTTCCTAATATCCAACCTGGACCTCTCCCACCACAACTTGAGACCATTGCTCCTTGTTCTGCCCTCTGTCACTACTGAGAACAGCCTCTCTCCATCCTCTTTGGAACTCCCCTTCAGGAAGTTGAAGGCTGCTATCAAATCCTCACTCTTCGCTTCTGCAGACTAAACAGACCCAACTCAGCCTCTCCTCATAAGTCATATGCTCCAGCCCCTAATCATTTTGGTTGCCCTCCGCTGGACCCTCTCCAATGCGCCCACATCCTTTTGTAGTGGGGCCCAGAACTGGACACACATCCAGATGTGGCCTCACCAGAGCAATAAAGGGGAATAATGACATCTCTGATCTGCTGGCAATGCTCTCCTAATGCACCCTAATATGCCATTAGCCTTCTTGGCTACAAGGGCACACTGTTGACTCATATCCAGCTTCTCATCCACTGGTCCTTTTCTGCAGAACTACTACTTAACTGGTTGGTCCCCAGCTTATAACTATGCTTGGGATTCTTCCGTCCCAAGTGCAGGACTCTGCACTTGTCCTTGTTGAACTTCATGAGATTTCTTTTGGCCCAATCCTCCAATTTGTCTAAGTCACTCTGGACCCTATCTCTGCCCTCAAGTGTATCTACCTCTCCCCCTAGCTTAGTGTCATCTGCAAACTTGCTGAGGGTGCAATCCATCCCCTCATCCAGGTCATTAATAAAGATATTGAACAAAACCGGTCCTAGAACCGAACCTTGGGCACTCCGCTAGAAACCGACTGCCATCCTGACATCGAGCCGTTGATCACTACCCGCTGGGCCCGGCCTTCTAGCCATCTTTCTATCCATCTTACCGTCCATTTATCCAATCCACATTCCCTTAACTTGCTGGCAAGAATATTGTGGGAGACCGTATCAAAAGCCTTGCTAAAGTCAAGGTATATCACATCCACTGACTTTCCCACGTCCACAGAGCCAGTTACCTCATCATAGAAGCTAATCAGATTGGTCAGGCATGACTTGCCCTTTGTGAATCCATGCTGACTATTCCTAATCACTTTCCTCTCTTCCAAATGCCTCAAAATGGATTCCTTAAGGATCCTTCCATGATTTTTCCAGGAACCAAGGTAAGACTGACCGCCTATAGTTCCCTGGATCGTCCTTCTTCCCTTTTGAAGATGGGCACTACATTTGCCTTTTCCAATCATCCGGATTTCTCCCGATCTCCACGACTTTTCAAAGATAATGGCCAAAGGCTCTCAATGACACTTGCCAACTCCTCAGTACCCTCGGATGCATTAAGTCCGGACCCATGGATTTGTGTACATTTAGCTTTTCTAAATAGTTCCTAACCTGTTCTTTACCCACCATGGGCTGTCCATCTTCATCCCATCTTGCATCACTTAGCAGAAGTCCAGGAGCCGACCTTGTCCGTGAAGACAGAGGCAAAGAAAGCATTGAGTACTTCAGCTTTCCCTACATCATCTGTCACTAGGTTACCTCCTTCATCCAGTAGGGGCCGCACACCCTCTCTGATCACCTTCTTCTTGTTAACATGCCTGTAGAAACCTTTCTTGTTATCCTTCACATCCTTAGCCAGTCGCAATTCCATTTGCGCTTTCGCCTTCCTGATAACTCCCGGCATTCTCGAGCTATACATTTAAACCTCCTGGTCATTTGTCCAAGTTTCTACTTTTGTAAGCTTCCTTTTGTGCTTAAGTTCACCAAGGATTTCCCCGTAAGCCAATCCGGTCTCCTACCATGTTTGCCTCTCTTGCTACGCTGGCCGATGGTTTCTTTCTGTGCCTTCAATAAGGCTTCTTTAAAATACTGCCAGCTGTCCTGGACTCCTTTCCCTTCATGTTAGCATCCCAGGGATTCTGCCCATCAGATCTCTGAGGGAGTCAAAATCTGCTTTTTGAAGTCCAAGGTGTGTATTTTACTACTCTCTTTTCTTCCTTTGGTCAGGATCCTGAAATCTACCATCTCATGATCACTGCTTCCCAGGTTGTCACCCACCTCCACTTCCCTATTAGTTCCTCCCTGTTTGTGAGCAGAAGGTCAAGCTGCGCGACGGCTCCTGGTCGGATCCTTCAGCACTCTCAGGCGCCAAGAAGTGATCCCCAACATTCTCCAAAAACTTCCTGGATTGCCTGTGTACTGCCGTATTGGTTTGCCAACAGATGTCAGGGTGATTAAAGTCCCCACGAGAACCAGGGCCTGCGATCCGAAGCTTCTCTCAGTTGTCCGAAGAAAGCCTCATCTACCTCATCCACCTGATTCGGTGGCCTGTAGCAGACACCAACCACAACATCACTGCTGTTGTTTGCTCCTTTAAACTTAACCCATAGACTCTCAATAGGTTTTTCTCCCTCTTTATACTGGAGTTCAGATCAATCATAGTGCTCTCTTGCATATAGTGCAACTCCTCCAAGGAGCCACAAGAAGCCAAGGAAGGGATCTGAATAGGAATGGTGGGAGGATAAGACTTTAGTAGTTCACATTGCCTACTTCAGACTGATTGTAGGAATGAGGCAAGATGCAAGAAAATCAGGGAGCATAAGCACTGTGCTGAATTCTACATCTGGAATAGAAATATTAAAATACCCAAAACAATAAAATTAGGAAATGTTTTCACAACCACATCAGGCACTCAAGAAAGGGAAAATAGCTTATTGATCCTGTCAATTTCATATCTCAGACGCAAGACTATGTCAGTGAAAATCCCATTTCATAGATGCTGTATATGAATACATTGCTTTGCCCCTAAGCATGCATACTTTGTAGGATGCAGGAAAGTTCTGCAGTTTAAAAAAAACAACAACCATGCCTAATCTATCTGATTCTTTACACTGAAATTTTAACACCCAACAACGTAGTGATGGGATCACATCTAAATAATTGGACTACAGGTCAACTAAATACTAAATGTGAAAGATCTTTTATTAATAATCAGCTGACCAATACAAAAAATAATCAGTACTATGCCAAATTGTGTGGTGTTTTAGATACTGTGATCAAATATCCATGAGGAATTACGGACAGGTGAACAAACACAATATATTTTTTTATTCATAACACACTTGAACAGTTCTCTCACATCACTATATTAAGTCATAGCACTCCACCTACTCCCCAGATGCAGACAACTTTCCACAGCACTGATCTGTAGTGAAAATTGTAATTTGTGGGAAGGTTTGGTGTAGCAATGTCCTATCCTGAAGTGCATCCTGCAGCAAAAACAATTGTTTTTAATTTCCCATATAATGATACAACTTTTTTGGGGGGGGAAGTAGAAAATTATTTTTAAAACAATATAGCATTCCAAGCTCCTATGCTGTGCCTCAGAGAGGTGTAGCACAGAACTTGTAGCCTAGGGGGACTTGGAATCATAGTGGCCTTAAAGCAACTTTTCTTTCTTCTGATCATTGAGTATTCCAGGAACTGGACAAGCCCCCTCAATGTAACTTACAACCCTAGGAAAATGTCCAAATCATGACAGTCTTTATAAGCTGCCCTATGGCTTGTAGTGTTACCTGCAATATCTGCTGCAGCCTCAAGTAGTCAGGAGACAGCCTTATGACTGTCTTCCAGAGCTGCAGCACTAGGGAAACCCTCCTCCAGGCAGATAGTGGCTTTTACCTCTCCTTTATGCTGACCTGGTCTTCTTACCTAGTGTAAAGAGCTGAAGTGGAGACTAAGATCTCACTTACCAGCTGCATGTACAAATAACTCTGTACTCTGTACACAGAACTCTGGGACTGTCAGAGCTACTTAGGAAGCAAAATTAAACCTGAAATGTTTGCTACATCAGAAACATGAAAGGCATTTTTTAAAAATTTATATTTATCAAAGAAAAATGGCTAAGAATTTATGTAACCAAGTGATAAACTCAAACTCACACTGGATACTTTTGATAGCTAAACCCTGCAATCAGTGTCAAACAAAATAAACTGAACTTAAAGACACAGAGAACGTCTTCATAAACAATTTTTTTCCAAAAAAACCTGATCCAAATAAAGGACAACTTGCAGAGAATTCTCCCTAGAGAAATTAAGACTTCCCCTTCCAACAGAGCTGGCATAGGGAATTCATCATGACACATTTTATATCTATCTGAATTTCATAGGCAAATATTCTACTCAAATGAAAAAGTATTGTCTGAGTGTCTTAAATTTAAAATGTTAAAAGACTGATCAGAGGGATGTTAGTTAAGTTGCTGGAGATACACATAATGAGTAAGCCAGTCCCATCAAATGGTGACAACACAATGACCCATTATCCAGGAAATCTAAGATTCAGAGTTGGGTTCTAGGTTTAGACCATCTACCTTAAATCTCCCAATTAGTAATTGCTCTGCCATTGTATAAGGTTGATTGGACAGAAGAGGCCTTCTGAAACTGCTTAGTTTATTCTCAAAGAATGGCTGCCACAAGCCACTTTAGTCCAGTACACTGAGCCTAAGAGAGCAATGTTGGCATCATGCCTGAAGGAACAACTTCATGTCCACATGGCAAGGTGAGATGTCCTTTGTAACAGCTGCTAAGTAGATGATTCAAAGAAGGAAACAGCAGACCAAGAGAACGCAGGAAGGTTGAGACCCACAATAAATTATCGCTGGTACCACTGTGCAGCATGCAGAAATAGTTTTCTCTCCAATGATTTTAAGCTGTGTTGCATCAACATGTCAGAAGAAGTACCTCAGTAGAAAGCACCGCCAACATCTCACGGCAACACATGCCACACTTTGCTGTCACTGCTGAATAGGATTAACACCAGGAATTTAAAATAACTTCTATACTTAGGGATGGGGGGAGGGGAGAGTTTGATTTGGCCTTAAGAAGCTTTGTGTTCTGCTACCACTAAAACAGTAACTAGTGCTATGAAAGCTCTTTTTAATTATTTCAGACACTTGCTGACATTTTACTACACAGTTTTTTTAAGGAATCAATACTAAATCTTTTGCGCTTACAATAGTTGCTTAACATTCATCTTCTTTGAATATTAATTTCAACTTACTCCTAGCTTTTATGCAGCATTTAATAGCTAACATATAAGCATACATGTGAGTTAAAGCATTATGTTCACTCTTTGTACTCCATTAAAAGAAGGTCACTTTAAAAGAAGATAAGGCAAATTCAGCTTATTGATTTCTGCCAGGTGATATTACACAGGTAAGGAAGACCACTCCAACTACAAAGTGATGGTTAAAAAAAGCATGAATAGAACATTAAAAGAAAACCAGCCAATCTCTTTACAAATATATCACTATAGTTATGCCACAAAAACTTGAATGTTACACAATGTATTTCTCTCTAGATGCAATACATCACATGCACAATAAATCAGTCTTTCATTGAGAGTACAGCTGACATCTCACTTCTATATTTCTGGTCTGGGTTCTGATCTCATGTATTGGTATGTTTATGTGCACATAAAACCTGATACAAGTAAGCCTAGTAGCAAAGGGGACAATGTAGAGCAGTGGTTCCCAACCGACAATCAGCAGACCAGTGCTGGGCCATGAATCTCTGGCTGCAGGACCACGGCGGCTGCAGGAGTTGAAGCCAGCTGTTAGCAGCAGTTCTGGGGGCCAAGGCTGGGATACCTATGGTGGACTGGCATGATTTTATTTGCATATTTGCATATTCATTTGCCATCAAAATGTTGGCAAATGAATATGTTACCTGTCCACCAAAATGAATGGGTTTGCTGGTCTCCAGTATTAAAAATTTTGGAAACCACTGATGTAGAGGAACTGTAACAGTGGTGCACATGTAATGATCATGGGTACAAGAACAACTTACTGTTTCTGTACTTATTTTTTGTACCTGCTAATTACTGACCATTGCTTAAAATTATTTTTATTTGTTGACCTCACCTTTGGATATTACCCTTCAAAATATCAGTGAATGATGAAAAGCCAACACCAAAAGAAAGTCAGCCCATAACAGCTGCTACAAAGTAAAGAGACAAATCTCACAGTGTGTTCTCAAGGTCATAGGGATGAGTTCAATCTCACAGTGGTTAGTGAGATTGATGGGCTCGATCCCAGGATGATTAGTGCAACTGATTTCTGCTGGGTTACCACAAGCAAGTAGCTTCTAGATGCCCAGATCTTAAAATACACAGGGCTTTAGGCATCAAGATAGGCAATTGGAATGTTATCCCTCCTCTTGCTATCCAGGCTGAGATTTTTTCTACCCAGTTTCATAGTCTTGGGGTATTCAACGAGCTGGGACAGCACTAAATCTTTTTGGTATTACCCCAGGAGGCAAAGTGATCCATTTGCAAAACTGTATCTGAGGGTGAAGGCAACATACTGCGACTCAGACCTCACAGGCAGCTTGACATATCTATGAGATGTTCCCTTCATGGTGTATTTTGTTTTCTATTTTGAGTCACATTCGTGATTAAAAAACAAATAATACAACAAATCTAGAAAAGGTACAGCAAATGAAATACAGACAATGCTGAGAACCCTTAGGACAGCTTATGCACAGCAGGATTCTGACAAAAGGGATCTGCAGTGACCATACTAATAGCAGCTCAATAATATCTTAAAAGAGGGGCTCTCAACTGTTTTCTTTTTGGGGCACCCACCACGTGCTATAAAAACTCCACGGCCCACCTGTGCCACAGTAACTGTTTTTCTGTATTTAAATGCCAGGGCTGGCAACAAATAGGGCAATTGCATGCCACAGAGTCCCTTGTAAAGTTACATTCCTTAAGTTTCAGAACCATTTAGTGGGTCTTTGGCTTCCTGCCCTGGGCCCCAGAGAGTCAAAGATTGTTAAAATACATTAAGTGTTGGCAGTGTTTCCTTTTCCCAATAAATCCTATTTTTTATGAAAGTAGGTCTTTCGTAAGTGTCCTTCTCAAAGGAAATAAAATGTGTGTTTGAAGCCATTGGGTAGTCTGGTTTGAAGCCCATTAGTATTCATTTTTGCATTCCATTTAATTTGTCATTTATCTAGGAATATCCACATTGGAAAAAACAAAGCACCAGATGATTCCTTAATCCCTTCTCAAATCAATCTGGTAGCAGTAATGTAGCATTCAGATTAAATCCTACTTTGAAGCTCTTGGAAAATGTAAACCATTCAACATACTGATAAAATTAGAATCCACTAGCACCTTGTCTTCAGGACATCCTTCAATGTGTTTTTAACTTGAACCTTGAAGTTATTTGTTCAGGACTCAAGAGCTAGGCATTCTGTTCCTTAATTCAGGTTCATGTACATGATGAAATAAGAGAAAAGGTCAGCTGTGTCAGAATGTCCTTGCACCTGATGAACACAACTGCTCAAACTCCCTGGGATCAGAAAACAATAGAACAAAGGACAAATGCCTGGACACTCTACTTAAAAGTCACCATCTAAGGTGTGTGCAAAAAGAACAGGTCACCCACAGTGAGCACTCTTCATCATGTGAATGATTTTCTAACCTTATCCTGTTATTTGTGGCAGTAATTGGAACTGCTCAAGAAATTTCAGTGTGAAAGTGATCAATTCTGATTTCATTGGGTCTGTAAAATAAGGCAAACTCTCCTCTCCCCTCCCTCCCCCTCCCCCCACCCCCACTTTCCCTTTTTCTGTGCTGGTTTCACTTTTTAACTTTTTACCCACCAGTAGAAGTGATTTTTGGTTAGACCCCTTCCCCCCAAAAAAGTACCAAAGGCTAAAAGTGAAGGAGAGAAACCTCATTTGCTGCAACATATCCTTGTATACTGAATATCAGTCAGATGATCAGTGTTTAAGCTATCTTCAATAGGGATATCATATCACAAGAAGAAGGGTGCCAAATTAGGAAACATTTACCATCCGTGCTGAGATATGCCACAGTGTTGACTCTCCTGACAAAGCAGAATGCATTGCAGCTGATTTCGTTTCTGTGGAGCAAGGGTAGGCAATAATTTTTGATGGGCGGCTACTCCAAGAATTTGGTAAGTGGTTGAGGTCTGCACTCTTCCATTATATTAATGGAAGAGGTGCGGGGTCTGGGATGGAGGTTGGCTGCAGAAGGCAGTTTGTGGGTAAGGGATGGGGTGTGGGATCTGGGCAGGAGTTTGGGTGAAGGAGGGGATTGTGATCTGGGACAAAAGACTGGGGTGAAGGGGGGGTGCAGGATCTGCGAGGGGAGTGTGACCTAGGGTAGGGGTGCAGGGGTTTGGGGTTATAATTTGGGACAGGAGATTAGAGTCAGGGCCTGGGAGGGAGCTGTGACCTGCTGCCTGTCTGCAAACAGATTGGCCAAAAACTGGTCAATGGAAGCTACTGGGGGCTGGAGCAGTGTGGGAAGCCTGGCTCCCCTCCTTCCAGGCTCAGACACGTGGCCTTTAGCCGGCTTTACTGAGTGCCAAGCAGGGGGTGCAGCAGGCAGGGAGTTGGTGGAGGTTCTCACAGGCCAGATTTGGCCTGCAGATCATATTTTGCCCAGTCCTGCTTTAGAGGTTAGCATTGTAGCAGTAGTACTTCAGGGTGCAAAACAATTAAAAAACAACAGCTCCAAAAGTTATCATCACACCTTTAAATTTCAGAACTTGTGCATTGGATAGGGAGTAAATGGAGCAACCACAGGCAAATTCATGACACTCCATCTGCCACCCCAAATGCTAACTTGTGGAAACGATTCTAAATTAGGAGAACAACAGAGTATGTTTAAAAAAAAAAAACTTGATTAAATTGCAGAACTAACTGAATTGCCTAGAAGTTAAGGGTTCATCCTAAGGGTTAAGAATAAAATCTGATATTTAGGTGTTATTTTTCCAATCCACAACCTTGTGGACATACAACTGTCTCAATTCCACCAATGCTACATAGAACACAGACCAGTGGTGTTTAGTAGCTGGAGACAGAGAAAGTCTCATGCGAGGGGACCAAAGCTAAGAAGCCCAATGCAGACAGGAAAGACACTTATGCAATGTGTTAAGAGAAGAGAAGGCTCTTTTCCCCCCTACAAGCTGGTTGCTTGAGGAGAAGACTCCCTCTAGCTCTCTAGTGAGGGAATGGGGATATCCTTGGGTTTTTTCCCTTTATTCCAGCATTTGAGTTTCACTCAGATACTATTTGGGAGAAGAACTGAGGCAGCTCTCACAATGCTATCCCAGTTTAATTAACCCTCTTGTGTTCCTCTTCTCGAGCTGGCTGTGCATAGGCATTACACTTAATTGCACTGAGATTAGCAAGGACTGTACCTTCTGAGGTTGGGGAGGGAGGAGTCAGACTGCAGTGCAAAAGGCACAATCACAGGGGTGGCATTGCCTTTGGGTCTCAGGACCATATGACTTTTAACAGCAGCACCTACAGCCAGTGACTTAGGCTCACAACTGCTGGGGGTTGCTCTTCCTAGAAAGTTTCATATGAAGCAGTGGCGAATTTTTGACCAAAGGCTGATATTGCTTCTCTACTAATAGAATTTAAACATTCTATTAGCAGAGAACCAACATCAGTTATATCTAAATAGCTGCACCTACAACAGAAACACCCAATGCAGCTAATGTAGCCAGAGTGTGGATGGGCCAGTGAGTTAGAGCTGCTAATGAGGGTGGGAAAATCTCTACCATTTTGCCTGCCCTCTATCACACTGGCAGTTTAGCAACTTCAGATTAACAAACTATTTCAGATTGAATCAATGGCATCAGTGAAAACAGACAAGCACGTGAAAACACATTAGGCTGGATTTGATACCACAGGTAAAACTGCACCTCTTTGTATGTCTGGCAACCTGCCCAAGGGAAAGTTCTACCTCCCCCATGCCTTGTGGGTTCTGCCATTGGGAAGCTGCTTGAGACTGTGGAAACCATGCAAGCAGTCCATGCCGGGAAGGTACAGTAGAATAGAACATTGTCTGGCTTTCCTTTCTAGTTCTGCACTTACAAACAGATCTTCTGGAGGATCAGTTCTGTAGGTGAGAGAGAGAAGCCTTCAAGCTACACAGAGCTCTTCCTCAGGTCTGGGGGAAGGTACTCTGAGCATTGCAGCTAAATACAAAATCGAACAAATAGAATATGTGGTAATTGCTTATGGAAAACGAAGCAACCATTTATGGTGAAGTGACTGATTAACACCCCTGCAGTCACAGGATATATTAAGGGGGGGGGGGGGGGGGTCATGGGTTACACCATATTGTTGTAATAAATTCCAGTTTCCTTGTTAAGGCCATGATTTTCAGCGTGCACTAAATGCCCCAATAACAACTAAGTGGGTGAAATCAGACAATCACTGTGTTCTCAAATGAACTCACAAAGGAAAATGATTAAAGACAAAAACACTGTATCAGCTGTGGATGAACGCTCTTCACAAAGCAATCACTTAATATCTAGCCCATCAGTCCTCATCCTCAAAGGAAACTGCACAGCACTTTCAGAAGATGAGCCTGGGGGCTTAAATTCATAACTTTGCTAGAGGTTAAAAATCATGGTCTTAATAAAGACAGTGGATGCTTGGCTTCTTATGTATTATTATTATTTATATATATTAATAGTGGCAATTGATAACCATTTATAATGACAAGGAACAGTCATTTAGCCAGAGAAATAAAAAGAGAATGATGCTATCAAATTGGGAGTGAGGGCACTTGCTTTGGGAAAGGGGGGATGCAAGTTCAAGTCTCTGTTCTAATTAATATTTATAGAGTGGGACAGATTCCAGAGGCCAGACAGCGACACCACCACCGGAATATTCCATAGCCAGGTGACTAGAGTGCTCTCCTGCAGTATGCAAATTTAAATTCAAATCCCTGCTCCACATCACGTGGGGGAGGAGGGAACTAAATTCCAGTGTCCTAACCTCTGGGCTAAAAACTATAAGGAGATTATCCCCATACTTTGCTGGGATTGGGTATGTAGACATGTGCAAAATGGGAGTAAAATTCTACTTCTATCTAATAATCATTTTGCACAAATCTACAGGCATGTCTACAACTAGGAAATTATTTCTAAATAACTAAATTCGACTTAACTCCTGATTTTACAAAATCGAAATAGCGTGTCCCCACTATGGGGAAGTCTCAAAATTAGTCCGAGGCAGGCTCCATTATTGTGGACATGTTACCACAACTTAGAGCCCTAGGAAGCCTGGGGAAGTAATGAGTTTGAGTAACTCTGGGGAATAGTTATTTTGAAAAGCAGCACCAGAGTGTCTACACTAACACTAGTTCAATATAACTATTTCAAAATTAGCGATATTCCCAGAGAAAAACAGGAGTACAGATTTTGAAATAAGCAGCCCATTATTTCAAAGTAACAGGTTTCGTAGTGAGGATGCTCCTCTAATAAATTTGACCTAAGGGGGGTTATTTCGAAGGGCTACATGTCCACATAAGAGGCCAGGAAGCTGAAAATTTGATGTGTCAGCACTGTCTACATATATTTAATGTATATGAATTTATAAAAGTAAACAGGTATAAAACAAGAGAAAGTCATTAGATGTGATCAGCATTCTTTCTGTGAGGAAACAGAGCAGTGATGTGTATTACAGTGCTAAGCTCACTGCCAAAGCTCAACAAGTCATGCAATAAATATAGACCTTAGCAACATTTTTGAAATACTGTCTCACATTCATGCTACCAACCATACACATCCTATTAAAGTTGCTTGAAATTACCTTATTTTTTAAACACAGAAACAGTATCTAACTTCGATAATTTGCTCTAAAATGAACAGTGATTCTATCTGTCTAAAAATAGCTTTCCTACTGAACACACAGCCCATGCCCATGACAGACCAGGAGCAGGTAAGATAATCACTGAGAGGGAAAAACCATCCTGAATAATTACATGAATAAATTAACACAAGCCTCAGAGAACTTCTGACACGGTCTCATATAACAAGCAAGGAGGTTCTCACTAGTTTTCTGCCTTACCCAAATTTCGTTTAAAGTAATACTGAGTTCATAAAAATAACCTTTTAGTAGGTAAATGTCAAGCTAGCAGGTGAGTTGTCTTTATTTTCAAAGCCCCATGGAGAAAGTGCACCACACAATATTTGTTTAGTTTCCTACAACAAAATGAGTAAAGCTAAAGTAAGTGGCTCTAACCAGCTGAGCTACCTGGCCTCCAAAATGTCAAGCTAGCAGATGAGTTATCTTTATTTTAAAAGCTCTATGGAGAAAGAGCACCATGCAATATTCGTTTAGTTTCCTACAACAAAGTGAGCAAAGCTAAAGTAAGTCAGCAAATGTGCCAAAACCAGAAATTGCATGAGCAATCAAATCTTACCATTTTGAAAAAAAAAAGTTGAGATGTGTAAGTTTGAGCAACCTTTGAAAGATTGTTTGCTGTTCTGCCTTTCTAGGTGCTAATATCTCACCCAGACAAGAATGCATAGCTAGATTCACCCCTGGACCCAGAACTATGGAGGACAAATGCCCTCTATTCTGAGCAAACTAAAATCGAGGTGTTGCCTTACCTTTCCCCTCCACTAAACAACAGAGAACTAGCAATTTTGTAGCCAGTAGGAGCAGAAGCAGCAGAAGCAAGGATCTCTGGGGGTACGTCTAGACTATACCCCTCTGTCGACAGAGAGATGTAGATTAGGCACATCGAAATTGCTAATGAATCAGGGATTTAAATATCCCGTGCTTCATTAGCATAAACATGGCCACCACTTTTTTTCGAAACGGAGCTTTTTCGAAAAAAAAAAAAAAAAGGCAGTCTAGATGCGGATCTGTCAAAATAAACCCTTTTTCAACAGATCCTGTAAAAGGAATACTGGATCTGTCGAAAAAGGGTTTATTTTTGACAGATCCGCATCTAGACTGCCAGTTTTTTTTCGAAAAAGCTTCGTTTAGAAAAAAAGCGGCGGCTATGTTTATGTTAATGAAGCGGAGGATATTTAAATCCCTGCTTCATTAGCAATTTCGACATGCCTAATCTGCATCTCTCTGTCGACAGAGAGGTGTAGTCTAGATACAGCCTGGGCATTGAGAGAACTGTCCAATTTTGACGGGACTTCCTCTGTCCTGTGCTGATTGGATGTTTGCTCCAAACCTTCCCACCCTGAAAGTCTCCATCTCAGTTTTACTCCAAACTTGCCTCTTCTACTTTCTCCTCCACTACCCCTTACCTCTTTCCTTCCCTTTTCTTTCCATTTACCCCCTCCCCCCCAACCCATGTGCCTCCCCATGTTCCACACACCACCAAAACTCATGGAACAGCATCTGCTACCACCACTCTGCTTGTTCCCTGACCCTGGCATCTGTCTTGCCTGTTTAGACTGTAAGCTCTTCAGGGTAGGCAGTTTAGCACTCTCCTTTGTACATTTCCTAACATAACTAGGCCCCACTGCTGGCTGGTCCTTAAGCACTATTATAAAAAATACAATCATAATAGTGTGATCACATAATTTGAAATGTGTGGTGCACAAGTTCTAATTTCTCAGTGGTAGAATTTTTGCAGATTTGGAGCATCACAACTAAATTCCAATAATATCCTGAGCACTAATACTTATGTAAAAATCATTTATACGGGGAAGGGGAGCAACAGCTAATGTACGTGGGTCATAAATATATTCATGCTGAATGACTCAGAGAAACACATTTATCACATCAACAAAGGAACACTCAATGTTAAACAGCATTTTACAAATGCTAATCCCACCAACTTTACACACAAATCATATTTTTAAATTTATCACTGTAATGCCTTTTTTTGGAGGAACAAGGAGAGAAAACAAGCTTGTTCCTGAGCTAGAGATAGGAGCCAAAAATACATTTCTCACTTCCTAACTCCAAATTAGGGACTAGATTGCTATCGCAGATCTCCAATTAATTTGGCATTGTGAGGTATTTACAATGAGTGAGTATATACAGGTTTCAGTTCATTCTGTAATTAAATTCCACTTTACAGGACTGAACATCAACTTAGCCAGCCACAGTTGAATATTTGTGACCCTACCTTAAATTATGCCAAAGGATATAAATTAAATACACCTTCTTGTTCAAATTCCTATTGGTTATGCAAAATGCATCAGCAGCTATCCATCTTCCAAACATCAACACGTACAAGAGCTTGAACAGGTTGTGAGATAGTGGTTTCACTTATTAATCATAGCTGAATTATGGGAGGGTCCTTAATGTATACTTTCAGCAAAATTTGTCCTTAAGGGAGATATTTATTTATTTATATATATATATATATATATATATATATATATATATATATATATACATACACACACACACACACACACACACACACACAGTGAAATCTGATTTATATATATAAATCAATCAGATTTCACTGTATTTATTGGCACTCTGGGGATTTTTTTCCTCACATTTTCTCTATTTTTTAAAAAAATATAATTTTTTGGAAATTTCTAGTTTTCTATCTGCTTTGTTGGCTTAAAACATTCTAAAAGTTTGCTGCCCCATGAAGCAGTAGGCTCTGGGACAGAATACACATTTGCATGACTGGGTTCACAACTAATGATGTCCTGTGGAGTGGTCTCTAAGGGTACGGCTACACTAGCTCGTTAGTTCGAGCTAGGTAGGGTAATGAGGGCAGCAGAGTTGCAAATGAAGCTCGGGATTTAAATATCCCGGCTTCATTTGCATGTTCGGCGCCGCCATTTTTAAATCCTTAGTCGAACTCTGTGCCAGCCACACGCGGCACGGACTCAGGTAGTTCAATTAAAGATCCTAATTGAACTACAGTTACTCCTCATTCCACGAGGAGTAATGGTAGTTCGAATTAGGATCTTTAATTTGAACTACCTAGTCCGTGGCGCGTAGCCGCCGGCACGGAGTTCGACTAAGGATTTAAAAATGGCGGTGCCCAGGAACATGCAAATGAAGACCGGGATATTTAAATCCCGGGCTTCATTTGCAACTCCACTTGCCCTCATTACCCTACCTAGATCGAACTAACGAGCTAGTGTAGCCGTACCCTAACTCTCACAGAATCATAGAATACTGGAACTGGAAGGGACTAGGGATGTAAGCAACTAGTTGATTACCCGATAAGCCGGGGGTGGGCAAAAGGGCCTCCATGGGCTGGATCCGGCTTGCCAAGTGGCTTGATCCGGCTCGCGGAGGCCCCTGCTGCTCCCCTCCCCCAGGCCAATCAGGGCTTCGGGGTGGGGGAAAGCATGTGAAGTTTCCCCCGTTCTGCCAGGAGCATGCAGCACTTAGATGTACCACATGCTCCTGGCAGGGCGGGAGGAGACTTTGCGCGCTCTCCCGCCCCCAGTACCTGATTGGCCTGGGGGAGGGGAGCAGCAGGGCTTCCGCAGACTGGATCAACCCGCTTGGCAGGCTGGATGTGGCCTGTGGAGTCCCATTTGCCCACCCCTGATGTAGACTGTTTCTTTATATTATGTTTCAGATACTATTAATGAAAGAATGTGATGGTTTCCTCTGCCCTGCCCCACCCTGCAAGGAGCACTTGGCGCTTCTAAGCACCACATGCTCCTGGCAGGGCAGGAGCAGACTTCGCTGCTCCCCCGCCCCCAAGCCCTGATTGGCCTGGGGGCAGAAGAGAGCGCGCACCAAGTCTCCTCCTACCACCAGGGGGATTGGCACCTGGGGGGGGGGGGGCAAAGACTTCACATGCTCCCTCACCCCAAGACCAATCATGGTCTGTGGGTGGGGAAGCAGGGAAGTATCCTGGCCCTGCCTCTTCCGCTTGAAGTCCCACCCCTTCCAGTGCGGCCCAGGGCCACTTCAAAAATTTCTGAAGTGGCCCCCAGTAAAAAAATTATTGCCCACCCCTGCGATAAGCAAATGTTTATCAGGTAGTTGAGTAGGAACTTAACTAGTTGCTCCCCCTGCCTTGCTGCCTCTATCAGCCTGTGACTCTTGTACATTTCAAAGGAAGAGGCAGAGAGGGGAACTCATGCCAATAGGAGAGGAACCTTTGCTCCCCACTGGCACAGGTTCCCGTTGCCTCTCTCTCTTTGAATTGTACAGGTGCTGCGGCAGCTCATGTATATTTAAGAGGGAGAGAGGCAGAGGGAATCCTCTGCATCTCTCGCTTTGAAATATACAAGAACCACGGGCAGCTCTGGTACATTTCAAAGGGAGAGGCGCAGTAGGACGACAAGCACGCCTTTTATTGACTAATCAAGTAGCTGATGTAAATTCCATTGACTATTCGATTAGCTGATTAATCAAAAATTAACATCCTTAGAAGGGACCTCGAGAGATCATCAAGTCTAGTCGCCTGCCCTCACAGCAGGACAAAGCACTGTCTAAATCATCCCTAATAGATGTTTATCTAACCTGCTCTTTAATATCTCCAGTGATGGAACTTCCAGAATCTCCCTAGGCAACTTATTCCAGTGTTTAACCATCCTGACAGTTAGGAAGTTTTTCCTAATGTCCAACCTAAACCTCCCTTGCTGCAGTTTAAGCCCATTGCTTCTTGTCCTATCATCAGAGGCCAAAGAGAACAATTTTCCCCCTCCTCCCTGTGACACCCTTTTAGACACCTGAAAACAGCTATCATGTCCCCACTCAGTCTTCTCTTTTCCAAACTAAACAAACCCATATCCTTCAGCCTTGCCTCATAGCTCATGTTTTCTAGACCTTTCCTCATTCTTGTTGCTCTTCTCTGGACCTTCTCCAATTTCTCCACATCTTTCTTGAAATGCGGTGCCCAGAACTGGACACAATACTCCAACTGAGGCCTAATCAGTGAAGAGTAGAGTGGAAGAATGACTTCTCGTGTCTTGCTCACCATACTCCTGTTAATGCATCCCAGAATCATGTTTGCTTTTTTTGCAAGTGTCACACTGGTGACTCATATTTAGCCTGTGGTCCACTATGATCCCTAGATCCCTTTCTGCAGTACTCCTTCCTAGACAGTCACTATATATTCTGTACGTGTGAACTTTGAATTTCTCAGATACCAAAGCCACAGATCTGACTTAAGAAAATGCCATACTTAAGTCCAAAAGGGACCCAGTTTAGAATAAACTGTGTGACCGAAAATATCAGGCATGAGGGTTTCTCAGAATTTTTGTATGTAAAATTGGGAGGGCTCTGCTCTGGTCCTTGATAAGAACAGGGGGTACACACAATATATCATCTCCTTTGTAATGTGATACAGTTTCCCTAGTCTAAATCAAGAAAATTGCCAGCCATTAGCCTCCCAAGAATATGTGCTAACTGCAATAAGAGACTGTATGCTGATAGATTGGCCTGAGACTTAACACATAAAAGCAACCCTATGGGATTCATCCTAGACAACATAATAAAGACTGGGCTGTTTAGGAAGTAGAGACAAGTGTAATTAATGAATCGTAATTATGTGTGGTTTCCTGCTATGTTCCATATTTCAGTAGGAAGTTGTAATTATATTTTTTGTACTCCTGGAATAGCCAACCTGTGTATATGCAAATATTGAGCTAAGAGAAGAATAGCTTCAGGTCCAGTCCCCTGCCTTCACCACAGGACCAAGCACAAGGCTAAAGATTATTATGTTAAACTTAAAAAACAACAAAAGGTCTGGTAGCACTTTATAGACTTACAAAACATGTAGATGGTATTGGGCCCCAAAAAGCAGCATGGGAGTGGGGGCTCCTACTTTGTGAATCTTTCTCGAGCTTGGGAGTGAGTTAGGTGCCAAACTACTGGGCAGTGTGAGGACTTAGTGTGCATGTCCAGCCACCAAAATTTACACCAGAAGAGGCCTTTAATAGAGGAAACTCAGAAATCTAGGAACTTTAGGTGCTTACAAAACTAGGTGCCAGATGAGCAGGTGTTCTGTGAATGCAAGCAGGGCCTAAATGTTGGAGTTAATCATTTCCAGTGGTAAAATGTCTATGTGCCCAGATGAATCCCACTCTCAGGTTCTGTGCAGCATCCGAACAAGGAAAAGCACAGTAAAAGGGCTTGGGAGACTTCAATCCTGAGGAGCAGAAATGCTCAAATTGGAGTTCCCTCTGCTTAGAAGTGCTGCTTTGAGGTCCATTTGGGAACATGCTTTCCCCACTTGCTACACTAGAGACCAGACATCTAACACCTTATGGGCATGATGCAAAGTGCAACTTCTTTTTAGATGGGATAGAAGTAGGAGTCTAAGGAGACCATTATGAGATGGTTTATTATGATTGGAGGTGCAGCAGGGTAACCAGTTAGCCTATTAAAGAAAAATATGAAGGCAGTATGTGGTCTATTTAGGTAGAAAGATTTCCTACCTACGGCTTATGATAATGCAAACAAAGTGAAACACATTTAAAAGTTTGTCTATTTCTCTACTTGTGTGAGAGTATGTTTGCACTGCAGGGTTTTTCTGGAAAAACAGCTGTTTTTCCAGAAAACCTACACTTATGTCCACACTGCAATTGCGTTCTTTTGACAGAAAGTCAAAAGAATGAAGAGGTTTTTCTGACAGAGGTGAACCTCTTTCTATGAGGAAGAAGTCTTTTTCTGAAAGAGCTCTTTCGGAAAAAGGTGTGTGTGGACGCGGAAGAGGCTTTTTTTTTTTTGAAAGAAGAGGCCTGCAGGAAATAACACAGGTGCCCTGGTGGCCACTCTGTCCAAAATAATCAGAACTCTATAGTTCCTGTTTCCTGCCAGCTCTTAAAGCTGCAGGCACCTTGGACAAACCCTTGTGGCAGGAAGCCGGCCCTAGGAACAGCACCTGACCGCACAGCTCTCCCTTCCATAGGCATTGCACCCACGGTGGAGCCACAAGCCCTCCGATACCCCCCTGACCCTCACAACACCAGGGCTCCCAGGACCCAGCCAGGGCCAGCAAATGGCGTGTGCCCTCCTGGTCTGGAGCAGAGTTTCTGTCCCTCCTCGAGCTGTGGGGAGAGGAGGAGACCCTTCAGGATCTCTGCTCCCAGCGCAGAAATGCCGATATCTATGGCCACATGGCAGAGGCCCTGGCAGAGAGGGGACACCCCCTCCCCCTGGACTTTAGAACAAGTCTGGAGTAAGGTGAAGGAGCTCCGCCAGGGCTACACAAGGACCAGGGAGCGCAGCTGTCGCTCCAGGGCAGGACCCCACCACTCCTGCCCCTACTACCAGGAGCTCCACCCACGGTGGTGGACTCGGGGCTCAAGACGCCCATCGTTGCCTGCCCAGAGCTCACTGCAGAGGAGGATGAGAATGACGAGGGACAACAGGTTCAGGAAGAGGACACGGCCAGTACAGTCATCCTCACCCTCAAGCTGGTACCCCAGGGCCTGGACGTGTCACAGGCATCCTCTGACAGCGGGGGAGCGGGGATCATCAGGTGAGTGCTCTCAGTTTTCCACACTCACAGAGTGGGGGAGGCAGGCACAGAGGGGATGGGGTTTGATCGTCGCTCGGCCTTCTCGGCCTGGACATCATGCTGCAGTTGGTGCACTTGGAAGCACATGCAGTTCCAGTGTGTGCCATGCGGCTTCAAAAGGCAGCCTCGGAGCACCCCCGGGATCATGCTCACAAGCTCAGAGGAGGCCACACACTTCTGACCCCAGGGGGAGGGACGACCTCCCACCACCAGCCACCGCTGGAAGCAAGCTGGGCACAAGGGTGCAGGCACAACCCCACACAGACCGAGGAGTGCTGCACATGGCATGTGGGCATGTCTGCACACGCGAGGCACCACCCACTCCTGTGGACAGCGCTGCCAGGCACAGGTGTGTGTGCGAGACCCATGGAAGGCCCAGCTGCTCCAGGCCCCTCTCCCACCCATGGGATCCCACTGTGGCCGGACACTTTCCTTGCTTGCTTGTCTGTGGCGGGGAAGGGGGGAGGGAGGAGGAAGCGAGATGCATGGTCCCCTTGTCACCTCGGGGCCCCTGTGAGGCAGGGTCTGCTGTGCAGCCCACACATGGCCTTACTCCCGGGACATCCCCATACTCTGGCCCAAGGACTGGTCGCTGCTCACAGAGGAGGGTATGGCCTCAAGGACAGTATCTGCATGGATGACCTCTCCCTGTTTGTGTTCTCCACAGCTGGACCAACCGTTGCTGAGGGGCAATCCACGCCAGCTGAGGCAGCCGCCCGACCCCGGGGGAGCCACAAGCGCATGAGGACGCACAAGGACCTCCTAAGGCAGCATGTGGGTGTCCTGTGTGACATGCAGCAGACCCTGGTGCAGAAGGTCCAGGAGGCCACTGAGTGGTGGAGCCGCATGTGGGACCAGCTTGTGTGGCAGGGCGACAACATGAGTGCCATGATGCAGGAAATGATGGCACACCCAGTTGCTGTCCCTGCTTCAGCCTCCCACCCTGCTATGCCCATTTCCCCTCTGTCTGACCCCCAAGAGATACCTCTGCTCCCTCCCCAAGTGTAGCCTCTGCCACCTTCCCCATACTACACCTATGCCCCTTCCCCTTGTCCTCCCTGCCATCTCTGACCCTACTCTAGCCCCTCCTCCTGCCCATCCCCCTGTTGTCCCAGGCCCACCAGCCAAGGTCCATGGATCCGAGGTAGTACTTCCAGCTGCCCCACACACCACTACCAGCCTTGAGCCCCATCCTTCCTCCCCACTCCAGGTTCTCAGCCCCCATCCTCCCCAGTTTATTTTATTCAAAGAAAAATACAAAGTTTGTTTTGCTGAAATCAAAACAGGTGTGTTTATTGAGACTGAAGGGAAGGGGGGAAAGGGGGTTGTGGTGGGAAAGAGATAGTGGAGCAAGGCACAGGCCACTAGTGGGGAGGCCCTGGGGAGAGTTACTGGGGTCCTTGAGAGAAACTCTCCCTCAGGGCCTCCCGGATGCGCACCCCCAACTGATGTGCCTGGTGGATGGAAGCTGTGCGCAGATAATCAAAGGCCCTCCCTTTGCGGCAGGCCTCTGCCCCCCATCCCAGTAGGAAGGCCTCCCCTTTCCTCTCCACAATGATGTGGAGGACACAACATGCTGACACCACCTGGGGGATGTTGTGCTCCCCCAGGTTGAGGCGGGTCAGGAGGCACCAGAACTGCACCTTGAGGTGCCTGAAGGCACACTCGACCTGCATTCAGGCCTGGCTGAGGTAGGCTTTGAATTGGTCCCTGCTGGGGTCCTGGTGGTCAGTGTATGGTTTCATAAGCCACAGCATGAGGGGGTAGGCCATGTCTCCCATGATGCACAGTGGCATGTGCATGTCCCCAATGCTAAATTCACGCTGGGGGAAGAATGTGCCAGCCTCCAGCTTCCCATAGAGGCTTCAGTTTCTGAAAATGCGGGCGTCATGCACGTTAAGTGCGTCTCTCAGCTAGCCTTAGGCAACAGCATTCGGAAGCAACTCTAATGCCCTGCCTGAACTGGCTTTATATGCGAGATAGCATCCAATCAATGTGGATGCTATCTTTCAAAAAAGCAGATCGCTTTTTCGATGCACTTTTTCTGTGTAGACGCTCTTTTTCGAAAAAAGTTTTTTCCAGAAGATCTCTTCTGAAAAAGCTTCTTCCAAAAGAAGCTTGCAGTCTAGACATAGCCTGAGAAAATGAAAGCTTAGTATGTCAAAAGGCTAGAACACATTCTGGATCAGGTGCATCCTGGAGGTGAATGCCTGGCTGTGAAGAAGGTGTCACCAGGAGGGATTTGGCTTCCTTGACCAAGGGATCCTGTTCCAAGAAGAACTGCTAATCAGGAATGGGGTTCACCTTTTGAGGAAGGGGAAGACTGTATTTGTATGCACACTGGCTAACCTAGTGAGGAAGGCTTTAAATTAGGTTTGATGGGGGCAGGTGACCAAAGCTCACAGGTACGTGAAAAACATGGAGACCAGGGAGATGTATCAGAAATGGTAGGGAGCATGGGCTATAATAGCAGAGATAAAGGAAGGACAAGGCAGAACTGGGAGGCAAAATCAAATGAGAATCTTAGATGTCTATATAAATGCAAGAAGTATAGGGAATAAGCAGGAAAAACTTGAAGTGCTAATAAATAATCACAACTGTGACATAGTTGGTATCATAGAGACCTGGTGGGATAATACACACAATTGGAATCCTGGTATAGAAGAGTACAGCTTACTCAGGAAATATAGGCTGGGAAAAATGGGGGAGGTGTTGCCTTATATATTAAAAATATATACACTTGAACTCAGGTGGAGATGAATGTAGGGGACAGACTTGTTGAAAGTCTCCGAGTTACGTTAAAAGAAGTAAAAAATAAGGGTGATGTCATGTTAGGCATTTACTAAAGACCACCTACCCATGCAGAAGAGGTGGATGAGGCTCTTTTTAAACAAGTAACAAAATCATCCAAAGCACAGGATTTGGTGATGATGGGGGACTTCAACTATCCAGTCATATGTTGGGAAACTAACACAGCAGGGCACAGATTATCCAACAAGTTCTTGGACTGCATTGGAGACAATTATTTTATTTCAGAAGGTTGAGAAACCTTCTATGGAGAAAGCTATTCTAGATTTGATTTTAACAAATAGGGAGGAAATTTGAAAATTTGAAAATGGCAGGCAGCTTGGGTGAAAGTGATCATGAAAACATATCCTCATGATATTAAGGAATGGTAGAAGGGAGAACAGCAAAATAGAGACAATGGATTTCAGGAAGGCAGATTTTAGTAAACTCAGAGAGCTGGTAGGTAAGGTCCCATGGGAAACAAGATTAAGAGGAAAAACAAACAAGGAAAGTTGGCAGTTTTTCAAAGGAACATTATTAAGGGCCCAAAAGCAAACTATTCCATTGCATAGGAAAGATAGAAAGTATGGCAAAAGACTGCCTTGGCTTAACCAAGAGATCTTGCATGATCTAAAAATAAAAAAGGAGTCATATAAAAAGTGGAAACTAGGTCAAATTACTAAGGATGAATATAAGCAAACAACACACGTATGCAGGGGCAAGATTAGAAAGGCAAAGGTACAAAATGAGCTCAATCTAGCTAGAGACATAAAGGGTAACAAGAAGATATTCTACAAGTATATTAGAAGCAAGAGGAAGACCAAGGACAGGGTAGGCCCATTGCTCAGTGAGGAGGGAGAAATGATAATGGAAAAGGCAGCGGTGCTTAATGACTTCTTTGTTTGGTCTTCACCAAGAAGTTTGATGTTGACGGGATGCCTAACATAGTGAATGTTAGTGGAAATGGGTAGGTTTAGAAGTTAAAATAAAAAAAGAACAAGTTAAAAATTACTTAGAAAAGTGAGATGTTTGCAAGTCACCAGGGCCTGTTGAAATGCATCCTAGAATACTCAAGAAGCTGATAGGGGAGGTATCTGAGCCTTTGGTCATCATCCTTGAAAAATCACAGATGTCAGGAGAGATTCCAGAAGTCTGGAAAAGGACAAATATAGTGCCCATCTATAAAAAGAGAAATAAGAACAAGCCAGGAAACTACAGAGCAGTCAGTTTAACCTCTGTGCCAGGAAAGATAATGGAGCAAGTAATTAAGGAATTCATCTGCAAACACCTGGAAGATAATAAGGTGATAGGTAACAGCCAACATGGATTTGTAAAGAAAAAATCATGTCAAACCAGTGTACTAACTTACTTTGCTAGGATAACAAGTCTTGTGGATAAGGGGGAAGCGCTGGACGTGGTATACCTAGACTTTAGTAAGACATTTGATACGGTCTCGCATGACTTTCTTATGAATAAACTAGGCAAATACAACTTAGATGGGGCTACTATAAGGTGGATACATAATTGGCAGGATAACGTTCTCAGAGAGTAGTTATTAACATTTCACAGTCATGCTGGAAGGGCATAAAAAGTGGTTCCACAGTGGGTCTGTTTTGGGACTGGTTCTGTTCAATATCTTTATCAACGATTTAGATATTGGCATAGAGAGTACGCTTATTACATTTGCAGATGATACCAAGCTGGGAGGGGTTGCAACTGCTTTGGGGGATAGGGTCATAATTCAAAATGATCTGGACAAACTGGAGAAATGGTCTCACAGTTTATTTAGTTAAAATATCTCACAGTTTGCAGAAAGTCACCAAATACTCAAATTTAATCTGGCACAGCTGGATAAAATGGTCTCAGAAGATGATACATCCAGTAGACTTTTACATTAATCGATATTAAAAACTACAATTCTGCATAGAAACCAGGGCCGGCCCACAACATTTTGGCATCTGAGGCGGGGAGCTCAAATGATGCCCCCATGCCCCTTTGCTTGGGCCAAAACTTTGAAAGGTCTCAATTCTGCCTTCTTCCTGTTCTACTCCTCTCATGGTACTGCAGAGAGAATACATATGCACCAGCAGCAGACACAATTTTCTACACTCTGGGTCCTAGTGGCACCCTCCACAGTCTGGCACCTGAGGCGGTCGCCTCAGTTCACCTCATGGTAAGGCCAGCCCTGATAGAAACTGTCAAACTTTTAGCCAATTGAAACAAAAACAGGCACAAACAATTAAAACTCAGCCTGTGAATTACTAATGTCTTCCCTTTCACAATCTTCCATTTTCTCTGGTTTTGTCCCAGTTTATGGTGTCGAATTTACCACAATAATCTCTTAGCAGCCAACATTTGTTTCCCTGAATAAAAACCTGAATAGTACATATAATGGTCATTAAAGACTTCAGTATTCTCTTGTCTCTTTCTGTTGTATAGTGCATGTTCTGGTTTTTATCTTCTTCTCTTCCACTGTTGCCTTATATTTTTTCTAAATTTTGCTCCGATGAGCATTCCTTCCCATTCCATGGCAAATTTTAATTACTATACTAATGTCTGGCTTTCATTTATTTCTCAGTCTGTTTTTTTTTTAACTTTGGTAAGTTACACTCTGGTTCAATACGAAAGGGTATGTCTACATTGCAGAGTTTTTCCGGAAAAACTACTCTTACATCCACACTGCAATTGTGTTCTTTCGATAGAAAGTTGAAAGAACGCAGGGGTTTTTCCGACAATGGTAAACTTTTTTCTATGAGGAAGAAGCCTTTTTCCAAAGGCATGTGTGGATAGGAAAAAGCACAGGTGCCCTGGTGGCCACTCCATCCATAATAATCCTAACTTAAATGTGACATAGTGTCCAATCAATGTGGACGCTATCTTTTGAAAAAGCAGATCACTTTTTTGATGTGCTTTTGCTGTGTGGACACTCTCTTCTGGAAAAGCTTCTTCCAAAAGAAGCCTGGAGTCTAGACGTAGCCTAAACTTCTGTATTAAAATAATTTTTATTTAAATAATTGTATTTACATTACTGTTCTGACTTCTAATTATTCAAAGTACCTTTGAGAGGATTTAGAAATGGGGAAAAACTCACATTACAATATTTTAACGGAAACACATGGGAGTATCTCAACTGGTTATTTAAGATATGGCTCTGTTATGGCTTTGTTAGCTTTGATTGTTGGTCTCTGTTATGTGGCACCAAATAACTGATCTATTTTATTATGTTGTTGATTTTTGCTCCTTACTCACTCTGTTTGCATATTTTAATAAAGTGATGTAAGGCTTTCATGGATTATCATAATTAAAATTGAAATAAACCCACACTTGTTCAGAGGCCACTGTCTATATCTGCCATTTGACAACAAAAACAGCAGGGAGGGTGGTGCAAGGGATGGGCAAGACAGCCTCCACAGGCCAGATCCAGGCTGCCAAGCAGGTTGATCCAGCCCACAGGTGCCCTGCCACTCCCCTGCCTCCAGGCCAATCAAGACCTGTGGGTAGGGGAGAGTGCACAAAGTCTCCTCCCCCCACCAGGGCAGGCAGCACCAGAGAACTGGCAGACAGCCTATCATGGTCTGTGGGTGGGGAAGCATGAGAAGTCTCCTGACCTCAGCCCTTTCGCCCAAGGCACTGCTCCTTCCGGGGCGGCCCAGGGCCACTTCAGGAATTTGTGAAGTGGCCCCTCCCTTTAAAAATTATCGCCCATGCCTGCTATATATCTTAGCAAGAGGACAGTTACCATGACATGAAAGTTGGCTTCTGAAATTAATATATGTTTAAACTACATATTGATTCAAAGTTTGAGTCTTAAATGGTTTCAGCTTTCACCAGTCTGATTTCTATGAGACTGATACATGAGATAATTACTTTACAGCAGCTGACAATCTTATTCTCCGGTGTGGTAACACCATCACTGAAATGTAGCATCTCTTGGAGGTGCTGCTTCAGACATGACAGCACAGATATTACCAAGGCAACAGCTGCTTCTCAAGATGAATGTAAAAGTGAACAAGGTAACACATGCATCAGTATTAAAGACACCTCTGTTTTTATATTTCAGGATCTTAACCTCTGAAAAACTCTCTCACATGATTTCTCATGTAAATAATTAATACATTAATTACTATTTAAAAGGAGTGGATAGTTTTGCTATTCTCTGAAGGAAAAAAAAGTGTTGCATAAATTAAATTTGTGCACCTTGCATAAAATTATAGATGAAAAATGTCTATATATGAGTTTCTGAAAGGGACATATTTGATATTTTACCAGTTAATACATCACATCGTAACAGCATTCTTTCCACCTTCATAAGGTATCATTATGCTTGAGGCAGGCTCACAGACTCGTATTGCATGGAAAGTTATACAACTATCAACACTGTTTCTAATATTGTCTTACCCACTGACAGATAGCTGGGTGCTCCTTGCATTCTGCAGCACCATGTTATGAAAAACTATAATATTTTAGTGAAAATTAATTTGAGCTCAAGGAGGGACATATTTATATTTTCCTCATAAAAAAGTGCTTTCATAGGTTTTAAAAGAAAGCCTGAATTGTAGCTTTCCAATGCAATAAAACCATATTTTACTGCAAGAAATTCTTTAAGAATAATGAGAACAAGGATCCACACTGCATCCACAGTTAGGAAACACCAGATCAATGAAAAAGTAAAGAAGAGTCTAAAGGAGACATGTAACTGACAAAATATATGTTCTCTTGGCAGATGATATTATATTAATCAGTATGCTCTATCAAACTCTTATTTAATATGAGATTAGATATTTAATATCCAGAATTTAAAAAGAACAGGAAAGTGTATATACAACAGCGTCAATGAGGGTTGAATTACATTTGCTTTGTCTAACCTAGGTGACATAATTTCAAGAGCTTTAGACCAGCCTCAAACAGTCACTTTCAATTTAAGTGTCTCTTCCTAGCAGTGTGTAGGCACTCAATCAAATATTAATATGGGGAAAGTGTAGCAGACAAAATTCTTTACCAGTTACACCTTATAACCTTCCTAATATGACATTGTGCAAATGGACTCAGGTCAGATGACATTGTACCATATTAAAATTTAGGGTTAACTTTCAGGTGAAATTTTTTTTACATATATTCCACACATCGTGACAATAAATTCTGTGCTGTAACTCTGAGGCAGTACTTGTTCATTAGCTCTGCGCATGGAGAGTAATTCCCACACTGGAGCGTTTAATGGAAAGCAAGCAGCCAGGGTTCATGCAGGGTTCCACAATCCATGTGGGGAATCTGCAGCTTTAGACAGTGTGAAAATATCCTTTGGGTGACCTGCTTGTAGAGGAAGCTCAAGCAGCATGGTGTCACTGAACACAGGCTGGCTAAAACTTGGGGCTACAGAGCCACATGCTTCTGTACCAATGGCCCTCAAGGGATCAAAAGCATCCAAGGATGTAACTTGTTATTCATTGTAAGAAAGAAAACCCCACAGGATGGGATGACTATACACAACCATTTTGGCAATGTTCTAGGCTTTAAATCCTATTCCAGATGCATATGGAACTCATGTCCATATGAGCAAACTCCATTTTGACTGTTTTTTTTTCATTCCACAGCAAAAGAAGATCCTATAGAATGTCTTTTTAATTGTGTTGTATGCAAATGACAGTTAAGAGGAATGTCTCTAAGCTTTAGTTAAAGGGATGAGTTCCATCCAGGTCCCCCAGCTAACCATGGCTTGGATCTTACCATCCACCATACTCATAGGAGGGTTAAAGTGGCTAATGAGAATGTGGAGAGGGGTTTGGCTCCTGCAGTACCAATCAGAAGAGTCCCGAAACCTCCTCCCGTGTTCTATTCCTTTTGCTACTACTTCCTTTTAAGGCCTTTACTAGATCATTTATCTGGTCCCTGGATGCCTTCCCTATAGAGCCCTGCACTGAAAATCTGCCACAAGAAAGCAACAACAATTTACTTGGTTGCCTCCCCCCCAACCCATCCCAAGCCAGTTCTCAGACATCTTCCAGGGCCTCTTGCCTAATGGTCCTGATAGGTGAATGGTTTTTGTAGGAGAAAGCACCCATTATCCATGTCAAATCAACAAGGGGTGCCAACCCTTGCATTGTCCTTGACCCAGGAACCACAAAAACCACACTTCATGGTGTGCTATATAAGTGACTCACACTCTGGAACCTTGAATTTACAGAACTCATTAACTGAAAACAAAACAAACATCTCGTGTGCCTGGAACCAGACTCTCCATTCCCCTGACCACATCTTATCCTGAGGTTCCAGAGAGCTAGCAGCGTCTCCTCAGGTTCACTTCTAGCCCTGGTGCAAGCTCACGAAATCTGTCAAACTGGAAATGAGACAAAGCACCTGCTATGCCATTAACTATGCCCAGCATGTGTTTAGAAGAAAAATAGACATTGAGGGTTACACTTTGTAAAACAAATGCCCTCACTGAATTCATAACCCTGTGCAATCTGGACATCTGGAGACTGGTAACTTGTGACACTGCCAATGTGTCAAGGGGCTTCATTCCTTCTCCAGGTTCCCCCACCCAAACAGGGTGGCTGCCCTGTCTGCCCATTTCCTCTCACCCAAACTTGGGCCCTTGCTAGACTTACCCTGTCACTCTGCCTAGACCTCTCACACGCAGAAGCCTGGAGCTGCTGCAGTATCTACAAGTTAGCTTGCAGCAATTGTGTAATGCCATCAATGCCCCCCACCAGGGTTACAATGTCCCTCCCCCCGCCTGGGCTCAGGGTATTTACTACACTGCTGGGCCCACTCCTGAGACTCTCATTGAGACTCTGGTTGTGTGGTGGGCCTTCACCTCACTTTGCAACTGCCACCCATTGGGAATCTGGGAGGCCTGGTAGCACCTGCACCAAACATCCCACCAAACTCTGTCTGGGTAAGATCACACTCACCCCTGGAAACAGACTTACCCCCACCCAATGTCCCCTTTAATCTTTCCATCCATGTGAAGAACAATTTGATATGCACTGAGGCATGTGCGAATGTGCATCACTACCAGAAACAAAACCTAGCTGTGGGCACTCTGCTAATTAGCTGGACAGTATCTGAATCTTTCCTGAGCAGCTGCAGAAGTTACAGAGGACGCTGCCCCCATTCTATATGTTCAGGGGAGAAAGATGTCCTAGTTCTGTGTGGTCCTGTGCACTTTTGAAGCCCCAGGGCATGTCTACACTACAGAGAATATTGACCCTCTGGACGTTGATTTTCTAGCGTTCGATTTAGCAGGTCTAATATAGACCCATGAATCGAACACTGAGGGCAGCCTCTACTAGCATCTGGTACTCCTCATTCTGCGAGGAGTAAGGGAAGCTGTCAGGAGAGTGCACTCCCGTCGGCTTCCTGCAGCGTGGATGCCGTGGTGGCTTGGCTTAAGGCAAGCCAAATCCAGCTACACATTTTGCATAGCTGGAGTTGTGTACTTTAAGCCAGCCTGCCAGTTCTAGTATAGACCAGGCCCCAGAGAGCTGTGGAAACAACCTCAGCAACATCCTCACTAAGCACATGCTGTACAGCACCGCTGGCTGGCCCATTAACCCACACTGCCTCTTCTCTTGCATGCGTGTAGCGGGGCTGACAGCCACCACATGCCCCAGAGCAATGAGTGGGGAGCTGGATCTGCAAGGCCTCGGGCAGAAGGGTGGGACTGGCAGCAACCAGCCCTCAGTGTTGCCCGGATCATGGTATGCGCTCCCTCCCTCTGAGCCTCAGAACCGCATGGAGCACCAGAGCAGAGCTATGACAGCCATTCAAAGGGAGCCAGGGCTCCGGCCGCTGCTGATGGCCAAGTGCCTCGGTCCTCTTAAAATCGCTGGGCCTGGAGCAATTGCCTCTTTAGTTCCTTCTCTCCCAGCAGCAGGCCTGAAGGTGTCGATACTTCACCTCAACCAACCACCTCCCTCAGTCCTTGAGGCTGCTTGGGATTATTCATCCCACCACTCGGGCCCTTTAGCAGCCCCCATCCTGCTAAGCACCTCACACTCCTGCTGCGTACTGCTTCCCTTGGGTCCCCCTGCAGCCCTTGGGCTCCATGAGGACTGCCTGATGCTGCACCTGCTGCTTCTGGTTGTTCCCATTCCAGTGAAGTTGCAGACCCCTGAGCAGTGTCCTGCTCACAGCCATAAAAAATTGCACCTGGATCCCCCTCCACGCACAATGAAGCTGTTAAACTACCTCACCTCCCTTTACCCCTTCCTCTCCCCTGTGATTGTTTGAAATGTGACCTGCTTCTGCTAATTCACCCTTCCTCATTACAGCTACCACCTCTGCCGTCCCTTCCCAGTGCTTTGAAAAGCATGCTGTCTCACAATTCTGCCTCTGCTGCTCCTGGCTGCTGCTGGCTTTGTGTGCTGTGTGGAACAAAGATGCTTCCCCTGCCCAGTGCTTGTCCTTTATACATTTGGGACCTGATATTCCTGAGGACATGAGTCAGTGCTGCAAACTGCCTGCTCTTTGCACCTTACTCCTCCTACCCTGAGCTATAAAGCAGAGAAGTCCGTCTCCCATAAGCCCAGAGAACCCTTCCCCGTGCTTAATTGTTGTGCAATCTAGGTATGAGGAATAATGTCCCTCTTGTGTTTCATAGCTTGGGGTATGTCTACACTAGCCCCCTAGATCGATCTAGGGAGGCTAATGAGGGTGACCGAAATTGCAAATCAAGCCCGGGATTTAAATATCCCACGTTTGATTTTCATGTTCCCGGCTGATCGCCATTTTTGAAATTGACTAGCCGAGTAACTGCCAGCGTCTGCGCGTATGGTGGAAACGAGATTCGATTTAAAGCCTAACTCGAATTAGCTGGTATTCCTCCTGCAATGAGGTTTACCAGCTAATTCGATTTAGGGCTTTAAATCGAATCATTCACTGCCACGTGTAGACGCCGGCAGTTACTCGAGCTAGTCAATTTCTAAAATGGCGACCGGCCAGGAACATGCAAATCAAGCGCAGGATATTTAAATCCCGAGCTTGATTTGCAATTTCGGTCACCCTCATTAGCCTCCCTAGATCTATCTAGGGGGCTAGTGTAGACGTACCCTAGCAGAAAAAGCCATTGACAATTCCATTGAAGTATACCTAGGCCAGGCTTTCACCTGGTTAAACTGGCAAAGTTCCATTTCAGTCCATGAAGTTCTACTGACTACAACTGCAGATCTGGTCTGTAGAGTTCCACAAATATTTAACGGGTGTACTGAGTAATGAATCTCAAAAGCATTGCCATATTTGTAAATTAGCATGTACTGTATCACACCAAGGTCTTCTCCTCGGTTTCCTTATTGCATTGTTTCTCCTATAGTACATCATGATATGTAAACATGTGGTCCTTTTAGAACTTGTTGCTTATTTTTGATAGTTTACCTGATAAATCAGTACTAAGCTGATGAAATCTTTATCACAGTTGCCAGCGCTTGACCAATACTGATACCAGATAACTGAAAAGCAACATGTGTACATGTATGAAGGATGTATGTAAGACAAACACATATCATTTCCTGAGGCCTCTTTTCCTTGAAAAAGCTTATAATACCTCTTTACATGATACAGGTTGAACCTCTCTAGTCTGGCAACCTCAGGACCTGACCAGGGGTTAAACAGAAAATTTGCCAGACCACAGGAAGTCAGTATTGTCTAGCAGCATTACCAATACTTCCACTGCTTACTGGGTTCTTAGAAGACATTTAGGGGTAAATTAGAGCAATATAACAGCACAGAATACTAAAAGCCAGGACTGGTGTCTTTCTTTCTCGACAGATCCCCCTCTAGACTGCCACTTTTTGCCGACAAAGTGCTGAGTCGGAAAAACGCGGTGGCCATTTTTATGCAAATTAGGCACGGGATATTTAAATCCCTGCCTCATTTGCAATGTCGACCTGCCTAATCTGCATCCCTCTGCCAACAGAGGGATGCAGTCTAGACATACCCTAAATGATTAACTCTAGAAGGTTACTTTAAAATAAAGAATGAAACATGAAACCATTTCTATCTCCCTGAAAAGGAAAAAAAAAGTCAAAATGAATGAGTGATTCTTGACTGCATTTTTCAAGAGAAGAAAAAGACAATGAATACGATAGATTCAAAGACAGTGTTATGAACCTAATGTTTTCCTGCCCCTTTTAGATATGAAAGCACAGTGAAGTGTTGAATGTTATGGGCAATTTATGAGAATAGACTATTGAATGACTCAGCTGATTAACTGGATTAAAGCCCAATGTTGCAAATACCAATAGAAAAAGCAAATACTCAAAGTCAAATAGTAACCTATGCAAAATTATTTACATTACCAAAAGTCAAGATTAGTCATAAGAATATATATACTGTACATTAGTCTATTATCAGTTTCATATTAATAACCTAAAGTTCTCTTCATATTTTTAGATATCCATCTAGTATAACAATTCCTACAAAATAACTCTTTTCTTGCTCCCCAAAAAACACACACAAGTCAAAAACATACATCCTCAGAATGCCATTTCTTTTTGCTATAAAATTGGAGCTGAATTTCTCATTTAGTTATTTGTCTGCTATTTAACATTGAATTAGCACATTCACAATTTGACTATGCAGCACTATTTTTACACTCTCTCATTGGCTTTAACAAGTCGCCATATTTGACAAGCAAGCTATCCAGGTCTTTCTTCATTTCCCTTTTAAGAGGTGGTTTTCTTCTATAGTGGTATATTGCTATTGCTGGGAATAATAGGAGTGCTATATGAGTCCTAGTTCAGAAGGGAAGCAAGATTATCTTCCTCCACCATTTACTTTAAATGGAGTCCTTTATATGACTCTCGCCACCCATCAAATGAAGAAAGAGAAATGCACTTACCTTCTGTTGGTGATGTCTTTAAATGTCTGCAGAGGCCTTCTGTGTCCCCATAAGTCTCCTTAATTTTTACTACTGCTTCTGTTCCTCTGAGTTCCATGAGGAAGCGCAGATCCTGTAGCGAGCATCCAAACTCTCCTGCATGGTTGACCTCATTTCTTTGGTTCTTGGAATAGAAATCGCTGTTTGTCATGTCACCCATTGTTTATTATTTTATTGCTCCACTCTGTCTACCAAATGGAATTGTATAATTGCTTCAAAAGTGCAAGGGAGAAAACTCAAATTCCAACCTAAGGGATTAAGAAGAATCTAGCGTGTGTTCAGCGGTCTCAATGGAGAATGCCTCTGATGACTGAGGTGTCCCTGACCAGGTAATAAGTTGCAGGATGGCTGCTCTCAAGGCTGCAGACCAGCTCCACTCCAGTCGCCATTTCCCATTATGCTGCACTCAGGCTGTAGTATCTACATGGTCATTTCTTCCTCTGGACCTTTGGGATGAAAACACAAAGCACATGTTAGAAGAGTGAACCTAAAAACTTCAGAAAGATCATTTGAACCTCATTCTTCCCGCTTCTCCTTCACCCTAGAAACAAGAGTCTGTACGTTCCTGCAGTTAGTCACAGCCCATAACCAAAGACAACCGAAGACTGTGGTACTGCTAGCTGTGTCGTACATAAAGCTCTTTCCACCTACAGCAGCAATAGCAGTGTTCCTTACTTTAATCAAGTCCCAAGAGCGCCTGCTAAATGAGATGGCTCATGAATATTAATAAGTAAGCCATTAGTCCAACAGCCTAGATGTGCCTCTGGTATGTGCTCTAGTTCACACTACTATAGCCATCTTTCATCTGACAAGAACAAAAAAAGCCCCATGAAGGACTACCAAGTAATAAAAATTAATTGGACGCTATTACTTATGCCTTCATCCATTACATAAACCATTTTTCAGTACAAGAAAAGTAAAATGGGAGGAGGAGAAAGAATATGAACATTTTCCTTGCCAATCAAGAATACATTTAAATAAATTAAGCATTGCAGCTTTGTCAGCTATGAAAATAAACACACACAGGAAAGGAGATAAAGCACCTGAGCGCTTCAGGCTAAACAATGTCTCTCATAGGAATGGGAAGGTTTCGGTTTGCTTTCCTTCAGCACTAACTGCTGACTCACCAACACATCTGATAGCTCCAGACAGAGAACTACAAAGCATTCAAATAAAGACAGGGCCATAGTTATACAGGCTTTTAAAGATGAGTACTCCTGAAGAATCACATTTGGACCATCTGGTAGATCAAACGATTACTTTCTAAGGCATCCTTTTAAAATCTGATCTACTTATACAGACTCCAATGAAGTTGGCTGAAATGCTGCTGAAACCATACTTTGTCACAGAGTTCTAACTGAGATTAAAGGTTGGTGGGTTGTTGTTTTTTTTGGCCTGAAGTGGGATAGTGCCTGTTCACTGCTTAATCCATATACCCCTGAATATTTCTCACTTGATAGAAAAGGTTTGAGTCTTGTATCAGACTAATGAATGATAGCCCCTCCGGCTGTCAAAATGGATTTTTTAAGCAGCACACCAGTTACAAAGAAATGAATCGTTACAGTGGAATTCATGCAAGGGGAAGCAGAATGAACCAAATGTTTTAAACCCCACATTTTAACATTATCGCAACCTTCATTTCACGCCCACATAAGCTTCTTGGCCTATGGCAATGAGTGTGTTGCCATTGATTTCAATGGGATAGTGTTTTCAATGTTTAATATTTCCCATAATTGCATTATGTTTTGAGGCTGCTTAACACCCCAGCTGAAATATGCAGTACACATCATTGCTTTGGATGACATGGAATATCAGAGCTTCAGAATTGTATTGCCACAGCATCGGACCCATGTAGCAGTCATTTGTTAGATGAGAGTTGTTCTCCCCTCCCCTGTTTATGGTCAGATTACTGGTGGTTTTATAATTTTAGTAGTGCAGCACTTAATGAATTCTTTTGCCCCTTGCAGGACATAGGAATTTGCTGGGAAAACATGATGTATGTTGCACAGTAAACACAAAGGTTTACTTTCAAAGAAATTGGAAGAAACAATTTAAAAAGACCATTTATCCTTCAAAAGTAATAACTGCATCTTTAGAAGGTAGGAGGTATCCTACTTTATCATATACACAAGCTGCTATAGTTGCATGCAAAGAAGTTGCATGCAAAGAAGTGATTGAAGTATCAATTTAATTATAGATACCCCAAAACATACCAAATTCAAAAATACCTTTGTCTTCATATATCTAATGGATTTTTTCAAAGGATTTCTTACACAGATTTGGATAAAATGGGAACAAGCTCAAACCATTGTTTGAGTTTGATTCAAAAAAGTTTGTAAAATAGAGAGGAAAAGTTGTGAATCTCTGCACAATAGACCTGATCTCAAAAGGCAACGAACCCCCAAACTCCCACTGATTGGAACCAGAAGACATGAGCACATCTTTGGATCTGTCTTTCCACTGATGGTTTCATTTATAAACAGATGAAAACTAGGAAATCTCACCAGAAAGCACATTGGTGTTTGAGCTGAAATATCAAGTGAAGTCTTTGATATGAACCAGTCTGGGATCACTAATGAAAAAGAATAATTTAAAAGACAGATTGCTACTTGTAGATGAGCACAGAAATGCTATTTACAGAATGTCACAAAACTAGGTGATTGGACAACAAAATGGCAGATTAATTGTAATGTTAATAAATGCAAAATAATGCATATTGGAAAACAAAATCCCAATTCTATGTATAAAATGATGCAGAATAATTTAGCTGTTGCCTCTCAAAAGAGAGATCTTTGAGTCTTTATGGGTAGTCCTCTGAAAACATCCATTCAATATGCAGCAGAAGTCAAAAAAACAAACAATGTTAGAAATAATTAAGAAAGGAATAGAGAATAAGACAAAGAATATCTTATTGCCTCATTATGCCCACATCTTGATGTGATCACCTCATCTCAAAAATGGTATCTCCGCATTGGAAAAAGTTCAAAAAAGGGCAACTAAAATGATTAGGGCTATGGAATGGCTGCCATATGGAGAGAGATTAATAAGACAGGAACTTTTTATCTTAGAAAAGGGGCAACTAAGGGGGAATATAATAGAAGTCCATAAAATCATGAATGGTGTGGAAAAAGTGAATAAAAAGAAGAGTTATATACTCCTTCCCATAACAGAAGAACTAGGGACCAAAAAAAATTAATGGGTAGCGTGTTTAAAACAAACAAAAGGAGGTATTTCTTCACACAATGCACAGTCAATCTGTGGAACTCCTCGCCAGAGGGTCATTTGAAGTCCAAGAGTTCAAAAAAGAGCTAGATACATTCATGAAGGGTAAGTCCATCAATGGCTATTAGCCAGGATGGGCCAGAATGATGTCCCTAGCTTCTGTTTGTCAGAAGCTGGGAATGAGCCTCAGTATATTTACCTGTTCTGTTCATTCCCTCTGGGGCACCTGGCATTGGCCACTGTTAGAAGACAGGACACTGGGTTAGATGGACCTTTGGTCTGACCAAGTATGGCCATTCTTATGTTCTTAAAGGATGTGACTACTGGGTATCACAGCACTAGCCTTAATGTAAAGGATCTGCAGTATTTACATATCTCATTGATACTAATTTTTTTGTTTTTCTTTCTTTCTGACCAAGGTCAAACATTTCCTTCTAAGTGGTTCATGAAACTGCAAGGAAATCAATTATTGGTTCCTCTAGATGAATACCGCCTACTGTTTACATTAGTAATACAAAGGAGTAAAAGCTGCTCATTAAATGTATCTGTCAGAGGATTCTTCTCTGAAGGATGCTTACAGGAATACTATTGTCAAGCAAAACACATGTTTTTTAATTGTAGCACCATCGCTATATAGTAATATTTGTTCCTACTCTTGGAAATGCTACTTTTGTCATTGGTCAGCCAACATTAGCCACAGATGTTGTTCTTTTGCATATGATCAAACCATCTGCCTGTTTTATTTCTGACTTTTAATTAAATATTAATTATAAACTACTAAATTGAGAGGTGTACTTCTATGAACTTTGTCAAGTTTATACCAGTTGAATTGACTACCTCATCTTTACCTAAGGCCACCTCCGCCTTACTGAGAGATTAATACTTTTTTAGGAAAAGCTGAGAAATCTAAAACATGAGATCAGTATGCGGCATGATTCCCAGGACCAGTGGTGCTCCAAGATTTGTAGGTTCAAAATGCAACTATTTATGAGAACTGAGCAAAATTCAGAATTTCCATACCATGGGGAATTCCAACATTTCTATATTTGGTTTCATGAAACAGGATGAAGATTTGAAATTTATTGAAAAACTATTCTGAAACGTAAAACAGTCTGTTCTGACATTTTTGATTGAAATGAAACATTGACATTCCTTAAATTGCATTATTTTGTTTTGTTGAACAGACCTAAATTCATTCTTTTCATGTCATAACAACAATAAACTACTATGCCCTTGCCTTTTGGGAATTGTAATATGGCCCCCATTCTCTATGGGCTGAGTTCCCTGGAGGACTACAGTATATCTCCAACAATAAAATGTGGATTCAAGCTTACTGCTCTGAGTTGAGTCTCAGGCTACGTCTAGACTGCAGGCTTCTTTTGGAAGAAGCTTCTTTCGGAAGAGATCTTCCAAAAAAATCTTCTTCCAAAAGAGCACGTCCACACACAAAAGTGCATCAAAAAAGCAATGTGCTTTTTCGAAAGATAGCATCTGATTCAATGCTCTTTCGCAAAAAAGGCCACCAAGAACCACTTCAACCAGGGCTTTAGGGCACTAGTTGCTTCCCAGTGCTAGTGCCGGAGCCTTGCAGAGACACACACTTAAAGGGTCTCCCCTGGATAGCTGTTTCTCTACTTCTGCTGCGTGTTTGCCTACCTCTTCAAGGGACAGCAAAGCTCTTTCAGTGTGTGCCATGGTTGCCCTGCTTTTTTGGATGGCACAGCTTTTCTCTTGGTGCCATGTAGCCAGAGCTGACTCTGGACATTTGATGGCCCCACACTGCCATGCTGCAGTTTTTGCAGCACTTTGTGCCAGCTGCCTTCCTGGTCCTGCATGAGCTCGACCCTGAGCGCAGGAGCTACACTATGGCAATTGCACCCCACAGTGGAGAGGTGTTTTTGGAGGCTGGACACCAGTTCAGACTGGTGGGACCAGCTGGTCATGAAGCGGTGGGACGACCAACAGCGATTCCAAAACTTCCGCATGCTGAAGGCCATCTTTTTGGAGCTGTGTGCCTGGCTCGCCCCGGCCCTCCGGAGACACAACACCCACCCGCGGCTCACCACCCCCCTGGAGAAGCATGTCGCAATCGCCATCTTGGTCCACAACGACCAAGCAATATGAGTTGCCGTTAGATGTCCTAGGAAGTGGCCCTATGAAATCAATTTGGAGCCTGACCCAACGTCCCTCTATAGGCTGGTGTTTTAGAAGTCCTTTTCTTATTTTGGGGTCAGGATTGTTCTGGGCACAACGAAGGCAGTTATTCACAAAAAGTTCAGTATTGCAGACATTTGTGGCCACCACCCGACTGTTAATAGACATTGTACAGTCTTCTTTACCCCAAAATGTCCTTGATCATGTTTAAGCTTAATTAACTCTTGTCTCAATACTGAAAGTATGACTAATAAAGGCACAGATTTATTTTCCGGAGATTCCTTCTGTTCTTTGGCCATCACTAGACCGGTTGCATGTTTAAATACTTGGTAGTTCTTATAATTTTTGTTCTGCACTAATTTTCTTATCTCATTGTAAAACTTCAGGAGTTGGACAATGTCTCTCATTTCATGTGAGGTAGCAGGTTGGATGGTAGCGGGTACCTTGTCCGTGCCGTTGTGGAATCAAGTATTGCTGCTCGCTTTGCCAACCTGTCTGCTTGGCTGTTTAACTGAGATATTTCCGCTTGTTTTCTGTGATGGGCGTGGACCTTGAAGAGATACGTTTTCCCTTGGCGTTGTTGAACCTTTGGCTTTTGTAGAACCTTTGGCGGGAAAACTTGTATAGGGTGGTGTGCACAATTTCGGGCTGGGTGCAAAGGATCTGCGTGCCTGGTGCAAGCCTCTTCGTGCCTTGTGCACAGCTTTGGCGTGCCATGTGCATAAGTTGGTAATGAGCGCAAAGACTTCTGGCGGGAAACAAGTCCAGATCTTTCCACAGATTTCTGATGGTAATCTCCATTTTTGTTTTCCAGACACTGATGACAATTGCCATTTCAAGTGTGCACCTTACCCAAATTCTGTACACAACAATTGCACTATAAACATTATGAACAGATCAACATTATAACATTAGAGTCCTTCTAACACAGTCGGTGGGCAACCAGTTTGGCATGGGGAAGTCCACTGTCGGTGCCTTTGTCATGGAGGTAAGGCACTCTCAGGCTGCAGTCCCTGCATGGGGCGGGGGAGGAGGGGGCCTGGAAAGGGTACCCTTGGGAAAGGGGGTTGGGGACTATGGGGGGGTGAAGTGGGGGTGGGGAGGAAGCCCCGTCCCTGGGGGGGGTGCCATCCCGCCCTCTCACAGCCCTGCTGCTGGGGGGTGTGGCTTCATAAAGGGTGGCTCCTGGGGTGTTTGGGGAAGGGGAGGGGAGGAGAGAGGAGCAGGCACCTCCCAAGGGCTCAGGCACTCCCTCTCTCATTCTCTGTTTGTTTTGTGTGTTTGTTTGTCTCCTTCTGTAGGTTGTGAGGGCCATCAACTCCTTCCTGCTGCAGAAGGTCATCCACCTGGGAGACCTGGACCCTGATTGTGGCTGGATTTGCTGCCCTGGGGTTCCCGAACTGCGCTGGAGCCATAGATAGGACTTACATACAGATCCGCACACCGGAGCATTGAGCAGCCCAGTATATTAATAGGAAGGGCTACTTCTTGATGGTGCTGCAGGCTTTGGTCAACCACCGTGGACACTTCATGGACATTTTTGTCGGGTAGCTGGGCATTGCACACGATGCCCACATGTTTTGGAACTCTAGCCTGTACAGAAAGCTGGAGGTGGGCACATTCTTTCCCTACTGTGAACTAGCAGTTGGGGACGTGCAGATGCCATTGTGCATCATGGGGGACATGGCCTACCCCCTGATGCCATGGCTTATGAAGCCTCATACTGGACACCTGGACCTCAGCAGGGACCAATTTAATGCCCACCTGAACCGGGCCAGGATCCAGGTCGAGTGCACCTTCGGCTGCCTCAAGGCGTGGTTCAGGTGCTTCCTGACCCGCCTCAAAGTGGGAGAGCACAACATTCCCGAGATGGTTGCGGCATGTTGTGTTCTCCACAACATTATGGAGAGAAAGGGGGAGGCCTTCCTCCTGGGCTGGGAAGCAGACGCTGGCCAGGAGAGGCAAGCCTTCAAACAGCCGCGGACAGCTGCCATCCGCCAGGCCCATCAGGCCGGGATGTGCATCCAGGAGGACCTGAGGGAGAGGTTCTCTCAAGGACCCCAGTAATTTGCCCCAGAGCCTCCCCAACAAAGGCCTCTGGATTGCTGCCTTATCCCTTTCCCAACACAACCCCTCCCCTGACCGCTCAATAAAAACACCTGTTTGGTTTCCAACAAAATGAAGTCTGCATTTATATTACATTAAAAAAAGGTGGCCAGGGGGAGTGAGACTCAAAACCTGGAGGGTGAGGGCGGGGTTCAGAGTGGCTTGGGGGGTGGCTAGATGTGCTACTTCGGGTGCAGGGACCTTGTTGGAGTTGGAATTGGGTGGGTCCGGGGGACCACAGGGCGGGAGAGCAGGAGGGAAGCTGGAGTGGGGGAGGGGATGGCAGGGGGACAAGGGGAGGGAGCATACGCATCACGTGGGGAAAGGCATGGGCATCACTTGGGGAGGGGGCATGGGCATTACTTGGGGAGGGAGCAGAGGCATTGCATGGGGGGTAGGGGAAGGGGGAATGGGCATAGCGGGGGAGGGGCAGGGGCAGGAGAGTGCTAGGCAGGAGGAGCAACAGCAGGCAGGTGTGCCATCATTTCTCTCGTGACGGCACACATGCTATCACACCGCTCCATGAGCTGGTCCCAGGCATGGTTCCTCCACTCAGCTTCCTCGTGGATGTTCTGCACCAGGGTCTGCTGAATGTTGTGTAGAATGCTAACATGCTGGTGCATCAGGTCTTCTTAGTCCCTGGCACACTTTTGGGTCCCCTGGGCTGTGGCAGCTGGCACAGGTAGCATGGTTCGCCCCTAAGTCCCAACTGGTCTGGCTGTGGAGAACCCAAAAAGGGAGAGGCGGTCAGTCATCCCTGCAGACACTGTCCCTGAGGCTGTGCCCTCCTCTGTGAGCAGCGACCAATAGTCCTCAGGCCAGAGGAGGAGGATGTCCCGGGAGCAAGGCCATGTGTGGGCTGCACTGCAGGCCCTGCCTCCTAGGGACCCCAAGGTGCCCAGGGGACCATGCTGCCCATTTTCCACCCCTCCCCTCAGCCTACAGACAAGCAGGCAAGGGAAGTGTCCAGCCACAGTGGGATCCCCCCATGGGCGGCAGAGGAGCTGGGAGCAGCCTGGCCCTCCCTGGGGTCTGCACACACACCTGCGGTTTGCAGCGCTGCCTGTGGGAGCGGGTGGTGCCTCGCACATGCGAGCATGCCCATGTGCTGTGTGCAGCACTCCTCGGGGTGTCTGGGGTCGTGCCTGAACCCTTGTGGCTAGGCTGCTTCCCTAATCCTGTGTGACAAATTGAGAGCACTCACCTGAAGATCCCTCCTCGGCATCAGATGAGGCCTGGAAGATGTCCTGGCTGCTCCAGGGACAGGGTGACGGTGTCCATCTCCTCCTCTTCCTCCTGCTGCTGGCCCTGGTCCTCCTCCTCCTCCGCCATGACCTCCGGTCGGGCAACAATGGGGGTCTCGAGGCCAGAGTCCATGATGATGGGTGGGGAAGATGTTTCCCCACCCGCCAGGAATTGGTGCAGCTTCTGCTAATGGGGCAGGTGTGGGGTCCTGCCCCTGAGCGCAAGCTGCACTCTCTGGCCCTCACAGATCCCCGGCGGAGCTCCTTTACCTTACTCCAGACCTGTTCCAAAGTCTGGGGTGGGTTTCCACACTCCACCAGGGACTCAACCATGCGCTCAAAGATGTCCACGTTATTGCGCTTGGAGCAGAGATCCTGCAATGTCTCCTCCTCGCCCCACAGCTCAAGGAGGAACAGGATCTCCACTCTGGACCAAGAGGGTGCCTGCCTCTTGGTGCCCCTGGGTGGGTCCTGGGACCCCTGGGATTGCTCCCTGCAAGAGCCTGGGGTCATGGGGGCCTTGTGGCTCCGCCATGAGTGGCAAGCCCTGTGGCAGGGCAGTCACACAGTCAGGGTGCTGTTCTCAGGCTGGCTTCCTGCCACAAGGCTTGTCCAGGGTACCTGCAGCTTTAAGAGCTGGCAGGAGACAGGAACTATAGAGTTGTAATTAGTATGGACGGAGTGTCCACCAGGGCACCTATGTTATTTCCTGGAGGCCTCTTCTTTTGCAAGAAAACCCTTTTTCGGAAAAAGGCTTCTTCATTATAGAAAGTGGATTACCAATGCCGGAAAAACACCTCTGTTCTTTCAATTTACTTTTGAAAGAACACAATTGCAATGTGGACGTAACTCAGGTTTTGTCAGAAAAATGGCGGTTTTTGCAACAAAACTCTGTAGCGTAGACATACCCTGAAACCTTGATAATTCAGAATGATGGAAGTGTTGTCTGATAGACTCCACAGCCAGCCAAACTAATAAAACAGCCTGGGGAGTAAAAGAACACTCTCTCATCTTAAAAGGACATTAGCTTCAAAACATTAGAAGCACACTACATGTAGAGGGAACTAAGTAGTAAGGCTAGTTGAATGGAACTAGTTTTTCATTTTCATAAATGTGTATTCCTGTTTGACACCTGTCTGAGGACCCAAGAGTTGATCAAGAAAGAGAAACTGGTCTTTGTAGCTAAATATACTCTGGAAAATATTTCTTCATAATGGCATCTCTACATAATTTATTGCAAATTGAAATTCCTAAACAAACTGGTAAATAATTTATCCACACTGAATACATAGTGATGTCAAGCATTACAAAAAAAAAAATCTAGTGAAACAAGCTTAGCATACCTGAAATGCTGAAACTATTTCTTATAATTCACGTCTACACTACCACATACATCAGCAAAACGTATGTTACTCAGAGGTGTGAATATTATACACCCACATACATCCAAGTGACACAAGTTTCACCAACACGTGCACAGTGCTATGTCAGCAAAATAACTTCTTCTGCCAACATAGCTACTGCTGTTTGTTGGGGGTGGTTTAATTATGCCAATAGAACAGTTCTTCCCTGTCAGCATAGAGAGGCTATGCAAGAATTCCTGCAGCTGATCATACAGCAGTTTCATTGTAACTCTCTGGTGCAGCTATATATGGAAATGTTACATTTCTTTTCATAGTAGATTGTGGTAATGTTTGGTAAAACTTTTTTTTTTAATTGGTGACCACTTAAGTAAATGTTATTCAAAACAATACATAATCCAAGAAGTAAGGAAAAAATAGTATGTTAGTTTAATCTCAGATAACCAGACAAATACTGTCGTAATTCCCAAAGTGACAATTCCTCTGTTCTAGCCACCATAAATCAGAGTTTCTGGCCAGTACTATAAAACTGCTTTACCTAACAAGTTGTCAAGCTTTACAATTTCCATGGTGGCAAAACATTAAACATTGAGATTAAAAAACATTAGAAGCCTGAATATATGACAGAGGTCATTTTCTATTGACTCCAGTGACTGTTGCAAATGACTGCAAAATTGCACAGTAGTTCAATTTTGTTAAAGCAGTATAAAGACCTAGACATATTTAAGAGAGATTTAACAAAAAGGAGAAACCTGTTTTTAAGCAAAAGCATTTTTCCTCACGAGGATCTGTATAGGCCGTACATTTTAGAAAGCTTCTTTTCCCGCTCTCATTTCTTGAAACTACTTTACTGCTATCAAGAACTTATCTCAACATGTTTGACCTTCATGTAAAAATGAGATGATTTTCTATTAGCTCTGTACTCTCCAGAGATTAAAATCCTGCATTGCATAGCAGTAACTAGATTTTTCTTATTCAATAATCACTTCCACAGATCCATACTTCTTGGAGTTGTATTTCTACAACCCATTAAAAATTGTAAGGCAATGCACAATGACCCATTCCACATCATATAGCCTTTTGTATGTCATATTGTTTGTATACCATATTGCTATATCACTAGAACACAAATAAAATACAATGGAGAGGTCTTGATAAGAGCTCACTTTCAAAGAGTGAGTTTATATAATACTGTTGAGCAGAAAGACTGTTAGCTACTCTAGATTCTCATTTATTTAACAAGAAATCAATAGATGAGAGATCAATACATTACATTTAAAAAAATCACTAAAAATAGTTTATATAAGAAACATAAAAGCTAAACGCAAAGGACTATATCTCTGAATTAACCAAGGGGCAGGACCTCCTGGCACAAGCTTCAGCACGTTTGGAGGTTATGGGAGATGCATTGGCAGCTGTCCAATCCAGGAAGGTGATGTAATCAAGAAACATACAGTTAGGCTATGTCTACACTCGCGGCTTCTTGCGCAAGTACGGCCGTTCTTGCGCAAGAATCTGCAGAGCGTCCACACTGCCCGCCCACTCTTGTGCAAGTAAATTTACAGTACGGCGTGGTAAGAGAGGGCTCCTTGTGCAAGAGCTACGCTCTTTTTTAACAGGTGTAAGCTCTCTTGCACAGGGGCTCTTGCACAAGAGGGCAGTGTGGCTGCTTGGCAGGGATTTCTTGCAAGAAAGCCCTATGTCTAAAATTGCGATCAGAGCTTTCTTGAGAGCGCCCACACTGCCATGGGCGCTCTTGCGCAAAAGCACAGCTCGCACGTGGCAGTGTGGACGTTTTCTTGCGCAAGACTTCTTGCACAAGAACACTTGCGCAAGATGTTCTTGCGCAAGAAGCCGCGAGTGTAGACATAGCCCTGGTGTATTCTTATCAGCAGTATCTATAGGGATGGTGTTTGGAGCCACAGATACAAATTAAAACTATTTCTTCCTCCCTCCTGACCCCACTCAACCAAGCAGTGGCCCTGAAAGAGGGTCAGATTTGTGGAGGTTCTTTTGAATCACACTGCAGTGTATTCACAACCCAAAAAATAGGAATTGTAGTTACAATGTGACTTTTGTGATAAAGAAGCCATCGCCCTAAAACTGCTATTTCAGAGGATTTTTGGCAGAGTGCTGGTTTTACAGCACATTTTATACTTCATTTTTCTGACATCTGATTACATCTGGTTTTAACTGATCAGATCCCCCAAACGTCTTAAAGCAAAAGGATTATCCAGTTACTTGCAACAAGAAGATTCATCAATTTGATGAAATGTTATTAAATATGACCATGAATCTTCCTTTATCCAATACTCTTAAAATACTTTTGAACTTCTGTTCAGTCACTGTTCACAAGGGACACAAAACTTGTTTCTTAAATGTATTTTTCATGTCTTACTAAATTTTTTATTACAAAAAGACTACATTAAAGTTGCCATCTATGCTTCATAATTTATCCATAACTCAAGTTTTAATAACTTAGTAAACATTGTAACATTTTTCCTGATAATTAAGAGAAGAGCTCTACTCCATTTTACCTTCCTTTGTTCAGATATTGAAACCTTGATTAATGGTTTTTTATTTTAAAAAAAAGTATTATAACAATAAATCTTATTATGAATTAATGATTTATTACTTATGATCTAATAAGATATAACCAAGTTTACACAGAATACAAACCAAGTGTTTAAGTTTTGAAATAATTTGGATAACTTTTCCATTTCCATGTGTGTCTACACTTACATTTGCTGTTATATCAATATATGAATACATGAAAGGCTCTTCGGGGTATTTTAAATGTCACTAGTATGAGGGTTATTATACTGGTTTGTTATTCTAGAATCATAGGACTGGAAGAGACCTCAGGAGGTCATTGAGTCTATCCCCTTGTCCAAGGCAGGACCAACCCCAACTAAATCATCCCAGTCAGGACTTTGTCAAGCCAGGACTTCAAAATCAATAAGGATGAAGATTCTACCACCTCCCTAAGTAACCCATTCCAGTGCTTCACCACCCTCCTAGTGAAATAGTTTTTCCTAATATCCAACCTAGATTTCCCCCAATAAAAATTGAGACCATTGCTCCTTGTTCTGTCATCCGTCACTACAGAGAACAGCCTCTCTCCATTCTCTTTAGAACCTCCCTTCTGGTAGTTAAAGGCTGCTATCAAATACACCCCCTCCCTTACTCTTCTCTTCTGAAGACTAAACAAGCCCAAATCCCTAGGCTTCTCCCAATAGGTCATGTGCTCCAGTCCCCTAATTATTTTGTTACCCTCCACTGGATCCTCTTTAATGCGTCCACATCCTTGCTGTAATTGGGGGGCTAGAATTAAACATAATACTCCAGATGTGGCCTCACCAGTGCCAAATATAGGCACTTCCCTAGATCTGCTGGCAATGCTCCTCCTAATGCACCCTAATATTCCATTAGCCTTCTTGGCTGCAAAGGCACACGGTTGACTCATATCCAGCCTTTCATCCACTATAATCCCCAGGTCCTTTTCTGCTGAACTGCCACTTAGCCAGTCATTCCCCAGCCTGTGACAGTTCTGTGGATTCTTCAATTTGTCTATGTCACTGCCTGTCCCCCTAGCTCAGTGTCAACTGCAAACTTGCTGAGGGTACAATCCATCCCCTCATCCAGGTCATTAATAAAGGTGTTGAACAAAACCAGCTCTAGGGGCTTGAAACTGATTGCTAACCAGACATCGAGCCTGACAATCTAGCCAGCTTTCTATCCACCTTATAGTCCATTTATCTAATCCATACTTCCTTAACTTGCTAGCAAGAATTATGTATCTAAAGCTTTGCTAAAGTCAAGGTATATCACATCCACTGACTTCCCCATGTCCACAGAGCCAGTTACCTCATCACAGAAGGCAATCATGTTGATTTGGCATGATTTGCCCTTGGTGAATCCATGTTGACTATTCCTGATCACTTTCCCCTCTTCCAAGTGCTTCAAAATGGATTCTTTGAGGATCCCTTCCATGATTTTTCTGGGGACTGAGGTGACGCTGACTGGTCTGTAGTTCCCTGGATTGTCCTTCTTCCCTTTTTAAAATATGGGCACTACATTTGCCTTTTTCCAATCATCCAGAACCTCCCCTGATCTCCACAAGTTTTCAAAAATAATGGCCAAAGGCTCTGCAATGACATCTGCCAACTCCCTCAGGACCCTTGGATGCATTAAATACAGCCCCATGGATTTGTGTCTGTCTAACTTTAAATAGTTCTTAACCTGTTCTTTTTCCATTGAGGGCTGCCTATCTCCTTTCCATACTGTGTTGTCTAGTGTAGTAGTCTGGAGGCTAACATTGTCTGTGAAGTTAGAGGCAAGAAAAGCATTGAATACTTCAGCTTTTCCCACATCATCTGTCACTAGGTTACCTCCCTCATCCAGAAAGGATCTCACACCCTCCCTGATCACCCTCTTATTGCTAACATGCCTGTAGAAACCTTTCTTGTTACCCTTCACGTCCCTTGCTAGCTGCAATCCCAATTGTGGTTTGGGCTTCCTGATTACATCCCTGCATTGTCAAGCAATATATTTATACTCCTCCCTAGTCATCTGTCCAAGTTTCCACTTCTTGTAAGCTTCCTTACAAGCTCATCAAGGATTTCACTGCTCAGCCAAGCTGGTTGCCTACCATATTTGCTTTTCTTACTGCGCATCGGGATGGTTTGTTCCTCTGCCTTCAATAAGGCTTCTATAAAATACAGCCAGTTCTCCTGGACTTCTTTCCCCCTCATGTTAGCGTCCAAGGGGACATTGCCCATCAGTTCTCAGAGGGAGTCAAAGTCTGCTTTCTCAAATCCAGGGTGTGTCAGCAACCTTGCAGAGGCGGAGTGCCAAGATTTGACTTATTTACCTCAATGTACGGGTCCAAGTGCTGGTGATACTTTTAAAAGTCAATGATAGTCCTACTTACAGCAGCTTAATTAATACATAAATTAGATGCAGATCTTACCTTTTAGCGCAGGAGTAGTCAACCTTTTAGAAGTGGCGCATGGAGATTTAACTTATTCATGGATCTGTGTGCCAGGAGAAGCAGGGGGGAGGGGAAGCCAGGGCAGGTTGGGTACGGTGACATTATTTTCTGAACAAGCTGCAGCTAGTAAGAACGGTTTAATTTAAATTATGAAACAGATTAAGTGTTTTTACTTTCTCGTGTTAGTTCATCAAACTTCATTTAAAATAAAGTAAAAATATTATGTCCAACACAAAAGGTTTCAATATTTTCATTATTTATGGCAGGGATGGGGAACCTTTTTTGGGGTTGAGGGGTCACTGACCCACAGAAAAATCAGTTGGGGACCACACAAGTGAGAAGCAAAAAAACTCCTCCCAAAACCCCCAACGCTCACTGATGTGGCCGCAACTGAGACACCTCACTCTGGTGCCTCAGCCTCACAGGGTGAGGGGAAGGAAAGGGGGGGGACTGAGGTTCAGGGCTTCCCATAAACCAGATTTACTTTTCTGGGGTTCCAGAATTAGTGGATTTTATGGACCTCCTTAGGCTCTGGGGAAGGGACAAAAATGAGGGGTACAGTGCATGAGACAGGGCTGCCAGCAAGTAGGATTCGGATGGAGTGCAGGATTTGGGAGGGAGGTGGGGTGCAGAAGCAGGCTGGGAGTAGTGTCTGGCCAGGTGGAGGGAGCAGGATCAAGGAAGGGTGCAGTGTGTGTCCAGGAGAGAGGGCATGAGGGGGAACTTACCTGGCTTCATGCCTCCTTGCAGTAATGGCTACAGCCACTCTGTCCCGGCTTCCCTGGAGAGAGGCACTGCTGCTGGGGCCCACGTGGTCTAGGCCCAGCCCTGGAGGCCCTGCTGCTGCTGTTGATACAGTCTGGGGCCGCCCCAGAGGCCTCGCTGTCACTGTGGTCTGGGGCCGGTCCCGGAGGCCCCAAGGCTGAGGCCCACGTGGTCTGGGGCTGGCCCCGGAGGCTGGAGGTGCCACTGCCTTGACCACACAGCCCCAGACCACATGGTTGCAGTACTGGTGCCTCCAGCCTCGGGGGCTGGCCGTGGACTGCATGGCCGCTGCACCAGCACCTCCGGTCCCCACCGAGGCACCACTGAGGAGCCTCAGCCCCAGTGCTGCCTCCTTCCACCGCAGCCTAGCCTGCTGCAGGGATGAGGGAGTGTTCTCCAGTGGCTGCGTGGGGGAGGAGTGGTGCGGCTGAGCTCACTTCCGTGTGCTGCTGAAAATTGGCTTTTGTGCCATAAGTGGCATACGTACCATAGGTTGCTGACCCTTGTGCTAGGGGGCAGGGCCTGGAACTGCCTTGTGGGCCAGATCAAAACCCTAGGTGGGCTTGATCTGGCCTGCTGAGAGGCTTTTGCCCACCCCTGGCCTACTCTGTCCTTGATCTTCCTCTTGCTTCTAATGTATTTGTAGAATGTTTTCTTGTTATCCTTTATGTCTCTAGCAAGATTGAGCTCTTTTCTGTACCTTCACCTTGCCCCTACACACTTGTGTTATTTGATTATATTCATCCTTTGTAATTTGACCTAGTTTCCACTTTTTATATGACTCCTGGTTATGATTGTTTGACCTAGCTCTCTCTATATATTGATCACTCTTTCCAGTACCTGAATTACTTTAGTTGCCTTTTTCCCCAGCGCCTCTGAATACTGAATTGCTCAGAATTAGAAGTAGTTTTGTACATATTAGTACAGGTTGAACCGCTCTAGTCTGGCACTCTCTGATCTGACAATATTTGTGATCCAACATGATTTTAATTTGTCAGTTGTCCATTTATCATGGGTGTAGCCAAGTTTTCCACAGTCCCATAAAGTTTGTTTACAACCACCAGTCTGGCTGCCAGTGTTCTGTGTTAGCGACGAGGAGTCCTGTGGCACCTTATAGAGTAACAGATTTATTGGAGCATAAGCTTTCATGGGCAAAGACCCACTTCGTCAGATGCACAGTGTTCTGTGTTATTATTCAGCTCTAATTTACCCCAAATGTCTTCCAAGAGCCCAGTAAGCAGTGAAAGTGCTGGTAATACTGCTAAATGTAAGAATGATTTTATGATTTATCTACTTATTTTCTTGTGCCAATACAGTAAAATTGTGTAACAACGGTAATACTTTGTTATGAAGACTGCTGATAAGTGTTGGCTAGGCATAAGCTTATATAGGGTATGTCAGTACAATCAGAGATTATTAAATAGCATTGTAAGCACTGTTCCATTTATTTGCTTCAGTGAAATAAAAATAGAGAGACCTACTCACTACTACCTGTGGTTCGGCAAATTCTCTGGTTTGGCACCAGTCAGGTCCTCAGGGTGCCAGACTAGAGAGGTTTCTACCTATACTGCATATAATTTTTGTCTCTGTGGTCTATGATGTGATACTTGTGAGTAAGCAGTTCAAATTCCCCCTTTCTCCCTTTTGTGCCAACATATCACATTGCAAGCTCATCTTTAATTTACTGTTCTCTGCCACCCATAGCTGTTTCTTTTCCTTGCTGCTTTCTAAGGAATGCTTTTTCCTCCCTTTCAATATCTGAGCATTTCACATATTACAGTCCCAGTTGCCTCCAAACTTTTACTGTAATTGGGTAGAAAATTCAGAACAGTATTTATTGCTGCTAAGCAATGCTGTTATATTATTCTCTCTGTGTTTTTTACTTGTTCCTAATGACAAAAAGTGTCTGATGACAAAAATAGACCAATACCAACTACTGGTTTAGTTGGAATGATAAATAATAACTGGAGCCCTTGTTAAATTACATAACCAAACTTCTAGCACACGTTTATTTTTAGTTATTTTTAAAACAGGTCTATCACCATTTGTGTGTATGCTTTGCATTGGGTGGGCTAACCACAGGCACTTGTATACTCTGCCTTATAGTACAAAGACATTGATGAAAAGAAAAAGTTACAAATTTAACAACAAAGTAAATTATAAATGAGGGAACAGTTTTTGCTTGGTAATTTCATGAAACTTCCTAAATGTTTTATCACCTTACAAGAATTAGACCCAAATTTAGCTTAGCACTTTAAGTCTTGTGTATGTCAATGAGGCTTAAACATGGGACTAACATATAAACTTCAAACCCCAGATTTAATAAAGGTAATAAGAAGACAATACATTTAATTTACCTTTATTTTATAAATGAACAAGACAAAGCAGGTAAACTTACAGTAAACAAAGCTACTCTCTTTCAAAAACAGTTTTTTAATGTTAAAAATATCCTAATACAATAGTAGTTGATAGACTTTACAAATAAAGACAGAATCATCCTAAAATATCGGATTCTCTAAGGTTCTCTTGTTGGGTAAGTTCCTATTCATCTGCACTGCTAGCAGATCAGAGTTAAAAATGGTAGTGGGCCCAAATTTTTGCAGCTTAGCATTCCAGATCTGAAAGCGAACCTTCCCACATCTCTGGCTCTGTCTAGACTACGGAGATTTAACTCTGCCATGTCCAGGGAATGCATCTGCTCTTCCGACTTTTTTAAAAGCTCAAAGCATTCCTGTCAGAGTAAAGAGAAAAAAATCACACCTATTTTTAATGGCTGGTAGTTAAAAGAAGCAGATTGATAGTGTAACCTTTCAAAATCAGACGGGGCTACAGCCAAATCCTGGGCTTAGAGCAGAATCTGAAGTGCTAACTTCTTCCAGTTACCAGCCAAATCAGTGCACACTGAGGCTACTTCTAGATGGCCTCTTTTTTTTCAGAAAAAGGTACGCAAATTGCGCTCTGCAATTTGCGTACTTTTTTCCAATTGTTTTTTTGGAAGAGGCTTTTCCAAAATTTGTCCCATCTACACAAGGCCACGTTTCAGAAAAACATCCTCTTTTAGAAGAGTCCTTTCAGAAGCCCCGTATTCCTCATTTTATGAGGAATAAGGACTCTTCTGAAAGAGGAGTTTTTTCCGAAATTTGGCCTTGTGTAGATGGGACAAATTTTGGAAAAGCCTTTTCCGGACAAGGGAGTTACTCACCTTGTGCTGTAATGACTGTTCTTCCAGGTGTGTGTGCCCATGGGTGTTCCACTGTTGGTGACGGGTCATACCCGGGCCGCAATTCAGCACTTTTTCCTAGCAGTTGTCACTTGGGCCATGCATGCACGGATGCCATTGGTGGTCTGCATGCGCAGCCCGACCCTTCCCTTCAGTTCTTTGTCTATGCCCGAATAGCCGAGACTCCAAGCAGAGGGGAGGAAGGGAGGGTTATGAAGCACCCAGTGGGGGACACACCTTGAAGAACATTCATTACTGCACTAGGTAACTCCCTTTTCTTTTTTGGGTGATGTCCCTGTGGGTGCTCAACAGTTGGTGACTACAAAGCAGTATTCAGTCTGGATGGAGGGACTCAGAGTTACTGCTTGGAGGCAGCAGATAGTATCACTGTAGCCACCACTGTATCAGCTGCTAGCAGAGGCATGATAGCATAATGCCTGGTGAAGGTATGGTCAGATGACCAAGTGGCTGCCTGGTAGATGTCTTTAAAAGGCATGATGTTTAGGAAAGCCATAGATGTTGCTGTAGCATGGGTGGAATGTGATCTTGGTGGAGCTGTTAGTGGCTTATTGTGAAGAGAGTGGCATTGCAGTATACAAGAAGGTATCAGTTTGGAAATACGTTGGGCTGAGACTGGTGTGCCCTTTGAGTGGTTTGCAACCAATACAAAGAGGCATGGAGACCTGCGGAATGCTTGTGTCCTGTCTATATAAAATGCTAGAGCCCGCCAAATGTGCAGGGTATGGAGCATGGCTCCCCTCGCGAATACATGGAGTTTTGGGAAAAACGTAGGTAGAACTACGGGCTCATTAATATGAAAGAGGTGCTGATTTTGGTAGAAATGATGAATGCAGCCATAAAGTTACTTTGTCTTTGACAAATATCGTGTAGGGCGGTCCAGCCATCAGCACTCCTATCTCATTAACCCTCCTTGCCGAGGAAATGGCTACTAAAAACAGCACCTTCATTGTAACGAGACAAAGCAGACAGCTGGCCATGGGCTCAAAGGGGGGGTCTCAGAAGGCAGTCTAAAACCAAATTTAAGTCCCATGAGGGCAGTGGGGGCCTCTATGGACGGTAGAGGTTCTGGGGGCCCTTAAGGAATCTCCTGGTGATGAGATGAGTGAAGACCAATAATCCATTCATGGAAGGCTGTAATTGCTGCCAAGTGCACTCTGACAGAGGAGATGGATAGGCCCCCACTTTTTAGATGGTATATGAAGTTGAGGACAGAATGAAGCGGAGCCTTTTAGAGATCAACACATGACTGTTGACACCAGGATGAGAACCGTTTCCATTTCTGCAAGTAAGTGGTTCTGGTGGATAGTCTTCTGCTATGCAGGAAGACGGTTTTTACTTGTTCAGAGCACCGGGATTCGGCACTGTAGAACAAGAGAGGAGCCAGGCATAGAGGTGAAGTGTATGAGGATGAGGGTGGAGTAACTTGCCCCGGTTCTGAGAGAGAAGATCATGTCGACATGGAAGTGGGTAAGGTGGTTCAAGACACATGCACTGACGATACGGGAACCAGATCTATTTGGACCAGGATGGAGCTATGAGGATGACTCGAGCCCGGTCTGACCGGATCTTGCGCAGGATCCTGGGAATTAGTGGGATGCAGGGAAGGTGTAGAGCAATAGTTTGTTCCAGTGGATTAGGAATGCATCGCCCATGGAGCCCTTGCCAATCATGCTGTGGAGCAAAAGCGAAGACACTTGCCATTGTTCTGGGTTGCAAAGAAGTCTACAGCTAGGTAGTCCCACCTGTGAAAGACAGATGCAGTCACCCTTGGGTGCAGCTCCCATTCGTGGTCTATGAAGTTGTGGCTCAGAGTATCTGCCATGGTATTATTGACCCCAGGTAGGTATGATGCTTTTAAAGTAATCCCATGATGGATGCACCAGTTCCAGAGGCGGATGGCTTCCACACAAAGGGACTGAGAACTAGCTCCTCCCTGCCTGTTTATATAAAACATGATTATCATATTGTTCATATCGCCAAGCAGCAGTGAGCCCCGCTCGCCAGCCGCACGGTTTCGCGCAGTTCTGCGCTCTGTGCATGCGCAGATCGTTCTGCGCATGCGCAGATCGCTCTGCGCCGGCTCTTCCGGGTTGTAATCTACTCGCCATGGGCGAGTAGATTACATTATTTGTCGAGCCCTGTTCATGAGTATACACATGGTGTGGTTGGTAATGGTGGGAGCAAAATGCCTGCACACACTCCTGACTGTTCTGAGCTCAAGAAGATTAATGTATAATACCGCTTTGTGTGGTAACAATTTGCCCTGCGCCATATGGTGAAGCAGATGTGCACCCCATCCTATCAGTGAGGTGTCCGTCGTAATTTCTATTGATAGCTTGGGTTGGTGGAAGGAAACCCTTGCAAGGAGATTGTGGGGGGATATCCACCATTTGAGAGAGTCCAGCACATGTCTGAGGACGGTGAGCTGCTTGTGAAGTGAATTTCAGGATTGCATGTACACCGATGCTAGCCAGTGTTGCAGGGCACGGAAATAGAGGCATGCGTGCTGGGCAACATATGTGGTTGTGGCCACATGGCCCATTCATTGAAGGCAGGTATGTACAGTAGTAGAAGGGCTCATAGATAGAGTGGTCACTAGGTCCAGTAGTGCAATAAAACATTGATGTGGGAGATAAGCTCGGGCCAAAGTAGAATCAAAGCAAGCCCCAATAAACTTTATTTCCTGAATGGGAAGGAGAGTTGACTTCTGTTCGTTTATAAGGAGACCTAGATGACTGAAGAGATGCTTGGTCTTTGAGACCATGCTGGTTGTTTCTGCTTGTGAGTGGCCCTTTATAAGGCAGTCATCCAGGTATAGAAAAATCACGACCCCCTGTCAACTAAGGTAGGTTGCCATCACTGCGAAGACCTTCGAGAAAACTTGAGGGGCAGAGGAAAGCCCAGAGAGGAGGTCCCTGTACTGAAAGTGATCCCTCCCCATGATGAAGCGGAGGTAACATCTGTAAGAAGGATGTATTGTGACATGGAAGTATGCATCCTGTAGGACAAAGCCTGCAAACCAGTCCCCTTTGTCCAGTGCAGGAATAACTAAAGCCAATGTGACCATTTTGAAGCACTGTGATCCAGAATTTGTCCCCAGCCTCCTGTGCACTTTTGGGTCAGTAGGTGAGTTGAATAAAACCCTCTTCCCCGGTATGGATCGGGGACTCTCTCTATTGCTCCTAGTTGGAGGAGCCGATGGATTTCTTGCCTGAGAGGTGTCTCGTGAGAGAGGTCCCTGAAGAGGGATGGGGTAGTGGGAAGCACAGGAGAAGCGAAGTGAAGGGAATAGTGTATCCTGTACAGATGATTTCTAGCACCCATTGGTCTGATGTTATGGAGTTCCCAATGGTGGAAAAAGCAACGCAGCCTATGGTCGAAAAGGTGTTTCTGACTTATTGTCACTGGATAGTTGGGGAAGTTGGGCAGACCCTTGACCAAAACTTCAAATTTGCTGTTTGGAGGCCTGGGAGCTGGAGGAGTGTGATTGAGGTGGGCATTTCCTCTGAGGCCATTGCCTGGATTGGTTGTAATCTTATGGTTTGTGCTGAGGACGGTTGTAGTAAGTGTCCCTGTTTTTGTTGTATGAGGTGTAGTGTTATCGCCGGTATGGTGGCATATACATGCCCAGGGTCCGGAGAGTAGTTCTAGAGTCCTTGCTGTTATGTAGGATCTTGTCTGTGTTGGCTGCAAAAAGCTTTTGCTTATTGAAAAGGAGCCCCTTCACTTTGGTTTGAAGATTCCTGGGCACTCCTGCTCTGTGTAACCAGGAGGCTCTCCTCATTACAACCTCTGTGGCTGTTGCTCTAGCCACTGTGTCAGACACGTCAATTGCCTTTTGGAGTCCGGGAGGTGTTCCATAAGTTCAGCCAGTTTAGAGTAATTGTCAAAATCATGGTTAGCTAAGAGTGTGGAATACTTAGCAATTCTGAGTTGTAGTGTGGCCGAAGAATATATTTTTCTCCCAAAGAGGTCTAATTTTCTGTGTTGTCATTGGGTGCCAGCTTAAACTGTGGGGCTTTCAAGAATTGGTTTGCTGTAGCCACCACCAACGAATTTGGTTGGGGATGAGAGAAAAGGAAGTCTAAGTCTTCAGGAGGGACAAAGTACTTCCTGTCTGCTCTTTTGCAGGTTGGCTGAATGGAGGCGTGTGTTTGCCATATGTCATCAGATACTTCCATAATGGCTTCATCAATTGGTAGTGCAATCCTTCCCTGAGAAGAGGGGCGGATGTTCTTCAGGAGGCGGTGGTGCTTCTCTTTTACTTCTCGATTCTGAACTTCTTGGCTGTGGCCACCCTCTTAAAAAGTTCCTGAAATTGTTTCAAGTCATCAGTATTGTTCATGTTCTCCAGAAATACAGCTTCATCAGGAGATGAAGATTAATTGTCTCTAGGAGAGCTCTCTGGAGCTTGCGTTTCGATGTGATCATCTGGGATTTGACCCTCCTCTTCCTCCAAATCAACCATGGTCAGGAGGGTGTGGGATGGGGAGGCTGGTGGAAGCCTCCTTGCAGGAATAGACGGGGCCGTGGAGCGGCATCTATGAGATCCCCAGTGCTCCCATGGGGCCCAACGGGGGTAATGGGGAGGAGGATACGGCCAGTCTGGGTACCATGGTGGTTGGTAAGGTCCTTCGCAGTACTGATGATAGTGACTAGATGCTATGGGGGAGGAGTGCTGTGAAGAAAAAAAAACACTCCTCTGGTCATATTCGGCAAGTCCGGTGCATTCATGCAACAATTAAGGTCTAATGTGGCCTGGAGATGTGTAAGGTGAAAAAGGCATCGGACAAGGTTCCCTTGAGAGTGGGAGGGAACTCATGTGGCTGTTATTATTATGAGGTGCCGGTGAGGCATGATCAGCTGTGGTTGGCTCAATGCGATGAGCCTGCTGTAGTGCCTGTGCCATAGCCTCTGAGGGAGGAGGCATCTTTGTTGACATAGGCACACTGGCAATTGGCGCCGAGGACATGTGGGGCTGCTTTGCTTCCAGTTCCGAGCTCTTGTCCAGTGCTGGGTCCTGATGTGCTGCTTGCGGCGGTGGCGGGGTTTGCCGGCATAACTTCTGCTGCGCCAAGGATGACCATGCCAGCCCCGGGTTAATGCGGGGTGCTTATGCAATGGTGCCTGCGTAGGATCTCAGCACCAATAAGCCAGAAGTTGCGTCTCCTCTGCTCACTGAGGCAGACAGTTAGGGGGAAGCTGCCCCTTTCCTCAGCTGGTCTCCTGGGGTTGGAACTGGCTGTGGCTCCTCTGCCAACTGTAACGCTTTCTCAAATAGTAGCATTCAGAGCTGAAGCTCCCAATCCTTCTTAGCCCTCACTGTAAGGTCGAAGCAAAGTCACTTGCATTTTTGGAGTGCAAGTGACTCTCCCAGATAACGTATACATAAAGTGTGGCCATCAGAAACAGGCATGGGGTCATTGCACTGCTGGCACTTCTTGAACCCTGGAGAGCTCGGCATAGCATGAGGGCAGTGAATAAAGCTACTATTCCAGGTATACTTTCTTTTCTTTTCTTTTCAACAGGGGAAAGAGAGGAGAGGGTGTGTGAAAGCAACTGTGGTATGAGAAAAGCCGAGCCACCATGGGCGTGCCAACCCTTCAGGGATGGGGGGGAAAGGGGTGAAATATCTTTTTTTTTTTTTTTTTAGAACAGACAACAAGTGAAGAGTAACCAATGAAGAAAACACTAAAATTGATAAAAGAGGCAGAAAAAAAGGTATGAAGCTGTGTAAGGAGATTAAGCACCTGAGGCAAAACAGGAGCCCCATCTGCAACCAAGGGCGGTAAGTGAGTAACTGAAGAGGGGGTCGGGCAGCGCACACAGGGTACCAAACCACCAATGTCTCAAGGCGCTATCTGCACATGCACGGCCCAACTGACAACTGTTAGGAAAAAGCTCTGAACTGTGGTTTCGGGGATCACCTGTCACCAACAGGGATAGCACCTGAAGAAGAATTATATTTTTCCTCTCTACTGAAAACATGAGCAAAATCACAGGTTTTTTTTAAACACTACTGGAAGAAAAAATAAAAAGTCAAAGCTAAATCCACTGCATAGAGTTAACATATTTAGAAGACCACTACTTTACAGCAACAGCAGATCACCAGATCACTGTTTTACTGAAATTCATTCTAACTGACAGGAAACAACAGCACCTGCCTCAGGAGAAAACACTTTCTGAATCTACATACATATACCAAAACTGACACCTAAAAAAGTGTCACGTGTTTGAAGAATGGGAAAGGGATTGGAGGAGCATAGGGGAAGAATTCTAGAAGCAAATGGAAATCCATGATAATATGCAAGTACCATCCTTGAAAGAGAACGTGGAGAACAGGATGCAAAAATAAAATTTTTCCCCTCCAAAACTGGCATGTTTTGGACACCACTCATTTTTCTGTTTCACATCAGGAACACTTGGAAAACCACTTCACCTTTCTATTTTTATCTGGGTGCATTCAAATTACCACTAATGTACAACACTCTGTAACAAACCCACTGATGTAGGCTATAATTTCCCCTCGAGCACATTATCCTTGCTGGAGGCTCAAAAAATAAGCTGATAAAACAGCAGAAGCATTAATTGGTGGATACAAAGTTATGTCAGCTCTGTAGAAACTTCCAGCATAGCACCTTAAAATCATACAGTTAGACAAAAAATGTATCCAATAAGACAGGATACAAATAATGACCGTGAATCATCAATGGGTCATGCTACAAATTCCACTGCAAACAGAGGCTAATGCTTTTAAACAGACAAGCAAATTATCACCATCATCATTACTCATATGTTAACATTGCATTTATCTAAAAGCCATGCTTGATATTTGTATTGAGTATCTTTTCCCTTATTGAGTTCAATGGGGATTTCTTCCAACCATGAGGAGTTTGTAATTTTCATTTATATTTATAGCCCTGGCTATGTTAAAAATAAATCTGTTGCTTTTGAAACAGCAATATTGCATCACGTTTGGCAAAAAAGCCAAGACACAAATGTAAGTAACTAGCAGGTAAGAAATGGAGATTCAATGCTTAAGGCTCCCTTTGTCAGCATTTAGCAACACTGCCATAGCAAAAATGGGGACATGCGGAAATTCAAAATATACTGTACAGAAAAAAAACCTATTCTGAACTACCTGAAGTCTCTCTAAAGTACCTCAACAAGGGTATGTCTACACTAGCCCCCTAGTTTGAACTAGGGTGGCTAATGTAGGCATTTGAACTTGCAAATGAAGCCGGGATTTAAATATCCCGGCTTCATTTACATGTTCAGTGGCGCCATTTTTAAATCCCTTAGTTCGACTGACTGCGCGGCTACACGCGCAGTCCGAATATCGCGAACTAAGTCCTTAGTTCGGATTAACTGTTACTCCTCCTGCAATGAGGTGTAACAGTTAATCTGAACTAAGGACTTAGTTCGATTAACTTCTGACTGCCGCGCAGCCGCGGGCAGTCAGTTTGAACTAAGGGATTTAAAAATGGCGCCGCCTGAACATGAAATGAAGCCCGGGATATTTAAATCCCGGCTTCATTTGTAAGTTCAAATGCCTACATTAGCCACCCTAGTTCGAACTAGGGGGCTAGTGTAGACATACCCCAACCTTCTTCCTTATCAGTGGTCACTAAACATAATAAATGGGTTGATTATTAGCAGTAACACAATCCAACAAAGAACTTCAACACATGCTCTCTTTTCCATACCTGAGTAGTCTCACTGCATTCAATGGGACTGCTCATGTGCTGAAACTGGTGCACATGGGCATTCTACAGGCACGTCTACTTTAGGAAGTTATTTCAAAATAAGTAAATCGAAACAAAATTGAAATAGTGAGTCCTCACTACAGGGAAGCCTCAAAATTAGTCTGACGCAGGCTCCGTTAATATGCATGCACTATCTTGACTTAGAGCCCCAGGAAGCACTGGGGAATAATTAGTTCAAATTACTCTGGGGAGTAGTTTTTTCAAAATAGCAGCACTGGAATGTCCACACTACCGCTATTTCGAAATAACTATTGTGAAATTAGCGTTATTCCCCGAGGAAAGCAGGAGTAAAGATTTCAAAATAAGTGGCCTATTATTTCAAAATAATGGGCTTGGCAGTGTGGACACTCTACTTATAAAATCAGCCTAAGGGGGGTTATTTCAAAATAACACCCTAGTGTAGACCAGGGCTACTAGGGTGAGATCTTACAACGCAGCTACCCAGTTCTGGATCACAATTCCCTTGCATCTACTATTGTTCCATACTTCCTTGCAATTAGGAGTGGGATCTAGTTTTGATTTCTTATTACTGGGAGTAGGCCTACACCATGAAAAGAGAATGTGTAGGGAAAACAAAAGAGCATGAGGTCAGCACTGAACAATGCAGGATGGTTGGGAGCGGTGGGGATCAGAGCCATGAGCCCTTTTCATACATGAAATACAGATCACATGGCTACAACTCCCTTAGACAAAGCAAAAAAGTGGGAATCATAGCCTGAGTAGCTCAGGAAGAGCCAAGTGTGGCTCTGGTTTTAGCACCAATCAATAGCGGCATTATTACTGCATTATTACTGAGACATTATTACATGACTGCAGCCCTTACATAAGAACAACCAAAGGACCATCTAGCGTCCTGTCTTCCAACAGTGGCCACTACCAGATGCCCCAGAGGGAGTGAAAAGAACAAGGAATCATCAAGAAATACTTCTCCCATCACCCATTCCCAGCCTCTGGCAGAGGCTAGGAACACCATTCCTACCCCATCCTAGCTAATAGCTATTGATGGACCTAGTCTCCATGAATTTATTTAGTTCTTTCCTGAACCCTGTTGAAGTCCTGGTCTTCACAACCTGCTTTGGCAAGAAGTTCCACAGGCCAACCATGTGTTGGGTGAAAACAAAAACTTCCTTTTGTTTGTTTTAAACCTGCTACCTATTAATTTCATTTGGTGACCCCTAATCTCTTATGAAAACAAGTAAATAATTTTTCCTTATGCATTTTTTCCACACCAGTCATGATTTTATAGACCTCTATCATATTCTCCCTTAGTCTCCTCTTTTCTAAGATGAAAAGTCCAAGTCTGTTTAATCTCTCTTCATATGGGACCCGTTCCAAACCCCTAATCATTTTTGTGGCCCTTCTCTGAACTCTTTTCAATGCCAATATATCTTTTTTGAGACGAGGTGATCACATCTGTACACAGTATTCAAGATGTGGGTGTACCACGGTTTTCATAGAATCATAGAATACTAGGACTGGAAGGGAACTCGAGAGGTCATCGAGTCCAGTCCCCTGCCCTCATGGCAGGACTAAGTACTGTCTAGACCATCCCTGATAGATGTTTATCTAACCTACTCTTAAATATCTCCACAGATGGAGATTCCACAACCTCCCTGGGCAATTTATTCCAGTGTTTAACCACCCTGACAGTTAGGAAGTTTTTCCTAATGTCCAACCTAAACCTCCCTTGCTGCAGTCTAAGCCCATTGCTTCTTATTCTATCCTCAGAGGCCAAGATGAACAAGTTTTCTCCCTCCTCCTTATGACACCCTTTTAGATACCTGAAAACTGCTATCATGTCCCCCCTCAATCTTCTCTTTTCTAAACTAAACAAACCCAATTCTTTCAGCCTTCCTTCATAGGTCATGTTCTCTAGACCATTAATCATTCTTGTTGCTCTTCTCTGGACCCTCTCCAATTTATCCACATCTTTCTTGAAATGTGGTGCCCAGAACTAGACACAATACTCCAACTGAGGCCTAACCAGTACAGAGTAGAGTGGAAGAATGACTTCTCGTGTCTTGCTCACAACACACCTGTTAATGCATCCAAGAATCACGTTTGCTTTTTTTGCAACAGCATCACACTGTTGAGTCATATTTAGCTTGTGGTCCACTATAACCCCTAGATCCCTTTCTGCCATACTCCTTCCTAGACAGTCGCTTCCCATTCTGTATGTGTGAAACTGACTGTTCCTTCCTAAGTGGAGCACTTTGCATTTGTCTTTATTAAACTTCATCCTGTTTACCTCAGACCATTTCTCCAATTTGTCCAGATCATTTTGAATTATGACCCTATCCTCCAAAGTAGTTGCAACCCCTCGCAGTTTGGTATCATCTGCAAACTTAATAAGCGTATTTTCAATGCCAATATCTAAATCGTTGATAAAGATATTGAACAGAGCCGGTCCCAAAACAGACCCCTGCTGAACCCCACTTGTTAAACCTTTCCAGCAGGATTGAGAACCATTAATCACTACTCTCTGAGTATGGTTATCCAGCCATTTATGCACCCACTTTATAGTAGCCCCATCTAAGTTGTATTTGCCTAGTTTATTGATAAGAATATCATGTGAGACCGTATCAAATGCCTTACTAAAGTCTAGGTATACCACATCCACCGCTTCTCCCTTATCCACAAGACTCGTTATCCTATTAAAGAAAGCTATCAGATTGGTATGACATGATTTGTTCTTTACAAATCCATGCTGGCTGTTCCCTATCACTTTACCACCTTCCAAGTGTTTGCAGATGATTTCCTTAATTACTTGCTCCATTATCTTCCCTGGCACAGAAGTTAAACTAACTCGTCTGTAGTTTCCTGGGTTGTTCTTATTTCCCTTTTTATAGATGGGCACTATATTTGCCCTTTTCCAGTCTTCTGGAATCTCTCCTGTCTCCCATGATTTTCCAAAGATGATAGCTAGAGGCTCAGATACCTCCTCTATCAGCTCCTTGAATATTCTAGGATGCATTTCATCTGGCCCTGATGACTTGCAGTCATCTAACTTTTCTAAGTGATTTCTAACTTGTTCTTTTTTTATTTTATCCTCTAAACCTACTCCCTTCCCACTAGCATTCACTCACTATGTTAGGCATTCCTTCATCAGACTTCTCGGTCTAGATAGAGGCAATAAGATGTTCTTTGTCTTATTCTCTTTCTCTTTTTTAATGATTCCCAGCATTCTGTTTGCTTTTTTTGACTACCACTGCACATTGAGTTCACATAGTTCCGCAATTTCACATTTGAGTTTTTTCAGAACTCTTGGGTGAATGCCATCTGGTCCTGGTGATTTGTTACTGTTAAGTTTATCAATTTGTTCCAAAATCTCCTCTAACAACACCTCAATCTAGGACATTTCCTCAGATTTGTCACCTAAAAAGAATGGCTCAGGTTTGGGAATCTTTCTAACATCCTCAACCATGAAGACTGAAGCAAATAATTCATTTAGTTTCTCCGCAATGACCTTATCATCTCTGAGTGCTTCTTTGGCATCTCGATCATCTGGGGGGCCCCCATGGCTATTTAGCAGGCTTCCTGCATCTGATGTACTTTAAAAAACATTTTGCTATAACTTTTTTAGTTTATAGCTAGCTGTTCTTCAGACTCCTTCTTGGCTTTTCTTATTATATTTTTACACTTAATTTAACAGAGTTTATGTTCCTTTCTATTGTCCTCACTAGATTTAACTTCCACTTCTAAAGCATTGCCTTTTTATCTGCCACTGCTTCTTTTACTTGGTTGTTAAGCCACAGTGGTCCCTTTTTTGGTTCTCTTACTGTGTTTTTTTAATTTGGGATATACATTTAAGTTGAGTCTCTATTATGGTGTCTTTGAAAAGTTTCCATGCAGCTAACAGGGATTTTACTTTTGTCACTGTACCTTTTATTTTCTGTTTAACAAACTTCTTCATTTTTGTGTGGTTCCCCTTTCTGAAATTAAATGTCACAGTGCTGGGCTGCTGAGGTGTTTTTCCCACCACAGGGATATTAAATTTTACTACATTATGGTCACTATTTCTAAGCGGTCCAGATATACTTACCCCTTGAACCAGATCCAGTGCTCCACTTAGGACTAAATTAACAATTGCCCACAAAAGCTTATGCTCCAATAAATCTGTTAGTTTATAAGGACTCCTCGTCGCTTTTGCAGATCCAGATTAACATGGCTACCCTTCTGATACTCTCCCCTTGTGGGTTCCAAAACCAACTGCTCCAAGAAAGTAATTTAAGTATCAGGAAATTTTATCGCTGCATCCCGTCCTGAGGTGACATGTACCCAGTCAATATGGGAATAGTTGAAATCCCCCACTATTATTGAGTTTATTTTGTTAGCCTCTCTAATCTCCCTAAGCATTTCATGGTCACTATCACTATCCTGGTCAGGTGGTCAATAATATATCCCTACTGCTATATTCTTATTGTTAGAGCATGGAATTGCTATCCATAGAGATTCTAGGGAACATTTTAGTTCATTTAAGATTTTTACTTCATTTGATTCTACATTTTCTTTCATGTATAGTGCCACTCCCCCACCAGCACGATTTGTTTGTCCTTCCGATATATTTTGTATCCCGGTATGACTGTGTCCCATTGATTGTCCTCATTCTACCATATAATAATGATGCTTATTATAACAATATCATCCTTTAAATGAGGCACTCTAGTTCACCCATTTTGTTATTTAGACTTTAGAGTTTGTGTATAAGCACTTTAAAAATTTGTTACTATTTATCTGTCTACTGTTTCCTGATATGATAGACTTTTTTTATTTGATTGTTTCTCATCTGATCTTACCCATACTTTATCATCTTCCATCCTCTTCTCTTTACTAGAACAGATAATTTCTATTAATAGACCATCCCCTAAGAGATGTCTCTGTCCGATCCATGTGCCCTTTCACACCTGTCAGCTTTTCCCCAGCCCTTAACATTAAAAAGGTTGAGCAGTTTTTAAGGTAAGTGCCAGCAATCTGGTTCCATTTTGGTTTAGGTGGAGCTCATCCTTTCTGTATAGGCTCCCCCTATCCCAAAAGTTTCCCCAGTTCCTAATAAATCTAAACCCCTCCTCTCTATACCATTGTCTCATCCACACATTGAGACTCTGAAGTTCTGCCTGCCTACCTGGCCCTGAACATGGAATTGGAAGCATTTCAGAGATAGAGGTTCTAGATTTCAATCTCTTTCATAGCAGCCAAAATTTGGCCTCTAGAATCTCTCTCCTACCCTTCCCTATGTGGAAGAAAACATTGTCCTCACTCTGCGTTTGTAAGCAACAAGTAGCCATAGGCAGTTTATTTGAGCAATATTGCAAGGGAAGCCTGATTTGGGCGGGGAGGAGAGACCCCTCTAGCAGATCTTCGAATACAAACAGTTATGAAGCAGCTTATATACTATGCAACAATGGCTAGACAATTATCTCTTAGTTCCATGCATGTGAAGACAGACTCCGGCAGATTGAGCGGATGAGATCTAGAATAGATCTAGAATAGGACCAACGGTCATAAAGGTGGTTTCTGCAAGCGATGTGGTACGCTAAGAGCACGGGAAGACACAAAAGATGCCCTGGTCAACCACTGCGCCCAGCCCATCTCCAACCGTCTCGACTTTAGTCCTGCCATTGGAGCAAGATGGAATCTGGGAAGAGAGAGTGAGGCTGATTATGCGCACCTCTCCCTCACTTTAATCCAATTCATGCGCTAGTCATGACATCTGACATCCCCTAACTCCTGCAAACCTCAAAGTCCTGTGGCGACGGGCGAGCGACGAAGCAGCAGGTGTGGATACATTGGGAGCTGTAGCCGCAGACCTGCACACAGGCGGCTCAGGTCTAATGGTCGTCTTCTTGCTGGCCGAAGCAACAGCTGGATTCGGCGTCTACCTGAGTGACTGAGCAGCCCTCTTTAGGATCACACTGCTCACCTCCGTAGCAAGAGGAAGGGGCTAGAAAAGGTGCCCAAACATTGTTTGCTTCACAGAACCCTGGCCAGCTTACGCGGCTGGAGGATCCCACTTCATGCGGTCGAACAATAAAACTTCAAACAAAATGCAAGGTGACACCACTCACTATTGGCACATGGAATGTACGCACGCTTCAAGACAACCCCTCAGCAGATCGACCAGAAAGAAGAACAGCCCTGGTCCAGAGAGCTCACAAGATTTAACATCGATATTTGCCCTGTGTGAAACTCGTCAGCCAACGAAGGTCAGCTCACAGAAATAGGAGGCGGTTATACATTCTTCTGGTGTGGACGCAGCAGTGACGAACATCGTGAATCTGGAGTTGGCTTTGCAGTTAAGAATCATCTTGTCCGCAAACTTGCCAGTCTTCCCAAGGGTGTGAACGACCGACTCATGACACTGCATCTTCCACTACCGAGAGGAAAGCAAGCCACACTGATCAGCGCCACGCACTCCACAATGACGAATCCGGATGAAGTAAAGGACAAGTTTTATGAAGATCTCAATGCCCTACTCTCATCTGTGAAGCGCACCGACAGGCTGATTCTACTTGGCGATTTCAACGCGAGAGTAGGATCTGATCACTCTGCCTGGGGTGGCGTCATTGGAAAAAATGGAATCAGTAAATGTAACAGCAATGGCCTACTACTATTGAAGACATGCGCGCTCATGATTTGATCATCACTAATACCATCTTCCGCCTGCCCACTCGCAAAAAGACGCCCTGGATGCACCCACGCTCTAAGCACTGGCACCTCATTGATTATGTCATTGTGCGGAGGAAAGACAGACAGGATGTAAGGGTGACCAACGCCATGCCGGTGCTGACTGTTGGACTGACCACAGACTTATCTCCAAATTAAGCCTTCACATCAAGCTAAAGAGACGCCCGGGAAACAAAGCTGTGATGAAAAGATCAACGTCAGTAAACTGAAGAACCCCAACACAGCAGCTTCACTGGCAGAAGATCTTGACAACCAACTTTCAGAGCTGCAATTAGAGGAAAATGCTGAGAAGGACTGGGAACGCTTCCGGGACATTGTGCACTCTTCTGCACTAAAGGTTCTTGGACCCTTACACAGGAAACAGCAGGACTGGATTGATGAGAACGATGAAGAGATCAAGGTCCTACTTGCTGAAAAGCATCGCCTTCACCGTGCTCATCAGAACGACCCGTTGTCAACAGCTAAGAAAAATGCCTTCAACAACATTCGCAGGACCGTATAGAGCAAGCTTCGCAAGATGCAGGACTCCTGGTTGAGTGCCAAAGCAGATGAAATCCAGAAGTTTGCTGACAGAAATGATGCCAAACGGTTCTACGAAGCCCTTAGATCTTTGTACGGACCTCAGCCCTCAGGGAGCTCCCCTCTACTGGACTCAGATGGTGTAACTCTCATTACTGAGAAGACTCTGATTCTACAGCGTTGGGCTGAGCACTTCCAATCCGTACTGAACCGACCATCCTCCATCATTAACGAGGCGACTGATAGAATGCCCCAGGCGGATATCAACCACAGCCTGGATGTCTCACCATCAGAGACTGAAACCTTCCAGGCCATCAGCCAGTTGTCCAGTGGTAAGGCCCCAGGATCTGACGCGATCCCAGTGGAAGTCTATAAGGGTGGTGGTGCAGTGCTTGTCGACAAACTCACTCAGCTGTTCCAGTCCTTCTGGAATCAAGGATCTATTCCTCAGGAACTGAAAGACGTGTCCATCATACACCTCTACAAGAGGAAAGGAAATCGACAAGTCTGCGATAATCATAGAGGAATATCACTGCTCTCCATCGCAGGCAAGATCCTTGCACGAGTGTTGTTGAATCGCCTGATTGACCACCTGGAACAGGGTCTATTACCCGAGACACAGTGCGGCTTCTGCAAAGAGCGTGGCACTGTGGATATGATCTTCGCAGCCCAACAGCTCCAAGAGAAGTGTCAAGAGCAGAATCGTGAACTGTACACCATCTTTGTGGATCTCACCAAGGCTTTTGACACTGTCAGTCACGAAGGTCTGTGGCGCATCATGTCGAAGTTTGGGTGCCCTGACAGATTCATCCTGATGGTACGTCAGTTCCACGACAGCATGACGGCTCGTGTTCTGGATGACGGAGAAGCTTCAGAGGCCTTTCCCGTCACAAATGGCGTCAAACAAGGGTGCGTGCTGGCACCGACCCTGTTTAGCATAATGTTTTCAGCCATGCTGTCAGACGCCTTTCAGAACAGTTCCTTGGGAGTTAGCTTGAGATACAGGACCGATGGGAAACTGTTCAACCTGCGAAGACTCCAGGCTGTCACCAAGATAAAGGAGACTGTGCTACGAGACCTCCTTTTGCTGACGACTGCGCCTGAATGCTGGATCAGAGCAGGAAATGCAAGCCAGCATGGACAAATTCGCAGCAGCATGCGACAACTTCGGCCTTCTCATCAACATAAATAAAACCAAAGTGATGCACCAGCCAGCTCCGAAAGCAGAACATCAAGAGCCCACCATCACAGTGAAGGGACAAAAGCTGCAAGCAGTGGACCAATTTACATACCTTGGCAGCACCCTCTCCCGCGCAGTGACAATTGACATCGAGGTCAACTGCAGAATCGCCAAGGCAAGCTCTGCATTTGGCAGACTGCTGACCAAAGTGTGGGACCGCCGTGGAATAAGCCTTGCTACAAAGCTTAAAGTCTATCGAGCAGTAGTGTTAACTACCTTGATGTATGCCAGTGAGACTTGGACTGTATACAGGAGGCACGCTAGGCAACTGAACCACTTCCACACGATTTGCCTCCGCAGACTTCTGAGGATCCGGTGGCAGGACAAGGTGCCAGACACAGAAGTCCTTTTTAGAGCAGGCCTGCCATCAGTTCACACTCTGCTGATGAAAGCCCAGACACGCTGGGCTGGCCATGTTGCAAGGATGCCAGACCATCGCATCCCTAAACAGCTCTTCTATGGTGAGCTGTCTCAAGGAAAGCGATCGCACGGGGGGACAAAAGACGCGTTACAAAGACACGCTTAAAGCCTCTCAAGTCCCTGGATATTGACACTACCTCCTGGGAGACCCTGGCACAAGACCGATCGACATGGCGCATGCTGATCCACCAAGGCTGTCAAACATCTGAAGCCAGAAGGACAACCATAGCACAAGAGAAGCGAGCACTCCGTAAAGCCAGAGTTGCAAACGCTGCAACAGTGGTGCCCACACATGTCTGCCCGACATGTGGCAGAACATTTCGTGCCCGCATTGGCCTTATCAGCCATCTGCGGACACACCGTGGACAGCCCACAACTTGTTAGATGTCAAGGTCTTCTTCGAATACGATGGACGAACATCATCATCATCATCAGTTCCTCCCAGATGCTACCTTATCTTCAAGGTTCTCATTGGGAGTCAGCTTTCCATCCTTATCTCCGCATGGAGGCGAGAGGCGAAGGCAGCATCTTATTACAGCTCTCGTGTTGTCAAGAGTCAGAATTAGCCCGACTCTTACTCTCTTGCTAACAAGACTAAGATGGCTGCATACGAATCCCCTTATCCCCGTTTCCACAACTATGTCACTGGTACCTACATGAGCACCACAATGCTATGTGCCCACTTGAAAGAAAGGCTATTAGCCAGGGGATAAAATGGTGTCCTTGGCCTCTGTTTGACAGAGGCTGGAGAGGGATGGCAGGAGACAAATCACTTGATCATTGTCTTCGGTCCACCCCCTCTGGGGCACCTGGTGCTGGCCACTGTCAGCAGACAGGATACTGGGCTAGATGGACCTTTGGTCTGACCCGGTATGGCCGTTCTTATGTTCTTATGTTTTATTGTATGACTTGTGATGAATTAGCACAAGAATAGTACAGCCCTGAAATATGCAGAAAGACAGCCAAGCCAGAGGTTGTTTATTACAACCAGAAGGATGGGTTTATCTTTCTTTGTCCAAGATGGGTAGGCAGTGTTGAAAGGATCTGAATGTGGAGTACGAAGACTGGAAAGTGGCCATTACAGAGGTAGAGAGAAAACACAGCATTACTGGTATCCATATCAATTCAAGGGCACAATTGCTATATAAATACTTGGTCAAAAACCACCAAAACTGATTAAAATACCTCACAAATCCAATTCCCTAATTTTTGATTGCATAATAATAGTATTTATTGTACTAGGCAAATACTTACATGAATCTCAATAGTTAATGTCCTCTGGACCTTAATACATTATGCTATTATGCTATAACAGTTCTGTGGGTAGTGAAATGCGTCCCCCAATAAAAAACTTCTGCAATAGCAAATTCAACAACAGGAGATGTTGAAGGCAATTCTGTCTTACTGATGATTGAGCTGGTTTGCCCATCTTTTGTAATTTGAGTCTGGAACCCAGGGTTAAACTGGATCATTGGCTGCTTCTAGATCTTAAGATAGAAACCGTGGAGAAAACAGCTTTCCTTCTTTCCACAATTGACAAGATGGTCACTACCTTTCCTTTCTGATATGGATCCAGCCTATCTTACCTAAAGAAGGGATCGCAGCAATGTGATCTAATTAAGGGTTAGCCGTAAGACCATGTGGATGTTTCAGCTATTATAGAGTATTTTTGAGACCACCTCTCTACTTGTGCCTCACCATGGTATCTGAGGTCATTTGGACATATGAGCTGAAACTCCCTAGGTGTTATTTGTTATGGGATGAGAAACACAATTTCCTTAGTGGAAGACATTCCATTTTAGAGTTGGCTTCCCATTTTGGTGCAAGAGAGCCCAAGTATGCTGACCTTCTGGGTTTATGCTTTTCTGCAAGCTGGCAGGTAATGTGAGGATGATCTGTGACTTCATTGTGGTACAGGGGAACCTCTGTAGTCCGGATGTCCCTGATCTGGGAAGACCCATTGTTTGGACCCTGGCAGGAGGAGGAGGAGGAAGTGGTTCTGTGCACTGCCGCTCCCCCAGAAGCACTGGGAAGTGCTTCTCTGGTGGCTTTTCCACTGTTGTTTCCATAGCGGCGGGGGGCTTTGCCTGGGAGTGGTGGAGGCACAGAATCGTGTGTGTCCCTGAGAGCAGGGTGACAGAAAAGTGCCCTACTTCCATGCCCCTCAGACACCCTACCTCCCTTTCAGACCCTGCCTCAGTGCCCTCCATGGTCCGCAAATCTTCCTTCCAAACTCTATTTCTCAGGTATTGCTAGATGAAAGCAGTTCAAATTGTATTGATTTTGGGTCAAGTTGCATTTGGTCCAGTATGTATTTTTAAAGTCTGACTGCACATAGAGCACTTTATAGAAGCATCTTTCATAAACCTAAATTTATAATTTCATAGCCCAGGTGTATGTCTTCAACATACAGAGATGGCAGTTAGTTAAAATAGAAACCAAAACCTTTATAATTCTTGTCCAAGAAAATATACAAGATTTGACAAAATGGCTGACAAGCTATTCATAGAATCCTAGAGGTCATCAAGTCCAGCCCCCTGCCTAAGGCAGGACCAATCCCAACTAAATCAACCCAGCCAGGGCTTTGTCAAGCCGAAACTTAAAAACCTCTAGGGATGGAGATTCCACCACCTCTCTAGGTAACCCATTCCAGTGCTTCATCACCCTCCTAGTGAAATCGTTTTTCCTAATATCCAACCTGGACCTCTCCCACTGCAACTTGAGACCATTGCTCCTTGTTCTGCCATCTGTCACTACTGTGAACAGCCTTTCTCCGTCCTCTTTGGAACCTCCCTTCAGGAAGCTGACGGCTGCTATCAAATCCCCTCTCACTCTTCTCTTCTGCAGACTAAACAAACCCAAATCCCTCAGTCTCTCCTCATAGGTCATGCGTTCCAGCCCCCTAATCATTTTCATCATCCTCTGCTGGACCCTCTCCAATGCATCCACGTCCTTTCTATAGTGGGGGGCCCAGAACTGGATACAATACTCCAGATGTGGCCTCACCAGAGCTGAATAAAGGGGAATAATCAATTCTCTGGATCTGCTGGCAATGGTCCTCCTAATATGCCATTCGCCTTCTTGGCTACAAGGACACACTGTTGACTCATATCCAGTTTCTCATCCACTGTAATCCCCAGGTCCTTTTCTGCAGAACTGCTACTTAGCTAGTCAGTCCCCAGCCTGTAACAATGCTTGGGATTCTTCTGTCCCAAGTGCAGAACTCTACACTTGTCCTTATTAAACCTCATCAGATTTCTTTTGGTCCAATCCTCTAATCTGTCTACGTCACTCTGGACCCTATCCCTACCCTCCAGCGTATCTACCTCTCCCCCTAGCTTAGTGTAATCTGCGAATTGGCTGAGGGCGCAATCCATCCCCTCATTCAGGTCATTAATAAAAATGTTGAACAAAACCAGTCCTAGAACAGATCCTTGGGGCAGTCTGCTAGAAACCGACCGCCAACTGACATCGAGCCATTGATCACTATTCTTTGGACCCGACAGTCTAGCCAGCTTTCTATCCATCTTAGAGTTCATTTGTCCAATTCATATTACCTTAAATTGCTGGCAAGAATATTGTGGGAGATCGTATCAAAAGCTTTGCTGAAGTCAAGGTATATCACATCCACTGACTTCCCCATATCCACCGAGCCAGTTACCTCATCATAGAAGCTAATCAGATTGGTCAGGCACGACTTGCCCCTCGTGAATCCATATTGACTATTCCTGATCACTTTCCCCTCTTCCAAGTGCTTCAAAATGGATTCCTTGAGAATCCCCTCCATGATTTTTCCGGGCACTGAAATAAGGCTGACTGGTCTGTAGTTCCCTGGATTATCCTTCTTCCCTTTTTTAAAGATGGGCACTACATTTGCCTTTTTCCAATCATCTGGGATCTCTCCCGATCTCCACGAATTTTCAAAGATAATGGCCAAAGGCTCTGCAATGACATTTGCCAACTCCCTCAGTACCCTTGGATGCATTAAATCCGGCCCATGGAATTGTGTATGTTTAGCTTTTCTAAATAGTTCCTAATTTGTTCTTTCCCCACCAAGGGCTGTCCACCTCCATCCCCTACTGCGTCAGGATAAGCTCTACCGTGACATCTGGTGGTGAATGGCGAATGGTGCAAAAAAGACTTCAGGGGCTGATCTTGTTTGCATAGGCACACCCACCCCATCTAGTATGAGCTCACAGCAACCCAAATGGTCACTTTCGCCGCTGTGGGATCCCCAGTCTCTCTGTTATTGAGGCAGGGGGGATAAAGTGTTGTTACCCTGATTATGTGAATCAAGGACCTTCTCCATTTGAGTCAGGGGTCCTCCTTTGTTGCTTGTTCCTTCTTGTGTTTCTTCCCAGTATCCGACTTCCTCACTTACCTCAGGGCTTTGGTCACTGTCCCCCAACGAACCTAGTTTAAAGCCCTCCTCACTAGATTTGCAAACCTGCCCACAAAGATTCTCTTTCCTCTCTTGGTTAGGTGGATCCCATCTCTTCCTAACAATCCTTGTGCCCAGAACAGAGTCCCATGGTCAAAGAAACCAAAGCCCTCTCTCCGACACCACCTGAGCAACCACACATTTACTTCCTCAATTCGATGAGCCCTACCTAGACCTTTTCCTTCAACCAGAAGGATGGACAAGAACATCACTTGTGCTTCAAATTCCTTGATCTTTCTTCCCAGCACTACATAATCTGCTATGACCCGCTCAAGGTCATTCTTGGCTGTATCATTAGTTGCTACGTGGAGAAGTAGGAAGGGGTAGTGATCTGAAGGTTTAATCACTTTTGGAAGACTCCTGGTCACATCCTGAATGCGAGCTCCTGGTAAGCAGCACACTTCTCGAGATTGCAGGTCTGGACGGCAGATGGAGGACTCAGTCCCTCTTAGGAGGGAGTCCCCGACCACCACCACCCATTTTCTTCTTTTGGGGGTGGTGGTCGTGGAACCCCCATCCCTAGGACTACACATCCCATGCCTTCCAATAGATGGTGTTCCCTTCTGATTTCTTCCCTGAGAGGTCCCTGCCAAAGCATTCTCCACTGCAGTGCCTGTGGAGAGAGCCTGAAAGCGGTTACTTAACTCTACAGGAATGGGGGATACCTGAGTTGGCCTCCTTCTTCTTCTAGAGGTTACATGCTGCCAGTTTCTTCCATGTCCTGTACTGCCCTGACTGGCTTTTCAGCCTGCTGTGCCTGCAGAATTAAACACTGCATGCTGCCAGTTGTTTTCCTTGTCCTGTACTGCCCTGCATTCCTTCTAAGAGATTCCTCAGTTGTTATTAAATGCCTCCTTGAAGGGCAGGAGTGTAGTGAAAGATTTTAAAGCATGGCAAGTGTATCTCGCCCCCTTCCAAACTCCCACTCCAAACTCCCTGTTCACAAGCTCCCTGGTCGCTGACTCACTCCTTTATAAAGCCCTGGACCACCTGGTAGTCCCTCCCTCTGATTAAGGCTCAACCAATGAGCAGAGTCTTCTAGATTTCAAACCCTGATTAGAAGCTCACAGCTTCCACCTGCCAGCCACAGCACACACTCCGTGGGGGGGCGGGGGAGGGGGAAGGGAGGGAAAGAAAAAAAAAACCAAACAGCCAAAAACAAGCTCAGCACACAGCAAGAAAAACCTAGTTGTAAAATAGAGAGCCTGGACAAAGAAGGAGGGGAATGGGGCAGAAGAGAAGTTCAGAAGAAAAGAGAGGAAAATATTTAATGAAACCTAATTCTTAGTCTAAAAAAACCCATTCGTGTTTAGCTGAACACTGTATAGTGGGGGAGATAAGGACTTAGTCAGATGAAGAAATATGTATATGTCCACAACAGTAAGATTAAAGGCATTCCACAACATACTCTCATAATCTTTTCCTTATATCTAAGGTCTCTCCCAATTAATATAGAAGAAAACAGATTAAACTTTCTTATGTTTCCTTACTATTTTATTTTTCTTATATTTTTAACTGAACTTTACCACTTTTTTTTTAATCTAGAAAACCAGCACTGTCTCTTGCAACTTCAGCAATTACAAAAACTGCAGGTAGTTTCAGAACATGAGTTTCAAAGGCTCAACTGTCACTCACAGCTGCAGAGGAAGCTGAAGCATGGCAAAAATAGACACAAAAAAGGCTCCTTCATGTTACTGAAAGCTGTTTTGAGTTCTACTGATGAAAAGCACCTCCATAAAATAAAATAATAACTCTACAAATGGGATTTAACTAATCAGTTCTGTGGATGATGAATGAGTCAGAAACACCACCACTTTACTTTCAGATGCCAGGTACAGTTTGCAGAGCTGCCAGTTTAAAAACAATTAAATACAATCCTTTTTATGAGCACATATGATATGGAGTTTCTAAAAAAATAAAAACCATCAACGTTTTATTTTATAGATGTGAAAACATGAACAAATACAAAATGCTCTGGGTTTTTGTCTCCTATTATTAATTACTATTATGTAAAATCAGAAAACCAAGAGGTTCTATCTCAATAAAAAATAAAACCAAGAGAAAGGATATTTCAGAAAAAAAGAAGCAGCAGACATCTCACCAGAAAAGTCAGTTTCTTGTTTTAACTTGTCCTATTGGCAGTAATTGTGGCTCAAGACACAGATTAGCATATTTACATTGTTTTGCTAGATTCTGTATTTTTCTATGTGAAAAAAATAATACTGAAAAAAATCAGTTTCCACAAGATTTCTATCCCCTTTTCTTGATCAAAATGATTTGGATAAGTATCTGAATTGTTTATGCTCATGCAAACCTTTGAAATGCACCCATCACTACTGCTCATCAAATATTTGCTACAAACTTAAGCTTCTGAAGCGGATACCAACTCTAAATCTCTGACTGGAAAAGGAATCCAACAGAAATGTGTTGAAGTAGCATCACAGATGAGGACACTTTTTAACTGCAGTGACAAAATAAAATCTGTCTCTCTCTCTCTTTGCAGTTACAATGTTAGTGTGGAATTACCCATACATTTCCACCATAAGGCCTCCTTCTACAAAGGCTCAGATACACGTGATTAATGGAATTCTAACTGGATTCAACATGCTTAAAGTTAAGCACATTTGTGAGTATTTCCAGCATTGTGATCTTGTTCACTAAGCTTGAAGTGCTCAGGTTTTCAATGCATGCACTCCTGTAAGCAGAAGTATATTTTGCCAGAAAACCAATACTCTACTCTCGAACACTTCATTGCTCCAGATATAACTAGTTCAGGATCAAGTTCTGTTTTATTTGGTAGAACCCAGCCAACATGTTAAATAGATGTATAATTCTTATTGCAAGAGTTCTACCAAAACTTAACTAACGTAATTCATTGTACCAACAGAATACTTCTCTATAGCACCACCTAAAAGAATGAGTAAGATAAACAGCTATTGCCAGGTTCTACACTGAAACCATGGTGAAACCATTCAGGTTTACACCTGAAATCACAGGTCAGCCTAGCTCACAAAAGCCCACCAAAATCAGCCCATGTTTAGCAAAAGAATCTGTTTAATGACTGAATGCACTAAAATTCAAAAGAAAACAAAAGGAAAAAGAATAGAGCAAAAATCAGCAGCTATATTCATATTTCATCCAACAATCATTTTGCAGCCATGACAAACATGAGTGCATTTCATAAAAAGTATGTGAAAAAAAATGCAGCTCAACAGAATTTATTTTTGTAAGATTTTAGTTTAAGTGATTACATGTAACACATTTAATTTGTCATTTTAAAGGAAAGTGAGTTTGGCTCCCAGATGCCTAACTCCTTTAAACACCTCTGAAAATCTTACCTCTACTTTTAGCAGGTTGATCTTTTTCCACAATTCTCTATTTATCTGAACTCTACTAGAAGTGATGGTAACCCTGACAGTTTTGAAAAGTATAGTAATTTCTCATGTCCCAATAATACCATTGACTGGAAAATGAACTCTTAGCAATTAAATAATTTTCATCTTAAAATTATTTTAAATAAAAGTTTGCTACATTTAAATCAGCGGTTCCCAACTGCTGAGCTGCAGGCTGGTGCCAGACCATGAACCACTGGCTGCTGGTCCATGGCAGCTGCCAGAGCAGAAGCTGGTTATTTGTGGTGGTTCTGGGGGCCCAGGCTGTGGTACACCTAGCCCCTAAGCCGTCACACAGCAATCGGCTTCAGCTCCAGCAGCCCCCACATGAATTTGCAAATATGCAAATAAAATGTTACCAGTCTGCCAAAAGTTTGTGAATGGGTTTGCTGGTGCAAGGTCTGAAAAAGGCTGGGAACCACTGATTTAAATATTGATTAAATCACCTGTGAATTAACTGAAAGCATTTCCTTTAAAAAGATAACTCAAACAAATTTGATTTTTTGCTATTTCTAATAGGACTCAAAGTTTCCCAGTCCTAGAATAAAATTTACAAAAATGACCAAGTCCAATTTTTATGAGCATAAGTCTTATTGAAAGACTATGGGATTTAGGAGCTTAAGTCCCTTTTAAAAATGGGATTTAGTCTCTTAAGCCTTCAAGTGCTTTTGAAATCTTTACTCCTCAGACTCTATCAGACCCAACCAACTTACTATTTTTCTCTCTCTGTCCTTACTGTCTCTGTATTTGTTTTCTTACCTATTTAAGCTTATAAAAAGTGCACTTCTTTTAAGCTCAAAGGACATTTACAGGAGGAGAAGGATGATGGAATTAAAGCACTAGACTGATATGCAAGAGAGCTGAGTTCAACTCTCCATTTTGCCACAGATTTCTCTGTATCTGTAGGCAAGTAACGTTTTCTCTCTGCTCTCATTCCCCATTTGTAAATGGAGGAAAAGATCTCTATTTGCCTTGTCTCTTACTCTGTGTCAGTTCAGTAGAAGCATTACAAGAATACAAACAATAATGTACGTGTAGTATGTACATCTAGATTGACCCATCTCTTTCACAGGAGGCAAACAAAAAAATCCTTTGTGAATGAATTCTCCTCTGTATTTTTCCACCCCCAAAACATATCAACTTTACCAACATAATAAGGCTGAAAAATCTGTTTGCATTCTGCTCCCTGGCTTTCTGCATACACCACAGTCAAAAGGCAGTAACACAAGAAAATCTCTATGCCTATTTATCAGTTTCTCCGGTTGACCAGATCTGTCATACACTGGTACGACAGCTTATTTGCTGAATTTGTTTACCCCTACTGTCATTCCAGATGTAGCATAATGCTTAAATTGGTAACACTCAGATTAATATAATCAATTACCCAGTTTAGAGCAGATGAATTCAAGCTGGAATAGCAAAACACTTATTCTCTTGCAATTAAAACATTCCCCAGTTATACTTGTATAAAGAGGCACCTGAATTAGAGATACATAGCAGCCCCGGGTTTGAGAGACAATTTGCTCTTCTAAATGGCTCACCGGTTTAAAGGAAGAAATATAAATCAAGCCAAGATTGGATAAGCAACACAGGTTGGTTTGTCATTGCTTCTTGACTGTGATATTTTTCATACTGGCACTATTAGCAGATACACACTTCTAGCCTGTAAGATACTTTGTGCATACTTGGCCAGAATGGATCCCCAAATCATTAAACAGTCCATTTTTCTTTGCTTTAAATATGTGGCCTAGATATCTTTCTACCATTCACCTACAGGTTAGAGATCCCCCACCTAAACTCATTGTAAATGGAGGAATAAATAGAGCTTGATCCAGCAAGATACTCACAAATGTTTTTGAAGTCTTTGGGAACTGTAGAATTGGGCAATTGATTGATTCCCAGAAAAGATACGTTTCTTTATACAGTACTACTATGGATTTCAAAAGCCAGCTGTTCACAAAAGTAAACAGACATGCACATAGGTGGAAGGAATTATGTTTCTGTAATTTTCAGCATTCTTGTTATTGATGTCACAGTAAAGAAATGTTGCCGCTGAATTTATTTCCAGTTCTCATCTTCATGTCACACTTTCCTTTTTGCTAACAAAATGGCCATTTTTCAATTTCAATATGTAAATACTGTAAATTTCCTTACTGAATTATATCTCAATTCATAATATACATAAAGTTGTTGGTGAATATTTTATAGAGGGGCATTAATTCAAATAATATAGCTTAAAAGGTTGAAAAAGGACTATTGAAATATTTCACACTGTCTAAAAATGGCTGAATGCAAAACGGCTGAAGACAGAAGTGCTATATAATGATTGTTTCTCACCAACAGACACCACAAAGCAGTTTGGATATGGTGGTTTAAGCTGTATTTGGTTTAGAGGCAGATTCCACATGGAGCACATAGGAACCACAGAAATCAGAGGTAGAAAAGCAATAAGCTTACAGAACTGTTCCCTACAGTCAATTTTCTAGCAATTTCTCCATTCTAGAAATTGCCTACCATTTGCCTAACTCTACTCTCACTCACATTAGAGGGAATTTTACCATTTACTTCAATGATAACAGCACTGAGTCAGTGCTAAGCTCTTAGGATGGAATTTCAGAAGTGATGGGCCTCCCCAGTCCTAGTATTCTGTAATTCTAAGGAATTCAGAGTGTGGAGAGGGCTCTGTGCAGAGGCAGTAGGTTGGGATGCCGGCTCTGGGGTAGGTGTCAGGGATAATGGCTTTGGGGAGCAGGAGGGGGCTCCAGGTCTGGGGATGGAACTGAGGAATTTGGAGAGGGGGCCCTGGCCTAAGACAATGGGTTGGGGTTTGGGAGGGGTTGGGGTTGCAACTTCTGGGATGGGGCCAGAAATTAGGGGTTCAGTGTGGAGGAGGTAGCTATAGCCTGGGGCAGGGAGTTGAGGTGCATGGCTGGGGGCACAGGCTCTGAAACGGGGCTGGCGATGAGTGATTTGGAGTGTAGGAGGCTGCTCTGTGATGTGATAGAATATTTAGAGCTATTAGGGCTTGGGCAGGAGTTGGGAGCTGAGGCTCTAGATGAGAGGTTTGGGGTACAGGAAGGTGCTCTGGGCTGAGATCAAAGGACAGGAGGGGAACCAGGGCTAAGGCAGGAGGTGGTGCTCAAGAGTGCAGGCTCTGGATGATCCTTCCCTCACGCAGCTCCCAGAAGCAGCAGCATTTCCCCCCTCTGGATCCTATGCAGAGGCACAGCCAGGTAGCTCTGCATATTCCCCCATCCACAGATACTGCCCCAGAATCTCACATTGACCATGGTTTCCAGCCAATGGGAGCTGCAGAGCAGGCAGTCAAGATAGGGACAGTGTGCACAGCCCCAAGGATGCCCATATGCATAGAAGCCAGAAGGGGGGCATGCTGCTGCTTCTGGAAGCTGCACAGAGCTATGGTAGGTAGGGAGCCTGCCTTAGCCTTGCTCTGATGACAACTGGACTTTTAACAGCCTGATCAGTGGTGCTAACTGGAGCTGCCAGGGTCCACTTTCAACCGAGCATTCTAATTAAAAACTGGACACATGGAAACCACAGGAATAGGTGAGTATGCCTCTAAGTTAAAAATGCTCGCACCAGCTGAAGTTTTAGAAACACTCAAGACCAGATAGTGTGCGGGATATGAGGCTTAGCTTTGGGGAAAAGTTTGGAGATACACGGGGTTGCAGAACTACCCAAATAGGGGATTAGAACCCCGGAAACTAATAGTCAGAAACTATTTACATACTACATAAGAAGATGCATCTGACGAAGTGGGTCTTTGCCCATGAAAGCTTATGCTCCAATACATCTGTTAGTCTATAAGGTGCCACAGGACTCCTTGTCGCTTTTGCAGATCCAGACTAACACGGCTACCCCTCTGATACATAAGAAGAGAAAACAACAGTAGCAGAAAACAATACAAGTATATGCAAGTACTGAGTGAAGAAAAATGAGAAAGACAAAAATAAAAGTGTCCATCTTCTGAGCAAATTGTGACAGACATAATCATTTTGCAGCCAAGTGCTTGTTCGGAAAGGAAAAAAATTAAGTTGCACACAGTAATTCAAGACTACAACGGTGAGTATGAAGATATTATGTGGGTGGAAAAAAAACAGCTAGTAAACAGTGCACAAAGTCCCTATTAAACACTAGAAACAATTTCATGCAAACATGTTGCTTGAGAGGAAATTGATGCAGTTTCAATTAAATTTTGGTGTAAGTTGTAACATTATCTCTATCACGCTGGCAAATCCAGATACACAGTTGGAAGACACTAATCTGCTGTTAATAATATACAATCTTAACACATTCAAGCCCATGGAAAAATGTAAAATCAAAGAAAGATGGAAGAAATACAGACTGGATTTTATGGTCACAAATGACGAGACAGACTGGTGACTAAAGATATGATGGATAGGACCAGAAGACAATACAGATGAAGTATTACAGGGAAACAGAGATAGTGTTTATAAAATCAAGACTGATCTAATGGAAAGCCAGTTAAATTTCTGAAAAGAAAAAAGTATCAACTCATTACTACAGCCACTGAAACTGCAGAGCTTACCAAAATATGGAATTATACAGCCTGTGGAAAGGGAATACACTGGACAGTTTTATGATGGTAAAAAAATATCCAGAAAATTGAGAACATGAATAGACCAAAAGCCTTTCAACAAAGTTTTGAAACTGAACTATTTCTTTCTACATATAATTGAAAACATTTGATCTAACATAAGACTTTTTACAGTACACAATATTTTAAAAAATGTATTCTGTTATATACTGGATGAAGGAGCCAGTTACTTGACAATCTTTGCAACTCCCTCAGAGAGACTGGTGGTCAAGACTGAATGAAGACAATAACAGACTATGTGCAGATATTGGGAGAGAGTTATAATCCAGAATAATCACAGTGAGAACATGACTACAAATTACCTTTTTTCCCCACAAATGCAGAGAAAATAATCTGAAATTGAATTTAGACAAGCTCACACTGAGTGTAACTGAAGTGCCCTACATTGGACATTTATTGACCTCCAAAAGCCTGAAAGTGGACTCTGAGAAAGAAAGGGTAATTCGAGAAATGCCAAGATCCACCAATGTTAAAGGAGTCCAGAGATTCCTGGGAATGAATGGTCAATGATTTAGTATTTTTTAACCATTTGTTTCAGAGCTGCAAGATCCTGAGACAGCTGATAAATTGAGACCTCATATAGGAGTAGACAGATCAACAGAAGCAAGCATTCTGAAGAATAAAAGATGACTGGGAGGTTCCTATTTTTAAATATTACAGCCCCAAGGAACCCCTAATGGTGGAGACAAGGAATACATGATCATTACAAACTATTTTTCTAGTTTCTGGGAGATGACTGTTTTCCAGATACAGAATTCAGAATATCATATGGAAGTTAAAACCACACTTTGAATGGTACAGGATTCTGGGCATTGTGTGTTCCAACAACAGACAACACTTTGTTTCAGGAGAGTTGCAGAAGTTCACGAAGGACTGGGATTTAACATCTCCATGTGGCTATCCTCAAAGCAATGGCAAGGTAGAATCAGCAACAAAAACTGATACAAAACTGTTGAAGAAAAGGGAAAACTGCAGGTGCCAATCCATGCTTAGCAGTACTAGATCACCAGAAAACTACCTCACAAAGTCTAAATTCCAGTCAAGCCCAAAGAGGAGATGGAAAATGAAGACACAGTTGAGGCACACCTACACCACATGGAAGAGCATTTGCTATGGCAGAATATTTGCTCCCATTGACCTCCTGCTGTGTGGACAGGGATCTGAGATATGTTGACTACAGACACGTAATTTACGTAGCTGGAGTTGCATATCTTACTTCGACCGTCCCAGGTAGTGTAGACCAGGCCTTGCTGACTACAAGTAAGCAAGATTAAGAGGACCCTCTAAATTTAAAAAAAATTACTAGTTTTAGTTGCATTCTTGCCTATGTAATGGTATATATGCAAATATAAAAGTGTATTATATCTATTTTCATTGTCCTTTGTTAGAATAATACACATTTTTGGCAATGCTATGGAGCCTCTTAAACTTGACATAGCTCAGGGCTTCAGCATGTCTTAATCTGGCCCAGAAAAGGTTGCTATAGCCTGGGTATTCAAGAGATTTCTTGGTGAATTACAGAGAAACCAAAAAACAAAGACTTATTTTACTATGACAGATCCACATGAGAGGTACAAGATCTGGAGCCATATGATACAGTGCGTATACAACCACTGACAAACAGGATACATTCTGGCACAAAGCTACAGTGTGCAGCCAGGAAGCCAAAGGGACAGTCAGTGAGAAGAAACCATAGACACCTCAGAAAAAAATTAGGAACCTCTAATGATGCTATGGGATTCTACAGCAGGAGAAACCTGAGCTGGGGTCATTAGAAACAAATAATATCATGAGCGTACCAGAGGAAAGATAGGAGAAAGAGTGTTTTGGTAGAGACTCCGACAACACCAAGCGTAGAAACGGTGGAAGACCAGATGGGAGGAAGAGGCACCAGTGAATCTTACCATTCTGTAGGAGGGTGGATTATTAAAAGACCTGCTCATCTGTGCGATTTCATGTGATGAACTTCCATTTGTCTAGGTGGATAGCCAGAAAAATGGATATGCAATAACTTGCAAGAACAGGAGTATTTTCAATTAACAGTTACTATTGGGTGTTAGCTTTCTTTTAAAGAGAATGGGGGTAACCAGATGAAAGTGTTAGCAAACACTTTCAGTCACCATACTGTTTCCTGTGGAAATATTGTTTGGAAAGAACATATCCTGGGGAACTACTGGAGAAACCATGTTGTGGGTAGCCACCATAAAGCCAGAGTCCATTAATTAAACTTGCGTCAGAATGAGATCTTATATAGTAGATGATCTGGACACAATGGAGCGTAAAACAAAGGGTTTACTGACTGATTAGGTAAAACAAAAATTTAAGTAGACCGGGGTTACCCAACCTCTTATTGTTTGAAGTTTTCTGTCAGAGGCAACCTTTCACTAAACAAACAGAACAAACTTAGCTGTACACAACTGAGTTAACTCTAACCTCGGTCACAGCTTACGCCTGACGTATATACAGCAGCAGTGATTCAACATCATGCCACTGTCCAACTGTTAGATATCTTGAAATCCAATATAGTTTCTGGTAACAATATTTAATATACGAGCTGAATGTGCATGGGCTTCTACCATGGCTACTTATATATAGATGTTCATTTTCTCTTATAGAATCAGAGTCTGATTTCACCTGATCAGCTATTAAAGAATTGGTTGTTTTGCAAGATTATGTAACTGATGTTTATGCATAATACAGAATATGAATTATTTAATCCAATAAAAATAAACTGAGAGTAAACATGATGCATTATGCTCAAAATGATGACCAAACTTTCAAAATACAATTGTATGTGAATCAAGACTAACATACTTGTTTTATTAATATTTTACAAAAGATCCATTATGTAATTTACGAGTAAGGTGACACCTTGTGAAATCTGATATGTAGTTATGCCCTTCAGTTAACAGTTATAAGACACAGTTAATGATCCACACCTAAAATACAGCTTAGTGAAGTCTGTCGGTAAAGCTTCTATGCATAGTGTGATCTGGGAAAAGCTAGAGAGCGAGCTTTGAGCTTGGTGTTGGCTAAAGAAGCTTGGGACCTCTCTTTTTATTCCTGGTTCCTTCTGCCTTTGGAGAAATATATTCTTTGTAAAAAACAATGAGAAGTCCCATGGCACCTTAGAGACTGTCTATGTTACACAGAAGATTGATGCTGCTACAATCAATCTTGTGGGATTTGTTTTAGCGTGTCTAGTATAGACCCACTAAATCAAATTCTGGGGGTGCCCCCATTGGCACCAGTACTCCTGCTCCTCACAAAGAGTAGGGAAAGCCAATGGGAGCATTTGCTCCTGTCAGCTTCCCGCTATGTGAATGGTGCAGAAATGTGATGTAAGATACGTATGTTACCTTGACCTTCTAATATTGTGTAAACCTGGCCTACACTAACAGATTTATTAGGGCATAACCTTGGGTATGTCTATACTTGCACCCTCTTTTGAGAGAGGGATGCAAATGAAGACATTCAAATTGCAAATGAAGCCAGGATTTAATTATCCCGTGCTTCATTTGCATATTCACATTATGGTGCTATTTCGAAATAGTGCTATTTTGAAATAACAGACTCAGTTAAGATGCGGTTATTCTGAGAGAAAACCCTTGTCTCGAAATAACCCTTATTCCTCATACAATGAGGTTTACCAGTTATTTCAAGAGAAGGGTTTTCTCTCGAAATAAACACGTCTTAACAGCATCTGTTATTTCGAAACAGCACTATTTCGAAATAGCGCCATAACACGATATGCAAATGAAGCACAGGATATTTAAATCCCGGCTTCATTTGCAATTTTGAAGGTCTTCATTTGCATCCCTCTCTCGAAAGAGGATGTAAATGTAGACATAACCCTTTTGTGGGTAGAACCTACTTCATCAGATGAATTGGAGTGGAAAATATTTATGATATATAAGAAAAGAAGGGAGCTACTTGTCAAATGTAGGCTCCGTGTTAATGAGGCCAATTAAGCCAGGGTGGATGTGGTCTCTAAGGTGCCACAGGACTCCTTGTTTTTTGTTTGTTTTTGCAGATACAGACTAACACAACTACCCCTCTGATTCCTTGTAAACATACAAGATTGCAAAGACAATACCAAGTTCCATTAATTTCTTCTTCAATCAGTACCTTCTCGGGCCCCAAACTTTGACTATCTACTTAGGTTAAAAAAAAAAAAAAAAAACCACACCATAACATGTGTTTGCAAACATTATAAAGGTGATTAGAGGTGCTATATTGATCCACTTGTAAAAAACACCATGCTGTAGACAGTTTAATTGCAATAGTCTCAAAATGAACTCATATACTGAAAATAAGGATATTTTGACCATTAATGTTAACGTAAGAAATCTTTTACATTTCACTGTGGAAACAACCTGCTTAAAAGCTATTCATTATTTAGCCAGGCCCTTCCAATGGAAGGAACACCGCCATCACCATTCCTTATTGCTGCCACTATAATTAATGGTAACAATCAAGCTATTCCTCTTGGATTTAAGAAAGATGGGGTAGTTATAGATGTCAGTTTTGGAACCTATTCCCACCCCATCTCCAATGTGAAATAGGTGTTCAGAGTGCACAGTAGGTCAATCTACCCCCCAATGTAGATACAGCTAGGTCGATAGAAGAATACTTCATACTGGGAGGCGGTGTTCCTACAACAATATACAATACCCTTTGTTGCTATAGACTGCACTGATGCTAAGGATTCTGCTGACATAGCTATGGCACAACAGTTCTAATCCCTGCAAATGAGATATGGCTTAAGTTTTTTGAAGAAGGACACAGAATGGGAGAGAAATTGTGATGATTGACTTTATTTGAATAGATGGGACTAGCAGTTAGTAGCTAGTTTTATTTGTTTCTGTAACCAACACTGGACACCAAGAGTTTTGAAAAAGAGGTAACTTTTTTGTGAATGAATAGCATAAGCACAGTACCATGAATAATTGACCTACTTTCTGTGGTACTTTCTTTAGACATGAGGCTTTCAAAGCCAGATTGCAAGGTGTATATTTTACTATTTATTCCACACACCCTCTCTAATCCCACTGTATCTAATGGATAGTGAAACTTCAGGCAGGATGTTTTAAGAACAGGAACATTAATTGAGAAGCACTGAAATGCTATTGCTATCAAATCAAGTGCTTCCAGTAAAATATAACGGCAGGTACATCAATATCAAGGAAATAGATTCAAGATAGTGGTAACATTTTTTCCACCTGCCTGTTTTGCTACAAAATAAACACAATTGAGTGTAGGTTTTTTTTAATCTACCATTGTTACTCCTACAATATGCCTTAAATAGAAAAGAATTATCTAATCTTTTATTCCTTTTTCCTGTACTGTGTACATTTGACAATTACTTTGTCACTTTCATTTTCTCTTCCTGCATAGTTTCCCCTCATTCATGTGGTCCTTCCATGAAACAGCAAGGGAAAGGAAAATTCTTTCAAAACAAAATTATATTCTGAAGCCACAGATTTTGAAGTACTGATGATTTTTTTTTACTTTTAAAAACTTTTTAAAAATGGCTGAATTTGAATTTAATTGATGGCAATTCCCATTTGATGTTCTGGGCCATGACTGAATTGTGTTAAACAGATCTTTACATAATTATAATTCTGTAATTTAACATATTAATTTGGTAATATTTTTGAGATTATTAAACATTTAATGCACTCTGTGTCCGGGCCAAGGTTCCCTGTAAGCTGTGCACCTATGCGCAGCCCTTTTCTGATCAGCTAGGGAAGGAGGGACAGGGCACTCCCTCTTAGAGGAGCAGAAGCAGCAGCAGCTGCTGCCGCCAGCTATAAATGGAGAAGCTGGCTCCAACCTCTAATGCAGGGCTGGACAAATGCTCTCGCGGCCAGATCTGGCCTGCAGATTGTCTCAGCCAGCTTTCTACCTGCCCCATACCCGCTCAGCACTCCAGAAAGCCAGGTGCAGGGCCATGAGTGTGTTTGTGAACACTGAGAGCCTGGAGGGAGGGGAGACAGGCTTCTCATGCTGTCCCACCCCCAGTAGCTCCCATTGCCCAGTTTCAAACAATAGCAGCTGTCTGTCTGCAGGACAGGCAGCATGTGAAGTGCCCCTCCTTCCTCATCCCTGGGCTCACAGCATTCAGTTCAGAACAATAAATATGGCTCCTGCAGATCCCCCGGCACATACAGGGGCTGGAAGGCAGGGACCCTGGCTAAGGAACCTGCTGGGCTGCTGGCTTGGAGCCAGGTAAGTTCTCCCAGCCAGATCTTCTGCCCTCCTACCCCATGTAACCCAAACTTTCTGCATCCCTGCTCCAGCCCCCCAAATACCTTCCCAGACACTGCATCCCCTCCTACATCTGTCCTCAGGTCATAGCCCCCCTCTCAGACCTTGCACCCCAATCTTCTATCCCTGGTCACAGCCCAAATCCCTGCACCCCTCCTGTACTCCTGCCCGAGGTCACAGCCCCCTCCCAGACACTGCATCCACTCCTCATCCCAGGTCACAATCCCCCACTTCACCCAAACCTCCTCCCAGATCCCACACCCCAATCCCTTACCCCAAGCGTCCTTCTGCATTCAACCTCCATCCCAGACCTCCACACCTCCTTCATTAATATAATGGAAGAGTGTGGCTCTGAACCACTTACCATATTCTCAGAATGGCCCCCCATCAAAAATTGCCACCCCCCTGTTAATGGCTTAAAGTAAGAACAAAAAGATTCTTTTAACAGAATTTTTTGTGTAGCAGATATCTAAAACTCTGATCTTAATGATTTTAAATACTGTGTTACTAATACATGGTAAACTCTATTGCATTAAGGCTAGATCTTTGCTATCTGGTAGAGTGCTGGCTCTTATGAGTCAGAAGTAGCAAGTACTAGCTGTGATGCTATTGTTTTGTAGGATGAAACCTTATTTGCAAGATCTTTGACATATGCACCTGTCTGTTAGAAAGGATGATGATACATGTACTCCAAGGTCTCAGAGTAGCCGCCTTGTTAGTCTGTAACTAAAGAACAACAATGGTTCTCAGTGTTCCCTCTAAGCATGTTCCCATGCATGGAGCCCTGAGCCTCTGACTGGACAGGGCTGATTAATCACTTGTGAAGCTATGCTGCCACGCAGCTTAGAGGGCACAGTAATAGTCTTGTAGCACCTTAGAGATGAAAATATATAAATAGCACAATGAACTTTCATTGGCACAACCCACTTCTTTAGCCAAGGGTAGAGTTAATTTTCTTTTTATTTGATTTCATATTAAATAACCATAAGCATTGTTCCTTGTTAATTATCCCTTGTTTTAATATTTTCTTCCACACTTACGGATTATTTATATATATATATATATTTAGGTCTGTGGTTTTTGTTTGTGCACATCCACATGCTATCTCAATATTGGTGTTGCACATAAGAAATTTTACCCCGCCCAAAATAAAATGCAACCCCCCCCAAGGATAGAAAATCTTAGCGGGAACAGTGCTCTGGACTCTGTGTTCAGGCTCTCAAATAAGCCCTGCCGTGTTCTTGCGGTTTATGTCACTTTACCGGTAACTGGCAGGAGAACTCAGACTCACTCACTGCTCTGGGATCTAACAAGGTATCCTATAATCTGCAGCTACATACTTGATTTCAATTCACTCTTGCTTCTTCCCCAGGCCTCTTTCCTTCCTGATCCCTCCTACCTTCAGCTCTAGTTCAGGGTTAAGGTCCTTAAAGTCCTCTCTCCCTGCAAATCCAGCTAAGTAAATATACAAGCAAAGAAACAAAAAATAACCAGATACCACCCTGGCTATACCTGGATCTTCTATGGCCAGACAGCAGCATCATGTTCACCTCGCTGACCCCATTCAAGATGTGACCTGATGAGGCCCTGCAGCTCCTTTCACTCCTGAGCCAGCTGGGCTGCTTACATGATTTGCCTGGAATGTGATTGTTTCTCATAAAATGGAAAGGGAGGGGTCTGGTAGGATGAACAGTTACATCATTAAATGACCATAGGAGGCAGAAATTGGCCAGAGATGGGGACCAGGACAGCTATAACCCCATTGGGCCAGCAGGGGTTAGGGGTAGAGAAAGGAACAGCTATTTCAGAGAGTTTCTCTGTTTGTATGTCTGTGCACCCCTTTCCTGGCTACGCCCACTGCCATGGCCATGAAGATGGCAGGTGCTTCTCACCTGGCCCCAAGCTGCTGTGATCTGAACACAGCTTCATCTCTAGCCCCACCCCAGAAAAATGATTTAAATGAAGAAAAACAAAACTTATTTGAGTTAAAGACCCAAGCAGTGCTGGGTAAATCTTCTAGTGTCCAAATATATTCCAATGATCTGTGAACAGAAAAGTAGGAAATTTTACCCAGCTGCAGCTCAGTTGCCTATCTAAGCCTGATTCTGTGTTTTTTGAACCTTTATCAGATAGATCTAGATGAGACAATCAAGCTGTATTAGCTGCTAAGAGAGACAGGTAAAAATAAGAGCAGCATTCAGTTCTGTGGAGGCAAAAAGCCTAGCGTCTAGAGTGTGAAGTGAACTGAATTACGCACAGCAGGGGAAGAAAGGTGATTTTGCAATAGGAAGTGGATGGTGGGCATGGAGGGCAGTCAAAAAATAAAACAAGCCATTAGTACTTCATATCTGCAGTAATAATGAAGAAAATCAGGACACTGAAGCAGGGATTTTCTATTGTTAAAATATTTTTTTTTATAAAACACAACATGCAGGCAAACAGCAAGACTTATACTAGGGCCCAGCATGCCACGTTTTATTATCCCTGAAAGAGCCAGGATGTTAATTTAAACCTCAAAATGGTGCTGTAAAATTCTGTCTGTCAGTCACAGCACAGCAAAGGTAACACTAAAACTTGTACTGGCATGTAAAACCAAGAGGGAGCAAGAGGGATATGTGACAAGGCATGCTGTCCCTTTAAGACAGGTTGCAGGCCCAGCAGAGTCCTGTTACTGATATCAGTCCCAAGAAGGAGGCATTTGGGGAACTGTACTTCCCAAAAGACCCTGAGTACTATAAGCTAGATGGGAAACCATGCTGGAAAAGAGGACATGCATATAATTAACCTCCATTTCCTTCTTGTGAGACTGAACTGGAAAGGGAAGTATTTCTGCTGAAGATGCCTCTACTCCCAGAGAAGACTCTGAAAGGACAAGAACTGTGGGCTTCTCCATAAACAGAGAAACAAGAGACCAGCAAAAGAGAGATCGGTCCCAGCTAGGAAGGATTTTTTTGAATATGCACTCACGAACACAAGACGAAGGCACCTCCGTGGGCTGGGGAATGACATAGGAATAGGTTGAGGGGACCGCTTCATTATTTAGAATCACCAAGCAGGAGCTCATGTAAAAGCAGAGCAAGAACTCCTCTACACTCCCAAGAGACTGCTGGAGGGGGCACTGATGTCATATGCTGCATGAAGTGAGGGGAAAATCAAACAGACCTCAATAATAGGCAAAGGCTGTGGAGGAGTCCAGTTAAAGATTGGCAGATGTCCCCTTCTTTCCCATACACCCAGCAGGAAAGAATCCATGGAGTGCCCATGATCCAGGGTGAGAAACTGGAGAGAGTTTTATACAAACCCCAGGGCTCAGAGGAGAGAACAGCTCTCTTGTTTGGTTTGGATCTCCATTGCTATGGCTTAAGTCACCAACAGCCACCCCTTGAGGCAGATGCTTGTTATGAATATTAGCACTAGCCAGGGACTGTACATTCTGTGCAAGTATTTGTACAAGACAAACATGACCTGTTTGTCTGAAGATAATCACCACTTAGTGACGTGAAGTGTATTAGCTTTCGTAAAGCCAATTGTGGCTGATAAGACCTTTGAAGACCAAATGAAGTTGCAAAAATTAAATTGCTTTTCTATGTCATACAGGAATAAATTTTCTTTGATGATGCATACAGACTTTGCCACATGCATAGATCCCATTAGCAGTAATAGAGCAGTAAGACTTCATCCACTTGTATTAACATTAAAAATGTATCCCATTTAGATAAAGAAAAAGCAAACATTTTTCACTTGATTTTCACTGTATTACATTGATTACAAATTATTCTATAAATGCTTTTATCATTACACAGCCTCAGACACTTTAAGTGATTTAATTCCTTCTCCTTACATTAAATCTTGTCCATCACTAATTGTCAACACCCCTGTTTAGAGCTCACATGATAATAGCAATGAATCTTTTCTATAGAAGATTTTTCATTCTTTTGAGATTTTACATCTCCAGTTAGGAAACATGGAAGTGACAGCATAACCATACTTCAATTTTGGGGTGTTTTACACTAGTTTCCTTAATTACAACAGAATTTTGTATGCAATTCTAATTGCAATTTGTGGCAGTTATGTGAAGCTTTTCCAATAAAGAAAGGAAATCGAGATGGCAGATGCGTGAAATTTTATGCTGTGAAATGACAGTGTGAAGTCATGAAATCTTAACTTGGTCATTCACCTACACCATAAGTACTAAGTAAATAGTTGTACAACAAATTAAATTTCTTGAAACCCACAGTAACACTGATAAGGTCAACAGCAAAAATTCATATAATAAACAAACACATGAAGTATTTCCCCTAAAAATAGGTGCTTCTATGATATAGTCACTATACTGCATGCAATATATCCCCAAAAGATGCTGTAAAATTCCAAATCCAGAAAGACAAATTGTGAAAGGTAATATTTCTATTTGGGAAAGGGAAGTTTTTGAGCTTAGAGAGAACTCTTCTTCAGGCTAGACCAGTCCCCAAATGCCTCAGAGAAAGCAACATGATATTTCCCTACACCCCTAGCCCATGTTGGGTTATGCAGTTTACAAAGCTCAGCTGGACCTCAGAATCAGGCTCACTATTTTGATTAGTGTATCTGGAAATGAGTGAAGTAATCATATGCCCAATCTACAGTGTTGTTTACTCTGTTTTCTGTAATTTGTATCTGATATTAATGCTTCAGCAGGGCAGGCTCCTGTGAGCACCTTAGCATATACATAAAAAGTTCCACACCTACTAATATATTTTTATGCCAATAAAATGCCTCTGACCCCAATTTTTTGAAAGTCATCAGTAGATAACGATACAGCACGATCAGTAAGCACATCGTCAGCCAAAGTAGCCGCATTACTGCAGGTCCTTACAGCTAAAAAACTAAGAACACTAGAGCTGGAGAGAAGGTGAAAACTTGGCCCTGTTGAAGTCAACAGATAGTTTGCCAGTGAATTCCAGCAAGAATATGATTTCACTCTAAGCCACCTTCATCGAAAAGGGAGTGAACTGGGAAGTCAGTCATTATAGGCTATTAGAATAACCCAAAGCCTTATTGCTTACAGAACACACCCAACCTTTTGATAAAGCCTTCCCATCATAGCTGGAAGGCTGTCACTGAAAGAAAAATAAAGCCTCATGGATCTTCCTCATGCATGGGAAGAGTCCTCAATAAAGTCTGGTATGGACCTAGTAATAGAGTGGTAATTTATCTTGGAATCCTTTAGATACAATAGCGATGAGCATTACAGAAAGCCCCTAGTTAAGTACTTGCTTCGCATGAAACTAATGGCACTGAAAAATGTAAGTTGTAACTGTTTCCTTCTCCGATTAAGAATCTTTCCACAAATACACCAGAAAAGAGTGATTGCCTTAAGCTGTAATAACATGCAGACATTGAGATGATCCAGCTGGGCATTGAAAGGATTTTCTTATTTGAAAATACGTATGTGGAATGTTTTCAGCTGTCAGCGGAGTAAAACGCATGTAGTAGGACCAATCTGGGAGCTTTCTAAGACCACTCTCCTCCTGGCAAGGGCACTCCACTTTGAACAGCTCTGTGAATGGAGACAGCTCACTGAGATGCTTCTCCTTCCATTTACCCTGGCTTGTGACCTGGGGAGAAATATTTTGTAAACCTCAGCATTGCCTGCCCATACTTCTCATTTAAATGGAAGCTTTATGCCTTGGGCTGGCTGCCCACATTGTTAAGTGTGACAGTTAACCTGAAATTCCTTTTTTGCTTGGATGGCTCCTCATTTGCAGTCTCTTCAGTGAATCTGGGCATTGTGGTTATGTGGAAGCCTCAGAAGTAAGCTGAACGTATTTCTAAACTAATAAAACAGATTTCATTTTGCCATGGTTTCCTCTTTGCCCCTTTACAAAAGGACTGAAGATCCTCCTCTGAAGCGGAGCTGTCGCTGTTACAGCCGGCTGCAGATTTCACTCCTCTTTGCTAATGAGCTAAGATGCATTCAAAGCAACAAAGACAGAAACTGTTTGATAATACTACACAGGAGGCACTACAGTGCTCACAGAACCTGTTCAGAGTTGCTGGGCAGTGTGAGAGTAACTAGACGCTATGGGTATTTTATTGAAACTAGAGCAATCTCCATTTTCGATTCCCTTCCCCCAAGATGCCAAGAGTGTCCCTCCTAACCACATCATTCTTTATAAAGAACTAGGATATCTGATGACTCTAAGAAAGGAGGGTAATTAGTCACATCTCTGTAATACTTTCTTTGGACTTTCACTGATAGTTAGCTATCTCATTATATCATATTAATTGCAGCACAAAAAATGTATTTTATCAATTTTGTCTTTTCAGACAGAATTCCATTACCCCACATCACAATACTTTTAAACATATTGGAATTCATGAACCATAATAGAAAATGCTTCATTTTCAAATGTATTTTCAACATACTGTAGGTAGAAAATTGACACGTCCTCTCCTCCCAATCTCAGAGAGACCCTATGTCTTTCCTCCCTCCCCTGTGGGACTTCAAATTTCCTAATTTAAACCAGAACTGATATACACTTCAGATAAGTCTCTCCAAAGCTAAATATTTAATTAATCAAGCTGTGTGTTCATAGCTCTATTAAAAATACAGCCTGAATATATCTTAAATTCAGATATAATTTAAATCTGGCCACATGAAACAGAAAATACTAAAATCTCATAAAATGCTTCTGAATTTAATCCAAAATGATTTAATGCAAGAAGGAACAGTAGTGACACCTACCATGAGAAAGCTTGGTCTCATGAGGTATCCAGTCCGATCTTACTGATTTAAGCGGTTTGCTTCATTCAGGAAATTTGATTATAAGGCTTCAACATGAACTTCTGACTTTTGTGGTTTACCACCTCTAGTTTCAAGATAAATAATTGAAATTCATAGCCTCTCTGATCTAGAGTGGAAAAGGAAAGCTCACAGCATTGGAGCTTTCAGAGTCCAGCCAGGGTAGAATTTTGCAATGGATGCATTTAAAAAAAAAAAAAAAAAAAAACTCATTTAAAGGAACTTCAACTTTTGCTTTGAAACATAAAACACTTTTGTGATGAAGTCCTGAAAAGCATAATTTTGAACTATCAGTGTAAATCTGCACAAAATGCAATTATTTCATTAAGTTTGAGAAGGGCATCTATTTCCTCTCCCTTTCCAAATTTCCTTCCAACATTTTTTGTATCACAGTGTGTTATCTCACTTAATCACTTCCCCGCCATTGTAGGGGCTTCAGGCAAGGGCACATCTTAATACCTCCTGTAGCACATATAGTTGTTATACTTTTTGTCAAATTCTGGTTGTAGAGTTTAGAGTGGGGGTGGTTGTTGCAGGTTGCAGACATAGGAGGTCGGACTAGATAATCTAGTTGCCTCTTCTAATTGCCTCTTTAATTCTGTAAGTGTTATTTTTGTCCATGAAATTCAGCTAAATCAATTTCCAGTCACAGCTGGCTGTATTACAAGTTATATCACAATGTATATTAAAATATAATTTTAAAAAATTACAAAAATATCACTAGGAAACAAACTGTGCTAAAATGTGAGCGGTTCACTTTTTCTTTTCAACTACTTAATTCTACAATGATAATCAGTTACTTAAAAGTGCACTTTTAAAATATAGGACATTCAAAAATATTTTCGTAGCAATCACCATCTGCACTCCTGGCTATGCAAAATCCTGGCTTGATGTTCTAGACCCTCACTTCTGGCACAGGGTTTATAGTAATTGAAATTCTTGTCCATTATATGCACTTCTGGTGTAACACCCCACCACCACCACCCCATGGACACAGAATGTTCTTTAGCCAGCATTATAGTTGTCTTGGTGGATAGCAACCCTTAGTTACCATTAAAGCATTAGTCGTCAGTACCTTAAAGGCTCAGCACTCAGTGCATTACTGAAGTGAGAGATAAATTATGAAAGACAGACACATTACAATTAGATTGCATAGATGACCATAATAAAATGAACTTACCTTAGTCTAACTCCTGAATGCTATGAATGTGTGTGTAGAGGCACACCTTGCTTACTTGTAAAGGGAGAGCTTTTTCTCCACCCCCTGTGGATTTTTTTTAATTACACTGCTGCCCTGAAGTACGAAAGCAAGTGAGGTAGCTGTACTCAGAAAGAGGGCTTTCTTGCATGTAACACAGACAGAGAATGGGGCAATGTGGAGAGATTGGGGTAAGGAAGTTGAGGGAAGAAAGATTGTCATTGGTTTGTTTTAAGAATAAACCTAGTAAATGAAAAACAATTCCACAGTATTCCATTCTGGGTGTTTTACACCTACCTTTGTAGCATTCAGATCTTACTACTTTTGGGGACAGGGTAGCAAACAATATAGACCACTGTTTACATTAGCTATAGTTATTCCTAACTTCCTTACTCTTTAGTGTTTTAGCCTATTGAAGTGAAAGTAGCCTACACGCTTTGGGGATACTTCTGGCTAGATGGTCACAGATGGTCACAGTGGGACCATATAGCCATACAATTAACCATGCATATAAATCTTAGCATGACCAAGACCTTAAGCATGTGCCTAACTTCTACTGAAGTCAACAGTACTTGACTTCATTCATGTTTAACATTTATGAACATAATTAAGTGCTCTCCTGATTCCATTTTTCTTACACTTTATGATTATCAAATACATATTTCAGTTATAGGGGCTATGATGGAAGAATATATGGAGATTAAACAGTTTCTATACTTCCTAATTTGCCCACTGAATTAGTGTTTAATAAATTGCAAGTTGAGTTTAGCACTGGTATTTCTTCCTAGCTTTTTATAGTTAGTATTAATAAATAGTTCTTTGACAAAACATATGTTTCACAGAAATTATTAAATACCACAAACAAAGAAATTTTGATATAATTAATCCATGCATGAAATTAGCTCTGCCTTTTGATCAGAGATATTATATATTACTTTTATTGGCTACACTTTCATTCACAACTTCCATTGTTTTGCTCTGTTTTACCTTACATTGTGGTGCATTTTCTTTAGAAGATAAACATCAAACTGAAAAGTTCAGCTACCTAAGAATCCAAGAGTAGGCTCAGTAATAATGAGACCAGATAGTATTGTTTTAACATTAAAATATTAAGCTTTCACAAGTAATTTACCACAGATGAAAAATTTTGCTGTTTTAAAGTGATGTTGCAAGATGCTTAACAGAAAAACGGATTATCAAGTGTCAGAGAGAAAAAAAAAGCTTTTATAGATGCATTTTAATTATCCTAACAAAAGTTATTATGTATTAATGGATGCATGCTATGTTTATCACTGTCACTCTATAAAACAGGAGCTGTAAGTGAAATGAACCACTGAATTCCATTATATTATAGCACTCACGTGTACAATTTAACACTCTCTCCAATGGAGGCATTCAATATTATAACTGTGCCCATAAGCAATAAAGGGGAGTCATGCTAGAACAATTTCTATTGTGGGGTTTCTGAAGGTGGGGAAGGCAGTGGATGTGATAAACCTTGACTTTAGCAAAGTTTTTGATATGGTCTTCCATAGTATTCTTGCCAGCAAGTTAAGGAAGTATGGATTGGATAAATGGACTGTAAAGTGGATAGAAAGCTGGCTAGATTGTCGAGTTCAATGGGTAGTGATCAATGGCTCGATGTCTGGTTGGTGGTCAGTATCAAGCAGAGTACCCTGAGTTCTGGGTCTGATTTGGTTCAGCATCTTTATTAATGACCTGGATGAAGGGATGGATTTCACCCTCAGCAAGTAAGGGTGCAATGACACAAAGCTAGGCAGAGAGGTAGACATGTTGGAGGGCAGAGATAGGGTCCAGAGTGACCTAGACAAATTGGAGGATTAGGCCAAAAGAAATCTGATGAGGTTCAACAAGGACAAGTGCAGAGCCGTGAACTTGGGATGGAAGAATCCCAAGCACTGCTTCAGGCTGGAGACCGACTGGCTAAGCAGCAGCTTGGCAGAAAAAGACCTGGGGATTACAGTGGATGAGAAGCTAGAGTTGAGTCAACAGTGCACCCTTATAGCCAAGAAGGCTAATGTCATATTAGAGTGCATTAGGAGGAGCACTGCCAGCAGATCTAAAGAAGTTATTACTCCCCTTTATTCGGTATTGGTGAGGCCACATCTGGAGTCCAGTGTCCAACTCTAGGCCCCCCTTAACAGAAAGGATATGGATGCACTGGAGAGAGTCCAACAGAAGGCAACAAAAATGATTAGGGAACTGGAGCACATGACTTATGAAGAGAGGGTGAGGGATTTGGGCTTGTTTAGTTTATAGAAGAGTGAGGGAGGATTTGATAGCAGCCTTCAACTACCTGAAGGGGGATTCCAAAGAGGATGGAGAGAGGCTGTTCTGAGTGGTGACAGATGACAGAATGAGGAGCAATGGTCTCAAGTTGCAGTGGGGGAGGTCTAGGTTGGATATTAGGAAAAACTATTTCACTAGGAGGATGGGGAAGCACTAGGATGAGTTACCTAGAGAGATGGTAGAATCTCCATCCCTAGAGGTTTTTAAGTCCTGGCTTGACAGAGCCCTTACTGGGATGATTTAGTTGTGGTTGGTCCTGCTTTGGGCAGAGGGTTGGACTCTATGACCTCCTGAGGTCTCTTCCAACCCTATGCTTCTAAGGTGGAAACCATGTATTTGTATTATTACTACTACTTCAAGCCAGGAGTTGCAGCAGCACCCCCAGCAAGCACTTACAGTTAAGACTGTATCTGACTATATCATAGCACTTCTAAGTTAATGGGTCCTCTCAGAATAAATTTACATTTTTAAGCCTTTAAAATTTTAGAGCAGTAATTCATACTTAATGTTAAAAGTCCTTAAAAGACTTGTGTGAATACTAGATAGAGTCCCAAAATCTGGGATTTATGTTTAAAAACTGACTCATCATTGCTACGGGTAGTTTCATTCAATTATTAAATATAGACATTTTTTAAAATAAATGTCTACACCTCTGAAAAGTATGGCACTGCTCAACAAAATATGGCACTACTCAACTCAATTACTACCAAATGTGAGTATTTGAACAACAGGAAGATTATGCAGACGTATACCAAAAATAAATAAAATTATACATAATATTTTCAGTTATTAGTAATATAGCCAATATGTTGGATTTGGTGCATTAAATGTGCATATAAGGTTATAAAAGTCATCCCAATTGGATTTATCTTCTAGAACAGGAATTCCAGACTTCATTGCACTATGACCCCCTTCTGACAACAAAAATTACAAAACAACCCCAGTAGGAACTGAAGCCTCAGCTCATCTGAGTCCTGTGACCCAGGTGTGGGGGGCAAAACTGAAACCCAAGGGCTTCAGGCCCAGAGTTCCTGTAATTTGAGCCCTAGAGTCCTCAAGCTTCAGCTATGGGCATGGTTGGTGTGACTTGGGCTTCAGCTTTGGCTCCAGCAAATCTAAGCTAGCTCTGGCGACCCCAGGGGAGCTGATAGGATTGCTGGCCCCTGGGCAATATGTGGGGAGCCTGCCTCCATGCACCTGGAAGGGTGGCGGGGCCTCAAGCGGAAGGAGCAGGCCTCCAGTGCCGCCTGGATGGGGTGCAACCCCTCCTGCCTGCTGCCAGCCCTCAGAGCTGGTCTGAACACATGGCACTGGGCTCTGGAGCATGCCATGTGGTGATTCTAAAGGGCCCACGGCTCTAGCTGTCACCACTGCCACAGTAACGGCGGTAGTTGCCAGGAGCCCTAGACTATTTAGAATTTCCCCTTTCCCCCCTACTGGGCAACCCCATTAGAAAAGGGTCACAACTAATGTTCCCATGTGCAGATTTTCTCCATCCACGTGCAGAATACTTTTTTTTTTTTTTTTTTTCGACAAGGATGCACCATCAGGAGAAACAAACAAACAAACAATAGCTCTGGGCCCTCTGCTAATTAGATGGGTGGCATTTGAATCTCTCCCAAATGGCTGCACAAGCATACAGGGAACACTGGTCACAACCCAGTTTGGGAAGCGCTGTTCTAGAACATAAGGTAACCATCCATCCAATGGCGATGGATTCTATTTATGCTATATAATTATCAAAAAGCTATGCAAAAATATTTTTAAAGCTGTATTCATTACTCTGCTTTTCATACACATGTATCTTTAAATCCAGATTACCTAAACTAACATGTAACAAGTTTGAGGGACAACAAAATTTAGCACACACTTTAAACCATTTTTACAAAGGAAGCACAGAGAAGTGATATTACTTATTACAACTCTTAATGGTCTAAAAAAAATCAAAATGGGACATATAAAGTAATTTAAAACCCAGCAGTGTATCTTGAAATGCATTTAGGTGTGGAAGGCTCTAGGCGACTAGATAACTCATAATTTTAAAGTTTAGCATCCTTTGATTCCCCGAAATACAGTGCTCAGTATCTTGCGTAACTGAGCCTCTTAAGAGCATTTCTTAGCACAAATCTAGCACCTCCAGAGGTCAATGAAAAAGCTCCCATCGTACACTATCAGCCTCTTACCACTTACTAGCTAGTCAGTTTTCTGAAAAAGACTGCAACCCATTTTCACTTTGCAAGGAGCTGTACATGATTGTACAGCATGCTATGGAAATTAGAAAAAAAGATTCAAAGTAACCCATAAATATATTATGTGGATAGTCAAAGCCCAAATGTCACTGTGACCTTCAAAAGTACATAGTACACTGAGCACAGAGTCAGCCAAAATACAATTGTGCTCTGTACATGTGAACAATGAGTACTTGGGAGAAAAATACCAGAAGCTACTCTAGAAAGAGGTAAGTAATGGCCAAATTTCACTTGAAAGCAAATCCAGCTCCATCTCATGTTTACTCAAAGCTGAAATACTGTTTACTCCATTATTTCAAAAGGTTTTTTTAAGTCTCTGAGGAAAGCATTCATGCACATGCTTACGTACAACTATGTGATTAAAAATCTGTATCAAGATGCTTTCTTTAATCAGAGGTCTAAAATGTTAGTAGTTAAAGTGAACAGTAATAACAATGACGACTCTTCGTGTCTTTGATATTTGATATCCTGGAGGAGCCCAAAAATACTTTTCCACGGAGGAGTGTCCTTTAAAGAAAAATATTTGAAATAATTTGAAATGTTTTACAAATTTTTGCTTTTTAAGAGCCAGCACATTATTTATCGCTTTTCTGGTATTTGTGTGTGGCTCAGCACTACTGGATCAGTTACATGTAGGATTACAACCATCATCTTCCTCAAGTAGCTGTATACAAGGATTCTTGGAACAGATTAATTTCCTGGCCTATGTAATCAGATTCCAGATATGCTATTGAATATTTAACCAGTTTGTGTTAAAATCACAAGTAATCATCTCACTCATGGACACAAAATAATTGTATAGTACAAGTCCATTATAAGGAGACAATGATTTCAGGTGAGGAATCAGCATCAGGAGCAGAGGATAACAGTCAATTATCTTTGACCTGAAAGGAGGGAAGGCTTCTACCCTCAATCATAACTGGTTCTCAAACAAAATATTCCTTTAATCTTGAACTTTGTTGTTCTGATGTCACACAGAATCTCAGCAGCAATTTGCAAACAACGAGGGAATAAAATAGGAACAGCTCCCCCCTCCCCCCCAAAATGAAAACCATAGAGGTGGAGCCAGAGAAACAAAGAACTGTGGAAAGGCAGGTATAACAGGGAAAAGATGAAATAGAATGTTAATTGTATTCTATTAAACACAGTATTTGAAAAGGTAGTTTAATCATTTAATTTGATCTTTAAGAAAAACAGCTAATTCAAAAATATTTTCTAGAAATTAAGTTGTTTTCCAAGTGTGCACTAGACGTCTGCAATACTACAAAGGTTTTTGCAGAAACCTACTTAATTGTGCATGAATGTATCTGTTACAGAGTTCAGAAGTGACTTTTACAAGAGATCTTTAATTTCACATCACAGGGGACACTTTTACTTATACCCATTTCTCTGTGACCTGAGCATTGATATTGCAGAGAGAGAAGGAGAGAGAGCATGTGCGTGCAAATGCTAAGAAAAGCAAAAGTTACTAGAATGTCACCACACATGATCCTGGCCTTAGAAGAGTTACCACCAAGTTCTGGACCTAGTAAACAGAGAACCTGCAGTACCTCATGCTCCTGTTGAACTGTGTGTTGCAAAATCTGCACAAATACATTAAGAGGAAATCCAACATTAGATGCTTAGAGTTCTTTTGTGCTATTGCAGCAGTATTTAAAACATACTTTTTAGATACCTAGATAATTACTGATCAGTAATATTTCATTACGGTATCAGCTTACAGCCCGCCAGAAGTAACTGATAACAGCAAAACAACTATTAGGTTCTGTCTCTACATTTTAACTGCGTCTGCATGGATCATTTTACTAAATACAGTTGACCTTGTTATTTGAATGTGAACCCAATAACGGCTTTGCTAAATATTCATGGAATTTTTTTTTAAAATCACATTATCCCATCATCTCAATGCCATATTCTAATACCTTAACTCATGCTGAATGAATAATTCCCAGCAAGTAGACTGCCTAAAGAGGCCAGTGCCTCTGCTTTGCTTTCTTTTTGAAGGCTATGAATGGAGTTATTGCTCAGGATTTTAAGTTGCCTCTCAGTTCTTTTTAAGCAAGCATATTTATTCCTAATGTAAAATCATTACTAACAAAGCATTTTTTTAAAACAACAAGCACCTCTACATACAAGAGAGATTCCAAACATGAGGTCTGCACCTAAGCACTTCAAAATTCTAGCACTTGACCTCTGCCAGACCTGTTAAGAAAAGAGTTAAAAAAGAGCCAATATTTTGGCAAGAAAAGAGCCAATATTTGTTGGCTACGAAATCCAATCCTTGGTTACCTTGCTGTAATGTCAGAACAGTTGCTCATCTGAGCATGTTACTTAAGATTGTATCCAGAAATGGATGTCTCTGAGTAAGTATTGAGATGTGGTAAGTTGCCAGTTGAGCTATAGCTAAGCTTAGGAGAGACCCCACTAAGATCCCTACCATCTTCTGGTTCTTCAATTACCTCTTTGAAATAAGCTGGTGTAGTCCCCACAGTGTACTCATGTAACAGAATCATTGAAATAGGAATCCTCTCTGCTGCCTCAGCAGAAGAGGCCAAAGACTGGATAAACCATGGAGACCGGATCAGTTTCCCACACCAATTATTCCAATTCAGGTACGAGGGAGAGTGGAAGGGTAACATGGCTGGCAGAAGCCTGCACTGCTCATTCTGTGGTTAAAGATCAGATTGGGGGCCATCAACCCAATAGACGGATGCAACAGAGACAGGAAAGCACAAAGAAATAACATGACAGTATTGTGACCTTATTTTTCAGTCTGTCATGGGATACATTTTAAAGCACAAAATAAGGAAAGAAATCACTTGAGGGTTTTGTTTGTTTAAGATGTACATTCATGACAATAATGAAATGCACACCATTTTCCCTACACAGATAATTCATGTGGTACAGTCTTAGGTACATAATATACTAAGGATTTTGTTTATATACTATACATATTTATGAATGATTTTAAAAGTGCAAAATATGGACATTGAGGCCTCTCATCATTCTGAAGGATTAGGACATTTGTGGGATGGGATCATATTGATCCTAATATTTAAATTAATATCAGTCATAAAATGTATTTCCTCTACTACTTAGTGAAATATTTTTTCACTGTTTGGATTTAAATAGATCTGTACAGGAACTTGCACTCTCAGTGTGATTACTAGTATAGTAAAAGTACTGTGATTATGGAAATCCCTGCACCCTGATTTGCTAATGGCTGTCAATGAATCAGGGTCCAGCAATGTGGATATTGTACACTTATGTTTCGGTGAATGCGTTCTGAACACTGGGATTAATTTCCCTTTCATTACAATGGAAGTTAGAAATGTGCACTCTTTCTTAATTCTTATTGAGTTTTGAATCAAATTTTAATCCAGCCATTTTATATTAACTGTCCTAAAAACTTCATTAATATTATTCTGCTGAGTTCATACTGAAAATGTTTTTCTGTATTTGCCTCACTGTGTTACACTTTCATAATGAAATTTCTGAACAGGAAGAGAATATGAGACTAAATGTAAAAAAAAATAGCATTAATTTTTAAAAATTCAATCCCATTAAAAAAAATTTAAAACCAGGGTACTTGTACATCATTGATACAGCAAAAACTAAAAATAAAGGGTAATGTTTCTCCAAAGTGCTTATATTCATTTTTATAATGAATATTTAATTTTTTGGCACATGTATGGTAATAACTTGTATAATAACTTATACCTGAAGAGCTATGAAATGGAAGTGATAAACTTAACCTACACTATATATAATGGACAATATCACTATAGAGTAGTATCTATATTAGTGTTACCAAGAATAATTTAGCACAGCATTTGCAGTATAGCCATAATTTAGTTATAAGCACAGAATGAAAATAATGATTTGCATAAGGAAAAATTGTACAGAGTATTTTTTATCACTAATCTGATATACAATTTGGGGAACCAGGGGAGGATCTCTGTTTTGACCACAAAAGTCTATTCCTCATGAGTCTCACCTTGGAATTAGAAATTCAACATTAAATGAAATACAGGAGAATTCTTAGGGTGCACCTACCCTGCGGAGCTAGCTTGAAATAAGCTATGCAATTTGAGCTATGCAAATTGTGTACCTTATTTTGAGCTTATTTTGAGATAGCACCAAATTTTGAAATAGACTGCTATTCTGACAAGTCCCTTAATCCTTGTGGAACTAGGTTTACTGGTATGTCGGAATAGCGCACCTATTTCGATTGCATTTCAAAATAATGGATGCATGCTGACAAGATGAGGAAAATGCTATTTTGAGATACCGGAAATATCCCAAAATAGCGCCGCACTGTAGACATACCCTTACAAGCCTTGTGTCAATGATCAAAGGGATACTGACATGGCTTTTGTTGTAACAGCCGCATAAAGGTATTGCTTTCATAATTCTAAACTATATTGTTCTGTATCCTAAAAGATATTGCTCCATAAACTGTCATAACATCTCAGAAATGAAAGAGGTATATTCTGTCTCTAATTCTACTTGTTAAATTGAAAGTCAGCTTCTACTTCACCAGCATAATGAGGTACATGTGCAAACTTATTATTTAAATACAGGGTTGGGGGTTTTAACGTTAAAATTGTGACACCAGATGAATCCCTGCAAAGTTTGAGAAGTTAATGAAAGGACAGAGATTTTTCTCTACTTGGGCCCAACTCTTGCAGTGAACTCTGCCCTGTGCTAAATGGGGACCTAATTTAACTCAACTGGTCTCAATGTGGGGATCAGGCTTTACCAAGTTCACCACACTACAGATTACATTCTTGTTATGTACCACATTCACTGCCCAGAACTGGACGTCCACTTAACTTAAAAAACTGCTGTCAATATTGGCACTTTTGTTGGAAGTCTCATCAGAGAGATAGACAAAGAGACTCAGGGCATATCTACACTAGGAAATTATTTCAAAATTACTAAAATCAAAAGAATAACTCCCAAAATAACAAAATCTAAATAGTGTGTCCCCCATCAAAATTACTCAGAATTATTTCAAAATAGCGCATCCACACTGATTGGACTTAGACTCACTGGAAGCACCAGGAGAGTGGGAATTCCCTGTGGCTGCTTGCTGAAGCTAGCTGAGACACATGCTTTCAGGGGCTCCTGTCTATGGCCACGTCCCACATGGCACTCCTCCACTGCCTTTCCTCATGCGGGATACCATATGGATGCAATGTGCTCTGGTTGCCCTTACAGACACCACAGCACTCACAACATGGAGCCGGAGCTGCTGCAAAGCAGTGCCAGGTTCACAGGCCTCATACTGCGCCTCTTGGCACAGTTTGTCCACACCATTCACTTGCTGCTCCAGCAGGATGACAACCAGCCTGGACCACAGGCCCTCATCACCCAGGTCCTGGCGCTCCTGCTGCTGCAAATGACCCTCAATCCCCTGCACACCATGGAATGCCAATCCTGGCAGAGGGAGACCAGTTACAACCATAATCCTGAAGCTATGGGATGACCAGCAGTGACTGCAGAACTTCCACATGCAGAAGGCCACCTCTGTGAGTGGCACACCCCAGCCCTCAAGTGACAGGACACCTGACTGAAACCTGCCATCCCTATGCAGAAGCGTGTGGCCATTGCCATCTGGAAGCTTGCGACACCGGACAGCTACTGCTCAGTCAGGAATCACTTCAGGGTGGGGAAATCCACAGTCAGGGCTGTGCTTCTGCAAGTAGCCAAGGCCATCAACCATGTGCTGCTATGGAGGGCCATCACTCTGGGGAATGTGGACAGCTTTGCCACCATTGGCTTCCCCAACTGCAGAGGGGCCATAAACAGCACTCACATCCCCATCCTGGGTCCCCAACCACTGTGCCTCAGACTAGATAAACACAAAGAGATATTTCTCCATGGTACTGCAGGCCCTCGTGGATCACAAGGGATGCTTCACTGACATCAACATTGGATGGTCAGGGAAAGAAGCACGTTCTGAAAGAAGCACATCGGCACTTTTTTCCTGACCGCACCATCAGAGTTGGGGACATAGAATGCCCATCTGTATCCTGGGCAACGCAGTCTACCCTTTGTTCCTGTGGTGGATGACATGCCAAGATCGCAGCTGGCCCAGCTGTGAAGTTACAAGGGCAGTCATTCCAGGAGACACTGTGTATGAAGCCTAGCCCTAATCTCTGAGCTGACACTGAAGGTCTCTGTTCAGATGATGGTGATGTGCTTTAAGCAAGACCTTATGTTGCCCAGACATCAGGTACTTTCCTGAATGAGCACAGATGTCCCAGGGGAGAATTGCTGCACCTCCTCTTCCTCCCCCCGACAGATTGCCATGCATGGGATCAGCCTCCTCTGTATCACTGTACTTGACCGGGAGCAGATGCTGCCTGAGGGCGGGCAGAAGCATGTGCCACATGTGGCACTGCAGGGTGGTTCCATGACCCCAGCCTCCTTAGTGGTGGCCTATTGTGGGAAGGTGTCCCACCATGGATGCCGGAGTAATGCAGGCCTCTCCAGGAACCTTGTGAGAAGGATCGAAGGGTTCCTGTGTGGCAGCTTCAGGGGGCTGGGTGCTCCAGACTGGCGCTCCATGAGCACCATGTGCACAGGCTGTTGTGTGACCCCCAGACCAAGTAGGCTAAATGAGGAGTGCATGACCCCTTGCAGCCTTTCCCCTGCCCTGCATGTGTATAGGGAAAGTTATAAAACTTACCTGGTGTGCTTTCCCCAGGATCATCCGAGGCCTGGGAGACATCCTGAGAGGGTGGAGAGACTGGCTCCAGGGTGAGGAGCAGGTCCTGGTTTGCAGGCATGGTCGCCTGGCTGGCCTCTTAGTCCTCCTTCTCCTCTTCCTCCTCGTCCACAACCCTGCCCTCATGGAGGCTGACACTGAGCGTGTCCTGTCCAGACTCAATGACAATGGTGGTGGGGGCATTGACTGGCTCTCCTCCCAGGATGGCATCAAGCTGTTTGTAGTAGCGGCACATAAATGGTGATGTCCCGGAGTGTCAGCTCTGCTCCCTGGCCTTGTTATAGCATGCCAGAGCTTTTTAATCTTAATCTGGAGCTGGTCAAGGGACTGGGTGTGGTATTTGTTGGCCAGGCTGGTGGCCATCCGGCCATAGACATCAGCATTCCACTTTCTGGAGGTCCAGGATCTCCACACCAATCCAGGCTGGAGTTCTCCTGCATCCCTGGCCAGTGGCAGCTGAGGGAGCAGCAAGAGTGCTGGCAGCCCTCGGAGAGTCTGAGGGAGCGTTGGGCTCTGCCCTGGCTTCGCTGGCTCCAGCTGTATGGCACGGGGCTTGCCAAGCTGGCGATGTGTGAGAAGCCCATCTCTTGCAGCCTGTAATTTTAAGCTCCGCAGGAGAAGGGGAGCAACGGAGACGGCAAGTATGTTATTTTGAATTAGCAGCACCAGATCGTCCACACTAACACTATTTCAAAATAACAATTTTGAAATAAGCTTTATTCCCGAGGAAAGCAGAAGTACAGATTTTGAAATAACAAGCCTGTTATTTTGAACTAGTGGGCTTGGTAGTGTGGACACTCCACTTGATATTTTGAAATAAAGGGGGTTATTCTAAATAACTCCTTAGTATAGGGCAGGGCTGAGGTGTTACTTCACCATTAACAACAATTTTCAGGTCATTAAAATGCATTTTTAGCAAGATAAAAATAATTTTAGAAAGAAATCAAAACTAGCATGGACTATCAACCCACGGATATTTAAAAAAATCAAGGTCAACTCTTCTTCCATTGTATATCTCTTATCGCATACTGTAAGCCACCTTGCTCAGTCCTGAACCCCAGACCTTTGGTCAGGGCTTGCAAATAAATGTCCCCTTTAAGTTCCAACTCTGAGTGGGGGAAGTTCAGACAGACAAACAGCAGTTCTTAATCTAAGTTGGCCCAGGCCCTGGGCCGGGTGGGGCAGGCAAACACAGTTTAGCAGTCACAGTCTCAGCTGGCTCAAGTCCTGGCACAGGGCAGGGTAGGAAAAACAAACAAACAATCTCAGGAGGGTCCAGACCTTTGTACAGGGCAGGACAGACAAACACCCACAGTTTGCAAGGCACATAAGCCCAAGTCCTAATTCAGGGCAGGGCAGACAAAACAGCAGTTCACTTTTCAGATAAGCCCAGGCCCTGGTTTAGGGCAGGGCAGACAAATAGATAGCAGATCACTGGCAAGTGAGGGGGAGACTGCCATCCAGGATGTGGAGTAGCAGGGGGGACCCCAGCACTCCCTACTCCACCACATCCTGGCCCAGGGCCTAGAAGTGGCAGTTCAGGCTGCCACTGGGGTCAGTGAGGATCCAGCCTGCAATACACTGACACACTCTAAAATCTATCAGGTCAGCCTGATATTCGTCAGCTCCCCCAGGCGACTTCCTAACTCCCCCTCACTGTCTACCTGTCTTCACGGTGGCTGCAGTTTCCCAGGGTTATTGGCATCTGAACCCCACCAGCAGGGTAAAGATCTCCTCTTCAGAATAGGGGCTTGGCGGTCTGGGCCAGTTCTCAGCCTCCATAAGATTCTCAGTGGCCTACTGGCTTGGGAGCTCAGGGCAGGCTTCTGCTTCCTCGATCCTACTGAGTGCCTGGGCTGGGCTTTTATACTATTCAGCCCACCCCTTGGCTTCCAGGGAGTTAAAGGAACAGGACCAGGCTCGGCCCACCCAGGCTAGGAGAGGGGTTCTTCCACCTCTGGGTCAGTGAGCAGCCACCCCTGCTCACTACACATAAACATTATAGTGTACCCTTTTGGCAACCATCTCAAATATTTCATCAAAATTACAATTATTGAACACCGTGAGGCCAGTTTTTAAAGGCCCACCATATTGTATTAATTTAAAATAGTTGGTTATAGCTGCATTATACATCATATCATGCACACTGAAAATTATATAGCATTTTGAAATAAAATTATTGCTGTTATTGTAGATTATTTACATGGAAAACAGCTAAGGCCTTTGCTGACATCATGGACCACTATTAATCCTTTAAAGGCTGTTCTAAAGACATGGGAACAGATGAAATGTCTAACATTCCTTTATTCCGACATTTTAAACTGATTTGCTTAATAATAACATGATGCTGGGAAACCTGTTGCCTATTCTAGCCAAAGCCTTAGGCCTCAGCCAACCCTTGACAAATGCATTGTAGAAACCAATCCAGCTCACTGTGTTTTAGTATGGGTAAGATAGGTTGAACTTATAGCAATGTGTTCAGACATCTCACTTATATAACTTTATCACAATCTACAAAGTAATATTTAAGTTCTAGCTTTATAACTGTGAAAAACAATGTTAGCCCTGAAACTCTTATTCCACCAAAAGGGGTTGTCTTTTGCTCAGTATGCTTGTTAACAAAACTAAATGGGTCATTGCTGTATGCTGTAATACAATTACTTCGTTAAATGCTCCTTTATACCCAGAAAAAGGCTATGTGCAAAAAGGCTCATCCCATCAGCTTGAATTCTGGAGGAAGTAAATGAAGATAGGAAAGGAAAAAAATTTCTCTCTTTTTCTGTTTAATGGAGTTGTGAAACAGAAGCAAAGATCCCCAGGTTCAGCCAGGGTTAGTCCCACAAGACATTAAAATACTGGCAAGTTTACTACAACGCTGTCACCTTTTAAAAACAGAGCCTATAACTCATTTGTGTATATATGTTTGCTTGCTTTAACCTGCAAATCCCTCTCTCATCTATTCCCCTAAATAATAAATCCTTAGTTAGTTTACTGCAAGACTGCCTACAAGCCTTGTCCTTATTGTGAGATCAGAGCTACAAATTGACCGGAGGTAAGATGCTGTTCTCTTGGGAAGCAATCTGAATCTTTTGTGATTTTTGGTGCATAGCAACCAATTAACACTGTGTCCATTTTGCTGGGGAGTGGGAGGAGGAGGAAGATAAATTGGCATGCCCAAGGGGGCTGTCCGGGACTGCACAGTAAGATGGTTACAGTGCTTCAGGAGTTCACACTTGTTATTGGATTGGTGAAGTCTAATTATAGAATATATCACTAGATTGGGATGTCTGCCCTGCTTTTTGACAGTCTGTTCTGAGCTTAGCACTCATGCTCATAAGCCACTCCAGACAGCATGACAAACAGTCCCTAAAAACTATGAGATAGATTTTGAGTTTGCAGTGTAAGAAGGGATACAGTATTTTTCCACTGTCCTTCGATCAGGGATGGGCAATAATTTTTGATGGGGGGGGCCACTCTAACATAAGAACATAAGAACACTGGTACTGGCCACAGAATGGGAAGTGACTGTCTAGGAAGGAGTATGGCAGAAAGGGATCTAGAGGTCATAGTGGACCACAAGCTAAACATGAGACAACAGCGTGACACTGTTGTAAAAAAAGCAAACATGATTCTGGGATGCATTAACAGGTGTGTTGTGAGCAAGACACAAGGGCTGTGTCTACACTGGCATGATTTTCCGGAAATGCTTTTAACGGAAAAGTTTTCCATTAAAAGCATTTTCGGAAAAGAGCGTCTAGATTAGCACGACGCTTTTCCGCATAAAAGCACTGCGGAAAAGCGTCGTGCCTAATCTAGACGGCAGCTATCGCCATTTTCGCGATCGGGCTTTTTTGAAAACAAATCTCAGCTGTCTACACTGGCCCTTTTGCACAAAGTTTTGCGCAAAGGGACTTTTGCCCGAACGGGAGCAGCATAGTATTTCCACAAAAGCACTGATTTCTTACAGTAGGAAGTCAGTGCTTTTTCGGAAATTCAAGCGGCCAGTGTAGACAGCTGGCAAGTTTTTCCGCAAAAGTGGCTGATTTTGCGGAAAAACTTGCCAGTCTAGACACAGCCAAGAAGTCGTTCTTCCGCTCTACTCTGCACTGATTAAGCCTCAATTGGAATATTATATCCAGTTCTGGGCACCACATTTCAAGAAAGATGTGGAGAAATTGGAGAAGGTCCAGAGAAGAGCAACAAGAATTATTAAAGGTCTAGAGAACATGAGCTATAAAGGAAGACTGAAAGAAATGGGCTTGTTTAGTCTGGAAATGAGAAGACTGAAAGGGGACATGATAGTGGTTTTCAAGTATCTAAAAGGGTGTCACAAGGAGGAGGGAGAAAAATTGTTCTCCTTGGCCTCTGATGATAGGACAAGAAGCAATGGGCTTAAACTGCAGCAAGGGAGGTTTAGGTTGGACATTAGGAAAAACTTCCTAACTGTCAGGGTGGTTAAACACTGGAATAAATTGCCTAGGGAAGTTGAGAAATCTCCATCTCTAGAGATAATTAAGAGCAGATAGGTTAGATGGGTTAGATAGGTGCTTGGTTCCTGCCGTGAGGGCAGGGGACTGGACTCAATGATCTCTTAAGGGCCTTTCCAGTTCTAGTATTCTATGATTCTATGTGCATATTCAAACAAATATGCCAAGACACATATACTGTGTGTTTTTCAGGTACACATGCACAAACCTTGTAGGAAGAAACAAAGTACACAAACATCTTTTCATTCTATTTTTATGACTTTAACAAACATAAGAACGGCCGTACCGGGTCAGACCAAAGGTCCATCTAGCCCAGTATCCTGTCTGCCGACAGTGGCCAGCACCAGGTGCCCCAGAGGGGGTGGACCGAAGACAATGATCAAGTGATTTGTCTCCTGCCATCTCTCTCCAGCCTCTGTCAAACAGAGGCCAAGGACACCATTTTATCCCCTGGCTAACAGCCTTTTATGGACCTAACCTCCATGAAATTATCTAGCTTCTCTTTAAACTCTGTTATATTCCTAGCCTTCACAGCCTCCTCTGGCAAGGAGTTCCACATGCTGACTACACGCTGTGTGAAGAAGAACTTTCTTTTATTAGTTTTAAACCTGCTACCCATTAATTTCATTTGGTGTCCTCTAGTTCTTCTATTTAGGGAACTAATAAATAACTTTTCTTTATCCGCCCTCTCCACACCACTCATGATTTTATACACCTCTATCATATCCCCTCAGTCTCCTCTTTTCTAAACTGAAAAGTCCCAGTCGCTTTAACCTCTCCTCATATGGGACCCGTTCCAAACCCCTAATCATTTTAGTTGCCCTTTTCTGAACCCTTTCCAAGGCCAAAATATCTTTTTGAGGTGAGGAGACCACATCTGTACACAGTATTCAAGATGTGGGCATACCATAGTTTTATACAGGGCAGTAAGATATTCTGGGTCTTATTTTCTATCCCTTTCTTAATAATACCTAGCATCCTATTTGCCTTTTGACCGCCGCTGCACATGTGTGGAAGTTTTCAGAGAACTGTCCACGATAACTCCAAGATCTCTTTCCTGATTTGTTGTAGCCAAATTAGCCCCCATCATACTGTACGGATAGTTGGGGTTATTTTCCCGATGTGCATTACTTTACACTTATCCACATTAAATTTCATTTGACTTTGTTGCCCAATCACTCAGTTTGGTGAGATCTTCTTGGAGTCCCTCACAGTCTGCTTCTGTCTTGACTATCCTAAACAGTTTGGTATCATCTGCAAACTTTACCACCTCACTGCTTACCCCTTTCTCCAGATCATTTATGAATAAGTTGAACAGGATTGGTCCTAGGACTGACCCTTGGGGACACCACTAGTTACCCCTCTCCATTCTGAAAATTTACCATTTATTCCTACCCTTTGTTTCCTGTCTTTTAACCAGTTCTCAATCCAAGAAAGGACCTTCCCTCTTATCCCATGGCCATGTAATTTACACAAGAGCCTTTGGTGAGGACCTTGTCAAAGGCTTTCTGGAAATCTAAGTATACTATATCTACTGGATCCCCCTTGTCCACATGTTTGTTAACCTTCAAAGAACTCTAATAGATTAGTAAGACAGGATTTCCCTTTACAGAAACCATGTTGACTTTTGTCCAACAAATTATGTTCTTCTACATGCTTCACAATTTTATTCTTTACTATTTGTTTACTAATTTGCCAGGTACGAAGTTAGACTTACCGGTCTGTAATTGCCCGGATCGCCTCTAGAGCCCTTTTTAAATATTGGTGTCACGTTGGCTACCTTCCAGTCATTAGGTACGGAAGCCGATTTAAGGGATAGGTTACAAACCACAGATAATAGTTCAGCAATTTCCCAATTGTGAAATTAACTTTAACAAAGTTTTGAGTCTCATAATTTCTCTTTAGTAGTTGCTTGGATATGGGTAACAATTTATTATATAAGGAAAGGCATGCCAAATAATATATCTGCAATAATGACCCTTTTGGTGAAGGCACTGAGTTACCATTGTATGAAGAAAAGGAAAGCAGGTATCTATAAAAGTTACAATTGTGGAACACGTGACTTCAAGGAATAGTTTCCAAAACAAAGTCATTGAAAGAACAAGCAAACAGATGTCATGCTTGTATTGTCCACTCAGTATTTTGATTATTTACAGCACCCTCCAATAGACACAGAGGAGAAACTACTGAGATGCATGATGAAAAGTATCTAGTTCCTTTTTACAATAAAAGGAAACAGTTTTTACCTATGAATAAGCCAACGCAAGCTTGAGCACTTGTCACCTGAATAAGAGGCTGTAGCACAAAAGAACTGATCCATAACTTTTGGTGCCAAAAAACCCCTTTTCTCTCCACAGTCTCACACCTCTGTCTGCATATGAGATTTTCATATCATTCAGATACACACGCACACACACGAAAAAAAGATCCGAACAATAAAAACATGATTAACTAACTTTGAAAAAGAGCAAATGACTATGAAACTAGAATATGAAATTCAATCCCCAAATTAAACAAAATACAAAGGGTAATACCACAGATCTAATCAGGGAAGGACATTCTGGATTCATATAATTTCACACTGCTGCCGATGCAATACAATGTTTAATAGGCTAGAAATCCAGCTATCTGCTGTAGTAAGATGAGAGTCTGAAACGTAAGCCCATGTATCACAGGCTGGGTATGAGGCCTGAGGCCTAGACAGCTATGGTCAAAATGTTGCTAATATAAAGCAAAATTAAGCTGTGAGCAAGAGGCAGGCCCTGCTCACAGAAATTGGCAAGAACAGGGCTAATATTACAGAAACATTCAGACTTAAAAAGTACTAGGTGCAGGCTGTGACCACAGTCTAGAGGGATCAAAACAAAACACCTCATTAAGTAACATCTTGGTAACAACACACACCCCATGGATAACATACATACTGACCCAGGTTCAGGACCAGGTCTAAATTGACAGCATGATGGATAGTAATGGAAACCCCCGTTGTGTGAGGTAAGGGGCGGTAACTAGCTAACGGAGGGTGGCACCTTAATACATCAGGAGTGATATGTAACTTGTTTGTACCTGTATATAAAAGTGCACCCGAAAGGGTGATTGTCAACTGACTGGGGGAGGGGCGCTAAAATCCAGAGTGCTTAGTTGGTTGTTAGTCCATTGTCATGGCTTACATAAGGTGTAGTGGTTCAGTAGTGAGTCTGTTCGCTGACAGCTATTATTGTAGGTCGCTTGTCAATAAACCTACACAGGTGTTTTCGATCTTTATCTGATTTGAGGTCTCTGGGGGCTCTCTCAGGAGTCTGTCGTGTTAACTAATTCAGCATGTTTAATGCGTTAGACAGGAGAGCACATGAACACACACACCGAAAAATTTATCATCATTGATGTAATAGAGGACCTGTCAGGAACTCATGGGACGGCCCCGCCTGACTGACAACACTGGTAACCCCAACTGCTGATCTGGTAAGCAAGCAAACTGTTATTCTCTGTTGGAATCACGATCTAACATGGCAGAAAACCATGAGCTAGGTAACCCCTGATACCATCCCCTCAAATCCCCACAGAGTTTGATGAAATATGGACCCGTTGTATTGCTAGGAAAGGAGGGACATATGAGTTCAAAAAAGAACATGGGGAGACATGAACCAGTATATGTAGAGCCATGGCAGAAACTGAAGCACTGAAAAATAGTAATAGTAGTAAAAAGCTTAGGATTTTGCAACTCATGTCCATGGCAGTGAGGTGGCTTAAATAGCATGCCACACTGCTAGCCTCCCCGTAATAGGACAGACCAGAGAAGTAGAAGAAGCAATACAAGCAATAGAGCATTGGAAAGCTCAAGCCCTGATGGCAGGGCAACAGACAATACAAATACACGATCTGCTTGAACAAGCAAAGTAGGAAAATAAGAGACTGGAAAAAGCTGCTGAGAACTTGCAAAAGAGAGAAGTGCCGTCCCTTGCTGCAAAGCAACAGCTTTCAGGAATTGGCACAGTGTCTGAAGCTGTGGGACAGAAATGGAAACAGGTGGCCCTGGCTAAATTCAAAGATGGAACATTGGGACAGTTGGAATGGATGCTGCACTAGGGACATGTGGAACGACCCAGGTGGGTCATCTCCTATTGACCCATGGGCCAGGGCTACCGCACCGAAACCACCATTTTATGATGAGAGCCAGGTTTTGGAAAAACTTCTGCCAAAGCCTAGATTAATCCCTGTGAAACTGGGAGACAGAACAGAGGAAGAGGGAGAACAATCTGAAGGAGAGGACAGTTCCCATATAAATAGGACAATGAGAGAAATACAGGATGCTATCCAGAGGACAGGGGAAGCCTTGAGAGAGCCTTGGTTGGAAACAGAAAAAGAAAGAAAGGGGAATATAATGCAAAAGTATGCAAAGTGTAAATCAGGTACATCTCGAGCCAGTGATTTAACAGCCAGGCTCAAGCCTTTAAAAATCAATGAGTTAACTGTTTTATCTGGAGCTGTCAGTCCCCCCTCCCATTCTGAAAACTTTAACAAATTTTTAGCATGGTTATATAAATGTTCACAACTACTGAAGGCAGTAGAAGTTGAGATTAAACAGAAACCATTGCTAATTCAGACATTACTGCAACTGCTAAATTTACATACTCTTGGTTTTGATTATGACATTTTTCAGTTGATTAAATGTGCGGCTCAAATGAATTTTAAGTTTTCTGGAGCTTTGAAGGCATTTGCAAGGTTGCCAGGAGAGGTTCCTGCCAAACTGGCTGACTAGATTGAGACATATATTAGGGTGACCATGGGGGAAGGAGATGCAGAAGCACTGAAAGCAACTGTACTGCACGCATTGCCACCAGGAGTAGTGGAATTGATGAATGCACTGTATGAGGATGGAGGCAGACATATCCCATGGAATGAATTGACTGAAAAGGTGGAAACAGCCATGAAGCAACAGGTGGGTACCCCAGTGCATGAGCTGCAAATGCAGTTAGGACAGTGGAAAACTGAGGGACCAGGATACTCCATCTGTGGCCATATCTGAGACTGGAAAGGCAGAGGAATGAATAGAGGTAGAAAGAGTGAGTAGGTGTCGACTGGAGTGTTGAAACAGAAAAATGTGGAGTTGAAAGGAAAGATTGAAAATCTGCAAGCACAGCTGCAGGCTTGTATGCTGAGCAGAGAATCTCTGAGGGGGGAGGAAAAACCCGTAACAAAAGTTGCTGAAGCATCTCTGTTAACCCCTGCTTTGAATGACCCCGTGGTGAGAAATCAGACAGCATAGGACAGCTCTCCCTGTAACTCGGAATGCATTTTCCAGCAGCCCATGACAATAGATGTTTAGGAATGTTAAATAGATGTCTTAAGCCTCCGAATCATGGTTGAGCTTACAGCTTTTCTATTGGATACAGGGGTTGGAAAACCTATTGTAAAATGTTCATTTGATGCTCGTCCAGTTATATATTCGACACAAATACAAGGAATATCAGGAAACACACTAACTTATGATGTAAAAAGGCTACCTCTCCAGTTTGGTGCACATACCATTCAGGAGAAGTGTGCCGGGTCAGGGAGAGAAAATTTAATTGGGGCAGACAAAATAATTGGGGATAATCTTAGATTTTCCAAATATGTGTATCAGACAAGTCTATACTACAAGTGAGGGAATGGATGTTACTCTGGTTCCCAGGGGATGGGCCACTCAAACAGTCAAAGCAATACAATCAAAACCACCCTCTCCGGAAGGCTGGGAGTGGTGACTGAGACACAGAATGTCTGGGCAGCTGACTCCTTCGATACAGACAAGGTATAAACCTCTGTAACCCTAGGTGGTGATGTGCCTCTGTATATTAAACAATATCCCATACCTCAGGAAGTTAAAGAATCACTAAGTCAAGTCATCAAAGAACTGGAAAAACGAAAACTGATCCAAAGGTGGTAAAAGCCTATCTGGCCAGTTAAAAAACCTGATGGAACCTGGAAATTGACTATTGACTATTGAAGGCTAAACAAAACTGCTAAGTGGGGGGGGCCCTTTTGTGGCTGCCTATCCTGAGCTACTGGAGGTAGTGTCCTCTGAAATGAAGTGGTTCCCAGTACTTGATGTGGCACATGGGGTCTGAAGCTTACCTTTGGATCCAGAATCCCAGTATCGAACAGCATTTGCATTCCAGGGCATGCAATATTGTTGGAATGTTTTGCCCATGGGGTACTTGTAGATACCCACAATCTTCCACACTGCTGTACGAAACATGCTGGAAAAGGAAGGATTGCTACAAATAGGGAAAATAAGCAGTATGTAGATGATAGTCTTCTGGTTAGTGAAACAGAGCAAGAACATGAAACACTGGTGGAAAAGCTTTTGAACTGTTGCCAGGAATATGATTTGAAACTTAATTCCTCGAAATCTCATATTAAACAGAGAAGTGCAGTATCTGGGAATTAAAATAAGTGAAGGGGGAAGATCTGTTGACCAGGAAAGAGTTAAGTACATTGTAAACTTGCCTATGCCAACAGATACTAAATCACTGCAGTCCTTTCTGGGGTTAACTAACTTTTTCAGGGAATTTATGGTGGGCTATGCAGAGAAGGCAGGGCCCTTATATGAGATGTTAAAAAGACCACAGTGGACCAGGATGGAGGAAGTGACTAATTTGTGGGAAAGCTTTAAAAAGAGATTGATGGAGGTACCTACTCTGGCTGCCCCTAACAATGATTTCCTTTTTGTATTGTATCCTAGTGTGAAAAATTTCTGTATTGTTAGTATGCTCACGCAGGATACTGGTGCTGAGGAAAGACCCATTGCATACTACAGCCGAGCATTAATAGCTACAGAAAGTAAATTGGGAATCTGTGAACAAACTGTTCTTGCTGCCTATTGGTCACTGCAAAAAGCCTGGCCATTATCGGAACAAGTAAAGTCATTGTAAAAAGCTATCATGCCCTAGGAAAGCTACTGAGTCAGAAAAATGTATCCAAAGGGCATGTGAGAGCTGACAAAGCCATACAATGGGTCTTTGCTCTCATGACAGAAAATGTTCAGTAGGTTATCCTGAAAGAACCTGAAATTTCTATATGGGGCCTGACTGTAAGTGGCCAGTAACACATATGTGAACCCCAGAGCATACCCTGTCTTTAAGGCAGCTCCAGTTGAACAAGTAATTGGCAAAACAATTTGGTTTGTGGATGGCAGTTCATATTACATTGAATGTAAGAGAGTCACTGGATTTGCAGGAATTTACTTAGCAGGCAACCTGCAGCAACTTGACTCTTTTCAATTCAAACTACAAAGAGGAGGAACACAAGCAGCTGAAGCGCTGGCTGTGATAGAGGTTTTGGAGAGAATGAAGAGCAAGCAAGCTGAAATAATTATTGGAACTGATTCGGACTATGTTTACAAAGGGACCACAATTTACCTTCAATGGTGGAATGCCATTGGTTTTATGGGAACCGATGGATCTGATATTAAACACAAAGCACGGTGGCAGCAAATAGAGGAATTGGAAAAATATTATGAAAAGGTCAGAATGGTCAAAATAAAAGTGCACAAAAGAATAGGCCCGCTAAGAAAGGGAAATGAGCAGGCGGATGTGCTAGCCAAAGAAGCTGCACTTATTGAAACCATATGGAAACGTGCCTGTGGCAGTAACCAGACGGGCACAAACTAAGCAAGAACAGAAAACAGAGGAAAGCACTCAAGAAGGAGTTCTATTATTGCAGGACATGCAGGCAGCAGATGAGCTGATAAAGGAATGGAAAAGAGAGTGCCCTACACAGCGGCAAGGAGTTCCCCTGAAAAAAGTAGGTGATTTAATTCTAGCAAAACCTGGCACTGAATGGGTTTTAGTAATACCCAAACAAATACAGAATCTCCTGTTGGGTTGGATACACAGTTCCATGATACGAGGACACCCAAAATTAGATGAGGCAGTGCAAAAACTTACAAAACTGACATGCATCTGACGAAGTGGGTCTTTGCCCACGAAAGCTTATGCTCCAATATATCTGTTAGTCTATAAGGTGCCACAGGACTCCTTGTGCTAAAACTGGGTTGGTGTCCTAAAATGAAAGAGGATCTTGACATACACATTCCAGCTGTTTTACCTGTGCAAAGCAGGATCCAGCCAGAAGGAAAAGGTGCAGAAAGTTAATGCATCAAACATTAAAAGGTCCCCTACAAAGATTACAGTGAGACTTTGAAGGACCCTTACCTGCGACACCCAGGGGGTACAGGTTTTTATTGTAGGTAATTGTAGACAGTTTCAGTAAATGGATAGACGCATTTCCCACGAGGAAAGAAAACAGCCAAGCGCCTGCCAAAATTCTACCAATGGAAATTTTTCCTAAATGGGGATTACCCCAGAGTATTGATTCTGACAAGGGACCAGCATTTACTGGCCAATATACTGGATCATGAGTACATGGGCCAGCATTCCAATGTCATTGCATATTTCCTATCACCTTCAAGCAGGGGGACAGGTAGAGCGCATGAATAAATCTAAGAAAGTTGAACTGTCTAAAGTGTGTAATGATCTGGGAACAAATTGAGATGTGGCACTTCCAAGGGTCCTTATGAGGATTTGCAGCCAGACCAACTGCATGACAGGATTGAGTCCTTATGGAATATTTTTTGGGAGACCCATGCCTGGATGGGAAAACTTACTGTACCCACCGGATTGGAATACTATAACAGCTCTAGCAACAACCATCTGGATGAATAGCTTTAAATATTGGTTGAGAACAATCCAAGGAACAGCATTTGTAGAACAGCAAAAAATGAATCAGGCCTTTGATGAGAACAGTGATATTACACAATGGAAAATCGGAGATCAAGTCATGGTTAAAATTGGACCAATTCCTAAAAAGAAATCTCCTAAAGGAGAAAAGCAAAGACCCCAGCCAATCCTAGACAAGCTAGAACCATCCTCATATCTGGTTGAACTACAGAAGCAGCCTCAGTGGAAATATGCAATGCCTTGAAGGGGTACTCGAGTTAAAACTGTGTCTCGTGCTTTTTCTGCAGAATTTACATACAAGATAAGTGGGCCGGGTAAGCACAATGGAATCCTTTCAAATGAGTAATGGAAGATTTGTAACTCCCAACCTCTGGGCTCCCTCTACACCCAGGTTACTAATTCATATGGCCTGGAATCAATTAAAAAGATGTGAGGTTTGCCAACCCTTCCCTGGGTTCAGTACCCGAGGACAGATTGAATGGGGAATTGACAATGAACTAACTATTTGGTGGAATGATAAAAACACCTCAATTTGGAAAGTGGATCAAGTGGGAGCAGAATCTCTTTCAGTAATGGGATCAGGACTTGAATGGAGGAATACCACACAGGGTGACCCCCTGAATACTAGATTCCTGTTTCTAAACCCATTGAGTGATCAAGAAATTTTAACATTCCTAAATTGGGATTATCTTTTGGAAACCCTGGATAAATTTGGAGCCAGAAAACATGAAAAGGTGGAATAGTTCAAATTCACAAATTCAAAGCAGAGCAGTCTGGAAAGACATAATGTAATATAGTTGCTGCTATATATAGATAGATTAAAAGGGGGGGAGTTGTATATACACCCACACACACATTCTTATATGAGAGAAAAGCACATGTTGTTTTTATATTTTTGCAGGGTGCAATGTCAGCCTGGCTATGGATACCACTAAGTTTGGCATGCATGATCCCGTACATGAAGGTGGTTATCTGCCACCGCCAACATTAATCAGACACATGTGGTGGTCCGAACCCCCGGGCAGAAACTCTACCAGACCCTACCAGGAAACTGGCAAAAAGCCAAAGCTATCCAGTTGGGACTAACCTGAAGATGGTGTGTGAAATAGAAGGAAGACGACAAGTGGGACCTTTCCATAGAACTGCATCACTCAATATTACAATGGTTTGGGGATGGACTATTGCAGAGATAGGTCACGCCCAAGAACTGCCAGCCCAGGAGATTGACAACACCCGACGAAGAATTGAAAAGGAACTGACTTTAGAGGACAAAACACAGGGAAAAATATGGTTGTTGTTGGACGATTGCTGACACTATTGATTGTGATCAGTCTATATTAATTACTGAGAGTCCAGGGATAGAGTCCAGCAACAAAGAAGTACTTGACACCCATATTGGGCATACCAACATACCTAAGAAGGGAGATTCCAGAAATGAAGCAAACTCTAATGGCACTCAATCAAACAGTAGAAAAACACACAACAGTAATAGTGGGGAAGAACCTAGATCTGGGATGCAATGTTCACACACATACACCCGAAGCTACCAAAGTAATTCTGAATTGGTTCCAAACTGGGGATTCCATGGTTAGCCATATACAGAGAATCACAAAGGCATAAAAGGACTGGACAAATTGGGTACAGTTTACTAATTTACAAGATACACTAAGTGCATCCATTCGCATATATAATATACAAGTAAAAGATGCAGAAATATATACAGGGACTTGGTCTGTGGTCAGGACCACATGGTAAATGTATGTACCGTGTACAGGTATGTGAAGAAGCCTGCCCAACACCAACACAGACCCTAGCACCTTCGACACCCACACTCCCTAGCACTACACTACCCATGGAATGTCCAACCATACAACCATAGCCCAACTCAGGGGGTATTTTTACATCCTACAATGGAGTACATGGTAGAAAATGTAGGATGGGTATCTATGCCACTGAGCAGTGTTCCCTCTAAGCTGCCTGGCAGCACAGACTCACAGGTGATTAATCAGCCCCGCCCAGTCAGAGACTCAGGGCTGACTGACTGGGCAGGGCTGATTAATTACCTGTGAAGCAGTGCTGCCATGCAATTTAGAGGGAACACTGCCACTGAGGCTTCACTTTACCCATATGAGCATGCCAACGCCATGCCTTTAACAACATGAACATTGGTTTGATTTGGAAATCGATGTACAACTTCAATTGTGGAAAGGTTTGCAGTATACCCCCTTGAATCAAAGAGAGAGGAGGGAAGTAGTGGAAACTGCATTGGCTGGCTTGGGCCCTGGCATATCCATCTGGAATTCTGCAGACACTGAAAGTCAATTTCAAAATTAATAGTGTTGTTAATGGAATAGGTAAGGCAGTGAAAACGGGGGGAGGTATCAGTAGTTTACTATTGGATCAACATGCTATCACCATTTATAACATGCACCTCATAGCCTAAGGATTCAATCACCTGAAAACCACTATTTTGTCAATCATTAACAGTCTCCAAAATAATGATGTTTCATTGACAGTTGCATGTGTGGCCTATGGAGGTCAAATAGTAGAAATAATTAAAGAAAGCTTACTGCAAGTGCAGCTATAGAATTGGCCGCACATATTATATCGCACAATCATCCTCAAACAAATAAAAAAACAAGGGATAAACTATATCACCGCAACCATTTTTACAATTGGCTAAATTTTATAAAGTGCCAAAATTAGACCATCAGGACAGTAAACCTGCGCACCTCATGATGGCAGTCCTAAGATGGACACAAGAACCACTGAAGATCTACTATGCAAATAGTGTGAGAACTTTAGTAAACAACACCTGCATACAGCATTATCCCATGCTGTGCTTGGTAACGAAAGCAGGTTTGGAAATGAATCAAGCTTGTTGTATGAAGCATGAGGGATACTGGCTGTGTGCGTGTTATGCCACAAGTGATAACAACAACAGCACAAAAGGAGGATGGGCTTGATTGGTACATGTTGTGTTATATGCATTGGGATATTCCAGCTTCTGAATTCCTGGAAACATTTGTCCCTCAAGTGACACAGGATTTTGCGTGCCATTTGTGGGTACAATGCAAATAGGACCCTGTGCTTTCTGGCCAACAAGCAAGGCAAATACTGTCAATGAAACCATCACTCCTCCTAGGGACTTGAGGGATTTGTTAACTCAACTCTTCCCTCCAGTGGAACAATTAAAACTAGATGCCCATGAACCGGCAGCCAGGACTAAGGAAGCTTTGATACCCATTGCCCAACTTATTCAGCAACAGAGTGAGGAAGTGGAAAATGTACAGAGAGAGGTGGAAACACCTTGGTGAGAAATCCCTGAGGAGGTAACCTTGCATCCAATAGCTAGAACTCTCAGTCTATTGTTAATGGTAATCCAGGCCATAACAATTACAGCCTTGTTTGGAACATGCTGCTACATGCATAATCCCTCTGGTCTCATGTTTCTGTATTTTGAAAGTCATCTAGTACATATCTATCAGTGACTGAAAGGGAAAACATAAAATTGCCCTTTGAACCAAGATGGAGAGACCATCCATTAAGAATGCATCTGGCTTCCAAAGGTATGGTAGGATCGTTACAGGTTGTACCTCCAAAATCTGGCACGCTGTAGTCTGGCAACATCCGTGGTCCAACAGGACCACGGATGCTCCTGGACCAGAGATCCCAGGAACTTAAGGGCAGTAGAGCAAGCCAGGCAGGGCATCAGGGTTGGCAGCCTGGCTGGGGGAAGTGTGGGACTGGGGCAAAGTCCTGCAGCAGCCTACAGCAGGCCCCAGGAGCATGGGGCTGAGGCTGGAGCCCTGTGGCAGCACGGGGCCAGAGTCCCCATGGCAAGCCCCAGGAGCACAGGGCCGGGCCAGAGCCCCAGCCCTGGCTGCCCCGCACTGTCCCTGGCTGCGCAGGACCAGGGCCGGAACCCCAACCCCATGGCTGCCTCCGGCTGCGCGGGGACAGAGCCCTGCATCAGGAGTTGGAGCCTGTGTTGCCCAGGGAGCCAGCAGTAGCTGGGCAAGCAGCCCAGCTAGGTTGGGAGGGAAAAGTAGGGTTGCCCTCCGGGGCAGCCTGCCAATAGAGGGTGAGGAGCTTGGGGGCTGGTGCCTAGAATTCTGGCAAATTCTCTCGTTTGGGACCAATCAGGTTCCAAGGATGCTGGACTAACCTGTAGCTGGTGGTCCAACCTGTAGTCACAGCTGAAATTACCAGAGCTACACCAATTTTTACCACCTGAGGATCTGACCCATGGACTCCACTTTGAATCATTTCATTACAATTACATTATTTAAGCTTTTTAGGTCTATGATAACTCCCCAAAAAGGTTTCACTGGAAGTTGGCCAGAAGGAAGAGACGAGATAACCTTTGTGAAGACTTGGGTAACTCAGCCACCAAACCCAGTAAAAGTTATGCCTTGAGTAAAATACCTTCCATCTTCAAGGCACCAGGATCACTCAGAATGAGAGATGATCTAAATATACCAACCATCTGGTTTGCACTGAAGTGTTTTTCTTCAGTTGGTGGATAATTTACTCTGACCAATGAGTTGCTAAAGAGATTGAATTGCACTCTGGTTCCAAGAAATAGTACCTTGAGCCAGTACAAGCACCACAATGAGGCATTTCAGGCAAAGTCTAGTAAATAAGTACAGTATTTCTTGACGCATGACATTTTTATAGAAGTCTGAAGTTGGCTACTGTAAAGTAGGAGCATGCTGCCGCTATTCCCGCACTTTGAGGTCTACCAAAGATTTGGGAAGAGATGGCAGAGAATGGAGCAAATTGATCCTTAGTATGAAAATCTCTGGTCCACCAGTGTACTAATGACTGCTGTAGGTCACTTGTGTTGGAGGATTTTCAACTAAGTAGTTTGGATTAGTGGGCCTAAATAATATGGAAATCTTGACCTTAATCACAAATCAGGCATTTTTAGACATTCTGAATTATGTTTGTATATCAATTGTATTCTTGTGAGCTTCCTTAGCAATATCCACTGTTTGACAGTTCACATCTCAGCTACACATTCTACCGCCAAAATAAAGAAGACTCACCCACATGCAAAATATTGGTATGTTACAGACGTCTTTAATACTAACAGATATTGGGACAACTACAAAATGTTATAATACTTAAGAGGGTGATCCCTTCTTCATAATATGATTTCACTTTCAAATCTAGCCTTAACAATGCAATCAAATTTACAAACACATATCTTTACAAATTGTTGCTGATGTTTAGACTACTTTATCCAGGGTTGAATGAAGCACTTTCAGGATATATGCTTTACAGTGTGGCTGCATTTCCAGCATGGGCCCAAAAACATCATAAGGAATCAGAACCTAGGGAGCTAAGCAATATCTTTCTAATTCAAGAAGTTATGCTTGCATTTTGTTTAATTCTTTTACTCTACAATGAATTCCAAGCATAAGGCTGCCTCTGTAAAAACCACCATCTCAATCTATGTATAAGAGAAGAGATATCAGGTGTGTACAAACAGAAAGGCAGACGGGGGACTACTAGGAAACCATCGCCTCAATACCACTTACACAGCAATTTCATATCCAAGTGTTGTGCTAACTACTAAATAGAAGCATAATTTCAGCAATCACTGACATGCATGCAGTTACCCCTAAGTTATAAAGATTAGTCTTTCCCCACCATGGCTCTACTTTTTTCCAAAGAAAGCTTATTTAGCATATACAGAGGAAAAAGAGTTAAATCAGGGTCTGCAAACCCATATGTTTTCAGCAAACATTTTCAATAAAATCGATTTAGCTACAAAATTTTTACATGCAAATGGTGCCCATATCACCTATGCTGAAAGTTTACCCCATATATCAGGGGTGGGTAATAATTTTTAATGGGGAGCCATTCCAAGATTTTGGCAAGTGGTCAACGGTCTCATTTCTACTGAGGAGGTGTGGGGTCTGGGACAGAGGTTGGGTGCAGAAGAGAGCTTGGGGTAGGAGACTGGGGTGCAAGAAGGGGGTAGAGTCTGAGAGGGAGTTTGAGTGAAGGAGGGGGTTGTGATCTGGGACAGAGACTTGGGATGCAAAGTCCAGAAAGGGGTATGGGTGGAGGAGTGGATTCTGGCCTGGGGAGGGGTGTAGGAGGCAGTGCAGGGTCTGCAAGGGAGTTGTGACCTGGAAGAAAGGGGGAAAGAGATACAGAGGGTTTGGGTGGTCGCCTGGGGCAGATAGTTGACAGGAGTGAGAGGGTGACTGCTCTGGTTGGAAGGTGCTTACCTAGGTGGCTCCCAGCCAGCAGCTCTGCAGAAACCTGAACTGCAGTCGCAAGCTGCTCCACATGGTTCTGCTCTGGGCAGGTTAGGGGGAAGGAGGGAAGAGTGGGGGGGAGGAAGGGAGGAGGCTTCATTGGCTAATCCTGCCTCCAGCAAAATTTCTCAGCTTTTTTTTTGCTGGGGGGGGGGGAGGGCGGGATAGAGCACAAAGCCTCCCTCCTCGCTCCCCAGCATCCAGACCATAGAGCAGCCACATTTAAAACAGTTGTAGCTACACTGTGCTTAAGGGTCCCAGCAAGGTAGCTATGTGCTGGATCCGGTGCCTTGGCGGGCTGGATCTGGCCTGCTAGCTGCTTCTTTCCCTCTCCTGCCATGTTTGCTACTTTCCCCAATCTCCCCCCAATATGGATACAAGCGGACTGTGAATAAACATTTACAATTTAACACATTTTAGCAGAAATCTTAGAGGACATAACAAACAACAGATCGATTAATTATCTCTTACCAGAGTTAAACTAGTCTTTTCCATAGTGCAGCCTACTGCCAGGCATATTTTCCACAGAGCTCCTTCAAAATGAAAGCCTGCCAAATGTAATGTTATTTGCCTTGACCCTTCCACTTTTAACTACTTGAATGCTTATCAGTTGCACAAATATTTGAGTGGCAATTTATCATTTCAGATTTTAGAAAGAATCCTGCCTCAAATAGACCTTATAGGAAAAGATTAACAAAAAGTTGTACCAGACATCATTTATAGCTTTGTGCTAATGATCGGTGTGATGGGGAGGTTGCCTCGCACTGGAGCAGAAGAGGTTAAAACAGTCCTGGGAGAGGGCTGTCCCGGGAGCTCATTGGGAGAAGGCATGAGACAGTGGGTGGGACTGCAAGACTGAGAGGGAACTCAGTCTCTCTAGTTGTGGAGGGAGAGGGACCTAGCTGCCTCCTAGAGAAAGGTACCTTGGACAGAGCAATGCTGAGGAAAGTTAGGGGGAACCAGAGCAACACTGGCCTGACCAACTCCCAGGCTGAGGGCCTGATAAGGAGACCTGAGGAAGCACCACAGCTGAAGAGGATCAAAAAGTAGGAATAGGCAGCTGCTGATGAGTGGCCAGTTCAGACAGCAGTTTAACCTGAGGAAAGGGGCTAGATGAAGAACTCAATGGGTCATTGAGGCAAATGGTGGGCTTAGAGATAACTGGGTTCCCCTGTTATGCTTATATGAAGCACACAGGATCTTTATGGGGGGAAAGGCAATGCGCCACGTTTATTGTGAATACAATGGCAAAGCAGTTAGCATGTGCTTATATAAGCAGACAGACAGACACACACACACACACACACAGAGTCCCACCAAATGATGTTATATTTACCAGTTTATTATCTGTGGCTAACCAGACTGATTACTGGTGGAGGAGTGTGTCTTTGGGGTGGGAAATCTATCGGTCTACCAGTTTTGGCAGGACACCCCCAAATTTTTATGTCACAGCAATTTTTTATAGTTTTTTTTAATTGGGATTAGTAAATTTTGCATAGTTCTGTTGTTGTTTTTTATGGATGTTTGTTGTTTTGGTTGTTTTTTATTTATTTTTTGTTGTTGTTTTGCTATGCCAAGCTGGTTTTGATTATAAATATTCTGTTCTAATTGATGAATGCTTGCCTTTTTTTCAGAACCATTAATTTCCCCATTACTTAAATTTTGATGGGGATATACAGCAATTTCTGGTAGCTTTACATTTGTTTAGGACTTTTTTTTTAAACATTTGGACTGGCGGCCTTATATATATATATATATATAAAACAAGGTTGATTTGTTTGCTACAAAAAAAAGCAATATTTATATGTAAACAAAAACATTAAATTACAATTAAAAATTATGATATTTGTATTTATGTTATAATACTAATTTTAATGCTTAAAACAAAATTATACAAATTATTTTTGCCTTAAAATTTGCTTTAAATACAATATTTTGGTTGGTGCACCTTTACCGATGGTCCTTTTTGCTTTAAAAAAAAAATCAGCTGGCAAAGTACACTAAAACAAATTACTTTGCATAAAGCTACATTTTAGCTACATGGCTACACCCTTGGAGGGGAGGAAATGGGACATGGGCATTACTCAGAGGGCAGTACGTAGGGAAAGGGGTGCCATGGTCTGGCAAGGTTGTGAGTCCTGGTGTATTGGAGATTGAAAGGGCAGGTAATGGCAGATGAGACACCATCCAGCAGCTCCTTCCCAGGACTGGCCTGCAGGTAGTGCCACAGCAGTAAGCCAACCTGCTACAATGGGAAAAAGTCAAGTAATTTGATTTATCTTCAGTAATTTTACATGGCTCTCTTAATAGGTCAATGTACAAATAATGTAGTATTGCGGTGTCTTGCAAGCAAGACAATTCAAAGACTTCTAATGGCAGCTACATACCAATTAGAGTGTCAAAATGCTAATGAGATAAATACAAGTACAGGCAAAAAAGTGTCAGTGTATGTATTAGAGCCCAGGGCCCACCCGTATTGTGGTAGGCAGTGCAAAATAAAAAATAATTTAAAAAATGCATCCCCAAAGAGGTTTTAATCTTTATAAGATTTCTCCTGCTTTAAAAAAATGCAGTAGCATGCAATCTGCTAGATTTTAAACCTAGCACAGAGGAAACAGACTCCCTTGATAAAAACATGAGATTTTACAATTTTTCTAGTGATATCTTATTCTTAACTTTGCACATATCTACAAAAGGCAGAATAAAAACATTGGGAAATGTCATAGAAAGTAAATGTATAGTAAACTTAACCAAACTTCTTGACTCTTAAAAATGCTTGGTTTCAATTCAAAAGAGTTTGTTCTTAGTTATTTTATCCTTAATTATTAAAATGGTTGCCCATATAGCCATATTCTGGTACTGAATAACATGGGTTATGCTGCATGCACAATACTAAACTTGTGAGAAATCCTTAAGATGATCAGAGCCCCAGTACAAATCATTTGCATTACTGTCTTCACTCCCTGCAAGATGTAATGATATGCATGAATGCCAAATGCATGCAACTCAAGCCCGACATGAATTGTGACAAACATTTCTCATAAGGATACAAAGAAGAAAATGCTGAGCAGAAGCTGTCACTGAGTGGAATGATAGAAACTAGAGAGGAAAAAGGCCAATGATTTTTAAAGTGTCTAAGTAATCTATATTCAAACCAAATCATTCTTTTCAAAATAGGACTCTTTTCTAAGTTTATTTACACTATTCTAAGTTATTTTATGACTCACTCTTATTTTATTATGATGTTTATGCTGTTTCTTAGATAGTTTATATAAAAGTTTCAATGAAAGACTTCTCTCCTATTGCAAAAAAAAGCAGTCATGTCGCTATTTTGAAGAACATACTGACATCTGCTTATGCAAGTATATTAAATGTTAAATGCTAAATAAGATGCAAATTTACTCTTCAGTTATTTGAACTTAGATGTACTGGTAGCCCTCAGCTCCTACTAGGAACCAGTTTCAGGTCTAAAATTTTATACATTGTGCCTGAACTGCTCCCCTTTGTAATCCTGAAAAATGTATTCAAAAGGAAGCATTAAAGCCAATCTTGGAAGCCTCTTGGCTATATCCTCTCCTTGTTCCCAGAGAAAATTATATTTGGCAGGTGAAGGGACAACATGCAACATTTTAAACAAAGAATGTAATTTGATACAGTAAGGTTTCAAATTAAATTCTGCTTAAAATGAGTTGCAGAGCTTCATTGTCTAGGTTTACTGTACCATTTCCATTTTATGTTGGTTAGTGTAATTTGTTTTACATGTACAAACACATCTCCCTGCCAGCATGCCTCAACCTTGATCTGGGGGGGAGGAGGAGGAGGAGGAGTCTTCCTCAAGTGACAAGAGTAGTTTGCTCTCCATTGTCTATGCAAAACATGGACTCTGCTTAATATACTAGTGCTGAATTTATGATGTGGGAGCAGGAGCCGAAACTCACTGAATTTATCTCATAGAGGGACACATTGGAACACCTTTTAATTCCCACTGAGGCAGGTAGAATTCAAACTGATGGCCTGCATTTTAAATGCTTTGTAGCTCAACAGAAATACCCTGAGATTTCCAGTCCCTTTGAAAATATGCCATTGATATAGTGCCTTAAATACATAAAGTTATATTACAAGAATATTAAGGTTGCAAAGTCAAATACTCTGATCAGGAAATGCTAGAATTAAGGTTGCCCATGAAGCCTTATGGCTGGCTCCTTGTGTGTGTATTAACTGCAATTATTCATTACTTCATCACCAACTTTTTCTCTTGTGTGGGCCATCCAAAGGGTTTGAATTCAGGACCTTGAGATCCACTTACCACAATAACATCTGTAGGAGGACACATGGCTTACACAGCTATTTGAGAGACAGAAATGGAACGTTGGGTATCAGGATTCCCGGTTCTTCTGCTAACTCAGGGAGCAGGGTGTTGATCACTGAATACAGAAAGCATAACTACATACACATTTGGCCCAGTCCATCTGAAAGGCAACATGCTTCAATGGAGGAGACTTGGGTCTGTCAAATCAGAGACTTGGAGTTTATTCTCTGCTCTGTCTGAAATAAACTTCTGTATAATCTCAGTTACTCTATTTATAAAACCATGGAACCATGCTTGCCACAGAAGGTCTATGGCAAGAAAATGAGGTATTTGTCTATAAAAAGAGTTGTGATCTGCACAAAAATATCAACATCTATCCAGAGAGGAAAACCCATTGTCTACCAGCTCGAAGTCCAATGCACCTTCCTTTGGCCATTCTGTGATTCAGTGTCTCCCCATGACTACCAACCAGTGACAGGCATGATAAAGCTTCCAATTGCACCAAACTTAGTTGGTTTGATATTTCTGTGTTTATAAACTGCATTGTAATCCTCATTCCATGGGTTTGTGGAGTTCACCTTAGAACAGAGAGTCCCATTTTACACAAACAAAAGCTAAAGAACATTGACCCACAACCCATATTAAATCCACTTAGAGTGTTGGAGCACAGATATGTAGGTCAATAAAGAGAAAGAGAGATGCTAACATGACAAATCAACAAACACCTATGATCTCCCTTATAAATTCAGAAGAAACAAATTAGGAAAAGTCCTTTGCAGTCCACCAGTACCAGCAAACTTGGCTATCGTGCAGTTAATATGTGTTAATTTATTTCAGAAATTAAAATTGCCTCATGTCTTTCGCATATGCTGACAAATCACAGCCTGCATTTGCCAGCAATCCTCTTTTCTACTTCTGCAAGAATGTCCATGAAATATTCATTTATTCTCAAATAAATGTTCTAAGTCATTCCAACTCTCTATCCTCTACTGGCTCGTCTTTCTAAGCAACTTCTTCACCTGCCTAGTTATCTGTGCTCCATATTTTAAAAAATCATATTTCTATCATCTGTTTTTTACACTTGGTGATAGTTAAACTCCTAGCCAAAAATTTCCATAAAAACAAAAGGAAAAGGAAACTTTTAAGGAAACACTATTATAATATTGGGAGAATACATTTTAGTGAGCTACCTTCATTCATAATTGAGTTTTCCTGATTTAGTGAAGAAACCTGTAGTATTTCCACAAAGCTTAAATAAATTCAAGGTTATTGAGAAGAAAAAAAAAGATGATTCTGCTGTTCTCATAGTAGGCTATGTTCTCAGCGTGGAGCCTATAGGGACCAAAAGTGCTAACTGTAACCTGCAAACAGCCTCTGTGTTTCATGGACCAAGTGATAAAGACAAATGAGAATGGTACTTTGAAAGTGTGCACCTGTGCAATACTATTGCTGATTGTTCGAATGAAAAGATAAAGGAGGAAGAAAACTAGTTGCATTTCAAAGCATTAAAAATCCCACATGGACCTTTTACATCACTACAGAATTACATGTAACAGACAAATGAACAACACTTTATACGCACTGTGGTTACATATTTAAAAAAATTAAAACCCTGACTTTGTATGAAATGAATGCCTTATATGGAAGGTTAATAGACTAGTATAATAATTCCATTATAATCTGTGTGTGGAGGGGAGGGTTTCCCTGAAATCTTTTGAAATACAAGTTTGGTGGTTACTCCATATTTTGTTCAAAGAATACAAGTTGTACTTCCCTCATCTGGCAGCCCTGGGACCTGAACAGCTCTGAACCAGGGAATCTGCCGGACCAGGGGAGACCAATGCTGTCCCCGCTGCTGTTGCTGGTTCCACTTCAACAATACTGACTGAGCGGGAACTGCAGAGGGTACATGGGGGAGAAGGTAGGGCTGCTGTAGAGCCCTGCAGCTGGAGGCTAGGAGTGCAGCTCTGCAGAGATGCACCGAGCCCTGTGGCCTCGCAGCTGTGCTCCCAGCCCCTGCTACTGGCCACAGGGCTGGGCTCCGCAGCCACTCCTCCTGGTCTCTGTTTGTCAACTCTGGCCCCTCTGCTACTGCTGACTGCAGGGCTCTGTTCTGGCAGCATCAGAGGAGACAGAATTGATGAAGCAGAGACTGGGTACTAAGGAGCACTCAGGGGGAAGAGTCAGGGTAGATGTAGAGACCTAGGAGCACAGCGCTGTGGGAGTGCACTGAGCCCCACGGCAGCTGGGCTTCACTGTTCTCCCAGCCCCCTAATGAATGTAAATTAAGGTTTTTTAAAAAATAAATGTAATGCCTATTTTGAACATGGACGTGGACATTCGGATTCTGCAGCAGCAGTCAAAAAAGCAAACAGAATGTTAGGAATCATTAAATAAGGGGTAGAGATAAGAGAGAGAATATCTTATTGCCTCTGTGTAAATCCATGGAATGCCCACATCCTGAATACAGGTTGGACTTCCTTGGTCCAGCACCGTTGGGACCTGACTGGTCCCAGATGAAGGATTTTTCCAGACCAAAGGAGGTAATTTCTGGCCCCCCTGCTGCTGGCCTCCCCGCCCTGCCTCCCACCAGGCTTCCTGACTCCCCCTGCAGCCCAGCTGAGCCACGCGCCTGGCCCCTCCTCTCCACTGCCCCACAGCCCAGCTGAGCTGTGCACTAGCCCCTGTCCCCTCCCCACACCACAGCTGAGCCGCATGCTGGGCTTCCCAGCTCCCACCCCGCCTGCAGCCCAGCAGGGCCATGCATCACCCCCACTCCATAGCACTGAGCTCCCAGACCCATAGACCATTGATGTTGACAGACCAGAGAGTTCCAGTTTATGGAGATGCCACCTATACCACATGTAGACATTGTCATCTCTTCTCACAAAAGATATCTTGGCATTGAAAAAAGTTCAGAAAAGGACAACACCTTAAAAATTGCATTGTAGAGACCCTAATATTTTGCATATACATAGCACCTTCCCTTTGAAATCCCCAAAGCACTTCACATTGATTAATGAATTGAACTTTACAATAGCCAGGAAAGATGAAGCACTGCTGAGCCTGACTCATCAAGCCCATGAGAACTAGGGAGTGCCATTTATACTTTCTTGTTCCGGTGTTCATGAAGTATTTACTTCTGAAGAGAATTTACAGCAGACTACTACCTCCCTCAGGGGGCACTCCATCAAGTGAAAGCAACCATTAAATTCCAGCCAGCACAGACTACCAAGGAGATATGGCAAATTAGGTCTCCTGTTGGAGCACTGCTTCCATGCTCCAAGTGGACTTCCCTCTGCTGAAAGCCTATAGCACCAGTGAAAACTGGGATATCAGTTGAGTCCATTATTTCCAATTGAGGAAACACACAAAAAACAAACCATACAGTTGAGAGAAACTGTGTGAAATATAAATCCAATTCTGTGCTGTAACCAAAAAGCTCATCCAACCCTTTTAGGTCAGAGATGTGCCTGAAAAAACCCTGAAAAGTGAGTTTCTTTTTTGCTAGTTGATGCAAAGTCCATGTTTTTATTAAATCATTTCAGTGTGACATCTCCATATAAATTATGTGAAATGTTTTGATTCATCTGGATGTAAATTGCTAGCATATGTATCAGTTGGAGAAAAAAAGGTGTTGCAAAGAACTAGGTTACAGCCCTAAAAGATCAATATCCTCTACTGGAAAGAGACACTTTCAAGAAACCAAGAGTTTCAAGAGTTTCAAGACCCAAACTCTTTAAACAGATATGAGCAGCCTCCCAAAAATGAATTAATTTAATGGTGCATAGTGGCAATTAATACTAGAGCTTAATACATTTTAAGCTCTAAATACATTCACAATCTTGATCCTGATCACCATACAGGACAGTTGGATATTAGGAAAAACTATTTCACTAGCAGGGTGGTGAAACACTGGAATGGGTTACCTAGGAAGGGGGTGGAATCTCCATCCCTAGAGGTTTTTAAATCCCGGCTTGACAAAGCCCTGGCTGGGATGATTTAGTTAGGGTTGGTCCTGCTTTGGGCAGGGGGTTGGACTCAATGGCCTCCTATGGTGTCTTCCAGCACTAGGATTCTAAGATTCTATTACATCATTAATTGATCTGCCAATCCACCTCATATGTCATATAAAACAGTTTAGAAGATATTTTTTAAATAAATTGGTCCCCATTAGACCTTTTCAGTTATTACCTCCCATTACTCTTTTTAGGGAGTGGCACAAAGAGGGGTGGAAGAAGTCACCAGTTCCCACTATTGCCCAGGAAGCATTCCTAGATACTTTTGTATTTTAATTTTTCCTATAAACATATCCCAGTAAAAGCCACCATACTAACCTCATTAATTAACTAATGCATACTAATTAACCAGATAGTGAATAGAGATGGTTCATGGGACTAATAGCTAAGCACAAGCACTCTGCAATGGGTGCTCTGCTAGCTTAACTAGAACACTAGCTACAGCAGCTCATGCCAACAGAGACAGAGAGTTATATACATTCTATATATATATAGCCCAGACCAAATTGTGGTTTTTTTATTAGAAATACTTTTCACAGACTGGAGCTATTTCACTGGAGTTGAATAAAAAAACTTTCCCTTGTGTGACTAATTACTGTAAATTATACAAGAACCTAGAGTTAAGAGTTTTAACAAAGATTTTGTATGTCTCCTGTGTTATAGAAGAGGGTCATAGTGCTCTAGCCAGAACATTATTTTATTCCTAGGACTGCATAAGACTGATTTGAAGAAACCAAACATAACATTATGAACTAAAACTGGTCAAATATCAAAATGAGTGTACAGTGAATGAACTATAGTTGAATATTACAGTACCAGCATGCAATAAATATTCTTGATAAATAGGCTGCCAACTATGGTGCTGGTTGACTACTGGAAAAATATAATATTGGTTAAAAAAAAGCAAATGAATATTTGCTTATTGAATACTACCCAGCCAGTTTTAATATGAACAATGGCTAATATCATCAGAGGTGGGGGCTTTTTATTTTTATATTATAAAAATATATAAATTGTTCACCAGATATTCCTCAATATTAAGCTATGGATTTAGAAAATGTAAGTACAAGAATTTCAGCTAAATGTAGCTAGAAAATGGCAAACATTCAAGAAGAGATGGTACCTATTTTATTACATTATGCCCCAAATAAAGGACAAATTTTGTATCTCCCTCACTCCACCCCCCATAGATTGGAAAATTCAGAAAGACATGGAAATTCAGAAAACTCCTATCAGGAGTTCAGTTCCTGAAGATCTGCTACAGTCCAGAGCAGAAAAGATGGAATGCAATGTTTGCATTACATTCTGCTGTTGTATTTCTTTCCTGAAAATATCATAGCTAGAAAATATTATATCCACATTTTTGTGGATCATAACCTTTTTGTTACAATTGCTATGAATCTGTACCAGTATTTTCCCCAGCAAACAAGCTTTATTTTTCTCAACATATACAAATGCCTCTGCCACCTTTCCACTGTTCTCAGAATGAACATCACACTCCTATTGACAATGCCTCCTTCTCTGACAAGTACTAGTGACAATCTCGTCTAATATACGTCTATGAAAGGGGTTCCTTTGAGAAATACATTTCTTCTAGCCCTTGAACTGTTCTCACCTTATACAACTGAAATTATCTCCAGTATCACCTGTCTTATTACTAACAAAGTCAAAGGAATCTTGAAAAAAGGACTAAGACAATGATATCCACCCCACCAATCTCTGCGATGATCCTTTCCTTCCAAAAAAAGTCTTTCCTTGTGCCAGTAATACAGATATACAGACTGAACCCCTGATTTAAGCACTGCTGAGCATTAGCAACTCCTATTGACTTGAGGGGGAATTGCACATGCTCAGTAGCTGCCACAATCACTTTCCATGGTTGGCCTACAGATCTGATTTCATGAACTTGGGCTCCCATTTCTGAAAAAGAAAAAAAAATACCATAAGAACTAGCAGCATCCTTCTCTTTTTGATGGCTGATTTACCATTTCAGACTTTGCAACTTGGCCTCAAGCTCTCATGTTCTTCAGATGGCTTCAGTATATAGATTGCTGATGCTACAGTATTATCCAAAGCTTTTACTTCCCTTTTGCAGTTCTCATTTATTTGTAGCAATACTCGCAAAAAGTTTTCTATTTGTGTCCACATTGCACAAGGAAAATCAAAATGTGCTGGTTTGTAAGTACTGTCTGATTACAGTTCACCACACAAAATCCCATGTAACTGGGAAATGACAATAAATTGTGAAATGGTCACTTCCATATACACCGACATCCCTTACAATAATGGCATCATTGCCTCAAATATTTACCGTATAACACTCAGGGCGTATCTAGACTACGCTAGATTTTCGAAAGAGCTTTTCCTTAAAAAATGAGGTTTACGCGGCTTGTCGACAAATGGGAGGGTTCGCCCGACAAAACCGCGTCTTAATTGCTTTCCTCTTTCGAAAGTCTAGCATAATCTAGATATGCCCTCAGATATTCACCCCAAAAAATCTCCAATCTCATCCGTTCAATCCTTACTCATAACAATTTTTACTTTTAACAACACTTTGTCCAAACCATAGGAACAACCTTACATACTAAGATATCTGCACAATATGTCAATATCTTCATGGACCATCTTGAAGAGGAATTTCTGGACAAATACATCACAAAGCCAAATGATCTACTGAGATGCATCAATGTTATTTTCACCCTCTGGACATATGATCTAAACTCCCCCATAGATTTCGACCACAACTTCAACAACTACCCCTCATCCATTAAACTCTTTCCTGAACATTCCCACACTAGCATCAATGGAATGCTACACACAACTGTGCACAAGAAAACTATGGATCACCACACCATAAACTCTAGCACTGTAAATTCAATAAAAGATATTACCTCACCCTAACAAATTAGGGTGAGGTCTCTCTAACGAATTAGGAAATAACACTTTGTGGCCACATTTTCCTTATATTTACTTTAAGAAATACTAATGGCTTTGCCTTTTAAAATTACAACAGGTCCTTTTTGCCCCACTAAAAATTTTAGACTATATCATTAATGACATTTCCATTACTGTTAAAATGAAACCTAAAGAAGGGAACAAAGTTTTATAATTACACTGATTATTTTGGGGAATATATGAACCCAAATATCTTCCATATTACAATTATTTACATCTAACAGAATCAGATGAAATTACATAGATTTACTTATACCTTGGGGAGGGTTTTTTGTGTTTTTTAAATAAGGATGAAAAACAAGATATGCACAATATCCTGGAAATATTGTTCAAGGATAGGAATGGGGACTTGAAAGGCAAGTATGTGGGATTCTATCCCTAAATCTACCATAAATCTTTTTTGTAGCTCAGAGGATCTGATTTTTCAAATAAATACCTCAATTTAATCATCCACAAAATGGGTATATTATTGCTAGTAAAATAGGATTGATGTAAGGCTTTAATATTTGTGTTATCTATATTTATAACAAACCTTCAGCTTTCAGGTACTATGAAAGTACAAAGTACAGTTGAATCTCCTTAATGTGCACTTCAATAACTTACACAGAAAATCCAGCCTACTTTTCTGCACATATTTAATAGAAGCCCTAATTCAACAACATATTTAAGCAAATGCCAAAATTTAAGCCCTTGAAAATTACACGTGAGTACTTTGCTTAAATGGGATTACAAAAATGTAATGAGCCCCCATATTACTAAGGTTTTATTGTCTTTATGAATATAGATATATGCAATAGAATACTTATTAGTTTTCTAAAAAGTTTTATCTTAAGTAATTAGAACTAAGCTACCTCTGTCAGCTAAATGAACAAATTATTGTGTATCTCAAGCATTTTAATTGTGTTTATTTGCCTCCTTTTTAATCCACAAAAATTCAGTAATTCACATCTTTAAGTCATTAGCATGAATTAGCAATGTTCTACTGTATTATTAATTACAACAAACTGCAAAGTCTGAAATTAAGTAATGGAAAAAGTTAAATGTACTAGGCTATAGATATAGCAATCAAGACAGTAGGTAGCATACAATAGCATACACTCCATCTTCCTTCCTTTCAAAAGGAGTGAATAATTTAATGTACAGGGGTTGTGGTGTGGTGTGTTTCTATGCCCTGGTCTAACCTAGGGAGTTATTTCAAAATAACCCCCTTTATTTCGAAAAAAACAGAGCATCCACACTACCAAACCTGTTATTTTGAATTAATGGGCTGGTTATTTCAAAATCTGTATTCCTGCTTTCCTCAGGGAATAACGCACTATTTCAAAATAGCATTAGTGTGCATGCTCTACTGCTGCTATTTCAAAATAACTACTCCCAAGATTAATTCAAAGTTATTACTTCCCAGTGCTTCATGGGGTAGTGCATCCACAACAACAGAGCCTGCCTCAGACTAATTTCAAGGCTCCCTCTTAGTAGGGACACACTATTTCAATTTTGTTATTTTGGGGGTTTGTAACTCCCCCGACGCGTCACCCTGCGCGTGCCCTCGGCCGACGCGGCGTAGCTGGGGGTCACCACCCCCCCTTGTAACAGTCTCGTCCCCTCACGAGGGGGGGAGGAAGGGGGACCCGGGCCCGCCCACTCTCACGGGTCCCAGCCCAGGGCCCTAAGGACTCGGATCAAGGGGGATCCGGTCCGGCTGACGGGGTATTACACCGTAACTCGTCAGCCCGCCAACCACTCCGGGTTCCGCCTGGGCTGCTTCCTTCCCCTGCCCTCTGCTCCTGCCACGCCCCGCACTCTACGGGCGTTCTCCTCCGGGGCTTACCGGATAGGGGAGGGTCGCCGGCGCTCCTCTGCCCGCGGTCCGGGGGCCTCCTGAATTCCGGCCCCCGCCTGGGCGTGTTGCTGCCTATCTCCCCCCGCCCGCCGCCTCTCTCGCCGCCAGCCCCTTTTTAAATATGGCGGCACCCGCCTACTCCCCCGCCCGCAGCTCCAATCCGCGGGCCGGGTGTGCGGGCGGGGCAGAGACGCCCTCTCCGAGGCCCGCCCCGCCGGGCGCGGGCCCCGCCTCTCTACCCGGCGGCCGCTCCCCGGCCGGGCCCAAGCCCCCGCCGCTTCCCAGTCGGCACTGCCCGTGACGTCCTCCCGGGGCGCCGGCCGGACGGCGTCCGAACAGCCCGGGTAGGGCTGGGTCACGCCGGTGCGGTGGGCCCACAGGGCTTCCGGGGGGCACCCGTCGGTACGGGGCCAAGGTGCCCCATCACAGGGTTATTATTTCAAATTTAGTTATTTTGAAATAATTTCCCTTTATAGACATGCCCTACATGTCCAATTTCATGCTCATTCTTTTACCTTATAGGAATGAGTTCCATAATTCCTAAGAAGTCTACATTTTTGTACACGCAAGCCTCTCCTGCAAGGAGGTTTACAGGATCTGTCGAAAAAGGCTTTCTTTCTCGACAGATCCCCCTCTACACTGCCGCTTTTTGCCGAGAAAGTGCTGAGTCGGCAAAACACGGCGGCCATTTTTATGCAAATTAGTCACGGGATATTTAAATCCCTGCCTCATTTGCAATGTCGACCTGCCTAATCTGCGTCCCTCTGCCGACAGAGGGATGCAATCTAGACATACCCGGAGAGAAGAGATCTCAGAGAGAAGATTCAAACCCAGACTTTTGAATATCAGGGCACAGACCTTGACATGGACTCTATATTAACAGGAAAGCCACTGCAGCAAGCATAACACCAGAAATATTTGTTGCTAACCTTCCTAAGTGTATGATTAGCCTAAAGAGAAATATCAGCTGGCATTAAGATTACTAAGGAGCTATTTATAAGGCAATCTTTTCCTCCTCTTACTCTTAGTCCAGCAATGTTAAAAAGTTTACTCAACTGAGGGCCCAATTAGCATAAAATGTTTAGCACAGTGGTGCAGCCTGTGAAGATTAGAAGTCTTGATTCTAATGCCGATGTTGATGTGGAAGTGTTCTTAGATTGTAAACAGACTCTCAGAACCTTCCAGGCAGCTACTATCTTCCTACGCTCACAGTACTGAAAACTCTCCAACAGAAGAGAAAATGAAGCTATATTTCTGGGTAAATTTATTTATTAATTCATTGATAGACTTTTAGCCTAATTTTTATTTTAAAGTTTGCATTACATTTCCTCTCCTTTCAGGTCTGACAATTAAGATTATGAAAGCATACTGCTCACATGATTATGATTCATATTAAGACCTGAAAAGGAGAAAGTTGAGTTTATCCTACTATATTTAACTTTCCACTTCTTTAAGTGAAAAATAAGAGGGAAATAATGTGCTTAATAAGAACTACACATAGAATCATGGAGCTGGAAAAGTCCTCAGGAAGTCATCAAGTCCAACCCCCTGATAACAGCAGGACCAATCCGACTAAATCATTCCAGCCAGGGCTTTGTCAAGCCAGGACTTAAAAATCTCTAGGGATGGAGATAACCTCCGTAGGTAACCCATCCCAGTGCTTCACCACCACATGATGAAAAGGTGATATTATATTTACACTCTTTACATTCAAGCAATAAAAAAGAAAATATGATTCACCCTATCCCTAAAATTCTGGCAAATAACTTTCAAAATACCTTTATAACCCACTCAAGTCTAGTAAAAGAGGGTTGCATGTCAAGACCTCATGCATTTTTAATGCCTCAAAAAAAACCTGTTGGAAAATCATTTGAATTATTTTCTATTTTCCTACCTCTTTTCTGATATCACTTATTTGTGCTTTGGATGAAATGTTTTCAGTATGTTTTAAAAATGCAAAAAGAGAACTACTAATTTATTTTCATTTTATATGGTAAGTTACGTCTCTCTCTCTCTCTATTGTTTGCATATCCAGAGACACTTTATACATATTGCTACATACCCTGCAAAGTGTCACAAGCAGAAGTTGTATTATCCTCATATTTATCAATTATTTTCATGTTCCTGTAAAGTCTGATAGAACACAAAAGCACATCATCATTAGCTGTTTTTATAGGATCCAGCTGAAATAAAAAAATGAACATAAAATTTCCTATTTCTTTTTTTTTTTTTAAATTGTAAATATTTGTATTGTAAACAGATCTCCAAAGAGACACTGCGTAAGCTGAGAAGCAGTAATATTTACAAGCACTATGCCAGTGATTTTATTAAAAAAAGAACAGGAATGTAAACAAATGGAATGAGGAGGGACTTCATCTTTGTCGTGAAGGGTGTCTGTTGCCATTTAGACTGAGAACGAGCCACCCTTCCTCTTGCCTGGTAGACAAACCCCTCCTTCAAGCTACCCTGCCAGAGATGCACACCAGCCCACCAAACCACACCCCCACACACATACCAGTGTAGTGTTGAGAGTCACCTCTGATACACATTCTCAGTCATCTTGATCAATGAGTCTATGACTCTCACAATTGTGGGAAATAACACCCCTCTCCCTTCCTTCTGCCTTGGCCCAAAACTGCTGGATAAAATTGTCACCTGGCCAAGAGAACATGCACCCTCAAAGCTGTAATATAGTGCAGTGAACACATGAAACCCCTGAAGTAATTTTCACTTAACCAGAAGGAAAAGAAAATGTAGTGCCTACCCCAGAGCAACAGCATAAATTCAGCTATTAAATTGCAGTACAACAGCTCAAGGATAAGAACAAGCAGCTTGCCCTAAGCCTGGGCCCTGAACCAAGGGATGAAAGCCTTGCTACAATAAAAGGAAAATATGAATTGCCATTTGCTTCTCCCCCTGCTTGGATTAAAAGGGATGGGGCACTTCTCTCCCTCTTGGTAATAAGTAGGTTACTGGGGCCATGTCTATACTAGGAAATTATTTTGAAATAACTCATTTTGAAATAATAACTCCCAAAATAACTGTTTTGAAATAGCATGTCCACACTACAGGGAAGCCTCAAAGCGAGTCCGAGGCAGGCTCCCTTGATGTGGGTGCATCACCTTGGCTAAGAGCCCCAGAAAGCACTGGGGAGTAGTTATTTTGACTCTGGGGAGCAGTGGAGCATCCACACTACCGCTATTTCAAAGTAACTATTTCAAAATAAGTGTTATTCCTTGTGGAAAGCAGGAATTATTATTTCAAAAAAATAATTTCATTTCCAAATAACAGGCTTGGTAGTGTGGATGCTCTGCTTGCTGTACTGTGACTGGTTAAGGGATAAGGAACTTCAGCATCAATACAGGAAACACTCAACCCCCAACAAACCCAGCCCAACCTATCCCTTCCTGTGAGAGGGAAAAAAAATTATTTCTGTAATTTTCCTGCTTCTGCATCTTATCCTCTTGGCATTCTGAGTTATTGTATTAAATAATACTGACTGAGCACAGCCATCTCAACCTGCAGCTGTCTTCACAATAATGATTTACCATTATAGTATTACAGAAGCAACTAGTCATAGCACAATGCATATGCACTATTTGGTTTTTCTGGACTGAAGTCACAACCAGAATCTTAACCAAGGGCTAACAATTCTGCTCCCAGTGCAAGAAACTGCACACTGTTCTCTTCTGCATTTCATAGGCTGGATCTTGTGAGCTGTTCATAAACTATTTTGTTGTAATGTTTAAAGGGACATTAAAGTGGCAATTCCATTTCATTATGAGTGCCAAGATGGAATCATCATCTCATTGTAACTGTGTGCTATTGGTCCCTTAGCATAAAACATCAATAGGGATATTTTTAGAACAATGTGCGAAATCATTCATTATAATTCAAGCAGCAAAAAGAAATATAGTAAATACGCAGTGTAAAATTAAATCCTTTAATCAGGACAGCAATTTCCTCCAAAGCTGACTTACGAATGCTACAAATCAGTGTTTTCTCCTGACATTTTGGACTGCATGCTTTCTCAGCAAGTTGGAATAGCTTACTGGAAACACCATTCTTTTCTAATTATGTACAGTACAGGAAGGGTATACTTCTAAACGGCAAAGATGACAGGATTGTGGTAGCATATTATTATTACACTAACATGAGCATTTAAGGTTATAACTGAGTTCATATAATCTTTACAATGTATTCATCCATCCCGCAAGATGAATTGCATGCACCAAGTGCTGCACATGCCAAAACAGATTTTGTACTTCTGAACAATGCAACTCTGCCAACTGCCAACTTTTATTTTACACAGAATATTAACTGTGTAGGCAGGTGGTGGGAACACTGGTACTTCCAGTCATTCTGAGGGGGGCATGGATCAGTGTTCATCTCACACTCCCTGTCAGTATCCAGCTCAGAATGATCCAACCAGTGGAACAAATGCAGTGATGAATCCTGGTCACGTGCCACATGAGGCCTGTTGTACATATGCCGTGGAGAGAAGACACTGTGAGAACAGCTAGTATGGTATGTGGAAGGGCCGGTATTTTGAATTTGATTGGCATTTGGACTAATAAGCATGCTTTATGGTAGTTTTAGTTACAGGCTTCCCAGCATACTATGGACTGTGCTTGATCTCAGAAGTGGAGATTAGCAATGAATTTTTCTCCCACTGTAGATCAGTGGTACCAAGAGGTATGTGGATGAATTTAGTCTTACCTAGAATATTCAATAAACAGAACTTGGTTTTTTTAACACTATTTTAAACAGGACAGCTGAATTCTGTCACCAATAATGTGGCTATTGTTTCAAGTTCTATTGGGGAATATTAATCGGTTTGTCATAATTAAGGACTAGCAGAAGTCCTTTAGCATTGTGAAGCTTATTCCAACCTAAGCCCAAAGCTGGGAATTTGAGTTGCATCCTGGGGCACAATAAGAATGGAAACAAGAAGAGATTTCCATATTGAAGATAGGTCTGGTATGAAGTCTTTCTACAGCAGGGGTGGGCAATCATTTTTGATGGGGGGGGGCACGCCAAGAATTTGGAAAGTGGTTGAGGGCCGCACTCTTCCATGATATTAATGGAGAAGGTGCAGGGTCTGGGATGGAGATTGGGTGCAGAAGGAAGCTTGGGGTAAGGGAGGGGGTTTGGGTGAAGGGGGCAGTTATAACCTGGGGCACTGGACTAGGGTGCAGGAGGTTGGATTGTGACCTAGGGCAGAGAATTGGGGTACAGGAGGAGGTGCAGGGGTTTGGGCTGTGAGCTAGGGCAGGAGGAGCTAGGACAGGATGGGACTGTGATCTGGGGCAGGGGTTTGGGGTGCCAGATTTGGGAGGGGATATGGGTACAGGAGGGGTGCAGAGGATTTGGAGATGTGGAGTAGAAGACAGGAGTGGGGGGGCAGAGGGTTGGGGAAGGGAGGGGCTGGGGTGCCAGAGGCAGGCTCTGGCTTGGACACTTTCAATCCAGCAGCCCATTCCTGAATCAGCCTCCCTGCCTGCCCTGCCCCCGCACAGGCTGCAGCCATGAGCTCTGTGAATAATTAGGAGCCCCCCTTGTGCTTCCTGGCTCCTTGTTATTAAAACAAGCAGCTGCCATTGGCCAGTTTCTGGACAGAAGCTGGCCAATAGGATTGTGCTGGGGGTGGGAGCAATTCTTAAAGCTTTTCCTTCTCCTCTCTGGACTCACAGTTTTTAAAGAGAAACTGCTCCACAGCTGCATTTCTGAGTGGCGTGTGGGTGGGGTGAGGCAAGTGGGGAGCCTGCCTGGGGCTCCCTACAGCATCCACAGGCCAGATCTGGTGGTCTGGTGGGCCGGATCTGGCCCAGGGTTGTATTTTGCCCAGGCCTGTCCTACTGGGACAGCAGGCTTGCAGGGGAATACCATTTGGACTGCAGTGGATCTGATGTACTGTGGCTTGAAGGGACATTGAATGGAACAAAAACGGTTTGTCCTGGGCTGTTTTAGTTTTCTTCCTTCACAATTTCATAGAATCACAGGGCTGGAGCAACCATGAGAGGTCACTTAATCCCCTGCACTCACAGCAAACTGTATTAACTGGATTTATTGTTCATTTGTATAATACATCTTCAGCAGCATTCAAACCAAATTGAAGTTTGCAGATGTTTTTATTGACATCTCACTAATCTGGTAATTTTTAATACCTAGTGGAGCAATACTGGTCAAATATTAGTTATTTAAAAATAACCCACCTAAGCTTTCATTTAACATGTGCTAAATATCATGTCAAAAGAAAATGAAGTTTAATGGGTGTTTTCATTATAGCTGAAATTATTTACTCAGCATTTTTGCCATCATGTAACATATAATGATTTATCTTGCTGTATGCCAAAGACACTTCTAAGATTTTATGCTATGCCAACTACCACAATAGTGGAACATTACAAATAGACCTTAGTATCCTATTTTACACACTATTAGTGGAAAACACAACCAGGATATTGAATATATTTTTCACTTGAAAATCAAATTTTGATGCAAGTTTGCTGTGGCCCAAATCTGAGTCTAAACTCAACCTCTAATCAAGACTGAAATCAAGGAGAGTTTTGCCAACATACACATTTAGCCACAAATGGATTTATATTTGCTACTACTATATATTTTAGTATGCCAAATCTATTGCAATTGGTGTTAATTCAGTGATCCTGGGAATCATTAAGAAAGGGATACAGAAAATATCATATTGCCTCTATATAACTCCATGGTACACCCACATCTTGAATGCAGATGTGTTCATCTCAAAAATGGTATATTGAAATTGGAAAAGGTTCAGAAAAGGGCAACAAAAATTATTAGGAGTATGGAATGGCTTCTGTATGAGGAGAGATTAAGATTAATAAGACTGTAACTTTTCTGCATGGAAAAGAGACAAGGGGGGGTATGATTGAGGTAAAAAAAATCATAGCTGGTGTAGAGAAAGTAGATAACTAAGTACTCTTTAGTCCTTCTCATAATACAAGAACTAGGCAGCAGGGTTAAAACAAAGGGAAGTCTTTAATCACACAACGCACAGGAACTCTGCCAGAAGATGTTGTGCAGGCCAAGAACAAGCCTAAAAAAAAGAACTAGATAAATTCATGGAGGAATGCCATTGATGGACCTATTAGCCAGGATGGGCATGGGTGGTGTCCCTAGCCTCTGCTTGTCAGAAGCTGGGAATGGACAACAGGGAATGGATCACTTGATGGTTATTTGTTCTGTTCATTCCCTCTGGAGCATCTGGCATTGGCCACTGTCGAAAGACAGATACTAGGTTAGATGTACATTTGGTCTGACCCAGTATGGTCGTTCTTATGTTTGTATCCTGTTAGTGGTAGCATGCACTAATAGACTGACCACAATATTGGGAGTTCTAATCCTAACATTGCCACTGAGTGCCTGTAATACTTTGGGTAAGTCACTTAGGGCTTTTCTACACTTGATAATTATATCAGCATAGCTACATCTTTCAACCTAACCCCCCATGCACAAAGCAATCTTCCATCAGCCTAGCTGCCATGTCTCAGGGAGATGGGTTACATGCCAATGGAGATGGGTTACATATGCCAGAAGCACAGGAAGAATCCACACTGAAGCACTACAGCAGTGAAGCTTCAGCTGTGCCACTGTGATGTTTTCAGTGTAGACATACCCTTCACTTCTCTGTGTATCTTAGTTTCCCTTTCCATGAAAGGCAGAAATACTTAGCTCCCAACGTGAAATTACAATTGCCCCAATCAATCCTTTCATGTGCTTTCTCATGACTGCTTCCAGGATTGCTCCTGCAACCCAGTGGTGCAACACTTCTGTTCCTTTCTGGATAACACACTTGAAACTAGGGGACATACTGTTTAGAGGGAAGCTTATTTATCTGAAGTGTAACAAAATAGAACAGTATTTTCCCATTTGCCTACCATTTCTCAGCCCTGCTGACCCAGATAACTGTGTGGCCAATCCATATAAATTAGGGTTCGTATCTTAGGGTATGTCTACACTTGCAGCCTATTTCAGAATAGGGCTGCAAATGTAGGCATTCAGAATTGCAAATCAAGCCTGGGATTTAAATATCCCGCGCTTGATTTGCATCTTCCCGGCCGGGCGCCATTTTTTGAAATTTACAAGCCCGGAATAACTGCCCGCGTCTACACGCGGCAGTGAAACGGGCGTCCGAAATAAAGCCCTATTTCAAACTACCTGTTAAACCTCATTGCAGGAGGAATTGACCCTTATTGACCCACTGTTTCATTATAAAGTTTACCTTTTCTGGCAATGGTACACTTTTGTTACTATCCTTCTATTGCTATTTAAGAGGATATATTGCTGCACTTCATTGACTGTCTTTACAACTATAAATCCCATTTCTTTTTCATCCATTATTAATTTTAAAAAACAAAATATAAAAACTGAAATATTAGTGCTGAAGAATGTTCCCCTTAATTTTTCAGAGAACAAAATCAGAAAGTATGTATACTTTTGCATGTTTTGGACCCACTTGCTGTGTATAACAAGCATTACAGTAAAATGCCCATTGTTAATAACTGCTTTATATATAAAAATACTCAGTAAAAAGTATGTAGCCATAGAATAAATGTAAAATACATACAAAACATAGCTTTTTGAGATATTTTTCTTAAGCTATTTTGAACTATACATTATTTATGAACAAGAAACACACGCAATTTCAGAGTATCCACCTCTGCATTACATTTACAACACAGCACACAAATACTGTACATTTTAAGGCTTTAGCAAATGGAATCGAATGTAAAATTTGCTAATTGCTAGCGCAATGCCTGACAAAGAGGTGCTGCAGAGGCAGCAAAGGTATATTAATCAGACAGACTGAGATTTCTGTTTCTTGATTAGCAGCCAGACCTTCCTGAAGCCTTCTTTCAAAGTACATTGATAGCTACTTTATTGGCTTAAGGAAAAAATTATTCCTATTGACAGCACAAAGGATGTGGTCATTAAATTTACCATCAAATTCTGAAGTATAAAGCTAAAATTAATTTTTTTTAAATAATTTGTTTCATAGTTTTCAATTATTCAGTTGAGTATTTGTTTTTTAATTCATTAAAAACCTAATAATTTTAATCCAGAATCTTTTTAAAACTGACTAGATAATGCACGATATTACTTGTAACTAACAAGTATTTTCCCCATCCTCTAAAAGTAAATCTGAAAAACACAGTGGTATGAGCTAAGTATGGTATAAATCCTTCCTTGCTTGTGAAAATATTTGCTATAAAACTTATTGGAAATATCAATATGTTAAAGGCAGAGTTGATGCACTTCAGTACAAGGTCCCCCTGCAGAATAAATCAGCTGTCATCCACCCTCAGATCATTGCTGTAAGCTAAGGTAAATGTGTTTTCATATATTAAGGAAGTGATGTGCAATTTAAATACATAAAAGCAGTCGTTAATGTAGTTACAAAGTAATATCTTTGTAATATTTTTGGAGCTTCTCAAATGATTACATCCATACCTAGAGAAAGTGCAACTACAGCCATTTGGAGTTATGAATTTAAAGTGAGATCTCAAGAAAATAGGAACACACTTCTTTTACTTATTATTAAAAAAAATAAATAGCAGAACGTGTCATCACACTTTCAGAAACCAAAAGACAGTAGGAAATCTAGCATAAAAATCAGTCAAGATTCTATACTGTCTGAGCAAGTGTGCTGAATATTTTAAATGGGGGGTAGGAGGAGAAAGTGATGCACTTACAAAAGTCACTAGATGAAAGCACTGAACAGTATAGTGTCCAGCTCAACCTTACCATGTTTTCCCTAACCCATAATTAATGAAAATTTGAAACTATCCCCAAAAGTTGCATCAATTCACAAATATAAAACCTTTTTATATGTACATAAAATATGGAGATATCGGCCACTCTCCATGTGCAATAGGGAAAAGAAATGACCTTTAAAGAGGAAATGTAAAAAATACATTACTCTGATGAGCTAGGCCAAGATCACTTCTCTACAGGCACCTTGGCATTATAATGTACAACTACTTTTATAGAATCCATATTCTCATGTGTTATTTGCAAACCTATTTGTTTTATCAGCACTCCAGGGCAAATGCAGAATACTTTTTTTTCCACAAGTAGCAATTTCCACCAAAATAAGAAGAATGTGAACAAGGTAATAGCTGTATGTGATCAAAAACCTGCTAGATACCTGAGTCAAATGGTTCTTGGGAGCAAGGTAGAAGAGGTAGTCATGCAAATGGATGACCTTTCACAAAATTTAAATTCTAATCAAATACATCTTGCCATATAAAGGCGTTACGAAGCAGGTCAGTGAGCTTTCTTTCCAAGTAATAAAGAAAAATGCTCCTATTTTAAATACCATTAATCAATCTCCTACTTCATATATCCATTATTAACAAAATATTCTAGAAGTAAAGAGTAAAGGCACAATTTTTCCCACACTGAGCACAGCTGCTATCTTACAAACACCCTCATGAGCTGAATGGCTTCTTCATCCTTTAATATAATCAGTAAAGGGATGTAATCAAAAGGCTGAATGATCATAAGTCTTGATAAATACACAGACCTTCTTGTGTAAGTGTGCATGGTGAAATGAATAGTTTTATTATGAAAGAATGAACAATCCTTTTCAGCAACTTCATAACTTACCTTCCAGAATGTAAAGACAATAGTGGGCTAAGCATCTGCTTCTGACCATTCAATGGTTCCAAGGATGCCTAAATAATCATCTTATCACTCAAAGGTAACAATGTGCATTGTAAAAATCAACTGGCTAAGCTTGTACAGTATAGGGCAACTTAATGTCACTAAATCAAAGGCTAGAGAACAGATTGACTGCTGCTTAGTTCCAGTCAGACAGATGAACTGTCAGTTCTGGAACCAGAGATCGAACAGGCAGAATCTCACTTTACATAATGGACAAAGACTCCAGTAATCTTACGCTTTTTTGTTTGTTTGATTGGTTTTTGTTCAAGCATTATACTTATGAAATCTATATAGCTTTTCCATGCAGGATTCATTACATATTTTATTTAAAAAAAATCTGACCTGTGTACAAAAGAATAGCTATTACATCACATGCCACAAAAAGGCTTTTTTAGGAAACCCTATACCATACTCTAGACATTACTATGAAATTCCCTTCCTTTATAGGTAGCAGTATTTGCTAACCCATCATATTGTAAAAAAGCTATGATTTTTATGTCAATATTTCTCTACTTTCAAAAGTGCACATTGAAAATTTATGACAAGCTGTGACAAGCCATTGAAGACATGAATCTTTTTAAATAAAAGGTGTATATACTTTTTGTTTAGGATAAGGTCAGACATATTATAGTCAAATTAGTTGATTTTTCAGCCAAAAAGTCTCTCTGTATTTCTTATGTTTGAGAATATATTCCTTGCGCTATTAAAAATTCCCTAAGATTTGAATATCAATAATGATAAAAGCATCCACATTGTTTTCTCATCATTAAATTTCTGGTTTAAGCAAAATCATTATAACTTTGACTTAAAAAAAGAGAGAAAAATCTACACTGTATTTTCAACCTCCAAAATCTCATTGAATTACTTCTGCCATGCAGTTTCTGTTTCTTTGTATATAATATTCTATAGAAGTTCAATTACCTTTCCAGAGATTCACAGGACATGAACTAAAATCTAATGCATCACTCAAACCAAGTCTCCACACCATTTTCTCATCATCTTCTGCCTCCAAGAAAAAAAAAAAAAAACAAGCACAGAACAGAAAGGGGAACACTCTTATTTTTTTATTTTCATGCTGTGGATGTTGCTACTTACTTGGCTAAGATATCATCACAAATCCAAAATGATTTCAATTACACAGCGGAGTAATCACTGTTCGGCATCTGTAAGGGATTGATAAGCTGAGCTACATTACAGGAGTCCCTCTGCAGACTGTACCATTCCTAACCAAGCAGGTGGGGGACAGAGCTGATATTTCTGTCAGAGCATCTTGCTAGCAGAGTGCAAGCAAAGTACATTTATTGCTCGCAGGTTAATATTGCTGAAGAATGAATGCAAACAGCAGCTACAGTAAGGGAAGAAAATGCTTCTCTCTAAGGAAAATGGACTGATCCACCATGTTGTTGTTTGTGGTTTTAATACTTCCCTTGGGATAATGACAAAAACGGAAGATGGCAAACTACCAGGAATATGCCACTTACTCCGAAACGGGAGAAACCTTCAAGGACAAGGACTGTCAGGTTCTATCACTATCATTTGAGATGGAGGGGGGGAAGGTTCTGCATGTAGGGGGACTAGAAGAGGTGAGGGAGAGCAACAAATTATCTTCTTTTTTACAGTGATCACACACAGGCTGCATAGATATTTTCTGAATTTCAGGTCATAGTGCCAAGTGCCTTCTAATTTATTATTATTATTGTTGTTTAGGGACAAATTCAACAGCAAACTGAATAAACATTTCTGTATTTCAAATTATTTTACCTAGAATCATGTTTTGCCTGTAATAAATATGTTTGCAGGCAAAAGTATAAAAACCAAAAACAGCACAACACAAATACATACTGTATATTCCTATTATTCCAGAAAAATGTTTTCTGCTTTGGGGTCTGCAGTATTTCTCCACCAATATTTGTATGTATTTCACAGTGCTATGCATGTACACAGATTTAACACCCAAAACAGTACGAGCATATAGCCAGCACTACATGTAATTTAAATTGATCTCATTAGCATATATTGTAATACCAAATAAATTTAGGGTAGTAATGTTCATCTTTTTTGACTCATTAGAACATAGGAACACTTTTCATGCTTCATGCTGAAAAATGTTTTTAATTATTGGAGAGAAGCATCCTTTTGGGGGTGGAGCAGTTTTCTTCAAACTGTACCATCTTAAATGTTAATAACGACTTTTCACTTTCTGAGGAATTATTGCATATTTTTTGAGACAGCTACTTTCCATGTGGTATCTTTAGGAAGTTACAAATATACCTCTGCAATTAACACATGAATGTACTGAACTGCAGGTGTGGGGGCACAAACTAGAGCACATGTTATGCCATAGCTGTATAATAAGCATTTAAAGCACTTACTGTGGAAAAAAGAATCCAACTTCTACAGGGCATAAGGAGAGCCACCTGTCCTTTAAAAACATTATATTTTACATATACAGTACTGGAGTTCATTTGCCCCAATGCATATATATATATAGGCTAGGCATATTTACAAATGTCTTTTAAACATGCAAAATATTCACATTGCCCAAGTCTTGTATTTTAAAAACTAAAGCTCATTTTTGGCATGTGAAACAATACAGTCTATATAGAAAGTGACTAAACACAGAAAAACGCATCTGTTTTTTAAAGCATGTATAAAACATTATGCCTCAAAGTTGAAAGCTTTTCTGGAGTATCCTAAGGACAGCAGTGCTTCGTGACTGTGCTGCCTCTTAGACAAGAGCAGGCAATTACAACTAAGCATACCTCTCTGAGCACTAATAGGAGTAGCTGTACTGATGCTCTGTCATCCTTGCTTACTTGCTGCTCAGAATATCAATTCAGCCAGTTAAACCAAAAGTCTGCACTGCACTGCACCAAAATGGAAGCTATTAAAAAAAAAACCAATCCTGCTAGGATTACTGATCAGAGAATTTTAATCTTTGCTGATCAATGAAAAAAAAGGTGGCAACTAAAATGGGATTGGAACTAACATATATTTTTCTAAAATGAAGCTGTCATTATCACTGGAGAGTTTCAAGCAATACATGCATGTCATGACATCATATGCAGTAACATTATAGTTGCATTCAGCACAATTCTGCATACTGTATTACTAAGCAAGTCTTTGTTTCTGTGCCTTTAAGGAATTCCGAACTCAGTTTCACATCAGAAATCAAGCTAAACAAAGCAACCACAGAGGAAAAAATTTACAGTTTAAAACATGTTCCACTTTGATTCAAGAATTGTAACTGATGGTTATCTCTACTGCTCTGTATACTGGAAATGTTCTGTTATTAGAAAACAAATATTTTCATGTATCTGAATACAAGTTTTAAATCTATTTTTAAAATCTAATTGACTGATGATATAACTAAGCCAAAATGTTAATACACAAAGAAGATTAAATAATATAATATTTGTTCAAGATGGGTTTTGGGGTGTAGTAGGTTGGGGGGTTGGAAAATCAAAAGAGAGCTCTAACAAAATGTAAAAGCACTTTTTCAATGCACCTAGCTTGCTTGCACCTAGCCTGACTTGCTTGTTTGTTCTGAAGATTCTGTCTCATTGATAAACTGTAACAATAATCAAGTTACTGGGTCAAACATTTAGAAAATGCTTTCATCCTTTTCATTGCACAGATTAAACAGAGGAAAAGGAGAAAGGAAGAAAAATAATAAGCATATATTCACGAAGGAAAATATTCTTGCTATTTTTGTGTGATGTAAATGAATTACTGAAGAACCATTCCAGGAAAATGAGTTTGCACACAAGTATTCCCAATGCTCATTGAATGTAGGGCCTCAAAAGTGCTGTACCACATAACGTGATGATCAAGCTATTAACCTTGTTGCTAGTCTCATCAGTTAGGAGCCTATCTCCCAGTGCTGTATGCATGTTACCATCAGTGTTGGTATTACCTTCCTCCTAATGCTATGAGTCATCTTGCTGTCACCTGGGCAACAAGGACCAGCTAACATTACTGAGCAGAAATCCCACAAGATCTGCCTCCTGAAATAACAATGGAGCTGCTTGATTCAGAGACTGCAGGATGCACTGCAATTGGGAGTGCACTGTAGTTATGTGTAGTTGTGTTTACCTTTCTTGGGGCTCCTAAGTACAAAAAATCTTCAGAAATGCTGAAAATCCTTTCATCAGAGAAAACAAAGCTGCTGAAAAAAGCCAGCACTGCTACAAAATCTGCACTAGGTAGTAATCTGAGTCCTCAAATAAGAATGAAGTTTTACTTGCTGAAAGACTTAATATATTACACTAGTCAAACATCCTGAAAGACTCCTTGCAAAACTGCAAGCACAAGGAGTACCTGGAATACATATAGTGCACATACCACTGTACTTGGGGAGGCATCATCATGTGGTTTACACAGACACCCGTCTGTATATCTATTGCCATCTAGCAATTACAGCCAAAAATAGCACACATTTGTGCCTAAGAATATATCCGATCAGCATGGCATAGTACTACAGTACTACTAAAGTAGTTGTGGATAAATGTAGTCTTTCCTGGAAATCTCAGCTTGTTTTATTGATTTTGAAGAGATTCAGAGGAATATTGTTTAGCTCCAACCAGCAACAACTTAAAACCTGAATTCTCTGTAGATAAAAATGAAACTAATGATCCTTTTGTAAATGTGATCCACCACTTAAAGCCACACAGACTGTATTAAAATGGTAGATATCTAGAAAAATATCCAGACAGAAATAGAGAAGATAGCACCTTTTGGGACTGAAGTTCCAGTTAAGGCATGGTTGAAAAAATCCTGCACCCACAACTGCAAGAGCTAGTGGGACTGGGGTTCATCAGTACCCCATGCCTTGAAGTGGTTTCCATCATATACCGGGTTTACAATTTGGTTCAGTGGTTCTCAGCACCCCTACGATACAAATTGTTGCAGTACTTTAGCCTGCATCAATGGAATCCAGATATTTCTTTCCCACGCCAGTAGCAAATGAGAACACACAAATCATTCAGCAGTTAATATTTTAAAGGCCATGCCATGCTTGTACTGACTCCATGGAAAGACCCATAAGGACCACTTTGCCGATATACTAGAAGATTTACCTGGTGTTGCTCAGGTCCTTAAATCAATTAATTTTGATTTTTTTTACATATAAAATGAAAATGTCCATGCTTCATTTAAATCATTGCTCTGGGGTGGGGCTGGGGATGAGGGGTTCAGTATGCAGGCTGCCTCAGGGAAAGAAGATAACCCCAACCATCTCTCACCGCAGCAGCTCGGGGGCAAGGTGAGATGCACCAGGTTAGGGTGAGTGGGTCCAGGTTAGGCTGGGTGGGGCTACGCAAGGACCATCTGTCCCCCAGCAGTGACAGTTCTGAGGCAGCTTGGACTTGGGTACCATGACTGAGGGAGAGGTGCCCCTTCTCTTGCCCCAGCATGAGGCAGAAGGCTGGGAGTGAGGGGTATGTGTGCCATGCCCCTGGTCCCAGCACAGAGCTACCAAACAGTCCCACTGCCAGCCCAGAAATGGAGCTGCTGTGGCTGCTCTGTGCTGGGGCCCATGGGCAGAGGTAGCTTCCTCCACACCAGCCCTGAGCCCCTGCCCTCCCTGAGCCTTCTTTCAACAATCGCTTCATTATATCAATTTTGAGGACTGTACTTAATTGGATTATTCTGTCTCTTTTGTTTTATTGTTTGAGAAGCAGTCTCATTCCAGGAACACCCCGTTGTCCTGGCACAACCAAGCCCTGACCCTGCTTTAAGTGGGAATAAGAGGAAGCTACATGCCAAATTTGGTGGTCCTAGCTCTTACATTTAGGAGAAGTTCTTGAACAAACAGACAAACACACAGACAGACTCTCTCAAATATATAGTCATCAGTATTCTTACTCTGGTAAAATACTCCTATAGGTTGGACCTCCCTAGTCTGGCCCCCTCAGGACCTAGATGAGGGATTTTACTGGACCAGGGAAGGTCATTTCTGGCTCCCCTGCTGCCGGTCCTGCCCCGTGCCCTGCCACCCCATGAGGTTTCCGGGCTCCCCCAGGTAGCTTAGCTAAGCTGTGCACCGGTCTTCCCGGCTCCCTCACTCCTGCAGCTCAGCTGGGCCGTGGCTCCCCATCCCTCCTCACTACAGTCCAGCTGAACCGGGTGCTGGGCTTCCTGGCTCCTCCTCTCCCCCATATCGCAGCTGAGCTGCGCAACAGGTTTCCTGCCTCCCACCCCTCCAATCCCCTACAGCCCAGCTGGGCTGCATGCTGGGCTTCCCAGCTCCCCCACCCCCGGCAGCCCAGCTGCCTGAAATCCCAGCCCCCATCCGCAGCTCAGCTGGGTTACGTGCCGGGCTCCCAGCCCCCGCTTCATCACACCATGCTCCCCTCAGCACACTGGAACTCTGTCATCCTCAACAGATGTTGCTGGACCAAAGAGTCCTGGTTTATAGAGGTGTATACTGTAGTGTAAACATGGCCTTTGTCTACTTCCTTTGAACAATTTTATCCCATGCATGCTGGAGTGTGACGTCATGGGCAACTCTCATGTAGGACCCTTTTGAGAACAACAATTTAAGATAAGAAATGTGGAAATGTGATTTTAACACCTCTTTTAGCATCTTAGGACTGAGACATGCTTTTCTGTGAGATTATGTGAGAAAAGGAATAACATCTGAAGTCAACAGCAGACTCCTGATATTTTTTTCAATCTCAGCCCACCTACTTAAAGCAGAATAGCAGAATGACAGCGTTTCACATTTTAAACCTAATTTACTGGGTTGATTTGGTAAAATTTAAAAACAAATGTGAAATCTCTTTTCAAATTGAATATTTCTTCAGTTTTGCAACATTTTATGGTGGCAATTCTGCAAATAGAAACCACCTGTATTTCAAACTTGAGCAAACAATAAGAACCTAAGAACGGCCATACTGGGTCAGACCAAAGGTCCATCTAGCCCAGTATCCTGTCTTCCGACAGTGGCCAATACCAGATGCCCCAGAGGGAGGGATCACACAGGTAACCCTCACGTGATCCCTCCCCTGTCACCCAAAGGAAGCAATAGGAACCAATAAGGCTTAAAGCAGGGGTGGGGAAGCTAATGCCTGGGGGCCTGGTGTGGCTCCGGCTTGCCTGGATCCAGCCTCCAAGGCTCAGGCTCCCCTCGCAACATTGGGGAGGCCACGCTGTTGCTCCAACTTCCTGTCATCCTCCCATAGGGCTGGAGCACACAAAATCAACTAGCCTGAGCCCCCCCCAGGGCTCCAGTGTACGAAGGGAATGTGGGGAGTGTCTTTTTCCTTCTTAGCTGGGGGTCATGCCAGTGTGGATTTGTTTGGGTTTTTTTGCTTCTCACTTTGCCCCAGACTGATTTTTCTGTGGGTCTGTGGCCTCCAATCAAAAAAGGTTGCCCACTCTGGCTTAATGGATAAAGCACCGAACAAGGACCGAATTCTAATTTTGACTCTGCCCTAATACACTGATAGAAATGTAGCTGTGTTAGTCCATCTTGTTAGTCTTTAAAGTGCTACATAGTCCTGTATTTTGTTCCCCTAATACATTGTGTGGCATGGGGTAAATCACTCTCTGTGCCTCAATTTCCCCATCTATAAAATAGGAATAGGCATAAAACCTACTGGGTTACATGAACAGGGTGGTAAGTAGATCAAGAGGGAAATATCTGTATACCACTTTCAAGATGTAAAGCTTTAAGTATCATTATTGCATGGGACACTACCCTTTCCTTTCAAGGGATAGCCAACCTGCTTTTTGGAGGTATGATTGTTATTAAGTGAACTATTTAATATGGTGAAGTATGGAATGTAAATATTGCAGTTAAGTCTCTGCGGGAAGCAGCCAATCAGGGCCCAGCAGACTAGTATAAGAGGAGCTGTAGGGCAGAATGCATGTAGTTCCCTGCTGGAGCTGGTGATGGTGCTCTGGGCTGGCTACTGAGACTCCACAAGGACAAGGTCCCGAGATAAGGTTGAAGAATATGCAGGAGATAGGGAGAAGTGGCCTGGGGAATTATAGCAGCAACACAGTAGATTCAAAGGGACATTGTGGATGGTTGCTATCTACAGGATCTCTGGGCCAGGACCTGTAATAGAGGGTGGGCCCAGGTACCCCACACCATCCATAGAGAAAGTGGCCTGGACATTGAAGCACCCTAGAAGGGTGGCCCAGCCAAAGAACTGGGTCTAGAAAGGCCCCGAGAAGGCAAAGAAGGCCTCCAAGGAGCAAGCCGGGGACACCTCTCTATTTCAAAGCAGGGACAAAAAGGTTGGTGGGCCCAGACTTTTGGGCGATATGGGATGGGGGAGAAGGGCAGGAGGGATTGGGCTGCATCCCCCGCAACTGGCATTGGATTGGGGGGGGGGGACACACTGAAACTTTCAAACTGTTCGGAACTAGAGTTGCAGTTTATTAAATTGTAGACATCATAGTGAAATGAAGAGGAAGGTTACAATTCCAAAGTATTTCCTCCTCACATTTCAAGAACATTATGAACCTGAGTTTTGGTTCAACCCCATCTCCTGTCACTAGTGCAAAGTACTGCCAGGAGAACACTGGTGTTAATGCCCTATCTTCCTATTGTCAGTTCACATTTTATAGAATGGAAAACTATGCTCTGAAAATACTGTTCTTATAAAGTGGATTAAGCTAATTTTGGGAGAAAAGCATTTGGATTCCTAAAAGCCTCTACACACTGATATTCTGGAATAGTTCCAGAGAAACTCCATGTGTGGTCAGGCCCTCAGATCCCTCATGTTTGTTTTGCAGTTGTGACAAACACCCAAACTGCACCATACCTATCACCACAAAAATGTTGCATCCTTTCAGTGTTTCCTTAGAAACCTTATACAACACTATCAGCAGTGAACATGACTGGTTAAGGACTTAGTACAGGAGTTAAATGGTAGCTGCCACCTTGTAATGTGACTGTGGAAATATTTTCAGGTGTTTTCATAAGTGAGCTAATCCTTCAAATTATCTGCTAGAAAAACAGCCTTTCATCAGAAGCATTCATGTGCTGAAGATAATGGCATTGCCAACTAAAAGGATAGCAATGTACTTACATATTTGAAAGTCATGCTACATTACTAATCCCAAATGAGTGATGAAAATCAAGGCTGAGAGTAGCCAAGGACAAATTAAAAAAGGACTTATGGACATCACTGAATATATGTAACACCAAGAGGCGGAATGGAACCTGGGACCTCTGGAGCTTAGCGCATCAGCAGAGCTTAGTGCAAAATGCATAGCTGGAGTCAGTTTACCTTAATCCAAGCATTGGCAGCATCCACACAGCAGGAGGCTGATGGGAGCAAGTGCTCCCCAGCTTCCCTTACTCCTTGCAAGGAGCCATGAGAATTTTGGCTTGTTGTAGAGAGGGTCCTTTGATTGAAGGCTTAACTCACAACTTAGCACACACACAGAGGCTATGTCTATACTCGCGGCTTCTTGCACAAGTACAGCCATTCTTGCACAAGAATCTGCAGAGCGTCCACACTGCCCGCCCGCTCTTGCGCAAGGAAATGTACAGTATGGCGTGGTAAGAGAGGGCTTCTTGCGCAAGAGCTACGCTCTTTTTTATCAGGTGTAAGCCCTCTTGCGCAGGAGCTCTTGCGCAAGAGGGCAGTGTGGACGCTTGGCAGGGGTTTCTTGCGCAAGAAAGCCCTATGGCTAAAATGGCCATCAGAGCTTTCTTGCGCAAGAGAGCGTCCACACAGCCATGCGTGCTCTTGCGCAAAAGCACAGCTCGCACGTGGCAGTGTGGAAGTTTTCTTGCGCAAGACTTCTTGTGCAAGAAGCCGCCAGTGTAGACAGCTTAAAAGTGCCAGTTGTTGGTTACATTTTAATTATGTGTTTCTCAAATACAGAGTAATAGCTCTTGCCCTTGACCCAACAATGCCCAGATTCACATATTGGAATACATTTTTAATGGGGCAAAAAAGGGTAAAGATTTTACAGTGCTGCTTTTGAGTACCACGAATTGGGAGTTAAACACAACTATCTCAGAAAAGACTATTTTGCCCTAAAAATGTAATTCTGACATCTAATTGAGAGACGTCTGGCAGCTCACTACATTACTGCACAGGAAAATCCAATTTGGGAGCATTTGGGCGTGGGGAGTTCTTGCTTTCTCTTCAGAATCTGATAACAGAGTGATTGCTACAAGAGGGAGCAGAGCTTGTCTTGTACCTACAGTACTCACCCTCTTTTAGCCCTAATACCAATACATATTCTGGCATAAAGATTTGTGTGGTCAGAAAATCTACTGAATGACTTGAAGATCTGCAATAAATCTACAAACCATTGTGATTAAATCCCCACAGTCCTTGCCTAACTTAGATTGGCATGTACTACCACAATTTTGCTCTTCTGGGTTGTGCCTTTGCCAACTGCATAAGCAAAGAGCACTCTGGTCTCTAACACCTGAGACACCACACCACATACAAATAATGGTCAAAACCCTAAGAAAGCAAAAGTGAATAAAATGCCTCAAAGAAAAACCAAGAGAGGAAATACTAATTTAAAATAGAGAGCCAGAAAGAGAATTGCAAAGCAACTGCAGACCTAGCAAACAAAAGCATCAGTCTTCAATCTCCTTATTAAACTTTTGCAATATAGGGATTTACTGTCTATTAAGGGGCTGAAGTTGCAAGCTGCTGAGTAGTCTCACCTTCCATTGTAGCTAGTGGAGTTGAAAAGGCTTGGCACCTGATGGATCAGACACTAAGGCTACGTCTACACTGCAGGCTTCTTGCGCAAGAACCTTTTTGCGGAATAAATCTTCCGCAAAAACTTCTTGCTCAAGAGAGCATCTACACTGCATGGACACTCTTGCGCAAGAGCATCTACACTGCATGGATGCTCTTGCACCTGTGTTTTTTCCGATAGGCTGTTTTTGTGCAAGAAACCCCTGTTTGCTGTCCACACACACCTTTTTGTGCAAGAGCTCTTGCTCAAAAAGGCTTATTCCTTGTAGAAAGAGGAATAACTCTTGTGCAAAAAGCCCTTTCTTCTTCGGATATACTGTACATTTTCTTGCACAAAAACACTCTTGTAGTGTGGATGCTCCGAGAGTTTTTGCACAAAAACGGCTGTTTTGTGCAAAAACTCCACAGTGTAGACATAGGCTAAGAGTATGAAGTATTAATACTGGCAATTGAAGTAAAATCCAGATTAGGAGAATCATGGGGAGATAGTGAAAAATGGAATTTCTATATGAATAAGTTAACTCCTTAAGTATACTAAAAATAAACAAAATACCATACACAGAAGAAGGGAATATATCATGGGGACAGCCATTTTAGGTGTGGAGCAGCTATTCAAACTCTAATTTGAACAGTATCACTTGTTAAAGATATATTCTGGGAGGTACCTCTCATCTTTCTTACAAGTATATAGTGATTTATTTTGACATAACACTGGCTTGAAACCAATAATAAAATGTGAGGTTTTTTACAACATGTCTGTTATCTTACTCCCTTTTTGCATTCAAGCAGATTTTTATAAATTGATTGTCACAGGACTAGAAAATATTGTGGGTGTGCAACCGCTAAAGTTTTTTTCCCTAAAAGCTGAAAGGAAAGGGTAGTAATTCTAGCGCCAATCCTACAAACACTTATGCATCTGAACTTTAGTTAAATTAAGGAAAATTAGGCTCAATCTGTAAGAAACTGGAATGATTTAGAGAACTTAATTATATGCACATTTCCACAAATAATTGTGGCCATGTACCTTAGTCCTGTCTTAGCCTAGTCCTCTACACTAAGGAGTTATTTCAAAATAACTCCCCTTATTTTGACATAACTAGCAGAGTGTCCGTGAGGAATAACACTTATTTCAAAATAGTTATTTTGAAATAGTGGTAGTGTGGATGCTCCACTGCTGCTATTTCAAAATAACTACTCCCCAGAGTTATTCAAAGTAATTACTCCCCAACATAATTTGTTGGACAAAAGTCAGCATGGTTTCTGTAAAGGGAAATCCTGTCTTACTAATCTATTAGAGTTCTTTGAAGGGGTTAACAAACATGCGGACAAGGGGGATCCAGTAGATATAGTATACTTAGATTTTCAGAAAGCCTTTGACAAGGTCCCTCACCAAAGGCTCTTGTGTAAATTACATTGCCATGGGATAAGAGGGAAGGTCCTTTCTTGGATTGAGAACCGGTTAAAAGACAGGAAACAAAGGGTAGGAATAAATGGTAAATTTTCAGAATGGAGAGGGGTAACTAGTGGTGTCCCCCAAGGGTCAGTCCTGGGACCAATCCTTTTCAACTTATTCATAAATGATCTGGAGAAAGGGGTAAGCACTGAGGTGGTAAAGTTTACAGATGATACCGAACTGTTTAGGATAGTCAAGACAGAAGCAGACTGTGAGGGACTCCAAAAAGATCTCACCAAACTGAGTGATTGGGCAACAAAATGGCAAATGAAATTTAATGTGGATAAGTGTAAAGTAATGCACATCGGGAAAAATAACCCCAACTATACGTACAGTATGATGGGGGCTAATTTGGCTACGACAAATCAGGAAAGAGATCTTGGAGTTATCGTGGATAGTTCCCTGAAAACTTCCACACATGTGCAGCGGCTGTTCAAAAAGGCAAATAGGATGCTAGGAATTATTAAGAAAGGGATAGAAAATAAGACCCAGAATATCTTACTGCCCTGTATAAAACTATGGTACGCCCACATCTTGAATACTGTGTACAGATGTGGTCTCTCACCTCAAAAAGATATTTTGGCCTTGGAAAGGGTTCAGAAAAGGGCAACTAAATTGATTAGGGGTTTGGAACGGGTCCCATATGAAGAGAGGTTAAAGCGACTGGGACTTTTCAGTTTAGAAAGAGGAGACTGAGGGGGGATATGATAGAGGTATATAAAATCATGAGTGGTGTGGAGAGGGCGGATAAAGAAAAGTTATTTATTAGTTCCCATAATAGAAGAACTAGAGGACACCAAATGAAATTAATGGGTAGCAGGTTTAAAACTAATAAAAGAATGTTCTTCTTCACACAGCGTGTAGTCAACCTGTGGAACTCCTTGCCAGAGGAGGCTGTGAAGGCTAGGACTATAACAGAGTTTAAAGAGAAGCTAGATAATTTCATGGAGGTTAGGTCCATAAAAGGCTATTAGCCAGGGGATAGAAATGGTGTCCCTGGCCTCTGTTTGTCAGAGGCTGGAGAAGGATGGCAGGAGACAAATCGCTTGATCATTGTCTTCAGTCCACCCTCTCTGGGGCACCTGGTGCTGGCCACTGTCGGCAGACAGGCTACTGGGCTAGATAGACCTTTGGTCTGACCCAGTACGGCCGTTCTTATGTTCTTATGTTCCCACTGCTTCCTTGGGCTCTAAGTTGAGGTAGCCTACCTTGGACTAATTTCGAGGCTTCCCTGTAGTGTGGAAATGCCATTTCAAAATAGTTATTTTGGGAATTATTTTGAAATAAATTATTCTAAAATAATTTCCTAGTGTAGACATGCCCTTACAAACATCCAACTGACTAAAGACACATTTAAAAACACAATATAACACTAAAAATATACAATTCCTCCATAACAAAAATGTTCTAAAAGACTGAAGGCTAACTCAAGTTTAATTTTCCCCACTGGCTTTATGAAAATTCTAAGACTGTCTAGACTTAACAATAGAAAAGCAAGAAGCTTCCCTTGTGTATTAAAGTCAGGATGGCCTATTCTACATATAAAGATTTTTAAAGTTATAGGGACCAATTATAGTCCCAATAAAGTAAATTGGAATCTTTCCATTGACTTCAGTGGAAGTTGGATTTTGCACAGAGAATACTTCAGAAAAAGCAGAAATAAATATTTTGACCAATTTTTGTTCTTTAATTTTGGCAGGCATTTCTATGGGAAAGAACTCCAATATAGATCACAATTAAGCATACATGTTTCTTATTTTTCTCAGTTGAAAATAAAAAATAATTGAGTAGAACTCAGTATTAGAACATAAGATTGGCTATACTTGATTCTAGCCATCTAACCCAAAAACTTGTCTTCCAACTGTGGCTTCAGGGGGAGCAAACAGAACAGTAATCAAGTGAACCATCACCAATCATCCACTCCCTTCTTCTGGAAATTAAGAGTCATGGGCAGGGGTGGGCAATAATTGACTCTAAGCCAAGCACTCTTTGCAGGGCAAGGACAGAGAGGGAGGAGACTTCGCGTGATTCCCCTCCTCCCCCACTCCCAGGCTCTGACTGGCCTGGGTGGGAGAGTGCAAAGTCTCTTGCTCTCTGCCTTCCAGCACACAGTGCTTAGAGTCAACTGCCAGGGTTGACTCTAAGTGCCGCGTGCTCCTCTGTCCCTAGGCCCTGATTGGCCAGGGGGCAGGAGAGCCTCAGGACCTCTGCAAGCCAGATCAACCTGCTTGGTGGTCCGGATCTGTCCCATGGAGGGCCTTTTCCCACCTCTGGTCTAGGGGTACTCTGAGCATGGAATTGTATCCTGAACCATCCTGGCTAATAGCCATTGATGGACCTATCCTCCATTAATTTATCTAGTTCTTTTTTTAACCTTGTTATAGTCTTGGCCTTTATTATAACATCCTCTGGCAAAGAGCTCCACCAGTTAACTATGTGTTGTGTGAAGAATTACTTCCTTTTGTTTTAAACCTGCTACCTATTAATTTCATTTGGTGACCCTTGGTTCTTGTGTTATAAAAAAGGGTGGATAACACATACTTATTTACTTTCTCCACACCAATCATGATTTTATAGTCCTCTATGATACTCCCCCTTAATAGTCTCTTTTCCAAGCTGTTTGCTGGCAATCATTGTCAGCGATTGGTGCAGCTGAACACAATTGTCTACAACCATTGACATGACAAACCATAATCAGCATTATTTTAGAAACACTAGTTAAAATTTTCTCTCCACCAAGTAGGTGTTTGGTAAATACACCCAATGAGTCAGCATCAAAGGTGAAGACGTGAACTAAATTGAACCAAATTAAAGCCACTTTAATTCTAAGTGAGTGTGTCCACACAGGGGTTTAATGCAGTTTAACTAATCCACACATTTAATTAATTCACATTATTTTTCCTGAGTATCCCCATGAAGAGAATCTCTGAAAAGAAGCTTGGAATCTTATCCGAAATCACTTCTCCTTGATACTAGTTAAAATAAAAAAGAGCTTCCCTAAATTTTCTTGACGAGATGCCCAGAGGGCATCTTCGGCATGATGACAGAGGCTGTGAGAGCTTCTTGGTGATGCTTTTTATCAAAAAAAGTCTTTAATAAAAAATCTTTTATATGGAAGCTTCTTCATACCCCTAATCATTTTTGCTTCCCTTTTCTGTACCTTTTCCAATTCCAGTGTGTCTTTTTTGAGATGGGATGACTGCATCTGCACGCAGTATCTAAGATGTGGATGTACCATTATTTTGTGTGGATTTATAGACACACAAAATAATGAATCCCAGGCATCTCAGCTTTTTGACTGCTACTGCATTTTGAGTAGATGTTTTAGAGAACTATCCATGATGATTCTAAGATCTCTTTATTGAGTAATAACAGCTAATTTAACCTCCTCCCACTCATTTTATATGTATAGCTAGGATTATGTCTTCCAATGGCCATTACTTTGCATTTAACATTGAATTTCAAATGTCATTTTGTTGCCCAGTAGTTCAACTGATGTCCAATATTTTATTGGGTATCATAGTAAGTTCATTCCACTTTTAAAAAAGTCATATAAATCTTAATCTAACAATTGTAACGAGTAAACCCCAAACACTTTATTAAAAGGTGTTTCAGAACGAGTGCTATTCACAATGAGAAAAAAAGTATACCCTTACTAGTTTTGCATTTATGCAGTTTTGCATTTTCTAAAACCTCTGTCCAGATGTTAATATATGGGAGGGATAGCTCAGTGGTTTGAGCATTGGCCTGTTAAACCTAGAGTTGTGAGTTCAATCCTTGAGAGGGGCCATTTAGGGATCATAGAATCATAGAACCAGAAGAGACCTCAAAAGGTCATCAAGTCTAGCACCTGCCCAAGGCAGGACCAATCCTAGCTCAATCAACCCAGCCAGGGCTTTGTCAAGTCTCAGCTTGACCAAGCCCTGGCTGGGTTGATTTAGTTGGGATTGGTCCTGCCTAGAGCAGGGGGCTGGACTTGATGACCTTCTGAGGTCTCTTCTGGTTCTATGATTCTAAGCCAAAACTTAAATGGCTCTAGGGATGGAGATTCCATCACCTCCCTAGGTAACCCATTCCAGTACTTCACCACCCTCCTAGTGAAATAGTTTTTCCTAATATCCAACCTACACCTCTCCCACTGTAACTTGAGACCATCGCTCCTTGTTCTGCCATCCATCACTACTGTGAACAACCTTTCTCCATCCTCTTTGGAACCTCCCTTCAGGAAGTTGAAGGCTGCTATCAAATCCCCCCTCACTCTTCTCTTCTGCAGACTAAACAAACCCAAATCCCTCAGTCTCTCCTCGTAGGTCATGCGCTCCAGCCCCCTAATCATTTTGGTCACCCTCTGCTGACCCTCTCCAATGTGTCCACATCCTTTCTGTAGTTGGGGGACCAGAACTGGACACAATATTCCAGATGTGGCCTCACTAGAGCCAAATAAAGGGGAATAATCACTTCTCTGGATCTACTGGCAATGCTCCTCCTAATGCAACCTAATATACCATTAGCCTTCTTGGCTACAAGGGCACACTGTTGACTCATATCCAGCTTCTCATCCACTGTAATCCCCAGGTCCTTTTCTGCAGAACTGCTACTTAGCCATTCAGTCCCCAGCCTATAACAATGCTTGGGATTCTTCCGTCCCAAGTGTAGGACTCTATACTTGTCCTTGTTGAACCTCATCAGATTTCTTTTGGCCCAATCCTCTAATATGTCCAGGTCACTCTGGACCCTAGCCCTGCCCTCCAGCATATCTACCGCTCCCCCTAACTTAGTGTCATCTGCAAACTTGCGGAGGGTGCAATCTATCCCCTCATCCAGGTCATTAATAAAGATTTTGAACAAAACCGGTCCAAGAACAGATCCTTGGGGCACTCTGCTAGATACTGACATCGAGCTGTTGATCACTACCCATTGGGCCCAACAGTCTAGCCAGCTTTCTATCCATCTTACTGTCCATTTATCCAATCCATACTCCCTTAACTTGCTGGCAAGAATATTGTGGGAGACCATATCAAAAGCTTTGCTAAAGTCAAGGTATATCACATCCACTGACTTTCCCATATCCACAGAGCCAGTTAGCTCATCGTAGAAGCTAATCAGATTGGTCAGGCACGACTTGCCCTTTGTGAATCTATGTTGACTATTCCTGATTATATTCCCCTCTTCCAAGTGCTTCAAAATGGATTCCTTGAGGATCCCCTCATGATTTTTCCGGGGACTGAGGTAAGGTTGACTGGTCTGTAGTTCCCTGGATTGTTCTCCTTCCCCTTTTTAAAGATGGGCACTACATTTGCCTTTTTCCAATCATCCGGGATCTGTCCCGATCTCTACGAGTTTTCAAAGATAATGGCCAAAGGCTCCGCAATGATATTTGCCAACTCCCTCAGTACCCTCGGATGCATTAAATCCAGGCCCATGGATTTGTGTATGTTTAGCTTTTCTAAATAGTTCCTAATTTGTTCTCTGCCCACCAAGGGCTATCCACCTTCTTCCCGTACTGCGTTGCCTAGTGCATTTGTCTGGGAGCTGACCTTGTCTGTGAAGACAGAGGCACAGAAAGCATTGAGTACTTCAGCTTTTCCCACATCTTCTGTTACTAGGTTACCTCCCTCATCCAGTAAGGGCCCCACACCTTCTCTGATCAACCTCTTATGGCTAACATGCCTGTAGAAATCTTTTTTGTTGCCCTTCACATTCCTTGCTAGATGCAATTCCAATTGCGCTTTTGCCTTCCTGATAATTCCCTTGCATTCTCGAGCAATATATTTATACTCCTCCCTAGTCATCTGTCCAAATTTCCACTTTTTGTAAGCTTCCTTTTTATGTTTAAGCTCACCATGGATGTCCCCGGTAAGCCAATCTGGTCACCTAACATATCTGCTTTTCTTGCTGCGCATCGGGATGGTTTCTTCCTGTGCCTTTAATAAGGCTTCTTTAAAATACTCCTGGATAACTTTCCCCTTCCTCTCCTGAACTTCTTTCCCCTTCACGTAAGGATCCCAGGGAATCCTGCCCATCAGTTCTCTGAGGGACTCAAAGTCTGCTCTTCTGAAGTCTAAGGTGTGTATTTTGCTACTCTCCTTTCTTCCTTTGGTCAGGATCCTGAAATCTACCATCTCATGATCACTGCTTCCCCAGGTTGTCACCCATCTCTACTTCCCCTACTAGTTACTCCCTGTTTGGGAGCAGCAGGTCAAATCTGTCAGAGATGGCACTTGGTCCTGTCATGAGGGCAGGAGACTGGACTCAATGACCTCTCAAGGTCCCTTCCAGTTCTATGAGATAGGTATATCTCCATATATTATTATTATGTAGGGTTTCAGCATTGACTGCAATAAAACTACCAGTATGTGCTAAATCATGAATTATCACGATTTAATCCCATAAAAATCAATGAAACTGCTCAGATTCTCAAAGTTAATCACATGCTTAAGTGTTTACAATATTAGTCCAAAAGAAAAGAATTCAGTTATTCAGTTTTAAAAGGACATAAACCCCAAGCCCATGAGCCTAAAATGTGGCAGATAAGTATTTACATATTAACAGCAACAATCTATGTAATTCAGTTAAACACAATTAATAATGTACACAGTTCTCTTCTTCTTACGATTGAGCAACAAAGAGCTACTTTGAAAGGTGTGGCAATGGATGTACAAAGGATAAAAACAAAGTAACAACAGGCTCAGGAAGAGTCTACTAAGATTAAGTGATACCTTTAACTCTGTTTTGGCTTTTTTCTTTTTAAAAGTTTTAGACTTCAAGATGGTAAAAGGTCATTGCATTGATGCTTCTGATAAACGTCTGTCAGAAATTACCAACTAACATAAAAAGCATGATTGTATTAACTTCACCTGATAGTGAAATCAGAATTCTTGTCTTCTTTCAGTTAATGGTCAGGATTATCCTACAATATATGTAATGCAAAATGAGTCCAATGTCAGTTTTTACACAGTAAAAGAGGCCACACAGTTGATACTGCAAGATGCCATCAAGTGCATGCCCTCAGCATCTCCCACAGGTATTAAATCACTGTCCAGGATTGGGTCCTATATTTATATATCTTTTTAATCAGCACCCTCTGATTAAAAGCAGGAGGCAACACCTCCCTCAAGTAATATTTATCTTCAAAATAATTTCTGCTTTTGGTTTTTCCAAAACATTCTAATGCATACATTTGTCAGCATGGTTGGTCTGACATTCTGAATAGCTTCACAATAGCTACCTGTGTTATATTTGTCTCTACCTTGGCTTCAGCTTCCATTAACAATTCTGTCTATATTCCCCAGATATTTTGACTCAGATATTTAAAGTTCTCAATAGCTGTTTTTTAAAAAAAAACAGCCGTAAAGCCTACTGTTTGATTTATACTAAGGATGTTAAGTATCAGATAACCGACTAATTGAATAGTCAATGCATTTTGCATCCACTATTTGATTAGTTGATAGGGTGCCTCCACCTTTGAAGTGTAGCAAGGTAAGACCCAGGGTCAGTCCCTAGCTGATCCCAGGCTCCACGTGGCACTGCTGCTTTGAAATGTCACATACAGCCCAACACTGGGCTCCCCATGGCATTTCAAAGCAGCAGTGCCGCATGGAGCCCGGGGTCAGCTGAGGAGTCTTCAGCTGATCCTGGGCTCCAGGCAGCACTGTTGCTTTGAAATGCCATGAGGAGCCTGACACCGGGCTCTCCGTGGCGTTTCAAAGCGGCAGCACCACACGGAGTCCAGGGTCAGCTGGGATCCCGGGCTCCAAGCGGCACTGCTGCTTTGAAATGCTGCGTACAGCCTGGGGACACCCCAGCTGGCCCTGGGCTGCATGTAGCTTTCCAAAGCGGCAGCACTGTGTGGAGCCTGGAATCCGGCCGCAGGCTTGAAGCTGTGCTGCCACTTTGAAGTACTCCCTCTTCTCCCCCCCTTGCTGTCTGTATCTGATAGAGGCAGCAAGGGGGGGGAGCGACTAGTCGACTATACTGTCGACTAGTCCTTCACATCCCTAATTACACTAGCACCCTGATCTTCTTTGCTTTAGTGTGCTGTCTACTTTAAAGACACTCCTCCTTCAGAAGCTATGACCACATCCTAACCATGTGTCAGAATGATCATAGAATCTTAGAATCCTAAGGTCTGGAAGAGACCTCAGGAGGTCATCGTGTCCAAACCCCAAGATATGAAATCTCATGATGGATGAGATTAAAACCTTCTGTAATCATTAAATTTAGCAATCCTTCTGTTGTAATGAGCCGTAAACACATCCACATTTGATAAATCTAAAAGGAGAGTTGTCCATCACGCCGTCTCTCAGGCTACGTCTAGACTACATCCCTCTGTCGGCAGAGGGATGTAAATGAAGCACTGCAAAAGTGCAAATGATACTTTAAATATCCTATGCTTCATTTTCATAATCGCATAATGGTGCTCTTTCGAAAAAGCGCCATTTCAAAAGTAAAACCACAGTCCAAATGCGGTTCTTTCTAAAACAGTTTACAGGTTGAGGTTTACAGGAGCTTTCGAAAAAGCACCCCATTTTTTAAAGAACCGAGTCTAGTCCACGGTTTTACTTTCGAAATGGCGCTTTTTGGAAAGAGCACCATTATGTGATTATGCAAATGAAGCATGTTGCCCTGCATTCACATAGCAACATGTCCTGGCTTTTCCACATGGGGTCGGCCTTTGTGATGCTGCAAATGATGTCAGGAGCTAATCGTGGTGGTGATCCGGAGTCATGGGGAGGTTGAATCACTCAATGGGGGAGCTGCAGGAAGCATCCCAGAAGAGGACCCAGAAGTTCAGCAGAGGCTCCCGCTGTTCCTTGTCCTTCCTTGCTGCTGCCCCCTGCTCCGCCCCAGACTCTCCATGGCACCAGCAGCAACAACTACCGCCACCTTGCCACCAATTGCAAACAGATCCTGAGGCAGCGGCTCCAATCCCGGCTTGGCCCTATATGGTGAGGGGAACTGGAGAGATGAAGCCTGAGAATCAGGGGGGAGCTGTCTGAAGGGGGATCTTAGCCCCCTACATGGTTGCTGGGAGAGTCCAGACTGGCCAGGGGCACCGAGCTCTCCCTGCTCTGGAGCAGGTCGCACCCTGCGGGCTGATGTTCTTTCCTGTCTGCCTCTCAGGGAGAGGTTTGTGGGGTGCCCTTTGCCTCGTTCTTTCTTGTGACTTTGTCCACCCTCCACTGGACCCACCAGGGGGGCCCCCCCCAGCACCAGGCCAGCCTGGAGAGCACTGACAGGAGGCCTGAACCATACCCTTCTTCCCCAGATGGGCCCAGTCAATCCGGGTGAATCTGCTAGTTTGTATAATGCTCAGGCCTGAAAGAGACATATTATTTCCTTTACTGAAAATACTATATTCAAATTATTTCAATATGAGTATGATCTCTATTTACAAATAGGGAAACTGAGGCATGAGGCTATCCAGTGATTTGTCCAAGATCACACAAAAAGTCTCTGAGGCCTAGTCTACACTAGGGTTATGTCTACACTGCTGGCTTTTGCCGGCAGAGAGTATGCTAATTAAGCGCTCATTAGCAACTTCTCGTGCTTCATTTGCATAATCTCTGCCCGAGGCTTTTTGCGCAAGAGGTTTTTGCGCAAAAACTAGCAGTGTAGACAGATCCGTTTTGCACAATAACCCCCTTTTGCACAAGATCTGTCTACCTCCTTTTTTGAGGCATAAGGATCTTGAGCAAAAGGGTTTTTTTGCACAAAACGGATCCATCTACACTGCTAGTTTTGTGCAAAACCTCTTGCGCAAAAAGCCTCCGCAAAAGCCAGTAGTGTAGACATAGCCTCGGACTTTACCCTGAAATTATCTCCACCACAGTCCCATATAAGCAATGCATCTACTCTACCAAGACTATTGTTCTGCCCTGAGGGGCCACAGAATTCAAACCCCGTAGTTCTGCTTTTCATGAGGAGTAATGCTATTCCCAACTGTGCATGTTCAAAATTACTTGTGGTTCACTTTGACCCCTAGTCATTTCTGCAGTATTCCTTCCTAGTCACTTCGCATTTTGTATACATGAAATTGATTGTTCTTCCATAAGTGGAGTACTTTGTATTTGTCCTTATTGAACCTATTTGTCTCAGACCATTTCTCCAGTTTGTCCAGAACATTTTGAATTATGGGCCTATCCTCCAAAGCACCTGCAACCCCTCCCAGCTTGGTATCATCTACAAACTTTATAAGCATAATCTCTATGCTATTATCTAAATCATTGATAAAGATATTAATCAGAACCAGTCCCCAAACTGATCCCTGCAGAACCCTACTTGTTATGCCCTTCCAGCATGATTGTGAACTATTGATAACTACGCTGTGACAGCAGTTATCCAACCACTTATTTACCCACTTTATAGTAGCCCCATCTAGGTTTTATTTCCCTAGTTTATTGATAATATCACGTGAGACTGTATAAAATGCTAATACTAATGTCTAGGTATAGCACGTCTACTGCTTTCCCCTTATCCACAAGGTTTGTTATCCTATTAACAAAAGCTATCAGACTGGTTTGACATTTGTTCTTGACAAATCCATCCTGTTACATATCACCTTACTATGTTCCAGCTGTTTTCAGATGGTTTCCTTAATTATTTGCTCCATTATCTTTCTCGGCACAGAAGTTAAGGTGACTGGTCTGCAGTTTCATAGGTTGTCCTTATTTCCCATTTTTCATAGGTAAGAATCTCAACTGTCTTCCATGACTTTTCAAAGATGATAGCTAATGGCTCAGATACTTACTCAGTTCCTTGTGTATTCTAGGACACATTTCATCAGGCTCTGGTGACTTTAAGACATTTAACTTCTGTAATTAATTTTAACTTGTTCTTTTCCTATTTTAACTTCTGAACTTACCAGATTTTCAAGGCAACCTACCCAATAGGTCAAGGACAAGATAATGTTGGCAGAAAGGGGGAAAAACAAGGCCAAAGGATTTCCTTGCACCCAGATGTTAGCACTTCCAGATCTGAACTTCAGCATTTTCTTATAGAAGCAAATTATAAAAATATTCTTGCAGCTAACTATATAAAAAATCCTTTGGTATCTTATTGGTTAGAATGAATTGCAATAATTTATATTGAGCCTGTAATACAATGGGGGCTCCGCCTGCATGGGGGCCTCTATGTGGAAAAATGTTTTTGTGGCAAGAGTGCTACCTTGAGACCCACAGTCAGTTCCATCCAATACAGACAAACAAATTAAAATACAGTTGAACATTGTGTTGTTGTAAAGAAAAGCACCGTGGGAAAGAATAAAATGAAGTTTCATAAATGTATATAATGCTGTATCATATGAACTGATGGATCATTGTAAAGTTCTTTAAATAATTAAGTTAAAAATTGAAAAGTGATTAAATAATGCCAACAGACATTTGAGTGGGATCAAACCTAGGACCTTTGAATGATACTTTATGCACCTCTACTGCAAATACCTCAATGTCTAGCTGGGCTCAGGGCCACTCAAGGGGGACACAGCACCACACCAAGCAGGCCTGGGTTACAATTACATTATTTAAAAAAATCCACAGATCCAAGCAGATTAAACCTACGTGACCATAATCACTATGACATTTTTAAATGCAGTCATTACAGAAATTCTCATTTAAAAAGGTTTTCTTTAATAGGTGAATGTTGCTACTTCCATGTGCTTAATAATGCACACAGATTATTCCCACTGAATTTTACTCTCACGATGTGTAAAGTTAAACAAATGTGCAAGTCTTTATGGGATAGAAGCCCCAGGACTCTCTGGACATGTCAACAACACAATACAAGACTGAAGACCCAGCTCCAACTGGCCCAGGTCAGTCTCAGGCCTGCAAAACTGCAATGTAGACATTTTTGCTCAGGCTCTGAAAGCCCAACAGAAGTGAGTATCCCAGAGTCCTGGCTTAGAGACGCTTACCCTTTTTGGTATTTCAGAGACGGGGTTTTAGTCCAAGCCCAAACTTCTATCCTACCAGTTTTAGCCCCACAGCCTGAAGCAGCTGATCCAGGCTATGAGACACAGGCTACAGCTACACTACCATTTTTTTGCAGAAGAGGCAATGCAAATTGCACTCGCATTTGCATATCTTCTTCTGGTTCTTTTTGTGGAAAAGGTTTTGCTGATAAAAAGCCCTGTGTAGATGGAGCCATTTGTCAGAAAAACCCGCTCTTTCGCAAGATCCCTTATTCCTCAAAAATCGAGGTTTACAGGATCTTGAGAAAGAGGATTTTTTTCCAACAAATTTTTTTCTCACATTTAAGCTGTGATTACTATGGATGGAGTGGCCACCAGGGCACCTGTGCTTTTTCCTCTTTCCGCTTCTTTCGAAAAAAACTCCCTCTTCCCTGTCTACACACGCCTTTTTCTGAAAGAGCTTTTTCGGAAAAAGGCTTCTTCCTCCTAGAAAGAGGTTTACCAATGTCAGAAAACAACCTCTGTTCTTTCAATTTTTTTCAAAAGAACATGATTGCAGAGTGGACGTAAGTGAAGATTTTTTGGAAAAAACTCTGTTGTATAGACATAGCCCTAGAAGACTAGGGAAAAGGACAAATAGACAAACTTGTGCTTAAGCATACAAGTGAAAGGTGGTGGTTGCCAGTCTATTAATTACTGGCAAGACAGATTAGCCAAACCTTATCAGAGGCATATCTGCAGCAGATTAGCAAATGGAAACTGGAGAAAATTGGAAAGTGGCTTTAAAAAAATCCGTGAAAATCTTATTAGAAAAGGAGCTGTGGTTTGCTGCTGTCTAGTGGGAAGCCCAATTATCTTGGGCTTAGATCCTTTCATTGTAACAACTGCTATGGTTTTGGTCCCCCTCCCTATTAAGGGAAAACTCAAATTTCATTTCCCACCTCTCCACCTGGACTGGGCCTATTTTCTTCATAAGCCAATCCAGACAGTTGGTCTTTGATGGCTGCATCAGTGGAGTAAATCAAAGACTTTGGGTCCAATTCTGATCTCACACACTAAGCTAAATCCACTGACATCAAGGTGACATCTATGTAAAAATGGTGTGAAAGAATCAAGTCCTATATCATAATTTCTTCCTGGAAGTTGGGACAAAAACCAGGGGCATTGCTCCTCCTTGTCCTGCATTCCATGTGGTTTTGATAGTTCCTGTGTTTTCAGCTACACTAAAGCAGAGGAGGAAGGGGAGGTGTTTAATCTCTCCAGAAAGCAGCATCTGACATATACCCAATGGGTGATAATGGCTGTATTCCAATAAACTGACATACCATCACTCATTTACAGTGAAATTAAACTTGAGTGCAGAAGGAGTGAACGTGAACTGAAGCATTTCATAACTTTCATTCTATTCTTTATAGTCAGAGTCCCACTATAAAGTGATCCTTCTGTACATAGATCTACAGGAAAAGAACAATAGTATATTACATTTTCTGTATAGGTAACAGACACACAGGATAAGATGCTATTGTTCTGTTCTCAAGATTAAGTAACTAAAATATTCAGATAATTTAAGAAACAAAATGGAAATACGTTCCATACAACAGGAGAAAATTAAACAAAACATGGCAAATAGCAGATGAGAATACCACCCAAAGCCTAAAGGGAACTACATTCCATTTCACCTTTGCAGTTGCTACACATTCCCACCTTCCCATGGAGTGACTCATACTACCCCCTCCCATCTATCATAAAATAAACAAACAAAAACAAAGGCTCAGTCTTTACGCTCTCTGTGCAAATCTGTACAGTGGGAATCCTAATGAACTGTACTAAATCAAACACAATGCATTTATTCTCGCCTAGCTAGTGTTCCATGTTTACCAAAAGCCTCAAAGCAATCTACCATTAATATCAAGTGTTTATCATTTCAATTCTAAAAGATGCACCTTTTGTCAGAAAAGAACCAAAGAGTATTTTCTGTTCATCAGGATGTTCCAAATGTCAAATGATAAATAGGCAGCATACATTACAGACACTGCTTCAGCCATAGAACTACATGAACACACGTAAACCAATTAGCAGCGGGGCCGGGGAGAGCCCTGGAGGGCTGAGGGAGCAGCGGGAGCAGGCTGGAGCTCTAGCCCAGTGGCAGCATGGCCACGAGGGGAGGGACCTCCCCTGGTCTGGCAAATCACCTCATTTGGGGCCAGTCAGGTCCCAAGGGTGCCGGAGCAGTGAGATCCAACCTATCAGGACCACAGATAAGTGGCATTTTTCCCCAAAATGAAAATTCCTCTCCCCAAATTCATCTTTCCAACTTGTGTGTCTGGTTTTTTCCTGTTCTGGAGTGAAAAGAAGAGGTGGGGCTAGCGGCAACCAGCCTCAGTGCCACCTGGACCATATCGTGCGGGGCTTTGACGGGGATTTAAAGGGCCTGGGGCGCCAACCACTGCTGACATCACAGTGACACTGGCCCAGAGTCCTGGGTCCTTTTAAATCACCAGACCCACGGGCAACTATTCCCTTTGCCCCTCCCTGTCCCCCTACCTGTGTTGGCTACCCTGGACATATGGATTGTTTCACCACCTACCTAGAAAAAATGCCAGGCAATACAAGCTGAATTGCCTCCTCTTGGAATCTATGTTTATTTGTATAAGATTAATCTTATGTATGTATGAGTTGTGTACAGTAAATGTCAATGCAATAAATCCCAGAGTAGGGCTAGAAAAGCCCAACTTTTAATGCAGGTCCTGCTAATAAAAATGTGACTTGCTGGGTTTACATTTTTCTTTCCATTTCAACTAGTTTACTATTCAAAGAGTGTTTTGGTAATATCTTGAAGACCGTGACTTTAATTCTTTATCTAGAGCTTGAACTTCTTATAAGTTGTCACTATATTATTGTTTTGTTTGTCACGTGAAGAAGAGATGAGGTGGGAAACGATCACCTGGTTTTATGAATTAAACTGGGCCTGAATGGATGAGCAGCCAAACACTAATTTGTCAAATCGGATTCAAGCAAGCTATTATCACAGAGGCAACATATAAGCAATGCATATAATTTATATATTCCCAATTAATGTGGGCGAAGTTACCACACTTTCAATTTCCTAATGAATGAGCTTAAAATCCTATTTATTTATTTATTTATTTACCAGTCACATTCGTATGGAAGTCATGCACTCCGTTGTGCAAGAACAAGTCACCCTATAAATCCAGTGTGGTGGTTTTCAGGGATGGAGGAAGACGAGGGAGTTTGGTTCTCTCCTACAGAAACCCAAGTAAACTGGATTCTTACAAAGAACAGGTAAATTAATTGGATACAAAAGAATTTCCATCCAGAAATTAAATTAAACCTAAGTTGCTTTCTATTATTGTGCTCCTGCATATGACTTCATTTCTGTATTACTACTCAATTGGAAGACATCTTGACAGGTTCTCTCAACCAAATGCAAGAAGAAAATGTTACGTTCTAATGACATTCCTAGTGAAATTTCTAAACCAGAAATGAACAGATAAGCAAATATTCAATCCTTATTATATTTATGTGAATCAAACATCCACATTTATAAAGTCTCATATCAATGTTTTCCTACTTCTGCATAAGTACAAGCCTCCCCTGTTTTGGTGGCATAAGCCCTTGAAGAGGCAGATATGTGCAAGGAAAGGAAGACAGGATGCTATACAGAACTAAAATTATTTATTTTCATTGAAATCCATAAGAAAGTTTTAAACAGAAAATATTCATCTACTACATATTTGAGAGAGTTTGTCTGTGAGCGAGCATAGAATCATAGAGCTGGAAAAGACCTCAGAAGGTCATCAAGTCCAGCCCCCTGCTCTAGGCAGGACCAATCCCAACAAAATCAACCCAGCCAGGGCTTTGTCAAGCTGAGACTTAAACACTTCTAGGGATGGAGACTCCACTACTTCCCTAGGTAACCCATTCCAGTGCTTCACCCCTCTCCCAGTGAAATAATTTTTCCTAATATCCAACCTGGACCTCTCCCACCGCAACTTGAGAACATTGCTCCTTGTTCTGCCATCTGTCAACACTGAGAACAGCCTTTCTCCATCCTCTTTGGAACCTCTCTTCAGGAAGTTGAAGGCTGCTATCAAATCCCCCCTCACTCTTCGCTTCTGCAGACTAAACAGACCCAACTCCCTCAGCCTCTCCTCATAAGTCATATGCTCCAGCCCCCTAATCATTTTTGCCCTCCGCTGGACCCTCTCCAATGCATCCACATCCTTTTTGTAGTGTGGGGCCCAGAACTGGACACAATAATCCAGATGTGGCCTCACCAGAGCCGAATAAAGGGGAATAATGACATCTCTGGATCTGCTGGCAATGCTCCTCTTAATGCAACCTAATATGCCATTAGCCTTCTCGGCTACAAGGGCACACTGTTGACTCATATCCAGCTTCTCATCCACTGTAACCCCCAGGTCCTTTTCTGCAGAACTACTACTTAGCTGGTTCGTCCCCAGCCTGTAACAATGCTTGGGATTCTTCCGTCCCAAGTACAGGACTCTGCACTTGTCCTTGTTGAACCTCATCAGATTTCTTGTGGCCCAATCCTCCAATTGTCTAAGTCATTCTGGACCCTATCTCTGCCCTCAACCATATCTACCTCTCCCCCTAGCTTAGTGTCATCTGCAAACTTGCTGAGGGTGCAATCCATCCTCTCATCCAGGTCATTAATAAAGATATTGAACAAAACCGGTCCTAGAACCGAACCTTTGGGGCACTCTGCTAGAAACCGACCGCCATCCTGACATCGAGCCATTGATCACTATGCACTGGGCCCGGCCTTCTAGCCAGCTTTCTATCCATCTTACCTTCCATTTGGCAGGAATATTGTGGGAGACCATATCAAAAGCCTTGCTAAAGTCAAGGTATATCACATCCACTGACTTTCCCATGTCCACAGAGTCAGTTACCTCATCATAGAAGCTAATCAGATTGGTCAGGCACGACTTGCCCTTTGTGAATCCATGCTGACTATTCCTAATCACTTTCCTCTCTTCCAAGTGCCTCAAAACGGATTCCTTAAGGATCCCTTCCATGATTTTTCCAGGAACTGAGGTAAGACTGACCTGCCTATAGTTCCCTGGATCATCCTTCTTCCCTTTTTTGAAGATGGGCACTACATTTGCCTTTTTCCAATCATCCGGGATCTCTCCCGATCTCCACAACTTTTCAAAGACAATGGCCAAAGACTCCTCAATGACATTTGCCAACTCCCTCAGTACCCTCGGATGCATTAAGTCCGGACCCATGGATTTGTGTACGTTTAGCTTTTCTAAATAGTTCCTAACCTGTTCTTTACCCAGCAAGGGCTGTCGATTTTCATCCCTTCTTGCGTCACTTAGTGCATTAATCCGGGAGCCGACCTTGTCAGTGAATACAGAGGCAAAGAAAGCATTGAGTACTTCAGCTTTCCCCACATCATCTGTCACTAGGTTACCTCCTTCATCCAGTAGGGGCCCCACCCTCTCTGATCACCTTCTTCTTGTTAACATGCCTGTAGAAACCTTTCTTGTTATCCTTCACATCCTTTGCCAGTCGCAATTCCACTTGCGCTTTCGCCTTCCTGATAACCCCCCGGCATTCTCGAGCTATACATTTAAACCCCTCCCTGGTCATTTGTCCAAGTTTCCACTTTTTGTAAACTTCCTTTCTGTGCTTAAGTTCACCAAGGATTTCCCCTGTAAGCCAGTCCAGTCTCCTACCACGTTTGCCTCTCTTGCTACGCATCGGGATGGTTTCTTTCTGTGCCTTCAATAAGGCTTCTTTAAAATACTGCCAGCTGTCCTGGACTCCTTTCCCCTTCATGTTAGCATCTCAGGGGATTCTACCCATCAGGTCTCTGAGCAAATCTGTCTGTCCATCTGTCCATCCATTTAAGAATTCCTCCTAACCAGTAAGAGCACGGACCACCAAATTTGATATGCATTTTCCTCTTATCATAACTTAAAGCAAGATCAGGGTTTGGTTGTGCCAGGACAATAGGATGTGTCTGGAATGTGACTGTTTTTCATAACATGGAAAGGGAGGAGTTGCTAGTAGGGACAGTTATACTGTGTAATGTCTACAGAGGGGCATCAAGGGGCCAAAGATGGGGGCCGAGACAGCTATAACCCCATTGGACCAGCAGGGGGCAGTGGTGGAGGTAAGCTTCCTGCCCACTCCCTGACTAGTGTGGACCCACACCACAACCATCCCCAGGGATCCACCCACTTTGGCCAGCCTGGGGGAGCTGATGCCTGGGCAGTGCATCCCCTGCCAGCTCCTGCACCCTCTACACTCCCAGCTCTCTGCCCTGAGCATCTCCTCTCCCCTAATCCTGACTTCTGCATCCTTCACACGCACAGACTTCTGCTCTGAGGCCTCCACCCACAAACCTTGATTTCTAAACTCCCCCCACAGCCTCTGCTCCCTGCCCTGACAGCCTCCTAACCCCTCAACCGTGAGTACTGCACCCCCATCCCTGCCCTGAGCCCTTGTCCTAACTCAGGCTCTGACCAATTCAGGTCAACCAAGTTCCGCATGAAGTCAACTCCATTAAAAGTAAATTTGTCAGTCTTCAACAGTGCACATGTAACCCATTTACCTAACAGAGAGCTATCTCTTTAACAGACCCCCATGGGGGAGGTAGGAGTGAGTTGAGAGTTACTGTTGCTGGGCAGATTTAGCACTTCACATCCAGAAGTTTTCAGAATTGGGTGTGGTAGTTTGGGATCAGACTCCATGAGCAAGCAGGCAGAGCAGCTGCTTTTCTAAGGGCCTTGTGCCCTGTGTGAGCTGGGAGATGCTGCACCAGAAGCAGAGAGCAGACTGTTGTCCCTCACACTGCAGCAAGTTAGTGATGTTGTTAACCCTCTATCAGGGATCATGGGCAGTGCTAATTATAGCAAGGAGAGCCTGCGAGGGAAAAATACCTTCTTCTATATTAACTAGCCAATTAGCCCGTCATAAGATGGGATTTTCAGGTCTCTCCTCCACGTCGGTCTTCTCTCCTGAGCCTCCGGTCTCTTGCTCCATCTCTCTCTCTCTCTCTCTCGCCTCCTCCTACTGCCTCCCCCTCTCTCTCTCTCAGCTCTCCTCCGCCTCCTGCCTCTCTCTCTGTCTCTCTCTTTCACTTCTCCTCCCCCTCCTGCCTCTCACTCGGGGGACCGCGGAGCCCAAATGGCCGTTTGGGCTCCGCACTCCCCGTGCTGCATGGGGGGCGCAGAGCCCAAACGGTCGCTTGCGCCAGCTTGCTCCCACGCGGCGGCCTGGCTGAGCGGCGCAGAAGTCAGTCGAGCTCTGCGGCGGGAGGCGAAGGGGGCCGGGGCGGTGACATTCACGGCTGGGGGAGGGCCTGGAGCAGCTGTCACGCCGCACGTCACCATCCCGCCCCCCTTCGCCTCCCACCGTGGCACTCGGCTGACTTCTGCGCCGCTCAGCCGGGCCGCGCTGGGAGCAAGCAGCAAGCGGCCGCTTGGGCCCCGCACTCCCCATGCAGCACGGGCCACCCAGAGGGAACAGCCAGCATTTCAACAACAGCGCCGCCCAGAGGGAACAGCCAGCATTTCAGGCAACAGCGCCCCCCCAGAAGGAACAGCCAGCATTTCGACGTTACAGACTCACAGACACTGGGCTACTGTATATATGATTGTATGCTTGGAATGCTGTTTTGATTTTAGCCAAACTGTTCTAGTTAACTTTCTCAGTCAATGTGATTCTTCAGCTTCTCTTTAAATGTAGCAATGGGGAAAGAGTCCTTTCTAGTTCGCTGTTTGCAGTTTTTGTATTTTCTTGTAACATGGTTTTCTTTAAATCTGTTCACTTGTGAGACAACTGACTGGTTAATCAGTGAGCTGGCTGTCTAGCAGTGATCAGCAGCAGAGGAAGAATCTGCCTGGGACTCCAACTGAGGATCCCCACAAGCAAGTGGAGAGATAGTTCAGACTCAGAATATGGTGCAGATCTGATGATCAGAGGCACAAACTGAGACTTTGGTGAACTAAATTTAAGATTTTGGGATCTCTCAGTCTCTTCTTATTGTGTTCGTATGGACTAAACTGTTCAAATTTTACTTTTCTTACTCTTATGTTTACTGTAACTGGATAATATCTGTGGGTTATACAATAGCTGTGTTATGTTGTAAGAATTAGATTATTATTTGTTTCTTAAGATTTTATAAAGTTTTAAATTAAATTCATTTCTTTAGTTTCTTTTGGAACTGGAATGTAGAAAGGCTGACACTGGTAGGATTGCCAGGTGTCCGGTATTCACCCCAACAGTCCGGTATTCACTCAGACAGTCCGGTATTTTCGGCTCCTGTCCGTTAAAAAAAATTCAGAGAATACTGGACACCTAAAATGTCCGGTATTTTCTGAATTTTTCCCCAGCAAGGAGGCGAAAATGCCGGGCACCTGGCAACCCTACAAACACTCAGCACCTGGCCTCCCCAGCCGCTCCCTGGCCCCCAACACCCCCAGCCCCCATGCTTACCTGGTTCCCCAAGGCTGCCGGCACAAAATGGCTGCTGGCTAAAAGATCTAGGGGAAGCAATGCTTCCTCTGGGTCTTAGTGCTCAACCTCTCCCCTGTTCCCATCCCTGCACTTAAAGGGGACATGCTGTTTTAATGCTGTTTTATTTTAATTTTTTTTTTTTTTGGCTTAATAAGTCCTTGGAGTCTTTTTTTTTCTCAACAACTTTGGTCTCCCCTTTTTTCCCCCTTCAACAGAATTTTTTTTTTGGGGGGGGGGGTTCGCTATTTTTGTTTCAACCATCTGGCAGCCGTAGACACTGGGCCATCCTTGCTGAAATTCCTTGCAGACTGAACTCTGCATCTCCAGTACTTTCTATGGGAGTGGGGGGTTTTTAGACATTGGAGAAGGGCAGTGAAGTGTAGCCCACCCATGGTTACACATAGGGCCAGTCACAAATTGACAATTAACACAAAATACAGGAGTGAACATGGGGACACATCAGCATCACTCAGATTAAATGATCTGTTCCTTAGGAAAGGAGATCTCCAAGAGGTACTAGGAGACATATTAGGAGGCACTAGGAGACGTATTAGGAGGTTGCCTACTCATTAGAACAGTGGACTGGGTGGGATTCAGAAAAAACTTTGTTTCTGTTCCTGAATGTGCCACAGAAAAGTCACTTCACTGCTCTATGCCTAATTCCCCTCTTCTTTAAAATGGTGATAATGATAATGACCTTGCGGGTAAGCACTTGGAGCTCTACCGGTGAAAAGCTGCACATAAAGAGCTAAGGGTATGTCTACACTAGCCCCCTAGTTCGAACTAGGGTGGCTAATGTAGGCATTCGAACTTGCAAATGAAGCCCGGGATTTAAATATCCCGGGCTTCATTTGCATGTTCCCGGGCAGGCGCCATTTTTAAATCCCCTTAGTTCGAACTGACTGCCCGCGGCTACACGCGGCAGTCAGAAGTTAATCCAAACTAAATCCTTAGTTCGGATTGACTGTTACTCCTCCTGCAATGAGGTGTGCAATCTAATTTAAGATGAGCCTCTACAAGCCAATTTAACAAACAGACATAAAGACCCATTCTAAGAAAACAGGTTACTTTGAGAGAATACTTCAGGAAGATTGTATTGTTAAGTAAATATTATAAATATGCTTGATACTGGAGGAGAGAGGCTGGGAGGAACTAAAAAAGGGGAAATGCTAGAGAAGATGCTCCTTGTCAGCACATTTGTGCATTGTCTTGGATCTAGCAACTTTTCATCAAAATGCAACCCAGTGAACATTCCTTTCTATATTAACTTAAGGACAAATTGTGCAGTTCTTAGCCAAGAAAAATCTCCGTTCACTTCACCAGGAGTTTTGCTTGCCTCAATAAATGCTGAGTAAGGCTGCAGTCTGTAGAAAATAGTGTGATGACAGAGAGATTGAATGGAGGCTGCAGAAATGTGTTATTCCAATGTTTGAGCAAAAGACTCACAAACTTTTGATTATATTGGTATTTTTAATATACTACTTTCCTCCTGTATTAGGGAACTGAAATTAATGCTCAGGCACCTCTGAGGAACCAAAAAGAATATTATACCATGTCTGATAAAGCCTTTATATCTTTAAGCCATTTCATAAAAGTTTCAACAAGCTCTCTCAGTACAGGGTCAATTCCATATTTTGATCATTTGAAGTTAAATACTGTGTATGTTGTATTTTTACATTTATAGTGGCAAAAAAAATTCCTGCCAGTAAGTGCAGAACCCACTGAGTTTTTCATAAGAGTTTTGTCACAGTGGGTAATTGAGGGCTAGCCCCTGCATTCCCCCATCCCCTTCCCCCGCATGCTAGTTGTGATAATTTTATCTTCCTGGGTGTCAAACCTCCATAGTTTAAAAAAGAGTCAGACACAAACAATTTTGATACAAACAACAAAATTTACCTCATTCCATAGTTAGCTTAGCATCACACAGCACTATTAACCTCTTTTCGTACTTTTCCCCATGGAGGTTTTTAAAGTGATGCTCTTTTCAAATCCAAATGTCAGAATCCTGCTAATGAATATTGAGTCTTGTCGATTTCCCCTCTTAAAAAGCTAGATGAGATTACTACAGGCCAGCACTTCCCTATTCACATTATGCAACAGCCATAGTTATAGAGGATGTGAACAATTAAAATAACATACAGCCAGTCCCCGAGTTGTGAACGGTCGACTTACGACCGTTCGTAGTTACGACCGAAACTGTCGTAAATGGCGGACCCTGAGTTATGAACATGATCCGTGCTTACGAACAGCACGGTCGCGTGTAACTCAATGTAACTCAACTTAAGAACAAACCCGAGTTACGACCAATTGCTTGGTCCATAACCGGTTCGTAAGTCAGAGAGAGGCTGTACCTTACTATGAATTAATTACTCTAGAAGATCCAACTTATTATAGACTCCAGAGACTGTCATCAACACAAAAAGTTCAAAAATCAGATACTGACAAAAATCTGTATACGCACTACAGTGTAAGTGTTTGGGGCAAGGACAATTTATATGATGAATACATTTTGTCCAGATCCTTGCTTGATTAATTTTATTACCAACTAACTTTTTAATAAAATCTGGGTAGAGACACTTATTTTTTCAGAAATTTTTGAAAAACAAAGCTTGCCACCACAATAACCAAAAATCACATCAATAACATTGAAGGAATTAAATTAGGCCTTAGAGATAAAATAGCTGGAGCCTTTCTGAAAAAAAGGAGTAATAATATTTCCCACTATTGGTGCTGGTGAGCAACTGGAATTGGTCTTATTGCATCACAGACTTCTGGACTTGACAACTTTCTTCACAGGGTTACAGCAGAGTAGTAGAATAAAAAGCATTTATTGCACAACACTCCATTCAGCTTCTCTATGGCTCAGTAAAAGGAGAGATTCCTCACTTATTCTCTGTACTGGATATCTGAAAAGTCAATATATATTAAAGATGCTAAAAATGGTAACTTTCCAATATTTTTGAAATTTCAAAGTTGTTTCCATTAGGCAGGTTTCAAACTTAGAATGGATTTTTTGAAAATTTCACTGATTTTTTGAATGTTCAGAACTCTGCAGCTTGGTTTGTCCCCTCTCTTTCTTTTACTACTAACTATTATACAATTAATTATGCTCAGGTGGTAGTTTTTCTTTCATTTTTCCTTTTACAATTTTTCCTTTTGTTGCTCTGTCAATTTTTCCATACTTTTTCAACTTTGAAAATTATTCAGAGTGAAACATGAAACTCTTGAAAAGCTACAGTCTGGCAGAGTTAAAGTTCTGTTATCCTAAGAGTGGACTTACATTCTCTCATGTCTTAACCACTGCAATCTTCTCCTATTTGGTCTAGAAATTGCTATCCCTTAAGTGTAGTCAAAACATTACTGCAAAAATAATTTTCTGGCTCAACACTTAGATTGCATCACCCCTCACTTTTCACTGTTTTAATTTTAAATGTTCTTCATGGTTATCTTCCCACCCCATCAATTATCTCTAACACAGAAATGAAGCCTCCTAGCGCTGCTCTGCCAATGATGTTTCCCAGGACTGTCCATTTGTCAAATTTTTGAACAAGCATTCTTATGCTTTCTCGTGTAAATAGAAGTGGCTCCCTATAACAATCTTCAAACCCAATACTACGTCCTCTTCAAAATCCACCTCATGTCATGATGCCTACAAACAATTTGGCAATATTTACATAGCATGTTGTCCTTCAGCACTGCTATACAGTGTATATATAATCCCTATCCACGCTGACGGGAGCACACGCTCCCGCCATCTTCCTTTACTCCTCACAGAAGGAGAAGCACTGGACACCAGCAGGAGCTGCTCTCAGTGTTGGATTTAGGGGTGTAACTAGAATCACTAAATTTAATGCTAGAAGATAGACTGCCAGAGAGTTGATCTTCTCTGTAGTATAGACATGCCTTTTGTGTCTAACCCAAAGCTCAATGAAGTCATCAGGAATCTTTCTTTTGACTTCATTGGGCTTTCGTTCAGTTCCTACATTTGTATTTAAAACAACGAGTAGTCTCTAAGGTGCCACAGGACTACTTGTTTTTAAGATTATATACTAACCGGCTACCCCTCTGATGCATTTGTATTTGTTATTTTTCAGGGAGGCTGCTTTTGAAGTTTGGGGGATTGCATAGATACGGAACTACCTAAAATTTAGCATCAGCTATAATCTCATTCACTTTGGTCACATCAGAGTTTATGTTTTATTTTCACCCCATAACATCATGAAGTGCATTGACAGGTAGAAATTAATGGAGTCTTAACAGAAAGTAGAAGAAAAAGAAATACAATTTTGTTGTTGGAAGTTATGTCTGGGCCCGTTGGGCACAGATTTCATTTCCATTTCAGTACAATATCTCAAGCTGGATTGACAGCAGAAGCATTATAGTGCTGAATCACACTTCTCTAGCATAACAGAATGCTACTTCCCAGAGTCCAGAGGGATGGTGGAAGGATAAAGAATTTCTCACTGACACAGTATAAGTCAGGTCACACTCTTCTCTGGAGGAGGACAGGTAAGTCAAGGGGACAGATTAGAAAAATGGAATGAGCAGATGAAGATCGGTGGTCAGGCAGGTCAAGGGAGATGTGTATAAAATCAGTGAGGCAGGTAAACTACAGCAGGAAAATGATTTGCATTATGAGCTATGAAAACTGCAACAGGAAATATTTCCTTGCCCACCATCCAATTCCTACTTAATGGATGTGGCCAGTGCTGCTGGTGAACATAGTTTTACAAGCAGGAAAATCTTGCTTATTGCAGCCATCTTAAAAAAACAACCTGGAATTACTTCCTGTCACATTATGCACCTACCTTTCTAATTTATACCTCAGAGAATAGATTAAACCGGAGAGAGTAAAAATACATAAGTTAATTCAAAGGAGGGTATTCCACATACTCTGTTCCTTTTTTGTTTAACTCTTTGGGGTAATTCTTCCCAATAAATAGTTTTCTGGCTGGCTACCTGGCAAATCGCAGATGAAGTATCTGTGTGCCGGACCCCAGCAGAGTTCTATGTATAAGCTGCCACTTCTTCAGTACATGGCATGTGCCAGTTGCTTGGCTGGAAATCAATACTGAGGAACAAAACCATATTTCTTCTTTCCCTCCTTCATGTTTTAAGAGCCAAAGCACTTAATGATGTTGAAAATTCACTGCAATGTAAAAATCTCTTTGTCTCTGTGGGTACGTCTACACTAGCCCCCTAGTTTGAACTAGGGAGACTAATGAGGGTGACCGAAATTGCAAATGAAGCACGGGATTTAAATATCCCGCGCTTCATTAGCCTGTTCCCGGGCGGTCGCCATTTTGGAAATTGACTAGCCGAATAACTGCCCGCGTTTACACGTGGCAGTGAAACGGAGTTCGGTAAACTCTAACTCGAATTAGCTGTTACTCCTCGTGGAATGAGGTTTAACAGCTAATTCGAGTTAAGGGGTTTACTTCGAACTCCTGTTTCACTGCCGCATGTAGACGCAGGCAGTTATTCCGGGCTAGTCAGTTTCCAAAATGGCGACCGCCCGGGAACATGCTAATTTAAATCCCGTGCTTCATTTGCAATTTCGGCCACCCTCATTAGCCTCCCTAGTTCGAAGTAGGGGGCTAGTGTAGATGTACCTTGTCTCTCTCTCGCACACACTTTTTTTCCCACTCTTTCTTACATTTCTATGCTTTTTAATGTTTTAAGATGATGGCAGTGAAGAGAAAAAACTATCTCCAAGACATGAGGCGCTGGATAGCTATCTTTTTTTATAAGTTTCCTTTAGCTAGAGATGGTATAGTCTTCTTTATGGAGAGCAGCAAGCCTCATTTCTAGATTTTGTAAAGCCAGTAGCAGGTCTAAACAGGATAATTCAAACCCCACAGATTTCTTTAAGGTCTTAAATGAGAAAAGATCCCCTTTTACGTTCAGTATGAAGAGGGTTGCTTCTTGGAAATGATATGGAAATGATATTGGGGTTGGGAACTATCTGGGATGCTGTAGGTTTTAGTGACACCTTTCCAGAAAATCTAGAGTAAAAGCCAGCTTTAATTTGTAGCTGACCCAGTTTAAAACAGGCAAGAGCAAGCTGAGATTCAAGATATCACATAGTGGGTAACAGTGCTGTGCAATTTAAAGAAAGCCATACTAAATTGCACATAGGGACCCCTCCTTTGAAATAGTGCTAAATGGCTTAGACCAAGCTAAACTAGAAGGAATCCACTCTTTCACCTTTTGGATATATCTGCTGAACTGGGCCCTGCAAGCCAACATACAGGAGAATGATTAGATATGGAACATCCTGACAGGGCCGGTCCGAGCCATTCGTGCGCCCCCGGGCCCCAGGAGCACGGCGCCGCCCCCAGGAGTGCAGCACATTCATGGCCCCGCCCCCGGACACACGGCAGATGCACAGCCCCACCCCTGCACGCACGGCGCATGCGTGGCCCCGCCCCCTCCCGGCCCGGCAGCACCACGCAGCGCCCCTCACAATTGGGAGCCCCGGGCTGTCACCCGGTCAGCCCGTAGCTTGTGCCAGTTCTGCATCCTGATGACTGAAAAAAAAAAAGTTATAAAGCTGACAGAGATCTAATAGCAAGAAAGCACACTTGGCTGTAGATGGCATTAATAATGAGTGGCTGGTGGTTTTAAAGAAAGAATGAGAAATTAACAAAGATTGAGGAAGCATAAAAAAAAGTTGCTCAGGGAAGTTGCCAAAACTCTATCATGAAAATTAGGTGAACAAGAATCCCAGATTTGCATTCTCATAAACACGTCTCATTCAAATAAAACTCCAAACGCTTGACGTTTCAGTAACTGGCTGCATGATGTACAAAGCTGAACATCACCACACTCACCAATGAAGCACCATCCCCACAGGGACAAGACACAGCAAGCATTCAATAGTGAAAACTCTACAGCTGAAAGAACAAGTAGTGAAGAATACTCACTTGGGGACCAGCTTAGCAAAGGAAAATATATGGAGCTAGACTGTGGTACTTAGAGTATAGTTCTACGAAGGGGGTCTGTGTGGAGACAAACATCACAGGAGGAGTGCTGCCAAGATACCACTGGATGCTCTGCCCTGGCATGGCAGAGAGCCAGTACAAAAAGGGATGGTGTGGCAGAATCCTAGCCATTTGTTCGGAGTCTTGCTCTCCCTCGGAGTAGAAGCCAATAGGCCCTGCACCCTCAGGCTAGATCTACACTACAGAGTTTTTGCGCAAAAACTCACAGAGCATCCACACCTCAAGCACGTTTTTGTGCAAGTAAAATGAAAGAACAGAGGGGTTTTTCCAGTGTAGGTATTCCTCCTTCTATGAGGAATAACTCCTTTTTGTGTAAGAGTTCTTATGCAAAAAGATGTGTGTGGACGGGCAACAGGGGTTTTTTGCACAAAAACAGGAGAGAGGAAAAAGCACAGGTACCCTGGTGGCCTTTCTGTGGATAGCTATCAGCACTTTCTTTCAAGAGAACGCCCATGCAGGAGAATGCTTAATACAAAGATTGTCTAACAAAAACTAAAAATTGACTCAGATTTTGAGGCTATAAGTAACAATTCTGATGGAGTCTCACCCTCCATTACTGGATGAGCTAAAGCACAGCCTTCACAAAAGCATCCAGTCATGATCCAGAGATATTGAGTGAGGAATAATTCAGAACATCGCTTGGAGAAATTGAGGGAAACTAAATATTCCAACACTGTTAAATCTGAATTTGTCTAATGAACGATTCCAGCCATTGCATCCTGTGTTTATGTTAGTACACAGAAACAGCTCTCTGCTTTCAGAAATCTTCTGCCACTCTAAGTAGACCATGATTCAGACACCTCTTAAGCTTCTCTTGGATAAACCAAATAGATTGAGCTACTTAAGTCTAACTACGAAGCAGCTTTCACAGATCTCAAATAATTCTTGTCATTCTTTTCTGAACTCTTTCCAATTTTTCAACATGTTTAAGTAGGTTTTTATTTCTTATAACTTGAACCATAGCTCTGACTTTGCAAGGCTTGTAATGCTTACTGTGGGGCACTGCAGTTGCCTCTGTAATGTCTTTAACAAATCAGTGATCCTTATGTGTTTTCCCTTAACTCCAGTTTGTGTTGTTTAGCCATTTACAATGTGGGGGTAATATGTATTTACCTATCTCTCAAATTTATTTGAGGATTAAAGTTTCGAAGATCAAACTTTCTGTAAAAGAACCATATTACCTTTCAAGACGTTCGTTTCTCTAATTTTTATGAGAGAAGGAAGAGAGAGAAAGGAGGGGTCTATAATATTTGCTGCAAAGGAAGGCATTGGCATAATATCCCTTTAACGCAAATGTTATCCCTAGACACAAAGAAGTAGATTGGATTTCTGAATCAGACTCCTAAGTAGAACTCAAACACCTGCCACCTGTAGTGTTTTTGGGAAATCTAGCCACGCCCCAGATTTGACAACTATTTTTTTAAACTCAAAAATATTTATGAGTTTGCACACCAGCCAACTTTTCCCAAGTTCTCAGAGTTCTTCTTGCTAGCAGCGTTTGACTACAGCTTTGCTTTTAGGATTGCAAAAATACCCACTGCTGAAATTGGAGCAGAAGACACTAAAACCCTTTCTCGGGTCTGGGAAAGATTCTTACAACGTCCCTAGTGACACTGAGTACCTTTTCCAGACCTGAGGAAGAAGTTGATGTCTTTCTCTCCAAACGGAAGTTAGAATCAAAGAATCATGGGGTTGGAAGAGACTTCAGGAGGTCATAGAGTCCAACCCCCTGCCCAAAGCAGGACCAACCCCAACTAAATCATCCCAGCCAGGGCTTTGTCAAGCTGGGACTTAAAAACCTTTAGGGATGGAGATTCCACCACCTCCATAGGTAACCCATTCCAGTACTTCACCAGCCTCCTAAGGTATGTCTACACCACAGAGGTTTTCCGGAAAAACGGCCGTTTTTCTGGAAAAATTACACTTACATCCACACTGCAATTTCGTTCTTTCGACAGAAAGTCGAAAGAATGCAGGGGGTTTTCCAACAGTGGTAACCTCTTTATACGAGGAAGAAGCCTTTTTCCAAAAGAGCTCTTTCGGAAAAAGGCATGTGTGGATAGGGAAGAGGGTTTGGGGTTTGTTTTTTTTTAAAAGTGGCCTCCAGGAAAAAGAACAGGTGCTCTGGTGGCCACTCTGTTCATAGTATTCACAACTTAAATGCGAGACAGTGTACAATCAATGTGGACGCTATCTTTCGAAAAAGCAGATTGCCTTTTCAATGCGCTTTGGCAGTGTGGACGCTCTCTTTCGAAACAAGTTTTTTCTGAAGATCTCTTCCGGAAAAGCTTCTCCCAAAAGAAGCCTGCAGTCTAGACATAGCCCTAGTGAAATCATTTTTCCTAATATCCAACCTAGACCTCCCCTACTATAACTTGTTCTGCCATCTCTCACTGAGAACAGCCTCTCTCCATCCTCTTTGGAACCTCCCTTCAGGAAGTTGAAGGCTGCTATCAAGTCCCCCTTCTCTTCTGCACACTAAATAAGCCCAAATCCCTCAGCCCCTCCTCATAGGTCATATGCTCCAGCCCCCTTATCATCTTTGTTACCCTCCACTGGACTCTCTCCAATGTGTCCACATCCTTTCTGTAATGGGGGCCCCAAAACTGGATGCAGTACTCCAGGCGTAGCCCCACCAACACCAAATAAAGAGGAATAATAACTTCTCTAGATCTGCTGGCTCCTCCTAATGCGTCCTAATATGCCATTAGCCTTATTGGCTACAAGGGCACACTATTGACTCATAGCCAGCTTCTCATCCAATATAATTCCCAGGTCTTTTTCTGCTGCTTAGCCAGTCGGTCCCTAGCCTATAGCTGTGTTTGGGATTCTTCCGTTTCAAATGCAGGACTCTGCACTTGACCTTGTTAGATTTTATCAGATTTCTTTTGGTCCAATCCTCCAATTTGGGCTTATTTAGACTAAGCAGAGCTTTCGAAAGTGAAAGTAGTTTAGATGCGGCTTTTTCGGCAAACCTCCCCCCCTTTGTCGATAAGCCGCTCTTCCTCAAGAAATGAGATCGGAAGAATTTGCATATCCTCTTTTGACACTTTAGCATAGTCTAGATAAGCCCTTTGTCTAGGTCACTCTAGACCCTATCCCTACCCTCCAGCATAGCTACCTCTCCCCTAGCTTAGTTGGTCCAATAAAAGATATTCCTTCACCTAATGTTTTTCTCTAGTATCCTGAAACCAACACTGCTAAAACACTGCATGTTCATAGATGCCAGCATCTAATCATCATCTAGTGCAGAACATTATTTCAAGCTCATCAACCTTTTATTGCTGGAGTACACCCTCAGGAGGCAAGATTACAAAATGAAGATATAATATCACTCCTATAGAATGATACTCAGTGCCCTTAAAATGGAAATATTTAACACTTCTATATCATACAGTATATAATCTGCTTACTTATGATTCTCTACCATACTTCTCATAGTCAGTTGCTCATTATTATGTTAGTTAAATTCAATGCAAAATCACTTTAGAAGACAACATAGAGATTATGAATATTATGGATTATGGAAGGGTGTAAACTGTTCAGGAAGAACAGGTGGGGGAGAAAAGGAGGAGGAGTTGCATTGTATGTAAGAGCAGTATGATTGCTCAGCGCTCCAATATTTAGAGGGAGAAAAGACTGTTGAGAGTCTATGGGTTAAGTTTAGAGGTGGAAGCAACAGGTGTGATGTTGAGACTGGTGTGTGCTATAGACCACTGGATCAGGTGGATAAGGTAGACAAGGCTTTCTTTGGACAACTGAGAGAAGCTTCCAGATCACAGGCCCTGGTTCTCATGGGTGACTTTAATCACCCTGACATCTGCTGGGAGACCAATACAGCAGTACACAGACAATCCAGGAAGTTTTTGGAGAATTTTGGGGATAACTTCTTGGTACAAGTGCTGAAGGAACTTACCAGGAACTTGACCTGCTGCTCACAAACAGGGAGGAACTAGTAGGGGAAGTAGAGGTGGGTGACAACCTGGGAAGCAGTGATCATGAGATGGTAGATTTCAAGATCCTGACCAAAAGAAGAAAGGAGAATAGCAAAATACACACCCTGGACTTCAGAAAAGCAGACTTTGACTCCCTCAGGGTACGTCTACACTTGCTCCCTAGTTCGAACTAGGGATGCAAATGCAGCTGACCAAAATTGCTAATGAAGCGGGGATTTAAATATCCCATCTTTCACATAATATATTGCGCGCTTATTCGCCAGCTGATTCGAACCAGGAAGTGTGCTCAGACGCGTTAGTTCGAATCAACTGTTCGAACAACGTTACTCCTCAAAAATGAGGAGTAACGTTAGTTCGAACCCAGGAGTTTGATTCGAACTAACGCGTCCCAGAGCACACCTCCTAGTTCAAATCAGCTGGCAAGTGGAATAGCGCTCGGGCGAGATTATGCTAATGAAGCACGGGATATTTAAATCCCTGCTTCATTAGCAATTTCGGTCGGCTATATTTGCATCCCTAGTTCAAACTAAGGAGCAAATGTAGACATACCCTCAGAGAACTGATGGGCAGGATTCCCTGGGATGCTTACATGAAGGGGAAAGGAGTCCAGAGCTGGCAGTATTTTAAAGAAGCCTTATTAAAGGCACAGGAAGAAACCATCCCAATGCACAGCAAGACAAGCAAATATGGTAGGCGACCAGATTGGCTTACCAGGGAAATCACTGGTGATCTTCAACACAAAAAGGAAGCTTACAAGAATGGAAACTTGGACGGATGACTAGGGAGGAGTATAAATATATTGCTCGAGAATGCAGAGGAGTTATCAGGAAGGTGAAAACGCAATTGGAAATGCAGCTAGCAAGGGATGTGAAGGATAACAAGAAAGGTTTCTACAGGCATGTTAGCAATAAGAGGGTGATCAGAGAGCGTGTGGGGCCCTTACTGGATGAGGGAGGTAACCTAGTGACAGATGATGTGGGAAAAGCTGAAGTACTCAATGCTTTCTTTGCCTCTGTCTTCACAGACAAGGTCAGCTCCCAGACAAATGCACTAGGCAACGCAGCCTGGGAAGGAGGTGGAAAGCCATTGATGGGGAAAGAACAAGTTAGGAACTATTTAGAAAAGCTAAACATCCACAAATCCATGAGCACAGATTTAATGCATCCGAGGGTACTGAGGAAGTTGGTAAATGTCACTGCGAAGCCTTTGGCCATTATCTTTGAAAACTCGTGGAGATCGGGAGAGATCCCGGATGATTGGAAAAAGGCAAATGTAGTGCCCATATTTTAAAAAGGGAAGAAGGATAATCCAGGGAACTACAGACCATTCAGTCTTACCTCGGTCCCCGGAAAAATCATGGAGGGGATCCTCAAGGAATCCATTTTGAAGCACTTGGAAGAGGGGAAGGTGATCAGGAATAGTCAACATGGATTCAAGAAGGGCAAGTCATGCCTGCACAATCTGATTAGCTTCTATGATGAGGTAACTGGCTCTGTGGATATGGGAAAGTCAGTGGATGTGATATACCTTGACTTTAGCAAAGCTTTTGATACGATCTCCCACAATATTCTTGCCAGCAAGTTAAGGGAATATGGATTGGATAAATGGACTGTAAGATGGATAGAAAGCTGGCTAGATTGCCAGGCCTAACGGGTAGTGATCAATGTCTCGATGTCAGGTTGGTGGTCAGTTTCTAGCCGAGTGCCACAAGGATCTGTTGTAGGACCGGTTTTGTTCAACATCTTTATTAATGACCTGGACTAGGGGATGGACTGCACCCTCAGCAAGTTTGCAGATGACACTAAGCTAGGGGGAGAGATAGATACGCTGGAGGGCAGGGATAGGGTCCAGAGTGACCTAGACAGATTAGAGGATTGGGCCAAAAGAAATCTGATGAGGTTCAACAAGGACAAGTCTAGAGTCCTGCACTTGGGACGGAAGAATCCCAAGCATTGTTGCAGGCTGGGGACTGAATGGCTGAGTAGCAGTTCTGCAGAAAAGAACCTGGGGATTACAGTGGATAACAAACTGGATGAGAGTCAACAGTGTGCCCTTGTAGCCAAGAAGGCTAATGGCATATTAGGTTGCATTAGGAGGAGCATTGCCAGCAGATCCAGAGAAGTGATTATTCCCCTTTATTCGGCTCTGGTGAGGCCACATCTGGAGTACTGTGTCCAGTTCTGGGCCCCCCAACTATAGAAAGGAGGTGGATGCATTGGAGAGGGTTCAGCGGAGGGCAACCAAAATTATTAGGGAACTGGAGCACATGACCTATGAGGAGAGACTGAGGGATTTGGGTTTGTTTAGTCTGCAGAAGAGAAGAGTGAGGGGGGATTTGATAGCAGCCTTTAACTTCCTGAAGGGAGGTTCCAAAGAGGATGGAGAGAGGCTGTTCACAGTAGTGACGGATGGCAAACCAAGGAGCAATGGTCTCAAGTTATAGTGAGGGAGGTCTAGGTTGGATATTAGGAAAAACTATTTTACTAGGAGGGTGGTGAAGTACTAGAATGGGTTACCTAGGGAGATGGTGGAATCTCCGTCCCTAGAGGTTTTTAAGTCTTGGCTTGACAAAGCCCTGGCTGGCTTGATTTAGTTGGGATTGGTCCTGGCTTGGGCAGGGGGCTGGACTCAATGATCTCCTGAGGTTTCTTCCAGCTCTATGATTCTATGATTCAATTAACTGCTAGACTGCAAACCAACCCCCTCATTTTTAATATTTCCTTCTGCTTCCTCTGACTTCAATGAGCATTTTCAACTTTACAAAGGATAATGCAAACTTAACGGGAAGCCGACAGCCATTCCAGGCCACTGGGCTCCCAGAAGGGGTGGGGCCTCAGGAAGAAGGGGCAGCGCCGAGAGCAACTGGGCCTCGGTGCCAAACCGCCCACGGCACACCTTCCCCCAGTGCTGCGCGGAGACTGCCGTGTGCTGCCTCTGCCTTCCCAGGCAGCTGCCCAGAGCGTGACATGTGGTGCTCCACCAGTGATTTAATGGTCTCAGGGCTCCAGGTGCTGCCGCCAGCCCCAGGACAACTGCTCGCTTTACCCCTGTCGCTTTGGCAGGCCTGAATCTTAATAGCATTGCATTTTTTCCATGCCAATGAGATGCTAACTTTCACATCAGTCAAACACAGCCATTGTATTAAAGTGAATTAGTCTGAGGAAAGAACATTATGTTGGCTCAAGACATTTTCTAATGGAGACTAGTCAGAATTAGTGAGATACTTAAAAAGATATTACAATCTGCATCAACTCATAGGAACACATGTGCCTGTAATGGGGTACACTCATGAGTGGGGGCATCTCTTTGGGACTGAGGATCAACTCTTGCCCAGCCTGATACCCCTTTCTGTTGGTTGCTCACACCATAGCCTCTCTCTATTGGAGAGTTAGGAGTATTAATAGTTTGTCACTAAAAGGACATTGTAGGAGTATTTGGATAAAAACACCGGCTTTCTCCTCTGACTTATGAACTAGCATAAAATCTTGACAAAACAATAAAAACCCCCCCTTTTTTTTTTGCAAATTAATTGAAGCCAACCTGCTGAATATTTATTTTACAAGACTTTGAAAGAAAGTACTTTATCGATCTGTAGCTCACTTTGAAGTAGTGCCATAGAAAACTGAGAAATTAGAGGTTTGAGTACAAAAAAATTGTGAGGGGGTGGACTAAGCCCAAGATCTCTGGGCTCTGCCACACCCGTCCCTAGAAAGGAGCAGTGGACAGATCCTCCAAGCAGACTAGAGGGGCTGTAATCAATCAGGGCCCAGCAACTAATCAGGGCCCAGGTGGGCCATATAAAAAGGAGTGGCAGAACAGAGTGTAATAGAATTGGTAAGAGTTGTTGGGCAAGCTGGAACTGCAGCATAACAACAGCTAAGAGGGGAAGCATTGAGGGAGCTCCTGACTGACTGTGGGTACTGGGTGAGGATTCAGCCTGGGAAGGGCCACAGGAAAATAGTGTCTCCAACAGGGAAGCCCTGGGGATACACCCCAAACTAGGACTGAGACTTTTTAAAGACAGAGCCCCAGGCAGGACTTAAGAGAAACTGCCTGAGAACTGCTAAAAGGGGTTAATCAGAGGATAAAGCAAGCACACGCAACCAGAAGGAATGCTCATGAAAGCTGTGTGCTGGTTAATGTACATGTGCACACTCAGGATATGTCTACACTTGCCCCCTACTTCAAAGTAGGGAGGCAAATGAAGCATACCGAAGTTGCAAATCAAGCCCGGGATTTAAATATCCCGCGCTTGATTTGCATGTTCCCGGCCGGTCGCCATTTTAGAAATTCATTAGCATTCTTTCTGATCTAGTAAACAGGCAGGGTTTTCTCTCAAAGGGGGCCTTCAAATCTTGCAGCAGGATGGAAAGACTTTGGCCTCTTAGGCTACGTCTACACTGCACAGTTATTTTGGAATAAGCTATTCCGAAGGAGATTTTTCTGGAATAGCTTATTTCGAAATAGTGCATCTACGCACAAAATGCATATTGAAATAGAGCATCCATACTGATTGGATGCTGAATCACATTTAAGGCCACCCAGAACCAGTTCAGGCAGGGCATCAGGTCAGTAGTTACTTCGTGTGGCTGCTGCTCGAGGCTATCTAAGGCTTGTACTTAAAGGGACCGCCCCCCCGGACAGCCATTTCTCAGGTTTCCCTGCTTGCTTGCCTATCTCTCTGAGGGACAGCAAAGCATTTCCTCTGCGTGCTCTGGTTGCCCTGCTTTTGGACACCACCGGACTCTCTGTTATGGAGCCGGATCTGCCTTCAGCTCTTACAGCTCTTGTGGCAAGTCATGCAGCAGTTTCTGCATGCTCTGCAGGAACCTAGCCCCCAGCCCTTGTGGGAGACCCTTCTAGGATTTGTGTGGACACGGCTCCTGCAGCTGGATCCTACCCGCCCTGCCCTGGACACCGCATCTGGCATCTGGACACCAGTGTAGACTGGTGGGACCACATTGTTTTGGAGCACTGGGGAGACCAGCAATGGCTCCAGAACTTTAGAATGAAAAAGGGCACCTTCATGGAGCTCTGTGTGTGGCTCGCCTCTGCCCTGAGGCGACAGGAAATGCACATGAGACCCACCATCCCCGTCCAGAAGCATGTTGCCATCGCCTTCTGGAAGCTCTCCACGACGGACAGCTACCAATCCATGGGGAACCAGTTCGGCGTGGGTAGATGGACCGCCGGGACCCTGGTCATTCAGGTATGGTGTTCTCAGGCTATTGTCCGAGCAGTGGGGGTGGAAGGACAGAGTGGGCTTCCCTAGGGAAAGAGGAGTGGGGGTGGTGCAAGCCCCTTCCCTGGAAGCTTTTGTTCAGTCCTGCCCTCACAAAGCCCTGCCACAGGTTGGGGTGATTGGAGTGGGTTGCTCCTGGTGAGTGAAGGGAGGGGGACTAGGAGGGAGGACTGGGGGAACTCTCAGGGGCCCTGGCACCCATGAAGGTTCTGTTCTGAAGGTGGTCAGGGTGATCAACACCATCCTACTGCGCAGAGTCATCTGCCTTGGAGATGTGGACACCATCATTACCGGATTTGCTGACGTGGGCTTCCACAACTGCAGGGGGGCTATCGATGAAACTCACATCCCCGTCCATGCTCCAGACCACCAGGCATCACTTTACATCAACTGCAAAGGATACTTTTCAGTGGTCCTGCAGGCCATTACAGCCCACCCGGGACAGTTCACCGACATATATGTCAGGTGGTTGGGGAAGGTGCACGATGCACGTGTGTTTTGGAACTTGAGCATGTTCCATAAGCTGCACGCCGGAACTTTCTTCCCCGACTGCACCATCAGGGGCAGGGACATGGATATGCCCATCTGCCTGGTGGGGGATGTGGCCTATCCCCTGCAGCCTTGGCTCATGAGCCTTACACTGGCCACCTCAACCCCTCCAGAGAACTATACAATGCCAGGCTAAGCTGGGCCCGCATGGTCGTGGAGGGCGCCTTCAGCCATTTGAAGGTGCGCTTTAGATGACTCCTCACCCGTCCAGACCTCAGGAAGCCCAGCATCCCACATGAGGTGTCTGTGTGCTGTGACCTGCACAACGTGTATGAGAGGAAGGGGGAGGCATTCCTGCCAGGGTCAGGGGCAGAGGCTAACCACATAGCCAGGGCCTACAAGCAGCTGCAAATGGCTGCCATCCAGCAGGCCCATCAGGGGGCAGTGAGCATCTGGGAAGCCCTGAGGGAGAGCTTCTTCCCGGGAGACCAGTGACACTCTCCCCTAGACCACCCCACAGGGGGATTCCACTTCACCCCTCACTGCCATCCCTTCATTAACTCCTCCCTTCCCCCCTTTCCTGATGAAAAAATGAAGGACACAGTTGTTTTTGAAAAATTAAACTGCATTTTGTATGTGGGGTCAAAGAAACTGGGGAGGAACTGGGGAAAGAACCTGAGAGAGGGGAGGAGAGAAGGTGGAAGAAGGGGGGTGGTGAGAACCTTGGAGGAGGAAGGAGGGAGCTCGAAGGGGGAGGAGGGGTGAGGAGAGGCTCAAGGCTGGGGCTGGGAGTGGTGCTGGGCTCTGTTAATCCCACTGCCACGGGTTTGGGGGCCTCGGCGTCCACGGGGGGGTTGTTGAGGGAAAAGCGGAAGGGGGAACAAGAGTGGGAAAGGGAGTGGGAGGAGGAGCTACAGCAGGAGTGGCAGCAGAGGCTGGAGCAGGAGCCAGCATCATGCTCAGGACAAAGGAGGGCACATCAGTGCACATGGAGCAGCCCTGTGCAAGCAGCTCCCACCAGCTCTCCCGACGCAACTGCAGGTCCTCCTGGACCCAGCCGTGGATGGTCTGCTGCAGGGATTGAAGTGCCACCAGGTGCTGCTGCTGGAACTCGTTCATGGGACGGTGGCGCCTGCAGATGCCTCAGGTCAGGGAGGCTGTCCCAGGTGGTGTTGACCGCCCTGCTCTTGTAGCTGGTCCGGCTGTGGAGAATAAAGAGAGATGGTCAGTCATCCCAGGGAACACTGTACTTGAAGCCTAGCCCCAATCTGTGAGCTGAGAGCAACAGTTCTCAGCTGTGTTGCAGGCGATGTGCTTGGAGCAAGCCCATGCACACTCTGGCCAGTGGGCTCGCTGCCTGAGACTGTGTGTGTGTGTGTGTGTGTGTGTGTGTTTGTATGACCCCTGCCTCCTTTTAGAGGTAGCTTGTGGAGGGAGGGTGTGTCCCACCCCAGAGTCAAGAGCATGGCAGGCCTTTCCAGACACCCTGTGGCCAACAGCACAAGGGCCCTCTGTGGCAGCCTTCTGGGGCTGTGTGGCCAGGAGCAGCACAGAACATGCTCCCTTGTGCACAGGCTGTTGCACGATCCGCACCCAGCTTACCCCAACCCCCACCCCACCCCACCCCTTGTATGAAGGGAAAGTGATGGCACTCACATGATGTACCTTCCCTGGCCTCGGACGACAGCTGGGACATGTCCACAGGGAGGGTTTCAGGCTTCTGGGTCAGCTGGGTGGTGAAGCTCGCCTTGTCCAGGTCCTGCTCCTCTTCCTCATCTGTCCCCGCCACGATGACAATGACGGGTGTCTTGAGCCCAGAGTCTACAACCGGGGGGGGGGGAGGTGGGCAAGGGACTGGCCTGCCCCCAGGATGTGGTCTAAGTGGGTGTAATAAAGGCAGATGTGGGGCTCTGCCCCGAAGCAGGAGTTGCCCTCCCTGACCCTGGCATATGCCTGGCAGAGTGCCTTTACCTTCATCCGCACCTGTTCTTCGTTGTGGATGTGTCCTTTTGTGGCCAGGCTGTCGGCCATCCGCCCATAGATATCCGTATTCCCGCATCTGGTGCAGAGATTCTGGAGGTTGGTCTCATCACCCCAAACCTCAATAAGGTGCAGGATCTCCACACCAGACCAGGAAGGCACATGTCTTTTTTGGCCCCTGGCAAGCTCCTGGGAGCTGTCTGACTGCTGCCTGGGAGAAATTTTTCTCAGTTTTTGGAGAAATTGAGGCAGTGGCAACTGCTGTGTGGCTCAGGGCTGTCAGGGCCTCCTGTCTGCCACAAGACCTTTCCTCTGAGGCTGCAGCTTTAGGGGCTCCAGGGGAAGTGGAGACTATAGAGTATAGTATAGACAGGTGGCCAGCAGGGCACTTTGGGAAGGCTTGCTGGGAATCTCATGGCTTTAAGACAGGGAGTTGTGCAGCTTTAAAACCTCTGGGTCAGAAAGGAATAGGACAAAGGTCCCTACCAGAGAGAGAGATAATGGCTGGGAAATCTCCAGTGGACCACAGGGGAGAGGCTGGGGAGATACAGGTGCAATTACCTAAACTGTAACAGCATGTATTTATCCTGACTGATTTCAGGAAAAGGAATGATTACAGAATCATTATCAAGTGTCATTAGCATCACTTCCCATGTCTGATCTTTGCCTGTGAAAATAATTTTAGAATAAAAGTCTGACAATTAAAACATCTCAGTGCAGGAACTTGGCAAACAAAGAGTGGGAAATTGGACTTAAGTCCTGAAGAGGAGAAAGATTGGAAAAGTCCATTAAGGATCAAGTACATGAGATCCAAGAGATTAAATGAAACAGCTGGGATTTTTCAAACATCCTATTGCAGTGCTACTGTTCAGTAATGGCTTTTTTAAAAATTTGATATTTAAGCCTATTCATTTGTACTATGGGCTAACGGTTTTGCCTGTGAGGATGGGGTGGAGGAGGTATACAACTAATAAACGTTCTCTAAAATAAATTACTGTGCCCACACATCAACTGTTGGTTGCCTAAAACATTTTAGCAGCATGCAATCGCAGTCCAGCTATGGGTTAAAAATAAAAAAGAATGAAACTTCTTATGAAGAAAATTAGAATAATCTATATAGCTAAAACAAACACATGGGTTTTGGATTAAAGCACAAAAGCCTCCACAGTTCAGAATAAACACAAACAAATGGCTGGTCAATAGTACACTCAGTGCTAGGATTTTAAAACGTGTACACAGTATTTCAGTTGATCAAATAAGCAAATCCTTATTAAACAGGCTAAACAAATATTTCAGGAGGACTCTAGCCCAAAGATATAAGAGAACCAGGTATTCCAAACCTGCTGAAAGGTTAGCCTGTAAAATTCTTACCAAATGTAGCAGTCTACACACAGAAGAAACACCCTTCAGAAGTGAGAATTCAGCCAAAAATTGTCCATTAAATGAATGGACAGCATGCCACAAATTTATTTACATTCCAGTTGAACCTAGAGAGAGAGAGAGATCACTTAGGATCAGAATTCCACTGTGCTGTGTTCACATGTACTGTGCACAGTAAAAATGGTCCCTGAAGATAGAAAGGAGGAGAAATGGATATACAAGCAAACCAGTCAGGGTAGTGGTTAAAAATATTTATTTACTTCTGGTTTTGTGTCGAGTTTGTGGTATTTCTTGTCAATGAACTACGGGTGAAGAGGGAAGGAGTTAAAATAGGTGTAAGGGAGTGAGGGAAAAAGCCAAAGGAGGAGGTGCTGAAGGAAAGGAGAAGGCAGATTGGAGAGGAACATGGGGTGTCCAGAAGTATGAGGACAGCAGCAGAGGGTCAAAAGAAGCATGAGGCAGTCACAACAAAAAGCAAACTAGCAAAGAGCACAATGCAGTCTAAATCACAATCTAATTACATATGTGTGCAGTGGCATTAGCCTTTTCCCTGATCCTTTTTGCATTTTTTGCTCTGAAAGTGTCTACTGAGAGTGTGTCCCTGTGCCCAGGCTAGCTCTGCACCAGGAACTGCTGTTTTACCTGCCCCAAACTTGCCTTCGGAGCAGTGGTGGTAATGGTGGGGGGAGGGGGGAATATGGTGCTATTTCAGTTTGAGCTTTTTATCCTGGGAGAGTCTATCTTGCTGCTCAGAAGAGCTTATGGCACAACCAATCATAGAAATACAGGACTGGACAGGACCTCGAGAAGTCATCAAGCCTAGCCCTCTGTGCTGAGGAAAATCCAAGCATACCATTCCTGGCAAGTGTTTATCCAATCTGTTCTTAAAGACCTCAATGTAGTCTTAAAGACCAATGGGGACTTCACAGCCTGGATTGGAAGCCTATTCCAGAACTTAACTACCCTTGTAGTAGGGAAATTTTTAATGTAAATCTCCCTTGCTGCAGATGAAACTCATTACGTGTCCTACCCATGAAAGCTCATGATACTATATATATTTTTTTGTTAGTCTCCAAGGTGCTACAGGACTACTCGTTTTTAAGTTCCAGACTACTACGGCTGCCCATCTGAGATTTCTCCTACCTTCAGTGGACATGGAGAACAATTGATTCCCACCTTCTTAATAGCAGCCCTGAACCTTATTGAAGACTTATCAGGTTCCCCTTCAATCTTCTTTTTCAAACTAAACATGTCCAGTTATTTAACCTTTCCTCAGAAGTCAGATTTTCTAATCCTTCCATCAACTACTGTGCTCTAGACTCCCCCATCTGTTGTCATCTTTCCTCAGGCATAGCTCTGAGAACTGAGGCCTCACATATTCCAGGTAAAGAAGGACTAATGTCCCATGATTTATATACACCAATTATGTTATATAATGTTATTCGGCACTGGTAAGGCCACATCTGGAGTATTAAGTTCAATTCTGGGGCCCCCCATTACAGAAAGGATGTGGAAGCATTGGAGAGAGTCCAGCAGAGGGCAACAATGATGATTAGGGGGCTGGAGCACATGACTTCTGAGGAGAGCCTGAGGGATTTGGGCTTATTTAGTCAGAAGAAGAGAAGAGTGAGGGAGGATTTGATAGCAGCCTTCAACTACCTGAAGGGGGGTTCCACAGAGGATGGAGAGAGGCTGTTCTCAGTCGTGACATATGACAGAAGGAGGAGCAATGGTCTAAAGGTCCAGTGGGAGAGATCTAGGTTGGATATTAGGAAAAACTATTTCACTAGGAGGGTGGTGAAGCCCTGGAATGGGCTCCCAAGGGAGGTGGTGGAATCTCCATCCGTAGAGGTTTTTAAGTCCTGGCTTGACAAAGCCCTGGCTGGGATGATTTAGTTGGAGTTAGTCCTGCTTTGGGCAGGGGGTTGGACTCAATGACCTCCTGAGGTCTCTTCCAACCCTATGATTCTATGATTCTACCCCAGAATTTTTTGCAACTGAATCGCAATGTTAACTTATTCAATTTGCGATCCACTTTACTCCTAGATCCTTTTCTGTACTAACACCACATAGCCAGTTATACCCCATTTTGTTGCTGTGCATTTGATTTTTCTTTCCTAAGTGAAGCACTTTGCACTTTTCTTCATTGAATTTCATTTTGTTAATTTCAAACCCAGTCTCCAATTTGTCAAGGTGGTTTTGAATTCTAATTTTGTCCTCCAAAGGGATAGCAATCCTACCCATTTGGTGTAATCTGCAAATTTTAGAACCATTCTCCTCAATTCAAGTTATCATGAAAATACTGAACATTACTAGATCCAGGACTGACCCCTGCAGAACTCCACTAGATACACTCTACCTGTTTGACAACAAACTATTGACAACTGCTCTGAGTACGGTCTTTTGACCAGTTTTGCATAGTTATTTTCATTTCAGGATCCTGTGTACACTCAGTGAAATACCTTACAAGACATGTATAATACTGTAAAATAAGGCCCATCCCTAGCATTTTATAAGCATTAGTTGAGCCAGTGGGATGTAGTCTCAGGAAATGAAATCAATGCCACAACAATTTCCTTGTGTAGAATAAACAAAGTTTCTGTGGTTTAGTTTCATCTATTTTCAAGTGGACTAAATGGCACAAAGGCACTTTTAGCACATAATAAAAGTGTGAAGATGGGCAATTAGTGTGATTTTTCAATCAATCTTATTCTGTACTAAATTCTCATGTAGACAAGCAATGCTGTCATCCAGAAATGCTCTATGTTACAGCTTCTGCAACCACCCAAGTGAGACTACCCAGTAGGGTTAAAGTCTTTCTAAAATGAGCTTTAACTTACCCTGAAAGAGTTCTCTGTACTGGCTGAATGGATCTACTATTGAGAGGAACTTTACACAGTGAAGATAATGCAGTTTGATGATGAATGATAATGGATAGTACAGTATTCACTCTGAACTGGTAAAAATAAAACAGCCACCCAAGCCAATTAACTGATTTTCTATAATAAAAAATTGGTCAACTTTGTTTAATCTCTGCTGGCTTCAACTCTTATTCTTGGGGAAGTTTATAATGTTCACTTGGACAAAGTTCTTCAGAAGACGCCCCACATCAATGGTCCCTCTGGCCTGATGTACACAGAACTAGGAGCCTGATAATTTGTCAACTAGTGGAGCTGTGCTCTTGTGATTCATATAACATCAGCAGAACTTAAACATGTAGTCCAACACAATTAAACAATACAGTCACCATGTCAGGTAATAAATAGCAAAACCAAGGGGAAATTAAAGAGCAGCAAGACAGAGGAGAAAAAATTCCAGCTGACATTTGAAATGGGATGGTACCTGTTGGAGGTTCAGAGTGGCTCCTCCAGATGGCAGAAGATACAGAAGCAAAGGGTCTAGTGCTAAATGTGGCCAAAAAGAAGCAGTGTTAGCAGAGGGAGAGGCAAGACAAGTGTATTACAATGTACAGTTAAGGATGAGTGTGTTAAGACTAGAACTAGTCCTTGGGCTGCTTTGAAAAGCAGCAGTTATGAACTGGTTTCTGAAATGAATGGGGAAAAACATGGAGCTGAGAATGAGGGGTTTTTTTTACCCTGTACTCCTTATAATCTAGAACTTTATAGATCAAAGAAAGTTACAAAATAAGAAAGTAATTCACAATGGTTTAAGGAAACGCAAACTAATTACTGCCGAAGGTTATGGATACAGAGATTAATTTGGGCCATTCTATGGACCATTTCTCTCTCATGCTTGGCTCTCCCTAATATAATTAAATGGAGTGTTTTTATGACTAAAACTTACGATTGCTTTAGGCAACACAATGCATCTTGCAAACACACAGTATTCTCCATCAGTACTTTGCTTTAGTCATCCAAGCATTATATGGGGAAAAAGAAAAAGCTTTTTTTTCTGCCTTAACATTCAATGCATATTTCAGTTGTTGGATTCCTCAGCTCAGTAAGAACACAGTGTCAATGGTGATTTTTATTATCATTATTAGCTGCTACTATAATTAATAGATAATGCAAATCTAGGGTGATAAGAGAGCAAAGTTTTATCAATATGTAGGAAAACATTAACATTCTTCTTAGTCTTTCATCTTTCCTCCTTATGTTCTTCCTCCCATAGATAGAGCCCTGCAAATCTGCAGATGTGACTGCTGACATCTGAAACTCATTTTTGCGGATACTGATACAAATTTTGTATCCACACAGGGCTCTATGGATGTGGATATCCATGGATCATTTTTTCAGATGTAAAAAATGGATGCAAATTTTGTACCCACACAGGGCTCTACCCATAGTCAAATAGCATCACATCTCACTGATAGCAGGCATTATTGTTCATATCCCTTGATAAATACCATGTGTGTTTCAGGTTTCTGGCTTTGAGAAACTAATTATCCTTCACAGCACCTCTCCTTAGAGACTGCAAGGAACTCTTTCTTCAGGGGACATTAAATTACCCATACACATCAGTCATCGTAAACTAGATTGGTTACAAATACAGAAAATTGAATTACAAGAATAGAATTGGTTCCCTTAACCTAGCTATACTCTTTTGATAAACTAAACAAAAGGAGACCCAGGAAAAGGGATGAAGAGGGGTGCAGAAGAGGAAGAAAGATGAAGGAAGGGCTGGCATATCCTAGAGAGTGCCTTAGTGGCCAATATACTTGTGGTATTAAAAAAAGCTAACAGCCAGCCACCAGGCACAAGGAAATAAAGTGACTTATGGTCCTGGGTACTCCAAGAACTGTCATGCAGACCCATTGTGGTTACTCCTGATTTCTAAACCATTTTTCTCCAGTTACTTAAAACACACAATAGACTTTCAAGAACTCCCTACACTCTAAGGGTATGTCTACACTAGCCCCCCTAGTTCGAACTAGGGAGGCTAATGTAGGCATTCGAAGTTGCAAATGAAGCCCGGGATTTAAATATCCCGGGCTTTATTTGCATCTTCCCATCCGGGCGCCATTTTTAAATCCCCCTAGTCCCGAACTAACTGCCCACGGCTACACGCGGCAGTCAAACGTTAACTCGAACTAAGTCCTTTGTACAGATGATTACAGAACGCCTCATCCAGAAGCCAGTTACATGCACCAAATGCAACAGAAAATGCAGGTACGCATCTCAGAGATACAGAATGTGACTGTTCATTTCCACTTGGGGATTTCATACACAATATGAATTTAATTTGCAAAATGGAAATGGCAAAGTATAAATAGAATAATGATGTTTATTAGTTTTCAAATTTTGTTGTTTGGTTGTTTTAAAAAATCTGCCGTACAGAAAATTACAGAGAACAGATGCCATGCAATGTATTTTTCTGCTATATTGGATGAGTCAGATATGTCAATAACACTTTATATTAAGTAACTAAAATAAGAATTTAATTTTGCAGTAGGATAAAACAGTATGTTTTCTTGGAACATAAAATTGTATAAGGTACATTGAATACAAGAGGCTTAAAGGCAGAATATCCATAAACACTTGGTTCGATAAAACAAATTTCAGTTTATATGAATACTTGTTTGCTTTATTATTTATATTATTGCCAGTATAATATTGATTTATAGATTTTATTTATAATTAAGTATTTAAAACTATTCCTCTCATATTTCCCATATATTTTTCAGAGTAAAAAATAAGAGAAAAGGGTTGGGAAGTGAAGTGTAGTGTAATCTTATTTTTTGTATCTTAAGTTATAACTATCCTCCACAGATCATCTAGTTTAGCAAGCTATAGCATATTTCTGATTTTTTTGAGTCAGAAAATAAAACTTTTTCTATTTGAGAGTCTTTTGTAGTCATTCAATGCTGCTGGGAGACATTTGCGATGTCAGCATAATGAAGCCACCTCCCAATGAGCGATAGTAGCTTTGTCGGCAGGAAAAATTTTCCTCTCTTTACAACAACAAACAACTTACATCCGGAACCATAAAAAGGGAGGAAAAATTGTTCTTAACTATAACAGCTTCATCCAGAATGAGTCCACCCATTCTAAGATATGCAGCTATCGCAGCATAGTATAAAAAAGATTTTATAAAACATTGTATAAAAAACATGCAAAACAGCAGCAATTCCTGACACTTAAACAGCAATCTAGCTTCATAATGCAGATTGTACCATTTCAAAATGACATACCTGGCTTATTTAAATTAAAAATTTTGAAGAATCTTTACAGCGGTGGATGACATAAGGAACATAAAAATAACTAATTCCATTTCTTCTTTTCAGCTAGTAAATATAATCTTTTATTTATGTTTGGCTGGGGATTGCATCAGAGGACATCATCAGCTCTCTCAGTTCAGAATTCCTCTCTATCTGCCACAACATGTAAAAAGACACAATAACTTCCAGCCCCTGGAGACAGACTGCCTACAAAAAGCAATAATTTGTGTAAAACTGCAAGCAGATTTTCATGTGGAAATATATCCTATTAGGCTATAACATGCTTACACTGAATATTTAACATGCCACAGTAAAAAACAAAATGAAACAGTATTCATTATAGTCTCATAAATATCCACTTACATATTATTTCACACTGTAGTGTGTTAACACTCACATAGGAAATATAAGTTAAGCATTCTCATGGCTGGTATTATTGTATGATATGATATCTTCTTGTTATATTTTTAGAAATGTGAGTGTCTGTCATTCCATCTGTTAGTCTATTTGGGTATGTCTACACTACAGTGTTATTTCGAAATATCTTATTTCAAAATAGTTATTTCGAAATAGCTTATTTTGAAATAACGCGTCTACACACAAAATGCATTTCGAAATAGCATTTTGCTATTTCGAAATAGTGCGTCCACACTGAGTGGACTTTGAATCGCATTTAAGGCTGGCCGGAACCAGTTCCAGCAGGGCACCAGGTCAGGACTTACTGTGTGGGGCTGCTGCCTGAGGCTATCTGAGGTCTGTGATTAAAGGGACCCCCCTGGACAGCCAGTTCTCAGGTTTCCCTGCTTGCTGGTCTACCTCGATGAGAGACAGCAAAGCATTTTGTCTCTGCGTGCTCAGCTTGCCCTCACTCGGGACACCACAGCACTCTGCAACATGGAGCCAGAGCTGCCCCTGGGCACTCTGGTGCTTCTCGTGGACACGTTGCTGAGAGCCTGGCTGCACTTTCTGCGGGCTGCCATCCGGGAGGTCCATCAGGGGGCTGTCAGTATCCAGGAGGCCCTGCGGGAGAGCTTCCACCCTGAGGAGCACTAAGAGCCTCCCTGGTCTGCCCCACTAGGGGCTTGTGCCTCATTCCTCCCTCACATCCTTCCACTTACCCCTCCCTAACCCCCCTTCCTGATGTCCAAGAAAATACACGTATTTTTATAAACACAAACTCTCTTTATTTAACAAAACTGGGGGGGAAAGGAATGAAACTCTGGTGAGACTGGGGAAAGGAGGCAGGAGAGGGGAGAAGAAAGGGTGGAAGAGAGGAGGGGGAAACCTGGGAGGAGGGAGCTGGAAGGGGGAAGCAAGGGGAAGAAGGGGGAGGGGAAGCTCAGGGCTCAGGGTTGGGGGTCTCGCCGGACCAACTTTATTGTCATGAAAACCTGCTCCTGGGTTCACATGTGGCCTTTGGTGGCCAGGCTGGCCGCTATCCTGCCATAGACAGCCACGTTCCTCTGTCTAGTGCAGAGATCATGGACGTTGGGGGCATCCCCCCCCCAAACCTGAATAAGGTCCATGATATCCACCCTGGACCAGGGAGGCGCCTGCCTTCTCTGGGCCCTGTCAGGCTCCTGGGAGCTGGCAGACTGCTCCTGGGGAGCGGTGGAGGGCTGGCTGCCAGTGGCTTGCTGGCTCATGTTTTGGGGCCACTGGGTCAGGGGCAGTGACTGCTGGCTCTGGGCCGGCAGGCTTGGAGCTGGCAAAGGCACTGTGGCCAGAGTCAACCCCTTTAAGGGCTCCGGGAGGAGGAGAGGAGAGTTCTTGGTTGAGGCTGGAGTGCCCACCAGGGCTCCCTGGGAAGGCTGGAGGCCCCCTATTTCAAAATAAGTGTCTACACAGCACTTATTTCAAAATAGCTATTTCGAATTTGGCGTTATTCCTCGTAGAATGAGGTTTACCAAATTCGAAATAAGCGCTCCACTATTTCAAATTTATTTCGAAATAGCCGTTTGGCTGTATAGACGCTAGGAAAGTTATTTCGAAATAAGGGCTGTTATTTCGAATTAACTTTGCTGTGTAGACATATCCTTTGTTAAAGAACTCCTCCTAATCATTAAAAGTAGGACCACCAAATTTGGTATGCAGCTTCCTTTTATAAGGGATGGTTTAGAGGGGACTGGACTCGATGACCTCTCGAGGTCCCTTCCAGTTCTAGTGTTCTATGATTCTATGATAACTTAAAGCAAGGCCAGGGTTTGTTTGCAGCAGGACAATGGGATGTGCCTGGAATTAGACTGTCATAAAATAGAAAGGCAGGAGACTGGCAGAAGGGAGCTGTACTGCAGAATGATGACCAAAGGGGGGCAGCAAGGGGCCAGAGAAGGGGACCAGGACAGTTATAACCTCATTGGGCCACTGGGGGCAGGGGGTGCAGCTATCTACTATATATTTCAGAGTTTTCTGTGTGTCTGTTTCTCTGTGTGTCTGTCTGTCCCCCAGCCAGGGCATATACAACCCTCCCCAACTGTGCTCTCTGGAGCTGCAGAAGCCATGGACAGATACTTCTCATCTGACCCCAAGCTGCTACAATGAGAGAGGGCTGGGATTGTCCTCTCTTCTCAGGGCAGCCTGCATATGGAACCCCTCATCCCCAGCCGTACGCCAGAGCAATGATTTAAATGAAGAAAACAAATATTTGAGTTAAGAACCTGAGCAATGCTGGGTACATCTTCTAGTAAAGTAATAAGTCAAAACAGATTCTAAGCTCTCATCCCTCTCATGAGGATTACCTTACAACAGAGCCAGTCTGGTTTGTTTTTATGCTGCACGGGGACAAAACATAGAAGTTAGTCAGCACCTTTGGTTGGTATGAGCTCAGTTGAGAGTTGGTATCAAGTAGAGAATATTGAAAGACAAGGAAATTTGAGTATGTTTAGGGTTGATGGATAGGGAAAAGGGTAAATGGGATCACTCAAGTAATTATAGGTCTGTAAGCATGACATCAATCAGGAGAGTAATGTAATTAATGCCAATCAACATGGGTCTATGAAAAATAAGTCCTGTGTAACTTGACTTGTTTTTATATTACATATTTGATAGATGACAACTGGCTAACTGATAAGTCTCAAAATGTAATTGTAAACTAGGGATGTTAAAATGCCTTTATTTGGGTAAACATGTAACCTTTGAAAAATTCAGTGGTTACACGTTTACACACGGTGGGAGGTCTGCATGTAATCACAAGGCTCATCAGATAACCAGGTACATGGGTACACATTCACATCCTATTGTAAACACATTGTAATCTTCAAAAAAACATGTTTCTAGTGGGGTCCTGAGCGGTTAAGATGTTGGCCTTACACTATGAACATTCCTATCTATGACCCAGAAGAGAAAATGAAATCATCAGTGGTAATATTTACAGATGACAAAGTGAGGGAATGGTAAATAATGAAGACACATCTCTGATAAAGTACAATCTAGATCACTTGATAAGGTGGGCACAGGCAAGCAATTGTGTGTTCTAATACAGCTAAATGTAAGTGCATACATGTGATTGAGCTGTGTGAGTCTGTCTGTTTGGCTTAAAGAGAAGGTTAATGGATGACTTCATCACAATCTAGAAGTACCTACACAGGAAACACATATTTGATAATGGGCTTTTCAGTCGGAAAGAGAAAGATCTAACAAGACATGTCCCCTCTTTGCTGTGTCCTCAGAAGGGAGCTGCTGCTATTACTGAGGCTATCACTGTAGCCTTCTTGCGGAAAAGTTTATGCAAATGAAGCTCGGCATGGACTATCGCCACACTTCATTTGCATAATTAATGAGCAGCCATTTTTGCGTAAGAGGCTTTTGTGCAAAAAGGAGCCATGTAGACATAGCCTGAGGGAGAGGTGCCCCTCCCCCAGCCAGGCAGCTCCATGTGCAAGTCCTGAGCCCCTGGCTGGGCAGGACCCATGAAGCAGCAGGGCTGTGCTGTCATACAGCTTAGAGGGAACACTGCTCTCCTTATGTTCAAATCAAGATTGGATTTTTTTAAAGATATGCTGTCATTCAAAAGGAATTATTTTGTGGAAGTTCTATGGCCTGTGTTATGAGGACTGAAAGCTAGATCATCTCAATGGTCCCTTCTGGCCAGGGAATCCAAGAATCTATGTGGAGTAAGCTGGTGAATGGAAATTTGGAGTAATTAGATAAAGGTTCCCTTAAAAGTCTCCCACAGTCATCATCCTAGAGGCTGAAATTTCATTTAGTTTTTTCCCACAGAAAGTTTCCAATAATTGCTGAGATTTTACCTTGAAAATCTGAGAATATCAGTATTTCTATTTTTACATGTAAAAGGTGGCATGAAGCTGAAATTTTATATTAATAAAAGCATAGCAATGTAGGACTTCAAGGGACCTGAAAAAGTAAAACTAGACCACCCCGATTATGTTTATCAACAATCTTTAAAACTTTTAACCCTGCTTGGAAGCCAATTCCAGTACTTAACTATCCTTATAGTTGGAAAACTTTTCCTACATCTAGCCCAAACTTCCTTTGTTGCAGATTAAGCCAATTATTTCTTATCCTATCCGGAGTTGAAATGGAGAACAATTCATCCCTAGTCTCTTCATAACAGCCCTTAATTGAATTGAAGATTTATCAGGCCCATCCTCCATCCCACCTCCCAGTCTTTTCTCAAGCTTAAACATGCCGGCTGTGTCTACATTGGCACCCCTTTCCGGAAAAGGGATGCTAATGAGACATTCGGAATTGCAAATCCGCGGGGGATTTAAATATCCCCCGCGGCATTTGCATTTACATGGCTGCCGCTTTTTTCCAGCTCGGGGTTTTGCCGGAGAAAAGCGCCAGTCTAGATGCGATCTTGCGGAAAATAAACCCTTTTCCGGAAGATCCCTTATTCCTACTTTCAAGCGGCAGCCATGTAAATGCAAATGCCATGTAAATGATATTTAAATCCCCCGCGGATTTGCAATTCCGAAGTGTCTCATTAGCATCCCTTTTCCGGAAAGGGGTGCCAATGTAGACACAGCCGCCCAGTTTTTAACCTTTCCTAAGAGGTTAGGTTTTCTGAAATTATTTTTGTTGATCTCCTCTTGGCTCTTTGTGGTTTGTCCACATATCTGTTAAAGCGAGTTCCAGATGAGGCCTCTCCACTGTGGAGCAGAGTGAGATAATTGCCTCCCAGGACATACATATAACATTCCCACTAATTCTCCCAGAACGATAGTAACCTTCTTCACAACTGGCATCACATTGTTGAATACAATTCAGTTTGTGATCTGTTTTAAGCTTCCAGATCCTTTTCAGCAGTGCTACTACCTAGCCCATTATTCTCCATTTTGTAGGTGCTCATTTGATTTTTTCCTTCCCAAGTATATTCATTTTTCTTTATTGAATTTTGTCTCACTGGTTTTAGGCCAAATGTTCCAATTTATCGAAGTTACTTTGAAATCAAAACCTGTCCTCCAAAATGCTTTCACCCTCTCCAAGCAAGGCTTCATCCCCAAATTTTATCAGCACACTCTCCACCCCATTATCCAAGTAATTTAACTGGACCCAGGACTGTACCCCACTAGATGCAGCTCCCAAGTTTGACAACAAAACATTGATAACTACTCTTTGAATATATTTCAATCAGTTTTGCACTCACCTTACAGTAACTTAATCTAGACCACAGTTCCCTAGTTTGCATATGACCATACAACTATATGAGGCCTACTGAAATGAAAATATATTGTCTATAGTTTCTTCCCAACCACTAATCCAGTAACTTTTCAACATGAGAATATTAGATTTATCAAGAACAAATCATGTCAAATCAATCTATACTGGCTATTCTTTATAACCCTGATCATTCAATAGTTCCCATCATTTTCCAGGCTAGGCTGATTGGTCTATAAGTCCAATTGGTCTATGAATCCAGAGTTCTCTTTCTTCCCATTTTTAAGAAGTACTATGTTTGTTCTTCTTTGTAATAAAGGAGCATAGGGTGAACCTCCTCTAGTATGAGATCTCCCTCTCTACACCCTAACAATATGTCTATACTATAAGTGGGAGTTGTAATTCCCAGCTCAGGTGAGCATACATATGCTAGCACCTGAAAATAGTGCGTATCAGAGCACAATCCCACCTGACCCCAAACAGATACTCAAGGCCATAATCTCACTGCTTTTTTTTAGTTCTGGCTTCATCTAGCATTGAAACAAAAATCTAACTAAGATGAGAATTTCACCTTCCAGCACATCAGGAGACACATCCTAAGGTAAATGGCTTCACCATGGAATTAGCTGAGGTGATCAATCCTCAGGTGATTAACTCAAGTATGCCTCACCACACTGCAAAGCTATACTCCAGTGTATCCACTCAACGCCATCGACACTGAGGCTATATACATTCTCATTCATATGAAGCACTAGGCATTGTACAATAAGAGCAGCTATGAATTTTTTTCCTGAAATTTGTGGGAAGGCATTGGAGGAATATGTATGGGAAGGAGACGGGCAGCTTTTGGTGGAGAAAAAAAAGGTTAAGAACTATTTAGAAAAGCTAGACATACACAAATCCATGGATCCAGATTTAATGTATCCAGGGATAATGAGGGAGTTCACAAATGTCATTGCAGAGTGTTTGGCCATAATGTTTGAAAATTTGTGGCGATCGGGAGAGGTCCTGGACGATTGGAAAAAGGCAAATGTAGTGCCCATCTTTAAAAAAGGGAAGAAGGACCATCCAGGAAACTATAAACCGGTCAGCCTTACCTCAGTCCCCAGAAAAATCATGGAGGGGATCCTCAAAGAATCCATTTTGAGGCACTTGAAAGAGGGGAAAGTGATTAGGAATAATCAACATGGATTCACCAAGGGCAAGTCATGCCCAGGGCCGGATTAAGGGGGGGGCTAGCCGGGCAGCTGCCCGGGGCGCCAACCTATGGGGGGTGCCTGATTGAAGTGGTAAGGCGCGCGCTGAGTGGAGGCCGCACGCCGCGCGCCCGGGCGCGCAGCTCCCCTTACCACTTCAATCAGGTGCCCCTCATAGGTTGGCGCCCGGGAGTGGGGCCGCGCATGCACCGCGCACCCAGGGACGCAGCACCCCTTACCATGTCAATCAGGCGCCGCGCGCCGAGGGGCGGGGCTGCACATGGCCGCGCACCCGCTGCCCGAGGCGCAAGTATGGCTCGGTCCAGCACTGGTCATGCCTAACCAACCTGATTAGCTTCTATGCTGAGGTAACTGGCTCTGTGGACATGGGGAAGTCGGTGGATGAGACATACCTTGACTTTAGCAAAGTTTTTGATATGGTCTCCCACAGTATTCTTGCCAGCAAGTTAAGAAAGTATGGATTGGATAAATGGATGGTAAGGTGGATAGAAAACTGGCTAGACTGTCGGGTCCAATGGATAGTGATTAAAGGCTTAATGACCTGGATCACGGGATGGATTGCACCCTCAGCAAGTTTGTGGATGATACTAAGCTAGGGGAAGAGGTAGATACATTGGAGAGTAGGGATAGGGTCCAGAGTGACCTACCCAAATTGGAGGATTGGGCCAAATGAAATCTGATGAGCTTCAACAAGGACAAGAGCAGAGTCCTGCACTTAGAACAGAAGAATCCCAAGCACTGCTAAAGGCTGGGGACCTACTGACTAAGTAGCAGTTCGGCAGAAAAGGACCTGGGGATTACAGTGGATGAGAAGCTGGAAGTCAACAGTGTGCCCTTGTAGCCAAGAAGGTGCATATTAGGGTGCATGAGGAGGAGCATTGCAGCAGATCTAGAGAAGTGATTATTCCCCTTTATTTGGCACTGGTGAGGCCATATCTGGAGTATTGTGTCTAGTTCTGGGACCCCCACTATAGAAAGGATGAGGACGCATTGGAGAGGATCTAGTGAAGGGCAACCAAAATGTTTTAGGGGTACATGACCTACCAGGAGAGGCTGAGGGATTTAGGCTTATTTAGTCTGCAGAAGAGAAGAGTGAAGGGGGATTAGATAGCAGCCTTCAACTTCCTGAAGGGAGGTTCCAAAGAGGATGGAGAGAGGCAGTTCTCAGTGGTGACAGATGGCAGAACAAGGAGCAATGGTCTCAAGTTACAGTGGGGAAGGTCTAGGTTGGATATTAGGAAAAACTATTTCACTAGGAGGGTGGTGAAGCACTGGAATGGCTTACCTAGGGAGGTGGTGGAATCTCCATCCCTAGAAGTTTTTACATCCCAGCTTGACAAAGCTCTGACTGGGATGATTTAGTTGGGGTTGGCCCTGCTTTGGGCAAGGGTTGAACTCAATGACCTCCCAAGGTCTCTTCCAGGCCTAGGATTCTATGAATATTAGGTGAATGCCCATTTAACGGCTGTCTGCATGCAATATACTCCTGTTTATCCAAAATGCAGGAGGAACACTAATTTTGTTCAGATAATCAGGAGGGCAACTTTTGGCTCCAAACTTCCCCACCCTTCTCCAGCACTTACCCTTGCAATAAAAAACAGCTGGATGGGTTAGAATCTTCACTGTTCTCACTATACATGTGCAGTAACATGAAGGCAGCAGATTCCCTGTCACCAAGGCTCCTCCTGTAGCTCAGAGCAAACACAAGCTCACACACTGGCTCAGTATACACCCCCCCCCTCCAGCACACACACATGGCTACCCTCAGGAAGGGTATGTCTACACTGCCACCCTAGTTCGAACTAGGGTGGCTAATGTAGGCATTCCAACTTGCAGATGAAGCCCGGGATTAAAATATCCCAGGCTTTATTTGCATGTTCCTGGGCGCCGCCATTTTTAAATGCCCCGTAGTTAGAACTCCCTGCCCACGGCTACACGCGGCACGGACTAGGTAGTTCGAATTAAAGCTCCTAATTTGAACTACCGTTACTCCTCATTGCAATGAGGTAGTTCTAGGAGTAATGGTAGTTCGAATTAGGAGCTTTAATTCGAACTACCTAGTCCGTGCCGCGTGTAGCCGCGGGCAGGGAGTTCGAACTACGGGGCATTTAAAAATGGCGGCACTAGGAACATGCAAATAAAGCCCGGATATTTAAATCCCGGGCTTCATTTGCAAGTTCGAATGCCTACATTAGCCACCCTAGTTCAAACTAGGGTGGCAGTGTAGACATACCCGAAGGGATTTAGCAGAGTCTAAAGAACCAAGCATATATGAATGGACCAAAGGAGTTACTGCTTAACATGGAAGATTTCAATGCTTACACAGGATCAAATCAATTGGGCTACAAGCGCACACTAGGATGATATGCACTCAGAAGGTACTGCACTGCTTGACAAGTGTTTAGGGAATCAGTAGGTAATTGCCAACATTTGGTTTAAGGAGAGAGAAAGTCATCTTAACACATACCAAAGTGGAGGATTAAGCACACAAATAGATTTTTTGTTAACCCAAATGAATGAGAGGAAGATGATTAAGAGCTGTATTCATGACTGGCAAATGGAGCCAGCCTGAGTTTTGCTGTAGCAATGCACACAACAGGATGTGGAGACTGGCTGGTGCAAATGGAAGACAAATTTAGGGAGATGGATGCAAGGTTTGAGCTACGAGATGCACAAATTGGAGCAGAGGAAAAGGAAAGGTATTTCTTTAAGAATATATTGAGCCATGAAGCGGAGATGCTATGTGGATGCACTGAGACTGTAGACCACAATCTTGTGAAAAACAGTGGTGGAATGAGCAGTAAGAAATAAGAGAAACCAGAAAGAGAATAGAAAATAAACCTTTGGAGTAAGTGGTTGCTTCCTCTTCCTGCTTCCCTATAGGCTCTGTAACAGTGGGAAACCTAGTTTTATATGAACTGTACGACGACTTGAATAACTGCCTTCAGCTTGTCTAAAAGAAAACATCTGAAATCATGCAGACAAGATGCAAAAGGAAGAAGATGGAATGAACATGCTATTCATAAAGTATATAGAGGACAGACTGCTTGTGATGGAAGACATAATACTGGTAGAGAGAATACAAGGGTCCACTTAATGAATAAAACCCTCCATGAGGTCAGCTACCATTGTGTGAACTGATAATTACGGATGACAGTGACCTCTGAGAAGTGTACATCAAGCTACACTGCTGAAAAGACACCTGGAAAAGCAGCAATTCTGGACAAACTCACAGTAAAAGTGATCAATTCCTTCAGAGATTGGTGTACACTGACTCACAGGGGACCTGTCTGCAGTTTGAAAGAAAAGCAATTCCCCAGAGAACAGAGACAGATAACACAAATATGCAAATAAAGGTGACACATATAATTATTAAAATCACCAAGGAATTAGGTGGCTGTCCCTTCTCCATGAAACTGTTAGAAGAATGCAGTCATCTGTGATTCAAAGAGGGGAGCCCATTTCAGGAAAGGAGCAATTTGGTTTTAGAAAAAGGAAAAGGAAGAAGATGTGGTACACTCCTCACTAGACAGCAGATGAAAAAGAAGTTGGGGGGAAATGTCAAGCACAGGTGAGCTTTTCCTTTGGAAAAATTCAAGGAAGTTCATAGGTGACTACAGATGCCTCTGCTACAGTTCTCTGAGGACTTTGCCCGGCTGTGATGGATTTACACGTGTGCTAAGTGTTGTGGCTGGAGAACAGACAAAGTGGTTACTGGTTTATTTTCTGTTTGCTTATTTTGGGCAAGGGAAATAGAGGCAGGAAAATCAGTAAAATGAGTGTGAGTCAGGCTCAAATAAAACTGGAACTTCACAGGGCCCAAGTGACAGAGAAGGAGGACAAACACAAAAGACAAATGGAGTTGCAGAGCTTTGAGATAGAAGCACGAGCTTCCAGGGGGGGGAAAACTTCTCACACTAGAGCCCTGACAGCCCAGAGGCTAGCCCTGGAATTGAAGGACAAGAACTGGAAACTCAGAAAGCTGCTCATGACAGTGCCCTGGGACTGAAGCAACTTGAAAAAGACAAAAGAATTGGAAGCCCAGGGTGAAGCTCATAAACATTGGACTGGAAGAGGACCAGCATAGGAGGCTCCACCTCTCCAAAAATCCAAAGTCTGATGGTCCAGCTTATGATGAGTCTGCAGACATCACTGAATATCACCTTTGAGGGACTGTGCACCATCCATTCAATTGCTGAGGATCAGAGATGACCAATCTAGTTGTAAAGTTGACTGGTAGATCCATGGATATATTCAATAAGATCCCTATTGCTGATGCCCCCTGAAACTTAAGGGATCTAAATTTTATCCTGTAAGAGAGAGGATGGGTTAAGTAATGTTGGCTTATGCAAATCAAATGAAAGATCTGCTAGATAAGTGAGTCAGAGGGAAAGGAATTACAAGCTTTGAAGGCATGTGGGATTTAGTTGATCAGGAACATGGTTAATATTAAGCAGCATTTGTGGGAGAAATAGTGAAATCAGTGGAAGCTCTTGCTGGCTATGCTGACTAGTTTGAGCAATCACAAGCATCTGGAAGGGGGAAGTCACAAGAAGACGGGTTTAAGTCTGTGGGGAGGCAAAGTCTCCACCTTACTCCTGGGAAGAAGGAGGTTGGATGGGAGGCTGGGCGTTCTTCCCACATTCACTGCCCTGTTACTCATCCCAAGTTTCCTGTACAGAGGGAGGAGCCCAAAAGGTATTATCATTGTAATAGATCCTGAGCATCTGAGGAACAAATGCCAAGTGCTGGAGAGAGGGGAATAAGCAGCAGGTTTCTCATGGAAATGCTGCTTTGCAGATGTGGCTACTTATCACATAGGATTTATAAATCTGGCTAACTCACATTGAGGCAGTAAACAAATGAAGTCTGTCAGTGTGAATGGCCAAGTCATCCCTGCTTGGAGGGATACTGGGGCAGACACTTCTGTAGTCCAGAGGAACTTGATTAATGAACAAGATATACCTCTTGGGAATTTGGCTGAATTAGAATTGGTCACAAGATCTTTGCATCTTTGGACGGGGTACAGTTTCAGACAGGGCAAAACCAAGCTGAGTTATTTGTTGCTGCTGTGTAACAGAATTTTGCACCATTTATTTTTGGAAATGTCCTTTTTGAGGTAGCTGAATCCATCCCAGGGATTGTTAGTAGCAATTTGGAATCAGGGGCTGTAAAGCAAGGTTCCCTGTAAGCTGTGCACCCCTGCGCAGCCCTTTTCTGAGCCCCATGCAGAGGTTCAGAGCTCCCTGTGCAGGCAGGGAGCACCAGCTGATCGGCTGGGGAAGGGGGGGACACTCACCTTCTTAGAGGAGCAGCAGCAGCTGCTGCTGCTGCCCGTTATAAATGGAGAAGCTGGCTCCAGCCTCTACTCCAGGGCTGGGCAAAAGATGATCTGTGGGCCAGATCCAGCCACGAGAGGTTCCGCTGGCTCCCTGCCCACCCCGCACCTGCTCAGCACTTAGGAAAGCCAGGTGCAGGGCCACGTGTGTGTTTCTGAATGCTGAGAGCCTGAGGGAAGGGGACAGGCTTCTTATGCAGTCCCATCCCCAGCAGCTCCCACTGGCCAATTTTGAACAACAGCAGCTACCTGTTTGCAGGACAGGCAGCATGTGAAGTGCCCTCCTTCCTCATCCGTTGGGCTCACAGCATTCAGTTCAGAGCAATAAACATGGCTCCTGCAGCTCCTCTGAGCACATACAGGAGCTGGAAGGCAGGGACCCTGGCTAAGGAACCTGCTGGGCTGCTGGCGTGGAGCCAGGTAAGGTCTCCCAGTCAGAGCTTCTCCCCGGCATCCCAGCCCCACCCTCCTCCACAACTCTCTTCCCCCTTCTGCTCTCCTACCCCATGTAACACAAACCTTCTGCTCCCCTGCTCCAGCCTCACAAATACCTTCCCAGACACTGCATCCCCTCCTACATCTGTCCTCAGGTCACAGCCCCCTCTCAGAGCTTGCACCCCAATCTGCTGTCCCTGGTCACAGCCCAAATCCCTGCACCCCTCCTGTACTTCTGCCCCAGGTCACAGTCCCCTCCCAGGCCCTGCACACCCTCCTCACCCCACGTTACAATCCCCTACTTCACCCAAAGTCCTTCCCAGATCCCACATGCCAATCCCTTACCCCAAGCTCCGTTCTGCATCCAACCTCCATCCCAGACCCCCCTCCCCACCTCCTCCATTAATATAATGCAAGAGTGTGGCCCTTGACCACTTACCAAATCCCCCAATCAAAAATTATTGCCCACCCTGTGTTAATGGCTTAAATGAATCTTTTTTTTTCTTACCTTAACAGAATTTTTTTGAGTGTTGCAGAGATTTAAAACTCTTATCTTAATGATTTTTTTAAAATCCTATGTTACTAATTAATACATATAAACTCTATTGCATTAAGGCCAGATCTTTGCTATCTGGTAGAGTACTGGCTCTTATGGGTCAGTAGTAGCAAGTACTAGGTGTGATGCTAGTTATTTTGTAGGATGAAAGCTTATTTGCAAGATCTTTGAAACATGCATCTCTCTGTTAGAAAGGATGATGATACATGTACTCCAAGGTCCCAGAAGGGTAGCCGTGTTAGCCTGTAACTAAAAAAACTTAAACAACAATGGTCCTGTAGCACCTTAGACACTAACAAAAATAATTAAATAGTATCATGAGCTTTTGTGGGCACAACCCACTTCTTCAGCCAAGGGTAGTGTTATTTTTCTTTGTATTTGATTTCATATTAAATAATCATAAACATTGCTCCTTGTTAATTATCCCTTGTTTTAATATATTTTCTTCCACACCTATGGACTATTTAAACATATATATTTAGATCTGCAGTTTTTGTTTGTTCTGGTGGGTGCACATCCAAATACTAGCTCAACATTGCTGTTGCACATAAGAAATTTCAACCCGCCCAAGGATGGAAAATCTTAGAGGGAATACTGCTGTAGAGGAAATAAGGGATTGCCTCTAATTCCTCACCAGGATTGCTGGGCAATTTGCAAGGAAGGGAAGGGATGGAAGAAGCCAGCCCTGTATTACTGCCTAGTGTCATGGTCTTTATCCAATTCTGTGAAATGCCTAGGAGGGTCAGAGTTTCAGGGGGAAGGTCCAACCCTGGGATGCACAGGGATATGTATGTCTGAGGAAGGCGTTCAAGAAAAGGCAGGAGTTCAAGAAACTATAGTGGGGACTGAGTTAGACAGAGGCCCGATAACTGAAGGTCTGCTCCATTCAAAAGGGGGAAAGGATACAGGGTTTACCAGGGAAGGGTCCGTCATGTCTGGGATCTGTGTGCCTACAACTAAACAGGTAACAGATAACCCGGAGGGGAGGTAGAGCAAGTTTGTCTCCCCTCCTCTGATGGAGGGGGAGGGGGAGGAAGGGTGCTGGGTCTGCATCTTTAATCCTATATGCCTACCTGTCATTCAAATTTCAAGGGGTAGTTGTGAGTCTGAGCTCCTGGAGGGAGTGACCCCAATATTAACCTCTTAAGAACGGAAACTCTGGTCCCTGTCAAAGCTAATGCCATCTCTTAGGGTATGTCTACACAGCAAAGTTATTTTGAAATAACAGCCGTTATTTCGAAATAACTATACTAGCGTCTACACAGCCAAATCACTATTTTGAAATTAATTTGAAATAGCGGAGCGCTTATTTCAAATTTGGTAAACCTCATTCCATGAGGAATAACACCAAATTCAAAATAGCTATTTTGAAATAAGTGCTGTGTAGACACTTATTTCGAAATAGGGGGCCTCCAGCCTTCCCAGGGAGCCCTGGTGGGCACTCCAGCCTCAACCAAGAACTCTCCTCTCCCTCCCCTTCCCCGGAGCCCTTAAAGGGGTTGACTCTGGCCACAGTGCCTTTGCCAGCTCCAAGCCTGCCGGCCCAGAGCCAGCAGTCACTGCCCCTGACCCAGTGGCCCCAAAACATGAGCCAGCAAGCCACTGGCAGCCAGCCCTCCACCGCTCCCCAGGAGCAGTCTGCCAGCTCCCAGGAGCCTGCCAGGGCCTGGAGAAGACAGGCGCCTTCCTGGTCCAGGGTGGAGATAATGGACCTTATTCAGGTTTGGGGGGGATGCCCCCACTGTCCATGATCTCCACACTAGATGGAGGAATGCTGCCGTCTATGGCAGGATAGCGGCCAGCCTGGCCACCAAAGGCCACATGTGAACCCAGGAGCAGGTCTGCATGAAAATCAAGTTGGTCCGGCGAGACCCGCAACCCTGAGCTTCCCTTCCCCCTTCTTCCCTTTGCTTCCCCTTGCTTCCCCCTTCTAGCTCAAAGTCCCCCTTCGAAATAACACTGTAGTGTAGATATACCCTTACAGATACTCTCTGGGCGGGGGAGGTACATTTCCCCTGGAAACCTTTTCCTTTCCAAAAGCAACAGAGAACTTGAACTGAAAGACTTTACTGAGGAAAAAGGAAAACCAGTAGCTAAATATACACTTTGGTACATGAAGGCGCTGGAAGGGGTTAATAAATACTTATGGCCCAAATGGTTTGAACAGAGGGCATGGTTTGAAAGCCATACTTGGAAACTTGGGGCTTTCTGTTCCTGGATACTGTCAATGGCCTTATAGCTGAGCCCACCCAGATCTGAGCTGGTTTAGCATCTGTGTTTCTCTCCTGAGGAGCTGTTACCTCAACTCTGTGCTTTGGCTGAGGGAGACCAAAGCTTCTGGCTCAGATAGGGTGGTGGGCACCCCAGAGCGCAGGTAGGCAGGCTCAGTACTATGACCAGCACCCCGACTGATGGTCCCAAGAGGACAAGAGGTCACAACAGTTGTGTGTGGACAGGAGCTAGGTTAGGGGGAACACCTGCATAAGGGTCTGAGTTAATTCCACAAAGAAGACAAGCTTTAATACAAAGTAATAGAGAGCTCATCACCTAATAAACCATCTTGTTAGCCTTTAAAGTGTTACATGACTGCTTTTTTTAAGCTTTAATACAGTTCAACTTGTGCAACTGGGATGAGGGGCAGCACGTTATAGGTTTGTGGGGTGCTAGCTTAATTATTTTGTACATTTCCATATTCTAATCTGAAAAATTCCAAAAGGGAAAAACCATTTCTCATCCAGAAATATATTTTTGAGCTCCTGTGATGGAACATTTATCTTCAGAGATGGTTCTGTAATGTCCAAACACCATGAAATCCAACCAAAGGAAAACAAGTCACCCAAACTCTTTCAGTGAACGAAAACTTAAGCAAGAGGCTCCATGTAGCATGTGAGTGGCATACCAGGTTCTCACAGTAAAATTGCCAGTGTAGTGACCATTTTCTGGACCTACAGCTGTCTATAGACATGGTTTGCAACTCTTTAAACCTATGATTAAATATCTGCTTTCTTAAAGCTATTACCATCTGGAAACATTTTTCTAATACTCTTAAATGCAATAAAAATCACTGTCTTCATACAAAATAAGATATATATAAAGACATTTTCAATCAATTTAATATCTGGCAGCACCACTTCAGAACCTGGCTATAACACAATGACTATACAGTGAGACTGGCATCGACGCCGATAGCTAAAACTGCCATAAATCAATACAAAATTTCCATTGGGCTTTATTAAGTTTTCAGAAATCTTCAAAGTTGGTGCACTTATTAAGCCTATGAATGTTAAAATTACAGTTTCTGCTACAATATTTGTGAAGCTCAGCATTTGGTTATCATAGCATGAAATGCAACTTCTGGGAACTATATTCATTTTTTAAATACACAAATTGGCAAAGCTTCTCAAAGCAAAGCTTTTGCCAATTATTACTCATGAAGTGATGACTAACTCTCCCTCAATGGATAACCTATGTGTTTAATAACAGTAGCAGGAATGTGTATTGAATGTGTATAAATGGGGTAGAGTAGTCTAAATTTTGAAAATTTGTGCGTGAAGTTTGTACTTACAGAACAGAAGTTAGTACCTAGATTGGCAATGCATTGCAAATTGCACTTCAAATGCACTTGAAAGCAGAGAGCATCACTGCATTCATTATCCACTTCACCTATACCCCTGGAGAGTGTCAATTTTATATACTTGAGGACTGATGGACTTTCACACCACCTTTGACTAGTTACAATTAACCCTATCCCTCTTTGTGCCTCCAACTGCTGCAGCCAGGAGACTATTGTTTGCATGTCCACTGGATAACAAAGTTAGTCTGTATAGGATAAACTTAAAAAAACAAAAAATGGTCTGGTAGCACTTTATAGACTAACAAAACATGTAGATGGTTTGAGTTTAGGATCACTGGAGTTTTGAGTTTAGGATGTGCAGACCCAAAACTCAAAACTCCAGTCATCTGAAGAAGTGGGCTGTGCCCACGAAAACTCATGATACCATCTACATGTTTTGTTAGTCTATAAAGTGCTACCAGTCCATTTTTTGTTTTTTAAGTTTAAATCTATTCTACTATAGCTTGCAGATTCTAAGACAGAATTTCAACTACCATGATATTCGTGCAAGTTTTTATTATTAATGTGTGCACATTCCCTAGCACAAGTTATAGTCTTCCTATCATATGTGTGTAATTGATTGATTTGAAAGGAATTATGGGCAGGAGCTGTAGGGAAACATTTCCTCAGCCTGTCTTTTCTACAAAGTGTTTCTTCCATGTAAAATGTCAGTATAAGAAGAAGCTTCAGGGGGTAGCCGAGTTAGTCTGTACAGAAAAAAACAACAAATGGTCTGGTAACACTTTATAGACTAACAAAACATGTAGATGGTATCATGAACTTTTGTGGGCACACCTTACTTCTTCAGATGACCGGAGTTTTGAGTTTAGGATGTGCAGACCCAAAATAAATAGGAGAGAAGGGGGGAGGGGGAAGAGGGAATCAAATGTTGAATGTTACCGAAAGAACTGTGTCTGGGTTTTTATATTTTTAAGTACAACTTTCCCATCTATAAACTTTTGAGCATTTCTTTTTACCCATATCCTTTCTTTAAACTGAAATGGCAAACATATAGTGCACCAAGATACTACCATACTGTAATCATTGCTACAGATAAACATTAGGGCTACGTCTACACTGCAGGCTTTTTGCGCAAGAACAGTTGTTCTTGCGCAAAAACTTGCAGAGTGTCTACATTGCACATGCATTCTTGCACAAGTAAATTTACAGTAAAGCATCAGAAAACAGGGCTTCTTGCGCAAGAATTATTCCTCTCCCCATGAGGAATAAGCCCTCTTGCGCAAGAGCTCTTTCACAAGAAGGCAGTGTGGACAAGTAACAGGGGTTTCTTGTGCAAGAAAGCCCTATGGCTAAAATGGCCATCAGAGCTTTCTTGCACAAGAGAGCATCCACACTGCCATGGGCGCTCTTGCGCAAAAGCACATCTCTTGCGCAAAAGCACATGGAAGTGCAGACACACTCTTGTGCAAGACCTTTTGCGCAAGAAGCCTGCAGTGTAGACGTAGCCTAGGAGTAGATCTCATCAATGGTCCTTTCAGTGCAGTATCCTGTCTCCAACAGTGGCGACAGTACTAGCTGTTTTGAAGGGAAAACGCTGTTGAATGCAAACACATAAGATAACCCCCCTCCAAAAATTTCCTTCTAACACTTAGTAGTCTAAAGTTCACTCATGCCCCAAAGCTAGAGGTTTAATATCCCTTCCAAAATTATTAAATATTTACCTTTGTAACTCTGGTCATTCTCACTGACTGACATACTTTTATTAATCCTGCTCAAATCTTGGCCTCAGTGATACCCTGAAGCAGTGAGTTCCACAAACTAATTTTATGGAGTTAAAAAAATCTAAATTGCTTTCTTTCAGTAAGAATGAATAGCCAATTGCTCCTTATTATAAGAAAGGATGAGTTGAAGGACTCAGCCCATCCTATCTCTTATTATATACAACTTCAACATGCAGCTAAATCATATCTAAAATAAACAGTTCTAATCTTTTCAATCTTTATTCATATGGAATTTTTTCCATTTCTCTAACCTTTCTCATGACCCATCTCTGAAATTTATCTATAAAATAGAAGTGTATAGAGTTTAATTGAAATAAATACTCAGACTGTAATTAGAAAAGATTGTTTTTAATTTGGATTACAGTTACTTGTACAGCAATTTAACATAATTACTTATAATTAAAATTATTCTCCCTGAGGAAAATAAAATTGTTTTAGTTTTTCCTTTATATGCTAAATTTAGATATAAACTCAGTGGATTACTCATTGTTTACTATAATTATTGCAGTTCTTCAATAACAACTTTAATTTTAATGTTCACAATTATTTTAAAGTTTTAGAATTTTCAAATCAAATAATAGTTTCTGATGAAGAAAGTGAAAATCTTTCCAACTCCCAGCCCCTTTCTACATGACTCATAACTCATACATTTACATTACTGTGAAGGTATGTGTAGGAGTGAAAGCACTTATGTATTATCAAGAAATCTGACATTTTAATCCCAAGATGATACTTCTTATAGAAAAAAATAAAACAGTTCCCATTGTTTTATGTACATGCTAAATGTAGCCTATTCTACTACTCAAACCAAAAAAGTTACACTTAATATTTTAAAATGTATTTTTAAAACTATACTTATCACTCAGCTTTAAAACAGCAGTGAAGTTCCTTGGGGTTTCCAATGTCCAGAACTCAAAACTGGAGTGGAAAATCTTACTGTGTACTTCCTTCTCCATCGTGGGCATCAGCCAGCCTTTACATTCTCCCCCACGATGGTTATATGCAGGGACCCTTTCAATCAGAGTAAGCGGTAATTAGCCTCACCTTGTAGTTATGGAACCTCTCCTTCCATTTCTCTCTTCCTCTATCATTTTTTTTAATTCAGTCTAATTTTTATCTTCACATCTTCTCTTCTTATCCATCATTCCACTGACTTCCCTATTCCCCCATGTTTTCTTGACACCACTACTTTCTCCCCACTGCTGAATGCAGGCTGACAGAGCAAATGACATTTAGATACAACAGAGGAAGAGTGCTATGTAATATTGCTAATTAAAAACAGAAAATTAGAAGTAAGCTATTTTTGGAAAAAAAAATCAGATTTCCTTCTTTCAGTAAGAATATGGGTTAGGCCTGTAATGGAAAAAGCTATCTCACCAATTTGTTTATTAGACTGTCTAAAATAGCTAAAGATTAAAGGGCTAATTAATTCTGCTTCTCTACTTTCTAACACAGGACATTGCTTTCCAAGTTGCTTAACACTGAAAAAATTGTAGTCTGTCCTTGAACATGGAGCATTTCTGAATCATTTTCAATGGGACAATATCTTAATGAAATCTTGTATGGTGAGCCAGATGTGGCCCACTACACAAACAGATGCACATCTACCTAAAGCAGTAAATAGTGCACAGAAGTTGGGAATAAAGTCTACTTCAGCATCAATTACAGGAGTATAAACAAACTGTGACACATTCAAATGTGGATGCCCAGAGCTGAACTCACTGTACAGAAATGGTAAAACAATAAAGAGATTAGTTCCATTCTTGACATTTTTTCTACAGGGGTTATGAAAAACACTACAGCAATGAAGTGAGAGTCTGTAAGGAAGCTAATGTAAGGAAGAAAATTCAGCTTTTAACATGTGGTTCTAATTAGAACTTTGTGTCTAAGGGAAAAAAACCTTGAAATGAACAAAATTCCAAAGTTTATCATGTGGGTCAGATAAAATCTGAAGGATCAGGAACATTTCCAGTGTTCACCCAGACTTCTGGAATTCTTGGTTTGGATCAGTTCAGAAGTTCCACAACAACTACCTCCCTTGATATTTGGAGATTTCTGTACCCACTCTTAGCCCAAACTGGAAAGCACTGAAATTAAACAACTTTAACTTTTGAAGAGATACAGACAAAATTCTCACTTAACAAAATGTGTGCTATGATCGGTGTCTTTAATGTAACCTGTTCACCAGTCTCTAGTATATCTTCTTCACTAGACTTTAAAATATTTCCAATTAGAGTCATATCTGTGCAGACTGGTGGCAAATTTTTATAACTGGTAGCAATGTAGAGCCAATATATATGCAGATGATGAAGCTACATTTTAGCTACATTTGCTTTATGAAACAAATTAAAATATCATAAATATTCCAGTCTAAAAATTAATTGTGAAATACGTTGTATGAAGCAGAACCCATTGTTATGCACTAAAAAGTAGCATTCATTTTTATAGAATCAGATTATTTTGCTTTAAAGAGACCTCAGGAGGTCCGGTCTACCTCCTTGCTCAATGAAGAAGTGGGTGACAGGGGATGGATCACATGAGGATTACCTGTTGGGGCCCCTGGCATTGGCCACCCGTTGGGGCACCTGGCATTGGCCACTGTCGGCAGACAGGATAGTGGGCTAGATGGACCTTTGGTCTGACCCAGTATGGCCGTTCTTATATTCTTATTAATACAGCTTTTTGGTCTAATATAGTTTTTTAAGGCTGGTCTAGGCTTAAACAGTAGATAAAAGAGTCAATGACATTGAGGAGGCTGACAAATCATAGAATCACAGGTTTGGAAGAGCCCTCAGGAAGTCATCAAGTCCAACCCCCTGCTAAAAGTAGGACCAATCCCAACTAAATCATCTCAGCCAGGGATTTGTCAAGCCAGGACTCAAAAACCTCTAGGGATGGAAATTTCAGCACCTCTCTAGATAACCCATTCCAGTGCTTCATTACCCGCCTAGGGAAATATTTTTTTCCTAATATCCAACCTAGATTTCCCCCACTGAAACTTGAGACCATTGCTCTTCATTCTGCCATCTATCACCACTGAGAACAGCCTCTCTCCATCCTCTTTGGAACCCCTCTTCAGGAAGTTGAAGGCTGCTATCAAATCCACCCCCCTTCTTTTCTGTAAACTAAATAAGCCCAAATCCCTCAGCCTCTCATATATCAGTATTTTTTTTACTGTTTTGACCATTGCAATGGACATTCACCTTCACTGTAAAATAAACCATTTATTAACAAGTTACTGCTAATTCAAAACCCATCAGTGTGGAAAGATTTAGAAAAAGTGGATAAAAAATAAGACTGATGGTGGGAAGACATTGCAGTGGTTTAACAAGAGATCTGAACTCTACAGATGGAGGGTGTGCTTTAGGGTGGTAGGAGTATAAGTAAAGTTAAGAAAGCAACAATTAAAGCAAACCACTGTAAAGTGATAAGCAGTAGGCTGTGGAATAGGGTCCCAAGAGAAATGGAGGAAATGCCATCATTCGAAACACTAACTAAAAATTTCAAGGGAGGGATTCTGTATTGTCAGGAAGATACACTGAATAGCCTTAGATATCTTTTTAAATGATTCACAAAGAATTCATCACAGCTATAGTTCTGATCCCTAGGCATTTTGTTACTATTATTCTGACATTAAGTACAAGCCATTTATTTCCCCTCATTACTTTCTATCTCCTAATTACATTTTAATTCATGACAGAATTTGACCTTTCATCCCAGGTTACTATGTTTCCTTCAGAACACGTGGATCTTGATCCAAAAAGGCTTTTTTTTAAATCTTAATTATATCCATTGGTTCCTCTTTCTACTGCATGTTTATTAGGTGTTTCCAATGTAGTCAAAAGGAGTCAGAAAGAGCCTGCTGGTCTGTGCATTTTTTATCCTCTTCCTCCTCCTTTATGGCTTGGGACTAGGAGTGTTTCACCTCTACGCCAGGGCTGTGTCTACATTGGCACCCTTTTTCGGAAAAGGGATGCTAATGAGACCAGTCGCAAATCCGGGGATTTAAATATCCCCAGCGGTATTTGCATTACATAACTGCGCTTTTTTCCGGCTCGGGCTTTGCCGGCAAAGCGCCAGTCTAGACGGAGATCTTGCAGAAAATAAACCCTTTTCCGCAAGATCTCTTATGCCTACTTGAAGTGACTTGAAGTGACTTGAAGTAGGCATAAGAGATCTTGCGGAAAAGGGCTTATTTTCCGCAAGATCCTCGTTTAGACTGGCGCTTTTTGCCGGCAAAGCCCTGAGCCGAAAAAAGCGCAGTTATGTAAATGCAAATACCGCGGGGGATATTTAAATCCCCCGCAGATTTGCAATTGCGACTGGTCTCATTAGCATCCCTTTTCCGAAAAAGGGTGCCAATGTAGACACAGCCCAGGAGTCCAAACTGGTGATGATTTTGACTTAGGCTACGTCTACACTACGGGGTTTTTCTGGGATACCGGAGATATCCCGGAAAAACTCCACTGTGTCCAGGGAACGCGTCTTCTCTTCCGCTTTTTTTTTTTTTTTTTTTGCGGAAGAGCAGACACGCTCTTTTGGAAGCCCTGTCTTCCTCCTTCCATGAGGAAGAAGGGTTCTTCTGAAAGAGGAGGCTTTTCCGAAAATACTATCGGAACCTTTTCCGATACATCAGTGTAGTCTAGATATAGCCTTAGACACACACAGCCTTTAGATTACACCAAAAGATCCCTGCCACAACCAACACTTTTGTTAGCAGTTTCAGCACCAGATCTAAAGACTTAATGAAGCACGGTGAGCATTGGGTCTCATTCTGTCTCAATTTAGCATCTCTCCCAAATATTCAAGTCACTGTTTGTAGCTGTATTTTCACTGTAATTCTTCCCTCTGTAATTTCCCCTACAGTAGGTGTAAGGTTCACTAAATCTGGAATATTCATGAGAGTGTGGGTAGGTGTCTACGCACAGTTCCTTCTGTGGTCCTACAGAGCAGAAGTTCTTTCCCTGTAACACTTACAGCAGCACACAACTGGCTTTGAATGATTGTTTACCTGATATACTGTACTACAAATGCAGCTCTAGGAAACAGACTGCTGTGCAGGCCAATCCTGCTGATGTGGAAATACTGCAGGATCATCCCGCTCACTTGAGCTGGAGAGAAGTGGCAGGATAAAATCAAATTTAATTTCTTTGGTTCCTCATCAAATAAAAATCTGAGCTAAATTAGCCTGAAGCTGTGCCCAGTACTTTTCTCTGTGTGTTTACTCCTTATCTGTCATGCTGCAGCTTAACAAAGGTTTGTTCTAAATGTCAATACAAGGTATACAGTGCAAAGGATAGTTTCAGGATCTTTTCCTCACTCCACTCCAGCACAGCATTACTTATAACCTGCTATGTTATGCAAATATTATCTCTCACTGAGGCTTATCAAAACAATTTCATGAGAACAGTTTTCCATAGGAAAATTACTTGCTTAAACAATTTTTTTCATGAATCATATCAGCTTTGACTAATACCTGTTTGGAAAATAGTTGGAGAAAAAATTAAAAATGCTAAAAGGATCCTTTCCAACATTTTCAGAATAAAACATTTCCTTTTTTGTTTCAAAATATACTTTAGTTCACATGAAATAAAAATGCTTCAGCTGATGTCTCCCATGGCTTTTTTAGTACTTTAATGAAAAAAAATATTTAATTTCTTTTTTGGTGTGGCTTTTCATTCCTATTCAAGATGAACTTTTCTTTGAAATACCAAGTTTTCTCATGGCATGGAAAAAACCTTTTCCAGCTATCTCTACCCCGAACAATAGAGGTTAAAGCTTGTTGCTTTATGAAAGAATCCTTAACATTCAAGGTTTGTGTATTTTTCCACTTGTATTAACTTCCACATGAAAGTAATTAGAAACAAAGTCACTGCAATTTTTTTCATTTCAGATTTTTAGTAAAGATAGAAACATTAATCATATCAATAGCTAAGGTATGTTTTATTTTTCTTAGTATACTGATTTATTAGAAAAGAGGGTGATAGGCTAATTTTGTCTGCTGTGATACAGCAGAAGAGCAAATAAATTGTAGGTTGTGTTTTAGTCCAGCTATTTTCTATAGAAGTCTTCTCACCTGGAAATAATTTGGGCATTTAACTTGTACAGCATTGCAGTTTACTATAAATGATCTGAATAATGTCAAGAAAAAAAAACCCACAGCTGCAAGCACCTATTAAACAGTAAATAAAAACTACATTTCTCATATATTTTAATCTGTTCATTCTCAAGCATTATTATTTATAAAAGAAGGCCAGAAAAAGTACATGCTTTGAGCAATTTCTAAGTAAACAAAGTAAAAACTCTAGTTTCATAAGCATTTTCGTCTTTCAAATGTACTTTATCTAATTTCTATTTATGAACAAAATTTAACCTATTTAACCTAACCTAACCTAACATAGCCTAAGCATTTTTAATTGATAAAGTGAGTTTTCAAGTTAAAATACCAGAAGACTCATAGACATGTACTTACACTTCTGTTTAAATTGATTTTCTTTTAATCAAACCATCTGCATAACTGAAAACTTGACTTTTCAGTCCCAGGAAAGAGACAACATTTTAAATTGAAGCCTAAATTTGGAAGGGAGAGCTATATAAATGGAAATAGTAAAGAATAAAGAATCATAAACAGAAAATTAAAATATGAATAAGAACATAAGAAAGGCCACACTGGGTCAGACCAAAGGTCCATCCATAGCAGTATCCTGTCTGCCAACAGTGACCAATACTAGATGCCCTGGAGGGAGGGAACACAACAGGTAATCATCACGTTATCCCTATAACGTGGGGTTCGCTGAAAAAGCCACGTCTAAACTACTTTCACTTTCGAAAGTGCCGCTTTCAAAAGTGAGATCAGAAGAAGATATGAAAATTCCTGTGGAATTTGCATATCATCTTTTGACACTTTAGTGTAGTCTAGATAAGCCCCAAGATCGCTCTCTTGAGTAGCTGTAGCTAAATTAGTCCCCATTATATTCTATGTATAGTTGGGATTACTTTTTCCAACGTGCATTACTTTACTCTGGGTCTCTGGGTTAGGTTAAAAGGGGTAAAAAACAAGAGTGATGTCATGCTAGTGGCCTACTACAGACTACCTACCTAGGTAAAAGAGGTAGATGAGGCTTTTTTTAAACAACCAACAAAATCATCCAAAGCACAGGATTTGGTAGTGATGGGGGACTTCAACTATCCACACATATGTTGGGAAACTAACACAGAGGGACACAAACTATCCAATAAGTTCTTGGACTGCATTGAAGACAATTTTTTTATTTCAAAAGGTTGAAAAAGCTACGAGGGGGAAAGCTGTTCTACATTTCATTTTAACAAATAGGGAGGAACTGGTTCAGAATTTGAAAGTGGAAAGCAACTTGGGTGAAAGTGATCATGAAATCATAAAGTTCATGATTCTAAGGCATGGTAGGAGGGAGAACAACAAAATAGAGACAATGGATTTCAGGAAGGCAGATTTTGGTAAACTCAGAGAGCTGGTAGCTAAGGTCCCATGGGAAGCAAGACTAAGGGGAAAAACAACTGAAGAGAGTTAGCAGTTTTTCAAATGGACATTATTTAGCTTGCCCAAAAGCAAGCTATTCTGCTGTGTAGAACAGATAGAAAGTATGGCAAAAGACCACTTTGGCTTAACCAAGAGATCTTACATGATCTAAAAATAAAAAAGTAGTCATATAAAAAGTGGAAACTAGGACAAATTACGAAGGATGAATATAAGCAAACAATACAGGTATGCAGGGCAAAGGCACAAAATGAGCTCAAATTAGCTAGACATAAAGGCTACGTCTAGACTGCATCCCTTTTCCGTAAAAGGGATGCAAATTAGACGTATCGCAATTGCAAATGAAGCGGGGATTTAAATCCCCCACTTCATTGCATAAACATGCCGCTTTTTCCGGCTCGAGCTTTGACGGAAAAAGCGCCAGTCTAGACGCGGATCTTGCGGAAAATAAAGCCTTTTCTGAAAGATCCCTTATTCCTTCTTTTAATAAGCGTCTAGACTGGCACTTTTTTCCGTCAAAGCTCCGAGCCGGAAAAAAGCGGCAGCCATGTTTATGCAAATGAAGCGGGGGGGATTTAAATCCCCGCTTCATTTGCAATTGCGATACATCTAATTTGCATCCCTTTTATGGAAAAGGGATGCAGTCTAGACGTAGCCATAGGGAAACAAGAACATTTTCTATACATATATTAGAAGCAAGAGGAAGACCAAGGACAGGGTAGGCCCATTGCTCAGTGAGGAGGGAGAAACAGTAATAGGAAACTTGGAAATGGCAGAGGTGATTAATTACTTCTTTGTTTCGATCTTCACTGAGAAGTCTGGTTATGAAAGAATGCCTAACATAGCAAATGCTAGTGGAAATGGCATAGATTTAGAAAATAAAATTTAAAAAGAACAAGCTAAAAATCACTTAGAAAAGTTGGATGTCTGCAAATCACCAGGGCCTGATGAAATGCATCCTAGAATACTCAAGGAGCTGATAGAGGAGGTATCTGAGCCTTTAGCTATCATCTTTGAAAAATCAAGGGAGACAGGAGAGATTTCAGAAGACTGGAAAAGAGCAAATATAATGCCCAACTATAGAAAGAACAACCCAGGAAACTACAGGATAAGACAAGTCAGTTTAACTTCTGTGCCAGGAAAGATAATGGAGCAAGTAATTAAGGAATTCATCTGCAAACACCTGGAAGATAATAAGGTGATAGGTAACAGCCAGCATGGATTTCTAATGAACAAATCGTGTCAAACCAATCTGATAGCTTTCTTTGCTAGAATAACAAGTCTTGCGGATAAGGGAGACTTTAGTAAGGCATTTGATACAGTCTCACATGATCTTCTTATCAATAAACTAGGCAAATACAACTTAGATGGGGCTACAATAAGGTGGGTGCATAACTGGCTGGATAACCATTCTCAGAGAGTAGTTATTAACGGTTCACAATCCTGCTGGAAGGGCATAAAAAGTAGGATTCCACAGGGATCTGTTTTGGGACCGGTTCTGTTCAATATCTTCAACAATTTAGATACTGGCATAGAGAGTATGCTTATTAAGTTTGCAGATGATATGAAGCTGGGAGGGGTTGCAACTGCTTTGGAGGATAGGGTCATAATTCAAAATGATCTGGACAAACTGGAGAAATGATCTGAGGTAAATAGGATGAAGTTTAATAAGGACAAATGCATAGTGCTCCACCTTTAGGAAGGAACAATCAGTTTCACATATGCAGAATGGGAAGCAACTATCTAGGAAGGAGTACTACAGGAAGGGAACTAGGGGTCATAGTGGACCACAAGCTAAATATGAGCCAACACTGTCATGCTGTTGCAAAAAAACCAAACATGATTCTGGTATGTATTAACAGGAATGTTGTGAGCAAGACATGAGAAATCATTCTTCCACTCTACTCTGTGCTAATTAGGTCTCAGTTGGAGTATTGTGTCCAGTTCTGGGCACCACATTTCAAGAAAGATCTGGAAAAATTGGAGAAGGTCCAGAGAAGAGCAACAAGAATTATTAAAGGTCTAGAGAACATGACCTATGAAAGAAGACTGAAAGAATTGGGCTTGTTTTGTTTGGAAAGGAGAAGACTGAGAGGGGACATGATAGCGGTCTTCAGGTATCTAAAAGGGTGTCACAAGGAGGAGGGAGAAAATTTGTTCTCCTTGGCCTCTGAGGATAGGACAAGAAGCAATGGGCTTAAACTGCAGCAAGGGAGGTTCAAGTTGGACATTAGGAAAAACTTCCTAACTGTCAGGGTGGTTAAACACTGGAATAAGTTGCCTAGGGAAGTTGTGGAATCTCCATCTCTGGAAATATTTAAGAGCAGGTTAGACAGACATCTATAAGGGATGGTCTAGACGGTGTTTGGTCCTCCTGTAAGGGAAAGGGACTAGGCTCAAGGACCTCTCAAGGTCCCTTCCAGTTCTAATACTTTATGATTCTATGATTTATCAACATTAAATTTCATTTGCCATTTTGTTGCCCAATCACTTTGTTGGTGAGATAAGAACTTAAGAACGGCCATACTGGGTCAGACCAATGGTCTATCTAGCCCAGTATCTTGTCTTGCCATCAGTGGCCATTACCAGATGCCCCAGAGGGAGGGAACACAACAGGTAATCATCACGTGATCCCTATCCTGTCATCCATATCCAGACAAACAGAGGCTAGGGACACCACTCCTACCCATCCTGGCTAATAGCCACAGATGGACCTAATCTCCATGAATTTATCTAGCTCTTTTTTGAACCCCGTTAAAGTCCAAGCCTTCACCACATCCTCTGGCAACGAGTTCCAGAGACTGACTGTGTGCAGAGTGAAGAAAAAAATCCTTTTGTTTGTTTTAACCCTGCTGCCTATTAATTTCATTTGGTGACCTCTAGTTCTTATATTGTGGGAATAAGTAAATAACTTTTCCTTATTCACTTTTTCCACACCAGTCATGATTTTATAGACCTCTATCATATCCCCCCTTAGTCTCCTCTTTTCCAAGGTGAAAAGTCCAAGTCTTTTTAATCTCTCTTATATGGGACCTGTTCCTGACCCCTAGGCTACATCTACATGGCGCATTCTTGTGCAAGAAAATATGCAAATGAGCTGCCATTTTTGCACTAGGGGCTTTTGCACCAGAAAGAGCAGTCTACATGTCTCCTTCTTGCGCAAAACCCCCCTCTTGCGCAAGAGCCATTCTGCCTGAAAATAAGCAGCAGAATAGCTCTTGAGCAACAGGGGGGTTTTGCGCAAGGAGCAGTGTAGACTGCTCCTTCTTGCGCAAAATGGCGGCTCATTAGGTATGCAAATGAGGGTTGGCGATATTATTCCCCACACCTCATTTGCATATCTTCTTGCACAAGAATGCACAAAATAGACATAGCCCTAATCTTTTTTAAGCTCTTCACAGTCTGCTTTCGTTTTAACTAACGTGAGCAATTCGGTATCATCTGTAAATTTTGCCACCTCAATGTTTACCCCTTTCTCTCGATCATTTATATATAAGTTGAATAGGATTGGTCCAAGTACAGCTCCTTGGAGGACCCCACTAGTTACCTCTGTCCACTCGGAAAACTTACTATTTATTCCTACCCTTTGTTTCCGGTCTTTTAACCAGTCCATGAAAGGACCTTCCGTCTTATCCTATGATAACTTATTTTACTTAAGAGCCTTTGGTGAGTGACCTTGTCAAAGGCTTTCTGGAAATCTAAGTATACTATATCCACTGGATCCCCTTTGTCCACATGTTTGTTGACCCCCTCAAAGAACTCTAGTGGATTAGTAAGCCATGATTTCCCTTTACAGAAACCATGTTGACTTTCCCCCAACACATTATGTTCATCCATGTGTAGGACAATTTTATTCTTTACTATAGCACCAACTAATTTACCCGGTACTGACGTTAGACTTACTGGTCTGTAATCGCAAGGATCACCTCTAGAACCCTTTTTAAATAATGGTGTCATGTTAGCTGTCTTCCAGTCATTAGGTGTGGAAGCTCATTTAATAGTTCCGCAATTTCCCATTTGAGTTTTTTCAGAACTCTTGGGTGAATGCTATCTGGTCCCGGTGACTTGTTACTGTTAAGTTTATCAATTTGTTCCAAAACCTCCTTTAATGATACCTCAATCTGGCACAATTGCTCAGATTTTTTGCCTAAAAAGAATGGCTCAGGTTTGGGAATCTCCCCAATATCCTCAGCCGTGAAGACTAAAACAAAGAATTAATTTAGCTTCTCAAAATTGGCCTTATCATCTTTGAGTGCTCCTTTAGCATTTTGATCGCCCAAGGGACCCACTGTTTGTTTAGCCAGCTTCTTGCTTCTGATGTACTTAAAAAATGTTTTGCTATTACTTTTTGAGTTTTTGGCTAGCTGTTCTTCAAACTCCTTTTTGGCTTTTCTTATTATATTTTTACATTTAATTTGACAAAGTTCATCCTCCTTTCTATTTTCCTCACGAGGATTTGACTTCTGCTTTTTAAAAGATGTCTTTTTTATCTGTCACTGCTTCTTTTACTTGGTTGTTAAGCCACAATGGCACTTTTTTGGTTCTCTTACTGTGTTTTTTAATTTGGGGTATACATTTAAGTTGAGCCTCCATTATGGTGTCTTTGAAAGTTTCCATGTAGCTTGCAGACATTTTACTTTTGTCACTGTACCTTTTAATTTCTGTTTAACTAACTTCCTCATTTTTGTGTAGTTCCCCTTTCTGAAATTAAATGCCACAGTGTTGGGCTGCTGAGGTGTTTTTCCCATCATGGGGATGTTAAATTTTATTACATTATGCTCACTATTTCCAAGCAGTCCAGTCATATTTACCTCTTGAACCAGATCCTGCGCTCCACTTAGGACTAAATCAAGAATAGCCTCTCCCCTTGTGGGTTCCAAAACCAGCTTCTCCAAGAAGCAGTCATTTAAGGTATCAAGAAATTTATCTCTGCATCCCGTCCTGAGATGACATGTACCCAGTCAATATGGGGATTGCTGAAATCCCCAACTATTATTGAATTTTTCATTTTGATAGCCTCTCTAATCTCCTTTAGTATTTCATAGACACTATCGCTGTCCTGAACAGGTGGTCGATAATAATATATCCCTACTTCTATATTCTTATTATTGGAGCATGGAATTACTGTCCATAGAGATTCTATAGAACATTTTGGCCCATGTAAGATTTTTAGTTCATCTGATTCTACATTATCTTTCACGTATAGTGCCACTCCCCCACCAGCACAACCTGTTCTGTCCTTCTGATATACTTTGTACTCTGGTATGACTGTGTCCCATTCATTGTCCTCCTTCCACCAAGTTTCCGTTATGCCTATTATATAAATATCCTCCTTTATAATTGGGCCCTCTAGTTCATCCATTTTATTATATCAACTTCTAGCATTTGTGCATAAGCACTTTAAAATTTATCACTATTTATCTGTCTGCCATTTGCTGATATGTTAGAATCTTTTTCATTTGATTTTGTCTCATCTGATCTGACCCATACTTCTATCCTCTTCTCCTCACTAGAACATAGAGAATCTCTATTAACAGACCTTCCCCTAAGAGATGTCTCTGTCGCATCCATGTGCTCCTCTGCACCCATCGGTTTTCCTCCAGCCGTTAGTTTAAACGCTGCTCTACAACCTGTTGAATGTTAAGTGCCTGCAGTCTGGTTCCATTTTGGTTTAGGTGGAGTCCATCCTTCCTATATAGGCTCCCCCTTTCCTAAAAGTTTCCCCAGTTCCTAATAAATCTAAACCCCTCCTCTCTACATCATCATCTCATCCACACATTGAGACTGAAGCTCTGCCTGCCTAACTGGCCCTGCGTGTGCAACTGGAAGCATTTCAGAGAACACTACTATGGAGGTCCTGGATTTCAATCTCTTTCCTAGCAGCCTAAATTTGGCCTCCAGAACCTCTCTCCTACCTTTCCCTATGTCATTGGTACCTACATGTACCCCAACCACCAGCTTCTCCTCAGCACTACACATAAGTCTATCTAGATGTCTCAAGAGTTCCGCATCCTTCACACCAGGCAGGCAAATCACTATACGGTTCTCGCAGTCATCAGAAACCCAGCTATCTGTTTCTTATGATCAAATCCCCCATTACTAACACCTACCTTTTCCTAACTACTGGAGTTCCCTTCCCTGGAGATGTATCCTCAGTGCAAGAAGATACCATAACATCCTCTGGAAGGAGGGTCCCAACTATGGGATCATTTCCCTCTGCTCCAATTGACTATTCCCCTTCCCTGAGCCTTTCATCCTCTTTAACAGCACAGGGGCTGTCTGACTGGAGGTGGGACAGTTCTACAGTGACCCAGAAAGCCTTATCTGCGTACCTCTTGGCCTTCCTTAGCTCCTCCAATTCAGCCTCCAAAGCCCGTACATGGTACCTGAGGGCCAGGAGCTCTTTGCACTGTATGCACACATATGCCACCTGTCCATAGGGCAGGTAATCACACATGATACATTGGGTGCAATAAACAGGACACACATGATACATTGGGTCAGATCTGCTACTGGACTTCTGCCTGCCTTCTCTCCTGAACCTAATTAGGTTATTGATAGGGTTTTTATTTAAATTGGATAGTTTTGGTTTTAGTTTAGTTTAAAAGTTTTAAAGAATGGCAAATGTACCTCACCCCCTTCCAACTCCCCTTCCAAACTTCCTCACGAAACTCCCTGTTAGCTGCCCCTGTTCGCAAAGCTCCCTGGTTGCTTACTCACAGGCTTTATAGTTTATTAGTTTCAGCTAATTTGCCTGGTACTGACATTAGAATTACTTGTCTCTAATTGCTAGGATCACTTCTAGAGCTCTTTTTAAATATTGGTGTCACATTAGCTGTCTTCCAGTCATGAATGTCTATGTCCTTTTATCATTAACACAAATAAGATACTCTACCTATTGCACTTAGAGTTCAGTTGAAAAGCAATACACTAGCTTCATCAGTCATGGATTTCAATTTAGTTTAGAGTCCCCAATTTGCTTCATGCAGAAACATCTTAGAAATAGTAGGCAAAGTCCCTCCATATACCAAGCCTCAATAGCAACAGAAATGTTGTTAAAAATAGCACTGGTTGGATCTTCTTTGAGATAGTTGATGTGGCATACGTGCTAATAACTTTATCTCCATTAAAAGTACTAGATCAGAATATTAAGAGAGCACTGACCTGAAGTGCAAATCTGTGGTGCACACAGAGGTGAAAGCAAGGAGGTGCACCCCAGTGTGCTGCTCCAGTAAGAGTGAGCAGGGACGCTCTGCTGCAGGAGGAGGGGTACGCTTCCAGCCAAGCTCCTGGGACTCTCCTATTGGTTGGCACACTCAGCAGCAGGCAGGGGAAAGGTGCTGGCTTGGGGCTCACCCCTCACCAGTCTGGGATTTCCTGAGCCCCAAACCCCGCCCCCTTGGGTGCCCTTTAAGGAGGACGGGGGGGTGAAGCCCCCCCCATTCCTACCAGTGCTATTTGATGTTTGTTGTTCCCCTTCCATTACTGCCAGGGAGCAAGGGAAAAGTACACAGCTTGCCTGCCTTCCGTTCCCTCCTGGCTGCCAAAGGGAGGGGACAGAGGAGTGAATGACCCATGCTGCGTGCTTTTCTCTCGCTTCAACTCCTCCCTGGGCCCCCTGTACTCCCCAATACAAACACCAGACCCCTGCTCTGATTCCTGCACCCCTCCACACAAACCCAACCCTCTGCCCTGAGCCCCTTTCACACCTCCAACCCTGACTCATTAACCCCCCTGCATCCCCACCCCTGCCCTGAGATCCCACACATCCATACATTCCATCCCTATGCCTTGAGCCCCTCCTCACACCTAAATCCTGCACCCCCCACATATCCAGTCCCCTGTCCTGAACCCTCACACAGATCCCAACCGTCTGCCTTGAGCCCCTCTTCACACCTCCAACTCTGAGTCCTGCACAAATTACAAATGTTTCTCCTGAGCTTTCTGTAAGGTAAGTCCTGATTTCACTGGCCATTCCATCTCTTTATACTCTGGCAGGGGACACTCATGCACAACAAGGCCATAAGGCACAGGGGAAAGCACCTGTCCCTTTTCTACAGTAATTGACAAGAGCCAGAGTCCATTGTGCCAACCTAAGATTAGATACCTGCCCTTCCTGAGATGATGTATTTCAGTGGGGAATGTGTGGTCTGCATTATGACTTTGGACCCTCCGATGAGATACTCCCAATGCAGCAAGGCCCACACTAAGGCCAAGCACTCTTTCTCGCAGGGGGTGAAATTTTGCTCAGTGTAATTCAGAGTTTTGGACCCATTGGCCACAGTCTGTAGTTTCCCTGTGTTTTGCTTCTGTAGCAGTGCTGCTCCCAGTGCTAGGTCTGTGCTAGCCAATTGCAGGATGAATGGCTCTCCCACCTTTGGATATGCTAGGGCTGGGGCCTGGGCCAGATCCTGTTTCAGGGTCAGTAAGGCCTTTGCTAGATCAGGTCCCCACCCCCTTTGCCGCTCTTTCTTTAGGAGAAAATACAGCGGGCGACTCTTGCCAGCAAACATTTCAATAAAATCTCTCAAGAAATTCAGGGTTCCCAAAAGGGCTCTTAAGGATGCCACATCAGTAGGGACAGGAAGTTTTCCAAGCAGTTCCACCCGTTGTGCATGTGGGGTTTGTCCCTCTTTTCCCAATATGACCCCTAAATACTTTACCTCTTGCTGTACCAATTGGGCTTTGGCTGGGCTAACCTTGAATCCAGTGTCTTGGATGATCTGTAACACATTCTCCGTTATCCTACCAACCTCTTTTTTATTATTCCCATGTACCAGTATATCATCAACACAGGAAATTACTCTCTTTTGGTCTTCAGGTGCCAATTTTTCCTACATTTTAACCACATGAGAGTGACAAATTGCAGGAATGTTATGAAAACCCTGAGGGGCCCCTTGTGAAACAAAACTGCTGTCCCCTGTAAATGAACCCAAATTTGTATTAAGAATCAGGATTCAAGGGAATGGCAAAGAAGGCGTTTGCTAAATCTATTAATGAGAACCACTGTGCTCCACCTACTAGTACAGCAACTACTTCTTGGTACTTAGCCACTACTGGAGCAGTGGCAGGGGGTTATTGCATTTAATGCTCTAAATAAGGGTTGGCCAACCTGTTACACACAAAGAGCCAAAATAGTAATAGATACAGCACAAATAGCCGAGGGAAAGAAGTTGTTAAGCAAAAAAAAAAACCGCTTGTGGCCCAAGCAGGCTTCTACCAGCCATAGTGTCAGATTTTGCTGCGCCAAGTGGGAAGTTGTTGAGAAAAAAACAATGCTGCCCCTTTAAGACCCACATATAGCCCAAGCAGGCTTCTGTCGGCCACAGCATCAGATCTCCCTGCGCCAAGTGGCGCCCTGCCAGGACAAGGAAAAAAGGTCAGAGCAGGGACCATGAGAAGAGTGCGGGAGCCACAATTTTTCCTTTGAAGAGCCGCATGCGACTCGCGAACCATGGGTTGCCACCCCTGCTCTAAAATCTACTGTCATTCGCCAGGTTTTCCTATCCCCTTTCAGTACAGGTCAAATTGGGGCATTATTAGTGCTAGCCATTTACACAACAACACCCTGTTCTAACAAACTTTCAGTGGTAGATTTTAGTCCTTCCTCTGCCTTCTGGGGATATTTATACTGACGTTGTGAAGGAGGGTCAGGTCCTCGAATTAAAATCTGAGCATCAATTTTTCCACACTCCAATTTATTTTTAGCCCATGCCCAAGGAAACTTCTCCACCCATGGGTCCCCTTCTTCTGCTTGCCCTCCTTCTGGGGCCTTTACAGCTGCACATCTATGTATGGCATTAATGTAGGGGGTATATGTTTCTGCTGGCTCTTCACTATTTGCCCATAAGAGCCCATTGGCTAAATCCACTATTAGTCTCCCCTAAGGTAAGACATTCCCAATATTCCACCCTCCTTATTCCCATTCACAATGTGATCCTACTTCTGAACGTAATATTTGATCCATGACTCCTGATTCTGTACACAGATCAGGACTGGTGTCGTGGCAGAGGCTTTCGTTGTCTCCCCTGTATATGATACCAGCTAGGTTGAATGTTGTTTCCACAGCATCCCTGGGAAGCCAGTGCTCTCCAAGCACACAGACTGATGCTCCAGTGTCAATTAACATAGTGGGGCATGTCTGTTCCCACACTTTCCCCATTATTGACCCTACAGTGGGACACCCCCATTTGTCATAGTGAAGTTGAGCTACAACCTTAGGGGAGGTGGACACCCCTCCTGGGGCGGTGCTGATGGTTCGGGGTCTGTTATGGGATTAACAGGAGCCCCATCAGTCACTTCCTCTTGCCCCTCTCAATGGACAGCCCTCTGTAGTAACTCACTTATGGGTTTCCCATCCCTTCTCTCTTTTGGTTCCCCAGCCATCATGAGTTTCTTCCATACTTCCGCTCTCAATGCATCGCTTGCACCCTCAGCCAAATGGCCTCTATCCTGCATCTGATACCCATTTCTTCCTCTTGCTCCTCTGCTGCTCATTGCACCTCCCCGTCCTCTTCCTTTCCCAGGCCACCATGCACCAGGCCCCTTTTCCGCTGGCTCCCCTTGGAGATCTGGGGGCCCGTTGTTGGCAAAAGTTACTGCCTGTACAGGCTCCATTCTCCTGTCCTTATTTCCTTTTCCTGCCTGTCCCTTTGTGTCTCGAAAAACTGTTGCTGCTCGAAAAATACCCTGCTTTATCTCCGGGTATCCCTTACCTGGATCACTTTCATTTTTGAATTCAAACTATCTAGCAATGCAGTCTTAAAAGCCAATGTATTGAAATCAGGGTCAGTTCCTGGTACCACTAGCACAACCCCAGAGGCCATGGCCAATATCTCCTTTTTAATCACATACAGTTCTGGGGAGTCACCCCTGTTCTGTGACATGAAACAATTTCCCCAGTTGTCTGGCTGACATCACTACCTTCATGATTTCCTTCACCCTGTCCGATCCAATAACAGCAACACTGTTTCCACCTACCCGCTCCTCAGCACTGTGTATCACTGCCCAATCAGAAGCACTGGTACAGGGCTGGGCCAAAACCTCTTTTGGGTCAGGTCCTCCGTTTGTTGCCACCCTTGTGATCACTGGAGCCAAAGGATTGAGCTCTTGTGTCTTTAATTTCAAATCCTGAAATTCCCTTTGTGCAGGAGCATAGGGCCCCTCAGGAAGAACAACTAGAGGGTATGGGCATTCAGGATCCATCCAACTATTCCTATGCCAAGTGTCCTCCCAGGTGTCTGTGTCCCTAGTGCCCACACTCACATCTCCCCTTACTGTTGCTACTATGCCCCTCTGGGCTCCCAACATGCTTTCCAGCTTCTCTATTCGCTGCCTGCAGACTGCGTGATCACTGCCTGTCTGGGCCCGATCCTTATTTTCCTGTAACACTGCTCTGACAGCTGTGCATCCCCCAGCTTCATTTGCAATGTAGAGAGCTCCCTATTCAGGCTTTCCACTGTCACTGCTCACACTCTCCTGTTTTTGTTTGTAGAGCCCTTTCATTCTGTAAGGCTGGCATACTCAGATGCCTTATACTGAGCCAGACTGTCCTTGACTATAGCCAAATCGAATTTGTAATCCTCCAGTTGCCTTTCCTGGAGTGCGACCAGGCTGGAGAGATTGGTGACCATTTTCCACAATGCTGAGGCTGCTGCTGCTTTGACAGCCTTTTTCTTTGGTTTTGGTTTCATGAATGCTTCAAACCTCTTACAAGCAGAATCCAGGGCATCCCTCCCCTAGAAACAATCTTGTCCCCATGGGCATGGACCCCATTCCGCTACCCATTTAGGAAGGAGAGGGGGCTCCTCAGCTAACACCCACTCCTCCTGGTCTCTTTGCGTGTTTACCTCCTGTTGCTTCAGGATGAACATTCTGCCAAGCAGGCAGTGACCCTTTTTGACACAATGCCACTGGTATCCTGCTATTACTGTGTTTGACTAGATCAATTTGGTCCAAACGACCTTAGGCTGCCCACGTTCTCCACCAAATTTGTTATCTGCACAAATTTCTCTATCCCTTCCACACTTTAGGGACACAAATCTTTACCCAATTCCTAGGGCTCAAGGTGCAACCCTGTAAATTTACACACCCACTCTTACCCAATTCCTTGGGCTCAGGATCTTTTGCCACTGAAAGAGCCTTACACAGTAATATTCTTAGTCTCTATTTATTGACAATTCCAAAGCAAGCAGAATACACATGCTAAGTACACAGTGTCATGCTCACCAATCTTGATAAAAGACAGTCAGACTTCCCCAGTTGGCCAGGCAAGGTCAGTCTCTCTGGATCTTAGCTGCGGTGATGCAGAGGAGCCCTGGCAGCTCTGGTCTTAGGCTATGTCTTGGAGATGAGTTCTTCTTCCAGGTCCTCCCTCCTTCTTCTTGGTGTTTCTTTCTTCCTTTCTTCTTCTCCCTTTTCCTTCTTTCTTCTTTTTGATGGTCTCCTTCTTTTCTATATAGTGAAACTTGAGTCCTGCTTAGCTATACCTTAACCAATTATTTTAGTATAGTTTTACTAACCAATCATAACATACTGTAACAGAATTACCTAACCAATCATACCCCACCGCCTTAGTTGATTTACACCTAGCAAAACAGCAGACAGAAATAGTTACATACCAGACAGAGATCACACAGATAAACAATAGGAAAATGAGGACAATAATCATAGAATGCGGATTCCACAACCACAACTATTGGTAAACGGTTTCTTGTCATATGAAATGCTGTTAACTAAGTTTTCTCTACCCATCTTGATATCTGTTTCTTTATGTGGTGACAGTGGGTGCCATTAGGACAGGATCTCCTTCTCACAGCCTAGTGTGACACTATTTTAATGCAATTTAGATGGAATGTGAGTATGTGACCCCAGGCTTTACAGCTAATGGCTGCTGCTCTTCAGTCTGGCTGCAGAAGAAGGATTTAGTTTACGCCTACCAATATGGCTACAGAAAAACCATACTGTTACAATAGCTTTCTCAGAGATCAGGACTTCCACTGTTGAGGGTGCTCATAAGCAAAACATGCTCTCGGAAACCCACATTTAAAGTATTTAAAGACGTTTTCTGGCTCGCACAAAATACAGAGGATGATCGAGTTCCTCTTAGTTTTCCTTCTCTTTCCCTCCCCATCCCCTCTTTCTCTGCTATTTATTTGTACCCTAATCCCCTTGCTCCAGTCATGTAAAGAAGTGGATTGTGCCCATGAAAGCTCACGATACCATCTACATGTTTTGTTAGTCTCTAAAGTGCTGCAGGACCGTTAGTTGTTTTTTAAGTTTTTTCATACACAAGCAGGTGAGGCAAAGATGAGTTTCTGCTAAGAGAATGTCTATCAGCCCTCACTCACGGGAAGCAACTGTCCCCAAGTGTTGGGGTGGGGAAGAAGTAACATGGTAGGAAGAAGCACAAAATCTAACTTGACAGAAACAAGTAACAGATGCATGAACTATCTTGCCACAGACCTAAGTTCCGGGAGATTTATTTTTCTTTTGTCTGCAGCAGCAGCATGGGGCCTCCTTTGGGTGAAAGCAGAACACACAAAGTCCAAGTTTGAAAGTTAGGAGAAAGCTCAGACTGGACCTTATGACCAATTTTGCATCTCTCTTCCATGAGGCCGCACTAGGAGTCCAAGCTGATAATCCTGTTGGCACGTCTGTGTGGCTGAGGAAGATGTGGAAGGACATCCTTTTAATTTTAATTAGGAGGTGCAAGTTCTTGCTTTATAAGCTTCCTGTATACACAACATGTGATGTGATGGGCTGGTTGGCTACTTTCTTGCATTTATGCTGAGGGTGCCAGGTCACCAAAGCCAACACTCTCCTACCCACAGCAGATAGTCAGATCTCAGGTGGGGGGTAGCTCACATGACTTTAGACAAGTCAGCAGGACCTTCAGCCAGTCCCTTATCCTGCCTTCCTGATGGGGGAGTCAGCTTGACCCCTGGGCAGCCTGTCTGGTCACTCCCAGGGTGGACAAGGTGAGGGCAGAACTTGAACTCCCACCCTGGCAATCCCCAGGCAAATGCCCTATCCCCTACTGAACCCACTCCACCTCCCGAGGGTCCCTTATCTGGCCTTCCTAAATAGGAGCCAGCTCCATCAGTGTTGGCTGTCCTGATGCTCCCCCAGTGGGCAGGACATGAACCCACCAACCTGCACTCCGCACGCAAATGCGCTATCCTTTAATCCACTCCAGAACCCACCATACCTCCCTACCTTCAGGGTGTCCCTTCCCCTGCAGGAGCTAGATCCATGCCTCAGGCAGCCTGTTCAGGTTCTCCCAGGGTGGGCTGAGAGACTCAAGCCCCCAAACCTGCACTCTCCAGGCAAATGCCCTATCCCCAAGGCCACTCAAGAACCTCCCCTACCTCCTGCAGGTCCCCTATCCTGCCTTCCTAATTCAGGAGCCAGCCTGAGGGCACACCCCAGGGTGGATGAGACTTGAACCCACCACCCTGGGCTCTCCAGGCAGATGTCCAATCCCCTAGGCCACTCCAGAACCCACCCCACCGCTGTACCTTCAGAGCTTCCCTTATCCTGCCTTCCTAATGTGGGAGCCAGCTCCATCCCTGAGGCAACTGGTGTTGGCTGGTCAGCTGTTCCCAGGGTGGGTGGGACTCAAGCCCACCACCCTACACTCCCCAGGCAAATGCCCTATCCAGGCTCTGCTTAAACTCCTGCCTCCATCTTGTAGTATGTCCTGATTGGTTGTTTTTTTTCAATAAATCTCAACTCCAAACCAACTGCTTTTGTAACATGTTTGGCCCATATTTCCTAATCTTTGTACAAAGAACTCCAGCTTCTGCCCTGAGCTACATGTGCAACTGATCCCAACGGGCGATCTGCTTGCATACATAAGGGTAGAATTTGCCCCACGGAAGCTGATGTCCATTGACACAGAACAGGGAATTCTGGAAAGGAATATTCATAAAGCTGGATTAAAGGAAATGGGGGGGACCAGAGGGAAAGAGGAGGTGATTAAATGGATTTTCTCCAAGCTTCTATTTGCATGTCCATAAACAAATCCTCTGAAGGCCCTAATGAAGTAGATATTAATGTTAATATTACAGTAATGCATCATTAGGCCCCATTGTGCTAGGTGCTGTACAAACACAAGAGGCAAGATGCAGCCTCTGCCCCAAAGAATTCACAATCCAGAGAGCAGAAAACAGGTTAAATGACTTCTCCAAGCAGGCAAAAAAGGAAACAGGATACAAGGCTCCTGGCTTGCAGGCCAGGACACTGGGCATCAGACCACACTGCCTCTCACTGCAAACCCCTCATCTACAAAGCGCTACAGAAGTGCAAAATTGTGGAACTAAAGCAATGCACATTTTTTTTGTTCTCCTGAAGATATTCTAAAATTGTGCTGAAAATGAACAGGGACTGCAAACAGGGAGTTTTGAGAGGGAGTTCTCCAGGTGAAGGAGGAACTAATACAGGACCCTTGAGGGAAGTGGCTGTCTGTAGTGTGTGTTTCTGTTTGGGGGTTTTCTTGCTGTGTGCTGAGCCTCTGTTTGTTTGTTTGTTTGTTTGTTTGTTTGTCTGGTTTTGTTTTGTTTTGTTTTGTTTTGTTTTGTTTTCCTCCCCCCCAAGGAGTGTGTGCTGTGGCCAGCAGTTGGAAGCTGTGAGCTTCTAATCAAGGGTTGAAATCTAGAAGCCTCTGCTCATTGGTTGAGCCTTAATCAGGGGGTGGGGCTATCAGGGCTTTATAAAGCAGTGAGTCAGCAACCAGGGAGCTTGCAAATAGGGAGTTTTGAGAGGAAGTTTGGAAGGGGGCAAGGTACACTCGCCATTCTTTAAAACCTTTACACTAAAGTAATCAAAACTTCCTGAGCTCAGGTGGGCCTTCATGGTTTGATTGCATCAGAGGCAAGGCTTTGAGCTGGGCCTAACCTCAGCCTTATACAAAAGACAACCAGAGCGACCGCATAGAGCAGAAAACAGGGCAGCAGCCAACAGGTGAGTTTGTCTGGGAAACATCCCAGAGGAGCTCAGGAGGCATTTTAAATCATCTCAGGAATCTCTCAGAAGGAAGGCAGGTATGGATAGTGATAGCACACTATCCATGTTTGTATTCCTCCCAAAAAATAGAAGGGATTTCATCTGCACTAAGTGCAAGCTGGTCACCACTTTGGAAGAAAAAATTAGAGGACTTGAGGCCCAAGTATCAACCCTATGTTCCATTAAAGAGGATGAAGACTTCCTTGATAGAAAGCAGCATTTAATCCTGCAGGCACAGCAGGAGTGCAGGATCTGGTTCAAGAGGTAAATATGACTGGACTGCTTGGAAATAGTGAGCATAATGTAATAAAATGTAACATCCCTGCGGTGGGAAAAACACCTCAGCAGCCAACACTATAGCATTTAATTTCAGAAAGGGGAACTACACAAAAATGAGGAGGTTAGTTAAACAGAAATTAAAAGGTACAGTGACAAAAGTAAAATGTCTGCAAGCTGCATGGAAACTTTCAAAGACACCATAATGGAGGCTCAACTTAAATGTATACCCCAAATTAAAAAACACAGTAAGAGAACCAAAAAAGTGCCACTGTGGCTTAACAACCAAGTAAAAGAAGCAGAGACAGATAAAAAAGACATATTTTAAAAAGCAGAAGTCAAATCCTCGTGAGGAAAATAGAAAGGAGCATAAACGTTGTCAAATTAAGTGTAAAAATATAATAAGAAAAACCAAAGAGGAGTTTGAAGAATAGCTAGCCAAAAATACAAAGGCTACGTCTACACTGGTGCGTTCTCACACAAAAACTCTTTTTCGGAAGAGTTCTTCTGCAAAAACTCTTCCAGAAGAGAGCGTCTACGCTGGCATGTGCTTTTGCACAAGAGATTTGCTTTTGCGCAAGAGCATCCATGCCAGTGTAGACGCTCTCTTGCGCAGGAAAGCTCTGATGGCCATTTTAACCATAGGGCTTTCTTGTGCAAGAAATTCATATTGCCTGTCTACACTGGCCTCTTCTGGAAGAGCTCTTGCGCAAGAGGGCTTATTCCTGAGTGCGAGCATCAGAGTTCTGGCGCAAGAAGCCCTGATTTTATACATTAGAACGTCAGTTTACTTGCACAAGAACACGCGGCCAGTGTAGACAGGCAGCAAGTTTTTGCGCAAGAGCGGCCGCTTTTGCGCGAGATCGCGCCAGTGTAGACACAGCCAAAAAGTAATAGCAAAACGTTTTTTAAGTACATCAGAAGCAAGAAGCTGGCTAAACAAACAGTGGGTCCCTTGGGCGATCAAAATGCTAAAGGAGCACTCAAAGATGATAAGGCCATTGGGGAGAAGCTAAATGAATTCTTTGTTTCAGTCTTCACGGCTGAGGATATTGGGGAGATTCCCAAACCTGAGCCATTCTTTTTAGGCAAAAAATCCGAGCAATTGTGCCAGATTGAGGTATCATTAGAGGAGGTTTTGGAACAAATTGATAAACTTAACAGTAACAAGTCACCGGGACCAGGTGGCAATCACCCAAGAGTTCTGAAAGAACTCAAATGGGAAATTGCGGAACTATTAACTGTGGTTTGTAACCTATGCTTCCATACCTAATGACTGGAAGATAGTTAACATGACACCATTATTTAAAAAGGGTTCTAGAGGTGATCCTTGCAATTACAGACCGGTAAGTCTAACGTTAGTACCGGGTAAATTAGTTGACACTATAGTAAAGAATAAAATTGTCAAACACATGGATGAACATAATATGTTGGGGGAAAGTCAACATGGTTTCTGTAAAGGGAAATCATGGCTTACTAATCCACTATAGTTTTTTGAGGGGGTCAACAAACCTGTGGACAAAGGGGATCCAGTGGATATAGTATACTTAGATTCCCAGAAAGCCTTTGACAAGGTCACTCACCAAAGGCTCTTAAGTAAAGTAAGTTATCATAGGATAAGACGGAAGGTCCTTTCATGGACTGGTTAAAAGACCGGAAACAAAGGGTAGGAATAAATAGTAAGTTTTCCAAGTGGAGAGAGGTAACTAGTGGGGTCCCCCAACTGTCTGTCCTGGGACACATCCTGTTCAATTTATTTATAAATGATTTAGAGAAAGGGGTAAAGAGTGAGGTGGCAAAATTTGCAGATGATACCAAGCTGCTCAAGATAGTTAAGACCAAAGCAGACTGTGAAGAGCTTCAAAAAGATCTCACCAAACTAAGTGATTGGTAACACAATGGCAAATGATATTTAATGTTGATAAATGTAAATTAATGCACATTAGAAAAAATAATCCCAACTATATATACAATATGATGGGGATTAATTTAGCTACAACTACTCAAGAGAGAGATCTTGGAGTCATTGTGGACAGTTCTCTGAAAACATCCACTCAGTATGCAGCAACAGTAAAAAAGGCAAATAGAATGTTAGGAGTCATTAAAAAAGGGATAGAGAATAAGACAGAGAATATTTTATTGCCTCTGTATAAAACCATAGCACACCCACATCTTGAATACTGAGTACAGATGTGGTCACCTCATCTCAAAAAAGATATATTGGCATTGGAAAATGTTCAGAAAAGGGCCAAAAAATGATTAGGGGTTTGGAACAGGTCCCATATGAAGAGAGATTAAAAACACTTGGAATTCTCAATTTAGAAAAGAGGAGACTATGAGATACATTAGATATCTATAAAATCATGACTGGTATGGAAAAAATGAATAAGGAAAAGTTATTTACTTATTCCCACAGTATAAGAACTAGGGGTCACCAAATGAAATTAATTGGAAGCAGGTGGAAAACAAACAAAAGGACATTTTTCTTCACTCAGTAAACAGTCAACCTGTGGAACTCGTTGCCAGAGGACGCGGTGAAGGCTAGAACTTTAACAGAGTTTAAAAAAGAGCTAGATAGATTCATGGAGGTTAGGTCCATCAATGGCTATTAGCCAGGATGGGTAGGAATGGTGTCCCTAGCCTCTCTCTGGAGGTGGGTGACAGGAGACGGATCACGTGAGGATTACCTGTTGGGTTCCCTCCGTCTGGGATATCTGGTATTGGTCATTGTTGGCAGACAGGATACTGGGCTAGATGGACCTTTGGTCTGACCCAGTATGGCCGTTCTTATGTTCTTATTAATACAGCTTTTTGGTCTAATATAGTTTTTTAAGCCTGGTCTATGCTTAAAAATGAGATAAAAGAGTCAATGTCATTGAGGAGGCTGAAAAATCATAGAATCACAGGTTTGGAAGAAACCTCAAGAAGTCATCAAGTCCAACCCCTTGCTAAAAGCAGGACCAACCCCAACTAAATCATCCCAGCCAGGACTTTGTCAAGCTGGGACTTAAAAAGCTCTAGGGAAGGAGATTCTACCATCTTCCTAGGTAACGCATTCCAGTGCTTTACCATCCTCCTAGGGTATGTCTACACTGCAGCATTTTTCTGGAATAACGGCCCTTATTCCAGAAAAACAATACTAGTGTCCACACAGCAATTGCTTTATTTTGACAAAAAGTCGAAATAATGAAGGACTTTTTCCAACAGCGGTAAACCTCATTCTACGAGGAATAAGCCTTTTTCTGAAAAAGCTTTTTCGGAAAAAAGGTTTGTGCGAACAAGGAAGAGGGAGTTATTTCGAAAAAAAAAAGGCCTTCAGGAAATAACACAGGTACCCTACTGGCCACTCCATCCACACTCATCACAACTCTATAGTTACTGTCTCCTGGCAGCTCTTAAAGCCTTGTGGCAGGAAGCTGCAACATGTGTGCCACTGTCAGGGAGGTGATGGCATACCTGGCACCAGTCCCAGTCCCTGCGCCAGCCCCTACAGCCACCATCCCCTCTCCCATGCCAGAGCCTGCCCCCCCATCCCTGAACCTGCTCCAGCCCCCTCACCTATCCCCCTGTTCTCCCAGGACCCCACCCCCACCTCCAAGGTCACCGAGGTCCCTGGACAAGAAGTGGAACAAGCACCCGAACCACGCACCTCTCTCAGCCTCTCCTCCCCGCTCCAAGGTTCTCACCCCTCTCCCCATATCCAGGTCCTCAGCCCCCGTCCCCACTCCCCAGTTCTAGGTTCTCAGTACCCCCCCCCCCCCGCAGTTACTTTTATCCCAAATAAAAACCCAAACAGTTATGTTTTTGAAAACTAAACAGTTGTTTTTATTTTGTCTGCAGGGAAGGAAGGTTGTAGGGGGGAAGGGTGGGGTTATTGTGGGAAAGGCAGAGAGGGGCAAGGCACAGGCCCCTAGTGGGGAGACCCTGGGGAGATTTGCACACCCCCATCTGAAGGGTCTGACAGATGGCAGCTGAGCGCAGCTGTTCCAAGGGCCATCCCTCCTAGCCGGCTTCTGCCCCCCACTCCGGAAGGAAGGCTTCCCTTCCTCTCCACAATGTTGTGAAGAATACAACAGGCTGACACCACCTGGGGGATGTTGTGCTCCCCCACATCGAGGCGGGTCAGGAGGCACCTGAACTGTGCCTTCAAGTGCCCGAAGGCGCGTTCCACCTGGATGCAGGCCCTTCCCAGGTGGGCATTGAAACGGTCCCTGCTTGGGTCCAGGTGGCCGGTGTACTGCTTCATCAGTCATGGCATGAGGAGGTAGGCCGCATCCCCCACGATGCACAATGTTATCTCCATGTCCCCAACCATGATATTGCACTGGGGGAAGAATGTGCCAGCCTCCAGCTTCTGGTAGAGGCTGGAATTGCGGAAAACACAGGTATCCAACATGAAATGTATCAAAATTTTCCCACAAAGCCCCCTGCCCTGACTCCTGCACCCACCATATCCACTCCCCCTGCTCAGAGCTCCCCCTGAGCTCTAACCTGAGGCCCTCCTCACACCCCCAAACCTGACTCCTACACCACCCACATCTCCAGCCCCTTGCTCAGACTCCTGCACTGCCACCTCCTGCCCTGAGCCCCCAGCAAACCCACACCCTCTAACCTCCTGCCTCCACCACACCCTTACATTTCTTACAGGTACTGTCATATTGCACCCTCCACCACCATCAACTCTCTGCCCTGAGCCTCCTTCCCCTCTGGGAAGGGAGGGTAATTCAACAGTACATGTAAGAAATGTAAGTTACTTTCACCCCTGGTTGCATAGAATATAAATCATTTTCTCTTCTTACCCCAGCCTATCATAAAATCACTTCTTATTAGCTTTCAATTAGCTGACTAGCACTTACAGTCCAGTTAAAGGGTCTTGTACCTGCTCATACCATAAACCATTATATATTGTGACAGGCTGCTGACTAAGCCAGACCTCTGCCACTGAAGCCTGGCTGAAAAGGGCAGCTGAAGCCAGCTGAGCAAGCCCATGACTGAGGGGCTTAATGGGAAATACCTGTGGGCCTCATTAGCCCGAGGGCTAGATAAGGCAGCCAGAGGGGACGTGGAAGGGCAGGAGCCATAGAGTGACTGAGGGTGCACTCCAGCCAGTTGGAGAGGCTGGCTGAGTTTGCTGCAGAAACAATCAAAGCTCTCTAAATAGAAGGTGGTGGGAAACTGGCACTGACAATAAAAGGCACAGGTGATTGCACCAGAAAGGGTCTTAAGGCAAGGGGCCTGAGCAAGGATATTGCCACAATGTCCACCAAATGTCTCAAGTATTTTGGAAAATATTTCAATGCCATTATAAGTGAAAAGTACTAACAACATATTGGTCAATTTCTAAACAATTTTGTTTTAGGAAAGAAGCTAGGCTTCTCCTTCATGCTATATGGAACCACAGTGCATCAAACCAATATCTGGACCAATATCTTGATGGAGATTGTGTGTTGGAGTGAAAATACAATTTTATGCTGCCCAAAGAAAACAATGCCTTTACAGTTTCATATATTAAAAATTAAGAAAATAAGGTGTCAAAACTTATCCTGGAATGAAGCTGCAGACCTTTTGGAATGTACCTTAATTGTCCTTTAATAAATTGCAAGATAAGTTAGGAAGAGTTAATTCATTCAACAAAGTTTTTATGCTTGTGCGTGACACTATTGCTGTGACAGCAGGAATGGATTCAACTAACAAAAGACTTTAGCAGCAAAGCCATTTTACAAATAGAATGCTACGTGGAAATGTTCAGGCAAAAAAGCCACTTAGTTTGTTTCTGGTCTGTGGAAGCTCTAAGAGCCTTCTAGGCTATACTTTGAAGTAGCAATGTACTATCTCAATAGGCAATCCAAGGGTGTCCTTTCAGGCTAAGAGAGCAAATCCTTTTTTGCAAAGGAAAAATTTTCAAGCTATGTGCTTATTCTTCAGGGTAAAGTACATAGTGAAAGCAACACCTTCACTCAAGATGTATCACAGTATGAAAACTCTACCTCTAAGTCATTTGTATCATATTGTTTTCAGTCAGCCTCATTTAACTGGCATGCATTGGTTCATATGCCCCAAGTCCTAGATTTTAGAATGAGCTAGTGCGCAGGCACTCTGTGTTCTTAAGCCCATGCGAAGGGCCAGGTTCGGTTTGCATTCCCAACCTGTTTTAATTCTGTCAGCCATTTTTACCTGCCTCTGTCAAATCAGAATTGTTCATCTTCTAAGCGAAAGTTGTCTTATTGCTAATTTAGAAAGCTAGCATGACTTTACCAGATTACCAGAGATAAACACTGAATTCTGAATTTTACAAGTCTGTGTGCTCCATTCTCATTAATATTAATGTTGTGTGATATAATTAGTACCCTACCAAATTCACACTCCCTTTTGGTCAATTTTATGGACATAACAATTTTTAAAATAGTAAATTTCATTATTTCAGCTATTTAAATCTGAAGTTTCACAGTGTTGTAATTGTAGGGATCCTGACCCCCAAAAAAAAGTTGGAGGGGAGGAGGTTGCTGAACAGCTGGAGAGCCCAGTGTTGAAGGCAGAGCCACTGCCAGTAGCAGTACAGAAGGAAGGGTAGCATGGCATGGTATGCCAGTGAGCTCTGACGTCAGTGCAGAAGGAAAAGTGGCAATGCTCTGACCCTTGAAATAACCTCCTGACCCTATGCTACTCCCTTTTGGGTCAGGCCCCCCAATTTGAAAAATGCTGGTCTGCTCCATGACATCTGTATGGTATAGGGTAAAAGCACACAAAAGACCAGATTTCACAGTCCATCACATGTTTTTCTTGGCCATGAATTTGGTAGAGCCCTAGATACATCCAGCAAACTTTAATGAGGATACCACAAAATATATTCACTAGGCACTACTAACCTAAGGCTAATGTCAGCTCACTGATGCATGCAAACAGCTCTCATTTAAATCATTAGGAGACATGAATACATATCTAGGGCTGAATTTTGCCCTTGAAGCTTTATTTCTCAAAGGCTGTGTCTACATTGGTGCGATCTTGTGCAAAAGCGGCTGCTTTTGCGCCAAAACTTACTGCCTGTCTATACTGGCCACGAGTTCTTGTGCAAGAACACTAACGTTCTAATGTATGAAATCAGTGCTTCTTGCACAAGAACTATGATGCTCCCGCTCAGGAATAAGCCCTCTTGCACAACTGTTCTTGCGCAAGAGGCCAGTGTAGACAGGCAACATAAATTTATTGCGCAAAAAAGCCCTATGGTTAAAATGGCCATCAGAGCTTTCTTGCGCAAGAGAGCATCCACACGGGCAAGGATGCTCTTGTGCAAAAGCACATCTTTTGTGCAAAGGCACATGCCAGTGTAGATGCTCTCTTCTGGAAGAGTTTTTGCACAAGAACTCTTCCGCAAAAGAGTTATTGCGCAAAATCATGCCAGTGTAGACGTAGCCAAAGTATTTTATTTTGGCATATATTTTCCGGCATTTTACCAATATTCATCATCCATCTATGATGGCAACAGTGAAATGAGCTTCCAATTTATCTTTGAAACTCTAATTATTGACCAGTATAATATGTTTGCTTTGAAACAAGCTCTGTTGTACTTATGGAACTGAACTGCGAATGTCTGGGTGTTCACTGAACAACCTATTCAAAAAATTGAAAAGGGTCTATTAGTAGTACTTACTGTGTTACAGTAGCACTTGTGTTGCTTGGTATTGTCCTCTTTAAAGGAAGACAATGAGCCCATGTGTTTATAATCAGCATATGATGGGGAAAGAAAGCTAAAATATACAATCAATTGTACACTATTCACAACTACTCCTTATTACTTGATCAATTTCTTGCAGGCATCATTACATAAGTGAGTGCAGAGGAAGAATTTAAAGGCACAGAGGAACCCACTTTGGGGGTGGTGTTTCATATTCATTAGGTGTGAAATGAAAGCAGGCATGAAGACGACAGCTGGCAGGAATGAAGGTTTGCATTCCAATTATTGTAGGCTGAACTGAAGAGTTTTAGACTTCAGTGCACTACTAACTGTTCACAGAAATTAAAAGCAAATTTAGACAAGCATTGAGCTTCCTTCCACATGCCTATCTACTGCAGCACACTTTGAAGCAATAGCCAATTATTTAAAATTGCATTTCCATAATTCTAGAAGACAAAAGTTCTAGCCTTAAGACTGATACCAAGCAACAACACACTTAATATTTGTACATTTTCTCATCCTCCGCTCCTGAAAGTTCCCTCTAATTCTTCTCAGATTTGTTAAGCTGGCATGTCAGAACATGATACTGAGTCTGAACTAAAATTCTCCATGATTATAAAAATTTGTGATTAAACAGATGTCAGCAAATATTTAATGGAGTGTAAGCTGAGAAGCAGATGGTGAAATCTAGAGAGACCAAACTGGCTGTTTGACACTAAAAAGCAAGTTTGAGAAAAAAAGTGTTATGCTGGAAATATTAACTATCTTCTAGATGAGATTAAACAAATGTAAGAAAACGCTTACTCTAAACCAATTATTCGGGAGGTTTCTTATCAAGTTCAAAATAGAGGTATCTTTGCTGTAAACTTCACACCTCTTTTAGAAAAATTGACTTTATTTTGCTCTTGTGGATGTCACTACCCTCATCAGCAACATCTGCATTCGCAAACAAATACTGTAATTTACATCATAGTTGGAAAGCATCTGACTAAAAACAAGTACCTGAAAATAGTATTGTGGACAACACATGTGCCATAACGCATTGTATGATGCTGACAAATAATGTGGTCATTCTAAACTAAGGAATATGAACAACTTGATTGCACTCTGAATCATCACATATTCAATGTTGTGAATTAAACTAACTGGCTAAAGACATGAATTCCAGTCCTGACTACCACCACTTAAGTCATTTGTCTGTGCCTTAACTTTCCCACCTGTAAAATAGAGCTCTTTAACTACCATTGTAAAATGCTTTGCAAGCTACTGATGAAAAGTGCAACATAAGTATTCATTATTAGCATATAGAATAATTTCCTCTTTCTTCTATGGCATCCCAATAATATTTCTTCCTATATGAAAAACCTTGTTTTTATGCTTTTCAGTTCTGGAAATTGTTGAAACAATTCAAGTAAATAGCAAATTTGAATTCATGACTGTACCCTAAATAACCAACAAAGCAGAAGAGGAGAAGATCAATCTTAGACATACTGTGGCAGGGATGGGCAATGATTTTTGATGGGAGACCACTCCAAAATTTTGGTAAGGGTCGCTCTTTTCCATGGAAAGGTTGCAGGGTCTGGGACAGAGGTTGAGTGCAGAAGGGAGCTTGGGGTAGGTGTGTGGGGTCTGAAAGGGAGTTTGGGTGAAGGAGGGGGTTGTGACCTGAGGAAGGGGATTTGGGGAGCAGGGTCAGGGAGGGGGTATACGTGCAGAAGAGGATTCTGGCCTGAGGGAGGGATGGGAGGGAGTTATGACCTAGTGCAGGGGGAAGAGGGTGCAGAAGGTTTTGGTGGTGACCTTGGACAGGCAGGAGTGGTGGCCTAGGGCAGGGAGCTGGGGTGTAGGAGGAGACAGGCTCTGACTGAGAGGCACTTACCAAGGTGCTCCCTGCCAGCAACCCAGCATGTCCCTCAGGCAGGCTCCCTGCTACCATAGTCCTGGGTCACTCAAAGCAGCCAGCTGCTCCATGTGGCTCTCCATGCTGCATGACTGGGGAGGCTTTGCATACTGGCTCCACTCCCAGCACTTTCTCTCAGCTCCTATTGGCCAATTTCCAGTCAATAGGAGCTGATTATGCTGGGAGTGGGAGCAGTGCAGAAGCCTCTCTCCCACCCCACAGGGGAGTAGCCAGCTACTTTGAGCCTGGAGCTGCTCCATGCCTGAGGGTTCTGGCGGGGCAGGCTGTGAGCCAGATTGGTGGGCTGGATCTAGCCCATGGGCCATATCTTGCCTGCACCTGCACCATGGCCTCCAACATTGGAGTCCCTTTTTTGTATGCTCTAGATTTCACAGTCAATATCTTGAAGATAGAGCTACCTACCTGCCCAAACTCTGTTCCTGATCTGTTTTATTAGAAGGAAACTGTGGGGTGCCTCATGATCACAGGGGCACAAAGATATGAAACATACTCAAACCCCTGTGGGCTACCAGTATCACCCATCAGTGCAAGGAAGCAGAGGGAGAGCCAAGGCTGAAGGGCTGCTACTCCCTGACTGCATACAGTTTTGCAGCAGTGGGCAGAACCTTGGTTCCATCCTCTCAGTGCAGTAGCCAGCACAGCCCAGCAAGTGATGAGAGGAGCTCACTTAGCTGTGCCATCATCCACTTGTGTAGCCTACTTCCCCCTCTAGAGCAATGGGTAGCGGGCACTACATTTCGCTGTTGGTCTTCTCCTAGGGCAGAGAACTTGGGCCTTGTGTAACTCCCTGATATAGCCCTAAATACACACTTACTTACAGATGTGAAAGAACACAAAGGAGTTATTAGCTGGACACTTCTGATCTTGTGTTGTCATGCTGAAATCCCAGAGTGTGCATGGAACTGAGACACCAACCCTGGATTACTCACTCCCACAAATTTACCCAAGTAATGGGAGTGTGGCCCCTATTGCCAATATCGTCAAAATGTCAAAAGCTGCAGTTCAGTGCTAGCTGGGGGATGCAGAATAGGGGCTACCACTTCACTCAATGCTCTAAATCCCAAGGGAAGAAACACTAAACTGGAACCAAGAAGGCACGAATTCTAGTCCCAGCTCTTCTACTCACCATTATTATGAACCCAGTTCTCTTTTCATTACCTTATGGGAGTAACTATTGGCCATTTTATAGCAAACTAAGAGCTTGCATGATGTCACTCCCGGCAAAGCTAGGAGTAGAAGAAATGGCTCTACTATGACACAACTAAGTCTCTTCCACTTTGCCACACAAACTTTCTACATGTTTTGTTAGTCTATAAAGTGCTACCAGACCATTTGTTGTTTTTTTCTGTAACAGACTAACTCAGCTACCCCCTGAAGCTCCTAAACTTTCAGAAGGGACATCTGCAGATAAGGTGTTTCTGTAACCCCTACCAACCAGAGTGTAGCTGTAAGCTTCTAGCAGCTAGATCACATCCACAAGTTTATGGGGACTGCTACTTCCATGCTGAGAGATCTGGTTCTTTGATTCTAGTGGGAGAGGTGTATGCTTTTACATCCAGAAGTCCCCAGTTAAGATGACCTAGAAAGGAGTATGTATTGTTGCATCTGGCAATGTTATCTGTCACCATTAGATGGCAATCTGTTCCCAGACAGGAAAAGAAACCAAAAATCCTGCTACCCAGAGTTCTACTGCTATGCCGCAAATACCTTGATAATCCACTGCAAAATGGGTGTTGTCTCCCTGGAATAGGCTAATTTACACAGAAAATAACAGCATCCACTTCCCCCTCAATCTTACAGATGAAACTGACATTTTTGCTATGGATTCAAAGATGTTTAATAATAGTCTCTAAAAGCTGCAGAACTTTGTTTCATTTATAAGTTTGACACCTTGAATAGAGGTTTAAACAAAGACTTTAACGGGAAGGGCTGCTATATTCCACACCCTAATGACATAAAAAGCTAAGCAACAGATACTTAGAATACTTAGAGCATACTCTATTAGCCTCATTTAGCATGGACACTCTAATTGATCATATTTTTCCCTATTTTTCCCCCTTCTCTTTCCCTCCCCATCCCTTCTGTTATTTATTTGTACCCTGCACCCCTTAACTCCATAATCTGAAAAAGCTCATGATACCATCTACATTTTTTGTTAGTCTCTAAGGTGCTACAGGATTATTTACTGTTTTTAATTTTATTTCAGTTACACACCAACACGGATACCTCTCTGAAACTTCTGAAAATTAATGTTACCCAGAATTTTGTTGAATACCAAGTGTAGGTTCCACACTTTCAGCTTTAGTTGTGGAAGTCAAGTCCTCTTTCCACAGAACAAAGTATAACACAGGCAGGAGAAAGGCAAACTTCCCCACAATGCCTCAAGCTTGAATCTATCGGACTAGCTCTCCCAAGCCACTTCACTAGGACTGCCTAGAAAGGGAAGTTTAAAATGCATTTATTCTAACTATACAACACTGTCTATAACCAAGGCATAAAAGTAGAAAACTATTGTGTGTGTGGGAGTGGGGAAAAAACTGGGTTATTAATAATGGGTGAGGAGCCTAGCACAATAAATACTACCATTGGAATTCTTAATTGCATGTGAAAATCTGTAAGGCTTCTTTAGGCTAAAATTGGGTGACATTTTCCTAAGTGTCCCATTTTCTGAGGCCCAGATTTTTTAAGGTATTTAGGTGTCTAACTTCCATTGGAATTGCTAGGGGTTATTCACCTAAATACTTTCAAAACCTGAGTCTAAATGACTTACACAACACAGTTTTCCAGTAAAGCGTGTGCTCTTTAAGTGACTTAGGTGCTTTTTAAAATTAGACTGCTATTTCCATTTCTTTTGCACACTTTGAAGTGTAGTGAATATTGAAAGAAAAGAAAGCCTATGTTAATTTAAATGCTAAAAAGTTCATGTTTCAATGTTCATGATATGATGACCTTCTAAAGAAACTGGTCACTCATAAGTCACAGTGGATGGGAATTACAGAAAAGTGACAGCTTTTTTAAAAATGTCAACTGAAAAGGAGCAAAGGGTTTTCTTGTCTATCTGCATACCTGAAGCTTTCCATACAAAAAAGTACATCTCAGTTGAAGTTGCCTGAGAACAGCTTTACCTGCACTGACATTTCATCAAAGACAAATAACAAAGGTTTAAATATGATCCCACACTGAGTGGTTAGTACCTGCTATTCCAAATGCAAAGTTAATTACTGTAATTAAGGTACCTTTATACACTATCTTGCGAAAATAATGCACACTAAATTACCCAAGATTTTGCACTAAAAGCAAAAATGTATTGCATATTAGAGTGACTCAAATTACTCTGATTTGAAGTCCTGATTTTTATTTTTATTTAGTATATGGAGAAGAAGAATGATAGCATTTTAAAGGAAAAAAAAGGCTTCTGCAACATTAACATAACATTAACATAAATCAAATATTGTTACTGTTAAAAAGATATCACCTATTTTTATTGTTCATGTATTTATTTATATTCCTTGTCCATAAACTGATAAAGCATCTGCAAAATTAACATGAGTCTACTGATCCAAAGCAAAATGTCATTGTCAAGTCCTATACCTTCCTTCTCCAGATGCAGTTCTTGGCTCCACAGATCATTCATCATTCCTTGACCTTGGAATGATGCACAAGTAGGAGAGCCAAAAATCACGTCTAAGTCAGTTCTAACATAAAGCTAGGATCTTCCCAAAAGACAGAAGCAAAGATGAATCAGCTGCCTGTGTACAGAGTCAGGAATCTTGAAATCAGGAGCATGTTGGTCAAAATGTTTTACAGTGCTTTTAGAACTGAAACTATCATGCATTTAAAAGCAGTGATGTTAAATGATAACACAAAATAAAATGTGTGTGGAGGGTGGGGGGTTCTTTTAGCTTACACCTATTTAAAGACTGCAGTTAGTTGTTTTTCTTACTAGTACATCCACTTCTTGCATCCCTCAATCTAAGTTTCACTTTAGTAGACTCAGTGGGTCAAATCCTGCAGAACTGTGTAAGGCAGCATAAGATACATATCAGTAGATAGTAATAGATGATGAAGATGTAAATTACATCAGCTTAATTTTTTCTCTGAACTTGCTCTTTATCTTTTAAAATAAATGTATCGATGCCAGTCCACACATTTTATGGAATAACCAATAGCCAAAATTTCTGCTCTTCATTCTTAAGCTGTATGAGAATTCCATACACACTAAAACAGATTTGAAAATGTATCCATAGCTATCAGAATTTTGTAAAACAGGAATATTTTCTTCCGCAAGCTGAGAATGTTTGTTCCAGGTTTCAGTGCTAAGTGTTTTTATGACCAAAATTACATAACAGCTAAGAAACAGAATTCATAATTAAAAGATATCGGTTTTAACTAAAGTTTCATGCATGGCAATTCTCATTTATAGCACCCATTGATCAGTGCCTAGATGCCTTTCCAGGATTCTAAAGAAATGTAGCTTATGCACAACAGGGACAAATGGACAGAGGCCAGCATTTAAATCACTGAAGTGTACTAACTTACTGCATAATAATGAATAAGCATCAAGTTCAAAGTGTATCATATGAAACACACATATTTTGTCATCAAATAAAGTACGTAAATATTTTTTAAAAAACATATAAGACATGCTATGAGTCACTTGTACAGAGGTGCTGAAGACTTCATTATCTCATTCCTCACATTTGAGTCCCTGTCAAATCTGCTACAGCACTAACCCATTCCCCTCAATATTTTTGTAGTTAAGTAAATATTGTACCTAATGCAAACCATGAACAACTGGAATTGTGTTAGGGTACATTCAAACAGTAGGAGAGCATCCAGTGTGTGCAAAGTCATGTGTGGACAAGCTTAGAAAGTCATTTAAAAGAAAAACTATGCTTCAAAAAAGTAAGCTTTCATCTCACAGGCAGAAACCTCAGATAGCATTCTAATATAGCAGCAACAAAAGAAAGGAAACCACTTTAAATGTAAGTGTTTCTATTATTAGTTAGATAATGGGATCAGATTGTTAAAGGAGAACACCTGTTTCCATAGTTTGGGCCTGCAGGAGATTTAGAGAACAGTCAGGTAACTTTACACAGCAGGATTTTTGCAGATTGGGAGGAGAAAAAAGTGCCTGTTCTTAACTCCCCTCAGCCCAGTTACTGGTGTCCTTCTCATTGTCTAATAGCCTGTAGAAGTGGTGGGGGGAGGAAGGGGAGAGCAGAAGTCTGGGAGAATGTAGGACAGAATAGCATCACTTGACAGAACGATTGAGAGGGATGGCCCTGAAATATGACAGGTGTAGGCAGCCTCTTGTACATTTCACCAGCCCATTTGGCTGGAGTGGGGGAGGGCAAAAAGGTACCGTTCCTTGGGGATTTTTGCATATACTATGTCAAACCAAATAAACGGTCCCTGAGGTCACGGGAACAAAGGCTGGCTTTTACTCTAAAGACTGAGCTTAAATGGATTAAGAGGGTTCTTGATCTGCAAACTGACATGAACCTTTTACCAAAATAGCCAACTCTGCTGGAAGTGTTAGAGGACATTGAATGTACCAGATAGCCAAGTGGAAGATGGGTGACTTCTAGTAAGTTAAAATACATTTAGACCTTTCATTGTTACATGACATTTTGGCTATAATACATTTCCTTCTGAATTAAACATACTTTGATTTATGCAGGCTGCCAGGTCACTGGTAAATCCACAGTCACTGTCCCTGGAGAAAGAGGGCAAAGCTGAGGTAAGATCAGACCGGCTGGGATAATCACAGTGATTTGCATGGGGAGCACAAACCTAAATCCCCAGTCTGGAGGGAGAGGGACCTGTCTGTAGAGAGTAGCAGCTGGAGGTATGAGACCTAAAGGGCCATCCCTACAGTGATCACGGAGAGGCCAGAAGTGCAGTTACCTCAAAACTGTAACAATGGTAACACCAGCAGTGGATGTGCATGATCTTCACAGGCAACGAGCAGCAACACAGCAGCTATTGCACAATCAACATCATGGTAATTTTGTCTTGTCCAAACTTCCCATCTATCGGTTATGTTTATAGTGACCTGCCACTCTAGCTCAGGAGAAAAAGTGGTTTGTTGCCTACAAAGCACAATTTTAGAGTGAGAATCCTCTCTCCCTCTCTCTCTCTGGTGAAAAGCAGAAGATTCTAGCTGAAAACCAAACTAGTTTCACTTTATGAAATCAAGTGTCAGAGCTAAGTTGTGGGTGGCCAAACCTAATAACTGGAGCCAGAGCCAACAGTCAGAAGACAGCAACCACAAGTCAACTGGGTCAAGATATCTGGTGGTCAGCTACAAGAGACAAACTGGAGATCAGAACCACAAATCACACACTGGGAGTTATTCTAGGTCAGAATGCCAGAAAGCCACAGCCTGGAAGCACAAGGCATACTATATCCAGAACAGATTGTAGCCACAATTGTTCAGGCAGCTTCTTGTTCCTGCAGCTGGCTTAATTAAGCTGCTCCAAGAGTCTGCCAATAGCACCTCAGAGGTGGAGCCTCAAAATAGACTTGGACTTCATGATTTCCAGGAAAGCAAGCAAGCATGAGCAGGCCAACCAGCTGGAGAGTTGGAGCATGGCTGCTGCTGTAAACCATGTGCGAGACCTGTGATGATGACACCAAGAGTCTGATTTTAATTCAGTGATAGCTTTGCATAAGAGATTGCGTCTTTGGTGCCTGTGTGGCATCCTAACCAAGGCCAGACTGTGGCCTAACTGAACAATAACTTTCAGCACTAGGAGAGCAGCCAACTCTGCAGTAGCTAGCTGCAAGGGCTGGGGAACCCGGCACACACTTACAAACACCCACACAAATTGCTACACCAGCATATCAGGAAGCATATATTGTGCTGGGTTAGACCCAGCATAATCTATTTGCTCCTTGGAGCAGTGGAGAGAGACGGTATCCCTTCAGTCAACTCCCTCCAGTCAGCTCCAGGGTCAGCACAAAAAACATGATGCCCTTTATTCTGGGCAGATGAAGTCTACCAATCTAGCCCCAACTAACCAAATGTGAAATACAATCCAAGAGAACCCCATCACATCTGAATTTGAGCTATCCAGTGCACACAACTAGTCTTATTTGTAGAATGCAACGTTTAGAAGGCTTTTTTCACATTTTGATAAAACACTGCCATCATGGTAAAAATAGGTATTTTATTCACAGCTAAAAACCATGTTCATATTCTATGGCAAGGGAGTCAATTGCAGAACAGCCCTAGTCAGTTAAGCGTGGCTCTTAGTAGTTTTAAACAAACAAATTTATTTACTGCCAGTAAAGAGTAAACCAGTTAACTGTCATTTTGTAACATCCCTATGACTAATTGTTATGACATCGTAATACGACATTTCTGAACAGCTCCCTATTAAATACTTACACTGATAAATGTCAAGTTATTGTTTGAATTAAATTGTATGTTCAGCCTCCCCAGTGTGTATACAGTAGAGATTAGTACATTGAAAAGATAGCTTTATACTCATCTCAGAGCAGTAACAATAACCAAAGACTTTATGGGTGTTAAATTAGTTATACTGTTGGGCATGTCTACACAGCAGTGTTGTTTTGGAATAACTGACATTATTACAAAATAACATAGAGCATGTCTATACTACAAGTCTTTATTTTGAAATAATGTCGTGCTGGAGGACGAGGAGTAAGGGAAGTTAAAGGAACAGTGTTCTTCCTTCGACTTCCTGCTGTGTAGACAGTGCCAAAAGCCGAATTAAGCTATTTCAACTTAAGCTATGCAATTGACGTAGCTGAAGTTGCGTAGCTTAACTCACCTTTAGCCCTGCTGTGTAGACATGCCCTTATAGTTCAGCAAGGGGAAAAAATTGAATATGAAACCAGAGAAGATACACTAATAAGCCTTGTGTATCCTGGAATTTACTCTGTTCACAGCTATCAGTATAGTTTTGCTGACGGAAACAGGGGGAGCCAGATAAATATGCTATAAGACATGGACCAAGCTGTTAACCCTAGTTCAGTGGTTCTCAAAGCGTGGTCCATGGACCACTACTGGTCTGCGACCATCTTGCAGATGGGCTGTAGGCTTGGAGCTCCCGCAGCAGGGAGCCTGCGCTGGCGCTTCAGCCCCACAGCCCTTCCCTCCCCCGCACCGAGGTTGAAGCGCCAGTCCTGGCTTCCCACTGTGGTGGGGAGGAGCTTCATGGGCTGGATCCAGTTTGCAGGGTAAGGAAGTGACTTCGCGCATTGCCATTCCCCTTCTAGCCCCCGGCTGGGGAAATGGAATCTCCGGAAACCGCTCGCCTGAAGGCTTTCCCTGCTGTGTCCGTTGGCTGGAATCACAGCCAATAGAAGCAATAGAAGCAGTGGGGCGGCGGTGTCTCGGAGCAGTGGAAGGAACCGAGCCATGTAAGTGTCCCCCATTCCGCTCTGCATTCCCATCCCCCTCATGCACTGCCCTCCTTCTGAGACCCTGCACTTCCATTCTGCTCCTGTACTCTTCCTACCTCCCAAACCCTCTACCTTCAGACCACTCCTGAACCTTGCCTCCCTCCTAGACCCCCCCACTCCACTCCTGCTCCCTCCCTTCCACCCAGATCCCACCCACCCAGAGCCCACTCCTGCATCCTACTTCCTAGCCAGATCGCCCCCACCCTCAGCCCACTCCTGCATTCTACCTCCCAGCCAGACCCCGCACCCTAACTACTCCTGCACCCAGTTTGTCATCATGGGTGGTTGGCTGGTGGTCCACAGAAAGGTCTGCATTGAGCAGGGTGAGACATGGGCCAAAAAGTTTGAGAACCATTGCCCTAGTTTCAAGAAAAGTCATACTTCACTGGTGCAAATCCTGCATTCTGACAATTCTGCCTGTCTGTACTAGCAGCTTGCTTCAGTGCAACTACACTGGGATTTGGCCTCTGACATATTATAGGCCTGGTGTAGGCAAAGCCTATCATGTATGAAGCCAAAAATGTGACAATTGAGCCAACTAATAGTCACATATAGGATAAGGGTCCAGATGAATAATACCGAATACATATGTATGAATATTCATTTGAAGAGAAATAGAATTCATTTTCACAGTATTTATTTCACAATATTCCTTTGTTCATATTCACGCAAAGAACTTACTTCTCAAGAATATTTGTAGACAGTGAATATCTCAAGAATATATAACTGGGATCTTGGGTTTAATTATAGATTATAATTATACTCCCTGACTTTACATGAGGTATTCTCCCAATTCTTTTCAAAAAGCAGAACGCAATCAAACAGCTACATTTAAGATAGAGATAAATACTTTTGTTTTTATAAATCATAGAATCATAGAATCATAGAACCATAGAGCCGGAAGAGACCTCAGAAGGTCATCAAGTCCAACCCCCTGCTCTAGGCAAGACCAATCCCAACTAAATCAACGCAGCCAGGGCTTGGTCAAGCAGAGACTTAAACACCTCCAGGGATGGAGATTCCACTACTTCCCTAGGTAACCCATTCTAGTGCTTCACCACCCTCCTAGGGAAATAGTTTTTCCTAATATCCAACCTGGACCTCTCCCACCACAACTTGAGACCATTGCTCCTTGTTCTGCCATCTGTCACTACTGAGAACAGCCTCTCTCCATCCTCTTTGGAACCTCCCTTCAGGAAGTTGAAGGCTGCTATCAAATCCCCCCTCAATCTTCGCTTCTGCAGACTAAACAGACCCAACTCCTCAGCCTCTCCTCATAAGTCATATGCTCCAGCCCCTAATCATTTTGGTTGCCCTCCGCTGGACCCTCTCCAATGCGTCCACATCCTTTTGTAGTGGGGGCCCAGAACTGACACAATACTCCAGATGTGGCCTCACCAGAGCCGAATAAAGGGAATAATGACATCTCTGGATCTGCTGGCAATGCTCCTCTTAATGCAACCTAATATGCCATTAGCCTTCTTGGCTACAGGGGCACACTGTTGACTCATATCCAGCTTCTCATCCACTGTAACCCCCAGGTCCTTTTCTGCAGAACTACTACTTAACTGGTTGGTCCCCAGCTTGTAACTGTGCTTGGGATTCTTCCGTCCCAAGTGCAGGACTCTGCACTTGTCCTTGTTGAACTTCATCAGATTTCTTTTGGCCCAATCTTCCAATTTGTCTAAGTCACTCTGGACCCTATCTCTGCCCTCAAGCGTATCTACCTCTCCCCCTAGCTTAGTGTCATCCGCAAACTTGCTGAGGGTGCAATCCATCCCCTCATCCAGGTCATTAATAAAGATATTGAACAAAACCGGTCCTAGAACCTAACCTTGGGGCACTCCACTAGAAACCGACCGCCAACCTGAAATCGAGCCGTTGATCACTACCCGCTGGGCCCGGCCTTCTAGCCATTTTTCTATCCATCTTACTGTCCATTTATCCAATCCACATTCCCTTAACTTGCTGGCAAGAATATTGTGGGAGACCGTATCAAAAGCCTTGCTAAAGTCAAGGTATATCACATCCACTGACTTTCCCACGTCCACAGAGCCAGTTACCTCATCATAGAAGCTGATCAGATTGGTCAGGCACGACTTGCCCTTTGTGAATCCATGCTGACTATTCCTAATCACTTTCCTCTCTTCCAAGTGCCTCAAAATGGATTCCTTAAGGATCCTTCCATGATTTTTCCAGGAACCGAGGTAAGACTGACCGCCTATAGTTCCCTGGATCGCCCTTCTTCCTTTTGAAGATGGGCACTACATTTGCCTTTTTCCAATCATCCGGGATTTCTCCCGATCTCCACGACTTTTCAAAGATAATGGCCAAAGGCTCCTCAATGACATTTGCCAACTCCCTCAGTACCTTCGGATGCATTATGTCCGGACCCATGGATTTGTGTACATTTAGCTTTTCTAAATAGTTCCTAACCTGTTCTTTACCCACCACGGGCTGTCCATCTTCATCCCATCTTGAGTCACTTAGCGCAGAAGTCCAGGAGCCGACCTTGTCCGTGAATACAGAGGCAAAGAAAGCATTGAGTACTTCAGCTTTCCCCACATCATCTGTCACTAGGTTACCTCCTTCATCCAGTAGGGGCCGCACTCCTCTCTGATCACCTTCTTCTTGTTAACATGCCTGTAGAAACCTTTCTTGTTATCCTTCACATCCTTAGCCAGTCGCAATTCCATTTGCGCTTTCGCCTTCCTGATGACCCCCCAGCATTCTCGAGCTATACATTTAAACCCCTCCTGGTCATTTGTCCAAGTTTCCACTTTTGTAAGCTTCCTTTTGTGCTTAAGTTCACCAAGGATTTCCCATAAGCCAATCTGGTCTCCTACCATGTTTGCCTCTCTTGCTTCAAGGCCGGATGGTTTCTTTCTGTGCCTTCAATAAGGCTTCTTTAAAATACTGCCAGCTGTCCTGGACTCCTTTCCCCTGCATGTTAGCATCCCAGGGGATTCTGCCCATCAGATCTCTGAGGGAGTCAAAATCTGCTTTTTTGAAGTCCAAGGTGTGTATTTTACTACTCTCTTTTCTTCCTTTGGTCAGGATCCTGAAATCTACCATCTCATGATCACTGCTTCCCAGGTTGTCACCTACCTCCATTTCCCCTATTAGTTCCTCCCTGTTTGTGAGCAGAAGGTCAAGCTGCAGACGGCCCTAGTCGGATCCTTCAGCACTTGCCAAGAAGTTATCCCCAACATTCTCCAAAAACTTCCTGGATTGCCTGTGTACTGCCGTATTGGTTTCCCAAGAGATGTCAGGGTGATTAAAGTCCCCACGAGAACCAGGGCCTGCAATCCGGAAGCTTCTCTCAGTTGTCCAAGAAAGCCTCATCTACCTCATCCACCTGATTCGGTGGCCTGTAGCAGACACCAACCACAACATCACTGCTGTTGTTTGCTCCTTTAAACTTAACCCATAGACTCTCAACAGGTTTTCTCCTCTTTATACTGGAGTTCAGAGCAATCATAGTGCTCTCTTACATATAGTGCAACTCCTCCTCCTTTTCTCCCTGCCTGTTCTTCCTGAACAGTCTATACCCTTCCATGACAGCGCTCCAGTCATGCGAGTCATCCCACCAAGTCTCTGTTATCCCAATTAAATCATATTTCTTGGACTGGGCCAGGGCCTCCAGTTCTTCCTGTTTGTTGCCCAGGCTTCTTGCATTAGTGTACAAACACCTCAGGTAACCAGTTGATCGCCCTATCTTCTCCATTCGAAACAGGGGTCCTCCTTTCTTGTTTGTTCCTCTCTGTATTTCTTCCCGGTATCCGACTTTCCCACTCCCCTCAAGGTTTTGGTCACCGTCCCCCCGACAAACCTAGTTTAAAGCCCTCCTCACTAGGTTTGCAAGTCTGCCCGCAAAGATGCTCCTTCCTCTCTTGGTTAGGTGGATCCCATCTCTTCCTAACAATCCTCGTGCCCGGGAACAGAGTCCCATGGTCGAAGAAACCAAAGCCCTCTCTGCGACACCACCTGCGCAACCACGCATTTACGTCCTCAATTCGATGATCCCTGCCCAGTCCTTTCCCTTCAACAGGGAGGATGGACGAGAACACCACTTGCGCTCCGAGTTCTTGGATCCTTCTTCCCAGCGCTACATAATCCACAGTAACCCACTCGAGGTCATTCTTGGCCGTATTGTTAGTTCCCACGTGGAGAAGCAGGAAGGGGTAGCGAGCCAAAGGTTTGGTCAGTTTGGTAAGCCTCTCAGTCACATCCTGAATGCGAGCTCCCCCGGTAAGCAGCATACCTCTCGAGATTCCAGGTCCGGACGGCAGAGGGATGGCTCAGTCCCTCTTAGGAGGGAGTCCCCGACCACCACCACCCGTCGTTTTCTTTTGGGGGTGGTGGCTGTGGAACCCCCATCCGTAGGACTACGCATCCCATGCCTTCCAGTAGATGGTGTTCCCTTCCGGTTTCTTCCTTGTGAGATCCCTTCCAAAGCATTCAGCACCACAGAGCCTGTGGAGAGAGCCTGAAAGCGATTACTTACCTCTATAGCATTGGGGGATTCCAATGCTGGCCTTTTCCCCCCTTCTAGAAGTTACATGCTACCAGTTCTCTTCCTGGTCACGTACTGCCCTCTCCGGCTCTTCCGCCTGCTGTGCTTGAAGGATTAAACGCTGCCTTCTATTGAGGAAGTCTTCATCCTCTCTGATCGAGCATAGGGTCGACACTTGGGCCTCCAGCCCTCAAATTTTTTCTTCCAAAATGGCGACCAGCTTGCACTTTGTGCAGATGAAATCTGATCTTTCTTCCGGGAGGAAGACAAACATGGCACACTCCGTGCAGGTAACAACAGCAGAACCATCACCATCCATCCCTGCTATCCTGTTCGCAAGCTCGAACAGGTTAAATAGGTTAACCTGTCTTCAAACTGAATGTAGCCATACAAGTTCCCAAATAACAGAAGATTATGATGCATGGAACAGCTCTTCCCTTGAGACTCCCTGCCCATATCTCTCAGCTGTGTGGAGTGCAATTGCACTGTGTGGTGAAACCAAAGAAGAAAATGACACTTCTGCTGTTGGGAAAGGGTGGTACCCACCACATGAACAAATGGTGAACAATGTATCTCCCTCACCCTTGCTTTACACCGTTCGGGGAAATTAAGGTCTCCTCTGCACTCTGTTAGCAGGGGGCAGTGGGAGTGGAGAATGGGATGGGTGGGAGCACATGGCCCAAAATATTTGCCTTAATTCTTTCACACGTGGCCTTTTTGCAATAAAAAATTATAGTAATTCTGCAGTGGGCCATTCAGCTGTTTCACCAATATAGGATAATGAAATACAGGAATTCTGATCAAAACCTGTGTCATGTTCTGTTATGCTCTTGACTGCCTCTTTCACTACCTCCAATAACAGTCTTTACCTATATACACACATTCAAATTTCTTTACAAAAAACACTAAACATAACACCAGCAATTTTGTATTACGGTTGCCAGTCATCTTTGAACCAAAATCAAGTCACACAAACAATTTTTTTAAAATTTATGGATGAAAACACTTTCGACAGAGGTCATAACTAATTCTGAATATACTGTTCCAAGTTTTACTCAGAATGAAGATCAATTAAACGTCCTAGATTTCTAATTTAATTACTGTTACCTGCTCACCTTTAAAAAGTTTCTCTCAAAAATACATTATACAATAATAGGATGGCATCTCAGACTTCATTTTTTTGAATAGTAATGGAAGAATGCACTTTTGCTGGGTGTAGATAGGTAGCTAGTTAGCTAACTTGGAATTCTTTATTTTAGATCTAAATATTTTCTATAAATACAAAGTTAAATCTTCAGTTGCTATAAAATGTCATGAAAGTCCATGGAGCTATGATGGTGAACACCAACTGAGAATTTGATAAATCTTTCAAAAAAATACATGCATGCATATTATATGTGGGAAAAGAAACAAGTCACCCCAAGTATCTATGTAAAGAGTTTGACTTGCAAATTTTGCAGACTTTGCTATTCGTTTTGAAATATGCAAGAGATAAGGTATATTTTCAAGATCTTGTGCCATTATGGAGGTGCTTTTCTTTTACGGAGGAAAGTAAAAATATGCTTATGATGCCAATTATACTTTCTATTGTGTGGTCCAGAACACTGTGGTCAAATATATATAAAAATGTATCTTATTTTGTTGTGGGTTTCAGAAGTTAAACCAAGAGAAAGTTCCTCTCCCCTCCAGCTGCTAAAATCAAAAGACAGGCTGCTTGTCCTGGGAATGGAAGAAGCCTTGCTATCCCAGAGCTTCCCTTCTCTTAGGCTCTTAAAATGATAACATGAAGCTCTGAGGTGAAAGCAGTTAGGGACTGGTGCCTGAATATGAGATTTCTTATCCCTTCTTCCCCGGCCCCCCAGTCTTTCTGCTGATGGATGAATCATCAGTTCCCGATGGGCAAAGAGGGGTTCCAACTTGGAGTCCCCAGATTCTACCCATTTTCCTCTAAACAGAGAACTGTATTGGTGTTAAAAAAAACCTAGGGAGAAGTATCCCACAAGCTTCCCATTTTAATTTGTTTTGCTATCAATAACAGATTTTCATTTTGCTCAGGTCTAAGCTATAATGATGCCATTTATAGGGATAAACAACTTCAGGTACCGTTTTCACACAGGCATAGTCTGCACTAGGGCCAAGCAGAGTGTCCACACTACCAAGCCCATTAGTTTGAAACAGGCTGGTTATTTCAAAGTACTGACTCCTGCTTGTCATGAAGAATAACGCTTATTTCAAAATTGTAATTTCAAAATAGTGTGGATGTGAATGCCCAGCTATGGCTGTTTCAAAACAATTGGCCTCCAGAAGCCTCTTACAGCTGCCCTTGTGGTCGCTCTCACCACCCATCTGACAACTCCACTGCTCCCCTTCTGCTGCAGACTTTAAAGTTGCAGGCAGAAGGGAAAGGGCTTGTGGAACCACACGAGCCCTGATAGCCCTGTGCCACACAGTCCTCATTGGAGGAGCCATGAGCGACCCCTGTGCTCCTTCCAATGCCCCTGGCCGGGTATCCTGGATCTCATCGAGGTCTGGGGGAGGAGACCAACATCTAGGATCTCCACACCATGAGGCGCAATGCTGATGTGTATGGCTGGATGGCTGCTAGCCTCGTGGACAAAAGTCACACCAGGACCCTGGACCAGGTCTGAATGAAAATTAAAGAACTCTGGCAGTCCTACACCAAGGCCAGCGAGCAAAGTTCCCACTCTGAGGCGGCACCTCATACCTGCCGCTGCTATGAGCTGCTGGATACCATCCTGGGAAGGGGGCTGCCCCCCCCCATCATTGTTGACTCTGGCCAGGACACGCCTGGCGTCAGCCCCTGTGGGGGCAGGATTGAGGAGGAGGAAGAGGAGAAGGGGGGAAACTAGCAAGGAAACTAGCCAGGGGAGCAAGGGACACACTGCGTTGCCCAGGATGCACATGGGGATGCATGTCCACCTCCCTAACCCTGATGGTGCAGTCAGGGAACTAGTGCCAGCGTGCATCCTCTGGAACAGGCTTGAGTTCTAGAATATGGGGGCATTGTGCGCATTCCCCGACCACCTGACATAAATGTCCGTGAATCATCCCTTGTGGTCCATGAGGGCCTGTAGTACCATCAAAAAGTACCCCTTTCTGTTTATATAGTCCTAGGCACGATGGTCAGGAGCCAGGATAGAGATGTGGGTGCCATCTATGGCCCTCTTGCAGTTTGAGAAGCCCATAGTGGCAAAGCCAGCGATGATGGGGTCAAAGTTCCCCAGGGTGATGATCCTCTGCAGGAAAATGGTGTTGATGGCCTTCACTACCTTCATCAGCACAGCCCCAACTGTGGATTTCCCCATGCTGAACTGGTTCCCTATGGAGCGGTAGATGTCTAGCATGGTGAGCTTCCAGAGGGAGATGGCAATGCACTTCTGCAGGGGGATGGCGGGTCACAGTCAGGTTTCCTGTCATCTGAGGGCGAGGGGGAGCCCCTCGCAAGGCTCCAAGAAGGTGGCCTTCTGCAGGCGGAAGTTCTGGAGCCACTGCTGGTCATCCCATCGTTGCAGGACAATGAGGTCCCACGAGTCAGAACTGGTCTCTCTCTACCAGAAGCGGCATTCCCCGGTGTGCAGGGGATGGAAGATCATTTGCTACATGAGGAATGCCAGGCCTGGATGAAGATGTCCCCCGGTCCGGGCTGCTTGTCTTGGTCCTGAATCAGCATGTGGGCAGTGTGGATTAACTGCGCCATGAAGCACAATACAAGGCCCGTGAGCCTGGCACTGCTTTGCAGCAGCTCTGGCTCCATGTAGTCAGTGCTGTGGCATCCGCAAGGGCAATCAGAACACATGGTGTGAGTTTGGTGTCCCGTGAGGGGACAGGCAGTGGAAAAGTGGTATATGAGATGCGGCTGCAGAAAGGAGTCTCTTTAAGCACGTGTCTCAGGTAGCCTCAGGAAGCAGCTATAGGAAGTGTTTGCTTTTCTGGTGCCCTCCCCGGAGTGTGCTTCCACTGGTTTTAAATGCAGTGCAGGCTCCAATCTGTGTAGATGCGCTATTTCAAATTAATTCTCTGCTATTTCGATGCTGCCTTGTAATGTGGACATGTTATGTTTTGTTAGTCTATAAATTGCTACCAGACCATTTGGTTTTTTTACGTTTATTTCAAAGTAGCTATTTTGGGAATTACTATTTCAAAATAACTTATTTCAAAAAAACTTATTTTGAAATAATTTCCTAGTATAGACATGCCCTCAGTTAGACTTAGATAAAAAATGTTAATTGTTTCACATTTTTCCACAAAAATGTAAGTTTGATTTTTTTTGATTTTTTTTTACTCTCTCTTGTTTCTCCTGTCACCCCCACTTCTCCCGCCCATAAAAGAGGAGAAAAGAAGAGGGAAAGGATAAAGCCAAAACTTTTTATTTCAAGGTTTGGGGGGAGGTGTTCATGAAATATGAGACTTTTAAAAAAATCTATTAATGATTTCTAAAGGCCATTTTCCATTTAATGAAATAAATTGGAACATAAGAACATAAGAATGGCCATACTGGGTCAGACCAAAGGTCCATCCAGCACAGTACCCTGTCTGCTGACAGTGGACAATACCAGGTGTCCCAGACGGAGTGAATTGAACAGGTAATGATCAAGCAATCTCTCTCCTGCCATCCATCTTCACCCTCTGACAAACAGAGGCTAGGGACACCATTCCTTACCCATACTGGCTAACAGCCATTAATGGATTTAACCTCCATGAATGTATCTAGTTCTCTTTTAAACCATGTTATAGTCCTAGCCTTCACAACCTCCTCAGGCAAGTAGTTCCACAGATTGACTATGCGCTGTGTGAAGAACTTCCTTTTATTTGGTTTAAACCTGCTGCCTATTAGTTTCATTTGGTGGCCCCTAGTTCTTATATTATGGGAACAAGTAAATAGCTTTTCCTTATTCACTTTCTCCACACCACTCATGATTTTATATGCTTCTATCATATCCCCCCTTAGTCTCCTCTTTTCCAAGCTGAAAAGTCTCAGTCTCTTTAATCTCTCCTCATATGGGACCCATTCCAAACCCCCTAATCATTTTAGTTGCCCTTCTCTCAACCTTTTCTAATGCCAGTATATCCTTTTTGAGATGAGGCAACCACATCTGTACACAGTATTCAAGATGTGGGCGTACCATGGATTTATATAAGGGCAATAAGATATTCTCCGTCTTATTCTCTATTCCTTTTTTAATGATTCTTAACATCCTGTTTGCCTTTTTGACTGCTGCTGCACACTGCGTGGATGTCTTCAGAGAACTATCCACGATGACTCCAAGATCTCTTTCCTGATTAGCTGTAGCTAGATTAGCCCCCATCATATTGTATGTATAGTTGGGGTTATTTTTTCCAATGTGCATTACTTTACATTTATCCACATTAATTTCATTTGCCTTTTTGTTGCCCAATCACTTAGTTTTGTGAGATCTTTTTGAAGTTCTTCACAGTCTGCTTTGGTCTTAACTACCTTAAGCAGTTTAGTATTGTCTGCAAGCTTTGCCACCTCACTGTTTACCCCTTTCTCCAGATCATTTATGAATAAGTTGAATAGGATTGGTCCTAAGACTGACCCTTGGGGAACACCACTAGTTACCCCTCTCCATTCTGAAAATTTACGATTTATTCCTACCCTTTGTTTCCTGTCTTTTAACCAGTTCTCAGTCCCTCTTATCCCATGACAACTTAATGCACGTAAGAGCCTTTGGTGAGGGACCTAGTCAAAGGCTTTCTGGAAATCTAAGTACACTATATTTACTGGATCCCCCTTGTCCACATGTTTGCTGACCCCTTCAAAGAACTCTAATAGATTAGTAAGACATGATTTCCTTTTACAGAAACCATGTTGACATTTGCCCAACAAATTATGTTCTTCTATGTGTCTTCTATGTGACAATTTTATTCTTTACTATTGTTTCAACTGATTTGCCCGGTACTGACGTTAGACTTACCAGTCTGTAGTTGCCGGGATCGCCTCTAGAGCCCTTATTAAATATTGGCGTTACATTAGCTATCTTCCAGTCATTGGGTACAGAAGCTGATTTAAAGGATAGGTTACAAACCATAATTAATAGTTCCACAATTTCCCATCTGAGTTCTTTCAGAACTCTTGGGTGAATGCCATCTAGTCCCGGTGACTTGTTACTGTTAAGTTTATCAATTAATTCCAAAACCTCCTCTAATGACACTTCAAACTGTGACAAGTCCTCAGATTTGTCACCTACAAAGGATGGGTCAGGTTTGGGAATCTCCCTAACATCGTCAACCGTGAAGACTGAAGCAAAGAATTCATTTAGTTTCTCTGCAATGACCTTATCGTCTTTAAGTGCTCCTTTTGTATCTCGATCATCCAGGGGCCCCACTAGACTACACACAGATGATTGTTTTGTCCAGTGATTGTTTTGTCTCATACATTTTTTTTATTGTCTCTGGTCTCTTACTCTGGGTTCTGTTGGAGTATGTAAAAATTAATAGGGGTCTGAAATGGCTCTACATTAGTGGTTCAGGGGTCAGGCACAGCATTACCCTTTAAACACTTTCCTTTTGTTTTGTAGTTTGGGAATATAGATTCAGAGTCCGGTCAAAACCGGTGTTATCCTTTCTGATGTATAAAAATGTTCTTTCTCTTTGTTCTTGTAGCCTAAGAAAGCAGACAAGTATGGAGTTGCTTTATTTTGTTATATCTCTTGCTTATCCTCATTGGCTCTATATAACACATCTTCAGGGTCAAATTCCCTGTAATCTCTGTAACCTGTTGATTTAGAAAGTTTGTAGTGTAAAAAGTGTTTATTCAATTAGAAATTGTGTAAATAATAATTAGGGGTGGGTATAATTGTATTCATTATTTGTTTATTAATATTCATTTTATGGGAGTTAACATCAATTGGAGTATTGTGTCCAGTTCTGGGCACCACATTTCAAGAAAGATGTGGAGAAATTGGAGAAGGTCCAGAGAAGAGCAACAAGAATGATTAAAGGTCTAGAAACATGACCTATGAAGGAAGACTGAAAGAATTGGGCTTGTTTAGTTTGGAAAGGAGAAGACTGAGAGGGGATATGATAGCAGTTTTCAGGTATCTAAAAGGGTGTCACAAGGAGGAGGAAGAAAAATTGTTTTCCTTGGCCTCTGAGGATAGGACAAGAAGCAATGGGCTTAAACTGCAGCAAGGGAGGTTTAGGTTGGACATTAGGAAAAACTTCCTAACTGTCAGGGTGGTTAAGCACTGGAATAAGTTGCCTAGGGAGGTTGTGTAATCTCCATCTCTGAAGATATTTAAGAGCAGATTAGATAGACATCTATCAGGGATGGTCTAGATGGTACTGGGTCCTGCCATGAGGGCAGGGGACTGGAGTCGATGCCCTCTCGAGGTCCCTTCCAGTTCTAGTGTTCTATGATTCTATGATTACTAAATACGGTTTTAGGAAAAATAGTGATAGACATGTGAATTAACATACTAAAATAGATAAAAGGCTATGATTAGCACCAGGTTGTGGTTACTCTGACGTTGTGTTGAATGTCCCAGGTAAACGTATGCGGGAAATAAAGCAGTTCCATTTACCCCATCTGCTCCTGGGTTGCCTGTTTCTTCTCTAACAGGTTCCTCAGTAAGAGATCACAACCTGTCAACTCCATTTTCATTTAATCCACCATGAGTGGGGACAGTTTGTGAAATGCTTCCTATGAGCAGAAATTTGGAATTCATACAGTTGTATTCCTTTGAAGTATATAGTACAAAGAAAAGAATTTGAAAGCTTAAGGTACATCAGATTAATTACCCAAACATGTCTAATTTGGTATTCTGTCAACCTGCCCTTCATTGGACCTGCATAACCCTCTTCCTCTCTCCCATCTCTAGAGAAACTATGTAATTCTTTTTCACATGCATACTTCAGAAAAAGTTAATTATAAAAATGTATCTGGCCACATGAAACATTTATAGTGTGGAGGCAAGTCATGAGGACAATAATGAGCTTTATGATCATATCAGTAGACAGACCTAATGTATCTCTCTTCCATTCTCTTATGTTTTATTGCTTCTGTAACTCAGTAACATAAATTGCAGTCAATTGTTCAAGGGTATCTCTTATTGAAATTGTATTACACTAGATAAAAAGGAGACAAATGACACAAAATAATCACAATCTCCAAACCACATTAATCAGATAAGTCATACTTCAAAAAGTGAATAATGATACTGGGCTCAACTTGGAGAACAATGAATATCTGAAAGTAAATTAGAATTTCAAAATGCCAGGTAATATTCTCATTCTTTTTAGAGCCATGTCAACAGATCAGGATATTTAATTTGTAAAGGCTATATCACTCCTATTTTAAAAGATTATATGAAAAAATAACCATATATTTACAAGTAAAGGTTTCTCTTCACCTTTGATTTACACTTAATATATCAACCCATTCAGGCTAGTAGATCTATTGAAAATATTGTGGTGTGCTGTAAATGTAGAACACACAAAAATTGCACAAGAAATGGGGAGAAATCAGCTAAAAGGTGCCACTTAGCTTTAGTCGACTATTGTTGGATACTGGTCTAAGCTTTAGATACTGCGTCATTTTATTAAATGAAATGTGAAACAAGTTGTTATGGAGAAGCATGGGCAGTATGGTCTGAATGTTCAAAAATCTCAAGACTGGAAATGCCTTTGGGCAATAAAGTATTTTTCCTATCTAATATTTATTTTTTTTAATTATAATTTTTCTTCTCCCTTTAAACCCACTGCAGACAAATTGGCAGCATAAAATGAATTACCCCTTGAGTTGCAGAGTGAGTAATAGTCTAGTTTATTTGGTTTTGTACTTCAACTGTGATATAATGACATATAAAGAGAAACCATGAAAAAGGCTGGCAGCAGTACAATCAGCTCACTTGTCTGATCTTCTAATAATAATCTGCATTAATAAAGTGAAGAAAACGTGGCAATTGCTGCCATTTTATTGTGTCCTTCACAAAACTATTTCAAGTAAGGAATCCCACACTTGGGCCTGATCCAGACAAGCCTTAGCAATTGGTGACATTAACTATTCTATGGCTCTGTTATTCCAGTGACGCCTTTTTAAATAATATCTATACATGTGGATTGAATAGCAGTTGAGATTGAGTGTGAAATGAACCATCACTTCAGTCATATTTGATGGAAATGTTCAGTATTTAAAATCGATAATGTAAGAGAAGTGAAATTACTAACAGATCCATTTATTATGCTTCTCAGGCTCCCAGATAAATTAGATCTACTGCAGAATAATCCAAAGTTACTTCTGCACCTTTCAATAGCCAGATACACGTTGCCAGAATTTTAGAAGAAAGTGTTCCTTTTACCTCCTCCCAATAATTTTGTGGTACAGGAGAACACAGGTTGTTCAGTCAGTGAAACAGGCCTACCATTTTTAGAACTAGAGAAAAAATACAAAAGATATTTAAAACTGGGAAACAGACATTTGATTTTCCTGTGTAACTTTCCACTATCTTTAGAATACTAAGCGGCACTTGGAAATGACATAAAGGAACATGCCCATTGATTACCTAGATAGCTTAATGAGAGCTTGGATTTTCAATGGTGGAGTTAATTTAAGTGAACCAAAGAAGATTAAAGATCATCATTCTAAAACCTTAGATTCTTCCCTGACAACTCTAATCCCATCAGCCAGGGAAAACTCTTTACTGACCCTAAGCCTAAGAGACAGGGGTCATTGACTAACATAGTTTATGTGACTTTCCCTGGCTGACAAGAGAGTGAACTCATTAACTAGTGTAGGCTGTCACACAACTCACCAACACCAGATTCTACAGGCTTTTCTCCTCTGATCCCACTAAAGAATATAAAAAAAACCCCAAAACCCTAAAACAACTGCTCATGAAACTCCCTGTTACAACTCAGGGCGAAATCTACACAAACACACCCCTTAATCCACGACCAGGAGTTTTCTATCTGCTACCCAAGATCCACAAACCTGGAAATCTCAGACAACCCATCATCTGAAGCATTGGAACACTTACAACAGGATTATCGGGCTATATAGACGCTCTCATCATACCCTATGCTGCCAGCACCCGGAGCTATCTTCGAGACACCACTGACTTCCTGAGGAAACTACAAAATATCAATAATCTTCCTGAAAACGCCATCCTGGCCACTTGGATGTAGAAGCTCTTTACACCAACATTCCACACACAGATGGATTACAGGCTGTCAGGAACACTAATCCCTGATGACATAACGAAAGCTCACGATACCATCCACCTATTTCGTTAGTCTCTAAGGTGCTGCAAGACTATTCGTTGTTTTTTAAGCTTCATTACCAGGAGAAAGTGAGAGAGAGACAGAAGTCTTATAGGAACACCACATGGATTTAATCTACTTAAAATTTTAAAAAGGAGCAGACAGTAGGGGAGACATCCATAGCTGTGGATATGTAAGTGCCACTGCCCATTGTCCCTGTCCCAATGAGAAGGTGCATACATGCCACTGCCCATAAGCTTGCTTCCTGAATGAAAAGGCTTCAGTCTACAAATCTGGCAATGCAGCACATTTCACAAACAATTAAATTAATGAAAACCAAAAGTAAAAGCATCTCTGACCTCTGTATTAAAAAGGTCTGCATTCTCAATGGGTATTTAAAAAGTGATGCTACATTGGACATTGTAGTGGTTTTACTGTACTAAACTAGAAACACAGCTTTAATTGAGTGGATTAATCTGGACAAACATCATCTCAGTATGTTTCCTGGGTGCTTTCAAATGATACACTGACAAACTAGAGCAGTATCAGTGTAACAAATACATGCAATTGTATCACAAATATCTAAAACAAAGGAAATAAAAGACTTACTTTGCATGTGCCTGATTTGGGTCTCGTGCAACAGCGTGCAGGCACTAAATGAAAAAAAAGAGGTGATTTTAGGTGTTTTAAATACATGAGGACAAAATTCACAATAGTTGTCAAGATAACATTTGAATAGCATAAGCTGTTTTATTAAACCTAACATCTTAATATTAGCCATTCTGAATATTTTGGTATGAGTTTATGCACTGCTACATTTCAATGACAGCCATCTGACAGTCTCAGAAATCATGGCATAATGAATAAAATAATTTTAATACCAACTTCTCGCCTACATTCCCAAACCACTTAAGAAATAAAAAGCAGATATATAAAAGTGATTAAATTGGGTGTAATCTAATATTTTCTTGAGTGTAATCTTCTTGGGTGTAATCTAATATTTACTATGCACGATTTGAGCCTTACACATCTGTGTAGACCAGGAATTAAAAACTAATAGCATATCCAATGTAAACATCAGGGTTAATTTAGGAGGGCAACATATAATTACCCAAATTAGAATTTGATTGCAAAACCAAGGCTATGACCCTTGCTGGCAGAGGCATAGCGAGGGTGTTATGCACCCGGGGGCAAAGGCAAAATTTGCACACACCCCTGCCGCCACACAGCAGGGCCCCAAACCCAGCCCCAGCTGAGCCCAACCCTGGCGGGGGGAAGTGGGGGAGTTATACCGCGTCTTCCCCCACACCCTCCAGTTTGGGGCCGGGCCCCCCCATGCATGAACCCGCTGGCGGAAATGGAGGAGTGTCGGGCTGGGAGCAGAGAGGTGGGGAGGAGGCTCCAGCTGGTGGCGACAGGTGGAGGAGGAGCAGGCAATCCGAGGGATGACAGGGGGAGCAGAGAGAGACTAAATTGGCACCCCCCTAGCATGGCACCCGGGGGCAACTCCTCCCCCCGCTCTCTGCTCGCTACGCCACTGCTTGCTAGAAGAGCCATGGGATCTAATTACCACACATCATCAGGATCTTTATTTTATATCCCATCCAAAAGATGGTATTTCTAGCAGTAGAGAGTTTCAAAGTTCATAGTGCCTTGTTGGGGAATACTGTCACCAGTGACTAAATAGTAAAGGTGCCACCACTGAACACAACTTCCTGTGTTTCCACTGAGAGTTTCCCATTCCAGAGGCATATTAACTATGGATGGGGAAAAAAAGAGCTATGCAACTTCAGGCTGCATATAAATTAGAGATAGGACAATTTTTCTCTACATAATTGCTATGCAATCAATACCTGAATAATGTATTTTATTCTAGGTGTAGTGGGGCCTATTTGAAACCATGGGAAGGTGGGCGGGCAAAGCCCGCCCACGTTCTAAAAGCCCCTCCCCCAGCCTTGCAGGAGGGACAACTGGACCCATGTCCAACTAATCATGGGGGACAAATAATGACAAAAGGATCAAGGGGTGCGGGTCACAGGTTCAAAACAAGGGAACCGGATGGGGACACCGAGCAGAGAACCCCGGACAGCGCCCACTGCTCCTCAAAGCTGTCAAGAGAGCCAGTGGACGTCGCCCAGAGGAACTCTGCCCGGATACGTGACACTAGGGAGGAGCGAAAATAGGCCCCACAGTCGCAGGGAACCCCCTCATCTAGCATCCTCTCCCTGGTGTTATAGATGGTGATTTTAGCTAAAGCCAGGAGGAGGTTGACGAGGAGGTCCTGCGACTTTGTGGGGCCACGGATAGGGTGTGCAGGTGTAGTGGGGCAGAGAGGCAGCCCAAGGACCCAGAGGGGGAGGAGCCCCTCAGGGCGCCCTTTTAGGAAGAGCCTGACTCCGCCCAGTCACCTGACCGGAAGCCAGGAGGCATGGCCAGGACTATAAAAGCACACCTGACACATAAATACCTTGCAATATTAGCTACTACAGAACCATGCAAACATCTATTCTTACTTCCCGGTGACTCTGTAGCATTATCTCCCAGAAATGTAAGCAAACTTGAACAAGAAGTAAAATGCAGTAGCTTATAGACTCTGAAGTTGTACATTGTTTTGCTTGAGTGCAATTTTGTAACCAAAAAAAATCTACATTTGAAAATTGCACTTTCACAATAAAGAGATTGCACTCCAGCACTTGTATTAGGTGAATTGAAAAGTGCTCTTTTGTTTGTCATTTTACAGTGCAAATATCTGTAATAAAAATATAAAGCAAGCACTACACACTTTGTATTCTGTGTTGTAATTGAAATAAATATATTTAAAAGTACAGAAAAACATTTTAAAAATTAATAAATTTCAGTTGGTATCGTATTGCTTAACAGTGCAATTAAACTACAATTAATAACAATTAGTTTTTTTAATCATTGCAGAGAAAAGTCGGAAAAAGATACACAAATTGCAAACCATAATTTGCGTATCTTGTTCCGGTTTTTGTCCGAAAGAGGCTTTTCCGAAATTTGGCCTTTCTACACGGGGCCAAATTTTGGAAAAAAACTCCTCTTTCAGAACATCCGTTTTCCTCTCATTGAGAGAAATACAGGGATGCCAAAAGAATATGTCTGCTTTTTCAGGAACTGTTCCGAAAAAGCAAATGGATTCCTTGGACGCAGCAGAGCTTTTCTGGGATACCTCTGGTATCCCAGAAATGCTCTGCAGTCTAGATATAGCCTTAGTAGAAAATGTATATGGACAAGAGCTCCAATATTAGTGATGATGACCAGATATATCCCTACATACTCCTTTTCATCTGATTGCTTTGCTTCTATACAACCCGATACCTCTGAAAATTGAGAGATCTGATGAAACTGCAGCTCATGCTTGTAATGCAACACCTCACAGAATAATCAGTATTAGTTTTAAAACATGTTACTTTGGTTCAAAGGATTAGCCAAGACTGTAACAGTTCAGTAAGTCTTCGGGTTGCCATCTGCTATTTCTAGTGCTTTGGAAAATTACAGTTGTTAGAATTCTAACACATTGTTAATAAAATTCCCCATAAAAGTGGCTAATTGGAGAAATCTAATCACTCATGATAGAAAGAATAGTTTCATAAAAAATTTGCTATCACAATCTTCAAGCTTCAGTTGTTTCCTTAAATTGTTTAAATTTTTATTGAAAGAGAAGTTCAGAATGCCTGTAAATGCCTAACAGCATTTGGCAGAAAACATGAATAATTATGTAGATACTGGTGATCTAAGACTTGCTATGGAGAACAAAAGGTATTGATTTTTAAGTATGTTTTTTATGTGGGAAGGGATTTACATCTTCCTGAGAAGATGGCATCTGGGAGGAGATAAAGGACTCTGCCATCCAAAGAGGTGGGGAGAAATAGAAGGCCCATGCTGGCTGGAGAGGGGGGGTCTGGCGGAGAGAAGGCCCTTGTTGGCTGGAAGGAGAGAAAATTCCCTGTTGGGTGCGACCCCGAGCCCCTCCTCACCTCCCACCCTCACGCTCATACCCCTCATATTTCCAGCCTACTGCCTTGCCCCTCCATATCCCCAAAGCCCTGCCCTGACTCCTGCATCCCCACACACACCACCAGCCCCCTGCCCTGAAGGACCCAGGCGATGCCAGTTAAGTCTTCTAGTGAGGATACTATGCAGCCTTATTTTCCCACATTTATGAATATTAAATAATACAAATAAAATGTATACCATTAAAATATTATGTATTAACAATCTTTGCTTCAAAATGCTTTCTTTTATGTAAACATAACTTTAGGTCACTTAATCCTGCAGTTAGACCTTGATATATTTTTGCATTGCATCCCAGAAAACACTTCCCACTGCTAGACTCATATACTTCTGTCCACTAATCAACTGCAATTTATTTATGTCACTCAATGGGTGTATTTTTAGTAACAATACCTCAATTCACATATGCTGTGCCAGAATCACTGACTTCTATGCATGACTTCAGTTATAAGAGCTGGTAATGTTCTCTAATAACTGTTTAAAATGTTCTAGTCGTGTGCTTCAAACAACAGTATAACTCCAACACCCAGACAGAACTCTTTCCACATGTAGTATTTTCCACTACTCAATAGGTACAACTCTTGCATCTGATAGTTAGAATTTCCATTAGTTTTTTATTCGATTGTCTTCTAGTTACACAACTTTCAGTCCAAGTATGAACATGCCTGTAGTTCACAAAAGAATCATTATCAAAATATGCTAATTACATTGTTCATCATTCATGCCAAATACTAATATTCAGTCAAAATTTGATATCAGCTCTTAGCCAGACCTTAAGCACCAGGAAGTAGAAGAAATTACCATTTTTCAACATATAAAGATACTTTAGTCAGAACTCCCTCTAGACTACTACATGACCTTTCCTCATAGTATCTGTCAATTGTTTAACACACTGTTGTTTTATAACAGGTAATGCCCATTTAAAAAAAAATAAAACAAAATTTAAATTTGTTAAAAGTTCTTTTTGTCAAGTTCTAAAGATTTGGAACCAAGTGTAATGTTTTCATTATTGAATGTTCCCCAAATCAGACAAGGAGAGCAGGGAAGTGAAGCAATGAGAGAAATCAGAACAATTTGGAAGTTTATTATGGGAGGGAAAGTGACACGGTAAGCCAGTTTCTACTTTCAGTGACACGAGGCCCACGTTAGCTAATAGGAAATATTCACTGGCATCCAAGGTAAGAATTTGTCCTTTGCCGTGAACTGGGAAATACCTATATTACTTGGGTGACTATGGGGCATGCCTGTCTCTGTTTGTTGAGAAGGGTCACTTGTTATGCAATTAGATCAAGAGGGCTTTCGGGGAATGAAGCAGGAAAGCTAAAACAATGGCCTAGATAAGGAACATCCCAGCAAACATAATCGCCAGGTTTATAGACATGATGAGGCAACTCCTGGGCACTTAGGCTATGTCTTCCACATTTTAAGAGCAAACCTGTTATATTGAAATATAACGGGCTCACTATTCCAATGTCCCTGTAAACTTCATTGCACGAGGATTAAGGGGTGTTTCAGAATAGCACCTTATTTCGAGGTAAGGGTGCTGTATAGATGCACCCTTAGATGTTTGCCATGGCTGAGGCTATAGAGAGGCAACACTATGAGGCCCCCAATCCAAGGCAAGGTTAAGAATGAGAGAGTCCAGAAAGCATTAGAGGAATCAGTCGCACTGGCTGGGGAAAGAAAGAGACAGGAGCAAGGCAGACTATTCCTCCCAACCACAGATAAGCTTAACTAATTTGTAGTTTGACAAGAATTTACCAAAAACTGGCAAGGAAAGATTAAAATGCCTGTCAGAACCCAGCACTTAGTCCCTTTATCCTTCTACCTTTTTTTGCTTTGTGCCTTTTTGAGGAGGTCTAAATAATATTTGGCTTTGAAGATGATGTTTTTGAACTGCTTTAAGTCAACTCATTGGTCACAGGTCTCCAGAGCAAATGTACAAAGGAAAACTGGATCTGTCTAGTTAACACAGAAGGGCTAACACCGAAAGACCCAGTCCCAGAATGGTCATGTCACATGATTCCATCATAGTGAGGTACAGGAAGCCAGGTCTACCACCTAAGGCCATGTTTAGACTTTCGAAAGAACAACGCAAGTGTCCTCACTACCAAGCCTGTTATTTCGAAATAATAACTCCTGCTTGTGAAGAGGAATAAGCTTACTTCAAAATAGTTATTGTGGGAGTTATTATTTTGAAATAACCTATTTCACAATAAGCTGGTAGTGTAGACGTAGCCCTAGAGAGAGGCACATGAGGCTGTTGGGAAAGGAGCCATCACACTGAGCCAGTGGCTGAATGGGAGTGGGAGTGCAGGGCCATATACGGACAGGGGTAGATGTGCCTGACTGAATGGGAGAGGCTAGAAGTCAGCCAGGATCTGAATGAGGGAGGCTTTCCAGCTCCCTTATAATCCTTTTTCCCCCCAGAAAAACTTGTTCCATGCTTTTCCCATCTACACCCAACAACCCTACAGGCTCACTCTCAGCAATTACTTCTCTCTCCCTCAGCTCCCCATTACTCTGCTCCCCCAAGGCCTTGCACTGCTTGAGAAGGGTGCAAGAAATAGGATGCTGAACTGTAGTTTAAATGAATTTTCACTACAAGTTTCATGTTATATATTCCTAGTAAGGAATCTATTTGTCAAAAACCATATGATTTTTATACAGATGTATTTACGACAAATATTTTGAATGAACTTAAAAAACAACAAATGGTCTGGTAGCACTTTATAGACTTACAAAACTTGTAGATGGTATCATGAGCTTTTGTGGGCATAGCCCACTTCTTCAGATGACCAGAGTTTTGAGTTTAGGATGTGCAGACCCAAAATAAATAAGGGAGAAGGGTAAGGGAAAAAAAGGAAGGGAGCGGGAAACAAGGAGTAATAAATATTTTGAAGTAATAAATAAATATTTTTGAAATTACCACAATTGAAACTTGTATGATGGTGTTATTTTGACAGATTATGCAGAATTTTCAAAGCCGTGAAGAATTTTAAATTTTAGGTGCAAAATTCCCCAGGAGTAACCTGAAAGAGACTTAAGGCACAGTACCACCCTGTTGTTGTAATGATGTTCTTGTAGAAATTGTACTATCATTCCCAAATTCTACACATGGTAAATGGGGAAATAGCTTTAATAGACTAGCATTTGATTCAAGCTAGTAACTGAATTACCATATTTTGAATTGCCTTGAGAGAGACCTGAGTTTGGAACCAACTATTGCTCACTGAACAGATCAAACTTGAGACCTGGTGTGCGGCAGAGCAATACATGAGGTCTCTGAAGCCCAGCCAGCATTGCATTCAGCCTCAGTGCTGCCAGCCCCTTCAGAAAATGGCAGTTTCAGCAATCCCACAGAAAATTCATTCTGCCATTCAAGCTGGTGGTGGAGTTATGAGAGCTGGAGGCCAGGGAATGCATTAAACAATGCTACCAACACTGACACTTGGAGGCTAACTGCCAGAAAAAGAGAGAAATTGTGCTTTTGAAATTGCTGTATTGTTTATATTCTTTAATGTTCTTTTAATATTTGTTGTATTTTGTATAAAGGTTATTATAGTTTATCTGACATTTGAAATGCACCTCATCCTTTTGATAAATCAGGAGTTCAATACTAGTATTACAGCATTACAAAACAAAACTGACAGCCTCTGTGTTAGCTCAATATGTCAAAAAAGACAGTCTACACAGCCTCTCAGTGGCTATGATACATCCTACTGTCATCTCATCAGGTGACAAATTGGAAAAGTTGTGAGTGCCAAGTTTCCTTGTTCTATTGGATCTTGGATATTGGATTTGTAAAGAACAAATCATGTCAAACCAATCTGATAGCAAGACATATGATAATAAGTCTTGTGGATGAGGGAGAAGTGGTGGATGTGGTATACCTAGACTTTAGTAAGGCATTTGATATGGTCTAACATGATCTTCTTATCAATAAACTAGGCAAATACAACTTAGATGGGCTACTATAAGGTGGGTGCATAACTGGCTGGATATGAATAAAGATATCATATGGCTCACACACTACCTTCCACATCCTAATGACTTAACCAAACAATGGGTACTTATAGAGGTGCAAATTGTTCTTATCAGCCTCTTGTAACTTGAACAATCCAATTCACTTTTTTTTTCCTTTTTTTTTTCTTTTCCCCCCTCCTTCCCTTATTTATTCTTGGATCTGGACTTTTAATACTCCAGTTATTTGAAGAAGTGGGTTGTACCCACGAAAGCTCATACCATCTACATGTTTTGTTAGTCTTTAAGGTGCTGCTAGACTATTCATTGTTTTTTAAGTTTTTTCCAGTTACAGACTAACTCGGCTACCCCTCTGAAACTTTTGAACATGCAAGGCACTGTATCAGCCATATGGAGTGGAAATCCATTAACTACACAAAGAAACTCGCACAGATCCAAACAGACTTCATCTTCCTATGCAAGTGCAAACAGATGAACATCATACCTAAGGGACTGAGGGTGAAAAACCCACTACAATTTACATATCCCACAGACTACAACTAGAGATTATGTCACACTCTAGCAAAGAAACTCAGGAACCACCTATCAACATACTATACAACAAACAGAAGAAAATCAAGGAGGCGCTCTCAACATAGGAAACTCTCATAAAAAACCAAGCTTCCACACACACTTCCTCTTCACCAGACTTTACTAAAACTCAGCAAATGACCTACAAGGATCACTTCATCTCCCTTCAGAAGAAAAAGGACAATAAACTATCCAAACTCCTACATGCCTCAGGATCTCTCATTCCTGGTACCTTCAATTCACCTAGCAACATTGTCAACATATCCAACCACACTCTTATCCCGGCAGAGGAGTCTGTCCTATCTCAAGGACTCTCCTTCTGCCCCACCACCCCTACAAATATGATTCAGTTCTGTAAAGATTTGGAAGCCTATTTTTACCGCCTCTTCCTAAAGGAAGATTTCCAACACACCGATGTACAACATACTGACCTTGCAGCTCCCCCTCCCACCAATCCCACAAGAGGAAGGCTTCTATGTGGACCCCAACTAATGGTCATAATGAGAGTCTTGACTTCTACATCGATTGCTTCTGCAAACGTGCATGGGTTGACATTGTCAGTAAACAACATCATATAACATATAACCTCAGTCATGCAGAACGCAATGCTAAACACACTATCAAACAATTCTAACATCATAATCGAAGAGGCTGACAAAGGGGGCACTGTAGTCATCATGAACAGAACAGATTATGAACAGGAAGCGACCAGACAACTCACCAACACCAGATTCTACAAGCTTCTCTCCTGTGATCTCACTAAAGAATACCACAAAAACCTGGAACAACTGCTCATGAAGCTTCCTGATGCTGCTCAGGACCAAATTTACACTAACACCCCTGTAGTCCCCGACCAGGAGTTTTCTATCTGCTACCCAAGATACACAAACCTGGAAATCCCAGATGATCCATCATCTCAAGAATTGGCACACTTACTACAGGATTATCTGGCTGTACTGACTCTCTCGTCAGACCTTATGCCACCAGCACACTTAGCTATCTTTGAGACTCCACCGACTTCCCAAGGAAATTACAAAATGTCATTAATCTTCCTGAAAATACCATCCTGGCCATCATGGACGTAGAAGCTCTTTAGACCAACATTCCACATGAAGACAAATTACAGGCTATCAGGAACACCATCCCTGATGACATCACTTCATACCTGATTACAGAGCTCTGCAACTTTGTCCTCATCCACAATTACTTCCGATTCGGAGGCAATTTGTATCTTCAAGTCAGCGGCACAGCCATGGGCACCCACATGTCCTCACAATATGCCCACGTCTTTATGGCTGACCTTGAACAATATTGCCTCAGCTCTTGCCCCCTAGCATCCTTACTCTACTTATGCTACACTGATGACATCTTCACCATATGGACCCATAGGAAAGAGACCCTTGAAGATTTTCACAGGGATTTCAACAATTTCCACCCCACCATCAACCTCAGCCTGGACCAGTCCACACAAGAGATCGACTGTTTGACACTACAGTACAATTACATGATGGACACATTTCCACCACCTTATATCAGAAACCTACTGACCAGTAAACTTACCTTCATGCCTCTAGCTTCAATCCAAGACACATTTCTCAATCTTTTATTTACAGCCAAGCCCTAAAATACTACCGGATTTGCTCCAATCCCAAAGTCAGAGACAAACACCTGGGCTACGTCTACACTGCAGGCTTTTTGCGCAAGAACTGTTTTGCGCGGAAGAGTTCTTGTGCAAAAAATCTTCCACAAGAGCGCGTCCACACTGCCATGTGCTTTTGCGCAAGAGATATGCTTTTGCGCAAGAGCATCCATGGCAGTGTGGATGCTCTCTTCCGCAAGAAAGCTCTGATGGCCATTTTAACCATAGGGGCTTCTTGCACAAGAAATTCATGTTGCCTGTCTACACTGCCCTCTTGTGGAAGAGCTCTTGCGCGCAAGAAGGCTTATTCCTCATGGGGAGAGGAATAACTCTTCCGGAAGAAGCCCTGTTTTCTGACGCTATACTGTAAATTTACTTGCTCAAGAACACGCGTGCAGTGTAGACAGCCAGCAAGTTTTTGCACAAGAACTACTGTTCTTGCGCAAGAAGCATGCAATGTAGACACAGCCCTACAGAATCTATATAGAGCATTCTTAAAACTGAAATACCTACCCGGAGAAGTGAAAAAACAGATCGACAGAGCCAGAAGAGTACCCAGACATGAACTACTTCAAGACAGGCCAAGAAGAGAAAACAGCAGAATTCCACTTGTCATCACCTATAGCCCACAACTTAAACCCCTCAACAATCTACAACCTATCCTGAAAAATGACTCTTCACTTTCACAGGCCTTGGGGGGAAGGCCAATCCTCACCTACAGACAACCCCCTACCCTCAAATTAATTCTTTCCAGTAACCACGCAACACACCTCCATCATAATCATCCAGGAACCCACCCCTGCAATCAACCTCAGTGCCAAATCTGCCCACACATATACACAAGCGATTTCATCACTGGACCCAACCACATCGGTCACTACACATCAGGGGTAGCCGTGTTAGTCTTAATAGGCATAAACCACAAGAAGTCCTATGGCACCTTACAGACTAAGAGATCCACTTCCTGGACACTACAGTGCGAATAAGTGATGGTCACATAAACACCACCCTATACCAAAAACCTACTGACAGCTATGCTTACCTACATTCCTCCAGCTTCCATCTCGGACACACCACACGATCCATTGTCTACAGCCAAGCACTAAGGTACAACCGTATTTGCTCCAACCCCTCAGACAGAGACAAACACCGACAAGATCTTCACCAGGCATTCTTAAAACTACAATACCCACCCGAGGAAGTGAGGAAACAGATTGACAGAGCCAGACGTGCACCCAGAAGCCTCCTGCTACAAGACAGACCCAACAAAGAAAATAACAGAACACCACTGGCTATCACCTACCGTTCCCAGCTAAAACTTCTCCCACGCATCATCAGTGATCTACAACCCATCCTGGACAATGATCCCTCGCTCTCACAGTCCTTGCGATGCAGGCCAGTCCTTGCCTACAGGCAGACCACCAACCTGAAGCAAATTCTCACCAGCAACTATATACCACACCACAGTAACTCTAACTCAGGAACCAATCCCTGCAACAAACCTCGGTGCCAAGTCTGCCCACATATCTACACCAGTGACACCATCACAGGACCGAGCCACTTAAGCCACACCATTACGGACTCATTCACCTGCACATCTACCTATGTAATATATGCCATCATGTGCCAGCAATGTCCCTCTGCCATATACATTGGCCAAACTGAACAGTCCCTACGTAAAAGAATAAACGGACACAAATCAGATATCAGGAATGGTAACATACAAAAACCTGTAGGAGAACACTTCAATCCCCCTGGACACACAGTAGCAAATTTAAAAGTAGCCATCCTGCAACAAAAACACCTTCAAAAACAGACTTCAAAGAGAAACTGCAGAGCTACAATTCAGTTGCAAATCTGACACTATCAAATTTAGGATTAAACAAAGACTGTGAATGGCTAGCCAACTACAAAAGCAGTTTCTCCTCTCTTGGTATTCACACCTCCACATCAGCTGCTAGAAGTGGGCCACATCCTCCCTGACTGAATTGACCTCGTTATCTCTGGCCTTCCTCTTGATTGGTACTCCTTTCTTTTCATGTGCCTGTATATTTATACCTGCCTCTGGAATTTCCACTACATGCATCTGTCGAAGTGGATCTTTGCCCATGAAAACTTATGCTCCAATACATCTGTTAGTCTATAAGGTGCCACAGGACTTCTCGTTGTTTACACTCAAGGGCTCATTTACCTGCACAGTCATTAATGTGATCTATGCCATCAAATGCCAGCAATGCCCCACTGCCATGGATATTAGCCGAACTGGACAGTCTCTATGGGCAGGGCTAGACAAATTCTGGAAAACCCTACTCGCCAGACAAAAAAGGGACTCGCCACCCTCCCCCCAAAAAAGTGTTTTTTTAATAGCATAAATTCCTAATAAGAATAAGAACAGTAATTACTAATAAGTTATTAATAAATATCACCCAAGTTATTAATAAATATCTTATAAACCTCTACCTTTTCCCTCTGCTGCCATGTCTCCTCCCCTTGCTCCATCAGCTCCCCTGGTGCCTGCTGCCCCCAACTCCTCACCCTCCTCTGCTGTCCTGACTCCTGCCCTTCTCACTGCCCTCAGCCCTCCTGCGACCTGCCCCCCTCCACCAGCCGTTCTCTCCCCCCTGTGCCCACTCCTCCAGTAGCCCCACTCTGATCATGTGAGCTACCCCTCCTCTTCCCCTCTCCTAACACCTCCATCTACACACCTGCCCTGCCTCTCTCCTCTGGTGCTGGTCCCTCCCCTGCAGGTGTCTGCCCTTCTGCTTCACCCCCAGAATCCCCTGGCATCTGCACCTTCCCTTACCCCTGCACCCTCCTGGTGCCTCCCCTTCCCTCACTGCCCCTGCCCCTGCCCCTGCCCCCTTTGCTCTTTTTCCCTGATGCCCACCCCTCACCACCCTCTGCCCCCCGTTCCCCTCATGCCCCTGTGCCCTCACACGTGACTTGCTCCATCCCCACCTTCCTCATGCCCACCCCTTCTTTCTAGCCTTCTCCCAGCACCTCCCCTCCCCATCTAGCCCCCAGTGCCCTTTCCCTCTCCTCTCCCAGCATCACCCTGTCTCCCCCTCCTGCCCTTTACCTCATTGTCTGCACTTGGCCCCCTGGCATTTGTCTCTCCTGCACCCCTGTCCCTTGGTGCCTTCTCCTTTCTTCTTCTTCTTCTTCTCCTGACCTCCTCCCCTCCCCTCCCCTCAGCACAAGCCCCTTCCCCATATTTTCCCCTCCCCTCCCCACAGTCCAGTCCAGCCCAGCCCAGCCCCTTCCCCTCCCCCAGGGCCAGCTCTAGATTTTTTGCTGCCCCAAGCAAAACATTTTTGGCCGCTCCCCCCCTTTTTTGTTGTCTTTTACACGTTTGCATTTTGCAATGGGTTTTTTTTTGTTTGTTTGTTTTCATTTTTGTCCCGGCATTTTAGCCCTATAAATAGCAAATAGCATTTTCATTTGTTTTTTTCCATAAAGGCAAAGGCGCTTCAAGTGAACTCCCCCTTTCACTCGCTGCTGGATCACAGCAGCCTTTTCCCTGCCCTGTCCAGCCCCTCCCTATGGACAAGCACCCCTCACTCCCGACCCACAGGGGAGACAGGGTGCAGAGACAGCACAGAGCCACAGGGGTACAGGGAACACTGTGGGGGGGGTACCAGGGTGGCGTGGGGAACGGGAGGCACAGAGCCAGAGGGACGCAGGGTGCGGGGTGCAGTGGAGGCATGCAGAATGGGACGCGGGGAACGGGAGGGGCAGAGGGATCGGGATTTAGGGGCAGTGTAGGGAATGGGCAGCAAAGAGCTGGGGGGGCAGGGATAGGAGGGGAGCAGGGTGCAAGGGCGGTGCAGAGCCAGAGAGTCGCAGGGAAAAGGGAGAGCAGGGGGTCCGGGGTGCAAGGGAGTAGGGGCGGCGTGGGGAACGGGCGGCGCGGAGACAAAGGGGCGCGGGGCGGGTGCAGTGAGCCGGGTGGTTGGCTGGGAGCGGTCTCTCACCAGCGAGGGGGTTGAGGCCATGGCAGGACTGGAGCCGGCGGGGCGGGGCCTGGCTGCACTGCAGCCAGCTCCCGGGGCCACGCAGCCAGAGCTGAGTTGCCGCAGCCCTTTAAAATCAGCGGGGCCGTGTCATGCCAGCATCCTGGCATCTGCTGGCATCCCGCCCTCTGGCTCGTGCCCTGCCTCCTCGCACCGGAGCTGCACGCAGGCAGCCCGGCACTGAGAATCACTGCGCTTCCCCCTTCCTGGCGGCGCTCCGCTCCTCCGCCGGGCCAGCAGATCGGATGGGGCCACGCCGCCCGTAGTGCGGGCTTTGGCCAGCCCGTCACAACCGCCCACCGGGCCAGTCTTCCCCTGCACTCGCCAGCTGATAAAATCTACTCGCCACGGGCGAGTGCATTTGTCGAGCCCTGTCTATAGGAAAGAATTAAAGGTATCCAAAAAGGCAACACACAGAAACCTGTTGGAGAATGCTTTAACATGCACAGGCACTCATTAATGGATCTCCAAGTCACTGTGTTGTTTCAGGCCAATTCCACAAGCCAAATACACAGGGAAGGGTTGGAACTTAACTTAATTTACAAGTTTGATTCCTATCAGGGAGGAATGACTAGACATTGGCTGGCTCGCACACTACCTTCCACGTCCTAATGACTTAACCAACCAAACAAGCAACGGGCACTTATAGAGGTGCAGCTCCCCCTACTGGTCTGTCAGTGCAGCCCCTGCTGCAATGCTGTGTACTGTCTCTGAGGCTATGTCTACACTGTAGCCTTCTTCCAGAAAAGCTTGTGCAAATGAAGCACAGAGTGGAATATCGCCACGCTTCATTTGCATAATTAATCAGCAGCCGCTTTTGCGCAAAAAGGAGCTGTGTAGATGGCTCCTTTTTGCTCAGAAACCCTCTCTTGCACAAGAGCCATTCTTCCTCATTTTTTCAGGAGGAACGGCTGTTGTGCAAGAAGGGGTTTGTGTGCAAAAAGGAGCCATCTACACAGCTCCTTTTTGCTCAAAAGCCTCTTGTGCAAAAGTGGCTGCTAATTAATTATGCAAATGAAGCATGGGGATATTCCACTCCGTGCTTCATTTGCATAAGCTTTTCCGGAAGAAGGCTACAGTGTAGACGTAGCCTCAGCCAGCATGGCCTGCTCCCGTACTGTTTCTAGCTGGCACTGTCTGCAGTGGTTGGTGAGTGCAGGCAGGTGCCATGTGGCAGCCAGTTGCAAGTCACTCCACTGCCCACCCATCAGCCCTTTATATGCTTTCCCTCTCGCTGTCCTCTACCTGCTTTGGCCCTTCAATCTGCTTTCCCCACCCCCCTCCCAGCCCTGCTGCTCCTCCATATCCCCCTAGTGGGGCACATCCTGCTCCCAGAACTGCAGGGAGAACCAGACCTTGATCTGAGCACTGAGCTCACTAACAGCAAGGCTGGCAGGCTCCTTCCTTCCCCCATGCCTCTGGCTGGGCCAGTGCCTCAGGAAAGCCCAAGACCTTCTGGCCTGGGGCACTGGCCAGGAAGAGCCAAGTCCTGCATGTGCCAAAGCCCTGCACAGCGCTGGCAGAGGGAAGCCTCTCTGCCCCTTAGCTAAGCACTGGAGTAGCAGGAGAGGGGAGTTATTTCCAGCCTTTTCAGAACCTGAACCTGCAGGCTCCACAGCAGCCCTTAGGGCAGAGACTTAGCCACATCAGAGAGGTGCATGGGAGTGTGTTTTTCACCCCACCACTTTTCAACCCTAAAGCCTTAAATTAAGAAAGTAAATAAAAAGAATCAACTTCGCAGTGCTTCTGGCTCAGTCAGATGATACAAGAAGTAATTACAGACAGCATGTGTGCTGGTGATTGGTCAAAGCCAAAGCTTGTTGTAAATTGCCAGGTGACAACAATACAATATAAAATCCAGTTAGTTGATACTCCAGTCTGATTGGTCTTAGATTGTAAAGCTCTTTCAGTCAATAACTATTTCTTTATTATATGTGAATACTACGTTTAACACAATGCAGCTCTGATCCCTACTTTACAGTATGTGCAAGCCAGGCATGGCAAGTCGCCCGTGCTCGTAGGACTTGAACTAAGGGGCTGTTTAACTGTAGTGTAGATGTTTGGGCTCAGGCTTCAACCCAAGTTCCAGGACCCTCCCACCTTGCAGGCCTGAAACCCAGATGTCTACACAGCATTTAAAAGAGCACCTCAGCCTGAGCCCCACAAACCCAGATCACCTGATAGCAGGCCTCCCAATGGGAAGGGGGAAAGGGGCAGCTGTCCAGGGGCCCAGTGATCTGAAAGGCCCAGGGCTCCCAGCTGCTGCTGTAGTCACAGTGGCAATGGCAGTTGATAGACCCCAGGCTTTTTAAATCACCAGTGGAGCCCCCAGAGGTGCGTGCCTGGTGGTGCTCAAGGGCAGGCTAGATTCACCCCCATCCTACCTTCCACTCAAGGCCCCACCTCTTCCAGTGGCCCAGAGGCAGCACCCGCTCCTCCTCCCCGCCCACCATAGCCAGCCAAAGGTGTATCTAATTGCAGAGTAGAAATACCAGTCTTTGCTACCACAGTACAAATAAACTATCCACCTTCTGTGCAAAACTCCTACTCTGGATACTCAGAGGAAAGAGACAGGGAGACAGAGCAATACTTCCATCCCTTCCATCTGTGGCTTCTAACCCACAGAGTTAGAAGGAAGAAAGGGGCATTGGGGAAGATACAGACCTCCATCTCTCTTTGATCTGTTCCATCTCCAACAGAGCCAGAGCAGATGAAAAAGGAGCCAGAAGGTGAATACTTGAGAGCTCTTATTATAAATGCACTTTTACCTCTCCTAATGGTTCTTTGTGATCTTAAAATATTTTTGTCACTAAAGTATCTCTGTTTATCATGAAACATAGGTCATCTTATATAGTTAGTTCTATACAGCAATGATTCAAATCTTCTAACTGGGGGGCATAGTTTATAGCAAAATCAGTGACTTTAGAAGATGGTAAAAATAAATATCTTATGAAAAATGAAAAGAGGCAAAATACACCTATTTTTCCATAAGAACGGCCATACTGGGTCAGACCAAAGGTCCATCTAGCCCAGGATCCTGTCTTTTGACAGTGGCCAATGCCAGATACCCCAGAGGGAATGAACAGAACAAGTAATCATCAAGTGATCCCTCTCCTGTCTTCTATTTCCAGCCTCTGACAAACAGAGGCTAGGGACACCTTTCCTACCCATCTTGACTAATAGCCATTGATGAACCTAACCTCCATGAATTTATCTAGCTCTTTTTTGAACCCTGTTAAAGTCCTGGTCTTCACAACATCCTCTGGCAAGGAGTTCCACAGGTTGACTGTGTGCTGCATGAAGAAAAACTTCCTTTTGTTTGTTTTAAACCTGCTACCTATTAATTTGATTTGGTAACCCCCTAGTTCTTATGGGAACAAGTAAATAACTTTTCCTTATTCACTTTTTCCACACCAGTCATGATTTTATAAATCTCTATCATATCCCCCTACTATCCCAGCGCATCCCAGCCCACTCTGTCACCCAACCCTGTCCTGTACAACCCACCACCACTAGCAGATAACTAGGCTTTAGACATATTTTCTGCCTTCTAATAAGGTTCAGATAAAGGAGTATATATTGGGGTATGTCTACACTGCAAAGTTAAATCGAAATAACAGCCGTTATTTCAAATTAACTTTAATAGCGTCTATACACGCAAATTGCTATTTCAAATTTAATTCAAAATAGCGGAGCACTTAATTCGAATTTGGTAAACATCATTCTATGAGGAGTAATGCCAAATTCAAAATAGCTAATTCGAAATAAGTGCTGTGTAGACACTTAATTCTAATTAGTTGGTCTCCAGCCCTTCCCAGTTTCCCCTGGTGGCCACTCTGGGCCAAACCAGGAAAACTCCTCTCCTCTCCCCCAGCCCCGGAGCCCTTAAAGAGGTAGACTCTGGCCAGACTGCACGTGCCAGATCCAGGCCTGCCAGCAGTCTCTGCCCCTGACCCAGTGGCCCCACCATGAGCCGGGCAGCCAGTGCCAGCCATCCATCCCTCGCCTAGTGCCCCAGCACCCAGGAGCCAGCCAGGGGTCGTAGACGCCGTGCTCCCTCCTTGACTAGTGAGGAGATCATGGACCTCATTGAAGTTTGGGGGCAGGCCCCCAATGTCCATGATCGCCGCACTAGACGGAGGAATGCGGCCGTCTATGGCTGCATAGCTGCCAGAAAGGCCACAGGCACACCCAGGAGCAGGTGCGCCTGAAAATTAAAGAGCTGCGGTAGGGGTACGCCAGGGCCACTAGGGGCAGCTCCTCAGCAGAGGCAGACACCTGCCCCTACTTCGAGGCACTGGATCGCATCCTGAGGGGCAGGACGGTCCGCGCCACCCCGGGGGGCAGTGAGCTGGGACCAGAGGGCCCTGACCAGGATGCAGAGGAGGAGCCACCACGGAGGGTGCCACACCAGCCAGACCCCCAAGCTGTCCCAGCAGCGGAGTCACCAGGGTCGTCGGGGGAGGCCACACCATGTAAGTGCCATCACTGTCCGCTCCCCAGAAGGGTGGGGGGGTGGGGAGGGAGACCAGGGACCGCGCACATGGGCCTTGCTTACCACGGATCACGCAGCAACCTGTGCACGTGCAAGCACGTGCCGTGCCACCCCCTGGGCAGGTGGCTCCAGCTGCGTGCCACACAGGGGCTGTGGCCTGATAGCCACACGTGTGTGTGAAGAGACCTGACATGCTCCTAACCCCGGGGTGGGACACAGCAGGACGCCCTCCCTTCACAAGCCCCCTCTAACATCTCCCCCCCCCCACCTCACCCACACTATACACAGCACAGGGACATGGGTGTGGTCTCGGGGCAGCTCCCACTCCCGGGGATAGCCGGACATTCCGACCATGGCCTCTGTGCAAGCACAGTGGCTCTGACGGTGCAGGGCACAGTCATCCTCACCTCGCAGAGGGGGGCTGGGCTTCACCCACTGTGTCCCCAGGGAGAACTGACCACACGTCTCTTCTTTCTCCACAGCCGCAACAGCTGCCCACCACCCCGCACGGGACATGCTCCCGCACCCGAGGGCTCCACAGGACGACCGCAACACGGCAGGGGTACCGAAAGCAGCAGCTGGGGGCCCTGCGAGCCCTGACCCGCATCATGGAGCAGCAGGCACAGGAAGAACGGGAGTTCCAGAGGGAGCTGCTTGCCCAGGGTCGTGCCATCTGTACCCATCTGCAGACCCTGGTGCAGCGCGTGCTGCCTCCTGCCGCTCCCGCACCTGCTGCTCCCCCAGCTCCCATTCCTCCTCCCACTCCTTCTCCCCCTCCCGCCTCTCCCTCCTCATGCTCCTCCTCCTCAATCTCCACACCCCCCACCTCAACCTCCACACCCTCCTCCCCATCCCCGGGACGCCAAGGCCCCACCCCCCGAGCGCTGAGCTTCCCCTCCCCCTTCTTCCCCTTGCTTCCTCCTCCAGCTCCCTCTTCCCAGTTTTCCCCCTCCCCTCTCCTCCCGTCTCCCACCTCCTTTCCCCAGTCTCCCCAGAGGTTCATCCCCCCCCCCCCAGTTTTGTTCAATAAACCCAGTTTCTATTTTTGAAAAAAAGTGTATTTTATTTGACATCAGGAAGGGGGGCTAGGGAGGGGTAAGTGGAAGGATGTGAGGGAGGAATGGGGCACAAGCCCCCGGTGGGGAGGACTGGGGAGGCTCTGAGGGCTCCTTGGGGTGGACGCTCTCCCGCAGGGCCTCCTGGATCCTGACAGCCCCCCGGATGGCAGCCTGCAGCAAGTGCGGCCGGCCTGATGGCAACGACCCCATGAAATGCACCGGCGTGCCCAGGGGCAGCTCTGGCTCCATGTGGCCGAGTGCTGTGATGTGCCAAGTGCGGGCACTCAGGGCACTCCAAGACAGGACTGCTTTGCTGTCCCTCATCGAGGTAGACAAGCAAGCGGGAAACCCTGAGAACTGTCTGTCTGGGTGGGGGTAGGGTCCCTTTAAGCACGGAGCTCAGTTAGCCTCAAGATGCAGCCCCACACACTAAGTCCTAACCTGATGCTCTGCCGGCACTGGTTCCGGCTAGCCTTACCTTCGGTTCAGGGTCCACTCAGTGTGGACGCGCTATTTCGAAATAACAACGCTATTTTGAAATAGTTTTTGTGTATAGATGCATTATTTCGAATTAGCTTAATTCGAATTAACTATTTCGAATTAAGTTAACTCGAATTAACGCTGTAGTGTAGACATACCCATAGAGAGTAAAGTCAGATTACTATATTTACTGAGTAAGGCTATGTCTAGACTACAGGGTTTTTTTTTTAAAAACTTCACCCGTGTCTAGACTGCTGCCACATTCTTTTGAAATTAAATCGACAGCAGTAAACTGACAGCATTTTTTTCGACAGCTGTAAACCTCATTTTACGGGGAATAATGCTTTTTCCAAAAGAGATCTTTCGAAAAAAGGCAGGTGTGGCCCCGTGGCACCAGTTTTTTCGAAAAAAAAAAAAGAAAAGCCCTGGTGGACACTCCATCTACACTAAACACCTCTATTGTTCCTGTCTCCAGTCACATCTTAAAGGTACAGGCACCCTTTAAGGCAGTCAGTCATTGTGGCAGGAAGCCAGCCAGAGCAAGACACTGACCACATGGCTCTCCCTGCCACTCAGACAAGGAGCCATGGCACAAGCGCAAGACCCCCGAAACCGCCATGGACCTTCCAGGGAGCCATCCCACAACCCATCGAGGGGCCCAAAGCACTGTGCTCCAGCCTGGTCAGGGCCTGAGGTCCTGACCCTTTTAGAACTGTGGTCAGAGAAGGAGTCCCTGCAGGCTATGCATTCACGCCACAGGAATGCAGACATTTACGGCTGGATGGTGGCCAAGAAAGGCCACCACCCCTGCACCTTGGACCAAGTGCGGGCCAAGGTTAAAGAACTAAGGCAGGGGTATGCCAGAGCCCGTGAGCGCAGCTCCTGCTCCGGGAAAGTGCCTCACTATTGTGCATATTATGAGGAGCTGGACAGAATCCTGAGGGGGTGGGGAACCCCCGTGTGCATGGGTGCTTGTGGAGTCAAGGATGGAGACACCCATCCAGCATTGGCCGGAGATTCCTGAGGACAACCCCAAAGACCAGCAGCTCCAGGACAAGGAGGAAGACCCCAGCAGTGGAGCGACCCTCACCCAGGTGCCAGTCCCCCAGACCCAGGAGGCCTCCCAGGAATCTTCAGACCCCGGGGAGTCTGTGAGGTTACCACACACACAGGACAGGGGAGGTGGGTGCACAGGGGATAGGGCACGAACATCACGCATCATGCTCTGCCTGGACAGCGTGCAGCTGTCCGTGCATGTGCAAGTACGTGCAAGCACGTGCAGTCCCAGGGCACACATGAGCAGCTGCTCACAGCCTGGGGAGGGCCCCACACATGTCTGACCACAGGTAGGGCTGTCCTCCCCCCGCCAGGCATTGTGGGAAGTAGGCTGGGCACAAGGGCGCACACACGACACCACACAGACTGACAAGTGTAGCACATAGCACTTGGCCATGTGTGCACATGTGACACAACAACCGCTCCCGCAGACAGTGTTGCCACATGCAGGCGTATGGTGGAGTGGGGCGCTGGGAGGGCCATGCTGCTCCAGGCCCCTCTCCAACACCTGGGAACCCACTGTGGCTGGACACTTCCCTGGGCTGCTTGGCCATGGTGGTGGTGGTGATGGGGGGAGGGGGGATAGGATGTTGCCCTGGACACCTCAGGGCCCCTGTGAGGCCGGGGCTGCTGGCCAGGCCACACGTGGGCTTGCTGACAGAACTCTGACGTCTCTTGTTCCAAGGACAGTTACTCACTGCTCACAAGCAGGGACAGTGTGTGCACGCATGACTGACCACTTCTCGCTCTTGTCCTCCACAGCCGGACCAACTGTGCCTGACCGTCGAGCGACACCTGTCCCACCACCCAGCTGGGCCCATGGAAGCCGCAGGCACTGGTGGGTGTATCAAGGCCTCATTTACCAGCATATTCGGGTCCTTGGAAGACTGAAGACCATAGCCGAGAGGACATGGGCAAAGGCTGTGTGTCACGACCGCTTGCTGGACGAGCTCATCCAGCAACAGACAACAATCTGTGCCACAATCTGGGAGGTCATGGCCTTCCCAGATCTCGTCCCTGTTGCCGCTCCTCCTGGTCAACCTGCTCCTGCCCCCCCTGCACCTTCCTTCCCCTTCCCCCTTCCCCCCTCACCCTCTGCCATCGCAGACCCAGCTGCATCCCCTCCTCCTGCCCAGCCCCCTACTGTCCCAGGCTCCACCCAACCCCGATCATGTCTAGGTCCATGGACCCGAGGCAGCAGGACTTTGCGGTCCAGGCGACACCCTCTGCCCTGAGCCTCCTTCCCCCCTCCAGGTTTACAGCCCCCCACTTCACTCCAGGTTTACAGCCCTCCTTCCCCCCTCCAGGTTTACAGCCCCCCTCCTTCACAGTTAAAGAAACATTTTTATATTGAAAACAAAGTTTATTTTTGAAACCAACACTGTGCTTTTGTTATTTACATTGCTTGTATTTAATACAAAGTTTATTTTTCAAACAAAACCTGGTGTCTGTCTTTAATGTCCTGAAAGTGGGGCAGGGATGGGTTGTGGGGGGAAAGGTATTGGGGGGCCAGACCCAAGCCCCCATTGGGGAGGACCTGGGGAGAGTCATTGGGCTCCTTCTGAGAATCTCTCCCTCGGGGCCTCCCAGATGTGCATTCCAGCCTGGTGGGCCTGGCAGATGGCAGCTGTCTGGGGCTGCTCGAACTGCCTCCCCTCGACATCAGCCCGTGTCCTCCACCCTGGGAGGAAGGCCTCTCCTTTTCTCTCGGCCAGGTTGTGGAGTACGCAACACGTGGACACCACCTTGGGGATGCTGCATTCCCTAAACCTCCTCTTCAGATGCCCAAAGGTGCATTCAACTTGCAAGTGAGCCCGGTTCAGGTGTGCATTAAATTGTTCCCTGCTTGCATCCATGTGGCCAGTGTAGGGCTTCATGAGCCAGGTCATAAGTGGGTAGGCTGCGTCGGCCACAATGAACATCGGCATCTGCACGTCCCCAACCGCAAAGTTCCACTGCAGGAAGAAAGTTCCAGCCTACAGCCTGCGGTACAAGTAGGAGTTATGGAAGATGCGGCCATCATGTGCCCGGCCCAATCACCCGACACAAATGTCCGTAAACTGTCCCCGATGGTCAACCAGGGCCTGCAGCACCATGGAGAAGTAGCCCTTTCTGTTTATGTACTGGGCTGCTCGATGGGGCAGTGCGCAGATCGGGATGTGAGTCCCATCAAGCGCTCCTCCGCAGTTCGGGAATCTTAGCCCAGCAAAGCCAGCCACGATGATGTCCAGGTCTCCGAGGCGGACAGTTCTGTGCAGCAACTCCAAGTTGATGGCCCTCATCACCTGCAGAAAGAGAAAAATAGAAACACACAAAACAGGAAATTAGAGGGGGTGCCTGAGCCCTTGAGAGGTGCTCTCCTCCCACCCCTCCCCTCCAAGACCCCAGGAGTCCCCCTTCATGCGACCTCCTGCAGCAGCAAGGCAGGGTGAGGCCAGGAGCCCCCCTCCTTCATCCCCCCACTCCCTCTGCCCTTTCCTGACGGTCCCCCTTTTCCGGCACCCCAACCCAGCAGGAACTGTCCCCTGAGAGTGCCTTACCTCCATCAAGACGGCACCGACAGTAGACCTCCCCATGCCAAACTGGTGTCCCACTGAGCGGTAGCTGTCGGGGGTGGCCAGCTTCTACAGGGCAATAGCGACCTGCTTCTCCAGGGGGATGGCAGCCCAAAAGTGGGTGTCCTGTCATTGTAGGGCAGGGGCGAGCCAGGCACACAGCTCCTGGAATGTGGCCTTCCGCATACGGAAGTTTCGGATCCAATGCTGGTCTTCCCACTGCTCCATGACAAGATGGTCCCACCAGTCGGGACGTGTCCAGCCTCCAAAAGCGCCTCTCCACTAGGAAGTTCGGTGGGAAGGCCATTAGTGCTGCACCCTGGGCGAGGGGCTCAAGGCTGGGTTCTGAGTCCAGATGGGGTAGGAGCATCATGACGGTGTCATGGAGGTGCAGCAGAATTTCCAGCATGGCAGCATGGGGCCATCACCTGCCCAGGGGCAGCTCCAGCTCCAGCTCCATGGTAAAAAAAAGATTCAAACCAGAAAAACCAACAAAAAACCAAACTGCTGTGGTGTCCAAGAAAGCAGGGCAACCAGAGCACGCACTGCAGAAGCTTTGCTGTCCCTCTGAGAGGTAGGCAAGCCAGCTGCAGCCAGCTGCAGCAGCAGAGAAACGGCTGTCCAGGGGGTTCCCTTTAAGCACACGTCTCTGCAAAGGGCATGCAGCAGCACCTGGAAGTAAATGCTGCCCCCATGCCCTGCCAGAAGTGGTTCCGGGTGCCCTTTTTTCAAAAGATCGCTTTTTCGATCCGCTTTATGTAGTTTGGACACTTTCTTTCTAAAGAAGCTTTTTCAAACGATTATTTGGAAAAAGCTTCTTTCGAAAGAAGCGTGTAGTCTAGACATACCCCAACAGATCTGTAGGTGCAAATGGCAACTTGTCAAACAGATGATGTTACAAGAGAACTAGACGTCTAACATTGGAAGGAAGATGTCTAAAGCAGCTGTGTGTTATGTTTTTAAAAAGAAATAATTTGTTGAGTTTCTGCTATTCTCTGATGTGCAGAGGCATTGCTATGAGTACCAATGAGAAAATGATGAAGACAAAGCAATAATAAAGTACTTCATTATCTTTTCATTGTAAATTGTAACATTACCTGAAAAGTAAACAAACTTGTGGCTGGTGGGAGGGGAGAGGAGCAAAAATAAAGTAGTAATGAAGATAAAAGCCACTAGATACAATTACCTCTACAGGTTAAGTAACAACATTAGGTAAACAATAACAATAGTAAAAGAAGCTGTTTGGGGACCTGATCCTATAAGTTTTGAACTCACTCCTCTTAAGGTTAATTGGTAATTCAAATAAAGCTTTTTTACTCCACATCCTGCTAATCAATTTTCAGAAATCCATTTAATAATTTCTCAGTATTCATAACTCATTCAGACTGCAAGAGTATCTCAGTTCAGTCACAAACTGGAATTTATTTATTTAAATGTTGAATCAATTTCATCAGGAGTCAGATTGTTAACAAATCTATCTGTAACAACTCTGTCCTGATAAATTCCTATCTACTTTTTAATCATTGGGATACAAAGTTAAATTTGGTTTGTCCACATTTGTTCAGAAAACATCTGACAAATTAGATAAATTACTTGTCTGAATTGCATCAAATTTTAGAAAACTAATTCTATAAATTTTGTATACCTGGTCTCTTCATTGAAGATACCTTTTGTCATAATACAACATATACCAGTCAACAAACCTTGTTTATGTAAGCATTTCATTCAACACACTGCTTTATCTTTAATGCAAGTCGACCGTTTTGGAAGTTTGAACTATCCATATTGTATAACAAATGCAGATTCAGTATGTTGATACTAGGGATGCGAACAGGTAACTGGGTGATGCTTACCAGGTAATGGTTAACTGGTTCACTAAGAGTAGTCCCTTGTGCAGGGCTGCCAGTCAGCAGTCCACCCTGCATGGGACTGGGAGTGGAAATCCCATGGGCAGGGCTGCTCCAGCTGGACTGAAGTGATCCCCTGCCTGTGATCTGCTTAGTCAGACAGTTAACAGTTAGGTTAACCTAATGTTTAGCCAGTTAACTGATTAATTGCGATTAATTGGGATTTTACATCCTAGTTGATATTTTTTTTAACCAAAAGTAGGCATCTCTGCATAGATTTATAAAGTAGTGTTGTCAGCATAGCTAGTGAATTATCTGTCTCATGCAAGGAGTATGGTTTTTAATACTGGGAGGAATCATTAAAAATAGAAACAGGCATCTGACCACCACATTTTGACATGTACATTATGTTTGTCATTTTATAAATATTCTGTTTAATTGCAAACAAGTACTGACTGAATCTAGGTTTGCAATACAATTTAAACTATTTAAAAGAAAACAGAAATAAGCCAGTCCATAAACAAACTCCTCCTTTGTTTATTTTTACCAGCATTTCATAAAATGCTCACAAAACCAAATATCAGGAGTTATTACCAATTCCTTTTCTAAAGCCATATCTTTAGCTCCAGAATATTACCTGGTAGAAAGAGTTCTCGGGATAACAACAACTACTAAAACTATAACCTGGCTCCATAAAGTTTGAAAGTAGTCTACAATATAAATGTTTGTTCCTCCAGTGGACCACTTCAACTATCTTGCAAAATATCACTAGCTTACTTGAAGACGCATAGTGAACACAGCACAAGGGGATGGTTCAAAAGAGCAAAGAGACTCACCCTTATGCAGAAGCTATTTTAGGATTTGTAGAAAGAGTTCCTCTTTCATCTAAAGAGCACATTCTCCTAATCCTAAAAATAAAAATCCAGGGCTGGCAAACAGCTACTTCAAACATTCTCAGTCAGGAATCATGCCCGCAACTTCTGATACATGCACAGGGTTTCTTGGATACCTGTGTGTTAAACTGGCATTCTGCCAGTTAACAATGTGGTAAATCAGTTTCTCCAGGGCTAGATGACACTAAAACGCGATTTAGATGGGCAATTCACACACTGCCATCTATCTCTAATGTAAGGAGTCCCTCCACTGTGACAGCATGGACACATTCACACCACATGTCTCTTTAAACTAAGTCAAAACCTGTTGTCAATTTTGTGCCAAAAAAAGAATATGAACAGTTTGGTGGGGGGAGTGACATGTCCACAGGCTGCAAATCAGACAGACTGTACTGCAGTAGGCACTTAGGAAGCCCACTTGAAGCATAATGTACATAATATAAATCCTAAAGCAATCAACCTAACAGAATATAAAATATAAGATGTTCACTTATCCTAATAAATTATCAATTTAATTAACACAATCAGTTCGTTTCATAGGAAAAGAACAAGTTAAATATGAAGAAAAAAACAAGTTAAAATTACTTAGAAAAATTAGATGAATCCAAGTCACCAGGGCCTGATGAAATGCATCTTAGAATACTTAAAGAGCTGACTGAGGAGATATCTGAGCCATTAGCAATCAACTCTGAAAAGTCACAGAAGACAGCAGAGATTCCAGAAAACTGGAAAAGGGCAAATATAGTGGCCACCTATAAAAAGGGAAATAAAGACAAGCCAGGAAACTACAGGCCTGTCAGCTTAATTACTGAGCCAAGAAAGAAAATGGAGCAAATAATTATGGAATTCATCTGCAAATATCTGGAAGATAAGGTGACAAGTAATAGTGAGCATGAATTTGTCAAGAAAAAATCATGCCAAACCAGCCTGAAAACTTTCTTTGATAGGATATTAAGCATTGCAGATAAGGGGGAAGTCGAAGATGTGGGATACCTAGATTTTAGTAAAGCATTTGAAACACTCTTGCATGACCTTCTTATCAATAAACTAGGCAAATACAATGTAGATGGGGCTACTATAAGGTAGGTGTATAACTGGCTGGATAACTGTTCTCAGAGAGTAATCAAATGGTTCACAGTCATGTTGGAAGGGCATAACAAGTGGGATTCTACAGGGGTCAGTTTTGGGACAGATTCTGTTCAATATCTTCATCAGTGATTTAGATATTGGCATAGAGAATACACTTACAAAAACTGCAGATGATACCAAGCTGGGAGAGGTTGCAAGTGCTTTGAAGGATAATTCAAAATGATCTGGACAAACTGGAGAAATGGTCTGAGGTAAATAGGATGAAGTTCATAAGGACAATTGCAAAGTACTCCATTTACGGAGAAACAATCAGTTTCACACATACATAGGTATGATTCATAACTTTAATTTGTTCCCACTTTCTGGCAGTCTGTGGAGGCAACTGCTGTTTGAATTGCTCTAAAGTTGTAATATGTCAATGTTACTGATCTTTTACTGTGTAAAATCACACATGATCAGATCTTCAGTTGTGTAATTCTCCAGTGGATGCTCAATAGAGGATATAAGGTATTTTTATACATGACTACTGATTTTTCTTAAATTCAAGTAGTAGTAGCTCACATTTTGGCAAAGAGGGTTTACAGGTGTTATTCCCTATGGACATGTCTACACTAGGGATGTGTCTAGACTACAGGGTTTTGTCGACAAAAGTGGACTTTTGTCGACAAAACTATACCTGCGTCTACACTACCGCCGAGTTCTGTCGACATAACATCGACAGAACTCGGCAGTTTTGTTGACGGCGGTAAACCTCATTCTATGAGGAATAACGTCTTTTGTCGACAGAGTTCTGTCGACAGAAGGCGTTATTGCATCTACACTGTCCTTTGCGTCTACACTCTCATCTAGACAAAGCAGCTTGCTTTGTCGACAGAACTGGATGTAGTCTAGATGCTCTTTGTCAACAGAAGCTTTGTCGACAGTATCTGTCGACAAAGCCTCTGTCGACAAAAGCCTGTAGTCTAGACCAGTGGTCTCCAATCTTTTAAAGCAAAAGATCACTTTTTTTATTTAAGTGCAATAGAAGATCTACCTCACACCCAAATGTCCTTGCCCTGCCTTCTTTGTGCCCCTTAGGTGAGGTCTCCCGTACCTGCGAACTCCATCCTCTCTCCCCCATCCTCCCTCACTTTCACCTGGCTGGGGCAGAGGGTTGGGGTGCAGACTCTGGTCTTCAATTAAGGGATCTGGAGTATGAGAGAGGCTCTGAGCTGAGCTTGGGACAGGCAGCTGGGGTGTTGGAGGAGGCTCTAGGAGCAGGCTCTGGGAGGGTGTTTGGATGCAGGGGTGCTCAGGGCTGGGACAGGCACTTAGGGTGCAGGAGGGGGATTATGACTGGGGTAGGATTTCAGGATGTGGGCTCCAATTGGGCCCTGCTGACCTCAGGTGGCTCCTGGGTGGTGGTGCAGTGGGGCTAAGGCAGGCTCGCCCTGGCCCTGCACCACTCCCAAAAGCAGCCAGCAAACTCCATCCTAAATCCTCTTGTGTCCCCTCTCTGCTCTATGGAGATGGAATACAGAGTGTGTGGGGGCACCCTGACATTGGCACCTTCCTTTCCCTCCCCTGCCCAGCAAGGAGGCGGCTCCTGAGGGGACAGCTCCAAGGCAGAGGGCAGGAGCTGTGCAGCAGTGTGGGGAGAGGCAGCCGAAGTGCTGGCACTTGATAGCCTCTTGGCCAAATCAGTCAGGATCACTTGTCAGAGGCTCCAAGATCTACCAGTAGATCCTGATCTACTGGTTGGTGACCACTGGTCTAGACGTACCCTAGGAAACTATGTTGAAATTAGTAAATATGACTTAAAACCTCCCAACAAAGTCAAATCAGCGTGTCCACACTATGGGGAAGTCTTGAAATTAGTGCAAGGCAGGCTCTGTTAAAGTAGATGTGCTACCTCAGACTTAGAGCCTCAGGAAGCACTGGGGAACAATTAGTTTGAATTATTCTGGAGAGTAATTGTTTCAAAATAGTGGCATCAGAGTGTCCACACTACTGTTATTTCAAAATTACTATTTTTGAATTAGCATTACTCCTGATGAAAAGCAGGAGTACAGATTTTGAATTCTGTGGCCTGTTATTTTTAAATAACGGCCTTGGTTGTGTGGACGCTCTGATTATAAAATCGAGCTTGGAGGGATTATTATGAAATAAAGTCCTAGTGTAGACCAGGGCTATGATGCATGCTGGAAGTTTTAACTGATGATTATCTAAAGAGAGTCTCTTTCACTGTTTATGGCTGACTGCACTGAAAAGTGAAAGGTTTCTAAGGGACTATTTGTGGGGAAACCATCAGTAATAAAAATATTTATACTGAAACACTTCACATGGAAGAGACTAATATCAGTAGACAGTGCTTGTGCTACCTGCTATGAATTAGATATATTTTGGTATTATTGAGTCAGTAGCTTGCTGAAAAAACCTGGATTAATGGAAAAAATAACTCTAATGTTTTGCTAAAATTTCTGGCCTGACTAACCTTTTCCACACTGAACAAAATATTAGTTAAGTGTTGTTATTCTGGATTATGCTTGTGTAACCCACACACCTAGTGTGGTTACTGAGTACTGCAAGTGGCACCTAGACCACTGCAACAGTTAAGATCAAGAGACCTCTACAGCATGGGCTAGGAACCAGCGGGTTTTTAGCTCAGAGGGTAGAGGCTCCTATAGTCAGCTCCCGAGGTCCCAGATTCAAATCCGCCTTGGTTTGGTGACAAACATTAAAGCTTTAATAAACTTAGCCTGATATATTCATAGAATCATAAAACACTAGAACTGGAAGGGACCTCGAGAGGTCATCGAGTCCAGTCCCCTGCCCTCACAGCAAGACCCAGTACCATTTAGACCATCCCTGTTATATGTCTATCTAACCGGCTCTTAAATATCTCCAGAGATGGAGATTCCACAACCTCCCTAGGCAACCTATTCCAGTGGTTAGCCACCCTGGGTATGGCTAAACTGTGGGGGGGGTTCAGGATACCAGAGGTATCCCAAAAAAACTCCGCCACATCCAGGAAACGCATTTGCGCTTCCAATTTTTTTTGCAGAAGAGCAAACGTGCTCTTTCAGAATCCCCTGTATTCCTCGTTCTACGAAGGAGAAGGGGGCCTTTGAAAGAGGGTTTATTTCTGACATTTGGTCCAGTCTAGATGGGCCAAATATCGGAAAAGCCTCTTCCGACAAAAGAATCAGAAAAAGGTATGCAAACTGCAGCGCGCATTTTGTGTTCCTTTTTCCGACAAAAACTTGTAGTCTAGTCGTACCCCCTGACAGTTAGGAAGTTTTTCCTAATGTCCAACCTAAACCTCCCTTGCTGCAATATTTTCCTGTAGTCATCATTGTTGTGTTTTATACATCATCCACATTTATTCGTGTCTCCATAGGTGGATTTTGGATTGTTCTTTTTAATCAAATATTCAGTTTCCAGGAAGAGGGTGAAAAATATAGAAGGGTACCGAAATTACATATATAAAGTTTATTTCATTTTTGTAACTTCCTCAAATATTTGTTCACATACTTAAAATGATAAAAATCGACATAAAATGACTGCCTCAACAGTTTGCCCTTGCCTTTAAGGCATTTCATTAAATCTAGCATAATTCTATCAGAAAAGCAAGGCAACCACTGAATATGCCCTACTTGCCTGAAAACTCCTGGTGAGTAATGCAACTAATCACTCATTGTACTTTGACGAAAGTTAGGTGTTGTGTTTGGCAGTTGTATCTTGCTTATAAGCTGTTTTAATATTTGCAAGTTGCTTTCATTTTTGTATGCTCTGCATTTTTGGATTACTAAATTTGCCTGAGAGAATCTGAAATGAGTTCAGGGAATATTCTAGGGGAAAACAATCAAAGATACTAAGCTCTGAAGCAAGGGAACATCAATGTATTGTTGGCCAGATCCCTTGTTTATGAGCATGTTAAGGTCACAGCAGACTAATATTCCAAATTGCCCAACATTATGAAAACTGCATATAAATAATTTGACTCTTCTAAATTTTAACTTTGGAACACCTCAATGTCTTTTTCCTCATTAAGTAAAGTGGATGTTTTTAGAAAACTATCGTTTTGTATTTTGCATTGAAAATTTGTAATTCTTTGGAGAAATTGGACTGCTAAAATAACACTTAGCAAATCTCTCTTCAGATGACTTTTAAAAGTAATTATATATTTCATATTCCAGCAACGTCTTTTTTCAGGAGGAATCCCAAAATTTTGTATACATTAGAGATCCACAGGTAACCCGTAACTCACTACCTCAGTGCAAACACTTCCTGGGACAGAAGGTATCAGCTGATAATGGTGCACAGTAATATTATATACACTCTGTTTATGGTTCATAAGTGGAGAAACCTGCAATCAGTGGGTGAATTTAGGCAGACAGAATACAGTTCTCTCAGTCTGGAATTTGGCCAGGACATAATGCTTTTTTGTGTGCTTATCCAGTACTCTTTTGGTTGCTATGGGATTTTCAACCCTAATTTGCATAGGTTGAATGCACAGCATTGGATGGCTTCTTTCTATTTGTAGAAATGCATTTTTTAAAGATTGGCATTATTTTGGATTTCACTGATTCATATGGTCATACAAACATGGGGTTCCAGTCTTGAAGCTCATGCAAGTCTGTTCCATGGAAATCAGACATATCGATATAGATACAGATACAGATACAGAGATTATTAAAGGCAGCTGCTTCCAGGGCCCATGATGTCATAAATGTCAAAAGAAAAATCTTTGAATTTGGCTACCTGTCTTTAAAATTTTGATTGTGTGTACCGAATGCAGTTAAACAAATTAAAAAGTTTACAAAATGAAGGTGGTGGTGAAGGTACAGAAAATGGAAGAATAAATGGACCGGTTAATCAAACCAGCTATTTCATCCCTTAACCCCCAATGCCTTTTTCAGATTAAGTAGATAAGAACTAATCATAATCAGCTTGGAGTTTAAAAGGAAATTCATCATAGCTTTTATCAACAGGCTTATGTCCAGTAAATAATGATGGCTGGAGGAGCAGGGTATCAGTGACTTAAATGTGTTAAAATAAAATCTATTACCCTACTGTGTCAGAAAGCATTAATTGAATGAACAAAGTGGATCCATTTATTCAGAACATAAAATGTTTTTGTAGGAAATTTCTTTCTAATTTGCTAAGAGTTTCAATTATTCTGTATATTTGGTGCTCCTTCTTCCCTCCCTTCATTTTTCTAAGCCTACTAGATTATTCTCTTTTTTTTCTTCACTCCTTATTCATGGTTAATAATCTATTATGTCTATTAGTCTAGCACAGTGTTCTCAAACTTTCTGGCCCATGGACGACCTGGCTCAAAGCAAACCTTTCCATGGACCACCTGTTGCTAATGGAAACTCACCATTAATTACATAATTACACCTGAGCCATTTTGCTAGTGCTGCAGCTAGGGCGAATGAACATAAGAACATAAAAACGGCCATACTGGGTCAGACCAAAGGTCCATCTAGCCCAGTATCCTGTCTGCTGACAGTGGCCAATACCACATGGAGGGAGGGATCACGACAGATAATCCTCACATTATCCCTCCCCTGTCACCCACCTCCAGAGAACCAGAAGCTAGGGATACCATTCCCATCCATCCTGGCTAATAGCCATTGATGGACCTAACCTCCATGAATCTATCTAGCTCTTTTTTGAACACTGTTAAAGTTCCAGCCTTCACCGCATCCTCTGGCAAGGAGTTCCACAGGTTGACTGTGCACTTTGTGAAGAAAAACTTCCTTTTGTTTGTCTTAAACCTGATGCCTATTTATTTCATTTGGGCTATGTCTAGACTGCAAGCCACTTTCGAAGAGGCTTTTTCGAAAGATACTTTTGAAAAAGCCTCTTTCGAAAAAGAGCATCTAGACTACAACCAATACTTTGAAAAAGCAAGCTGCTTTTTTGAAAGAGAGCACCCAGGAAGTCTGGATACTCTCTTTCGAAAAAGCACAGTTTGCATTACATAGCACCTTTTTTCGAAAGAGCACTTTCGAAAAAAGGCGTTCTTCCTCATCAAACGAGGTTTTCCACAGTTGAAAAAACTGCTGCGTTCTTTTGATTTACTTTCGAAAGAACGCAGCAACAGTCCAGACGCAGGTGAAGTTTTTTTTAAAAAAGGCCACTTTTTCCAAAAAAAAACCCTGTAGTCTAGACACACCCTTGGTGACCCCTAGTTCTTATATTATGGGAATAAGTAAATAACTTTTCCTTATTCACCTTTTCTATACCAGTCATGATTTTATATACCTCTATCATATCTCCCCTTAGTCTCCTCTTTTCTAAGCTGAAAAGTCCACGGCTTTTTAATCTGTCTTCATATGGGACCTGTTCCAAACCCCTAATCATTTTTGTTGCCCTTTTCTAAACCTTTTCTAATGCCAGTGTATCTTTTTTGAGATGAGGCGACCACCTCTATAGGCAGTATTCAAGATGTGGGTGTACCATGGTTTTATATAGAGGCAATAAGATATTTTCTGTCTTCTTCTCTATCCCTTTGTTAATGACTCCTAACATTCTATTTGCTTTTTTGACTGCCGCTGCACACCGAGTGGATGTTTTCGGAGAACTATCCACAATGACTCCAAGATTTTTCTCTTGAGTAGTTGTAGCCAAATTAGTCCCCATCATATTGTATATATAGTTTGGATTATTTTTTCCAATGTGCATTACTTTACATTTATCAACATTAAATTTTGTTTGTCATTTTGTTGCCCAATCATTTAGTTTGGTGAGATCTTTTTGAAGCTCTTCACAGTCTGCTTTGGTCTCAACTTAGCTATCTTGAGTAGTTTGGTAACATCTACAAATTTTGCCACTTCATTGTTTACCCCTTTCTCTAGATCATTTATAAATAAGTTGAATAGGATGGGTCCTAGGACATATCCTTGGGGGACCCTACTAGTTACCTCTCTCCACTCGGAAAACTGGCCATTTATTCCTACCCTTTGTTTTCTGTCTTTTAACCAGTTATCAATCCATGAAAGGACCTTCCCTCTTATCCCATGACAACTTACTTTACTTAAGAGCCTTTGGTGAGCGACCTTGTCAAAGGCTTTCTGGAAATCTAAGTGTACTATATCCACTGGATCCCCTTTGTCCACGTGTTTGTTGACCCCCTCAAAGAACTCTAGCAGATTAGTAAGGCATGATTTCCCTTTACAGAAACTATGTTGAATTTCCCCAAACAAATTATTTTCATCTATGTGTCTGACAATTTAATTCTTTACTATAATGTCAACTAATTTGCCCAGTACTGACGTTAGACTTACTGATCTGTAATTGCCAGGATCACCTCCAGAGCCCTTTTTAAATATTGGTGTCACATTAGCTATCCTCCAGTTGTTAGGTACAGAAGCTGATTTAAAGGTAGGTTACAAACCACAGTTCATAGTCCTGCAATTTTACATTTGAGTTCTTTCAGAACTCTTGGGTGAATGCCATATGGGCCACTGTTAAGTTTATCAATTTTTTCCAAAACCTCCTCTAATGACACCTCAATTTGGGACAATGCCTCAGATTTGTCACCTAAAAAGAAGGGCTCAGATTTGGGAATTTCCCCGATATCCTCAGCTGTGAAGACTGAAGCAAAGAATTCATTTAGCTTCTCCGCTATGACTTTATCATCCTTGAGTGCTACATTAGCATCTCAGTCGTCCAAGGGCCCCACTGGTTGTTTAGCCAGCTTCTTCTGAAGTACATAAAAAACATTTTACTATTACTTTTTGAGGTTTTGGCTAGCTTTTCTTCAAACTCTTTTTTGGCTTTTCTTATTATATTTTTATACTTAATTTGACAAAATTTATGGTCCTTTCTATTTTCCTCACTAGGATTTGACTTCCACTTTTTAAAAGATGTCTTTTTATCTGTCTCTGCTTCTTTTACTTGGTTGTTAAGCCACAGTGGCACTTTTTTGGTTCTCTTACTGTGTTTTTAATTTGGGGTATACATTTAAGCTGGACTTCTATTATGGTGTCTTTTAAAAGTCTTCATGCAGCTTGCAGAGATTTTACTTTTGTCACTGTACCTTTTAATTTCTGTTTAACTAACTTACTCATTTTTGTGCAGTTCCCCTTTCTGAAATTAAATGCTACAGTGTTGGGCTGCTGAGGTGTTTTTCCCACCACATGGATGTTACATTTTATTACATTTTGGTCACTATTTCCAAGCAGTCCAGTTATATTTACCTCTTGAACCAGATCCTGTGCTCCACTTAGAACTAAATCAAGAATAGCCTCTCCCCTTGTGGGTTCCAAAGCCAGCTGCTCCAAGAAGCAGTCATTTAAGTATCAAGAAATTTTATCTCTGCATACTGTTCTGAGGTGACATGTACGCAGTCAATATGGTGATAGTTGAAATCCTCCACTATTATTGAGTTTTTTAATTTGATAGCCTCTCTAATCTCCCTTAGCATTTCATAGACACTGTCACTGTCCTGATCAGGTGGTCGATGATATATCCCTACTGCTATTTTCTTATTATTGGAGCATGGAATTACTATCCACAGAGATTCTATGGAACATTTTGGCTCATTTAAGATTTTGACTTCATTTGATTCTACATTTTCTTTCATACATAGTGCCATTCCCCCACCAGCACAACCTATTCTGTCTTTCCGATATATTTTGTACCCTGGTATCACTGTGTCCCATTGATTGTCCTTATTCCACAAAGTTTCCTTGATGCCTATTATATCAGTATCCTCCTTTAAAACTAGGTACTCTAGTTCACCCGTTTTACTATTTAGACTTCTAGCATTTGGGTATAAGCACTTTAATAATTTGTCACTATTTATCTGTCTGCCATTTCTTGATGTGTTACAATCAAATGAAAAAGAGTCTATCTCATCTGATCCGACCCATACTTCCATTCTCTCCTCCTGACTAGAACATAGAGCATCTCTATTAATAGACCCTCCCCTAAGAGATATCTCTGTCCGATCCCTGTGCTCCTCTGCACCTGTTGGCTTTCCCACAGCCCTTAGTTTAATTTAAATCATTAAACAGATTAAGTGTTTTAACGTTAGTGGATTTTGTAGACCCCCTTAGGCTCTGGGGGGGGGCCAAAAATGAAGGGTTCAGTGTGTGGGACAGGACTGCCAGCGAGTAGGATAAGGATGCGTGGTCTGGGTGGGAGGAAGGGTGCAGAAGCAGACTGGGAATACAGTGTCTGACCTGGGGGGAGGGAGCAAGAGCAAGGGACGGTGTAAGTGTGTGGCCACGAGGGCGGGTACAAGAGCAATGGTGAATGCTGGAGCAGGATGGGGGTAAGTGTTTTGCCAGAGAGCGAGGTACAGGAGCAAGGGAGATTGTAGGAGCAAGCATGGGTGCAGTATCAGGCAGAAGGTAGGGTGTCTGGCCAGGCAGGAAGGTGTCTGGCCAGGAGGGAGGGTACAGAGCAGGGGTAGACGATAGTTTTTGATGGGGAGGCCATTCCAAGAATTTGGTAAGTGATCAAGGGCCACACTCTTCCATTATTAATGGGGGGGGGTTGGGATGGAGGTTGGGTGCAGAAGGGAGCTTGGGGTAAGGAATTGGGGTGTGGGATCTGGAAGGGAGTTTGAGTGAAGGAGAGGATTTTGCCCTGGAGGCAATGGAGTAGAGTGAGGAGGGGGTCCAAGGTCTGGGAGGGGAGTGTGACCTGGGGTAGGGGTGCAAGGGTTTGTGCTGAGACCAGGAATAGTGGATTGGAGTGCAGGTTCTGGGAGGGGGTTGTGACCTGAGGTGGGGCATAGGAGATGCAGTGTCTGGGAAGGTGTATGGGGCTGGAGCAGGGGAGCAAAATGTTTGGATTACATGGGATAGGGGAGCAGAGGGTTGGGGGAGGGAGGGTCTAGGGTGCCACAGACAGACTCTGGCTGGGAGACCTTATCTGGTTCCCAGCCAGCAGTGCAGCAGGTTCCTCAGCTAGGATCCCTGCCTTCCAGCCCTGTACATGCTCAAGGGAGCTGCTGGAGCCATGTATACTGCTCGGAACTGAATGCTGTAAGTCCCGGGGGTGTGAGGAAAGAGGTTCACTTTCCATGCTGCCTATCCTGCAAACAGGCAGCTGTTATTGGCTAAAACCAGCCAATGGGAGCTACTGGATACTGGGGCAGCATGAGCAGCCTGTCTCCTCTCCCTCTGGACTCTCCGCGTTCAGAAACACACAAGTGGCCTTGCAGCAGATTTCCTGAGTACCAAGCTGGGATGGGGCAGGCAGGGACTCAGCTGAGGCTCTCACCAGATCTGGGCAGCTTGGCAGGCCAGATCTGGCCCGCAGATCATCTTTTGCTCAGACCTGGTGTAGGAGCAAGCTAGGTGTATGGAGTCTTGGCATGGGAGGAGTGAGGGGTTTTGGGATGCAGGGTCTAGGTATGGGGGGAGTTACTTACCCAGCTCCATGCCCTCATGAATCCCAACAAGATCTCCTGCTGATCCCATTGGCTGCAACTCCGGCCAATGAGAGCAGCAGAGAAAGTCTATCATTAGTGGGCGTTCCCTCAATGAGCTGGGCAGGAGGGAGGCGAGAAACGCAGCATGGAGTTGCTTGTTCTGATCTCTCTTTACTCACCTATCCTTCCCCCCCCCACACCTCCCCAGGAAAGCCCTTGATAACGCTGCCATTCCTCCAGCTGAGCTAGACAGGAGGGAGGCAAGAAATGCAGCATGGAGCCGCTTGTTCTGCTGTCTTTCTCTTTTGAAGCAGTCTGGCAGGGTCAGGGCTTGGCATGCGTGAGGCTAGAGTGCCACCATGGGCTCTTCACTGAGGGGAATGAGGGGAGGGGGATTAGCTCAAGCCGCAGACCACCTGGGAGGCAGCCGCAGACCCCTAGTGGTCCACGGACCGCACTTTGAGAACCACTGATCTAGCACAATTTTGGGGGGTTTGGATAAAATCTCTATTTAAATCCAGGATTACCAACCTCAAAAATCATAAACCAATCAAATAAATCATAAATCACTCAAAAATAATAAATCAGGCTTGCCAAAAATGGGATGGGCTTAAATAATGAGATTTTATTAAAGCAAAATGCAATTCTGATTTTTTATTTGCTTTTTGCCTTTTAAGATTTATGTTTTCCCATTTTATTCCACAACCATGAGGATTAAACATTGTTTTTAAACGAAGGCTGAGATTCATACATAGTCACATGACTGGAGCATCTGGGCTATTAAGAAAAACACAAAATGTCTTGAAACTCATGTTAAAATTTCAGAAATTGGCAACATACGAAAACAGTATATATTTTACTGCTTTCCTAGATCAGAGGTACTTCAGACTGCATTGCTTCTTAACTCGAGGGAAATGTGAGAGAATTTGCTAACTGATTAATCAGTTCTAGGATGCTTCTTTAAGGCTATGTCTACACTGCGGAGCTATTTCGGGATTTTTCCAGTATCCCGAAATAGCTATTCCGTATCTTTTGGGCAATCCCTTTATTTCGAAATATAACAGGCTCACTATTCCGACATTCCTGTAAACCTCATTCCACGAGTAAGGGACATTTCAGAATAGCGCTCTATTATTTCAAAATTAACTTGAAATAAGCTATGCGATTTGTGTAGCTCAAAATGCATAGCTTATTTCAAGCTACAGGTGCAGTGTAGACAGACCCTTAATGCAGTCATGCAAAATGCTTTAGCATAACAACATGCTAGTGTAACCCACACACCTACTGAATGTGGTTCACTATCCCATATAGTGACACTCTGACCACTTACAGAGAGAAAGAATAAGTTTTCTCTACAGCCTTAGCTGAGAGGCAGCTTGCTTTTTAGCTCAAGCTGTAGAGGTTCATGAACTAAGCTCCAGAGAGCCCAGGTTCAGTTCCGCTTGTTGGTGTTACATTAGATTCTTGCAAGTCATCATCACTCATTGGCATTTTTTAATCTCCACACTCCGAAGCTGTCATTTAAAAAATGACAGGGAGAAAACTAGGGTTGAATAAACAACAAATGTTCAGCTGTTGGGATAAGCAGTTAGAATTACAGTATCTTATCTGAACTATTTAATCTTCCTGCAGTTGCAAAATTGAGAATAAAATTTCATGAGAACAGATTTTCTTGTAAGATTACTGGTACTTTCTTGCTTTGATCTCCCCTGAAATTATTTAAGAACAGTTTTTCCCGCAATATCTTGGAACTTTTGCTTTTGATCCTGTCCACAACTCGGATGAAAAAGTGAACTTTAAAAAACGAAGCTAAGTTTTTGTAACTTCAAAAATAGTGGTTTTCAGTTTTGTGTGGAACAGTTTGTGTTATGTTTTATGTCTACTGATTTGCCAGTTCCTTTGTAAGAAAAAGAAAAATGACAAAAAGCCACAAATCCAGTACTCTTTCTGTGAACCTCATTTTTTATGCATCATAAAACTCCCAATTTCTGATGATAGTCTTCCCGTCTCTAAAATTTTCTATCTTTGACCTTTATTGCCTTTTATCTGTGCATATTTCTGCCTCAAATGTGTAGATTAAAATTCATCACTTAAGCACATACTTTAATACTCCCCAGAATAAGGATGGACTTAAAACTATCAGTGCTTCACTAGCCAGAGTGGGGTTTTGTTTTTTTTTCCACATTCTCCATATCAGGTTAGAGACCCTATTGGGTAGGCGTCAAGGGGCGGTGCTGCCCCGCACTGAAGCCCCGGGAGCTCCCCTGGTCCAGCTGGCCGAACAGGCCCCACCTCCACGGCCCTGCTGGGCATGCTCGAGAGGGAAGCTGGGGATAACAGCCCAAGGAGACAGTCAGTCAAGGGGGGATAGCTGGAGGGGCAGGAGCTCAGGGAGGAGTTCCTGCACTGCACCAGCTGCCACAGCTGTCCCAGGAGCAGCACCAGCCACCCCAGGAGCAGCACCAGCCACCACAGCCGCCCCAGGAGCAGCAGCCCCAGCTGCAGCCGCAGCAACAGCATCGGGAGGGGAGATCGTCAGACTGGGACTGACCCGGGGAGCTGCACGCAGAGGACGGCGCACAACATTGGAGGGGGTAGGAAGGAGCCCAGGGCAGAGGAGTGACCTCCGGGAGCTCGGCGTGTTCCGGCAGGCATCCCCGCCGAGCAGACAGTGAAAGCTTTCGCTGCCATCAGGGCCCTGGGCTGGGACCCGGTGGAGTGGGAGGGCCCGGGTCCCCCTACCCCCTACCCCAACACAACCATGCTCCCTAGATTTTGGGGGAAAAGCTCACCGAGGAACTAGACCGGAAGGCCATCCACAACCCTACAGAGGGACTTGTACTTTGGGATTGGACCTAGAGGGCCGTATATACCTGTATAAACGGACTTGTACCTTGGGGAACTGGGCCTATAAGACAGTATATGCCCTAAAAGAGGAGCATCTGCGTGAAACTAAGGGCAGCCCTGTCCGAAGGGGGTTGTAACCCAGCTATAGGGAACGTCTGGGTTACCGAGGGACAGGCAACCCCTCGACAGTAGGTAAGGTGATGTTCTTGTGGTTTAGCAGGCAGCAGGTATCCACTGCAGGTATTTGTTCCATAGAGATACAATTTCTTGATAAACAGGAGTTAGAATTGGACTTAGGGGAAGGCATTCCCTAAGCATGTTCAGGAAGGAGAGGGAGCTCCTAGTGCCTGGTACTGAAGAGCAGCACTTTATTGCTGGGTATTTCTCAGGTGTGTGAATAAAGTTGTGGCTTAATTAAATCACATTATCTGTTTCTTCCTGCATGGCAGGACAAAGCCAAGAGTATTAGAGCAGAAAACGAAGGCAGCCAGAAAGGGCATGAAGAACAACTGGTCCCTGTCCTCTTTATAACAATCCTTAATAGATTTGAAATGTTTTTATCAGATCCTCCCTCACTCTTCTCAAGACTAAACAAGTGCGTCTAGACTACACTCCTCTTTTGAAAGAGGAATGCAAATGAGGGAAATCGAAAATGCAAATGAAGCGCTGATTTACAAATCTCGCACTTCATTTGCATAATCTCTTCTGATTGCTTTTTCGGAAAAGTTTTTTTTTTTTTAAAAAGCAGTCTAGATGGGGTTCTTTAAAAAAAACCCTTTTTTGAAAGAACCCTGTAAATCTCATGTTTTCAGGAATAAGGGTTCTTTCGAAAAAGGGTTTTTTTCTGAAAGAACCCCATCTAGACTGCTTTTTTTTTTAAAAAAATCTCTTCCGAAAAAGCGATCAGAAGAGATTATGCAAATGAAGTGCGAGATTTGTAAATCAGCACTTCATTTGCATTTTTTATTTCCCTTATTTGCATTCATCTTTTGAAAGAGGAATGTAGTGTAGACGCACCCAACGTGTCCAGGTTTTTAACCTGTCCTCAAGGTTGTATCATTTTTGTTATTCTCCTCTGGACTCTCTCCTATTTGACCACAGATTTGTTAAGGATGGCACCCAAAACTGACACAGTACTCCAGCTCAGGCACACCAGTGCTGTGTAGAGTAATATTAACTAGGACAAAAAAAATGCAACATACCATACACTAAGTCATTTATTAGACCACTCAAAGCATGCAAACCTAAATTTTTCTTCAGAAGAAATGAAAGCAGCATATAAATGCATCTAAGCAACTCAAAGTCAGCTGGGGCAATTTTATTTTAAGAGACAGTACGAAAGAAAGGTGCCCAGGAGCCAATTATTTTACTCCACGTTTTTCCCTGTCACGTGCTCATTCTGTTCTTTCATAGTGTCTATCTTAGTGGTGAATAATTTCCTCTATTTCACATACTCATTTCCAAGCTATTTTGAATAATGTTAAGCTTTTGTTTTTAAATGAAGCACTTGGGTAGTTTCTCTTTTTGATGAATTATTTTTAAACTCTGGGGTTAATTTTTGCTGTCCTTACTCAAGCCAGGCTCTAAATGACCTTGGTGTAAATACCAGCATACAAACTCCAGGATTAGCCACAAAAGATGAAGGTCAAGATTTTCAAAAGTGACTAGTGATTTTGGGTGACTAGCATGATACATATTAAGCGGGACTGATTTTCAGAAGACAGACAACTCAGCAGTTCCTGAAAATGAGGATCCTTTAAAGTGGACGTAGTCATTTTTAAAGGCTTGGTCTTCATCTTTCCTGGCCCTTGCTCATGTTGCTAACGTAAAGGAAGAGAGGGCTAGCTAAACGTAAGCTTTCAGGGCCTGATCCAAAACCTACTGAAGTCAAATGGGAAAGACTCCCATTCATTGCAAAGGATTAACAGTCATGCCCCATATTGTAAATGAATACCATGAAGGAAGTAGACACTGGCCTTTGTGACTGACTGAGAGATAGTCTCTTCTATCTCGTTGACCATGTTCTGAAATATGGTGTGTGCACCTATGTATTTTGCAAAGGATAATGAAAAAAGTACTAGAGATAAATTTCTGTTGATCTTTTTGAATCTGTCACAACTACATATTGCACTTCATCTTGTCTAACAACTTAAACATGAGAAGACAATAGACAAGAAGTGTTTTGACCCCAAATTAGCATCTGAGACAAGACAGATGAGTAGAGCAAGAAATGGTTCCATTGGAATATTGGTGCATTTTATCCATGTGAAGCATTTCCCAGCCAGCTGGAATTGATCAAGAGCATAGCACACTGCTCCAGTAATATATCCTGTAAAATAAAAACTGGGCTGGATTTTCTTGACATATGCATTTAGGAAAAAGGTACCAATAACACAGGGGAATACATGCAAAAGTTTAGTGGGGTGGCTAAAGATGAAGCTGGCAATGATTCACACAGCAACTCGCTATTTCAATCCCATTTACTCTTCATTCAGCTCAGCTCAATACAGCTCACTTATGTGAACTCCTTCACTGAAGTAAGGTACTTGCTGCGTTACACAATATAGAAGCAAAAAAAAAAACCCACATATGCTTCTGCAAGAAGACATAGCCAATTTTGAAACAAAAATATGGGTATAGGACACATGTTCACATTAGGGATATTAATTGCATGCAATCAGCTAATCGAGTACTTAATGGAATTGCCATCGACTACTCAATTAGCCAATAAGGGGGGAAACTGCAGAGCCACAGCAGGGTTAGTTCCCAGCCCCGGGAGCCACCAGCCTCTTAATACATTTAAAAGGCAGAGATGTAATGGGGGGATCAGGTGCTGATTCCTGGCTCCCGCCCAGTCCCGATCCCGCCTCCCTGCTGCGCCTCTGTTTTTAAATGTATTAAGAGCTGCCTGGAAAAAAAAGAGGTGCAGCTGGAGGGGGACCAGGAATAAGACGGGAATCAGCTGTCCCACATATGCTTATCGGGTAGTCGACTAGTCGCTTACATCTCTAGTTCAGAGATGCCCTCACTCATAACTGGGGCCAGATTTTCAGAAGTGTCGAGAGCTCAGATTTTCAAGAGAGCACAACAACCAAGCAAGCTCCCATTGAAAATAATAGGAGTTGCTGGGTAATCTGCTGAACTAAAAAACTGGTCACTCTATCGACATGCCTAAACAGGAGAAAAACTTTTGAAGAAAAACACTGGCCACTTTGTGCCTCTGATATACACAGGTACAATCCAGACTAATGACTATATGTGGCACGCCCACCATGTAACATGGGAAGCCATTTACAATGCTTTGCTGCTGAAGCCTCTAGCCTGGACTGCTCACAGACAGCATCCAGCACATTAGGCCTGTCTACACTGCTGCAGTATATCACCCTAAGTATGAATAACGTAACTGGAGTTGATGTAGCTTAGCTTGACTTAATGCAGTGCCTATGCCATGCTGCATCTGTCAATGGGAGAATGTCTCCTGTGGACTTACTTTACTTTTCACTTTCCAGTGGAGTACTGGAGTTGACTGGAGAGCACTCTGCCATCAATTTATTGGGTCTTAACCAGACCTCTACTGTATCAATCATAAGCAGCATCAGTCTCCAAGAAATGTAGACATGGCTTACGTCACTTCCAGCTAAGTCTGTGTATCTACTGGAGCCAGCTAGCCACACTTGGCTCTTCCAGGCTTATGTTTCTGGAAGAAATCTATGTCCTGTTGTAAAGTTATTATACTATTAGGCTATGTCTATAATAACAACATCAAAAATAATTTAACAACCTCAAACTATTCAGAAATTCAGAAACAGAAAACTGATGGGCAGTGCAAACTATCTTCCAACCAGTACATCCCCTTCATCAATCATCCCATGCCTGGGAATTGGTTCTCCACTAGTGCACCTTCTACTAAAAACCCCCTTGTCTACACTATGAAATTAGGTCAAATTTATTATGGTCAATTTTTAGCACCCAATTTTGTAAAGTTGATGGTCCCCACTGTGCCCAAGAGTTTGACGTAGCGTATCCCCAGTAGAATGGCTGCCATTGACTTTGGCAGCAATGCAGTATGGGTAGCTATCCCACAGTCCCAGCCACCCCTAATAATTTTGGGTTAGGCTCCCAGTGCCTGATGGGACAAAGGAAATGCAGCGGTCATTCTGGGTACATGTCATCAGTGTCCCATAATGCACTCCTCTCCTCTCTCACCTCCCTTCCTCTCACTGACTTGAAAGCAATGGCAAGTAGCCTGCTCATGGTTGGCCATCTGCCACTGTGAGGATGTCCAAACCTCTTGCTTCTCCAACCTGAATACATGCTTGAGCCACAGACTTACTTATTCGTGCCTTGCACTGCCTCAGGGGTTGGGGCTACTAACTGTATCTGTGCCCCTCAGCCCTGAATACAGGCCCAAGCCACCTGCTCTGACTGAGGGCCCTGGGCTCAGAACTGATTGCGGCTCAGTCCTGAATAGAGGTCCCGGCCATTGATGCTTTGGTGCCTGCCCTGACATAGGATTTGGACTCATAACTGTTTGCTCCTTTGCCCTGATTGCCAGCAAGAGACCCTAACTGCCCACCACTCAGCCTTGTTTCCAGGCTAATTCCCCAACTGTAGGCAAAGTCCACCATGCAAAGTCAGATTTACTGTTACTCGTCATGAAAAGCAGGAGTACAGAAATTGACATTAATAGCCCTTAAAGTTGGTGGAACGGGCTTGGTGGTGTGGAATTATTATTTAGAAAATTGACCTAATGTGGCGAAGTTCGACCTAATCTCGTACTGTAGATCAGGCCAAAGAAACAAAACTGCCTGACAACTATCAGCATTTTTGTATATATATTCTTAAGTGCAACAGAAGGAGCATCTGCGCCCGTGCTCATTTTTAGCTTTGCTTCCTTGATCTTAGGAGTTTAGGTTTAACCACTACAAACGCTCTCTACAAACACGAGATTTAAAAAAAAAAAAAAAGGAGCTAAAGCTCATTCACATGAGTTGATCAGCGATTTTCCCCATTTGCTCAAAAGCAGGCAATTCCAAGAACATTTCAACAGGTAATATGTGTGCCTTTTAGAATGCAGACACACACACACACAGCAGACTGGTGTGATAAATAGGATGAATATCTCCCTATTCAGAAAACAAGGTCAACCCAATGAGTTGTACTGAAAAGGAAAGAATATACACCCTCAGGGGCAGGTACTGCTATATTTATTCTCACTGCACCTTAAGCATAAAGGAAATCTATGTTGGGTAGGAATACATTTACTGGAGCTTGTTTTCTCACCTTTTCTCTTCTACATTCTGCACGTCTTCTCTCTAATTTTATTACTGGCATTGTCATAATTACAGTTACCCAATTATTCCACTTTTTTCTGTTAATTATGTTGGCTCACCAAACATGCAACCACTTTCCAATCACAGAAGATGTAGTCTTCTGTGTTGGTATTTTACCATGTTTTTTAGTGCCCAGGGTGGAGAACATTTTCAGTACACATGTACATGCACAGGTGCATGGATGGACACACACACACACAGTCACCGAAGCCCGCTCCCTGCCTCCCAAATATATACAAGACCGAATAGTAGAGCCATGTGGGCAGCCCCTGGAAACTGGTTGGCATCCTGAGCAACCTCTCTCCTTGCCCATGCCTAGGGCCCTGCACAGTCTACACACTGAAGACACATGAACACAAGCACAAGACATAGCAATGGGACCTACAGCTGTAAAATACAGAGAACCACAAAGTAATCAGGAAAGCTAGAAACAGAAATCCAGTTTTCCTGTCTCCCAGCCATGCGCTGCACATATTCCCCTAGACTCGCCTGTGATTCTCTCTTTTAAAAAATGATACAAGATTTGCTAATTGTCCTATCCCCTCAAGTTAAAAAACAGTTGTGAGGATTATGTTTCTATTTTTGTCCGCTCTCCCCCCCCCCCCCCCAAACTTTTCTGCCACATATATGTAACTCCCTTTTTCCTCCCCAGGTTATGGGAGCAGGTCACACTCACAGGTGTGCCTGGGCGCCTGATGATTTTAACATAAAAGGAGATCCTGAGCACTCCAGTGGTGATGTTGTTTAGTTGGGGGAAAACCCTATCCACCCCCTTGCTGCAGTCCCTTGCTCATAAAGAACATACCATGGCGGTGCCTCCACCTGACTGGCCTTGTACACACTTACTGGTGTGCCTTGAGAGCCTCCTGGAATAAACTCATTCCAGCAATAATCTGGATCTAATTCCAGAACAACAACTACAAATCATATACATCTAATTGTTTATTTTAATGTAATCTATCTTTTACTTAACAAATAAACAGGGTTTAACAGATTAACAATGAATAACATTAACAAAATGCACAACAATAACTGGAACTTATATATCTGGCATTTGCACTGCCAATATTGATCCCACCTCAGAGTGTGCACACCCCTGGACTCATAGTCCCAGACTCTTGCTTGCGTGGGCGCGCTTGAAGAACTGCAGCTGTAATGGAGATTCTCTGTAGGCAGTGTGTACGAGAGTCCAAGCTAGGAAGCAGCTCTGTCCCAGGCCGCACTTTCCCAAAAATGCCCAATAACTTACAGTCTCATGCTGTGCCTATCAGAAGCAGCCTGCTAGATCCCAGTTCCAAAGGCATCTAGTCCCAGTCTGTAGCTGCACTCTAACAGCCCCTGGACTGGATCAAACTCCTCCACAGCAGCCTGGCTCCCCTTCTGTTCCAAAATCCAAGAGCAGAGTCCCAGACTGCTAGGCCTCTCTTCTCATGCATGCGGAGAGACCCCAATCTCCCACACAAGAGTCACTTCCTTCCAGTTTTTCCCAAGGGCTCATGGGAATTGTAGTCTGTGAGGCTGGATTGCAGCACTCAGGGTCTTCCCAGAAAATAAGCAGAGGCACCTTTAGTAAGGGGACTACATATATATTAATTTCCAGTCCATCCCCAGTGAGCACATTTATGGCATAAACTAATACACATACCCCATCAAAATTTTCACAAAACCAAAAAAAGAAAGAAATGTTCCTGTTTCATTTGGAATATATATTATCCAGCTCTGAAACGGACCTTTTCTTATTACAGTGATGATAAAAGCAGGTATGAGGTATCCTTTCCACAGCCGATTCTCTAAAGGTTAGCTTTCCTTGAGCATGCTCAAGTATTAGAGGAAAGTGCAGGTGTGTGTTCTCTCAGGTGATATGTAGCCTGAGAGAAACTAGCCACTTTCTTTTTAAAAGAACATTCTGTCAGTCAGAAAGCAAAAATATATCAATAACTAAATGGGAACATTAGTGCCATAAGCTACACTTTCATGATATCTACAAAGTTCTGTCACTTTTTACATTATGCACAGATCCCCATTTGCTCTTCTAGGATATCTAAAAAGAGATACATGTAACAGCTTGCCTGTGGCTTTAAAAATAAATAAAAATAAGCAGATTTTTTAGGATGCAACAAAGCCAGGAGCTGCAGTGAAATATAAAATGCACAATTAAACTTCTCGGAGTTTAATTACAGCAAATGTCTGACAATCAAGATTCTAAAAGGCTGCCTTTCAATAACAAAAGATGGCTCTGGATAAATAAAAAGGGAACCCTATTCCTGCAATGGACTTTCCTAAGTGCTATTTTCCTTCTCTCTCCCCCTCTGCCTCCAAAACACTTGTTTCCAAGTATTCTACTACTCAGACCACTTCCACAGTAATGAGAAATTACTTAATTCACTACAGCAGGTGGCTAGGATTTGTGATTTTGTCCTCAATGTGGGTACACTTTATACCTTCAAGTCAGCAGCACTTCTGTGGGTAAGGCCCTACAGCATACCAACATTTTTTTGGCTGCTTAGAACAATGCTTTCTCAGCTCTCATCACCAAGTGCCTTTCCTTTATTTGCATTACACTGGTATCTTTATTCCACTGAGATATCAGTAATTTCCACTCCACCATCAACCTCAGCTTGGATCAATCCACACACAAGAGATCCACTTCCTGGGCACTCCTAAACCCCACCCCATACCAGAAACCTACTGATCACTATACTTACCTATATGCCTTCAGCTTTCATTCAGAACATGTCACCTGATCCACAGCCAAGCCCTAATATATATGGAGATATACCCAGCTCATTGAGCTGGAAGGGATTTTGAGAGGTCATTGAGTCCACTCCCTTGCTCACACAGCAGGACCAAGTATCATCCCAGACAGATTTGCCCCAGATTCCTAAATGGCCCCCCTCAAGGGCTGAACTCACAACCCTGGGTTTAGCAGGCCAATGCTCAAACCACTGAGCTATCCCAACCCTAGCCACATTTGCTCTAATCCCAGAAACAGAGAAACATCTACAGGATCTCTATCAAGTATTCTTAAAACTACAGTACCTGCCTAGGGAAGCGAAGAAACAGAGACAGGTAGGTTCCCAGAAGTCACCTACTAACAGGACAGACTCACCAAAGAAAGCAACAGAACACCACTGGGAATTACCTATAACACCACTAGGCATTCCCCCAGTTAAAACCTCTCCAGCACATCATCAGGGATCTACAACTTATCCTAGATGATAATCCCTCACTCTAATGGACCTTGGGAGGCAGGCCAGTCCTCACTTAGACAGCTGCCCCAACCTGAAACAATTATTCACCAACCACATACCCCACAACAGAAACACTAACCCAGGAACCAATTCCTTCAATAAACCTTGTTGCTAACTCTGTCCACACTTCCCTAGCGACACCATCACAGGACCTAAGCACATCAGCCATACCATCAGGGCCGTGTTCACCTGCACATCTACTAATGTGATATATGCCATCATGTGTCAGCAATGCCCCTCTGCCATGTCCATTGGCCAAACAAATACTCTCTATGCAAAAGAATAAATGAACACAAATCTGACATCAAAAAACCAGTAAAGAGAGCACTTCGGCCTCCCTTGACACTCCGGCCATGTCTGGACTACAAAGTTCTATAGAAAAAAATATGCAAATTGCGAACTGCAATTTGCGTATCTTTTTCCGCTTTTCTTCCATCTACACTGGGCCAAATTTCGGGAAAAAAGCCTCTTTCAGAACATCCCTTCTTCCTCATAGAATGAGGTTTACAGGGATGACGAAAAAACGTGCCTGCTTTTCTGAATTTTTTTTCGGAAAAGCAGACACATTCCTAGGACGCAGCAGAGGTTTTCTGGGATACCTTTGGAATCCCAGAAAAACTCTGCAGTCTAGACATACATTTAGTAACAGATTTGAAAGTCACCATATAGTTCATATGCACTATCAGACTGGGTTTGAATAGAGACTGGATGTGGCTAGCTCACTACAAAAAATAATTCCTCCCTTTCTCACCTTCTTATCAACTGTTGGGAGCAGACCACATCCGCCCTGACTGAATTGTCCTTGTTAGCACTGGTTCTCCACATAGTACTGTCACACTCCCATTTTACATGTGTATATATATCCCCGCCAAACTGAAGATCCATTTCATGCATCTGATGAAGCCCCCAGCCCATGAAAACTTATGCCCAAATGAATTGGGGCCCCGCCATCACAATGGTGGGCTGGGGAGGAGGAGGATGCTCCCACCCAGCTATGCTGGAGTGGCCCTCCTGTCCATCTGCCCTTTAGTCAGTTAACTGGTTAAACAATATATTTAACCAATTAAAAAGGATTATACATCCCTAGTAGTGATCATGAGAGTCTTGTGTCTTTACATCTAAAGGTAATCCATTAAGGAGTGAAATCAAGATGATTACTGTTCCATCAAAAAGTTCTTTGTGGACAGCAATGTCTCTGACTAAAGTTTTACAGCTTTGTATAGCATTGTATTAATTCAACCAGCTTCTACATAAATGTCACAACAAAAATATTTCTTCTTCATCAATGAGTCTATTCAAAATGAGCTTAACATTAGAAGTGAAGTGTAAATTAATCTGTGAGAATTTTGTGAAATTAACTTGATTAATATGTGTTAGAACAAGAATGACCATTAGGTTAAGGTTACATAAGCATTTCAGTTCTAATTACCTGTTTGCAGTTACACTAGTTTACAAAAATATTCACATTTCAAGGTTGGTCTCTGCCCAAAGGAAAATGCTTGTGTAAGTTTAAGAAACCTGGTTTTGCCAACTTGTGAAATTAATACCTCCGTGTTGGGAAAAAACAACCAAGTTTTGTGGGGTTTTTTGGTTGTTTTTGTTTGTTTGTTTGTTTGTTTGTTTGTTTTTGCCACTATATAGCACCACTAGAAAATTTATATTTGGCAGGGAAATAGCACTCCCTGAGGAGAGCTGAAGTGTTTACTGAAGCTGGATTTTTATTATAACCCTTTAGCTGCCCTTTGTGCATGTGTCATACTTCCCCCCTCCCCAGGATGTTTTCATTTTGGGACTAAAGGGCTCCCACTGACTTCATTGGACATTGAATCAGGCCCTAGATTTGTATGAAGGCAAGGAAGACTGCTCTGTGCGAGTGTGCATAGCTAAGTAGCTGAATACTGAAAAATGACCTGAATGTGCATGCCAGTTCAGGCAAGGCCCAGCATAAAAACTTTACAACCTCCATTGGTAGGAGTGTGGCATGTAGCACATGAAACAATTATAAGCATACATATAAAAGCAGATTTAAGATTAGATATGTAACTTTACTTTTATAATTTCTTTACTTGAGTGCTGAACTATGCAATCTTAATGGTCTCTTCAAGTATTTAATGAATACCAATGAATAGTACAGGCAATGTAATATAAGTTGCTATTATGCAGTTACTATGACAAAGCCACATTTTATATTATGTATATCTATAGTTGCAAAACAAGATTTTTATCCTGTTTACCATTCTTTGCTCTCTCAAAAGCTCTTCTACATTATTGCTTACCCAGTGCTTAAACAAGTGACCTTTAAACAAGCATACATAAATCTACAATAAAGCTTCTACACTACTCTATCTCAGTATTTAAACTGCACTCAACCATGATATTAGAGTACCAAGCAAAATGAAAAAGTAGTCAAAATGAAGCTTTTTTCTTTCTTCCTCTTCCCCTTATCAGAGGGTCTACTTAGTAGTTAAACATTATTAATAATCATATCTTATTATGGAAAACCAAGTAGGATGGGGTTTTTACATTTTGGTCTGAAGATAACACAGCAGCTGTTTCGGCTTTTAATGTAACTTTTAAACTCCTTGCTCTGCAATTCAAAAGGGGGCTCTACTTTTAGCTCCCAAGTGACATGTCTGCAGTGCTATCCAATATATATGTCTCTGGATCTGAGAGACTTTTAAATAACCCATGAGGAAAAACATAAATTACTCCTTAACATATAATTAAAAGCAAGCATCTTCTTACAAAAGTACAAACCCAAGTTTTTTGCTAACTCACTAGGAACTTATTACCCAATGTATCTGTAAAACCCAAGAGTTTTTCTACCTTAGGCCTTACAAAGGGATTTAATTTACTCTTTTGTTAAGTAAGGAAACTTAAAGAAAAAACCCTCCTTTCCTAATAATAATACAGCTAAGACCACAGGGTTTCCCTGCTAACACTCTGCCTTTTAAACTTTACTCTGAGAGGGTTAAATGATACTTTGACATTTGGCCCTGTATATGTGATTTTTAAATGTTTCAACGGTACATTCTAAAGCTGGCAATGCTTCAGGTGTTTCTAACAAACAAATGGTGTGTTTCTGGCAGATTATAGCCTGGATGTGTCAGAAAAGGCAAGGGTATTTTTCACAGAAAACTTAGCTCCAGAGCATTTCAAAGCCAATCAACTGACCCAATATACATAGGGCCTGATTCTGATTTCACCCACACCGATGTAAATCTGGAGCAACTCTTTTAAAATCATTGGAGTTACACCAGAGTAAATGAGATCAACATCTGGCCGCTAAGACCAATCCTTTTCATGGAAGTGAAAATGAGATGATTGTAATATATTTAATTTGTGAAACGGAATCCTTTTACTCAAAATACATTGAATTTATTTATAAAATTAATTATATAGTGTAATCACTAATTATCTTACTGGAGTGTTAATTTTCAGTGTTTGGTAAAAACCATTAATAGTTTCCCAGATCCTTTAGAAATACATGAAAAAACCTAAACAGGCAGAATTAGGAAATAGATTTTCAAGAATTACTTCACTCTGATTTTTCTGAAGCTATATTATAGCTATTGAGGCTATTGGTGGCTCTCTGTTTTTGACATTGTGCCTACCAATGCACTGATGCAATGCTGAGTCAAAGTAACATGCCTTCAATGATGCAAATTACTTAAGCAAGAGCTGCTGAGCTGTCGTCCTTCTTTTTGATGGCACTACTAAGACAATATAAATATTTATGAATATTGTATTATTATTAAAGTACACTTAATTAGGAAACTAAAAGTTGGCAGAGATCTAACTTGCCAGTTCAAGAATATCTCATGTATTGGGGAAAATATTATCTTATGGTTAAGAAAGTGGGGCTTGAGCATTGGGAGTCTCTATCCTCACAGGAGACCAGGGCGAGAAGGGAAACTTACTATTTGCTCCCTGGCTTAATCCTAGATAGCATAGTGGCTGCTCCAGCCCCTGTATATTCTGCTCTCACCTCCATGCAACCTGCCCCGCCTCCCCACACACACACACACATGCACGCCATCAGTGTACACAGCTTACTGGGAATGATGCATGTGAATCATCCCTCTCTGTGCCTCCCAGTTCCACTGCCCTGAACTGTAGTTTCGGGCTTTGTATCAAGTCACTGATGGATCACACCAACTTTAACAAGCATCATTAAAATCATTCCAATCTTGCATTAAAGAAAAAAAAAACCCAAAGGAAAAAACAGTTAAAGGATATAAAACTTGGAGAACTACATCTTTCATGTTATCAAATCACCGTTCTCTCTTTTTGGAGTCTATTACAAGGGAAATCCCTGCTGCACACAACCTTTTCTAAAGGGAAAGGGAAAGGTATGATTCAGTGATCTTCAACTGTGGTTATTTCTGAAGTCCAGGGCTGTTTCTTGAAAGATGAAAAGATAAACTCAGACCAGAGAAAAGAACAGCAACAACAATGATCCAGTGTCTGTCTCTGGCATTTGTTATCTCTTGCAGCCATGCTGGCGAAACACAGGCACGGAGCACTCTCATCAGTCACTCTGCAGTCACTGACACTGGAATTAAAGACCCATGCTACAGACATATGGGCTCAAGCTGGAGTCTTGTCCCAGAGCCTGGGCTCCAGCCTGAACACTAACATCTACATAGCAGTTTTACAGCTTTGCAGCTCAAGCCCTGAAAGCCTGAGTCAGCTGACCCAGGCCAGCCATAGGCATTTAATCACTGTGTAAATGTATCTTCTCTGACTTGGCAAATGCGCCCCCATGTCAGACTGAAGGCACATGTCTTGCCTTGCCCTGCTGGTCAGAGGCTTGTAGCTGTGCTAGGCAGGTTGTCTTGGATAGTTTGGTCAGAAAGCAAAAGAGAGAAAGATTTAAAAAATAGGAGAAATAAAATAAGGAAGGAAAAAGACATATTAGGCAGGAGCCAGAAAGTCAAATGTAGTGTTCAGCTGAGGCCAGTGGAGGTGGTAGCATGTAGCCCCCTCTTCTTCTGACTTGAGCTGGACAGGAGCATAAAGGCCCAGCAGTGTCAAAGTGCATATGAAGGTGCATAGGCAGCAGCATTCATAATGGTAAAGCTTGGTGCTTACTGTCCCAATGAGTGACCTCAAATAAAGATTGTCCTTAAGCAATCAAAACTCATGTTGTGACTTCAATTACAATTTCCCATTGCCTACTGCCTTGTCATGACTATTAAGAACAGGTTATCACATGTGATCATTATCCTCTTGCTGCTGCCTACTATCGCTCATGGGCTAGCAGGAAAAATGGATTTTGGAGTAATCAAGTCCTGGTATGATGGGAGCCTGGAAGGCAGTTTTAGCTGTGTCAAGGAGTATCAAGGGACATATCTTAGAGCTTGTGCAAAAAGCAAGCAAAACATTTAGACGTAGCCTGGGTGTAAGGGAACAGGGAAACACTAAGTATGTGAGAAATTTTAGGGGAAAAGTAACCAGATCAATTTGAAGTGATGGTTAGACACCCTCAAGGAAATGTCATAGACAGGCCAAGATTCTGGTTTGGAAAGAAGAGAACAGCCCACATAGGTAGCTGAATTTGTCTTTGCAGATGAGATTACCCAGAGATAAGGTAGAGCAGCAGAAGAGAAGGGGACCAAGGATACCATCCTGTGGAATCCCCATGAAAAGGTGGAAGGGAGGTGAGGAAGATCTTTCAAAGGACACATAGAAAAATATTTAAAGTCCAAAGAGAAGCAGGAAAGGACAATAATCTCACTTATGCACTGTGCATGTACAGATGTGTTCAGCCGATCAGGGAACTAGGAGGGAAAAAGTCATATAAACAAACTCAATGAACCTACTTTGAAAATGGAAAATTCACCCACAAATGGCTGCACTGAATTTCTGGATATTGTTTAGATATAGCAAGAACACAACAGACATTGCTTGATTTACTAATCCTATGGACAAATTACAGTGGAAATGATACAGAAGCACTACAAACTTCAAATGGCAAACTTCCACTGTTTGGAATTAAGCATTCAGTACAGTTCCAGAATAAACATCAATATTTTGAAGAGAAGAACATGCTAAAATGACTTGTTCAAGAAGGTGGCACCAGGAAATGGAAATGTCTTATGGAGGCATTTGCTTCCTTTGATTCAGATCCATTTATCTCTATTGATCGGGGTCCTCATGTAAAACAGGCAGCTCATTTGCACATAAACAATTTGATCCAAAGTCCTCAAATAGAGACTTTCATACTGATATTGTTGAACACAATTCATGTTGAATTAACAACATAGTAATGTAATTAAAGTAGCCATTCTGCTTTCATACCTTTTCTATTAACTATCGTATATCTTTGTACAACATCAAATATAGCACCAAGGACAAATAAGCAGTTCTATAAATTATGGATAGAAAGAATCCCTAGTTATAAAAGACTAAATAAAACTGGATGAAAAGACTTAGGCAAAAGAGTGTGATTCTCCACTTGGTAGATAGCTTGCATACAGGTCCTTCCCTCATTTTCCTTCCATGTCATTTTAAAGGATTCCATTAGGCAATCCATCCCTGCTCAAAGACTGTAATCACATACTTGAATCTCATTTACATCAATGGGACTTAAGCACAGTGTTGATTGGGTGGGTATGAGCTTAAATATTTACCTGAGCTGGAGCCTTAGAGCTGCTGTTGACCTGCAGAAGGATGAAATAGTTGGTTTTGGATGCTGGAATATTGATTTATTGGTCACTACAGGTAGAGACTACATTTGACTGGCCTTAGTTCAGCCTTCTTCAGTTTTGGAAGAGCATATTGAATCTTATTTGTCACTCATGGAAGCAGTTTGAGCAGGGACACAATCGCGGTCAGAATATCATTTGGAGGTTAATTGAAGGATATGACTGATACAAATAAAAGCTTAATGGAATCAAAATAATGTCTGAGGCAGCCATGTGAAGTGTGCTTCTAAGAGACTGTATTCAGAGTTTCTGAATTAACTCCAGTAACGAAAAGCAGCTTTTACCTTTATGTACTGCTTTAGCATTGTAGAGCCAAAAATTAAAAAGGGAATGAGCTGGTTTCCATTCCTCTCATGCAAAGGGGCCCTCTACTTCTCCTGAGGGACTTTTCTGCTGTTTATAATACATGACTGTTCAGAAGCTTTGGGATCTCAACTATTCCATGATATTTATGAATCATGCTAAATTCTTCTCCATCCTTGATATTTACACCCACTTAATATTTTCAGAAAACTGTGATTGCTTTGTCTGTTAAAAAAGATATATTGGCATTGGAAACGTTTCAGAAAAGGACAACAAAATGATTAGGGGGTTTGGAATGGGTCCCATATGGAGAGAGATGGGACTTTTCAGCTTAGAAAAGAGAAGACTCGGGGGGATATGATAAACGTCTATAAAATCATGACTGGTGTGGAAAATGTGAATAAGTAAAAGTTATTTATTTATTCCCACAATATAAGAATTAGCGGTCACCAAATGAAATTAATAGGCAGCAGGTTTAAAACAAACAAAAGGAAGTTTTGCTTCACTCAGCACATAGTCAACCTCAGGGTTCAAAAAAGAGCTAGATGGATTCATGGAGGTTAGGTCCATCAATGGCTATTAGCCAGGATGGCTAGGAATGGTGTCCCTAGCCTCTGTTTCTCTGGAGGTGGGTGACGGGGGAGGGATCATGTGAGGATTACCTGTTGTGTTCCCTTCCTCTGGGGCATCTGGTATTAGCCACTGTCGGCAGAAAGGATACTGGGCTGGATGGACCGTTGGTCTGACCCAGTATGGCCATTCCTATGTTCTTATGTTCTCTTCAATATCATTAGGCACTCTATCTGGCACATCTCTAGCTCTTTTAATTTTTCCCTGATGTTTTGCACAAGATCCGGGACAGGCATAAGGATCTTGTGCAAAATTGGGGTTTTGTGCAAAAACACCCCATCCACACTGCTTCTTTGTGTGCAAAAACCCCTTGCGCAAAAAGAAACAGCAGAAAATATGCTAATGAGATCATGACTTATGCTAATGAGTCTCTCATTAGCATATTTTCTGATGGAAGAACTGGCAGTGAAGGCATAGCCTAAGTGTGTGTTCTTCACTTTTGGGTGTCCAATTTGAAATTTTGACTTGCAGAAATACTGAGAGAAACTATTCTTTGAATGTATAAAGTGCTAAATAACACTCAGAACATAAAAAGCCCTTAGACCACTGTACTGTCAGTGTTGGAACTTAATGGTCTCTCACACAGCAATATTATTAAATATTCTGAATCATAAAAACTCTATCAGAATAGCTCTTTACATGTTAGTTCTCTTACTATTAAAAGATCAAGATGTATGTACAGTCAGTGGTGACCTACTGACATTTCTGTTCAGCAGCATTCCAGTTCCTTTGGTTTTTCACCTTACCCACAGGATGAAGCTATATGAGAATATACTATCTAGAGTCTGGAAATTATATACTCAGATTTCTCCATTCCAGGTTTAACAGGTGGAAACTAAGATGTTAAGTAGCGTGTATTTCACTAATCGAATAATTGATGCATTTTTGCTTCAGCTATTTGATTAGTCGAGAGGGCGGTGCTGCCCCCTTTGAAATGCAGCACGGCATTTCAAAGGGGCAGCACCACACTAAGCCTGGGATCAGCTGTGCGGTGCTGCCCCTTTGAAATGCCGCCGCAGTGTTTCAAAGCGGCAGTGCCGCATGGATCCCGGGCTCCCTGTGTTGCTGCCACTTTGAAGTATCCCCCTCTTCCCCCCCCCTTGCTGCCTCTCTTGCTGAGAGAGGCAGCAAGGGGGGGGAAGCAACTAGTCAACTATCCTGTCGACTATCCAATAAGCATTTGCTTATTGGATCATCAACTAGTCGACTAGTCCTTAATATCCCTAGTGGAAACACTGTTGCCAGGAAATAACTTTTTTTCCTAATAAATCATTCTCTTGCAGCTAGAGATATTTGGTAACGTCACTTCAGAAGCAAATCATGATTGTTATTAATCAAAACAGTTATTCAAAACAGTTATTCAAAACATTATTCAAAACAGTTATTTTGAAATATCATTAGTGAGGATGCTCCACTGCTGCTATTTCGAAATAACTTCTCCCCAGAGTAATTCGAAGTAATTACTCCCCAATGCATTGTGGGGCTCTATGTCGAGGTAGCGCATCCACAATAATGGAGCCTGCCTCAGACTAATTTTGAGGCTCTCTCATAATGGGGACACTGTATTTTCATTTTGTTATTTTGGGAGTTATTATTTTGAATTTAGTTATTTTGAAATAATTTTTAAAGGTTCAATCCAACTGTAGTCTGTCAAAATAAAAATTGAGTGGGACTCTAAATTCTGTCCTTACTCCTTTAAATTGTCTGCAAGTCTGAAAAAAACAGTCTTTTAAAAAGTAGGTAGCTCCCTAAGAAGAAATATCTGGTAATATACATCTCCAAAGCTTGAGTTAATGCTCCCTCTATTTTTTTCCTCCCTCACTGAAGCGTTTAAGAAGAACTGACTTCTAAATTTCATCATGAGATCAAAATAACACACTCAGGGTATGTCTACACTAGCCCCCTAGATCGATCTAGGGAGGCTACTGAGGGCGACCGGAATTGCAAATCAAGCCCGGGATTTAAATATCCCGCGCTTGATTTGCATGTTCCCGGCCGGTCGCCATTTTAGAAATTGACTAGCCCGAAGTAACTGCCCGCGTCTACACGCGGCAGTGAAACGGGCTTCCGATTTAAAGCCCTAAATCGAATTAGGTGGTATTCCTCCTGCAATGAGCTTCAATATGCACTGTATTTTAAATTGTTGCAGTGGCTTTTTGACTAACCTATGCATTTTTCCCTTGTGCCTTTCAGAGACCAACTCATAATGAGAACTTGTAAGGGGATAATATCTATGGGTACGTCTACACTACAGCGTTAATTCGAGTTAACTTAATTCGAAATAGTTAATTTGAATTAAGCTAATTCAAATTAACGCATCTACACACAAAACCTATTCCGAAATAGCGTTTTGCTATTTCGAAATAGCGCGTCCACACTGAGTGGACCCTGAACCAAAGTTAAGGCTGGCCAGAACCAGTGCCGGCAGGGCATCAGGTTAGGACTTAGTGTGTGGTGCTGCTGCCTGAGACTAACTGAGCTCCGTGCTTAAAGGGACCCTACCTTCACCCCGGGCAGACAGTTCTCAGGGTTCCCCGTTTGCTTGTCTACCTCGATGAGGGACAGCAAAGCAGTCCTGTCTTGGAATGCCCTGACTGCCCGCACTTGGGACACCACAGCACTCTGCCACATGGAGCCAGAGCTGCCCCTGGGCATGCCGGTGCATCTTGTGGGGTCGTTGCCATCAGGCTGGCTGCACTTGCTGCAGGCTACCATCCGGGGGGTCCATCAGGGGGCTGTCAGGATCCAGGAGGCCCTGCAGGAGAGCGTCCACCCCGAGGAGCCCTCAGAGCCACCCCGGTCCTCCCCACTGGGGGCTCGTGCCCCATTCCTCCCTCACGTCCTTCCACTTACCCCTCCCTAGCCCCACTTCCTGATGTCAAACAAAAGACACATATGTTCAAAAATAGAAACTGGGTTTATTGAACAAAACTGGGGAGGGGGGGGTTGAACCTCTGGGGAGACTGGGAAAAGGAGGTGGGAGAGGGGAAGAGAGAGGGTGGGAGAGGGGAGGGAGAAACCTGGGAGGAGGGAGCTGAAAGGGAGAAGCAAGGGGAAGAAGGGGGAGCGGAAGCTCAGGGCCCAGGGTTGGGGGTCTCGCCGGACCAATTTGATTTTCATGCAAACCTGCTCCTGGGTTTGCATGTGGCCTTTGGTGGCCAGGCTGGCAGCTATCCTGCCATAGACGGCCGCATTCCTCCGTCTAGTGTGGAGATCATGGACGTTGGGGGCATCCCCCCCAAACTTCAATAAGGTCCATGATCTCCACCCTGGACCAGGAAGACGCCCGCCTTCTCTGGGCCCTGGCAGGCTCCTGGGAGCTGGCAGACCGGTCCTGGGGAGCGGTGGAGGGCTGGCTGCCAGTGGCTTGCTGGCTCATGTTTTGGGGCCACTGAATCAGGGGCCCCGGTGGCCACTGCTGGCTCTGGGCTGGCAGGCTTGGAGCTGGCACAGGCATTGTGGCCAGGGTCTACCCCTTTAATGGCCCTGGGGCTGGGGGAGAGGAGAGGGAGTTTTCCTGGTTGTGCCCAGAGTGGCCACCAGGGCTCCCTGGGAAGGGCTGGAGGCCCCCTATTTCGAATTAAGTGTCTACACAGCACTTAATTTGAAATAGCTATTTCGAATTTGGCGTTACTCCTCGTAGAATGAGGTTTACCAAATTCGAATTAAGCGCTCCGCTATTTCGAATTAATTTCAAAATAGCGGTTTGCATGTATAGAGGCTATTATTTCAAATTAACTTTGCAGTGTAGACATACCCTATAAGAATAGTTATCTTGCATAAAAGGGATCAGCAGAAAGAGAAAGAAACTATTTGTAGCTTTGAGAATTTGTATTTTGTGCAGCATCTACTGTTGTCAGGGGCTGTCATAACATTTTTCAGTATCATGGTTCAGAAAATTCTGGTCAGTCTGCATAAATTTAAAGACTTCAGATTTGTGGTTAATATTTAAGATACTAAAAAGAATACTGTATGGTCAACAATTCTATCAAAATATATACTGTCAAGTTTTAATTTTTACAACTAAATGAAAACTTGAGCTTGCTCATGGTTTTGTTTGTCTAATGTAGCTACTTCATGAACTTTAAAAGCTCAAAGCCTGGTTCAGAATAAAGCTTGCTAAATTTGTGTTCTCCATATGCTCAGGAATGTAAAAGATTAAAGGAAAGCAGCACACCATGTTTGCCAAATGTTTCCATGGGATTCTCCTTCTGAATAAACTTGAATCAACCTTTGGTAATTTTGTTGTAAAACTAGGTACTCCAGAGATCAAGAATTGATTTCAAATAAAGTATGGATTGTGACCTACAAGTAAGAGAACTTGACCTTCAGTGGTGACCTCCTTAAAATATTTTTTATGAATACTTTTACCAGGAACATGTATCTGCCAAAACAAAGTGTAACCTTACAAGCAGATGATGAAGCAATACTCAAGAGTTAAACACAACTAACTCAGCCATTACATGAAACACATTATGGTATATGAGTAACTCAACGCATCCAGAGTAAGTGTTCCCATTTTATAGGGGGGGAAAACTGAGACAAAACCCCTATGTTAGGAGATACTATGGTGATGGATATCACATAAATGCCTATAAAACTACGTCTACACTGCAGCACTATTTCAAGATACAGGAGGTATCCTGAAATAGCTATTCCATGTCTTTTGAGTGTACCTATTATTTCAAAATATAATGGGCTCGTTATTTCTACATCCCTGTAAACCTCATCCCATGTGAAATAAGGAATATTTCAAACTAGCCAGGGGAGGCTAGCCAGGTTGTAAGCTCAATCCTTGAGAGGACCATTTAGGGATCTGGGGCAAATCTGCCAGCAATGGTACTTAGTCCTGCTGTGAGGGCAGGGGACTGGACCTGATGACCTTCCAAGGTCCCTCCCAGCTCTATGAGATAGGTATCTCTCCATATTGAAAAAGTGCTGTGTAGACAGTGCCAAATTTCAAAATAAGATATTTGAAATTGACTCTCAGTAAGCTATGCAATTTGCATAGCTCAAATTGTGTAAATTATTTCAAGTTACTGGTGGCTTAATTCAAAATAAGCTATGCAATTATGCCAAACTGAGCTTTGAAATTCGGAGCGTCTACACAGAAATTATTTCAAAATAGAGCACTCTTCCTCCATCTTCTCTTATTCCTCGTACAATGAGGGTTACAGGAGTCAGAGTAAGAACTTCTCCAGTTTGACAGTATTTCGATATTATTTTGAAATAACAGCCTGCTGTGTAGACGTGGACTACGTTATTTTGAAATAACGCTAGTTATTTCAAAATAATGTTGCTGCATAGATGTACCCTAAGTGATTAGAGACTCCAATATCCTTTACACAGGAATAATTGTTTATGTAACTTGAGAACATTATAACTGTACTGAAAGATATCAATTCATTTTCACTGGAGATTTCGCACATTATGAAGTGCCAGTACCCTAGCAGGGAGTGCTTCCTATAAAAGAAATTGGCTGATTATGTGTAATCATACAGCTGAAATATTTCTTTGCTTATTCAATAGTCTGCAGACAAAGCAAAATACAGACATCTCTGGATTTTTTCCCATTATTCTAATGCAACAATTCTCACACTATGGGTTGGGGGCCCATTTTAACGGGGTCACCAGAGCCCTGGAGCCCAGGGCTGAAGCAGAAACCCCAAGGCGCTAGCCTTGGGTGGCAGGACTCAGATTACAGGCCCTGTGCCTGGAGCAGAAACCCTTGGGCTTTGGTCCCACACATGGGGTAGTGGAGCTCTGGCAGGTTCCAGCTTTGGTCCCCTGCCTCCTGGAGGAGTGTAGTAATTTTTGTTGTCAGAAGTGGGTCACAGTGCAATAAAGTTTAAGAACTCCTGTTCCAATGCATCATTTCTCTAATGTCACACGATGTTATTCTGAAAGATTAATTCATCTGATAGGGAATTGATCTGAAAGGGACACATCTTTTTAGTGCATTTTAATAATCTATTATTTTAATCCACAATGTTTAATAAATTGCATCCAGAGCACATGCAGCGCAGTACAGCATCTGTAAAGCGGTTAGAGAAGGCATTCAAATGAAAGCAAGGGGAAATCAGAAAAATAGTGAGCCATCACACTTTTTAAAAATCATTCTGTCTTGCCAGGATCAGGGAGTAATACAGTGCTGCTTCTGATAAAATGCAATTTCCTAATGTTCTTGCATTCAAGAAACTATTTATTAGAACAAGAAATAAGTTACTTTTGCTAAGTTTCATTACTAAACCAAATTTCTTTAAATAGCAGAAGTGTTAGCTGTAATATTTGTAATTAGCTCCTTATTCTCTCATCATGTTTACAGAATGCTAACATTAGAGAATTAAAATACAAGCATAAATTCCAATATAGCTGTCTGTTGGCTTTTTTTTAAATTTATTTATTAGAATGTCCAAATAGAAATTAAATCTTCCCATGCCCTCTTTCATGCAAGGTTGGAAATATCCCACACAGTGTGGCTCAAAATAAGTGGACTCTGCTTGTGTGAGCTAAATTTAGGGAGCTTCTTTATTTTCCAAAGCATACATAAGTTCAGTTTCCCCACTCTACTTACTGAAAGCTATCTCTACCATCTTTTAAACTTGATATTCCATATCTTAAGCAGCCCTGAAAGTCTTACATTTCTGCAGATATTTCACCATATGGAGAGAGACTTTACTGTAGATTAATTAAAATAAAAATTAAACTAAAAAAACCCACAAAGCTTGTTCAACTGAATGTGCTTTTTCCCCTGTTATGGTGTTGTATGTCAATGTTTATCAGGCAAAATTGTCTTTGCTCTTAGCTATAGCAGACTGAAAGTGTTTGCACAAAGTAAAAGCAACTTTGATGGAGAACAAGCACAACCTCTTCAGTCCTAATTTGATTAGAGCAAAATGGTGTCTGTTCTGGATTACTCCTTACTTGATGACAAAATTGATACGTCCCAAAATCCCTTGAAAATAATAGGGTTGGAGCTCATTTCTTCCTCCCAAGAGGTCTTCTTATGTTTCCCACTCATACTTTTAAAATTGCAGATAAATATTGAATGCTACATGGAGAATACGAAAACATAAGCTCTGAGCTTCCAATTGTATTTAACATTGTTATTCCATAACTCAGTGGTCTCCAACCTTTTTAAGCATAAGATCACTTTTTTAATTGAAGTGCAATCCAGGATCTACCTCAACCCCGAGCACCCTTGCCCCGCCTCCTTCCCCCCCTTCTCTGAGGCCCCGCCCCTGCTCACTCCATCCTCCCTCCCCTATCATCACTCACTTTTATCAGGCTGGGGGCAGAGGTGTGGGGTGCAGCAGGGGTTCCGGACTGGGGCCGGGGTTTGGAATGCGAGCTCCAGCTGGGCGCTGCGTACCACAGGTGGCTTCTGGGTGGTGGTGCAGGGGGCTAAATCAGGCTCACCCCTACCCTGGCCCTGCACTATTCCCAAGGCAGCCAGCAAACTCTCTCCATCCCTTTCCCCCTCTGCTCAGTGGAGATGGGACCATGCGTGGGACGGGCAGCACCCCAGGATCTGCGTGTGCCTGGACCAGCCCTGCTCCACGCCAGCCAGTTCCCCCCCGGCCAGCCCGCTCCCCCCGACCCCCTCCCAGCCAGCCCTGATTCCTGTCAGCCGGGTCCCCCCCATCTCGCCCAGCCAGCCCCGCTCCCCGACCCTCCCGGCCAGCCTGCTTCCCACCGGCCAGTTCCCCACAATCTCCCGGCCAGACCCGCTCCCCTGACCCCTCCCGGCCAGCCCTGCTCCCCACCAGCCAGTTCTCCCAGCCAGCCCCGCTTCCCCAAACCCCTCCCAGTCAGCACCACTCCCTGCCAGCCAGTCCCCAGCCAGCCCCGCTCCTCCCAATCCCCTCCCAGCCAGCCCTACTTCCCACCAGCCTTACCCCCTTCTCGATCCCCTGGCCAGCCCTGCTCCTCCCGACGCCGCTGCCCCCGAGATCAAGTGTGTCCAGTATTTTTTTGAAATCATCTGGTGACCCTAACTAAGAATCAGGGACCAAAGAGGCCTTCCCACCAATAATAGAGTGAATACTATATTTAATGAGCAACTGAAAACACAGAGGCAAAATAAATATATACAGTAACTAGGGGGCTGCGGCCCCTGCTTGCTACGCTTACCAACCCCACTCTCTGGGGATAGGCAGCCCTGGCTCTTCCCACAACCACCGCAGAGGGCCAGGCTGAGGCCCGGCAGCCCTAGCCTGCCTTGACTCTCTCTCCCCAGCTGCTGGGCCCCCTCTGAGGCCAGGCAAGTCCCAGATCTCCCCAACCCCAGCCATCGGGGGGCTGGACTGGGCTGAGGCCACAGCAAGCCTGGCTGTCTTCCTCCAGCCACCAGGAGGTTGGGCTGGGCCAAGGCCACAGCAGGCCTGACTCTCTCCCTCCAGCTGCTGGGGGGTTGGGCCGGGCTGAGGCTGCAGCTAGCTCAGCTCTCCCCCTGCCCCACCACCAGGGAGAGTCCAAGGGTGCCCCGGCCCCGGCCCCGGCCCCGGCCCCAGCTCTCCTCCCCGGCTCCGAGGTCACCTCAGCTCTTGCCTCCCCTTCCCAGCCCCTGCTCTACCTCCCCCCCGGCAGCTGGGGAAGGGAGCTACGGAGAGATCGTGCCCAACTCTGCCCCCAGGCCGCTTGCGGCCACAGTGTGGCAGCTGAGCACTGGGGAAAGGAGAGGGGGGAAGGATAGAGGGACAGCGGGATACAGAGAGATGTGATGATGTCACTCTGTCATCCTGAGGAAAAGGTTTTTTATATATAGAGAGAGAGAGAGACTTTTTAAATATATACAGTAACTTTTCTGTACAGTCTTAAGAAACAATGGACAGATCTAGAAAAATGAGGATTTTTATTGTACAGAATGCTATATAATATGGAATGACCAGAATCTAGATTACATTTTTAAACATTTAACAGTTAATCATTATCTGTTATATGTGCATGTTCAGCAGCTAATGCAATGGGGTTCTGATTTTGGTTTGGGCCTCTGTATACTGCTGGGGAATATAGACAGTCTTTGCCTTAAAGATCTTATAATCTAAACAGGTAAGTCTGACAAGGAAGGGAAATGAGAGCACAGAGAGTTGAACATGTTCAAGGTCCTGCATTGGATTAGTAGCACAGCCAGGAATAGAATCTGTGTCTCGTGAGTCCAGTGCCCCATCCAATGCTCTGACCTACATTTACATTCACCATATTTTTATCATGAACACTATTTAATACCATTTCTACTGACAATGTTCCTTCATTACTGCAGCTATTGGCTAGAACATGGTGTATTTTCCCCTTGATACAAACAGCTGCGTAGCTTTGCTGTGCACTGCTAAATAGGTGGAACATTCTAGACCAGAGATGACTGCACTTCACAAGGTACAGAGGAATATTGTAAAGTTAGAAAGCAGGCTGATTATTTGGGATGAAATATCCTAGGAAGAGTAAAGACTGACTCTGTTGTAATGAATTCAACAAGAATAACTAGATGAGGAAGTAAAAGAAAGGACTATGCAGCACTTGAAAGACTAACAAGATGGTTTATTAGGCGATGAGCTTTTGTGGGTCAGACCCACTTCCTCAGATCAAATTCTGAGGAAGTGGGTCTGGCCCACGAAAGCTCATCACCTAATAAACCATCTTGTTAGTCTTTCAAGTGCTGCATAGTCCTTTCTTTTGTTTCAGCAAGAATAGACTAACATGGCTACATCTCTATTACTATTCTAGATGAGGAAGTGTAACTATGCAAGACTGGACTAACTTGTGTGCTGGATGGACCATGTATCTTTAATTTGAGTGTAAGTTAAAATATTTTAGGTCCCTTTGTAGAACATCTGGGAAAACAAAATAGATGGACTAAAATGAGTCCAGTTATCGCCAGCTACATAAACCTCACAAAAGGAAACTAAGGGCAGGAAAAATCTGAGATTTCCTTAGACTCTTCCACTTCTCAATCATATTAATTCCTGGTGCATTCCCTTCTGACATCTCCTCCATCTTAATAAGAATCCCCAGGAGATCAACAGGCATGCAGTTTCTGGGTCTCAAAATATCTCTCTCCTGGAAGTTAAAGGCCAACACTTTACTATATATGTGAAATTAGATCTCTTTCTCACCTCCCTCTTTCTGTTTCAAACATGCACTAGAAATTGACCTACTTCATTACCACATAAGAACATAAGAACGGCAGTACTGGGTCAGACCAAAGGTCCATCTAGCCCAGTAGCCTGTCTGCCGACAGTGGCCAGCACCAGGTGCCCCAGAGAGGGTGGACCGAAGACAATGATCAAGCCGATTTGTCTCCTGCCATCCTCTCCAGCCTCTGACAAACAGAGGCCAAGGACACCATTTTATCCCCTGGCTAATAGCTTTTATGGACCTAACCTCCATGAAATTATCTAGCTTCTCTTTAAACTCTATTATAGTCCTAGCCTTCACAGCCTCCTCTGGCAAGGAGTTCCACAGGCTGACTACACGCTGTGTGAAGAAGAACTTTCTTTTATTAGTTTTAAACCTGCTACCCATTAATTTCATTTGGTGTCCTCTAGTTCTTCTATTTAGGAACTAATAAATAACTTTTCTTTATCGGCCCTCTCCACACCACTCATGATTTTATATACCTCTATCATATCCCCCCTCAGTCTCCTCTTTTCTAAACTGAAAAGTCACAGTCGCTTTAACCTCTCCTCATATGGGACCCGTTCCAAACCCCTAATCATTTTAGTTGCCCTTTTCTGAACCCTTTCCAAGGCCAAAATATCTTTTTTGAGGTGAGGAGACCACATCTGTACACAGTATTTAAGATGTGGGCGTACCATAGTTTTATACAGGGGCAGTAAGATATTCTGGGTCTTATTTTCTATCCCTTTCTTAATAATTCCTAGCATCCTATTTGCCTTTTTGACCGCTGCTGCACACTGTGTGGAAGTTTTCAGAGAACTGTCCACGATAACTCCAAGATCTCTTTCCTGATTTGTCGCAAATTAGCCCCATCATACTGTACGGATAGTTGGGGTTATTTTTCCCGATGTGCATTACTTTACACTTATCCACATTAAATTTCATTTGCCATTTTGTTGCCCAATCACTCAGTTTGGTGAGATCTTCTGGAGTCCTCACAGTCTGCTTCTGTCTTGACTATCCTAAACAGTTTGGTATCATCTGCAAACTTTACCACCTCACTGCTTACCCTTTCTCCAGATCATTTATGAATAAATTGAACAGGATTGGTCCTAGGACTGACCCTTGGGGACACACTAGTTACCCCTCTCCATTCTGAAAATTTACCATTTATTCCTACCCTTTGTTTCCTGTCTTTAACCCAGTTCTCAATCCAAGAAAGGACCTTCCTCTTATCCCATGGCCATGTAATTTACACAAGAGCCTTTGGTGAGGGACCTTGTCAAAGGCTTTCTGAAAATCTAAGTATACTATATCTACTGGATCCCCTTGTCCGCATGTTTGTTAACCCCTTCAAAGAACTCTAATAGATTAGTAAGACAGGATTTCCTTTACAGAAACCATGTTGACTTTTGTCCAACAAATTATGTTCTTCTACATGCTTCACAATTTTATTCTTTACTATTGTTTCGACTAATTTGCCCGGTACTGAAGTTAGACTTACCAGTCTGTAATTGCCCGGATCGCCTCTAGAGCCCTTTTTAAATATTGGTGTCACGTTGGCTACCTTCCAGTCATTAGGTACGGAAGCCGATTTAAGGGATAGGTTACAAACCACAGATAATAGTTCAGCAATTTCCCATTTGAGTTCTTTTAGAACCCTTGGATGAATGCCATCCGGTCCCGGAGATTTGTTAACATTAAGTTTTTCTATTTGTTCCAAAACCTCCTCTAATGACACTTCAATCCGGGACAGTTCCTCAGATTCATCACCCACAAAGGACGGTGCAGATTTGGGAATCTCCCAACGTCCTCAGACGTGAAGACTGAAGCAAAGAAATCATTTAGTTTCTCCGCAATGGCTTTATCGTCCTTGATTGCGCCTTTATAGTTCGATCGTCTAGGGGATCCACAGGTTTTTAGCAGGCTTCCTGCTTCTAATGTACTTAAAAACATTTTGTTATTTCTTTTGAGTTTTTGGCTAGCTGTTCCTCAAAATCTTTTTTGCTTTTCTTATTACATTTTTACACTTGATTTGACAGTGTTTATGTTCCTTTCTATTTATCTCACTAGGATTGGACTTCCACTTCTTAAAAGATGCCTTTTTGTCCTCACTGCTTCTTTTACATGGTGGTTAAGCCACAGTGACTCTTTTTTAGGTCTCTTGCTATGTTTTTTAATTTGGGGTATACATTTAAGTTGGGCCTCTATTATGGTGTCTTTAAAAAGTTTCCATGCAGCTTGCAGGGATTTGGCTCTAGTCACTGTGCCTTTTAATTTCTGTTTAACTAACCTCCTCATTTTTGTGTAATTCCCCTTTTTGAAATTAAATGCCAGGGTGCTGGACTGCTGAGGTGTTCTTCCCACCACAGGAATGTTGAATGTTATTATATTATGGTCACTATTCCCAAGCGGTCCTGTAACGGTTATCTCCTGGACCTGATCCTGCGCTCCACTCAGGACTAAATCGAGAATTGCCTCTCTCCTTGTGGGTTCCTGCACCAGCTGCTCCAAGAAGCAGTCATTTAAGCCATTGAGAAATTTTATCTCCACTTCTCTTCCTGAGGTGACATGTATCCAGTCAATATGGGGTAATTAAAATCCCCATTATTATAGAGTTCTTTATTTTGGTAGCCTCTCTAATCTCCCTCAGCATTTCAATGTCAGTATCGCTGTCCTGGTCAGGTGGTCGGTAATATATCCCTACTGCTAATTTCTTATTATTGGAGCATGGAATTACTATCCATAGCGATTCTATTGAACATGTTGATTCACTTAATATTTTTATTTCATTTGATTCTACATTATCTTTCACATACAGTGCCACTCCGCCACCCACCCGGCCTGCTCTATCCTTTCGATATATTTTATATCGCGGTATGATTGTGTCCCACAGATTTTCCTCATTCCACCAGGTTTCAGTGATGCCTATTATGTCAATCTCCTCATTTAATACTAGGTACTCTAGTTCACCCATCTTATTAGTCAGACTCTAGCATTTGTGTAGAAGCACTTTAAAAATTTGCCACTGCTTATTTGTCTGCCCTTCCCTGATGCATTGGATTCCTTTGTATGCGGTTGTTTGTCTGCTCTGGCCCATGGTTTGCCCTCTCCTCCTCTCTTCTGACTACAGCTTAGAGAATCTCTATCAATGGATTCTCTAAGAGAAGTCTCCTCCGATTTACGTGCATCTCCGCACCAATCGGCTTTCCCCATCTCTTAGTTTAAAAACTGCTCTACGGCCTTTTAATGTTTAGTGCCAGCAGTCTGGTTCCACCCTGGTTTAGGTGGAGCCCATCCTTCCTGTATAGGCTCCCCTCTCCCAAAACTGTCCCCAGTTCCTAATAAATCCAAACCCCTCTTCCCTTCACCATTGTCTCATCCACGCATTGAGACTCTGAAGCTCTGCCTGCCTACCTGGCCCTGCGCGTGGAACTGGAAGCATTTCCGAGAATGCCACCATAGAGGTCGTGGATTTCAGTCTCTTTCCTAGCAGCCTAAATTTGGCCTCCAGGACATCTCTCCTACCCTTCCCTACGTCATTGGTACCTACATGTACCACGACCACCGGCTCCTCCCCAGCACTACACATAAAGTTCCACTGACAGTAAAGTTCTAGAATGCCCCACTGGGTCCTGCTGCCGCACCACTTCCCGGTCACTTCAAATAACTTCTGTGTGTTCTGGTTTGACTGAGTTATTTCAGAACTTATCCAGTCACTCCCTCCATCCCTCCCCAGCAACTCCCATGGAAATTGAATTGTCTCAGATATCAGTCTCCTAGGAATGCTAAAACAAGGAACTTAAGCTTTCTGCTAACTGTGCCATAGGAGTTGGAGGGTAAATAATGATGCAAAAATAGTAATGTAGCTATGTGCTTCACCTGCCCCTATGCTAATATACTTCAAGGAAATGTTGCCAATAATCCTGAAAAAAGGAAGTTACACACCTTGTGCAGTAAAGACTTCGAGATGTGTGTCTCCTTGGGTATTCCACTGTTGGTGTTGGGTTAGTCCAGGCACCACAGATCAGAGATTTTTCTAGTAGTGTTTGGCCTGGCCATGCATGCACAGTGGGGAGGCACGTGCTGTTCACACCTTGCAATTCACGCACACAGCCAGTGTGCCCTCAGTTTCCTCATTTACGGCTCATCTAATAGAGCTGATATGAAGAAGTGGGAAGGACAGCTGGGTCGTGGAGCACCCACAGGGACACACATCTCGAAGAACTGTCGTTACTACAGAAGGTGAGTAACTTCCTTTTCTTCTTTGAGTGATGTCCCTGTAGGTGCTCCACTGTTGATGACTACACAGCAGTACCCAAAGTTGGTAGGAGGGCTTTGGTTTAACTCTTGTGAGCCAGGGAAAGAACTGCACTGGCAGCGTTGGGGGTCACAGTCATCTCTGTGGAAACTGCATAATGTCTCATGAAGGCATGGTTAGATGACCAAGTGGCGGCACAGCAAATGTCCTTAAAAGGGACCCCTTTGAGGAACATCATTGAGGCTGCTATAGCTCATGTTGATTGAGCTCTGGGAGACGTAGGGAAAGGTCTGCCCTGTAGGAAGTAGCACTGGGTAGTACAAGATGAAATCAGCTTGGAGATGCACTGAGAGGAGAGAGGTGTTCCATGAGAACGTTCAGCTAGCAAGATGGATAAAATATGCAATTTGCAAACAAGTCGTGTGTGGTCTATATAGAAGGACAGAGCCCTGTGTACATCAAGGGTATTAAAGGTCTAGAGAACATGACCTATGAAGGAAGACTGAAAGAATTGGGCTTGTTTAGTTTTGAAAGAAGAAGACTGAGATGGGACATGATAGCGGTTTTCAGGTATCTAAAAGGGTGTCACAAGGAGGAGGTTTCTGAGGATAGGACAAGAAGAAATGGGCTTAAACTGCAGCAAAGGAGGTTTAGGCTGGACATTAGGAAAAACTTCCTAACTGTCAGGGTGGTTAAACACTGGAATAAGTTGCCTAGGGAGGTTGTGGAATCTCTATCTCTGGAGATATTTAAGGGCAGGTTAGATAGACATCTATCAGGGATGGTCTAGATAATACTGGGTCCTGCCATAAGGGCAGGGGACTGGACTTGATGACCTCTCGAGGTCCCTTCCAGATTTAGTGCTCTATGATTCTAAGGGTACGTAGAATGGTTTGATCATGGGAAGCATGAGGCTTTGGATAGAAAGTTGGTAGGATGATGGGCTTATTAATATGGAAATCTGAACAGACTTTCAGTAGGAAGGAAGGGTGAGGTCGAAGGATTAGTTTGTCCTTATGAAATATGGTATAGGGCGGGGAGGCTGTGAGGCAGCAATCTCGCTAAGCCAGCGTGCAGATACGATTGCTATCAAAAATACCATTTTTATTGTTAATAGGGATAGGGAGCCTTTGGCAAGGGGCTCAAATGGTGGTCTAGTTAGTGCATTGAACACCAACTCCAAATCCCATATGGGGTTATAGGCCTACGTGGGGGATTGAGGTTAGCTAGCCCGTTAAGGAGCCTTTTGAAAATAGGGTGTGCAAAGAGCATAGAGTGGAATGCTGAGAGCTCCGCTAGGTGAACTCTTAGTGAGGAGACTGACAGGCCTTGTTGTTTCAGGTGTATTATATAATCAAGGATTACATGAAAGGAGCATCAGATGGTTGGATGTCATTGCTCATACACCAGAGGTCAAGGGCTACAAACCAGTCTCCTTTGTCCAGTGCCAGGATAATTGATGTGAGTGTGATCATCTTTAATCGTTGTTTGCGGACGTATTTGTTTAACCGCTGAAGATCAAGGATCGGTCTCCAACCACCCGTTCTCTTCTCTGTGAGAAAGTAATTCGAATAAAATCCCCTGCCCTGATATCTTTCGGGCACCTTCTCTACTGCTCCTATGTGGATGAGATGTTCTACCTTTTGACAGAGGAGTATTTCATGAGAGGGGTCCCTGAAGAGGGACGGGGAGGATGGGGAGGTTGGCAGAACAGTCGTAAGAAGAAGGGATTGCCACCCATTGATTGAGAAAAGGACACAAATGGTGGTGGAACATGTTGTGTTCACAAGGCACTGGTAGAGCGGAAAGGTAATGCTGGCCCTCGACCAAAACCTCAAACCTGCTGTTTGGAGGCTTTCTGTGTGGACAGGTGGTTGTTGGGGGCCTGCTGGTGTTGATGTCTGGGCCTAGTGCAGTGTTGATCAAATGGCCTTTGCTGCTGTCTGCTGTAAGAGAAATCATGCTATTTATGGTAGGGTGTATAATGCTTCCTTTGATATGAAGGTGTATACATCCCTAATGTACTTAATGTTGTATGGGAGTCCTTTCTGGAATGAAGGACCTCATTGGTCTTAGCCACAAAAAGTTTCTCTATCAAACGGGAGATCCTCCACCTTGTTTTGAAGGTCCTTCGGAACTACCACCACTTGGATCCATGATGAGCACCTCATGACAATGGAAGTCACCATTGCTCTTGCATCTGTATTGGCTGAGTCAAGTGCCATTTGGAGGGTTGTATGCAATGTAGTGTAGCCCTCTTGAACTACTGAATTCAGGACTGGTCTTTTGTCATTTGGGAGGTGCTGCATGAGCTCTATTAGTTTTGTGTAGTTGTCAAAATCGTGGTTGGTGAGTAACGCAATATGGTTAGCTATTCTAAGTTGTAGCATGGATGAGGAATACTTTTTCCTACCAAATATGTCCAGACGTTTATGTTCTTTTGCCTGTTGAGCGGATTTGTATTGGGGGTTTTGGCTCTGTGTTGTGCTGCATCCACCACTAACGAATTTGGCTGTGTGTGTAGAAAAAAAAGTCCATGGCCTTGGATGGAACAAAATATTTTCTATCTGCCCTATTTTCTATCTGCCAGATCTCATCTGCTGTTTCCATGATTGCTTCATCTATTGGAAGGGCAATCCTCGATTTTGAGGTTGGCTGGAGGTTCTTTAGGGGGTTATGTTGTTTCTCCTGTGCCTCTGATAATACAACCTCCTAGCTGGTGGCGACTCTTTTGAATAGATCCTGAATTTATTTCAGGTAATCCGTGGGCAATGGGTCATCTGGAATGACAGCCTCATCTGGTGAGGAAAAGGATTTGTCAGTTGGAGAGACATCAGGTTGTTCTGGTTCTGCATCCTCAGTAAATTGGCCGGCATCTGTCTCAATGTCCTCAGTTGAGTGAGGAGAGCTACAAGTGTGAGAGATGGGTATGAATCTAGGAGCAGGCATTGATGGTGCAATTGGTCGGTGCTGTGGAGGTGCCCAATAGTGACATGGGGACCAACGAAGGGAGTAATGTGAGTGGTAGGACCAGTCCCGGTAACACAGAGGGCGATGATCATGTCGTGCTCGATGTTTGTGATAAGACACATGTGCTTTGGCTGGAGAGGAATGTTGGGAAGAGAATACACTCCTCCAATCATCGCCATAGCCACTATAGCAGGATAACGCCGGTGAACAAGGTGGAGAACTCCTTATCAACAAAGGAAAACGAGAGCAGTGTCTTGGCGGAGAGGCGCACAGACTTGCCAGATGTGGCGTCATAATCAGCAGCAACCTGTGGTAGTCACGGGAGCGCATGGCAGAGTGGGGGTGGTCAGAGGACAGACCCTGCAGTGCTGTGGAACTCGGTGCTGATGGTGGGGGCATCAGTGCTGGTGGAGATGAGCTGTGGTTCTGGGCTCAGCATGCGAGGCAAGGGTTTAGCAGATTTAGATTTTGCTTTTGCCTGTGCTGAGTTCTTATCTGGCACCAACGGTGCTTCCGGTGCCACCATTGTTTCCAGTGTCACCAGTGCCGAGGAACTATCTGGTTCCCTGGTGCCTGCCTTTTTTGGTGGCGAAGGAGATGATACAGACTTCTGGGTGGTGCACAGTTTTGGGTGTGCTACCAACACGGAATGGGGGTCTCCGGTGCCTGAGGTGCCCAGCTTGTCTCCTGTACTCACTCTTGGAGGTACGGAGTGGGCCAGGGAGACCCTCTTTTTCACAGATGTGGGCGGTGAGGGCTCCAAGTCCTTGGTCTTCCTGTTGGCCTTGTCAGACTGGCTGCGTTCATCCTTGCTGGTTTGGGGCTACAGAGCCTTGTCAAAAAGCAGCAATCGCAGCCTCAGTTCCCTATCTTTGCAGGCTCTGGTGGCAAGGCTTCAGCAGTGTATTGCACTTCTGGGGAACATGGGCCTCACCCAGACAGGGTCTGCAAGACCCGTGTCCATCCACTCTTTCACTCTCTTTTTTTGGTCCGTAGTGTGAAGTGGAGGTTTGTTCTCTCTCTCTTTTTTTTTTTTTTTAAATGAAGGCTGAAGAGGCCACCACCAGAGGCTAGTGGTGCAGCTCCCTCAGAAAATGCTGAGGCAACTATTTACAGGAAAAAAACCTTTTTTGGGGGGGGTAACAACTAACAACTAAGTGGCAATAATGACTGCGAACTTTAAAACAACTAATTCTAACTAAAATGCTAATTCTAGGAATCACAAGGAAGGAGAGGAGTCAAGCTCTGTCTGCAACTGAGGGCAGTAACAAAGGAACTGAGGGCACATGGGCACACACACGCAAACTGCAAGGCGTGAACGGCACACACATACACACCCTGCCGCCAGGGCCGGCTCAAGCAATTCTTGTGCCCTGGGCAGCGGGCGCGCGACGCATGCGCGGCTCCGCCGCCAGGCACACGGCGCATGCGCGGCCCTGCCCCCTGGTGCACTGTGCACCTTACAGCTGCTGTCGGGCACACGGAGCCTGATGGCAGCTCTAAGGGGCGCCGCGTGGCTGGGTGCGGCGCCCCTTACAGCTGCCATCAGGCACCCCCCATAGGTTGGCGCCCCAAGCAGCTGCCCGGCTAGCCTTCCCCTTAATCTGGTCCTGCCCGCTGCACATGTGCGGCCCAGCCAAACACTGCTAAAAAAAAATCTCCGATCTGCAACTCTGGGACAAGTCCAACACCCACAGGGACATCACTTGAAGAACAAACCTTCTCTATTTATATTTAGATGAAGCATTGGGGGTCTTATTCTCACACTGTTCAATATTTCAGAAGTGATACAGAAGGAAGTGATTTCAGTAGAAAGTTAGGCTACAAACATAATTAACCTATACTACTATTACATAAGTAAAATGATGGCACTAACTGTGATTCTACAATCAAGAGTGAATTCAGTTTTTCAGTTAAGGTAACAGACCTTTGTTTTGCATGAAGAATAGTATTCTCTCCCCTAAACTTGCAACATATAATCTATAAGTGAAGATTGATTTTTCTGATTATTTTCTAGTAAATTTGTTATTTACTTTCAGTTAAAATTAAATTAAATTAACTCTTTTAGAAACTTTACTTTCAATCTCTTATTTCAGAAAAGCCTCCTGGAAAGTGGATAATAATAATATTGGTCATAGAAGTTTAAAAAATCTAGCTCTCCCAATTGCGTGAAAAATCTTGAAAATATGGACAATATTATTTTTGGTTGCTAGCAGCATCTTGTTTTACAAAAATAATCTCGAAACTCCTGCTGTTTGTGGAAATGTAAAAAGCCACTTTGAGATTCTGTCTAAATATAAAAAATGGGTCATGGGAAGTATACATAAAACAATGTGGCTGTGTCTACATTGGCACCCTTTTCCGGAAAAGGGATGCTAATGAGACAAGTCGGAATTGCAAATGCCATGGGGATTTAAATTTTCCCCGCGGCATTTGCATGAACATAACTGCGCTGTCTCGCTTTGCCGAAAGCGCCAGTCTAGACAGGATCTTGCGAAATAAAGCCTTTTCCAGAAGATCCCTTATTCCTCTTAAAATCAGGAATAAGGATCTTCCGGAAAAGGCTTTATTTTCCGCAAGATCCCTGTCTAGACTGGCGCTTTTGCCGCAAAGCCCGAGCCGAAAAAGCGCAGTTATGTTCATGCAAATGCTGCGGGGAAAATTTAAATCCCCGTGGCATTTGCAATTCCGACTTGTCTCATTAGCATCCCTTTTCCGAAAAGGGTGCCAATGTAGACACAGCCTGTATGTATATCAGACAAGACTGCTGCATACACACCACCAGATAAAAACTCAAAAAGAATTGAAAGTGAAGCCAACTAACTGTACACACCTGTAGTCATCTGTCCAGTGTCACACACCTCGATACAACTACTCTATAACACAGACACTGCTTCACAAGCTTAACACTGACATAATAGGAATGCATACCCTATAGTAGTCCCTTCCTCAAACTTGATTCAGTATGATCCCAGACTGAAGGAACAATATGAAAGAGGAATTTGATTTGTTTGGTAGGTAACAGAAGATAAGATTCTGGAGAAAAAGTGCAAAAAAATGTTGCCATCTCTTGTGGGTTGTGCTCTCAAAAGCTCATGATACATTTTTTAAAAAACCAACAAATGGTCTGGTAGCACTTTATAGACTAAAAAACATGTAGCTGGTATCATGAGCTTTCGTGGGCACTGTGCCCATGAAAGCTCATGATACCATCTACATGTTTTGTTAGTCTATAAAGTGCTACCAGACCATTTGTTGGGGTTTTTTTGGGGGGTTTTTTGTAACAGACTAACACGGCTACCCCCCTGAAGCTTCTGATACATTTTTTGTTAGTCTCTAAGGGTATGTCTACACAGCAAAGTTATTTTGAAATAACAGCTGTTATTAAATTAAATTGAAATAGCGGAGGGTTTATTTCGAAATTGGTAAACCTCATTCCACAAGGAATAGCGCCAATTTCGCAATTGCTATTTCGAAATAAGCGCTGTGTAGACACTTATTTCAAAATAGGGGGATCCAGCCCTTCCCAGGGTGCCCTGGTGGCCACTCTGGGCACAACCAAGAAAAATCCTCTCCTTCCCCCCCTCCCTGGAGACCTTAAAGGGGTAGACTCTGGCCACAGTGCCTGTGCCAGCTCCAAGCCTGCCAGCCCAGAGCCAGCAGTCACTGCCCCTGACCCAGTGGCCCCAGCATGAGCCAGGCAGCCAGTGCCAGCCAGCCCTCCACCGCTCCCCAGGACCAGTCTGCCAGCTCCCAGGAACCTGCCAGGGGCCGGAAAAGACGGGCGCCTGCCTGGTCCAGTGCAGAGATCGGGACCTAATTCAGGTTTGGGGGGATGCCTCCAACGTCCATGATCTCCGCACTAAATGGAGGAACCCAACTGTCTACAGGTGGATGGCTGCCAGCCTGGCCACCAAAGGCCACATGCGAACCCAGGAGCAGGTTCGCATGAAAATCAAGGAGCTGTGGCAGGTGTATGCCAGGGCCACAGGGGGCAGCTCCCAACCAGGGGCAGACCCAGACCCCTGCCCCCATTGTGATGCCATGGACTGCATTCTGGGGGGCAGGACGGTCCGTGCCCCCCAGGTGGTCATCGACCCTGGGGCAGAGCTTGCTGCCTCCTGCTGCTCCAGCCCCTGCTGCCTCCCCAGCTACCGCTCCTCCTCCCACTCCTTCTCCCCCTCCTGCTTCTTCCTCCCCACTCTCCCCACACTCCTAGGAACGCCAAGGCCCCCGTGCACCCGTGGTGCTGGGAGACAGTTGGGCCGGCAAGACCCCCAACCCTGAGCCCTGAGCTTCTCCTCCCCCTTCCTCCCCTTGCCTCCCCCTGCCAGCTCCCTCCTCCCAGGTTTCCCCTCCCCTCTCCCACCTTCTTTCCCCAGTCTCACCTCAGTTTCATTCCCCCCACCCCAGTTTTGTTCAATAAAGAGGCTTTGTTGTAATGAACACATGTGTCTTTTATTGTACAGCAGGAAGGGGAGTTAGGGAGGGGTAAGTGGAAGGACATGAGGGAGGAATGAGGCACAAGCCCCCAGTGGGCACACCAGGGAGACTGTTACTGCCTGCAGAATGTGCTGCCAGGCTCACAGCAACACGTCCAGGAGAAGCACCAGAGTGCCCAGGGGTGGCTCCGGCTCCATGCTGCAGAGTGCTGTGGTGTCCTGAGTGAGGGCAACCAGAGCACGCAGAGAAAAAAATGCTTTGCTGTCCCTCAGCAAGGTAGGCAAGCAAGCAGGGAAATCTTAGAACCAGCTGTCCGGGGGGGGGGTCCTTTAAGCACAGGTCTCAGATAGCCTCAGGCAGCAGCCACACAAGGTAACTCCTGACCTGATGCGCTGCCAGAACCGGTTCCGGCCAGCCTTAAATGCGATTCAGCATCCTATCAATGTGGACGTGCTATTTCAAAATAGCAAAACGCTATTTCGAAATGCATTTTGTGTCTAGATGCGTTATTTCAAAATAACTATTTCAAAATAAGCTATTTTGAAATAACGCTGTAGTGTAGACATACCCTAAGGTGCTGCAAGGACTATGCACTGTTTTTTTCTAAGTTTCTCCAATAGGATAAGACTTTTGTGTACAGACAAGGAGGTTTAATTGTAGTGCATATAGTAAGGTGGAGAAGGGTTATATACTGCTAAATTAATTAATTTTTTTCCTTTTCTTGCTTTTGAAGTAAGTTATGGGTGCAACTGCTTGGAATGATACACAGTCTAGTGGGTTTTGTGTAAGTATAGTTAAAACCTGATGCAGTTACTTAGAGAAACCCAAGAGCACTTTTTGGGATTACACTTAGATTACTTTCCACCACTACACCTGTTTTGGGGGTTGTTGTTTTTTCAGACACTCATGGTATTACATAAATGCAAGCTGAGTGAAATCCTCTGTCTCTGCACTTCTCAGTAATATACTTGAACATCATATTCAGAAACATCATTATTTAACTTGTAAAGCTTTGTTTAACTTTTAGGTATCAATAAGGACAACCTGGCATTGATTCATCTGCTTCAGCCTTTAACAAGACCATTGGATACTGAATGCATTTTTAGTAACTCTGCAAGATGCTAAGATATGACAATGTTCTCTGCAAGGAACTCATTCACTTTTATTGAGTGAATTCTTAAGAGGATAAATATCATTTCAAGTGGCACCTGCAGGTAGAATGGCAATACTTGCTTAGTCATCAGACCAAAAATGGAAGTTAAGTGCTAGTCAGTAAACTGTATTTCAGTGAATTTGATTCAGTAATTCAGATTTCTTTCAGATTCATCATTTGTCCAGTTGTCTCCATGGTGCAGTCACTTTGTTCACTCTCTCCCACTGTGAAATGGACCCCTTTCTATATGATTTTTTTTTTTATCGATTTTAGATACATTAAATAGCTGACTCACTGCCTCTTCACCCCACCTACTCTTAAGACTGAAGGCTAATACCACTGAAGCCAGACACATGATTCTTTACCTAGAGTTAATTTGCCTTCAAAGAAAGCTTCACTCTTGTGATGGATAGGAGTGCTGGCCAGCACCTGGTGACTAAGGGGTTAAACTCAGGTAGCTACCAATGGTGTTGGCAGGGGGCCAGAAGAATCAATGGGGATACAGTACTAAAATTTGAATTGTATAAGGTACCTTGCCTGCTTTCTTTCTTGGGGAAGTTAAGCCAAGAGTTGAGACACACACAATGATTTAAACCCAGACAGGACTATCATGCCTCCAAGGAATTTGGGGCATGGATGTGGACTGAACCAGGAAGGGACTGTGAGTAAATAAAGAGAAATGTGAATTTGGATGTGATTAGGGTATTTTTCTTTATTTTTGTGGTTTGGTTTGAACTTCTGTGTGTGAATCCATGCTTCCTGTGGCAGGGTGTGCATACCCCGCAGTGAAGCACGTGGGTTTAAGACCCTGTGAGTGGAGGAAGTCCTGCCCCTTCATGCAGAATGGCCATGCTCCAAATGCTGGAGCAGTATAAAAGGCAGCAGAGCAGCTCAGCCTGGGCTGGCCAGCAAACGGGAAAGACCTTCAGCCAGAGCTCCGGGGCCGCAATAGCTAGCGATCCAGACAGTGGGAACCGAAGTTCCTGGACACTGCCGCTACACAGACCCAGCTGAGCCCCCAAGGGGAAGCCGCTGCCAGGGAACTGAGAGCCCCCGCTGCTACGTGGGATGACATGTCAGCGACACCAGTTGGAAGTGACCCATGAAGGGTAGACTGGTTCCCCTACAGCAGGGGTGGGCAATAATTTTTGGCCGGGGGCCACTTCAAAATTTTTTGAAGAGGCCCCAGGCCGCCCCGAAAGGCGCAGGGCCAGGATGCTTCTGGGCTCCCCTGTCCCCAAGTCCTGATTGGCCTGGGGGTGGGGAGAGTGCACAAAGCCTCCTCCCTGCCCTCCCCCTGCCCTGTCCGAGCATACGGCACTTTGAAGTGCCATGTGCTCCTCGCAGGGTAGAGGGGAGGGCAGAGGAAACTCCTCGCAGGATGGGAGGAAGTTTCGTGCACTCCCCTGCCCCCAGGCCCTAATAGGCCTGGGGGCAGGGAAGCAGCAGGGCCTCTGTGAGCTGGATCAACCCACTTGGCAGGCCGGATCCAGCCCATGGAGGCCCTTTTGCCCGCCCCTGCGCTACAGACTCTGGTTACTAGACCATACTGCCCTGAGACAAGGGCTGCTTATAGACTCTGGCCAGTCGACTGTACTGCCCTGCGAGCAAGGCTACCAACCAGCTCATTGTGCCACCCTTAGACAAAGGCTATTTGCTGACTCTGGCCATTGGGCCATACTACCCTGCAATCAGGGCTGCTTACCGACTCGGTGTTACCCTAAGACAAGGGAATATTTACAGACTCTAGAGATGGTCAGCAACCCTGCGGCCGAGCAGGTGGCTTCATCACCCCTGAATAGTCTCACACTTGTGGCGGGGTGTGCATACGCCACCACACCTCTCCTCCCCCACTCACTATCTAAGAGTTGTTCCCAGAGATTTTCTCTGTATTTGAATTTGTTTCACTCAGTTGCTCTGTAACACCTAGCAATCAAGTATGCTTTATCAAGTATATCTTTTGTTTTGTAATAAAAATCACTTTTTTTAAGGTGATTTGATTCTTGTGTCCTGGAAAGTAAGAGGGGTCTGTGTGTGTCTAAGACTGGGTGGTCAACTACCAGAGATGGCAGCTTGTTTTTCTCTTTTTTTCCCCCAAGCTCTTTTGGGGCAAAAGAGTTTGGGATACCCCTGGGGGAGGAATTCAAGTGTTCTCCCCTGTTTTCTTTTAGGGTAAATCACTTGAGGGTGGCAGCTTTTTTTTTTTTTTTTTTTTTCAGAGCCAGTGCATCTGTGACTCTGGAGAGTTTTTGTAAGCAGAACCGGAGAGGCAAAGTATTCAAGGTCGTTGCAGGCCTCACCTTCTTCACTCAGAGTGCCAGCTTGGGGAACAGCCCTGACAACTCTGCAATGTGAATCTCTAGATGGTGGAATCTCCATCCCTAGAGGTTTTTAAGTGGCATCTTAATAAAGCCTTGGCTGGAATTATTTAGTTGGGATTGGTCCTGCTTTTAACAGGGGTTTTGACTCAATTAGCTCCTGCGGTCTCTTCCCACCCTATGATTCTAAGTGCAGAAGGGATTTTAATTTGGGTTCTCTATATTGCAGGAGAATACCCAACCCATTCAGTTATTGGGATATTCTGGGATGGTGGGAGTCTCTCTTTCCTATTGAAGCTGTTCCGCTTTCATATAAGTAATTAATATAAGTAATTGGTTATCAGATGATCAATAGCAGACAGGCACACTTTGACACACACTACTTCTACTATTCTAGCATTTATACTAGGGCTGTGTCTACACTGCACCCCTTTTCCGGAAAAGGGATGCAGATGAGACAAGTCGGAATTGCAAATGAAGCGGGGATTTAAATTTTCCCCGCTTCATTTGTATAAACATGGCTGCCGCTTTTTCTGGCTCGAGCTTTGACGGAAAAAGCGCCAGTTTAAACGCGACTCTTGCGGAAAATAAAGCCTTTTCGAAAGATCCCTTATTCCTCTTAAAATCAGGAATAAGGGATCTTTCGGAAAAGGCTTTATTTTAGACTGGCGCTTTTTCACAAAGCTCCGAGCCGAAAAAGCGGCAAGATGTTCATGCAAATGGAGCGGGGAAAATTTAAATCCCCGCTTCATTTGCAATTCCGACTTGTCTCATCTGCATCCCTTTTCCGGAAAAGGGGTGCAGTGTAGACACAGCCTAGGAAACAACCATAAAATACAAACTGTTGCTGCCTAGCCTACGATACTGTTAACCCAATTACTAACCATCTATTCATTGGAAGTAGGGAGGAATTTGTTATGAATCTGAAAGTTGAAGGGAACTCCAGAGAAAGTGATCAAGTAATTATAGATTTCATGATTCTCAGGAAAGGACGAAGTGAGAGCAGCAGAATAAGAACAATGATTTAAAAACTCAGATCTTAACAAACAGAAAACTGATAAGTATGTTCCCATCAGAAGAAAATTTAAGGGGAAAAATAATTCAGGGAGTTATTTCTCAAAGAAACAGTATTAAAAGAACAGCAGCAAATCATCCTGATCCAAAGGAAAGATGATCAGAATAAGAGGCAACTATAGTTGTATCAGGTCCTTTATAAACTAAAAATAAAAAGAAGTGGACAGATTGCTAAAGAATACAAAAGAATAGTGTAAGCATGCAGCGATAAAATTAGAAAAGCAAAGGCACAAATTGAGTTACACCTACCAAGGGATATAAAGGCTCTATAAATACATTAGCACAAGAGAAAGTCAAAGGAAAGTTTAGGTCTACTACTTAGCAGGGAAGGAGAGCTAACAGACAACACCAAGAAGGCTTAGGTATTTAATTCCTATACAATGTCAATTTTCACTTAAAATGAAGATAATTGTGCCCAGATAAGTAACACAATTAATATTAACAATAAGGGGAAGGAATATGAGCTATACTGGGAAAAAAACAGATTAAAAATTTAAATATGATAGATGTTTTCAAATAGCGGAGTCTGACACCATTCATCCTTAGGTTCTTAAGGAACAAGCTGAAACTATTTTGGAACCATTAGCAATTATCTCTGAGAACTCATGGAAGATGGGTGAGGAAGTCCAAAAGTAGTATCTAGCTTTAAAAAGGGAACAAAGACGACCTGATGCATTATAGACCTGTCCGCCTAACTTTGAAAAGTAGAAATATGTTAACTTGGAACAAATTATTAAACAATTAATGTATAGGCCCCTAGAGCAAGGTTCGCTCTAAGTTTTTCTATCCTTGGGCAGAATTAATTTTGTTATGTGCATTGATGAATGCGCAGATGTGTACCACCATTAGAAACAAATGCTGTTTGTTGTAAGCAACTGTGGGCGCTCTGCTAATCAGCTGGGTGGCACCTGAATATCTGCTGGGTGGCCGCCCAAGCGCTCAGCTTACAGGGAACACTGCCCTAGAGTATAATATAGTGATAAGCAGTAGCCAACATGGACTTCTCAAGAAGAAACCTAATTTCCTTCTTGGACATGATTACAGGGCTAGTGGATAGAGAGAAGGGATGCGGTAGACATGATATACCTTGATTTTTGTAAAGAGGTTGACATGTTCCCAGTACGACATTCTTCATAGGCAAACTAAGGATATAAGTTGTAGCTTAAACCACTACAAAGGCGGGTTCAATGCTGTTTGAAAGATGATACTCAAGGAGTAGTATCAATGGCTCACTGACAAACTGGGAAGATGAATCTTGTGGTGTCCCTCAGGTTTCAGTCTTGGATCCAGCACTATTTTTATGAATGATTTGGATAGTGAAGTAGAAATTATGTGGATGACAGTCAGCTGGCAGAGGTTGCAAGCCCTTTGAAGGACAGGATTAGAATTCAAAACAACCAGAAGTATCATATCTAAGACATGAGAGAGAGTTTTTCCACTCTACTTGGGATTGATGAGTCTGAGCTAGAGTGTTGGGCACCACACTTTCAGAAAGATATAGTCACACTGGAAAGAGTCCAGCAGACCGCAACAGAAGTTATAAAAGCTTTAAAAAACCTATCCTATGAAGAAAGTTCAGAAAAACCGGTATATTTAGTCCTGAGAAAAGAAGACTTAAGAGGGACCTGATAACAGTCTTTAAATATGTGGAGGACAGGGTTCGCTTGTTCTCCATGTCCACTGAAAGGAGAACAAAAAGTAGTTTGTTTGATTTGCAGCAAGGTAGATTTAGGTTAGATATTAGGAAAAGCTTTGTAATTATAAAGATGATTAAGAACCAGAATGGGTTACCAAGAGATGTTATGGAATCTCCATGAATGGAGACTTTTAAGAATGATTAGACAAACACCTGTCAGGGATAGTCTAGTCTTGATGTTGCCTATGCAGACAAGGAGGAATTGGGCAGTGGGGGGATAGCCTCTAAGAGTATGACTACACTGCGATAAAAAAACATGCCACATGAAGTCAGAGCTTGGGCCTTGGGCCGAGAGCTCAGGCTGCAGGGCTAAAAGTTGCAGTGTAGCTGCTTGGGGTTGGGCTGGAACCTGGGCTCTGATACCCTCCCTTCTCATACCAGGCAACTGTAAAGTGCAACACACAAAGGTGCTAGTTCTACTGTGCACATTGCAAGTAAATCCAGCGTAGCCTATTCACACTGATAGTCCTGTGAAACTGTAGCATATGTTCCACTGAACCAGTCTGTCAAAAAGGAGAGGCTGAAGGAACAGACAGCACACAACTGCATTCTAAAACATCACTCCCAGAGATTGTAATTGCTGCCTTTGGCTGTTTCTTTTGTGTAACTAGGTTCTGAGTCTGATGTAGGCTGACATCATATGAACCTAAATAGCACTGTGATTGTTTGCAATTCTAATTTGTACCCCTAACAAATACAGAACACAGATTTCTGAAACTCTTACCAAAAAATTAACAACATAAAGGTCTCTAGTGGATTTTTCCCCTTTCAAAAGGATTGAAAATACATGCAATACCATGTTTAGAAATTTATGATTACACAGCAGCTTGTGTTTAAATATTTATGTGATGTGCAAGAGGCACACATCAAGATGGGCATTGCAGTAGGTTAAGCACTGCACAAACACAGAAGTAAAACAGACCCTTCCATGAAAAGCTTGTAATTTAAGGCCCTGAATAGAAAGCTCTTGCATGTGGGCAGATCTGAATGACAACTGACTCCAGGAGGGTGCAAGGCGATGCTGTGAACATGAACCTAATGGGGGTCCAAAAAAATCAATTTTGAGCACTTTAAATGTTACCTAACAACTTATGTGTTCTACAAGAGAAAATGGAAACTGGGTAATTAATTTTAAAAGCCTAGTCATACCTGGATACTGGATACTTTGAAGTACTAATCATAGGGGCAAGATTATCTCTACTGGGTTCCTGAAAAAATATGAAATAATGAATTCACCTAAATGAGCACCCTGTGGCTTCATCTTCTCAAACTGCAAATCTGTCAAAAACAGTTATCACTGCACCTTTTTCAGTGTAATAAAAATTTCTCAACTGAAAAATACTCACAGCAGCCATTAATAAGCTCACAATTATGTTGTGTGACATGAGTAACAATCAATGCCTAGTGCAGGAACACTATATGGTGGAGAAATGGATTTTTTTTTTCTGATTTGAAAAAACTGAACTAAGCAAGGCATTTAGGAGTTATTCAAGACTTAGATAGGAGCTGTGCAAAACCAGTTTGATATTATAATTAGCAGAGTTAGTCCAAATTAACAACTCCATTATCCTTCTTCCACATTTCCCAAAGAAGTTCAGCTTTTAAATAGTCCCTGTTTTTACAACAAAACTGATTAAATACATCTCAGAAACCACAGTATGTCTTAGAATTAAAATGACAGTAAAGTGTCTCAGTTCTAGAAAATCCTAGGCCTGTAGCATTTTCTTGAGCACCAATCAGACAGTTAAAGCCTGGATAGAAATGATTCATCTAAGATCTTGAGATTTTAGAAGAATATCTACCGTAGGTAAGATGACCTGTTTATGCAGACTGGGAACATGCAAGTGCCTGTCTGCTAATACCCGTATAAAACCAGTATGCCAAAACCCATAAATCCGCTATCACCAATCAGTTAGGAGCTGCCTTTCCTTATTTCCCTGCTAAATGTGTAAACAGAGGAAAGCCATAACCAACCTGACTTGTCTTTGAAATGGAAACTACTTCTGGATCTGCTGGAAAAAGAAAATGTTCCAGGGAAAACCTATCTCCCTCTGGCTTTCCTCATTTTCCATCCTAAGGGTAGGACTCTGTACTTGTCCTTGTTGAACCTCAACAGATTTATTTTGGCCCAATCCTCCAATCTGTCTAGATCAGTCTAGACCCCTATCCCTATCCTCCAGTGTATCTGCCTCTCCACCCAGCTTAGTGTCATCCACAAACTTGCTGATAATGTAAAACAACCTGTGACAGACCCCTCCCCGCATGCTTTAGAAAATATACACAGATATGCGTAAGTCAAAGGTGCTTTGGACAAATTGTTTCATGTAACCTATCAATCTTCATGTCATAATCTGCTGGATCTCTTTATCTTATGTGCAAAGGAAAGCTATCAAAGGTGTTTCCAATGCTGGGATGCCTCAATGTCTGGGCAAATTATATGTAAATAGCCTTTTGTCCTTGAGTCTTAGCAGTGGTTGGTCTTAGGAAGTCACATGATCTCCCTAACTGGTAGTGACTGGTCAGGTAACTTTCCAGGCAAAAGTCTTTAAAAAACAGGCAAAAAATATTTTAAACAATAGGAAACCAGTAGGTCTTTGTCTGTTGGCTGGCTGGCATGGCACACCCCAGGGAATGAACCAAAGACTCCAGGGAAAAGGAGACTTCCCTGGTTTTGGAAGGCTTAGCTGGATAAGAAAAGTTTTAGGGTGAGTTTGTAATAAGTTTGTACTGAGGTTTTAGTGTTAGAATTAGCTAAACGTTTTCTGTTATTTTAAGTCTGTAATCTACTTTGCTTTCACTTATAACCACTTAAATCCTACTGCTTGTACTTAATAAAATCACTTAAATCCTATTGCTTGTACTTAATAAAATCACTTTTATTTTCTATCAAGCACAGTGTATATAATTGTTACCTGGGGGAGCAATCGGTGTGTCCATTCCCCCTTTCATTGTTAAAGGGGGCTTACCTAAACAATTTATTTGGGGTTCTGATCCCATTTGAGGAGTGGTATCTCATGAAACTGGGCCCTAAACTGCATTTTCCTTGGACCTGCAGGGATTTAGTGTCTGTATTGCTTCTCGGAGCAGGGGGTCATTAATCTCAGATTTGTGCCTTGGCAGGACAGGGTGCTGAGGAGCCCCAGAGAACAGGAAGGCGAGTGTCAGTGGCTTTGTCTGCACATTGGGAATCACCCCCAAGGAGTCTTCTGTGACCTCATCCTGTCACACAACCCATCATCCAGACCATTAATGAAGATGGTGAACAAAACTAGCCCTAGGGATACTCTGCTTGATACTGGCTGCCAACTTGACATCGTGCCATTGATCACTAGTCATTCAGTCAGATGACCTAGTCAGCTTTCTCCCCTCAAAATCTTTTGCCTATGTATAGTCCAGTCCTGGAAATACATGCGATTATCCTTACTACCACAAGTAGCCCCAGTGAAACACCGTTTCCCTTATGAAGTATCCTACAATCTCAAACTAACAGCAGAAATAGATGCCTATTATAGTGATGCCCAAATACAATCTGCCACATATGAGAAATCATCGCTATGTTCCATCTTCTGATGGCTGAAGCTGTGACCTTGGCACCACATCGGTGAAGTTAGTGTTATGGCTAAGCCAAAGGAAGAGTAGTGCAGATGATGGAAAATACTGACTAAAGCATACATATTCTGCATGGTATTGCTTAGTGGTGAACATAATGGCATACTGAATCAGATAACTGATCCAGTACCAGCTGCTTTAGGGGATGATGCAAGATACCATGTTTGGGAAAATTATGAAATAAATTGTACACTGTGGTACTTTCTAATTCCTTTATTAATGAGTGCGTTATGCCTTGAAGACAAGTGAAGGTATTCCGAATTCTATTTTTAAAACTATTTAGATCCTTTTAAAATTGTTAACATAAAATGGCAATCTTAACCTCTCTGAATTCCAGTGGTAGTGAATTCCTCAAGCTAATGATGCACTGTATTATCAAACCTTTAATTTCAATACTGTGTTTTAACAATGCCTGTAAACTTTGGCTTTCAAGATAACCATCCAGACTGATGGAGAAACTGAATTTTAATGTTTTAATTAAAAATTCCCATTCAAATCACTTCAGAGTTAGCAACCATAGATCCTCTTCAAGACATGAAGCACAGATTCTGTCCATGATTCTCTCTCAAAACTGACAGTTCATCTGACTGACACAATGAAAATGGAGTGTGAACATAGAAAATGACTTACTTTTGATTTTGATCTGGGAAGCAAAGCAAGGTGAACAAACTATGAGAGCCCCTTTTAAACTGAACTAATCCAAAGCAGAGACTTTGAGTAGATGGCCTGTAGGAATCTCTATGCCTGCCTCATAAGGTGTTCCTATGAAAGTTGCCAGTCATAGGAAAGGGGAGTCTGGCAGCTAACAGCAAGAAGTAGGAGCAAGTGCTCCTTTGGAAACCTTGCAAAATTTGACACAAGTGTAACTCATGTAACATTGTCCGCCTGATTTTGAGATATGAATTGGCCCATTAATTTAAGTGGGTGTTAATTCAGGTGTCAATGATACTTTTAATGATCAACATCAACCCTTTCGCTGCTCAAAGGATATAAGAAAAGAAAGTATCCATTGATATCATGAACTTCTACCAAAGTAAATTAAGGAAACATATTAACACAATTTAATTTAATTAACATTTTAAAGTTAATTAAATTTCTAAATTAAATTCTAAAATATAGGTAAGCAATTAACACTAGGCAAAGTTTTAAGGGGAGGTTGGGAGGTTTCATTTCCCTGAAGAAAGTGGGAAGAAGGAGGGATTCAGCAAAATTCCCACCCTAGAGAATTCAAATTGAGAAGAAAAGAGCACATAAGGAAACCTAGTTTTTATATACACAAAAAATTCTCTTCACGGATTGAGGTTAAACTAGTGGCTGTCAATATAACCTATGAAACCTAAGGCTAACATTATATCCTCTTTGTCCCCAGCATTTTTCTTGCTTTCCTAGACTCCTCTCTGAGAATTAAATAAAAAACACAAGCCGGCAGTCTATTTTCTTTCAGGAATTGTCTTAGCGGTCTCTTGTGAAACAGAACTGGCTCAAACATAACACTGTCTGAAGGTGCAAAAAGTCAATCTTCATGGGAATTGGTTTCTGTAAAGGGAAATCATGCCTTACTAATCTACTAGAATTCTTTGAGGGGGTCAACAAACATGTGACAAGGTGTATCCAAGGGATATAGTATTTTAGATTTCCAGAAAGCCTTTGACAAGGTACCTCATCAAAGGCTCTTAAGTAAAGTAAGTTATCATGGGATAAGAGGGAAGGTCCTTTCATGGATTGATACCTCATTACAAGACAGGAAACAAAGGGTAGGAATAAATGGTAAATTTTCAAAATGGAGAGAGGTAACTAGTGGCGTCCCCCAAAGGTCTGCACTGGGACCAATCCTATTCAACTTATTTATAAATGATCTGGAGAAAGGGGTAAACAGTGAGGTAGCAAAATTTGCAGATGATACTAAACTGCTCAATATAGTTAAGACCAAAGCAAACTGTGAAGAGCTTCAAAAATATCTCACCAAACTAAGTGATTGGGCAACAAAATGGCAAATGAAATTTAATGTTGATAAATGTAAGTAATGCACATTGGAAAAAATAATCCCAACTATACATACAATATGATGGGGACTAATTTAGCTGCAACTGCTCAAGAGAGAGATCTTGGAGTCATTGTGGATAGTTCTCTGACTGCAATAGTAGTAAAAAAAGCAAACAGAATGTTAGGAATCATTAAAAAGGGAATAGAGAATATCTTATTGCCTCTATATAAAACCATGGTACACCCACATCTTGAATACAGCCTGCAGATGTGGTTGCCTCATCTCAAAAAAGATTTATTGGCATTGGAAAAGGTTCAGAGAAGGGCAACAAAAATTATGAGGGGTTTGGAACGGATCCCATATGAAGAGAGATTAAAAAGACTTGGACTTTTCAACTCAGAAAAGAGAGACTAAGGAAGGAAATGATAAAGTTCTATAAAATCATGACTGGTATGGAAAAAGCGAATAAAAAGAAGTTACTCACCCTGTGCAGTAACAATGGTTCTTCAAGATGTGTGTCCCTGTGGGTGCTCCACTCAGGTTTCAGTGCCTCCTCGCACCGCTGATCGGAGATTTTTGGTGAGCAGTGCCCCTTGCACCGTGCCTACGCACTCCGGCTGTTCGTTGAGTGCGTGCGATGCACGAGCCCCCTCTGTTCCTTTTCTACTGGATGTCCCTTAAATGACTCCAAGTACAGAGGAGTAAGGGAAGATAGTGGAGCACCCACCGGGATACACATCTCTAAGAACCATTGTTACTGCACAGGGTGAGTAACTTCTTCTTCATTGAGTGGTGTCCCTGTGGGTGCTCCACTCAGGTGACTCAGTAGCAGTACCCACCAGATGGTGGTAGGCATTGGAGTCATTTATGTAGAGGAAGGAAGGACCGCATCTGCCAGAGATGTGGCAGGTATGGGTCCTTTCTATAGAGCGTAATGTTGTGCAAAGGTGTGATGGGAGGACAATGTAGCAGCTCTACAAATGTCCACCAATGGTACATTATGGAGGAAGGCCATTGTTGTGGCCATCGCATGTGTGGAGTGAGCCCTGATAATCTATGGTGGCTGCTTCCTACGAAGTTCATAAGCTATGTATATGCCGCTGGTAATTCATTTGGATATACATTTTGCTGAGACGGCTGTTCCCCTACGTGGCCCAGACCAAGAGACATAGAACCTATCCGACTTTCTGGTCTCTCTAGTGCTATCTAAATAGAACACAATGGCTCGTCTTGCATCCAATGTGTGCAAGGTGGACTCTTTATCATAGAATCATAGAATCATAGAACCATAGAGCTGGAAGAGACCTCAGAAGGTCATCAAGTCCAACCCCCTGCTCTAGGCAGGACCAATCCCAACTAAATCAACCAATCTTTAGAGAAGATATGAGGTTTAGGAAAATATGAAGGCAAGTATATGGGTTCATTTAGGTGGAAGTTGGATATGACCTTGGTGAGGAACTTAGGGTGAGGCCTGAGTATAACTTTGTCCTTTGTAAACATTGTGAAAGGTGGGTCAGCCATGAGGGCTGCAATTTCACCTACATGTCTCGTTATTGCCACTATGAAGGCTGCCTTCATGGACAGGTATTGTAGTGATGTAGTGGCTAGTGGTTCAAAGGGTGGCCTGGTAAGCATGTCTAGAACAAGGTTTAAATCCCAAGATGTCACTGGGGGGCACAGGTTTGCGCACATTTTTTGCAGGCTTGTGAGGAATCGCTTCATCATCGGATGTGCAAAAAAAGATAAGTCATCCACGGGTTCATGGAACGCCATGATCACAGCCAGATGTACACGGATCGAGCTGATGGAAAGACCCATATCACTGAGGCATATGAGGTACTCTAGTATGGTAGGTATGGGGGCGGTATTGGGATGTAAACACTGAATCGTGCACCACTGTTGAAAATGTCTCCATTTGTTTTGGTAGGTGTTTCTCGTGGAGGGTTGTTGACTGTTCAATAGGATGTGTTTGACCCTGTCTTAACAGGTAAGTTCCTCATTGTGGAACCATGGAGAAGCCATGCTGTGAGTTTCAGGGTATGGATGTTCAGATGGCTTGTCTTGCCGTGATGTTGTATTAAGAGGTGTGGCATCATAGGGAGGGGGATCGGTTGATCTATTGAAAGGTACTGCAGATAAGGAAACCAAGGTTGTCTTGTCCAGGTGGGGGCTATCAGAAGTACTGAGGTCTGGTTGGACTGAATTTTGTTGATCACCCTGGAGAGCAGAGGGAATGGTGGAAAGGCATAAAGTAGGGGATGTGTCCAGTGCATGGTGAAGGCATCCCCCTCTCATCTCTTACCGTGCCCTGCTTGGGAGCAGAACTTGTGGCATTTGCATTTGTGGTTGTGTACTGTTGCAAAAAGGTCTATAACTGGGAATCCCCATTTGCGAAAAACTGAGAGAGAACATTGGTGTTGATCTCCCACGCGTGTTGCTCTGAGAAATGTCTGCTCAGTTTGTAGGCCCTAGCTTGAGGATGTTGATATGAAGGTGCCTCTCTGTTGGGACCATCTGCCCTGTATTGTCATTGTGCCACAATGAGCACCCCAGTCCAGAAGTGATGCGTCCGTTGTAATTGTTGCTGATGGATCTGGGCGGTGGAAGGGTATGCCAGCAAGTAGGTTGGTTGGAAAAGTCCACAATCGAGACATTGTAGAACTGGCAGAGGAAGTGTGAGATTCCTCGCGAGGCTGTGTTGGTTTGGAATATATGTCGTTGCAAGCCAATGCTGTAGGCAGCGCATGTGTAGCATCACAAATATGACTACAAAGGTTGTAGAAGCCATGTGCCCCAGTAATTGGAGGTACATGCAGGCTGTGGAAAAGGGAGAATGCTTAACCCCCCAAATAAGGTTGCATAGTGCCTTGAATCTTTGTGATTGCAGGTAGGCTCTTGCTGTCACTGAATCTAGAAGTACTCCGATAAATTCTATCTTTTGTGTGGGCTGTATGGTAGACTTGTGTATATTGATAAGTAAGCCAAGTCAGGAAAAGCATTCTCTAGTAGTGGTTGTCATAGCTATAGTTTGTTGATGTGTGGATCCCTTGATTAAACAGTCACCGAGGTAAGGGAAGATGATGACATTTTGTCTTCTGAGAAAAGCCGTGACCACAGCTAACATCTTTGAGAAAACTTGAGGGGCCATGGAAAGACCAAAAGGGAGGACCCGGTATTGGTAATGGTCCTGACCTGTGATGAATCTGAGAAATCTCCTCTGAGCAGGATGGATGGTTACATGAAATATGCGTCCTGAAGGTCAAGGGCTGAGAACCTGTCCCCTTTGTCTAGTGTGGGTATGATAGTTGCAAGGGCCACCATTCTGAATTTTGTGTTGAGGATGAACTTGTTGAGTTTCCTGAGATCCAAGATTGACCTCCAGCCCCCTGTATTCTTGGTTGTTAGGAAATAATTGGAATAGAACCCTCTTCCCCAATATTCTGTGGGAACCAGTTCTATTGCCCATAGGGTGAGTAGCTTTTGTACTTCTGCTTGTAGCAGGGGCTTGTGAGATGGGTCCCTGGAGGGAGGGTAGGAGGCTGGGTAGGGGGTATGGATGTGAAGGGGATTGTGTAGCCTGATTTGATAATTTCCAGGACCCACTTGTCTGTAGTGATGTGGGCCCATTCTTGGTAGAAGGGTCTCAGGTGGTGATGGAAGGTGACATTTGGATGCACTGGATATATGGGGTGGTCACTCAGACCCTCAACCAAGACTTCAAATTTGCTGTTTGTGTGAAGTCGACTGGGCGTTAGAGGACTGGTTCTGTTGAGTCCTCCTTCTGTTGGAGTGCTGTTTGGGCCTGTTGTCGTATGGCCTCTGCTGTCGTCTGGAGTAGTTATGGTCCCTTGGTCTTTGGTAGGGGGTGTATTTGCATCGCTTGTTCAGTGGGGTGTACATCGGAATGGACTGGAGATGTGCCCTCTTATTCTCAGGAAGGTCATGTACCAGTTCCTGCAATCTAGTGTAGTTGGCATGATCGTAGTTAGCCAGCAGGGCTGTATAATTCAATATCCTAAACTGGAGGGTGGTGGACGAGTATACCTTGCGGCCAAAGATATCTAGCCGCTTATGTTACTTGTCTCGTGGTGTAGACTTAAATTGTGGGTGTTTGGACTTGTGATTAACCAAGTCGATGACTAGTGAGTTTGGTTGAGGATGTGCGAAGAGGAAGTCCATTCCTTTTGCTGGGACAAAATATTTTCTAACCGCCCTGTGATTTGTTGGGGGGGGATAGAGGCTGGAGTGTGCCAAAGTACCTCTGAAGGTTCCAAGATGACTTTGTTATTGGTTAAGGCTATCTTTGAGGATGCCGTGGGTTGTAGTATCATAATTAATTTGTATTATCTTGAACCTCTTGGAGTGTAATGTCCTGTGATTGAGCCATCTGTTTAAATAATTCTTGGAATTGTTTTAGGTCATCTGCTGGTGGAGAGGGCAATACCTGAAAAACTGCCTTGTCTGGTCTGGGAGCATATGAGGAACTCTCCGAGTCCAAGTGAGGTAAGTTATCATTGTCATTAGAGTCACCTTGTGTTATCACCGAGGGCAGGTGAGATGAAGAGGAATGCGCAGATGTAATTGGGGAGCATGTAGCCATGTGTCATGGCAATGCCAATGCTGTATCTCTTGGGCAGTAGGCATGAGAGGGACATGGTTGATATGCATACCATGGTTCCCCTGAGACTGGAATTGTTATGGAGGATACATCCATGGCTGATTATGCCATGGGAGATGTTGTTGTAGGGAATGATCCTGATATGAATGCCAGGAAGCCACTGATCCCAATGGGGATGAGTGGCATGATGAAAATCTACTCCTCTGCCCACTACCATAGTCAGTTCATGGTGACAGGAATGTAGGAGAGTGGGGAGCCCTTTCTGGCATGTGGCTGTGCACATTAGCATGAGAAGACACTGAGGAGCAAGATGAGCAGGCTCCTGGTCTCAGAGATGTACCCAGCTGTGGGAATTTTTGCAAATGACGCATCTTGCACAATGCTTTCTTGTGCTCCAGTGCCGGAGCATGTTTGGGTTCAGGCTGCCCAGGGACAGCTTGCTCAGGTATTGTAGGGGTGCCTACAGGTGCCGGTGGTGGTGGCATATGCGGCTTTGTCAGTGCTGTAGCCTTAGCGGAACCAGTCAGTGCGGCTCTGACTCCACTCTCCTGGCTAATGTAGTCTTGCATTTCTCCACGGTGCCGGAGACTGATGGAACTGGGGAACGGGAGGCTTCGGGCAGCACTGGTAATGAGCGTGCCGGGAAAGCCCGCAAAACTTGTGAGCCTCTATGGGTAGTGAAGCAGCCCTGTCAACAGACTTTTGCTCCTCAGACTTATCCCCTGATGGTTGTAGGGACTTCTCCCAGACGAGGTTTTAGAGACGCATTTTGTGGTCTTTTCTGGCCCTGGCTGTCATATTTTCACAATGTGGGCACTTATCTGCTGTGTGAGTCTCTCCAAGACATTTAATGCAGGAGACATGTCCATCCAAAATAGGCATTGAGTCACATTTCTTAAAGCCGGGTGAGTCTGGCATGTTGAAAGAAAAAGCCGCAGCAGTGTTGGTTTTTTTTCAGGTAAATGTTGAAACTATTGTTAACTGACTAAACTATGAAGTATTACTAAGCTAACTATGCTATTCGTTTTGTTTTTCTGTCAGGAAAGAAGAGCACTGCTTTAACTCTGTCTTCAGCCGAGGATGGTAGAAAAGGAACAGAGGGGGCTCGCGCTGGCTGTGCATGCACTCAACGAAAGGCAGGAGCGCGAGGCACAGAGTGCACAGGGCGTGGTACAAGGGGCACTTCTCACCAAAAATCTCTGATCAGCGGCGCAAGGATGCACCGATACCCAAGTGGAGCACCCACAGGGACACCACTTGATGAAGAAGGAAAAGTTATTTACTTATTCCCACAATATAAGAACTAGGGGGGGCACCAAATAAAATTAATAGATACAAGGTTTAGAACAAATAAAAAGGAAGTTTTTCTTCATGCAGCACACAATCAGCCTGTGGAACTCCTTGCCAGAGGAGGTTGTGAAGACTAGGACTTTAACATGGTTCAAGAAAGAGCTAGATAAATTCATGGAGGCTAGATCCATCCATGGCTATTAGCCAGGATGGGTAGGAATGGTATCCTTAGCCTCTGTTTGTCTGGAAATGGATGACAGGAGAGGGATCACAGGATGATTACCTGTTGTTTTCACTCCCTTTGGGGCATCTGGCATTGGCTACTATTGGAAGACAGGATACCAGGCTAGATGGACCTTTGGTCTGACTCAGTATGGCCGTTCTTATGGTGGTATCACTGCCTCCCGTCTGTAAAGCTGCACTCTGCCCTTGTGAACTTTTTGTCACAGTCTTGCACAGTGTTTATGAAGGGCATGAAGGGTATTATTTGTAAACTGCTAAAACATTAACAAATATTGTAAGCCATTGGTTTTCAGGTTATCTGGAGTGGGAGGCAAGGACCTCAAAAGCACTCTAGAGATATGGGGAAGGTGGTGGCCTTGACTTAAGTAAAGCTTCTGATAAGGTCTCCCACAATATTCTTACCAGCAAGTTAAAGATGTAAGGATCAGATAAATGGACTGTAAGGTGGATAAAAGCTGGCTAGATTGCCAGGCTCAACAGGTCTGGTTGGCAGTTAGTATCAAGCAAAGTGCCTCAAGGGTCGGTTCTAGGTCCAATTTTTTCAACATCTTTAATAATGACCTGGATGAGGGGATGGATTGCACCTAGGGATGTTAAATTGCATGTAATCAGCTAATCAAGTACTCAATGGAATTTCCATTGACTACCTGATTAGTTGATGGGGAATGCAGAGCCACAGCAGGGTTAAATCCCATCCTAGGGAGCTAAACCTGCTGCGGCTCTCCCTTTTAAATGTATTAAGAGCCACCAAGCTCTTCATACATTTAAGAGGCAGAGGCGTATGAGGGGACCAGGTGCAAGCTGGGAATCAGCTGTCACGGCTCACTCCCAGTCGCCCTCACTCCCGCGCACCTCTGTGTTTTAAAATGTATTAAGAACATAATATATTTGAAAAGCAGAGGCTCGGGTTGGGGGGGGCAGGGGGACTAGGAGTGAGCTGGGAATCAGATGTCCTGGCTTGCAACCAGTCCAAGACACTTTGCGCCTTTGGCAGCTCTTTTAAAAGCAGAGATGCAGCATGTCCTGCACTTCTCCTCTGCCTCTCCTGCCCTCCCCACACCCCCACAATGGTGCTAGGGTGGGGGAAACAGCTTTTAAGCCAGTTCCCCTCAGCACTGGCTCCTGCCTCCTCCCCTCCCCCCCGCTGCCTCTCTCTGATAGCAAGGGAGGGGGAGCGACTAGTCGAGTCACTACTCGACTACCCGATAAGCATGTATTTATTGGGTAGTTGACTAGTTGCTTACATCACTAATAGCACCCTCACCAAGTTCGCAAATTATACTAACCTAGGGGGAGAGATAGATATGCTGGAGGGTAGGAACGAGGTTTAGAGTCACCTGGAAAAACTGGAGGATTAGGCCAAAAGAAATCTGATGATGTTCAATAAGAACAAGTGCAGAGTCCTGCACTTGGGAAGGAAGAATCCCAAGCACTGTTACAGGCTGGGGACCGACTAGCTAAGTAGCAGTTCAGCAGAAAAGGACCTGGAGATAACAGTGGATGAGAAGCTGGATATGAGTCCACAGTGCACCCTTGTAGCCAAGAAGGCAAACAGCATATTGGGGTGCATTAGTAGGAGCATATCCAGCAGATTGAGGGAAGTGATTATTCCCTTTTATTTGGCACTGGTGAGACCACATCTGGAGTATTGTGTCCAGTTCTGGTCTCCCTTCCCCACCCCTTAACAGAAGCATTGGAGAGAGTCCAACGGAGGGTAACAAAAAATGATTAGGGGGCTGGAGCACATGACTTACGAAGAGAGGCTGAAGTGAGGAGGGATTTGATAGCAGCCTTTAACTACCTGAAGAGAGTTCCAAAGAGGATGGAGAGAGGCTATTCTCGGTGATGACTGATGATAGAATGAGGAGCAATGGTCTCAAGTTACAGTGGAGGAGGTCTAGCTTGGACATTAGAAAAAACTATTTCAGTAGGAGGGTGGTGAAGCACTGGAATGGGTTACCTAGGGAGGTGGTGGTAGAATCTCCATCCCTAGAGGTTTTTAAGTGTTGGTTTGACAAAGTTCTGGCTAGGATGATTTAGTTGGGGTTGGTCCTGCTTTGGGCAGGGGATTGGACTCAATTACTTCCTGAAGTCTCTTCCAACCCTAGGATTCTATGTCCTGATGGGTTAAGAATTTTTCCTTTTTTTCTACTTTTTAATTGAGTCTCCAGCTCCTGCTATTGCCAGGTTGGAAGAAAAAGGGGAAGGGAGGTTCAATGAAAGGGGAAGGGGCCACTCCCTCTATAGGAGTTGGGGGGGGCCCATTCCAGCTCATTCACTTCTTCAGAGACTGATGTACTTGTGCCCCCTTGGCAGTTAGTTTCTCCCTACCTACCTTCTGCATGCATACTGGGGATCACACCGGGGTCAGCAAAGCCAGAAAGTGATTCAGGTGGTCCCAAGAGCAGGGGTACAAGGAGTGGGTGCAACCTGGTTGTCTGTGTCCATCTGGAGCCATCCATCTGGAGCATGTTCTTGGCAGGGAATGATTGTGGGCCAGGGAGTTGTAGGGCACCCCAGCTGCAATGAACTCCTGGACCGCAGACGTCTATGGAAATACTATTTTTTTTAGACAAAGGGTTACATGCCTGGAACATAAATCTCTGAATGGGGGAGGGGAGTGTTAGAAAAAAATTAGGAACCTCTGTTGTAAGCATGTTACAGGCATGAATAGTGAGTTATTAGCTTCTCTTTGGTGCCATTATAATTGATTTGTTATGTATTAAAACCTCTGCCAATCATTTATTAGCCTTTTTTTGCTCACCCATGAGTGAAATCCTTAAAATAGAACAAACATATTGGTAGTACATTAGCCAGAGACATCTTTGTTTTTTACACTCACAAATCCTTTCCTGTACATTAACTGACTTATTCTTAATTTAACTAGGTAGTTGAAAATAGACATTAAAAACTTGTCCCAGAGTAACATTAACTTAAATAGTTTCAGAGGTCAACCATGTAAAAGTCCTATCTCTGACTGTCACAGACAAATAAAAGCTTATAAATGCAAGAGTAATAAACTAAAGGGTAACATAAAATAAAGAACATATGGTCTGGTAGCACTTTATAGACTAACAAAACATGTAGATGGTATCATGAGCTTTCATGGGCACAGCCCACTTCTTCAGATGACCGGAGAAGGTCATCTGTGCCCATGAAAGCTCATGATACCATCTACATGTTTTGTTAGTCTATAAAGTGCTACCAGACCATTTGTTGTTTTTTTCTGTAACAGACTAACTCGGCTACCCCCTGAAGCTCCATAAAATAAAGAGTTTACTTAGGGGCTTTAAAATGTCTAACATGTGTTAAGTTTGAGACTGAAAATCATTTTTATTAGTTGGATTGTATATTCCGGTGAGCAATAAGCCAATATAAGAACAAAGGCTAAGAAAGCAACTTTTGTTTAGCTGAACACTGCTGAATAAGTAAAGGAATAAAAGGTCATATCAACTGGGAAATACATAGCTTTTAGCTCAGTAAGCAACTTGCTTTGCTATTTTATATCGTGCTATTCCTTTTGCAATCTGTGGTAAATTCAGCACCAATTATAAAACTTTTATTATAAGCTGTTAACACTCCTCTTTTGAGTTCTAAAGAGATTGGGCTTGCATTAAAATAACTCCTTCAACTTACATTATATATAAGCATTTTTCATCACAAAGACAGTTAGCTAATTTTCATAACTGAATTAGATATATTACTGTTTCCTTTGATGCTGTGTAACACTTTTTGGTTCTGTTAAGTGGAACATAATTACACTTTTCCCCCCTCTGCATATCATAAATCACTCATCTTTCTGACAGCTTCGAATAATTATTTAAGCTTTAGAAAAGCATGCAGTAATGTGAACCTTAGTTTAAAACTTATATAAAGTTGCTAGCCTTTTTGATGATAGGCCTGGTTTAACCCCAAAGCTCTGAAGGTTGGTGGCTCTATTACATTTCCTACCTTCAGGCACTATCCTCCCACAAAGCCATCTCATTGATCACTTTAAATTAAAGATTATACCAACATAATCCTGAGAATTTATTTCCTGAAATTCATTAACTCTTCTTGTAGTGTTAGTTGTGAATAATTAGAGTCACTATTCATGGTAGCCAACAGGGTGCACATGGCAAGGAGATTTAATGGTCCGTGTAAATGGGAAATAAAGATATCTCTCATTCACAGAAACCATGCCATGCTGAGTCTCTAATCTCTGCACCTCCTGCTTTCAGTGCTCATGCATTGAACTCGTTGGACCAGTTCTCTTCTCTCCCTTCTAACCTTAAAATACCTTGGAAAGGTAGGTGACCATGTTGGTTCACTCTCACACTGCATTAACTCATATTATAGTTTTTAATACAGGAGACAATTAATAAAGAATGGCACAATGATAGAAACAGAGAAGAAACAGAGAAGAATATAAACTAACCAAAACTGATGAGAATCTCCTTGTCCTTTCTGTAGGTATTACACACAGGCAAAGATATTCTACACTTCGTAACCATATTTGCTGAGATCAACAGGAAATCTTTTTATGCCTAGTAAACTGATGGAATGCAAGAATGGCCATAGTGTGTCAGACCAGTGGTCTATCTAGCCCAATATCCTGTCTTTCAACAGTGGCCAATGCCAGAAGCTTGAGAGTGAGTATGCAGAACAGGGCACATTTTGAGTGAGCCATCCTCTCATCCGCTCCCAGCTTCAAGCCATCAGCAGTTTAGGGACACATCCTGGCTAATAGCCATTGATGGACCTGTTCTTCATGAACTTATTCTTTTTTGAACCCAGTTATGCCTTTAGTCTTCACGACACCCACTGACAACAAGGTCCACAAGTTGACTGTGCATTGTGTGAAGAAGTACTTCCTTACGTTTGTCTTAAACTAGCTGCCTATTTATTGCATTGGGTCATCTCTGGTGCTAGTGTTATGTGAAGGAGTAAATAACACTTCCTATTTACTTTCTCCACATCATTCTTGGGTTTTTTAGACATCTCTCAGACCTTCCCTTAGTCATCTCTTTTTCCAGTTGAGCAGTCCCAGTCTTTTCAATCTCGCCTCAAATAGAAACTGTTTTATACCCCTAATAATTTTTGTCGCTCTTCTCTGTACTTTTTCCAATTTTTTGTATCTTTTTAAGATGGGGTAACCAGAAATGCACACAATACTCAAGGTGTGGGCACATTATAGATGTATATAGGGGCATTATGATGTTTTCTGTCTTACTGACTATTCCTTTCTTAATGGTTGCTAACATTCTGTTAGCTTTTTTGACCGTTGCTGCACATCGAGCAGATGTTTAACAATTAATTTGGGGTCCATCATTTTATATTATCCTTCACATTATTTAAATCCCTGCACTAATATTATATGAGCAGAGAGAGTCATAAAGGGAGAAATACAGGATCTTCACTTACCTCACATGATACCCCACAAATAGAAGACTATCAGTGCCAGTAATTTGTATTCTGGCACATGTTCTGTAATTATGGAGACTCAAGGCAGCCCCAAAGTCTACTTGTAAGTTTTAAAGAAATCCAACCACACCACACCTGCTTGGTTTAGGTCCAAGGAGGGAAGCAATAGATTGCAGGTATAAGAGGCAAAGGACGGCATTGCCTTCCTGAGTCTTAGTGCCGAACCACTCATCTCTTTTATCCCTATTCTGACTCATCCTGAAGGCTTCCACAGCAGGCTGTTGCAGCCTGGCGAGTCTTCCTCCAGAGTGAATCTAGTATATTAAAAGTGAAACACATTCCAGCTTGTCAGACCTATTAGCATAACCAGGGCTCGCCAAGTGGCGGTGAGCCCCGCTCGCCAGCCCGCGCGGTTCGGCACGCTGCGCATGCGCTGACCGCGCTGCGCGGCTGTGCCGGCTTGTAATCTACTCGCCACGGGCGAGTAGATTACACTAATTGTCAAGCCCTGAGCATAACATTAAAACTGTTAAAAAAAGCCATTACATGGTAATGAAGCCATTTAACAAGTATTTGCTAACCAGGTAGTATATACTATAAGTTTCTGAATGTACTTGATACAAATAGGTGTTCATTACTATAATATTTAGTCAGAACCTATTGGTTTACAGGGCCTTTGTTTAAAAATTGGTTTAAAAATTTCATTATCTCTTCAAACTGCTGAAGATTATAAAATCACATCTCTAAAAAAATCCTTGCATAGATTTTAGATGCATAGTCTGAGTACTCAGCTTTAGCTTTAAATGCTTGGCTCTTCAGACATATGGGTTTTTTTAAATAAATTCTTCATGGAGGTTAGGTCCAACAATAATTATTAGCCTGGATGGGTGGGAACTGTGTCCCTAGCCTCTGTTTGTCAAAGGCTGGAAATGAATGACAGGAGAGAGATCACTTGATGATTTCCTGTTCTGTTCACTTCCTCTGTGGCATCTGGCATTGGCCACTGTCACAAGACAGGATACTGGGCTAGGTGGACCTTTGGTTTGAGCCAGTCTGGCCGTTTTTATGTTCTTAAAAGACCAATCTTCTCTAAAATACACATTTTAATTTTAATTACTATAGTACAAAAAACTTTTCTCCAAAGTCTTCCTGTCCTTTCTGTATATCCATGCTGTAATCTTACTCTAATCAAAGAAACAGCCCCTATTCTTTCAGCTAGATGGACAAGTGAGTTTCCATTGCTATGGAAGTCACACAAAATAAATTAGTGCTCTTTTTTCTAACACCAGTGAACATTGTTATAAACACACTAACTGATTAATTTAAAATAATTCTGTTTCAGTGCATTAAATATGTAGTAAGCTGGAATGATCACTTTATGAAGGCTTACAGTACATTATAAATATAAAATCAGCTTAGAAACACTGGTTAATAAAATGTAAAACAGAGAAAAGCTACATCAAATATTCTATAATATTTAATGTTGGATTCAGCAGGACTTACCCTTGCTACAAAGTTTTGGCAAATAAATCTCTGACAAACTACAGTGTAGATCTAAAAACCTGCGACTGACATTTTTCTATTCCCAAATTTAATGCCTTTAATTAATTATCTTCTGCATGTCCAGTCTTCACAATCTGGCATGCAGTGAAAAACATGCTTCATTTTCTTTAGAAAAAAATTGTAGACGAGTGGTTTATTTCAAATGTAATTTGAAACATCTGGGCTCAGGAATTTGGGTGGAAGGGGTTAAGCAGGGAGTGGGAGGGAGAAGAGGATGGAGACAAGTGGGGAGGGCGTGGGGACTGGCAGAGTGGAGGTGGGGTCTGAGGCGGAAGAGTGTGATATATGGGCAAGGCCACAGTCTGGGGATCTTGTCTTCTTAAGTGGCAGTTTTATGCACCAGCCATGAGGCAGACTGCTGATAGCACTGCTATACAGACTCAGGAAAATGTAAAGATAAAGGAAAGAGCATGCCTACCATAATATATTCGAAAAGCAGAGGAATAATACTGATGTATTTTGCATTTTGAGGGTGCATTCAGGTGACCCAAAAAAAGTACTCTAGAATATCATTACAAATTAAATACTTTGATTAATTTTGTGAGTATGTCTAGTGCCCTTTATTTACTGACGTTTGGGTGAGTGAGCTTTTATGCATCAGAACATAGAGTGAAAACTTCACCATCACTAATACTAGCCCAAATAAGCAATCACAAGTATGTTTCAACTAGAAGTGCTCTAGGGACCTGTGGCAGGGTGAGGCCAGAGGGCTGCTGCAGAGCGGGGAAAAGGCAGCCCCCAAACGGTAAAAGACCTGTAAATAGAAGCACAGGACTGCAGGACAATTAGAAGCAGCTGGGAGAGAGCTGGCTCAGGCAAATTGGGGCCTGCTGACTCCACTGCTGGCTGGCTGAGGGTCTTTAAAAGCCTCAGCAGTTGGAAGCTGAGGGAGAGGGGGAGAGGCCAGGAGGAGAGGCAAAGGAGAGACAGAGAGCAAGAAGTCTGGGAGTGAGTCAGATCAGCATTAGAGCAGAAACAGCCGGGGAGGGAGTCCCAGGAGGAGTGGCTGGGCTCCCTATCACAGATACCCACTGCAAACTCCAACCCCTAGGGGTATGTCTAAACTACAGAGTTTTTTTGGAAAAATGGCTGTTTTTCTGAAAAAACTTCACTTACATCCACACTGCAATCATGTTCTTTTGAAAGAAAATTGAAAGAACAGAGGGGTTTTCCCAACATTGGTAAACTTCTTTCTACAAGAAAGAAGCCTTTTTCCGAAAGAGCTCTTTTGGAAAAAGGCGTGTGCAGATGGGGAAGAGGGAGTTTTTCGAAAAAAGAGGAAAAAGCACAGGTGCCCTGGTGGCCACTCCATTCATAGTAATCACAGCTTAAATGTGAGATAGCATCCACACTGAATGGACACTATCTTTCAAAAAAGCAGATCGGTTTTTCGATGCATTTTAGCTGTGTAGACTCTTTTGGAAGAAGTTTTTTCGGAAGATCTCTTCTGGAAAAGCTTCTTCCGAAAGAAGCCTGCAGTCTAGACATAGGCTGGGGTTGGGAGCGAGAGGCTGGCCCCAGTGGTGGCCTGGGAAAGAGGGGCCCTTGCCACAGGGCCATTTGGATTTTTTATGAATCAATTATTAATTATTATTATTATTACAATTATAAATGTTTGCAGATAATTTTCTCCTGTTTGTAAAGCCTAGATCACCCAGTTGGGCCACCAAAACACCACAATGAGGCTTACATCATCAGTTGTAAGGCACAAATATAAATAGCAAATTACCGGTTGTTAACTATGCAAATTAGCAATAGTTGCACATAGCTGTTATAAGTAGCAATAGCCAAAGTAACCTGTCAACCTCTGATTTGTTTGTACGACACTCTACCTGGAAAAATTGCTATTAAGCATTAGTTCTTAAAATCTATTTGCAGATAATTCATGAGGAAAGTATTCAATTCATAAGAAATTTAGTCCAGGAATTGAACTAGCACTAGCCTGTAGTATATTTGGGACAATTTCACTATGCCAATAAAAAGCAACAGTGATACATTCTTGTGACAGTTCCCTCCTCCCCAAAAAATTACTGCATAATACATACACTACTGTTACACCACTACACCTTAGATTCTTCTCATCAGATTCTCTGACAAACAGCAGTATAGTCACAGCTGGCAAGTTTAATATATGCACGGATAAGAACTGAGAACATTTGCCAAATAATGAATTCACCAAATAGTTGCATAGCCAAATTTGCAGCCCTTAGGGTAACAATAATTTTGGCTTGGCCAGCCAGCCGCAGTGTAGCAATGTTCTAGGGCAAAGCCTCAATATATATATATATATACACACACACACACCAATATTTTGCCAATATTTTAATAGAAATGAGGACTTTTTTATGAAGTTCACTGAACTCTAGTATCAGAAATATGAAAGGTTAAAAGTGCTGAATCTACCCTTGTGAATGAGTATTTATATAAACCAGAACAAATCTAGGCAATGAAATTACTCTGTTACCTTTTGCCAAATACTGAGAATTAAGATTATACTGTGTTTTTATTTAAATTTGGGCCATGTCTCTTCCTCTCTACCTACCACTCCCTGCTTGTTTGGTTTTTGTTTGCCTGGTTTGGTTTTGCAAATAGGATATTCTGGCAAATAGGCATCTGTAGCAGGTGGGGTTGGGTAAGCCTCCAAGGTACTGAAAGATTCAACACCGTCATATTGAAATAGTTCTCTAGATTTTCAAAATAACCTCTTAACTGCAAAGCTGGTTTAGAAATTTCATAAGAACAAATCTAAGTGATTACTTACTCACAGCAATCCAGCATCTCCTTTTGCAGCTCTGCTCATAAACTGAGAAAACAGGGTTTGTGAAAGTTTGAGATTAATTATCTCAATCAAAAATGATCAAATCTCACTAAGTCTGCTTCAGATTCACATAAGGCAATTGCCTGAGCAAATTCTTAATTTCTCTCCACCTTTCCATATTATTGTTCTCAACTCAATGAAACTGAACTATAAATGGGCAATTCTAACATTTCCTTGCTTCTTTGCACAAATAAATGTCCTTAATAGAGAGGAAATCCAGTGCAGTTTATCAGTCAAGTGTAGTTGGTCCATAAAATGAATGTGAGGTTGTTCAGATTATGTAGGTCTATTAGCCAAACTCTTCCATTCCCTTCCCCTCTAAAAGGACTGTCAAGGTGTTAAGGCCTAAAGGTGTCTAAAAGATGTCAAACAGCCCTGAGGCTGCCCCAGTGGTTATCAACTGTTTTTGTTGCAGCTTTGTGACCTAAATAGTAAGACTGAATTTCTCAATTCTACTTTCCGAAGCCTTTTGATTTTGCTTTAGCACCAGGCAGTGGATTTAACCCTCAAAGCTTAGTATTATCATAGAATCCTAGGGCTGGAAGAGACCTCAGGAGGTCATTGAGTCCAGCCCCCTGCCCAAAGCAGGACCAATCCCAACTAAATCATCCCAGCCCGGGCCTTGCCAATGCCAAATAAAGGGGAATAATCACTTCCTTCAATCTGCTGGCAATGCACCCTAATATGCCATTAGCCTTCTTGGCTACAAGGGCACACTGTTGACTCATATCCAGCTTCTCATCCACTGTAATCCCCAGGGCCTTTTCTGCAGAACTGCTACTTAGCAAGGCAGTCCCTATAACAGTGCTTGGGATTCTTCCACCCCAAGTGCAGGACTTTGCATTTGTCTTTGATGAACCTCATCAGATTTCTTTTGGCCCAATCTTCTAATTTGTCTAAGTCACTCTGGATCCTATCTCTACCCTCCAACATATCTACCTCTCCCCCTAGCTTGGTGTCATCTGCAAACTTGCTGAGGGTGCAATCCATCCCCTCATCCAGGTCATTAATAAAGATGTTGAACAAAACCGGTCCTAGAACCAAGTTGTGGGGCACTCCACTTGAAACCAACCGCAACCAGACATCGAGCCATTGAGCACTACCCATTGGGCCCAAAAATCTAGCCAGCTCTCTATCCACCTTACAGTGCGTTTATCCAATCCATAGTTCCTTAACTTGCTGGCAAGAATATTGTGGGAGACCGTATCAAAAGCTTTGCTATAGTCAAGGTATATCACATCCACAGAGCCAATTACCTCATCATAGAATCTAATCAGATTGGTCAGGCATGACATGCCCTTGGTGAATCCATGTTGACTATTCCTGATCACTTTCCCCTCTTCCAAGTGCTTCAGAATGGATTCCTTGAGGATCCCCTCCATGATTTTTCCAGGGACTGAGGTAAGATTGATTGGTCTGTAATTCCCTGAATTGTCTTTCTTCTCTTTTTTAAAGATGGGCACTACTTTTGCCTTTTTCCAATCATCTGGGATCTCTCCCGATTTCCACAAGTTTTCAAAGATAATGGCCAAAGGCTCCGCAATGACATTTGCCAACTCCCTCAGTACTCTCGGACGCATTAAATCTGGACCCATGGATTTGTGTATATTTAGCTTTTCTAAATAGTTCCTAATTTGTTCTTTCCCCACCAAGGTGTCCACCTCCATCCCCTACTGCGTTGCCTAGTGCAGTAGTCTGGGAGCTGATCTTGTCTGTGAAGACAGAGGCAAAAAAACCATTGAGTACTTCAGCTTTTCCCACAACATATGTCACTAGGTTACCTCCCTCATCCAACAAGGGCCCCACACCCTCTCTGATCACCCTCTTATTGCTAACATGCCTGTAGAAACCTTTCTTGTTACCTTTCACATTCCTTGCTAGCTGCAATTCCAATTGTGCTTTTGCCTTCCTGATTACTCCTCTGCATTCTCAAGCAATATATTTATTCTCCTCCCTAGTCATCTGTCCAAGTTTCCACTTCTTATAATCTCCTTTTTGTGTTTAAGGTCACCAAGGATTTCCCCGGTAAGCCAATCTGATCGCCTACCATATTTGCTTTTCTTACTGTACATCAGGATGGTTTCTTCCTGTGCCTTCAATAAGGCTTCTTTAAAATACTGCCAGCTCTCCTGGATTCCTTTCCCCTTCATGTTAGCATCCTAGGGGATCCTGCCCATCAGCTCTCTGAGGGAGTCAAAGTCTGCTTTTCTGAAGTCCAGGGTGTGTATTTTGCTACTCTCTTTTCTTCCTTTGGTCAGGATCCTGAAATCTACCATCTCACGATCACTGCTGCCCAGGTTGCCACCCACATCTACTTTCCCTACTAGTTCCTCCCTGTTTGTGAGCAGCAGGTCAAGCTGCACATGGCCCCTGAAGAAAGACATGTGCCAACACAGAAGAATGAGACCTGAATTAAGCTGGTCAAAAAATTTCCATCTGAATCGTTTTCTGATGGAAAATGCCCTTTTTTTCAAAATCAAAATGGTGTTGCAGAAAATGACAGAAAATTGAAATGATGGATCCTTGGCTGCCTGCCCAGAAGGCTCTTGTTGAGTTCATTTTCTACCAGTGAAATGGACAAAAATGTTTTCTGAGGGCTGTTGAAGCAGAATTTTGGGGAATGGGGAGAGACAGAGCTCAGCTGCTCTGCTACTCCACCTTCATGTCAACTCTAGGAGGCAAAGAACCAGGTGCCCTAACTCTCTGTCTGGGCCTAAAGGTTTAGCAGGGAGACTGAAGACCTGGGCTCTCTGGGTCCAAGTCTGCCAAGAGCCTTTCTGGTAGGGAGCTACAAAGCCAAACAATTCTGTTTCTGTTCTCCCACAAATGGAATATGCCTTTGAAACCCTTTCCATGACAAATTTCACATCTAATGTTTCAAAGATGTGGTTCGCCTCCCTACTCCTTTCCTTCCCCCGCCCCGCCCAATGGATTACGTTTCCAGCCAGCTCTATTTCAGAACTTTAAATATCCCATTAGCCAGGTTTACCTTTTCTAATTCATTAGCTGAACATCGCATCATTGGAATTATTTTGAAATATGCCAGTGAAATGTATTAATCCTGTGAGGCCTTTAATTTCAGAAAATAAATTTAGTGCTGTTTAAAGGTGCCAAATTAAAATATTGGAGGCTGAAGTCTTCTACTTTCAGAAGAAAGTTCAGCCCTTCTGTCCCAACTGATGAACCTCAAACAGGAAGTGGATCTCTTGTTTGGACTGGTCCAGGCTGAGGTTGATGGTGGAGTGCTGTATCTGATGAAGAAGGCTCCAGCACACGAAAGCTTATGTCCAAATAAATGTGTTAGTCTTTAAGGTGCCATAGGACTCCTCGTTATTTTTGCTGAAGCAGTATAACATGACTACCCTTCTGAAACTAATCAACACATAGAAGGGGCATATAGCTAACACCATGATTTTTTAAACTTCTAATCTCCAATTAGATTATAGACAAAGGTGAATGTGAAATAGGTAGATGAGATCACAACTGCACTATTTGAAATCTAGAATGAAATATCAACTAATTTTCCTTAGACTGTTGAATATGCTTCATATGGTCACTTTCGTTACCCTCTGTTTGGAAACTACTTTAACCTGAATGAGATGAAACAGTGCGTCTTTTGGAATGCATTTTTCTGCATCTCTAAAATGTTTAGCTCCTCTTGAGTTCTGAAGTGTCACTAAAACTAAAAAGTTTTCATGTTTTATGCCAAATTTGTGTCATAAATACCTTTATTTTGAACAGCCCATTGAGCTATTGCTCAGTGCGTGCATTTATAAATAACTATTGATGCTACTGATGTTAAAAAACTATTCTTCAGCACAAGCCCAAAAATATGGAGCATTTATTAAATGTGGCCTCTGATATTTTATTTAGATGATTAGGTCCTGAACCTCATCTACTTTTTCTCACACATGCAAGAGGATGTTCCTGTGCATTAAAAGCTTAGCTTCTCTTATATCTGAGAATCTGGAAAAAGAGACCTCCCAGTGAGATAACACTTCACATTCAATGAGGCTGCATGCAAAAGTATTTTAAAGATTTTTTAAAACTTATAAAAACACATTTAATTTTAGCATGGGTACACACAATGCTTGCCTTTGGCCACCAAAATCAGTTTATTCAAAGTATTCAAACATTTTTTAAAGTGATTGTTTCTGGTAAGTGACCAAAACTCCCCATTAATGATTACAAATTAACTAAACAAGCACAGTTGACATATAATAAATACCATGGGCCTACAATCCTCCTCAAATGTTGGGCATGAAACTTCAGAGCTCGTGTAATATCGTATGTACTAGTGATTTTGTTAAACATTTAATTCTAGAAAATGTAAAAGCTAACACACATTCAAACATCCTGCATTCACTGTACACCCACAAATGGCCACCAACATCACTGAGCATTTGAATGTGTGGGGAATACAAATTCAAATTCCTAACATCAGCCAGCATTTAATAAGAAAAGCAAACCACTGTTTTAAAAACTACAAATATATTACAGTCTCTATCAGTCTGTATCTAGTTAATGAGGCATCCAAGAGGGGAAGGCCATTATTTATTATAAATACTGAGTTGGTTCACAACAAGCAATGTAAAAATACCTCCTATGTAAAAAGATAAAACATTATTCAGAACTTTGTAAGGACAGAGATGAGGAAGATATCTATGTGGATTAAAAAACAGTAGCTTTCAACCTTTCCAGACTACTATACATCTTTCAGGAGATGAATATACATGTTTTGTTAGTCTATAAAGTGCTACCAGACCATTTGTTTTTTTTTTCTCCAACAGACTAACTCGGCTATCCCCTGAAGCTCAGGAGTCTGATTTGTCTTGTGTGCTCCCAAGTTATACCTCACTTAAAATTACTTGCTTAGCAACTCACAGATAAAAATACAAAGCATTACAGCACACTACAACTGAGAAATGGCTGAGACTTTCTCATTTTTACCATATAATTATACTAGGGGGCTGAGCCACCTGCTCGCTATGCTCGCCAACCTCCTTCCCTCTACCTGCTACACTCACCAGTCCCCATCCTCTAGCCACTATGCTCGCCAACACCCCGGCCGCCATGCTGCCAACCCCGGCCACTACACTCGCCAAGCCCACTCCAACCCTCCAAAAAACCCAACCCCCACTGATGTGGCTCCCAACTGAAACACCTCATTTCACTGGTGCTGCAGCCCCATTGTGGAGGGAGGGGCAGTAAGGACTAGGTTCAAGGAAGGCCTCAGAGAGATTTACTCTTCTAGGGTTCCAGGGTTAGTGGATTTTTGGGCCCCCATAGGCTCTGGGGTGGGGCCAAAAATGAGAGGTTAAGTGTGTGTGGGACAGGGCTGCCAGTGAGTGGGATAAGGATGGGGTGCAAGATCTGGGCGGAAGGTAGGGTACAGGAAGGGGTGAGGGTGCCGAGTCTGGCCAGGAGGGAGGGTGCAGGAGTGGGATGGGGGTAGGGTGTCTGGCTGGGGGAAGAGTGTAGGAGCAAGAGAGAGTCCAGAAGCAGGGGGTAGGTGGTGTCTGACCGAGGAGGGTGCAGAAGTGGGCTGGGAGTGCAGGGTGTTAGGTGTTAGTAGAGGGTGTTTCTGAGGAAAGTGGAGATGTGGGGTCTCAGCTTGGGGGGAGGTATGAGTGAACAGGCTGGAATGCAGGGTCTTGGAGGAGAGGGTATATGAGGGGGTTGGGGGTTCAGGGCCTTGGCTTGCGGGGTATGAGTGAGTGGGCTGGGGGTGCAGGGTCTCAGCAGGGCAGTGAGCTGGAGGTGCAGCATCTGGTCATGGGGGGGAGAGCCACTTACTTACTTTCATGTGGCTACCAACACCATGCCCCAGGTACTACCACCTCCCGCTACTCCTATTGGCTGGATTCCAGAACAGCAGGAAAAGCCTTCAGGAAGTGCACCCCTGTGCTGCTGTCCCCTCAGCTGGGAAGGGAAGTGACAGTGTAACTGCCACTGGGCAGATTTGAACCTGGGACCTCTGGAGCTTAGTATAGGAGCCTCTACCCTCTGAGCTAAAAGCCAGCTGGCTCCCAGCCCATGCTGTAGAGGTCTCTTGATCTTAGCTGTTGGGGTGGTTGAGGCTTTACATACAGACAAGGTCACAGATAACAAACTGAAGTCATTTGACCCACATGTAAAATGCATCCATGTTCTCAGGAGGAAAATGAGGCCTATTGAATAACTCACACCACCACACTGCAGTATAACCACCTGCTCAACTTCCCTATGTTTGGGTAGGCATATTACATGTGCCTCATGACCAGTAATGCTGTAACAATTTGTACAGCAAGGGTGCTGAGAGCCATTGAACCAAACTGTAAACCCTGTAAACCTTCAACTTTGGAAGCCCCAGGGGCCACAATGATACTCACAGCACATGCTGAGGGCTGCAACTTAAACATGGTTACATATATATGCAAACATATATGCAAATAGTTTCTTTTACACTGACAGGCATGAATACAAAGATTAAGGCAAGACTACACAACATGCAGGCCCCATTTAAGTCAGTTCTGCTGATATTAATAAAATGCAATATTTACCCGATTTCCACTCATATGACAACACTTTTAATGAGCAATGACAGTCCAGGAATTTAACTACTAAAACGCATATCCACAGAAGACCATTATATTGACTACTTTTTTGTTTTGGCTCTCACCTGAGGGCCACAAACAAACAGGCTGTGGGCCGCATGGTGCCTACGGGCCATATGTTGAGTAGCCTTGCTGTATATGGTGGAAACCACTTCAAGCAAGAGGGTGCAGCAGCACCTTCAGCACCCCTAGTTCCAGCACTTAGGCTTGTGACTGAGAACCTGGAGAAAAATGAAGTGTGTACAACAGGGGTGGGCAACAATTTTTGAAGGGGGGCCACTTCACAAATTTCGAAAGTGGCTGCTGGCTGACCCGGAAGGGGCGGAGCCTCAGGCGGAAGGGGTGGGGCCTCGGGCAGAAGGGGCAGGATTGAGAGCTACCTACTGGGAGCTTTGCTTGGCCTGGGGTCCCTGACCTCTGACTTCTAGCCAATGGAAGGGACCTGGAGCAGAGGGGAGGGTGCTGGGGGCTAGCCTCCTCCAAGAGTTGTCTGGGGTGGAGGCTTAGATTTCATATAACAGGGCTTGCAGCTCCTGGCCCCCACTGCTAACCTGTTGCCTGACAGCCACCCGGTAGGCACAAGCCCTTTGAATAGAAGCAGTTGAAAGGGCTCATGCCTCCCAGGTAGCTCCCAGGCAATGGACCAGTGGGACTAAGAGCTGGGAGCCCTTTCAATTACTTCTGTTTAAAGGGCTTGTGCCTGCCAGGTGGCTGCCAGGCAATGCAGCCTCACAGCCAGCATGAGCCCTTTAAATAGAAGCAGTTGAAATGGCTTGTGCATCTCCAGCTCCCAGGCAACGTGCTAGGGCAGGGGTCAGCAACCTTTCAGAGGTGGAGTGCCGAGATTTCACTTATTCGCCTCTATGTTCAGGTCCAAGTGCTGGTGATACTTTTTAAAGTCAATAATAGTCCTACTTATACTAGCTTCATTAATAAATAAGTTAAGATGCAGATCTTAACTTTTAGTGCAGGGGTCGGCAACCTTTCAGAAGTGGCGTACCGAGATTTAACTTACTCACAGATCTGTGTGCAGAGGGAAGGGGGAGGGGAGGCGAGGGCAGGATGGGTACAGTGACCTTATTTTCTGAACCAGCTGCAACTAGTGAGAACGGTTTAATTTAAATTATGAAACAGATTAAGCGTTTTAACTTTCTCATGTTATTTTATCAAACTTCATTTTAAATTAAAATATTATGTCCAACACAAAAGGTTTCAATATTTTCTTTATTCATGGCAGGGGTGGGTAACCTTTTTTGGGTCGGGGTCACTGACCCACCGAAAAATCAGCTGGGGACCACACAAGTGAGAAGCAAAAAAACTCCTTCAAAAACTCTCAACGCTCACTGATGTGGCCCCAGCTGAGACCCCTCACTCCTCTGGTGCCCCAGCCTTATGAGGTAAGGGGAAGAGAAGGGGGGGACTGAGGTTCAGGGCTTCCTGTAGACCAGATTTATGTTTCTGGGGTTCCGGAATTAGTGGATTTTATGGACCTCCTTAGGCTCTGGGGTAGGGGCAAAAATGGGGGTACAGTGTGCAAGACAGGGCTGCCAGCAAGTAGGATAGAGATGGGGTGCAGGTTCTGGGAGGGAGGTGGGGTTCAGAAGAGGGAGAAGTTGCGAAGTCAGGGAGGGAGGTGGGTTGCAGAAGCAGGCTGGGAGTAGGGTGTCTGGCTGGGGAAGGGAGCAGGAGCAAAGGAGGGTGCAGTATGTGGTCAGGAAAGAGGGTGTAGGAGCAACATGGATGAAGGAGCAGGGTGGGGTGTCTGGCCAGGAGAGAGGGTACCGGAACAAGGGAGGGTGTCAGAGCAAGCTGGGGGTGCCAGGTCTTGGGGGGCAGGAGGGAAGTGAGGGGATTGGGGTGGAAGAGTCTGGGCATGAGGAGGAACCTTACTTGGCTTTGTGCCCCCTTGCAGCAATGGCCACAGACATGCTGTCCTGGCCACCCCAGAGGGAGGCCCTGCTGCCAGGACCCACGTGTTCCGGGCCCAGCCCTGGAGGCCCCACTGCTGCTGTTGACAGTCTGGGGCCGCCCCAGAGCACACACTGCTGTGGTCCACGTGGTACACAGCTGGCCCCAGCGGCCAGAGGTACAGAAGCCACTGCCACATGGTCCTGGATCAGCCCTAGACTGTGTGGCTGTGGCAGCGGCACCTCTGGGGCTGGCCCTGGGCCAAGTGGCCATGGCAGCGGTGCCTCCAGCCTCAGGGGCCAAGTGAGGTGCCACTGAGGAGACTCAGCTCCAGTGCTACCTCCTCCCACTGCAACCTAACCTGCTGAAGGGAGAAGGGAGCACTCTCCAGGGGCTGCGCGGGGGAGGAGGAGCAGGGCTGAGCTCCCTCCCGCTTGCCGCTGAAAATCAGTTTGCATGCCGTAAGTGGCACGCGTGCCATAGGTTGCCAACCCCTGCACTGGGGAGGGGGCCCTGGAACTGCCTCAAGGGCTGGATCAAAGCCCTTGGCAAGCTGGATCTGGCCTGCTGAGAGGCTTTTGCCCACCCCTGGTGTACACCATGTCCAAGGCCTTTATGTATATGCTTAACTGTCTAAATGGAGCCTATTCATTTATACAGATTGCCAAAATACAAGAAACTATTTTAGTATGTTGCTGTTCTTCTTAGAAATAAGTTGATATGATATTGCAAGTTCAAGAGATTTGAAGATGAAAATGACACTAATCTCAGTATCACAATATGGTGTGTGTGTGATGGGTTGATTCACAGAGATCCCCTTGAGACTGTCACCCCGTGTGCTGACCATGCAGTTCAGCTCTGGGGGGTGCGGGGGCAGCTTAGGGACTTGACAGCATCCAGGAGCACAGCCCTCAAAAGGGACCAAAACCATCTTACTCTGTATAAATCCATCTTACTCTGTATAAAAGTTTTACACAGAGAAAGCTCATAAATCCCCCCCCTTATCAATGAAATGCACAGCTATTACTCCCTCCTACCCCAGGTAACAATTATTTGCACTGGTCTGATAATAAAAACACTGTTGTTTATTAAATATAAAATGTAGGATGTTGGGCTATGTATACACTACAGAGGGTTTTTTTCAGAAAAATGGCGGTTTTTCAAAAAAATCTTCACTTACGTCCACACTGCAATCGCGTTCTTTCAAAAAAAAATTGAAAGAACAGAGTTTTTTCGACATTGATAAACCTCTTTCTATGAGGAAGAAGCCTTTATCCAAAAGAGCTCTTTCGGAAAAAGGCACGTGTGGATGGGGAAGAGGGAGTTCTTTCGAAAGAAGAGGAAAGAGGAAAAAGTACAGGTGCCCTGGTGGCCACTCCATTCATAGTAATAACAGCTTAAATGTGAGATAGCGTCCATTCAGTATGGGCTCTATCTTTCGAAAAAGCAGATCTCTTTTACAACATGCTTTGGCAGTGTGGACGCTCTCTTTCAGAAGAAGTTTTTTCAGAAGATCTCTTCCAGAAAAGCTTCTTCTGAAAGAAGCCTGCAGTCTAGACGTAGCCTAAGTGTTTACAAGTGAAAACAGGCACATCAAAGTACATTACTAATCTAAAATAAACAAAACATGCCAGCTAAACCTAATACACTCAGCAATATTATTATAAATATATTTCTCACCTTAGGCCTTGTTCCAGATAAAATTGCTTCTCATCCCTTAAATAGAATTTCCCCAGAGTGGGAATTTTTTTGTTTCATCCTCCCCATCTCAATGGAAAAATAACATATTCAAGATGGATTCCTGCACCAGATGCAATGGTCAGATATCTTTGTAGGACTAACCACTGTTTGGGCTTACAGGAAAGCAAAACCGTTTACAGATCATTGTCTTAAGTACCACTAATGGCTCTCAGTAGAAATTCTAGGTTAATAATCAGGTTTATACTTCATATTTCTAATTTCACATGAAAGAATAATACATGCACACAAATAGACTATACACATTCAGGGGATCACAGGCTCTTGAATAATAGGTTGCTTGATCCGTTTTGCATAAAGCATATTCAAGTTATGCATATTCATATTCAAAAACATATTTCCATAATAATATGAGGGTGATGTGTCATAGGGAAAGAGGAGGGGGATTTGATAGCAGCCTTTAACTTCCTGAAGGGAGGTTCCAAAGAGGCTGGAGAAAGGCTTTTCACAGTAATGACGGATCGAAGAACAAGGAGCAATGGTCTCAAGTTACAGTGGGAGAGGTTTAGGTTGGATATTAGGAAAAACTATTTCCCTAGGAGGGTGGTGAAGCACTGGAATGGGTTACCTAGGGAAGTTGTGGAATCTCCATCCCTAAAGGTTTTTAAGTCTCGACTTGACAAAGCCCTGGCTAGGTTGATTTAGTTGGGATTGGTCCTGCCTTGGGTAGGGGGCTGGACTTGATGGCCTTCTGAGGTCTCCTCTAGCTCTATGATTCTATGAGGTGTAGGGGATTGAGGATTGTATTCATCTTCACAATACACACATCATTTCCATCTGTTTTCCAGGCTAAAAAAATCAAAAGATTTTAAAGCAAGAGCCTGTATATTATTGCTATTACTGGGGTATGATCTTAATTCTATCATGTCTGGATTGCTTTCTCTAATGGGCACCGGCTACTGCATAATTTGTTTTTGGCAATTTAATAGTTGATTTTATTGAAGTTGGACCGGACACAAGCTGCTAGAGTAAAACTTGAGGAAGAGGTTTTTTTAACACATTATTTCAGCAAGCTTCCACCACTTGTGTCTATCTCACAAGTGGCTTTTTATTTTGTATTTTTCAAATTTAAGCAAAATACCATTGGCTGTCACTAAATGAGAAGAGTGGATTTTTTTCTCTTTTTAAAAAATACTGCAACTTTTTTTCAGAGCATATTGGCATGTTTGAAAAATTCAAAGGGGAAAAAGGTAGATCTTTAACTGAAAGATTATCAACCATAGGAACAGATTATCAAGAGAAATAAATAATTTGTCATTACTTTAACTTCTTAAATCAAAAGCTCTGAATCTCTCTCTAAAAATGGATGCTCAACTAAACCACTTATTCCAACCATGAAAAGCTCTGCTGCCAAATTGAAAGTGAATGAAGATCTAGGAACCATGATGTACAGGAAGTAAGAGTAGGTGATCATAGTTATTCATTCTGGCCTTAAAATCCATGCAAATAAACATGGCACTTGTGAATGTAGTCTTTGAGGTGTAGCATGGGCTTTGCTACAGGGCACTTGGAATTTAAAAGGAGATAACAATGTTTGAAATCCACTTGGTCATAAAGAATAGAACATTTAAAATATATTATGTAAAAACCTGAGTATGCAAATAATTGAAAATAATTATAGAAGAACATCTAGATCCCTGGTACTGCTCTATACTAGTTAGGACAGCTTTCTGAATATCCAAGATCTAGTAAAAAGAGACACTTTTCCTTTTCTCTTGCTGCTATCCCACTAGTCAAGTGCTACAGGATGAGCCTAGGGCTGGGAAGCAGGAAGCAAAGCAAATTATTTCAGCATCTTCCCCTGATTATTGGCAATAATAACTTGATACTTGTGGAACCTTATTTTAGACTCACACCAGTGCCCTAAGTGTTAAGCAAATATTGTTACCCATTTATAGCTAGGGTAGCTGTGAAACAAAGCCATTAAGTGATCTGCCCAAGATGAGCTAGGAAGTTTGTATGGCAAGGCTGCAAAATGAACCCAAACTACTGAAATATCACATCAAAGTTCTCTTCACTAGATCAGTGTACATCTCATCTCTGATTTCCAATTAGCATAGATACATGTAAGATGGGACTATGTATGATTATCCACTTCTCTAATAGTAACTTCAATGTTCTTGTCCAATTAGAAACCAATTTTCTATATGAACTGTACATAAATTCTCACTCTCATCAAAGATAGTACATTCAATGGGCACTGAAGTTGCTGTCATCTTCACCCATCTAATGCATAGAGCAAAGTTGCCTTTTTCAACTCTTGCTTATTGAGAGGTGTTTGACCTTCTATCCATATGAACAACTCCCTACTGGCTACGTGGGACTGCCATTTTGGGTCAAACCCTTTCGATGTCAACTGGCATCAACGAATTTCCCATCTTTGGAAAACACATGAAAGATTGAACCTTGATTGCTTCTTCTTCTGCGCAAAAGAATCAAGAGTCAGTGTGGTGGCTTCCCTTTGCCTTACTCTGTTCTGGATAACTGTGACTGTGAGAGAAATGCGGAGACTTCCTATTCCTGATGTTTTTACATGAATTGTGATGGAATCTCTGTCTCTCTCTCTTTGTCTTTCCCTCTTACGGGGCTTCATCCTGAAAAGTGCTGATTGCTCTCAACTCCAATTATGTTCAACAGAAGCAGAGAACACAAATGCATTGTTTATGAGTGGCATTCAGTTATAAAAATGAAAGTGCTTGCTGTAAATTTGAATGAATATGACCGGGGCTACTCAGCTCTGGGATGATTTAGCCCTAAATGGAGTGGAGAGGATGCTAAGTTGCTCCCTTTCTGTAAGCTTTCAAACTTCTTTCTCCAATCCCCAGAACTGGATGTTGAAAAGGAGTGGTGGCATATAACTGAACTGATATGCTAGCTTACCTATCCAGCCAGATTCCTCCAGTCTCATGTATGAAAATTCACATCATTGTATGACCTATATTTCACCAGAACTGTAAAAGCAACAGTTGAAGAGACAACAAAGTTGAAACTCAGTCACTGCCAGGTGGAATCTTAACACGTGCTCATATTTACATGAACAAAAATGCAATAACCTGCTTCTCTACAAAGCAGGCTTCCTCCCTTGGAAACCTAACAGGTCAGGCATTGGCGAGATGCCAGTTTGTTATCAACACACAGTTATTAGTTTAAGATGCTGCAGCAATGGAACACAAAAATTCTGATACTCTTTGTTGCTGAATCCTTGTGCCTCTTGTCAGACCAGAAAACAAAGTGAATGATAGAAAATGATCTGGAATTTTAACAATGCATCAAGCCATGAAAAAGCAGTCATTCTTCAGCTCTAGTTTAGACAGACAGAGGAAGTATTACTGTTCTAATTAGACAGACTGTGCTTCAGAGCCCCTGAGATTGTGAGATGCTGCATAGAACAGTTTCCATTCTCACTGATACATCTCTAATAACATTTAGAAATTCGTGCTGATGTAGCTTATTGGACTAGAGGAAGGGGAGGAATACAGCTTCAGTCTGGCTTCCCTATACAATTGTACTGATATTCTGACTATGGTCACCATGAACAGTTTATTTATTACAAAGTTTTCTGGGGAAAAAAAGTTTGCTCAAATACTAGCCACACAAAATAAATTTGGATACGTCACCTTGAAAAAAAAAGTCACCTTTTATAAATGCTTTTAGGCAGTCAAGGATAGCTTTGCCAAATGATTTGGCATTAGCGGAGTAGCAATTTAAAGAGAGTTCTGGTATTTACAATATTATTATGGCCTGGTGACAATTTGGGGAATCTGTCCATACATGTATGAATGTACATGTGAAATTATGAACTCAACTCTCTCTATGTTAACACACTGCAAACTCCATTGTGAATATGCAACTAAAAGCCTTCTCTCTTGGCTCTTTACTTCCATGTTGGACTGAAATGGCAAGAGGGGGGTGAGTCATTAAATCAGGATGGTCCTCTATTCAAATACCAACATCTTAGACAATAGATTGACTCCCATCCAGAAAAATTTGTTTGCCAGGAGAGAAGTCACCTGGCAACAAAGTCATCTGGAGTTGTGACCTTGATTCAACCCCAGAAAGCTATTCCAGAATAGGAATGCAAAATCCTGTGTAATTGGTTAACTGCTTAAACGTGAAGTTTAACCAGTTAACCAAGTAAGGGGGGGGGCACTCCTGGGCTGGATGTGCCAGGCACAATGCAGACAGGGGCTGCTCTGGATGCAGGAGGGGGGCGGCTCCAGCCCCCACCATTTAACCGGAACCATAAACCTCGCCCATTAAGATTAACCAGTTAACCTTTCACATCCCTATTCCAGAAGTCATCTGATGGAAGTAGCAGTTATGAAAAGGCAGGAGCTGATCTATTCAGTGTGTTCAACCACTTTCACCAGCCTGCCTTAACTCAGACTGGTTCCTCAAAGACTCCCCACAGGAAGGGCAAGTTAGAAATTCTTGGGGGATTCAGCAACTAGATCCTCTCACAGTGTCCAAACGGGGACAACTCAACTAGATCTGTGACAAGTTTCATAAGCTTTGATGTAGTTTTTTAATTCCTTTCTTTTTTCAGGGCACACTTTGGGAAAATGGTATTTTCCAAAAAGGAGAAGATATCTAATTTGCCCAAAAAAACTATAGTTCATGTGCAACCTTCTGGTGATTGTGTTACAAGGATTTGGAGAAAATTAGGGCAATCCCTACCAATGATTCACATCCAATAAAGGATCAACTAATAGCCACTTCATCTTCCTAGAGCAGAGGTGATGTGTGGGGGTGGCATGCAGGGTCAGGTCCCCTGACTGCCCAGATTTGCTCAGTAACATTGCCAAAGATGACTACCCTCACTTTGTCTTCCCACTATTAGCAGGCACAGATCATATCTGTCTGAGGCTACGTCTAGATTGCAAGCTTCTTTCGGAACAAGCTTTTCCGGAAGAGGTCTTCTGGAAAACCTTTTTTTGAAAGAGAGCGTCTACACAGCAAAAACACAACGAAAAAGTTATCTGCTTTTTCGAAAGATAGCATCCACATTGATTGGACACTATCTCACATTTCAGTTGTGATTACTGTGGACGGAGTGGCCACCAGGGCACCTGTGCTTTTTCCTGGAGGCCTCTTATTTCGAAAAAACACTCTCTTCCGTGTCCACACATGCCTTTTTCCGAAAAAGCTTTTTCGGAAAAAGGCTTCTTCCTCATAGAAAGAGGCTTACTGCTGTCAGAAAAACCCCTCCGTTCTTTCGACCTTCTCTCGAAAGAATGCAATAGCAGTGTGGACGTAAGTGTAGTTTTTCCAGAAAAATGGCCATTTTTTCTGGAAAACCTCTGCAGTGTAGACATACACATAACTGAGGTTTGAATGAGGTGGGGGCAAAACTACAAAAATGAAATCGTAGTATCCTTCAACAACAAAGTGATTTTCAAGCAACTGCTCAGGAATACTGTTGGGCTAGTCATTAGGTGGGAACACATGATATGCTAGTCAATTTTTAAGAAGGTTGAAAAGACAAATTACATACTCATCTACAGTGAATATAAGGAATTTCTAAGAAACATTAGAAAATACACTTTATGGGATGGAATAAAAGTTTGTTGGACTGAACTGCAGTTTCTTAAAATCCACATGAGGAGAGTGAAGTTCTATCTTCCAATAGATGAGTTACATAGGAATTATCATCCACTTTATAAGGGAAAGAAAATAAGCAACATGAGTATCTGTCTTTTGATAATAAAATTGTTGCACAAAATGGCTAACAACAGTAATGTAAAATATAGAATGAATTTTTCTGAAGCTGTACCAAATGGGAAAGAAGATAAATGTTCACAATATCCAACTTAATCACAACTTCCTTAGTGTTAAATAACTTTGGAATTATAGTTTCTGGTATTCACCAGTAATGGCAAACAAAAGAAAAATCTGTTTTTACCTCATTCCTTTTCTAGCAATATCTCTTGCTTATCTTTGCAGCCATGATATATCAAATCTAAAGTACTGTTATAAAAGTAACTGGAATAGGATCACCAAATAGATAATGGACTACACAAATATACAGATGATTAAATTTAAAATAAAAGTCACATTCTCATGAAGACATAAAAAAGTCCAGGGGCACAACATGGCAGGGGAGATATAGTGAGAAGTCACCAGGACCAGATCTAAACAGTGTAAGTCACCAAAAGCAGATGGCATTCACAGACAGTTTCAGAATTACTAACTGTGGTTTGTAACTTATCCTTTTAATCAGCTCCTGCGCCAAATGACTGGAAGACATCTAATATTACAGCAATGTTTGAAAAGGGCTCTAGAGGAGATCCTGGCAAGTCTAAATTCAGTACTGGGCAATTTAATTGAAAGTGCAGTAAAAAACAGAATTGTCAGATACATAGATGAGCATAATTTGTTGGAGAAGAATCAATATGTTTTTTGTAAGGGGGAATCATAAGAACAGCCATACTGGGTCAGACCAATGGTACATACAGCCCAGTATCCTGTCTGCCGACAGTGGCTAATACCAGATGCCCCAGAGGGAGGGGACACAACAGGCAATCCTCACATGATCCCTCCCCTGTCACCCACCTCCGGAGAAACAGAAGCTAGGGACACCACTGCTACCCATCCTGGCTAACAGCCATTGATGGACTTAACCTCCATGAATCTATCTAGCTCTTTTTTGAATCCGGTTAAAATCCCAGACTTCACCACATCCTCTGGCAAGGAGTTCCACATATTGACTGTGCTCTGAGTGAAGAAAAACTTCCTTCTGTTTGTTTTAAACCTACTGCCTATTAATTTCATTTGGTGACCCCTAGTACTTGTATTGTGGGTATATGTAAATAACTTTTACTTATTCACTTTTTCCACACCAGTCATGATTATATAGCCCTCTATCATATCCCCCCTTAGTCTCCTCTTTTCTAAGATGAAAAATCCAAGTCTTTTTAATCTTCCTTCATATGAGACCCGTTCCAAACCCCTCATCATTTTTGTTGCCCTTTTCTGAACCTTTTCCAATGCTAATATATCTTTTTTAAGATGAGGCAACCACATCTCTACACAGTATTCAAGATGTGGGCATACCATGGTTTTATATAGAGGCGTTAAAATATTTTCTGTCTTATTCTGTATCCCTTTTTTAATGATTTCTAACATTCTATTTGCTTTTTTGACTTCCTCTGCACACTGAGTGGATGTTTTCAGAGAACTATCCACAATGACTCCAAAACCTCTCTCTTGAGTAGTTCTAGCTAAATTAATCCCCATTATATTGTATGTATAGTTGGGATTATTTTTTCCAATGTGCATTACTTTACATTTATCAACAGTAAATTTCATTTGCCATTTTGTTGCCCAATCACTTAGTTTGGTGAGATCATTTTGAAGCTCTTCACAGTCTGCTTTGGTCTTAGCTATCTTGAGTGGGAAGGAATTTTCCTCCAGGGTAGATTGGCAGAGGCCCTGGAGGTTTTTCGCCTTCCTTTGCAGCATGGGGCACAGGTCACTTGCGGGAGGATTCTCTGCATCTTGAGGTCTTTAAACCATCGTTTGAGGACTTCAGTATCTGAGATATAGGTGAGTAGTGGGTGGGTGAGATTCTGTGGCCTGCATTGTGCAGGGGGTCAGACTAGACGATCATAATGGTCCCTTCTGACCTTAAAGTCCAGGAGTCTATGAGTCTATGAGCAGTTTGGTATCATCTGCAAATTTTGCCACCTCATTGTTTACCCCTTTCTCTAGATCATTTATAAATAATTTGAGTAGGATTGATCCCAGGACAGACCCTTGGGAGATCCCACTAGTTACCTCTCTCCATTTATTCCTACCCTTTGTTTTTTGTTTTTTAACCAGCTATCAATCCATGAAAGGACCTTCCCTCTTATCCCATGATAACTTATTTTGCTTAAGAGCCTTTGGTGAGGGACCTTGTCAAAGGCTTTCTTGAAATCTAAGTACACTATATCCACTGGATCCCCTTTGTCCACGTTTGTTGACCCCCCTCAAAGAACTCTAGCAGATTAGCAAGGCATGATTTCCTTTACAGAAACCATGTTGAGTTTTCCCCAACAAATTATTTTCATCTTTGTGTCTGACAATTTTATTCTTTACTATGGTTTCCAGGAGTGGCCCGAGGCCGGCTGTGGCAGCTGGCGCCCCAGGCGGAAGGCGCGATCGGCGCCCCCGCCTGCACGGCCATCAATGGCCGTGATGTAATCATCGGGCGCCCGGGCGCCCTGTGATGCCATCATTGGGCACCCCGGGCCGGCAGCGCCCCAGGTGACCGCTGAGTCTGCCTAGGCTCACCGGCCGCCCCTGATGATTTCAACTAATTTTCCTGGTACTGACGTTAGACTTACCAGTCTGTAATTGCCAGGATCACCTCTAGAGCCCTTTTTAAATATTGGTGTCACGTTAGCTATCTTTCAGTCATTAGGTACAGAAGCTGATTTAAAGGATAGGTTACAAACCACAGATAATAGTTCCGCAATTTCCCATTTGGGTTCTTTTAGAACTCTTGGGTGACTGCCATCTGGTCCTGGTGACTTATTACTGTTTAGTTTATCAATTTGTTCCACAATCTCCTCTAATGACACCCCAGTTTGGGACAACTCCTCAGATTTGTCACCTAAAAAGAATGGCTCAGGTTTGGGAATTTCCTGATATCCTCAGCCGTGAAGACAGAAGCAAAGAATTCAGTTAGCTTCTCCACAACGACTTTATCATCTTTGAGTGCTCCTTTAGCATCTCGATCATCCAAGGGCCCCACTGGTTGTTTAGCTGGCTTCCTGCTTCTGATGTACTTAAAAAACATTTTGCTATTACTTTTTAAATTTTTGGCTAGCTACCCTTAAACTCCTTTTTGGCTTCATCAAGCTTTCATGCCTCATCAATCTACTAGAATTCTTTGAGGGGGTCAACAAGCATGTAGACAAGGGGGATCTAGTAGATATAGTGTACTTAAATTTCTAGAAAGCCTTTGACAAATGTCAATACTGGGACCGATTCTATTTAACATACCCATAAATTATTTAGAGAAAGGGGTAAACAGAGAGAGAGCAAAATTTGCAGATGACACAAAACTGCTCAAGATAGCTGTCCTAGACAGACTGCGAAGAGCTTCAAAATAATCTCACAGAACTCGGTGACTGGGCAGCAAAATGGCAGCAGAAATTCAACGTCAATAAATGCAAAGTAATGCATATTGAAAAACACAGTTCCAACTATACGTGTAAAATGATGGAAACTAAATTAACTGGATCTTGGAGTCATTGTGTATATGTTTTTGAAAACATCCATTCAATGTGCAGCAGCCGTCAAAAAAGCAAACAAAATGTTGGGAATCCTTAAGATAGGGATACATAATAAAAAATAAAATACTATATTGCTTTATATAAATCCATGGAACACCTGCATTTTGAATACCGGTGCAGATATGGTCACCTCATCTAAAAAAAAGATATACTGGAATTGGAAAAGGTTCAGAAAAAGGCAACAAAAATGATTAGGGGTATGGAATGGCTACCATACAAGGAGAGATTTGTAAGAGTGGGACTTTTTAGCTTGAAAAAGAGATGATTAAGGGATATGATAGTGGTCTATAAAATCATGACTGGAGAAAGTAAATAAGGAGAAGTTACCTACTGCTTCCCATAACACTAGAACATGGGGTCACCAAATGAAATTAATAGGCATCAGGTTTAAAACAAACAAAAGGAAGTATTTCTTCACACAGTGCACAGTCAACCAGTGGAACTCTTTGCTAGAAGATGCTATCAAGGCTAAAATTATAACAAGGATCAAAAAAAAAAAAAAAAAAAGAACTAGATACATTCATGGAGAATAGGTCCATCAATTACTATTAGCCGGGTTCGTGTCCCTAGTCTCTGTTTGTCAGCATTGGGAATGAGCGACAGGGCATGGATTACTTGATGATTACCTTTTCTGTTCATTCTCTCTGGGGCACCTGGGATAGGCCACTGTCAGAAGACAGGATACTGGGCTAGATGAACCCCTGGTCTGACCTAGTATGGCCGTTCTTATGTTCATGCCCTGTCACAATCTGTTAAACTTCATTGAAACTATTCTATTAATGCACATCTGCATATAACTCAAATATTTACAGATATTCAAAAAAGCTTACAATGACAGGCATCTGGTTATGAATTAAAGCTTAATAGTATAAATCACCTGAGTAACTATGCCTAGAGCGACAAAATATACAAACACCTTTGGCTTTAGCCCCATTCCCCACCCAAGTAGGTAATTTAGAATTCCAGCTGATAGCTCCTGAGTTAATCAAGTACAACAAATCAGTCCACTGATAATTGATTAGTACAACAGTACAGAGCATTTTTAAGTAGGCTCACTATCCCATGATTCTCACTGTTGTGTTTTCAATTATTTAGTGCAATAGTTGCATTACATTTCCATTTTAAAATACATTATCATGCTTCCAGTCTAATTATGCTGCAAATTAGTTAGCTTATCAAAGTCCAAATTACACATTGTGTACTTTCCTGCTTAATATGAGACAGGACACAGATTACTTGAACTTTATCACGAGGGTGGTAAATAGTGCAGGTTTCCCATTAATCAATAGTGAATATTAAATACCACATTGCATGTCAATATCTTCCAGTCCTATACCCTATATATCATGCAAATAGCATCGCATGCAATTGTCATAGCATTACAGTGTGATGCTGTTACAGACAGGAATGTCTTAATTTAAAGCATTCACAAAGAATTGGGTTCATTTTCTGGTTCTGCTACAGTCTCCTTGAATGACTTTGAGCAAATCACAATCTCAGGGGCACTGAAGTACAGTCTGTCTAATTAGAACAGTAATACTTCCTCTTTCTATCTCATCTAAGTAGTAAGAGACAGCACCTGCCTCCAAATCTACTATACATTTGAGAGAGTTTGTGCATATGTCTGTCTGTGTCTGTCCATCTGTGAGTCTGTTTGTTCAAGAACTCCTCCTAAACTGTAAGAGCTAGGACTACCAAATTTGGTATGCAGCTTCCTCTTATCATAACTTAAAGCAAGGTTAGGGTTTGGTTGTGCCAAGACAATGGGAAATGTCTGGAATGGGATTGTTTCTCATCAAACAGAAAGAAAGGGCAGAGATAACAGGGACAGTTATACTCCCAAATGACCATAAGGGGCAGCAAACTCAGGAGACAAATATATTCCTGAATGACCAAGCGGGAGGGGGGTAGGGGGGCAACAAGCACCCTGGCCCTGGGAATGCCCTATCCCCTAGGCCACTCCACAACCCACCTGCCAGCAGCCACTGGCCAAGCAGCACGACCTCCACCATCCAGGCCTGGCCCCACAGAGCAGCTGACAGGTAGGCTATAAAGCCTGTGCTGCCCCAAAGCAAAACTGGCAGCTAGGCAGCATGGCCCCCACTGCCCTGAACGGGCCCTGGGGAGCAGCCAGCAGCTGAGCAGCATTGCCCCCTCCACCTTTAGTTGGCCCTGGGGAGCAGCTGGAAGCTGGAAAGCATGGCCTCTACTGCCATAGGCCAACCCTGGGGAGAAGCCAGTGGCCACACACACCCCTTTCCCTGACCCCACCCCCCACTTTCAATCCCCTGCTCTGAGCCACCCATCCCTGCTCTGACTCCTGCGCTCCTCAAATCCCCAGTCCTCTTCCCTGAAGGACCCAAGTAGCACCAGGTAAATCTTCTAGTACCTTATAATGTATGTACAGTGCTTAACAAAATGGGACCTTGATTTCAACAGCAAACTACTGAAGGAAGAAAAAAGAACAATATCTTCAGAATTACTTTCATTTTTTAAAAGATGGCATATCAATGGAATATTAGCACAGACATGGAAATGCTAATTACTAAGAACAAGATTAACACGAGTGGGTATGTTCCCTAATAAAGGTCTTGCTCTACAAACATAAACACCTGACAGTTAAATGCAGGGAAATTATTCCCCAAGAAATGTTGTCAGCAACAGCTAGAATAACAGAATATGCAAAGATATTTCCCCAGCATTCTCAATAGTGAATTATGGCCTTTTGTCTGACCCACAGAGTGGACAATAAATATATATTGAAAACATGGAGAAAAACCCCAAACCCTAGTTAACTCTTCACAGTTAAAACTACTACACATACAATCACACTTAACAGTTCTGCATTATAGAACATAAACATGAGGCAGTTTCACTAGAACAATGCACAGAGTGTTTCTAAAACAAAAATTGAAGATTTGGATGATATACAGTATTCTTCAGTGGGTAGCCGAGTTAGCCTGTACAGGATAAACTTAAAAAAACAACAAATAGTCTGATAGCACTTTAAAGGCTAACAAAACATGTAGATGGTATCATGTTTTTTTAGTCTTTAAAGTGCTACCAGACTATTTGTTGTTTTTTTAAGTTTATACAGTATTCTATCCTTCAGCTTCCAACAAAACTGAATGCCAACTTTCAATCAGTCAATTAAGTAAAATTAGACCTGAGTATATGGCTCAAGTCTAAGTATTATCAGGTTTCAGAGAAGGCCTTTTTTACTTAGATTTTTAAAAGCTCTTATTGACGCTATTCCCTATAGCTGGTCAGAAAATATAATTTTTATTCCATGGAAAATTCTGACATTTTGAAATTTGTTTCAGATCAGATTGAAATGCTAAAATTTCTTGCAGAGTGAAAACTCTGAAAAATGTAGATCCCAAACTAATAATGTTAAATGTTAAAGATGTTGACAAATCATTTTGATGATGGTAAAACATCCTAGAATATAAAAAGTTAAATATAATTTTTATCTAAAAAAATATATTATTTAACGTAAAAGTCTATCACTTTCAGTCAAGTTAGTCAAAAGGAAGTGTTTTACCTTATCTAAATATTTTGACAGTATCAAAGGCTATGTCTACAAAGCAGCATTATTTCAGAATAACTGATGTTATTTCGAAATAACAAAGAGCGTCTACACAGCAAGCCATTATTTTGAAATAATGGTGAGCTGAAGGACTTCTTACTCCAATTCTTCTAACCCTCATTTTATGAGTAAGGGAAGTCAAAAGAAGAGTGTTATTCCTTCAGTTTCCTGCTTTGTAGACAGTGCCAAAGGCTGAAATAAGCTATTTCAACTTCAGCTACACAATTGACGTAGCTGAAGTTGCGTAGCTTATTCCGACTTTAGCCCTGTTGTAGGTGTACCCAAAATGACACAAGAAATTTTTCTACAAAAATACAGTCAAAATTAACATGTTCCTATAAAAAGTTTCCATTTTGATTAAACTGCATTTTTCAATGGGAAACTACTTACCAAAAAAATTTCACTCAGTTATACTGCTTTCACTGAGGTCAACAATTCTCTTTCAGAAAAGCTTTCTGCTTATAGCATTAACAGATTTTCTCACTGGTATGTAGTAACATGGCTTTCTGTACAAAGTACAAGGAGTACACTTTATAATTCATGCCATGTTAAAGATCTTAGCCAGATTTGTACCCTCCCAGTATGAGAGGTAAATGGAGTGGAGAATAGCACAGTGCAGATAAGTGAAGACTTATTTCAAGTGCAGGTTAAAAAAAATTAGTTTCAGGTAAATCCAACATGAAAGTGTTTCAAAATTTTCAGCAAGTTCTAATGTTGGGGAAAGTTTTGGCTTAGTTCTGAAGATTTTAACACACTTTAACTCCAGCCATCTGAAGAAGTGGGCTATGCCCACGAAACCTCATGATACCATCTATATGTTTTGTTAGTCTATAAAGTGCTACCAGACTATTTGTTGTTTTTTAAGTTTATAAAGGTATTAGTTTGTTTGGGATTTTTTTGATTGATCTCAGGTTCATACAATGGACACACTCAGCTTTTGCCTGGTTACAACTACAGGGCTTGATCCAAGCTTAATCAATGGCACATATAAATAGGCTTTGCATCAGGCCCTCGATGCTCCTTTCCCTGGATTCTAAAACAGTAAGTTCTTTGAAGACAATACCATGTGCTCCTACTTGTTCATAAAGTGACTTACACAAGAGAACTCTGGTTCCTGACAGAAGCATTTGGGCGCTACCACAGTATATACAAAATGAAGAAACACTGGGAGTACTAGAGGCACTTTCCACCAGTACAGTATGAATTCAGTTTTCATATATCTTCTAGGCTCAAAATAAAACCACCGTACTTAGTTTTTAGAGGAACAAGACAATCAACATTAAAGGAACCTTTGCAGTCCAAAACATGTCACAGGGGAAAGATTTTCCCAACCAAGAAAAATGCTGAAAATAGGTTATCTTAATAAATCAAATAGAACAGACGTATGTAATACTTGGATATCATTTGAACTAAATGACTCTTTTGCAAGATTAATATGTTAAGTTTAATACATATGTGGTAAAATGACATATTTAAAGGAATTAAAGCATGAATGAAAATAAATGAACTTCATAATGTACCATGATTGGAAATATTTAAAAACACAATTCTTAAAAACACAATTGAAAATACGAATGGAAGGAGTAGAAATAATGTCCTGTTAGTTTCTTTATGGTCTGGTGCATTACTTCATCATTCACAGAAGAGCAGTCTCCATCAAACACCTCTAACCCTACCATTGCTCATTCTGTCAGAATCTAACATATTGATAGCATAGCCTTGTGGATCAGCAGAAAGCAGTAGACATGGTATACATAGGCTTTAGTAAAGCATTTGATATGATATCTCATAACCTTCTCCTAGATAACCTAGATGAGGCTACTGTATGGTAGGTGCATGAGTGGTTGGATAACCATTCTCAGAGAGGAGTTATCAATGGCTCACAGTCATGCTCAAAGGGCATGACAAGTGGAGTTCTGCAGGGATCAGTTTGGGGACCGTTCTGTTCACTATCTTCAGCAATAATTTAGATAATGGCATAAAAAATATGTTTATAAAGTTTGGACATGATATCAAGCTGGTTGGGGTTGCAAGTGCTTTAGAGGACAGCATTATAATTCAAAATGAACTGGACAAACTGAAGTAAATAGGATGAATGCAAAGTAGGACAAATGCAAATACTCTACTTAGGAAGGAGCCATCAGTTTCACATATACAAAATGGGAAGCTACTGCTTAGGAAGGAATACTGCAGAAAGGGATGTAGAGGTGATAGCGGACCACAAGCTAAATATGAGTCAACAGTGTAACAGTGTTGCAAAAAAGCAATATAATTCTGGGATGCATTAATAGGAGTCTATTAATCAAGACATGAGAAAGGAAAGTTACTTACCTTGTGCAGTAATGATGGTTCTTCGAAATGTATGTCCCAGTGGGTGCTCTACCGTTGGTGTCAGGCTCATCCCGGCGCCGCAGATTGAAGACTTTTTCAGCAGTGTCCAGTCAGGCCTCATATGCATGAAAGCAGCACACGCTGATTGCACCCCTGGAGTTCGCACATGCGGCCCGGCTCACCTCAGTTTTTCTATGAACGCCCTGTTGCCTGAGTTGTTAAGCTGAAGAAGAGGGGAGGAGGATGGGTAGTAGAGCACCCATGGGGACACACATCTTGAAGAACCATCGTTACTGCACAAAGTGAGTAAATTTCCTTTCTTCTTCGAGTGAGGTCCCCGTGGGTGCTCCATTGTTGGTGACTACCAAGCAGTATCCCACAGAATGTAGATAGGCTTCAGCTAGGTTGTATGTGCCGCTGATAAAACTATGTTGGCTACTGCAGAGTTCCTGTCTGTTGTAGTCGAAATTCCCTACAGTTTCATGAAAGTGTTATTGGAGGACCAGATAATGGCTCAACATATGTCTGTGAGCGGAACTCCTTTCAAGAAGGCTGTTGATGCTGCCATGGTGTGTGTGGAGTGTGCCTTACGAAGCACAGAGAGTGGAGTATCCTGAAGGGAATAACATTGGAGGATACAGGTTGTAACTATTTTAGAAATCCTCTGGGACAAGAATGGCATTCCTTTGGAGTGCTCTGCCAGTGAAACTAACAAAGTGTTTGACTTGTGGAAGGACTGTGTACGCTCTATATAAAATGATAATGCTCTGCGAACGTCTAGTGTGTGCAAAATAGCCTCCTCTCGAGAAGTGTGAGACTTTGGTTGGAAGTATTATGGGTTCATTGATATGGAAGTCTGAACAAACTTTGGGGAGAAAGAAGGGGTGGGGACATAAAATTACTCTGTCTTTGTGGAAGATGGTGCAGGGGGGTGATGCTGTTAGAACAGCAAGTTCACTAGCCCATCTTGCCGATGTGATGGCCAGTAAGAAAACAGTCTTTAAGGTTAATAATTGGAGTGAGCACTTAGCCATGGGTTCAAACTAGGGTCTGGATAGTTCATGCAGTACTAGTTCCAGATTCCAAGTGGGGGGAAATAGGTCTGGGGGTGTAGATTATGCAACTCTTTTAGGAATCTGCATCTGGGTGGGCAAATATGGAGAAACCCTTTATAGGTGGTTGAAAGTCTGTGAGGGAGGCTAGGTGCACTCTAAGGATGTGTCTACACAGCAAAGTTATTTCGTAATAACTGACATTATTCCGAAATAACTATGCAAGTGTCTACACAGCAATTCCATTATTTTGAAATAATTTCAAAATAATGGACGGCTTATTCTGACTTCTGTAACCCTCATTCTAAGAAGAATAGTGCCTATTCTGAAATAGCTATCTTGAAAAAAGGCATGTATAGATGCTCTAGTTCCACTGTTTCGAAATAGCCCCTCACCAGAGCCATTCTAAGTTATTCCTCCTGGGAATCTAAATCGAGGTAGCACATCTACATTAGGGAAGCCTGCCTCAGACTAATTTTGAGGCTTTCCTGCAGTGTAGATGTGCTATTTTGAAATAAGCTATTTCGGAATAACTATTACGGAATAGCTTATTCCAAAATAACTGTGAGGTGTAAACGTAGCCTAAGAGAGGAAACTGATAGGCCTTGTTGTTGCAGGGACATGATGTAGTCGAGGATCATGTGAAGAGGCACAGATAAGGGTTGTATACCCTGTTTCGCATCACGTTGTGAATCTTTTCCACCTGCAGAGGTAAGTATTGCGAGTGGACTGAAGTCTACTATAGAGTAAAACATCCCTTACTTGTTGCAAACATCGTTGTTCTGCCTCCGAGAACCAGCGAGAAGCCACACCATTATATGCAATGTCTGAGGGTGCAGGTGGCGGAGGGTTCTGTTCTGATACAGGAGGTTTGGGTGGTTCAGAAGTGGGTAGGGAGGTCAAAGAGACATCTAATGGAGATAGGGAAACCAAACCTGCCTGGGCCAGGCAGGGGCTATGAGAATGACAAAGGCATTGTCCTATTCTATCTTGTTCAGTACTCTGGGGATTAGTGGAATGGGCAGAAATGCATACAGGAGATGAGTATCCCCCAAAGATCCCAACCCCATGCCTGCGAAGGAGTTTGGTATTGTGCTCTGTAGCAAAGAGGTCTATGAGTGGCCAGCCCCATCAGCGGAAAATGTCATGGAGGACCATGGTAAGTATTTTCCACTCGTGCTCTGTCATAAAGATGTGACTGAGCGAATCTGTGAGGATATTCTTGCTGCCAGGTAGGTATGAGGCCGAGATGGTAATATTGTAGTGGATGCACCAATTCCATAGGCATACAGCTTCCACACAAAGGAAGAGGGAATGTGCACCCCCCCCCCTTGATAGTTGATGTAATACATCATTGTGATGTTGTCTGTGAGGATGAGGATTGTGGAATCACGGACGTATTGTCAGAATTGTTTGCCGGCGTTGTGTACTGCTCGAAGCTCCAAAAGGTTGATGTGGAGCTTGGATTCACGGGCAGACCATCTGTTTTGTGCTACATGATGTTGAAAATGGGCTTCCCAGCCTAGGAGGGATGTGTCCATGGTGATATGGTTGGATGGCTCCTACTGATGAAATGGTATGCCTGCAAAGAGGTTTCATGAGTTGATCCACCATCGTAGTGATGAGAGGACAGTGGGGGAACAGACACACACATGTGCACTCAATGTTTGGATGGGGAGTAAACTCATACAAGCCAGTGTTGGAGGCATCTGAAATATAAGCGTGCATGTCTGACTACATATGTTGTGGCTGCCATGCGTCCCAAGAGCCGTAGACAGGTGAGTATAGGGATTGTGGGGCTCAGATGCATGGCTAGAATCAGGCTTTTTATTGTTTTGAAGCATTGATTTGTAGGTATGCACAGGCTGTAGTGCAGTCAAGACGTGTCCCTATGAACTCTAGGGATTGAGTTGGAAGAAGGGTAAATTTTTGCATGTTGATAATAAACCCCAGGGATTCTAGGAAATTCTTTGTGAAGAGGATCGTGTCCATTGTGGCCTTCTGAGATGATCCATGAATGAGGCAATTGTCGAGATATGGGAACATCATGATTCCTTTGAGATGAAGATAGGCCGCTGCAGCCGCCAGGGTCTTGGAAAAAACTCTGAAAGGCTGAATGGCAGAACTCTTTATTGGAAGTGTACTTGAGCAAGTGTGGATCAAAAAAAGCGTGTGTGCGCAGGGTGAATCATTATATGAAAATATGCATCTTGATGGTCGAAGTCTGCAAACCAGTCTCCCTTGTTCAATGCCGGGATTATTGTTGCCAGGGTGACCATCTTGAACTGTTGTTTGTAGAGATACTTGTTTAGGTGTCGAAGGTCGAGGAGGGGTCTGCATACTCCTGGTTTTTTTTCGGTGAGGAACTAGTTTGAGTAAAATCCCTTGCCCTGATATTGTTCAGGCACCCTCTCCATAGCTGCTATATGTAGGAGGTGCCCCACCTCTTTGCATAGCAATGTTTCATGAGAGGGTTCCCTGATGAGGGACAGAGAAGGTGGAAACTTGGTGGTATTGCTAGGAGGGGAATGGAGTATCTGCACCTGATGATTTCTAAGACCCAACAGTCCATGGTTATTGCTGCCCACTGGTTGTAGAAGGGGCATAGACGGTAGTGGAATACAACATACTGGCGAGTTGGAGAGGTCTTGTAGGCCCTCAACCAAGGCCTCAAACCTGCTGCTTAGAGGCTTGGTGATTGAAAGGGTGAATGCTGTTTGTTCGCCTTTGCTGATTTCTCATTTTTGCTTGATTATTGTCATAGGGCCTTTGCTGTTGCTGTCTATTAAAAGTGAAGTCCCTGTGCCTTTGATAGGGAGTGTATCGTTTCCTGCGGTATGGGGGCATGGACATCCCCAATGTACGCAAGGTGGTTCTCGAGTCTTTACTCGAGTGGAGGACTTTATCAGTCCTAGTTGCAAATAGTTTGTCCTTGTCGAATGGCAAGTTCTCAACTTTGAGTTGGAGCTCTTTGGAGACTCCAGCTACTTGTAACCATGATGTGCATCTCATGACGATAGATGTTGTGGTAGCTTTTGCAGCCATATCCACAGAGTGAAGTGCCATTTATAGTGCTGTTCTGGCTTTGGCATAGCCATCCTGTACTATGGATTTTTAAAAGGTCTTTTGTCCTTGGGAAGGTGCTGCATCAACTCTGTCAGTTTGGCATATTTGTCAAAATTGTGGTTTACTAACAGTGCTGTATAGTTAGCTATTTGCAGCTGCAGGGTCAAAGAAGAGTACATTTTCTTGCCAAATAGATCTAAGCGCTTATGATCTTTGTCTTGTGAAACGGATCTATATGCGGTGTTTTAGTTGTCTAGTTGCCGCATCCACCACTGAGGAATTTGGTTGTGGGTGGAGAAATAAAAAGTCCATGCCCTTGGATGGGATGCAATATTTCCTGTCTGCTTTCTTGTTAGTTGGCGGGGCTGAGGCTGGCATTTGCCACACCTCATTTGCTGCTTCTAGGATTGCCTTATTGAGAGGTAGAACTATTCTCGACTTCAAAGAGGGGTGAAGGTTCTTTAACAATTTGTGTTGTTTTTCCAGCATCTCTGATAGTACTACCTCCTGGCTACTGGCCACCCTCTTAACAGATCTTGGAATTGTCTGAGGTCATCAGTTGATAACTGGTCATCTGGCATGACAGCCTCACTGGGGACTGATACAAATTTGTCAGTTGGAGACGCATCTGGTTGTTCAGCATCTGTGTCATCTATAATCTGTCCCCTCCTCAGTTTCCATTTCTGTGATATGGGAGGAAGTGGTATGAGGGTTCGATGAAGGTACTGATCTTTGAGCTGGAGTTAATTGTATGGTAGGTCAGTGCCGTGAAAGTGCCTGGTGTTGATATGGAGACCAACGAGGTAGATAGTATGACAATAAGGGCAGTCTTGGTACCTTGCTGATTTTGACCTGGCCTTGGTGGGTGCCAAGGTCTTAGAAGAAGCCGGTGGTGCAGGCGGTGCTGGCGGTGCCGCAGTGCTGCTTAGATCTTCTGTGCCAGTTGTCTCTGGTGCTGGTGCAGTCGGTACTGCAATTTTCTCAGAACAGGGTTCTGACCCCATCACCGATGCTGCACATAGGCATGCAAAGCCAGAGGTGCCTGGTTTGTCTCCCTTGGCAACCCTTGATGGGAGGGAGATAGCAGAAGAGGCCCTTATATTAGTGGAGGGCTTATGTAGTGGCAAGATCTCGTGTTTCTGCTTTGCAACAAGGTCAGTATCATTGCTAGTTTGCAGTTCGAGTGTCTTATCAAATAGCATCATCCGCCGCCTGATGTCTCTATAAATATGGGCACTAGCTGTAAGGCTGTAGCAGTGGGCACATTCTGGAGCACATGAATTTCCCCCAGGTATCAAATGCATGATCTATGGCTGTCTGACGCACGCATTGCGTCTCGGCATGTTACATACAGGGTGGCATTTCATTAGTCTCACGTTGTTGTTCTCTGTGCCATACTCTTTTCTTTTCTCTTCCCTTTTTCTTTTTTTCTGGAAGACTGAGACGCTCCAGTTGTAAGCACTTTGCCCCTGAGGGGCTGCGGGTTAACCATTTACAACCACTCTGAGGAGGAAATTTTTTTTTAAGTACTATTGACTATAAATGCAGAAAGAGAACGATTTTTAACTGATTACTTTAATTCACAGAACAAGCTGCTGAGGAGGAGAGTGGTACAGCTCCATCTGCAACAGAGGGCAGTCAAGAAGGAACTGAGGAGAGCCAGGCCATGTGTGCGAACTCCAGGGGCTCCATCAGTGCGCACCACTTTCGCACATGCACGGCCCAACAGGACACTGCTGAAAAAGTCTCTGATCTGCGGCACCTGGACGAGCCTGATGCCAACAGTGGAGCACCTACAGAGACATCACTCAAAGAAGAAGTAATTCTTCCCCTCTACTCTACACTGATTAGGCCTCAGCTGGAGTATTGTGTCCAATTCTTGGCTCCACATTTCAAGAAAGATGTGGACAAATTGGAGAAGGTACAAAGAAGAGCAACAAAAATGATTAAAGGTCTAGAAAACATGACCTATGAGGGAGGACTGAAAGAACTGGGCTTATTTAGTTTGGAAAAGAGAAGACAGAGAGAACATAACAGCTTTCAGGTACCTGAAGGGTGTTACAAGGAGGAGGGATTAAAATTATTCTCCTTAACCTCTGATGATAGGACAAGAAGCAATGAACTTATATTGTAGCAAGGGAGGTTTATGTATCTGGATTTCTGGATTCCTTACTATAACATTTTATTACTTGTGATAATGCTCACTATGCGTGCCTAGGATGTTGTAGTAAATTAAAAACAAAATACTGCATGCTGACCATTGATCACTTCAAGACACCAGATATTTACAATACCATATGAAATCCATGAGGGACAACCTAGGACTGTATGGTTGTCACTAGAATCCATACTTTGCCCACTGAGAAATTAATGGCGACAGCAAGAATCGAAGTCAACTCCTCCTGCTCCAAAATTACATTCTCCCTTAGCATACAGCTGCTCAGCTGGGTGAGTAATGAAAACAATTATGTATCCAATATTTTGTATAAAATGTACCATGAAATTTCAGAAAGTTATTTTACAAAATAAATCACTAAGCTAGGTCTAATTAGCAAAATAGGGAGTAAAGTACATACCTAAACCATTACATTCTGATTCAGCAGAAGATATTTGTACACACTGCCACACATTGCGATATGCTTGATTAAATCATTCACTGAAGTATGCACACTTGCCAGATGATAATACATAATGATTCTTGGTTTAAAGTATTAGGAAACCTGATGTTGGTTTTCCTCACTTCTGTCAAAAATAGCAATATATTGACAGTCACCTAAGTCTACATGAGTTAAAAGGGACAGTTCAAACACAGCTTGCATCATCTAGGTAACACGCTGCTGTCCACACAAATAAAAGGTTATCTTAGGGAAGTCCCAACATTTATTTTCTGAACATAGAAATCATGCATTAAATTCTGAGTTGTCTCACAGAGGTCAATTGCCTGAACACATTACTGTCAAATGCCTATCACAGAAATGGAATGTAGAGATGGAAGAGAACTATTGGGTCATCTGCTGCTTTGTCTGAGCGAAAAGGCAGCAGGAAGCACAAATGGGAGGGTTGTGTCAAACTGGAGAAGACCCATATTTGATTCTACTGAGAGCTGACCTTGGGTGCACTTAATATCAGGGAAGCCCCAGAGTGTTGTTTTAATGGTACAGCATATTCCATCTTCATTATCTATTTTTCCAAGTGCACTCACAGAAACCTCATGGCAAACCCTCAGCAAATATACACCAAAGGAAAATAAATGGAATATTTGTCACTTCTATATTCTTATGTGCTTGGTTTATTTTATTTTCAACTGACTTATCTAACAAGGCAGCCACCATTTCCCTGGGGAGAGTATTTCAGTCAACAGACATCACTGCTAGGAAATGTTTCTTACTCCTGTGTTCAGCTAAAACTTTCATTTGATCAGTTCAGCCTTAGGCCTACCCACAAAACAATTCCTAACCATCTTTTGTTTTTAATTCCTCCAAATATTTGTAGATGGCCGTACTGCCCATTAGTCATTGCTTGTCCAAGTTGTACATATTTCGGGCTAGCCTATAAATGAATTCCCTACAAAGCGACATTTCTAGCATTGAGATACTCAGAAATCGATATAGTTTCCTAAGGTATGGTCTCAACAATGTCACGCAAAGAGGAACTATCACCCCTCTGTTTGGACTTACTTTGTTCTTTGTACTCCAGCTATGTCGCAGAAAACCCTCTCCTTCCTAGCCTCCCTATTAAATCCACATCTGTTTTAAAATCTGCAATTTGATAGCCAATGAATTCAAAGTGATTTCATGCCATAAAGTTTCATGTTTCAGAGTCTAAAACTCTTCTCTCTAAACCATTTGCACATCCTCAGTGGAGGTGGATGAGGCATTTCCAGCACAAATAACAGAAATATCCCAAACACAAGGCCTGGCAGTAATGGGAAATTTAAGTAACCAGTGATCTATTGGAAATGTAATATGGCAAAACACAAAATTTCCAATACGTTCCTGGAATGTATTGAGGATAATTGTTTGTTTCAGCAATTGGAGGGAGTAAGCAGTGGGACTCTGACCAACAGGGAAGAACAGGTTGTGAATCTGAAAAAAGTAACTTTGGAGAAAGTGATTAGGGCATGTAGATTTCATTATTCTGGGGGAAGGAAGGTGTTAGAGCACAGGAACAAGAACAATGGACTTCAAAACACAAGACTGTAACAACCTCAGAGAACTGGTAGGTAAGGTCTCATTGGAAGAAAATCTAAGGGATAAAGTGGTTCAGGAGAGCAACAAAAATGATCAAAGGTTTAGAAAACCGGAGCTTTAAGGAAGGATTTAAAATTATGCAATTTTTAATCTGGTTAAAAGACTGAGAGGAACCTGATAACAGTCTTCAAATATGTTAAAGGCTGTTCTGCACAGAAACTACAAGGCTACATCTACATTGGCGCGATCTTGCGCCTAAGTGGCCACTCTTGCGCAAAAACTTGCTTCCTGTCTATACTGGCCACAAGTTCTTGTGCAAGTACACTGACGTTATAATGTACGAAATCAGGTCTTCTTGCGCCAGAACTCTGACGCTTCCGCTCAGGAATAAGCCCTTTTGCGCAACTGGTCTTGCGCAAGAGGCCAGTGTAGACAGGCAACATGAATTTCTTGCGCAAGAATGCCCTATGGTTAAAATGGCCATCAGAGCTTTCTTGCGCAAGAGAGCGTCTACACTGGCAAGGATGCTCTTGCGCAAAAGCACATCTCTTGCGCAAAAGCACATGCCTGTGTAGACACCCTCTTGCGCAACTACTTTAACGCAAGAACTCTTGCGCTAAAGAGTTTTTCCGCGCAAGATCACACCAGTGTAGACGTAGCCCAAGGGTATCTAAACTCTGGAATAGGCTTCCAAGGAGACTGTGCAATTCCCATCATTGGAAGTTTTAAATAGTAAGTTGGAGAAATACCTATCGAGATTTACTTGGTCCTACATAAGCATACAGGCATTGTCAAGGCTGTCCCACGCTATGGCACTTCAAGTGCAGGAGGTGGGGGCCCATGAGAGATCTTAAAATATCTTGCCTTAATAGGCTTCTGCTTAAAAGCTCCCCAAAGTCACAGATTCCCTGACCTTGGGAGGTCTGGCTGCCACCACCAAGTGAGAAAAAAAAACATCTCTTTCTTCTTGACCTGAAGAAGAAATCACTTGGGAACTTGTTCCAGAGAGGTACCACAAGAGAGCTTGAAAAAACAAACTCTCTCTGATAGCTGCCCTCTCAATCTTAGGCATGCATACACAGACCTCCTATTACTTTCTACCACACAAGAATCAAATCATAGCCTTAAAAAGGATGATTTTATTAACAAAACAAAAAGATATACTTGGTAAAGCATACTTGGTTGCTCAGTGTTTTAAAGCAACTGAGAAAAGAACAAATTAAAACATGGAGAATTTCATCCCTGGGAGTCAGCTTAAAGTTACAGTCTATGGTGGGGCACATGGACTTAGCACAGAGAAGTTTAACCAAACAACAAAACAAAGAAAATAACCTGGTTACATCTAAGAACGGCCATACTGCGTCAGACCAATGGTCCATACAGCCTAGTATCCTGTCTGCCGACAGTGGCCAATACCAGATGCCCCAGAGGGAGTGAACACAACAGGTAATCTTCATGTGATCCCTCCCCTGTCACCCACCTCCAGAGAAACAGAGAGTAGGGACACCATTCCTACCCATCCTGGCTAATAGCCATTGATGGACCTAACCTCCATTAATCTATCTAGCTCTTATTTGAATCCGGTTAAAGTCCTAGCCTTCACCACATCCTCTGGCAAGGAGTTCCACAAGCTGACTGTGCGTTTAGTGAAGAAAAACTTTCTTTTATTTGTTTTAAACCTACTGCCTATTAATTTCATTTGGTAACCCCTAGTTCTTATATTGTGGGAATAAGTAAATAACTTTTCCTTTGTCACTTTTTCCACACCAGTCATGATTTTATAGACCTCTATCATATTCCCCCTTAGTCTCCTCTTTTCTAAGATAAAAAATCCAAGTCTTTTTAATCTCTCTTCATATGGGACCCGTTCCAAACCCCTCATCATTTTTGTTGCCCTTTTCTGAACCTTTTCCAATGCCATTATATCATTTTTGGGATGAGGCGATCACATCTGTACGTTGTATTCAAGATGTGGGTGTACCATGGTTTTATATAGACGCATTAAGATATTTTCTGTCTTATTCTCTATCCCTTTTTTAATGATTCCTAACATTCTATTTGCTTTTTTGAATACCTCTGCACACTGAGTAGATGTTTTCAGAGAACTATCCACAATGACTCCAAGATCTCTCTCTTGAGTAGTTCTAGCTAAATTTCCAATGTGCATTACTTTACATTTATCAACATTAAATTTCATTTGCCATTTTGTTGCCCAATCATCTAGTTTGGTGAGATCGTTTTGAAGCTCTTCACAGTCTGCTTTAGTCTTAACTATCTTGAGCAGTTTGGTATCATCTGCAAATTTTGCCACCTCACTGTTTACCCCTTTCTCTAGATCATTTATAAATAATTTGAATAGGATTGGTCCCAGGACAGACCTTTGGGAGACCCCACTAGTTACCTCTCTGCTATCTAAATAGACATTTTCTATCTACTCACATATCCGTGCTTCAAGAGCCAGTCCATTTCCATGCCCTGTATTCTTTGTAGGCATGGTAGTCCTGCCTGGTTCAATTCATTTTGTTCCCCCAGCTCCTGGCTTAAACTGACACACAGGAAAAAAGCAAGCAGGCTTCCTTTCAATTAAAATCTCAACACTTTCTCCCATTGGATCTTCTGGCTCCTTGCCAATACCTCCTACCTACCTGAGTTTAACCCTTTAATTGCCGAATGTTGGGGTGCCCAGAAAAGGACAGCAAGGATCAACTTAATGACATTTTGATGTCCCTTTTCATCCTATGTTTCTATAATTCTATGACCCTCCAATATTTGATATTCAATATTTGATATTTGATATTCAATATTTTCTTTATTAATTCTTGGCAGCAAAAGGACCTCAAAAATATAATCTATATCAACCTTACTTTCAGTTTTCTCCTAAGATATCTGAAGTTGCCTCTAATTCTTAGTGTAACTGACTCCATATGAACAGTAATGAGCCTACTTTCCCCATATTTTTTATTTTCCTTACAATATCTCTGCCCAGGCACCTAGAGGTAAAGTCCCATGGAAAAAACTACAACCTGCTCTGCTGTTCTCTGCCTAAGAAGGAGAGGGCCACAGCCGTGTTACTCATTTACAAGTAGAGCTGGTGGGAAATTTTATCTTTTCTGCGTTCCATCACAGTTTAAAAAAAAATGAAATCACACTATGGATGGTTGAAAAAGATAATTTTTGTGAAAATTTGTCATTTTTGGTGGTAAACACCTAAATTCAAGATTTAGGAACAAGCTCTACTTCTAAGTGACTAATTAACATCATGAACTCATACTCTCTTTCTCTGGGAGCTCCCTTTCAATCCTTGTTACTCAATCACTGTTTAGGCCACCATGCCCCTCAGCCTCTTCTCAGTTTGGATATCCACTAATACATCACATGGATGGAATATGAATTTCCTCAGATGAGTTTTCCCTTATTCCAGCAAAAGCGACAAGGAGTCCTGTGGCACCTTATAGACTAACAGATGTACTGGAGCATCTGACGAAGTGGGTCTTTGCCCATGAAAGCTTATGCTCCAATACATCTGTTAGTCTATAAGGTGCCACAGGACTCCTTGTTGCTTTTGCAGATCCAGACTAACACGGCTTCCCCTCTGATCCTTATTCCAGGTTAATTCATGCTTCACATATAGACATTCAAACCAGAGTCTCTACTTCTCATCTCAATTCAGCTTGTAGTCCCCTTCATGATCTTTTTCAGTTCCCCACATGTTCTCAGGTGATTTTGATGCCCCTCACCTTCCCCTCAGTGGAAATTAGCTTGCATTCCATGTTGCCTACTCTCCTTTAGAAATAGGAACATGGTCATAAAGGGCATGTCTACACAGCAGGGCTAAAGCCAAAATAAGCTATGCAACTTGAGCTACATCAATTGTGTAGCTTAAGTCAAAATAGCTTATTTTGGCTTTTGGCACTCTCTACACAGCAGGGGAAGTCTGAGAAATAGCACTCTTCCTCCGACTTCCCTTACTCTTCGTAAAAAGAGGATTACAGGAGTCAGAGTAAAAAGTCATTCAGCTTGACATTATTTTAACATTATGTCAAAATAACTGCTTGTAGTGTAGACGCGGACTATGTTATTTCGGAATGTCAGTTATTCTGAAATAACACTGGTGTGTAGACATACCCAGAAATCTCCTTCATCAACAGTGTCTATTTATAGAACCCAGCCTTTTATTTGCCAAAAGGAATGTGTCCTGTTAGTTTCCTTTTCCCACTCAAACTAATTAGGTCTTTTCAATGGCCATTCAATATTCCAATGGATGATGGGGCAGGGTTTTTTAAGTGGTCTCCTTCTCTGTTCACTCATTTATATTCACTATTAAGTCTTTATTTGCCTTCAAAAGAAAGCATCTGAAGATTTTTAAGAAGACTCAGCTCCTCAACATTCAATTAATTATCTGTTCTAAGTGCAAATTCTGCTTTTGCTTCCACAAAGCCCTTAATAAAAATAAAATCAATTTAATCTTTCTGCTTGCTAACTTTAATTATTGTTTTCAGCTGTCACTTGCATGATTCACTCAGCCTTTTATTAATTCCCACTCAAATTATATTCCTTATTAGGACTGTTTTGTTTTGTTTTTTGCAGGGTTGGCATATCACTATAGCCCATCTTTTCCAGGGTCAAAGTGACTATGGTCTATACCTGATATATCTTTAAAATTTCCCTCTGAAAGCTGAACACTGGAAATAATAACTAACAAAGTATTAAAAAATGAAGCACTTGTCTCCAGAGAAAACATTCTGAGAATCAAAGCAAGGAGGCTATATTGCTGAAATTATATCAAAGTTCAGACTTATAATTATTATAAGTATAATAAAAGGTTGTCTTCATGCCAGATAGCTCCCAATAACTATTATAAATCTGCCATTATTTTCACTTCATGTTTCATACAGGAGAAAGCAGAGAAACCTGTCATGGCCAGTTCTATCTCAGCTTGCTACGTTTGAGCTCAAACAGGTGTTTCTCTAATAGAAATGCTTCATCAATTCCCACTCCCCATACACTTCAGTAATGATGGCATCTTTTTCGCATTTAACTGAAGTCTAAATTCCCCTCACATTCCAGGAGGTCAAATTAAAGTCAGTCATTTATACAAATCATACAGAAAGCAGAGAAAATCAACTGAATTTTAATGAAAATGAAAGGCTGTGTAGGCAGGGAGAGCTGAGGCGTTCCCCCTCGCCTATTTTTCTGAACACAGAAGTCAGTACAATATGTACCCTTCCTTCAAAAGAAAGAAAAACAAAAGCAGATTTTTTTTAAAGTTCCATATTTTCCCCAAAAAAACTCAGCAGCAAGACTAACATACACTATCTATTCAAACCCAAAATTATTCAATAAATATTATACCATGTTATATAAATATATCATCATATTGTGATGTATTTGTAAAGCCCTGAAGAAATATTGCCCAATATTTAGTACTTCTAAAACGTAGGCAAGAATCAGCTGCATTTTATGGGTAGATCTACACTTAAATGACTTATCTAGGATAATACAGTGAGTCAGAGTGAGGAACAGAATTTAGAAATTAGAGAATTAAGCCCCATGCTCACTTCAGTTAGACTAAGTGGATTCTACACAATATCCAGACTACACAATGCTTAGGATAAATATATCAGAACTCCACCTGTGCCTACCTTAGCATGTAAAGGGTTAATCAATCCACATGATGCCTGTGATTGTCTATATTATGCACATTCCTGCATTCTGAGGCTGCACAGTGGCCTGGTGTGAAACAAAGCAGCCTAGGGAAGCTCTAATTTACACATCTTGGGTAGCCCCCAGATGCTGAAGCAAAGCACAGCAGTTATACTTGCCACTGGTGTACCCCTCTATGCTGTGCACTTTCAGTTCTGCCTTCACCCTCATCAAAAGAAGTAGTTCTGCTTTTTTTACCTTTGCCTCATTCTTAGTCCCACCATTTGTTTCCTTTCCCATATGCTGCTATAAAAAAGGGCTGTAAATCAACACAGGATTGGCCCCATTTTATTCAGCTGTGTCCTCCAGACATGCCGAAGCCACTCAATGAATACAGTGAAAGCATTTTTGACAAGTTAGAAATCAGTGTAAAAAGGTCTGTAACATACTACAAGAACAAACACAACCTTACCCAGAATAGCAGCATCAACTGTTAAACCATTTAACAATGACTTGGGGCTTGTCATCACTTACCCTGAGATCGACACCCACTAATTTGACCACTGATGGCACCTCCGTTGACCTGAGTGCTCTACCAGGTTGCAAGGAGTAAGGGAAGTCAACAGCAGAGTTTCTCCCATTGACCTCCCACAGTGAGGACGCCATGTAAATTTGACCTAAAATACATTGCCACTTGTAGCCGGAGTTGTGTATCTTAGGTCAACTTTCTCCGGTAGCGCAGATCTTGTCCTGAGGGGTTATACCCAGGAGCACTCAGTTTCTCTTGTATCATAGCTAGATGCAATACTTGAGTACTGAAAGAAGCAAACATTAATGGAGACCAAATCTAGCATTTTACTCAACATGATAGAAAAAGTTGAAAACTCATGAGATGCCATAAATTGCTGAAATTTTTCTATATGCCAAATTTCAGGGGAATAATCTCACAAAGCAACAAAAACTACATATCTCTGTAGATATTCGTTCTAAATATTTATGTAGATCTAAATTATTTGGAGCAGGGATTGAGTCTATCTAAATGCTGGTACAGATCTTTAAACAACCCAGTTTCAGGCCTCTTGGCTCTAACACTATACAAATATTAACCTTGTCCTTTATAACAGAAAGATTTGAATTGCAGTATATACTTTCCATATAATTATTTTAGATGCTGCCCTTGCTCAGTAGTTCCCACCTTTTATAGACAGAAGTAAATTTAAGAGGCCTTGGTTTCTAAAGGAAATGAAATTGAGTTGGTGTGTCCTGGTCCGTGGGAGACTTGCTTCTGATGATGATCTTGGAGAGGTTGAGGGGGCTGTTTAAAGGCCTGAAGAGGAGTTTCAGGAAAGATACCTTTCAGGATGTGATCCCCTCAAGTATGGGTTGTAATTGGTAGATAATATCCTATATGGGTCCCACTGTATGTTGTAAGGTGACAACTAGAGGTGTCAAGTATCATAGGGGTAGCCATGTTAGTCTGGATCTGCAAAAGCAACAAGGAGTCCTGTGGCACCTTATAGACTAACAGATTTATTGGAGCATAAGCTTTCGTGGGCAAAGACCCACTTCATCAGATGCATTTTAACAACTAGAGGTGTGCAGTTAAAAGGGGGGGGTGTCTTATTTCTGCATTGAAGAAGGTTCTCTTGGGGGATTTGGGTGGCCTATTTCATTACATGATCTACTTCTCTGGTGAAGTGTTCTTTTGTGAAGGTGGTTTTAAGAGCGTTAAGGCAAGGTCTATAACCCAGATTTTCTTCTTGTAGCATATTCTATGGTATCTGAGTGCCTGGCTGTGTTTGGGGTAGTTATTGCAGCTGTGAAGGTGGGTGCAGTGATCTGTGGGTTTCTCATGTATAATTTTGTAAAGTTCCATTATTGACATGGATAGTGGTGTCCAGGAAGTTGATGCTTCTGGGAAAGTTTTCTAGGGAGAATTTAATGAATTGGCAGTGATTCCTAAAGTTATAAAAAAAAAGTATGAAGGAGTTTAGGTCCTCTGTCCGGAGGATGAAAATATCATTGATGTATCTTAGGTGTATCCATTGCTTTGTTGGTGGTGCATTTGGAGGTAAATACATGGTTGGACAGGTGGTGTCAGAGAAAAGACTTTGGATTCTTCAATCATAGGATGTAGTTCCAGAAACAAGGATTGCTGGAAAGAGATGGGGAAAGCATCTTAAGAGGCAGGCTTGCTAACCTAGTGAAGAGGGCTTCACTCATACTGAAGAAGTAGAGCAATTGGCTAGTTATCTTAGGTGCCTGTACATCAACCCAAGAAGCCTGGGAAACAAACAGGAAGAATTAGAAATCCTGGCACAGTCAAGGAACTATGATCTGATTGGAAAAAGAGAGACTTGGTGCGGTAACTCAAATGACTGGAGCACAGTCATGGATGGGTATAAAACGTTCAGGAAGGACAGGCAGGGGAGAAAAGGTGGAGGAGTTGTGCTGTGTGTAAAAGAGAAATATGATTGCTCAGCGCTCCAGTATGAAACTGGACAAAGCCTGTTGAGAGTGTCTGGATTAAGACTAGAAGGCAGGAGCAACAAAGGCAATGTCAAGGGGAGCATCAGCTACAGACAGGAGCGGCCCTAGATGAGCTGCCGGCAACTGGCGCCCTAGGCGAAACTCGTGATTGGCGCCCCCGTGTCCAAAGCCCTCAACAGCCGTTTATCTTGGCGCCCTAGGCGACCGCCTAGTTCACCTGTATTGACAGGCTGCCACTGGCTACAGAGGATAAGATAGACAAAGCTTTCTTCAGACAAGTAACAGAAGTTTCCAGATCACAGGCCCTGCTTCTCATGGGGGACTTCAAATCACCCTAACATCTGCTGGGAGAGTAATACAGCTGTGAACAGAAAATCCAGGAAGTTTTTGGAGAGTGTCGAGGACAACCTCCCAGTGCAAGTGCTGGAGGAACCAACTAGGGGTCATGCTCTTCTTGACCTGCTGCTCACAAACAGGGAAGAATTGATAGGAGAAGGAAAAGTAGGTGGCAACCTGGGCATCAGTGACCACGAAATGATTGTGTTCAAGATCTTGACAAAAGGAAGAAAGGAGAGCAGCTGAATATGAACCCTGGATTTTAGGAAAGCAGACTTTGACTCCTTGTGGGAATTGATGGGCAGGATTCCCTAGCAGAATAATGTGAAGGGGAAAGGAGTCCAGGAGAGCTGGCAGTATTTTAAAAGAAGCCTTATTGAGGGTGCAGGAACAAACCATCCCAATGGCAAGGACCTCCCCCCAGTTTACAGGGAGGGTCCACAGCACCCACAGTGCCAAGTGATTACTGGGAACAAATAAAGAAAAAACAGGGATGGGTGTGGAGATCATAGGATCAAAACAAGGGAGCCGGATGGAGACACCAAGCAGAGAGCCCTGGACTGTGCCCACTGCCCCCCAAAGTTCTCGAGAGAGCCAGCAGACACTGCCCAGTGCAACTCTGCACGGATGTGTACATGGATATAGGAGCAGAAAAAAGCCCCACAGCCGCAGGGAACTCCCTCAGCCAACCTCTGCTCCCTGGTCTTGTAAATTGCCATCTTGGCTATAGCTAGGAGGAGGTTGATGAGGAGGTCCCATGACTTTGTGGGGCCATGAATGAGGTGTGCATAAATTAATAGGTGAGGGGAGAAGTGCAGCCAGAACCTCAACAAGAGTTTCTGGAGGAGCCGAAACAGGGGCTGTAACCTGACATACTCGAGATAAACGTGCACCTGGGTCTCCCTTATGCCACAGAAGGGGCAAATGTTGGGAACAGGGGTGAACTGCATCGAGTACATGCCCGTGCTCACAGTGCCATGGATGATTCTCCAGCTGATGTTCTGGTGGGTCATGGAACCAAGGTGGAGTAGAAACTGGCCCACCAGGACTCCCCACCCTCTACTGGTGGTAAAAGATCCCACCATTTGGTATCTAGGCAGGACACGAGAGTGAGGAGTGAAGAGTGTGAAGCATGAGTGTGTACAGATGACTCTTTGGTGCAGCTTGGGAGGGAGGGGCTCAGAAAAAAAAGTTTGAGAACCCTTGATCTATGTAACATTTTAACAACTTTTGCAAAATTTTACATAAGTCTAATTTCTCATGGGTTTTAGAAATATCTTCTTTGATCCATCACCATCCCATGACAAGCCAGTCAAAACTATTACAGAGTATCACTAACAGCCAATCACATTCTCTATTCCAAATCTGCCTGAACTGGAGTTTCATAGCTTGAAAATTCCAGGGATTTTTCAGAGTTACTGAATTTACCCCCGAGAACTTTTGTAATCCCAGAAACGGAATGAGCAATGGCAACAATATTATTAGGCACTAAACTAGTACATGGAATTGTTGGCACTGCCATTTAGGCTTCAGACTATTCAGCATGAGTGGTGGATGAAGGCAAGCCCCATCCCTGCCCCTTCGACCCAAGGCCCTGTCCCTTCTGCAACCTCCCCAATCCACCCCCTTGTGGAGCCAAGCCTGACCAGCTCTCTTAGCGTCCCTCATCCCAGGGAGTGGCATGGCCCCCCCTTTCCCAGGTGGCCAGAGCACTTGGGGCAGCCACACCATGGCCCAAGCCCTCTTGGGCAGCCAAAGAGCCAGACGGCTGGCGAGGGTAGGTAGTTTGGGGATGTTTTGTATCAGCTGCTGCTGCCCCTGTGTAGCTATAAAAGTGTTCTCTGCTGGGGTAAATTTAATCTTTTAAGTATGACTGAGTGATTAGAATGCTGTTTGGGGCAGGATGTAGATGACTTCACTAATATCTGTTCAACTAGGAAATACCACATGAACAATTTTAATTTGTCTTTGCAGTACAGTAATAGATTGCACAAGGCACACTGCCAACTCTCAGAATGCATGTCAAAATACAAATAGCTTTTTGCTTACAATGGTTCACCACCAGGTAATAGGATCATCAGAGTGTGGGTATTGGGCGTTACTGGACAAAGCAACTGGAGATGATTGGTAAGGTGGGATGACCTTTTCATTGCCTGAAATGATTACACATTTTTCTTTCTTTTCTTCTTTTTTTTAAGACTGCATTGCTCTGCAGTCCCATCCATTTGAACTGTAGTGATGGCAACAATTTAAAGATTCTCAGCATCAACTGATCTTGCTGCAGCAAAACTTTTTTGGTGCTTCAAATGCTCATGAAAAGAGGTTTGATTATACAGTTGTCACTAAGGGTATGTCTAGATTACATTGTTTTTTTGAAAAAACTTCACCTGTGTCCACACTGCAATTGCGTTCTTTTGAAATTAAATCAAAAGAATGCAGGGTTTCGACATTGGTAAACCTCAAATTAATAGGAAGAATGCCTTTTTCGAAAAAGCTCTTTCGAAAAAAGGCATGTGTGGATGCAGAACAGGGATATTTTTCGAAAGAAGAGGCAATCGAAAAAAGCACAGGTGCCCTGGTGGCCATTCTGTGAATAGCAATCAGGGCTTTCTTTTGAGAGAACGTCCATGCAGTCTGGACACTCTCTTTTGAAAAAACAGATAGCTTTTTTGATCCAATTTTGAGGTGTGAATGCTCTCTTTCAACAGAAGCTTTTTCGAAAGAGCTCTTTCAAAAAAGCTCCTTTCGAAAGAAATTTGCAGTCTAAATGTACTCTCAGAGTTGGTAACAGTTACCACACTATGGTACCACAAGTACCACACTTAGGGACATTTGTAATATGAAAACTTTCAATAAAAGTTGACTTCTTCAATAACTATTGTAACTATCTAGAGTAAACCATATTAGCAAAACAAATCATACATAATGCATTTTACACTTTAGTAATCTGCATTTTTTACTTAGTGGTAAAATTCAACAACACTGAAATATAATAGGGGAGGGGGAGCAAAGGGGTTATAAGAAAGAAATGAAAAAGACCTAAACAAGGGACTCTGAAATCTCACCAGTAAAAAAGTCTTTGAATACATTGATGCCAGATAAAGAGAGCAATCAACCACATCTCTTTCATTAACTATGTTACGTTTCACAAACCTGTTGAATAACTCATGAGAAGAAGAAGAAAGATGAGGAGGAAGCAACGGGGGAAGGAGGAGGAGAATGGCCAAATATCAGCCCTAGATTATTTTTTAAATCTAGAACAAAGAGATTCATATCATTTTGGCAACGTGTTAGCTATGACCCATATCAATCTCATCGTACATAAAGATCTTCACATGGTTAAAAATATTTAAAATTGTAAGGGCACACTAAGAGAATACAATAAGTGGCTGAATGTAATCTAGTTTCTAAAAATAAACACCATTAGATATGTTTCAAAAGGAGCATTGTCTCCTTAAAGAAGCCAATTTGGAACAAATGAAAACACAAGTAAATAAGATTTTAAAATAATTTGATGGATTTTAAAACTAAATTTTAAAATAGATTGCTTTACTGACTACTACACTTGCTTTAATTGATGTGAGAAATAGGAATAATTAATGAATATGGTTGCTTCTCTCCAGGGATGAAGATAATTGATTTGTAGAAGGAGAAAAAAGTCCTTTATCAAGCATAGATAAAGTATACAGTACAGCAGATGGGGGGAAAATCTGAGAGATAATTTTGCTGGCATGTTTCCAGAGCTGCTTATCAGACCCCACTCCTGAATTTTCAACTAACTGAAAGCTGGTAGCTGGTGTTTTGAAATGCTGAGTATAATCATATTCTATTTCTCATATGAACTAAGATGAATTTTTTTTCTCTTGTTAGTATGATGACTGCAAGGTCAGTACCCAGTTAGAAGGAATAAAAAGGTCAGCATTTCCTTCTCTGGCAAATGCTGTTCTTTTTCACTATTCGGGACCATGGAAATCATTTTGTTTATAGATGTATGTAGTTATAATTGTTGCATAAAGCCTCTGCCCGAGCTATTACTTGATTTTACACATGGATTTTCTGGAAATACACTAAACTATAAGGCCCTGCCAACACATGACTTGGAGATTGACAAAAACTTCCTGCTGACTGCATTGCTGGGGGCAGTTGTCTTCTAAATCACTTCATTACTGATGATTTATAAATTACTCCCTGAAGCTTTGTAATTCTTTCAGCTGCATTGCCTTTTAAACTCTGCAACTGGTTGTAATCTTTGTTAAACCTTGCAACTCTGTAATCTTTGTAAAATCTTGCAACTTTTAACTTTTTGTACCTTTCATCCACTCTGCTTGTAACTTGCTCTAAACTGCATTCTCCCCTGAGATATGAATGTGTGTGTTTGAGTGGAGACTATTGTGCGTTTGGGATTAGAAACCACAAGACTGAGCACATGGAGCCAGGTGATGAGTCATCAGAACAATCAAGGAGACATTGCTGCTCTGAGAGCTGAATCAAGGGAAGTTTGGGCATGCTCCCTGGTGACGATTGTGGACGAGTCACAGGAGTTGAACAGAGGCAATAAAAAGAGAGAGCATGCAGCAGAAGCTCTCTTTCTGCGAAGCTCCTCTTTCTGCAGCCAGAAGCTCTCTTTCTTTTCTGACCAGTTCCCCAGCCATGATCAGGAGATAGATCCTCCAGGTACAACATGCTTTGGCTCCTTCTGCAACCCATATGCCTGTGTAAGTATGTGAGCGCCTGAGGGCAGGAATGAATGTGTGTGAATGAGTGAATAAATGAAGGGTGTGTGTGTGTGTGAGTGTGTGTGTGAGAGAGAGAGAGAGAGAGAGAGAGCTGGTTCCCCTTTAGTTTAAACCTTTAAGGTGTGTCTAGACTACATCCCTTTTTTGAGAAAGGGATGTAAATTAGGCACATCGATATTGCAAATGAAGCCAGGATTTGAATTTCCTGTGCTTCATTTGCATAATGGCAGTTTTTTTTAAATGGGGCTTTTTTGAAAAAAAGGCAGTTTAGACGGGGATCTTTTGAAAATAAAACCCTTTTGGAAAGATCCTGTACTCTTGAAAAAATGAGGTTTACAGGATCTTTTGAAAAAGGGTTTTATTTTCAAAAGATCCCCATCAAAACTGCCATTTTTTTGAAAAAGCCCCATTTCGAAAAAAGCGGTGGCTGCCATTATGCAAATGAAGCGCAGGAAATTCAAATCCCGGCTTCATTTGCAATATTGATGTGCCTAATTTACATCCCTTTCTCAAAAAGTCTAGACACAGCCTTAGTGGCAGCTCTATCCTTTTCAGTTTAACCATATAGTGGAGTGTTAATTCCTCGATCAATAAATCCATACTAGTGTAACCCTGGGTGGTCTCCAGTGGGAATTTTTGGGTAACAATAATAAACACAAAATCATTAGCCTGTGAATACATGAACTTCAGGCATAGAAAAAGTGCAGTAAGATTTTGCAGCTGCTTATCTCAAATAATTTATAATAGAATAATACTTATGCATAAACACATCTGTTTGGCAGTGTAAAATAGATGCGCATTGTTTAATGACTAATACATATATTTTTGTGGTTACTTAATGGGATTATTAAAATTTGTCACCAAAGCTTTAAAGTAAAGCTTTGAAAATACAGAATTGAGCTAAGCTTTTAAAATGGGTGCCAAAACATATGCTCTGTTCAAATTTGGGCACCTACATAAGTGTTCTGATTCTCCAAGGTGCTGAACACTCAGGAGTCCCACTCTAAACAATGCATCCATAAATCACTGTATATGAAGATATTACAAATTCTGTCTATTTTCTTTTCAGCATTACAGAGTAGAATAATGTGAATCTACTTTCTTTTCCAGGGAGACAGATAGATAGATAGATAGTGGTGAGGCTCCGGCCTTGTTTCAGTGGGTCATGAGCTTCCTAGTGGATTATGCTCTTAGAGGCTCTCTGTGACACTCAGCATAGGCTTTCTCTCTCAAGAGGCAAGGGTCACAGCCTACAGAGCCACTTCCATCATACACTAGCAAGGGGGTTGGTGGACAAACTCCCACAGTCTGTTTACCCCTCAGGTTTGATAAGAACAGTTTAGCCTCCTAGCCTAACAGGGACCTGTCTCCCCTTTCAGAGGAGTATTGCTGTAGTGGACCAGGGAGGATTAGGGGGAACCAGGGCCCACTCTCTACTCTGGGTCCCAGCTCAGGGACCCTGTTGGCAGCAGCTATTGGCAGCATTCCCTTCACTACTGGATCTGCTACACTCCCTGGGTGACTTTCCCTTGGCCCCTATTTCTGCCCCTCAACAGTCTTTCACCCTTACCTCAGGGTTCCCTTCCCTGTGTCTAGTTGGGGCTATCTGCAACCAGTTCTTCAGCAATACATCCTCTCCTCTGGCTCCTCTCTTTGAGGCCAGGTCTATACTAGACCTGGCATCTTGGCTTAAGGTACGCAACTCCAGCTACGTAGAATATTTAGCAGGAGTCGGCTTACCTTCAGCCAAGCTTGGCGGCATCCCCACAGCAGGGGGCAGATGGGAACATTTGCTTCCCTTATTCCTGGCAAGAGCAGGAGTACCAGACACCTGCTGGAGCACCCTCTGATTTCAATTTAGCAAGTCTTACCTAGACTCACTAAAACGAACTCCAGAAGGTATATTGTGGCAGCAGTGATCTTCTGTGGAGTGAAGACGTGGCCTGGGACTGACTAGAGGGAGAGCTTTTAAAAAATATGGGTGGGCTTTAATTGAAGCCAGGTGTCTACATTAGCTGAATGGCCCCAACCAACTCACCAGATTGGCTGGAGTCAGGTGACCATATTACCCCTGAGTAGTCTGTGTTCTGAATTACTCTGGGAACAGAAAACTACTTATCCAGTGGCCAGTATATCTGTCTTCTATTACTCTACTGTACCCCTCCAGCCTAGGTCTGTCACAATACACACACCCATCACTGAAAAAGCTAAGACTTAGAAAAAACACTGTTAAATAATAAGTTAACCATAATGAAGAAAAGGGATGCATTTCCATATGTCATGCATTGGAAATGGTTACATATTTCTTCAGTGGCAGTTGTGTTATTAGAAATTTCTTTGGATGAGCATTTCCATTTAGGAACAACTTTAAATTCATCCCTAAATTATCTCTCTCTTCCCTTTGCAAGAAAATAATAGATTGCCCCACCTCTCCTGTGTATCATCTTCTCAGTAGAACTGAAAATGGGAAATGGCAGAATATTAGTTTTAATAATTTTGTCAGTTCTCTCCTCCCATGTGCCTTCCTGCTAACCAGGTTAGGATAAGATGGTAGAGAATTATATGATTAAAATTTTTAAAAAAAGACACACATTCAAAAACCACTGGGAAAGGGCTACAACGTGAGATGATAACGGTTACCTGAAGCTAAATGCTTCCAAAGTTAATCTTATCTCCCAGGACAAGGTAGGTCAGACCATAGCTCCTCAAGGCTAGAGCCTTAGCCAAACTAGATTGAGAGTTTATGTTCAGCACTGTATAAGGATGGAGTGCAAAACTCTGCCAAGAATGGGTAAGCTCCTGAAAGAACTGTGACTTGCCCCTTCACAGCTCCTGCTGTGAACTGGATGGGTACAGCAAGAAATATGCTGTGTCAATCCATATGCACTTAAGATTGTTGATCCTCCCACCCACCGACTCAATCTCAGGATAGATTCTGCCGTGCATCCTTTATATATAGCATAGGCCAACATAATTTTCACAGTGCAGGGTGATTTGTACAGCTGGAACCTAACCACACTTTAAGATACAGTGCAACAAATTCATTTACACCAGTAAAGCTAATGTTTTTCACTGTCCAATGTATAGTAAAGGCCCCAGGTTCTGCAGCTACACTCAAAACTACAGAAACTTACCAACTACAGCTGATTACTAGTCAGTCTAACTACTATTCTGGGATTGCAAACTAAAAATGAATACAGCCTGAAAAATAAATATGTGCTCAGCTGATAATCATCTTGACACCTGAAGGCTTACAATCAGCTCAAATCCCACTATTCCCAAAGAAGAGAGATGCTCTGTGAGCATTGCTCTTCAGCCTTCAGCTGCACTGCACCTTTTCTCCTGTTGAATATAGGCTCAATACAGCTAATAAAAATCCCATTCCATGACTCAATCTTACTGGCTATGGGTAAGTGCTTTAATTCCTGATAATATACAATCAATATACCTCAGGGTAAACATCCAGTATATATTATCAAACATTTCTTATCAAGTTATATAAATATTAAATTAATATAGCATTGTTAAAATATTAACTATAATATTTGCATTAACAGCACAGAAGTCAAGACATTTAACATTTCAGTTAAAATTCTACCCTCCAAGGAAATATACCCCCAGGAAACACCATGAACTTGGCTTGCCATAGCTGACATCCTCTGCTGTGGGATGAATCAATTGCGCTACCAAGAAGGTATGATATGCCCTCCAGCTGCATAGGGCTTTGCAGGAAAGTCCTTCATTTTCTATATGTCTAATAATATTCTTCAAATCCAACTATAGGCAAAACATGTGACCAAATAAAAAATTGCAAAATTAAAGACCTAGCTCTATAAATACATAAATGAAATTATGAAAAAATATGGAATATTCAAATTTAATTGCTTGAGATAGCAGATTCTTCTGAATTTTGGTAAGATTCTTGGCTAAACACATTATTCATGTTATTACCCTCTAATTTTTATTCATTTCCCTTTTTCAGGCTTCTTGTCAACCTTTTTAACATAATTTACTTGGCAAATATTGAACAAGCTATTTAAATTACCATGTAGCTTTGTGAAATATAAAGTTATTAACTCTAAATCACTAAAAATAAACTGTTATGTTGTAATATATTACCACACCTGGAAGCAATTGCTTATGATGCATATGTCTGTCTAACGGATAATCTAGTGCCATCAAAGTCCCTTACTGAAACTTCACTGTCTACACTCTCCACTGTATCTAGTCCTGCAGTTACTATGAGAAGTTTAAGATGGGCAAAATGACAAAATATGTTTCCATCCTTATATCTTTGACTTTTTCATTAAAAACAAGGAATGGATTTGATGTCCTAGTGTGTTGAATTGTTTTTACTGTGGCCTTATATAGTTGAATTACTACAGGAAAACTATGAACGATGAATTAGTATGAAATGTTCCTGTTATGAACTACATCCAATCTATTTTTCAAAGGCTTTCTTCATTTTATAGCATAAGCTGACTCTCAGAAACCAGTATATTTTATAATTTTTGGCATTTTTAGGCTAGATGTGAGCTTTAACATCACCCCATCGCATGATCGTGTCATCAATAAACTAGGCAAATACAACTTAGATGGAGCTACTATAAGGTGGGAGCATAACTGGCTGGAGAACCATTCTCAGAGAATAGTTATTAATGGTCCACAATCCTGCTGGAAGGGCATAACAAGTGGAGTTCCATAGGGGTCTGTTTTGGGACTGGTTCTGTTCAATATCTTCATCAGCGATATAGATGATGGCATAGAGAGTACGCTTATTAAGTTTGCAGATGATACCAAGCTGGGAGGGGTTGCAAGTGCTTTGGAGGATAGGGTCATAATTCAAAATGATCTGGACAAACTAGAGAAATGGTCTGAGGTAAATAGGATGAAATTTAATGAGGACAAATGCAAAGTATTCCACTTAGGAAGGAACAATGGGTTTTACACATACAGAATGGGAAGCAACTGTCTAGGAAGGAGTACTGCAGAAAGGGATCTAGGGGTCATAGTGGACCACAAGCTAAATATGAGCCAACTGTGTGATGCTGTTGCAAAAGCAAACATGATTCTTGGATGCATTAACAGAAGTGTTGTGAGCAAGACAGGAGAAGTCATTCTTCCACTCTACTTGGCACTGATTAGGCCTCAATTGGAGTATTGTGTCCAGTTCTGGGCACCACATTTCAAGAAAGATGTGGAGAAATTGAAGAGGGTCCAGAGAAGAGCAACAAGAATTATTAAAGGTCTAGAACAGTGATCACCAACCTGTAGATCAGGATCTACGGGTAGATCTTGGAGCCTCTGACAGGTGATCCTGACTGGTTTGGCTGGGAGGCTGTCAAGTGCCGGCACTTCAACTGCCCCTCCCACCCCTCCCGACACTGCCCTGCTGTTCCTGCCCAGAACCTCAGAGCTGCCCTCTGGGAGCCTCCTGCTTGTTGTGCATGGTGGAGGAGACAGAGGCGGGGGGGGGGGGGGGGGTGCTGATGTCACTCTGTCCTGCTCTCTTGTACCCCATCTTCACAGAGTGAGGAGGGCAGGGCCTCAGCAAAGGGGTGGGGCAGGGCAGGGTTATTTGGGTTTGAGGCAGATCCTGGACTGACACATTCAAAAAGTGATCTTGTGCTTAAAAAGGTTGGAGACCCCCTGGTCTAGAGAACATGACCTATGAAGGAAGACTGAAATAATTGGGCTTGTTTAGTTTACAAAGGAGAAGACTGAAAGGGGACATAATAGTGGTTTTCAAGTATCTAAAAAGGTATTACAAAGAGGAGTGAGAAAAATTGTTTTCCTTGGCCTCTGAGGATGGGACAAGAAGCAATGGGCTTAAACTGTGTCATGATCATGAGGGTTAGCCAGCAGCCTGGGAACTAAGGGGTTAACCTTACCTAAGTCAGGTAGATTCAGCCAATAGAAATTTAGGTAGGAATTTCAAACTGGGACAAAGGAATGTTTGGTTTCTCCCTCCTTTGTCCTGGGCAGTTTCTCTCCATTTACTGAGGGGGACAGACAGAATGTCTCTCTCCAAGAATAGACTCTTCACTCTTCTGTAAGTAGGGTAAAGTTTAGATAAATCCGTTAGGTTTTATTGTTTTATGGCTTGGGAAATGGGATCTGATGTCTGTGCATTTAAAAATGCTTTTTGCTCTCTTTTGTAACTAAGCTCCTAGCCCATGGTGGGTTTCTCCTCCATGAGTATATTACTTTGTTACTTTTCCATCTAGTCATTATGCTTGCAACAGGAATATTGTACTGATAATAAAAGTTCTTTCTTTTTTCTTTTCTTAACCTGGCATTGGTTAATTTGTGTGTCCTGGTTTGTACTTTAGGGGTGAGATTTCCCAAGTGAGCTCTCCCCTGATTTTCTTATCAATACTTGGGTGGTGGCAGTGGGATTTTATCCCCAAAATCTAGGTTGTTAAGATTTTGGGGGGAAGTTTTATACCAAAGCCTGGTAGATAAGATTTTTGGGTCACTTTTGCTGGCCCCCACTCCTGCATTTATCATGCCAGAGTGGGGAAGGAGCCATGACATGGTGGCAGCCGTGGGAGCATTTTGAGGATCCAGGATTTTTTAAAGGACACAGGTTTTTCTTTTGGGTTGCAAGCATAATGACTAGATGAGTGAAGAGTCTATCAGGGATGGTCTAGATGGTACTGGGTCCTGCCATGAGGGTAGGGGACTGGACTCAATAACCTCTCAAGGTCCCTTCCAGTTTTAGTGTTCTATGATCTGAAGCTGAGAGAGCATTTTAGTCAGAATTAGTGATGTATTTCATTTTTATGTTATGCAAAAAAACCCTTCTACACTGGAAAACAAATTGAACAAAATGAGCATTTATAATGTTACAATATTAAATGATATTAATCAGAAAATCTTAAAACTGTTGGCCCATTGTTCTAGAATTCCACTGACGATGAATTATGATGAACTCCTGAGGAGGGTCTGTCAGCATCGACCCCCTAGCCAAACTCTCCAAAACACCTGTTTACCTGTAAACGGTGAATTCTGCATTATGTGTAGCAAATTAGAGAGTTCTTGGAGTGTTCATTGCAACTGGGGTGAGTCACTCAAGAGGGACACTCAGAGGACTCAGGAGTCGTCAAATGCCTATTGCTAACATATGCATTGAGAACAAGCCCAGCAGAGGCCTGAAGGGCAGTGCTTGTTTTGCCAGAAGGTGATGATTTCAGGGAGCTGATCCACAGAAGGCACAGACAAGACTTCCTCATAATAAGGGCAGGTGGTGGTGAGGTGCCTCACAACCTTAGGTGCCATTAGACATGTCACAGCTGCTCACTCTAGCGATCACCAGGCAAAACACTTAAGTATATGTGTCACTTCAATGAGGCTATTCACATGCTTAAAGGTAAGCATGTGCCTAAGTACTTTGTTGGCCTGTGGTTTATATAATGAAATAATACAGTGTTGGATACACTATTTTTTAAAATTTATTTTACATGTTTTGTTGCTTGTGTGTGGGTGTATCTACACAGCACTCTAAACTTGAAATAACTTATTTTGAAATTTGGTGCATCTACATAGTGCCAAATTTTGAAATAACGTGCTATTTTGACACATCCCTTTATCGTCGTGGAACGGGGGTTGCAGGGATGCCAAAATAGCGCGCCCATTATTTCGTAACATTTTTTTAAATAACGGGTGTGTTTAAAAGACGTGGAGTAGCTATTTTGGGATACCTCCAGTATCCTGAAATAGCCCCGCTGTCTAGATGTACCCTCCGTGTGTCTGTGTTTTTTTGTTTTATAAAAAAAATTTAATTTGGTTTTGCTGGATACAGGCTGTTTACAGTACTGAAATGCTGTACATGGAGACCTCAGTAGGACTGAGAATGGGAAATGGAATGTGGCCAACTAGCAAATATCTTGTTTTTTCCCTAGCAAATGTTCACATTAAAAGCCTATGCCAGCACAAGATAATCTATGGTTATATATGGCCTCACTGGTACTAATTCAATTCAACAATATAAGGCCACAGTAATTTCAATAACATTTTATTCACCATCAGAAAGATGCTAGTGATAGTTTCAACTATTATGGGAAGGCCACTAGAAGGCCTATGCCACTTTGTTTACCTAACAGGTCCATAGCCATGGAGCAGTTGCTATATTAGATCAGTTGCTTTTATGTTCATAATTGGAACGTCAATGCATCTAGAATTTAAAAAAAAATCTGCAAGGCCAAAGCTCCATTTGTTCACAATTTCTTTACGGACTGTTTCATACATATGTACGCATTAAAAGTAAAATATTGACTACGTTCAGGAGATTGGCTTGGCGTCATCTGTTCTAATATTTGGTATTAGACAATCAGAGAGTATGAGTCAATTTATTTTTATGGGAAAGAGTTTATAAATGGCAATGTTTTCAGTGATCATGGTTTAACTATTTTATTGCTTTTTAATAGTAATATTACAGTCTACATAGATAGCTATACCAGCTTTACAAAAAGAACACTGACTCCATATATTTAAGTTTACAGAATAGTCTGTAACTGTTCATGGTAAGTAAGACTTGTGTTTTAAACCATTAACATTCCCTTAGAACATCAAGTTTGAACAATTAGGATACAATAATTCTTCTTGAGATTCATAAGTAAATATTTTAAATTATCAGTTCATAGTTTGGAGACTGAGGAGGAATAGTAACAAACTTAATGTGCCAGAAAGGTTGCCAAAGTATCTTTTAGTGTTATGCCTTCTGCCTTTTAACCAAGTGTTTTGAAGTAAGCAATATTTCTGAGGATGGGTCCAGAAGATTTCATAGCTTGTCATTTAAGTGTTATGTAAGTAATAGTTGGGGTCAGTAGTGTTGTTAACATTTTGGCTTTTTTTCTCTTTACAGAAAATATTTCATATTCCATACTGCTTCATAATGAAGGCCTACATTTCAGACACAAAATGAAAACAACAAATCAGAACAAACAACTGTGATTAACCTTTTTAAATGCTATGTTGGCACAAAAGTGTTCAGCACTCACAATAGAGCCTTTTTTGTTCCTGCAACATAAATAGGGTTCTGAGGGGTGCGGGCACAATGCATACTGTCCAGTACATTTTCTCTCATAGCAATTCAATCCATTTTAGGAACAAAAATTCCTTTATGCATTCACCCCGGAGAGGTGTAATATGAAGGCCTCAGTATAATCTATATCCAGATACTGGAGCGATGATGGTGATTGTTTCACCTAGATTCAGTCAAGGTCAAATATGTTTTCAGCTTACATGTCCAAATAGGTAACTTGCTGAGTTCCCATCTCCATGCATATTTTATCCATGTGGGGAGTTTAAAGAGGTTTTAAACAAAGCAAAGCAAAAAATGCTGGGAGCACTAGATTTTGTTGTTCTTAAAGTGGCATGGTCCAATATGGAAGTAATAGTGAGAACTGTGGGGGGTGGCATTTCAATTATATGTAGCATTTAATTAAGTTAACTGTAGTTTGCGCAGGGCTAGCAGGGATGGGGAGTCCAACCCAACTCTGATGAAAATCTATTTAACACTCCTGAGGCATTAAGGTCTCAATTTTACTTTGTGCTTCCCTTCTATTAGAGATTACTGGAGTGTGCAAGAACTCCTTTTCCTTTCCCTTTATAAACTTACTAGAAGATTTGCCTGGAGTTGCTCAGGTCCTTAAGTAAATTAATTTTTGTTTTTTGGGAAATAAAATGAAAATGTACATGCTTCATTAAAATCATTGCTCTGGAGTGGAACCTTCAGACTATGCCTAAAGGTGCTAAAAAAGGTTGTGGTTATCATGGATCACTGCTTTTTAACAGGCGGTCTGTGGATCCCTAGGAAATCCCAGACGACGTCTAAGATTTCCACACCACCATTCAAATTTTTTTAAGAGTCCGCAAATGAAAAAAAGATTAAAAATCAATGTGTTAGTGCTGTTAAGGTGCCATCATATAAGTCAGAGTCCCAAGCTTCCCTTGACTCATTTTTGGTCTATTTCCTTCACAAATGGCTACATTATTTATGTATAATTACATTCCACTTAGGGAGAATCATAGGGCTGGAAGAGACCTCAGGAGGTCATCGAGTCCAGCCCCCTGCCCAAAGGGAGGACATTGATGAAAACTCCTATGCAGAGTGATCCCACTATAGCTAGCTTGAAAGGTAGCCTGCATTGCAGGAATGTGTGGCCTTTTCTGTGAGCCATAGTTTCCATGTTCATCTTAAAAAGAAATGATCATAATACATTAAGGTTAGGAGCAGATTATGGAAGAATTTTTAGGATCCAGGAAAAGAGGTCAGAATGGAGCCTAGATGCTGCAGCATTGATAATATAATAGCTGACTGCTGCCCATCAGCCAGATGCTGGAGTAATTAGGAAGTAGGGGGACACTGGGAAAAATAATGAAGATTCCAGGCAGGAGAGAGACAAGAATGTATGGGGGAAGGAATCTCTTTTCTTCTTCTTCTTTTGTTGGGGGGTGTGGGTGAGAGGTGGGGAAGGGGAGATAGATATACCCCTTCTCGTCTTAAGATAGGAAGAATTATCTGCCTGGGGAGGAGGTACCAAATGTTTTCCAGATTCTAGCTCCAATTACACTTACTCTACCCTTGCTAATTTTCCAGACACAGAAGCTGACTCCTGCTGATGTAAAGAGAAAACTGAGGATCCATTTCACAGAAGCAGAAAAGGGTACCACAGTTCTATAAACTGATTAACAGGTGCTTTTTGCCAGACAAGAGTGGCTCTATATAAGCACTCACACACAGTCTGCAGTTTGTGTGTGTTTTATGGTGTGCACTTGATCAACTCCAAACCAGATTTTTAAAAAATAGATGTGCCTGTGAGAGAAAAGTCTTAATTGTAAGAGGCTTCAATCCAGAATTTGACCTGGTCTTTAATATATCAAGTGTGGGACAGATCTAGAGAGGTAAATAAGGGTATGTCTAGTCTACATGCCTCTGCCGACAGAGGCATGTAAAATAGGCTACCTGACATAGTCAATGAAGCAGGGATTTAAATATCCCCGGCTTCATTAAAATAAAAATGGCTGCCGCGCTGTGCCGGCTCAGCTGATCGTCAGCACAGTGCACAAGTCAAGACGCAGATCAATCAAAAAGGGAAGCCTTTGTCGACCGCTCCCTTATGCCTCGTGAAACGAGGTTTACAGGAGCGGTTGACAAAGGCTTCCCTTGTCGACCGATCCGCGTCTTGACTCGCGCGCTGTGCCGACGATCAGCTGAGCCAGCACAGCGCAGCGGCCATTTTTATGTTAATGAAGCCGGGGATATTTAAATCCCCGCTTCATTGACTATGTCGGGTAGCCTATTTTACATGCCTCTGTCGGCAGAGGCATGTAGTCTAGACGTACCCTAACAGATATCAAAGAAGATATGATGAAGCTAAAATGGAAACAGTCAAGTCTCTAAAGAAGAAAGCTGATCCTATTGCTTCAGTGGAACAATGTAATGAAGGATGCTATTCCAGATGAAATTTTCCAGTCTGACTGGAATTCTGGTTCTATACTCCAAGATGAATAGAGATGTTTTCTTTCAATTCAGGATACCATTGCCGCTGGCTGAACACTGTTACCAGAAGAAAACATGCTGGCTGTGTCTAGACTGGCAAAGTTTTTCCGCAAAAGCAGTCGCTTTTGCAGAAAAACTTGCCAGCTGTCTACAGTGGCCGCTTGAATTTGCACAAGAGCACTGACTTTGTAATGTACAAAATCAGTGCTTCTTGCGCAAATACAATGACACTCCCGTTTGGGCAAAAGCCCTCTTGCGCAAATGATTTTGTGCAAGAGGGCCAGTGTAGACAACCCAGAATTGTTTGGCGCAAAAAAGTCCTGATGGCTAAAATGGCGATCGGGGCTTTCTTGCACAAAAGCGCGTCTAGATTGGCACGGACGATTTTCCGCAAAAAGTGCTTTTGCGCAAAAGCGTCCATGCCAATCTAGACGCTCTTTTCCGCAAATGCTTTTAACGGAAAAACTTTTCCGTTAAAAGCATTTGCGGAAAATCATGCCAGTCTAGACGTAGCCAAGGTGTATTCAACCCTTCCACTTTACCCTCCTGAAAAGGAGAAGATGTAAAGCAGAAAATTAAATAGCACAAAAAAACTGAGGGGAGCACAAAAGAAAAAAAGAATGAATTTAAAACCTCATTTAAACATTGCAAACATTTGAGGAATAGCCAATATTGAGACAATTACTATTGAGGCAAAATGCAAAATATACATTTTTAAATAGTTATATAATCTCTCTGTAGCAAAACTTTTGTTTTACAAACAGAACTTTGACTTAACACAGTTCTAAGTCATGGCTGCATATTTTACCTGTTTTATATAAATTGCATTTTAATAGTTTTATGTACTGGAATTCAGGTTTGTTCCTGTCTAGCTTTCCCAGACTATCAACAAAATATCACAATCAAAATCTGCTTAGTGTATTTTAAACATCCATTTTTCATTAATATCAAGAAGTTGGGTATATATTTTTTTCCTTTAAAACAGCTACAGATATGGACTCTGAATTTAAAAATAATACTAATGTCTCTGGATATCTGTTAGTTAGAGCTGCATAAGTAATATCCATACAAAGAAGTATTTACCATAAAGTTACCCATAAGGCACTACTAATCTTATTTAAGAAGTATTAATGTCCTCAAAATTCTTCTAGTGGAAAAAGGGAATAAAGTATTTACAAGGTATCTTTTTGCCCCTGTGAATTTTTAATTGCTGAAGAATAATCCAGGCCTCAAAGTATTGTGTGATAAATGATTGCTTGTCACTACAAAGACTCTCAAGTATCACATCTGTTAAAGTTTCATGGAGCTTTAATGACGTCTGAAAACAACATTGAACTTAGCTGGACCAAAAACAATAATATCAGTTTGAAATGCTTCAGCCATACAGGTTGATACTTCAGTATTCAGATAATGATAGCTTAAGTTAATACAACAATTCAGAAATAATAATGGAGAAAAAAAGCATAATAAATTCTATAATAAACACATAAAAATGGTCTGAGGTAAATAGGATGAAGTTTAATAAGGACAAATGCAAAGTACAGTAGACTTCCGATAATCCGGAACCTATGGGACCTAGGTGGTGCCGGATTATCAGATATGCCGGACTATCAGGAGGTACTATAAGATGGTTATATATATACTGTATACATTATATACTGTATATAAAGTGTTCTTAACCCTTTTTATTGTACATACTGTATACAGTATACTGTAATGTTTTAGTTTTTTTAAGCCTTTTTTACCCTTTTTGCTCAGTTCAGCTGCTGCTGCTGTTACCTTGTGACTCATTTTTTGCCGAAGCTCACTCACTAGGTTCTTGCCATTTTGATGCTGGACTACCAGGAGTGCCGGACTATTGGATGCCGGACTATTGGAGTTTTACTGTATTCCACTTAGGGAGGAACAATCCGTTTCACACATACAAAATGGGAAGTGACTGTCTAGGAAGAAGTACTACAGAAAGGGATCTAGGGGTCATAGTGGACCACAAGCTAATCATGAGTCAACAGCGTGATGCTGTTGCAAAAAAAGCAAACATGATTCTGGGATGCATTAATAGGAGGGTTTTGAGCAAGACACAAGAAGACGTTCTTCCACTCTACTCTGCACTGATTAGGCCTCAGTTGGAGTATTGTGTCCAGTTCTGGGCACCACATTTCAAGAAATATGTGGACAAATTGGAGAAGGTCCAGAGAAGAGCAACAAGAATGATTAAAGGTCTAGAGAATATGAGCTATGAGGGAAGACTGGGCTTGTTTAGTTTAGAAAGGAGAAGACTGAGAGGGGACATGATAATGGTTTTCAAATATCTAAAATATTTAAGAGCAGGTTATATAGACATCTATCAAGGATAGTCTAGAGATGGTGATTGAGGGCAGAGCACTGGACTCGATGACCTCTCGAGGTCCCTTCCAATTCTAGTGTTCTATGATTCTATATTAGGGTGTATTAGGAGGAGCAGTGCCAGCAGATCTAGGGAAGTGATTATTCCCCTTTATTCAGCACTGGTGAAGGCCACATCTGGAGTATTGCATCCAGTTCTGGGCCTCCCACTATAGAGAGGATGTGGATGCATTGGAGAAAGTCCATTTGAGGGCAACAAAAATGACTAGGGAGCTGGAGCACATAACTTATGAGGAGAGGCTGAGGGATTTGGGCTTATTCAGTCTACAGAAGAATGAGGGGGGAGGATTTGATAGCAGCCTTTAACTACCTGAAGGGAGGTTCCAAAGAGACTAGAGAGAGGCTGTTCTCTGTGGTGACAGATGATAGAATGAGGAGCAATAGTCTCAAGTTGCAGTGGGGAGGTCTAGGTTGGATATTAGGAAAAACTATTTCACTAGGTGGGTGGTGAAGCACTGAAATGGATTACTTAGGGAGGTGGTGGAATCTCCATCCCTAGGGCTATGTCTTCACTACAGAGATTTTTCAGAAAAGAGCCGTTTTTCCAAAAAAACTTCACTTACATCCACACTGCAATCGCATTCTTTTGAAAAAAATCGAAAGAAAAGAGGGGTTTTTCCGACATTGGTAAACCCCTTTCTACGAGGAAGAAGCCTTTTTCTGAAAGAGCTCTTTCAGAAATATGTGTGTGTGGACAGGGAAGAGGGAGTTATTTTGAAAGAAGTGGAAAGAGGAAAAAGCACAGCTGCCCTGGTGGCCACTCCGTCCGTAGTAATCACAGCTTAAATGCGAGATAGCATTCATTCAGTGAATGAATGCTATCTTTTGAAAAAGCAGGTTGTTTTTTCGATGCACTTTGGCAGTCTGGATGCTCTCTTTCAGAAGAAGTTTTTTTGGAAGATCTCTTCCGGAAAAGCTTCTTCTGAAAGAAGCCTGCAGTCTAGACGTAGCCTAGAGGTTTTTAAGGCAAGCCTTGACAAAGCTTTGGCTGGGGTGATTTAGTTAGGGTTGGTTCTGCTTTGGGCAATGGGGTTGGACTCATTGACCTCTTGAGGTCTCTTCTAACCCTATGATTGTCTCATCTTGTCTTCTGAGAAGGTGGTAGATCAAGTAAATAACCCATGACCTCATAAGAACAAGATGTGCTTTCTTTAGTTTTAAGTGAGGGAAAGCAAACACTTGTCTGAAATAAAAAATTTTCAAAGAGCAAGGTAATTGCCAGTGCTGTGATGTCATTGTGATAATTACTAAATATTATTTTTCAAATAAATATATTTGCTATAAACAATGGGTACACAAATGTTTGTACCTAAAAAGAAAATGAACAAATATCTTTAAATATACCTATTGAAAAAAATTGCTGTTAGAAAAAATAATAATTATTCAAAATGTAGCTAGTAACTTTGATAAGAGGCAACGCATGTTCTATATACTATTATGTTAAAATGTTTTTAGGCTGTGCATTTCCCCTTCAGCTATATTTCATAATTGTACTTTTGATGATTTGCCCTTCGAGTAAAGCTAACCTAAAGAATGACAGAAGAAAATAAAAACTATAATTTGGTAGAAAACTGATGGCTTTGAACCACAATACAAAGCATTTCAGCCCCATTAACTGTACTTATTTATCACAGCCCCTGCTGCAAGTAAATGGCATGGTTAACATGACATTTAAAAGGCTTTTGGGTAACTGATAAATAAAAACAAAATAAAAATAAAAAGGCAAACACTAATCAGTGATTCATCATAGCATGATACACTTTTCATAACAAAGAAGTTTTGACACCCCTAAGCAGGGACTTCCTCCATTCTTTTAGAATAATGGAAAGTATAACTTGTGTTACAAAAATAAACCCAGAAAATTAAAGGAGACCAAATACTATGCTGTCATGCTGTCATTTAACTGCATCAAAAAATACGCTGTGGACAAGCAATGTGTTCTAAATGAAGGCCACAGTCCTGAAACACGTTTGCATTTCCTTAACTTTAAGCACTTCAACAGTCCCACTATGAGCCCTTGTGCCCTCAAAAGTTAGAGAGTTTTAGAAATCAAAGAATCTGACATTGAAATTACAGAATCTTGCATTCAGGCAATGAGAATCTGATTTAAATACCCAAAAGCTAGTATTTAACTGATTCTTCCACATACACATTAGTGATAGGACAGACCGTGACTATCATGAAATTACGGCGCAACTTCTCAGCTGTGGCCACATGGCACACTGATTAACTTAGAAGTGTACAAAACTGGCTTTTAACATCATCATACTCCCCCTCTCTGGGCTGGCTGTTTACAGGGCCAGGCCCCGGCACAATTTAGAGCAGCCTGAAGGCTATTCCGAGTTTTGCTGGTTGCCAATGGCCACAGTAAGCCTTGGTTACATCCCATTTCCCCCTGACTGTCCTCATATAACAGCCTCAAGGAGGGAGATTGTAATAGGAACTGTTACCTTAGCTCTCTACCATTGGAGGATCCCCTTACGCTGGCACCATCCTCCTGAGTCTGTCTGAATCAACTTTAGGGCTTCTCTGTGCCGGCAGCATTGCACAAATCAGTCACAATACAGGGAAGAAAGAGTGCCTATGTACTCAAGGGATTCCACGAAACTGCTAATATAATAGCTCCTTTGTACCCTTTACTGTGCACCATGTCAAAAATTAACTGGAGACTTTATCTTGTGAGTTGATATTTCCCTTAGTAAGCAGTGTTGACTATTTGTTTCTAACGCTGAGTACAAGAGTACAAAATCCTCAATGTGGCCCTCAAGTGTGACGGGATTACAGATTTTCTAATTTAGAATGGGTTCCCTGACCTGTATTTTAACAGAAAAGCTTGAATCATCTCCTGCCCTACAGAGGGCAACACTTGTTCACCTGCAGCCTGAGAAGCAGCCCTTTTGAGAGCTGGGAATGCTTTGCTCCTACTCTGTTAGCCTTCTGCTGCATCGCAGGGAACAGAGAAAGTACCTCTGGCTGCTCATACTCCTGCTGTGACATACACCCCCATATTTTATGGAAATATGTTTTTGAATATCAATATGCATAACTTTTGCTTTATGCAAAACAGGGCAAGTAACCTATCATTCAAGAGCCTGTAAACACCTGAATATGTATATCTTATGTTCATGTATCATTCTTGTATGTGAAGTTAGGAATATGAAGTGTAAACCCACTTATTAATTCTGGGTCTTCTACTAAAAGCCATTGGTAGTACTTAAAGAACTTAATGGCCCAGTGCTCATGACAATTAACTGTAAATGGTTTTGTTTTCCTATAAGCCCAGAGTGTGGATGGTCCTACAAACACAAGTAACCGTGCTACCTTGTGCTGGAATCCATCTTGAATTTGGTATTTTTCCATTGGGATGGAGAGGATGAAACAAAGGATTTCCATCCTGGGAAACTCTATTAAGGGATGGGAAGCAATTAAGGATTGCCTTGAGCTGACTTTGAAACTGCTTCCTCACTCGAAGAGCACAAGAACACCTCAAAAAAAAAAGAGAACAGTAATGAGAGGGATGGGGTCAGGTCAGAGGGAAACATCAGCTCTGACAAAGAATTTTACTTGACTCTCAAGAGGTTCTCTGTGATCCAACCTGTTATATCTGTTTCCATACCAAATTGTGGGAGGCCAAGGGACAGCAATATAGAAACACAACCCCTTCCCCCCCCCCCCGTCACCCAGTGCATCCCAAGATAGCAGAGGAGGAAAACAGAGCCATGACCATTTTTGCCTTCCTTGTTCTTGGTTGCAGACTGCATTGGGAGAACCTGGAAACTGTTCTAAGTTGCCATGTTCCTCATGGGACTATATACAGCAGCTGAGGATAGCCAGAGCACCAGCACTTCAGCTGCTTCTCCAGTCTTATGTAAAACTTCCTTAGATGAGAGAGAGTATTTTAAAAAAAGAGTCTAAGTCCCATTGTACTTAGACTCTGGAGGCTGGAGGCATGTGGTCTTAGGCATTTATGTGTCTAAATTTCATTTCGAAATGGGTGTTCGGCTAGTTCTCACATGTATGTAGGGCTAAAAATATAGGCATGTGTCTAGTGGATTTTCAAAAGTGCATATTCTGATTTAAAGTCAATAGGATTTGCCTAATTCCATGTTTAGGCAAACAAAAATCTTTGAAAATCTGACCTTCAGGAGTCTTTTGAAAATTTTATCTCCATTTGCTAAAGAACCCCTAGGGGCTATTTTTCCCCATATGACTCCACTGATGGGATTCTCTAACAACATTCCCCTGCTTGAGTAAGTCCACAATTAGCTGCTTTATAACACAACCAACTCAGGCTCCTCTTTGCCTACAGGAACAGAGAGTATTAAAATATTTCATGGCATGACTTGGATCTCAAGCTGCTCTATTTCCTTCTCTATCAATGGGAGTTCTTTTAGAACAGGGGTGGGCAAAAGCCTCTCAGAGGGCCCGATCTGGCCTGCCTAGTGTTTTGATCTGGCCCGCAAGGAAGTTCAAGGCCCCGCCCCCCTAACAGGTGTGCCGAACCTGTGGTGTGTGTGCCCCAGGGGAAGGAGCTCATCTCTGTCCCTCCTTCCCTGTACAGCCACTGCAGAGCACTCCCTCCTCCTGCAGCAGGTTAGGCTGCGGTGGGAGGAGGCAGCGCTGGGGCTGAGACTCCTCAGTGGTGCTTCATCCATGTGGTCCAGGGCCAGCCCTGGAGGCCAGAGGTGCCACTGCTGTGGCCATGTGGTCCGGGGCCATCCCCAGCGGACCACATGCCTCCAGCCTCCAGAGTGGCCTGGGACCACAAGGCTATGGTGCCTCCGGGGCTGGCCCCAGGCTACGTGGCTATGGCAGCGGCACCTCCGGCCTCCAGGGCTGGCCCCGGACTGCATGGCTGCAGCAGCAGCACCTCCGGGGCTGGCCTGGGGCTGCGTGGCCATGGTGCCTCCAGGGCCAGCCTGGGGCTAGGTAGCCATGGTAATGGTGCCTCTGGGGCTGGCCCAGGACTGTGTGGCTGTGGCAGTGGCATCTCTGGCCTCTGGGGCTGGCCCGGGGCCATGTGGCTGCAGCAGTGGCAACTCCGGCCCCTGGGGCCATGTGGCTGCGGCACCTCTGGGGCTGCCCCTGGACTGCGTGGCTGCAGCAGCAGCATCTCCAGCCTCTGGGGCTGACCCGGGCCATGTGACCATGACAGCGGCACCTCCGGGGCCAGCCCCAGGCTGCATGGACACGGCAGTGGCACCTCTGGGGCTGACCCATGGCCACATGGCTGCGGCAATGGCATCTCCGGCCTCTGAGGCTGTGTGGCACAGTGCCTTCAGCCTCCAGGGCCGGCTCTGGACTGCGTGGTTGCCATGGCAGAGGGACCTCAATCTGGGGCAGCTGGGACAGTGTGGCAACAGCTGTTGCTGCAAGGCAGCACAAAGCCTGCTAAAGTTCCCCCCATGCTCCTATCCCCTCACTTCCCTCCCCCCCAAGACCCAGAACCCACAGATTGCTCCAATACCCTCCCTTGTTCTTGCACCCTCTCTCTTGGCCACACACTGCACCCTCCCCTTGTTCCTGCTCCATCCACCTGGCCAGACACCCTACTCCCTGCCTGCTTCTGCATGCCAGATCCCTCCCAGAACCTGCACCTGATCCCTATTCCACTTGCTGGCAGCCCTGTCTAATGCACTGTACCCCTCATTTTTGTCCCTCCCCCAGAGCCTAAGGAGGTCCATAAAATCCACTAATTCTGGAACTCCAGAAAAGTAAATCTGGTCTATGGGAAGCCTTGAACCTCAGTCCTGCCCTTTCCTTCCCCTCACCCTGTGAGGCTGGAGTGCCAGAGGAGTGAGGTGGCTCAGCTGGTGCCACATCAATGAGTGTTGAGGGTTTTTGTAGAAGTTTTTTTTGCTTCTTACTTGTGTGGCCCCCCAACTGATTCTTTTGTGGGTCAGTGACCCTGACCCAAAAAGGGTTCCCCACCCACCATAAATAAAGAAAACATTGAAACCTTTTGTGTTGAACATAATATTTTACTTTATTTAAAGTGACGTTTGATAAACTAACATGAGTATGTTAAAATGCTTAATCTGTTTCATCATATAAATTAAACCATTTTCACTAGCTGCAGCTGGTTCAGAAAATAAGGTCACCATACCAAACAGGGTAACTCTCAACCCCGCCCCTTCTGCCTGAGGCCCCACCCCATCTGCCCGAGGCCCCACCCCTTCCGGGTCAGTCCCACTTCCAAAATTATTGCCCACCTGTTTTAGAACCAGCTCAGTGTATGCCACCTATTCCTGGATTTGTCTTTTTCTTTCACTGCAGGTCTTGATTATTGGCCTCCATGACAACTAGCTTTATCCACAGCACTTGAAACCTGTATCTTCAACTTACAAGTTCTACATACATGACTTGAAATTTTCTTCCAGCCAAGTCAGCAAGCTTTCCGATCTCTTACTTCTGGTCATCAAGTCTCTTTTTATTTAATTTCTGTACCACTTAGACCCTGAACACAGGTTCCTTGTTGAAGATAGGTGTGGCCTCAGTGCACGTCACATATTGATTTTGCTAAATTTCAATGGTTTTTTTAAAAAATACAGTTTTATAGCTTTTCAGCCTTTGATTTCTCTCACTTTTTCCCAAGCTAGCTTTTTCTGCTAACAGCTCAGTAAACAAAGACTTCATGCCCTTCTTTGCGACTCCTCCTCAAGAAGACAGAAGACATCCCATATGTCTCCCATAATGGGTCTTTGAGCCTGCAGAATGAAGTCAGATACTAGCATTTAGGAAAGGAAAAATTATCTCACCAGCACAAGCCAATTTTGAGTGTTTTTTAAAGGTTGGAAGTGAATCTTTTCAATAAAAATCCATCCACGATAAATGACTGAAAAATATTCACCCAATTTTAGGACTGTACCTTCAACCTAAGAAAACACATGTCCTTGTGTGATTTCAACTAAAGCTCCCAGAGGCTGATCTGTGTTTTAAATGTTTGTACAGCACCAGGTATATGAGAAGAATAGGTTCTTTTCCCATTCCCTTTGGATGAATATGTTTAAAGTACTCATCTCTTTCACAACAGAAATAATGAATTTAGAAGACGCATGTAGCAAAGCTGGTAATGTGGAAGCAGGGTGTGAATGTCTAAATTTTTTAGTTTTTTTAGCTGTGGTCCTGCAAATTCTTATCTTTCAGATTGTTTGCTCATTGCTTCTTCCCTGAAGCTTAGAGTAAACGGGGAAGTTATATAGCTAGGGTTGCCAGTTTTGTTGGACGTATTCCTGGAGGTTTCATCAGAGGACATAATCTTTACTAAAAAGATTAATCTCTAATACTTGGAGACTCCAGGAGAATTGGAAAGCCAATAGCACCTCAGCTCTTGCATGTAGTAATTCCAGTGTTGATGTGTTCAACAAAATAGAGGAGGATGAGGTGAGAGAGGAGAAACAAAGGAGAACTAATTTTTTCCTTTTTTTGTTTAAGGTCTTTCTTAAAAGTCAAATCAAAAAGTGATTAAAGAATTGGGCCATATAAATAAAAATGCTGTTTGCTTAGAGAGTCAAGGGTCATAGGAAATTTGCCTCAATGATGTAAAAAAAGTCGACTTCCCAGATTAATTTTGGTACCAGAATTCAAATAATTCTCAGGTATGAGAAAGTGAGGTGTGCAAGTGGTTTACACCTGTGAGTCTGCCCTTATCTAAACTTTGACTTTTAGTTGTGTTTTTAGTTGTGTTTTAATACAAATTAACATGCATTAACTAAGACAGTTGTAAATGCCCATGTAGGCAAGGCACAAATCTTTGTTCCTAGCGGTTAAATACAGCTAGAAGCAAACATAATGTGCAGCACTAACACTAGAATTTACAAATGTGTTAAAATAAGATACAAATGCAAGTGCAGACATACCCTAAAAGGCAGTACTGTGAATTTCAGATAATGAGGAGAACACTTAATCTCTGGAATGTGTTTGGTGGAAGGGAAAGGGAATACTCATTTTCTATGCATGCAGGCTCACCGACAAGGAGGGCAGGGGCATGATGGCAGTTGCCCCATAGCCCAGAGATTCAAAGGGGCCCAGGGCTCCAGCTGTCAGTGCTGCAGTGGTAGCACCCATAGCCCCGAGTAATTTAAATTGCCGCAGTGCTGCGCTGTGGGTGGGTTTTAGGGCTGCTTGGGGAAGCAGGGGTGCCACACAGTGTGTTCCGGGAAGCACGGGGGTGGGGGGGACAGTGTGATCCAGGCAGCACTGGGGGCCAGCCTCCTTGCAGGAGCATGAAGCTGCCCCCACACACACCTTGCCCAGTGGCCTGGCATAGCTGTTGGCTTCACTGCATTCATGTTTATACTTAAAAAACAACAAATGGTCTGGTAGCACTTTAAAGACTAACAAAACATGAGTTTTCGTAGGCACAGCCCACTTCTTCACTTTCTGTGCCCACAAAGCTCATGACACCATCTACATGTTTTGTTAGTCTTTAAAGTGCTACCAGACCATTTGTTGTTTTTTAAGTTTATCCTGTACAGACTAAGTCAGCCACCCCCTGAAGCTTTTGATGTTTATACTTGTTATACAAAGTACTGCTCGTGACAGTGTGAAATGCAGTGTATTCTGAGAGCCATGTACCCAAGTACAACACTTGAGAGGGCTGGAAGTAGCTGACCTAATTAAAACTCACTGACAGATTTTTGTACTTTGCTCCATCCCCAAGTCACTTATTGACCCAGTGGCTTTGTGCTGCTTGGAGACTGGAATACTCTCACAGATGCAGTTGCTCAGTATGATGCGAGACTTTCTTTTCCCAGGTTTGAAGACAGGGGCTACTTTAACTTAAAGAACTATTAATAACAAAGCAAGGAGGCATCAAAAGATACATTAAGGACTAGTGCTGGGTGAACCTAAGATGATTTGAAGTTTTAATTTGGGAAAGTATCAAACTTTAATGTGTATCAGACTAATGTGTAGTTCACAGGGCTGCACAATCAGATATAAAATCATGGAAATGTTTAAGATATATCTGGCACTTCTGATTTATGACTGTAGGCCCTGGTCTACACTAGCACTTTAGTCCAAAATAACTCCCCCAGTTTCGAATTAGCAAGTGGTGCATCCACACTACCAAGCCTGTTATTTTGGAATAACGGGCCGTGGAATTCAAACTCTGTACTCTACTTTTCATCAGGAATAACACTAATTCCTAACCAGTAAGTTCAAAATAATGGTAGTGTGGATGCTCTGATGCTACTAATTTGAACTAATTGGCCTCCAGGAGACCTTAGGCAGCTCTCCAGGGTGCTTCTTGGGGGTCTGAGTCTGAGGTAGCATGTCCACATTAACAGAGTCTACCGTGAACTAATTTCAATGCTTCCCCATAGTTAGAACACACAAATTCGAATTTGTTATATCGGGAGTTCTTAAGTCAAATTTAGTAATTTTGAAATAATTTCCTAGTGTAGACCTGGCCTGGTAGTAAACCCAAAATCAAGGTCTCTCTCGGGATATTTTTGTTTGTCTTATAATATCATCCCAAATCAGAAAGGACTGTGATATTTCAGAAGGAAAATTGTGGAGATACTTGATAATTTTGCAAATTTTTAGAAGTGTTGGCTTAAATAAACATGGGGAAAATTTCAGATATCTTTTTATTTTAGCCAAACCCTGCCACTTTTTCTGAAACTGAAAATAGTTGTGTGCTCACTCGCTCTCACACACATGTATACACAGAGTGCTGACAGTATATACAAACATTCAGAGCCTGATTTTGAAAAACGCATGATCAACAGTTATCAGGAATGTATGTGTAAATGGATATTTGTTCATGCAAATAACCAATTAGATATTAAACTGGTCATTTACATGCAAATATCCAATTTGCCTGCATAAGCTTGATAAACCCTTGACAAATTTCTCAAACTCTGGCTACAGCTGACATGTGCTACAACAATTAACACATTAGATGGGTGGTTCAGTGGTCAGGCTCCAGTGCATCTTGCCCTCTGTGACTCTTGAATGCAACTTTCAAGTGGGGTGCACTGCTTGACAGGCATGGAAATGCCCCCCTACTGCCAACTACCTGTGTTTAGAATGCCGTTGCCATAGCTATGAAGAAATGCACCTGGTCTGCTAAGAACCTGCATCTGTCCTGCAGATTGTAGCACCTGATGAAAGGAAGAGCTCTCTGATTAGTGTTAAACAGGACAGTGCTGGTGCCTCCTAAACAAACTTCATAAAAGTCTGTTTAATAAAGTTAGCTGGTGCCATAATAAAATCTTTCTAGACTTTTATAGTGCATTCATCCTAATAGTATCTGAACTGCTTACAGGCCTGGCATCTCATTGAGCAGTAAGATAGTCAGGGGACGTGTATGTTTTTGGTTTTATTCTTTCAGAAAAGCTGTGCCAGAGATGAGTCTTCACAATTGGTCCACACAGTACACTATCCCTTTTCTGTAGACAAGGCCACAGATAGCTATTTCCAGCTGGCAGGCTGGGATGAGCCCAGTGACAACTTGCAATACAGAGACCAGAACCTTGAAAGTCATGTTACAGTATGGTGGAAGCATCTGATAAAAGAAGTGGCATAGCATTTTGCTTTACTATTGGACCATGTCCAAGGTAGCAACCATGGCATGCACAGCCCCTGGATTTTGAATGCAAAATTATTAATGTTCTTTGCATTGTATTTAGCAATCCATTTCATGCTGATGTAATTCATCTAAAAAAAGATATATTGGCATTGGAAAGGGTTCAGAAAAGAGCAACAAAAATTATTGGGGGTTTGGAACGGGTCCCATATGAAGAGAGATTAAAAAGACTTGGACTTTTCAGCTTAGAAAAGAGGAGACTAAGGGGGGATATGATAGAGAGGTCCATAAAATCATGACTGGTATGGAAAAAGTGAACAAGGAAAAGTTATTTACTTATTCCCACAATAAAAGAACTAGGGGTCACCAAATGAAATAAATAGGCAGCAGTTTTAAAATAAACAAAAGGAAGTTTTTCTTCACTCAGCGCACAGTCAACTTGTGGAACTCCTTGCCAGAGGACGTGGTGAAGGCTAGAACTTTAACAGGGTTCAAAAAAGAGCTAAATAGATTCATGGAGGTTAGGTCCATCAATGGCTATTAGCTAGGATGGGTAGGAATGGTATCCCTAGCCTCTGTTTCTTTGGAGGTGAGTGACAGGGGAGGGATCATGTGTGGATTACCTGTGTGATCCCTCCCACTGGGGCATCTGGTATTGGCCACTGTCAGCAGACAGGATACTGGGCTGGATGGACCTTTGGTCTGACCCACTATGGCCGTTCTTACACCATAACTTGGGAAGACCTTATGTGGTAACACTGTACCACACAAACTTTAAGCAGTAGACTGCATTTATAATGCTACGATTTCTCTGTGTTCTGAAAAACCTCAGGAAGGAAAGTGCTTACTATAATTTACTATACTATTGTTTATATAAGTCTACCTCATCTGAGTACTCTCTATAACAGAGGTTCTACAACTGTGGTCTGTGGACCACAAGCTCCACTCACAAGCTCCCTCTAGATTCCAACACTGGAAGGTTTTCTGTCTGAAAATGAACTGGTTCCTGGGGGGAAAGTGACATCGAAGAACATTTTGTCACTCTTAAGCAAGAGTTTGAAGATTACTTTCCAGTAGAAGTTGAACTAAACAACGGGATACATAATCCTTTCAGAATTGAAGTCAGTGAGCTGACCTTTGGTTTGTTCAATTAGAGTGCTTGCTGAAGCTTTAGTGTGATGAAATATTATGGTCAACATTTAAAAGACATTGCCCAACTTGAGTTTTGGATTCAAAGAACTACAAAGCATCCAGAACTTGCAGACATTTTCTGATGCCATTTACTACTATGTACCTGAGACACAGGATTTTCACCACTCAGGGCACATCTACACAGCAGGGCTAAACTCGAAATAAGCTACACAACTGGAGCTATGCTAATTAAGTAGCTTAAGTCAAAATACTTTTGTCTCTGTCTCCACAGCAGTTATTTTGAAATAGAGCACTCTTCCCCGACTTCCCTTACTCCTCACACATGAGGGTTACAGAAGTCAGAGTAAGAAGCCCATTATTTCTAATTTATTTCAAAATATCAAGCTTGCTGTATAGACACGCACTACGTTATTTTAGAATAACTCACATTCTGAAATAACACTGCTGTGTAGACATGGCCTTGGAGTCTTCAAGTCCAAACACAAAAGCAGGATGAATGCTGAACCTGACCTAATGCTAAAGCTGACAAACATTATACCCAACTTCCCTGAACTTTGTTTAAAAACCAGGCACATCTATTATATTAGAAAGGTAAGACTACTGAAATTAAAATATAAATTGTGTGCTTTTATTAGTAGAACAGAAAGGGCTAATTACAAGGGTTTTTTTAGTTGTAGAGCTTTTATAGAAAGTGCTTTACAATAGCTAGCTAAAAGTACAAATAACATTTGGAAAGATCATTAAGTGTTCTGCCAAGACCCTCAGCAATTTTCAAGTGGTCCATAAAAAAAAAAGTGTGAGAATCACTGTGTGACAAGTTCAGTCACCGAGATCGACTTGGGACTGTCCCTTGATGTGCTGAAAATATCATTGAGCCTGTCTACCTGCCCTTTGAGGTGCCCCATCAATTTGTCCTGCTGAGCCAGAACCTCCAGTCCTCCCCAACCCCGTCACAGAGTTGGGGTCACAGCCCACAGCAGAGTAATACAGAAACTGAGATAGATCATCTCTGGGAAGGCTCAGTCAAAAGGACTTAACACAGCACCCAGGTGCACAGCCCCAATGGGACCAGAACCCCAGATAAATCTGTCTTACTCTGTAAAAAAAAAGTTTTATATATAGCAAGTTCATAAAATGCAAGTAATAGCATGCAGATCAAAGTAAGTTACTAAGTAAGGGTATGTCTACACTACAGCGCTATTTCGAATTAACTTAATTTGAAATAGTTAATTCGAATTAAGCTAATTCAAAATAGCACATCTACACACAAAAACACGTCCACATTGAGTAGACCCTGAACCAAAGTTAAGGCTGGCTGGAACCAGTGCCGGCAGGGCATCAGGTTAGGACTCAGTGTGTGGGGCTGCTGCCTGAGGCTAACTGAGCTTGAAGGACCCTACCCCACCCCGGACAGACAGTTCTCAGGGTTCCCCGCTTGCTTGTCTACCTCGATGAGGGACAGCAAAGCAGTCCTGTCTTGGACTGCCCTGAGTGCCCGCACTCGGGACACCACAGCATTCAGCCACATGGAGCCAGAGCTGCCCCTGGGCACGCCAGTGCATCTTGTGGGGTTGTTGCCATCAGCCCGGCTGCACTTGCTGCAGGCTGCCATCCGGGGGGGGGGTCCATCGGGGGGCTGTTAGGATCCAGGAGGCCCTGCGGGAGAGCGTCCACCCCAAGGAGCCCTCAGAGCCTCCCCGGTCCTCCCCACTGGGGGCTCATGCCCCATTCCTCCCTCATGTCCTTCCACTTACCCCTCCATAGCCCCCCTTCCTGATGTCAAACAAAAGACACGTATGTTCAAAAATAGAAACTGGGTTTATTGAACAAAACGGGGGGGGGGTCCACTCAGGGATGAACTTCTGGGGAGAATGGGAAAAGGAGGTGGGGAAGGGGAAGAGAGAGGTGGGAGAGGGGAGGGAGAAACCTGGGAGGAGAGAGCTGGAAGGGGGAAGCAAGGGGAAGGGGAAGGTCAGGGCCCAGAGTTGGGGGGTCTCACCGGACCAACTTGATTTTCATGCAAACCTGCTCCTGGGTTCGCATGTGGCCTTTGGTGGCCAGGCTGGCAGCTATCCTGCCATAGACGGCAGCATTCCTCCGTCTAGTGCGGAGATCATGGATGTTGGGGGCATCCCGCCCAAACCTGAATAAGGTCCATGATCTCCAACTTGGACCAGGAAGGCGCCCTCCTTCTCCCTCCCCTGTCAGGCTCCTGGGAGCTGGCAGACTGCTCCTGTGGAGTGGTGGAGGGCTGGCTGCCAGTGGCTTGCTGGCTCATGTTTTGGGGCCACTGGGTCAGGGGCCCTGATGGCCACTGCTGGCTCTGGGCTGGCAGGCTTGGAGCAGGCACAGGCATTGTGGCCAGGGTCTATCCCTTTAATGGCTCTGGGGCTGGGGGAGAGGAGAGGGAGTTTTCCTGGTTGTGCCCAGAGAGGCTACCAGGGCTCCCTGGGAAGGGCTGGAGGCTCCCTATTTCAAATTAAGTGTCTACACAGCACTTAATTCGAAATAGCTATTTCGAATTTGGCATTACTCCTCGTAGAATGAGGTTTACCAAATTCGAATTAAGCGCTCCGCTATTTCGAATTAAATTCGAAATAGCGGTTTGCATGTACAGATGCTATTGAAGTTAATTTGAAATAAGGGCTGTTATTTCGAATTAACTTTGCAGTGTAGACATACCTAACACAAAACATGCCAGCTAAGTGTAAACAGGGTCTGAACGACTGCATGCAATGCAGCCAGCTTCATGCCTGCCAGGTGTGAGCTGTAAGACTGGTTCAGCCCTGCAAGGTAATCAACTGTTGATATGTAAATACAGCTCATGCCAGAATGGGGAAGGAATCTGGGGTGTGGTTATGTAAATACAATTCAGCCAGGGATGATGAAGGGTGAATTGTTGGAATGGAACGTGGCGTATTGTAACTAATTTGGCTGTTGTGGGGTCACAAACCATGCTACCCTTAAATGTAGGAACTGTAAAATATGACACCAGTGTTTGCAGGAGAGACACCATCATTGTACAGGGTCTCAGGTGAACAAGCTTCCCCCTTCCAGATTTCAGTGAAGGAGTTGGGGGGGAAAGGGAGTTTGAGCCAGCCAGCTAGCTTCATGCCTGCCAGGTGTGAGCTGTAAAACTGGTTCAACCTGTTGCCTTTCCCCCCCTGTTCTAAGGATAGACCTAAAGCAGTCTCCATAAGGAGTCTTTTTGTTATTCCAGTGGAAGCTGGAATCTTTTGGCCAGCCTAGGTGGTGGCTAAGAGTTGAAATCACTAAGAGCTGAAGTCACTGGTTTGGCTGGGAGCCAGACCCACTGCGACCGGTGGCTGGCTGGCAGGAGCGCCCGGTGGGAAGCCAGCAGGGCAGCTGGCAGGAGCGACCAGCAGGGCAGCTGGTAGGAGCAGCAGCAGGCGGCCAGCAGGGCGGCTGGTGAGAGCGACCAGTGGGCAGCCAGTACGAGAAGCGGCGGGTGACTGGCAGGAGCAAAGAGACCACAGGAGCAGCACAAAGGTAGCATGGCTCAGGCTCAATGAGTGGAGTCATCAGGGTGATGTGTCTGGGTTCACACTGACTGGACAGAGCTGTAAGTGGGACATTTGAAGTGGGGTACGGAGAAAGTTTGGGTAGGTGAATGGGACCCTTACACTGTTGGACTAGTAAGCCTGAGAGGCAAAGGACATTGCTCAATCCATTTGAGCTGGGACGGTTACTCATGGGTTGGTTATGAACTGTGGGGCTACGTCTACACTGCAGGCTTCTGGGAACTGTTTTACGCAAGAGTTCTTGTGCAAAAGGTCTTCCACAAGAGTGCGTCCACACTGCCATGTGCTTTTGTGGAAGAGATGTGCTTTTGCGCAATATGGACGCTCTCTTGTGCAAGAAAGTTCTGATGGCCATTTTAGCCATAGGGCTTTCTTGTGCAAGAAACCCCTGTTGCCTGTCTACACTGCCTTCTTGCGGAAGAGCTCTTGCGCAAGAGGGCTTATTCCTCATGGGGAGAGGAATAACTCTTGCACAAGAAGCCCTGTTTTCTGACGCTTTACTGTAAATTTACTTGCACAAGAACGTGCGTGCAGTGTAGACATAGCCTGGTTATGGTATTTTCCCAAGTTAATGTCATGTGACTTCTCTCTCTCTTTCTACGCTCAGACTCTATGCTTGTGAGTGGGGAAGCATTGCCTCTCAGAGGTGCCTAGGGGTGTGTGAATTTCCCAGGCTACTTGGTGGGGGCTCGAGTCGGTTCTGTGTGAGATGGATGAAAAGGAACCCCTAAATATTGAACCCGGCCCTGGCTGCTGCCAACGCTACCTGGCAGAAGGGTTACTTTAGCTTTATACTATACGAAACTTGTTTCATGCTATAGTAATAGTATTTCTAATCATCTTCTCAGAAGCTGGGAAGCCTCCCAACATGGGCCTGATCCTTCCCCCTTTTCAGACTTAGATATTTCCAGAAGTCATCTTGGGTGGTAAGCTTAGAAAAGAGGAGACTAAGGGGGAATATGATAGAGGTCTATAAATCATGACTGGTGTGGAAAAAGTGAATAAGGAAAAATTATTTACTTATTCCCACAATATAAGAACTAGGAGTCACTAAATGAAATAAATAGGTAGCAGATTTAAAACAACAAAATGAAGTTTGTCTTCATGCACTGCACAGTCAACCTGTGGAACTCCTTGCCAGAGGATGGTGTGAAGGCTGGGACTTTAACAGGATTCAAAAAAGAGCTAGATAGATTCATGGAGGTTAGGTCCATCAATGGCTATTAGCCAGAATGGGTAAGAATGGTTTCTCTAGCCTCTGTTTGTCTGGAAATGGATGATGGGAGAGGGATCACGTGATGATTACCTTTTGTCATGTTTACTCCCTCTGGGGCATCTGGTATTGGCCACAGTCAGCAGACAGGATACTCGGCTAGATAGACCTTTGGTCTGACCCAGTATGGCCGTTCTTATGTTGAGGTGTCTCTGGCCTCTGGCAGCTGTGGCTATTGCTCGGTTCCCACCTTTATCCTTTTTTGCCAACAGTGGAAATCTTGTTTAAAGTTTTTCACACTTCCAATGGAAAAATACAGCATCCATATTGGGTTCTAGCATTAGGTCTTCTAGCCACATGTGGTGGCAGGACCAACCATAGTCTAGGCTTACAGAAAAATAAGACTATTCACAGATCATTGTCCTGAGTACTGGGCCATAAAATTCCTTGAGTACTACTAATGGTCCTCACTTAGCATATATCTAGATTAGTTAACAGGTTTATAACTTCACATTTTAAACTTCAAACACAGAAATGAGACATGGACATAGAATATACTCATTCAGCAGATTATAGAACTTTTCTAATGATATGTTATAAAATGCCTTTTACATAAAACACTGCCTAGTTATCCATATACATATTCATAATTACATTTCCATTAGGCATGTAAAAGTGTAACTGTTTAAATGGTTAACCAATAAGCATCAAATTATTGGTTTCCATTACGGTTACATGCCAGCTCCCCAGGAGCAGACTTCACTGCAGGATTCCTGGGAGCAGGGCCAGCAGCCCCTGTCAGCCCCACTCTCAGGGAAGCTCCACCACAGGCTCTGCAGTGTAACTTTTATATTGCAGACCCTGCAGCAAAGCCAGATTCCTGGAAGCGGGATCCTAGGGAGCCAGCTGTCACCCTGCACTGCAGGCTCTACAGTATAAAAGTTATACTGCAGAGCCCTCAGTGCATGTAACCATGTAACCTTGGATTTTTAGCAGTTACACAGTTACCTTTTTTATTGATTTTTTTACATCCCTAATTTCCATAAAGAATATGGAGTGAAAAATTACACACTGCTTCGTGTTCCCATCCCTGATCTCTCTACATTTGCCTAGGGTGTTATTAGAACTAGTATTAGTGACTTTATTTACTAGAATTTGTATTTTTCCAGTACTGCATATATTATTATTTGCATTTAGGGTCCCAAATATAGATATATATATATATTTATATTTAATGAAATACTCATCAATTGGCTAAAACAGCAAAGTTAGCCAGTGTTTTTCTCCAAAGCGAAGGGAATGGTCTTAATCTTAGAATTTGCCCTTCCAGTCTGGAAGACATGATTTCCATTTGCAACTGTCAGCTGCTATAAATACTGTGCCCCTTTTGACCTGAGCAGTTAACCAGCAGGAGAGAGTTTCTATGTTCACATTCCTAAGCCTTGTGAGCCAGCAGTCTACTTCAAGCACTCTCTCTCTAGGCTTTTTCTCCAGGCCAGCCTCCCAATGCTTGTTCTGGCTCTCTCCTTGGCTTTCTGCTGTTCCTTCCTCATCAGCTCCTCTGCTCCTCCTTTCCCCTGCCCCCCCGCACAGATGTACAGCTCCACCAAAAACAACAGCTAGCTTGTATGCATTTGCATTCAGCCCACGCTGAAACCCCTCTGTCCACACAATTCAGATGCCTGACTTGCACTGCATATGGCCTGAGATTTGTGAGGTGGCTCTTATTGTTTTGGCTGTCTCATTCCAGAAAAGAGCTTCTTTCTTACACTTGTTTTGAATGTTATGCCCATCTGTTCAAAGATATTTCACCCAATCCCCAGCATAACAATATAGTCCATCCAGTTTTCTATTCTATATGCATTACCTCTGATTTGTTGTATTGTCATAGTTCTTGGAAGAGGTAGGGGAAGCATTAGTGAGCATTTCTCCGATTAAGATGTCAGAACAACAGTTACAATTGGTAGTTTTTCTGTGATTCTCTTTACATCTTCAGAAACTCCAGCCTAAAGTCAGATCTTAGTAGTTCCTACGTAAGAACATTCTGTTTCAAGCTTGATGATGGTAATTTTACATTTTAAAATGATGCTCATAAAATACACACTAAGTCTACGTCTACACTGCCAGTTTTTTGCTGCAGAAAATATGTTAATGAGGAACCCATTAGCATAAGTTGTGATCTCATTAACATATTTTCTGCCGTTTCTTTTTGTGCAAGTGGTTTTTGTGCAAAAAGAAGCGGGGGGGGGGGAGGTTGTGCAAAAACCCCGTTTTGTTTAAGATCCTTATGCCTCTCCAGAACAGGCATAAGGATCGTGCACAAAACTTGGGTTTTGCGCCAAAAAAAAACCCCATCCACACTGCTTCTAAGGCTAGAGATAAAACTTTAAGAACAGACTTCAAAGAGAAAATGCTGAGCTACAGTTCATCTGCAAATTTGAAACCATCGTTTTAGGATTAAACAAAGACTGTGAATGGCTAGCCAACTACAAAAGCAGTTTCTCCTCTCTTGGTGTTCACACCTCCAGACCAGCTGCTAGAAGTGGGCCTCACCCTCCCTGACTGAATTAACCTGGTTATCTCTAGCCTTCTTCTGGCCTGCATATTTATACCTTTCTCTGGAAATTTCCACTACATGCATCTGACAAAGTGGGGCTTTGCCCACGAAAGCTTATGCTCCAATACATCTGTTAGTCTATAAGGTGCCACAGGACTCCTTGCTGCTTTTGCAGATCCAGACTAACACAGCTACCCCTCTGATATCTGTCACAATGCTCCTTTGCCTGCCGCACCAAATCGGCACTCTGTGAAATTAGGCTTTTCCCCAATATTCTAATTTTTCCACTACCATCAGAATCAATAGGGTTCTTCCCACTGATTTCTAGCACATCATCTGAGATCTTGATAATGATTTGACATTCTCTTAAAAATTATCACATTTATGGAGAGACAAATAGAGAAAATACCATCACATTAAGTATTAAGCCTAATTTAAGCACTGATTCAGCACAGCACATAAGCATGCACCCCTTAAATCCATCCCCATTCAATAAAGCACTTTAAGTACATGCTTAAATCCATCCCACAGGAATTTACCACATATAGTAAGTGCTTTGCTGCAAAGGTATACATTTAAGTAGATGTTTTTATGCTGTGCTGAACTGGGGATTTAAAGATTATCCAAAAATACTGAAGTCCCATTTTTCTCCCTCTCATGAGTCTCTACAGTAGCTTTTCTTATATGAGCATCACATAATCATGGATTCCCTATAAATTCAAAACAAAAATGCTAGTCAAAAAATACTCCCTCCTTTGTATTAAGGAAAGGGACATAGATACTGCAGTACTGGTCCAACAACAGACACAGATTTTTATGTGAATAGAGGGGATATATTTAAGACATAAAAATTATGCCCTTCAAGCATTAAAAATGTTGTGAAAGGCTTACGAAGGCAGCTTATGAAACAGCTTAAAATTTAGAACTAAATTAGCTGATCTGGAAAAACATGTGTAACACACTTTGGCAAGCATGACCAGCTAAATTTTCCTTTTTTATAAAATGGCTCAATATGTGTAGAAAGCTTTTAGAAGAAAGAAGTGTGTTTTCTTTCATTTGGAGTATTCTAAAAATATTAATTCCTAAAGAAGAGCTCATTTGCATGACAAATTCTCTGTGTATTTTCAGAAGCATCTTTTTTGGAGAAAAAAGCCCTAATGTTTGAAGGAATTATTCTGCAAGCTGATGAGTTGCCACTAACTTCTACACTTCTGACAGTTTCTTTTCATTTTTTATATACTTTCTACATAAGATAAATATCACAGATTTTCTCCCCAGTTTGAATGTGTTGCTCACATATTAATGCAAACAGAAATGCCACTGATTTGAGTTCTCGGCCTCAATTTGCTTGGCCAATTAGCTGAAAGCAGCAGATTACAATATGTCATAAACTAAGACATCTATTAAGACATCTGCAAACTAAGCAGTTTACAATATGTCATAAACTAAAAGTGCATCACCTTTGCATCTCTCAGTCCCTTTTACAGCTGCCCACATAAGGTTTTAGGAGTTTAAGGTAGAATTAAGTATTTTTTAAAGATTCATTTACACCTATGTGAAAAAATTTAGAGCTTTAAACTGTCCCAATAAATTCAAGTCATCAGGATGCTCAGAATCAGTAAGAAACAGCATAAATGTCTTAACTTTAAAATCACTTCCAATGCCTACTTTGCAATCTGATAAAACCAACTGTCCCTGTCCCCAAAAGGAACCTTAGTTACATTCTTTTATTTCTAAAGATTTAGGGACAGATTGCTCTGTCATGGGGGGCCATGAGGGGGCCCAAGAGTCTATATCAGGTTATCCTGCACCGGATGTAGTATTCCGTGAAGTATTACACCAAATGGGAAGAGCTTGGCAATTCCACAGATAGCTTCATACCCACTACAGATGCTGAAACCATTCTTCTCCACCCTGGCAACACAGCTCAGTGAGTGGTATTGACTGAGCTGCTTTGACAGAGCTCATTACCAGCCAGGCCCACCCTTACCCTTAAGCAGACTATGCAGTTGCCTAGGGCACCTGAAAATGTGGGGCACTACTGGGGTATGTCTAGACTACATGCCTCTGCCGACAGAGGCATGTAAAATAGGCTACCCAACATAATCAATGAAGCAGGGATTTAAATATCCCCGGCTTCATTAAAATAAAAATGGCCATCGCACTGTGCCAGCTCAGCTGATCGTCGGCAGCACGAAAGTCAAGACGCTGATCGTCGACAGGAAGCCTTTGTCGACTGTTCCTCATGCCCTCGTGAAACGAGGTTTACAGGAGCAGTCGACAAGGCTTCCCTGTCGATCGATCCACGCCTTGACTCGCGCGCTGTGCCGACGATCAGCTGAGCCGGCACAGCGCGGCGGCCATTTTTATTTTAATGAAGCCGGGGATATTTAAATCCCCGTTTCATTGACTATGTCGGGTAGCCTATTTTACATGCCTCTGTCAGCAGAGGTATGTAGTCTAGACATACCCCTGGTCTTCATGTCCACCCACCCACCTCTTCCTATCCCTGTTCTGTGGTTCTGCTTCCTCCAGCAATGGTCTAGTTAACTTGAAACTGAAAAAACCTGTCACAACTTTTAGCAGTAGCTGTAAAAGATCCATTCAGGTGGTAATTAAGCGGACATTTGCCAACCCCAGGTATGTACTGTCAGTTTCTGAATTCACTGTGTTAGTCAACAGAACCTTAGTTTAAAATTTGCTTTAAAAATATTTAATTAGTGAGATGCTGGAGATTATAAAATCACATCTCTAAAAAATCATCACACACCCCCAGCTGTCCATGGGTATAGGGGCACCAGTTTAATAATACTGTGTAGGGCCTCATAAATCCTAAGGACAGCACCGCTAGTGGCTGTGGGAAGGACTGTTCAGGTATTCAATCAACATTGCCTCCCAATGGGATTTTCACATGGAAATCTCCAGGGTAGGCAGGAGACACTAGCACAACAGAGCAGCTGGATTTCAGCCACTGAGATGGGATCACATTAGCTCCTAAGGGGCATCTTAAGGCAACAAGCTAGTTTAGTGTGAAATGCCAAAACATCTGTTACTGTAGCTGCAGGAGCTTAGCAAAGAATTTTTCCCACTCCCCTCCTCCCCCTGGCAGCTTTTTTTCTTTCTAAGAAGAAAAATGGGTTATATTAAAGTGAAAAGCCCGGTGAGAGAAAACAGTAATTCTCTTTCCAATGTTTTCTCTGAATTTTCTACCTTGTTCCACCGTTTTTGCCTGTCTGTTCTAATTTTATACTCTGATCTTAGCACATTTTTGTTCCTCCACTTTTGTCTCTCCTATTCTGCTATCTGCCTGCAAGATTTTCCATTTTTCTTACATAACAGAATGTAAATATTTTACAGCTAAAGTGGACTTTTGCAGTTGCATAGCTTACACATTTTGGTCCAATTCTTCTTTCATTTATATCAATACTGCTTCCATTGAAGCCACCAGGAACTGCACCAACACAAATTCAATGAGAATGAAGATTGTTTCTTTTCAAATTGATAAATGTAAATGATGTAGCTATAATATACAAAGAATGCTTTATGGTGTAGAATGGATTCATTGGCATAAGGCTGGGACTGACCCATTACTGAGGAGTACTAATGTTATAAATAGTACATTGAGCCATGCAACTATATATATGTGGCCAATAAATATTTAAATGGATCTTTAGTTTTATGCCTCTTAAACTTAAGCTCTTGTCTACACTTACAACTTACATCAGAGACATTACTCAGGAGTTTGAAAAATTCACATCTCTGCGGGTATGTCTACACAGCAAAGTTATTTCGAAATAACAGCCCTTATTTCTAAATAACTTTCCTAGCGTCTACACAGCCAAAATGCTATTTCGAAATAAATTTGAAATAGCGGAGCGCTTATTTCAAATTTGGTAAACCTCATTCAATGAGGAATAACGCCAAATTCGAAATATCTATTTCGAAATAAGTGCTGTGTAGACACTTATTTCGAAATAGGGGACCTCCAGCCTTCCCAGGGTGTCCTGGTGGCCACTCCACCCTCAACCAAGAACACTTCTCTCCCTCCCTGCCTTCCCCGGAGCCATTAAAGGGGCAGACTCTGGCCACAGTGCCTATGCCATCTCCAAGCCTGCCAGCCCAGAGCCAGCAGTCACTGCCCTGACCCAGTGGTCCCAAAACATGAGCCAGCAAGCCACTGGCAGCCAGCCATCCACCGCTCACCAGGAGCAGTCTGCCAGCTTCCAGGAGCCTGTCAGGGCCTGGAGAAGGCAGGCGCCTTCCTGGCCCAGGGTGGAGATCATGGACCTTATTCAGGTTTGGAGGGGAAGCCCCCAATGTCCATGATCTCCACACTACAGAGGAACGTGGCCGTCTATGGCAGGATAGCTGCCAGCCTGGCCACCAAAGGCCACATGCAAACCCAGGAGCAGGTTCACATGAAAATCAAGTTGGTCTGGCGAGACCCCCCAACCCTGAGCCCTGAGCTTCTCCTCCGCCTTCTTCCCCTTGCTTCCCCCTTCCAGCTCCCTCCTCCCAGGTTTCTCCCTCCCCTCTCCCACCCTCTCTTCTCCCCTCTCCCGCCTCCTTTCCCCAGTCGCACCAGAGTTTCATTCCCCCCCCGTTTTGTTAAATAAAGAGAGTTTGTGTTCATGAAAATACATGTATTTTATTTGACATCAGGAAGGGGGGTTAGGAAGGGGTAAGTGGAAGGACGTTAGGGAGGAATGAGGCACAAGCCCCCAGTGGGGCAGACCAGGGAGGCTCTTAGTGCTCCTCAGGGTGGAAGCTCTACTGCAGGCCTCCTGGGTATTGACAGCCCCCCGATGGACCTCCTGGATGGCGGCCTGCAGAAAGTGCAGCCAGGCTCGCAGCAACGCATCCAAGAGAAGCACCAGAGTGCCCAGGAGCAGCTCTGCCTCTGTGTTGCAGTGTGCTGTGGTGTCCCGAGTGAGGGCAACCAGAGCACGCAGAGACAAAATGTTTTGCTGTCCTTCATTGAGGTAGACAAGCAAGCAGGGAAATCTGAGAACTGGCTGTCCAGAGGGGGCGCCCTTTAAGCACAGACCTCACACAGTAAGTCCTGACCTGGAGCCCTGCTGGAACTGGTTCCGGCCAGCCTTAAATGCGATTCGGAGTCCACTCAGTGTGAACGTGCTATTTTGAAATAGCAAAATGCTATTTCAAAATGCATTTTGTGTGTAGACGCGTTATTTTGAAATTAGCTATTTCGAAATAAGATATTTCGCAATAACACTGTAGTGTAGACATACCCTGAATGTCAGAGGTAAGTCAGTCTATCCCCGGTGTAGACACAGTTAGGTCAACAACAAAAAAGGCTTCATAGACTCATAGACTCATAGACTTTAAGGTCAGAAGGGACCATTATGATCATCTAGTCTGACCCCCTGCACAATGCAGGCCACAGAATCTCACCCACCCACTCCTAGAATAATCCTCTCACCTATATCTCAGGTATTGAAGCCTTCAAATAGTTTGAAGACCCCAAGATGCAGAGAATCCTCCAGCTGTGATCTGAACCCCATGCTACAGAGGAAGGCAATCTACCCTGGAGGAAAATTCCTTCCCGACCCCAAATATGGCGATCAGCTAAACCCTGAGCATGTGGGCAAGACTCACCAGCGAGACACCCAGAAAGTTCTCTATAGTAACTCCTATCATCCCTCCATTGACCTATTTACCACTGATAATGAATGGTCAATTAGTTACCAAGATCATGTTATCTCATCAAACCATCCCCTTCATAAACCCATCTAGTTTAGTCTTGAAGCCAGATAGATCTTTTGCCCCCACCACTTCCCTTGGAAGGCCATTCCAGAACCTCACTCCTCTAATGGTTAGAAACCTTCGTCTAATCTCAAGTCTAAACTTCCTACTAGCCAATTTATAGCCATTTGTTCTTGTGTCCACATTGGTATTAAGTTTAAATAATTCCTCTCCTTCCCTGGTATTTATCCTCTAATATATTTAAAGAGTGCAATCATGTCCCCCCTCAGCCTTCTTTTGGTTAAAGTAAACAAGCCAAGCTCCTTGAGTCTCCTTTCATAAGACAGGTTTTCCATTCCTCGGATCATCCTAGTGGCCCTTCTTCGCTTCCACCACCTAGCTGCTGCCACTCAAGGTTAATTACATACATGGACAGAAAAAAAACCTCCCATTGATGTAGTAAGTGACTGCGCATTATGACGCTACAGCTGCAGCAACATAAGAACATAATAACGGCCATACTGGCTCAGACCAAAGGTCCATCCAGCCCAGTACCCTGTCTGCCAACAGAGGCCAATGCCAGGTGTCCCAGAGAGAGTGAACTGAACAGGTAATGATCAAGCGATCTCTCTCCTGCCATCCATCTCCACCCTCTGACAAACAGAAGCTAGGGACACCATTCCTTACCCATACTGGCTAATAGGCATTAATGGACTTAACCTCCATGAATTTATCTATTTCTCTTTTAAACACTGTTAGAATATGTCTAGACTACATGCCTCTGCCGACAGAGGCATGTAAATTAGACATACCGACATAGTCAATGAAGTGGGGATTTAAATATCCCCCGCTTCATTAGAATAAAAATGGCCGCCGTGTTGTACTGGCTCAGCTGTTTGTAGGCACAAAGTGGCAATCAAGACGGGGATCGGTCACCAAGGAAAGCCTTTGTCGACCAATCCCTTATGCCTCATGGGCGTACCATGGATTTATATAAGGGCAATAAGATATTCTCCATCTTATTTTCTATCCCTTTTTTAATGATTCTTAACATCCTGTTTGCTTTTTTGACTGCCGCTGCACACTGCATGGACATCTTCAGAGAACTATCCATGAAGACTCCAAGATCTCTTTCCTGATTAGTTGTAGCTAAATTATCCCCCATCATATTATATGTATAGTTTGGGTTATTTTTTCCAATGTGCATTATTTTACATTTATCCACATTAAATTTCATTTTTCATTTTGTTGCCCAATCACTTAGTTTTGTGAGATCTATTTGAAGTTCTTCACAGTCTGCTTTGGTCTTAACTACCTTGAGCAGTTTAGTATCATCTGAAAACTTTGCCACCTCACTGTTTACCCCTTTCTCCAGATCATTTATGAATAAGTTGAATAGGACTGACCCTTGGGGAAAACCACCAGTTACTCCTCTCCATTCTGAAAATTTACCATTTATTCCTACCCTTTGTTTCCTGTCTTTTAACCAGTTCTCAGTCCATGAAAGGATCTTCCCTCTAATCCCATGACAACTTAGTTTACGTAAGAGGCTTTGGTGAGTGACCTTATCAAAGGCTTTCTGGAAATCTAAGTACACTATATCTACTGGATCCCCCTTGTCCACATGTTTGTTGGCCCCTTCAAAGAATTCTAATAGATTAGTAAGACGTGATTTCCCTTTACAGAAACCATGTTGACTTTTGCCCAACAAATTATGTTCTTCTATGTGTCTGACAATTTTATTCTTTACTATTGTTTCAACTAATTTGCCCAGTACCGACGTTAGACTTACTGGTCTGTAAGTGCCGGGATCGCCTCTAGAGCCCTTTTTAAATATTGGCGTTACATTAGCTATCTTCCAGTCATTGGGTACAGAAGCTGATTTAAAGGATAGGTTACAAACCATAGTTAATAGTTCTGCAATTTCACATTTGAGTTCTTTTAGAACTCTTGGGTGAATGCCATCTGGTTCCGGTGACTTGTTACTGTTAAGTTTATCAATTAATTCCAAAACCTCCTCTAATGACACTTCAATCTGTGACAAGTCCTCAGATTTGTCACCTACGAAGGATGGGTCAGGTTTGGGAATCTCCCTAACATCCTCAGCTGTGAAGACTGAAGCAAAGAATTCATTTAGTTTCTCCACAATGACTTCAAGTGCTCCTTTTGTATCTCGAGCATTCAGGGGTCCCACTGGTTGTTTAGCAGGCTTCCTGCTTCTGATGTACTTAAAAAACATTTTATTATTACCTTTTGAGTTTTGGGCTAGCTGTTCTTCAAACTCCTTTTTGGCTTTTCTTATTACATTTTTACACTTAATTTGGCAGTGTTTATGCTCCTGTCTATTTACCTCACTAGGATGTGACTTCCACTTTTTAAAAGATGCCTTTTTATCTCTGTTTCTTTTACATGGTTGTTAAGCCACGGTGGCTCTTTTTTACTTCTTCTACTATGTTTTTTAATTTGAGGTATACATTTAAGTTGGGCCTCTATTATGGTGTCTTTGAAAAGTGTCCATGCAGCTTGCAGGGATTTTACTTTAGTCACTTTACCTTTTAATTTCTGTTTAACTAACCTCCTCATTTTTGCATAGTTCCCCTTTTTGAAATTAAATGCCACAGTGTTGGGCTGCTGAGGTGTTCTTCCCACCACAGGAATGTTAAATGTTATTATATTATGGTCACTATTTCCAAGCGGTCCTGTTATAGTTACCACTTGGACCAGACCCTGTGCACCACTCAGGACTAAATTGAGAATTGCCTTTCCTCTCGTGGGATCCTGTACCAGCTACTCCAAGAAGCAGTTGTTTAAGGTATCAAGAAATTTTGTCTCTGCATCTCGTCCTGAGGTGACATGTACCCAGTCAATAAGGGGATGTGTAGACATGATATAAGTGTATGTAATAGAACTACCACAGCTGAAATGTTATGAAGACTGATATTGTAATACTCACAAAATGTAAAAATTTCCCGAGTGAGCAGTGACATCAGAAGCCTACCTTGAGATACCTCATTACCCAAAGTGCTAAGGATCCACCCTCTGAAAATGAAGCCACTTACCGTGCATCACATTAAACACCAAAAACAGAAAATTTCAAAGGGGTGGTTGAGTTAGTCTGTAAGAGGAAAAACTTAAAAAACAACAAATAGTCTAGCAGCACCTTAGAGACTAACAAAACATGTAAATGGTATCATGCGCTTTCATGGGCACAATCCACTTCTTCAGATGACAGTATTAGAAAGTCCAGATCCAAGAACCGAGGCATCCATTTTGTAAATTTTTGCCATGGTGTTTGTCTCAGAGGCTTTTCAGCTCAATGTACAGGTTTATCATTGATCTCTGGCTTCTCCACCCCCCATGGCCATGGTATCTACCATAACAGTATGGTAAACTATGGAACTAGCCACACAAATGATTCATATTCATAATACACATTGCCGGCAAACACCAGCCAGTGTTGAGTCCTAAGTTGATGATCATGGAACTGAATCTGATATTTCTAGCACAGGGCTGCAAGTATTGATTACAGAGACCGGAATAGCAATTTGAGTAGAAAGCTTAAAGATCCTAATTCCAAGCAAGAAAACATATTTTTAAATATTTTACATTTTAATCAAGTGTTTTAATATATTCATTTTTAAAGTTTGCTGCAGTGTAATAATGATATTTTAATTCAGAGAATTAAATTGTCATCTGTGTTTCAATATTAGTTTTACATTTCAAAAATATAAATAATTATACATTTTGCTATCAGTGGATTGTTGTTGTAAACCTAAATACCAAACTAAACAGAAGAGACTGCTACACTCTAACCCAAAAATGAGAATATTTTTAAAAACTGGAACCAAGTTGAATGTCATTTCATACATTTTTAAAGTTCTAAATTGCTAATTGCTTGATGGTCCTTTTACCATAAAGATGCTTTAAAAGCATGTTGGCAGTATTGTTGTAGCCGTGTTGGTCACAATGAGGATATGAGAGAGACAATTTTATCAAATTTTGCGGTTTAAAAAGGAAACTTCACAACATGAAGAAGGAATCAGACTTGACATCTACTTCCTCAGCAAATGCAAAAAACTACACATCAATTCCAGAGCACTCACCATCTATGACCTTCTGGCCACTACATACAACTTCAAATATGCTGAACAGCTCTGCAGAAGGACTTCAGAAAAAATGAGGAACCATATAGCTCCACCTTAACATAGTCTAGAAGGGGCCATCTGAATCAAGAAATCATCACATGCCCTCACACACTAAGAAAACTTATCTAGAGATTGCTTGGGATTTCTCCTGTAACTATCTAAAAAAACCTGTTGACAACCATCCAAAATGAAAGCAAAAAGTGGAAACAACTGCAACAATCCACAATGAACAGAACACTACCAAGGCACCATGGCCCACCATGTGACACTCTAATGAAATCAGCTAGGAAGACTACTCATACTGGAACTGATCTGTACTCTCCAAGGGACTGGATATGTCTGCCCCTCCACAGAACCAGGTAACACAGTGGTCACCAACTGGTAGATCTTGGTGCCTCTGGCAGGTGATCCTGATTGGTTTGGCCAAGAGGCTATCAAGTGCCAGCACTTCAGCTGCCCTTCCCCCACACTGCTGTTCCTCTCCTGCCCTTTGCCGTGGAGCTACCCCTCCCTCTGGGGAGTCTCCTGCTTTCTGTGCAAGGGAGGGAGAAGAGAGGCACTGATGTCAAGTGCCTTCCCACTCTGTATCCTTTCCCCGCAGAGTACAGAGGGGGCGCAACAGGACTTGGGATGGAGTTTGCTGGCTGCTTTAGGGAGTGGGCCAGGGCCAGGGCTGGGGTAAGCCTGCCTTAGCCCCACTGCACCACCAACCATGAGCCACCTGAGGTAAGCAGTGCCCAGCTGGAGCCCACATCCCGAACTGCTACCCCAGTCATGAACCTCCTCCTGCACCCCAAACCGCTGCCCCGAGAACCCCTGTATCCAAACACCATCTCAGAGCCTGCACCTAGAACTCCCTTCTACATCCCAACTGCCTGCCCCAAGAGCAGCTCAGAGCCCCTCTCACAGTCCAGATCCCTTAATCCAAGACCACAGCCTGCACTCCAACCCTCTGCCCCAGCCTGATGAAAGTGAGTGAGGATGGGCAAGAGAGGGAGGAAAGAGTGAGCAGGGCCTCGGAGAAGGAGCAGGAAGGAGGCAGGGCAAGGATATTTATATTTGAGGTAGATCTTGGACTGCACTTAAATTCAAAAACTGATCTCGTGCTTAAAAAGGTTGGAGACCACTGAAGTAACACATTAATGTGGAGAGCTAGAAGTATTCTTCCGCAGATTTCGCCTCAAGGAATTGTTTCACAAAAATGATGACATCAGCTACAACCAACACATCTGTACTGACAGTCATAAGAAAAAGGAATCATTTAACTGGATATCAACCAGTACATGAAACCATATAGTATAAAAATTTACTATGAAATCCTTAATAAATATCACATCCACCACAATCTCTCTGCCACTGAAAGGACAGTTCTACAATCCTTGAAACCACCCACCAGATAGTGATCAAAACTGATGACAGAGGGGAACTACTGTAGTCCTTAGTTGTGATGATTATTTCAACACGGCCAACAAACAACTCTCTGACACTACCTGCTATAAAGAACTGCTCACCACAATTCATACAGGAATTTAAAGATGCCCATTAACCCCCAACCCCCCAAAGTACTCCATATGGACCCATCTCAGGAATCTTCTACACACTTCCCAAACAAAGAAATCCAAGCAGGTCCATAATATCAGGCCACCAAACGAATATCAGAACTCATAGAAACAATCCTTAAACCACTTTGCCACACAAAGGGACAGCTTTCCAAGACACTACCAACTTCCTCCACAAATTCTGCAACATCAACAACCTTCCTAAGAACTCCATCCTTGTCATAACAAATGTAATTTGCCTATAGAACAATATACCACACCATGATAATATCACTTCCTACATCAAATACAAAATAATGCACAACATTCAGAAATCCACCCCAACCACTTCAAACTCACCCATTTCATCCTAACGACAACAACTTCCATTTAATAACAAACTCTTTGTCTAAACAATTCAAACAGCTACATTTCCTAAGATGGGTCTATAATATGCCAAACTTCATGAGCCACCCACCTCAAGGAAGAATTTCTGGACAAATTTATCATGAAACCAATGAAATGTCAGAGATATATCAATGACATTGTCATCCCCTGAGCAGAAATCCCTCAAATGTCCACAACACTTCAACAACCAGTGCTTTTTTTGTGACGGTATTCCCCGCTACGGCATACCGGCACCTATTTTCCCAGCATACCAGAAATGAACAGCATTCCCTTCAGGTGTACCAGCACCTATTGTCAGAGGAGATTTCACCAGCATTTTCCTGGGGCAGCTTGGCTCCCAACGGAAGCCCGCTCAGGACACACTGTTCTTAAAGGGGCCGCGATCACATTTCGGTCCCCGGTGTGCCTTATTTATTTATTTATTTATTTATTTATTTATTGATCAACAAGTTTTCCTTTGTGTGTGTGTGTGTGTGTGTGTGTGTTCAACAACTTTCCTCCTGAGTACCAACACCTTTTTTCTTGCAAAAAAAGCACTGTCAACAACCATCACCTATTCATGAAACACTCACTAGAACACTCCCACAACAGTCCAGCACCTCCACCATGCATCAAGTGACCACCTCCACCATGCATTAACCTTCTGCTTAATCTTTCCCAACCTGCATTTAGCTCAAACACTGTGCTTCCTTTCCCAGATCTGAAAAAGAGCTCTACATAGCTCTAAGGCCAGTATCTTCCTCAAACGGAAGTTGGTCCCATAAAAGAAAGTACCTTACCCACTTTGACCCTTAAAAAGCATAGAATTCAAAGAATACAATAAGTGGTTCTATAATACTGTTATAAATTATAAACAATGTTCAATTGGGGCAGGTGACTAATGCCTGCAGGGAAGTCATAAACACGGAGACCTGGGAGGTGGGTCAGAAATTGTAGGGGCATGGGATGTAATAGCAGGGATAAAGGAAAGACCAGGCAGAACTGGGAGGCAAAATCAAATCAGTATCTTAGCTGTCTGTACACTAATGTGAGAAGTATGGGGAATAAACAGGAAGAACTTGAAATGTTAGTAAATCAAACACAACTATGACATAGATGGCATCCCAGAGACTTGATGGGATAGACTAGAATATTGGTATGGGAGGGTACAGCTTGTTCAGGAAGGATAGGCATGGGGGAAAGGGAGGAGGTTTTGCCTTATATATTTAAAATGTATACACTTGAACTGAGGCTGAGATGAACATAGGAGACACACTTGTTGAGATTCTCTGGGTAAGGATAAACAAACAAGGATGATGTCACACTACGGGTCTGCTACAGACCACCTAACTAGGAAGAGGCGAATGAGGCTTTTTTTAAACCCCTAACAAAATCATCCAAAACACAGCACTTGGTGGTGATGGGGGACTTCAACTATCCAGATATCTGTTGGGGAAATAACACAGTAGGGCACAGATTATCCAGCAAGTTCTTGGAATGTATTGGAGACATTTTTTTTCAGAAGGCGGAGAAAGCTACTAGAGGCTAGATTTGATTTTAACAGATAGAAAGGAACTGGTTGAAAATTTGAAGGTGGAAGGCAGGCTGGGTGAAACTGATAATGAAATGAAAGAGTTCATGATTCTGAGGAATGATAGGAGGGAGAACAACAAAATAAAGACAGTGGATTTCAAGAAGGCAGACTTCAGCAAATTCAGGGAGCTGGTAGGCAAGGTGCTGTGGGAAGTAAGACTAAGAGGAAAGACAACTGAAAATAGTAAGCAGTTTTTCAAGAAGACAGTATGAAGTGTGCAAGAGCAAACTATTCCACTACATAGAAAAGATAGGAAACATGGCAAAAGACCACCCTGGCTTAATCAGAAGATCTTGAATGATCTAAAAATCAAAAAGGAGCTCTACAAAAAGTGGAAACTAGGTCAAATTAAAAGTATGAATATAAACAAATAACACAAGTAGGTAGGGACAAAATTAGAACAACCAAAGCACAAAACAAGCTCAAATAAGTTAGAGACATAAAGGGTAACAAGAAAACATTGTACAAATATATTAGAAGCAAGAGAAAGACCAAGGACAAGGTAGGATCATTATTTAATGAAGAGGGGAAAACAATAATAGAAAATATGGTGCTTAATGACTTTGTTTCTGTTTTCACCAAGCATGTTGGTGGCGAGATGCTGGAGAAAAGGAGGTAGATTCAGAAGCTAAAATAGGAAAAGAACAAGTTAAATGTCTTCAAGTCCCAAGGGCTTGATGAAATGCATCCTAGAATACTCAAGGAGCTGACTGATGAGGTATCTGAGCCATTAGCTATTATCTTTGAAAAGTCATGGAAGAAGGGAGAAACATGTCCCTTAATTTCTGTGACAGGACAGATAATGGAGCAAATAATTAAGGAATCCATTTGCAAACATCTGGAGGATAATAACATGATAAAGAACAAATCATATCAAACCAACTTGATAACTTTGATAGGATAACAAGCCTTATGGATAAGGGAGAAGCAACAGATGTGGTATACCTAGACTTTACTAAAACATTTGATGTAGGGAAATACCACCTAGAAAGGGCTACTATAAAGTGGGTGCATAAGTGGTTGAATAACTGTTCCCAGAGAGTGTTTATCAATGGTTCACAGTCATGCTTGAAGAGCATAACAAGTGAGGTTACACAGGGATCAGTTTTGAAACTGATTCTTTTCAATATCTTCATCAACAATTTAGATAATGGCATATAGCGTACGCTTATAAAGTTTGTGGACAATATCAAGCTGGAAGGGGTTGCAAGTGCTTTGGAGGACAGGAATATAATTCAAAATTATCTGGACAAACAGGAGGAACAGTCTGAGATAAATAGGATGAAATTCAATGAGAACAAATACAAAGTACTCTGCTTAGGAAAAAAACAATCAGTTTCACACATACATAATGGGATATGACTGCCTAGGAAGGAGTACTGCTGAAAGGGACCTCAGGATCTTAATAGAACTCAAGCTAAACATGAGTCAACAGGGTGGCCCTGTTGCAAAAAAAACAAACATAATTTTGGGATGTATTAACAGGAGTACTGTAAGGAAGACATGAGGAGTAATCCTTCCACTCTACTCTGCACTGATTAGGCCTCAACTGGAGTATTGTGACCAGTTCCGGGCACCACATTTCAAGAAAGGTATGGACAAATTGGAGAAGGTTCAGAGAAGAGCAACGAAAGTGATTGAAGATCTAGAAAATATGACCTATGAGGGAACATTGAAAGAACTGCGTTTGTTTAGTCTAGAAAAGAGAAGACTAAGATGGGACATGATAACAGCTTTCAAGTACCTAAAAAGGGAAGTAGTACAAGAAGGAGGGAGTAAAATTATTCTCATTAACCTTTGATAATAGGACTTAAGCAATGGACTTAAATTGCAGCAAGGGAGATTTAGGTTGGACATTAGGAAAAACTTCCTAACTGTCAGGGTGGTTAAACTGCCTAGGGAGATTGTGGAATCTCCATTACTGGAGATTTTAAGAACAGATTAGATGAACATCTGTCAGGGATTATCTAGATGGTTCTTGGTCCTGCCGTGTGTGCAGGGGACTGGACTTGATGACCTCTCTAGCTCCCTTTAAGTTGTACTATTCTATGATTAGACTGATGTAATTAACAACAACCACTTTTCAGTTCTACGCCAAAATCACACAATTTGTAGAAGACTTGCAAGTTTGCAAGTTTATTAAATAAATTGAATGGTTTCAGGCAGATCACAAAGCCCTTCTATTGTGTCTGATATGGGGCAACACAAAGTAGTGCAAATTTTGTTTTTAAAGTAGTGCAACATTACAATTTCCGTATTCTTTAAAAAAGCAGCTACTCGCTCAACTCTAAGTGATTTGACTAAATGCCATGAAAACAGGGCATCAGAGAACCTAGAGAATATGAACACAAAGCAACTATTAAGATGGTTTCAATAGGAGAAAGGGGTAATCTTAATGTTTTTTGTTTACTTTCTGTTTCTTTTTAAGTTTTTCTTTGAAGAGACGTGCCTCTTGTCCCCGACACATTTTTGTGTTGTTAAGGCAGAAAATCCATTCCAGAATACTGGTTTAATATTAATTTTGGAATTTTTTAAAAATAGATTTAAATGCAGCGTGCAACATTTACATTTAATTCAGGACTAGCAAGTGAGCTTGCAAAAATAAACTATAAAATATTCATTTATACATTTCTTATATTCTGTTCATCAATATTTAATATATTTCTGTATTTTTACTACACCACAGTTTCAATTAGACACCCAATACAAATGTAAAACAGTGAAAACAGCAGAATACTATGTAGTGTTGTGCAAAAGGTCCACGTTAAATTCAAGTATATGAAATTAATATCACAGGGGGCATTCTGGAAAGCTTCCCGAGAAAGGTGAAAGACCTTTTATGAATTAGCACAGGGACTGCAGCAGCATTTCTCAAACCTGTGTCATGGACAGGAGGACAGGAATTGATAACGTGAATGGAAAACTTGGGCATGGAGCAGCAGACTTAGGAGCCAACCACTGCTAAGAGTCTATACAGGCTGACTGGCCTCAAAGACTTTTGGGGAGAGGAAGCTATTGTAATAAATTCCTATCCCCAAAGAAAACATTCACGTAAATAATGAAAAAAGTTTCATGGAAAAAAAAGAGTTTGCACTGTTTGCTTTAAGTTTTCTAGACCATACTAACAAAGAACTTATAGCAATTTTCAAAGGGAACCAAGCCCCAAGTAAATTCAAACTGGCAATTTTTTTTTTACAATCTTAGCCTTATTTTCTGCTATATAAAAGAAAATGACTGGGAAATAGTCATAGGAATTGTATTTAGTTAACTAGCTCTCCTCAAAAGGTAAGATTCAGTTTGCATTGATCTTCTGCACCCCCTGGTGGCCACCTTGAAGAACAGCAAAGCCAATTTAGTAAAACTGCCCATATCCAAGCTATATATCCTTTGGTATAAAGCCCTCCTCCCCTTGGCTTTAGCAATCCCAATTTCCTATGTTTTATTTCATCCTCCAGAAAGCAGCCACAACTTACACTCAGTCATCTTCAGAGACCACCTTTAATTCCCTAATGCATCTCAGAAGATGTTGCATTGCCGAGAGTGGAAAGCCCTTCCCTGGTTGCAACTGATGTCTCACAGGACCAGAGGCCACTTAGGGCTGTAGATTTCAAAAGAAAAACCTTGAAAATGAATCAGCAGCCTGTGCAGATCAGGAGAGTCGGTGCTTCCTGTGAGAAGTACTGCTACTGCATTCTCAACTAGATGACATTTCCCAATGGTCTTCAGCCTCAACAGCTGGTACTGCAAAAATCCAGCCTCAAGGTGACAAAGACGTGGATAACTGTGGTGACAGTGTTTTTATCCGAAAAATTATAGGATTGCATCAGCCTATGTCAAGAGTACAGTAGATGAAGGAACATTAGGGCATGTATCCAAAGAATCCCCCCCTCAGGCTGTGAATATGAGGAACAAAAGCAGGCTCCTTTCCTTCATCTGAAAATACCTGTATCATCTCTGACATTCCCTTCAGCTGTTCCCCAGAACCAAGCAATAATATTATTCAGCCGGAGTTAGAGCCAGCTAAGCTCCTATTTGAATATCTATCTCAGAGACTGGAAAAGCTGGTTGACTGAACTATCAGGGTTCAGTGAAAGAGAGGGGTGTAAAGCTGTTTGTTATCCTCATACTTAAGGCAACCCAGCCCAACACCATATCACCATCTCTTCTAACCTCTTCAACAAAAAGACTGACAATGGAACCCTACATACGAGAGCCCTCAGGGAATGAGAGCAATGCCATTCTCTGAGTCTGCTCCAAAAGTAAAGAGCAAAGTCACACTAGAATGGTTCCTTAATCACAGCAATGATCTGAAGTATATCAAACCACATTCAAAAATTCCTGACTGAAGGAAGAGAATCAGCTTGGACACTTTGTCTTCATTGATCTCTGAAAGATCACTGAACAGCTAACAATATAAGGTCTCTCTACCAAAGACCTAAAATCGAACCTTCTCATCCAGTGTCTTGAAAGTCCATTTTAATATGAGAGTCAAAAACAGTCCTTTCTTGTTTCAACAGGGGAAGGTATATCCTCTTGAACAGATCTTTGGGTCCAGGTAAAGATACCCACACTCTAATTATAGTGCACACAAAGGGATATGGCCAAGTATTTTTTTACCCAAATGAATTCCCTTTCAAAATTCTACTATTCCAAAAATGAAGTTGAAAGACCATAAAATAAATTACCCATAGATGTAGAATGTGCAGCCTCTTTACAGAATAGGTTTGAAAAAACAGGAGTTTTGTAATATGAGAAAGACTTCGTTGCTGAGGGGGAAAAAAGATTTGCAATGCAAGAAAGATAAGAAGCATCTGGCAGGAAGATGACAACTATGGAGCTCAGACAGGAATTTGTCAAGCTTATGAAAACACTTAGTTGATTTGGAATGATTACAGAGAAGAAAAATATGGGACAGGAAAACTCAAATGCAGCCTGCTCAAGTGTTACAATGAACTAACTCATATCCAATGAAAATCGAAGATTGGAAAAGAAGTGCCAAGACAAGGATGTCACTGACAAAAAAGATTTGAACTATAGTTTGGGAATAGAGGTCAAATCTTTGCAAAATCCAATAACATGATTCTGTTTGCCAGAAGCTGGGGAGCACCTGACACTGGTCACTGTTGGATGACAGGATATTGAGCAAGATGGACCTTTGGTCTGACCCAGTATGTCTGTTCTTATGAAACACAGGTTACACAAATTAACTTTACATTGGATCACTATGGTTTCAAAACACAGAGAAAGGTTGAGTTTGCAAATTAACACAACCTGGTGATTACCCTCAGAAGAAAGATGTTTCATAAATGTAACTGTGAAATATGGCAAAAGAAAGAAAGTGCACATTAGCATTCCTAGTAGGAATAGCCTGGCATAAAGACCATTTTCTGCTCTAGAGAATGAGTAATGTGGCTAATTTGAGATGTCACATGGCCTAAAGAAATATGGGTGGTTTAACAGCAAGGAAGCAGAATGTGACTACTTAATGGCCCAAAGCTCCTGTTTTAGAACAAGCAGCCCATGTTCACAAACACCATAGAAAATGACAGCTTTTTATACCGTGTTGAGTTGAAATGTGGCTGCATAGGATGCCTCTCTGCCTATATGTATACACTTTAGTTGTCTGTGCATGTGTGTATATAATTTCTTTGATATATGCTATAATACCAGCCGCTTCTACTGTGATTCTAATCTCTGCATACAATCACCACCAATAAATATTTTATGCTAACATCTGAATGGAAGTATGCTTCTCACACTGGCAATGCTCTTCATGACTACATTGTTCACACCATATTTTTCTTGCTTAGAAAAATGCAAAATGGTTAGAGCTACAGTTAAAATATCTAATTCTTAATATACACTGAAACCTTTGTTATTCAGCACTCTGTTAACCAGAAAACTATGTTAACCACCATTGCCCCCAGCCACAATACTGTCACATCTTCAGGTGCACAGGCCTGGCTTGGTTTACCATGATTGGCTTAACAATGTTTTATTTAAGTAGTACTAATCATCTTTAACTCAAAATAGAAATGTGAGACCAACTGCCTCACACTACAAAACTATCAATATTAAAAACCTGAGTTTTACTATTATTGTCCATTGGTTTTTCCTAGGTTGATGGGACCCTCAGATAAATGGAATTTTTAGATAACCAGAACGCCTTAATCCTTGAGTGTGCCAGATAACACAGGTTTTACTGTACTTAAGTCACTAATATAATTAATATAAATACAACTGTATAAACATAACACCAAAATTGCCAATATGAATTATTCCAACAGTTTCATAATGTCTATATTCAACCCACACACAAACCCTCCCTCAACTTCAGACTACTTTTGTATTTGCTTAAGAAGCAGCTGATTCAGTTTTTTGGTCCCTAAGTAGCCCATGGCATTATAACTGATTTCTTGAGTAACTTTCTGAAACAGGCATAGGAGAGTAACCAAAACTACTGTAAACTCCATGTTGTACAGGAAAACTGCAAAATATCTACTTTATTAAAAAGCTGGCAACAAAAAACTCAAAACATTCTATCAAGACACATATTATGGCATGACTAGTCCCAATGACTTGTAAATTCCATTATATACAAGCAATGCTCTGACAAACTTTTCAAGTGCAGTTGTCATGTCTCTTGCTTTTGCCCAGTGTTCAAAGAGGAGCACAATCAAACACAATCAAACAATATATGGCCACCATACAGTGAATTTAAAAAGGACATTGAGAGAGAGAGAGATTTTTAAAAGCAGTCCTTTTGATTTTCATTGGCACCTCACTGCCCTTTTCTGCCTTTGAAAATCTCCCCCTTATTTCCTTCTATGCTATATTATTTGCAAGTAAAAATCAGATAGAATGTGTTCTACAGATTGGGTTCTTTAAGAATTTAATTATGCTGGGGAGTACTTTTTTGGAATGGGTTACCTAGGGAGGTGGTGGAATCTCCATCCGTAGGGCTACCTCTACACTGCACATTCTTGCGCAAGAAGATATGCAAATGAGGTGTGGCAATGAATACCACCGCACCTCATTTGCATACCGAATGAGCTGCCATTTTGCGCAATGGGGCTTTTGTGCAAGAAGGAGCAGTCTACACTGCTCCTTCTTGCGCAAAAACCCCCCTCTTGCACAAGAGCCGTTCTGCCACTTATTTTCAGCCCCTTGCACAAAAATGGAGGCTCATTAGCTATGCAAATGAGGTGCCACGCCTCATTTGCATATCTTCTTGCACAAGAATGTGCAATGTAGATGTAGCCTAGAGGTTTTTAAGTCTCTGCTTGACAAAGCCCTGGCTGGGTTGATTTAGTTGGGATTGGTCCTGCCTTGGGCAGGGGGCTGGACTTGATGACATCCTGAGGTCTCTTCCAGCTCTATGATTCTATGAACCCAGAAAAGAACCATAGATTAGTCCTCCAGGAGGCTAGAGCGGCTCTGGAGGAACTGGCCAATCAGGAGCCAGGAAAGCCTACAAAGGGAGCTGCAAAGCAGAGCAGCAGTTAAGCTCAAGCTCAAGCAGTGCAGACCCTGAGGCAGCTGTCTCCAGGAGGGGAAGCAGAAACAGAATGAGAGACACTAGGATAAGAGGGCATTGAAATGGGCCCCTGTTATAAGGTCTTCACTGGAAGACGTTTGAGCGTTTCGCATGGGATGTGTGATTTGGCCGGAGGGCTGAGTAGCGGAAAAGGCTGATAAAAATCAGTGAGTAAAGACACATGCACTCGGCCAGTAATTTTTAGTTTAACACACATTTTAGAAATCAAGACAGTTCAGCATATACAAAATTTGATTTAACACACATAATCAAGAAAAGAAGATAATGCAATTCCTTTCTGAAGCAAAGATTTGTCATTGTGTCATTGCATCTTGTAGCCTTTAGGGATGTGAAAGATTAACTGGAAAGCATCACCCTAAACTGGTGAGGCTTACTGGTTCTGGTTAACTGTTTGGGGCTGGAACAACTTCCCATCCACCCCACACAGGGGGCTGCTCCAGCCCTGCGGGGCCCACCATGGGCAAGGGCTGCTCTGGCCAGCTAGTCAAGCAGCCACTGTCAATGGAGGGCTGGTCCACCCACCTCAAATTACATGCTGTCTCCCCGGGAGGAGAGCCAGCAGTAATGCCTCCTCCCCAGGAGCGGCACTGACTTTTTAAATAAAAAAAAGTTTATTTAAGCTTTTTTACTGCAGAGTCCTGCAGCGTATAACCCTGTAACCTCCAGGATTTTTAGCGGTTACACAGTTACCTTTTTTAATAAATTTTTACATCCCTAGTAGCCATCATAGTTTCCTCATATAGAATACAAAGTACTTTCAAAATGACTCTTCAAATCCTCTCTCTCACAACTGGACATCAGTACACATTTCTAAAGCATCTTAAATTTGTGTGCTATTGATTAAGCACACTACATTTTCTGACTAGCTAACAAAATAATCCAGAACAATCTATGGAACAAAATAAAACATTTGTGAGGATCATTACTCTCATCCAGTATTAAAGTGATTTAAAAAATTATAACCACTTCAAACATAATAAGGGTCTCTTATAGTGAAGTCAATTTTCTCTAAGAACCACTTAACTATAAATAGACTGTAACTGTAAGGACAGGCTGCAAGAATATGTTGAAAAAAACCATCAGCCCTCCAGTGAAATCCAGACATAGAAACAAGTAGGAATTTTCATTATTTCATCATAGGTTCATCTGTATGCCCATTCAGGTCCTACCACATTTTCACTTTACTTAGAAACTATTATTTCTCTTGATATAAAAGTGTTGACACATTTTTAAAATTATCATTACAAAAACTGGGCCAAATGTAACCTGAATGCAATGCTATCGATTTCAGTAGCATTGCCCCCATTTATTCCACGTCTGAATTTCACTGTCCAAAGTGTGCTATCAAAGGACAACATGAGGTGCTATGGAAGGGTTGTTAATGACGTTTTTATTTAACTGAATTGCAGCACTCAAATACAAAACAAGATAAATATCCCCGGTCAGAGGTATCACCAGCCTGCACAGTTCCCCTGGGCAAGGTGTGAAGTAGGACCTGCTCTGCATTTTTGGAAAGGGCAGGGCCTTGGGTAGAAGGGATAGGGCTGAGGTAGCCAGCCCTGAGTGCCATCCAGAGCATACAACACTGCCTCCCAGGCAGTCCTCAGCACTGCCTGGAGCATGCCCCCTCCCTTAGCCCTCAAATCTGCACGGAGCATGCAGCACAGCACTCCAGCAGTGATTTAAAGGGCCTGGAGCTCTAGCCACTGCCGCAGCAGCAAGGACAGCAAATGGGAGCCCCGGACCCCTTTGAATTGCCAGGTGCCAAAGAAACTGCCCTCTTTGCCCCACTCACTGTTGTGATGGCTCTTTAATCACAATTCTGATGGCAATGCAGAGTCCACAAAATGGCTACAAGAATCCCAGATTACAATATTCAGTGACTATTACCTCATTCCAAAAGCAAAAGCTACACAGACATTCAATACAAAAAATGTTGTTAGTAATGTGGAAAATTTAACAGAAATTTCTCCTAGTCTACATATGCCATGTAAAGATATCTGTTCCTTCCAGCTCCAAACCCAATTGAAATCTTCATCCTGCAGCAAGAGAAAGGAGAAAGATTCTATAAAGCTTACCACTGTGTAGACAAAATGAGAAAGCCTAACTTTACATAACACCATAATTTCTGGTTAAAAACATATTGAAATCCACTGGTTAAAAACATATTGAATATACAGTTGTAGAGGATTTACCTGGCTTGCCTGGTTCCTTGTGGGGCTCAGCAATCAGAGTAGGGGACTGAAAGGTATGGGGGGCTCTGGGCAGAGTGTGCGAGGTACAGGATTCAGGGGACTGGGAAGTACAAGACCCAGGGCAGAGGGTGGGAGGTGTGGGAGGTGCAGGAGTCAAAGCAGTGGTGGGTGCAGGAATCAGGGAAGGGGCGCTCAAGCCATGGGTCTCAGGCCAGGGGGCTATGAAGTGGTGCGGGCTTATCAGGGCTGCCCATAGTGGTGACGGTAGCACTGCTCCAGCTCCATCCTGGGGGGTGAGCAGAGAATGAGTGGGGCAGTGGGGGGTCAGCGGCTCCTCCCAAAGGGCCAGGGCTGCACTACCCAGCTCCCCTGGTCAATGGTCCCTGGAGGAGGGAGCTGTCCAGCCCTGCCCTCCCAGCCAACCAGCCTACCTAGACCCCAATGGTTCCTCATGGGAGGAACAGGAGCTGAAGGCCTCTGCCCCTGTTCCTATTGGTTAGTAAGACTAGGATACTGAGTAAAAGATGTTCAGAAGGAAAAATGAAAAAATATATATACAAGCAAAAAAGGAAGAAAAATTGGAATTTTAAAAGAAAGTACCCCTTTTAAACAAATCCTGCATAGATTCGGACATAATCCTTGGACAGGACAGGCTCTTGCCGACGTCCATACCATTGCAGACTTAGAAGACAAACTGGCCAAATACTTCCTGATATATAAACCCTCCACAGCCAGTAAAAAAGAATCAGCTGCTATTTAGTTATTGTGGAAGGCTTGTAATGAAACTTTTTATCACCTAGCAAGCTGTAAGGAGGAGAATACAACTTTCCAGGAATTAGAAAAATGGAAGGCACTTTGCAATCGTACACAGAGCCAATTACAAATTTTAAGAAATGAATGTCAAAGATTAAAACAGTTAAATGGAAATCTACAAGAATTGGCTGACAAAAGGGGGAAATTAGAAAAAGAGAATCAAGTTTTACAGGGTATGATAAAAAGATTAACCCTGGAGCAAGATAGAGCCCCTCTGGATCATAGCCATTGTGAAAGCAGGATTAAGCCCAGACAGATAAGAAGGCAAATAAGCATGTGTGAGTGGGTAAGAGGTTCAGAGCCCTGAGGGCTAAGTGGCAGGAATAAGGAAAGCAGTAAGTACAGGCACTGGAGAAGTTTTCATTTGAAGGAAAAAGGCAAGTGATTAAGGGTAAGAGAGAGTGAGAAATTAACTCTGCAGACTGTGGAAGGAATTGAGCAATTGTTGTAATGTGCTAGAAGGAAAACTGTTATAGAAGAAGAATCCTTTGTTCCTTTGCAGCCTTTCTGGAGGAAAAATGGGCCCTTTTTCCAAAGGAATGTCTGTAAAGAATCCAGGCAAAAAGACAATCTGATTTAAATAATTTAGCCATGGACACTTCAGTGGAATTTGCTAAAAGAGCATGAGGGAATGTAATTTTTTTGAATAGCTATGAGGGAATAGTGTAAATAGAAGTTAAAAGATTGTGTGCATGTACATGTATGTATATATTGTGCAAATATGTGAGGTTTCCAGGACCTAACCAGTGTTTTTGTATGTTTATGAAATTCTGTTTTGTAGGTTTCAGGTAAATAAATTGGTTTGGTTCTGTTTGAATAAATACCATTTCATTCAGAGTTGCAAAACTGACAAGACACTTTTGCCAGATATTGGTAGTTAGTGTTGCTTGGCTTTTTGAATCTGGCATTTAACCCTTAAAGTATCTCAGTATTTATTATTTTTATAGACCAAGTTATGGCTGTGCTAACCAGCATCTGAGAAATCGTAAAAAACTAAGGGAAAAAATTCGAATTTTCTTGTTTTTGGCAAAAAAGCAAACAGGATTTTAAAGTTAACAGCAATCAGAACTCTAAAGTGTATAGTGTCTTTTTAAGGCACAGACTCTAATCTGCTGATAGTTTTAAATATCAGAGTGAGCCAAATAGTGTCTGTATGAATACAAGTGGCAGCACAAGAGGAATCTGCTTTCACGCACATATATATGGGTAATTTTATATATATATATATATATATATATATATATAATTTAAATTACCCATACCTTCAGGATAAATTAAAAGCCTATGCAAAGATATCAGAAAGACATGGAATACACTGGCCTCAAAGATAATTTTTGTTAAAAGATATGGTAAACATCCACGTGTAAGAAAATGTATGCTAATATTATTGTTTAATTCTGAGATAAATTTAATGTTTAAGAAGTAACCCCGTAACAATGTATAATGCGTATGATTTTGTTTTGGAAAAGGAAAAAAACTTTAAGTATGATGTACTGATAGTTGGAAATAAAACTTGGTCTGCTTATAAAACAAAAGTATAGGGAAGTATTGGGGTAACTTAGAGCAAAGAGAGAAATCAGCAAGAATATCTGTAAAAGAAAGAAGTATTTCAAGATATAATGTGCCACCCCAACAGACGTAGAAAAATGTTTTATTTTGTCTTTCAGAAAGAGTTGGTACCAGCTGAAGAGCAATTTAGGATAATATAGATTTATTGTTGCAACAAAAATTGTGTTGTTGTGTCTTATGTGCTGTGTCTCATGTGTTTTGTTTTTTGTGTCGTTTGTCTCAATGCTAGCATTATTGTGTATTGTCTTGGGAAAAGAGGGGATACTGTAGTAAGCAGCAAAATTAATGACTCTCTAATCAGACTTCTTCCTATCCCTACCCCTCCGCCACCTGTCACCACCTAAAGAGCAAGGATCAGGCATTGGCATGGTTGTTGTGGCAAACTTGCTGGGCTTGGCAAGCTGCTAAAATTAATTCTGAAACTATGTAAGTAAAGCAGAAGTTGGAGCGGGTAGGTACAAAGAGAAACTGTGTAGCAAGTAAAAAACGGTGCAGGCACAGGAAACTTAAATTCCTGTGAATAGTACCAGCTCAGTGTGGTAATGGTTTAAACTAGTAAAGGTAAAATTTTAAAGACTAGGAAGTTAAGCAAAGTGGTATGAAACATGAATAACAGATAAACCACAGGCGGGAAGGTGTCCCTGTTCCTAAAGCACACGTAGGGACAATAATGGGAAACAACGCACACCCTCTCTGCTGTAACCCCAGGATGGGCTGGTAAACAGGTTATATACCTGAATCTCAAGGCTAATGCCTGGAGACAGGGAGTCATCATTGACACAGGTGCAGGGCACACCTATTGAGTCTTAATCCCTTAGAAAAACTTACTTTTTTGTGCCAGGGTATATTTAAAACCCTGAGAATATTTTTGTATTTTCTCTCCAGATGCTGCTAATCCTATGCCCATGGATTGTGGAAGCATTTCAAGGTCAACATATTGTTGTTTAAACAAAAATACATGTAAAAACAATTGCTGCTCCACATCTAATATCTGTCAACTTGACCTGTCTTCCCACGACTTAAATACTGTATGGGGCAAGAACCACTCTCCTGCATAATCATCTACTGATCAGTAACTTGGACCAAATTGTATGGATGGGTCTATAAAAATCAGCAAATTGGTGAATTAACTAAAACTACACAACAGAAAATTCAGGCTAGAAGCATGGCCATCCTTCATTAAGGAGAAGAAATACTTAGAATAGCGGATCAGGCTTGAAAATTAAGTGTTCATCATTGGCATGGTGTATTTGAAGGATGGTCACCCACCTGGATAGTGGTCTTGAACATAGCCTTACACCCCATCATTGTTATCCTGATACTAATAGTGATTATGTTTATCATTATGTGTTTGTGCTGTTGGATCAAAAGAATGTATGTTAAATTAAAACCACAAGCCTATGTAATGTCTTAATATATTGCCATGAAGCAGTTACAAAATACTTAAGAATGTGACCACTCAAGAATTGTTCTTGAGGGGTCAAAAGGGGGACAATGTAACACTGGAATTGGAATTTTGTAACTAAAAAGTCAGTTATAATAAATGTATGTTTAATCCAAACTTTTGCTATAAACTTAAATACAAGATGTAGACCTCAGACAGGCCAGGCAGCTTTGCTAACTTAGCTTCAGCTCTGTTTGATGTTAGCATGTTAAAGTGAAGGGATGGAATATTGTAATACATAGTGATGTTAGTGTTAGATAGAAAGAAGTTTAATGTTGAAGGACTTTGTAACTTTGTTAAAGTGACTAGAAGTACCCTTTGTTCCATGCTGCAATTCTGTAAATGTATTGTTTGTGTGAACGAGAGAGAGAGAATGTTTTAGGAGATAAGTGTGAAGGCCACTGCATGCTCAAATGGTCAGAGGAGGGTCTGGAGACTCAAAAGCACCAAATTATCAACTAAGTGAAAGCACACTGAAGACGCAGACTGACGAACCCTGAAGCTAGTGGCAAGCACCCCTTCACAGGGAACGAATCACAACTTTTGCTGGAAAGACAACACCCAGGAGGAGTCATCAGCATACTGATATCAGATGACTGTGAAAACAACTTCTTCCCAATAAGCATATGTTGTAGGAAGATTGATTGTGATGCTGAATGACTATGCATTTTGCCTTGTCATGCCGTAATTAGACTTGCATGGAAGGAAAATCCTATAAAAGAAGGGGTGTCTTGTATGGTTCTTCAGGTCCTGTCCTGCTAAGATCAAGACCAAGGGAGCATCAGTCTGGACTGACATGAACCTGGCTCCTAGCTCGCACCTGACCTGTCTGTCCAATAGGTCGGGCCGAGTGAGCGAGTGGAGCGAGCGAGAGAGAGAGAGAGAGAGAGAGTGTGTGTGTGTGTGTGTGTGTGTGTGTGTGTGTGGCCTGTTGCCTTATTCCCCTGAAAAAGATCCTGTGTGCTTCTTTTAAGCATAACTTTGGCATGTACTCATGGGGAAGTGGGAGCTGGGCTGCCCAGCTCCTGCTCATGTGTGGGACATGGCCTGGTCCAGCCTGTCTTTGAGACAAGCATATGCTACTGACAGAATCAACCAGGTAGCTACGCTACTGGGATCGGGGGCACCTGGGATCGGGGGCACCCCCAGCCTTTCCCCCACAGGGAAGGAGCAGGGGCTTGTGGTGCGGCACAGAGGACCAACGGGGACAGCGAGCCCCCCCCTCCTCCCAAGGTCAGCCCAAGCCATGGCGAGAGAGAGAAAGAGAGACAGACCAGAGGGCAGAAGATTCCACTGAGCCAACTCTTCCCTCTGTTTTTCTACTTCTGTTCTACACTGAATGAAGCACCTGTATACAGACTTTTTTTCCTGCCATTCAGAGATATGAACAAGACTCATCCTTCTTGTGCAAGGTAGTCAATATTCTCTGAGTATCACACTGCAGAAAACAGTTTTGTGAGCCCCTTTTAAAACAAGACCAACATGACCTGAGGATTCTAATATCCTTTCTCCATGAGTGATATGAAACTAAAAAATAGGAAGATAGAATCTTGCAGATGCTATGGTGAGATTTACAGATAGTGGATCCAGGTAGCTCTTTGGCTGGTGGAAGTATCTCATAGGGGAGAGGACAAACACAAAAATAAAAATAGTACCTTCAATTATGGTAGTTATCATTGACTTCAGTGCAGTTAGTACATTATCCCAAAAAGCAAAAAAATGAGAGCTTCATTTTGAAAGACACCACTCATTTCAGCTCACTCAGGTGACTGACTCTTTTTCTCTCTTTTTTCACCTTAGGCTCATATTTTTTTAAATCTTGGCTCTCCTATCTGTTGCCCCATTATTTATCTATGGGACAGCCTCTAAAAGTTACCTCACCTTCCTGGATTAAGGCAACTGTTCTATACAGTCACTTAAGGATGCTGTGTTCTCAATATCACCAGCCACTCATATTTTTGAGCCACTTCAGCGTAGAGACATGGAAGGCCTTGGTGTACAAGTCTGTTATCTAGTCTCTTGTGTTCCCTTAGCCAGACTTCACCGGATTGATACAGTCTCCACAGACATCTCTGGAATGCTAAGAGTGATTGTTTGCATGTCACCAAACCCTATTTTCACTCCCTAAAGAGGTGCTAGAGAGAGACCAACAATTCTAGACTGTTATGATTATCATTCTTTCTAACATCCCCTCTATTTCTAGTGATAGGCTCAGCTTAGACTACAGGAAAGGGTAAAGAGAAAGTAAAGCCAAAAGTCTTCAAGTCCTAGAAACAGTCAAAGGTTAATTGGAGCTTTTGCTTATCAACCATAACAAGGGCAAGTAACCTTGTAGTTCCTAACTAGTGAAGAGGAGAAGAGTAATTATTGATAGGGTTTTTTAAATCCTTGTTATTGTATTAGCCTTAAAGTTGACTGTAAAGAGCTTATTTGAAATGATGAACATAGCAGAATTGATGCAAATAAACCATTTCTGGCTTTAGAAGCAAGTCATGTCTATTCAGAAAGGAAAACGTGCAAGGAAGATTCATGAAGTGATTTACAGCTGCAAGCATGACCTTTGTCAATAGATATCTATTTTATAGTACAATACTGGTTTTCTTAAGCCAGACCTCAGTGTCTCTATGAACTTACTGGTGAGGCTTTTTACGTGCTCTCACTGCATCTACTCAATCTATTAATAAATAATAACCAAAATCATCCCTCCTAAAAATAATCACAATGAAAAATATCTTTTGAACATTATAAATTATGTTAGCAAAAATATATTACTGCAGTGAAAAAAGTTACTTACCATGAGTTAGTGTTTTCCCCTTCAAACTAATAACCAAAGTACTGAAGGGATACATTGGGAAAAAACATTGATATTCAGCAACGCATTCAATAAGTAAAGCTCCTTAGCATGGATCTGAACTGTGCCAGTGTTTCAGGGGAGAGAGATGACCATGACCTTGAACAGACTAACAGAGCAACAGTGAGATGTGTTTGAGATGGCATAATTTTCCTTACGCTCATAGGACAAGTACCACAATGGTGGCCATAAAACATAAACATAAATGGTGTTTTATGGCCACAATTGTGATACTTGTCCTATGAGTGTAAAGAGAGTTTAGAGGGACAGAAGAAAGATGAGAATGGGTGGGATTATGCATCTTAAAAATGAAGATGGTACAGTGTGATGGCTAAAAATACAGACTTTCAGAATACTTTTTTTCTCATAAGTAGGTGTTTATTCAATCAGATCATGGATCACCAAGTACTAAATGTAACACAAAATGAATGTTTACCAACCACCTAGTAGCCAGAGACTAAATCATGCTATTACAGTAGACTGAAGGTTGAGGAGCACCAAGAAAGGTCCAAGGGCAACACCCCATATTGGAAAGCCCAGCATTCACTGCCTTCCTGCTGAGAAAATAAGTGTGGTGAGACTCTAATCAGCTTGCTATCCTTGGGCCTTGAACTTTCTTTTATGTCACTCTGGGCAGTAGGCATCTAATATACCCTCTCTTCAGAGCTGCTGGAAAATGAGAGCTTTCTCAAAGCCCTTACCAGAGCCCTTCTGGTTCCTATATGGGGACTGGGCCTTTTTTTTTGTTTCACTGTGGGGTTTTTAAATAGCATATGCAGTAATGCTGAACGTGAACTGTCTGACTATGAACTTATCTCTATATCTTACATTTTGTTTGGGAATTTCCTTTGTTTGACAAACAACCTTTTATAATGTTAGCTCATAAAAACTCTTTTGTTTGTAGAGTTGCTATAGTCTCAACACAGAGAGTGAGCCAGGGAAATTCCTGGAAACAGAGAGCCTGAGATGCTTATATGCTTTAAAGGAGACTACATATTTAGATCACTGCCCCAAGTTACAGTTATTCTATCTACATCAGTGTTACCAAAACATTTATAAAAATTTAATAAAAATGTTCTTGTGGAGAATGCAAGCCCCATATTGCCATGTAAATGAGTTCACTCATCGGAGCCTTTCTCCAAACATCCTCCCACCCCATTTTTAGCCTTTTAAAATATATCACAAGTAGATGTAACTTAGGCAACTGTCTAAACACTTAACAGCAACTTTGGGGACTGCTGCTGTCTGTTGTCCTCAGAAGGCAGAGGGAGAGATGAGGAATGGGAGTAAGAACTTACATCACTCGCAACCCACCCTTGGAAAAACACCTTTGTCCTGCTGTAGATAGAAAGGTGGCTAGATTGTCGGGCCAATGGGTAGTGATCAATAGCTGAATGTCTTGTTGCTGGTCGGTTTCAAGCAGAGTGCCCCAAGGATCGGTTCTAGGACCGGTTTTGTTCAACATCTTTATAAATGACCTGGATGAGGGGATGGATTGCACCCTCAGCAAGTTTGCAGATGACACTAAGCTGGGGGAGAGGTAGATACGTTGGAGGCCAGGGATAGGGTCCAGAGTGACCTAGACAGATTGGAGAATTGGGCCAAAAGAAATCTGATGAGGTTAAACAAGGACAAGTGTAGAGTCCTGCACTTAGGATGGAAGAATCCCAAACATTGTTATAGGCTGAGGACTGAATGGCTAAGCAGCAGTTCAGCAGAAAAGGAGCTGGGGATTACAGTGGATGAGAAGTTGGATATGTCAATAGTGTGCCCTTGTAGCCAAGAAGGCTAATGGCATATTAGGGTGCATTAGGAGGAGCATTGCCAGCAGATCTAGAGAAGAGATTATTCCCATTTATTCGTCTCTGGTGAGGCCACATCTGGAGTATTGTGTCCAGTTCTGGGCCCCCCCACTATAGAAAGGATGTGAATGCATTGGAGAGGGTCAAGCAGAGGGAAATCAAAATGATTAGGGGGCTGGAGCATATGACCTATAAGGAGGGTTGAGGGATTTGGGCTTATTTAGTTTGCAGAAGAGAAAAGTGAGGGGGGATTTGATAGCAGCCTTCAACTTCCTGAAGGGAGGTTCCAAAGAGGATGGAGAAAGGCTGTTCTCAGTAGTGACGGATGGCAGAACAAGGAGCAATGGTCTCAAGTTACAGTGGGGGAGGTCTAGGTTGGATATTAGGAAAAACTATTTCACTAGGAGGGTGGTACTGGAATGGGTTACCTAGGGAGAACTGGAATGGGTTACCTAGGGAGGTGGTGGAATCTCCATCCCTAGAGGTTTTTAAATCTCAGCTTGACAAAGCCCTGGCTGGGTTGATTTAGTTGGAATTGGTCCTGCTTTGGGCTGGGGGCTGGACTTGATGACCTCCTGAGGTCTCTTGCAGCCCTATGATTCTATGATTCTATGATCTTCAGAGACTGATGGATCCAGAGGGTTTCCTAAGATCCCTGACAGATTGTTTGGCCATTATGGCTAGCGGTCCTTTTGATGCTCTGGTCAACATATGGAACATTGCAGTAGCCTGGGCAGCTGACATGATTGTTCCTAAGTTCCCTTTTTGGGCTAGTCAAATCAAGTTTGCTCCCTGATTTTCTGGGGAGTTGCAGGTGGGGAAATAGTCTGTGCGACAGTGCCACTGGAGGAGAACTCGAGCCAAGTCCGATTGCGGATTAGGACCAAATTGTGAGCCTATTCTGTGATGGTGCTAGCACCAAAGAAAAGTTACTTCTCCACCCGCATCGCATTTGCACAGTGGCATCTGGTGGAAATGTTTCAAGTGGTGAGGGGCCTCTTAGAGATTGGCCCTCGTGATGAAATGGAGGCATCCTCGGCAATCCACAGTGACCTGTTTCCAGGTAAGATTACTCACATCTGGTCTGATTTGGACTCTGGCTGTCATGTAAGTGTGGTACGGAATGTATTGAGCACACTGTCTAGTCATTATTCTTTGGACCTGTTTCAGCCTGGACAAGGTGCTTGGAAGAGTGCAACCAACCATGTGCTCGCTCAACCCCTGCCCTTTATGGCTTATTAAATTGAGCCAAGAAGGGATGACTGGTTGGGTCCAGAGGATTATAAATCCTTCTTTTAGATCTGGGACAGTTCCTGCCACTTTGAAAGAAGCAGTGATAAAACTGTTCCTTAAGAAGCCTTCCCTGGACCCATGCAATTTGAATAACTATTCCCCAATCACTAATATTCCTTTCTTGGGCAAGGTACTCAAGCAAGAAGTGGCATTGCAACTCCAAGCTTTATTGGAAGAAATGGATTATCTAGATCCATTTCAGTCTGGCTTCAGGCCTGGTTTTGGAACAGAAACCGCCATTGTCATCTTGATAGATGACCTACGCCAGGATCTAGATGTGGAGTGCATCCCTGTTGATTCTCTTGGACCTCTCAGCAGCTTTCCATACCATCTTCCATGGTATCCTTCTGGAGCGCCTGAGAGGGTTGGGTATTGGAGGCACTGTTCTGCGGCGGTTCCAGTCTTACCTGTCGGGGTGTTTTCAGAAGATGGAGCTAAGGGGCTGCTGCTCAACCCTGAGGTGACTGTGCCATAGGGTATGCAAGGTTCCATCTTGTCCCCTATGCTGTTTAACATACACATGAAACTGCTGGGAGAGGTTGTATGGAGATTTAGAGGATGGTGCCATCAATATGCAGATGACACCTGTCATAAATAGGAGCTGCTAAGGAGAGACTGACTTATCTGAAGGGTGAGCAAAGGGTTAAGCAACTGGAAAGGCACCTCGGGGGGGGATTAAGGCAGTCAGCCAATAAAAGTGCAAATAGGAATTTCAAACCAGGAAAGAGGGTTTTTCTTTCTCTCTTCGTTTGAGATCAGAGCAGTTTCTCCCACGTATTGAGGGAGATGGGCTCTCTCCCCAAGAATGGACTTCTTGAAATGTGTAAGTAGGGAAAAGTCCGTCAAGGTTTATTGTTGTTTTCCTTGTTTGGGGGTTTGGAAATCATGTCTGAACTGGCTAATTGTTTTTCTCTTTTGTAACTAAGGATTGCAGCCCAAGGATTTTCCCTGAGTCTATGTCACTTCGTGGCTATCTAACACCTAGTCATTTACTATGCTTGCAACAGTAGTTTTGTTTTGATAATAAAAGTTTTCCTTTTTGTTTTGATTAACCAGTATTGGTTAATTGTTGTGTCCTTAAGTTTATGTGCCTAGTTACCGGGGCAGAGTCCATTGTTCTCTGCAGATTCCCTCTATTTGTTTTCCCAACTCCAAGCAAAACAGAGGTTAGGGGCAGTAGGGAGAGTGATCTCTTCCCTTGAAAAGGGTTTATTTTATATTTTCTTTTAGTCACTTGGGGTATGTCTACACTTGCTCCCTAATTCGAACTAGGGATGCAAATGTAGGCGACTGAAATTGCTAATGAAGTGGAGATTTAAATATCCCGCGCTTCATTAACATGATCTCGCCGGCGCGTTACTCCACTCAACAGCTGTTTCAAAGTGAAAGTTGCAGGTTTAAAACAAATAAAAGGAAATTATTCTTCACACAGTGCATAGTCAATCTGTGGAACTACTTGCCTGAGGAGATTGTGAAGGCTAGGACTATAACAGGGTTTAAAAGAGAACTAGATAAATTCATGGAGGTTAAGTCCATTAATGGCTATTAGCCAGTATGGGTGAGGAATGGTGTCCCTAGCTTCTGTTTGTCAGAGGGTGGAGATGGATGGCAGAGAGATCGCTGATCAGTATCTGTTCAGTTCACTCCTCTGGGACACCTGGCATTGGCCACTGTCGGCAGACAGGGTACTGGGCTGGATGGACCTTTGGTCTGACCCAGTATGGCCATTCTTATGTTACATAAGAACATAAGAATGGCCATACTGGGTCAGACCAAAGGTCCATCTAGCCCAGTAGCCTGTCTGCCAACAGTGGTCAGTGCCAGGTGCCCCGGGGGGGTGGACTGAAGACAATGATCAAGCGATTTGTCTCGTGCCATCCATCTCCAACCTCTGACAAACAGTACCTAGGGATACCATTTCTATCCCTTGGCTAATAGCCTTTTATGGACCTAACCTCCATGAAATTATCTAGCTTCTCTTTGAACTCTGTTATAGTCCTAGCCTTCACAGCCTCCTGTGGCAAGAAGTTCCACAGGTTGACTACGCGCTGTGTGAAGAAGAACTTTCTTTTATTCGTTTTAAACCTGCAACGCATTAATTTCATTTGGTGTCCTCTAGTTCTTCTATTATGGGAACTAATAAATAACTTTTCTTTATTCACCCTCTCCACACCACTCATGATTTTATATACCTCTATCATATCCCCCTTCAGTCTCCTCTTTTCTAAACTGAAAAGTCCCAGTTGCTTTAGCCTCTCTTCATATGGGACCCGTTCCAAACCCCTAATCATTTTAGTTGCCCTTTTCTGAACCCTTTCCAAGGCCAAAATATATTTTTTGAGGTGAGAAGACCACATCTGTACACAGTATTCAAGATGTGGGCGTACCATAGTTTTATACAGGGGCAGTAAGATATTCTGGGTCTTATTTTCTATCCCTTTCTTAATAATTCCTAACATCCTATTTGCCTTTTTGACCGTCGCTGCACACTGTGTGGAAGTTTTCATAGAACTATCCACGATAACTCCAAGATCTCTTTCCTGATTTGTCATAGCCAAATTAGCCCCCATCATACTGTACGTATAGTTGGGGTTATTTTTTCCAATGTGCATTACTTTACACTTATCCACATTAAATTTCATTTGCCATGTTCTTATGTTCTTACTAGCTGGCCCCCCATCTCTGCACTCGGAGTGTCAGGTTGGGGAACTGAGCTGTGATAACACCCAACTCTATTTCTCTGTGATATCTAGGTGTGACAGCGACCAATCTGAACCAGTGTCTGGAGGCAGTGGTGGACTGGATGAGGTCAAACAAGCCAAATCTGAATCAAGATAAGACCGAGGTCCTATGGCTCAGGAAGCCATCTGTCTGGGAATGTGGTGTGTTACCTGTTCTGGATGGGGGTCATACTTCCCCTGAAAGAACATGTGCACAGCTTGGGAGTCCTCCTAGACCCTTTTCTAACATTTGAGAATTAGATTTCCTCAGTGGGTAGAAGTGATTTTGGGCCACTTCAGCTGATCCATCAGCTGCAACCCTTCCTGAATAAGAATGAACTGGCTATGGCAATTCATGCTCTTGTCACATCCTGATTGGACTATTGCAATGCACTCTACGTGGGGCTGTCTTTGAAGAGTCTTTGGAAGCTTCAGCTGGTCCAGAATGCGGCTGCTTGAGTTTTAACTAACACTTCTTATACGGAAAACATCATGCTGGTGCTCCGGCAGCTGCACTGGCTTCCAGTATGTTTCCAGGCACAATTCAAGGTCTTGGTTATGACTTATAAAGCCCTAAATGGGTTGGGACTGGTGTATTTGACGGACCGCCTCCTCCCGTATGAACCTGCCTCAGGATTAAGGTCAGTTGGGGAGACGCTTCTCTGTGTTCCTCCACTTATGAGGATAAATTTAACATCTACGCAGAGCAGGACCTTCTCAGCCTTTGCCCCTCAAGCTATGGAATTCTCTCCCCTGGGACATTCACCTGGTGCCAACGCTGGCACTGTTTCGGTGTCAAGCTAAAACCAACCTTTTCACTCGTGCTTTTATTGGTGTGTGTGTGTGTGTGTGTGTGTGTGACCCTCCTCCTGAAGTGTCTTAGCAGGTTTTATGTCCCCCCTTTGGGGTCTTGTATTGTATTGTTTTAAACATCTGTAAGCTGCCTTGAATATTTTAAATAGAGAGGTGGGGTAAAAATATTATAAATAAATAATACTAAATAAATACTCTGAGAATTTCCTATTCAAATGTTCTAACCCAATCACTACTTGAGAAAATATTATCAAATAGATAACCAAGAATCTACCATTTCATGAAGTCTCCTACATAATGCTTGTGAAGTTGTTGAAATGACAAGTCTCTGAGCATTAGGTATTAACCATGTCCTAGCAAAATTATCTGTAGAGTGCACTACTGAAGTAAAATAGTGAATTTAGTACCAATGAAAAGAACTGGGCTCAAGGTACCTGCAGACAAATCCTGAGTTTAAAAAAATAAGAAATAATACAAGCTGCTAAACACTGCCCTCTGCAACATGACTTAGCCCACTATGAGAGGAACTAAGTCTAGACTCATCAGATGAAATGCATTTTACCCATGAAAACTCATGATATAATAGATATGTTAGTCTCTAAGGCTATGTCTAGACTACAAGCTTCTTTCGAAAGAAGCTTTTTCAAAAGAATCTTTCGAAAAAAGCTTCTTTCGAAAGAGATCGTCTAGACAGCCACAACTTTTTCGAAAAAGCGATCCAATCTTTTGAAAGAGAACACCCAGGCAATCTGGATGCTCTCTTTCAAAAAAGTCCTGTTTGCGGTCAAGAACACCTTTTTTCGAAAGAGCTCTTTCGAAAAAAGGCGTTCTTCCTCATAAAATGAGGTTTACCGCTAGCAAAAATACCACCGCATTCTTTTGATTTAATTTTGAAAGAACACGGCGGCAGTCTAGAAGCAGGTGAAGTTTTTTCGAAAAAAGGCCTCTTTTTTCGAACGCACCCTGGAGTCTAGACATAGCCTAAGGTGCCACGGCATTGCTCGTTGTTTTTAAGTCTAGTGAGTAAGTATCCCTATCACTTTCTTTCTGCCCTTGTTTGTTGAAACTACCATCAAAGGGACTAATCAGTGTATATTTTGGTACTGTTTGTGATGTAGACTTTTGTCCCGTTGGAAATGGACTGGGACACCAAACACATTTGAACCTTTGAATTGAAGGAAAATTTATCCTTGACTCATTTCCTCCCTTGTCAGACAAATGACAGAACCTTAAGTAGTAAATTACTATTAAGTGAATCAGCAGACAGACAAGGGAGGAGTTACCAAGGGCCTATTATGTTGCACACTTTATGCAAACTCAAATGCGGTTAGAATGACACTGTGATTTTCAAAAGGTTTTACTTTTATGCCTGGCTTGAGGAAGGCCCAAAAGAGGTTAAAGTACATGGACGTTGTGATGCATGTTTACTGGAGAGGAAGGTATTAATAGGCCAGCCACACTCTGTCCGAGAGGAGCAGTGGAAATGAATCCTACAAACAGACTAGAGAAGCTGCACAGGAAGCATCCAATTGGAGGAAGTCTGCATGAAGCAACCAATCAGGACCCAGCAGTCTCACAAAAGTGAGCTACAAGGTACAGCAGGGTTCAATGGTGTTCCCAGGATTGAGGACTGTCCCCCTAAGAGGCTGAGTAAATAAGAAGTACCTTGGACAGAGCAGCTTCTAGCAGGCACTGGGAGCTCCAACCTGGCTGTCAGGATTTGCTTGTTCAAATCCTGAATGAAGGAGAAGTGCTGGAGCTGCAGGGAAGTGTCTCAGGGAACTGAAGCAGCGGAGATAGAAGTTAAAGAGACTCCGCAGATGGCTGCTATCTACAGAGTCCCTGTATTGCAACCTGGAGTAGTTGGCGGGTTCAAGTCCCTCCCACTTTTCACAAGGGAAGTGAGTATAGAACTGGGAGATACTTGCTCTCAGGGAGGAGAGAAACACACATGGTGGCATAGCCAGAGGACTGAGTCATGAAAAGATGCTCCAGTTCCTGGATTGAGGTGGGTCTGCAGGCAGAGACGAGGATGAGAAAGGTACCACCAGGAGATGGTACACCTAAGAGACGAGACAAGGGCTTAGCCAGCCAGCAGCAGGTACTGCTCTGAAAAGTGAACTCCATCACAGACACCAATAAACTAAACCTTAATAAATGAAAACTACATATACAGCCACGTATAAGCGTCTTTTCGCCAGTCATTCACACTAGTTTGTGGAAGCCCTCTGGGATGGCATGCTGATTAAATTAAATTTTACAATTTCAAGCTCACAATATCTCACTTCTCCACTGCTCTGCATTGTTTCTGTTCTCAAGGTAATTGGAGTAGGTAAAGTAGAACCATCTAGCACTTGTAACACACTGCACCATTCATCATGACTCAGAAAAAAGCAGGACAGTTATGTAGATGGAAATGACACCAAAAGAAAAGTGAAACAGCTACCTGGTTAATGAATCTCTTATTCTCATTAGGTGACTACTCCAGTACCATCTTTTTATATGTGCCTTCACTAGGAGAAGCCTACAAAATTGCTCTCTATGCCCTCAGCTGACCATTTCTGAAGTGCAAATCTTGACATACAATTCCCCTGGTTTTACAGCCAGCTAACCTCATAAATTTTCCTGATAACAGTGCATAGTTTAAGAGAATCATGCATGCAGCTCTCCCAGGAGTATTTCCCATATTTCCCATTTGCAATAATTACATTTCATGCACCACAAAACTCTAAGGATATTGAGCTCCTTAGCCATAAAAACTACTGTACTTTTTCTTCTCAAAGATTTGTCTCCAACAACAACCAAGCGTCACATGAGTGAAAGTCTGAATGATATTTCACTCATGTGATTCTGTTTCTATGCAGGCTAAACCTCTCTTTTCTGTTTTGCATGACTCCACAAGCTTTTTTGAGATTTAAAGACTAATCCTATTTCACCAAAACATATTTGTTTGCCTCAGATCCAGTTTCTTTCCTCCTCCTCATTGCCAGTGAGTGACTTTGGATTCCTTTCAATCAATATGCACAGCAGTGCTGAGAAATACATTTACATTTTTTTAAAATACTGAAGTAGTAAATGTCTATTAAAAATCATTGTGATTTATCTGAGAATTGTAAGCTTTTAAGTCAGACTTTTATCTGGCTGTTTTAGAGATGAATTACTTCAATCAGTTGAAGGCATTCTGGGGTTAGTGTTAATGTGTATGAAACCAAAAATCTAATAGCCTTTGCTAGAGCTAACCATACTCTAGTTTGGGCAAGCACTGTGCTAATGTAGCTTATGTAGCTCTGCCAACATGTTTTCATGCTGACCATCGTATTCCTGTTATTCCACTGGAAGGACAGCCCAGTGTACGTAGCCCTTGTGATTGAAACCATGGTCTCATTCATCTGGTTGGTTGATACCTTCTAACAGGGGAGCTGGTCATTCTTGTTAGTGTTTTGTCATGACATTTTGTGGAGTTCCCCAAAGATGGAAGAAATCACTTCTATCTGTGACTTGTGGTGGGAAGGGAGTACTATATATAACAAGGACTATCTTGTGGTTACAGGGATTCTTGGAAAGTCATTTAAAATAATCATGAATCCCCTTTTTTGGGGGGAGGGGGATAATATAATTCCAGGGTTCTCTGCATGTCAAACAGGAAATGTCTGGCTCTGCATCCATATGGAGCTCACTGAAAGAACAGTATCGCTGTGGATTGCTTAGATCAGTGGATTCCCAACCACCAGTCCATGGACCGCTGGCAGGCTGTGAACACCTGCCTGTCGGGCCCCAGCACTCTGCCAGGCCACACACCCTGCTGTGTGCTGCAGCTGGAGCTGGGCCACAGTGAGGGTGTTCCTACTGCAGCAGCCTCACCATGGCCCTGATTCCAGCTCTGCAGCAGCCATGTGGCCCGCCTGGCAGTGCCACATGGTGGGTGGCTGCTCCAGGGAGCGGGGGCTGCTCCTGGGGTGACCAACTCACATGGCCAAGCAGAGCTCCTCCGCAGATAGCCAGGCCGTGTGGCAGAGCAGGGCTTCTCTGGGGGCCGGGGCTGCTCCAGGGGCAACCAGCGTGCATGGCAGAGCAAGGCTGCTCCAGGGGTAGTTGGGCCGCATGGGGGCTGCTTCAGGGACCCCCTGGTGTGGTGACTGGGGCTGATCAGGGGCCACCATTACCCAGGCAGCTGGTGTGTGGTGAGGGGACAAAGCAGGAAGAGCCCTCTGAGCCTTTCAGCCCATCCTTTCCCCGGCTTGCTCCCGCTTTTCTTTTCTTTTCTTTTCTTTTCTTCCCCTCCCTTCTTCCTCTTGGCCACAGCCCCCTTCTCCTGCCTTGCCTGCTGTACCCCTTTGCCTCTCTCCAAAAATTAGTGAAAACCAGAACTATTCTGCAAAGCATGCCATCTGTTTAACAATGTATGATTGTGATCTTCCCAGCCACACAATGACATATATTGTGTGCATACAGATGTAATGTAAAATAACACGTGACTGCTTAATTAATTAATTACCACAATGAATATGCAAATGTTTCAGTGCCAGTCCACCAAAAGTTTTTGAATGACTTTGCTGGTTTGCAGTATTTCAAAAAAAAGGGGTAGGGGGCCTGACTTTAGATGGACATATGCTGTCATGCAGATTGCAAAGAATTTACACAGCAATTTAGCAGGCAGTGTTTGGCATCCTCATCAAAACCTCTGCAGAATCTAAATAATTAATTTAATTTTTCTTTTCCTTATATTTTGCAGACTTTGAAGAGATCCAAGGATGAATCATTGTTATATTTCAGATTACATTATAGCCCAGTAGAAGGAACGATCCAATTTCAATGATTTATGCAGGTGATACTTCTTGAGAAGAAATGGATAAAGAGAAATGCTGCCATGAACTTGTCTCATTTCCAGGCATAGAAAATCTCATGGCAAAAATCTGAAAATAGATTAGCCAAAATGTGAATCTGATGTATGCTGAAGTTTGTGGCCAGGCTATTTCTTTAGATCTTCACACTAATTGTACTGGCCTCAGAAAAATCTCCATTTAACAGCACAGGTAGGCAAGGATGCAACAGTTACAGATTATTTTCACTGCCAGAAGATTTTGCATTTCAAATCAAAAGTGATTAACAACTATGCAGACGTCATCTCAGCAGACTCCATGAGATGTCACTGAGCTGCACAATTACTGGTGCACGAAGTGTATCACTGTAATAACAATTTTATTATTGTATCACTTCCCACCCTCCACACTGATTTCCCCACTTTATAATTCAGTTCCAATGACTATTCATTAACTAGTTCCTATAGAAGTGAAATTGCCTGAAGCTGGCTCTCATGGGCTAATGTCCAGAACCTATAACAAGAAACTAAACAAAATAAAAAGCTTTTATACGATGTATTGACAACCATACACCATTCTAATAATCAGACCCTAGAGATCATAGGAAAGTCCTTTGATGGAGGAATGGCTAAATGTATTATTAACAGAGATTCTTGGAAAACAAAAATGGTTTCACTTAAGTCTATTATGAATTATATATATATGCATTTCTAGAAGAGCCTACAAATAAAGTGTGGTTCAGTCTTTTGGTAAGCACTTATGACCAGCCCTAGAGCAGCTGAGCAGTTAGGGCCTTTATGTACTTCATGCTAGGACTTCATGGACTGCAGTTTCTGGCACTTAGGAGATCTCAGAGGGACAGGATTTATGTGGGAAGTAGTCAGATCAGAGTTTACTGGACAAAGAGGGAAAATATTGAAACCCCAAATTATAACTCATCCCTCAACAGAATGGGAGATGGGAGTGGGTGGAGCGAGAAGATGAGATGGTACAACAGATTGGTGATGTCACTTTGAGGGCACTGATTCACAGTCAATCTATTGCAATAGGAAACTCATTTGTCACTAGTTCTTGTAGGGCTGGTGTGCATTTCACAAGAAATACCACAATATTTGCCACTAATGGGTGACCTTGCAGTAGTGTCAGCTAGGAGAGCTAGTGTCTTCTCATTCTCAGAAGTGGTCCCATCCAAGTCAAGCAGATTGTCTCTGCTGAACTGTGCTGAATAAGGTTACTTAAATTTTCAATATTTTCAGTCTGACACCTTTTGCAAGTACTAATATTTTAAAAAGTCACAAGGGGAAAACAGTATAGACTCTTCTAGAGAAAAGTGGAAACTTGATTCCCCTCTTCTGTTTTATCAGCAGGAAATTGCCTCTTCATCTAATCTACAGAAAAACATGGACCAAAGAGGGAAGCTGAGAATCACTGACATAGGACAACATAGAAACATAGGACAACATAGAAACATAGAAACATAGGACAACATAGAAACATAGAAACATCCTCATAGCTCTTCATGTACAGAACCTCATTCCTACATCAGCAAATAGCATTTGTACATTAACTCATTTGTTTCATTGAAACTTAAAAAGTAATGAGTGCTGTAGTGCTGATGGTTATAAATCAATGATCCTGTATATAACATAATATTTTAATTATATTTAATTTGTATTATATAGAATCATAGAATCATAGAGTTGGAAGAGACCTCAGGAGGTCAAGTCCAGCCCCCTGCCCAAGGCAGGACCAATCCCAACTAAATCAACCCAGTCAGGGCTTTGTCAAGCCGAGACTTAGAAACCTCTAGGGATAGAGATTCCACCACCTCCCTAGGTAACCCATTCCAGTGCTTCACCACTCTCCTAGTGAAATAGTTTTTCCTAATATCCAAATTAGACCTCCCCCACTGTAACTTGAGACCATTGCTCCTTGATCTGCCATCCGTCACTACTGTGAACAACCTTTCTCCATCCTCTTTGGAACCTCCCTTCAGGAAGTTGAAGGCTGCTATCAAATCCCCCCTCACTTTTCTCTTCTGCAGACTAAACAAACCCAAATCCCTCAGTCTTTCCTCATAGGTCATGCGCTCCAGCCCCTTAATCATTTTGGTCGCCCTCCGCTGAACCCTCTTCAATGCATCCACATCCTTTCTATAGTGGAGGGCCCAGAACTGGACACAATATTCTACATATGGCTTCACCAGAGCCTAATAAAGGGGAATAATCACTTCTCTAGATCTGCTGTAAATGCTCCTCCTAATGAACCCTAATATGCCTTTAGCCTTCTTGGCTACAAGGGCACACTGTTGACTCATATCCAGCTTCTCATCCACTGTAATCCCCAGGTCCTTTTCTGCAGAACTGCTACCTAGCAAGGCAGTCCCTATAACAGTGCTTGAGATTCTTCCACCCCAAGTGCAGGACTTTGCATTTGTCTTTGATGAACGTCATCAGATTTCTTTCGGCCCAATCCTCTAATCTGTCCAGATCACTCTGGACCCTATCCCTGCCCTCCAACGTATCTACCTCTCCCCCTAGCTTAGTGTCATCTGCAAACTTGCTGAGGGTGCAATCCATCCCCTCATCCAGGTCATTAATAAAGATGTTGAACAAAACCGGTCCAAAAACCAATCCTTGGGGCACTCCGCTAGAAACCGACCACCAACCTGACATCAAGCAGTTGATCACTACCCGTTGGGCCCGACATTCTAGTCAGCTTTCTATCCATCTTACAATCCATTTATCCAATCCATACTACCTTAACTTGCTGGCAAGAATATTGTGGGAGACCGTATCAAAAGCTTTGCTAAAGTCAAGGTATATCACATCCACTGATTTTCCCATATCCACAGAGCCAGTTACCTCATCATAGAAGCTAATCAGATTGGTCAGGCACGACTTGCTCTTCATGAATCCATATTGACTATTCCTGATCAATTTCCCCTCTTCCAAGTGCTTCAAAATGGATTCCTTGAGGATCCTCTCCATGATTTTTCCGGGAATGAGGTAAGACTGACTGGTCTGTAGTTCCCTGGATTGCCCTTCTTCCCTTTTTTAAAGATGGGCACTATATTTGCCTTTTTCCAATCATCCGGGATCTGTCCCGATCTCCACGAGTTTTCAAAGATAATGGCCAAAGGCTCCGCAATGACATTTGCCAACTCTCTCAGTACCCTCGGATACATTAAATCCGGGCCCATGGATTCATGTATGTTTAGCTTTTCTAAAAAGTTCCTAACTTGTTCTTTCCCCACCAAGGGCTGTCCACCTCCTTCCCTTAGGGTACGTCTACACTAGCTCATTAGTTTGAGCTAGGTAGGGTAATGAGGGCAAGCAGAGTTGCAAATGAAGCCCGGGATTTAAATATCCCGGGCTTCATTTGCATGTTCCCGGGCGCCGCCATTTTTAAATCCCCCTTAGTCCGAACTCCATGCCCGCAGCTACACGCGGCACGGAGTAGGTAGTTCGAATTAAAGATCCTAATTGGAACTACCGTTACTCCTCATTCCACGAGGAGTGTAGTTGTACCCATACTGTGTTGCCTAGTGCATTTGTCTGGGAGCTGACCTTGTCCGTGAAGACAGAGGCAAAGAAAGCAATGAGTACTTCAGCTTTTCCCACATCATCTGTCACTAGGTTACCTCCCTCATCCAGTAAGGGCCCCACACCCTCTCTGACCGACCTCTTATTGCTAACATGCATGTAGAAACCTTTCTTGTTCCCCTTCACATCCATTGCCTGCTGCAACTGCAATTGCGCTTTCGCCTTTCTGATAACGCCCCTGCATTCTCGAGCAATATATTTATGCTTCTCCCTAGTCATCTTTCCAAGTTTCCACTTCTTGTAATCTTCCTTTTTGTGTTTAAGATCACCAAGGATGTCCCCAGTAAGCCAATCTGGTCGCCTAACACATTTGCTTTTCTTGCTGCGCATCGGGATGGTTTCTTCCTGTGCCTTTAATAAGGCTTCTTTAAAATACTGCCAGCTCTCCTGGACTCCTTTCCCTTTCATGTAAGCTTACCAGGGAATTCTGCCCATCAGTTCTCTGAGGGAATCAAAGTCTGCTCTTCTGAAGTCCAGGGTGTGTATTTTGCTACTCTCCTTTCTTCCTTTGGTCAGGATCCTGAAATCTACCATCTCATGATCACTACTTCCCAGGTTGTCACCCACCTCTACTTCCCCTACTAGTTCCTCCCTGTTTGTGAGCAGCAGGTCAAGCTGTGCATGGCCCCTCGTCGGTTCCTTCAGCACTTGTACCAAGAAGTTATCCCCAACATTCTCCAAAAACTTCCTGGATTGTCTGTGTACTGCCGTATTGGTCTCCCAACAGATGTCACGGTGATTAAAGTCCCCCATGAGAACCAGGGCCTGCGATCTGGAAACTTCTCTCAGTTGTCCAAAGAAACCTTCCTCTACCTTATCCACCTGATCTGGCGGTCTATAGCAGACACCAACCACAACATCATCCCTGTTGCTTCCACCTCTAAATTTAACCCATAGACTCTCTACAGTCTTTTCTCCCTCTAAGTACTGGAGCTCCGAGCAATCATAGGGTACGTCTAGACTACATGCCTCGTGAAACGAGGTTTACCAGAGCAGTCGACAAAGGCTTCCCTTGTCGACCACGCCGCGTCTAGACTGCCACACTGTGCCGGATCAACTTATCATCGGCACAGCACGGCAGCCATTTTTATTTTAATGAAGCGGGGATTATTTAAACCCCTGCTTCTTTGATTGGCACATGAAATTGCAAGTCCATTAGCAAAAATTTTTAATAAATCTCTAAACTCAGGGGTTGTACCATTTGATTGCAGAATTGCTAATATAGTTCCTATTTTTAAGAAAGGGGAAAAAAGCGACCTGGGTAACTATAGGCCTGTTAGTTTGACATCTGTAGTATGCAAGATCTTGGAAAAATTTTTGAAGGAGAAAGTAGTTAGAGACATTGAGGATAATGGCAATTGGGACAAATTACAACATGGTTTTACAAAAGGTAGATCGTGCCAAACCAACCTGATCTCCTTTTTTGAGAAAGTAACAGATTTTTTAGATAAAGGAAATGCAGTCGATGTAATCTACCTTGACTTTAGTAAGGCATTTGATACAGTACCACATGGGGAATTATTGGTTAAATTGGAAAAGATAGGGATTAATATGAAAGTTGAGAGGTGGATAAGCAACTGGTTAAAGGGGAGACTACAGCGGGTCATACTGAAATGTGAACTGTCAGGTTGGAGAGAGGTTACTAGCGGAGTTCCTCAGGGATCAGTTTTGGGGCCAATTTTATTTAATCTTTTTATTGCTGACCTTGGCACCAAAAGTGGAAGTGTCCTGATAAAATTTGTGGATGACACAAAGTTGGGAGGTATTGCCAATTCAGAAAAAGATCGGGATATCCTACAGGAAGATCTGGATGACCTTGTAAATTGGAGTGATAGCGATAGGATGAAATAGTGAGAAGTGTAAGGTTATGCATTTAGGGATTAATAACAAGAATTTTAGTTATAAGCTGGGGACACATCAGTTGGAAGTAACGGAGGAGGAGAAGGACCTCGGAGTCCTGGTTGATTATAGGATGACTATGAGCCGCCACTGTGACATGGCCGTGAAAAAGGCTAATACGATCTTGGGATGTATTAGGCGAGGTATTTCCAGTAGGGATAAGGAGGTGTTAGTGCCATTATACAAGGCATTGGTGAGACCCCATTTGGAATACTGTGTGCAGTTCTGGTCTCTCATGTTTAAGGATGAATTCAAATTGGAACAGGTACAAAGAAGGGCCACTAGGATGATCCGAGGAATGGAAAACCTGTCTTATGAAAGGAGACTCAAGGAGCTTGGCTTGTTTACCTTAACCAAAAGAAGGCTGAGGGGGAACATGATTGCTCTCTTTAAATATATTAGAGGGATAAATACCAGGGAGGGAGAGGAATTATTTAAGCTTAATACCAATGTGGACACAAGAACAAATGGATATAAGCTGGCTAGTAGGAAGTTTAGACTTGAGATTAGATGAAGGTTTCTAACCATTAGAGGAGTGAAGTTCTGGAACAGCCTTCCAAGGGAAGTAGTGGGGGCAAAAGATCTATCTGGCTTCAAGTTTAAACTAGATGGGTTTATGAAGGGGATGGTTTGATGAGATAACATGATCTTGGTAACTAATTGACCTTTCACTATCAGTGGTAAATAGGTCAATGGAGGGATGATAGGATTTACTATAGAGAACTTTCTGGGTGTCTCGCTGGTGAGTCTTGCCCACATGCTCAGGGTTTAGCTGATCGCCATATTTGGGGTCGGGAAGGAATTTTCCTCCAGGGTAGATTGGCAGAGGCCCTGGAGGTTTTTTGCCTTCCTCTGTAGCATGGGGTACAGATCACAGCTGGAGGATTCTCTGTATCTTGGGGTCTTCAAAATATTTGAGGGCTTCAATATCTGAGATATAGGTGAGAGGATTATTCTAGCAGGGGGTGAGTGAGATTCTGTGGCCTGCATTGTGCAGGGGGTCAGACTAGATGATCATAATGGTCCCTTCTGACCTTAAAGTCTATGAGTCTATGAGTCTATGACTATGCTGAGTAAACTATTTTACATGGCTCTGTTCATGGAGCCATGTAGTCTAGACGTACCCATAGTGCTCTCTTACATACAATGCAACTCCTTCTCCTTTTCTCCCCCGCCTGTTCTTCCTGAACAGTTTACACCCTTCCATGACAGTGCTCCAGTCATGTGAGTCATCCTACCACGTCTCCATTATTCCAATCAAATCATAGTTCTTCGACTGGGTCAGGGCTTCTAATTCTTCCTGTTTGTTTCCCAGGCTTCTCGCATTGGTGTACAAACACCTTAGATAACCAGTTGATTGCCCTCCCTTCTCCATCCGAATCAGGGGTCCTTCTTTGTTGCTCGTTCCTCCTTGTGTTTCTTCCCAGTGTCCGACTTCCCCACTTACCTCAGGGCTTTGGTCACCATCCCCCAACAAACCTAGTTTAAAGCCCTCCTCACTAGGTTTGCAAGCCTTCTTGGGAAGATGCTCTTTCCTCTCTTGGTTAGGTGGTTCCCATCTCTTCCTAACAATCCTTGTGCCCAGAACAGAGTCTCATGGTCAAAGAAACTGAAGCCCTCTCTGCGACACCACCTGAGCAACCATGCATTTACTTCCTCAATTCGACGATCCCTACCCGGACCTTTTCCTTCAACTGTAAGGATGGACGAAAACACCACTTGCGCTTCAAATTTCTTGATCCTTCTTCCCAGTGCTACATAATCTGCTGTAACCCGCTCAAGGTCATTCTTGGCCATATCGTTAGTTCCTACATGGAGAAGGAGGAAGGGGTAGCGATCTGAAGGTTTAATCACTTTCGGAAGACTTTCGGAACCCCCATCCCTAGGACTACGCATCCCATGTCTTCTGGTAGATGGTGTTCTCTTCTGATTTCTTCCCTGAGAGGTTCCTGCCAAAGCATTCTCCACCACAGTGCCTGTGGAGAGAGCCTGAAACCGGTTACTTACCTCTACAGGAACGGGGGATACCTGAGTTGGGCACCTTCTCCTTCTAGAGGTTACATGCTGCCAGTTTTCTTCCTTGTCCTGTACTGCCCAGACTGGCTCTTCAGCCTGCTGTGCCTGCAGGATTAAATGCTGCCTTCTATCGAGGAAGTCTTCATCCTCTCTGTTCATTACAGTAGAACATAGGCATTTTCTAATCTCAGCCTCTGTAGCCTAGCCAATTCTTGGCATCTTTACTGAGCCAGCCTGATCACCCTGCCAGTTAATGATCACTGTATTGGATTTTGGGAGCATTTTGTGTTCTAGACATCTGTCCACTGGAATGTTACTGAGATCTTTAAACTTATTTCAGAAGCCCACCAAAGAACAACTAGATGGGGTTAACAGCATTTCCAATATGGGCTGGAGCAACCAAAGTGAAATATCTCTCTATATAAAAAAGGTTTTCCTGCTGCGCGACAGACTGACATCATCAGCCTATTTGAAAGTAGAATCTCAGCATCTTGCTTACTTGTGCTTCAACCAGAACCAACTGCAAAACTGAGATATGTCTGTAGATCTGTCGGTAACATGTAGTATGTTAGCAATAGACCAATTAACAGGTTTTTTTCTATACAGCTTCATTTGTTCACTTTTCTGTATAATCAGTGCAAGATTAACAAATAACAAGATTAAGGGGCAAGTTGGCAAGCATAATGAGCACAGGGTGCAGCCTCCTAGTTATATCATACTATATCAATTGTATTGGTTACTTAACCAATATTTATTCATTTTAGGGATGTTAAATTTAGATTAACTAATCAAATAGTCGATGGGATTTCCATTGGCTACTCGATTAGTCTACAAGAGCACCTCCGCCTTTGAACTGTAGCAAGATCCCTGTCGGGCTCTTCCTACAGTTCAAAAGCAGAAGCCCCACAGGGAGTGTGGGGCCAGCAGGGAACCCCCACTGGCCCCGCGCTCCTTGCAGTGGCTCAGCCTTTAAATGTACAAGAGCCTCACTAGGGCTCCTGTACATTTCAAAAGCAGACTCACAGCCGAAGCGGCATGAGCAGAGATTGTTTCAGTCCCTGCTCAGGCCATTTCCCACTGTGCCTCTACCACCCTCCCTGTCACTGCGGAGACAGTACTGGGGGGAAACAGCTTTTCAGGCAGCTCCTGCTCCCCGCCCCCCACTTACTGCCTCTCTCTGATAGAGGCAGCAAGGGCAGGGGGAGGAGGGGAAGAGACTAGTCACTTACATCCCTAATTCATTTGCTTGTTTTTTCTCCTTTTTGTGGATTTGCTACACAGAAGATAAAATAAAACATTTCTCAGCCGCAAAGCCAGTTATTAGTACTTAAGCAGAACATTTAAATTTCTCATTTTCAGAGAGGATGTTCTGCTTAAAGAATGTTCTGCTCAACTTAAAGCTATATTTCTTAAGTGAAAAACAGATGTACATTTAATGTGTTTTTTCTAACTGCTTATTCAAAGGGCTATTGAGATGGATAAATAACTAAAACATTTTTACAATACAATACCATTTGTAAGCATAACATCCTAAGCCTCTGTAAACATGCCAGTTTACTATAAATAGTCTATGCTCTGAAAGGGAGTCTTTACACACTTGGTATTTTAAATCTGTTACACTTAAAGGAAATAACCAAATATGGTGTTTTAATATATTCTGAGAACAAAATACATGTTGGCAAAAAAAAAATGAAGGTTTTCTCATTTTAAAAAATTACTTAATGCAATACACTTGTGTTACTTGATTCACATAAACTAGAATATATCCTTGCTATTATGACTTTTGCTAAGAAAAGAAAAATCTTGATTGAACAGGAGACATCTGAAGAAACCAATACCAACACATTCATATGCATGCACTTGCAGGCATACACGCAATATTTCTGTACATTCTTTACAGTTAAAAAATATCAAGGCTGGAATCAATTTGCTTCAGTAGTTGAAGAGAGGTCTAGTGAATTATCTAGCAATATATATGTAAATGTTCAGTATTTTAGTAAAATTCTGGGATGATTTACAAAACAGATTGTATATGATTTTGCAGGACACAAAATTGTATATTTCTAATTCTTGCAGTATTTTGTGCTGTATTTATGTTCACTTTTTAGTTACCAAATATAAAACTATATCTCCCCAAAAAAGTTTAACTACATTTTTATCAGTGGTCTACCTCCTGACCCTATGAAGAGAAAATAAAACTCCTTTTCATGGTAACCAGGAAATTGGGAAAACAATGCTCTTCAGATGGTAACTCCCTGAGTCAATAAATTGAACTGCTATGTGCTATAATTAAAAAAAAATGGCCAGATCAGTTCAATTATATTGCAAAGATTTTACAAAAGACCATATAAGGAGATCTGCTATAAAAAGACACAAAATTCAACTACTTAAAATTTCCCTATTGGTTTCTGAAGGAAACTTACAATTCTGCATAAAAATTTTCCCCTGTAAGTTCAACCAGCTACTCAATTTTACAGGATTTTGACCTATTTGACCAGTTTCAAAAATCTACATTCTCTGTTCAGATTAAACAATTATCCATCCCATACTCAAGTTTGGCATTTCTCCATTAGTTTCTCTATAAACTATAAAGCTTTACAGATTATTGACTTGCGAGTAGCAATGTGACTAGAGTTGTGCTGAACAAGATTATTAAGGTTATAAATTTTTATTAAAGGTCACTGACAGATTTATATTGACATCTATAAAGCTACGCTTGTTTTTATCAGTTGCACTTTTGCACTGGTTAAAAAGAATTACTCAGCAAAATTTTTTTTTTATAGTTCACACATACAACTGAGTTCCTCCACTGACAATTCTTGTTTCCATTCTGTGTAACACTCATAAATGAGATGTCTGTATAATAACAATTTATGAATGTTTAGAGTGTTTCTTTCAAAGCACATTAAATAAAAGTTGGAGGAGTAGTTTCTCTATTTAATGAAGGAGACTATAAATAGCCACCTGCCTTGTTTATGGACTTCTCTATCTCACAGCTAAATAATCCTGTGTAAGATGTAGATGTTCAGTTGTATTGGTTACTTAACTGCCTTATTTTTGTGCATTAGAACAGTTAAAAAACACCATCTATTCTCCAGTGATAAGCACAACCTGATATTTTGGGGTTTTTTCACATGAAAATGCATTTATTTGTTATAGGTAACATAAGTCTGGTCAACTACTGAAACACACTTTTTTCTGTAGTTTTTGCATAATGATTATATATTATTAGTGCAGTATTGAAAAAAAGACAAAATTACTCTACTATAAAGTTATGCTGAACACATGCTGTAGAGTAAGAAAAGATCAATTGTCAATTCTAAGCTTTCTGATCTCATTACAAGTTTCATTTTTTATAAATAGCATTAGGTTATAAATGCATTCAAAGTCTTAATTCTCTTTGTTTGCACCTTATTATTATTGAATAAATGTTATCTGCTCTTGTTTTATCCAAGATTGCCAAAGAACATGTCACCAGTTGGAAAAAAAATTACAAGAATAGTAGCACACTGATGTCTCTCAAACCAAATTTGAAATTTAAATTGGTTTTTTGACACAATCCGCTGGTCTTTCTATTTAACAACATTATAACTCCTGGTAGATTGTGTTTCATTTCAAAATTACTCTTTTCCACATAATATATTTAGGTTGTAACTCTTTTGTACATTTATTTACATACATTGTACATTAAAACAATGTAGGAGTTTTAACTAAATAATATCATTAATATATCATGCACATTCTGTCCCTATTAGTTCATGGTTACTCAGAGTAAGCAAACGCTCAAATGAAAAATAATGTATAAAGTTATCAGAAAGTAGATGCAAGGCCAAATTCAGGCTCATTAATGAAATTTTGCAAAATGAGCATGCCTGCTGATACAAAAGTACTGTTATTAACTGCCTGGATTCCATCTTGCAGAAGCCTCACCAACATAAATTATCCAAAATAAATTGCTCTTGATAGAAGCAGGAATAAGTAGAGTGGATATTTCTAAAGGGTGTAGATAGTTAAGGGTATTTAAGATAAAAAATATACAAATCTTGATCCCCTTGACCCTGGATCCTGCTTGTAGTTTTTCTCACAGGCCACATATAGACTGGCCAGTTTTTGCGCAAAATCAGCCGCTTTCATGCAAAAACTTGCCAGCTGTCTACACTGGCCGCTTGATTTTCCGCAAAAGCACTGACGTTCTCATGTACGAAATCAGTGCTTTTGCGGAAAAGCTTTGACGCTCCGTTCGGGCAAAAGTCCCTTTGCGCAAAACTGTTGCTCAAAAGGGCCAGTGTAGACAGCTGAGATTTGTTTTGCGCAAAAAAGCCCGATGGCTAAAACGGCGATCGGGCTTTCTATAAGCGCGTCTAGATGGCACAGATGCTTTTCCGCAAAAAGTGCTTTTGCGCAAAAGCATCCGTACAATCTAGACGCTCTTTCATAAATACTTTTAACGGAAAAACTTTTCCGTTAAAAGCATTTGTGGAAAATCATGCCAGTCTAGACGCAGCCCAGGGGTACATCTAAACTACATGGCTCCGTCGACGGAGCCATGTAGATTAGTTTACGCGAAAAAGGGAAATGAAGCTGCGATTTAAATAATCTCCGCTTCATTTAAATCAAAATGGCCGCCGCGCTGTGCCCATCAGCTGATTGTCGGCACAGCGTGGCAGTCTAGACAGGGATCTGCCGACCCCAGAACCCTTCGTCGGCAGATCCTGTAAGATAAAGGATCTGCCGATGAAGGGTTCTGGGGTCAGCAGATTCCCGTCTAGACTGCCGCACTGTGCCGACAATCAGCTGATGGGCACAGCTCAGCGGCCATTTTGATTTAAATGAAGCGGCGATTATTTAAATCGCAGCTTCATTTCCCTTTGCCATCCTAACTAATCTACACGGCTCCATCGATGGAGCCATGTAGTCTAGACACACCCTATGAGATAAGGTTGAATCTAACATGGTCAATCTCTGAGCACCCGATTTTGTAAAGTCAAAGATCCATGTCCTTACTGGGGAAGGGGGGGAGAATAAAATGTAGTCCAAAGTAGCATGTCCCCATTAGAGAGCCTACCATTGACTCAGAGAGCGATGCACCATGGATAGCTTTGCATTCTGGGCTATGCTCTCGGTGGCCACTGAGACCAAAACTGTGCAGCGGGTGGTTATGAGCTCATGTCATCAGCATCCCATAATGCACTTGTTTAGTCCCTCCCCACTTGCATGAGATCAATGGGAAGCAATGTGCTCATGCTTTTTTGTGCCCTGGTTGCCCGCACAGACACCACAGCACTACAAGCCTCAAGCCCGGTTTACTCCAAACCATATTGATGCTGATGTATGTCATGTTGCACCTAATGGTGCTCTACTTCGAGAGAGTACACATATCGCTCCACCAGGAAGAGGACGAGGACGTATCTCGGTTTGGCATGGAGTCACTGCTCCTGCAAGCCCTGGTACTGATGCTAGCACAGCCACCAATCCTGTGGACACAGTGCAATGCCAGTTCTGGCACCCTGAGACAAGCACAAAATGGTGGGACTGCATTGTGATGCAAATATGGAACGATAAACAGTGGCTGCAAAACTTCTGAATATGCAAGGCTGCTTTCTTGGAACTCTGCGCTGGTTTTCCCCTGTGATGAGGCACCAGAATACCTGAATGAGACCTGCTCTGACCTCTGGAAGCTTGCAATACCCGACAGCTATCATTCAGTGGAGAATCAGTTCAGAGTGGAGAAATCTGCAGAGGGGCTGTTGTCATCCAATAGCCAATCTGTAAAATATGGGACCAGATTATCCCATCTCACATTACAAACAAAGGGAAAGATTTGACAGGCCTTCCTCACAAAGATACCCAATGGAAGTGTGGACGGGAGTTATATGCATTTGTATGGAAAGGGTGTTAGGCCTACTCCCAAACCAGGTGTATCCTGGGGTGGGGCCGGGGGAATTCAGGAGTCCAGGACCACCTGCACAGAAATGCTGGTTCTCTGCACCAGCTCCAGCCCCTGGGTAGGGTGACCATTCATCCCGTTTTAATGGGATAGTCCTGTATTTAAACCCTCTTGCAGCAGTCCCAACTTTTTTTTGGAAGAAAAAAAAAAACCAACCCACAAGTGAATTGTCCTGTATTTTCAGCTCCAGCACTCCCCCTGCTGGTTAGTCAGCATCAGTGCAGCTGCAGCAGCCTCCTATTTGTGATTGGCAGGTGAGTGCGGCAAATGGTGGCTAGCAGGTGGCACTCTTAGGTAGCGTGCAGAGGCAGAAAGACAGGCAGACAGTAGGAGAGGCAGCCTGTGTGTGATAGAGGGGTAAGGGTGTGGGGGTGAGTCAGAGCTTTGTGTCACTCTTCCCCACGGGAAACCCTGCTTTTGGTGCACAAGGGTGGGGGTTTGCCAACCCTTCCAGGCTGCAGGACTGAAGCCATGATCCCCACACCTGCTGCAGCACTTGAAATCTTGATCCCCAATGGCACTTCCCACACTGAATTCCAAGCACCCCCAGGCTGAAACTTCAATCTTAAGTGCACCCCTCTCCACTGGGTAGCAGCCCCAATCCTCGGCCTTTCCGTCCTTCCCAGCTTAAGCCCTGATCCCTCACACTTACCTCCCGCAAAGGCTGAAGCCACAAGTAACCTCTGCAGGGCTGAAAGCAGGAGCTGAGGGGCTGAAGTCCTGATCCCAACCCCCCAAAAAACTAGGGTTGCCAGATGGTTTCAACAAAAATACTGGACACACTTGACATTACATCACAATCTACATTACATCTTATTTAGAAAATATTGGACGTTTATATTTTCTCATTTATATTTTCTCAGTTTGTTTCCCGAACAGAAAGCTCAAATACTGGACTGTCCAGTTCAAAATCAGACACCTGGCAACCCTACAAAAAACTGAAGCCAGGAGCAGCATGGCTAAATTCTGGATCCCCAGCTCTCCCTGTGCAGCAGAAGCCCCCAAGTCCATGGGCAGAGCTGGGGGCACTGGGGATGTTGCCCCCCCCCCAAACTTCAGTGGAAGTGCAGGGCACAGTTTGGAGGCAGGAAGCTGGAGCCAGAAAGAGTGGGGCAGCTGCTCCTTTGGCTGGTGCCATGGCACAAGCAGTGGTGGTGTTCCCTCCTCTCCTGCCACTGCTGCTGGTGCATGGGTTTGAAGCTGCCCTTCAGCTTCTAGCCCCCTTTGCTCATGCAGCCAGTAAGAGCCACAGAGGTGGGGGACCCAGAGCCATGGCTAGAAGAGCCCTCAGGGAACAGGGGGACCACAAAGCCCTCCTGGCCCACAGCCTCCAGGTGCCCTTTCTCTGAACCTTGAAGTATCCTCCTGTCTGCACATAGCCCCTAGCTGCCCCTGGTCACACATAGCCTCTAGCTATCCCCTACCTGCCCTGAGCCACCCCTTGACCACACACACAGTCCCTGGCTGCTCCCTCCAATGGGGTAAACACAAACATTGACTTTTCTTCTCTCTCATGTGAAACTTCTGATATGCAGAAGCTTCGGGGGTAGCCACGTTAGTCTGTACAGGATAAACTTAAAAAACAACAAATGGTCTGGTAGCACTTTATAGACTAACAAAACATGTAGATGGTATCATGAGCTTTCATGGGCACAACCCACTTCTTCAGATGCAGTGAGGATTCCTATATCAATTGATAGGGAAGCTTCTCTTAGTGAAACGCTTGTTGTTTTGTGTGCAGACAATGCCAATACAAATATTGATGGTGCTATATGTGTTGGGAAAAACAATGTATGGAAAAAAATCCAAGTCAAACTAGGGGAAAACATCTTTGTTGTGGTTGCGATGCTCATGTCATTCATAGAGCAAGGCAGCACACAATTCCTTTCTCTTTGACCAGCACTATACCGAATGTTGTTGATTGTTGATGGGCACAAGGCATATTTTTCTCTGCAGACACATGCCCAACACTTTTCAAGAAAGCCTTCAGTGACCCTTGCCCAAAACTGGTCATGCTTTGACTAGTAAGCAAACAGACAGACTCCAAAGTAGGTAGAGGCAATTGAGAAAAATGATTCATTGGTGACAGAAGTTCCACTGCCCATTCATACCCTTCCAAATAATTTAGCCTGAGGCTCAGAGAAATATTTGTCATATCACACACAAATACCCTGCTGCACTCTTTGGTTGAGGGTGGGGAAATTAAGGAACAGTAATTTTACAATGCAGTCAAGAATTTTTATTCAACAACTCTAAAGTACTTTGAACACTGGAAACCTGCCTTTGAGTGCACATAAAACTTGAGTGGTTCTTGTGAGAAGGATGCTGATGTGAGATAACATATAATCTTGCTTTTGTCACACAAGAATTCCCACTCGAGATGACATGAGAATAGATTAGCAGAAATTTTTTGACAAATGGACAAATGCAAAATCAATAATGTCCTGTCACATATCTGACTGGACCACTCAGAAAACCCCCATTTCTGAAAGGTGGTGGAACATTTTTCATGAGGTGGACAATAAAGGAGTAGAATGCTCAGATTTGGAAAGAACGTTGAGTTCATTTTGTGTTTGCCGGGTGCCACAGCTCCTGTGGAACGTGTTGTTTCAGTAAAGAATGCAGTTTGATCAGCTGAAAAGTCACATCTCAATGTTTCTCACATGAAGGCTATTTTATTTGTGTGAGTGAATTTTGACCCTGATTGTGCCACATTTTATGACAAGTTGCTAAAAAACAAGTGGATCCTTTGAAAAATAGATTTACATGACAAATACAATCCACAACAGACTGTGGAGGGAGCAAGATGAGGACAACGCAGGCACTTCTAAACAGTAGTAACTATCTAATTACAAATATATGTTTTCAATTTTTTACCTATCGGGATCTACTGGTAGATCTTGGAGCCTCTGACAGGTGATCCTGACAGGTTTGGCCAAGAGGCTATGAAGTGCCAGCACTTCAGCTGCCCCTCCCCCCACTGCTCCACATCTCCTGCCCTTTGTCTTGGAGCTGCCTCCTCCCGCGTCCAGGGAACCTCCTGCTTGCTGTGCAGGGCAGGGGAGAGAGAGGAGGGGTGCTGAAGGCAGGGTGTCCCCTCCACTCTGTATCCTTTCTCCGCAGAGCAGAGAGGGGGCACAACAGGACTTGGGATGGAGTTTGCTAACTGCTTCAGGGAGTGGTTCACTGCAGGGGTGAGCCTGCCTTAGCCCCACTGCACCACCAACCAGGAGCTCCCAATCGGAGCCTACATCCTGAAACCCTATCCCAGTCATGAATCCTCTCCTGCACCCCAGCCCCTTGCCCCAGTCACAATCACCTCTCCGTCCAAATGCCATCCCAGAGCCTGCAACTCCAGCACCCCAACTGCCTGCCCCAAGCTCAGCTCAGAGCCCCTCTCATACTCCAGATCCCTTAATCCAAGACCAGAGCCTGCATCCCAACCCTCTGCCCCAGCCTGGTGAAAGTGAATGAGGATGGGCAAGAGAGGGAGGATAGAGTGAGCAGGGGTGGTGCCTTGGAGTAGGGAGCTGGGAGGTATGTGGGGGACTCGGGGCAGGGGTTGGGGTTGCGCGGCAGGGGACTCAGGGCAGGGAACTCAGGTCAGGAGGTGGGGTTGCAGGGCAGGGGACTCAGGGGTGGAAGGTGTGGGGGGCTGAGGGCCAAGGATGGGGGTGCAGGAGACAAGGCAGGGGATGGGGGCTCTGGGCATGTGATGGGAGGAGGGGGCTCAGCGTAGGGGATGTGCAGGAATCGGGGGGGCTCAGGTCAGGAGGCTCAGGGCACTGAGATGGGAGGTTACTGGGGCTGTCCATTATGGTGAATGTGGCACTGTTCCATCTGTGGCTCCTCCGTGAGTGTGGAGGAGATAAAGTGCAGCAGGAGGGACCCTGCGTGAGCCAGGACAGCTGATTCCCGGCTCATGCTGGGTCCCCCCTGCACTATCGGCTCTTAATCCATTTAAAAGTTTAGAAAAGTCTCCTCAGTTTAGAAAAGAGGAGACTGAGGGGGGATATGATAGAGGTGTATAAAATCATGAGTGGTGTGGAGAGGGCCGATAAAGAAAAGTTATTTATTAGTTCCCTAAATAGAAGAACTAGAGGACACCAAATGAAATTAATGGGTAGCAGGTTTAAAACTAATAAAAGAAAGTTCTTCTTCACACAGCGTGTAGTCAGCCTGTGGAACTGCTTGCCAGAGGAGGCTGTGAAGGCTGGGACTAGAACAGAGTTTAAAGAGAAGCTAGATAATTTCATGGAGGTTAGGTCCATAAAAGGCTATTAGCCAGGGGATAAAATGGTGTCCTTGGCCTCTGTTTGTCAGAGGCTGGAGAGGGATGGCAGGAGACAAATCGCTTGATCATTGTCTTCGGTCCACCCCCTCTGGGGCACCTGGTGCTGGCCACTGTCGGCAGACAGGATACTGGGCTAGATGGACCTTTGGTCTGACCCAGTACAGCCGTTCTTATGTTCTTATGTAAAAGGCAGAGGTGCATCTGGGACAATGTGTGAGCCGGGAGTCAGCTGATTCCAGGCTCGCAACTGCTCCCCGCTACCCAGTGCGCCTCACAGAGACAGTGCTGGGGGGAACCAGCTTTTAAGTCAGCTCCCTTCAGCACTGCCTGCCTTAGCCCCACTGCACCACTACCCAGGAGCTACTGGAGGTAAGCAGTGCCCAGCACTGGCTCCTGCTCCCCTCCACCCTGTCGCTGATAGAGGCAGCAAGGGGGGGAGAAGCGACTCATCAACAAGTCACTTACATCCCTTTTGGGGATCATAGCCCCCCAGTCTCTACTATTGTGGGGCATGAGGTTATGCTGTCCAGCCCCAGGGTGGTCCCAAGGGGGCCACAGCTCTTGGGCTGGTGGCTGTTACCATTTAGGACAGGGGTGGGCAAATACCAGCCCACATACCAGATCCAATCTGCCAGGGTTAGCCCCTGGTGGACCCCCATAATGCCTTATTTGCCTCCACCTCTGCAGGTACGGGGGATCACATCTCCCTTTGGCCACAGATCTCTGCTCCCTGCCAAAGGGAGATGCAATCACCTGTACCTGCGGAGGTGCAGGTAAATAGAGAAGCAATGGCCCATCAGAGGCTAACCCTGGTGAATTGCCACCATTTTATTGCCCACCACTGGTTAAGAAGGTGTTTGTGAACAAATGGATTCATGGATGGATGGACAGATAAATGCACATTTCTAAAATAGAAACATAATAATGCAGTGTGTCTTTTAATGGGGATTCAGTAAACTTAATGCTATTCTGAATGTTTGTGCTGCATAGCTATGATTGAATTGCTGTTGAACCTCACTTAAAATCAGAACAATTTTACCAGGTGTCCCATATTTTGCATAGGTAAATATGGTCATCCTACCCCTGGCTCCCTCTCCATGGTTCCTTGGCAGCATACAAAAAACCAGGAGGGGATATATTCAAAGAGGGGTGATGCACAGATCTGGAGAGGCATCGATCTGGAGGTACGCAGGCTGTGTCTACACTACAGAGGTTTTTTTGGAAAAATAGCTGTTTTTCTGAAAAAACTTCACTTACATCCACACTGCAATCGCGTTCTTTCGGAAAAAAATTTGAAAGAATAGAGGGGTTTTTCCGACATTGGTAAACCTCTTTCTACGAGGAAGAAGCCTTTTTCTGAAAGAGCTCTTTTGCAAAAAGGCATGTGTGGACGGGGAAGAGAGAGTTCTTTTGAAAGAAGAGGAAAGAAGAAAAAGCACAGGTGCCCTGGTGGCCACTCCGTCCACAGTAATCACAGCTTAAATGCGAGATAGCGTCCATTCAGTATGGACACTATCTGTCGAAAAAGCAGATCATTTTCTGAAGAGCTTTGACAGTGTGGATGCTGTCTTTCGGAAGAAGTTTTTTCGGAAGATCTCTTCTGGAAAAGCTTCTTCTGAAAGAAGCCTGCAGACCTGACATAGCCTCAAATAGCCTATGGCTTTTTGGCTCCTAATTTACTTCCCTGCCTTTTAGTAAAATATTTCTATTCTCTAATCTCTTGGCTTTCAAGTGCAAAATACTTGACTTCTTGAAGAAATCTTCAATAAGTTATGGGTAAAAGATTCAGATTCCTTCCCTTCCCCCATTCACCTTGTATTCTGAAAGAGCCCAACAAGTGTTTTAATTCTAGGAAAGCAAATTTGCACCTTTCACGTACACAGAGTGATTTCTATCTTCCTATTCTCTGAAAAATTAATATACCAGTCACACTGAGAAGACAAACTTTGCAACTCCACAGGGAGATACTTAAATAAGAAGAGTGGAGACTAGCACTGCTAGAGAGGAGAATGGGACACTGGGATGAAGAACTGGGGTGAGAAAGAGATAGGGACGCCTTGGAGAAGATAGCATAGAGAAGTCAAATTTGGAAAGACTGGGCAGAAGTATCTATGATCACTAGAGCGCACTTCTCCATGGTCTAGGATGGCACCTGACATTCCTGAGTCTCACCATTTCTCTGTCAGAAAATATCCATGAAACCCACTGTCAAAAGGTCCCATTCCCTTATTGTGTAGGGCCTCACAGAGGATAAGAACTTACTGCCACTATCAGTTACTCCATTAGCTCAAGAGGCAAAGGTCTGTGTAATGGATCCAATGGTACCAACTCTGCTAATGAATTATGAGTGCAAATATCATTCTACATGATGGAATTTTTTCCATCTGTTTTTTAATAAACCTAGACTATTATGAAGATTGTAAAGTCAAGCACTCAAACACTAGGAAATGTCAGAATTGAAGTTGCCTGTGCAACATTAGTTCAGCCCTCTTGTGGGTATGTATTAGGCAGCAGCGGTTCTCAAACTTTTTGGGCTCCGGAGCCGTTTACATGCGTAAAAATTTAAGCAGAGCCCCAGCGGTCCACTGATTGTATGTGTTGTACCTATCGATGTTTCCAGTTTGTCAACCTCGCGGAGCCCCTGGAGATGTCTCACGGAGCCCTGGGGCTCCACAGAGCACAGTTTGAGAAACACTGTATTAGGGGATGTAGTCTAACTACATGATCACATGCTAATGCCTGTAACTACATTACATTTTAATATATTATTATATTCAGCCTGTATCACCATTGTTCCTCTTTAGCTGAAGCACTTATCTAATGTATTTGTCTAGTCTCTATTCATTTCCTTTAAAATTGCAAAATTAAATGGCCATTTAATTCCTAAAGTTAATATGATTTCCACTATTTTGAGTCATTTTGCTCAATTTCTTAGGCCAGAAGTGGTCTAAATCAGGCCCGGGGACCGGATCTGGCCTGCCAAGCATTTCTCTCCTGCCCACCCAGCTGATTAGCAGAGGGTGCATATTTACAGCTGGCAGTTTGTGTTCAGCTGCCCTTCCCCACCTTGCTCCATCCTGCAGCCGTGCTGCTCTCAGGATTCTCCTGCTAGCTGTGCAGAATGCATGGTGGGAGGAGGGAGGATGGATGGGAGAGGGGAGTGCAAAAGTCAGGCTGTCCCCGTGCCCTGTTCCCCATCTCTGTAAAACAGTGAACGGGGAAAGGGAGACACGCAGCAAAGCTGATCCAATCTAAAGCATGGATGGTAAGTGACTCAGGAGTGCCTGTTTTAAGAGGCCATGCACTAGGGAAGTCAGCATGTAGATGACTACATGATTAATTGATAAGCCTAGGTTTATTGGTTAATCCTCTCGACTATGCACATTCCCCCCTTGCTGCCTCTGTATCAGAGGCAGCAAGGAGGGGAGGCGGTGCCCCCCATTGTGCTGCCTCTGATAGAGGGGCAGCAGTATGGAGGGTGAGGGGGCAGATGGGAGCCAATACATGCAGGGAGCTGGCTTTTAAGCCAGCTCTCCATGTGTGCATGCTGCGTGGACCCGTCTGCCCCCCCCTTGCTGCCTCCTACAGAGACGGAGGGGGGGCAGGCAGGAGCCGGTGTTTGCCATGGACAGAGGCTGCTCAGGCAACCCACAGAGGCAGCAAGGGGTGGAAAGAGAGTAATCAATACGCCACTCGACTATCCAATAAGTTTATGCTTATCAAGTAGTTGACCATTCGCTAACATCCCTACGCTGCATAAAGTATTTGATAGACTTGCAATTTAAGAATCCTACTAGAAATAGTAGGTTGTAAATATAGGACCTGGTCAAAAAGGCAAACCAACCAACAAGAGTGTCTTCTCGGAGAACAGGGCACCTCCTCCTTCTTAAAATAACCAATCTGATATAGGACATGATCTTTATCACAAGAAAACAAACTGTGCAAGATATTTATGTTTATGACCTGAATATATATAAATAATATATGTTCCTTATTCAGAATATCACAAAGAGGAGCAGTGCTTAGGAAGTGTTATCAGAGCTATAAACCATGTCATAAACAACTATATCCCTCTTTGCAAAGAGAAATCAGTGTCATGGCGGCGAGGAGTCCTGTGGCACCTTATAGACTAACCGAAGTGTTGGAGCATAAGCTTTCGTGGGCAAAGACCCACTTCGTCAGATGCAGTGTCATGGGGAATTCCATGGAATTAATGAGAATAGGCTTATAAATATGAATATGAAAGTATTGGGAAATGCTTTAGAAATATTTCTTGTGAGATATCATCGGAAAGCTTGTAATCTAATGAATATGATTATCCCACGTGTTCGCATGTATCATTCCTGTGTTTGAAGTTATATATGAAGTATAAACCTGTGTTATTAATGTAGTCATACAAAGTGATGTCCATTAGTACTACTCAAGGAACTTAATGGCCCAATTCTCAGAACATTGATCTGTACATAGACTTATTTTTCCTGTAAGCCTGGGAGAAGGGGTATGGTTGGTCCCAACAAGACATATGGCCATGTCTCCTGATGCTGAGACCCATCTTGGATGCTAGACTTTTCCACTGAATGTTAAACTGAACACAAGGACTCCACCTTATGCAAAAGCTATTTAAGGGTTGGGAGTGAGGCAATCAAGGTAATCAGTTTTCCCTTGTTTCCAGCAGTCATTTTGGATGGGGTAGCATCTGCAAGTTGTGCATATTTATATATATAAGCCAATTTTCATAAAGCATGGGGGAGAGAACTGTAACAATGGTATAAGCTTCTTTTGAGTTGTATAACTGCAAATAGTTTGTATCTAAATGCTAATCTTCACGTAATAAGTGATACCATTTTTATATGGCTATTAAGATATACATACTAATATAGCAAGGTTCTTTGATGTTGTAACTAGTTACTATGATAAAAGCCATTTCAATATAAAAACAAGTACAATAATTCAGGAATTAATTATGTATTGAGCAATGTTTAAGCATCTTTGTAACCAAACATAGGAAGGCAGTGCCCACTACACTTTTCGTTCCAGGGGAGTGAGGATCTGTCTGGCTAGCTGAAAGAAAAGGTTTATTTCCCCTTGAGGGACTCCCTTGTAACAGAGAGGAGAAAGGGAAACGTTTTGGGGGATGGACAGGAAAATGGGGGCAGAACATGAGAAGGCCACTGCACTGCCATTTTTGCTGATGGGAAAAGTGGGGATGGGTTCAGAGAATCATAGAACACTAGAACTGGAAAGGACCTCAAGAGGTCATCAAGTCTAGTTCCCTGCCCTCACGGCAGGACCAAACACCATCTGGACCATCCCTGACAGATGTCTGTCTGACCTGATCTCAAATATCTCCAGTGATGGAGATTCCACAAACCCCCTGTGTAATTTATTCCAGTGTTTAACCACCCTGACAGTTAGGAACTTTTTCCTAATGTCCAACCTAAACCTCCCTTGATGCAGGTTAAGCCCATTGCTTCTTGTCCTATCCTCAGAGGCCAAGGAGAATATTTTTTCTCCCTCCTCCTTATAACACCCTTTTAGATACTTGAAAACCACTATCATGTCCCCTCTCAGTCTTCTCTTTTCTAAACTAAACAAGCCTAGTTCTTTCAGTCTTCCCTCATAACTCATATTCTCTAGACCTTTAATCATTTTTGTTGCTCTTCTCTGGACCTTCTCCAATTTCTCTACATCTTTCTTGAAATGTAGTGCCCAGAACTGGACACAATACTCCAATTGAGGCCTAATCAGTGCAGAGTAGAGCAGAAGAATGACTTCTCGTGTCTTGCTCACAACACTTCTGTTAATGCATCCCAGAATCATGTTTGCTTTTTTTTGCAAGTGTCACACTGACTTATGTTTAACTTGTAGTTCGCTATGATCCCTAAATCCCTTTCAGCAGTACTCATTCCTAGATAATTACTTCCCATTCTGTATGTGTGAAACTGATTGTTCCTTTCTAAGTGGAGTACTTTGCACTTGTCGTTATTAAACTTCATTCTGTTAACTTCAGACCATTTCTCTAGTTTGTCCAGATCATTTTGAATTTTGACCTTAACCTCCAAAGCACTTGCAACCCCTCCCAGCTTGGTATCATCTGCAAATTTTATAAGTGTATTCTCTATGCCATCATCTAAATCATTGCTAAAGATACTGAACAGAACCAGCCCCAAAACAGACCCCTGTGGAACCCCACTTGTTACGCCCTTCCAGTATGATTGTGAAACATTAATAACTACTCTCTGAGAACGGTTATCCAGCCAGTTATGCATCCACCTTATAGTTGCTCCATTTAGGTTGCATTTCCCTAATTTATTGATAAGAAGGTCATGTGAGACCATGTCAAATGCCTTACTAAAGTCTAAGTGTAAGGGGACTGTTAGCCCCTTACTAAAACTCAGTGGGAGTTTTTGGATGGCCAGCTCCCAGTACCAAAAGGGGAAAAGGTCCATGAGAAATCAGGGCCCTGAGACTGACAGACCCCAGGGACAATGGGAAGAGGCCAACACTCCAGCTCAGCCAGATTGACAGGTTGGACAGAGCAATGAGAGAATTAGAAGGCCAGGTCCCGTCCTCCGTGTGAGCTGGGATTTTCTGGGTCTCTGTGAGAAAAGGAGAGAGAGCTGAGAAGAGCAGCAGGAAAAGCAAGCTGTGTGAAGAGACAGACCTACAGTGTCAGAGCCAGACACACACAGCCCAAGGAGTGTAAGCTGCGCTGAGGGGCAGACCTGCAGTGACAGAGCCACACACAGAGCCCAAGGAGCGCGGGCCCTGTGCTGAGCAGCAGACCTGCAGTGACCAGAGAGCCAAAGGGGTCAGAGAAGCAACACAATCTGCAGCTGGGTGTGGTGAGCAACTGGGACCAGCAAAGGGGGGAAAAGAGGCTCTGGGCAGGGACACGCCACCAGCCAAGAAGCCCTGCAGGCCAGACTTGGAGAGGGATTGTAACTCCAACTGGGAGAGGGGTCCTGCCACCTAGAGCCTGAGGCCATGTAGTCACTGCCAGAACAAGCATGTCCAGCCTACAGCCCTCCCCTGCAGCATAGCCAGGGCCTGAGAAAGAGCCCTGGGACCTATAAGGAACAGACTGTGAACTGTCCTTACACTCTGCAGACTGCTGTTTGTGATGTCCCCATGCTACAGAGCAGGACTGTGTGTTCTCATTTAACCTTTCTCATTTTTCTTTATTCTTTTCTTTTTAATCAGTTGTTGTTTAATAAATTGTATTTGCTTTGAACTGTATGAAATGATCACTGGATCAAGAAAGCATGAACTAGCCTCTGCCCCAAGTGACTACAACATCAGGGATTAAGCCCCAGAAAACCTGGGCCCAGCCTTGTTGGGATTTCAAGGACTCTGCTACTCAGGAGAGTGGAAAGGGAGCTCTCAGGGTCAAGGAGGCCTTTGGGTAAAAGAAATGGGAGCGGGGACTCAGATCCTTTCACTGGTCCATTTCACCGGGGTAGTATAGAAGCCAGGAAAGTTCCCCACAATAGCGGGACCATTCCCCCACTTACATAAGTATATCACGTCCACCACTTCTTCCTTATCCTCGAGACTTTTTATCCAGTCTAAGAAAGCTATCAGATTGGTTTGACCTGATTTGTCCTTTAAAAATCCATGCTGGCTATTATCTATCACTTTATTTTCTTCCAGATGTTTGCAGATGAATTCCTTAATAACTTGCTCCGTTATCTTCCCTGACACAGAAGTTAAACTGACTGGTCTGTAGTCTCCTGGGTTGTTCTTATTTCCCTTTTTATAGATAGGCACTATATTTGCCCTTTTCCAGTTTTCTGGAATCTCTTCCAACTTCCATGATTTTTCAAAGATGATAGCTAAAGGGTCAGATACCTCCTCTATCAGCTCCTTGAGTATTCTAGGATACATTTCATCAGGCCCTGGTGACTTGCAGACATCTAACTTTTCTAAGTAATTTTTAACTTGTTCTTTTTTTTTTCTAAACCTATTCCTTTTTCACTAGCATTCACTTGACAAAAAACGAAACAAAGAAGTCATTAAGCACCTCTGCCATTTCCATGTTTACTGTTATTATTTCTCCCTCCTCACTGAGCAATGGGCCTACCCTGTCCTTGGTCTTCCTCTTGCTCCTAATATACATGTGGAACATCTTCTTATTACCCTTTATCACTCTAACTAGATTTAGCTCTTTTTGTGCCTTTGCCTTTCTAATCTTGCCCGTGCATACCTGGTTTGTTTGCTTATTTTCGTCCTTTGTAATTTGACCTAGTTTCCACTTTTTATACGACTCCTTTTTTATTTTTAGATCATGTAAGATCTCCTGGTTGATCAATCCAAGCTAATCTTCTGCCATACTTTTTATCCTTCCTATGCAATGGAATAGTTTGCTTTTGGGCCCTTAAAAATGTCCCTTTAAAAAACTGCCAACTCTCGTTAGTTGTTTTTCCCCCTACTCTTGCTTCCCATGGGACCTTACCTACCAGCTCTCTGAGTTTACTAAAATCTGCCTTCCTAAAATCCATTGTCTCTATTTTGCTGTTCTCCCTTCTACCATTCCTTAGAATCATGAACTGTCATTTCATGGCCACGTTCTCTCACGCTGCCTTCCACTTTCAAATTTTCGACCAGTTCCTCCCTATTTTGGTAAAATCAAATCAAGAACAGTTCCCCCCAGTAGCTTTCTCAACCTTCTGAAATAAAAAAAAAATGTCTCCAATGCAGTTCAAGAACTTGTTGGAGAATCTGTGCTCTGCTGTGTTAGTTTGCCAACATATGTCTGGATAGTTGAAGTCCCCCATCACCACCAAATCCTGCACTTTGTGGGTATGTCTAGACTACATGGCTCCGTCGACGGAGCCATGTAAACTAGTTTACCTGGCATTAAATTTAATCCCGCTTCATTAAAATAAACATGGCGCCACAGCCGACGATCAGCTGATCCGGCACAGTGCAGCGCGGATCTGTCGGCTGGGAAGCCTTTGCCGACCGATCCTGTAAAACCTAGTTTCACAAGGCATAAGTGATCGGTCGGCAAAGGCTTCCCAGCCGACAGATCCGCTGTTTAGATTGCCGCGCTGTGCCGGATCAGCTGATCGTCGGCACAGCGCGGCGGCCATGTTTATTTTAATGAAGCGGGGATCATTTAAATCCCCGCTTCTTTGCCTATGCCGGGTAAACTAGTTTACATGGCTCCGTCGACGGAGCCATTTAGTCTAGACATACCCTGGATGATTTTGTTAGTTGTTTTAAATAAGCCTCATCCACCTCTTCTGCCTGGGCAGGTGGTCTGTAGTAGACCCCTAGTATGACATCACCCTTATTTTTGTATCCCTTTTAACCTAACCCAAGAGACTCTCAACAAGTCTGTCTTCTATGTCCATCTCCACCTCAGTCCAAGTGTATTCATTTTTAATATACAAGGCAGCACCTCCTCCCTTTTTTCCTTGCCTATCCTTCCTGAGCAAGCTGTACGCATCTATGCCAATATTCCAATCGTGTGTGTTATCCCACCAAGTCTCTGTGATACCAACTATGTCATAGTTGTGTTTATTTATTAGCACTTCAAGTTCTTCCTGCTTATTCCCCATACTTCTTGCATTTGTATATAGGCATCTAAGATACTGATTTGATTTTGCCCCTCTCCCAATTCTTCCTTGTCCCTCCTTTATCTATGCTATTATAGCCCATGTTTCCTCCCACTTCTGACCCATCTCCCTGGTCTCCATGTTTTTCACTTTCCTGTGAGTTTTGCTCACCTGACCCCGTTGAACCTAGTTTAAAGCCCTCCTCACTAGGTTAACCAGTCTGTGTCCAAATACTCTCTTTCCCTTCCTCGAAAGGTGAACCCCATCCCTGCTTAGTAGTCCTTCTTCTTGGAACAGCATCCTGTGGTCAAGGAAGCCAATGCAGCTCCCCCATGAGCTACCCCATGCATCTCTGGAGAGACCCTTACTCAGATCAGGTGGCAGCACCCAATCACCAATAAGCATGGCAGTTGGGTTTGGTTCCCTTTTGACACACTGAGGGAGCATTATTCTAGTTGCCCTGTTCCCTGGGGAGATGAGAAAGAATTTTCCCCTGACCGCCAGATTGGCCAACCTGGGATGGATTGGGGTTTTGGCGGTGTTGGTTTTTTTGTTTCTTGTTTTTGGTTTTTTGCCTTCCCCACAGGAGGCTGGGAGCAGATGGAGTTGGAGTATGGTGGTTAGGTCATAACATTGTGACTTAGTACATAAAACTTGTAGACATGCAGTGCCAGTATTCTTCATTGAAGGAACAGAGCTCTCAGATGCAATGTATTAGAAAAGGATCAAAGAAAAGCATCCCTTAAGGGAGCTGAGGAAGGAGGTTTGGGACTTCTGTACCTCAGACAGCAGGAGCCTCCTTTATCCAGCCCCTTTTAAGGGAGCTGAGGAATAAGGTTTGGGGTTCCTGCACGTGAAACAGTGGGGAGCCAATCTCCTCCTCTATAGGCTCCTTTCACCTCAGCTTAGGGGAAGGCATCAGGGTCCCAGCAGCAGGGTAGCAGGGATCTAGTTGGGGATTATTTGAAATTATAAAGGAAAGGCTGATGGCCTGCACTGTGCAATTTATTTCCAAGGACTCCTAGGGTGCATTGAATGTATTTTGAAATAGCTTATTTTGAAATATCAAAATAATGCACTATTTTGAGACATCCCTTAACTCTTATGGAACAAGGGCTACAGGGATGCTGGAATAGCACGCCTGTTATTTCAAAATCTATTTCAAAATAATGGGCATATGTAAAAGACACAGAAAAGCTATTTTGGGATGCCTCCAGTATCCTGAAATATCTACAGGTATGTCTAGACAGCGGAGCTATTTTAAGTGAATAAAGATGTGGCCTAATTAAGCTACATCCTCTGCCTCTTATCCATCCACGCCAGAAGAAAGACAGAAGAACCACCTCTACAAAAACTGATCAAAAGAAAATACAAGAACTTCTCTGATGAATTTGCATATTGAATGCAAATTAACAACTTTAACAGAAAGGTGCTAATTTCAAAGCAAGTGGTCACTGTGAGAGATGATTAGAGGTTGAAGATTCTAAATGCATTCCTCATTCTCTGTCATCAAGGGCAAAACCCACATATGTGCTAATTCTGTCAGCTTGTTTTCTGGAAGAAGAATGTATAAAGAGGGATTCAGAGAAAGATCTCTGGACTCTTTTGATTCAAACACGTAAATAAGTTAATAAAATGGATATTCCCCAGAGTTATTCTAGATAGCCCTGAGAGACTTTTGGGAAACTGGCAGATTACCACTGCTACCATTTTGAATTACAAACTGTGACTCATCTGTACATAGATTTTACCTGCTTTAATTTCTCAGTGTGTATGTCTAGACTACATGGCTCCGTCGACGGAGCCATGTAAACTAGTTTACCCGGCATAGTCAATGAAACGGGGGATTTAAATAATCCCCACTTCATTAAAATAAAAATGGCCGCCACGCTATGCCGACGAAGTGAAACGAGGTTTACAGGATCGGTCGGCAAAGGCTTCCCCAGCCGACAGATCCGCGTCTAGACTGCCGCACTGTGCCGGATCAGCTGATCGTCGGCACAGAGCAGTGGCCATTTTTATTTTAATGAAGCGGGGGGGATCATTTAAATCCCCGTTTCTTTGACTATGCTGAATAAACTATTTTACATGGCTCCGTCGATGGAGCCATGTAGTCTAGACATAGCCAATAAGTCTTGTTTCCTTAGCTATTAATACTTTAATTAGTTTATTATAGAATTTACTACTAGCATTGTCTTTGGCGTAATATCTAAGGTACCAATTGATCTGCTAAGTGACTGGTCTCTTGGGACTGGAAGCAAACTAAATGTGGTGTGATTTTTGCTGTAAGTGATCTTTTATTACAAAGTCCAGTTTCTCTGAGTGGTAAAACAGATTGGTGAGTCTGAGGGGACTGTCTGTGACTCCATTGTAAGACCAGTATAATGATCCAGCAGTTTACACTAGTTACTGGCTTAGTGAAATCTAATTATAGAACTCACAAACATGTTGGGATGTTTGCCCTGCTTTCTGACAGTCTGCCTTCAAATAGACATACAAGGTCATGAGACCAGCAGTGAAAGAAACTTAAAATTTCTTACATATACTGTCCTATTACAACCCGGGTCCCTGCCAGCTCTTTAAATAGCTCCCTGCTAGCTTCTGCTGCAGTTCAGCCAGCTCTTGCTGGAGCTGCACACCACGGCGCACCTGCTTACCTTCACCTCTGCATAAGCCACTCCAGCAAGGGCGCCATTTCGAGCATGTAGGGGGGGGCAGCAGCCGTGTGCTCCGGGATGCCGCTAGCTTTTCATCCCATTCCCCGGATGCTATGAGAATGAGAAAGTGCTTGCTTTACGTGCATTCCTCTCACACCTGGCTGGTGAAGGGAGGTCAAGATGAAAAGCTAGGCACATCCCAGAATGCAAAGCTGCTGCCCCCCCCCCCCCCCCGATGTGCTCGAAATGGCATCCTTGCACTCCAGACAGCATGACAATTGGTGCAGTCATGACAGGATTAACATGCCAAGGGTCAATTGGGCTTAAAGATCAAAACCCAATGCTGTTAAAAGTGTAATATTGAGAGTTCATTACTCTTTGCTGGACTTTCTTCAATTTCTGTAGTGTCATTAGCCTTATTGGCAACAAGGACACTATGATTAATATCCAGCTTCTTGTCTACTGTAATCCCCAAGTCCTTTTCTACAGAACTGCTGCTTAGGCTGTCAGTGCCCATCCTGTAGCAGTGCTTGAGATTCTTCTGTCCCAAGTGTAGGATTCTGCACTTGTCCTTGTTGACCCTCATAAGATCATAAGAACATAAGAACGGCCATACTGGGTCAGACCAAAGGTCCATCTAGTCCCATATCCCGTCTGCTAACAGTGGCCAATGCCAGAGGGACTCATTACAACTAATCTTTAAACCAGACTAGTTGAAAACATTTGAGTATTCAATGTTACTTATATGAAATATGAGCCTAAGATGTGTAATTATATGAAAAAAATGGATAGTAGGAGAAGGAGCTGAACAGAGCAATGAAAAACTATGATTTGGTGGCACAAGAGCAATTACTGTGGTCAGTCACTGATGTAAAAAGCAGCCATCTGTGATAAAAACCTTCAACTGTTTTGGAGGAAGCAGAAAGTATAAGTGTTGATCTATATTCAGATGTTTAGCTAGGCTAGCACATTTTTAGGTGTGGCAGAATTTCATTTTTAATATAATTTAGGCAGATAATATTGATGTTTAGCTTTAAGCATTTTAAATATATATTTTATTGGTTTATATTTTCACATTTGCATGAAATTATGGGTTTTAACTATTTTTATTTATTTAGATTGTCTCAGTTACAGGAAATTATGGAAGGGTCAGTCTAATTAATGACAGACATTCAGATTCAAAAAGTTATGTTTTAATGGTTATAAAGCTTTATATCAAAATATACAAAGTAAATATCCTTAAATAAACCTGTTTTTACTATTCACCAAGCCTGTGACAATTGTCTAAATCACTGAATTTTGACTCTAATAAATTTTGAGTAAGGAAATGATGCCTATCTGTACATTGTTATCATTATCTATGGTAATGTATCTTTTCATAGGTTTGTGCATACGCACTTACACTGACTTTTACCAATAAAAATCCAATTCTTCCAAGCCTATACATTTGGAAATATGGATAAATGAGTGTGTGTTCAGTACATATTATAACTGGTTTACAAGTAATAAGGAGCACAGTAAGGTTAAGTGACTTACCAAAAGTCAAAAGAATCACTGAAAGAGCAAGTAATAGAACCAAGGCTGTGATGCTCCATCTACTGTCTAATGTGTTACTGATATGACTAACAAGTTTGCAGTATAAATAAGAGACACAAACTCTGGCTACAATGGCAGAACAAAGATCAAATATTTTCCCTCATATTACAGTAATCTAGAAAGTCACACCAACACTTTTTTCAGGATGTGCAGGAAGTGGAAGAGAGAAACTCTGACTTCTTAATGGATATAAAAACTATTGATGCATGTTCATTTATGACAAAGAAATGCAACACAGTTCAAAGATTAAATCTCTCAGCTTTGACCATAGGCTAAACAGTTGTAGAATGCAGACAAAAAAAGGAGCGAACATAAAGTGTTACAAGGATCATTTTTTCCTCCACTTTTCTGTGAAGAACAAAATCTCAGACTATGAAGTCAAAATAATGAAGAAATTTACAAAAATGCACCTCTACCTCATCTTTTTAAGGTAGAAGGAAATAAATGGTAGCAATGATTTCCCAAGCAAAATATACGAGATGACTATCTTATGGCAAAGCAAAAGGAACAGGATATGGTATCTTGTCTAGGAATTAACATATCAACAAGTTTTGACAGCCTTAATGCCATATTCTTGTTTCCATTACCCTTAAAATCTTTTGTGTCTGACACTTTTTAAAACTGACAGAATCAGATGGAAAAAGTTTACATCCCAGGTTTTTAACGCAAGTATTTAACTGTGCAGTGAGAATAGTGCCACCATTTTAAAAAGAGAAAATATGGAATCATCATCAGTTTTCACTTTATCTATGTATGTATAGGATATAGCATGAAGCCTCAATTCTGATTGCCATCTTTTGGTCACAACTGTAATAATTACTTTTTCTAATAAATAAGGACCACCTACAATAAGAGGACCAGATTATTTTTTCAGATATTTATAGAATGTTTTCTATTTTAACTTAGCAGTTATATATAATGTGTTATATGTATTTCTTAGCCTTTCATTCTTTTAAAATGTTGGGAAACTGCCTCATTTAGCAAATACCCATTAACACAATGTTGTAGAACAGTGGTAGCAATACCAACAATTCATTAGCACTTCTTTTGCAGTAAAGCATAGAATTTCAAGAGAATACACAGGATAGTTACAGATATATACACATTAACAGTGACATTAGTAAATGTGTAATTTGATTTTTTCCTACATATTTCCCTGCTTGGAAAATTATCAGTATTTAACTTGTATTACTGATGTGCCAACATGTGAAAAGTCACAGACCAGTTCCCTGAAGTGATCAAAATCCACTCTCCATATAACATGACAGTAGCAACAGAAACCTTGATATACAATTGATTATCTTTAGCCTTCATCAATGGCAATCCTACTTTAAAATAGCCCAAGGCTCTCACCATTGGCATACTGCCAAAGAATCATTTTCCCACTTCTCGTTGATTTCCAATTGCAGTAATATAAATATCCAAACATTAACTTCCTAGTGAACAGTATATTTCAATCCCCACTCAAAGAGTACTGAAAATATTTTAAAACGCTTTATATATTTCACTAATTATTTAAAAAAAAACATGAATAACTTATGCATATATGTGAGAAAACAGCCTTTTGTTTTATAATGCATTGAAATGAACTTTGCAAACAAATTACATGCAAGTGTGTCCGTTTCATAGGTATGGAACATATAGTTATGCCCTAGTGTTCTCCTGTGTGAACATACTTTGTACCCCATGTATGAATGCAGTCATATCCACTATGATGGGAAACTTCCTAATTTTGGAACAATCACCATTGATTGAAAGGAGCTCTCATTCAAGAAACCTTATTAAATATATGTGTACACCAATATATGGTTGGAGTAGAATCACCATTATAGAATCATAGAATGCTAGGAAAGGACCTCGAGAGATCATCAAGTCCAATCCCCTGCACTCACGGCAGGACCAAGCACGATCTATATCATTCCTAATAAATGTTTATCAAACCTGCTCTAAAATATATCCTATTATGGAGCTTCCACAATCTCCCTAGGCAATTTATTCCAGGGCTTGACCACCCTGACAGGAAGTTTTTCCTAATTTCTAACCTAAACCTCCCTTGCTGCAATTTAAGTCCAGTGTTTCTTTTTCTATCATCAGATGTTAAGGTGAATAATTTTTCTCCCTCCTCCAGCTTTTTACTTACTTGAAAGCTATTCTTGTAACCCATACACCAGCTGGGTGTGGTTCACTGTCCCATCTAGGAGCACTTACTCCACACAGGGCATGTCTAAACTACAGGGTTTTTTTGAAAGAGGAATTTGCATATCTTCTTCCGATCTCACTTTCAAAAGAGGATCTTTCAAAAGTGAAAGTAGTCTGGACGCGTTTTTTCCAGGAAAAAAACCCTTTTTAGAAAAAAACGCGTAAATCTCCGTAGTCTAGACATAGCCTTATAGAAGGAGAGATTGAGTTTGCTCTACTGCAGTGTTTCTCAAAGTAGTCCACAAAACCACTTTGAGAACCCTGCCAACTGGCCACACTGGTGTATTTACTTACCAGCGCTGCGGCCACAGAGCCTTGTGCCTCCCATTGACTCTGGTTCACCATTTGCAGCCAAGGGGAGCTGCGGGAAGCTAGCGGCATGGCCACTTAGCACACACCCGCGTAACCACTTAGCAGGTTTCTCAGAATGGTTTCACAGACCACTTTGAGAAATACTGCTCTACAGCCTTAGCTGAGAGCCAGCTGGCTTTTAGCTCAAGCAGTAGAGGCTCATGCACAAAGTTCCAGAGGTCCCTAGTTCAGTTCTACCTGTTGGTATTATGTTATCCTGTTCCAAGCTTAGCCTTCTCTTTTCCAAACTAAACAACCCCAATTCCTTCAGTCTTCCCTCACAAGTCATGTTTTCTAGATTGTCATTTTTGTTGCTCTTCTCTGGACCTTCTCCAATTCTTTCCTGAAATGTGGTGCCCAGAACTGGACACAATTCTCTAGTTTGGGCCTAACCAGTGCAAGGTAGAGTGGAAAAATTACTTCTCGTGTTTTGCTCACAACACTCCTGTTAATGCATCCCAGAATCATGTTTGCTTTTTTTGCAGCAGTGTCACATTGTTGACTCATATTTAGCTTGTGGTCCACTATGACCCCTAGAGCCCCTTCTCCTTCCTAAACAATCACTCCCCATTTTGTATGTGTGAAACGGACTGTTCCTCCTTAAGTGGAGTACTTTGCATTTGTCCTTATTGTACTTCACCCTATTTACCTCAGACCATTTCTCCAAATTATTTTGAATTATGACCCTATCCTCCAAAGCACTTGCAATCCACGTTGGTATCATCCACCAACTTTATAAGCATAACTATCACATGGTGAAACTATATGAGCATTTGAAAAGTGTCTCTTTTGCACTACCCATGTTCTTGAAGCATTTGTAGAGTGGTTTCATATGACATGACTTTATAGTGGGATTTTGCACCAGGGATTCTTGCATGTCCTTAAATATAATTTTACTAAATTTGTTTAATGTCAGTAATTTTAGGCACCTTAATAGAGAAGTTAGGTCACAGTCACTCCAAAATGCACCAAAATTAATGGGTTTTAGAAAAACATGCTTAAGTGCGGTCATGAACAGGGATGGGTTCCTGAATCAGGGATTGATACAGCAAAGACAAAAATTCAGGCCATGAAGGTTAATCCAAATCCTACTTCTCACCAAGTTTGCTGGAAAAGGGGATGCTCAGTTTTTCAGGTCTGAATTATGCCCCATCTTTAACATTGAATTACAATAATATATTCTTTTTTATATTCTTTCAAGTACTTAAGAGATTATTACAAGAAGAAGGGAGAAAATAGTCTCTTTGTCCTATCCTTAGAGGTTAAGAAGCAATAGGCTTAAAATTGCAGCAAAGGAGATTTAGGCTGGACATTAAGAAAAAACTTCCTAGCTGTCAGGGTGGTTAAACCCTGGAATAAAATGCCTAGGGAGGTCATGGAATCTCCATCATTGGAGATTTCTAAGAGCAATTTGGACAAACACCTGTCAGGGATTGTCTAGATCAGGGGTGGGCACTAATTTTTGGTGGGTGGCCACGCCAAGATTTTGGAAAGTGGTCGAAGGCCACACTCTTCCAGGATATTAATGAAGGAATCTAGATGATCCCTGATCTAGATAATCCGTGACAGGATCTGGGATGGAGGCTGGGTTCAGAAGGGAGCTGGGGTAAGGGATTGGGGTGCAGGAGGAAGAATGGGGTCTGGGAGGGAGTTTGGGTGAAGGAGGCAATTGTGACCTAGGGCAGGGGACTGGGGTGCAGGGGTTTGGGATGTGATCTAAGGTAGGAGGGGATTGTGATCTGGGCGGAGAATTGGGGTACCAGATCTGGGAGGGGGTATGGGTCTAGGAGGGGGCAAAGGGATAGGGAAGGGAGGGGCTGGGGTGCCAGAGGCAGACTCTGGCTGACAGGCACTTACCAGCTAAAACCTGAGGCAGACTGTCTGCTGCAGGCTGCTCCATGTGGCTCTGCTCCAGGCATGAGAGGAAGGGGGGGCCAAGGAGCCCCTCCAAGCAAAGATTTTCAGCTCCTATTGTCTGGAAACTGAGAGATTGGCCAATGGGAGCTCAGAGATTTTGATGGGGACACAGCATGAGAAGTCTCCCTCCACAGCCATCCGGAATGGAGAATAGCTGGCTTTTTAAAGCATACGCTGTTCTCTGCCTAAGGGTTCCGGTGAGGTGGCTTTGGGCCGGATTCAGTGGTTGGTAGGCTGGATCCAGCCCACTGGCAGCCTCTTGCCCACCCCTGGTCTAAATGGTGCTTGGTCCTGCCATGAATGCACGGGACTTGATGACCTCTCAAGGCTCCTTCCAAGTCTAGTGTTCTATGATAATTCCTATTAACTTGCAGGTCCTTTCTGGTGAAGGGGATTTCCTGTTCATGAGTAGCGATAGCAGGATCAGTCTCTAGGTTGTATTACAATGATCCCATAATGCAACTGCTTTCACTAGCATTTGGCATTCTGAAGATGGCAGCTTCTGTCTGGCTTGAGTGAATAAAATGGTTACTAATTCCTGTTAGATCTTCCTGGTGTCTGAAGTAGGCTTTGTAGTCCTCCTTGGCTCCCAATCACATAGGTAAGGACTCCGTGAGTGATCTGGGGCTCAAGCACCCACAGAGAAAAATCAGTGACCACTCAGCAGCCACTGGCAGCCAGCCTTCCCCTGCTCTCCCATGCACCTCCCGCCTGTCACTAACAGCTGTTTTGCGGCATGTGGTAGGGAAAGAGGGAGAGTGGGGACAGGACACTTTGGCGATGTCTACACTGCAGCGCTATTTTGGGATACCCCTGGTATCTCGAAATAGCTTTTTCCACATCTTTTGAGACACTCATTATTTCAAACTATAACGGGCTCACTACTCCAATGTCCCTGTAAACTTCGGAGTAAAGGACGTTTCAGAATAGCAATTTATTTCAAAATAAGTGCTGTATAGACAGCTTATTTCAAAATGTGGCGCTATTTCAAAATTAACTCAAAATAAGCTATGCAAATTGCGTGGCTTATTTCGAGCTCCAGGTGCAGTGTAGACATACCCTTTCAGAGGAGGGGGCAGGAAGAGAAAGGGCGTGGGCCTGGGAGAAAAGGTGGAGTGGGGCAGGGCTGTGGCAGAGTAGGGGTGGGAGGAGGTAAGGCTGAGGTGGGTGCTTGGGGGGAAAGGCGTGGAGTGAGGCAGGCTCTGGGGCAGAGTGAAGGGTCAGGCACCCCCCCAGGCAAGAGTGGTAGTTGGTGCTTATGCCCAATCCAGTACAAAGTCCCTTGACAAAAATATGGGGATTGGCTACTGAATTGCCCCAATCCAAGACATAGCTCTATGCATCCCAGGTGAGAAATCCAGCAGATGGCATGCAGGAAAATTCTATGAAGTTACAACATGCTCAGTATAGATTAAATGTTAGAAGATTTTAGTAGTAAATAAGCCTGAGGTAGCCCTATAAGCATGTGCACATGGTGATTCTGAAAACCTTTTAATTTGACCAAAATTAGGTGGATTTTTTTTTACCCAAGGACACCATCCCAAACATATTTCAAGTCCCTGCTTCAAAATATGAAAACAACAGAAAACATTTTCAATGCATCTATATTCAAACTAGAAATTAAGCAGTGGTTTCATTTTGATTATAAAACTAGCATTCTGTGTACAATATATGATAACTTTGAAGAAAGATTTTTTTTAAATTCACTATGTGCCTTTAAATTCATTTTACTGCAATTATTTACATAGCTCAAGGTCCAAGTAGCATACATTAAAAGTGTAAGAAGGAAGAAGTTAGTCCTTAGAAATCCTGTAGAATTAAACATCAAATCCAGCTTGACTTGACTGAGTTGAACTAGACTTCTTACCTGAGTCAGGCTAACAAGTCCAAAAAAAAAACCCCATCAGAATCTGCTTTTCATAGTAAGTATTAAACACGTGGACACTAGAGCCTCATAAGAAGTTATCTAAAACTTTGCAGATTTGGCTCCCCATGTTTGGAAGATATTACTAGATATTAGGGGCCTGATCCAAAGTCCATTAAAATGAATGGCATTTTTTTATTGACTTCTTGGGGTTTTCTACTTTTTCCTGTGTCTACCATGTATTATCTATTCTGACTTAAAACATTTTTGCCAGAATTCTTAGAGACCAGACCTGTAATAGCTTTTTCATTTTCAATTACTTCCTCTCTTTTTGAGCATTAGCCACTTTGATTCATGCAAGGTATTTATATTTTGCATTGCTTTGGCAAGTATAATTTATTTTGCCTTTTAACAATATTATTCATTTTTGTGCTTTGATTTTTATGAATTACAAATACTTATTGCAACCAAGCCTACATGTGGGTCTGTTGCTGCCTAAGTCCATTTAAAATATTACATCTTAGAAACTCATTCCAATAGAAAACTTCTACTAAACATCTGGACTTAACTCAAAAACTCTGAGATCCTGGTTTTTTTAAATCATTTTATGTAACTTTATTAAAACATGTTTTCTTCTTTCTTTTCTAATGAATAAGCTTCCAGTGACTCACTAGTTTTGCAGTCTAATTAACTAATGGATATTTTCCCAATAGTCAATTTAGATAAGGTTGAAGAAAAAGGAAACTCCATGATTTTTCATCAAATCCTTACCTATCCTGAATTTTTGATGCAAGTCAGAGAATATGATCTAGAGTGCTTAGATTTTAGTAATTTTAATTTCTGATTTCCCTATTCTGGCTTAAAGGGTCATTTGCAATTTATGGACAAATCACCAGTGAGAGAAAAAGGGCCCTAAATTAGCAAGCACCTAATCATGTAACAGTATTAAGGTAAGCAGTTCTTTTGGCTTAAACCAAGTTATTCACACCAGTGAAGTTACTCCTGTGTTGATTGAAACTTTCAAAAAAAATTAACAATGAATAGGCACACCAACCACCATCTCCATATGTTTTTTCATTACATTCTGATAAAATGAACCTCATTAATATTGAGGTGACAGAATCACAAATAATATACAAGTATCAAAGTTCTATTAGTATAAAAAGTTTCAGGGACATACAAATATTTGTATAAAGCAGAAATTCAGAATTTTGGATAACTATGTGATTCATGTTGAAGGATATAACCAAAATTCAGAGTAGAGGAGATTAGATAAAGGGAAATTACTGTACTGGATTTACAGCATTGAGAAACTGAGGATTTGAGTAAAGTTAGCATAGAGGACTTAAAGCTCCTTTAAAAATGAATTAACATTCAGTACGCTAACTACTAAAGACAAAATAATTCTTTCATAATATTTCTTGCCACTTTTTCTTAAAAAGTTATTTTCTTCACAGCAACATGCAGTGAAACTGGATATCAAATCACAAGCCCTAGTGAACAATACTGCACCATTTCATTCACAGAATGAGACACACAACACAAGCCCTGCAAGCCATCAATCATAAATATGAAACCTGTGAACAGTTATACACATAAGCAACTACATTCATCAAAATAATTCTGCTAAAGTTACTCACCGTGTAGTACTGCAGGATCTGATGCCAAGAACTTGAGCTTGTGGACACTACCATGTAAAATGCAAGCAGCCCCACTGAGTTAGGAAGGACTGCTTACATGGCTGAGCCCCTAGATTTTCAGCCCTCAGATATTACCACTCTTTAAAAGGCTCTGCTGCAGACAGTTATGAATTTCTTCAGAATTTTTTTCTTGAAAGTAAGTGATAGCTGCCTCATCTCTGATACTGTTTATAAAATTATGTTTTAATACTTTAGAAATCTAATAGTTTGTATAGCCTTATTAGACCATACCTTTGCTCATAAAACATCTATACTCCCCATATTGCTAAATTGTATTACAGAATGAATACTGTACATTAAGTTATTTATAACTAAATTCCTTATCAAAAAGAGATTGACTGTGCCTAAACACGTGTAATGTTTTAAAAAAAATGCAGCTATAATATTTTATATGCATGTAAAGAAAATACAAACAAGAAAGTACAGAGAAATCCCTTTAGAAATGTCAGTTAACATGAAAGATAAGAGTCCTCCATATTAAAAAAAAAACAACTTTTCCTAAAGGTTTGTCATATACATTAGAAACTATGCAGAGCAATAAACTAATTGCAATATATTCCCCTAGCCTCACTACCCCCACTAAAAACAGTCATGTGCTCCTATAACTAATATAATTACTAATAACGTCAGCAGCATTCTGGAGTTGTGGAGACAGCCTGGAGTTAGGGGTTACAGCAGGTGACTGAGCCAGGAATCCATTTACTGCTGTGGACTTATTGTGTGACCTTAGGCAAAGCCAGCCTCTCTCTTTGCCACACACAGTTCAGCTACGAATTTCAATAACCATAATATGAATCCTACCTCAGTAAAGTGCTCTGAGGATGCGTTAGTTAACATTTGTAAACCATTTTGAGTCGCCCCAAATGGAAAACCCCCCTCTACAACAGCTAGTCTACTTCTAGACACAAATGTGACTCCCACATATGGAGAAGTGATGTTTAATTGATCCGAAGATTCTCTTTTCTTAATTGTTATTATTCATCTCTCACACAAGTGCAATTTAAGGAATTAGGCTGTAAATTATAAAGCTTTCTGGAACGCTCCAAAGAAGGAAAGTTTTGTTTTACACAATTCACGCACTGAAACCCACATTTTAAAACAAACTCTTTTGTGTCTTATTGAATAGGGAGAATAACTTTCGTGTGAACCATTGCGCTGCACAATACAATAGAAGGGGAGAGTATATTTCCATGGCAGCATTTACTTTTGCGTCTTGAACTGGTAAGCAAGAGAGAAAACAGCAAGTCGCATTACCGATTGACTTCTGCCTCTGTATTCCGTGCAGAGCCAGTCTCCGGAGCGGGACCCAAGCCATCATTGTACACACTGGTTTTACTCCAGCTCCGGCTAAGCAGCGAGCCCAGCTGAAGTTCGGGGCATGCCCTTGTGTGCCAGACTCCGGATTACCTTGAGACAACCGCGCTCTCGCCCAGCTCCCGCTGCGGCTCAGCCTTCCCTCCTACTTACCCTAGGGGGAGCGTGGCCGCTGCAGGGCTGCTGCTGCGAACTGGCCCCGGCCGGGCACGTCCGCAGGCACCGCTGGGCTTTGCCCCGCTGCCTGCAGCCCCGCGCTGGCCTCTCCGCGCTCCGCTCCGCGCCCCGGGGGTGTGAGGCGCTGCGGCTGGGGGCGCGCGCCGCCCTGGGGCAGGGACTCTCCCACCCCTGCCGCTGCCGCGGGCTGGACCCTGGCACCAGCGCAGCCTTGCTCAGCGGACGGGTCCCCCTGGCTGCCGGGCAGGGAGCAGCCCCCTCCCCCCCCGCCATGCCTGGTCGGCGGCACCAGCCCGCCGCCCGCCAGGACCCGGCCCCGCCAGCACCGGGCCCCCCGCTCCCCTCCCCGCGCCGGCGAGCAGCTCAAGGTCACTGGTGACAAAACACCTGGCCGGGCGCAGCGGGGCCGCTAGCGCCTGGTGCCCCCGCCCGCAGTGCCGCGGGGAGCGGAAAGTTACCTGGGCGGGGAGCGGGCAGCGCGCGCCTCCCAAGCGAAGCTCGAGCCGAGCTGAGCCGGGCCGAGCCGGGCGCGCGGATGCTGCGGCGGCGGCTGCAGCTGTTGCTAAGTCACCCGGCGGCTGAAGCGGGGTCTGCTCAGAGCAGCAGCATCCCCAGCAGCTCGCGGCGGCGCCCGGCGGGGATTCCTCGGCTGCACGACGCCTCCTGCTGCTGCTGCTGCACCATCCTGCTGCGCCCTGCTGCTGCGCTCTGGCATCGCCCGCTCAGCCCGACTGCGCCGGGCCGGACGGGAAGGGGGAGCCCTTCAGGGCAAACAGACCCTCCGCCCTCCGGTCCTGCCCCATGGCTGCAAGGAGACGCGGCAGGCCGGGTGCCAGGGGAAGCGTTGGCTAAAGAACGGGCACTCCAATTGCCACTCACTGCCTCTGCTCCCCTTGGCACAGAGCTTCCCGGGGGTGCGTGGAGTGCTCGGGGGTGGGAAGTGGGCAGGGACTCCCCTTCCCGCCCCACAGCGCCAAGGGAAAGCGGAGCCCCACCCTTCCAGTCCACAGGGGAGAAGAGGGAGGTTAGTCAGTGTTATCTGAGGGCCATCAGGACTTGGGGGCAGCCCCTCAGTTCCTTGTTAAGGAGAGAAATCAGGGGCAGGGCAGGGCAGAGCAAGAGGAAGCGGGAGTCCTCCAGTTATCAGGAATCCACCAGTGTAACCTAGGCCCTGCTCTCACCCCTCTTTGATACTCCATGTGCAGCAAGTCCCTCAGCGCTGCTTCAGCCACCGCCACCGTGGTGCACTTTGACATTAGAGAAAACTCAACAGGCAAATATAACAGAAATAAATAGCATATAAATATTTAATTAATAATTAAAAAGTGAAGAACCAGTCATAAATTCACTTATGTCTTCATCTTGCTTCCAGTTTATCCCAAGCATACTCCAGCACCATCCTGCACTTGCTGAGAGTAAGCTGGTTTTGCATACTCAGGGCATAAGTCATGGTTTGAATTCTGTAATACTGGGACTAATTTGCCAGAGGTACAAAAAAAAAGTCTTTCACCCTGAAGTCCTGTATCCACTACTGTTCCTCCTAGGTCTCAAAAACAATGTGGGCTTGCCCATCTATCCTGACCCTCACAGGGATATACCATCTTAAGCCAGGTACTCCTCAAGGGAGTATTGATGGCAATACATCCAGTAACTCAAAGATCTCGTTCCCTTGCTCTCTACTGCCTCCAGATCCATCTGAGTCACCTCACCACTATTTTTCAAATACTTGAAATGACACCTGCCTTGCAGAGCAAGAGCTGAGTGTTCATACCAGCTTCTATTTTGAGCAAATGATAATAAATGATACCCATTTCCAGGGACTTGTGGGAGCTTCCCTGGAAACTGGAAATTTGACTTATCGTGCAGGCCTTTTGAAACCACTGCTTCAGGGAGCAGTCATGGAACTGCTTTAAAAAGGGAGAGCATGTCCTGGTAAACAAAGGCTGCATCTTTCTTTTGCCCAAGGTTCTGATACTTTCTCATTTATGGAACCTGACTGGCTACAGGCCCTCATGTAGGATGCATGGGATGAAAAAGTCCTGGCCTGTCTGATAAGTGCCTACATTTTTCCTGGTCCAAAAAGTCTTTCACGTAAATTCTTGTGAAACAGTTATTGCACGTTCTAGAAACATTAAGGTTCTCACTGGTTTCAAAGGTATACAGCATTTTTTTCTAGCCCTAGTGGTTTGCAAGAGGTTATATTTTTAAATCACATAATTCTGATTACCATTTTGCATTCTCTGTATCCATTTTCTGAATTCTAACCTTAGCCTCAGGTGAAGACCCAGGGCAGTCAGAGCAGCCAACATGCACGTCAATACATTTTTTAGAAACTTTTAATTTATCATTTAAAAAAGGATATCCACTATGTTTTTGTTGTATTTTCAGTGCAATTTAGTTTGCAATATAGAATTAAGCTATTTTTTGCAAAGGTTGATTACAAAGTTTTAAAAGATTAGAATACTGATAATATCCAGTTAAGGTTCCTCATTTTATCCTCAAAAGCAAATGTACAATCAACCAACTACGAAATTAGATTTTCCATCCTTTCCCCCAGTCAAATCTCGTATCTATCTAAACATGAATAGTAAATAAACTGTGAAAACCTAATAAAATAGCAATATCTCTTTTCTGACTATTTTAAATTGACTCTAGAGAAACACAGAATTAAAATGTTTACAAAACAAAAAATAATCATGCAGGCATTGGATAAACCTTTTCAGCTTGTGCTTATTAATCAGTTAGAGCAAATGATTGATATACAAACTGAAAAGCATTAGGTGTGCATTCTCTCTATTGTGTGTACGATAGTAGTGTTTGACTTGGAGCACATCATAGTCCCTACAGCAAATCTGTTACTTCAGCATGAAACAGGTCTGATAACATAAAGCACAGGAGGGAATACTAACAATTCACCCTTTTTCCTTCCTTCTTTTGGCCTCAGATCCTTGCCCCTTCCTTTCTCAAACTAGCATTGTAAATTGTTACAAAACAACATCAATTCACAGCTCTTTATAGCATGTGATACAACCAGAATCCAGAGTGCACGTTGCCCATTTTAGCTCCCTCTCCCTAAGAAAATCTCCCCAATACAAACAAACACACAACAATTCTTTAAGTTTCTTACAGTTTTGGAATCTATTCTATTCAAGTTTCTTATATAGGCCCCATCACCGTAGTCTCCGAGAGCATTCCTGATGCTTGCATCTGTCCTACTTTTTTTCTTTCTTTTTTTTTTTTTTGTCATTCTTTCCTTTGACTACAGTAAAACTAGTTACCTAAAAAAGCCTTACACATCCAGGTTAGAGGTTATTGCATATAGCACAAAGAGTCACAAAAATGGTGTTGAAACAAATGACTGAGTCATCTGAAAATATCCAACATCTACCCTTTTGTTTTGGAGCTTGAGAACCTTTTCCATAGGATTTTCTGGACACACTCTAAGGCCTGGATATTCAGGGAAATCCTAGAAACTCTCTGTCCATTTTTCTAGGTGAATGAGCATGAAGGTGATCTACTTAGTCAACAGCATGGGAAGCCGTAGAGAGCATGACAGCCACAGAACCCTCTACCAGCACTTCTCTGTTGTTGAATCATCAGACTGACAAGTGGAACACCTTCAGCATCAACAACTTAATTTCTACAACTCAACAAAATAGAAGATTAATTTCAAGAACACTTATGAAGTGAGGCTCTAACTGATGTCAGTGGAACGTGCTGCTGCACCAGCCTATGTGAACTAGTAAATCAGAATCACATAGCCCTATTTCTTAAATTTTGAGGTCCCTGCTGAAAATAAGCATGCAATGTAACTACTTATATTTATAATCTATCACACCTTCTATTCAAAAGAATTCTAATGCATTTTACCCACTGTATACACACAGAAGTCATTTCTCCTACTATTGAAATGCAGCTGCTGCTGGAATGAGCAACTGTGTAAGGGTATGTCTACACTAGCCCCCTAGTTCGAACTAGGGAGGCTAATGAGGGCGACCAAAATTGCAAATGAAGCGCGGGATTTAAATATCCCGCGTTTCATTAGCATGTTCCAGGCGGTCGCCATTTTGGAAACTGACTAGCCGAATAACTGCCCACGTCTACACGCGGCAGTGAAACAGGAGTTTGAAGTAAAGCCCTAACTTGAATTTGCTGTTATTCCTCCTGGAATGAGGTTTAACAGCTAACTTTGAAACTCCCGTTTCACTGCCACGCAGACGCGGGCAGTTATTCTGGGCTAGTCAATTTCCAAAATGGCGACGCCGAATAAAAGACGAAGCGGGATATTTAAATCCCGCGCTTCATTTGCAATTTCGGTCACCCTCATTAGCCTCCCTAGTTCGAACTAGGGGGCTAGTGTAGACATACCCTAAGAGAGGAAGGGCAGAACGTTTTATCCAACTGAAAGTGTGGCTGGAAATTAAGTAGGTAAAATGCAGTTATAATCAAAACGGAATCTGTTGAAGCTAGCAGGGTCAGCCCCCCCATCTTTGAATAAGACAATGAGATGTGTAAATATCAGAATTGATCAAAGAATTCAGGTCTCTTCTGAAATATTTAGCTGCCAGCAGCATAGTGCTCCCCAGTATCAAGCTAAGTCACTGGCCTAGAGAGAAGAGTGACACCTACTGTATTACCAGCACAATTTCCTGCAGTAATCTGGCATTCCCTTGGAAGTCTCCCATCCAAAACCAGACAGGTCCTAATTTAGCCTAAACAGTCATAGCTTAAAATAATGGCTGTAACAGGTCCTCAAGTTTATCCATGAAGATTTATACCAAACAAATAATCAATTAATGTTCCCCATGAGCACACATGCACTACAGAAGGAAACTGGGAGAAGATAGCTTTAAAAAAATCTGACTTTCATTTAGAGAGAAGTGATGTCCGACTGCAAGGTTCTTAAATATACCAGAATACTATGCTGTTAATATTTCATTGTTCTCATTTTCTATTCTGTGTCACCTCTGATTCAGCACCAAAGCAAAAGAGATGCAGCTGGTAGGGGCACAGTAGAGAACACATAGTACTTGTGTGTACCTAGCTGTGATGCCCTTGGAATGGCCTACATTTGCTTGCTAGATGGATTTAACCACCATCTGGGGTGAAAAGCAACTTTGTAGCCCAGACTTCACAGTCTAAACAGTGCTAAATTACTGACCTTCCTGGACTGGCCCCAGATACAAATAAGAGTAACTAAATAAGAGCAACTAAAAATTACTGATTGATTTTTTTTCTAATGTAAATCTGACACCTGGCTGGAAAGCATTCTCACACTATTCAGCAATATGTTAAACCTGACATCAAAGATAAGGCAGTTGCACTGAATAGCACTTGTTCAGGAGAGTTCTTCTGGAGGTTAGCATTTGGTGGGAATGTCTAGTACATACCTAATCTTAAAAACCGGTTTTCTGAAACATACAGCAAACAGGCATGAAATAGCTCACAGCTAATATGGAGAAGGTACACTGATTTGATTTGTTTCAAAGAGCACTCCAAAGCTCATTCAAATCACACTATGTTAAAACGGTTCAGATACACATCCCCGGTGGCTGCGGCCCCTTTCCCACCCTGACCAGGAGGCACGGAGCCCGTTGCCTCATGGTGTCAGCCTGGCCCCATGTAGAGACCTACGTGGGGGTGTTGGTATGTGTGGTGGGGTCCACAACTGTGATGGCAACCTCTAAGATGTTAGGGAAGGTGGTGTTCTTCCTGGCATCCGAGGCCACTGCTCAGGAGGTAGTGGAGAGAGGTTTGGTGGTGGAGAGCATCCATATCTTTCTTGAGCCTCTGGAGACCTGGGCATATGGGTGGTGTTTTCCTCCGTTCCTCCCCAACTCCACCCTACTGCCTTTCCTCTCCACCCTGGGGAGGCCCTTGTCAGGCCTAAGTCCCCTTCCTCTGGGCTGCAAAGATCCTGCCCTCCACCATGTCTTCTCCTTACACCAGCAGGTCCAAATCCAACTGCTGCTGGTGGGGCATGGTGGAGAAACCCTAGAAGGGTCATTTCTGGTGCCCTGTCAAGGGGGCCCAATACTGGGTATATTATACTATGGGGGAGGCCCGGTGCTTTCTCTGCCGGCCAATGGGGCATGTCCAAAGGGAGTGGCCCAGCCCAGAGAGGCACTCGGGACCCTACGTCAGTGGCCCTGATGGTCCAGATCCTGGGGTTGCCCCTCCTTCAACCATGACCATCGTCAATCCCGCTCAGGCTCCACAGAGTCCAGACAAGCATGCAGGTGCCACTGCTGCCATGATAAGTGATAAGGCTGGGCCTGCGGAAGAAAGGGCGGTGGGATCAGCAAAGGGACTCTGACAGGGCTTACCCCAGGGGGAGGTTTTCTTTTCCCCTGCTGCCCAATCTCTATCTTCCCTCACCTTCCCACCGCTGCCCTTGTCCTTTGACCTTTCCTCCTCTAAAGTACATCTCCCCTCTTCAGAGGGCTTGGAGGTTGCTATGGGGAGGTGCCACAAGCAGGCCAGGTGCTCCACCCCACCTGCTGAAGGGGAGGATACCCTCCCCCTCATTCCTCTAGGGGTGGATGTCAGACCCTTCCTCTGAGCCCCTGGATGCTTCACAATGCCAGTGGGTGGCTGAGGTGACTGCTGCAGTTGCAGAGGGGGTGAACACCTCCCTCCCAGAGTCCCTGCGGGGGGAAGCCATGGAGGATGGACCCTCAGCCCCCTCTTATTCTCTGCCCTCTGCCTGTGTGGAGGCACCCGCTGGCCCTGCCATTGACGAGGGTGACCACATGGTGGCGGGCAGCGGACTCTCCTTCCTCTTCCAGGAGGCTGAAGCATTAGGCTTGACCCCAGCCACCTCATAGAGGGAGCTTCTCATCCTGGAGGGAAGACAGCTGCCCTCTCCTTCTCACCCACTATTCTCTCTTGTCCCTGCCTCTGAGATGACCCAGGGTGTGACCACCAGCCTGGCCCATAAGCAGCACTTCAGCCATGGCCACTGAGTCCCTGGGTGCTTCTAGCAGGTTGGAGTTCCAGTTGTTCCCCATCACCCCTGGTGCTGGGGCCTCTGGCACTGCACTCCCTATAGCACCGGGCCTGGTGAGACACTAACTTCCCCTACAACCACCACTGCTCCCCTGCCCTGTGAGGAGGCACCACATCCCCGTGCCTCCTCTGTTGTGGTTGCTGACCCTGTCCCTGCTCCTGACCCCTGTCGCTGCTCCCTGCTCAATCCCTTTCCTATCCAAATGTTCCACTCCTCCTCCTCCACCCCTTCCTCTTACTCCTTTTCCTGATCCCCCTCTTCTTCCTTCTCTCCCTGATTCCCTCCCTGACCTCTTTCCTTCCCCTTACCCTACTGTTGCTGCCCCCAGGGTTGCTGTGCTTACCTCAGACGTTGGCCCCCAGGAGGCAGTTTTCATTTCTCCTGCTCCCATCACTTCTGGGGCTGTTCTCCCTCCACCACTGCCCCACCATCATTGCAGCAGGGACTTCTAGGTCCCTGCTTGTCTATGTCCATCGGCCACGGGGCCTATGGGCCAAGGACATTTGGGGGCCTGAGGCCCTGACATGCTGAAGGACATTCATGGCTGCAAGAACAAGGTGCTTCTCGCCCTTCAGCGCTGGGGAGACTTCCATCTCATCCTCTAGATCGTAAGGATCATTTTGGGGGAGGGCAAAGGGACTGGGCAGCGGGAGGCTGTGGCCTACCAGAAGACCCACTGCTTCCGTAACACCCTGCTCATCTTCAGATTCAGTCACAGTTTACTACGTGGCCCAATGGGACTGCCAGCGCTCCTGCCAGCGAGGATCTTCCCTAGCCCTACCAATGCCGCCACTCATCTTTGCCACTCTAAATACCCAGGGCTGTAGGATGGGTCTCCACAGGTGTTGGATGTTCTCCTTCCTTTGGAGGGGGGGGGATGTACTCTGTCACTTTCCTGCAGGAGACCCACCCTGCTCTGGCCACCGAGGCTAGCTGGAAGCTGGAGTGGGGGAATAGGGTCTTTTTTAGCTACCTGTCAACTTGCCAAGCCAGGATGGCAACTGTGTTGTCCCCAAGTCTACAGCCTGAGTTTCTAGGAACCGCCAACATTGTTCAAGGTTACCTGCTGTACCTCTGGGTTCGGGTGGAGGGGGTAACATTACATCTTCTTAATGTCTACACCCCAATTTCTGGCCCAGAAAGGCTCTGCTTCTTCCAGCAGGTGTCGGCCTTCCTTGTCTCTCTGGATCCTTGCAAGTGCCTGGTCCTGGGTGGGGATTTCAACTGCACCCTCGAGGAACAGGACCGAGCGTGCCAGGCTGCCATGGATGTCCTCAGGGAGATTATAGATCAACATTCCTTGGTGGACGTCTAACGCTACCAACACCCGGATGAGGACACCACTTTTGCCTTTGTCTGGGTGGAGGGGCAACGGTCGTTTCAGTGCTGGTTGGACAGCATTTATCTTTCTCATCATCCTCTTTCTTGGGCCTGCTTCTCCAGCATCAGCCAGCCCTGGCTTTTCTTTCTTTGGAGAGGCTGGGACCAGCCTACGGGCATTTCAACAACAGGTTGCTGAAGGACATGGGCTTCACAGCATCTTTCCAGGAGTTCTGGCTGGCTTGTTGTGGGCAGCGATGTGCCTTTCCCTTGGCACAGCGGTGGTGGGATGTGGGGAACTTGTGCACGCGGCTCTTCTGTAGTGATTTCACCTGGGTGTAAGATGGGAGGTGATGGGATGTGGTGATAGAGCCCCTGGAGCTGGAGAGGCATCTGGTTACCAGGTCCAGAAATCCATACTGGGAGAAGCAGGAGGAGCTCAGAGCCCTCAATGACCTTTGGGCCCAGGGCGCCTGTGTTCATTCTCACATCCATCCAGGAGATGAATCATGGCTCCCACTTCAGCTACGCTCTGGAGAACGAGAGGGGGTTAAAAACCACATTGTCTGCCTTCTGGGAGAGGATGGCACCCCTCTCACAGATCTAGTGGAGATGCATGCAGAGGCGTAGCGAACGGGGTGCGGGGGGGGGCAATTGCCCCCGGGCACCACGCTATGGGGGCGCCAGGCCGGGGTGAGAGTGAGAGCATGCTGCGCAGGCTCATCTGGCATGGGCAGCGAGTTATATGGCCATCCCCCCCGGCCCCGGGCCATCCCTGCCGTGCACAGCGTTCAGTCGGCTCCCCCTTGCCCGCGCACGCTGCGCACAGCAGGGACGGTCTGGGGCCGGGAGGGACAGCCATAGAACTCGCCGCCCATGCCAGCATTCAGCCAGCTCCCCCTTGCCTGCGTTTCCAGGTGACCGGGGAGACACTCGGGCATGACATGACGTCACAGCCTGGGACTTTAAAAGTGTTCAGTGCCACGTGGTGCTGGCCTAGCTTTCGGTTTGGAGTCCGGGGACTTTTGGGGCCCGAGTGCAGACTCCGGCCCCACGAAGTGGAAGGCAGAAGGTACGGCAGGGAAGGGCAGGGGGAAAACTAGGGGGAAGGGGTGGGAGAGGAAGGGGCTTGTGTGGAGGGGAGGGAAGGAGAGGGGAGGAGCTTGTGTGGAGGTGGAAGGGAGAGGGAAGATACAAATGGCGGGGGCCCAGTTCAGACAATGAGGAAAAGGGCAGGAGGGGAGGTGTCAGTGGGAGGGGGGACAGGGTGATGCTGGGAGAGGAGAGGGGAAGGGCATTAGGGTCTAGAGGGAGGAGGGAGAGGTGCTGGGAGAAGGCTAGAAAGAAGGGGTGGGCATGAGGAAGGCGGGGATGGAGCAAGTCATGTGAGGGCACAGGGGCATGAGAGGAATGGGGGCAGAGAGTGGTGAGGGGGTGGGCATCAGGGAAAAAGAGGGCAAAGGGGGCAGGGGCACCAGGGAAGGGGGAGGCACCAGGAGGGTGCAGAGCTAAGGGAAGGTGCAGGTGCCAGGGGATTCTGGGTGTAAAGCAGAAGGGCAGACATCTGCAGGGGAGGGACCAGCACCAGAGGAGAGAGGCAGGGCAGGTGTGGAGAGAAAGGTGTTAGAAGAGGGGATGAAGAGGGGTAGCTCACCTCATCAGAGTGGGGCTACTGGAGGAGTGGGCACAGGAGGGAGCGAAGGGCTGGTGGAGGGGGACAGGTCGCAGGAGGGCTGAGGGCAGTGAGAAGGGCAGGAGTCAGGACAGCAGAGGAGGGTGAGGAGTTGGGGGGGCAGCAGGCACCAGGGGAGATGATGGAGCAAGGGGAGGAGACATGGCAGCAGAGAGAAAAGGTAAAGGTTTAAAAATATTTATTAATAACTTGGTATGCAGCCTGTGGCCAGTTTGTTTGCACCCCGCGGTGCAGTTTGGGTTTATGTGGGGATCAACCCGTGACTGGCGAATGGGAGCCGAAACAAAAAAGTAGTCAGTGTAATGATCTTCTGTTGATATGTGTTTTAGTAGTTAAATTCTTGGACTGTCATTGCTCATGAAAAGTGCTGTCACCTGGGTAGAAATCGGGTAAATATTGCATTTTATTAATATCAGCAGAGCTGACTTAAATGGGGTCTGTGTGTTGTGTAGTCTTGCCTTAATCTTTGTATTCATGCCTGTCAGAGTGAGAGAAGCTATTTGTATATATTTGCTTGCATATGCAACCACACTTAAGTTGAGGCCCTCAGCATGTTCTGTAAGTATCAGTGTGGCCCCTGGGGCTTCCAAAGTTGAGTTGTCCTAGCTCATCCCTGACAGGTGTCTGTCTAACCTGGTCTTAACTATCTCCAGTGATGGAGATTCCGCAATCTCCCTAGGCAATTTATTCCAGTGTTTAACCACCCTGATGGGCAGGAAGTTTTTCCTAATGTCCAACCTAAACCTCCCTTGCTGCAATTTAAGCCCATTGCTTCTCATCCTAACCTCAGAGGCCAAGGAGAACAATTTTTCTTCCTCCTCCTTATGATACTCTTTCAGATACTTGAAAGCCGCTCTCATGTCCCTTTTCGGTCTTCTCTTTTCCAAGGTAAACAAGGCCAATTCCTTCAGCCTTGCCTCATATCTCATGTTCTCTAGACCTTTCATCATTTGTGTTGATCTTCTCTGGACTTTCTCCAGTTTCTCCACGTTTCCTGAAATGTGGCGCCCAGAACTGAACATGATACTCCAGCTGGGGCCTAATGTAGATGGCTCAGTCCCTGCCTAGGGGACGTGAGACTGGGCGGGTTAATTTCCAATCCTCCTGTTTATTCTTGTCCTAAGCCAGGAGGGCACAGTAGTTCTGATGTGGGCTCTGCAGGAAGGCAGCCTGCACTGCTCCCTGCCTGAAACTTTGTGCAGGTGTTAAACAGCTGTCCAGCCCACCCTAGAGGTGACTGCATTTCAGCGTGCCTGAAGCAACACAGCACCAGCAATGGACAGGAGAATGGCTCCCAGGCATGGCTTGCTCATGACTGCTTCAGTCCCATTGGCTGGGCCTCAGCCTCTTTTCTTCCCCTCCCCCGCTTTGCAATGGGGCTGTAGACTCTGGAGGGAGAAAGGTGGAGGCAGGCAGAGGTGTCTCCCTGCAGCAGATGTAGACACGTCTCTGTATTAATCATTCTCTCAGGGTATGTCTACACTACAGCACTAATTAGAACTAACTTAATTCAAATTAGTTAATTCAAACTAAGCTAATTCGAACTAGTGTATCTAGACCTAAAAACTAATTCGAATTAGCGTTTTGTTAATTCGAACTAGCATGTCCACATTGAGTGGACCCTGAACCGAAGTTAAGGCTGGCCAGAACCAGTGCCAGCAGGGCATCAGGTTAGGACTTAGAGTGTGGAGCTGCTGCCTCAGGCTAGCCGAGGGCTGTGCTTAAAGGGACCCGACCCCCACCCCGGACAGACAGTTTTCAGGGTTCCCCTCTTGCTTGTCTACCTCATAGAATCATAGAATCATAGAACCATAAAGCTGGAAGAGCAAAGCAGTCCTGTCTTGGAGTGCCCTGAGTGCCCACACTCGGCTCATCACAGCACTCGGCCATCAGCCCGGCTGCACTTGCCACAGGCTGCCATCTGGGGGGGTTAATCGGGGGGCTGTCAGGATCCAGGAGGCCCTGCAGGAGAGCTTCAACCCCAAGCAGCCCACAGAGCCACCCCAGTCCTCCCCATCGGGGGCTCGTGCCCCATTCCTCCCTCACCTCCTTCCACTTACCCTTCCCTAGCCCCCCTTCCTGATGTAAAAAATAAAGGACACGTGTTCAAAAATAGAAACTCTCTTTATTTAACAAAACTGGGGTGGGGATTAACCTCTGGGAGACTGGGAAAAGGAGGTGGGAGAGGGGAAGAGAGAGGGTGGGAGAGGGGAGGTGGAAACCTGGGAGGAGGGAACTGGAAGGGGAAGCCAGGGAAGAAGGAGGAGGGGAAGTATAAAACTATAGTGCACGCATATCTTCAGCATTGTGTAGAGATGTGGTCTCCTCACCTCAAAAAGATATCTTGGCCTTGGAAAGGGTTCAGAAAGGGCAACTAAAATGATTAGGGGTTTGGAACAGGTCCCATATGAAGAGAGGCTAAAGAGACTGGGACTTTTCAGCTTAGAAGAGAGGAGACTGAGGGGAGATATGATAGAGGTATATAAAATCATGAGTGGTGTGGAGACGGTGCATAAAGAAAAGTTCTTCATTAGTTCCCATAATATAAGGACTAGAGGACACCAAATGAAATTAATGGGTAGCAGGCTTCAAACTAATAAAAGAAAGTTCTTCTTCACAAAGCAAATAGTCAACCTGTGGAACTCCTTGCCACAGGAGGCTGTGAAGGCTAGAACTATAACAGAGTTTAAAGAGAAGTTAGATAAAGTCATGGAGGTTGGGTCCATGGAGTGCTATTAGCCAGGGGGTAGGAATGGAGTCCCTGGCCTCTGTTTGTGGAAGGCTAGAGATGGATGGCACGAGACAAATGGCTTGGTCACTATCTTCGGTCCATCCCCCCTCCAGAGTACCTGGTGTTGGCCGCTGTCGGCAGACAGGCTACTGGGCCAGATGGACCTTTGGTCTGACCCAGTACGGCTGTTCTTATGTTCTAAGCTCAGGGCTCAGGGTCGGGGGTCTCACTGGACCGACTTGATTTTCATGTCGGTCCTGGGTTCGCATGTGGCCTTTGGTGGCCAGGCTGGCAGCCTCCCCCCAAACCTGGATGAGGTCCATGATCTCCGCACTAGACCAGGCGGGCGCCCGCCTCTTGCGGCCCCGGGCAGGCTCCTGGGAGCCGCCAGCCTGGTCCTGGGAAGAGGCGGAGGGCTGGGTGGCAGCGGGTGGCTGGCTCATGCTGTGCCAGGTGCAGGGTCTGCTGGCTGGGTGCTGGCAGGCTTGCTACTGGCACAAGCACTGTAGCCAGACCGTGCCCCTTTAAGGGCTCCGGGGCCGGGAGGGGGGCAGAAGAGTTTCCCCTGGTTTGGCCCAGAGTGGCCACCAGGGCAAGCTGGGAAGGGCTAGCCTCCAACTAGTTCAAATTAAGTGGCTACACAGCCCTTAATTCGAACTACTTAATTCGAACTAGGCGTTAGTCCTCGTAGAATGAGGTTTAACTAGTTTGAATTAAGTGCTCCGCTAGTTCGAATTAAGTTCGAACTAGTGGTTTGCATGTGTAGAGCCTATGAAAGTTAATTCGAACTAACGGCTGTTAGTTCGAATTAACTTTGTAGTGTAGACATACCCTCATTGAAGTTTTTAGCTTTGTAGTGAGTCCTTTTACATGGAAACTTTGTATTACGTCTTGGTAGAATAGTCCCTAGGACAAGCGAGGCAGAGACTGTCCCTGTGGGGTGAATGAGGTGGGAATGAATAAGGCGGAAGGTGAGCACCTCTGGGCAGTTGCAAAGGTTGGAGAGGGGATGGAAGCCAGATCCAAGATCAATGAGCCCTGGGAAGTGGGCCCATTGAAAGGAGACTTGACCTGTGGATGCTTTGGGGGTCAGCAGCAAGGGCCTGCTTTGGGAAGCCCCCTCTTTGGAGGTGAATGTGGCAGCATTGAGACACCACCCAGAAGCCGGCAGACACTAACTGCAGATTCATGGGATGGCTCTCACAGATCTTGCACATGCATAAGATGATAGATCTGCAGGAGGGGGGGCAGTGGCGTAGTGAGGGGGCTGGAGAGGTCAGTTGCCCCTGGGCACCATGCTAGGGAGGCTCCAGTTTAATCCCATTCTGCTCCCCCCGTCATCCCTTCAGCTCACGTGCTCCTACTCCGCCTGCCACCGGCAGCTGGCGCCTCCTCCCTGCCTCTCTGCTCTAAGCCTGACCCTGCTCCAAGCCCGACCCTCCTCCATCTGCACCGGTGGGTTAGTGCATGGGGGAGCCCGGCCCCAAACTGTAGGGGTTGGGGGAAGACGCGGTACAAGTTCCCCTCAGCTGTGCACCAGGTTCGGGGCCGTGCCACATGGCGGCAGCGTGGGGGGAGGGTGCAAATTTTTCCTTTGCCTCCGGGCGCATAACACCCTCGCTACGCCTCTGGATGCATGAGAGGGCTCGAGCCTTCCAGACCCCTTTTCTCCCTGGATCCGACCAATGCTGACACCTGCAGAGTTCTCTGGGACAAACTCCCGACCGTCAGAGTGGGCAACTGGGACCAGCTGGAGCTGCCTCTCTCTCTGGCTGAGTTCTTGGAAGCCCTCCATCTCATGCCCACCAATAAGTCCCCGGGCATGGATGGGCTGACCGTGGAGTTCTACCGTGTGTTCTGGGACGTCCTCGGCCCGGAACTTGCCAGCATCTGGGCCGAGTCCTTGGAGATCAGGGTCCTCCCTTTATTATGGAGGCAAGCCATGTTCACCTTGCTGCCCAAGAAGGGGGGCCTCCGCAAACTGAGGAATTGATGTCCTGTCTCACTACTCAGCAAGGACTATAAAATCATCACACTGGGACTGCAGTCCGTGCTGACAGACGTAGTCCATCCAGACCAGACCTACACCGTTCCAGGCCGTACCATCTTTGATAATCTTCATTGGGTCCAGGATCTCAGAGCTAGGGCGTAGGGATGGACTGTTGTTCTCCCTCTTGTCCTTGGATCAGGAAAAGGCATTTGACTGGATGGACCACGGGTATCTCCTGGGCACTCTGCAAGCCCTTTGGCTCCAGGCCCCACTTTGTGAGGTTTCTCCAGGTGCTGTACACTTCCACCAAGTGCTTGGTCAAGCTTAACTGGACTCTGATGGCACCAGTCAGCTTCGGGTGGGGAGTATGTCAAGGATGTCTGCTGTCTGGTCAGCCATGGAGCCCTTCCTTCATCTCCTTCACAAGAGATTGACGAGGTTGGTGATCCATGAGCCAGAGATGTGGCTGGTCCTGTCTGTGTATGCTGACGACATGCTCCTCGTGGTCCAGGAGACCTGGCACGGGTGGAGGCCTGCCAAGCTGTTTACTCATCAGCCTCCTCTGTCTGAATCAACTGAGGCAAGAGCTCTGGCCTGGTGGTCGGGGCCGGGTGGCAGGCAGGCTCCCTGCCACCCACACTTCAGGCCATCCGGTGGAGTGTGGGTCCACTGCTCTATCTTGGCATTTTCCTTTCTGCCACGTACCCCCTCTCCACTGGAGAACTGGCAAGGTATACAGTTCAGGGTGGCTGAGTGGTTACGGAGATGGACAGGACTGCTCCAGTGCCTCTCCCTGCGTGGAAGGGTGCTGGTGCTTAACCAGCTGGTCCTGTCCACGCTCTGGCACTGTCTCAACACCTTGGCCCTGAACCTGGGTTTCCTGGCCCACATCCAGCAGCTGATGCTGCGGTTCTTCTGGCCAGGACTGCATGGGTCTCTGCAGGAGTTCTCCATTTTCCCTTGGAGGAGGGAGGACAGGGCCTGATGTGTTTGCGCACGCAGGTCCATATCCTCCGTTTCCAGGCCCTGCAGAGTCTCCTATATGATGCAGGTAGTCCAGCGTGGCGCACACTGGCAAACACTTTCCTTTGCCACTTCAGAGGGCTCCAATATGACTGGCAGCTCCTTTGAGAGGTCTTCCAGGAGACCTCTGGGGCTACGTCTAGATCTTCCCAAAAAAATTCTCTGAAAGAGAGCATCCACGCCGCCAAAGTGCATCGAAAAAGAGATCAGCTTTTTCAAAAGAGAGCGTACAGACTGACTGGATTCTATCTCGCACTTAAGGTCACCTGGAACCACTTCAGGCAGTGTTTTAAGGTCACCAGTTGCAAAGCCTGGCTGAGACATGTGCTTTGTGTTTGCCTACTTCTTCGAGGGACAGCAAAGCTCTTGCAGGGCCTGCTGTGGTTGCCCTGCATTTTTGGATGCCACAGCTTTTATCTTAGTGCCATGGAACCAGAGCTGCCCCTGGGCATGTGATGGCCCCACATAGCCATGCTGCAGTTTTTGCAGCACTTTGTGCAGGCTGCTTCATGGCTCTGCACGAGCTCGACTCAGAGCTCAGTCTGGAGACCCTCTCCCTCTGTGCAGGAGCAAGACCCGTGCAACCGCACACCACAATGGAGAGGCATTTTTGGAGGCAGGACACCAGTTCCGACTGATGGGACTGCTTGGTCATGGAGCGATGGGATGACCAGCAGTGGCTCCAAAACTTCCTCATGCCAAAGGCCACATTTTTGGAGTTGTGTGCCTGGCTCGCCCCTGCCCTTCAATGACGCAACACCCACCTATGGCTCCCCATCTCCCTGGAGAAGCAGGTCGCAATCACCCTCTGGAAGCTCGCCACCCCAGACAGCGGGCAACCAGTTTGGCATGGGGAAATCCACCGTCGGGGGCCTTCCTTATGGAGGTAAGGAACTCTTGGGCTGCAGTCCCTGCACAGGGGGGAAGTTCTGGAAAAGGGGTTCCCCAGGGAAAGGGGGACTTGGGGGGCCGAGGGGACCTGGGGGTGGGGGGAAGCCCCATCCCAGGTTTGTGTCGTCCGACCCTCACACAGCCCTGCTGTTGTGGGGGCAATCTCTTGGGGATGGCTCCAGGGGTTTGGGGGGGAGGATAGAAGAGGAGGTGGGCACCTCCCAAGGGCTCAGGCACTCCCTCTCATTCTCTGTTTTGTGTTTTTTGGTCCCCTTCTGCAGGTGGTGAGGGCCATCAACTCCATCCTGCTGCTCAGGGTCATCTGCCTGGGAGACCTAGACCTGATAGTTGCAGGATTTGCCACCCTGGGGTTCCTGAACTGCAGGGGAGCCATAGATGGGACTCACATCCTGATCTGCGCACCTGAACATTGAGCAGCCCAGTATATCAACAGGAAGGGCTAATTTTCAATGGTGCTGCAGGCCCTGGTCAATCACCGTGGACAGTTTACAGACAATTCATCGGGTGGTTCGGCAGGGCACACGATGCCTGCATCTTTCGTAACCCCAACTTCTACGCCAAGCTGGGGGCCAGCACATTCTTCCCCTGCCGTGACTTTGCAGTTGGGGACATGCAGATGCCACTGTATATCATGGGGGATGCAGCCTACCCCCTCATGCCGTGATTAATGAAACCGTATACCAGCCACCTGGATCCCAGCAGGGACCAGTTTAACTCCCACATCAGGCAAGCGAGGATGTAGGTGGAGTGTGCCTTAGACTGCCTCAAGGTGCAGTTCTGGTGCCTCCTGAATATGGTTGCGGCATATTGTGTCCTCCACAACATTGTGGAGAGGAAGGGGGAGGCCTACCTCCTGGGGTGGGGGCAGAGGCTGGATGTGAGGGGAGACCCTTCGAGTAGCTGCGGACAGCTGCCATCCGCCAGGCCCATCAGGCCGGGGTGCACATCCAGGAGGCCCTGAGGGAGAGTTTCTCTCAAGGACCCCGTAACTCTCCCCAGGGCCTCCCCAATAGGGGCCTGTGCCGTTCTCCACTATCCTTTCCCACCACAGCCCCTCCCTTCACCCTTCCCTGACCTCTGAATAAACACACCTGTTTGGATTTCAACACAACAAACTTTGTATTTGTCTTTCAAAATATATAACTGGGGAGGGGGACTCACAACCTGGAGGGGGAGGGAGGCTCACAACCTGGATGGGGGCTCAGGGCTGGGAGTGGCATGGGGTGGCTGGATGGCCCAGCTTGAGTGCGGGGACTTCATCAAACCAGGGACCACAAAGGGGTAGACAGGAGGGGGGGCTGGAGTAGGGTCAGAGATGGCAGAAGGGGAAGGGGGCATGGGCACCGCTTGGGGGACAGGAGGAGGGGGAATGGGCATAGGAGGGAGGGCAGAAGGATGGGAGGCAGGAGTAGGCAGGTGTGCCATCATTTTCCACATGATGACACACATTATCACCCTGCCACACGAACTGGTTCCTCATGCGGGTCCGACAGTCTGCGTCATCCTGGACCTTCTGCGCCAGGGTCTGTTGCATGTCATGCAGGACACCTACATACTGCCTCATCAGCTCCTCCTGCCCCATAGAGTGCTTTCGGGTCCCCCGGGGTTGGGCGGCTGGTATGGCTCACCCCTCAGTCCCAGCTGGTCCGGCTGGGGAGAATATAAAGAGGGAGAGGCGGTCAGTCATCCATGCAGACACTGTCCTTGAGGCTGTGCCCTCCTCTGTGAGCAGTGACCAACAGTCCTCGGGTCAGAGGACAGGGGGCACCCCGGGAGCAAAGCCATGTGTGGCCTGCACAGTGGGCCAAAGAATTATAGAATCATAGAGCTGGAAGAGACCTCAGGAGGTCATCAAGTCCAGCCCCCTGCTCTAGGCAGGACCAATCCCAACTAAATCAACCCAGCCAGGGCTTTGTCAAGCCAAGACTTAAAAACCTCTAGGGATGGAGATTCCACCACCTCCCTAGGTAACCCATTCCAGGGCTTCACCACCCTCCTAGGGAATAAGTTTTCCTAATATCCAAACTAGACCTCCCCCACTGTAACTTGAGACCATTGCTCCTTCTTCTGCCATCCATCACTACTGAGAACAGCCTCTCTCCATCCTCTTTGGAACCTCCCTTCAGGAAGTTGAAGGCTGCTATCAAATCCCCCCTCACTCTTCGCTTCTGCAGACTAAACAGACCCAAATCCCTCAGTCTCTCCTCATAGGTCATGTGCTCTAGCCCTCTAATCATTTTGGTCACCCTCCACTGGACCCTCTCTGATGCGTCCACATCCTTTCTATAGTGGGGGGCCCAGATCTGGACACAATATTCCCAATGTGGCCTCACCAGAGCCGAATAAAGAGGAATAATCACTTCTCTGGATCTGCTGGCAATGCTCCTTCTAATGCACCCTAATATGTCATTAGCCTTCTTGGCTACAAGGGCACACTGTTGACTCATATCCAGCTTCTCATCCATTGTAATCCCCAGGTCCTTTTCTGCAGAACTGCTACTTAGCAAAGCAGTCTCTATAACAGTGCTTGGGCTTCTTCCACCCCAAGTGCAGGACTTTGCATTTGTCTTTGATGAACCTCATCAGATTTCTTTTGGCCCAATCCTCTAATCTGTCCAGGTCACTCTGGACCCTATCCCTGCCCTCCAACGTATCTACCTCTCCCCCTAGCTTAGTGTCATCCGCAAACTTGCTGAGGGTGCAATCCATCCCCTCATCCAGGTCATTAATAAAGATGTTGAACAAAACCAGTCCTAGAACCAAGTCTTGGGGCACTCCACTTGAAACCAATCGCAACCAGACATCGAGCCGTTGATCATTACCCATTGGGCCCGACAATCTAGCCAGCTTTCTATACACCTTACAGTCCATTTATCCAAACCATATTCCCTTAACTTGCTGGCGACAATATTGTGGGAGACCGTATCAAAAGCTTTGCTAAAGTCAACGTATATCACATCCACTGACTTTGCCTTATCCACAGAGGGTACGTCTACACTAGCCCCCTAGATCGATCTAGGGAGGCTAATGAGGGCAACTGGAATTGCAAATCAAGCCCGGGATTTAAATATCCTGCGCTTGATTTGCATAGCCGTCGCCATTTTAGAAATTGACTAGCCCGAAGTAACTGCCCGCTTCTACACTAGGCAGTGAAACGGGCTTCCAATTTAAAGCCCTAAATCGAATTAGCTGGTATTCCTCCTGCAATGAGGTTTACCACCTAATTCGAATTAGGGCTTTAAATCAGAATCTGTTTTACTGCCGCGCAGACGGGCAGTTACTTCGGCTAGTCAGTTTCTAAAATGGCGACCAGTTGAACATGCAAATCAAGCACGGGATATTTAAATCCCGGGCTTGATTTGCAATTCCGGTCGCCCTCATTAGCCTCCCTATATCGATCTAGGGGGCTAGTGTAGACGTACCCAGAGCCAGTTAGCTTATCATAAAAGCTAATCAGATTGGTAAGGCACGACTTGCCCTTTGTGAATCCATGTTGACTATTCCTGATCACTATCCCCTCTTCCAAGTGCTTCAAAATAGATTCCCTGAGGATCCCCTCCATGATTTTTCTGGGGACTGAGGTAAGACTGACTGGTCTGTAGTTCCCTGGATTGTCCTTCTTCCCTTTTTTAAAGATGGGCACTGCATTTGCCTTTTTCCAATCATCCGGGATCTCCACGAGTTTTAAAAGATAATGGCCAAAGGCTCCGCAATGACATTTACCAGCTCCCTCAGTACCCTGGGATGCATTAAATCTGGGCCCATGCATTTGTGTATGTTTAGCTTTTCTAAATAGTTCCTAACTTGTTCTTTCCCCACCAAGGGCTGTCCACCTTCTTCCCCTACTGTGTTGCCTAGTGCATTTGTCTGGGAGCTGACCTTGTCCGTGAAGACAGAGGCAAAGTAAGCATTGAGTACTTCAGCTTTTCCCACATCATCTGTCACTAGGTTACCTCCCTCATCCAGTAAGGGCCCCACACCCTCTCTGATCACCCTCTTATTGCTAACATGCTGGAGAAACCTTTCTTGTTATCCTTCACAGCCCTTGCTAGCTGCAATTCCAATTGCGCTTTGGTCTTCCTCATAACTCCCCTGCATTCTCGAGCAATATATTTATTCTCCTCCCTAGTCATCTGTCCAAGTTTCCACTTCTTGTAAGCTTCCTTTTTGTGTTTAAGATCACCAAGGATGTCCCCATTAAGCCAATCTGGTCGCCTACCATATTTACTTTTCTTGCTGCGCATCAGGATGGTTTCTTCCTGTGCCTTCAATAAGGCTTCTTTAAAATACTGCCAGTTCTCCTGGACTCCTTTCCCCTTCATGTAAGCATCCCAGGGGATCCTGCCCATCAGTTCTCTGAGGGAGTCAAAGTCTGCTCTTCTGAAGTCCAGGGCATGTATTTTACTACTCTCCTTTCTTCCTTTGGTCATGCCTCACAGGAGCCCTGAGGTGCCCAGGAAACCATGCTGGCCGCTGTCCCTCCTCCCCCATGAACAAGAAGGCAAGGCAAGTGTTCAGCCATAGTGGGATCCCATGGGCGGCAGAGGAGCTGGGAACAGCCTAGCCCTCCCTGGGGCCTGCACACACACCTGCAGCTCGCAGCACTGTCTGCAGGAGCGGGCAGTGCCTCATATGTGCAGGAATGCCCGCGTGCTGTGTGCAGCACTCCTCGGTGTGTCTGGGGTTGTTCCTGTGCCCTTGTGGTTAGCCTGCTTCTAGCCATGGCAGGTGGGTGGTGGGAAGACCCCTCTCCGGAGCCAGATGTGTGTGTAGCCTCCCCTGAGCCTGGCATCAGGAGCCTGGGTGGGCTCAGAGGCTGCCTGCTGAGTCTGCATGGCACACAATAACGCTGCATGTGGTTCTACATGCATGGACGGCAGCACGATGTCCAGCCCAAGCAGGCCGAGCAACGTTCGCACCCCACCCTCTGCACCTGCCTCCCCCGCCCTGTGTGAGTGACAAACAGAGCACTCACCTGAAGGTGCCTCCCCAGAGTCAGACGATTTCTGGGAGACATCCTGGCTCACGGCTCAAGGGACAGCGTCATGGTAGCTGTGTCGTCCTCCTCCTGCTGCTGTCCCTCGTCCTCCTCCTCCTTTGTGACCTCCAGCTGGGCGACAACAGGCATCTTGAGGCTGGAGTCCACCACAACAGGTAGGAAAACGGCTTCCCCACCCCTCAGGATCTGGTGGAGTTCTGCGTAGTAGGGGCAGGTGTGTGGTCTTCACCTGGAGCATGAGCTGCGCTCTCTGGCCCTCGCGTATCCATGGAAAGCTCCTTTACCTTACTCCAGATCTGTTCTAAGGTCCAGGGTAGGTGTCCCTGCTCTGCCAGAGATTCGGCCATTGGGCCATAAATGTCTGCATTGCAGCATTTGGAGCAGAGATCCTGTAGTGTCTCCTTCTCGCCCCACAGCTCGAGAAGGGACAGGATCTCCGCTCCAGATCACAAGGGTGCCCACCACTTGGTACCCCTCGGTGGGTCCTGGGAGCCCTGGTCATGCTCCCTGAGACGGCCAGGAGGGTCTCATGGGCCTTGTGGCTGTGCTATGGGTGAGCAGGCCTGTGGCAGGGATAGCCGCATGGTCAGGGTGCTGCTCCAGGGCCAGCTTCCTGTCACAAGGCTTTTCCAGGGTACCTGCAGCTTTAAGAAGGGCCAGGAGACAGGAACTATAGAGTTGTGATTACTTTGGATGGAGTGGCCACCAGGGCACCTGTGCTATTTCCTGGAGGCCTCTTCTTTCAAAAGAAAACCCTTTTCCCCCTCCACACACGCCTATTTCCAAAAGAGCTCGTTTGGAAAAGGTGTTTTTCCTCATAGAAGGAGGATTACCACTGTCTGAAAAACTTCTCTGTTCTTTCTATTTTTTTTGAAAGAACGCGACTGCAGTGTGGACATAATTGACTTTTTTTGGAAAAACTCTGTAGTGTAGCCATAGCCTGGGCTGCCAGCCTTCTACCAGGGCCTCCTCTGGATCTGGAAGCTGCTTTTGGCAATCAGGTCTTTGGGGGCCCCCTGTGGGGGCAGGCGTACTCGCAGAACCCCTGCTACACAAGCTGCATCTCCGTGTGAAGGCAGCAGAGTCTCCATTGGTGCCCCAAAGGTTGGTCCTGGAAGAAGTCAGGTTCTGGAGTGTGTTAGGTTATAGCCCCTCTTTTTGCTCCTCCACAACCTCTTGTTGAGGCTCTGGCTGCACTTCTCCCCTCCCCTATTAATTTATGCACATCTCCTGGACCCTGACTGGGGAGACTGGGTGGATCCTCTGGCACTCACCCACCGCATGGGGCTCTCCACCCTACGTACTTCAGGAGGTGAGGGATGCTTTTCTGCCCTCTGCACGGGTTTATCTCAACTGGGTCCTACCAGAAGGCGCACCCCGCACACCCCTGTTCCTCCAGATTCTCCATCAGCCCCCCCAGCCCCATGTGCCTTCCCAACCACCTTCCCCTCATCACCCCAGCCAGCCGCACACATTGCAGCTGGTCCTCTTTGGCAAAATAATCTGTACACGCTTGCGCTTCACACTCTTCACTTCCCCACTCTCTTGTTCCACCCAGCTACCAAGTGACGGGACCTCTTATCACAAATAGAGGATGGGGAGTCCTGCTGGGCCAGTCTCTATTCCACCTTGATTCCATGGCCCGATAGGGACATCAGCTGGAGAATCCTCCATGGTGCTGTGAGCATGGGTGTGTACTTGGTGCGGTTCACCCCTGTTCTCAACACTTGCCCCGTCTGTGGCATAAGGGAGACCCAGGTGCATGTTTACCCTAAGAGCGCCAAGTTCTAGTCCCTCTTTTGGCTCCTCCAGAACCTCTTGTTGAGGTTCTGGCTGCACTTCTCCCCTCCTCTATTAATTTATGCACACCCCATCCGAGGCCTCACAAAGTCTCAGGCCCTCCTCGTCAACATCCTCCTGGGTAGGGCCAGGATGGCAATTTACAAGACCAAGGACTAGAGGTTGGCTGAAGGAGGGGCCTGCAACGATGGGGCTAGTTCAACTGAGTGGCGTCCACTGGCTCTCTCGAGGCCTTGAAGGGGCAGTGGGCGCTGTCTGGAGCTTTCTGTTCAGTGTCCCCATCCAGTTCTCCCGTTTTAGCCCTTTTGACCTTCACACTCATCCCTGTTTTCTCTTTATTTGTCCCCCAGAATCAGTTGGAGTCTAGGGCTCCCTGTAGGCTGGGGGGGCGGGGGCATCCTTTAGATGTGGGCAGGCTCCCAGTGAGCAGCAGACAGCTGGTCCGGGTCTATCACAATGGGTTTTTTTATATTTACACACACACACACACACACACACACACACACACACACACACACACACACACACACACACACACACACACACACACACACACACACAGAGTAGGTAAGTAGTCTGCAAGTAAAAATCAGACCAAAGGTCAATCTAGCCCAGTATCCTGTCTGCCAACAGTGGCCAATGCCAGGTGCCCCAGAGCGAGTGGACCAAAGACAATGATCAAGCAATTTGTCTCCTGCCATCCTTCTCCAGCCTTTGACAAACTGAGGCCAGGGGCACCATTCCTTACCCTCTGGCTAATAGCCTTTTATGGACCTAACCTTCATGAATTTATCTAGCTCTTTTTTAAACTCTGTTATAGTCCTAGCCTTCACAGCCTCTTCTGGCAAGGAGTTCCACAGGTTGACTGTGCACTGTGTGAAGAAGAACTTTCTTTTATTAGTTTTAAACCTGCTACCCATTAATTTCATTTGGTGTCCTCTAGTTCTTCTATTATGGGAACTAATAAATAACTTTTCTTTATCCGCCCTCTCCACACCACTCATGATTTTATATACCTCTATCATATCCCCCTTCAGTCTCCTCTTTTCTAAACTGAAAAGTCCCAGTCTCTTTAGCCTCTCCTCATATGGGACCCGTTCCAAACCCCTAATCATTTTAGTTGCTCTTTTCTGAACCTTTTCTAATGCCAAAATCTTTTTGGAGGTGAGGAGACCTCATCTGTATGCAGTATTCAAGATGTGGGCGTACCATAGATTTATATAAGGGCAATAAGATATTCTCCATCTTATTCTCTATCCCTTTTTTAATGATTCCTAACATCCTGTTTGCTTTTTTGACTGCCGCTGCACACTGCATGGACGTTTTCAGAGAACTAGCCACGATAACTCCAAGATCTCTTTCCTGATTAGTTGTAGCTAAATTAGCCCCCATCATATTGTATGTACAGTTGCATATTTTTCCCAATGTGCATTACTTTACACTTATCCACATTAAATTTCATTTGCCATTTTGTTGCTCAATCACTCAGCTTGGGGAGATCTTTTTGAAGGTCTTCACAGTCTGTTTTGTTCTTGACTATCTTGAACACTTTAGTATCGTCCACAAACTTTGCCACCTCACTGCTTACCCCTTTCTTCTCTAGATCATTTATGAATAAGTTGAATAGGATTGGTCCTAGGACTGACCCTTGGGGAACACCACTAGTTACACCTCTCCATTCTGAAAATTTACCATTTATTCCTACCCTTTGTTTCCTGTCTTTTAACCAGTTCTCAGTCCATGAAAGGATCTTCCCTCTTATCCCATGACAACCTAATTTACACAAGAGCCTTTGGTGAGGGACCTTGTCAAAGGCTTTCTGGAAATCTAAGTATACTATATCTACTGGATCCCCCCTTGTCCACATGTTTGTTGACCCCTTCAAAGAATTCTAATAGATTAGTAAGACATGATTTCCCTTTACAGAAACCATGTTGACTTTTGCCCAACAAATTATGTTCTTCTACGTGTCTGACAATTTTATTCTTTACTATTATGTCAACTAATTTGCCCAGTACTGACGTTAGACTTACTGGTCTGTAATTGCCAGGGTCGCCTCTAGATCCCTTTTTAAATATTGGCGTTATGTTAGCTGTCTTCCAGTCCTTAGGTACAGAAGCTGATTCTTATGTTCTTATTTCATCATGGTCATCTCATCTCAAAAAAAGATATATTGGCATTGAAAAAGGTTCAGAAAAGGGCAACAAAAATGATTAGGGGTTTGGAACAGGTACTATATAAAGAGAGATTAAAAAGACTGGGACTTTTCAGCTTAGAAAAAAGGAGAGTAAGGAGGGATTATGATAGAGGTCTATGAAATCATTAATAATGGTTTTTGTTCTTTCACTTTTCCAACCATTGGCCAAAAGCTGCTGTTTAAGATAGTTTTCCAATTTCTCACAAGATACTTTAAAAAGCAACAATAAGTCTCTCTTTCTTTTACTGAGCCCCAAAATTGGCTTTTTTGGAACCCAGATTTAAAACCGCTTAGTATCCTGATGATATTGGTAGGGTTATAAACATTCCTGTTACACACAAAGGTTCATGTATCTCCAGGTATGGGAAGACTTCCCTACTCATGTATAGGATTTGTTGATAGCCTTCTTACTATTGTTAAACAGAAAGATTAAGAGCCAGATTTATTTTTAAATTAATTGTATAGTTACATTCACAAAACACGTGGCTAATTTGGCCCCATATTACCAGTACTGCACATCGCTAATTGGACATACAAATAATATTTAGTATTCCATTAATGTATGCAATTAGCCAAAAAGTATGCAGAATCATGGACTTTGCTTATGTGTATGTATACCTTCAAAAATTCTTCTTAATTGCATGTTTAATTTAAAAAATTCAGGCTTGGAATTTTTAGATTTTTATAAAGGGACTTATCAAAGTATTGAAAAATACTACCAACAATCAATTAGGCACCCAGCATAGATCCTTAACATATGGTGTTTCAGCTATGAATGCAAATATTTTGAAAAAATATATATGTATGTAAGGACAAATGTGCTCTGAAGAAATGTACAGCACAAACTAGGGCTGTCAAGCAATTACAAAAATTAACTGTGATTAATCACAGTGTCAAACAATAATAAAATACCATTTAATTTAAATATTTTGGATGTTTTCTACATTTTCAAATATGTCAATTTTAATTACACCACAGAATGCAAAGTGTACAGTGCTCAGTTTATATTTTTATTACAAATATTTGTACTGTAAAGAACAAATAGTATTTTTCAATTCATCTCATAAGTACTGTAGCACAGTTTGTCATGAAAGTTGAACTTATATTATTTTGTTTTTGAGTGCAAGTGTGTAACCAAAAAAAAAATCTACATTTATAAGTTGCACTTTCAAAGTAAAGAAATTGCACTACCTGGATGATGTAAATTGAAAAATACTATTTCTTTTATCATTTTTGCAATGCACATATTTTTAATCAAAATAATAATATAAAGTGAGTACTGTACGCTTTATATTCGACATTGTAATGGAAGTCAATATTGAAAATGTAGAAAAATCTGGACAAATATTTTATAAATTCCAGTGTGTAGTCTATTGTTTAACAGTGCGATTAATCTAGACTCGTTTTTTTAATCATAATTTTTTAGTTAATCCTATGAGTTAACTGAGATTAATTGACAGCCCTGGTATAAACCTTGAACTTCTCTTGCTTCTTTTGCCATGTGCCTAAGTAATATGTCAGCGAACACATAGGCTACAGTTTTCAGACACTTTTAGGTATAAAATTAGATTTGTAAGTTTTGAACTAAAATAAAGTGCATCCTAATAGTAACTCTTGACCTAAACAGCTTGTAACAACTTTTGCTGTATGAATCCATCAAAATGTTTGAAAAGGCTTTTTTTTTTTTTTTTTTGAGTTTCTGAATTATTACACTATTTCCGGTAGCTCTTGGTAGAACAGAAATATGTTAAGGATCAGACATACCTCTGGTGAGCTTTTGTTACATCATTTCAGCATATTGCCCAAAAATAAAGAACAAAAAAGTTAACCTTAAAAAACAACAAATGGTCTGGTAGCACTTTATAGATTAACAAAACTTTATTCAAAACTCAGGAAAGGAATCAGGAACTATATAAGTCTGGGGAAGATTTAAATTGATTCTTATTTTACAAAAATCAGTTATCCCATCCCTAAGGCATCACTGAAGGAAGTAAACTATTATTTGAACAGGGGATTTACTTGCATATTTTAGGCTCTGGAAGCATCCTATGGGGAGAAAAATCACGTTTCACTTTTAGTCTTAGTACCGGGAGCGATTGGTCTGTGGCTGACTTTTTCCCCTCTCCACATTCATAAACTGTTATGTTGCATCTAAAGAGTTACAGATCAAACATTAACATCTACCTTTCCAAAGGCACACAAGTTCTGCAAAGTAGAATCAAGCCCCTGTTCAGTTTTATATTAGGAAGTCTATGGTACTTACAGCACTACTAATGTGTGGCATGACAGCCATTCAAAAACTCGCCATAACACTCAAACCAAGTAAACGAGATATTAGACAACTAGCTGTTCCAATTCTCTTTAGAAAACAAGGATCTCGGCACGTGAACAGACCTGGCAAATGGGAGGGCATAGCTATGGACTCTCAGCTTAGATGCTTGAGGGGATTAGTGAGTGGTGTGTTTGGTCTGTCAGTCTGTTTTCCATGAGGTTTGGATAGCTAGGCTGTGGGCCCCATCCATTGGCCAGGCAGCTGTTTGTGTCTTGGTGTGAGCCAGGCACAATAATTTTTTTATCAGACCTGATGTTTGAAGAGAGCTAAAACTATTCAGAAATTTCAAAACACCCTGAGCATCTAATCCCTATGTTAACAGGGGGGTGGAGCGGAGCAGGAGGCTTAGTATTTAAGACAGATGCTAGGCAAACTTAGGAGCAGGTGAACAGGAGTGATTAACAGGACGTACGCAATTGACCCAAATATGGGTTTATGGAAAATAGATTCACTAGTTGGTGTTTCAAGCTAGAAATAAGGCGCAATTGTTTTTAAAGGTGAGTTTAATTAATCATTGAACCCCTATCAAGGGGTTGTGCTGGAACCTCATCATTGCCTATTTTAAAATCTAACTTATCCTTTTCTGAAAGATATGCTCTAATTCAAACAGGAATTAATTCAAATGGCTCCTGTTATATGTGAGGTCCGATGAGATAGCCGTAGTGGTCCCCTCTGGCCTTATAATCTATGCACACTTTGGAGAAATTGGATCTGGATCCATATTTGCTGCATTGGTTGCCTCTTTAATTCTGCTCTGCTCAAAGATTGTAGAAGTAGATATCCCATAAAGCTATTTTTCTACATCCAATAACACCAGGTTGTTCCATGAGTGTCTTCCTTCTTCTACCAAAGGTATAGGAAGCAACCAAGCAGGTTAAAGTGGGATGGGAGTTGCCCTGTACTAACAACCTGAAGACATGTGGCCAAAGGACTATCCAATAGTGCCCTGTACTTTGAACTATTGCTGTGCAATGTTGTCAAGGTTTATGTAGTAGCATCTGCTTGGGTTTTTTTATTACTCTGTGTGTTCTGAAATGCCCTTCATGCAGCCAACACTTCACCATTTTTGCCTGCTGCAATTAAAAAGTTTTTTAATCTATGCTTTGATACAATTTTATATCAGCTTCACTAAGGACAAGTTCAGAAATTGCTGCACTAAAGGCAGAATTAAAATTCCAACCTCTGAGATGAGTGTGGTGGAGTCAAATAGAACCCTGTGCAGCAGCAGAGGTTTCCCAGGGGTTTGTAAGCCGCAAACAGAGGAGATGAATTTAAGTGTATGTACAGTTATGTAAGATCCAAGAAAACAAACCTCAGCTGAGAAGGATTCTTACCAGATACAGTATTGGGGAAATGGTTGATTTATTGCACAGGACAGCATCGTACCCAGAAGGGAAAAGAAACTCAATTTGTAACAGCAAAAAAGATACAAGCAAAACATCAACCATTTCTTGAAACTTCTCTAAGATTGTATATACACATTAATGTATGCCATTGTAGCTCATTAAAAGTAAGTAATCAGATATTTTAAGCTAAAGTCAATCCATGATTATTAAATTTCTGCACTTATAAGGGGGTTTTCAAGTAGATTATAATTAGTAAAGATTCCTTTAATTATATAACATTGGGATGGGAATAAAAATGAAACTATGCTGTGACAAATGCTTTGAGTACACAGATTTACTAGTTTCCCAGGAGCAGGCAGACATTAGAAACCTTCAGTCTCTCTCAACTTTTTCTGTTCATTTATCATATACTTACAATGAAAACATCAGAGATTAGTTATGCACATTTCTGAGCACATAGAAAACTTACCAAGAAATATTCAATACAACTGATAGGTATGGGTTTAGACAGAACACTCACTGACCTTGCTAAGCTTTAGAAGGCATTCTCAGATTAGCCTGGCGTGTATTTAAAGTGCACAAACACAACAAAGTAAAACTCTTTTTTAAAATGCTGGTACAGACTGTTTCATGCCTAAATCCTTATTATGCTCAGTGCATTTATAGCGAATGACTCAACTTTAAAATGGTTGTAATAGAAGTTTTCCTTGCTATTAAGGGAAAATTCATCTTCAGATGCTGAGAGGCTAGATCTTCAATCTGCAACCTCAGATAAAATATGTTTTTCACCACAGTGAACACAACCTACATAACTTCATAGGATCACATTTCCTCTCATCAATTTTTGCAGAGATTTAATTAAAATAGCTCTGAAATGTTTTATGATTAAGTAAATACATCTTTGCGGGTTGTGAGTGAAAGAGGTAGGAAGGGGGAAAAGAAAAACCCATGGAGCATGTGCCTCAGCTCCAGATCCCTTTTAAAACGACAACTACAGCTCCATTCCCTACTCAACACCCAGCACTTACCATCATTCGTTATCTCTTGTCTTCATTTAGGCCCATGCTCCTGCTCTGCGAGAGCCAAATGCCTAGGCCAATGAAGAATCTCCTTTAATTTATTCCGCCTGTTTCTCCCCTCCCGCCCCCCCCCCTTTAAACATAAACACCATCCTATGCCGGAAACCTGTGGACTGCTGTACTTACCTACCTGCCTCCACCTTTCCTCCAGAACACATCACACAATCCATTGTCTACAGTCAAGCCCTAAGATACAACCACATTTGCTCCAAAGTCCACAGCAGGGGTCGGCAACCCCCGGCATGCATGCCGCAAGCAGCATGAAAGCCAATTTCCCATGGGCCCCTCCCCGCATAGCTGGGAGCTCATGCTGCGGCTCCAGCCTCTGCCACACAGCTGCAGGTTGGGACACTAGCTCCGGCTTCCTCCTGGGGGGGCGGGGTGGTGGGAGAGGCACGCACGCACGTCTCTGGGGCTGCCCCTGCCCAGCCTGGGCATGCAGCTCCCAGGAGCTAAGGGCTTAACCTCCCACCCCCGTGCTACAGGCTTCTTGCTTCGGGAGGGGCCTGGGCTGAGCCTGCTTGGCTGGCCAGCCAGCACACGTGGTGCGCTGGGGCCCGGGCTGGTCCCTGTGGGCTGTGTGCGGGGTCAGGGAGCCCCTTCTCCAGTGCCCCTCTGCGCCCAGATGGGCTCTTGCCTGCCCCAGCCCCAGAGCCCCAGCCTGCAGGCAAAGGCTGGTCTGGGCAGAGAAGAGACTCTGCCCCCCCCACCCCGTCTCCTTGCCTCAGCACTTCTGCCCTGCCAGTGAGTGCGCTAGGGGCACAGGGATGTGAGGGTGGGGGGGGGGAAGAAATGTTGGGGGCAGGGCTTGCCCTGAGGGACATGGGGCAATGCAGGGGATCAGGCTGGGGGGATCATGGGGCTGAGGGGAGCGAGGCTGGAGTAGAGGGAAGATGTGAGGTGGGGATAAAATGTTACTTTGCAGAAGCTGCACTTTCCTTTACTCCCCACTTCTTTGCCTCCATCCCCAGCTAGCTATTTGGCTGCATTCTCACCCTCTCACCCTTTCTGTGTTACTCTCCCAACCCCTAACTCCCTCTTGTACCCCACCCCACCCCCTCTCCTGCCACCAAACTCCTGTCCAGACCCTGCCCTCCTCACCCCGTCCTGCATCCCATATCTGTCCCACTCACTGGCAGCCCTGTCCCACACATTGAGCCCCTCATTTTTGTTCCTACCCCAGAGACTAAGCAGGTCCAAAAATCCACTAACTCTGGAAACCCAGAAAAGTAAATCTGGCCTATGGGAAGCCCTGAACCTCAGTCCTCCCTGTCCCTTCCCCTCACCCCATGGGGGCTGGAGTGCCAGAGGAGTGGGGTTTCTCAGCTTGGGGCCACATTAGTGAGAGTTGGTGGTTTTGGGAGGAGTTTTTTTGCTTCTCACTTGTGTGGTCGCCAACTGATTTTTCTGTGGGTCAGTGACTCCCTATCCAAAAAAGTTCCCCACCCCTGCCATAAAGAAAGAAAACATTGAAATCTTTTGTGTTGGACGCAAATTAATATTTTACTTTATTTAAATGAAGTTTGATAAACTAACATGAGAAAGTTAAAATGCTTAATCTGTTTCATAATTTAAATTAAACCATTCTCTCCAGCTGCAGCACTAGCAATTGGCTCAGGCGTAATTATGTAATTAACAGAGAGTTTCCATCAGCAACTGGTAGTGTGGACACGGGGAAGAATTTATGTCGACAATAAAGGTACAGCCCCACCTCCTGCTCAGCCCCCTACTGTCCCAGCCTGCATGCGTGGCCGTCTGCGAGAAGGCCTCTGCAGCCAAAGTGCCAGGGGCTCTTCATCAAGGCAGCACCCTCAGCCCTGAACCTCCTTCCCCCCTTCCAGGTTGACATTCCCCCTTCCCACCTGTGAGAGTCACTGAAGGGAAGCACTTTACTTTGCTTACAAACACTTTATTTTTCTGAACAAAAGAGTATTTTATTTTTTCAAAAAACCAACAGTGAAATAAACTGTAAACATTTTTTCACCAACACCTGTCTCTGTTGTCAGTGTGCGATGAATGCGTACAATATGTGAATGTGGGGCTGGGAGGGGTTTTGGGGAGGTAGGCATGGGGCAATCCCACAATTGGAAGGCCCTGGGGAAAATCATCAGATGCCTTGGGAGAAATGCTCCCTCAGGGCTTCTCGACTGCGCACTCCCAGTTGGTGGGCTTGCCGGATGGCAGCTGTCTGGGGCTGCTCAAAGTGCCTCCCCTCCACATCACCCCGTGTTCCCCACGCAGGGAGGAAGGCCTCCCCTTTCCTCTCCACTAGGTTGTGCAGCACACAGCATGCAGCAACCACATTGGGGATGTTGTGTTCCCCCATGTCCTGCCGAGTGAGCAGGCATCTAAATCTGCCCTTCAGACAGCCAAAGGCGCACTCCACCTGGAAGCGAGCCTGATTCAGGCAGGAGTTAAAGACTTCCCTGCTCACATCCAGGTGTCCAGTGAATGGCTTCATGAGCCAGGGCATAAGGGGGTACGCTGCATCGGCCACGATGCATATAGGCATCTGCACATCTCCGACTGCACAGTTCCTCTCCAGAAATAATGCCCCAGCCTGCAGCCTGCAGTACAGGTATGAGTTCCGGAATATGCAGGCATCGTGTGCCCGGCCTGACCACCCAACACAAATGTCTGTGAATTGTCCCCGGTGGTTGACCAGGGCCTGCAGCACCATCGAAAAGTAGCTCTTTCTATTAATATACTGTGCTGCTCGATGGGGTGGTACGCGGATCGGGATGTGAGTCCCATCGAGTGCTCCACCTCAGTTCGGGAAACCCAGCCCCGCAAATCCAGCCAAGATGGTATCCAGGTCTCCGAGGTGGACAGTCCCGTGAAGCAGCTCTGAGTTGATGGCTGTCACCACCTGCAGAAAGGGACAAATACAAACACACATAACAGGACATTAGAGGAGTTGTGTGAGCTGATGAGAGGTGCTCCCCCCCCCCAGACCCCAAGAGTCCCCCCTCAGCAACCCTCGTGTCCCCCCGCACCACTGCAGGTTGAGGCCAGGCAGGCTTCTACCACTCCCACCCCATCCCCCATTCCCTGTGCCCGGTCCTGACCATCCCCCTTATCCGCCCATCCCCACCCCCATGGACTGTCCCCCGAGAGTGATTTACCTCCATCAAGACGGCCCTGACAGTAGACCTCCCCACACCAAACTGATATCCCACGGAGCGGTAGCTGTTGTGGGTGGCCAGCTTCCACAGAGCAATAGCGACGCACTTCTCCAGGGGGCTGGCGGGCCGCAAGTGAGTGTCCTGGTGTCGCAGGGCAGGGGCAAGCCAGGTACAGAGTTCCTGGAAGGTGGACTTCCGCATACGGAAGTTTCGGAGCCACTGGTCGTCGTCCCACTGCTGCATAACAAGCCGGTCCCACCAGTCAGAACTGGTGTCCAGCCTCCAAACTCGCCTCTCCAGGAATAAGTTCAGGGGCAAGGGCAGTAGGGCTGCAGCCTGAGTGAGGGGCTCAAAGCTGGGCTCTGAATCCAGCTCTGCCACAAACGTCATGATGCTCTCATGCAGATGCAGCAGAACATCCAGCATCACAGTGTGGGGCCATCACCTGCCCAGGGGCAGCTCAGGCTCCATGGCCAAAAACACAGTGCAAAGCACAAAACCAAACCTGAAAATAAACTGCTGTGGTGTCCAAGGAAGCAGGGCAACCAGAGCAAAAACTGCAGCAGCTTTGCTTTCCCTCTAGGAGGTAGGCAAGCCAGAAGCAGGAGCAGAGCAACGGCTGTCCAGGAGGATCCCTTTAAGCATGCGTCTCGGCAAAGAGCATGCAGCAGCACCTGGAATTTAAGGCTGCCCCTGTGACCTGCCAGAAGCACTTCTGGGTACCTTCTTTTGTCGACAGAGCGTCTGGCAATCTGGACGCTCTTTTTCGACAAAGCGGATCGCTTTTTTGATCCGTGTTATGCAGTCTAGATGCTCTTTTTTGACAGAGGCTTTGTCGCCTGTAGTCTAGATGTACCCACAGTTATAGACTTGAAAATTGCCATTCTCCAGCAAAAAACTTCAAAAACAGACTACAATGTGAAGCTGCTGAGCTGGAATGCATATGCAAATTTGACACCATCAGAATGGGGTATTGGGAATGGCTCTCTCATTACAATAAGCAGTTTTTCACTTTAGATATTTTCACCTTCTTTCTACATGCACCTTGATTGTATTAGCTCTGATGCAACACTCCAATCTCTGTATCCTACTATCTGTTTCTTTTTCTTTCACTTCATGCATCTGATGCAGTTAATGCCACCAGACACCTATTATTTCTGCTGAAACAGACTAATATGGCTATCTAGATCCTGTAGGTGTTTGTCTTTAAGAGCAGGTTGGATAGGCATCTATCAGAGATGGTCTAGATGGTACTGGGTCCTATCCTCCAGTCATAAGTCCAACCCCTGAGTTTGCAGATTCACTTCTTGCTGTTGGGCTTGCAATTTAGTGTGACAGTTCCTTAAATATGTTTGGCTGGAGATTATTCAATTACCCTCCACCCCCCACCATTTAGGCCCCATCAAGCATTTTGACTTCTACCTCTGAGGTGGTAATTTCTATTTCCATATCCTCATTTTTCTATTAGCCACCCTGAACTCCTTGTTACTCTTAATAGAAATTTAGGCAAAGAATTCATTTAGGTGATGAGCCAGGCCTAGATTATATTTAATCTCCACTCATGTTTAGCAGTCTTACTTTGTTCCTTGTGTTACTGACATGGCTGCAGAATCTTTTACTATTGGTTCTAATTTCCCTTGTAAAGTCCAACTCTGCTTGGCTTTTGGCATCTCACATTTCCCCCTTTTTTCTGACCTCCAAGAAGTCATTTGCCTTGCAGCCCTAATCTATCCATTCTTTGCAGGCTTTCTGCTGGTTTGCAACCTTTTTCTTTGGAATCCCTGCCTCCCCCTCCCTTCCCTCCCCTTCCCCTTTACGTGGGATGCATGCTTCAGATAATTTCTGTAACTTGTAAAGTAATTCCAAGCCTCCTGTGCTTTCCGATCCTTAGGTTCTTCAGTCTAGCTCAATTCCTTAAGAAATTTCCTTAATTTTTTTTAACATTTGCCCTTTTTGAAATCAAGAACTATAGTTGCAGATCTATTTTTGTTTATCCTTCCATTCAGTTAGAATTGAATAAGCGCATGATCACTTGAACCAAGGCTGTCCCCTACACCCAGTTTTTTTATGAGGTACTTACCAGCACTAAATCTAACGTGGGGTCACCTTGGGGACTATATGGTGAGGAAATGTGTCAGCTATTATTATTAGCAGAACTTGTCATCCAAATCTATGTATGTGAAGTTCAAATCTCCCATAATCCCAAAATTGCCAATAGTACTATTCCAGTAACACCACTAGAGAACTCTCTATCCAGATGTGAGGGAGTGGAGAAGGGAGTTCCTGGCAACCCAGGGGTTAAAGAAAGCCTCTGGACCCAGCTAGCCCAACCCTGCTTTACCTTCAACCAATGCCAGGCCTGGAGGAGGGAGAAAAGGACAGAGCCTGGCTCAGCTTGAGGCTGACCAGTGAGGAGACAGAAGCTTGGGTCGTTGGTCTGAGGGACTGAACCAGAGCCTGTCTGCCTGCCCAGCAGCCATGGGAGCAAATAAGCTGTGGAATGTGCCCCCTAGGAAAAGGGGGAACCTACTGAAATCCCAGTTAAGGGAAATCTTGACTCAAAGCCACATCACAAAGGACTGAAATAGGGAGTGGCTTGGCATTCCTGAGCCAGGAACACGGGGGACCCAGCCTCCCCCCATCTCCCCAAGCCACTAGGCTACTCAGCCTCCAGGGACCCAGCCACACCATATACAAATTACATGCACAATCTCTATCACTGGTGAGCATCTTGTTGCTTTTTCCCTAAAGTGATTTTGACCCAGACCGTTTTAGCCATTGCATCACTTCTAATTTCTTTACAGTCTACCTCATCAATATACATCGCTTCACCCCCTTTACTTTATTTCAGTTCTTCCTGAACATATACCTTTCAATCCCGGTACTTCAGTCATGGCTACTATTTCGCCATGTTTCTATTATCCTGATAATATCGGTTTCACTTCTGACACCAGTAGTTCTAGTTCCCCTCCATTTTACCCTGTCTCCTTGGCTTCTGCTTGGCTTCACCCAGATTCCTTGCCCAATTAGGTACAGTCATTCTACTTCCAGTATCACATAAGTGTTAGCTTCATTGGCACACTCTTTCCTCCCAATGCCTAGTCTACTCATCATTCCCAATTCTGTGGAACACTGATAATATCCAAAGTCACTAAGACTGACAGGTGCTGGAACAATTTTTATAAGTGGAAGGGCTGTAAATTTTGTATATACCGGTAATGGAAACCACTTCAAGCCAAGGAATGACAGCCTGCCCCTACTTCCAGCACCTCTGAAGCTTGAGATAGTCTTTCACCCCAAGGTAAGTTAAAAAAAGTAAACTGCACAACCCTCAGTTCTTACAAATGAAAATAAAAACTTGCTTTCAAGGATAGAAGCTGCATCGCTCTGTCTTAGTTTCTCTAACCTGGAGCCTATAAATGGCAATCCTGGAAAAGTCTCTGATCATATTCCAGAGCACTATCATAAAACAATTACAACTGCAAGGTGGACTACAATGTTTTATTAACTTTATAAGTCAACAGTGTCCTTTAGAGGCCAAAACCTGAATCTCTGTATTTTTCCCCTTTAAGATGTTACTACGTTTACTCTGTGTTTAGCCTGGTTCATTCATTTTAGGCTCACTGTGAAATTTGTAAAAATGCTCAACCCTCTCTCTTTATTAATTAAATCATTTATAAGAGGAAAATGCTGACAGATGCCTAGCCACAGAGTTACTGATGGCCACCACTATAAATATCATAATGGCCCTTTTGAAAAGAATAAGACACTTTTAAAGTGATTCTTATTTCTTGTAAAACTTAAATTGGCAATATTGTAGAAAGACGATTACCAAGGTGTATAAAACCTATTTTGTATTTTATTACTCCATGTAAAGTACCTTGGCCTCCTGCCACTCCAACACCTTCTGTAAAGCAATTGAGAAGACAACTATGCAGCAAAGACAGAACATAGTGTGGATTTTCTTACATCCTTACCCACTTGTTTGTCTTCCTCCCCCCCCAAATATGCACCTTTGCATGACAACATGTTCTGTGCCCAGGAACGCTCATGATACCTTCTACATGTTTTGTTAGTGTTTAAGGTGTTGCTAAGCTATTTGTTGTTTTTTAAGTTTTTCCAGGTAGAGACTAACTCGCCTATCCCTCTGATGCTTTTGAACATGTTCTGTATCATTCTAAGCATACAGTCTTTCTTCCTTCCCCCCTTTTACTATGATGGAAACTATTTAAAAAATAAATTGTTGCTGGTTAGTCTGAGGCCAAGGTGTGTTTCTCACTCTGACATCACAGCCAGCTGCTATGGTGATTATTATAATGCCACAGTCTGAAGACTGAATTTGGGTGGAAAAGCACTGTCTGGGGAAGATGCATTCTTAGGGATAGCTTAGTGGGAGTTTTGCCACTGAATTAAATGGAAACTGGATAAAGTCCTTAAACCATAAGCTGATATACTGAATTGTTTAAAATGCAAACATGGAGAGTAATCAAGCTATTTCTTAGTCCTCATAAACCACTAACTGATTTAATTTGTTTCTTTTCTTGGCAACTCCTTTGTTCAAGTCATAAATGCAAGCTAACAATCAGCAAAACCCCAGTTCCATTTTCCAGCTCACACTTGGCAATTTAGACACATCATAAAAGTAAACTGAGAGCAATCAGGCTTGGAGTTAAGCGAAGTAACCCTGTAGGCTAACAGCCAAGTTTTCAAAGAGGCCCTTAATATTTAAAAATACATTAATGAACTATCATTTATAAGATTCAGACAATAACAAGGTATTATACACATACATTGTGCTCATAGTGTCTTGGGAGTGAATAAAGAACTCAATAAAATGAGATAAGGAAAAAAGGAAGGATTGCACCAATAAAAACAACTCAGGAACCTACAGACCAGTCAGTTTAACTTCTGTACCTGGAAAGATAATGGAGCAAGTAATTAAGGAAATCATCTGCAAACACCTGGAAGATGATAAGGTGATAGGTAATAACCAGCATGGATTTGTAAAGAACAAATCATGTCAAACCAATCTGATAGCTTTCTATGATAGGATAACGAATCTTGTGGATAAGGGAGAAGAGGTGGACGTGGGATACCTAGACTTTAGTAAGGCATTTGATACGGTCTTCCATGATCTTCTTATCAATAAACTAGGCAAATACATCTTAGATGGGGCTACTATAAGGGGCTACTAAAAGGGGCTACTGGCTGGATAACCATTCTCAGAGAGTAGTTATTAATGGTTCACAATCCTGCTGGAAGGGTGTAACAAGTGGGGTTCTGCAGGGGTCTGTTTTTGGACTGGTTCTGTTCAATATCTTCATCAACGATTTAGATATTGACATAGAGAATACGCTTATTAAGTTTGCAGATGATACCAAGCTAGGAGGGGTTGCAAGTGCTTTGGAACATAGGGTCATAATTCAAAAAGATCTGAACAAACTGGAGAAATGGTCTAAGGTAAATAGGATGAAGTTTAATAAGGACAAATTGAAAGTACTCCACTTAGGAAGGAACAATCAGTTTCACACATACAGAATGGGAAGCGCAACTGTCTAGGAAGGATACTGCAGAAAGGGATCTAGGAGTCATAGTGGACCACAAACTATATATGAACCAACAGTGTGACTCTGTTGCAAAAAAAGCAAACATGATTCTGGGATGCATTAACAGAAGTGTTGTGAGCAAGACATGAGAAATCATTCTTCCGCTCTATTCTGCGCTGATTAGGCCTCAATTGGAGTATTGTGTCCAGTTCTGGGCACCACATTTCAAGAAAGATGTGAAGAAATTGGAGAAGGTCAACAAAAGAAGCAACAAAAATGATGAAAGATCTAGAGAACATGAGCTATGAGGGAAGACTGAAAGAACTGGGCTTGTTTAGTTTAGAAAAGAGAAGACTGAGAGGGAACATGATAGTGGTTTTCAAGCATCTAAGAGGATATTATAAGGAGGAGGGAGAAAAATTGTTCTCCTTGGCCTCTGAGGATAGGACAAGAAGCAACGGGCTTAAACTGCAGCAAGGGAGGTTTAGGTTGGACATCAGGAAAAACTTCCTAACTCTCAGGGTGGTTAAACATTGGAGTAATTGCCTAGGGGAATTGTGGAATCTCCATCACTGGAGATATTTAAGAGCAGGTTGGACAGACACTTGTCAGAGATGGTCTAGATGGTGCTTGGTCCTGCCATGAGGGCAGGGGACTGGACTTGATGACCTCTCGAGGTCCCTTCCAGTTCTAGTATTCTAGGAGTCTATGAATTCTTGGCCTCATTGAGACCATGTCTGCAATGCATTTACATTGCTAAAAATATTGTCACTCAGGCATGTGAAACCTCCCCCCACAATGACAAAAGCTTTAAAGACAAATTGCACCAGTGAGGACAGTGCTTCGTTGCCAGGAGACACTCTCCCCTCCAAGCCACTGCCACTCTTTGGGGGTAGGGATGTAAAATTTCGATTAAATGGCTAATCAAATGATGCACTGTGCATCGTCTATTTGATTAGTCAATAAGGGCACGTCCACCTTTGAAGTGTAGCAACAGTCCCAAGGCTGTTGCTACACTTCAAAGGTGAAAGCGCTGCGGGGAGCACAGAGCCAGTGGGGGACTCAAGCAGTCTCCACCTGGCCCAGTGCTCCCCGCAGTGTTTCAAAGCGGCAGTGCTGCATGGAGCCAGGGTCAGCTGGGGACTTTGAGTCCCCAGCTGACCCCGGGCTCAGGGAAATGCTACCTCCTTGAAATGTTGTGGGGAGCTTGGTGTCAGGCTCCACATGGTGTTTCAAAGCAGCAGTGCCACATGGAGCCCGGGGTCAGCGGGGGAGTCCCCAGCTGTCCCCGAGTTCCATGTGGTGCTGCCACTTTGAAACACCATGTGCAGCCCAGGTCAGCTAGGGACTCCCAGCTCGCCCCAGGCTGCACGTGGCATTTCAAAATGGCAGCACTGTGTGGAGCCCAGGGTCTGGCCCTAGGCTCCCTGTGGCACTGCCGCTTCAAAGCACTCCTCCTCATCACTCCCCTTGATGCCTCTTTCTGATAGAGGCAACAAGGGGAGAAAGCAACTACTTGACTAGCCTGTTGACTATCCGATAAGCATAGTCATTCACATCCCTAGTTGGGGGAGGTTTCCTTTTGCCATTGGGAGCACTCTCTCTCCCACAATGAATGACTGGAATTGGGAGCACTCTCTCTCCCACAATGAATGACTGGAATACTCCTGGAATGAGGAGTAACGGTAGTTCAAATTAGGATCTTTAATTCGAACTACCTACTCCGTGCCGCGTGTAGCCGCGGGCACGGAGTTCGGACTAAGGGGGATTTTAAAATGGCGGCGCTCGGGAACATGCAAATGAAGCCCAGGATATTTAAATCCCGGGCTTCATTTGCAACTCCGCTTCCCTAATTACCCTACCTAGCTCGAACTAACGAGCTAGTGTAGACGTACCCTAAGAGAGTAGTACAGACAGAGCGTATATCACAAATAACATCAGGGATCACTTTTTAACTAACTCTGACAGTCCTCTTGATTCACTTTTGTGCTTCTGACTTTATATTTTCTCTCTTGATGGTAACTATTATAAAACCTGTCCTCACTCCCAGCTGATTTGTCTGCCTCTGTCACATTTTGAAAGGATTTGAGTTTGTGGATGAGATGGGACATTTTTGCTTCTGTAGATTCGTTTCTTGTGTGTGGAAGAAGGTTTATGCAGATTATGCATGGGTGGTTGTTTCTTAATTTGATTGATTAGCTGCTAAGGGCACCTTGACTTCATTCAGACCGTATCTCCAGTGCACTTGCATTGCTAAAACTCTTGTTGCTCAGGAATGTGGAAAAAAACACCCCAAATGACAAATGCTGAACATTCTTTTTATGTTTATAGGCTGACAATAAAACAAATAAAACCAGATCCGCAAATTCACATGATACTGACAAACAGAAAATTCAGCTCCGAAGGAGAAAAGATGTACTGTCTCCCCGGAAAACTGCAATTTGAACCTCAGCCTTATACAGCTGAAAAAAAGGAAAAACTAACAGAGAGAAAGGACTTCCTTTTTTCCTACCATGTTAAAATACTTTATCATGCAGTGCTGAGCATTAGTGGCTACCTGAAATAAGAAATACAGAAGACTGTAACATTACATAGCCAATAAAAACATCACAATACAGTAACGAATGAAAATGACAACACAAATGATTGTTCCCTTAAACCGTACTGAAAATAGTTTCCAGCAATTCTGGCTTAATGCCCAGCTTCCATGGCTAGTTACCAGTCAATCTGTTTTGTTAACAAATGATATAAAGTTTAGATAAACTCTGTGTCACTGACACATGAGAAAGCAGACACTGGAGAGCATGGTTGGTTCTAAGAGTTTTGTTGCCCACTATGGAAAACATTTTTGGAATACAGTAAATGGGGGGGGGATCCCGATTTGGGGCCTACAGTGAATATCATGCCATGGTCAGCTGCCTCTAAAGATTATTTATTTAAGAGTGACAGGAGCCTGAAAGCATGGGGTGGGGGGGACAGGGCAGCTCGGCTTCCTTCTGTGTCCCGCACGCACCAGGTCTGGTACTGGCGGTATCCTGCAGAGAGAGAATGGCCCGCAAGGGGGATCTTGGGGGAGGTGTGTATGAGCGGCAGACACCATTTGCTGGAGAGAGTGCTACTAGGGTCCCCTCCCCTTCCTCCCCGAGCAGATTCCCATGCAGGAGATTGGTCTCCTCCGCATCATCATGCTTGACCGGGAATAGCTGCTGCCCGAGGGCAGGCATGAGCCTGTGCCATGCGCAGCACTGCTGTGTGGTTCCATGACCCCAGCCTCCTTAGTGGTGGCTTGTTGTGGGAGGGTGTCCTACCACCGATGCCGGAGTAAAGCAGGCCTCTCCAGGAACCTTTTGAGAAGGACCAAAGAGTTACTGTGTGAGAGCATCATGGGGCGGAGTACTCCAGATTTGTGCTCCATGTGCACCCACATGCACAGGCTGTTGTGCAACCTCTAGGCCAAGTATGCCAAGCAAGGAGCATGCATCCCTCACAGCCCACTGTCTGCCCCCATGTATAGATGGGGAAAGTTATAGAACTCACCTGAAGTGCCTTCCCTGAGGCCTGGAAGACATCCTGGGAGGAGAGAACTGGCTCCAGGATGAGTAGGTCCTGGTTGGCGGGCATGGTCACCTGGCTGGATTCTTCCTCCTCCACAATGCTGCCTTCATGGAGGCTGACACTGGGCATGGCCTGGCCAAACTTGACAACGAGAGGTGACTGGCCACCCTCCCAGTGTGGCGTCCAGCTGGTTGTAGTAACGGCATGTGTGTGGCGCTGTTCCGGACTGTCCACTCGACTCCCTGGCCATGTGACAGGTCTGCGGAAGCTCCTTAATCTTCAGTTAGACCTGGTCCAGGGTCTGGGTGTAGCCTTTGTCGGCCAGGCTGGTGATGATCTGGAGGTAGACATCTGCATTCGTTTTTCTGGTGCCGAGATCCTGAAGGTTGGTTTCCTCACCCCAGACCTCAAAGAGTTCCAGGATCTCCATACCAGTCCAGTGGCAGCCAAGGGAGCAGCAGGAGTGCTGGCAGTCATGGGAGTCTCTGAGGGAGCGTTGGGGTCTGCTGTGGCTCCTGGGATGCTGCCACGTGGCACGGGACTGGCAAAGCTCTCCATGTGGCACAAGTCCTTCTCCTGCTGCCTGGAGTATTAAGCTCTGCAGGAGAAGGGGAGATGGCCAGAGCAGTTAGAAGTGCAGCTGTGAGAGGCATCTGAACTAAATTCCCTGTAAGCTGTGTGCGTGTGCACCACGCAGCTGTTTTCTGAGCTCTGCTCAGAAGTTCAAAGCTCCCACACAGGCAGGGAGCTCAGCTGACTGGTGCGGGGAGGGACATCCTCTTGCTAAGTAAGCAGCTAAATGGAGCTAACTGCCTGCTTGAAACTCATCAGCTCCCAGAGCAGATAAAAAGCAAGATATGGAGACAATATGTGGCTGGAGGGAAGGGGAGGAGTGAGTGAATGGCTGAGGGGGAGTCAGAGAGGAGGGAGGTTTGGAGAGTCCCATCTATGTGAGGAGAGAGAGACAGAAACTCAGCACTCTCAAGGCTCCTGGGAAGGGGGAGATAAGGGGCTGACTGCATGCGGTAGGTGGGGGAAAGAGGAGGTGGGTGGGGTGCTGGCATTAGTGTGAGGTGTAGATGGGTGCGGGGGGAGTGACTTTGTGCTGTGTGATGGGGGATGTGTGGATAATGTGTTTGTGCTTTAGCTGGCAGTTAGGACAGGACAGACTGCTGGTGCCAGCTACTTTGAGAAGCAGGATTTTATCCCAGCCCCCACCTGGGCTGGGGGAGCAGATTGCACAGGGGTAAGGAGGAAAGGGGGGGTGATGGCATCTGTGCAGTGAGAGTTTGTTTGGAGTGTCCCTGACTCACTTGCTGCAATCCTCTCAGTGTGACTGGGTTGGAGTAGGGGCGGGAAGCAGACTGCTTGGGGGGGTGCCAGGACATTTGCATAATTTCATTTTAAACAAAGTTTACATAGGTGTTAATGGCTTAAGGTAGGAAAGAAAAAGATTCTTTTAACAGAATTTTTTGGAGTGTTGCAGATATCTAAAACTCTGATCTTAATTACTTTTTTTAGAGTTCTGTGTTACTGATTAACAATGCAATTCAAAATACCATATAAGGCCAGATCCTTGCTATGTGATAGAGTTCTGGCTCTTGAGTCAGAAGTAGCAAGTACTAGAAGTGATGCTAGTTGTTTTGTAGTATGAAACCTTATCTGCAAGCTCTTTGAAACATGGATCTGTCTACAAACCCTGAAGCCATGTGTTAATTTGTTCTGGGGTTTCTACTCTTTGAATTTTGTTAGTCTCTAAGGTGCTGCAGGACCATTCATTGTTTTTTCCATTCCAGACTAATACAGCTACCCCTCTGAGTCTCTGAGTTCATGACACACACAAGGTGAAAGTTTCAAACCATGTTTTTACAGCACGGATCCTAAAAATTCCCCAGAGAAACTGTACAAGCCTCGTGAATGCCTCTGACTCTCCTTTCCAGTGTCAGTAAATATTGTATGAGTCATGCTCTCCTTGCAAATACTATTTCTACTTAACTCAGATTTGTTTAGCTTCTTAAAGCTGAGCTACGTGGGGATAATATGCATTTTATTGTGTTTACTAGCTTGAGTTTTTAGACGATGAGACGTACACCAAGGGTAGTGTTAATTTTCTTTTTTATCTGATTTTGATTAAGTATCATAAGCATTGCTCCTCGTTAAATATCCCTTGTTTTAATATATTTCCTTCCACACATATGGACTGCTTAAAAAATATGCTGTGTGTATGTGTGTGTTTGTCTGTATTGGTGGTGTACATCCACACACTACCTCAATATTGATGTTGCACATAAGAAATTGCAACCTGCTCAAAAGAAAATTCAACCTGTCCAAGGATAGAAAATGTTAGCAGGAACAGTGCCTCTGGAGGCCGATTATTTCATATTAGCAGTATCAGATCATCCACACTATTTCGAAATAACAATTTCAAAATAAGTCTTATTCCCTGAAGAAAGCAGAGGTACAGCTTACGAAATAGCCAGCCTGTTATTTTGAAATAACAGGCTTGGTATTGTGGACACGCCACTTATTATTTCAAAATAAGTGGGGTGTAATGGTCCGGGTCAGCAGAAGGCCACGCTGACTGAAGCCCTGCCCGGCTAAACAGCAATTCTAGAGTCTTGGCCCTAGCTCAGGGCGAGCTTCCAAACAGGTCAGGGGTGAGGGCTCAGGCTGCAGGCCAAGCCACAGTCCGTGAAGCTAAGCCCTTGATCAGGGCAGAGCAACAAGCAGTCTACAAACAGTTTAAGAGATAAGGCCCAGACCTGTCTGCAGGCTGAGGGGCTGTCTATAGGACCAGACCCTTACTCAGGGTGAGGGTCAGACCCAAGCACCCAGTAGCACAAATCAGGGGGCTTGGACCTGACTGCAGGCCGAGCAGCAGTTCACAGAGACCATGCCCTTGGTCAGGGTGGGGCAGCAAGCAAACAGTTTAAGCAGTTCAGGAACGCAAGTCTCTCTGCAGGCTGAGATGCTGTTTATAAAGACCAGCCCTAGGTCAGAGCAGAGCAGCAGGCAAACAAACAGTACGAACAGCTAAATAGTTTAAACCAGGGGGTCTCCAACCTTTTTAAGCATGAGATCACTTTTTAAATGTAAGTGCAATCCAAGATCTACCTCAACCCAAATACCCTTGCCCCACCTCCTTTGTGCCCCTTCTCTGAGGCCCCGCCTCTATTCACTCCATCCTCCCTCACTTTCACCAGGCTGGAGTAGAGGGTTGGGGTGCAGGCTCTGGTCTTTGCCAAGGGGTTCAGAGTGCAGGAGGGGACGCCAGGGAGGTAGGGTGGGGTGCGTTCTGGAGTGGCTCAGGGCATTTGCCTGGGGAGTGCAGGGTTGGGGGGCTCGAGTCCCTCCTGCCCACCCTAGGAGCAGCTGGACAGCCTGCCCCAAGGATGGAGCTGGCTTCCACATTAGGAGAGCAGGGTAAGGGATGCGATGAAGAGAGGGAGGGTAGGGTACATTCTGGAGTGGCTTGCAGGATAGCACCTTCACGGAGGGTGGGGTGGTGGGTTCAAGTCCCATCCACCCTGGGAGCATTTGTACACTTAACACAGGCTGCCCCAAGGGATACAGCTGGTCTTGTTTTAGGAAGGCAGGATAAGGAACCTGCTGAAGGTAGGGGGATAGCATGGGTTCTGGAGTTGGCTAGCAGATAGGGCATTCATAGGGGGGAGTGCAGGGTGGTGGGCTCAGGCCCCGCCCGCAGTGGCAGGACAGCCAACACAGGATAAGGGAGCTGCTGAAGGTAGGGAGATGTGGGTGGGATCTCTAGTGAACTGAGGGATAGGGCATCAGCCTCTGGAGCACATGGTGGTGGACTCGATGGCAGCCAATACAGGCTGCCCCAGGGATGGTGCTGGCACCTGCATTAGGAAAGCACGATAAGGGACCCTCTGAACATGGACTGGGTTGTGGAGTGACTTGCAAGATAGGGCATTTGCCTAGGCAGCATAAGGTGGTGGGTTCAAGTCCCATTTCCCCTACACACCTCCAGTCCTACTCTCCACCCACCCTTGGAGTGACCTGACAGCCAACACAGGATAAGGGACTCTCTGAGGTGGGGTGGGTTCTTGAGTGGACTAAGGAACATAGCATTTTCTTGGAGAGCGCAGGTTTGGGGGCTTGAGTCCCACCCACCCTAGGAGCCACCAGACAGCCAACACAGGCTGCCCCAGGAATGGAACTGGCTACTGCATTAGAAAAGCAGGGTAAGGGACCTGTTGAAGGTAGGGAAGTGGGGTGGGATCTCCAGTGAACTTAGTTAGGGGTAGGGCAACTAGCCTCTGGAGCACAGGGTAGTGGGCCCCTCATCTACAGGCACCAGATGCCACAGCTTCTACGGGCCATGGTTCTCCATTACTGATCAATGGGAGCTGGAGCAGTGTCCACTGACAGGACCCTTGGCTCTGCCTTTCTCAGGGGCTGCAGGAACATGCCAGCCACTTCCAGGAGCACAATTACCACAGGGGTAAAGACTCTAGACACAACAGGTTAGGAGTCTAGAACTCACTACTCAAAGAATTAACTTTCATTTTTCTTTATGCTTAAATGTATGAAATCCACAGACAAGTCAAAAATGAAAAACAACCCACTTTGCAAGCAGTAAAAGTAGTAACAACCCCCCATGTATGTGTTGGGTCAGGAGATGAGAGGGAAGGGCAGTGTGTGTTGTGAGAATGAGACATACACAGTGTGTGAGAGTAACAGAGATTTACATTGCCAAGCTCCCTCCAGCCCCTTCTCTCTGTGTGGAGATAGGGTACAGGATTGGATGGAGGCAGGACACCCTGATATCAGCACCATGCCTCTCTTCTCCCTCCCTCCCTCTCTTCTCCCTCCCAAGGGGCACCTCCAAGGCAGAGGGCAAGAGCAGCATGACAGTGGGTAGAGGGACAACTGAAGTGCCAGCACTTGATAGCTTCCTGGCCAAACCAGTCAGGATCACCTGTCAGAGGCTCCAAGATCTCCTGGTAGATCCCCATCTACTGGTTGGTGACCTCTGGTTTAAACAGTTCCACACTCAGGTTAGTCGGCAGGCTGAGACAGGAGTCAAGTCTCCTTGCAGGCGGAGAGCCAATGAGCGTGGGGGGTGTCTCCTTATAGGGGGAACCTGGCCCCCATGATGAGGGGTGGCAGGGGGGACACAGGCCCACCCGCTCCACTGCATCCCAGCCCAGGGTCCTAACAGTGGCAGTGTGGGCTGCCTCTGGGTGAGAGGGGATCCTGGCCACATCATGGTGCCCAACTGACTTCCATTTCCTCAGCTGCTGATTGGCCATCTCTGGGCTTCTTCCCAGTTCCCCCTGTGGGCGTACCTGGCTCAACCACTGCTCTTCAGGGTCTGCTGGGGACGACGGCATGGGCAGGATGTCCATGGGTTCTCAGTTTGGGTCACTCAGCGGTCCCAGTGGCAGACCCCAATCTTCAGGGCCTGGCCGTCTCAGCCAGTCTTTGGACCCTGGTGGTGGTCGGGATGGTCTTGGCCCATCTTCAGGTTCTGGCAGTGGGCCAGGCAGGCCAACCCAGCTGTCCACCCAGTTGTCCCTTCTAGAGCAGGGTAGCCGTGCCTTCCTACTAGAGAGCCAGGGCAGAGGGTCTGGCTTGCTTACTAACTGAGCCCTCAGCCCCTGCTCTTATAGTCCCAGCCCCACCCTTCTGCTTCCTGTGGATGGGGCTGAGTGGCTCTAGCCCCGCCTACCAAGAGGTCTTAGGGAGTGATTCCCCTTCCAGGTCAGTGGGAGGACACGCTGACTCACTACAGGGGGTTATTTCAAAATAACTAACTAGTGGAGACCAGGGCTAAGGGTGACAATCTCCGGTGTCATTCAGTTGTTGGCATACAAACCCAAAGGACCAACCAAAGTGCAAATTATGGTGCATTTTGTGTAGTAGACACTTCTCTGGTAGGCGTTACCTGGATACAACCCACTCACTTATGGCCCAATCCAACTTCATTGACCACAACAGGAGTTAGCATGAGACATTAGGCACACAATGGTAATCAGATCAGGAAAAAGGAGTTGTATAGAAGAAAAATTGCTGACATTTTAAAATACAAATGCCTACCCTTCCATTATTTAAGCCACAAAACCATGATTTTGTACATGGATGCAATGATAAATCTATGTTGTTACACTACCTAAAGCTCCCCAGCAGTAAAAGGCCCACTCAGCAGAGTTCAGCTCTTGCAGGTTGCTGAAAGAAACTTACATTTCAAGGGGATGAGAAAGATGGGCTGCTGTATTACTGCCATCAGTTAAAAAGTGAGAGAGAAAGGTCAGGACTAGAAGATATAAACTCTTAAAATAAGGACATGCTCAGCACTTGATACAGGCTTTTGCAGATGCCTCTTAGCATTACAACGAATGGTCCAGGACCTAATTTATACAACAAAAGACAGTTAAGAGGGAAGTCAATTGAAGTATATAAATCCTAAAGAATATAACATCAAGTCAAGCAACTATTTTTAGCTTAATCTAGATGAAACAGAAGAGAGCAGGCACAAAAATGAAAGAAAAACTAATTTAAAAAGTAAGTAGGAAACTTTCCACATTTCACGAAAACCCATGAGACAAGATCACTGAAGAAATAATTAGATAATACCCTGGAGGAAAGGATGACTAAAATGGAAAAGGAAAAATAGAGTTTAACCCACATGGTCATTGCTAGTTCCTAATGATTTCTTACAGTAAGTTTTAAAGATATGGGAACTTGAGGAGCGAATACTGCAACAGCCTAAATTTGAACATGGATAGTAATCCTCATTCATTAATTACACACCACTAATATGCATAAAAAAGGATGCTTAGGCCATGGTCTTATTCTTGCACTGAATAAGCATGTGTGCGTGGGTGTTTATGACTGATCCTGACTGAGCCACAACATCAGCATCTGAAGGCACTTCTGACTTTGCGACAAAATCAGCTGTAGCTGGAGACACCCCCAGTCACAACTCTGGAGGAAGATGAGACACAGATATGAGAACATGGGTGGATGACTAAAACAAATCATAGAACATAGAATACTAGAACTAGCAGGGACCTTGAAAGCTCATCATGTCCAGTCCACTGCCTTCATGGCAGAACCAAACACCATCTAGATCATCCCTGATAGAAGTCTATCCAACCGGCTCTTAAATATCTCCAATGTGGAGATTCCACAACCTCCCTAGGCAACTTATTCCAGTGTTTAACCACCCTGACAGGAAGTTTTTCCTAATGTCCAACCTAAACCTCCCTTGCTGCAGTTTAAGCCCATTGCTTCTTGTCAAGGAGAACAATTTTTCCTCCTCCTCCTTGTAACACCTTTTTAGGTACTTGAAAACTGCTATCATGTCCCCTCTCAGTCTTCTCTTTTCCAAACTAAACAAACCCAATTATTTCAGTCGTCCCTCATAGGTCATGTCTTCTAGATCTTTAATAATTTTTGTTGCCCTTCTGTGGACCCACTCCAATTTCTCCAAAACTTTCTTGAAATAGGGTACCTAGATCTGGACATAATACTCCAATAGAGGCCTAATCAGCACAGAGTAGAGCAGAAGAATGACTTCTCGTGTCTCTCACCATACTCCTGTTAATGCATCCCAGAATCATGTTTGGTTTTTTTGCAACAGTGTCACACTCTTGACTTATATTTAGCTTGTGGTCCACTATAACCCCTAGATCCTTTTCTGCAGCTATCCTTCCTAGACAGTCACTTCCTATTCTGTATGTGTGAAACTGGTTGTTCCTTTCTAAGTGGAGTACTTTGCATTTGTCCTTATTAAACTTCATCCTATTTACCTCAGACCATTTCTCCAGTTTGTCCAGATCATTTTGAACTGTGACACTACCCTTCAAAGCAGTTGCAACCCCTTCCAGAATGGTGGTATCTGCAAATTTAATAAGCGTACTCTCTATGCCAATATCTAAACATTAATGTAGATATTGAACAGAACCAATCACAAAACAGACCCCTGCGGAACTCCACTCATCATACCCTTCCAGCATGACTGTGAGCCATTAATAACTACACACTGAGAATGGTTATCAAACTATTTAAGCACCTACCTTATAGTATCCCCATCTAGGTTGTATTACCCTAGTTTATTGATATGGTCATGTGAAACCATATCAAATGCTTTACTAAAGTCTAGGTATACCACGTCTACAACTTCCCCCTTATCAACAAGGCTTGTTATCCTACCAAAGAAAGCTCTGATTGGCGTGACATGATTTGGTCTTTACAAATCCATGCTGGCTGCAACCTAGCACCTTTTTATCTTCCAGATGTTTGCACATTAATTCCTTAATTATTTGCTCCATTATCTTTCCTGGCACAGAAGTTCAGTTGATTTGTCTGTAGTCTCCTGGGTTGTTTTTATTTCCCTTTTTATAGATGGGCACTATATTTGCCTTTTTCCAGTCTTCTGGAATCTCTTCCGACTTCCATGCCTTTTCAAAGAGGATAGCTAAAAGCTCAGATATCACCTCTATCAGCTCCTTGAGTATTCTAGGATGCATTTCATCAAGCTCTGGTGATTTGAAGACATCTAACTTTTCTAAGAGGGAAAGGATGAAGGAAATGGAGAGAGAGAAAACCACAAGGGGGATACAATGGAGAAAGAGAGAAGGTAGGAAACACTATTATATTTTGGCAAAGTGCAAATCAAGGCCCTAATCCTGTAAAGAGAACACACTGTGGGAAAGCATGCAAAGCCCACCCACAGTTCTCTTTAGAGGATCAGTACTTTAAAAAAGCTCAGTGGAAGCAAATTACTTGAGGAAATTGCAACTTTAACTTTGGTTCTTTTCAGGGCATGCCACACAGCCCTTTCGTTTATATGTAAACACAATGTTTATAGGGAAGGATGTTTATAATGTAGTGAAGGAGCTATGTGAGCAACTTCTCTAGAGGCAAATCTCCAATTGTTAGTTGAATAAGCTCCTTGACATGGAGAACAGGCTTGTGCTTGCATGAACGACAAAAGTCAGAAGTGGCATGCTGCCACTTGAACGAGACTCTCAGACTTGCCATGATCCCAATTAACAGTGACAGACACCAGAAGTAATCTCATGATACTTGAAGGGTGATAACATTTACTTCCAACATACAGACTTGGGAATACATAATGCATTATATTAAAGGAAAAATAAGACTAGATAAACATTACATTAAGACAAACCAAAATCTGGGGGATGGGAGGAAAGTAATTTTCACTTTCAACATAACTAAACCAGAGAGAGGGAAAACATCTCTCCAGCCCATCTCCCTGCAAATACAGGATTAATCTTCTAATCATTTGTTTTGCACAGTTTTAAATGTCTGGGGGTGCATCTACACAGCACCCGAAACTCGAAATAAGATACACCATTTGCACTATGCAAATGGTGTATCTTATTTTGAAACTATTTCGAAATAGCTTATTTTGAAATTTGGCATGTCTACATAGCGCCAAATTTTGAAATAACACTATTTTGAGACATCCCTTAACTCTCATGCAACAAGGTTTACTGGGATGGCAAAATAGAATGCTCGTTATTTAAAAAAAAAAAAAACCAAGCAGCTTGTGTAGACATGGGGTAGCTGTGCAGTGTAGACGTACCCTGGGACCTGATTCAAAGCTTATAGGAGTCAAAAATCCCATTGAGGGGCATTTCTACAAGTCCTCATTGAGGAATTGTTCAGTAGCATAATTAATCGCACTAGCAAGTCAGCCCCCTCCCCCCATATTCAACCCACACTTATTTAAATTTTGTCTTATGATGCCTAGTTGTACCTAATTTCCCTTGTATCATTTGTTAACTTCCAGGAACACCACAATTTCTATATTGGATCAGAGCAGTGGTCCACCTGCTTCAGTTGTCTGTCTGTCTGACAGTGACCAGCACCAATTTTTTTTAGAGAAAGGAGCAAGAAACCCCATAGCAGGCAATTATGAAATAGCTTGCCAAGGTCTTCCTCACCCCAGTTAGTGATTTGTTTACACTATGAAGCATGAGGGCTTATATTCTTTATGAAAACAGTACAAACAAAATCAATTTTTTGCACATTATTGCACTGCCTTCAGTTTGTCAATATCTTTGTTAATTATGTGTCCAAAAATAAACATTCAAGTTCAGCTGCACCAATGCTATACTATGTTGCCTCTACATAAGCAGCTCAAAATTGCTTTATCCTTTTTTCAAATTTTAAACCAACTCAAAGGGCAAAAACAATGCTTTCTAATGTCTGTACAGCACATTGAGATGCTACTGGAAAAAAGAAATATTATTGTTTTACATCTTACACTGGCCACTTCTCCCAGAGTAACTGTTTTTCTGCTTCCCACTTGCATAGAAGATCTGGATTTTGGATTATTCTTCCAGATGGTAAACTGCATTATTCTGTGTTCAGCCACATTTTTATTACTTCCTGTCTATGTCTCTAATTTCTTTAGGGTCATTTGTTTCATTTCTCTGTTCTCAACCATATTTGCAGTCCTTCCCACTTTAGTGCCACCTGAAAATGCAAATAATATACACAAATACTGGCACTACGCAGAGTCTCTGCCTTCTTGGACCTTCTTCCCTAACCACAATCCGGTCAGACTCCATTTCCAAGGACTCATGGAAGCTCCTCTTCTTGATTTGTAGCCTAACATCTGGGTCTTATTGCTGTGTTCCAATTCTGGCTTGAGCACTGATAAGCTGTGGGACATTAAGCAAAGCAGTTGCTCTCTTTCTCTCTGTAGCTCAGTGAATTTGACATTAAGCAAGCCTAATACATCATGCAGGAACATGGAACATGTTCAGGTAAGGTCAGCACAGCAATTTGAAAACACCAAGTACAATTACTATTCATGTGAGAAAGAGTCAAGTGGTGTTCCAGAACCTCCCTCTCAATTTGTCCTCACTAATGGAGAAATTGCTCCCCTGTGCCTCATAGGAAAGGAGCTGAGAGTAGGGAAACAATCATGAGATTTTTCTAGAAGTGGTCAATGTTAACCTGACTTTGCTCCCCACTAAAGTCAATGAGAGTTCTTCGACTTCAATGGACACACAGATTGGGATGCACAATGAGAGAGCGCTCTTGTCATTACTAACGTAGCGTTAGCCATCCTGTGGCAGCCAGGGTACATGCTTTCTGCAGCTTTCTGCAGCACACGTTCTTGTGAAAATACTCTATACGCACACACAGAAGGTGATTTGTGTGTTAATACAAAGACTTGTCAACACTCCCCCTTCAGCCGCACAGAGTAAATAACTTACACAAAGTTATTATTTATCTCCAAAGATGCTCATTTTTATTGGTGTATCAAGGAGCTTTACTTTTAATAGTCCAACATAGACATTGGTCTTCTGTAAATAGCCTTCTGAGTGAAGGCTGATATAGAGAGAAGGGGAAAGCTGCTTTTTTAAATTTTCATCTGTAGAATAGATCAACTAGGAAGCCTCTTTGGACTACATTTTACTGGATACAATTGGAAGATCAGACTTAGCCCCCTAGAAGGTATTCCTTTGCTGCAAGGTAGATTGCACTTTTGACATGAAGCAGCATTGTGCATACTTTGAGAAAGGGCAAAGATTTTGAGAGAGATTTTGACTTAACCCAGACTCCAATTCATACCACAGGTTTTCTGGAGAGATGTGCAGGATCCATCTCTACTAATAGGATTTGTGCGACTAAACCCCAAGCAGTGCTAAGATGCAGATAATGGTGTCCTGTTTCAATATTCTCATAAAAATGAATTTATCATCTCCATTAACAATATTGTAATTTTAGTTTTTACTCTGCGTTCATTTACTTTCCTTAAAAGTACAAAGCATAGTCACTCGCTGTAGATCAGCAGTTTCATTTTCACAGAAGGTATAATCCTAAACACATTGCTTAGAGTGAAAGAAAGATGGTCTTCATCTATTGCCTATTTGATTTGTATGTGACTAAATTAAGAGATAACTATGGCTTTATCTGTACTTATAGGAAAATAACTGGACACTGTCCAATACTTCTTGAACAGTGCTTTCCTTTTATTTTAGCATATAAAGATTTTCAGAAAGGGCTTCATCACACTACCACAATAGTAGTTCTGAAACATTCTGGCCCTCGGCCCTCCCTGCTTAACCTTTCCATAGACGACCAGCCAATCACTCATGATGATAAAATGGGTGCAGGAGCGGTCTGAGGGAAGGAGGGTCTGGAAGGGAGGGATGGTGTAGGAGCAGGGTGAAGGTGCAGGGTTTCAGCAGGAGGGGAATGGGAGTGCAGGGCCTGGGCACGAGGGGGATGAGGAACACTTAACTGGCCCTGTGCCTCCCGCAGCTCCCAGGCACCGCCCTCTACTGCTCCTATTGGCTGTGATTGCAGCCAATGGGAGCAGCGGGGAAAGCCTTCAGGTGAACAGTTTCCTGCACTGCCGTTCCCCTAGCTGCGGAGAGGGGGAGCAGTAGCGCACGGATCAACTTCTTTCCCCTGCAAATTGGATCTGGCCCACGAGGCTCCCTCCCCGACAGTGGGAAGCCAGCACTGATGCCTCATCGTCGCAGAGGGGCTCTGGGACTGGAGTGCCAGCGCAGGCTCCCCAATGTAGGGGGGTGAGCCCTAAGCCTGCAGCCCACCTGCATGATGTTCATTGACCAATAGTGGTCCATGTACCACACTTTTAGAACCACTGCATTACAGGCAAATACATGTGTGTAGCTACATGCTAGCAACGTGTTCCACTTCAAGTGAATTGTGCGTATCTCACTGAACAGTGAACAAGCTGAATAAAAGTCATATTTATATTTGCCAATACTATATTGTAGAAAGCACTATACAATGTTTTTATATCTACATTGTATAAAGGATAAAGATGAGAAAAGCAATGTAGCATAAGGCTATAGAGCAATGGAAAGGTATTTTTAACTAAGTCCTAGTTATTCTTCTGAGATGTCTTTTGCTATAGTCATTCCTGTTCCTACGGTTTAACCGGTTAACTAAATTAACCAGGATTTTACATCCCTAATCAATAATCTGGTTTATTTGTTCTCTTTCCTCTTTGGACCCCAGGAAAGTTCATGAAGTAAGGGCTTTAGTCATTTGGGTTTTCCAGCAGAATACTGTAAACTAAAACTAAAACCAAAAATGTTTTGCAAATTTCACAACCTAGCCATCTGTAACACACTGTACAAATTTTATGTTTTCTTTAGATTTTGCTGATCCCCAAGGAATCAAAGTATAATCTTCTTTAAGGATGTAGGGATATTAAATACTAACAAATCAGAAAACATGATTTTGGAGATAAAGCAAATTTATTGTTTTGAAGTATGGAAATTAGGAAGTATTTTAATCAACGAATGCACAGAACTGGATAACTTTCCTAATTAGTTTCAAAGCTTTAGTAACACATCCTTGGAGACACCGTTTAGAAAATTAAAGACAGCCTCTGCATAAAGGACAGGCAGAGAATGGCATCACTGAGGTACGACTCCATTTCTTTCAGGCAAATTACTGCATAGATATCTAGGCTTAAGATCTGACATTACTCTGAATAGCCTTTATAGTATCTTATGATAACAACAAAAATACATTGTATTTGAAACCAAAGGCAGCATATTACACATGCACCGGTATAAAACATCATTGGTGTACAATTGCTGATGTTGAAAATACTGTACACAACTTTGATGTTAATTAAAAAACATACTAATTAGAATCAGATCTCTCTTCTGTGAAAAAAAATCTACATGGGACTATTCATAAAAATGGAATCCTCAGCATTCAGCCGTGGTTGGTATAACATGAACATATACAGTCTTTGTATTCAGGGTCTTCATGGAGATGTTCTTTGTAATCTCTGAACAAAAGGCAAGAGAAAAGATGGAACAGAATTAGTAATCTCTATACAACACAACATTGTCAACACTCTTATTTCCATATTCTGACAGTTCTCTTTATCTCAGCCAAAATGATGCTTAGACAGGAAATCTTCAGCTGAAATCAGATCCTGTCATGATAATGCAATGAAATCAAAGGAGAGATCAGCACGTATTAAGCTTGCCACTCAAAATTTTCAAGGTATTAGTATGATTTCAACGAAGCTAACATGCAGTTTAACATTGAAAAACACTTAAATATCCCAAAATACATACTGAGACAAAACCCCCAGAAGCTTCAAGTCCGCATAATGTTACATGCATGATGATGACTATGATGAGAGGAAGACATTACATTGCAATAATATGAGGTCAGGAGTCAATTGTGAAAAAGTTAATACAACAAAATGAAATTGTAGGATTCCTTAAATGGTACCCAAATCTCCATTTTCTATTTCTTCTTCACCTTTCATCACTTATGTACTACAAATGTGTAGCTTCAAAGCTTGTCTCTTTCACCAACAGAATTTGGGCTAATAAAAAAGAATTACCTCTCCAACCTTGTTTCTAAGATTTTGGTATACCAATTTTTTTCTTGTCATATGACCTTTTTGAAGCATTAAAGGTTCAGAATTGTGCTGGTTGTGGCACTCAGAGGAACAAGACATCCTGACTTCCAACTCCATAGATATTATTGTAAACAGAGAACATTAACCTACTGGGCTACATATGAAGAACAGATTTTTCACTTCTTCCTGATACAAAATAACTTGTTCTGCTAAAGCTGGTCACTAAATGTCTTCCAAAGAAAGTTATTTGAGCAGCATAAAGTGTTCAAAGATATTTAGGAAGTTCTCACTAGACATTATACACTGACCATTGTCTACATGTAGTCCTTCACATGGCTGAGTGCCCTCAGCAGCTTTAGCAGACTTCAGTGCTGCTAAGACAACAATATTCTGAGAAGGGGAACAGAAAACTAGGTGGGTTGAAAAAAATCTGTAGCCTGAGGATAGAAGTGGGTTGTATGTGAGCACAATTATATGTTTATTTTAGTCTCCTTCCACATGTTCAGTATATTTAAAACAAAGAGTTTAACAAACAGCAGAAGAGTCAGTTATAAATACATGTGATTAAATATACCTAAAACTACTATATATTTAAGAGAGTTTGTCTATCTGAGCATGAGTGAGTCTGTTGGTTGGTTTGTTTAAGAACTCCTAAACAGTAAGAGCTAGGACCAACGAATTTGGTTTGTATTTTCTTGACACAACCAAACCCTTACCATAACTTAAACCAAGATAAGGATTTCGTTGTGTCAAGAAAATGGAATATGCCCAAAATGGGATTGCTCCCAGAAAACCACACTGAAAAAGAGAAGAATCACCAGTCAGGTGAATGACTGGCACAACCCCAGCCCTATCTGGGACTGCCCCCACACCCATTCCTCCCACAGGCACCCTTTAGAAAGGGGAGGGCTGAAGGCCCCTCCCTACCAATTCATATGGGAACACTGCTGTCAGTGAGCAAAGGGAAGTGCACAATTGTCTGCACTCCTCATTCTGGCAAGGAAGTGCAGGGAGCAGATGAACCTGGACCTGCTCCAGCTGGGGGACGTGCACCCTTCCCCCCCCAGCTGTGCTCGCTGCAGCTGCAGTGACCATGAAGAGGCCCTTCTCACCTGGTCCAAGCTCCTGTGGTGAGAGAGGGTTGGGGTAGTCTTCTACCTGAGGCAGCCTGCATCCTAAACCCCTCCTCCCCAGCCCAATCCCAAAGCACTCATTTAAATGAAAAAAAATAAAAATTCATTGCAGCGCTGAGTAAATCTTTCAGTAAGCTATATGCTACTGGTACACTGTCTTCCATTTCCTTTTGTGAGAAGTGAACAAAAGCAGCATTGACCATGGAATGAGAAAGTCATTTTATCCAGCTCTCTACACTTGATAGGTGGGTTAGTGAGACCGAAACTAAGTGCAAGAATAAAGTCTCATTGAAGTAAGGATATTAAGAAGTGGGTAACTGGCTAATCGTGTGGTCCATACAATTTTTAACAACTACACGATTAGTTGATAAGGGGAGGTGCTCTGTCCCGGCTCACAGTGGGTCCAGGAACTACTCCCGCTGCGGCTCTGCAGTTTAAATGTAGCAGGTGCTGGGCGCGTAGGCAGCTCGGCTCCTACTACATTTAAACTGCAAAGCTGCAGTGGGGGGTAGCTCCTGGAGCTGGCACAAGCTGGGCCTGAAGCGTCCCGGCTTGCGCCAGCTCCAGGACCACTGTGACTCTGCCTCCCCTGCACCATGGGGACGGTGCTGGGGGGAAACAGCTTTTAAGCTGGCTCCCCCCAGCACCAGCTCCTGCTTCCCCCTACCCCCGGCCATTGCTGCATACAGAGGCGAGGGGGGGGGAGGGAAGGGGGGAGTGACTAGTTGAGTAGTGACTCTACCCCATAAGCCTAGGCTTATCGGGTATTCGACTACTTGCTCACATCCCTACACTGAAGTCTGATGGAATAATTTCTTCTATAGCACCTTTATCCAAGGATTAAGGCAATTTCCAAATTAAAGCTTTAGTCCTAAATCATAAATTGCTAACACGAGGGACTGTTGTGTCTCGGAGTTCTGTAAAGTTCACTGGGACTCTGCACAGGCAGGGGCCTCTCACAAAAGGGGAGTAAAAAGCCAACACTTCATAGCAATGAAATGGGGCCACATCTAGAGTCATACACAGAGCAACAATTCTCCTCAGCATCGGCGATAGCTGAGATAAACACCTTTCAATTCTGGAACATGAGAAGGAATGCCCACACAAAAATCAACGGCAATTTAATATTTAACTCACATGACTAACTCCGAAGCTATATTACCTGTTGGAAAAATTGGACACAGCTCCGATCTGAAAAAACAACTCTGAGCCACCTGATTCAGATCTGAGACACACCACATTCCATATGTATCTTCTGAATAGGGATATGAAGGTTTGAACAGTTAACCGGTGGGGCGGAACAGCTCCCTGCCTGCAGCAGGCAGGGAGCTGCTCCAGTCGCCTGCGGGGCTCACCGCAGACACAGATAAGTTCAGCCCAGCGCCTTCCTGCAGTGGGACCAGGCACATCGCAGGCAGGGGCAACCCCTGTCCACGGCAGGCCTGGGCACTCCACAGGCAGGAGCTGCTCTGGTCTCTCAGCTGTTTGCCATTTCAGCTTTAAACAAGGAGTCATGAATTTCACTCATTTTCTAGAGTTGCAGCTATAATGATGGATAAAAAGATAGTTAAAAAGAAGTAATATTGCAGAAATATGAATTGCCATTATTTGTACTAAATAATTTAGAGAAGCCCCAAAATATAATTTACTCCAAAATATTTATTTTCTTTAAAAACATTTGCTAATTATGGATCTTGGCTCATTGCAGCATATAATTTAATATAACAAAGTCAGAAAAAACAATTGAATTAACACAATTTGTGCATTTATACCGTAAGAAAGTGTTCCAAATCACTTCTTATATTACATCAGATTAACAGGGAAAAAAGAAAGTGAGAACTTGAATTGAGACAACATAACTGTCTACCTACCACCAACATACTGTGTTAGTATACAAATCAGCCTGTAAACCAAATGAAAGAACTGTGCTTCTTGGGGCTGAGCTATGATGCCAAGAATATTCAAATCAGGGTCTTCAGCCTTTGAAGAGTATTTATACCTTAATTCAATTTATACTTTATTTAACCTAAAGAGTAAATCTACCCATTTTTATTTGCAACTATGTAGAAATTATACTATAAAAAGGCAGCTACTGCACTGGTATATTTCACAGCTGAGCAAAACAAATTCTGAAGATCATTCCTCAATTCCCCCCTTCCCATGCCCGATCACTGTATATTACTGCGTTCTTCCATTTATTTTACTATTTTACATCAGTATTTTCTCTGTGAAAGTTATTTGAGCAGCTACAGTGATCATTTATTGTAGAGATTATTCTGCCCTCCAGTGACATTGGTTTTTGTCAAAGACAGATGAGCGTTACATCAACTGCTGCTAAGTGACAGCAGTCTCTCTAGTCAGCAAGATTTCACACACAGACACATATCATTTACACAAATTAAACTTGTGCAGAGTATATTCTGTTCTGTCATCTGCTATGCTTTCATGATACTAAGTTGCATTCCTCTATACGCATTAACATCAATCTTCAAATTATTTTTAGCAAGAGTTCAAACCAGACAGTTACAATATTTCACAACCATCTCACTTAAGATCTTTTGGTTCACATGAAACAAGACCTAGTATGACCTAGTACTTAAGTCCATCATGTCTCTGATCCAGAGTCTTGGCTCAGATGATAATTTTGGCATGACTAGAAAAACCCTTCAAGTAGACCATTCTGGGGTTATGGTCTCCCTCAGAATGGATTCTAAAGTGCACAAATACAGCAAAGCACCTTTCTCAATGAAATTAAAGCATTAATAATATTTGATGATTAGCACACGTTAATACTTTCTACAAGAAAACGTCATTAAGTAAAACTTGGTAACAAGCACAGACTCAAGTGGACCACTTTGAACATTACTGTGAGCAATTCATAGATGAACTTAGCAGAAGTGTTTCATGACTGGGGGGAGGGGAGGAGAAACCCAGGGGTTGGGGGGGGGGAAGGAGAGGGAAGTGTTGCTACAATTCTGAAATGTCTGCTGATTTACTCCTTTCCTCCATTTCCTTTTGCCAAAGAGGGAAGGGAAAAAGAATCAAGTCATTCCTAGAAAGATGGGCAGTTTACTGATCTGATCTGCTACTATTTAAATTTTTCCCCACTAATTAGAGACTTATTTTTACATGTATTCATCACATCAGCACATATTTAACATTTTTATTACTAACTGACCTTTCAAATTTCAACTGACAGGGCTTGTAGAGAACTATTCCTAGCCATTTCATCATGGTCGCCTCATCTCAAAAAAAGATACAATGGCATTGGAAAAGGTTCAGAAAAGAGCAACAAAAATTATTAGGGGTTTGGAACACGTTCTGTATAAAGAGAGATTAAAAAGACTGGGACTTTTCAGCTTAGAAAAAAGGAGAGTAAGGAGGGATTATGATAGAGGTCTATGAAATCATGACTGGTGTGGAAAAAGTGAATAAGGAAAAGTTATTTGCTTGTTCCCATAATAGAAGAACTAGGGGTAACCAAATGAAATTATTAGGTAGTAGGTTTAAAACAAACAAAAAGAAGTTTTTCTTCATGCAGTGCACAGTCAACCTGTGGAACTCCTTGCCAGAGGATGTTGTGAAGACTAGGACTTTAACAGGGTTCAAAATGCTAGATAAATTCATGGAGGTTAGGTCCATCAATGGCTATTAGCCAGAATGGTTAGGAACGGTGTCCCCAGATGGTGTTTATCTGGAAATGGATGACAGGAGAGGGGCCACATGATGATTACCTGTTGTGTTCACTCCCTCTGGGGCATCTGGCATTGGCCACTGTCGGCAGACAGGATACTGGGCTAGATGGACCTTTGGTCTGAGCCAGTATGGCCATTCTTATGTAATCCACATAACTGCACTATTTATGAAAAATACTCTCTTAGGGCATATATATGAGGGCAAGATAAATTTACCACTGATTAAAAACAGGTTTGCAATCCAAAATCAGGTGCACTCAAGTCTGATTAACACTCTAAGCTAAGGCCCTGATATTGCAAGTACTTACATACTAATCTAAGGATTTTAAAAACTAGGTAGAAAACAATGAATTGTTAGGTGAGATAATTAGAAAGAAATATAGACTGTAGATGACTAAGTCAATCCACTGGAATCCAATTAAAAGGATAGATAGCTGGTGTTAAAAAGAAACAGCAAAGTACATAAGCAAAAAAAAAAAAAAAAAAAAATAACAGTATACTCCAGCATTCAGTAACTTACCCTGTGTTTGTGCTTCATCTAGGAATAATTTTAGCCTTCTGCTCCTGAGTCCAAACACTTTTGCTGTCTCATCGAGAAGACCTTGATACGTTAGTCCATTCTGACCAACTGGGTTTTCTATCAGAAGAGTTCCCATCATTCCTTTCAGACACTCTAAGGAAACAAGTTGTGTATTACTGCTCTTTAAGCAGGGAAAACTGCTTCATACAACATATTTGCATTTGTCCTGACTCGTAAGTTTTAGGGAATGTTAACATTTGGTTAAATAGGTAACCATGTAACCGCTGAACATCTGAGGTTGTACTGTAACACACTGCGGGCTCCGCAGTATAAAGCTTTAATAAGCTTTATAAGCTGGTAGTCCCCTCCCAGGGACACTTCACTGTGGGCTCTGCAGTGGAAAGCTTAAATAAGCTGGGAAGGGGAACACCAGCCCCTGCTGGCTCTGCTCCCAGGGAGGAGGCTTCACTGCCACAGTGAAGCCTCCTACCCAGGAGCAGAGCAGGTAGCTCTTGCCCATCCGCTCCCAGGGAGGAGGCTTTGCTGCCCTGTCACAGCAAAGTCATCTCCCCACTAAGTATAACCAATACCATTAACCGATCAGCATCAGCGTATCGGTTAAACGGTTATTCGCCTACACTCTAACATCCCTAATAATTTCAGGACTTTTTCCTTCAACTCACCTGTTCCCTCAATAGCATTCATTTACCCATGTCCTATCTAGAATACTACAAATAGCTATCACAGATTAATCACCAGAAAGTTGTCTTTTGGAGCTATAAACCCGTAAGCACTGAACTCTGCAAGCACATCAACAAATCAAAGGAAATCACTAGCACTCCTCCAATGGGCATGCAACAGTAATTGAAGAAGGGGTTTGGAAAACAACCATTTCAGAACGATACAGGTGATCTACTCTTAAACAGAAGTACAGAGTATAAATGTTCCAAGTAAAATTCATGAAATATACTGCTGATTATGATCCTATTTTCTTCCAAGAGCCAGCCCACATTGAGTTCCTGTGACTTCAAAAGGAGTCAAGCACGAATCAGGGTCCACACAGAGCAGTTCTTTCAACAAAATCCACACTGAAACTTTTCATTGGTAAAACAAGTAAGTCTTCTGAGGGGAGGAGAAAGAGGATGGCAAAGTAATGAGCATACAATGGGATTAATGAACAAGACACCAAATTATATACAGACTTGTAGCTATATTTTGATCTCTAGATTGATGATGAAATAATTCCTCTAGTTTAAAATCGGCATATCGTTTTGATTCCTGCATCCTGAGCTACAAGAAAAGCTGGTGTTTTCAAGTCAATTTTAGGCACTGCAGCCTTTTGGATCAAGTTTTGCATATGCAAACAAATAATCAGAAATAGAACAATTCTGAATGATCCATATTTAAATGCCAACAAGATCATCATTCCCATCTCAGCTCCTCTTTTTCCCCTTTTAAAAAAGAAGTGATGAAAAACTTAACACTCAACTTCCAATTGGTACATTAAAAAGTTTCTATTATATGGGATACAATGCGTAGAACATACCAGCTACCAATCCAAACATATGTATAGTGAATAGTGTTGTCCAAAACTTAAATTACAACAGATAAAAACCAATAGCTAAAATGAGAAATATCCTGCATACAGTACCTTGTGGTTTTGCATTCACTAGCTGTAAGTTGATATACTGGCAGAGAAGGGTATCATGGGTATTGATCAAAGCAGGAGCTGACCCTGATGTCACATGAAGAGTCTTTCCACTGAGACTCAGTAAGTCAGTGTTGTTCAACAGTTCTGAAAAGAAAAGTGAGATGAGTAAGGCCATTATAGGCTAACTAACATCCAGCCCTCATCTGATTAACTGACAAAGAGGATTTCTAGCTACTGTTTCCATTACAGAAATGCTTTCCTTTTCAGATTTCCTCTCTCAAGAGAGATATATTTCTTCATTCTGAAAAGCATGAGTGAACTTGTGCAGCAAGTTAGAGATGCTTTATATCATAAAACAAAGCATCTCATCTGTTACAGAAATTAGCATGTCAAACATAATAGGCTCAGAATGCACAACAGCACTATAGTACAAAAAAGTTTGAAGACTGCAAGAGAGACTGGCAAGTTAAAATTATGTCACTTGAAAAAGCAGCCCTAGTTCAGGAAAGCCAGGAAACTCATCCAACTTAGAGGTCAACTTCTAGAATCATAACTATATACATAATTAAAAATGTTGTTTGTATCAGCCACTTACAAACCATCAAATTAAAACTTTAAAGTCTTTGCTTCTATATCGATTTTATAGCTGACGCATCAGAGAACATGTTTTAGACAATGTTTATTCAAGGTTTTTTTGTTATGCTCCAGGTGCTGATGAATGCAAAGGCAATAGCAAATAAAATGATCTGATCATATATTAAGTCCTTGGCGTTTTCATGTATTAACTAAAACAGAATCAAACAGCAATAACATAAATGTTTACTTTATTGTGCCCCCTTATCAATAAACATATGGCCTAAAGAGATGGAGCTGGCACCTCTACATACCTGTAGAGTGAGTGTGGTGATTGGTTGAGTTATCTCTGATATCACAATGGTTTAGGGCTCTTGGCATGGCACAGACTCATGCCTTACAGTAGCTATACAATGCACGAATGTATTTCATTAAGTCAAAATGGCTGAACTAAAAAACTTGTGGTAGCAGACCAGAAAACACAGCAATACTTTAGCTTGGTGATATTCTGTGCAAAAAGAGTTCTCAGCCATGCTTCCGTTACATAGCACTGATACAACAAACATTTTAGACTTCAGAGTGATAGTCCTGAATCTTAGTAAGTGCGTACATGTATGGGTTTGTCTACATGGAAATAATCGTTGGCAAGCCTCATACTTTAGATTCACACCCTGACTTTGATACACACTGAGTCTCCATGTAGTCAAGTTATGCTTGAGTGACATGCAAGTCGGTTGCCAATGAACATAACCAGCAAAACGACTCTAAACATCGCTCTGAAGCCCGGACTGACTGCTGAATCAGTGTGAAGTGATAACAGCAGCTACAACAGCACTTCTCAACCGGGGGACTACAAGCAGATTTCAGGGGGTTCGCTAAAACAAACGGAAGTGTTAGACTCATTGGGGCCCAACGCAGAAAGGTAATTCTCATGTCCTGCTGCCAGGGCTGAAGCTGAAGCCCAAGCAACTTAGCTTCACAGGGCTCCTTGTGGCATGGTGCCCTGGGCAGTTGCTCTGCTAGCTACCTCTGAATCGACTGAAAGAACAGCTGTGGTGGCACAAGCTAGCTCACCAGCTTCCCTAGGGCCACGGAATATTTATAGCATGTTCAGGGGAAACAAGAGCGAGAACCTCTGAGCTACAAGCATGGCTGTGAGCTCTTTTTGCTTAGAACATCACCAAGTCAAATCATCTCTGGGATTCATGGTTTGTTACTATCCAATTTGTAAAGTTCTCAGCCATATTTGACTTTAAAAAAATCACGTCATTTTACAAATGACATCCAGGAGATGGCAAGGTCTTTCAGTTACTCATAGTAAACAGCTAAACTTGTGGGTATAACAAAAGGTATTTTCCCAGCTAAGCCACTAACAGAAAGATTTTAAGACACTAAAACATTCTGACATTGTCTTTGTTGTAGTAAAATGAGTCCATAGAAGGGATAAATCATTTAGAACACCATATCGGGGACTTCATTAAAGCTGATAAAGCTAAGTTTTCTCTTCAGAATGCTGAATCAGACAATGACAAACCTTACCAATGACCCTCATCACTTGATGACAAAGCACTTAGAGCATAGTATTCCTCTCAGTTACTATGCTCTGACAAGTGTACTGCTTCTGTCGGTTCATTTCATTTTAATGAGGAACTAATGGTATGGTACATCTTACTCCAAAGATCAGGGGGAGTGTTTGATGCAACAGCAAGTATATAAGGAAACAAAATATCCTACAAGGTTCTTAGGCAATAAAGAAATACCGACAGTTTCAGGAATAAGAGGCCAGATTACACCTATGCTTATATTTTATAATGTTAGCATTTTCCAGCAAATTGAATGCTTAAGGAGATGTGTTTGAATGTGCGTGTTTGCTGTTTCCAGAAGGTTAACAGGTATTTTCAAACAAAGCAGAAAATAATCAAGTCACTAAAGTACAACAGTGAGAAAAATGTAAACGCTGAAAGATGTTAGGGTACAACAGTTATTTTTAAACTGCATCAAGATTAGTTGTGCCTAGCTCTGCCATGCACTAGACCCACGATTATTATGTATCAGTTATAGAGCACCTTAAATATGCAATGTACTTTACAGAACAAATAAGAGACCTGACCCAGGAACTCGTAGTAATGCTAGATAACTGGAATAATCCATTTAGGAGGTTCCCAGGATGTGGACAAGCACGAGTGACTGAAACTGTGATACAACTTTCAAGTAACGCTAGTATTTTGTATCACAGGGCCATTGCCATGTCAACACAAACACAACACAAAGACAACTCTCCATATGCAACGCTGTCATCATTTAAAAACCATAAATGATCATTTTACATCAATAGTAAAGGTTTTAAAAAACTTTCAGTCCAGCCTGGAGCAGAGATTTACAGTAGGAAAACATGGCCACTCAACTCCAAGCACAGCAGCAAGATGGACTCCCAAAACCACAGTTCTTCTCAAGTAAAAAAGTTTAGCCTATCCTCAAATGCACAATGTATACATTTTGTCTTGACCATTAAAAATACTTTTCACTTTTGCAGCTTTGTGTATTTTCTGCTGAAACCTTTTGTCCTGGACCTCATAAGAAACAAGACTAGACATCAGGAATGTGAGTAAAACTGTGACACAGTTAAATAAGGAACACATCTGAGAATTATCCAGCAATAATTTGTCTTATTCAAATCATCCTTCCTTTGTAATCTAGTCCATCTAGTTGAAGGCTGCTTTTAGCCCTCACACCTCTAACTCTCAGAACTGCCCTGAGACTCCACTATCCTCCCCTCATACAAGAGTTAAGGGGCTGAGGAACAGGGTTGTGTCCTCGCTGTACCGGACATAAGGTGCCCCAAACCCATTCCACACCTTCTTTAGGAGATATCAGACCTGCTACTGAACCATCACCTTCGCTGGACACCTGCCAAAAAGCAACAAAATTAATTTTTCAGTCTACCCCCCATGTCCCTCAGTTGCTGAGATAAAGACAAGAAAACCCACTCTATTCAGGACCGTCTGGCAGTGTGGGAGAAATACGTTCCTACCCCCAAAAAGACAGAGCAATGCCCACAGCACGGACCCCAAACCCAGTCCTATCCTAATACTGTGGAGAGATGGGAGGAAGGTATCTCCCCAGAACAGACTGATACCCTTGGGCAAGAGGAAGGACTTATAAACCTCCCTTTGGGAACAAACAGAATGCTGCACCCTTCTGTCCAACAGAGGCCTCCCCTCCCTGAAGGCTAGATGGAAACACAATCCTTAAAAGGAGCCAAAGGTATTCCTTCCTCCACTGACCCAGACAAAAGCCTGCACCAACACCTCAGACTATGGGGAGGCAAAAGGGGAACACATTCTAGTAAATTATGTCTCTGACTCGACAACTTCACACCAGACTACTTCTGATTTTGTTCTCTCTGTTCCAAATACAGCACTTTGCTGCTACTTGGAAAATCATTTTAAGGAAAGGTTTTCCTATCCAGCCAAGTTTTATTTTAGATGGTCTACTTAAGCAATCCTTAACAGCAATGTACTCTTAATGGTAGAAATATTACACTTGGTCTGTGCAACCAATCACATTAACAAGCTGAATGAGGCAAATTGAGAGCATCAGAGAGGCTCAGTGCGGGTACCCAAAGACATTCTACTGAAGACATGAAGATAAAAATATTTTTTCAGGAAACACAAAACAGAGAAAACAAAAATGTAAAAAGGTGGTGATACAGATCTAAGGCAAGTGATATAATATATATGGGTACAAACTTCCGCTCCTAACAGCTCAGAAGGAATTTTAAGGCAACTGTTCATACTTTGCATTCACAATGATCAAATTATTACTTACATCTCCCCAACCTCTTAATGTTAGCTATTCTTCAGGTTTAAGTAATTTTAAAGATACAAAAAAAAAAATCTTTCTATAATCACTGATGTGTCAATTCTGCAGATAGTCTTCAATTCTCCTTAATCCACTCCTGTTGAACCTTGAATTTGCAGAGTCCATATTAACTTTAAATTCTTCAGTTTTCAAAATAGTCTAGAGCAACACTATTCAAGGTGACATGTCTATAACTCTCTAAGATACTATCAAATAACTTCGCAATTCTTGCTAATCAAAGTTTTCTTTTCTCTTATTTTATTTAGTGAGTGGTTTGGTTACTTACAGTCTTTATACTACCAGCCAATTGTCCCTTAATTCTAAGACAATGGAATACAAAATGTAATCTTATCATAAAACAGAGTCTTGATCTCGGAAACAAGAAAATAAAGCCAGCTTGTTTCTAAGGTCTCATGGTCACAAACTGCAACATTTTTCAGTGTTCAGTTTCTGCTTTATCAGCCACTTTATCTCTGTCCTGCTTGCTAAATTGTGTGTGCTCTGTATATAACCCATAAAGTTCACTTTACATTTGTTAACAGAGCCAGAGCACAAATTCAATCCTACAAAAATATTTTCAAAATAAACTATTCTCTAACAGAAGAAGTCTGGAGATCCTCAAACTGCTCTGCTGTGAAATACAAAAATATTGCAACAGCAAAGAATTTGTCTAAAAGGGGAAATCAGCTTGTACTCAACTTCTAACTCCATCTATTAGTTTATTTGCAAAATCATGCAACTATATTTGATGGCAGCTTGCCAACTCATGGTACAGTACTACCCTGATGAAAATGCTTTCTAAAATGGATGAAATTTCATCCTAATGAGAACTGAAAAAGAAACACAAATTGGAAATGGATAGCATAACAAAAGTGATGAACACCATTTAGCAGGAACTTTTAAAACCATGTAGATAGTCTATAACTGTAAACTATCTATAAACACATTTTCATATGCTTAGTAAAAATCAGTCCTAGAAGACTGGGCATCTGTCCCATGAGCTCTTTTTAGAAACTTCACATACACAGTCTGAAAAAATGATACAATAAATGATACAAGTTGCCAATGACATTCTCTGAAAATCAATGGAATTGCTACTGTATGCACTCTCTCAGCTTTCATCCTCAAACACTAGTTACCTGTTTTTCCATTAAACACTGCCAGCTTTGAATTTTTAAGACCAAAAATGCAGGAGACAGCATCTACAAGTTTGGTGTAGTTTAATTTATTATCTCCTTTTGGATTTTCCAGCAGCAATACACCATCTAAAAACAAAAACAAAAATGAAGAATTCAAATGTAATTTAAGAAATGAGTTTGTATGTTGCAATGAACTATTTAGTTTGCTATATTATGTAAAGCCAATACTGATTACAGTGAATTAAAAAATGTCCATCACATTTCTTTATCCCAAGAATATGAACTATGGGTCTCTTTTTTTCTTGAATTAAGCCCATTATAAGAGAAAAAAGCCTTGTTTCTTGTTAAGTTTAAAGAAATCTAATCTCCATTGAAGAATTTGTGTGGGCGTCTCTCAGTAGCTTTAATCAACTGCAATAATCCCATGCACTTTGACAGAAACATGAATTTAAAATCTTAAAGGAAGCAAATATTTATGCATGATGCCATCTTAGTAATAAAACAGCACAGGCTGAAACTCTCTCAACAAGGACTGTCTGACAGGACCATGGATATTGCTGGACCAGAGAGTCCCAGTGGAAGGCCAGAAGCAAGAGCCTTGTTGGGGCTGGGAACACAGCCATGCTGGCTGCAGGAGGGCCAGCAGCTGGAAGTCCTGCCGCAGGAGTCCAGCTGAGCCAGCGGCAGGGCAGCCAGAATGCCAGAGGGCTCTGATGGGCCAGCAGTTTGCTTCAGTGGGGCCCAGAGCCGCCTCAGCAGAACTGCTGCAGTAGAGTGGGCAGGGCCAGGAGTCCTGGCAATGGGGCAGGTGCTGGCACGGACGTGCGGGTGGGGCTAGGAGCACCGGCAGCTGAGCAGTGGTCTGCTGCAGAGGGGCCAGGAGTCCCGGCAGCGGGACTGCAGGCTGGCAGAGCCGGTGTGGATGCTGCTAAGGCAGGGCTGTTGGAGGAGGAGCACTGGGGCTGGGAGCCCCAGCGGCAGGACCATGGGCTGTCGTGGCAGGGCAGCAGGGTGGGTGGCAGGTGGGAAGCCAGCTAGGAGGCCAGACCAGGAGTGAAGCCAGGCTGGGGAGCTGGTGGTAGGGGGACCAGAAATGACCTCCCCTTGTCCAGCAAAATCCCTCATTCGGAACCACTCAGGTGCCAAGGGTGCTGGATCAGGGAGGTCCAACCTGTACAAAGACATACTTATTTGCATGCAACATAGACAATTTGGCTATTCGTTGAAAAGTACAAATACAAAATGTTCCTCTGTTATACCAAAATATTTTGTGCAAATATTTTATATTGGATAAATCAATATACAACTCAAAAATATATACTGAATGTATATTAAATGCAATATAACACCACTAAAATCCAACACCTACAGAGACTGGCTTGCATATTAATCAAGAGATGTACATACATGCATATTAAATGAAGAGACTATAATGAAATCAAATAATTTATGGATATATTAAATGATGGCATGGTGCAGTATATTTAAAATTAAATTAAAGTAACTGATGTGACAAATGTAGGAGTGGTTCACAATTAACTGGCAGTTTGACCACTCATAGGCACATACAGGGTTAAGTACTCTATAGCAGCAATCCTCAAACTGTGGATTGAGACTCAAAAGTAAGTCGTGACTCAATTTTAAGGGGGTTACCACGGCTGCCACTAGACATGCGGGGGCCCAGGGCCGAAACCCAAGCTCTACTGCCTAAAGGCTTCAGCCCCAGGTGGTGGGGTTCAAACTTTGGTTTCAATCCTGGGCAGTGGGGTCAGGTTACAGGCCCCTGCCCAGGGCAGAATTAACTGGTTTTCTGCTTTGCTGTCCCTGCCCCACAAACACACACACCTAGGGAGATTGGGCTCAGACAGGCTCAGCCTTCGGTTTCCCAAGTTAGGGTCATGTAGTAATTAGAAAGGGGTCACAATGAAGTTTGAGAACTGCTGCTCTTATAGACATATAGCATTTTGCTCTGTAGACAGACACTTGTTTTATGTTTCAAATTTCTATTAAGAAAGTGCCAACATAAATACAGTAAAAGTTAAATCTGTGTTCCATTACATTCAGCATTCAAGTTAAATTAAAAACACAAAAGACCCTCTAAGAGGCATCTTTAAAAAAGAATTCCGACTATTATCACTTTGAAATTCATAACAAATAATCACCTCAAAATTCTGCCATCATTTCAAAAACCAAATAGTGCAATGCCCAAGTTAATTATTTTCAGGTATTTTATGGGAGCTGTAATATCCCAGCTGGCATTTTGGATTTGCTCCTCTCAATGTGAATCCCTGTTTTTCCTGGAAACTGCGATCATATTTGGACACAGGGGAAAAAAATCTTGCAATTTAAAGAACATAAATCTTCAAAAACAGTATTTAATCTTATAATGGATTTATTGGTGTACTTCCCTGTCATGCATCGTTCAAGCGAGAACCACGGTTTAGGTTCCAAGAGCCTGAACGAACATACATGTCATTGCTAAGGATGATATCACTGAAACAAAGCAAATTTGAGCACTGGAACTCTACTAGATAGTTGTGAATGCATAAGTATTCTAGGGCTGTCAATTAGTTAGTTAACTCAAGCAATTAACTCAAATGAACCTGAAAACATTAGTCATGATTAATTGCAGTTTTAATCTCACAGTTAAACAATAACAGAATACCAATTAAAACTGATCAAATATTTAGATGCTTTTCTGCATTTTAAAAAAATATTGATTTCAACTAACTTAGAATACAAAGTGTTCTGTGCTCTCTGCATATTATTTTTATTACAAATATTTGCACTGTAAAAAAGAACAAAAATACTGTTTTCAATTCACCTTGTACAAGTACTATAGTGCAATCTCTTTATTGTGAAAGTGCAATTTACAAACGTACATTTTTTTTTACATAACTGCACTCAAAAACAAAATGTAAAACTTCAGAGCCTACAAGTCCATTCTTTCCTACTACTTATTTAGCCAAACTAAAAATAACAAAAAACTAAAAAAAATCTACTTTTATAAATTGCTCTTTCACAATAATGAAACTGCACAATACTTCTATGTCATGAAAGGAAAAAATACTACAGTAGACTTCCAATAATCCAGCACCCTTGGGACCCAGGGGGTACCGGATTATTGGATATGCCGGAGTATCGGGAGGTACTCCGGCGGGGTGCTGTGATGGGTCTCCCGGGACCCGCACTGCGTGGGGGGGGGAGGGTCAGCGGGGAACGGCACGGGGAGGAGCGAACCCTCCGCCGTGTTGTGGGGAGGTTGTGGAAGCCCCGCGCAGCTGGCTTGCAAGCAGTGGCGGTGGCAAGGGGGCGAGAGGCAGGCAGCTGTTTAAGGCGGGCGGGGAACGCTGCCTGCCTCTCGCCCCCTCTCCATCGCCGCCGCTTACAAGCCGGCTGCGCGGGGCTTCCACCGCCTCCCCGCAACATGGCGGAGGGTTCACCCCTCGCTGCGCCCCCTCCCCGCAGCCCGCCCGCCCGCACGCCTTAAACAGCTGCCTGCCTCTTGCCGCCTCTCCGCCGCTGCCGGAGCACTTCTGGATTCCAGTTGGTGCCGGACTATCAGGAGTGCCAGACCACTGGATGCTGGACAATTGGAGTTTTACTGTATTTCTTTTCTTTCTTTTTTACAATGCAAATCTACAATATATTTGAGAGAGTTTGTGCATCTGTCTGTGTCCCCATCTGTGACAGAGTGCCTCAGCCCCACACTGTAGAATAGTGGGTGGTCCCAGCTGGCTGAAAGCGCCCCTCCCCCACAGCCTTGCCGGGCATGCCCACAGGTGAGCTTGAGTATAGAAGGCCCTGAGGCAGCTCACTCAGGGCTGACCACCGAAGGGGAAGGATCTGTTGAGCAAGCTCCAGAGTTGGAGGAGCAGACGCAGCCCGAACTGACGCAGCAGCGGCTGCAGCCCAGCAGCAACCGCCACCACCACAGCCACAGCGACAGGCACGGCCCCAGAGACAGTACGGCAACGGGGAGACATGTGGGGTGGTAGGAAGTGGCCCAGGGCGAGGAATTGAAACTCCGAGTGCTCAGTGTGTTGCGGGGGGATCCCTGCTGAGCAAGCGGTGGATGGAGCCACTGCCAATAGGGCCCTGGGCTAGGACCCAGTGGAGTGGGAGGGCCCAGGGTCCCCCTACCCCTCCTTCTGCAGTGCTCCTAAGCGGAGGTAGTTTCCTGAAGCCTGTGGACTAGGCCTCAAGGCTGTATTTACCCCAATAGAGGGGAGTCCTTCAAAGACTGGGCCTTGGGACTGTAATGAAGCCCATGGGGTGGGTGGGTGGGGTGTGTGTGCGCGCTATAGGGACTTAGGGTGCTGAGCTGCACTGACCCCACAGCGGGGGATCTGGGACTCAGACTCCAACCATTGGGCCGTACAGACCCTGATAAGTGGACCTGTGGGGGATTTTGACCGTGGGAATCCGCACAAGGGGAGCACACCCCTTGACACCATCCATCTGAATATTTGCACAAAGTATTGAATTTTGGGTGTTCAAGAACTCCTCCTAAACACTAAGAGCTAGAACAACCAAATTTGGTATGCAGACTCATGCCCTCGACCCTGCGCTCCCCAGGAAAATGCCCTATCCCCTAGGGCACTCCAGAACCTCTCTCTCCTTGCTCCCTTCCTTCAGGGAATCCTCTCCCACACTCCAAACCCCTTGGCCCAAGACCAGAGCCTGCACCCCAACTTCCTACCCTAGCCTGATGAAAGTGAATGAGATTTGGGGAGGAAGGGAAATGGCGTGAGCAGGGTGAGGCCTCAGCGAAGGGGGTGGAGCAGGGGCAGGGCCTCAAGGAAGGGGTGGGAAGGAAGCTGGGCAAGGATATTTGGGTTTGAGGTAGATCTTACATTGCACTTAAATTGAAAAAGTGATCTTGTGGTTAAAAAGGTCAGAGACCACTGTCCTAGTCCATTCAAGAGCCCACCCCACCTCCCTGCCTTTGGGCAGGGGTGGGGTGGTCCCTTGTCCTGTGCCTGGTTACTCCCAGGGTGGGCAGGGGAGCTTGAACCTGCCACCATGTGTTCCTCAGGCAAATACACTAGCTCCTAAGCCACTCCAGAACCCACCCAACCACCTTCAGCAGGTCCCTTATCCTGCCTTCCTAATACAGGAGCCAGGTCCATCCCTCTCATAGCCTGTGTTGGCAGCCCAGCCATTGCCTGAGTGCGTGGAGGGGGGGGTGGGATAGAGCCCACCACCCTGTGCTCCAGAGGCTAATGCCCATCCCCAAGTTCACAGGAGATCCCACTCCAGCTCCCTACCTTCAAGCCCACCCCCTCTGCACTCCCTGGGAATGACCAGACACAGGCTACGGGACCCTCTGAAGGTAGGGCAGTGTGGTGGGCTCTGGAGTGGACATGGGGACCGGGCAGTTGCCTGGGGAGCACAGAGTGGTGGGTTCAAGTCCTGCCCACCCTGGGAGCAGCTGGACAGCTGCCCCAGGGATGGAGCAGCAGAGCCAAAGCAGCTGGCATGTACAGTAATGGCTCCATGTACTGCCACCCATCCACAGGCACTGACCCCACAGCCTCCCATTGATCAATGGGAGCTGTAGGAATGGGGTCTGCTGGCAAGGACAGCATGTGGAGAACCCCTGCTCTGACCTTCTCAGGGGGCTGCAGGGACATGCCAGCCACCTCCAGGAGCACACCTAACCATAGGGATAATTACTCCAGACATGACAGGTTAGGTAACAACCCCCCAAGTACATGCTGGGTCAGGAGATGAGAGGGAAGGAGAGAGAGAGAGAGAGTGTGTGTGTGTGTGTGTGTGTGTGTGTGTGTGTGTGTGTGTGTGTGTGTGTGTGAGAGAGAGAGAGAATGACAGACACAGAGTGTGTGTGTGACCCAGATTTGCATTGCCAAGTTCTGTCCATTGCCTTCTCTGTGTGGAAATGGGGTACAGGACTGGGGGAGGAGGGACACCCTGACATCAGCACCCCCCCTTCTCCCTCCCACATCCTGCACAGCAAGCAGGCGGCTCCAAGGCAAGAGGAGAGGCAACTGAAGTGCAAGTGCCAGTGCCAGCACTTGAGAGCTTCCTGGCCTCACCAGTCAGAGGCTGCAAGATCTATCAGTATATACCCATCTTCTGGTTGATGACCACGGGGGGGAGAGACAGCAAGGGGCCAGAGATGGAGACTGGGACAGATATAACCCCATTGGGCCACTAGGGGCAAGAGTAGAGAAGGTGACAGCTATCTACTATATATTTCAGAGAGTTCAGGGGACATGCACCCCTTCCCTGGAAATGCCTGCAGCAGTGGCTGTGAAAAGGTGCATCTCACCTGGCCTCAAGCTACTGCAGTGAGAGAAGGGTGGAGTTGTCTTCTCTTTCCGGGGAACAGCCTGCATACTAAACCCCTCATCCACAGCAATGATTTAAATGAAGCATGTACATTTTCATTTTATTTTCCAAAAAACAAAAATTAATTGAATTAAGGATTTGAGCAACACTGGGTAAATGCTGTAGTATTTGTAATAAAATTAATACTAAGTGAGTACTGTATATTTCTGTGCTGTAAATGAAATCAACATACTTGAAATCCAAAAATATTGAAATAAACAGTATTCTATTATTGCTTAACAGTGCAATTAAAATTGTGATTAAAAATCATGATTAATCGCCATTTTTTAAATAAATTTGCTGCCCTCGTTATTGTCATATTTTTGACAGTCTGTAAGTGAGCTAATGAAAAAGAATTCTACATATCATCTCATTTGTTAAAGGTGAGGAAGGAATTATATTGTGTTTGTGACAAAGCACAATTGCGGTCACAATTCAGTTTTCCCGCAGTGAAGCCTGAACATGAGAAAAAATACCAATGAGCTAAATTCAGTACTCTGATGGACACATGCAGTTTTCCTTTGTAGTCAACAGAAGCCTTGGCGGAGCCTCTATAGAAAGCAACTGGGCCATTACACTAAATGGTAGCCAAAGGCTCCAGGGACTTGGTGCTACACCCATGCTAACTTCTGTGATATCAACATTGTTTTCTGTGATATAGCAATGTTGAAGTATATGGCACATGGAAATTTTTAAGGCAGCAGCAAATACTTTAAGCAAAACAGATTTTTATTGAGTTAAATAGGAAATATATATATTTGGTAGAGCAATTTTAAATAATCCTTTATTCTGATACATAAGTGAACAGCACAGATCTCTATGGAACATGCATAATGTGAAGAAGTTGTTATTGGGGGTAAAGTCAAAGGTTTTACAGCTGCTGCATATGGGCCAGTTGGAGCTTTTGGCATCAAAGCAGTAGAAAGATTTTGGCAACCAAAACATCTGAGGCTTTGGGGACACTGCAAAAGTCTGTACCTATCTTTGCCTTCTCATACATAGGTATAGAGACAACTGGGAAAAAAAAAATGTTGATAGCGGGGAGAGGGATTGCAAGCTTGAACATCATTTTCTGCCTGAGCAGCTTTTGAAAGCCACCAGCACTTCCCCACTGCTTCTTCCATCTCCTGAATATTTAACAGGATGTAAGGTTGCAAGATCTCACCCTGAGATATGCTGAATCACATTGACAGACAGGCCAGGTAAAGTCCTACTGGGCACAAACTAGGAGTATAAAAAAAATAGCTGAGGCAGAGGTAACTGGGGCAATGACAAAGCAAGCAAAGCAACCACCAAGCCCAGGAGCAAGCTCAGACTTACATTTGTTGCTTAAGGAAAAGAGAGTTACTCATCCTGTGCAGTAATGGGAGTTCTTCCCTGTGGGTGCTCCACTCTGGATGCTGGTACGTCCTTGCACTGGGAATGGGAGATTTTTCTAGCAGTACCCTGCTGCGCTGCACGTGCACAGTAGCGGCTCCTCGTGCCATTGGTGTTCGTTAGGCACGCATGCGATGTCCCATCTCCATTCCTTTTCTACGTTGGTTATAGCCACGAAGAGACTCCAAAGTAGGGGAAGGAGAGAGGGTAGTGGAGCACCCACGGGGACACACATCTCAAAGAACTCCCATTACTGCACAGGGCGAGTAACTCTCTTCTTTTTCTTCGAGTGATGTCCCCATGGGTGCTCTGCTCTGGGTGACTATAGAGCATGTTATCATGGAGGTGGGTTTGGAGCCCTGCTCCTGAAACTGTGGAGAGTACTGCATGTCCTACTGACGCTGTTGGAACAATGCTGTAGGTAAGTGCATAATGTTTCGCAAAGGTATGGTAGGAAGACCAAATTGCCGCTTTGCAAATGTCTTCTAATGGGACATTGTTCAGGAAGGCTGTGGTGAAAGCCACTGCTCTGGTGGAATGAACTGTCACAACCAGTGGTGGTTGTTTGTTATGGATAGTATAACAAATGTGTCAAAGAGATGCACTTGGATATTCTCTGGGAAGAGATGGTTTGTCCCTTTGACTGTTCTGCGAATGAGAAAAAAAGTTTTGTTGACTTTCTCCATGGTTTTGTTCTGTCAAGGTAAAAAACAAGTGCTCGTCGAATGTCCAGGTTGTGTAACACTGCCTGGGTTGAGTTGTTGTGGGGTTTAGAACAAAATGCAGGTAAGTGAATGGATTCACTGATATGGAAGGGTGTGCAAACTTTCGGGTGGAATTTGGGAGTGGGGTCTGAGCATTACCCTGTCTTTAGTGACAACTGTGTACAGCGGGTCAGACATCAATGCTGCTATCTCACCTACCCTCCTGCTGGAGTTGATGGCTACCAGGAAGGCCACCTTCATGGGGAGGTGTAGCCAGGAGCAGGTCGCTATTGGTTCAAAGGATAGCTTGGTTAGGCTCTTTAGTATTCTGAAGATCAGTGAGAAAACGCTTAGCGATGGAATGTACAAAAATTGAGGTGCCATAAGTGGGCCTGCGGAAGGTGGCAATCACAGCCACATGAACTTTTATTGTGCTAAAAGTACCTTCTTCCTGTAGCTCTAAAAGGTAGTTTAGCACAACTGGTAGAGGGGTGGTATGGGGTAGGATGCAGTGCTTACCCTTTGTCCATTCGGAGAACCTTGTCCATTCCTATATTTCTGTCTGTCTGGTGGATTCCCTCCTATTTGTTGATGAGGATTTGCTTTACCTAATGGAACAGGTAGCTTCGGTATCATGGAGCTATGCCTTGGTAGAGTTTTATCAAATCAAGACGTAGTGTCTTGCTGTGCTGTTGAGACAGCAGATCGCAACGTGGAGGGAATATGAGAGAACTGGAAATTGCCAACCTCTGCAGGTAAGGGAATCAAGTCTGCCTGGACCATGATGGCGCAACTAGAATTATGCATCCTTGATCTTGTCTGATTTTTGCGAATCACTCAGTGAATCAGAGGAAGTGGTGGGAATGCATATAGGAGGGGGCATCCCGTTTTAAAAGGAAAGCATCCCCTAGAGATCCTCTGCCCAGAGCCACCCTGGAGCAGAACTGGTGACACTTGTGGTTGGACTTGGTTGCAAACAGGTCTATCCCAGGCTGGCCCCACTTCAGGAAGACCTCTCGGAAGGCTCGAGTGTCCAATTTCAACTTGTGCTGCTGTGAAAACATATGGCTGAGGTTGTCCGCCATGATGTTGAGCTCCTTGGGTAGGTAGGTTGCAATGGGACTGAGGTGGTACGTGATGCACTAGTTTCATGGCCTCTTGTGACAGGTCGAACCAACCCCGCACTAGCTAAGGGGTGAATAAACTGGCCTGCTAGGCTGAGAAGGCCTCTCCCCCGTGGCCTTGCTGGGCATGCTCCAACCATGGGCCTAGTATAAAAGGCAAGGGAAATAGCTCAGTTGGGGCTGACCGCCAGAGGGGAAGGAGCTCCTACCAGAGCACGGGAGCAGCTGCCGCTGCTGCATGAGCCAGAGCCGCAGACCCAGCCAGCACTGCAGCTACAGCCACAGCGCTGGTTTCTGCTCGCCCGCCAGCCACGACGTATGGACGCACCTACTGCCGCCACTGCACCAGCTGCCGATGCCATGCCAGACACCGACGCCGCTGCCATGACAATCGCCTCCACAGTAGGGACTGCACGGACAGGTGGGGCCTGTGCTGGCCAGGGGAGCGGGGTAGAAAGCAGCCTAGGGTGGAGAGCAGGAGGTAACCCGGCGGGCTTGGCGTGTTTTGGGGGGAAACTCCCCACCGAGCCAGTAGTGGGATAGGGCCCTGGACTGGGGCCCGGTGGAAAGGGAGAGCCCGGGCCCTTCTATCCCCCCTTTACTAGCTCCCAGACTAGACGTTGCGAAACTGGGCCTGACCATGAGGGACTAGGCCGCTGGGCCTGATGGGAAGAGATCCCCCTTTGGGAGGATGGTGGGGCTAGTCACCCCACCACACCTCCGTACACAGGATGTTGTACCCTGCCGCTTGATGTAATACATATATGCTGTATCGTCCATCAAGATGGTAATTATCTTGTGTGTAATGAACAGTAGGAAGTGGCAGCATGTATATCGCATTGCCCTCAGCTCAAGGAGGTTGATATGGAGTGTCTGTGCATGGTGAGAGCACTTGCCCTGTTCTGTATGAGCTCCAATATGTGCCGCTCCCCCACCCCCGCCATCCCATGAGAGAGGTGTCGGTTGTAATGGTAATTGTGGAAGCAGGTTGCTGGAAGGGTAGTCCATGAAACATGTTCTGTGGTTGTGTCCACCAATGTAACGAGGTTAGAACGTGTTGCAGTATAGTGACTGTCTTGTGTAGAGAATCCCTGGAGGGACATAAACCGTGGCCAGCCACGCCTGGAGGCATCTCATGTGTGGTGGTTGTCATGTGGCCTAAGATTTTGAGGCATTTTCACACTGTCATGAGCGGCATTATGCATGCTGAAGAGATGAGAGCATCAAATCTCTGCTTGGTTAGCATTGCCCTGGCCACTACTGAATCCAGACGAGCCCCTATAAACTCAAGAATTTCCATTGGTTGGAGCGTGGATTTCTGGTAATTTATATGGAACCCAAGGCTGAGTAGGAGCAAAATAGTTTTGTTAATCATCTCCTGGGTCTCTTGGAACAATGTCATCTAAATACGGGAATATTATTTATCCCATGCGTTGTAGATGCCCAGTTACTACAAGAATCATAGAATCATAGGGCTGGAAGAGACATCAAGTTCAGCCCCCTGTCCAAAGCAGGACCAATCCCAACTAAATCAACCCAGCCAGGGCTCTGTCAAGCCGAGACTTAAAAACCTCTAGGGATGGAGATTCCACTACTTCCCTAGGTAACCCATTCCAGTATTTCACCACCCTCCTAGTGAAATAGTTTTTCCTAATATCCAACCTAGACTTCCCCCACTGTAACTTGAGACGATTGCTCCTTCTTCTGCCATCTGTCACTACTGTGAACAGCCTCTCTCCATCCTCTTTGGAACCTCCCTTCAGGAAGTTGAAGGCTGCTATCAAGTCCCCCCCTCACTCTTCTCTTCTGCAGACTAAATAAGCTCAAATCCCTCAGACTCTCCTCATAGGTCGTGTGCTCCAGCCCCAATCATTTTGGTTGCCCTCTGCTGGACCCTCTCCAATGCTTCCACATTCTTTCTATAGTGGGGGGGGGGGAGGGGTCCCCAGACCTGGACACAATACTCCAGATGTGGCCTCACCAAAGCCGAATAAAGGGGGAATAATCTCTAGATCTGCTGGCAATGCTCCTTCTAATGCAACCTAATATTCCATTTCCCTTCTTGTCTACAAGGGCACACTGTTGACTCATATCCAGCTTCTCATTCATTGCAATCCCCAGGTCCTTTTCTGCAGAGTTGCTACTTAGCCATTCGGTCCCCAGCCTGTAACAATGCTTGGGATTCTTTCATCCCAAGTGCAGGACTCTACACTTGTCCTTATTGAACCTCATCAGATTTCTTGTGGCCCAATCCTCTAATCTGCCTAGGTCACTCTGGACCCTCTTCCTGCCCTCCAGCATATCTAACTCTTTCCCTAGCTTAGTGTCATCCGCAAACTTGCTGAGGGTGCAATCCATCCTCTCATCCAGGTCATTAATGAAGATGTTGAACAAAACAGGCCCTAGAACCGATCCTGGGGGCACTCCGCTAGAAACCAACCACCAAACTGACATTGAGCAGTTAATCACTACCCATTGGGCTTGACAGTCTAGCCAACTTTCTATCCATCTTAGAGTCCTTTTATCCAATCCATACTTCCTTAACTTGCTGGCTAGAATACTGCAGGAGACAGTATCAAAAGCTTTGCTAAAATCCAGCAATATCACATCCACTGACTTTCCCATATCCACAGAGCAAGTTAGCTCATCATAGAAGCTAATCCGATTGGTCAGGCATGACCTGCCCTTGGTGAATCCATGTTGACTATTCCTGATGCACTTGGAAGAGGGGAAAGTGTTCAAAATGGATTCCTTGAGGATCCCCTCCCTGATTTTTCTAACATGTCTGGTATTTTTAAGTTTTATTATTACTAGATGTATCAGTTTGTAGTTTCGAACTGCCTGTGGTTTGAACTGCCTGGCTGGTAAATGTGCTCAGGCTGCATGTGTCCAGACAGTTCACTGCAGACAGTCGCTGGGCGGCGATGGACAACAACTGGGCGGACTAACATGTGCTGGGAGGCCAGGCGGGGAGGGGGCAGGCGGCTACATATGCTGCGTCAGTCCCACTCCCCAGGCCGATTCATTCCTCTCCTGTTCCCCGCTGCTGGCCAGCCCACTTCTCCCAACCTCCCTCCCGGGGCAGCCAGTTCTCCTCGCCTCTCTCTCCCAATCCCCTTGCCCCGCCGCTCTCGCATCCAGCCCCTCCTTCCAGCGGCCCTCCCCCTCCACATCTCTCCAGCCCACCTCGCTCCCTGCCCCCCCCCTCGCGCCCCTGCCCCCTGGCCCACCCACCTCCCCCCCCACCCCCCCCCCCAGTCCCAGCTGCAGTGCTGCTTCCCAGTCTCCCTCCTCCTCCTCCTCCCCCCCCTCCACCTTCCTAGCTAGGACTCTGCCAGGAGCTGGAACATCCGGCTGCAGACTCCGCCCAGGCTGGCAGAGGGGCTTGGGGGACCCGGCACCACACGGGCACTCCGGGAGCGCAGAACACCCCGGCAACCACTCTGAGGCCCGGTAGTTTTTTCCTGCGGCCCGGTACCAGGCTGCAGCCCATAGTTTGGGAAACGCTGGCCTAGTGAGATTGCGGAATCTCCATCACTGGAGATATTTAAGACCAGGTTAGACAGACACCTGTCAGGGTTGAGCTAGGGCAACTCAACTTTAGAAGCCCCAGGGGCCACACTGATACTTACAGAACATGCTGAGGGCCTCAACTTAAGTGTGGTTGCATATGCAAGCAAATATATACAAATAGCTTCTCTCACACTGACAGGCATGAATACAAAGATTAAGGCAAGACTACACAACACACAGGCCCCATTTAAGTCAGTTCTGCTGATATTAATAAAATGCAATATTTACCCGATTTCTACCCATGTGACAGCACTTTTCATGAGCAATGACAGTCCAAGAATTTAACTACTAAAACGCATATCAACAGAAGATCATTACACTGACTACTTTTTTGTTTCGGCTCCCACTCGCCAGGCACGTGTTGATCCCCACATAAACCCAAACTGCACCGCGGGGTGCAAACAAACTGGCCGTGGGCTGCATACCAAGTTATTAATATATATTTTATAAACCTTTACCTTTTCTCTCTGCTGCCATGTCTCCTCTCCTTGCTCCATCATCTCCCCTGGTGCCTGCTGCCCCCCAACTCCTCACCCTCCTCTGCTGTCCTGACTCCTGCCCTTCTCACTGCCCTCAGCCCTCCTGCGACCTGCCCCCCTCCACCAGCTCTTCTCTCCCCCCTGTGCCCACTCCTCCAGTAGCCCTACTCTGATGAGGTGAGCTACCCCTCTTCTAACACCTCCCTCTACACACCTGCCCTGCCTCTCTCCTCTGGTGCTGGTCCCTCCCCTGCAGGTGTCTGCCCTTTTGCTTCACCCCAGAATCCCCTGGCACCTACACCTTCCCTTAGCCCTGCACCCTCCTGGTGCCTCCCCTTCCCTTACTGCCCCTGCCCCTTTGCCCTCTTCTTCCTGATACCCACCCCCTCCCCATTCCCCTCCTGCCCCTCTGTGCCCTCACACATGACTTGCTCCATCCTGGCCTTCCTCATGCCCACCCCTTCTTTCAAGCCTTCTCCCAGCACCTCCTCCTCCAGCCCCAATGCCCTTCCCCTCTCCTCTCCCAGCATCACCCTGCCCCCTTCCCACTGACACCTCCCTCCTGCCCTTTCCATTGTCTGCACTTGGCCCCCTGGCATTTGTCTCTCCCCTGCACCCCTGTCTCTTGGTGCCTTCCCCTCCCACCGCCCAAGCCCCTTCTGCTTCCACCCTCCCCACCACCTCCGCCCAAGCCCCACCGCTGCCACCTCCTCTCCTCCCCCAAGCCCCCGCCGCCTCTCCTCCCCTCCGCCGCCGCACAAGCTCGTTCCCTACCTTCTGCCTTCCACGTTGCAGGGACGGAGGCCGCGCTCAGGCCCCGGAGGCTGAACCCGGAGCCAGCGTGGCCCCGCAACATGCCTCCGAAGAGTTTTAAAACCCCAGGCTGTGACATCACGTCACGCCCGGGCGTCCTCCCCGCCCACATGCAACGCCGCACATGGGCAGCAGCAGGCGGCGAGGAGGAACTGCACATGGCAGGGACGTCCAGGGCCAAGGGGAGCGCTCTGGGGGCGGGGTGGGAGGACACGTGGGGAATCTGGAGCCCGCTCCAGGCAGAGCAAGGGGAAGAGACCCAGCTCCACATATTGGTGGAGCAGGGCCCCGGCTCTGTAACTCGCTGCCACTTCCGGGTTCAGGGGCGCGGGGCCCGATTTGACCGAATTGGCCTAAGGGCCGGCAGCCACCAGGCACGCTGAGGCCCGGTATTTTTTTCCCAGTATTTTTAGTTTGGGAAACACTGACTTACAGCATTATCATGCTGTTGAGATGAATGGAACACTTCATGAGTCAGAGATCTTTCAGAAGAACAACACTGCACTCAGTTCAGCTCCCTTTGCAAATTAAATAGTTAAAACCTTAGTTTTAGAAATAAATACAAATTCATAACTTTAAGCAAGTGGTGGAAGCGCCTCATTGTGGATGCCCGAAGGACACCAGAACTTTCCGGGTCCATGCATCTGGGCAACTCCAAAATATGGACTGTGACAGGATCAGAGACTGGCTCCCAGCTCCACAGCAAAGAGCTGGAAACCTTGTGGGTTATTACGACTTACAGGGTCTCTGCTTCAGAGCTGGGAGCCCCTGGTGCATGTCTCTCAGGATACATGTACACTGCAGATGGCAGTGTGCTTCTCAGCCTGGGTAAGCCTGGGTAAACAGACTTACTCTAGCCTTTCTTGAGCTAGTCCATAAAAACAGCAGTGTAGATGATGCAAGACAAGCATAGGATAGGGTTAGTCATCTCCAGGTCTGCTTGGACTTGGGTGGTGAGCCTATGACCACTATATTCATGATGGGCTTCATCTAGCATATACCCTCACGATGTTATGAGGTCCCTAGAAGCCCATCAGGAGAGCTGGCAAGAAAAAAAGAGCCTGCCGATGACTTCTTGTAAATTCATCACATTCAATGCTTCAATTAAACATTTCTGATTTGATAAATCAGCATTTTTGATGACGCACTGACAATGCAAGATGGTGTCACTATAGGTGCATGTGCCCTTCATGCACGACGAGATCGGATTCGCTAGATAGTGCTGTTCAATCAAGGATGTGTACACACCTGTTCTTGGTGTTCCTGTCTGTTACAGAACCTCCCCCCCACCTAAAACACACACTCACCACCAACTACACTCTCCCCCCCAACCCCTCCCCACAACAGAAACACTAGCCCAGGAAGCAATCTCTGCAACAAACCCCATTGCCAACTTCGTCCCACACATCCACCCTAGTGACACCATCATAGGACCTAATCTCATCAGCCATACCAAACGCTCATTCACCTGCACATCTACTAATGTGATAAATGCCATCATATGCCAGCAATGCGCCTCTGCCATGTACATCAGACAAACCGACCTGTCTCTATGCAACAGAATAAATGGACACAAATCAGCCAGCAAGAATGGTAACATACAAAAACCAGTGGAAGAACATTTTAACCTCCCTAAATACACTTACAGACTTGAAAGTTGCCATCTTCAAGCAAAAAAACTTCAAAAACAGGATGCAACATGAAACTGCTGAGTCAGAATTCATAGGCAAATTTATCATCAGAGTAGGTCTAAATAGAGATTAGGAATGGCTCACTTATTACCATAAGAAATTTTCTATTTTAGGTATTTTCACCACATGTACTCTGATTGAATTAGCTCTAATGTAACACACAGCTTTGTATCCCTTCTATCTGTTTCCTTTTCTTTCACTTCATGCATGTGATAAAGTGAATTGCAATTCACAAAAACTTATGCCATAATAAAATTGTTAGTCTTTAAGGTGACTCCTTGTTTTTGCTGAAGCAGACTAACACAGCTACTTCTGAAATGTACTATGTAAAGCCGTGGTGACCAACCAGTTCTGAAACAGTAGTGGCTACTGCTATAGTGAACTAGCCACACTCAATCAGCCAAATAGCCACATCTGGCTAGTGGCTAGCATGTTGGACACCATGGAGGTAAAGGAAATCAGCCCTACTTTGCATACAAAACTTTTTCTCTCCTGTTATCTATCATTATATTCTTTAATTCATCTTATGTGGTAAAGGCTTTAAAACATTAAACGTGTCTAGTTAAAACAAAAGTCTCCTACCTTGCTCTGTACCATTAATAGAAATGTTGAGATTGACATAAGCGCAGGCTGGATCAACCCGATAATGTAAGCCTCCTCTGACAAGAGTGATTTCTAGTTCTGATCCCTTCAGCTTAAAAAAAAAAAAAAAAACCACAAAAACAAATCAAGAGTATTACTTTTACTTCATTAGTACTCTATTAAGGTATAAAACAAAACATTTGCCTTAAAATAAGCACCGTAGGACATTTCTATGAATCACTGTATTAAAAAAAATAATTACACGAGAACATTATAAAATGGTAAACTTCATGGTGTTCTCTCTGTAAGAGGATCTGGGAAAACTTTGTGAACATGAATGAATTCACCCTTCATACACCTGACTAAATCTTGGATGCTCTACGGCAGGGAGTGGCCCAGGGTTGCCAGTGGGTGCTTAAGACGGGGTGGAGTGAGAGGCCCTCAGGACCCCCCAGGTGCCTGTGACTCCAGTAATGTTGGGTGAGGACTGGGTGGCAGCGCAAGGCCCAGCACTACTGCTGCTGCTGGGGGTAGGATTTGGCGGGGCTGGCAGGTGCACTACCCAGATCTGTGAGGCTTCCCAGAAGTGGTGACATGTCCCTTGGCTCCTAGTAGGGATGTTAATGTAAAGTCGAGTACATTGACTACACACACTCCTTCCCCCATTTAAGACGGCGCCTCACAAGCACCTGATCCTGCAGAGCCATCTCCGCCCCTCGCCCCCACCCCTGTGCAGAGGGTGAGGCATGCAGGTGGGAGCCAGTACACGTGCGAAGCCAGCTTTTAAGCCAGCTCTGCATGCTGCCAGCTCCGAGGAGCCACCTGCCACTCCCTCTTTGCTGCCTCCCATAGAGGCCGGGGAGGAGATGGGAGGAAGCAGGAGCACTGGGGACTTCATGGAGCCGCCTCCCCCCAACCCACACTGCTGCCTCTATATCAGAGGCAGCAGCGGGGTGAGGGGAGGAGGGAGCTTGGGCCTCCTATAGACAGGGGCTGCTCTGGCATCCCACAGAGTAGAGCAACCTCTGTCTGCAGCAGGCCCGGGTCCCCTGTGGACCAAGGAGGCTGCTGCCCCACCCTGCCACCTTGGTATCGGAGGCAGCAGCGCAGAGTGGCAGGAGGAAGCTGATCTGTGCAAAGAGCTGGTTTTCAAACTGTCTCCCTCACGGACCAGCTCCCATCTGCCACCCCCATGGCTGCCTCTGATACAGAGGTAGCAGCACAGGGCGGCAGGGAGCTTTCCGGGAGTGCACTGGCTGCCAGCCCCATCCTCGGAGACTATCGAATAATCATGTAACTGCTAAGCTTTTGTGTGGTTACATGATTATTGAATTAAACAGAATCTAACATTCCTAGCACTTAGGCAGAGGTATGGCCAGGGGGTGCCTTGCACTCCCTCTACCCAGCACCAGCTTCACAGCTCCCATTGACCTAGGAGTCAAGGCACATGTTGCTACTTCTGGGGAGTCCCCGGAAGTAAGCACCACCCCCAGAGCCTTTTCCCTCTCCGTGACCCTCCCACACTCCAAGGCTCCTGTGCCAGCACTGAGCCTCCTTGTGTAGCCACATTCCTGCTGCTGCTTGGGGAAGGGGAGGTGGACAGTGGCCTGTGATTTCCCCAGCAGTGGCCATTGCGGAAGTCACAGAGGTCTTGGAAAGCCAAGGAATTCACGACTTCTGTGAGAAATTCGCAGCCTTACTCATAGACTATACTATATAGGCTCATCTAGACTATGCTAGTGTGTCAAAAATTAGGTTTATGCGGCTTTTCGCCAAGGGGCCGGGGGGAGGGATTCACCAAAAAAACCACGTCTAAACTACTTTCACTTTCGAAAGCTCTGCTTTTGAAAGTGAGATCGGAATTTGCATATCCTCTTTCGACACTGTAGTGTAGTCTAGATGAGCCCTAAATGTTATGCCTAGCAATGAAGCAGCACATTCTCCTCTTGACAGCAAAAAAGCCAGCATTTTCTGGTGAGGGATCCTTCACATGGCTGAAGCATTGTTTTTTCACTATTCCTATTTGGCTTAGGATTCTTCCACATTAAAAATATGAAAAAACCAACAAGGAATAAAAGCAGACAAGGTTATGTTCTTTGGAATATACAGAACTTTATGGGTTACTGGAAGCACATTATTTTCACAATTCCCAGGTTTTATTTTTTGAACCCTCCTCCCCCAATCTGAAATCTATTCAGTCACACGTAGGACAATAACAAAAAAATATAACTGATATCCTATAGCAAGTATATAAATAACCATATAAATAAATGACACGAGATTATGTACTTCATTATATTAGTTGAGAACGAGTATGGAATCATGCAAGTCAACAGTATTTTAATGCACACATTCAAAAAGAACTAAGGTTTTAGTTACAAGCCAATTTTTCTCCATGGAACTCATAGAGGTATCTGATTACCCCAGAAACATTAATTCACTCTCACATCATCCCTGTGGGAAATGGAAAGAATAGTAATTTCATTTTGCAGATGATGAACAGAGAGAGAGAAATTTAAATTTATTGCCCAACATCATACAAGAAGATTGTGACAGAGCCAAAAAAACAAAACGGAATGCTGGGGGGAACTTTCAATTCTTCATGCAAGCTGTGTTCAAAGTAATGCTAGTGCAGGGTGCTCTGGAGAAATCCTTTTATTTGGAAACTAAAATACAATCTGCAAATAGAGACAAACATGGAACTACCATTTACATGGTGTCTCGTCTTTTCAAAGAGCTGAGCTCTACCATATGAGGTATGAGAACCTAACTCAACTGCCTTTCTGATTAAAAAAAGCACAGGCATATGTTTTGTGGAGGGACATTTGGATTAGATGATTGAAGGCCCAAGTAAGGGGAAAAAATTCATCTGGGAGGCTTCTTGTCCATTATGAGTCTAGAGGCTGTCAGTCATGAAAGCAGAAGGAGCTCTTGAGAGCCGCTCTCTCCTATTAGCAATTAAAGAATCAATACACTGAATCATGTACTTTTCCTCCTACTGTATTTTCCACAATAAAGGTACTACATTTTGCCATTTCTGGAAAACTGTGAGGTTGATGGCCTTCATAAAGATCAGACAAAGTGTGATGAGAGAAAGGATGAGGTTAGTTAAAAAAAAATACTTTACCAAAAAAAAGGCTAAGCTTGATTTTGTCTTGAGTCTGTGCAAGATCATACAAAACTGTTGCATTAACAACAAATTGCACTCAACTGTTCATAAATCTGATAATAAACATCCTGCTAGCTCCCAACTGATCTGCAAGGTTCTTTGGGGATCTACACGTAGCGTGTTCTTTAAAGCTTGATCTGTTTTTTCCAGTTTGAGTTATAGAATCTTATTCTGTAACAGTGTTGACATGAAAAACACTTAATGAAAGAAAGTCTATGCATAAAATCAGGTCCAAGATGAACTTGAAACTATTTGCTAATATCCACTTAACTGCTAGATGCACAAAAATATCTGTAGGTGTAAATTAGGGGTATATTTTGTATACCAAACTACACTATACAAAATATTGCTGAACACAGCTTGTGGAAGGTAGCAGTTTGTCTAATGCAAGCTCAGTTCACCTTAGGGCCAGTGCCAGTGAAATCCTCCTAGTGGGCCAGCAGGCATTCCATTCTGGCAGGGTTCTGGGGACTCTGAGTATTCTCCTAGTCCTGCCTGCCAGCCCACATGCTCTCCTGCACAGGTAGTGCAACAGAGCTAGAATGGCTTCCAGCTCCTAGCTCTGCGCTGCTGCTGGCATGTTCCTTTGACCCAGGGAAGGTGCGTGCAGAGCCATCCTGTCCATAGGATGGTTTGGCATGGTCACCCTGGGCCCCGCACTTTGGGGGCCACTGCAGCGGCTGCCCCAACCATCCTGACAGCTGACTCTAAGTCCTGCACGCCGGAGAGCAGGGAGCAAGAGACTTCGTGATCCCCCCTGTCCCAGGCCAATCAGGGCCTGGGGTTGGGGAGAAGCACACAAATTTTCCTCCTGCCCTGCCCCTGCAAGGAGTGCACAGAGCTTAGAAGTGCTGCGCGCTCCTTGCAGGATGGGGACAGGGTGGGAGGAGACTTCACGCACTCCCCTCGCCCCCAAGCCTAACTGGCCTGGGGTTGGGGGGAGCAAATGAAATCTTTCCTCCTGCACTGCAAGGGGCTTGACACTTAAAGTCAATTGCCAGCTGCTGCTCAGCTGATGGAAGACTCTAAGCATGGTGCTCCCTTGCAGGGGGAGAGGAGGCAGACTTCATGTGCTTCCCCCTGCCCTGATTGATCTGGGGGAGGAGAGCGTGCAAAGTCTCCTCCCACTGCCAGCTGTTCAGAACAACTGGCGGTTCTTTCGGGACAGGGGCCAAAGAATTCATGCACTTCCCCACCCCCAGACCAATCAGGGTCTGTGGGCAGGGAAGCACAGAAGTACCCTAGCCCTGCCCCTTCCACCTGAGGCCCCACCCCTTTTGGGCCACTTAAAAAAAGTCTGAAGTGGCCACCGGTCAAAAATTATTGCCCACCCCTGCATAAGATCTTCTGTAAGGCCTGAAGAAATCAGTTTTACCGAGATTTCATTCATAGTTCTGGAGCCTGAGCTTTAAATGCTGCACTGCAATTTAATTGCCTCACAGTCCAAGGCCTGCAAGCCCGAATCAATTGACTTAGTGTTGTAACAGTATTTTACTGCATTGTAGCTATGCCCCTGATTTTCAAAGATACTGAACACCCAAGCAGAACCCATAGCCATTTTAGGTCTGAAATATCAATCTACAGATCTGAAAAGGTTACAGCTATATAAGAAAATGAATGTTCAGTGTCAACACATAGACCATCATCTGTAGTCCAGGGTTTCATTTGATTTAATCTGAACGAAAAATCCTTTCAAGCATATAGTCAATATATCATTCTTACTTGTGTTTTCTCTTGAATGAGCACTTCTCTTGAGATAGGCACAGGGTATGGCTTCAGAGTAGCCTTTATTGTTGCAAAAATGAAACCCGTGTGCTCCTTAATAACAGAATCCAAGTAGTCACCTTCAGGATGTGATCTGTAATATACAGTAATCTCATCCGTAGGAACTAGATTGCGCTGAAAGAAAATCGGGAAGCTCAGTTCAGTAATAGCAAGTTTACCTGTACATATACAAACTTATGTAAGAAACATGCAAGTTATAATTTTTAAAAGTACTGGATTTTAGAGAAAGTTATATTTCTGTTAATATGTTAATAATTTAAAGTTTTCAGGAACAACTGAGAACAAGGCTATTGTTTTGATAGTAGCAGATAGTATCCTTCCAGTAAACTGAATGAACCCAGATAAACATACTATGTTTCTGAATCATACTAACTAGTTTATAGAAATTCAGTTTTCCCACGATGCTAAATAATTCAGATAGGATTAAAACAACATGTTAAGGCTTTGGTCTGAGACTAACAAATTAAACTGAGTGTTTCTGCAGCTGTTATAATCAAGCACTGAAATTTACATACAGATATCTTAAACGATACGGCAGTAACCTGCACACATAGCGTTGGATGCATATCAGTGTTTAAACCAAGACCTCGCATTAATTATGAGTTACAATTCCATCTGAAGAAGTGCCCACGAAAGCTCATACCACCATCTTCATGTTTTGTTAGTCTTTAAAGTACTACCAGACTATTTGTGGGTTTTAGTAAGACCGAAACTCCAAGCCTCTAAACAGTTACACTCTTGCTATATTGCACTGCAATATGTATTTTGAAGGTTTAGGATGTTTCCAAATACATCATTAGGAAAAAAAATTAGACTAACAAAAGGAACAGAAATGAAGCAATGTGAATTGTAAGATGTTTTTCAGCAGTGATCATAATGAATAGAGATCAAAGAAAGATATAGGGTTTAGTGATCAGATGGAAAGAATTTATGATCCTACAGTACTATGACTGTAAATTTAACTTTGGCTAAAAGGTAATTTTCTTGCCAGTATTCTTTCCTATTTTTATTATGTACCATCACTGATATCAGTCTTTACAGGTGATCTCAAAAGAATTAACTTTAAACATATTACACAGATTGATTTCCCAGAACCTACCCATGAACAAACACAATCTCAATCTTACACTTGGGCAAGACTCCAAATGGCAGTCATGTGTACAATCTAGCCACAATGGCAGTGGAAACAATATTTAAGCAACTGGAAAAACTTTGTTATGCTACAAAGTTCAACAACAAAACTGGAGAATACAGTACGCTCCAGATAGACAATGGCTTTTACTTGTGGGTTTGGAAGCCATTATATTTTCTTGCACAGGGCTACACAGTACTAAAGGGACTGTCCACATTAAGAAAATCTGAACTAGGGTAGTCCTACTGATGCATACCCCTAATGTAAGTGGTGTAAAGTGAAGTTTCCGTTGAGTGCAAACAGTGCATCTACCCCAGGGCACGGGACCAAACTGCCTTAACACAACTAGAAAAAGAGAAATAAATGCGTAAAATATTCCTGTCAACACAACGTTGCCAGACATTCCCTCACACATTTTGGTAAAACCACAGATTTGCTTGTGTGAATGACAACATATGAGTTGTGCTATCTTCAAATATGAGGCCTTCAGCTAGCTCATCTCTCTGTCAGTCACCTAGCTGACGCAGTCTAACTCACCCACACTTGGGCACAGATCTCACACTCACTATCTAGCAGAAACTGGGGCATGGATGAAGCTCAGCCCAGATAAAACTGAATTGATATTAGCGGGCTGAGGAAAGAAATCAGAAGATTTGACATAAGGTGTTTGTGTTCCAATTCTAGAAGATGTGTCTCCACTATAAATGATGTAGGTGTGCAAGCAATATGGGATTTAGTTGGACAACCAGCAGCTGTGAGACCAGCAAGTGACCAAAATCACTCATTTCCACTTATATCTTGACCAGTAGGCTGCAAAACATTTCTACAGTAACCATGCAAGATTAAATTATACAGGGCTGCACTTTAAATCAATTTGGAAACTTTAATGTCCTCTGTATATTATATAAAACTAATTTTTAAAAAATATCACATTCCATCACTTACTAACCTTCTTGCGAAGTTTCTGGATGCGATTAATTACTTCGCGAGCAACTCCTTCATCAACCATTGACTGATCTGGAGTGACATCTAGGAGAACTAAAACCTGAAAGAATGTACACAGAACCATTAGTAAAATACAGCAGTTATTGCGTTAGCATGCAGTTATATTTTAATATAGCTGTTCACTTAAAGGTGGTGACAAGACAGACTTAATCATGTGTATTCATTTCAACAAATCAGTTCCCTGTACGCATTCAAAGTCATAGCTTCTTTAGTGGCAATGATCAGCCTTTCCTGTTAAAAATGCACAGTCAATACTGATGGAGGAGAGTGAGCTACCCATTATACTACCCTGAATACAGGTACTTCCACTGACATAGATGAGGGTTCAGTAAGAAATATGTTAAGATGACACTACTCTAATTAGATTCAAATCATATTTGGTACACAAGTATCTTGAAGTGAAAGGCAAGTGCACCCATGTGCCACAATTACTTCACTTAAATATTTAAATGCTTACTTTCTAGGAAAACACTTCACTTAAAGCAGAGAAATAATTCCTACAATTAATACCTGCGCATCAGAATGTGCTTCATACTGGGCAGTTCCTCCGATGACCTGTTCAAAGGTGTACATGAGACGGAGATCCTCCTCATGTAATTCATGCCCTTCCACAATAATGGTGCCTACATAATTAATAAGAATTATTTACACTAACTTATTCAAGAACAAAGCCTTTTTCTCATGCTAGTGAACATCCTGCAATTAACTCTTGTACTAAATATACATTAATATCAAACTTCAAATACATGAAATATCACATGGTGACATTTCTTTCAAAAGGAAGAAAGAATCCATATCTTAATGCAGATAATTGTGATCATCACTATTTAAACCGATAGGAATCCTGAGTTATTTGGAATCCAGCACTGCTATTCAACATTGCTAAACAATTCTCAGGAACACAAACTACTACAAATTTAGACTTTCCAAAGTAAAGTCATGATAAGCAGTAGAATTCAAGCTCAAGCATCAGCACTGGTGCAGACAATTTGGAATAAAAGCTGTGATTAAAGCTGAAAAAAGGTAACATACAAGACAGTAATAATGTTTGGAAACATCCCACCCAACTGAAACTATTAAACAGATATAAAAAAAATTCAGCTAGATGCTTATCTCATATATGAATTTAAGAGACATAGAACAATCCAGTTCTTGTATTCCATACAAGAATCTGTAAGGGTGGGCCTTATATTCTCTTGCATTTAAATGCATTATATTTGTGTTTATTTTTTACAAAAATGTGTTCATCTACTGGTTGAACCTCTCTAGTCTGGCACCCTCGGGACCTGACCAGTTCTCTCAAGAGAATTTTCCAGACCACAAGAGGTCAATATTGTCTAGCAGCATCACCAACACTTCCACTGCTTAGTGGGCTGTTAAAGGACATTTAGGGGTAAAATAGAGCTAAATAACAGCACAGAACCCTGAGAGCTAGGACTGGTGGCTGTAAACAAACTCTATGGAATTACGGGAAACTTGGCCACACCCTTGAAAAGTGGACATCCAGCTAACTAAAATCGTTCTGGACTAGAGAGGTTCAACCTGTATTATGTATTTAAAGTAAAAGCAATGGCATGAGCCTGAGAGCCCTCATATCCTTTGGCTCCTTTTTCCAAGGTCCACAACATGACAATCAACTACTGATCAATGCATACAGTCCACTATGTACCTGTCTTTTGGAATTCTTCCAGCTGTTCACTCTTCAGCTCCTTAATGGCAATCATAACAGGTTTGAAGGCACCTTTCAGACGCTTTCCAAGCACCATGTGATCTGGTTCTGCTCTTAGACTGATTCCATACTTATCTTTATCAGCAGACAATGTCACCTGGCGTACATTAAGTTCCTGTATAAATTTACCAAAAGGAAAATATATAAGCAAAATAGCAAATAGGAAAAAATACTTGGAAAAATAGGGAAAAGGGATAGGAGGTGGATTATAGCATACACACAGTTTTTTATCTGGAAGTCCTTATAAAGGATTAATCTGATGCATCAGTTTGTGACAATGTAGAAACAAAACAGAGACATGTAAATTATTCTTTGGATGCAGATACCACTCCCATATTACAGCTGCAGTCTATTTGGCCTATTGGGTAAAGATTTCACTACAATCTAAAGATTCTCTGCAGCTCTAACTACAAATCAGACTAGCCTTCTCTGAAGTACCTGACATTAGCCACTGTCAGAATACAGGGCACTAAAGGATGCTTGTGTAAGTTACGATATTACCAGAAATTGGCTCAAAAGGATGCATAACAGATTCATGATTGTGTTAAGAACTTAGTTTCAATTTATTTGTAGCCAACAGACTACTACAAATTTTATTTCTTCAGTGGGCCAAACATCAATTTGAGTTTGAGTAGCTCTTCTTTTCTGGTTTTCCTACATCTTCATTGTATGTGGATCAGTTTTGAACAAGTTAGATTAATGACCTGTGGTTCTGGAATTCTGCCAGTAAATTCCTATGATGCAGAACTACAGATGCTTTCCTCATAATTTAATTAAATATAAAGTTGCCTCAGAACTTTTACCCTTGTTATACATATTGGCATGAAGTGATGCAAACTTTTAAGAAACACTGTAGACTTTTGTACTCCACATTCAACTCTGTTGAAAACAAGAGATCATTATATACGCCTCTTGAAATTCCTGTAGGTTTGTAGAAAATCCTTCCAAAGAGGAAAGCACCATATCGAGATTTTAAATTACACTAAAAGTGCTCTGAGTCTTCTAGAAAGTCTGTGGTTATTCTGTCTACTTTGTAAAATTAAAGAAGAATGTCACACTTAAGACACATAATTTTGTATCTAAAATTGGAACTTAAAGAATCTTGTTCTTTTGTATCATTTTCTGTTCATTAGTGTTTTACAACTTCTACCACGAGTATATCATACATTAATCCTATTACTGACCTGTTGGTCATAAAATTCTAAGTACTTATAAAGACCACTGATATTTAATCAAATTATGGTACCTGACCCTTTGAGTGTATCTGCACATTTTGCTTTTAGTACCTGACAAGTTAGCAAAGTTCACACAAATTGTGATAAATAGAATCACCTAATGCAATCTAACTAGCCAATTAGCCCGTCATAAGACAGGATTTTCAGGTCTCTCCTCCACGTCGGTCTTCTCTCCTGAGCCTCCGGTCTCTCGTTCCGTCTCTCTCTCTCTCCTCCTCCTCCTACTTCCTCCCCAGCTCTCCTCTGCCTCCTGCCTCTCTCTCTGTCTCTCTCTTTCACTTCTCCTCCCCGTCCTGCCTCTCACTCGGGGGACCACGGAGCCCAAATGGCCGTTTGGGCTCTGCACTCCCCGTGCTGCATGGGGGGAGCGGAGCCCAAACGGTCGCTTGCGCCACTTGCTCCCATGCGGCGGCCTGGCTGAGCAGCACAGAAGTCAGCCGAGCGCCACGGCGGGAGGCGAAGGGGGCCGGGGCGGTGATGTTCACGGCCAGGGGGCGTGGCCTGGAGCCGCTGTCACGCGGTACATCACCGCCCCGCCCCCCTTCGCCTCCCACCGTGGCACTCGGCTGACTTCTGCGCCGCTCAGCCAGGCCGCCGCGGAGGAGCAAGCGGCACAAGCGGCCGTTTGGGCCCCACACTCCCCCTGCAGCACTGGCCGCCCAGAGGGAACAGCCAGCATTTCAGGCGCCCACAGAGGAACAGCCAGCATTTCAGGCAACAGCGCCCTCCAGAGGAACAGCCAGCATTTCGGCGTTACAGACTCTCTCCCCTCCTCCTACTGCCCCCGCCCCAGCTCTCCTCCGCCTCCTGCCTCTCTCTTTCTCTTCTCCTGCCTCTCACTCGGGGGACCACGGAGCCCAAACAGCCGTTTGGGCTCCGCACTCCCCGTGCTGCATGGGGAGCGTGGAGCCCAAACGGTCGCTTGCGCCTCTTGCTCCCACGTGGCGGCCTGGCTGAGGGGTGCAGAAGTCAGCCAAGCGCCAAGGCGGGAGGGCGAAGGGGGGCGGGGCGGTGACTTTCACGGCCAGGGCCTGGAGCCGCTGTCACACCGCACATCACCGCCCTGCCCCCCTTCCCCTCCCGCCGTGGCGCTCGGCTGACTTCTGCACCACTCAGCCAGGCCGCCGCGGGGGAGCAAGCGGAGCAAGTGGCCGTTTGGGCCCCGCACTCCCCATGCAGCACGGGCCGCCCAGAGGGAACAGCCAGCATTTCAGCAACAGCGCTGCCCAGAGGGAACAGCCAGCATTTCAGGCAACAGCACCTCAGACACAGCATTTCGGCATTACAGACTCTCAGACACTGGGCTACTATATATATGATAAGCAATATATTTTATATAAATTTTGAAACTAGATGTAAACACCACCCATGCCAGTACAAAAGGACTGTGAGATGAAATAGATTGAGGGAATGATAGCTAAATAATCCCTTCACACCACAGACTCATGCCCATCTTAGTTTTAGGGGGTAGCCGTGTTAGTCTGTAACTTTAAAAATAATGAGTAGTCCTGTGGCACCTTGGCTGGCATGACACACCCAAAAGAATAGCTGGGGACTGCATGGATAAAAATGATCTTCCTGACTTAAAGGATTGCCCAAAATAAGAACAGTTTTAGGCCTTCTGAAGCTTTCCTTATATTCCAGGACACTGAAAATCAAAATTAACTGCACAACTAAAGGAAAGAATTATTACTACCACCAAGAGGCATAGTGAGAGCTGCCATCGGGGTGAGACAAAGTCATGGATTCCACTGCTTTCATGTAGATGCATGTCTAGACACAAGAGGGAAAAGAGACACCAAAAAACAAAACAAACAAAAGAACTGCAAGGATGAAGCAGACTTCACATCACCTCTAGGCCACTTGGGGATTCCCCCACGCATGAGTTTCCCCAGGGCAGAAGCATCTGGGTTAAGTGCCACCTGGCACTGGAAAACAAACGTAAAGTGACCAGAGTCAATTCCTGGATTGGAACCACCTTCTCCACCAACTGAAGAACAATCCCTTATCTCTTTTAACATTGTGTTCTGAGGTCCTCTCTGATTGAACAGCCTCGATACCAAGGAGCCAAGATGACAGACCTCACACAGAGATGAAGGGAGTGAAAGAGCAGCACTGAGTCAAAAGGGCACCATCTTCCGCAACTGTAGAACATGTACCACATGGATAATCTGCTCAGAAGAGGACTTTAATAGTCAAGCAGGAGGGAGAGTGAAGGAGAGGATGGCTTAAGGAAGGAAGGAAGCCAGTTTGCAGCCCTGGGGACAGAACAATCCACAGTCTGGACTGTAGCTCATCTGATGAAGTGGGTTTTGCCCACGAAAGCTTATGATATATATTTTTGTTTGTCTCTAAGGTGCCACAGGACTACTCGTTGTTAAAAAAGTCTTGTCGAAGAGAACTCAGAAGAACACCCATTTAACCCACTATCCCATTCCACAAAGTTGCTTAAAAAAGAAAACTGAACAGGAATTCAATGTTTCAGGGGTAATTAAATTTTAACTTTGTGCTGTTAGACACAACCCCATATGGAAAGTGACAAATGACAAACATAACAAGACATAGCTCAAGTTTATATAGCATTTTTACAATGAGTTTTAACAATGTAAATACAAAAACTAGCCATACTAGCTAATTAACATTGAAGAATAATCAGATTAAAAACTAATTTTCTGCATACAGTGTTAGTGATAACACTAGCACAATTATAAAATCAAAGAGTTGCATGTGCAAGCTCAACACTTTGGATTAGAAAAAACAGTGTCTCAATATAAAAATTAAGGTTTACACTTGTGTGTAATTAGATCTGTATAGTTACAATGATACCCATACACTGTAACGTATTACAATAGGACAGGTTTCCGGGGTGGCTGTGTTAATCTGTTTTAGCTAAAACAAGGAGTCTGCTGGCACCTTAAAGGCTAACAATTGTTTTGTGGCATCAGCTTTTGTGAGCTGCAACTCACTTCATCACATGTATGAAGTAAAAGACAAAGGAAACATAGTAGGGATACAGAGATGGGAGAGTTACATCAGAGCTAATTAAATCAGGATACAGATAGATAAGCAGGTGAGACTACCTAAAGTGGAAAATTATTTATGGTAATGAGTGAGAGATTCTGAATCTGTATTCAGGTGCATTCTTATGGTGTCAAATTTGCCTATGAATTCCAGTGCAGCAGTTTCACACTACAGCCTGTTTTTGAAATCTTTTACTTGAGGATGGCAACTTTGAAGTCTGTAACCGTGTCCAGGGAGGTTATAATGTTCTGCCACTGGTTTTTGTAGGTTACCATTCTTGCTGTCTGATTTGTGTCCATTTATTCTGTTGCACAGAGACAGGCCAGTTAGTCCAATGTACATGGCCGAGGTGCATTGCTGGCATTTATCATATGAGTAAATGTGTAGGTGAATGAGCCTTTCGTGGTATGGCTGATGTTCTTAGGTCCTATGATGGTGTCAGTAGGGCAAATGTGTGGACAAAGATGGCAATGGGGTTTGTTGCAGGGATTGATTCCTGGGCGAGTGTTTCTCTTGTAGGCTTGTTCACCTGCACATCTCAACACAAACAATCTCTAGCATACAAAGTAAAAAAATAAAAGCTCTGATTTTCAAAAATGTATTGGTTTAAAGTAAATTTAAGTAACTTACACCAAAATAAATTAATATTAACTAAAGCATGTAATTTACCAGGAAAATAGCACAAACACAACTGAAATTTCCCATTGCATTTCATTAAAATTTCTCTCTGCACTCTAATTTGGCACCATCATTTATTAAACATATTGTGAGGGCAATACGTATTTCATTTACATTATCTTTGACCTAAACACTTAGATTCAGTTTTTCTCCCCAGAATCTCAATAGTGAGCTGGCATAGGTCCTTTCAAAATGGATTAATCACAGCCTTCATTTATATTTTTAATTCATGCAATAATAATAATTTCTATCATTTATTTGTTTAATAAAATGACTAAAGATAATTTTTGTCCTCCTCAGTGTTTAACCCTTCATGACATTTAAAAAGTTAGATTTTCCCTGAAAGTTTTCACATGACTCATGAAAGCCAACTTTTTAAAAACAGACGTTGCTGTGTTAAAACCTATTTTTTTTCCACTGCTGGGGCAGAATCTGAAGTGTTCATATAAAAACTATTAATTAAATGAAATCAAATGTTTCTTGGAAGTGAAGCAATCTGTCTGAAACAAGACATTTTGGCAGCATGAACTGAGAAAGAAAAAAATTGCTATGGGTTTTGCAGACATGAAATCTTTATTAGCTAGTATTCAGTCCCATAATGGACTTAGTTGTCAGTACTGTCCTTTAAATTATGGCTGTATGCTGTCATTTCAGGTAGTAGCTCTGTGTACATCTTACATCTTATAGCTAGAGTTAGCCAAACATGAACATCTTTTTTGAAAGGGTGCATATCAAATGAGTATTTATGAAGCATTTTACTTCTTCCTCCATGTGGCAAAAGCTGCTAATGCACCTATAGAAACTGACTTTTTAAAAAAAAAATCAGATAAAAGTTTATGTAATTTTTCATTTAGTTAAGCATATTTAACCTCAAATTCTGCATCATGAATTAACCAATAGGATTTCCTCACCTAATAATACAACTGATACCCTTTCTTACGCCAATTAGGTTACCTTTGTTACAAACTTGCATGCAACTGCAAGGACTGAAGAAATTCATCCTAGGGTGCTTCAGCTAGTTCCTTAAGTAATCTCAGAAGTGTTTGCAATTACCTTCAAGAACTTAAGGAGGACATAATGACAGACTGGGTCAGACTAAAGGTCCATCTAGCCCAGTATCCTGTCATCTGACAGTGGCTAATGCCAGATGCTTCAGAGGGAATGAACAGAACAGGTGATCCATCAAGTGATCCATCCCTACACCCATTCCCAGGTCTAGGAAAACAGAGGTTAGGGACACCATCCAGACCCACCCTGGCTAATAGCCATTGATGGACTAAGAATTAATCTAGGTGTTTTGTTTTTTGACCGTGTTAGTTTCCAAAATCTTTTATCAATGGTGAGGTCCCAGAGGACTGGAGAAGGGCAAACATAGTAAAACTATCTCTAAAAGCGTGAACAAAGATGACTTGGGGAAATACAGGCCTGCCAGCCCAACTTTGATACCTAGAAAGATACTTGAAGAATTTATTACACAATCAGTTTGTAAGAACCCTACATGATCATAGGGTTATAAGAAACAGTCAACACGGAAAAGTCAAAATAAATCATCCAATCCAACCCTATTTCCTTTTTTGAGAGGATTACCTGGCCTAGTGGATAGCAAGGATGCCCAGATTTGATATATCTAGATTTTAGTAAAGATTCTGAGACAGTCTTTCATGAAATTCTCATAAGAAAACCAGGGAAATGTGGTCCAGATGAAATCACTATAAGGCTTGCTTTAAACTGATTTAGACTGTTCTCTAAAGTGGTTCTCAATGGTTTGCTGTCAAAACTGGGAGGGCATGTTTAGGGAGCTCCCACAAGGATCAGTCCTGAATCTGATACTAGTCAATATTTTCATGACTGTCTTTTATAATCAAGTGAAGAGTATGCTTATAAAATCTGCAGATGACTCCAAGCCAGGAGGTGTTACATGCACATTTGGAGGAAAAGATTAGTATTCAAATTGACCCTAATAAATTGAAGCTTTGGTCTCAAAGCAACAAGATGACATTGTAGTAGGTTATAGCAGATCACAAACTGAATGTGAGTCAATATGATGAGCTACAACAATGGTTACTATTTTAGAACCTATTAGCAGGAATGTTGTATGCAAGACAGGGAAGTAATCATCCCACTCCACTTGGCAATGGTGGGGCCTCAGCTGCAAAACTGTGTCCTGTTGTGGGCACTCCACTTCAATAAACATGTGGATAAACTGGAGAATCCAGAAGGCAGCAATAAACATGACAGAAGTTTAGAAAATCTAAACTACGAGGAAAAGTTAAAAAATTGGACAAGTCCTGAGAAAAGAAGATTGAGAGGGGACCTAATAACCATCTTCAAATATACTAAGGGTCATTATAAAGAGAAGAGTGATGGATAGTTGCCCTTGTCCATTGGAGGTAGAACAAACAGTAATGAGCTTAATCTTCAAGAAGGTGGGTTTAGATCAGATATCAGGAAAACCTTTCTAGCTGTAAGGGTAAGTTAAGTTCTGGAATAGGCTTCCAAAGGAGTGTGAGAGACATCCCCATCATCAAGGACAGATTGGACAAACACCTGTCAGGGATGGTCTAGGACAGGTGGACTTAGTCCTACCCTACGACAGGAGGCTGAAGTTGAGGACTTTGCAGTCACTTTCAGACCTGCACTTCTATGACACTTGTAGTAATATGTGTGATGTTTAAATATGGACTAAATTTTCCCAATACCCAAAGTAAGATTAGTAATCAGCATATAACACAAAGATTTTTTTTAAAACAATAATATCCATTTCAGTTTTAACTAGCCAACTCCTCTTCAAAGCTAATACTCCACCATAAACTATGCTGTGACATCACAATTAATATGGAACCATGGGAGATCCTGGATATGGCCCATATGGAATATATATTCCAGTTTAATATACAGGGTGAAGAGTTGCACATTTCTCTTTTGGAGTATAAAACTTCGATACACAGGCTCAAACATCCCTGCTCATTAACTGATTGATTTCAAAATTGTAAAACATTGTTAGAACACTGAAAGGGGTTTGGCAGCAGGTTTCTCACACCAGTGCTGAAAATGGCTTACCTGCTAGTGCTGACAAGACAAATCCATTACTAAAAGCTTGATTAATACTTGTTTCTCTTATGAGCTTGATGTTGGTCCTTTCCCAATGTTCTGGGGTGCTGGCCCCAGGCGCGCGGCGCATGGGCGGCCCCTGCCCTGGGCGCGTGGCACATGCGCGGTGCCGGCCCCGGGCGCGTGGCCCATGCACGGTGCCAGCCCCGAGTGCGTGGCGCATGCGCGGCCATGGCCCTACTCCCGGACGCCCGGCGCAGGAGCGGCCCCACCCCCAGGCGCCCAGCAGCCCCGAAAGGTTGGGGACCACTGTCCTAGTCTAAACAGCCCTGCTGTTGGTCTTAAGTTTCATTTGTTTAAAACAATGTTTTATTTTCATAATAAAGAATCAAAGATTGCAGCTTACAAAGCAAGTCACTTGAAAATACAGGCTGTTGGTCTTAAGTTTCATTTGTTTAAAACAATGTTTTATTTTCATAATAAAGAATCAAAGATTGCAGCTTACAAAGCAAGTCACTTGAAAATACAGCTGTCTGCAGAAAGGTGTTCTGACAAATGTGGTTTTAACATCTCAATTTCTTGTGTCAGCACTTGCATTAATAGCTTACATTGTGACATCACAGAGAAAATCCTCAAGAGAAATCCCACTTTATCGAAGTTATCAAAAATCATTTAGGGCATTAGTTCCAGAATAAAATAAAATAAGCTACAAATACTCTGATTACATTAATCAAGTTTGATGAACAAAGCTGAGAAGTATAATCAAAATGCATCACATCAAATCTAATTGGTTAAGTTCATGGATATCTCTAGCTCTGTACTCTTCTTTCTAGGAACTAACTTGAACATTTTCTAGAACTAGCAAAACAAATATTGGGTTTTGGTATCAATCTGCACGACTAAGATTTACACAGCACAATTCTGATATAGGGACAAATTAATATACTCTAGGAAATGTCTTTCTGATAGAGCCCTGCAAATCTGTGGATGGCCACAGATATCTACATCTGGAGATGTAGATGTGGATATCTAAAGCTCATTTTTGCAGATACAAATTTTGGATCTAGAACCCTGAATATTCACAGGCATCTGTGGATCATTTTTGCACATGAAGATACCAATAGCTGCACAGACCTCTACTTACTTATTTTGTTCCCTCATGTTTGTAAGAAAAAGATGTCCCTTGTTTTTCTCATAGGTGCTGAACTTTAATTATTCCTCATTAGCACCATTTATTACAAACTTTCCTATGTTTAATCTGAGGTCAATCCAGCCTTACCTTGACACAATGGTTTATGTTCCCAAATACCAACACAAGTTAATACCACATTATACAAATTTAAATAAACCAATACTTTTAGTGCTTTACAACAACCCTTATAACTTGCTTGTGGCTTGAGTATTACACCAAGGTTTACAAATGAAGAAACTGAGGCAGGGAGGGTAAATGACTTACTGAAGACAACAGGATCAGTGCTAACAAAATCAGCATTAGAACTTGAGAACTGCTGGCTCCCAACCCAATGCTCAAACCACTGGACTATCCAGTCTCCAACTGTCAAGAACTGGAGAGAAGATACTGTCAATAATGGGGTGGCTATAATAGATTGGCTTTGTCTGTCAAGGACATAGAAGAGTCCTCGTTAAGGTACTTTATCAATCCTCTGGCATGGTATCACCCAAAGCCTGAAGGCACTAGAGAAAGCGAAATACTCTATACACCTAACCAGACTATGTGACGCTAAATGCAATCATTAAGATTTTCATATTTAAAGAGACCAGTCAAACTTGGCATATAGTATACCAATGTATTGGCTGAAGTGTTTCTATCATTTTATTTTCAGTTTTAACATTAGAATGTTTTAATGAGAGCACTTTTTATAAACAAACATCTATGGCAGTACTTGTGGCCCAAACTTGACAGAATTCTGCTAGTGGATATGAAATTGAAAGTGAAATTGATTATCCCATGTATATTGCCTAATCTAAGAGAAATAAGCATTAAACATCAAAGAAAAAAATTATTTTTAAAAATATTTTGCCATCTTAAACTATCTTCCTTATTATTTGGAAAATAAAATTCCAGTGTGTTTTTAATCTGTTTATTTAGTGCATATTGCCAACATGATACACAAAATGAAGTTCTATTACAACAAAAAAAACAAGTTCATGCAAAGGATGACTGGAGGAAGCAATTACATTCAATGTTTATTGGCAGTTACAGTTTTTATGGAGGATTTCATCACATGCTCAATAAAGATCCTGTGCTTTAATTTGGATATTTATGTTATAACATAAAACAGCAGATTTTCACCAATGAACACATTTTCCTATAGAATTCACATGACAATCCACCTAAATTAGCAAGCTAAACATGCAACTGTATATTGCTTAAATAATTGTAAACAACTGGTACTCTCCAACTTGTCTTTTATACCGATGTTATCAACCTCAGTAAGGGTACGTCTAACACTGCACAGCTATCCCGAAATAGCTACCCTGCATCTACAAAAGCCACCCTTTATTTCAAAATATTTTTCGAAATAACGGGTGGGCTATTTCACCATCTTGGTAAACCTTATTGCACGAGGGATAAGGGATGGCTCAAAATAACACATTATTTTGAAATTTGGTGCTATGTAGACATGCCAAATTTAAAAATAAGCTATTGAATAGATTCAAGATAAGATACGCAATTTGTGTGGCTCAAATTGTGTATCTTATTCCGAGTTTAGGGTGCTGTGTAGAGGCACCCTAAGAGTTTATTTGAGCTGTTGTGCTTTAAATTATCCACTCCAGCTAAAAACCAGTCTTCCTTACCAAATGTGACCTTCCTCCTCTTTTACCCACACACTTGATTTTTCTACTGCAGGACATCTTTGAAGTGAAAGAATACATACTTTAAAATTAACTGTTTGTAACAGGATTTAACTGAATTCAAGAGTCAATGAATAACAGCCCCACTATCAGAATTTAAAAATAAAAAGCAGTAAGTTTGTTTCTCTATCCTATTTGAATTTTGTACAGATTAAAAGCTTGCCTTGAAAGTACTAAGTTTTAGATGACTGCTAAAAGCAGAATGCCCAGGCAATTTGACAGACAACTCAAGTATGTCAAATACCGAAAAAAGATTTATTTTGAATGGCAGGGTTTTTATCCTTGTAAAGTATTAAAGTAGGGCAGAGTGCATTTTCTCTAATGGATCCACATTAAAGAGAGAGTTCTACAAAGCCATATCACAGGGGATGCTCAAGATAATTGCAAGAAATTATATAGACCATAAAAATCTTACCCATTTGACATTTTATTTTTTACAAAACTTTGGAAAAACAGGTTAAACTTTGAGAACACTGGGAACACACTCAATTGTTTTTTTACTCTGACTTTTCACAGAACTTTCTGTCTAACTAAGCTATGGATCTGCATACTTTCTTAACCCTTCAGCTTTTACTTTAGTCATTGTAATTTCATATCCCTGAATTATTTATTGATTAATAATGATTACTCCTACAATTTTACCTCCAAGATTTGGCCTATAATATACTTTGGCAATCCTGAGTGGTTTAGAATGCTACATTTCAAACTACGTTTCTGCCTCACACTGATCATAAAGAACTATATTTCTAAAGTTCTCTGAATGACTGGATATTAACAAAGTCATGTGATGTCGCTAGACATTTCAGAAATTAAGTGTTTCTCTTAATGTAGCCTGTAGATTTACCCTTTGCACTCAGCTCCACCCTTTGCACTCAGCTCCCATTTATTTGACTGAGATAGCTGCATAGTGACAAACCATGGAATGTGGACCAACACAGCAATATATGTAACTTACTGAGCTTCAGTTAAATGAGATAAATCTACCCTGTAGCTATGATATAGAAGACTTTCTCTGAATCTAACTTGCACAGTAAACTCCTTATCTGTTCTGTTGATTATGTCCTTACCTCAAGTATATACTTTTCCAAAGACCTGATGTTTTCCAAAGCCTCTGGGTCCTGATGGATAACCACTACTTCTTTCAGTGGATACTGAAACAAAAATCAATAGAGGTTCAGTTTGAAAAAGGAAATAAAAGGCTACAGAAAGTATTATATTGGACATTTTAAACTAAATTTCTGTTTAATTTTGCTTGCTAGCACAGATTTAATCATTCACTCCCCCCCTTCTCCAGAAGTTACAGAACTGCTATAGCTTCATAGAATATTGATTTAAGAGATATTAAGAGCTTCTGACCTTTACTGGAATGGTTTTTCTGTCTCGGATTACCCGGCCAAGCTCAATAACAGATTGCATCCAGGAAACTGCATTTTCAATTTTTTTGTCAATCAGATCCTCCCTAGATTAGAAAGATACAATTTAATGTTTTCAGCTCTTTAGATTTAATTAATTGGGCCTTTAGCATATCGTCACATCTGCCAAAAATTTCCCAGAACAGATTTGGTCATATCCATTTACTGGCAATGCTAAAAAACAATCGTGTGTGTGTGTTTTTAAGCATTATTCTTATCAGCTGTCATTAATAGCTTTCAGAAGACTAATGTAAAAATAGCTATGTGCTCTATCCATTTACAAGTGTCCAGTGAGGAGCAAAATTTATATTTATAACATAATGGAAAATCCAAAAATACATAACAAATGAAATAGTTCCAGTGTTATTGAAATACTCACACACAGTGAACAAGTGGGATCTCAATTAATTATCTATCTTGAATGAGAGGGTTATAAGAAGATGATGGGCCACATCCATTTTGCCAGAATTCAGACCTGTATTTTCCAGAAAGTGCATGTATTTCAAACCTGTTGCTTTTTTTATGGCTTGATAGAAAGCAACGCCTCCCCTCCCCACCTCTCTGTTTCCAGACAGCTTATTTTTCAGGTTAAGAACAAAGTCAAATCTTGTTTCAAATGTAAAAACAATAACCACTTCTATGCATGAAGCCAGCTCTTTCTTTTCGTATTTGATTGTTTGAATGTATCTGTAATTCAGGTGGCTCCTTCAAAATTGCTCAAATTTTCAACTGAAGCACAGTTATTACTTTTGTGGTATTGATTTGTGTCAGGAAAGCTGTGAACAAATGAAAATTTTAGTGTGGATGTGAAATTACTAATTATAATATTAAGTGAAAACATTCTTGGTGTAAAACAAGACAGCTACCTGTCTCTGTAACTGATGTTCTTCTAGATGTGTTGCTCATGTCCATGCAAAGTAGGTGTGTCTGCTCACCACATGCACTGGTGCTGGGAGATTTTCCCTCAGTAGTTTCCATAGGGGACAGGCTCCAGCACCTCTGGGAGTGGTGCACATATGTCATGTTATGTAGGGCACTGCTGGGCCCTTCCCTCTCTCAGTTCCTTCTTGCCAGAAACTCTGACAGAGGGGTAGGTGAGGGCGCAATGTTGAATGGACATGAGTAGCACATCTCAAAAAACACCAGTTATGGAAACAAGTAACTGTCTTTTCTTCTTCGAGCACTTGTTCATGTCCATTGTCCACTACAGTAGACGACTCCATCTGTGGAGGTGGATAGGAATGTAAGGACATGCAGAAAGCAAAACAGCTCTGCCGAACCAAGTGTCATATCTGGCGTGCTGAGTGATAGATAATGTGTCATCAACGTATGCATGGAAGACCATGTTGCGGCCTTGCAGATGTCTTTGGCTGGAACAGGAAGAGGCCTGCGCCCTGGTAGAATGAGCCCATACCAGCGCGGGTGACTGAACTCCTGCCAATCATAGAATCATAGAATACTAGAACTGGAAGGGATCTTGAGAGGTCATCGAGTCCAGTCCCCTGCCCTCATGGCAGGACCCAGTACCGTCTAGACCATCCCTCATAGATGTCTGTCTAACCTGCCAAGTCAAAGAACATCTTGATACAGGAGGTAATCCACTTAGAAATTCTCTGCAAGGACACCAGAAGGCCCTTCATATGCTTGGTGTAAGCCATGAATAACTGGGAGGCCTTATGAAAGGGCTTCATCTGCTCAAGATAAAAGGCAAGTGCCCTCCTAACAATGGTGGAGGCACCATTCCTCACTGGACTTATGTGGCTTGAGCTAGAAGATTGGACGGAAGATATCCTGACTCACATGGAAGGGTGATACCACTTTGAGTAGGAAGGCAGGATGAGGTCTAAACTGCACCTTATCCTTGAAAAACATAAATATGGGGGTTCCAGTGTTGGAGCACGAAGTCTGGACACCCTTCTGGCTGATGTGATTACCACTAAAAAGGCGACTTTAGCAGAAAGAAGTGAGAGAGCAGGAGGCCATCAGCTCAAAGGGCAGCCCCGTCAGCCTAGAGATGACCAAATTAAGGTCCTATTGAGGAAGAGGGGCTGCGGCTTCTAGGAAAAGCCTCTTAAAACCTTTCAGAAACTGAGCTGTCACATCAGAGGCCACTTGCAATACTGCCCTAGTTGTCGATGTCAACAGAGCCCTGAACTCTTTTCTAGGGCCCTCAGGTAGTGAGGAGTCAAACTTCACCATCGCCTGCCACATTTTCAGGTCATATCTGCCAATGAGAGCCGGATGATTTGCTGATCATAGCTGGAAACTTGAAGAGGAATAAATGTTTCGACCAAACAGATCCAATCACTTCGAGTCTTTATTGCTCATGCTTATGGTGGGCTGACCTTGCCTCTCTCAGTGGTTGAAAACTTCCACCATGACCCAGTTGGGTGCTGGGAGCGTGTACAACTACTCATGTCCTTTGGCCAGGACAAAGCACTTGTGCTTGGCTTTTTATGAAATGGGAGGTAGGGAGGAAGGTCTTTGCTACAGGGCCTAGGCTATCTTAGCAACTCCCTTATGCAGGGGCAATGCCACCCTAGCCAGGTGGCGTGGCCCAATACACCAAACATGGTGTCTGTGGAATTCTCCAATTCCTCCACTTAGACGTCCAAATTTGCTGCCACTTTTTTAAAGAAGTCTGACCACCTATAGTGCCAGGGGCACCTCTGATGGCCCTGCCACAGAGTGAGCAACCTGGGGTTGGACTGAAAAGCCCCAATGGGTCCTTGGGCATCACTGAGAAGGCCATTTGCGGTGTCAACTGGGGTGACCTGAAATGCAGTGCCAGGGACTGCACCAGAGGGAGAGAATATGGTTCTGACATGATGCTGAGTGACCTCACACTGGCCAATGCCCAGGATGGTGAGCATGGACTTCACTCCATCCAGTATTGGGAGCTCCCTGATGAGGGCAATCTTGGAAACTTGGGGGGCCAACAGCTCTCTCTAGACCCACACTGAGGAGACAAACTGGTACCAAGAGAAAAAGTATTGTCACAAGAGCCAGGACCTGGAAACTCTGCACTCACATCCTGAGTAGCACAGTGTCGGTGAATAGCAGCGGTGCGGAGAGCAGTGCCATCCCTGCATAAATCTGTCCCTCGAGCAGTGGCATGAACCCGGTGAGTGGCTGGGGTCTCTTCCAGAGGGCACGTGCCTCTGTAGGTATGTGCCCAGTCTTCAGAGATGCTTGGGTCAAAGTGTCAGACCTTGACTTTTCTTTTGCCAGTGAGCCAAGCTGTGGGGAGTTCTCTCCAACCTCGCAGGAGACCATGAGCGCCAAGCACTAGGTGACCAAGGATCCAACAGACATTTCCCACTGTAGCAGGGACCAGCTACCATTGCATTGTCAGTACCAGCATACACACAATGTCTGGATAGGGATGTGAACTGTCAACCACTTAACCGGTTAACCTGGTATGCCTCACCCTTACCAGGTAATGCTTACTGGAAAACAGTTAACCCATTTCCCTGGGAACAGTCCCTTGCTGGGAGTCAGCAGCAGCCCGTCATAGCATTGGGGTGGGAGCCAGTTGCAGCCCCCGCCCTAGCACTCAGGCCAGGAGCGGGAGTTAACTGGTTAACTAGGACAGGGGTAGTCAACCCATTCCGGACGAAGAGCCAAGATATTAGTGGATCCAGCACAAAGAGCCGGGGCAAAGTTGTAGGGAGGAGGGGGGAAGGCCTTCCCCTTTAAGAAGCACAAGAAGCGCATTTCTATGCTTTTTGGCTTCAGCAGGCTCCTGCCAGCTGCGCCATATTAGAAGCACCGGATGGCTCCCCTGCCCCGGTAAGCACAGGGGAGCCGTTCTCAGAGGTACAGGGGTGGCTTTGCAAGCCGCACTGACCGGGTTGGGGGGGGGAGGGAAGGAGAGCCGCATGCGGCTTGTGAGCCATGGGTTGGCCATGGCTGAACTAGGATTTTACGTCCCTACTCCTGGGCCACTGCAATGCCTCCAGTGAGGAAGGTACCTGAATGTTTAGAATCAGTGGTGGGGAGCAAGGGGGACTAGCCTGCTCAGCCTGCACTTCATCCAGCCCACAGTCTCTCCTTGGATCCCCTACTTGTTCATGCTTCTCTTTACAAGGACCAGGAGACTTGTCCTTGCTCACTTTTCTGGACATTATCGGTGGGATCAGAGGATGCCCAGTGCCAGCCAGCTAATGGCCCCAAGGGGAGCACTCTGCACCAAAGTGCTGGTGTTTGGCAACAAGTCCAAACTGTGGTCTTGGGGAGCCAAAGCAGACTCCATTAAACAGTGCTTTTAAAACAGATAAGCCTGTCTTTAATAGTTCTAGGCTAGAAGGATCTGCAGATAAGAACGGTTACTTACCTGTAACTGTTGTTCTTCGAGATGTGTTGCTCATGTCCATTCGGAGTAGGTGTGAGCACCGCGTGCACCGCGTCTTCCGGAGCGTTTTCCCTAGCGGTACCTGTAGCGCCGGCAGGGCGCCCCCTGGAGTGGCACTGCCACGGCGGGGCATAAGTACCCCTGCCGGCGCTGCCCCACCTCAGTTCCTTCTTGCCGGAGACTCCGACGAAGGGGAGGTAGGGTGGGAGTCGAATGGACATGAGCAACACATCTCGAAGAACAACAGTTACAGGTAAGTAACCGTTCTTTTCTTCTTCGAGTGGTTGCTCATGTCCATTCGAAGTAGGTGACTTCCAAGCCAACCCCACTTGGAGGAGGGGTTGGAGCAGCCAGATCACAAGAGTCATGGAGAAAGGTGAACAACAGAACGAATTTATTCAAATAGGTAAACACACAGAAGGCACAAGCTAACAACAGTGATAACTTAACATATTTACACCACAGAATTGAGGACTGCAGAGCCCACCCCGCGTCCTCCCTGGCCTGCTGTGCTAGTGCATAGTGTGCAGTAAAGGTATGGAGGGAGGACCATGTGGCCGCCCTGCAAATTTCTGTGATCGGTATCTGAGCCCCAAACGCTATCGAGGACGCCTGCGCCCTGGTAGAGTGTGCTTTTACCCTGGGTGGGGTTTTACCAGCCCGTTGATAACACTCCCTAATACACTGTGCGACCCAGTTTGACAACCTCTGTGTCGAAATGGGCGACCCTTTCACCCTGTCCCCAAAAGCAATAAACAACTGTTGGGATCTGCGGAAGGGCTTGGTCCTATCAATGTAGAATGCCAGCGCTCGCTTAGCGTCCAGGGAATGGAGCACCCGCTCCTTATGGGAGGCGTGGGGCTTTGGGAAGAAAACCGGGAGATAAATTTCCTGGGACAAGTGGAACGGTGACACCACCTTTGGGAGGAAGGCTGGATGAGGGCGGAGCCTCACATTACTGTGTGAAAAGACAAAGTAGGGCGGATCTATAGTCAGCGCCCTTAGCTTGGAAACCCTATGAGCAGACGTAATGGCCACGATGAAAGCAACCTTCCACGAGAGGTGCTTCAGGGAACACGTAGCCAACGGCTCAAAAGGCAACATAAGCCTGTGTAAGACCAAGTTGAGGTCCCAGGCGGGAAGCGGTGCCTCACTGAGGGGTACAGTTTCTCCAGACCGGTGAGAAACCTTTAACCACCGGGTTAGCGAAGAGGGAAACTCCTGCCGTACCTACATGGAAGGCAGAGAGATGCCACGGACTTTAATAGAAGAAAAAGAGGCCACTGGACCGAAGCTGGAAAAGATAGTCTAGAATAGTCGGGACAGGGGCCGAGGACGGTGCACTCCTCTTCGGGACGCCCAAGACGAGAAGCGCCGCCACTTGGCAGCGCACGACCGTCCTGGTAGAGGGTTTCCTGCTACTGAGGAGTACCATCTGAACCTCCTGGGAACATTCCCTTTCCGATTGGTTCAGCCATGGATAAACCAAGCCGTTAGGTGGAGAGACCTGAGATTTGGGTGAACCATGGCCCCGCCCCAGGGTTGAGTTAGAAGGTCCCGGACTGGAGGGAGTGCTATCGGGTCCTCGGCGAGCATGTCCACCATGATGGGGAACCAAAACTGTCTGGGCCACCTGGGGGCTATAAGAATGATCATGGACCGAAAGGTCCGTGCCCTGGTCAACACCTTGGAGATTAGGGGGAACGGGGGAAAGGCATACAGAATGCCCTCTGGCCACGTGGCCGTTAGGGCATCCCCAAGGGAATATTTCCCCAGCCCCAGCAGGGAACAGTAGTTCCAGCACTTTGCATTGTGTGTCGAGGCAAACAGGTCTAGGAGGGGACAACCCCACCTGCGGAAAACCTGACGCAGGACAGAGTCCTCGAGTGACCACTCGTGGGCTCCGAAGGATCTGCTCAGCGTGTCTGCTAACAGATTCTTGCACCCCGGGAGGTACTCCACCTGTGGCGTGATGTCGTATTTCACACACAGGTGCCAGAGTAGCAGGGCCTCTCTGCAGAGAGGAGGTGACCGGGCTCCCCCCTGCTTGCTGAGGTAAAAGACCGCTGCTGTATTGTCCAAACGAACCAGGATGGAGCAGTGAGAGAGTCTTGGCAGGAAGGCTTCGCAGGCTCTTCTCACCGCTTGCAATTCCCGGACGTTTATGTGGAGGGTCCGTTCCCGAGGGAGACCACAGACCCTGGGTCCTGTGTCGCCCCAGGTGTGCTCCCCAGCCCAGGTTGGAGGCATCGGTGACCAGCGTGAGGGAAGGGGGAGGAGCATTGAAAGGTACCCCACTGCACACCACGGCCTCCTGGGTCCACCATTGTAGGGAGGCCAGAACCTCTGGGGGCACTGTTATGACTGAGTCCCAAAGACCTCGGGACTGGCTGAAGGCCTTTGCCAACCAAGCCTGCAGGGGTCTCATCCTCATTCTGGCGTGGCGCACCGTGTACGTGCACGCAGCCATATGACCCAGGAGCCTCGAGCAAACCCGAGGGGTCGTGATAGGGGACCGGGTTAACCCTGAAATCAGCTCCACTATGGAGAGGAACCTGCTCCTGGGGAGGAACGCTCTTGCTACCCTTGCGTCGAGGAGGGCCCCCCACGAACTCGAGATGCTGAGAAGGGGTTAGGGATGACTTCTCCTAGTTCAGCATGAGCCCGAGCTTTAAAAAGAGGGTCTTCGTGAGTGACACATGGGACCTCACCTGTTCATACGAGCGACCTCGGAGTAGCCAATCGTCGAGGTATGGGAACACGTGCACCTCTTGCCTGCGGAGAAATGCCGCAACCACCACCATGCATTTGGTGAATACCCTCGGTGCCGCTGACAGGCCAAAAGGGAGCACCGTAAACTGAAAATGGCGTCGGCCAACCATAAACCTGAGAAACCTCCTGTGGCTGGTTCTGATCGCCACGTGGAAGTACGCGCGTCCTTGAGATCGAGAGTTGCATACCAGTCTCCTAACTGTAGCACTAGGATGACCGAGGCTAAGGTCACCATTCTGAATTTGTGTTTTATGACCGCCTTGTTCAGATTTCTTAGGTCCAAGATGGGACGGACTCCTCCCTTTGGTTTGGGGACCACAAAATATCGGGAGTAGAATCCCCTTCCCCGCAGGTGTGGGGGAACCTCCTCTACTGCTCCCTTTGCGAGGAGCACGGACACCTCCTGACACAGGATGTGTTCGTGAGGGGTGTCCCTGAAGGGAGACGGGAGGGGGTTTGAAGGCGGCAGGCCCAAGAAGGGGATGGTATAGCCTCCATTTACTATATTTAATACCCAGGCGTCTGATGTGATTAGCGCCCACGCACGGGCAAAAAGGGATAGCCTGGCCCCAAACGGGGGGCCAGGGTTGGAGACTGGTGCGTAACCCTCGAAGAGGGTGTCAAAATTGCGGCTTGCCCTGATGGGAAGGGCCGTGGGGACCTCCTCTCTGGTTGTCTGCCCTGGGGCGACGACGGCGACCCCTAGCGCCCTGGGGGTGCGCAACCGCCCCGCAACCTCCACCGGAGGCCCGGGAGCGGCGCCTCCAGTAATCCCCCCGGGGGACCTGGGGCTGCGCTCTCCCCTGTTGCCTATAGGGCAGCTGGCCATGCTGCGGGGCAGGCATGTGGATGCCCAAGGACTTCAGGGTAGACCTTGCGTCCTTTAGCGTATGGAGCCTAGAGTCGGTGTGCTCCGAGAACAAAGTTTTGCCATCGAAAGGCAAGTCCTGGATCGTATTTTGGACGTCAGGGGGAATCCCCGAAACTTGCAGCCAGGCACCCCGACGCATAACAATGTCAGATGCCATAGTGCGGGCTGCCGAATCGACTGTGTCCAGGGACGCCTGGAGAGTGGTACGGGCAATAACCCTCCCCTCCAAGGCGATGGCCGCAAACTCCTGACGGTCCTCCGCCGGGAGCTTGTCCCTGAATTTCTCCACTGCCTGCCAAGTATTGAAGGCATACGGGCTCAACATCGCCTGTTGGTTTGCAATGCGAAGTTGCACCGCCCCTGTGGCGTAAACCTTACAGCCCATCAAATCCAGCCGCTTAGGCTCTCTCGCCTTTGGAGACGGGCCAGGCTGGGGGAGCCTTTCTTTTTGGGCCGCAGCTTGCACGACCAAGGACCCCGGGATGGGCTGCGAATACAGTTGTTCATGCCCCGAGTGCGGGACATAATAGCGCTTCTCAACCCCCTTTAAGGTAGGGGTCAAGGTCGCCGGCGTCTGCCACAGGGCATTAGTAATTTTGGCCACCGTTTTGTTTAGCTGTAAGGCCAAACGTGTGGGTGCGTCCTCGGTGAGGATGTCCACCATTGGATCCGTGTCCTCTATGACGGGTTCCACCGGGACGCTGAGATTTGATGCCATGCGGCGGAGCAATTCTTGATGCATGCGGGCATCCATAGAAGGCAGGCTTGGTGCCGGGTCTGCCAGGGCCTCATCAGGGGACGACGAGGAGGATGACTCCTGCATGGGTGCCGGATCGGTAGGTGCCAACTGCGGTGGCGGCTGGACATCTTGCGCCACCTGCGGGCCCAACTCCAGCACCGGGGCCTCTGCCACTGGATCGGGCTGCGGTGCCCCGTGCGGGAAGGGGGGAGGTCGAGCCAGCGACGCCGAGGCCTGTGATCGGCGACCCGAAGTCTCCGACAGCAGAGAGGGGGGCACCGGCCCCTGCCATTGATGGTAGGCCCAAGGAGTCCAAAAGGGCCACTGCGGATGCGGGGGCCAGGTTTGCTGCGAACGGTCCCCCCGGTGCCGGGAACGGGACCTGTGGGTCGAGGACGCCCTCGAGGACCCTGAACGGATGGAAGTTGCATCCGAATCCGACGAGCAGTCGGACTCCGGCCAGGGCGGAGCCGAGGAAGAGTGCGGGGCAAACCTAGCCATGGACTCTGGTTTGCCCGCATGGGAACAACGGGGACGGATGAGTTGCGGCACCGGGGGGCCCATGCCCGGTGCTGGGAGACTTGGCTCCGCCGGATGCGGTACCGAGGTGCTGAGGCCCGGTGCCAGGAAAACTGATGCCGTCGGATGCCCGGTGCCAGAAAAGAGGTCACCAGCAGTTGCGGCACCGGGGTGCCTAGGCCCGGTGCCGCGAGAGTGGACTCCAGCAGTTGCGGCACCGGGGTGTTCAAGCCTGGTGCCGGGACCGTTGCCGCTGGTTGCGGCACCGGGGTGCCCAGGCCCGGCAGGAACGGTGTCGACAGCCGCGGCACCGGGGTGCCTAGGCCCGGTGCCGGAAGAGTTATCGCTTGCGTACACGGTACCGAGGGACCCAGGCCCGGTACCGGACACAGCGCTGTGGGAGCAGCTGAACCACTCAGGCCCGTTGCCACGTGTCCTGAAAGGAGTGGAGGCTGGGGCAACGGCAAAGTCCACAGGGTCGATGCTGGTGCTTGCGACGGCACGGAGACGGACGCTGGTTCCAGGAGGCCAGGTGCGGTGGAGGAGAGCGGTGCCGCAGTAGACGCCACATGGCTGTGAGAATGCGGTACCGGTGCTGCCAAACGAGGGCCTGGCAGGGGACTCAGCTGCGCTGTGGATCGGGCGCGACCCGAAAGTGGACGGGACTGGCGACTCGGCGTCGAAAGTTGCGGTGTTGTGGCAGCGATCGGTACTGATCCCACATGGGATGGTCCCGACGTATAAGTCGCCCTAGCATGCCGACCCGGGCCATGCAGCGGCGAAGCCATAGCCAACTCAGCCTCTGGCGAGGGTGACCTCGACCCTTCCGCCTCAACCGACGACGGAGGGCAGGTGGTGAGGCTAATAAGGTCCTGCGCCGCTTCAAACGTGTCCGGCGTGGACGGGCGGTGAGAAGGCAGGCACCCCGGACTATCCAGACCTTCTCACCGACTGTGGCGCACCATAGTGGATGCGTGCACCGGTGAGCCGGCACCGTGGTACCTGACCGAGGTAGCCTTTTTCGAAGGGGACCTTCCGCGGGACTTCTTCATCTTCTTGGATGGTGGAGAGTGAGACCGGTGCCGAGATCTTGACGCGGACGCGCGGTGCCGGTGAGGAGCATCACGCGTAGAAGCCGGTGCGCTCCGCACCGTAGGATGTTCCGGCGGCACCGGTTGTAGCGCTGTCTCCATGAGGAGAAGTTTTAGGCGGGAAACCCAAGGGGGAAAACAAAACAAAGAACCTAACTATCTAGCTAATAGAACTATTTACAGATAAGTAGAAGAACGGGAACCATTAACTGACTAAGAGATAGAGACGCTCCAACGACCGTCATGGCGGTAAGAAGGAACTGAGGTGGGGCAGCGCCGGCAGGGGTACTTATGCCCCGCCGTGGCAGCGCCACTCCAGGGGGCGCCCTGCCGGCGCTACGGGTGCCGCTAGGGAAAACACTCCAGAAGACGCGGTGCACGCGGTGCACACACCTACTTCGAATGGACATGAGCAACCACTCGAAGAAGAACAAACACTTCTCGCTGATGTGAAACTCTCCAAACAGTGAAGAAAGTCCACATGGGGATCATTACCTGGCATGGGCCTACTGCAGTTAGCATATAGCAGCAAGAAGGAACTGAGGAGGGAGGCCTGGCAGTGCCCTATATAGCACAGCATATGTGTGCCATTTAAGGGGGCACCAGAGCTGGTCCCCTACATATACTGCTGAGGGAAAATCTTCTAACACTGGTGCATGTGGCAAGTATACATACCTACTTTGAATGGATATAAGCAAGCACTCAAAGAAGAAAGAGCAGTCTAAAAGGTTTACTAAAAAGAAGAATCGGAGGAGAAAGATTCATGATTTCTTCCTAAAGTACCAGGAATTTTTGGGTGAACATTGATTATTTAAGTTTCTGTTTCCAGTGAAGAACTTTAAAAGTTTAAACTTGCACTTTCTTGCAATGAAAGGTTTTATGATTTTTCACTCGTAAATGGTCATAGTAAGAAATACTTACTTTAAAGTCATAGTGGAAAGTATTATTGTGAAACTGCATTGTGAGAATATTGTTCATAGATGATGTGTGGTTTATTATTTTGGGCAGAGAAGAATCTAGTTAGCACACAGACGAATAAGGGCCTTCATTTTTTGTTATTACTTTGTCTGAAAATTTCCCAGGACTTCATCTATTTATTATAAAATACTTAAAATCAGTGAAAATTGGTGCAAAATCCCCCTAATTTATCTTTTTTTTTTGAAAGGGGGAAGACAAAAAAAAGCAACCGAGAGAGAGAGAGAAGAAAAGTACTGAAAGTAAAAACAATTTAATGCAGTTATTTCATGAATTGCATATTAATAGTAGAAATATATATGCACATGCACATATGTGTATATCATCCACTACTCTGCCATATTTGAACAGACAGCCTCACTTCTACATTTGATATTAAAATAAACATATCTACTTAACATAATGTCCTGGATTTTCTTATCAGTATTTTCATGTACTGAAACTGGTCCAAAATACAGGTTAAAAAAATTAAAAACCACATAAAAGCTTTTATAAAAGAAATATTTTGGTTAAAAAAAACCCAGTCAACTGAAAACAAAGGACCTGATACTGGGATTTTTTTGGTTAATAGTTTAAGTATTTCATGGTCAAAAAAGTTTACAGATCTATTATTTATTTGACTGAAAGTGAAATACAGATGTATTACAGAAACTCATATTCAACTGTTTCTGCAATAAATACTAATTTATTCAATTTCCAGGGTATATAAAGAGACTTGTGTAATTAAAACAAAACAGGAAATAAGTGTTACTGCTAGAGCTCAGAATTCAAATTAAAGCATGTGTAAAAGAGCTGTTTTAATTTCTTGTGTCTTGGTGGCTTTCTTGAAGGGTACCAGAATTTCCTTAATTCACTGTCTGAATAGGACCCAAAAGGGAAAATGAAGTCACATTTTTGTGGACTTCAAAACTAAGAGCTATTGCCATTAACTGTATATATCAATATACTACTTAAGCGTCACAGAACCAATTAATTCTCTAATACACATGCAGTTTTAAAAGCCAAATAAAAAATTCATGTCCGATCCTGAAAATGCCAATCAGTTTAACCTATATTTTCAATACAACCTTTTTTGCATAAGCCTATCATTATGCAGTGAAAGTACACATCACAAAAAAACCATAGTCCACAACTGCCTCAAAAAGAGATGACATTTAATTTAATATAATTTAATTTAAACACTGAGGGATGTCTAGACTGCAATCTTCTTTCAAAAGAAGCTTTTTCAAAAGAGCTCTTTTGAAAAAGCTTCTTTCGAAAGAGAGCATCCACACCTCAAAACCAGATCAGAAAAGCGATCTACTTTTTCGAAAGAGAGCATCCAGACTGCATGGACGCTCTCTCAAAAGAAAGCTCTGATTGCTATTCACAGAATGGCCATCAGGGTACCTGTGCTTTTTTTTCGATGGCCTCTTCTTTAGAAAAATGTCCCTATTCTGTGTCCACATACCCCTTTTTTTTTTTTTGAAAGAGCTCTTTCAAAAAAAGCATTCTTCCTCATAATTTGAGGTTTACCAATGTCAAAAAAAACACCATGTTCTTTCAATTTAATTTTGAAAGAACATGATCGCAGTGTGGACGCGGGTGAAGTTTTCTCGAAAAAAGGGCAGGGTTTTTTCTTCGAAAAAACAATGTAGTCTAGACATACCCTAAGAGAAAAAAGGCACTAGTGAAGGAAATAAGACTGCCAGATTTTAGCTACTTTTAGTTTTGAAATCATATCTATCTTTTATATGATTAGTAGAATGGAACAGGAATGCACATGAGATCCAATAAGTTGCATAAATTAAGTTGCCATGAGTAACTGAATTAAATTCTATTAGTCCATACACACCACCAGCTCAAGGGCATTCCTAATGAAAACTTAGCAGTTTCACATTCTGTGCCATAGAAAAGTGCACTTCTAGAATGCAGTCCATCAGGAGCATTGCTAAATGAATCTGAGTAGATTTCTTGTAACAATACTTTCCACGATTAACGTATACTGCATAGCCATCAGAAAAAACACAACTGTTAGCTCTCTTGCACTGTCAGTGACGGCAGATACGTTGGAGGGCAGGGATAGGGTCCAGAGTGACCTACACAGATTAGAGGATTGGGCCAAAAGAAATCTGATGAGGTTCAATAAGGACAAGTGTACAGTCCTGCACTTGGGATGGAAGAATCCCAAGCATTGTTACAGGCTGGGGACTGAATGGCTAAATTGCAGTTTGGCAGAAAAGAACCTGGGGATTACAGTGGATGAGAGGCTGGATATGAGTCAACAGTGTGCCCTTGTGGCCAAGAAGACTAATGGAATATTAGGTTGCATTAGGAGGAGCATTGCCAGCAGATCTAGAGACGTGATTATTCCCCTTTATTCAGCTCTGGTGAGGCCACAACTGGAGTATTGTGTCTAGTTCTGGGGCCCCCACTATAGAAAGAATGTGGACGCATTGCAGAGGGTCCAGTGGAGGGCAACCAAAATGATTAGGGGGCTGCAGCACATGACCTATGAGGAGAGGCTGAGGGATTTGGGCTTATTTAGTCTGCAGAAGAGAAGAATGAGGGGGGAGCTGATAGCAGCCTTCAACCTCCTGAATGGAGGTTCCAAAGAGGATGGAGAGAGGCTATTCTCAGTAGTGACAGATGGCAGACCAAGGAGCAATGGTCAAGTTACAGTGGGGGAGGTCTAGGTTGGATATTAGAAAAAAAAATACTATTTCACTAGGAGGGTGGTGAGGTACTGGAATGGGTTACCTAGGGAGGTGGTGGAATCTCCATCCCTAGAGGTTTTTAAGTCTCAGCTTGACAAAGCCTTGGCTGGGTTGATTTAGTTGGGATTGGTCCTGCTTTGGGCAGGGGGGACTGGACTCAATGACCTCCTAAGGTCTCTTCCAGCTCTATGATTCTATGACAACAAAGGACACAATATTAACAAAAAAGAAAAACCTAAGTACGTTTAAACTCTGGGTGGCCCAAGCTGACATCTGAGGTCTCAAACATGTTCCTGTGAGGCTGAACTGCAGTACAACAGGTAAGAACCTCTTTTCTTCTAATGTCTTCAGTTTTCCCTCTAGCACCATTAAAAATGAGCCGTCAATACCATGGGACTCCCTGTTCTAGAGTAAGCTGGTGCCATGGATTTGCACTAAATGGCACCAGCTTACTCTAGAACGGGGGTACCATGGCTCACTTTCATGGTGCTAGAGAAAAAACAATTTCACCATAACATTCAAAAGCTGTAGACTCCTGATGCTTTGACTGACTGATACAATGGGTGACCTGATGAGGTCGACTGATGTGACCAACTGGGATCCAAGAAAACTCTTTTTGGAATCCCTCATCTATGGGACACTGACCAAACAAATTCAGTGACAGGCTCCTTATCAATAGTAATAGAGATGTAGCCGTGTTAGTCTGGTCTTGCTGAAACAAAAGACAGGACTATGCAGCACTTTAAAGACTAACAAGATGGTTTATTAGGCGATGAGCTTTCGTGGGCCAGACCCACTTCCTCAGATCAAATTGTGGAAGAATTGTGGATTTTCTTCCACAATTTGATCTGAGGAAGTGGGTCTGGCCCACGAAAGCTCATCACCTAATAAACCATCTTGTTAGTCTTTAAAGTGCTGCATAGTCCTGTCTTTTGTTTCAGGCTCCTTATCAGAGCAGGTATCTTTCTTACCACGTATCCTCTTGTAAAGCGCTCTCCTTGGCTTCATATGACGAACACAGACCCTTAGCAAGTGGAAATCATTTCCACAGTTTTTTACAGAGCCCATTCCAGGGAGATTTAACACCAGACAAACATGGAGGAATATTTATGGCCAGATGCATTCAGACATGAATATGCTCTGGCATGGGGTTTTACCATCCCTGAAGGGTCTTTTTGTAGAAGGCAGGAATTGCAGCATTCAATTAAGCATCCATCTTGAAAGACACATTTCATGCCTATGAGAAGTGGGGAACATTATAGCTCTGTGCCCATTCTTCTCCAACCCCATCAAGCTGTACAACCCTACTGCTTCTCAGAGAAAGCCAAGTCTGTGGCCAGCTAGGGGGAGGAGGTGGGGAGGGGAATAAGCTGAAGGGGAGAGATTGGATCTAGGGAAAGGCCTAACTTCATACCTTTCCTCCTAATACTGCTACTGAGAACCATTCGAAACCAACCAGTCCTGTGAGATTAACACACCTCAGCAATGTCAAGTGTGTTAAAGACTAAAGGGAAACACCCTCCTAAAAGCAAAGTAGTGTACAGAAATTGAGTCGTTTCATATGCACTTTGATTACATACTCTGCCTGCCTACAGAAAACAAAGGTGTTGGGGAAAAAAAGCACAACTGCAAGATAAAAGGGGTACAAAAGGATCCTTTGTATCAAAAAATATGTTCCCTACAAGCCTGTAAATACCCTAGACTGGTATTTTTGCTTTGTTTAAATATGTGAAAAAAGTACGAAGAACTTATCTCTGTAACTACAGGAAAGAGAACCCTGCCCACTGTCACCAACAGAAGTTGTTTCTTACCTCACTTGAGGAAGCATGAGATAGTGAATGCTATCAGTATTCTTCTCTTGAACTGAGGTCGGATCAATAAGGGTCTTCAGATTCTGGTACATCATTTCAGTGATAAAGGGAGTATAAGGTGCCTGCAATATTTTACATATTATTTTTATGAGTTTTCTCTTCCTGAATTGTATCCTCTATATTTTCAACCAATTACCTTCATTATCAACAAAACACAAGTTGTTCCTTTTTTCCTATTAATCAGGAACCTTTATGTTACAGGATTGTACTGTCCAATAGGCAGCTCTACAAAAATATAATATTTACTTTGTGTTTTAACACTACAAAGTATAACACTAATTCAAGGAATAGGCCACGATGAACAAATTATATTGATGCCAGCTGTCCACCTTCCTCTTGCATTTAACCCATTATTACTGAAATCTCTTTATAGCCTCAGTTGATATCTGCCTTTTCTAACACCAATTCATAGTATAAGTAATATACACAGAAAATGCAGTACTACAGAATAACACTGCAGCAGCAGGCTTCCCCACTTCCAGACGCTGGTCTGTTATGGGGATATAAAGCGACTATTCGACTATCCCATGGCATAAGCATATGTTTATCGGATAGTCAACTCAACTAGTCACTTCCCCCTCCCTTGCTACCTCTATCAGAGAGGAGCAGAAAGGGGCGGGGGGAGCAGGAGCCAGTGCTAAGGGGAGCCGGCTTAAAAGCTGTGGCGGGGGGGAGGGGTGCAACAGGGAACTGGCAGCACTTCCTCCTTTACAATGTAGCACGAGCGGGCCTCTTGCTACATTTCAAAAGCAGAAGCGCAGTGGGAGTAGCGGGTGAGTGGAGGACTCAAGCAGTCCCCCACTGGCCCCATGCTCCCAGCATGCGCGCGCTTTGCTTTTGACATGTACAAGAGTGTGGAGGCAGGGCGGCTCTTGTACATTTCAAAAGCAGGGTGACCAGGGCCAGCGGGGGACTGCTTGATTCCCCCGCTGGTCCTGTGCTCCCCGCATAGCTTCCGACTTTGAAATGTAGCAAGAGCCCTGCCGGGAGGTGTTCTTATCAACTAACTGAACAGTCGATGCAAATTACATCAACTATTCGATTAGCTGATTAATCTAAATTTAACAGCCTTAGTCTGTTATGTCTATGGGCAACTATAACAATGGGAATGTGCACTCAGCCTTGCAGTGGACTTAAGTTTAATACTTTAAATAATTAGAGTTGAACATAAACCTTTACCATGAGTCTGCACATTGCATACAGAACACTGAACAAGGTTTCCAAGGCCATAATGCAGTCATCATTCCCATTTTCACCCTATTCAAAGTATCCACAGAGAAAGGAAAAGGATTAGAAAAAAATCTTTACATTTGAAATCATAAGCTACATTCTCACACTGCATTACATGATTTTGTTCCTTCACCCAATAAATTCCAACTTTCCAAGACCCACAATCCTACCCAACAGAACAAAAATTATCATAGAATCATAGGACTGGATGGGATCTCTATGGTCCAGACTCCTGGTCCATGGCAGGGCCAAGGACCATCTAAGGCCACTTCTGACAGGTGTTTTCTAGCCTGCACTTATGGACTACTCTAGTTTTTAGAGTATTATGTACATATTTTACTTGCCCTACGAAGAAACAAGGGGCAACACCATACATGGAGTAAAAAGTGAAACACTTATTTGCAATTTCAGCTATTCAGCTGAAAGCTATGTGGTTTTATATAGCTGAGATTCTATAAGGATTTTATTAGCTTATTTAATGTATTCAAACAACATTATGCTCTAAGTAAAAAGTTAGCAACAGAAATAACACCTACCTTTAACCTTCTGCGATTCATTCTAACATACCAGTTGGTCAGTACATCAACGAACTTAACTAGTCGGGGAACTACAGTGTATAGTCTATAGGCTAGGAAGAAAAATAATTTCTTACTGTATAGAACACTTCCCTTCTACATAAAATTCTTGCCTTAAAGAAATGGTAATATAAAGTCATGGCAATTTGACAGTCACAACTTTACAGAACTCAATACTTAAGTAAGATTTTAAAAATGGATTAGAGACACTAGTATTACTAGAATCTGCACTTAACCTATAGCATAAATTTAAAATTACAAATGTAATCAATTCTCATACTCCAGGGCACCAGCTGAAGGTTAGAATTGCCACCCATAGTCTAAGACTGCAGAGAAGTGCACCGTGGCCATTTTATACATTACATTAAGCCTACAAAAAGAAGATAGTGAACAAGATGGACTATAGATATGTTATGGTTTGGCAATTCCAAAATTTGAACGCACAGCTAAAAAGAAACTGCTGAGTATTTAAAAATCTACCAAAATTGTGGTAGAAACATGAATAGAAATGTAATTATACAATTCAGAAATGGTTTCAATTTGTATTACAATGTTTATTTTTTACCCCAAGACAATTTCTTGAACAGTTCTTATAAATAGAATAGACTGAAAAATCATTGATGAAAACAGGTTTTTACTCACGAGTAATAACAACAAAATAAAAAAAGCTATGCATAGCCATTTCCCTACCTTCTGAGTAATTCAAATGTGTGAAGAATTGCTAACAAATAATAGGTTCTTACAAACATCAAAGTCCAATGGGTGGGAAAACATGACTAACTTCTCAATCATCTTTAGTACAAAATAAAATGTTTTCTAGAAAGATTAGATAAACTAGTCCTTCTAAACAAAAGTTACTAACTTGCATACAGCTTGGTTAAAAATAAGGAGCTGCTATTAATGGCAGTCTTTGATTAATAAATTAAATGCCAGAAGTAAAACAGATATTAAATTATACCCCTTTCCGTTAAGAGTTCTGAAGCAAACTTTTTACAATCGCATTTCACAAGCTAGTAAGAGCTTGATATTTCATCCTAAAGAGGAATTTTTTTGGAGTTGTGTCAGCAAAAGAAATATTTACAGGGTTTTATGTTCTTATATAGATCCCACTACTATTCCTAGTTGTAAAGTAACAATGCTGCGCATAAAGAAAAGATCTCCAAAGTACTTGTGCATTTTACAGTGAGGTATTTGTTTTGAAATGACATTTCATTGTCTAGACTCTCCCGTTATAACCTACACTTTCAGGTGACAGAAGGGGGGAAAAAAAGAACACAAAGTTTGTGGTTCCGTAGAGGATGTCAGAGAAAGTGGAGTATGCATGGTAGAGCCCAGGCTAGCCCCCTCAAGGGGCCAGGAGGGGATCACCTGTCAGTCCAGCTCCAAACCCGCTCCACTCTGCCCTCATTCTCTGCCCTGTGCCCTGCCCCCAGGCCTATCCCGTTCTGCCCCCAGCTCCACCTTCAGCCTTCTGCTGTAAAAGCCTAGGCTATGCTGTATTGGAGTGGCAGGCAAGACCGACCCCACAAATGGAAGAGGGCACAACAGGAGACATTTGAATACCACTGCACTAAAACATTCTCTCAAGTTTAACCAGCATGAGACACAGATTTGTAATTCCTCCTCTTGTATATTGCACATTGGCACTACGCAAGCATTAAATGCACTATGGTAAAAGTTACTGTTTCTAGATAGATATTTCACCTCACTAAAACCATGAAGAATTACTTACTAAATTCCAGTTCCATTTTTCTTTCAACTTTAAATGGCTTTATCATATGTTGCAGTCTAGATAGTTAATATTTCATTAACTGAAGTACTGGATGCTCAATGAAAAAGGATACAACAATTTGACTCACGACTATCAGTTTTTATGACTTAATAGGAGAAATAAAAGATGCTAAGGTACATTTCTAACATTTCCTGTTGGTGGGTACAATGTAATATCAATAAATGGAAGACGGCTCTAACAATGAGGTCCTATTTAAACGTCCCCCACAAAACTAACAATTTAAGGTTTGATTGACTGGCTTTTTTACCAATAGCAGCTATTCATGTCCATTTTTCCAGTTCTGCACCTCTAATGAGCAGAGACAGGGTTCCCTTCCGGCCCTGAGCCATGGATGCCACTTCCCCTTCTGTCTGCCAAGGCTGTGGGGAAGGGCGCGGGGCAATATAAGGGATGTGACGATGTCACTCTGTCATCTCGCAGGAAAATTTTTTTATATATAGAGAGAGTAGGGTTGCCAGATGTCCGGCGTTCACCCGGACAGTCCGGTATTTTTGCCTCCTGTCCGATAAAAAAAATTCAGAAAATACCGGACACCTAAGATGTCCGGTATTTTCTGATTTTTTTTTCCCCCAGCTAGGAGGCGAAAATGCCGGGCACCCTACAAACACTCAGCACCCCTCCTCCCCCCAACCCCAGACCCCATGCTTACCTGGTTCCGCAAGGCTTCTGGCACAAAATGGCTGCCAGCAAAAGACCAAGGGGAAGCAATGACTCCCCTGGGTCTTAGTGCTCAACTGCTCCCCTGTTCCTATCTCTGCGCTCACTTTTAAAGGGGACATGCTGTTTTAATGCTGTTTTATTTTAATATATATTTATATTTTTTTTGCTTAATAAGTCTTGGAGTCCCTTTTTTTTTGCTCAACAACTTTGGTCTCCCCCCCCTTTTTTTTTTCTTCAACAGAATTTTTTCCCGGTGTTTTTTTTGGGGGTGGGGGTGAGTGTTCGGTATTTTTGTTTCAACCATCTGGCAACCTTAAGAGAGAGAGCTTAGAAGACAGAGACAAATCAACAAAACTGAAACCAATTCTCTATTGATTATGTTGTTATATTTCAAAGTAAGCTTATGATAATTACCTCTCTTCTATAATACCTTCTTATACCAGATTGGAAAAGTCTTTAGCAATTCTCAGGTGGTTTTGTAGGGACAGCCAGCCAGCCCAATGGAATATTCCTTTCTACAGTATAGGGGTTATGTCTAAGGAGCCATGGAAGCAGCATTTGAAATGATGCACTCTGATGGATAGTCTTTTTGTTTTTTGCTCTGTAATTTTTCTAAAACAGCCAGCACAAGCATTAATGCTGGTCTGTGACATATACATTGCTGTCAATGGTAGTGGCATACTGTTGTGGCTTGCCAGGCTATGCCTGAACACCAGAAAACTGATGGTCTGGATTTTAAAAACTAGCCTATTTTTAGCTGTTTATCCACTGCTTGCTTGTTACAGTAAATTAAAATAAAGGAGCACAAACTACAGGGCAGTGGTACATCCAGAAGTCCAGCTGACAATAAAGTAATTAAGTATACAACGATTGTACATTTGTAATAAACTATATTAACTATGCTTCAACCAAAAATATTTCAGCTAGCTATTAAATGTACACTACTACATATTAAATGCACCCATTTGTGAAGAAGAGGCCTCTGTGTCAGGGTGGATTGATTTAGATCAAAGCATTTAAAACATTCATTAAATGTCTTACTTGTTTAAACATTAAACATTTATTTAACATTTCTTAAACCATGGTGCAAATCATGTTTATTTACAACTCAGTACAACATTTTACAACATCTAAGAGGGAATGTTTTGTGTAATTTTTTTTAAGATTTTTTTTTTTAATTTTGGGAATAGTACATAATCCTCATTACCTATGCCAAGCTGCAGATGAAGTCATGCACACAAACACGATAATACTTCGCAGACAAAACATTTACCACAATATTTCTTTTACTGAGGTATAGAATGGGAAATACAACAATAATTTCAACTACTGCAGGTGGTAAAAATGGCTCTCACTAACAAACAATGGGAACACTTTGTTTTTAAAGCACAAGCAGTTACCCAAATTATTCAATTTTTTTTCTAAAAATGCGACATTTTAGTTCACAGAGTAAACCAGACTGATTTTTAAGAGCAGAGCATGTGCATCATTTGCACCCTTTTAAAAGTTGAAGCTATTTCAAATATTTTTAGTGATTGATTTTGCTCTAAGTCACTGTAAAAAAAAAAAAAAAATCCATGTTATAATGAACTTGTTCGTGACATTTCTGAACAGGTTTGTAGGTGTGCTCCCAAGGAGTACCACAGCACACAAATCTTCCTGTCCTACAAACTATATCTGTAACTCTTCCTAGACTCCCCAATTACCCAGAAATTGGAGTATTTTTATTTTCTTACCTTTCCTCCAATCCCATCCAATTTAAGTGCAACACAAAATAGGAACAAGCTAAATTTGATTCCTTGATAGTTATCACAAATCCTGATTAAAAATGTGGACAGACTCAGCTGTTACGAATGGGTTAAATGGTGCTTTAGGAACACAAGTGGGTAGTGCCCAGCAGGTGGCAAATTGGTATGAAATTCAGTACACTGAATTGAGAAGTTGCTAAAAAAAAAAAGAAATAAAACTGAACTTCAGAGAATTATCTTTTGATTTAGTACAGTATTTTCATGCCCTTTTAAAAACTCTCATAACATGGCCTTATGTTGTTCATCACAACTTAAATACAAAGATTCTGTTGTAATTGGTTTGATTTTCATTTCTCTATGCTTTGTTATTCTTTTCCAGGTTGTTAGATCTTTAGCACAGTGACTATGAAGTCACGTGGCATTTATTTCCAAGAGTGACCACTGTTAGATACATTGTCTAGTTCCAGTCACTCTTCATCTACACATTTTCTCCATGCCTATTTATTCATTATTTTCAAAGTCTCACCTCTTTAATGTAGTCTAATCTACCACATATTTGAAAAAGTTTGTGCATCTGTTTGTCAGTGTGTCTGTCTGCCTGTCTGAGTCTGTTTGTTCAAGAACTCCTAAATAGTGAGGGTATGTCTACACTACAGCGCTATTTCAAATTAAGTTAATTCGAAATAGTTAATTCGAATTAAGCTAATTCGAATTAACGCATCTACACACAAAAACTATTTCAAAATAGCGTTTTGCTATTTCGAAATAGCGCGTCCACACTGAATGGACCCTGAACCGGAGTTAAGGCTGGCCGGAACCAGTGCCGGCAGGGCATCAGGTTAGGACTCAGTGTGTGGGGCTGCTGCCTGAGGCTAACTGAGCTCCGTGCTTGAAGGGACCCTACCCCCACCCCAGACAGACAGTTCCCAGGGTTCCCCGCTTGCTTGTCTACCTCGATGAGGGACAGCAAAGCAGTCCTGTCTTGGACTGCCCTGAGTGCCCGCACTCGGGACACCACAGCATTCAGCCACATGGAGCCAGAGCTGCCCCTGGGCACGCTGGTGCATCTCATGGGTTTGTTGCCATCAGCCCGGCTGCACTTGCTGCAGGCTGCCATCCGGGGGGGGTCCATCAGGGGGCTGTCAGGATCCAGGAGGCCCTGCAGGAGAGCTTCCACCCTGAGGAGCCCTCAGAGCCTTCCCGGTCCTCCCCACCGGGGGCTTGTGCCCCATTCCTCCCTCACGTCCTTCCACTTACCCCTCCCTAGCCCCCCTTCCTGATGTCAAATAAAAGACAAGTATGTTCAAAAATAGAAACTGGGTTTATGGAAGAAATCGGGAAGGGGGGGGGGGATGAACCTCTGGGAAGACTGGGAAAAGGAGGTGGGAGGGGGAAGAGAGAGGGTGGGAAAGGGGAGGGGGAAACCTGGGAGGAGGGAGCTGGAAGGGGGAAGAAGCGGGAGGGGAAGCTCAGGGCTCAGGGTTGGGGGTCTCGCCGGCACAACTTGATTTTCATGCAAACCTGCTCCTGGGTTCGCATGTGGCCTTTGGTGGCCAGGCTGGCAGCTATCCTGCCATAGACGGCCGCATTCCTCCGTCTAGTGTGGAGATCATGGACGCTGGGGGCATTCCCCCCAAACCTGAATAAGGTCCATGATCACCACCATGGACAGGAAGGCGCCTGCCTTCTCCAGCCCCTGGCAGGCTCCTGGGAGCCGGCAGACTGCTCCTGGGGAGCGGTGGATGGCTGGCTGCCAGTGGCTTGCTGGCTCATGTTTTGGGCCCACTGGGTCAGGGGCCCTGGTGGCCACTGCTGGCTCTGGGCTGGCAGGCTTGGAGCTGGCACAGGCATTGTGGCCAGAGTCTACCCCTTTAATGGCTCCGGGGCTGGGGGAGAGGAGAGGAAGTTTTTCCTGGTTGTGCCCAGAGTGGCCACCAGGGCTCCCTGAGAAGGGCTGGAGGCCTCCTATTTCGAATTAAGTGTCTACACAGCACTTAATTCAAAATAGCTATTTCGAATTTGGCATTACTCCTCATAGAATGAGGTTTACCAAATTCGAATTAAGCACTCCACTATTTTGAATTAATTTCGAAATAGCAGCTTGCATGTATAGACGCTATTAAACTTAATTCGAAATAAGGGCTGTTATTTTGAATTAACTTTGTTGTGTAGACATACCCTAAGAGCTAGGACCATTAAATTTGGTATGTAGCTTCCTCTTACCATAACTTATAGCAAGGTCAGGGTTTGGTTGTACCAGAACAACGGCATGTGTGGGGACTGTGTGTGGAATGTGATTATTTCTCATCAAACGGAAAGGAAGGGATACAATAGCAGAGACAGTTATACTAACAAATGACCACATGGGGTTAGCAAGCATGGGGGACAGTTGTACCCCAGAATGACAACAGGAGAGGCAGCAAGAGTCCCAGACCAGCAAGCAGCTAGCAGCCACCGTGAGGAGAAGCTGGTGGGTGGGCCTGGTGGCCCTCACCATCCCAGGGAGGGACCTGCTTGCTCCCATCCCCTGAACCCACCTGAAATGTTCCCACTTCCCCACCACCAACCCTGACTCCTGCACCCCCGCACCTCCAGCCCCCTGCCCTGAAGGTCCCAAGCAATACTGGGTTCAACTTTCAGTTTATTATATAAACATGTATATGTGAAAATTCATAAGAAAACAAGCTAACTTTCTGAGAAGTACAACAGATTGAGACAAAGTAAAACTGGTGAAATCCATTTATGTATTTGCAAATTAAGTGGATTCAGATGTTTTATGCAGAAGTATAAGTAAGTGTTACATTCATTACCATTCACCTCAGCATGAGATGTGACACTCATTAGGGCAACATCAATATATTGCTACAGAAGAGCAGCTTCTTGGCTTCCTTTTTTTATATATTTTATTTCAAGTGAAAGTTTGCTGCTTCTTCACAAAACACACACTTTTGGCTAAGACCTCTCTCATTCTTTGTTAGATTTTCTTCCCAGTAAGAACACAAAAGTAGGAGATTTGATGTAGAAGAGATGTCTTCCCCACAGTCTTTTTTTTTTTCCTATCAACACTCTTCTTTAGAGCTCTAACCAATTCCCATTCGGTGTCTGCACTAATATGATACTATATAAGGGGAAAAAACCCCAAACCCTTACTTTTCCACTCTTCTCCCAGATATCTACATCCTTTCCTCTACATACCAAGGAAAAGATAGCCCTTGGGGGTCTTTCCTCTTTTTTAATCTGTTACATACTCACAAAGCTCTGAAACACGGAACTTTTTCTCATTATGGTCACAATTTTGTAACTTGGTATTCAACCAAAAATTCTATTTCCTCGTGGCAATGACAAAAGAACCACATGGCATGGGGAACAAATTCATTACAGCTGTCCTAGGTTGTCCTTAAGCAGTCAAGGTTCTATCAGCGAGAGTTAATGAAGTTAGAGAAGCAGAAGAAAGTCTCTGCAGAGTTTACTAGTAGATTTTTAATAAATGCAATAGTTGTGCAGCAGATTTCCTCAAATCCAATTTGTGCCACACCCTAAACATCTACTTCTTCCCAATTAATTCAGTAGAAGGCTCATACGTGCAGTCCCATTAATTCAGTGTAGGATTTCTACAATAGCTCCTTGGACAACTGAAGAATGCACAGGCTCCCCAGCTATGGTGAAGTTCTTGGGATTTAACAAGTGCAATGATGATGAAAGCCAACATCCTTTGCAGATATCTCAAGAGTTTGTCTACACTGACCCAGAGTTTGGACTACAGGGATGCAAATACTAGTATTCAACTAAGTGCTATGCTAGGATTTCAGTGTGTGAATGCTTCAGGTACAAATTGAAATATTCCCAGTTTACATTAATGGAATCCTCTTCCAAGAGGAGTACATTTAAAAGGAATTAAGAAGTTGGGCCCACAGCGCAGCAATTTGGTGTGCACTGGTATTCACAACTCTAGTCTCAATTACTGGACAGCATAGACACAGTCTAAGTGTTCATTGCCCTTTAAAATATGCTTTGACTGTCTAAATCCCACTGAGCTTTAACTCGTGAGTATGTCGTTCACTGCACAGACTACTTGCTACAGCGGGCTCTTGCACCTTCCTCCTACATTTAAAAGACATGCCAAGACAATGTGAGTACATGGAGAGATGTGACAGCACTAAACAGATATTTCATAAAAATAAGCCATTAAAATGATAAATAATGTATCTTAACCAGAGTCCTGCACCTGTGTTCACAATGCTGTGTTTTAAGGAAAAACTAGAGAAATCCATTCTCTTCAACATATCCAAGAGAGCTAATGACTTAAGAAACAATGTTGAGGAATTAAATTATTCTATTTGCCCAATGTGGGATAAAATAATCTTGAGAAATAAATCATATTGGCTAAATTTTATCTGTCTGAAATTCTTTCACCATTTTCATCTTTGCACAACTCTGGATTTTGGAGTGAGTAATTGGACTCATTTTTCTTTAAGACTGTCATTCAGATCCTGTTTCATTACTATTTTATGAAAGGTTTTTTAATTGCCCTAATTCTCTGAAAGATTTTATCACACCAAGTAAAACCAGTAAGCTTATATTTCTAAGTTCAGTTATGATGGGTAAAGATAACAGCACTATGAAATGAATGTGATTATTTCAAAAACCATGGTCATCTTACAGACTTCACTGTGAGAGAAGTTACTGCAGGCTGAAGGCCACTGTATCATCAGAACTAATTCCTTATAATGGCAAGAATGGCATGGATACCAATTAGAATAGATTAATATTCTCTAGTTGTACATTTCTCTGTGTTACTGTTTTTAGATTTCCTCCTTTTCTTTCATGCAGTCTGATCTCAAATCTGAAAATCCATAAATAAATGCATCCTTTGTGCAAGCTCATCCCTAGTCATCAGTCAATGACATTTAAAGTCTACTTGTTTTAGTTCAGAAAAAAAACAGAAGATGTGCATACCTGCCATTTCAGCCTTGAAGAACTGAATGAGTGACTGTGTGAAGGAAAGAATCCATTTATCCATGATGTTGTTGCTCTCCTTAATTGTATTCTCATTGTAAAGGAATTCCTTTCCGTCTTCCTATAAACATTGGAAAATGAATAGTAGTACAACATGTCAATGCTTGAACACATTAAAGCCCATAAAATAATTCCTCTCTCTTCATCAGTATATCTTAACACATTTCCTATTTGTTTAATGTAGGTACCTCAACATCCCTGTGAGTTAGGTCATTTTAACCCCATTTAACAGATGAGAAACCGAGGCACAGGGATTAAATGTCTTGCCTGAGATCACGGAAGTCTGTGGCAAAGCAGGGAACTGACTTTGAAGTCTCCCATGTCCTAAGCTAGTGCCCTAACCACTGGAACATCCTTCTTTTTAAAAGCTCATTTCTTATCCTTTGACAAAAGCCTCCTGTCTGCATTCTTCATTAGGTTGATTAGTAAGAGTGTTCTGTGCGAGAAACATATTTGCTTTTGAGACATAGTAACAGAAAGAGCCAAGATGAACTGACTTGCACTGACCCCTATTTCATTACACAACAATGTAAACTACAAAAGGGACCAGTTGTTTGTATTTATTAAAACGCAGAAATAGTAGTACTGTACTTATAGGAGTTCATTAATCACTTTTTTGTAGTCTAATCATGATTTACAAAAACAGGCTAATGATACTGATTTTACATGTCCCCTTCATTAAAGTGGATTCCAAAGCATTTAACAAACTTTACTGATTCTGAAGTCAGCTTATGTTAAAATATATAAAAGTGAAGATGAGAGGGAACAAGTGCATTAACTAATTTTCATTTTGAAATGCAGCAATTGTTCAACAGCATATGGCCAATAGAATTGTTAAGAGCAAGTGGAAAGGACAACATACCTAACTGAAACTGTGACAGTAATTTTAGCTAGGCATGTCATTGCTGCATATATTTAATATTTCATGAGAGACAGCACTGTTCGTTGTCCCTGAACACTGGACTGTAACATCGTATACTTTGCAAAAGAGAAGGTGGGAAAAGGCTAGAAATATATATGCTAAACTGGTAATCTACCATTCACTTTGCTTTTTCAGCGAGGGAGGGAGAATATTATGTTGCCTTCTAAATGAGCAGCTTTACTCCCTACAATAGCATTTTCCCTAAAGACCTGACATCCATGTAGTGATTCCTTCTTGAAAAATCTAGGGGGATAAATCAGTTTGAGGGGGGTTAGGTCAGAAGACAAGGAAAAATGGACAAGAATGCGTTGCACTGATTCACAGACATGGAGTACTCTACCAACACTAAACTATTTTACAAAAATGAAATAAATATTATATATGATGCTGTCCTCTTACTATTGGTAAGATGATTTACAGAATCATAGGTTTGGAAGGGATCTCGAGAGGTCATCTGGTCCGGTCTCCCACACTTATGGCAGGATAAGTATTATCTAGACCATTCCTGATAATCTGTGTCTAACCTGCCCTTAAGAATTTCCATTGACAGAGACTCCACAACCTCCCTAGGCAATTTATTCCAGGGCTTAAACCACCCTGATAGGAATTTTTTTCTGAAGTGCAACCTAAGCTGCCTTTGGTGCAATTTAATCCGTTAGAGCACAGGATGAAAGCACAGCAGACAAAGTCAGAGAACAGTATTTTAAGCCAAAGAAGCTCAGCAAAAGCAGGTACTGAGAACAAAAGGAGAGGAAGGGGGTGGGATTAACTTTGTGGCAAAAGGGTATATTCACCAAGAAACAGAGCCAGTTGTAGAAACCAGTTTTTGCCTTTTCAGTATCTCAAAACTTCATACCTTATGTTGCAGGATCACAATATTTTGAATGAGAAAGCGATATGCATTGTACCAAGGCAGGAAGACATCCTTCAGCACATCTCTTACTCCTTCCTCCTTAAACCGCAAGTTTTCTGCTCTGACCACAGGAGAATTGATGAGGTACAGCCTAAAAGAGAAACAATGCAATAAGGTCAATTAGGAAGAAGTGTAGTGGCATTTCCCCTCTGGTTTCTATTACTCATATTAGAAAGCTTGTTATTTTAACAAACAAAACAAAATGAAACAAAACAAACCACCTCTGAAATCTTACCTGCAAACACTTATCAAAATGTTTTACAAACCATAGCAAATTCTAAACATTGTGTCACAGCGATAAAAAAACAAAAACAAAATAAACCCCTAGAACAGATGGATTTAAAGAAAAGGAAAAATCTAAAAGACAAAATCATGAGTAGGTATACCATGCTGAAGATATGAAGGTTTGTACCCTACTGATATTATTGTTCTAGCTAGAAGACTACCAGTATTGACATGGTGCAATTCAGAAGGAAAATAGTCAGGGCTAAGAAACAAATATGGATCAAAATACTAATAGAAGGGCTGTTAAAAATCAAGTAATAAAGTAGTCATGTAACCACTGAAACTCTCAGCAGTTACACAGTTATACCTGCGCTGCGGGCTCTGAAGTATAAAGCTTAGCTAAGCAGAGCTTGCAGAGAAGCCTCCCTGGGAGCGGGTCTGTCAGACCCTGCCAGCCCAGCTCCCAGGGAGGAGGCTTCACTGAATGGAACTGACAAGCAGATGCTTATCAGTTAAATGAAACAGAAAATATTGATACCAGCTACATCTTTTGTTAGTCTTTAAGGTGCTAGTAGACTGTTGTTTTTTTAAGTTTTTCCTGTTACAGACTAACTCAGCTACCCCTCTGAGTGTAAATGACTAACCATTTAACTGATAAAAAGCTTCAAACATCCCTGACTAATGTATCAGAATCTCTCTTGGCTGCACCTGGAACCCAAGGAGATCAGAATCAATTGCAGGAGCATTCAGAAAGGGTCTCTTGACTGGCATAGGTTTCAAAAATCCATATTAAGGCAAGGCTCTTCTCTGGCAAAATTTGTAAGTTTGACATCTTTTACAACAGATACTACTTAGATGGGTGGTTTGTTTAGGGCTTCCTCCAACAGCATGGGACACAAAGGATCCTATTTTCAATGCCAAGGAAGGTTTCAAATTTGATCTAGTTGGTTCAGGAGGCACTGCCTCAAATCAGTTTTGCCTGAGGCAACAGGGTCACCTGGAATCAGAAAGATAAGCCGATTGCCCCTATCTCCTTCCTAGATCTTGGGAGAGATGACTTCACAAACAGCATACCCATGAGGAGCAACCTTTCCAAAAACAATGAAAACATCCAGTTGATGTTTTGGAAGGAAAAATGATCCCTGCCTTTTTCTCTGTCTCCATCACAACAGATAAGCCCACAGTGTATCTTAGTCAAATAACCAGAAAAGAGGGGAGTAGCACAAAGAAAATATTAATTAACTTTTCCTGTACTGATCCCATGACTAAATTCAAAGGTTAGTAACAAGTCACAAAGAACAAAAAGCCAACTTTCCCACACAGGAGAGGAAGTAAGTGGCCATGACCTGGCTGGTAGTTAAAAAGGAATGGAAATGTGCAGGAAACCAAGTATTTACAATGTGATTGACTAGAACACTGGTCTAGGGATGTTATGCAAATGCCTACTAATGCCATTACTGCCCAAAAAGAGAAGGAGAACAAAACTGATGACAGAAATATCTTTCTACTATTTCTTCATCTCTGCCAGGACAGACAGACTTTAAGAGCTGCCAACTGAGAATTTCCCATACTGCATAATGAGCAAATAGTTTGTAACATTGGCTTAGACAAGGGACTTTCACTTACTCCCCTCCACCATTTATTTCATCTCAAGGCCAGAATAGCAAATGCTGCTTTTTAGAGTATCCATTTCCATTGCCACATCAGATCAAGATGAGCCCCTAACCCTCTTAACCAGTTACCTTACAAGCACCAAGATATGCACACCTTAGTCACCTTCTTAAGGTGTTCCTACTAAATGGAAAATTTTAACTGCTTCCACCAAGCCCTCATTGTGCCAACTTATTTTTTTTTTAAAGTACCAAATAAAAACCTGGTATCTATAAGGTCTCTGTGTTGTTCACACATTTTTGTTGTTGTTGCAGCAATTCTGAAAACAATATTCACTTAATTTTTTAAAATGTATCATAATATGTATCCATTTAGGTTTGCAAAAAGTTTCTTTTAAAATCTTCTATTTGCACTGCCTTAAGCTACTATTTTGACTACAAAGACAATTTGGTTCCTCCTAGCTTAACTGAAACAGAAACTAGGTCACAATTAGTGTCTTATTCAGCTAACTTAACATATGCAATTATTTAAAATAAAGATGCAGGTAGTACTTCATTCAACTTACCAAAAATCTTTTCTTTTTAAGATTTCAACAATGTTTCAACAGATTTATTTCAGGACTCAATTCTGTCATCTTTTATAAGCTTTTAGAACACAAATTTCTAAACTGATGAATGTATGCAGAAATTTCCTTTAGGGTACTTGAAAACCTTAACTTGGGCTGACAGCATACATTCAAAAATACTGGACCATGAATTCTTCCTGAAAGACCTTTTCACATAAACATAATACATAAGATACAGATGTTAGGGCAAATAGATGGAAAAGCATGAATGTCAGCAGTACAGAAATGGGTACTAGTTTGAATTCAACTCTAAAAACTGGACTCCAATAAATGTTTAAAAATAGAAGAAACTTTCCTATGAATTTAGATGACCAAAGTTAAATACTTCAGTATTATGTCTAATTACTAAATAAATAGCTAACAAACAATTTGGTGCTTTTTTGGGGGGAGAGGGGTAAAGCAAAACTCATTTTATAAGCCTTTGTACATGATGCCACAGACTTGAAATACGTTCTCAAGTCACAGGATTTTGGCTGGAGTTGTATCTTTTTGAGATAGGGTTGCAGCTTCTTGGAACCAATCAAAGTTCAACCCATTCTCCCACTTTCCTGCCTCATGGGGAAGAGTAACTTGCTACTCACATTAGAGCATGAACTGGAACAAGGTGGTTCTTCTGGGCTATCCCTTATGCACTTAGTTGGGAGCACAAGGAGATAAAGGGAGAGAGCATGGACCAACAGACAGTGCTACTGCTACACCCACACTGAATTCCAACAGGGACTAGCACAGTGAAGGTAGAGAAAAGGATCTCACGCAGCTCCCCACGCCTGGCAGAATTGATATGAGTGCTGGGGGGGGCGGATGACAAAAGTTAGTTAATTACAATGGGGAATAAGCCAGTCAGAGCACCTGCAGCAGGAGCCAAAAATCACCACACTCAGTGTTGTAAGATTTATTAATCGTCACACATACTCTTAAGGTAGGGAGGGAAATACCAAGCTCTTCAAACAGACCAAAAACACTACGTAATATTTTAAATCTCATGATTTGAGAGTTAATCTCATAATTCATAGGGGTCTGACTGGCGATTTTTGAGCTTTCACGGTTTGCAATAATGGATAACAGACACTACAAACCAATAATACTGCCATCTCTATTTTTAAAATGTATTTTATATAAATGTAACTTTAATCTTTACCTGCTGCATTCCAAGGTTACCACAACAGCAAATGGTCTGTAATTAACATAGAAAAGTAACAAATACTACAGCAGGCTTCAGAAACATGCACTTCTCTTGGTTTTATCTGGTATCCTTGTGTGCCAGCAACTGTGTAATTACAACACATGAAGACACAACAAATACTTTATTTTTAGTACCAGCAGCACAGATGGTTATGGACTAAATGTATCTTGAAAAGAAATGGTTTTAGTGCTAGTCATCATAAAATGCTTCTGCATGTAAAGCAAAGAAACAAGCACAAAACAAGTTTATTTTATTATCAGTCATTTTAATAAAATTTGCTTATGGTCAAACACCTTTTTAAAGCAGCTGTTCGGCTTGCAATGATATTTTTATCTCAAAATCATAATGTGGCCTGTCTTTACTGAGGCAGAAAATTATTTGAATTGCTTCACGTGTATTTGGTAATTAATGCTGCGTACAGATGTTTTCACATCAATACTGTGTGCAAGGAAGGAGAAAAAGAGCTTTGCCTTAAGGTTAAAACAGAATGGGTGAAATGAATCAGTATATTTTAACTTTTACAACATTGACATTTTATTTATGGGCCATATTATAGCTATATAAAAATCGCTGTTTTGGCTTTACCTGTTTTTTCAGGACTTAACATTTGTGATCTTTTTGCACATGGATTGATCACATTAGTCTCAGCCTCTAAACCAAGACACAATTTTCTCCAATTCCCCTACGGAAAAAAAACCAAACTCAACCATAATACCTATCACCGTAGGTGTTTGAAACCCTGATACTCTGGTGTGCTAGCATGGAATCATAGTGGCCTGACTACTAATTTATAAGCCCGAGAAAGAATGATGGTTTACAATAATTGGCATGCATGACACAGTCTCAAAAAGTCTCGGAGAAGTAGTCATGTCAGTCTAACTTTAAAAACGAGTAGTCCTGTGGCACTTCAGACACTAACAAAAATATATAGGGTCATAAGCTTTCATGAGTAAAAAAACACTTCATCAGATGAGTCTCAAAAGAGACAGTGCAATCATCAAAAGCTTCAGATATCTAGAGAAGAAAATACCAGTAATCTTGGAGATTCTTCCCATCTCATGAGTGAGAGAAGACAAGACAGCAGATATTTGAGGTTAACCGGGGATGGATCACGGGATGATTACATGTTCTGTTCATTCATTCTGGGGCACCTGGCATTGGGCACAGCCAGGAGACAGGGTACTGGGCTATATGGACCCAGTGTGGCGGTTTTTATAGGTTTTTGGTTTTGTTGTATACTGGACTATACAACAAAGGAGATAGTGATGTATGTCTTGTGCAACCTCTAAGTTAACACCACAACTATATTCTTTTGTGAACATACCATTTATCCTTCTGGCACCTAGTACCATGAAAATTAGTTGACAAATACTAGTAGCACATTTTCATAAAGGTGCATTGCTAGGATACTGGTCTGAACTGTGAGAGATAAGGCCTCAGTGAAGCAATCAAAAACTCAGCTATAGACACTGTTACCCTCCGATTTTTTTTTTTTTTTTTTTAAAGAGAGGAGAGACAGAATTGCAGACACTCATGGGGCTTAGGTCACTTCATTATATTAATAGTGAAACATTACTTTCAAGATAAGTGGGAAGAAATTGATTATTTTGGAATAAATCCAAAGAAAGGGACATGACCTGCATACATTTGTGAATCATTCAGTCTTATTAGATCAGCTGGACCAACAGCCACTGCAGTCCCCCAGGCAAGATGGGGGGCAACTCTGCACCTCCAGAAGAGGCGGGGTCAAGGGCAGCAAGCCCTGAGCGCTGAACGGAGTGCCCAGTGCAGCACTTGGGTGGTAATTTAAAGAGTACGGGGCTCTAGCCACTGCCACTGCCACAGTCGCACCAGCAGCAGCCAGAGCCCGGAGCTTACTGCTTTTATGGCCGTGTAGTGCTAGAATTCTAACATTCTTCTCAGACTCCACAGTCACTGTTCACATTCCCAGTTCACACTCACCATCCATCCAACGTCATCATGACATCTTAGTATACCCTTCCCAGCACTAGATATCAAGACAAGGAAATCCATTTCCCAGCACAAATGTATTAATATAGCAAGACACACTCATTTCTTCCAAAAAGGAGAAAAGAAAGCTCAGTCAATGCTGGGGAATTATTTTTACTGAAGCTGTAGTTTTTGACCTACACCAACAGAGCAGAAATATTAACTGTAGCACATGAAGAACTGATATCATCCCAGGATAGGTTTTTAACATGTTGAACAAGAAAAAACTGCTGACTCCAATGCTTGTTTACATACAAAAATTGTATGTATTACTTATGCTGCTATATTTAAATCACTTGTGTGTCAGAATCATAACCAGGTATATTGACTAAACTGGACACTCTCTGTGACAAAGGATAAATGGACACAAGTCAAACAGCAGGAATGGTAATACACATAAACCTGCAGGGCAGGGGAACCTTTTTCGAGTTGGGGGAGGCCACTGACCAACAGAAAAAAAAAAAAAATCAATCAAGGGCTGCACACAAGTGAGAAACAAACCAAAAAAACCCCCCACCCTCACCAGCATCTGGCTCCCAGGCCTTAGGTTCTCACTCTCCCCTGCTGTAGGGGAACATTTTAACCTGCCTGAGGACTCATTAATGGATTTAAAAGTAGCCATTCTTCTACAAAGGAATTTCACAAGCCAATTACAGAGAGTGCAGAATTGACCTGCATTGTTTCCTTGGGCTTGAACAAAGACATTAACTAGACATTGCATTATAAAACCAGCCTTCTGTGCATTTAACACTTAATTTACATCCAAAGCTAAGTACTGGGCACTTCCAGCCCACTCAATAAACCTCATTAGCACCAGTACTACTACTAACAGGTAACTTTTTTTTTCTTCTCTTCTTTTTCTGTTATAAATTCTGGGTTCCTTTAATTTCCACTCCAGCTTCCAGCTCATTTGAAAAACAGGACATTGCCCACGAAAACTCATGATATCTCGTATATTTTTGTTAGTCTCTAAGGTGCCAAAGGACTACTCAGTTACATACTAACATGACTACCTCTCTGAGAATCACAGAAGATTAGGTTTGTAAGAGACCTCAGGAGCGTATCTAGTTCAACCACCGGCTCGAAGCAGTACCAACCCCAACTAAATCATCCCACCCAGAGCTTTGTCAAGCCTGACCTTAAAAACCTCTAAGGATGGAGATACCACCACCTCCCTAGGCAATTAATTCTAGTGCTTCACCATTCTCCTAGTGAAATAGTTTTCCTAATATTCCATCGAGATCTTCCTCAATGCAACTTGAGACCATTGCTTCTTGTTCTGTCAACTGTCACCACTGAGAATAGCCTGGCTCCATCCTCTTTAGAACCCCTCTTCAGGTAGATGAAGGCTGCTATCAACTCCCCACTCATTCTTCTCTTCTGAAGATTAAATAAGACCAGTCCCCTCGGCCTCTGCTCATATGTCATGTGCCCCCAGCTCTCTAATAATTTCTGTTGCTCTCTCCTGGACTCCTTCCAACTTGTCCACATCCTTTCTATGGTGAAGGGCCCAAAACTGGACTCAGTACTCCTGATGTGGCCTCCCCAGTGCCAAATAGAGGGAAATAATCACTTCCCTCAGTCTCCCGGAAATGGTCCTACTAATGAAGCCCAATGTGACATCCAGAGAAATAAGTAAGTATTTCCCTCTTCTCTCCCCCACTCCCTCACCCTATCCACTGGTTATAGAAATACAAAACAGGCAGAGTGGAGAATATAGTATAAATACCTTCCGTTTAATGTGAGGACCTTCTCTATAGCTCATAGAAGAGAAGGGAAATTAAATGGAGAGGTGGAGAAAACACCACATTTATTTCCACACAACACTACTTCACTTTGGGCTTACAGCCCATCTCAGTAAAGGTTGTCAAGCCTGCTCAAGTATGATGGCAGCTTTAACATTTAGGGCTTGTCTACACAGTGCAACCAATGTACATCAGAAGGGTGTAACATTGTAAAAGGCTTTGAAGTGTTGAACTCTAACAGCCCTGTATTGACCTTACAGATGTGCTCTAAAAGGTTCCTACTGTGCATTAACGTAGTCCTGTTTGGACACAATACAACATTAACACAATACATTTAAGAGTGCATCAACTGGGTTAACACAAGGCAGTTAGAGATCAACACCTTAATCCCTCCAGTTGTACACCTATCTGATGTGCACTGGTGCACAATGTAGACAAGCTCTTTGACACTAAATGATTTCATAGATGGTTTAAAGAACCCTGGAACTAACGACTCTGAAAGTCAGACCAGTGTACTAACTCTCTGTGCTACCTACCTTATACCTTCCATCTGGAGTTCTCATCCTATTATACATTTAAGCAGCTTATGCGTGTAACAGCTAGAGATGCTGTATTTACTAATAGGCTGCGATACTAAGACTAATTTGAAGCTACTGACTATAGATTCTACTGAGGGGAAGGGGGAACTTCCTCCAGACAAGCTAAAATAACTTAGAAGCAATGCCAAAACAACAACTAAATCTGAAGTAGCTTATTCTATAAACAGAATATGTGAAGTGCTTCAGTGGATAAGCACAAATAATTCAATAACAGAGGTCTTTCCGAGGTCTTTTCCTAAATTAACCTAGTGTGGTGTGGGTGTGGGAGAGAGAGAGAGAAACGAATTATCCGTTTATTGAACAAAAAGAGAGGAACAGAATTGTACCTTTTAACATTTTGGTTGGGGGAGGAGGTGAGAGGCAGGAAAAAAAACAATGAGGTTCAAAAACCTTTTTAAGAACTTGGAATCTCTGCAGTCACACTGCTTCATCTATCACTTCTCTTCATATTCTGGTGACCATGGTTAGACTATTATGAAATGGTTCAATCTTGTTTATCAATTTAAGAATTCTATTCAAGCCTTCACAGTAAATCTAATTTTTTATGGCAATTTCATTCTGAACTGACAACATACAAAGCATTTACCAAAAGGGGACATCAATGTTTCTGAAATGTGAAAAGGGCAGTTCACATTTTAAAGCTGTCTCGGAGCAGAGAACTCGGTTCCATTTTACAAAGTTTTCAAACACTTTGTAAAATAAATGTTAAATTTTAAAGTAAGTTTCAGTTATGACAAACGAAAAGGTTTTAACAGACACTCATACTGATTATTTGTTCTGCCATAATCTCATCATGTAATCAAAATGCGCTCTCACATATTATAAAAACCTGAATAAAGCAAAATTTAAATGGCTCTTTGCGAATATAAATAAGATATTAATCGAGATAATCAATGTCCATATTTTGTCTCTAGATTGTCAAGAAATTTTACTGTACCCAGCCAAATTAACTGCCTTTTATACTTGAGCATTTAGGTTATTTTAGTGAAACTACTATCCAAAGACCTAGGGAGTCCGATCAGTAAGGTGCTTTTTGAGCATGAGTTTATTCAGATCTGGCCTTTCACTTTTGTTTCCAATTTCAACTGGACATAGTACTTATGAAAATGCTATATTAAATAGAAACGTACACTAAATCTTTTCTCCATAGGCAGTAAACATCTTAGTAAACGGACCAAGTTTCCCCACACCATGCAGTGTATGTGGAGATACCCCAGCTCTGAGGAGGAGTTGATCATTGCTTTCATGACCAGTATTTGAATAAATACTTGGCCCTTCTGCTCATAAAACCAGCAATTCTGCTCATAAAACCAGCAATGATATCAATTAGTGTCATCTTAAGTGAACATATTACATTTTGTAGGAACTGGACACAACTCATTTCCTAACCAAAAAACCATCAGACAGCAATTACCTTCAGTAACTATCAGCCTTGTTAGGGTCAGAATAACGATTTAGAAGTTCAAGGCTCCATAACCTTACTACTTACCCCAGGATCATCCTTTCCCCACTATTATTTCCTTGCCAAAGGCTTCTGAAATGCCCTCAACTGAAGTTTTTTCCTATTGCTGTCTATCAAAACCCATTACATCCCTGGTACATATCTCTGATATAAACATGCATAGGAATTTGAAGCATTAAGTATCTACGTTATGGAGGGGGGGAGGGGAGAATAGACTGACAGAATTGCCAGTTCCTACCTTAGTGCATCAGCTCCATAACCATTTACAATGTTCACTGGATCAGGATAGTTCTTCTTACGTTTGCTCATTTTTTGGCCATCACTTAAAAAAAAACAAAAAACATAAAAACCAAGTGTGGGGAATAAGTTCCTACCACTCTGACAACATGGGAGTTGCTAATGAAGTTTCCCTTCTTTCCAAATATTTGCTGACAGGAGATACTTTCTGGTGGGTAGTTAAATTTATCATCTTTAATGTTGCTAACTTTGCAACAAGTTTCTCTCTCTCCGTGGCAGCTAAAACTGACCCAACTATAAGAACTATGTACTCCTAGGCTACCAAAATGTCTTGCTTGTAATTCTGTGTAATGTAACTACTGAACCTATTCCAACTAGGTGACAATAAAAAGCTGCTCAGGAAATAAAACTAGCATACTTGCCTAGCAAGAACCAGTCCATTTACAATTACATTCTTGAAAGGAGGCTTCCCAAAAAGAGCTGTAGACAGCACCAGCAGAGTGTAAAACCTGAAATAAAAATTGTAAATTTGTTAATAGCCAATTCAGACCATATTCTATACATGTTGTGTTAAAAGCACCATGCTCTCAATTACAAGTCATGTTTCAATTATGCTAGATTTATTCACTCTAGAACATTAGAATTGAAAAAAAGTCTGAACAGACATCTCACCGGAAAAGATCCATTAAAATAACCTTTTAGTACAACTGTGTTTTGTTGCTATATATACACACCACTATTATTTCTTCAAATATTAAAACACAAGTATTAGAATACTAATAAGTGATAGTGAAACATTTTGGGAACAATTAGCAAGGTTGGGAGACAGGAAGATGGAGTCTTTTCCCCTTTTTTAAAAAACAAATTTTAAAATCTATGGAACAAACAAAAACAAGAAGCCCAATGGCACTTCAAAGGCTAACACATTTATTAGTGCATAAGCTTTCAAGAGATACAACTCACTCTCTCAGATGCTTGAAAGGGGAGAAAAAGGGGGGAAAAAAAGGAAACAATACAAAGATAGGAGCATGATATCAGTGTTAAGTAAAAGATGTCACACTCCCATCTCTGCATCCCTTCCTTTTTTCTTTTCTCTTCAAGATTCTAAGGAAGTGAGATGTATTCACAAAAGCTTATGCCCTAATAAATTTGTTAGTCTTTAAAATGCAAACAGATTCCTTGTTGTTTTTGCTGAAACAGACTTAACACAGCTACCCTTCTGAAACCTATAAATAAAAATGTACATTAAAAGGGTCTTACATATACCGTGAAAAAATTAATGATGAAACTCCATCCTTATATTAGCTGCCATAGTGCCATATTGCATACCCCAAAACAGAGTATGAGGCCAGGTCTACACTATGCGAGAAGTCGACCTAAGATACTCCACTCCACCTACATGAATAGTGTAGCTGGGGTTGACGTACCTTAAGTTGAATTTCTGTAGCGTCCCCACTGTGGGAGGTTGACAGAAGAACCTCTTCCACTGAAACAAAATACAGGACTATGTAGCACTTTGAAGACTAACAAGATGGTTTATTAGATGATGAGCTTTCTCGTGGGCCAGACCCACTTCCTCAGATCAAATAGTGGAAGAAAATGGTCACAACCATATATACCGAAGGATACCAAAGGATACAATTAAATTGTATCCTTCGGTATATATGGTTGTGACCATTTTCTTCCACTATTTGATCTGAGGAAGTGGGTCTGGCGCACGAAAGCTCATCATCTAATAAACCATCTTGTTAGTCTTTAAAGTGCTACATAGTCCTGTATTTTGTTTCAGCTACACCAGACTAACACGGCTACATTTCTATCACTCTTCCACTGATGCCCCTGACTTCTTGCAATCCCATGTAGTACTGTGGTTGATGGGGGGTGCCATAAGTGGTCAATCTAGCGAGTCCTTGCTAGACCCACTAAATCGCACCCTGGAAGATTGATCTCTTGGAGAGTCAATCTCTGGATAAGTGCAGGCCTGGCCTCAGTTTAAATACCAATGCATTACAATGCCTATTAATGAGTTATGTCCATAAATTAACGGTGGACATTTCTTTTACTGAACACATTTAATTTCTAGTTATGGTTGTATTATCAAAACCAGAAGGTGAAGGGGCCAAGAGGCTGCTGCAGACTAAGTGTAAATGAGCATTAAAGGGAAACAGCTTCACACAGAAAAAGTTAGCTAGCTCTGAAAAGAGTCCCATTCAGTCCTCCTCTCTGTGGCAGCAGTAGTGTAAAAACTCACAGCTGGTGGCAAAACAAAAGATCAGTCAGGGCTTTCAAATACTATATGATTCACAATGCAACCTCTCTCTTGCTATATTCCCTGTAATGTGTCTGTGTCCTTCTGGAATGCATGAGAAACGAGGATTTGCTTCTATACAAGTGCCTACATCATAACATAAGACTACATGTATCACCAGTTCAGAGATGCTAAAAAGTGGAGATGTGAAGAAATTGAATAATTTCACATTCACAAAGAAGATTTTTGTCAGAGGCCTGGGCTTGTACAACTCTATTTTTAAATAACTTGAGGGTGGGCACAGCCTTTTCAGCTAAGGGAGAATTGTAAATTCGTCAGCAATCTATACAGCTACAACTATAGCTATAGCAACCAAGCCACAAAAAGTTATGCTTCAAAATTGTTTATTAGAATAAGATTTAGAGAACAAATTCTCTGTTGAAAGAAGGTCTCATTTGTATCCTCTGAAGTGGTTTGATCTCAAAAAGCTGCTTACAATTGAAAACACATCTGTGGCACTTGAGTATCCCAGACTTTATAAAAGGTTGCTTGTCTGCATTATTGCATTTATACAAGGGCTGAGATGAAAGCTGTGATTCTTATTTCCTAGAGAGGCTTTCAACTCACATCATCTCAGAGTGCACACTCCTCTGGGCTATAAAACCTCTTAACCAACAACATTGCAATGCAACTTACAAACCTTTACCAAACATTCACACAAATACAGAAGAACAGGTTGAACTTCTCTAGTCCGACAACATCCATGGTCCGGCATAATTTTAGTTAGCCTGATGTCCACTTACCAAGGGCATGGCCAAGTTTCCTATAGTCCCATAAAGTTTGTTTACAGCCACCAGTCCTGGCTCTCAGTGTTCTGCGCTGTTTATTTAGCTCTAATATACCCCTAAATGTCTTCTAAGAACCCAGTAAGCAGTGGAATGTTGGTAATGCTGCTAGACAATATTGACTTTCCATGGTTCGGCAAATTCTCTGGTTCAACACTGGTCAAGTCACAAGAGTGCTGCACTAGATAGGTTCAACCTGCAGAATATAAATCTTTTCCATTTTTAAAGCTACTTTCACATTCTTTACTTCTTATCCAATTCTCCACTCCCCTCCTTGCATTCTACCTCAATCCTTTCTTCCTCCCTCATCTTTAGTCTTTAAAAGAAAAAAAACTTCACTCCCATAAACTGAGTATTTCCCAAATGACCAAGGCAAGTCAAAGCTAAAGATGCTGCATACTAGTTGATTCTTCTCTCAGTTCATATGAACTCCCAACTGACAAACTGCCATAGATTACTGCATGAAAATATACATACAACACACATGCAAAACTATCAACAAACTGATCCCAACAACAGCACCTGTCACGTAATGATGACAACATTGTAGGACTTTCTATTTTAAAAGCAAAAACTGACTTTGACCAAAAGCGGTTCAAGGGTTGTTGAGGGGGTATTTTTTAAAAATAGGAGACTGGTACATAAGGTGGTACATGCAGAAATTTTTTCAGTTACTGAAGACATTTCTCCAGGGACATTGAGTTAGGTTTCAGTTTCTTAAAAAGATTAACAGAATACTACAGTAGACACAACCATATTGGATAATATGTTTGGAATTAATTGAAAAATGCCTGGTGTATAGTGTTGGTACTAATTACTTGCAGTAATAAATGTAATGATTTTAACAACCACCACCATTGTAGTCATTAATGATCATTCAGTTGTTTGGTTTGCTTTATAGGCTGCACTTGGTGGTTTTAAGTTTTACATTTGTAGGATACTTTTGATATGCACATCTATAAATCAACTACAAACACGCCTTCCATAATAGCCAATAGACAGTCAATGCTGATAAAATATTTGGTATAAACCAGTACAAGCTGTATGGGGTTTGAATAAGGTCCTATATTACCCCAGCCCAACACTGATCAACCTCTACCAGAATTTAAAGGCCTGCTTAAGAATTAATTCTGGTATGACAACCTACAGGTAGAGCAAAGTCTGGCTGATAAAATAATTTAAAATTAGCAAAACTAGAAAAGACACTTCCATGTCTATTATACAAAGCAGAGTTACCAATGCTCAAAGAAAAAAACGATAGTTCATGACCAGGGCTCGCCAAGTGGCGGCGAGCCCCGCTCGCCAGCCGCGTGGTTTCGCGCGGTTCTGCGCTCTGTGCATGTGCAGATCGTTCTGCGCATGCGCAAATCACTCTGCACCGGCTCTTCCAGGTTGTAATCTACTCGCCAGAGGCGAGTAGATTACATTATTTATTGAGCCCTGTTCATGACAAACATTCCGCCTGAAATAATTGCTTGCTTGTCACTGAGAAATCTAACTCTTGTACAAGATTTTGCAAATTCTGTCTACTTAAAGCATCAACTTTTCAGAGTTGACTAGTTCATTGGTCATTTAGCAGTATTGCCATTTAGCAAGTCTAAACTAGAGAAAGATCTATTCACTGGCATTTCCCAGAACCTCAATGTTTTACAAGTAAAATGAAGATATTGGGGGAAAGTTAACCGAGGGCTGGTCTAGTCTGGTAAATTGATTTAAGTTACACTAGTTCAGTTATGTAACTGAAGGTAAGGTAACTTAGGTTGACTTAGAGAGATGTATACTATGCTCACTGCACAATGGGCAACACTCCCATTGATATAACTTGATATAACTTCCATTTCTTGTGAAGGTGGATTATAGATGTCAAAAAAGAGAGCACTCTCTCACCAACTTATCATGTATTAGCCAGACCCACTAAATCGACACTGCTGCATCAATCTCAGTGGTGCCAATTTAGCCCATAGCATAGACATGTCTTCAGTGTAATCCAGCTTTACAATAACGTTGAGACCTAGCAGCCTTCTGCTACAACCTGATGGCACTATTGTTCGAGAGAAACGACCCTCATCCCTTAACTCATTTTTCTGTATGAAAATTAATAGCTTTATAGTGATGAAAAGCTTCAGGGGGTAGCCGAGTTAGTCTGTACAGAAAAAAACAACAAATGGTCTGGTAGTACTTTATAGACTAACAAAACATGTAGATGGTATCATGAGCTTTCGTGGGGCACAGTCCACTTCTTCAGTCATAACTCCGGTCATCTGAAGAAGTGGGCTGTGCCCACGAAAGCTCATGATACCATCTACGTGTTTTGTTAGTCTATAAAGTGCTACCAGACCATTTGTTGTTTTTATAGTGATGGTAAGAGATTAGTAGTGTCTATTTGAAAAACACCACCTTGTCAGCAGATGATCATCCTCGGAACTTTTTAAGTGAATTTTTATGGCTTTCTGAAGCAACTGGCTTAACAGTCTACATAAATGTAAGGAAGGTGACAGCAGCACCCTCAAAGGAGTAGGCTCTCAGGTACAGGCTCAGTGGTTCTGAAGGAAGAACCTTAAGAGCAATCAAGCCTGGAGAGAAGGCTTGAGGTGAACCGTATGCTGTTAATAATATCATGAAGCAATCTACACCAAAAAATCAAATCAGAGTTGGCATTACAGGTGTCTTTTCTTTTGAAACTGACAAATACAGACTCAGTCTAGAGACATTGCATAAACTCCCCCTCCAAAATATGCTCTCTCCAGTGGAGGCTCAATACTTTTAAAATGAAAAAGCTTGTAAGGGTGCTGCTTGGCTTATCTCTGTTTTACAGATGGTTAGTGTTTCGTGTTGCATAATTATTACCTTTCGGGAAAACTAATCATTTTGTTCTAGTGTTTTTAAAAAAATAGAAAGGAAACTAGGAAGTGTGCTAATGTAAACCTGGTTTGTAAGTTATAGTGGTCTCACATTTAGACTCAAACACCACACCAACAATATGTAAATGTTCCTTGCTTAAAAATGTACCACAGTTCTTCAGTGATAGTTGTAGATCTTACTTTAGAAACTGACCCACTGGATCAGACTATTGGTCAACCTAATATCTCCAATGATGGCAAAAGCCACATATTTCAGAGTATGGCCCAAAACCCTGCAGCAAGCATATGTAGAGCTGCTCCCCACATTTGTTTCATTCTATTCTCAAATAGACAAACTGGCCTAAGACCTGAAGCACAAGACTTAGCACCTTTTCCAGATATTTTATTATGATGACATTTTTTAATATTTGTATTGATACTACATCCCTTTTTAAAAATTTGTAAAGTTCTTCTCCTTGACCGCTTTAGTGGCAATGAACTCTACAGCTAAGTTACAAACTGTGTAAATAAGTATTTCTTTTTATCTGTTTTTCATTTCCCCATTTTTTCATTTTATTGACTCTTTGCTCTTGTTTTATGAGGCAGGGAACAGAAGCTCCCAATCTACTTCCTCTATATTCATTATTTTAATATATTTCTATCACATTCCCTCTCATTTGCCTCCTTTTTGAAGTAAACAATCCCAGGCTTACAATCTTTATGAGAGTTTTGCCAGGCCTTTGAGCATTCTCAATGCTCTTCTCAGAGCCACATTTAGTTTTGCAACATCCTTTTTGAGATGGGGCAACAAGTACTGCATACAATATGACAGGTGAGGTCACACCAATGATTTATATGAAAGCATTCTCAATTCCTAAGTGTTAAAATGTTAGCTTTTATTCATCATAGCTGCAATTGAGCAGAGATTTCCATTGAGCTGACTACAATGATGCCAAGATCCCTTTCCTTAATTGATATTTAATACAGAAATATTTGTTTTAAAATAAATGTATTTTCCATATATATGATCTATTTCTAGGATTTGTACTAAGTACTGTATACAATTTATAAATTAAAATTAGGGATTATTGGATCAGTGCTTAGTAACACAACGTCTAGAAAACCACATGAAGAATAGTGTGCCATGATTAATCGTGACCAGTGGAAAGTTGTGTGTCAAAGTAACATGAGGTGGATTCCCTTCAACATTGGGATTCACTCTATTTAAATATTCTTCTTTAGTTTTTACTTCCCATTAGTATAAATTAAAGTAAGATCTAAACAGACAGGCTAACAGGTGGCCAATGAAGTTTAACGTAGTAAGGAACAAATCAGTAAAAATAATTTTAGGGTTACGGAACAAAATTAGATGGGACTAATGAAGAAAAAGACTTCAGAATTGCAATATATAACCAATAGAATTTTACATATTCGTGTAAGCTTGCCCCAGGAAAAAGCAAATATTAGAGCAGTAATGATGAAAGAGTGTTGACTGTGTATAAAGTTTTAGTGAGGATCCATTTAAAATATACTATCTACTGTTTTGAACAGAGTTCTAAATACAGTTCTGCTCTGAAAAAGGAACCAAAATTTTGTGAAGGTTCTGGTCTCTCAATGATTTTGTGTTGTGTGCTCAATTTGCAAATAAAATGTTTTTTTCATTGTCAGCCTTCTTAGCACAACTTGTGATTAGGGAATCAAGTTTGCTTCTTTCCATCTCACACATCACCACAAGAAATTCAGTAATACAAGATTATTTTAGCCCTTTATTTATACCTATGCAACTTTTCTGTATTCATATCATACTCTTAGTGATACCTGATCAAACCCACTGCCTTTCTGAAACTAAACCTAAATCATTCTAAGAGATTTGTAAAAAATGCAAATGACTGGAAATGAACAATTCTATTATGTACAAAATAATACAGAATTTAGCTCACTTGTTCCGGTCTGACTAAATTTAACAGATCTGTTTACTATGCAAGTACTTCTATATAGTCAACTACACTAATTTGGGACAATGGAAGGAAAGTCTAAGTTAATAATAGTGTATTAAACTAAGCGTAGTCGATCTCAAAATTAAGATTTCAAGAACATGATTATTACAGATATTCCTAAAGGGCTCAAAAAGAAGACAAAAATCTAAATATTATGCATAAAGAATTACCAGGGACATACCTGAGATTAGAGAAAGATTTAGGTTTGTATCAGGAAACATTTGTTTGGTCAAATAGCTATCAGTAAATGGAACAGTTCAAAGCAATTTTAAGTCTAGAAGTTTATATTTTTGAAAAGGAGCATCCCCTATTAGTCACACAAAGCTTGACTTGGTTACACTCTTGGCTCTTTCCCATTAAACTAATACTAACCAAAAGTTAAAGCGCATATAAAATATAGGATTTACTGGCTTTCTAATCAGGTATGTCTTGGGGGCTGTGCTCCCTGCTTGCTATGCTCGCCAACCCCCCTCTCAAGGGGGGGATAGGCAACCCTCACTTTCCCCCCAGCCAATGAGGGGGGCCAGGCTGTGGCCACGCCAGCCCGGGCTCTTTCTCCTCTTCCTTCCCCCCACCAGCCCAGGCCCTTTCTCTCTCCCCCTATCCCCTTCCATCTGCAGCCTAACCCTAACCCTCCCAGTCAAGGTTGCACCAAGCCCAGCTCTGCCCCCCAGTGGCCGGGAAAGGCCGGGCCAAAGTGTGCCAGACCCAACTCTCCACATGGCCGCCTGCAAAGGCTGGGCGTGGATGGGGCTTGCGCCAAGGCTTGGTGCCTACCCCGCCAGCATCATCTCTTTTACATGCGCACGCCACACGCACACACACACACACACACACACTTTCTGTCCCCCAGAACAGTTTTTGTTTCAGTTCAGTAAACTCAGTCTCAGGGCTGGCCTTACCATGAGGCAAACTGAGGCAGCCGCCTCAGGTGCCAGACTGTGTGAGGGGCTCCACTAGGACCCAGAGTGTAGAAAATTGTGTCTGCTGCTGGTACATATGTATTCTCTCTGCTCTAGATGCACAGAGATGGTGGAGTGCTGTGCTGGAGGAAGAGACATAACACAAGAGACATAACAGGCAGGCAGGAGAAAAGATGGCATGGGGGCGTCATTTGAGCTCCCCGCCTCAGGTGCCAAAATGTTGTGAGCCGGCCCTGCTCAGTCTTTCCTCCTTTTGTGGTAAATAAACTGAATTCTACATCGTTTACTCTGGGGCAATTTCTCAATGATACTATCCAATGGCACATCTCAGAAAGAATAAAGAATTGTTTTGATATTTGTGGACTACTTCCATCTCCCCACCGACTTAGCTGCATTTTAGAGAAAGCTGTATGTTTACAGTCTGCACATCACTTAGGGATGATTTATGTGTTCAAGTGAACTCTATCTAAAATCTGAAATGGAATATATTACCATCCTCTGGTTTGGTCAATGCCTTCAGCAATGAAGTCAGCAGGAAAGGTGTCTTCAAATTCTTTTTTGTTCTCAAATGGATAATGGACTTGTGCATAAGGCATGCTCCCACTCTCAAACCAACAATCAAAGACTTCAGAAACGCGGTGCAACGTTCCTTTTCCACAGCGTGAAGGGACGGTTAGATGATCAATGCTGTATGAACAAAAGATGGATGCATGCTAATCCAAATAGTAAGAACTTTGTTATAATAGAGCAATGCATATTATGCTTATGCATTAGATAAGGTACTAAAAAACCCACCCTCAGTTTCACTGTAATTTCCAACATGCCAAGACTTCATATACAATTTTTTAGAGTTTAAAATTGCTTTGTAGATCTAGTATCAATGTCAAATTGAAATTCCATAAGGACATGACATAATGACCATACTAGGCCAAACATAGTATGGTCCATCTAGCCCGGTATCCTGTCTTCTGACAACAGCTGATACCTGATGCTTCAGAAGGAATAAACAATTTATCAGGACAATTTATTTAGGACAATTTATCAGTATTATCCATCCCCAGTCCTGGATTCAGGCAGCCAGAGGCTTAGGGAAAGCCAGAGCATGGGACTGTGTCCCTGATCATCTTGACTAATAGCCACCTATGGACCTATGCTCCATGAATGTATCTACTGCTTTTTAAAATCCCTGGCTCCAAGTTCCAACAATTGACTGTTCATTGTGTGAAGAAACACTTCCTGCTGCCTATTAATTTCCAAGAAATGCAATTCATATACTTAATACAGTGTAGATTTTCACAAAGTATTGAACCAGACCTCAACTTTTGACAGCAGCATTCTGGACGAGATTCCTCAGTGGGCTAATGATTTACAGCTGGACATACTACCAACCAACTCTTGATAAGGTACAAAAAGCTGTTAATCAGATGAAATATGGAAAGGCACCTGGCAGTAATGCAATTCCATCAGAAATTTATAAAGCTGCTGGTGGCCAGCTGATGTACCATCTCACCCATTTATTTAGCATCATTTGGGAGACAGAACTAGTCCCCTAGGACTTCAAAGATGTCCTGATTGTACACATATACAAGAGAAAAGGTGACCGTGCGTGTTGGGATGACCATTGGGGCATCTCTATGCTCTCTATAGCTGCTAAGATCCCGGCCTGCATCCTTTACAACTGGCTTTTACTACATGTGTTCAAAAATGGCATTATTCCTGAAAGCCACTGCGGATTTTGCAGCAGTCGAAGCACTGCCGATATGATATTTAGAGCCAGACAGATACAAGAGAAACGTAGAGAGCAATATCAGAACCTCTGTGTGATTTTCACTGACTTGACCAAGGTGTTCGACACGGTCAACAGAGATGGGCTCTAGAAAATACTTGTGCGAACTGGCTGTCCTGAAAAATTTATAAACACTGTTCGGTCCTTTCATGATGGCATGCTTGGTCGCATCCTTAATAATGGAGAGATATCAGCATCTTTTGAAATATCAAACGGTACAAGCAAGTTTGTGTCCTTGCTCCTCTCCTGTTGAACATCTACTTTTCAATGATGCAGTTAGTTGCTTTTAAGGACTGCACGTTGGGCATACCTATTCAGTTCCAAACAGACGGCAGCATTTTCAATCTCCAGAGACTTCAGGCTCGCACCAAAGTAATTACTACAACTATCTGTAATCTTCGGTTTGCTGATCACTATGCACTGTTGGCTCATTCAGTGAAGGATGCACAGAAGCTTTTTGATCACTTTGTTACTTCTGCTCACCGCTTTGGATTCTCAGTGAACCTCAAGAAGACAGAAGTTATACCTCGGCCTGTTTGGAAAGAGCCCATCACTCCAGTGATCACTGCTGCTGGTACGGTCCTTAAGGCTGTTGATAAGTTCTGCTACCTGGGAAGTGTACTGCCTTTTAGCATAAATGCGGATAATGATGTATCTGCTCGATTAGCCAAAGCTAGCGCTGCCTTTGGATAATTTACCAAATGCCTATGGAATGACCATGGTATCAAACTCCATACCAAGATAGTGGTTTATCACGCAGTTGTCCTGAATATCCTGCTGTATGGCTCGGAGTCATGGACAATATATCATCACCATGTTTTGAAGCTCTATCAATTCCATATACGTTGTCTGAGGAAGATTGCCCACGTGAATTGGTGGGACAAAATTCCTAACACAGAGGTTCTTAAGCTGTGTGGTGTCATGGGCATGCAAGCAATGCTTATGAACAAACAGTTACACTGGATTGGTCATGTTACGAGGGGAGATGACACACGGATACCAAAGATGGTCTTCTATGGCCAGCTTGCTCATGGAAAGCGCGTTATCAGTGGTCAGTATAAGCGCTATAAAGACATCTTAAAGGCAACGTGAAGTCATGCGGCATATCTCCCAATGATCTGGAAACTCTAGTTCAGGACAGATTGTCCTTGCAGCAAACCTTAGGATAGGCTCTTAACTGCTTTGAGAGTCAGCGTATCCAGGTATTACAGGAAAAGCGCAGAATCCGAAAGGAACATATAACGCCTGTAGTTGGTGGTTTTTATGTGACATCTGTGATCGGCTCTGCCGATCAAGGATTGGTTTAGTCGCTCATCAACAGCATCACAGAAGAGGAGATCCTTCGATCAACAGCTCAGTCCAAGAAGAACAGTGTAGATAAAGCCATTCTAGTTTCCTCCATGCCCTCCTTAAACTTGAAAAACCCAGTTCAGTTTAAGACAATAACTAGCTACTACTACCTAGCAGTTTCTAATTAACAATGCAACAGTTTATGCTGGTGCATGTTTTCAGTGACTAACCTTTCTCTGTGGAGATCAGTTACTTTCACTCCTGACCGTTCTTCCAGTTCTGCCAGTGAACCAATGCAAACCACCTGTTAAAAGATAGTAAAATAATTCAGAACAAATTCAATAGACATTTTAAGAGATTACATAATTGTACATTTTCAAGTACAATACAGAGCTGAAGTATTTAACCAGAAACTATAAGTTAAGTGTATCTTTTTACACACAAATTCTGCAACATTTTATTGTTATGTTTTCACTGTGTGCATGGGAAAAAAATCTTAAAACTTGTATTGTGCATTGGATTTAATCTCCAAAATCCGGCACTCTCTGGTCCAGTAGGACCATGGATGCTTCTGGACCAGAGAGCCCAGGAGCCTAAGGGCAGGAGGGACAGCCGGGCTGGGCATCAGGGTCAGCAGCACAGCTGAGGACAACATAGGATGGGGACAGAGTTTAGAGAGGGAGTTCTCCAGGTAAAGGAGAAGCAGATACAGGACTCTGATGGAAGTGACCAACTGCAGTGTGTGTTGTGTTTGGGGCTTTCTTGCTGTGTGCTGAGCTTGTGTTTGTGAGTGAGGGGTTTTTTTTCCTTCTGTGTTTGAGAGTGAGTTTTTTCCCTTCTTCTTCCCCTGGGCCTTACCCCACCCCTTCACAGAGTGTGTGCTGTGACTGGCAGCTAGAAACTGTTGGCTTCTAATTAAACTTTGAATTCTAGAAGCCTCTGCTGAATGGCTGAGCCTTGGTAGGGGGAGGGACTTTCAGGCAGTCCAGGGCTTTATAAAGCAGTCAGCAAGTGACCAAGGAGCTTGTGACAAGGTGAGTGCTAACAGGGAGTTTAGAGAGGGAGTTTGGAAGGAGAGGGAAGGGTACGAGGTTCTCTTGCCTTTCTTTTAAACCCTTTTTCCAGGACAGCAGGGATGGATGGTGATAGGTCTGCTGTTGTTACCTGCACAGCATGTGCCATGTTTGTCTTCCTCCCGGAAGAAAGAACAGATTTCATCTGTACTAAGTGCAAGCTGGTCGCCATTTTGGAAGAAAAAATTACAGGACTGGAGGCCCAAGTGTAGACCCTATGCTCGATCAGAGAGGATGAAGACTTCCTCAATAGAAGGCAGCATTTAATCCTGCAAGCACGGCAGGCGGAAGAGCCGGAGAGGGCAGTACGGGACCAGGAAGAGAACTGGCAGCATGTAACTTCTAGAAGGGGAAAAAGGCCAGCACAGGAATCCCCCAATGCTATAGAGGTAAGTAATCACTTTCAGGCTCTCTCCACAGGCTCTGCAGTGGTGAATGCTTTGGAAGGGACCTCACAAGGAAGAAACCGCAAGGGAACACCATTTCTGGAAGGCATGGGGTGCGTAGTCCTAGGGATGGGGGTTCCACGACCACCACCCTCAAAAGACGACGACGGGTGGTGGTGGTCGGCGACTCCCACCTAAGAGGGACTGAGCCATCCATCTGCCATCCGGACCTGGAATCTCGAGAGGTGTGCTGTTTACTGGGAGCTCAAATTCAGGATGTGACTGAGAAGCTTACGAAACTAATCAAACCTTCGGATCGCTACCCCTTCCTGCTTCTCCATGTGGGAACTAACGATACGGCCAAGAATGACCTTGAGCGGGTTACTGCAGATTATGTAGCACTGGGAAGAAGGATCAAAGAATTCAGAGCACAAATGGTGTTCTCGTCCATCCTCCCTGTTGAAGGGAAAGGACTGAGCAGGGATTGTCAAATTAAGGAAGTAAAGGCGTGGTTGCTCAGGTGGTGTTGGAGAGAGGGCTTTGGTTTCTTCAAACATGGACTCTGTTCCGGGAACAAGGATTGTTAGGAAGAGATGGGATCCACCTAACAAAGAGAGGAAGGAGCATCTTCACGGGCAGGCTGGCAAACCTAGTGAGGAGGGCTTTAAACTAGGTTCGTTGGAGGACGGTGACCAAAATGCTGAGGCTAGTGGGAAAGTCGGATACCAGGAAGAAATGCAAAGAGGAACAAGCAACAAAGGAGGGCCCCTGATTCGAATGGAAAAGGTAGGGAGATCAACTCGTTATCTGAGGTGTTTGTACACCAATGCAAGAAGCCTGGGCAACAAACAAGAAGAATTGGAGGCCCTGGCCCAGTCCAAGAAATATGAATTAATTGGGATAACAGACTTGGTGGGATGACTCGCATGACTTAAGCGCTGTCATTGAAGGGTATAAACTGTTCAGGAAGAACAGGCAGGGGGAAAAAGGAGGAGGAGTTGCACTATATGTAAGAGAGCACTATGATTGCTCAGAACTCCAGTATATAGAGGAGAAAAGCCTGTTGAGAGTCTATGGGTTAAGTTTAGAGGTGCAAACAACAGCAGTGATGTTGTGGTTGGTGTCTACAGGCCACCGAATCAGGTGGATGAGGTAGGTGAGGCTTTCTTCGGACAACTGAGAGAAGCTTCCACATCGCAGGCCCTGGTTCTTGTGGGGGACTTCAATCACCCTGACATCTGTTGGGAGACCAATACAGCAGAACACAGGCAATCCAGGAAGTTTTTTGAGAATGTTGGGGATATCTTCTTGGTACAAGTGCTGAAGGATCAACTGGGGGCCATGCACAGCTTGACCTTCTGCTCACAAACAGGGAGGAACTAATAGGGGAAGTAGAGGTGGGTGACAACCTGGGAAGCAGTGATCATGAGATGGCAGATTTCAGGATGCTGACCAAAGGAAGAAAAGACAGTAGTAAAATACACACCTTGGACTTCAGAAAAGCATACTTTGACTCCCTCAGAGACCTGATGGGTAGAATCCCCTGGGATGCTAACATGAAGGGGAAAGGAGTCCAGGACAGCTGGCAGTATTTTAAAGAAGCCTTATTGAAGGCACAGAAAGAAACCATCCCTATGCACAGCAAGAGAAGCAAACATGGTAGGAGACCGGATTGGCTTACAGGGGAAATCCTTGGTGAACTTAAGCACAAAAAGGGAGCTTACAAAAAGTGGAAATGACCAGGGAGAGCTATAAATGTATAGCTTGAGAATGCCAGGGGCTTATCAGGAAGGCGAAAGTGCAATTGGAATTGCGACTGGCAAAGGATGTGAAGGATAACAAGAAAGGTTTCTACAGGCATGTTAGCAAGAAGAAGGTGATCAGAGAAGGTGTGGGGCCCCTACTGGATGAAGGAGGAAACCTAGTGACAGATGATGTGGGGAAAGCTGAAATACTCAATGCTTTCTTTGCCTCTGTCTTCACGGACAAGTTCAGCTCCCAGACTAATGCGCTAAGTGATGCAAGATGGGATGAAGATGGACAGCCCTTGGTGGGTAAAGAACAGGTTAGGAACTATTTAGAAAAGCTAAACATACACAAATCCATGGGTCCGGATTTAATGCATCCGAGGGCACTGAGGGAGTTGGCAAATGTCATTGTGGCCATTATCTTTGAAAAGTCGTAGAGATCGGGAGAGATCCCGGATGATTGGAAAAAGGCAAATGTAGTGCCCATCTTCAAAAAAGGGAAGAAGGACGATCCAGAGAACTATAGGCCGGTCAGTCTTATCTCGGTCCCTGGAAAAATCATGGAAGAGATCCTTAAGGAATCCATTTTGAGGCACTTGGAAGAGGGGAAAGTGATCAAGAATAGTCAGCACGGATTCACAAAGGGCAAGTTGTGCCTGACCAATTTGATTAGCTTCTGTGATGAGATAACTGGCTCTGTAGACATGGGAAAGTCAGTGGATGTGATATACCTTGACTTTAGCAAGGCTTTTGATACGGTCTTCCACAATATTCTTGCCAGCAAGTTAAGGGAATGTGGATTGGATAAATGGACGGTAAGATGGATAGAAAGCTGGCTAGAAGGTCGGGCCCAGTGGGTAGCGATCAACAGCTCGATGTCAGGATGGCAGTTGGTTTCTAGCGGAATGCCCCAAGGTTCAGTTCTAGGACCGGTTTTGTTCAATATCTTTCTTAATGACCTGGATGAGGGGATGGATTGCACCCTCAGCAAGTTTGCAGATGACACTAAACTAGGGGAGAGGTAGATACACTTGAGAGCAGAGACAGAGTCCAGAGTGACTTAGACAAATTGGAGGATTGGGCCACAAGAAATCTGATGAGGTTCAACAAGGACAAGTGCAGAGTCCTGCACTTGGGACAGAAGAATCCCAAGCATTGTTACAGGCTGGGGACCAACCAGCTAAGTAGTAGTTCTGCAGAAAAGGACCTGGGAATTACAGTGGATGAGAAGCTGGATATGAGTCAACAGTGTGCCCTTGTAGCCAAGAAGGCTAATGGCATATTAGGTTGCATTAGGAGGAGCATTGCCAGTAGATCCAGAGAAGTGATTATTCCCCTTTATTCAGCTCTTGTGAGGCCACATCTGGAGTATTGTGTCCAGTTCTGGGCCCCCCTCTACAAAAAGGATGTGGACACATTGGAGAGGGTCCAGCGGTGGGCAACCAAAATGATTAGGGGGCTGGAGCATATGACCTACAAGGAGAGGCTGAGGGATTTGGGTCTGTTTAGTCTGCAGAAGTGAAGAGTGAGGGAGGATTTGATAGCAGCCTTCAACTTCCTGAAGGGAGGTTCCAAAGAGGATGGAGAAAGGCTGTTTTCTGTAGTGGCGGATTGCAGAACAAGGAACAATGGTCTCAAGTTGCGGTGGGAGAGGTCCAGGTTGGATATTAGGAAAAACTATTTCACTAGGAGAGTGGTGAAGCACTGGAATGGGAAGTAGTGGAGTCTCCATCCCTAGAGGTTTTTAAGTCTCGGCTTGACAAAGCCCTGGCTGGGTTGATTTAGTTGGGATTGGCCCTGCCTAGGGCAGGGGGGCTGGACTTGATGACCTTCTGAGGTCTCTTCCAGCTCTATGATTCTATGTCACCTACCATTTAAACTAGAACCTTTTGCAAAATGATTAGATGGGAACTAGCTCAGAACCAAAAGTGACACACATTCTAAATCAGTATTTGATGGGTTTTTTGGGGTAGTGTCCCCTTCTAAGTCAAACTTTCTACACACCCCTGATGACTATGTCAAAATAGAGTTAAAAATGCACACAAATGATCACCATTAGCCCAGTGTTTCACTCGTCTGGGATGTGGGAGACCCTGGTTCAATTCCCACCTCTGCTGGATATGGAGCAGAAATTTTAATGTATATTTTCCACATTGCAGGAGTGTGCACTAAATCACTGGACTATGGGATATTCTGGAGCAGCTCTCTCTGTCTCTCCTATTGAAGCTTTTCACTGTGTACACATGTTTAAATAAGTCACAGGAGCAGGAACCTGAGTCTCCAACACACTAGGGGGAGTGCCCTAACTACCAGGTTACAAGGTCACTCTCTGTTCCTGCCTGAGAACTGATAATATCCTCTTCACAAGTCTAAGAAAAATGGCATTTAGCACTTCCAATTAGAAACAACTAATTTTCTAATCAAACTTTTACACATTGTGTTCTACAGAAAATGCTCCCTATTTATTAGTGCTTTTAGAGGCTGGTATTGAATGCACAAGTCACATTTTGATTTGGTATAAAGAGCAGCAAAGGGGCGTTTTAACATTCCTATCCATTAATTGAAGCTGACTCAATCCTTCTATCAATGTTTGCTTCAGCAAGAGTTGGACAATCTACATCGCATTTGTTCAAAGTGTGGGCAGATGAAAAGGAAGCAACTCCAAGTGTCTTGACCAGCTTATAGGTGACCCAGGAAGAGACAAGTCCCCCACTCTGAAAATAACTTCTGATTGTCAAGGCAGGCAAATTTTCAAGGGCTTTTAAGCCTCATCTTTAATACATGGTCCCATCTATCTTAAAATGGCTCTGAGTTACTAATCATTGTTTCTATCCCAGGAGCTGTCAATCCATGCTCATGCAGAAATTTGACTATACTAAATTGCTAGGACAATGGTAAGCACATAATTTATCTTCTGATTCAACTGGGATTTTTGAGTCCTGGAAAGAGTTAAATAAGGCATATTTCATTTCAAGTGAAAATCAGAGTAACCTATCAAGGAGAAAAAGAGGATGTCCTTAAAACATCCTACACCTAAAAGAAAACTTATGTCTGTACAACCAAACATCCAAGAGAACACTTCCTTCTCCCTGCTGCTAGAACAGATACACAGAGTAAACAAAACTGGGAAACCCAGACTGGCAGTTACATTTAACAGTGGGCCAGCTTTCCAGTATTTAGGAATCAGACTGGTGAACACACACTGCCCAGTGTTGAAATCTGTATCTACATTTCAACATCATATAAGAACATATAGTAGTACCCAGCTTGCATCAGACCTGAGGTCCATCTAATCCAGTAACCTGTCTAACAGTAGCCACTACCACAGTTTCCTGAAAGTAGGCAGGTAGGGTGGGGTGGGAGAGAGTACTCTGCCCCACATTAGGTCTCATCCTTGTTTCTGATAATTACAGACTGGCTTAACCATACAATATAAGATTTAATATTCTTTTTACTCTGGATCTATAAATGTTCAGTCCTTTTTTAATATTGCTAGTGTCATGGTCCCAACAACTTCTTATAGCAATTAGCTCCACAGTTAAATTATACGTGTGAAACTTATCCATTTTTATTTTCTCACCACTTAACTTAATTGAATTTCCCCCGTCCTTGTGTCATGAGAAGATAGAACAGAAGATTCCTACTTGCATATTGATACCGAGCAAACCCCATAGGAGCTCTAAAAGAAACTTACAGGAAATGATTTAAATGAAGAATGCTCATCTCAAGCTCATGAGCTAGAGATGGCAGACTAACTGAGCAACTTAAGTAGAAACAAAAAAAACAAAACAAAACAAAACCTGCAAGCAGGGCACAATTTCATCTCAGACTAAAACAGCATAGCCATGATTTCCTGCAGCTGGTGCTGTTATACAAAACTAGTGGCAATAAAACTGGCTGGTCAAATGCCTCAGTTGAGTGACAGGAGCCTCAAGCTACATTAAAGCATCTGAATCACCTCTTCACTAAATCTACAACTTCAGTTATACCATATGCCAGTTGTCTGGAACTTAAACACTTTAACATCTTCCTGCTATATATGATCTGGTTATGTTAAAAGATTTTACATCTAGTTGAAATTCAATTTTCTGTTTAGTCCTTTCTGCAGAAACGTTTAGGTTTAAACTCTCAAATCTTAATGATTTTCACAGAGTAATAAAAAAAACACAAGTTTCAAAATTTACCTTCTATAAGCTATTAACTACATCAAAACTTTATGCAGCTAAAATAAAACAGTGGGAGGCTAGATATTGATTTGTAATATATTTTACTTGACTAGCAGATAGTCACCTTTCTATATATTAAATAATGAATCCAAAATCTTTTTCTGATTTTAATGTGAAAAATATAATTGCACTCATGGAGTGCTCCTTTTTTACGGACACATTGCAGAGTTCAATACTCTGGTATGGCTACAGGACTACAGTAAAATTCTGAAGTTATGAGTGTTCCAGTGTTAACCTATCTTTTATATGAAAGGGAAGAAAGAGTTACTCACCTTGGTGCAGTAACGGTGCTTCTTCGAGATGGGTCCCTGTGGGTGCTCCACTCTGGGTGCTGGTGCGTCCTCGCACCGGCGACCGGAGACTTTTTCCAGCAGTTTCTGCCACGCCACGCCACGCAGGCGCTGTAGCGCCCTCTAGTGCCGTTGGAATTGTTGGGCGCCTGCGCGGCACGGCTCCTCCATTCCTTCTCTACCCGCTAGAGTACAAGGCTCCAAAGCAGGGGAAGGAGGGAGGGTCGTGGAGCACCCATGGGGACCCATCTCAAAGAAGCACCGTTACTGCACCAAGGTGAGTAACTCTTTCTTCTCCTTCGAGTGGTCCCCATGGGTGCTCCACTCTGGGCGACTACAGAGCAGTTGTCTGCTCAACAGAGGTGGGTTTGGAGCCATGTAGTAGTCACTGTGGACAGTACTGCGTGTCCCACCGCCATGGATGATGCTATAGAAGAAGAGAGTGCATAATGCCTTGCAAAGGTGTGGTTGGACGACCAAGTGGCGGCGTTACAAATATCTTGGAGTGGAACATTCTGAAGGAAGGCGGTTGTGGAAGCCACGGCTCTGGTGGAGTGAGCTGTGATGTTGTCAGGTAAGTGTTTATCATATAAGGCATAACAAGTTCGAATGCAAGAAATAATCCAATTCGAGATTCTCTGAGACGAGATCGCTTGTCCCCTAGATCTTTTGGCGTAGGAGATGAAAAGCCTAGGTGAGGCTCGCCACGGCCTCGTGCGGTCAACATAAAACGCCAGTGCACGTCGGAAGTCTAAAGTGTGCCATGCTGCCTGGATTGGGTCAGCATGAGGCTTTGGAAAGAAGGCGGGTAAGTGTATGGGTTCATTCACATGGAAGGGTGAAGGTACTTTGGGGAGAAATTTCGGGTGGGGTCGGAGTATTACTCTGTCCTTTGTAAATACGGTATATGGTGGGTCAGCCATCAAGGCTGCCAGTTCGCTCACCCTCCTGCTGGAGGTAATTGCGATGAGGAAGGATACCTTCATGGATAAGAGAGACCAAGAACAGGTAGCCATCGGTTCAAATGGTGGCTTTGTCAAACTTTTTAGAACGTGATTCAAATCCCAGACAGGGACCAGCGGACGGACCGGCGGTAACGTGTTTTGTAAGCCTTTAAAGAAGCGTTTGGTCAATGGATTAGCGAGGAAAGACGCGCCATCCATAGGATGATAAAAAGCCGCTATAGCGGCAGCGTGGACCTTGACACTGCTGAGTGCGAGGCCTGACTGCTTGAGGGATAACAGATAGTCCAGCAAGGTAGGTACAGAGGCCGACTGTGGAGGAGTTGCATGTAGCCAACTATACCAGTGGGAAAATCGCTTCCACTTGTATAAGTAAGCTCTTCTGGTAGAATGCCTTCTACTGTTAATCAGTATGTCCTTCACCTGTTCCGAGCAGGTAATCTCGGCATCCTGGAGCCATGAAGGAGCCAGGCGTGAAGGTAAAGCTTGCGAAGGTCCGAGTGGAGAGTCCTGCCGTGATTCTGGAACAGAAGATCGTGATGGAGAGGGAAGGGATACGGGTCCGTCAGCATCATCTTGATAAGGTAGGGGTACCATGTCTGTCTGGGCCATGCAGGAGCCACTAGTATGACCCGCGCTTGGTCTGTCCTTATTTTGTTGAGGACTCTGTGCAGGAGCGGGAAGGGAGAAAATGCATAGAGGAGAGGGGCGTGCCATGTGATGGAAAAGGCGTCTCCGAGGGAATGTCTTCCCAGGGCTCCTCTGCAGCACTACTGATGACATTTCCTGTTGTTCCTCGTGGCGAAGAGGTCTATGTCTGGCTGGCCCCACTGAAAGAATAGTAGGGTTAGGGCATGTCTGAGAGCTCCCACTCGTGCTGATCTTGGAATGTTCAAGTTAGGGCATCCACTGTGACGTTGAGGATGCCTGGGAGGTAAACGGCCAACGGAGTGACTTGGTGTGTGAGACACCAATTCCAAAACTTTACAGCTTCCGAACAGAGGGAAGGGGATCAAGCCCCCCTTTGTCGGTTTATGTAGTACATGCACATAGTGTTGATGTCATGATGGTAATGGACTTGTGCATTATGTACTGTTTGAAGTGTTGGCACGCATATCTGACCGCTCGTAATTCGAGGAGGTTGATATGGAAGGTTTGTTCCGTGAAAGACCATTTCCCTTGGCCTGTGATGTTTCCTAAATGGGCTCCCCAACCCATAAGCGAGGCGTCTGTTACAACTGTGAGTACGGGAGGAGGATGCTGAAAGGGAACACCCTCCAGCATGTTGTGTGGAATTGTCCACCAAAGCAAGGAGCTGAGGATGCGTGGTGGGATAACGACGAGCTTGGAAAGTTGGTCTCTGGAGGGTTTGTAAACCGTCGCGAGCCAAGACTGAAGAGCTCTCATGTGAAGCCTGGCCAGGATGACGACGTAGGTCGTGGAGGCCATATGCCCAAGGATCTTGAGACAATGTCTGACCATCACGGTCGGAGTTGATTGCACCGACGAGATCAAGTCGCGAATGGTGGCAAACTTGTGGTCGGGAAGCGTAGCTCTTGCCGTAGTTGTGTCGATGAGAGCGCCTATAAATTCTAGCCTCTGAGTTGGGAGTAAGGTGGATTTTGAATAGTTTATATGAAACCCGAGGCTGAGTAGAAGGGCTACTGTATTGTCCATCATGGTTTTGGTTTCGGTTTCGTGGAAAGACGCGCCATTTATAAGGCAGTCGTCCAGGTACGGGAATATTATGGTCCCTCGTTGGCGAAGTGATGCCATTACAACTGCTAAGGTCTTGGAAAACACTCTGGGGGCAGTTGATAGGCCGAACGGGAGTACCCGGTATTGGTAGTGTTGGTTGCCCACCGTAAACCGTAAGAAACGTCTGTGAGCAGGATGAACCATAACGTGGAAGTAGGCATCCTAGAGGTCGAGAGCTGATAGCCAATCTCCTTGATCGAGAGCGGGGATGATTGTTGCTAGAGTAACCATCTTGAAGTGGTGGTACGCCATGTGCTTGTTGAGGCGCCTGAGGTCTAAGATGGGTCGCCATCCTCCCGTCTTCTTCTGGGTTAAGAACTAGGTTGAATAAAAGCCCCGGCCGCGGAATTCAGGAGGTACTTGTTCTACTGCGCCGAGTTGAAGAAGACGTGCAACCTCCTGTTGGAGAACTGCCTCGTGAGATGGGTCCCTGAAAAGGTTAGGAGGGTGGGTAGGAGGGATGGAGGTAAATGGGATAGAATAACCATACTGGATCAGTTCCAAAACCCACTTGTCCGAAGTGATGAGAGACCACTGGTGGAAAAAGGCCCAGAGGGGTTGGTGGAACTGAGCGGTGTTGGTTGGTGATAATGGTGGATTGGCTTTGCGGCTCTCGACCTGACCTTCAAACCTGCTGTTTGGCTGCCGGCGGGTGGGTTGTGAGGTGTTGTTGGTGTTGCCGTTGGGGTCTACGCCTCTGCGGTCTTGTCTTGGTCGGAAGTCGGTTCTGGGTTGCTGCCTGAAGGTGTGTCTCTGGTGTTGGTATGGCTGATACCTAGTTCTCTTGAACAGGGGAGTGTACATTCCCAGTGTCCTGAGAGTCGTACGAGAGTCCTTCATTGAATAGAGCACTTCATCCGTCTTTGCCGCAAAAAGGTTGGCTTGATCGAAAGGTAGATCCTCAACCTTTTGCTGCAGATCCCTGGATACGCCAGATGCCTGTAGCCAGGATGCTCTGAGGAGGACCGCCGCGGAGGCCGTCACGTGAGCTGCGGTGTCCGCTACGTCCATGGCGGACTGTAGGGCAGTACGAGCGATATGGTGACCCTCTTGCATGATGTTAAGCAAGGTTGGCCTCTTGTGCTCCGGTAGGTGTTGGAGCAGATCCTGTAATTTCAAGTAGTTGGCGTGATAGTACTCTGCGAGCATAGCTGTGTAATTTGCAACTCTCAAGAGTAGCGTGGCTGATAAATAGACTTTACGCCCCATAATGTCCACCTTTTTATGGTCCTTATCCTGTGGGGTGGACCTGAGATGGGGTTGTTTGCCCTTGTGTCGAACCGAATCCACCACCAGGGAATTCGGAGGTGGGTGCGTAAAGAGGAAGTCCATATTTTTAGGAGCAATAAAGTATTTACGATCTACCCTTTTATTTGTTGGAGTGATGGATGCTGGAGTTTGCCAGATGTTATCGGCCAGGTCCATAATAGTCTCGTCCATGGGGAGGGCTAATCTGGAGGTAGTTGTAGGTTGTAGTGTGCGGAGAAGGACCTATTGTTTCTCCTGCACCTCCTGGAGATACCTTTGTTGAGCTATAGTAACCCTTTTGAAAAGGTCTTGAAATTTCTTAATGTCATCCCCAGATGGTGCAGCTTCTGGTGTGACCGCTTTGTCCGGAGATGAGGACTAGATATCAAGCGGTGACCTAGTCCCTCCCTCAGAGAGAGAGTCATGTGCTTCCGAGGGGGCCGGAGAGTTTGGCTCGGTGGCAGAAAGCGTGGCGGCAGGCGTGTCAGGAGGAGGAGGCCTAGAAATGGTCAAAGGCGCCTGATGGTGGCCCTTTTTCGAACGCCGCTCCCAGGGTTGCCATGGGGTGGCGTATGGTGGTGGTGGGTAAGCATATTGCTGGGCATACCATGGGTGTGGAGGAGGAGGGTATGCGTACTGAACCACCGCAAGCTGCCAGGAGGGAGGTCTATGCTCTGGGCTAGAGTGCTGCGAGGAACATCTGCTCCGTGATTCGGTGCCGATCTTACTGGGGGATCGAGAGACAACCGAAGAGTGGTGGGACCTCACTGAATGAATGGAAGATCCCGGAGAAGGCGGTGCCGAGGACGTGCGGCTCTGGGCCGGAGATCGGTGCCATTCGTGCCTCCCGGTTGGTGCCGTACGGTGCGGCATAGGCGGTGCCGGGTCGGGCCCGATAATGGTGGAGATGACGGTGCTGAGGGCTGGTCAGGTGCCGAAGTACCTGGCGGTGCCATGTTGGTGCAGACCTTCTTCGGCGCCGGGCCCAGTGCCGGCTTCGCATGGTGCTTCGCCTGATCCTTGTGGCTGCCTGTCGGTGCGGTTGGCACCGAGGGTGCCTCGGTGCCGAACCAGTCGGTGCCGCCGATGTCTGTGTTGGCTCAGAGTGAGCTCTCCTATGCGGTGCCAATGGTTTAGGCAGCGCCATTCCCGAAGTTCCTGGCCTGGCCTCGGTACTAACCCGTGCGGCCGACAGCGCCGAGGGCCGCGATGGGCTCGGGGTTAAACCCGTTTTTGAGGTCGCGGGCCCAGAGTGGGTAGAGGGAGGATTTTTCTCCATACCCTTACTCAAATGAGCTGATGTTGAAGCCATAGGAGAGTCCTCCGAAGATGGGCGAAGGGACTTCTCGTAAAGCAACGTTTTCAGTCTGTTGGCTCGGTCTCGTTGTGCCCGCGCTGTTAATTTTGAGCAGTGGGGGCACTTTTGAGTTTGATGCGCCTCCCCTAGGCACTTAATACGTTTGGAGTGTCCGTCCGAGGCGGGCATGGCATCCTGACATGACTCGCATCTCTTGAAGCCCTGGGAACCGGCGATAGAGAAGTAACTGAGGAGCCGCGCCACACAGGCGCCCAACAATTCCAACAGCACTAGAGGGCGCTACGGCACCTGCGCAGCACGGCAGAAACTGCTGGAAAAAGTCTCCGGTCACCGGTGCGAGGACGCACCAGCACCCAGAGTGGAGCACCCACGGGGACCACTCGAAGGAGAAGGTTGCATAAAAATAAATGTGAATAAAATTAATTTTAAACAAATTCCCCTTTCTTATAAAATATAAGTGAACATAAGTATGCTCAATTTGAACATTACTGTGGGTCATGGCAGATTAACAAACCACAACACTTGCTTTCTAGCCAGTAGGTACATGCACTCTCAGTAAAAATGCAAGATGTTTGTATGCATGCAACCACTTCCCCAGGGTCTGATCCCTGGAAGATATTTGCACTAAACTGCATGGACAGAAATCCAAGTCTTCTAGATTATAGAAACAATTGTAAAGATTTAATCAGTAAAACAGGGACAGAGATTCCAAGCAGCATTACCAGAGGCAAATATGGGTATTACCGTCCTTTGTACAGTCTTTTTCAGCTGTAGGACCAAACTTGAAACATTTTAGTGTAATACCGAAATTTTTCACACATCTAAAATCCTTACTAGTCTGCATACAGTATTTTCATTTTAACTTGGCCCGCTTGTACCAAATAAATATAAAACTGCCAATCATGGAAGTGGCTTTTAATCAACAGGTGGAGACTCTGGCCTGGTCCACACTAAAAGGAAAAGTCAATTTAAGATACGCAACTCCAGCTATGTTAATTATGTAGCTGGAGCTGACATATCTTAAATCACTGTCCACACAACAGGAGGATGATGGGAGCGAAAAGCTCCTGTTGGCTTCCCTTACTCCTTGCGAGGAGCAGGAGCACTAGCATCGGTAGGGGTGCTCTCTCAGTTCGAATTAGCGGGTCTTCAGTAGACCTGTTAACTCAAATCCCAGAAGAAGATCAACCCGCGGCAGCGTCAATCTTTCACATAATATAGACTTGGCCTCAGAGAACTACAGCAATTGCTTCCCATGAAGAGTAATACAAGAAAGTGCTGCTTATATTTTTAAGCCATTGTAATGCAGTGTAGCATCTGCTTGCGGGGAGATATCATTAGCATAAAGCAACCAATCAACTCTTCATGGACCAACAAATAATCCAGAGATCACAATTTGAGAATCTGTGTCAGATTTTTTCAAGGATCATGCAGGACATAATACTGGAAAGGCAGGATAATATATAGCTGCTAGATGCAAGTCAGAATTAATTTAGCCTAACAGTCCCTACTATCTCCTTGCTATATAAAATCCACTTATTTGATTAGGCCTGCCTCATCCGTGGCCCCAAGATGATCAACTCAAAACCAGTAAGACATCATAACTGGAGCATGAAGCATATATAAGCAGGAGGGCAAAATGGGTTAATATAAATGGTAGCATCTCATAAATGTAAGTTTATATTACAGTAAGACAGCAGAGACTGCCAACATATTTGGACCATACAGTAACTTCTCCATAAAATTTGATACAGAACATACCTTTTTGTTTATAAAATAAACTGTAGGTCAAGGGAGAAATAATTTGATCTTGCTATGCTAGGCAATAGAAGTGTTTTAAAACATAAAAGCAGGAACATGGGAAGTTTTTTTTAACCTACATATATTTTCTCAATTATTCCAATTCAGTTCAGAGTGATAATGTTTGCTACTTCCTTACTGAAGGGAAGAAGAGGGTAGGAGAGAAAGGAATAAAAGCTTCAGGATGCTATCACTACCATTCAGGTTTATAGTTTTATGGGCATCTGGACAACTTCACTTGTTTTCTTTTTCCACCTACTTGTGCTATCAGAATTGAATAATCAAGCTGAGCCCTAAATAGCAATATTTTACTTTTGAAGAAATTGAGCATCATGGGCTATTATCTACACTATCAGTTTTTTGCCAGAAGTGGCAATGCAAATTAAGCACTGATTAGCATATTGTCACACTTAATTTGCATAATCTATTCCAAGCCGTTTTTTAGCATGGGATTTTTGCACAAAAACAAGCAGTGTGGACGTGTCCATTTTGTGCGAAAACCCCAGAGAGGGATAAGGATCTTGCACAAAAAGGGGGTTTTGCGCAAAACAGACACGTCCACACTGCTTGTTTTTGCACAAAAACCCCTTGCACAAAAAATGGCTCGGAATAGATTATGCAAATGAAGCATAATCCTAATCACGGCAGCAGCAGCAGGCAGCAGTTCCTCCACTACCAGAGCTGAGGCTCTTCCCAGAGCCACTTCCCCAAGCAACAATGCCAAGTACCTTTCTCCTGGTACTTGACCACACCCTTCTGCTCTTCCCCAGCACCTCTTTGCTCCCAGTCCTGTCTGAAGGGAAGTCTTTGGAACTAGCCCTAGGGTTGCCAGATGGTGGAAACAAAAATACCGAACACCATCCCCAAAAACCACAGGGAAAAAATTCTGTTGAAGGGGAAAAAAAAGGGGGACCAAAGTTGTTGAGGGGGAAAAAAAAAAAGACTTAAGCCAAAAAAAAAAAAATTTTTAAATTAAAACAGCATGTCCCCTTTAAGTGCAGGGATAGGAACAGGCGAGCGGTTGAGCATTGCTTCCCCTAGGTCTTTTGGCCAGCAGCCATTTTGTGCTGGCAGCCTTGGGGAACCAGGTAAGCATGGGGGCTGGGGGCCAGGAGGGGCTCGGGGGGGAAGAAGGGCCAGGCGCTGAGTGTTTGTAGGGTTGCCAGATGCCCGGCATTTTCGCCTCCTGGCCGGGGAAAAATTTAGAAAATACTGGACATTTTAGGTGTCTGGTATTCTCTGAAATTTTTTTTTTTTTTTTTTTTTTTTTAAACACCAGACAGGAGCCGAAAATACCGGACTATCCGGGTGAATACGGACACCTGGCAACCCTAACTAGCCCCAGCAAATCCTTAATGGGGGCAACAGGTTTTCTGATAAGCCTACTGCTTGTGGCTAGGGATGTGAATGACTATCACCTACTTATCGGATAGTTGACACACTAGTTGACTAGTCACTCCCCCCCCACCTTGCTGCCTCTATCAGAAAGAGGCAGCGGGGAGTGTGTGGGGAGAGGAGGAGTAGGAGTATGTGGGTGGGTGTTCTTCAAAGCAGCAGCACCACATTGAGCCCATTGTCTACCGGGTCTGCTGCTTTCAAATGCTGTGTGCAAGTAGCAGCCCTGGAGCTGTTGCTACACTTCAAAGGCAGAGATGCTCTTATCAACTAATCGAATAGTAAATTGAAATTGCATCGACTATTCAATTAGCCCATTAAATCTAAACTTAACATCCCTACTTCAGGCAAGCCCTTAATTGGCCCCAGGCTCTTACTGACTGTGCTGCCGGTTACTCAGGAAACAGAAAACTGTTCACCCAGAGGCCACCATGTCTACCTTCCAACAGACTGCAGTAGCCAACTGGTCTGGGTCTGTCACAATATAATTTTACTAATTCTCCCAATGCTGTAGATTCTTCTAGGATAGAGCAGAGCTAATTTAAAACATGAAAAACAAACAAGAAAAATACACCTGACATTTTACATTAGAAAGCTGAAGAAAAAAATGTTTTGTCCTGACCTTGCAAAGCAGCTTTAAGACCTGTTAGCAGAGCACTTCAATCTGCAAATCCCTGAGACAGTTCTTTTCTCTAAGAAACTAAGCAAACCAACTTTAGACATAGTAGGGTTTCTTCTGCCAAGAACTTGAAGTTTTTGTTTTCTTACATACCTCTTCAAAATCATTGCTGACCCACAAAGGGATAGGTGTGCCCCAATATCGGTTCCTAGAAATAGCCCAATCACGTGCATCTTTCAGCCAGTTTCCAAAACGTTTCTCTCTCACAAAGTCAGGAACCCTGGTACAAAAGTTAAAAGCAATTAAATTATTATCTGGAAACTAAACCTTTCAGTCTTCTGATAAGACAACATTACCTTCCTTCCTCCATAACACACGAGTTATTTAATTTCTGAAATGTGCATTAATTTATCACCTTTCATGTTGCTGTGTTGGCCATTTGCAAGGAACTGCATTTATTATTTATATGACTTTTGGAGAAAAAAATACAGTATTGCTTCTTCTATAGGAGCCAGATCCTCAAATGTGCTTTGCAAGTGAAAGAATATTATGTTTTATTGTTGATTCTCAAAGTAATTTAATCAACATATGTGTTAGATTAGAAACTATCTACAATGTGCCCATGGGTCCATATTATACCCTATTAGACTCATTCAAAAAGCTAATAATGTTCACACTTCAATGGAATACCTCCCTTTATCTCAACTTTTGGTAGCAATATTCTAAATAATTAGAAAAATTCACATTATCGCTCTCTTACAAAAACTGTTCTTAAAAGAAACAAATCTTTTTGACATTAACTGAGGATTCAGAAATTGCAGGCTCCTCTTCCCCTTCTCCCAAAATCTTATAATGGGACACAGGACAACATTTAAAGGTTCAGCTGTATTAAGCTAAACTGGCACAGTTCAGCATACCTTACCATCCTTTGCTCCATGAATATCATCAACCCTGCATGACTTGGAGCCTAGTCCAAAGCATGGATTTTTGAGAAGAAACAAAAGTACCAGATCCACTAACTCTTCCATAAGGTAATGGTTCTTCCCTTATCCTTAGCACACCTGTTAATGGGTCTCAAATTTTAAAAATGTAGTCAATGGCAGCACCCTTTAAAGACTTTATTTCTAGTTTAATGAGCTTTGAGCAATGTTTAACTACAAGATCTGAGCACATGAAATATCTTGGAGATTAAACATAAAAGTTGAGAATTACTCTAGCAAGACTATACAAATTAGGGTTGTTAAAATGCATTTAACCGTGTAACGCATGGGTGGCAGCTGGCTCCTTTGGAGCCGGTGCACCAGGGGAGCTAGCTTTTAAGCTAGCTCCCACCTGCCCCTGCACGGCTACCTTTAATCCAGACAAATAAAAACCCTACTTAGTTACTTTTTTGTAATGGTTTTTCTTAGAGCTGTGTTGCATATATCCATTCTACTGCAGGTATTTGTGCACCTACACTGGAAATGGGCATATGCAATCAATCACTCAAAGAAGAACTTGTACATTTTCCAGTTCTTCATAAAAACCACACTTTTTAAAAAGGATTGCTTCTATCAGTAAAAAGTATCTATACAAAAATAAAAAGAGTTGCATGCTAAACTTGATTTAAAACTGCAAGTAGGCAAAAAGAGCCTGACTTGGCCATACAAACATTTAATTAACTGATTTTTTTTTTAAAGATTTGAAGTAGCCATGACTCAAAGGTTCTTGCATGCACAGAAGTAGAGATGGACTATAGCCACAAGTATGGAAAAATACTAATTCTGAAGTTATTAATTCAAGAAAAGCTAAACATTAAAACAAAACTAATAAAATTCAAGTGGCAATGAAACAAAAAATATTTAATGAAATTCAACTCAATTTAAATTTAGTAATTTGACAGAATATGAACACTGATCGCTTTGGTGATACAAATAGGGTCCAATATATTATAGCCAGATATAATGCAGATGTATGCAATCCAGCAGCAGTGTGAACTTCCTACCTGTCTATCCAGCCATTGATTCAAGCAGAAACTATTCCACAGGCATCCTTCAAGCAACCATGTTAGGATTAGAACTAAGGGTCACCAAATGAAATTAATAGGTGACAGGTTTACAACAAACAAAAGGAAGTACTACTTCATGCGACGCACAGTAAATGTGTGGAACTCCTTGCCAGAGGATGTTGTGAAATCCAGGACTTCAACATGGTTCAAAAAAGAGCTTGATAATTTCATGGAGGATAGGTCCATTACTGGCCACTAGCCAGGATAGGTAGGAATGGTGTCCCTAGTCTCTGTCAGAAGCTGGGAATGGGCAACAAGGGTGTGAGCACTTGATGTACCTGTTCTGTTCATTCTCTCTGGAAGCAACTTGTGTCAGCCACTGTAAGAAGACATGATACTGGCTATGGTCTAAATGGACCTTTAGTGTGACCCAGTACGGCCATTCTTATGATATGATTTTCTATAGTACTCATCACCACAATATCTGAGGGTGGGCTATCTAAATATGGTTTACAAGATTTCATAAATTAATTCCACTGTAGTAAGATGAAAGCCTAAAACATAACCCCATGTAGGACAGGCCTGATCTGAGGTCTGAGGCCTAGCTAACAATGGCCAAAACATGGCTAACATAAAGCAAAGCTAAGCTGTGCATGAGGCAGGCCCCTGCTCACAGAACTTGGCATGAACAGGGTTGAGAGTGCAAAACACTAATTGGTAATAGGTCCAGCAATAGACCAGTAATTGGTGCTAGCTACTGACTGCAAAACAGTAAATGGTACTGGTCATAAGTGGAAAGCACATGGTACCTACCACCAGCTCATTAAAAAAAGACCTTGGTACATACTCCCCCCACATACAGATTAAAGTTAGAAAAGGGTAAAAAATAACAGCATGATGAACAGAGATGGTCAAATCAAACCATGAGGTACAGGGTGATAGGTAGACTATAAGTAGTGTCTGAGGGTGGCAACCTGACATGTTAGCAGTGATGTGTAACTTGTTCGTACCTGTACGTAAAGTGGTGTCTTGGGTGGGGGGCAGTTTTTTGATGACCTAGGGAGCAATGGAAATTTCCATTGTTACAAATTACATATGCATAGTGCTTCAGTAGAGTCTACTAGCAACTATTACTGTACTTTGCTTAACAATAAACCTGGCCTGGCATCTTCGATCCTTATCTGATTTGTGGTCTTTGGGGGCTCTCTTGGGGTCTGCTGTGAAGACTATGTGCACAAGTCAATACAGCACACACCATTAAGCACACACATAAGCAGCCTTCTCGTTATCATCATCGACGGAGCCAGAGACCTGTAAGGACACCTTGGCAGTAAATCCTGACTGACTACATCCACAAAGACTAAAGAACACTTCACTGGTTAAAATGCCATTTTGGCTAAGTGGTGCGATGAAAGCAAAATAAAAAACAAACGAATTGAAAAAACAAAGAAGCTGATTGCAACTAGCACAAATCAAGAGGATAATCTGATGACTGATAAAGGAAGCTAAAGGTATCATTGAAAAGCCCTTAGCCAAGAGATTTAAGGACAGTAGAAGCAATTATTTAAACATGTATCAGGTCAACTAACTAGAAGCCATTTTGTGATAAATTATGATATGGATGTTAACTTTATCAGGGGTATTTTCTATAGGATTCTATTGTCTCTCTCAAAGGTTCTGTCTTGAAAACCACGTAAGGAGGAACAAGAACTCAAGCTAAGCTGTTAACATACAATTGGTCCTAAGGATTCTGATTAGATGTCCTGCTGAGCCTACTGAACTGATTTAGACCATAAGAACTACAGCAGACCGTAAAGAGAAAGGGGGCAGTAAATGTTATGGGGAAGCAGACAGATACAGGGACCTGCTAAGAGCCTCTAAAGTCGTCATGTCTGCCAAGATTATCATCAAAGGGTGGTAAGATTGTTGATAAGACATACATTTCCCTAGCGCTTTGTTCCTACTATTAATCCAACAACTCTTGTTTTAAGAAGGTTCTCCAATCATCATACACCACTGATCACAGAATCACAGGTGCAAGAACTTAGTCGGACCTGCAGAATAAAAATGGTATTGTAGCCCAGGGCTCAACCTAAGAGTGGGATATTCCAAATTCCACCCTGAAATAAGTTAAGGCATGAGGTTTCTGCACTCTAAAAGAATAAGACAACAGAAGTGCAGCTAACTTTGCTACCATAGTGCTACACATGTGGAATGCTGATACTGGTGAATTTCTAACAAGAAACAAGAGCAGTAAAAAGCAAGTATTACAGAAGGAAAAAAAAAACAAGAAAAAAATTATCCTATGTTCTATTGGGGTAGAGAAAAGGAAAACAGGGAAGAAAATGAGCTTTAAAACTGCTCAGAAAAGATTTGAGTGATACCACAAGTTAGAGAATGAAAACTGAACTCTTCAGAGCTTTAAAAGACACAGCTTGTTAGCCAGACCAAAAACAATTATGGTACAAAACTAGATGAGGTCTTGAGGGGAGCACCCCATTCACCAGCAGGTGAGTGAGACAGAAGCCACAACTGACCAGCAGAACAGGGAGAGGGTGAGGATGTTTCTCCACTCCTCCCTCTAGTCTAGGGTGTCAATGCCCAAAATGAATGCAGCAAATAGACAAGTAATTGAACACCATTTACAAAGAGCTCCCTGAACCAGCAGAGTCTGGAATAGGAAAAGCTACAGATAGAGAGAAGCTGGGGCTAGAGCAGCAGAATCTTGGAGAGCAGGAGCAGCACCATATGAAAGAGCTAGAGTAAGAGCCAACCACATATCAATTCTCTAAAAGGAGACAAACCACATCGCTATCTTGTCAAGTGGCACCATTTTTAGTTAGTTACCTTGCAACAGGGACAAAAATGCAGAGTTATGAACCGAGAGAAGAGTTACAAACTCAACTAGTGACTGCTGTGGACATGGTGTGGCATCCTTCTCCCTTATTACAAGGAAGGCTTTAGATGGCATCACCTATACAGCCTGAGAAATGCACACACAGCTGCTGATGTGCAGGTGTAGATCTTGTAAATAACATACAAATGGTCAAGTTACATTTTGAAATCAATTGAATCAAACAAGTCATCAAACAAGTCAATGACTTAGACTGGGTCCTAAAAATGGTGCAGCTGCACTTATCAAATGGTACCATTTGCTGGAAGCAAGTTTTGGTTTTCCAAACATTTATTAATTTCAAAGACATTTTTTACCTTCAGATTCATCTTTGGATCCTCTACTTTTTTCTTAAGCATTTAGCAAGGTTAAGGCAACTGTTGTCTCAGCGTTATTATGAAGCTCTTGATTCATGCCGTTAGAGCATAAGTATTGGGTAACAGCAATTTCCAGCAGACATTCTTGGAATCCAGAGAGTGCATGGCTAAATGAACTTCTACTTGTACAAAATTCAGTAGCTGAAGTGCTCAGAAACAACTAAATAAATACTGCATAAACAACGAGAAGTCCTGTGGCACCTTTCAGACTTAGGGTACGTCTACACTAGCCCCCTAGATCGATCTAGGGAGGCTAACGAGGGCAACCGAAATTGCAAATCAAGCCCGGGATTTAAATATCCCGCGCTAGATTTGCATGTTCCTAACGATCGCCATTTTAGAAATTGACTAGCCCGAAGTAACTGCCTGCGTCTACACACGGCAGTGAAACGGGATTCTGATTTAAAGCCCTAACTCGAATTAGCTGGTATTCCTCCTGCAATGAGGTTTACCAGCTAATTCGATTTAGGGGCTTTAAATCGAATCCCATTTCACTACGCGTGTGACGCCGGGCAGTTACTTCGGCTAGTCAATTTCTAAAATGGCGACTGCTTAACATGCAAATCAAGCGCGGGATATTTAAATCCCGGGCTTGATTTGCAATTTTGGTCGCCCTCCTTAGCCTCCCTAGATCAGTCTAAGGGGCTAGTGTAGACGTACCCTAACAGATTTATTGGCGCATAAGCTTAAGTGGGCAGAGACCCACTTCGTCAGATGCATGTCACAAAGTGGGTCTTTGCCCACGAAAGTTTATGCTCCAATAAATCTGTTAGTCTATAAGGTGCCACAGGACTTCTCGTTGTTTATGCAGATTCAGACTAACACGGCTACCCCTCTGATATAAATAAATACTATGTCTTTTAGTCAAAGCACATTTCTAAGCTACAAAGATTTTGAAAGAGCGACAAGGAGTCCTGTAGCACCTTATAGACTAACAGATGTATTGGAGCATAAGCTTTTGTGAGCAAAGACTCACTTCGTCAGGTGCATGTAGTGGAAATATCCAGAGGCAGGTATAAATATGCAGACCAGAATCAGGCTAGAGATGACACGGTTAATTCAATCAGGGAGGACGAGGCCCACTTCTAGCAGCTGATCTGGAGATTTTGAATGGACAAAAGATTTTAATTGGACATGCTTGAAGATTTTAATTGGACATGCTTCCATTAAACCTGCTTGAATACAAACTCCAATATTTAATCTATGCTTTCAAATCCTAGGCTTTAATAGGTTCAAGTGGCTGAAAACTGCTACTTTTTTTTTCAGCTTCCTGAAAAAATTTTGTTTAACTATTTGTTTCTTCTATTCCCATGAATAGGCTTTTCTTGAGTGAAATTTTAATTCAGGCTTCTGCAAGAATGTTCTATGGCAGCGGTGGTCAACCTGCTGTTCGTGGCATTCCAGCTCCAGGAGGAGGGGAACAGAGCACAAATCATGTGATTTGTACAGTCCAGAAGTGCTGGGAGGGAGGGAAAAGAGCAGGTAAGTGCAGGGCTCCGGTGCTCTGATGTGTGAGAGATGCATAGGGGAGGAGGGCAGACAGGGAGGCCATGGAGCTGCAGGTGGAATCCCAGTGGGTCACAGGCTACTGCAGCCAACTGAGGTGAAGGAGGGCCACTCCCACAGCCCACCCACTATTCGTGGTTACCCACCCCTGTTCTATGGAAACCATATTTACTGTCCCTCACTCTTTCTTTGACCCACCCTGTTCCCAAGTTAAGAATCTAATGCCAAACTTTAAACTGATAAAAAGCAAGGCATGAGTTCAAATGGGTTATAAAAAACCTCTCAAAGAGGATCTTTGTCAACCAGGTTCTATAGGGAAAATATTTTCCCAATCCTCCAAGTGTAAATACTGTAGAGTGTCTATGATCTCAGGAGTCTAAGCTTGTGTGACCTTGGGTGTAGGGCTGGAAGGAGGACCAAGAGTGGTTCCAGCTCTGAATTATATACTAACACTAGAAGATTTACCTAGCAGTGCTCATGTCCTTAACTCAATTAATTTTTGTTGTTTTGACAAATAAAATAAAAATGTCCATGCTTCATTTAAATCATTGCTCTGGGGTGGGGCAGAGGATGAGGAGTTCAGTATGTAGGCTGCCCCAGGGAGAGAGGACTACCCCAGCCCTCTCTCACTGCAGCAGCTTGCAGACAGGTGAAATGCACCACTTCATGGCCACTGCAGTTCCAGTGTGCACAAACAGGGGAGGGGTGCATATCCCCCAGCTGGAGCAGGTCCAGGTGCATATCCCTCAGCCAGAGAAAGGAGCATAGCAAACTGTGCACTCTCCCCTAGGGGATCAACTAGCGATGTTCCTGTATGAATCGGCCAGGAGTGAGGGGGGTTGCGGGCTAAAGGGCACTGTTGCCTGGGGAATGGAAGGTTCAGGGATGAGCTGCAGGGAGCTTGGACTCCTAAAACAGACAGGGACTGCTGCCACCCCACACTACTGCCTCTGTATCGGGGGCGGCAGGCAGCTGGTCTACATGGGGAACTGCTTTTTAAACGGGCTCCCCTTATGGACTGGCTCCTGCCTGCCACCCGGTGCTGCTGCCTCTGATACAGAGGCAGCAGCATAAGGTTATAGGGGGCTCCCCGGGAGTGGAGTCGGGAGTACACCGGCTGCCTGCCCCACTCTGGGGACTATTGAATAGTTGTGTAACGTATAAGATTTCATGCAGTTATACAACTATTCAATTACACTATATCTAACATTCCTAACACATACTATCCATTAAACTAATTTAATAAGGACAAATGCAAAGTACTCCACTTATGGAAGAACAATCAGTTTCACACATACAGAATGGGAAATGACTGTCTAGGAAGAAGAACTGCAGAAAGGGATCTAGGGGTCACAGTGAGCCACAAGCTAAACAAGAGTCAATAGCATGATACTGTTGTAAAAAAAAGCAGACATGATTCTGAGATGCATTAACAGGAGTGTTGTGAGCAAGACAAGAGAAGTCATTCTTCCACTCTACTCTGCACCGATCAGGCTTAATTGGAGTACTGTGTCCAGTTCTGGGCTCCACATTTCAAGAAAGAAAAATTCTTTGGAGAAATTGAAGAAGGTCCAGAGAAGAGCAACAAAAAAGATTAAAGGTCTAGAATACATGACATATGAGGGAAGACTGAAAGAACAGGGTTTAGCTTAGAAAAAAGACAACAGAAGTGACAATAGCAGTTTTCAAGTATCTAAAAGGGCGTTACAAGGAGGAGGGAGAAAAATTGGTCTCCTTGACCTCTAATGATAGAAGAAGCAATAGACTTAAATTGCAGCAAGGGAGGTTTAGATTGGACATTAGGAAAAGCTTCCTACCTGTTAGCGTGGTTAAGCACTGAAATAAATTTCCTAGGGAGGTTGTGGAATCTCCATCACTGGAGATATTTAAGAGCAGGTTAGACAGACATCACGGATGATCTAGACAGTGCTTGATCCTGCCATGGGCGCAGGGGACAGGACTTGATGACTCGAGGTCCCTTCCAGTTCTAGCATTCTATGATTCTACAGGGCAGTCTTGGAGGGGGTCACCCCCTCAGCCAGCCCCTGTTATCTTCCTCATGATTCTGTCTCTTCTGTATGGTTTTATGAGAAGCAATCCCATTTTCCTGGCACAACCAAACCCTTCCCTTGCTTTCAGTTATAATAAGAGGAAGCAGTATACCAAATGTGGTGGTCCTAGCACTTCCAATTTAGCAGCAGTTCTTGAACAGAGACAGACTCACAGACAAGCTCTCTCTGAAATATATATTGTAGATAGAAATAATTAACTCATTGTTCCTGACCTGATCAGGGGTTTTCATCCCCATTCAGAAACATTCTGGAGAATAATACTGGTTAGAATAAATTCTGGTACTTTTTAATGTAACACGGTTTTTATTTTCAAATTTGATAGGCATGAGTAAGATCTGTAAAGGGGTACATTAAAGAAAAATTACTGACAAGACTGACAGTTGTCCCTTTTTCACAAGTCTACTTTGAAGTGTTTCTATAGTGTTCATACTGTAATTCTAAATATTCAGTTCAGCTCATTCCACTACAGAGCTCATTCATGTACCACAGCCCTAAATGAGATGCCACACCCTTCTTCATTTCTTTCTCCAAGCATAAGATATAGGACTCCTGTCTCATCACTATTATTTCCAAGTCCTGTTGTAGACAACGTAAATATTTATTCAAGTAAATAATACTGTCAAATACTGCTAGAGCAGAAATGTCATTCTACCATCAAAACAAATTCAACTTGTGACAATTCCCCCCCCCCCCCCATGCTTTATGAAATTGACTTATGGATACAAATGTGATGGGGTGAGGTCACAGACAACCCCTTGGGGTGATTCCCGGGGTGCTGACATGGCCACTGCCACTTGCCTTCCCATTCTCTGGGGCTTCTCACGCCTTGGTCCTGCTGGGCCAGCTCTGCTGGACTCCCCCAACCAAGGCACCAAGCTGACATCACTGCCCCCCTCAAGAAGCAGTACCAATATTGAACCTCTTCAGGTCCAAGGAGAGTGCAGTTTGGGGCCCAGCTTCCTGGGATACCATTCCCCAAATGGGATCAAACCCCAGAGAATTAGTTAGCAAGCCCCCTTTAACAATGAAAGGGGGAATATGCACACTGATTGCTCCCCCAGATAATGATTATTTACACCGGCCCTGATAGTAAGTAAAAGTGATATTATTAAGTACAAGCAGTAGGATTTAAGTGGTTATAAGTGAGAACAGGCAGAGCAAGTTGCATTACAAATCAAAAGTAACAAAAAAAGGCTTAGCTAATTCTAACACTAAAATCCCCAGAACAAACTTATTACAAACTCACCCTAGAACTGTTTCTCTTCCAGCTGCACCTTCAAACCAGAGTCATCTGGTTTACTCTCCTTGGGTGTATCCAGCCAGCCAAAGACAAAAGACTCCTACCTTCCTAGTCTTTTTAAATAATTCCCTTATTGCATGGGGAGTTACCTGGCTGCTCCCCACCAACCACTGCTAAGACTTATGGACAAAAGGCTATTTGCTATGATTGCCCAGACATTGGGCCGCCCAGCAGTAGAATTACCCTTGATGGCTTTCCATTTACATATTTAAAAATAATAAAGTAGTCCCCACTCCCCATGTCTAATTTTACACACAAGAGTGATACATACACCAAAATAAGATATAATCCGCTGGATCTGTTTGACATGAAGATTGATAGATTACATGAAATAATTTGTTCAAAGCACCTCGAGTTATGTATATTTAGGTCCATAAATCAATTTCATAAAGAATGGAGGGGGATCTATCACAACAAATATACATAACTCAAAGATACTCTGCACAAGATACCTCATGAAACCTATCAAGTTTAATGTTTACATCTGCTGGATCTGAATATCTTATTTTGGTGTATGTATCACTCTTGTATGTTAAATTAGAGATATGGATTATGGAATGATGTATGGCTTTAAATGAGCAAATGAAAGCCATCAAGTGTCTGGGTGCTCACCTGTAAATAGCCCGTTGTCCTTTAAGTCTTAGCAGTGGTTGGTCATAGGAAGACATGTGACCACCCTGTAAGCCAGCTGGCTTGAGTCCTGAGTCCCCGACCTCTGCTCAGGCCTGAAATAAATGTCCAGTGGCTTCCTTCAAACCCCAGGCCCTGGTTCAGGGAGGGCAGCAAAGCAAACGCAGTCCTACAGTTAGTAAGGCCCCAGCCCTAGTTCAGGGCGGGCAGCAAAGCAAACGCAGTCCTACAGTTAGTAAGGCCCCAGCCCTAGTTCAGGGCAGGGCAGCACAGTAAACAGTTCCCCCTGCATGAGCGGGGAGAGGGAAGACTGCCACGCGGCATGTCGGGTGGCAGGGGGGGATGTGGGCCCTCCCTACTCCACTGCATCCCGGCCCAGGACCCTAGCAGTGGCAGCCTACTCACCCCACCCCTTGGCTTCTGGGGAATTAAAGGAGCAAGACATGTCTAGGCCCATGCGGGCTCAGAGAGGGTTCTTCCCCCACAGGATCAATGAGCGGCCACCCCTGCTCACTACACACCCCAACTGGCAGTGTCTGACCAGGTAATTTTCCATGGAAGGGTGGAATGTAGAAACAAAGAATTCCCACTCAAAAGGAAGGCCATTTCGGATGCAAAGTTTTTCAGGCTCTTGGTCTTTGGCTGGCATGTCAATCCCAAGAGGATAAAACAGAGACCTGGGGTAAAAAAATATCTCCCTGGCTTGAAGGTTTAGCCAAAATAAGAACAGTTATAGGGTGAGTTTGCAATAAGCTTTAATGTGTTAAAATATAAAAACACACATAGCCAGTTCTACATTAGTAATTCACTTTGCTCTGCCTGTTTTCACTTGCAGCCACTTAAATCCTACTGTTTGTACTTAATAAAATCACTTTTATTTACTATCAAGCCCAGTGTAAATAACTGTTATCTGGTGGAGCAATCAGTGTGTATATCCTCCTTTCACTGTGAAAGAAGGCTTACCTCAATGATTTATTTGGGGTTCTGATCCCATTTGGGGACTGGGTTGCAGGAAGCTGGGCTCAAAACTACATTCTCCTCAGACCTGAAGAGTTCCAATGTCTGTATTGTTCTTTGGGGGGAGAGGAAGTGGTGACCTCAGCTCTGAGCCTTGGCTAGGGGAGACCAGGAGATCTGGCCCAGAAGGACAGGGTGGTGAGAAGCCCCAGAGAATAAGGCGGTATCAGTGGCTTTATCAGTACACTGGGAAGCAGCTCTAAGGGGGTCTTCTGTGACTGCACTCCATCAAAGAATGGTTAACTAAAATTATAGGTCTGATATATTTACAGCCATTTAATTAAATATTTAAAAGAATTAGTATATATTATTCACTGTCAATTATTTTTATTCACTACTTTCTTCTGGAAGCCAAAGTACTTAGCTATAGTAAATCAAGTTTCACTTGATAAATTTCTAAATGATTAGAAGAAGCTTCTTAGGCCATAAACTATTTTAAGATGTACATTTTAACATCCTGAAATTCAGTCAAACAGCCAAACATTTAGCCATCCACAATTTTAAGAGGTAGTGGAGGAAAAAAAAGAAAATTACCATAAACAGATTAAGAAAGATGGTAGGATGGAGGATGGCTACAGCACTAGTTTTCTTCCTCTCCCACAAGCAAATCATAAAACCAGAAACCTGCTGAACATCATGAGTAAGCTGTATTAATGGAGGGGTAAGTAGAATCTAATAAATGCCACTAGTCCTCAATGTCAAACAAGAAAGTTTCCTCAAAATCTAAATATTTTGGCTGAAAAATGTAGTTTGAACTTAACATTTACAATTACTGCTTTTTAAAAACAGATATCTAAACCTCAAAAATCTAGAAATCTTAAATCTCTCTTTATGTTAATTTATCCTATAATAACCAACTCTCAGTCTTAGTTCCCACTAAGATGCTCGCCTGTGTGGGCATGCACCAAGAATTTGCCTCCTGCCCTCCTCCTCAGCAGAGCCGTGCAATGGCTGCTCAGCTGCTCCGAGGTGGGGCCGAGTGGTGGGCGGCTGCTCCACCCCAGGAGCAGCTGGGCAGCCCCCACGCAGCTCTGGCCCTAGCTTCAGCCCTTCCCCAAGGCTGGAGCTTTGGCCAGGGTAGGCTGCGTGGTAGCTGCTAAAGCTGGAGTCTGGGCCGCAGTACTAAAAATAGCACAGCGGCCCAGGCTCCCATCCCAGCACACAGGGCAACTGCCTGCCACGTGGCTGCAACCCAAGTGCCTGCACCCCACATGCCAGAACGGGTGCTGGGGCCACAGTGCTATATTTAGCACCTTGGTCCTGGCCCCAGCCGCCACACAGCCAGGAGCCAGGCCACAGTGCCGCTCCTGGGCCAGAGCCAGGGCACTAAAAATAGCACTGCTGCCCTGGCTAGGGTTGCCAGATGGTTGAACCAAAATTACCAAACACCCCCCCCCCCCCCCAAAAAACCTCTCCCCTTCCCCCCCGCCCCCAAAAAAAACACTGGGGAAAAAATTCTGTTGAGGGAGAAAAAGGGAGGGGGGGAGAGAGCACAAAGTTGAGGGAAAAAAAGGGGGAAGGGGGACTCCGAGACTTATTAAGCAAAAAAAAAAAAATAATAATTAATTAATAAAACAGCATTAAAACAGCATGACCCCTTTCAGAGTGAGTGCAGAGTTAGAACAGGGATAGGAACAGGGGAGAGGTTGAGCACTAAAACCCAGGGAAGGCATTGCTTCCCCTTGGTCTTTAGGCTTTTGCCAGCGGCCATTTTGTGTTCTTGTTCAAGCCAGAACTTAGCTTCCCTGTGGAACCAGGTAAGCATGGGGTCCGGGGACGGATGGCTGGGGGTGTCGGGGCCCAGGGGGGGAGGCCGGGGGCTGGGCCCGGGCCTAGGCACTAGGGTTGCCAGGTGTCCAGTATTTTCACCTCCTAGCCGGGAAAAAAAAATCAGAAAATATTGGACATTTTAGGTGTCCAGTATTTTCTGAATTTTTTTTCCGGACAGGAGGCAAAAATAACGGACTGTCCCGGTCAATACCGGACACCTGGCAACCCTACCCTGGCTCCAGTTAGGGTTTCCAGATGGTTTAACCAAAAATACCAAACACACCCCCACCAAAAAGGACCTCGACAGCAGTTACTAAGCCAAAAAAAAATTTTTTTTTAATTAAAAATAAAAAATCAGCATGGCCCCTTTAAGAAGAGGCCTTTTTTGCCAGCAGCCATTTTGTTTTTCTGCTCCAGCCCACAAGACAAGCCCACGCGGAACCAGGTAAGCAGTGGGAGGGGCATTTGGGGGGCCTGGCAGGGAGGTTCGGGGTCTGGGCCTGGTTGCTGAGTGTGTTGTAGGGTTGCCAGGTATCCAGTATTTTCTGAATTTTTTTTACCAGACAGGAGGCAAAAATACCAGACTGTCTAGGTCAATACCAGACACCTGGCAACCCTAGCTCCAGTCTCAGCACACAGGGCAGCCATCCGCCATGCAGCCCAGCCCTAGGAGCAGCTGGGGCTGCAGTACTAAAAATAGCAATGCAGCACCAGCTCCTGTCCCGACACATGGGGCAGCTGCCTGCCATACAGCCTCGCACTGGCACCAGGGTTTAAAGGTGATTCCAAGATCTCTTGCTTGAGTGGTTACAGCTATTTTAGACCCCATCATTTTTGTATCTATAGTTAGGATTATATTTCCCATGTGCATCACTTTGCATTTATCAACTCTGAATTCCATCTGCCCTTGTGTTGCCCAATCACCCAGTTTTGTGTGATCCCTTTGTAACTCCTTGCAGTCAGTTTTGGATTAGTCACTGTTTACCCCTTTCTCAAGAACATTTATGAGAAGTTTAACAGAAGTGATCCAAATGCAGGTCCCTACAGCGCAACACTCATTCCTACACTCTCCCCACACCCCAATCTTTTAAGTGGAGTACCCAGCAATGTTTTCATGATGACCTAATGATCCTTCAACTACCTGAATGCCCAGCCTTTTGTTATTCTTAATCACCCTGCCCCTCCCTCTTTTTATAATAAACTCCCTGTCCCAAAGGCAAAGCTGCAAGCAGCCCAAACTGTTGCATTTAAGCACTGCCTCTGGAGCAGGGCATGGGGTTTAAACAGACCTCAAGCATGAAATCCAGGAGTTCAAACTCGGTAGGGGGGCTAGCCCCCCATGAATGGCACCCCTGCTGAAGGAGAGACAAATGCCAGGGGGCCAAAGGGAGACAATGAGGGGAAAGGCCAGGAGGAGCAGGGAGGAGAAGATGTCAGTGGAGGTGGGAGAAGGGAGGGGACAGGGTGATTCTGGGAATGGAAAGAGGAGGGATAGAGAGGAGGGGCAATGGGGGCAAAAGGAAGGAAGACGAGAGGAGAAGAGAAGAGGGGTTGAAAGGAGGGATGGGCATGAGGAAGGCAAGGGATGGAGCACGTCATGTGTGAGGGCACAGAGGAGCATGAGGAAAACTGGGGCAGAGGATGGTGAGGGGTTGGGCACCAGGGAGGAAGAGGGCAAGGGGGGCAGATGTTGGGAGGGCAGGGGCAGTGAGGAAAGTGGGAGGCACCAGGAAGGTGCAGGGGTAAGGGAAAGATGCAGATGCCAGGGGAATTCTGGGGGTGAAGCAGAAGGGCAGATACGGGGAGACGAGTGGAGGGAAGCGAGAGGCACCAGAGGAGAGAGTCAAGGCAGGTGGGTAGAGGGAGGTGTTAGGAGAGGGGACGAGGAGGGGGGCTAGAGGAGGGGTGGGCACGAATGGAAGGGAAGAGTGGGTACAGGGGTCAGAGAGAATGGGGAGGGAGACAGATCCCAGGAGGGCTGAGGGGAGTGAGAAAGGCAGGAGCCAGGACAGCAGAGGTGGGTAAGGGGTGAGAGGCACTGTAGGCACCAAGGTAGCAGATGGGGTGAGGGGAGGGCGGGAGACATGGCAGCAGAGAGGAAAAGGGGAGAATTTTATAAACTTGAGTGTTACGGTGGCACACATCCAAACATGCACACGACTTCAAAATTGGCGCACAAGACTCTGCTCATGCATGGAAAATCTTAGAGGGAACACTGCTCTCAATGTGCCTCAAATTAATTTTTAAATGTTTTAATTCAAGGAGAAAAGTAAATGAATTCACATGACATTCTGACCCTTTAATTAGCTCCAGTATTGTTTCATAGAACTAATTCAACTGGCTAGCAAGGGGATTGATAAAGACAAAAAAAACCCTGAAAGAGCCTGCAGGCATGCAGTGGTTTTGTTTGTTTGTTTTTTAAAGTCTCTCCCCTCCAACTCATGGAAATTCAACACAATATTTCACATGCCATCTACCCTACACAAAGAGTTAAGAGTCATTTCGGTTAAAAAGAAACAGCATTCTGTCTATATATACCCTACTAGTTTTTAAAATTTATCATATTTTTTTGTATGGCAATATTTTCCTAGACTCTCCTTCCCTGTTTCTTGTAGCAACAAACACTTTAGAGTGAGACTGCAATGCACTGCTACAGACTGTATTACAGCCATACTCAGTCAGTGATTTATAGCAATTAAAAACTTAGACTAATTTCATCTTTATCCACTCATTTTATATACAGCACATACACAAGCAAGCTCTCAAAAGATTTTACTTTGCACAATGCAGACGCTATGTTAATTACTATTAACATCCAAATCTGGTCAATGATGCTGAAAAGCACTGCATTTTCAAGGGCAACCTTTCATTTACTGAAAAGTTTCACTATCCTGCTATTCTCTCCATTTTTGTAAACGTTTTGACCTTTGCATCCAGAGGTATGTTAAACTAATTAACTTGTACTCCAGTGTATTTAAACAGGTATGTGTTTATCTTTTTACAGACTTATAAAAGGACAGATATTAAACATAATATATTTACTGATAATTTAGTAAATTATCTAGAAACTAGATGTTAAAAGTAGGTTAGTGTATTAAGCCTCCACATCTGGAGTACTTTTTTCAAATAATCTTTTAATTGCAAGCAACAGGGAGGTTTTTTGTGGTCACTTCATTAGCAAAGAAGAAAACCTGCCGTACTTGTGCCTGGCAGTCTCAGCTCAATAGTCCTTGATTAGGAAGAGAAGATAAATTGCATCAGAACTCAGGAGCATGACATGACTGAAAGACCTCAACTCAATCTTACCTAAGTCTGATTTGTACCAGTGATAATGCATTCTTACTTGCATTGTGCTAAAATAACACAAACATGGAGTTACTGTTGCAATTATGTTCTTTTTCATTCCAGTCTAGATGAAAAAATGAAGTTTGTGTTCTCCTATTCTACCCAGTAAATGCTGCCATCTAGTGCTGAACTGTGCTATGTGCTTAGGGAATTGTGAGTGCCTTAAAGAAAACTTAATTTCTATTCCGATTACATGAGCCACAAGATATCTTTGTATATATTTGTATATAAACTTGTAACTATTTGAACCATCTACTCACTGTCTCTCTTTTTGCCTCCCCTCCTTTTTTCCTCCTCCGCCCTCCCCTTATTTATTCTTGGATCTGGACTAATACTCCAGTCATCTGAAGAAGTGGGTTGTGCCCACGAAAGCTCATGATCCCATCTACATGTTTTATTAGTCTTTAAGGTGCTACTAGACTATTTAAGTTTTTCCTGTTACAGACTAACTTAGCTACCCCTCTGAAGATATATTTGATCAGACAGACATAAAATGACAATTCCATTATTAGATTTTAAAAGAAGCAGGGAATTACAGGTGTTTGGTTAAAAAGTCTCTACTTATGCCAAGTAAAAGAAATATGATAACTTTCACATTTAAAATTAAACAGATTATATGGGAAAATCTCTCTTATTCTTAACTAAAGCTTCAGACAACAAAAGGGACTTAATGAATAAATTTTATTGCTAAAAATCACAGTAGGTGTAGCAAAACCCTTCAAATTAAAATCAGTGGATGGCTTGCCAGGTTTAGTTCTCTCATCCATAAACACAGCTATCTTTTCATGTATTAAACATCAGATTGACACTGAAAAGTTAATTCTGAACAAGTGAAAGAACTGCCCTACCAGACTTCTCTCAAAATTTCCTGTAATGTAATGCAAATTCCTCCTGCAGGCAAGAAATGTTACACCAAGTTAGGATTGTTTAAAAAAATAAAATGAAGTCACTTGTATCTGTCTCTCCTTCCTTTATTCCTCCTCTTCCTCCTCCCCTCCGCCCGCCCCCCCCAGGAGCTTTTACTGTAGATATAAAGAATGCATGCGTCCTTAACATGTTCTTCAATATGTATTACTCATGTACATTCCACAATAGGTGTGCGTGCGTGCTCACCATGTGCACCAATGCCAGAAGTTTTTCCACTATTAGTACCATTAAGGAAGCAACTCGTGACCCCTGAAGTGGCACGGTATTAAAGGGGCGCTGCAAGCTTCCGCCACCCTAAGCTCCTTCTTGCAACACTCGATCACAGTGTGGAAGGGTGGAATGGTCATGAGCAACACATTTCGAAGAACACCAGTTACAGAACAGGAAACTGTCTTTTTTTCTTCTTCAAGTGCTTGCTCATGTCCATTTCACAATAGGTAATCCCAGTAGTATCCACTTGGAGGCAGGTAGGAGTTTAGGAACATGAAGGTTACAGCACAGCTCTGCCGAACCCAACATCCTCTCTAGTCTGGGAGACAATGGCATAGTGCATAGCCAAAGAATGCGCAGATGAGAACATAGCTACCCAACAGATGTCCTGGACTGGGATTTGAGCCAGGAACACTGCTGAGGAGGCCTGCACCCTGGTCAAATGTGCTCTCATGATCGGCAAGGGGACACCAGCCAAATCATAGTAGGTGATCCAGTCTGAAATTCTCTGGGTAGAAACTGGCTGGTCCCTCATCTGCTTCCACTATAGAGACAAACAATTGGATAGATTTCTGGAATGACCTAGTTAGATTTATGTAAAAGGCCAGGGCCCATCTCACATCTAACATAGAATCGTAGAACCATAGAGCTGGAAGAGACCTCAGAAGGTCATCAAGTCCAGCCCCCTGCTCTAGGCAGGACCAATCCCAACTAAATCAACCCAGCCAGGGCTTTGTCAAGCCGAGACTTAAACACCTCAACATGTGGCAATGTCTCTCCTCTCGATGAGTGGGGCTTGAGACAGAGGACTGGCAGAAAGCAACCATATGGCCCATATGGAAAGCAGACACCACCTTCGAAAGAAAGGCTGGGAATGGTTAAAGCTGACCCTGCTCCTTACAGAAGACCACTTATGAAGGTTTGGAGGACAAGGCCTGAGGCTCTGAGACTCATCTGGGCATTGTTATCACCATGAGGAAGGCCACTTTTCAGCACAGGTATGACCATGAGCAATTGAGTAGAGCAGGACTGGGCAAAATATGGCCCGGGGGTTTAAAACAGTCCCTGCGGCTCTCTTTTCTGCAGGAAGGGGGAGGCTTCGTGCAATCTCCACCCCCAGCCCAACCCTCAGCTCCTATTGGCCAGAAACAACAGGCCAATAAGAACTGACCTCAGCCAATCTCTCTGCTCCTATTGGCTGGAAACAGCCCACCAATCAGAGCGGAGAGACTGGCCTGAGCACCTGGGGCAGTGCAAACCTCATCCCCCACTCCGAGTTGAGAGCCATGTAGAGGGAGCAGCCTGCATTTTTAAGTGGGCTGGGGCTCCCCACCAGCACCTGCCTCTAGCACCCCAACCCCTCCTACACCCCAACTTCCTCCCCCAGATCACCATCCAAACCCTCTGCACCTCCTGCCCCAGGTGACAACTGTACCCCCCAGATCCTGTACCCTCCTCCTACATCCCTCCTCAGGTCAGAATCCCCTCCTGCACCCACACTCCTTCCCTGGCCCTACACCCCAATCCTCTGACCCAGGTCACAACCCCCTCCTGCACCCCAAAACCCTCTCAGACCCCATACCATCTCCTGAACCCCAGTTCCTTACCTCATGTGCCCTTCTGCACCCAACCTGCAACCTAGACTCTGCACCCCCTCCACAGAAAAGTGCAGCCCTTGACCACTTACCAAAACCTTGGAGTGGCCCCCTCACCAAAACATATTGTCTGCCCTGGACTACAGGCTCAAAGGGAGGCCCTGCAAGTCTGGCCAGGACTAAGTTCAGGTCCCATTGGGGGAATGGAGACATTACCTAAGGAAAAAACCACTCCAGGCCCCTGAGGAATCTGCCCAACAAGTCACGGGAGAGAACTGTGACACCCTGGATCAGGGGACAGAAGAAGGAAATAGCTGCCAGGTGTACCTTGAGCGAGGAATGCGCTAGACTATAGTTCTTCAAACAGAGCAAATCGTTGTGGTCTCCAGAGGAAATGGCACAGCATATCAGTGTCAAAGAGCTCCACTGTAACATCCTGTGGCGAGGTGCTGTAATCAGCCACTCAACACAAGAACACTATCCATTTAGCCAGGTAGCTCTGACAGATCAAATGTTTCCTGTTCTCAAGGAGGAGCTGGCAGACACCCTCCAACCAGGCCTGTTCCTCAGGGTTCAGTCACACAACACTCATGATGTGAAGTGGAAAGATGCGAGGATGGGGCACAGGAGGTGATCTTGGTCTTGGGACAGGAGGTCTGTCTAGTTTGGCAGTGGCTGTTGGGGAGGAGGGGGAGCAGTGCCAGACTCAACTGGGTCCCAAACCAATGTTGCCAGGACCATGCAGGTACAATCAAAATGATGGTGGCCTTGTCCCTCTTGATATTCTGCAGGATCCTGTTGATGAGTGGAATTAGGGGGAAAAATATACAGCAGATGACAGGGGTGGCCAACCCGTGGCTCACGAGCCGCATGTGGCTCTTCACCGCAGAAAGTGCGGCTCGTGAAGCGTACCCAGTGGCTCACGAAGCCTCCCGTGTCCTTACTAAGGGCCCTCAGTTCCCAGTGCTCACCAGGTACAGGGGAGCCAAGCGGCGTGGCGAAGCACAATGGCACCAGCAAGATGACGCCGGCCGACGGGAGCCTGACGTGGCCAAAAAACCAAACTGGAATTTTCATTTAAAGGGGCAGCTGGGTTTGGTTTTGGTTTTTCCTCAACAACTTTTCTCCCCTCAGCTCTTTGCACTACGTCCACCACTATTTTGGCTCTTTGCCTGTGACGGGTTGGCCACCCCTGGTGTATGATAAGGAGCCCACACTAGGCAACATCGAGCAGAACTAAGGGCAACAGTGGTTGTGCTGGGTCACAAACAGATCCACTTGGGGAGCACCCCACTTCTGGAAGATCACGTGGGCCACCTCTGCGTGCAGCATCCACTTGTGCTGAGAAGAGATGTTTCAGCTCAAGTGATCCAGAAGATAGTTATGTGCATCCAGAAAGTGACAAACTTCCAGGCTGATGCTGTGTTTGATACAGACCATAGCCTGAAGGCCTCCATGCAGAGGGCTGAAGAATGGGCTCCCCCTGCATGTTGATGTAGAACTTTGAGGTGGTGTTGTCCATGAGGACTCCGACCACCCTGTTTGCCAGGTGGGAACAGAAAGCCATGCAAACAAGATGCACTGCTCAAAGCTCTTTGGCACTGATGTGCTGTGCCATTTCCTCTGGAGATCACAATCCCTGGATCTCGATGTCCCAGAGATGGGCTTCACAGCCAAGCCTCCAGTACCAGCTCGGTGGTGGGAAGGAGACTTTGGAATGCCATCACTAGAAGGACATGCAACAAATCAGTCCACCATTGAAGGCAAGTGAGAGTCTTGTCCAAGTAATCTCGGGACTGAGAAAAGACAGAGGCCGGCCACATTTGCAGACTAGCATAGTGTACGATGCAAGTACACACCATCATGCCTCCCAGGAAGCGCAGGCACTCCCTAACTGTCATCATGGGGAATCTAGAGATCCCATCAAGGAGATCCACCAGGACTCTGAACCACTCCCTAGGAAGAAATGCCCTGGCAGTTGTGGCATTTAGCCACAATGATTTCTAACCTCTGTACCAGTGGTCCCCAACGTGGTGCCCGGGCGCCATGGCGCCCACTGGGGCATTTATGTGCACCCGCCGAAACATCTGGGCTGGCCCGGCCCCCGGCGCACAGCACATGCGTGGTGCCAGCCCTGGGCTCAGGGCGCGTGGCGGCCCCCACCCCCGGGCGCACGGCGCATGAGCGGCCCCGCCCCGGCATCCACGGAAGGTTAGGTACCAATACTAATGTGGATTTTTTGTCATTTACCAGCATGTTTAGAGGGCGGCATGTGGACAGCAGGAACAGGACATGGCTCTGCACCTGGGACCTGGAACCTGGAACTGCCCTTGAGCAATCAATCATCAAGATATGGGAAGATGTGGATACCCCAAATGCTGGAGGTAAGCCCCCACTGACATGCATTTGGTGAAGACCCTGGGAACTGTCAATAGGCCTAATGGAAGGACTGCAAACTGGCATTGCTTCTGACCTACTATAAAGTGGAGGCAACACCTGTGGCCCTAGAAGATAAGAGATGTGAAGCATGTGTACTGAAGGTCAAGGGTGGCATACCAGTCTCCAGGATCAAGAGAGGGGATGATCAAGGCCAGGGAAACCATGCAGAACTTCAGTCGTGCTAGGTAGTGGTTGAGGTCTTACAGATTGAGAATGGATCAGAGGCTCCCCCTTCACTTTGGGAATAAATAAATAATGGGAGTAGAAACCCCTATTCCTGTATTCTGCACAAACTACTTCTACTTCCAACTGCTGCACCTCCTGGTCAAGATGCTCTTGAGAGGGGTCCCTGAAGAGGGTCAGAGAGGGGAAAATGGAGAGAGGGGGTGGAGTAACTGGAGAGTGTACCTCTGGGGGGAAGATGTTGGAGGACCCAGCAGTCTGAAGTTACCAACACCCATGCTGGGAAAAAACAAACAGGGAAGAAGGACTGGATCTACCATGCAGACTGATAGGTCATCCCTGAGAATCCCATCAAAACGAATGCTTGCTAACCTGCTTCCCCTTGCATGAGCCAGCCTCTGCGGCCAACTTAGGTTGGCAAGAGGAGTGCTTCTTATAGCTTCTGTATGGCTTGTGTGATGGTTCCCCTGACCTTGGTACCCTTTGGGGCTTCAATTCTGTATGGGTGGGGACTGAGACAGAGGCTGAGCATCTTCAAGGTCACTTGAGATTCCTTAAGTCCATGGAGTTTGACAACACTCTCTTCCACAAATAGAGCCTCGTTATCAATCCTGCAATGAATTTTGGGCCTCGCTGGAGAGGACAGACAGTAGTAGTCATGGTGATCCATATACTGAGATCATGCCATGGTTTGAGCATCCCTGAAATCACCTGGAGAACCACCTTAGTAACTGCAGTACATTCCTCCAGAGGCACCTTATAATCTTGACTATTCGTTTCAGGGAGCAAGGCCTCGAACTTGGACATATTCTGCCACAAGTTAAAGTCATACTGCCCTAAGAAGGCCTAGCGGGTCACCACTCATAGCTGGAAATTGGATGACAAATAACCTTTGCAACCAAAACAAAAAACCACTCTTCAGGAGTCCTTATTTTAGGAGTCGCTGTGGACAGGGTTTGCCACAGTGCTTTAGTGATCTTTGCCACCCCAACATGGAGTGGCATTCCACTCTGGCCAGTGCTGTGGTACCAAACATGTGGGCCTTGGTATCTTCCTGAGGAATGGTGGCAGAGGGAGCTGTGATGTCCTCATTGCCCCTGGATGAGGTTAAGGGTACCACACCTACTACCTCCCCTAGTACTGGAGGTTCCAGCGCTTGGACCTCCTCTTCAGGGCTGAAGGAGTATGTTCTATAGAAGATTCCATGCATGGAATCTTCTGAGAAGTGGGAACTAAAGGCCTCTCTGAAGCCCCAGCCACCAACTAGGCAACTTGTGAGGTGTCAGAGACCCCACTGCCTCTAGTAGTGCCATGGTGCAGACCATGGTCCCTAGTGCCATTGCACTGGCTGCAGTGCGATCAGCACGGGAGGTTCCACTGGGAAAGGTTGGTCCAGTGCCATCTGAAAGCCCTGGACAGAAGTGGGACTGGTGCACAAACACTCAGTACTCAGCAACAGGGAGCCCATGTAGGTGTATCGAGACTGGCATCAGGCTCGAGCCCACAAGTACAGCACTGAAGACCTGGATTCCCACTAGGAACAGCTGCTCCTTGAGCAGGTATGGCCAGCGGATCTGGGCAGCTGGTGGCCAATAATCTACATCTTTCACTTTGCAACTTGTACCATGAGATGGGGTATGATTAGTGCCTGCAACGAATCAACAGCCAAGGGGAGGGATGCTCATATGAGGAGCCATACTGTTTGTACAAGCTGCTGCTGGGATGGTACTAAGGACTCAGTGATCTTTGTATCAGTTTCCCTATTCTTGGTGTATGGCATGTGCTTCCAAGGTTCCTGTGCCAGAGAGCCATGCCCAAGCCCCTGCAATTGGGTTCCAGCCGGACAAGCGAAGGGTTAGCAGAGCTGGCTTTTCCCAATTTGACACCTGGCAGTCATGGGCTAGCGAGCAAATTTCCCTCAATAGAGTCCACTGCTATTGTGGTGGGTACCCAGCTGCACCAAGCGCAGACTTGCCCTTAGAACATGGAGTCACGGAGGGCTGGGTACGTCAGTACCTTTGTGCGGCCTTCAGGTATCCTCCACGCCAGAGACCCTGCATGTGGCTCAGAGTCCAGCTCATGTCCAAGACAGGAAGGCATGGAGTGGGCTGGGGTACTCCTCTCTAGCTGAGCTGGGCCCTGCCAGCAATGTTCCCTCTTATCTTTGCCATCATTGAGCACAATATTTTTTTTTCTTTGCACCAAAGCATGTGCCAATGTGCACCACCATCAGAAAGAAAAAGCCTAGCAGTGGGCACTCTGCAAATCAGCTGGGCAGCACTGAATTTGTACTGAGTGGCTACACAAGCACACAGCTTATAGGGAACACTGCCTGCGAGCCCAGGGGGAACTGAGAGCTGCCCAATGCAGGTCTATGCTCATCTGCCACTTTATCTCACTGTTTTCGGGATGGGGGTGAACCACCCCTCGCTCTCTTTGGCTTTCACCACAGCCACACAGGGAGTGGTGCTGGCTGGCGGATGGTACCACAGGAGCACTATGCACTGAAGTATGGGTGCTCGGCACCAAATGCTGATGAGTATGCCAGAGCCAGGGCCGATTCTGTTAGGAGGGCAGAGAGCCAAATGTCCTACTGGTTTTTGGTTGCTGGCTTACAAAATCTTGTACCTGTCACTGATGTGGGTTTCACCTTGGCAGTGCAAGCAACTCCTGTGCGGAGCACTGACTGGCGCGGGTCATTTGCAGGTATCAAAAGACTTGAAGCCCAAAGACAAGGGCACTCCTAGGAAGTAACTACAAAGGAAAAAACAATCAACAGGGGAGAAGGCTACAGCAGATAGCTGGAGTGGAGCTGTTCTGTTGCACCATCACTGGTGGAAAGAAGGAACTGAAGGTGGGATGAGTACACAGCACCCCTTCTATCACATGATGGAAGTGCCACTCCAGGAGGTCACCAGGGTTGCCCTTATGACTACTGCTAGAAGTAAAACTTTAGCAGTTTTATAGAGTAGGAATAAATGGTAAATTTTCAGAATGGAGAGGGGTAACTAGTGGTGTCCCCCAAGGGTCAGTGCTGGGACCAATCCTTTTCAACTTATTCATAAATGATCTGGAGAAAGGGGTAAGCAGTGAGGTGGTAAAGTTTGCGGATGATACCAAACTGTTTAGGATAGTCAAGACAGAAGCAGACTGTGAGGACTCCAAAAGATCTCACCAAACTGAGTGATTGGGCAACAAAATGGTAAATGAAATTTAATGTGGATAAGTGTAAAGTAATGCACATCGGGAAAAATAACCCCAACTATCGTACAGTATGATGGGGGCTAATTTAACTATGACAAATCAGGAAAGATCTTGGAGTTATCGTGGATAGTTCTCTGAAAATTTCTACCCAGTGTGCAGCGGTCAAAAGGCAAATAGGATGCTAGGAATTATTAAGAAAGGGATAGAAAATAAGACCCAGAATATCTTACTGCCCCTGTATAAAACTATGAGTACGCCCACATCTTGAATACTGTGTACAGATGTGGTCTCCTCACCTCAAAAAAGATTTTGGCCTTGGAAAGGGTTCAGAAAAGGGCAACTAAAATGATTAGGGGTTTGGAACGGGTCCCATATAAAGAAAGGTTAAAGCGACTGGGACTTTTCAGTTTAGAAAGAGGAGACTGAGGGGGGATATGATAGAGGTATATAAAATCATGAGTGGTGTGGAGAGGGCGGATAAAGAAAAGTTATTTATTAGTTCCCATAATAGAAGAACTAGAGGACACCAAATGAAATTAATGGGTAGCAGGTTTAAAACTAATAAAAGAAAGTTCTTCTTCACACAGCGTGTAGTCAGCCTGTGGAACTCCTTGCCAGAGGAGGCTGTGAAGGCTAGGACTATAATAGAGTTTAAAGAGAAGCTAGATAATTTCATGGAGGTTAGGTCCATAAAAGGCTATTAGCCAGGGGATAGAAATGGTGTCCCTGGCCTCTGTTTGTCAGAGGCTGGAGAGGGATGGCAGGAGACAAATCGCTTGATCATTGTCTTCGGTCCACCCTCTCTGGGGCACCTGGTGCTGGCCACTGTCGGCAGACAGGCTACTGGGCTAGATGGACCTTTGGTCTGACCCAGTATGGCCGTTCTTATGTTCTTTCAGCACTGGCACATGTGGTGAGCATGCACCTCTATTGCGAAATGGACGTGAACAAGCACTCGAAGAACTGAAAATTGGTGAGTCCAGCTTGGCCTCCTGCTAACCTGAAAGGGAAACCACTCCCTAAGACCCCTTGGTAGGCGGTGCCAAAGCAACCCAGTCCTACCCACAGGCAACAGAAAGGTGGGGCCGAGACTAGAAAAGCAGGGGCCGAAAGCTCAGGTGGAGTCCAGCGGGCGAGCAAGCCAGATGCTCTCCCCGTACTCCCGAAAAAGGCGGCATGGTTGCCCCGCCCTACAAGGGAGAACTGGGTTGGGCCAAATGGGCCACTGCCAGCCCCAGAAGACTTGTCAGGGCGGCCATGACCACTGCCTGGCCCAGAAGATTGGCCTGAACAGCCAGGGCCCCAGCCAGGCTCAGAAGACCCCGACCTGGAGCCCATGGACACGCTGCCAGCACCACTGTCCCCAGCCAACCCTGAGGACCAGAAGCTGAGGCAGGTAGGCCCCAAGGGGGAATTGGGAAGCAGCCCAGGGATAGCCAACCCAATGTCAGCTGAGGATATGGAGGTCAACTTTGCAGCATGTTGCAGCCCAGACTAGGGATGTTAAATATCAGTTAATTTAATAGTTTATTAACCTCATGAATTCTGATCGGTTAGTTGACTATTCTATAGTCCCCAGGCAGCTCCTGTCCAGGGGAGGGGTCTGATATCCCAGACCCGGCACGAGCCAGAACTGAGCAGGGCTGCCTGCCTGCCTGGCTCCTAATACACTTTAAATGCAGAGCCGCAGCTGGGGTAGATCTGGGACTGAGCTGGGCTGCTGGCCAGCCGGCTAAAACATTTACTGACCAGGAGATGGGGTACGTGTGTGTAGTCTATAGCATTAAGCTATAAGCTTTTGCTTATCGGTTAATCAACTATACTATTACATCCCTCGCCCAGACCCCTACTGACCTGGTCAGCATGTTGCTGCCTGGATCCCCATTGACCCAATGGCAGCCCGTGTTGCCACTGATAGGGTCCTGGGCTGGGACACTGGGAAGGGGGTTGGGCCTGTGTCCCCCTGTAACTCCTCACCTTGGGTGGCACGTTTCCCTGTGGGGATAAAACCCTTGCCTTTGTCAGCTCTCTGCCAGCAAGGAGACCCGACCCCCACTCATCCTGCAGATAGGCCTGAGCCCCTTACCTTGCTTGTTGCCCCCACTCAGTTTATAAGGCCCAGCCCCATGTCAATTTACCTTATTTACTGCCCCTCCCTGCACCAGGGCCTGGCCTTACCTGAACTAGTGAATTGCTGTTTTTGTGCCTGCCCTGCCGTGTATTAGGGCCTGGGCTGGCTTAAAGACTACTTGTGGTGTGTCTGTTTGCCTGCCCCTCCCTGCACCAAGGCTCGGGCCAGTGTAAAGACTGTTGAATTGCCTTTGGGTGCCTGCCCCGCCCTGTACTCTGGGGCCCAGGACTAAGCCAGCTGGGCCTACAGTCCTACCTGAGGATAACTAGACACCTGGGGACCTTTTGGGCAAACTTAATTGCAGTAGTACTTGTCAGTGAGAGAGGATGAGAAGAGGGAGACCTTTAAAAACTGAAATTTACATGCAACAGCTGACTGCATCTCTTCTTTCACCAGCTTTATGAATAGATAAGCATAGTAAATGCCACTGGGAGAGAGGAGTAATAGAATTTTATTATTATTATTATTCTACCCTTTTCTACGGTCCTCATCAACTCAAATAAAAATAACAGACTTCCAACTCCAGTGTAAGGTAAGGAAGTATTATCCCTCTTTTACAGATAGGGAAACTGAAGCAACAAGAGGAAATGATCTGTTCAAGGTTACAACAAGAAGTGAAATTCCAGCAATTCTAGCTTCTAGGAACATATGGAAAAGTTCATGCAGCAGAGTCTTAGATAATGGACTGTGGCTTATTGGCACTGGGGAGTCAGGGCTGTTGGGTTTTGTATACCAGTTCTGTCACACTAGCTTCCAGACTTTTGGTAAGTCACACAAAGTCTGTACTTAGACAACCAACTTCAGAGAAGTTTTATATAGCTGGGAACTTTTACTTCAAAGCATTTCTGCTCCATTGGCTCATGCATTCCTGTAAGATATTATTTGCTCATTTTTTCAAAATGAAGACAGATGCTAGCTTTAAATCCATGCCGATTCAAAATTCTATTAGTGGTAAGTTAACTCATTAACTAATTAGGAATTCAATTAGGTTATAGAAGTTTGTCAAAGTACGTTTAAAATTTAATCTATTTTGACAAAAGCAACATCCATCCATAAGAAGAGAGAGTCTATTCTTAAGGGACAATATTCTTAACTGTCTTTTTTTTTTTTAATTAAAAAAGCAATGCAGTCATAAAACTCATTTGCAAAGGTTAATACAGCCCAAAAGGCATTAATCTCCAGTTTTCCTATTTTTAGGACATGCTAAAAACCCTCAAGAACACAAATAAAAAATTTTAAAACTTCGGCCTTACTCCCAAATGGCCAGTTCACTCCAACACAAAATGCCTGGTTTTGAGAGATGAATAGACAACTGCAGTCACTGGAAATGAACTCCGCATCTCTTAAATCAAGCCAAGATTGTGGTAACCAAGGGGATGTACCAGCTCCATCCCTCGGCAGACTGGTGGTGGTTGCCCGTAGGGCACGTGGGGCTCTGGCCCTCAACCTTGGGCTCTAGAGGCAGGTACCTTATCCATTGTGCCAGTGGAGGAGCCTGCCAGCAGAGGAGCCTGCCAGCCTCCCTAACTTCTGAGGCCCCCTTATCCTTCCTGTCTTCCAAGGATGCCAGCTCCATCCCCTGGGAAGCTGGTAGTGGCTGACCCCAGGGTGGACAGGACTCCAACCCTCAGCCACCACCAGCCTCCTGCTGGGTCACCACCAGCTTCCCCAGCCCTACCTTCCAGGGGTGCCAGCTCTGTCCCTCCTGCTCAGTCACCACCAGCTTCCCCATCCTACCTTCCAGGGGTGCCAGCTCCGTCCCTCGGGAAGCTGGTGGTGGCTGACCCTTGGGCGGGCAGGACTTGAGCCCTCAAACTTGGCTCAGGTTACGGAACATAGAAAGGAAAACGTTTTCAGAAAGTCTAAAAATCAGGTTTTGCTATGGAAAGACTTTTTAAAACCACTATATTGTGGATGCCTTTTAAGTTATTTTATGAAATCACAGGCTAGAGATATCAGCATAATTTTACAAGATATTTATAAAAGTAAAAGCTTCCCTGTGTCAGTGAAACCACAAAAGTGAGATATTTCAATCCATAAGACATTATTGGTTTTACAGGATGCCTTTTAAAAAAAGTATTAAGTCATGGCATGTGCTGGGATAAGCAACAGGGAATGGATTACTTGATGTTTTACATGTTCTGTTTGTTCCTTTGGGGCACTGCAGGAAGGCAGGATACTGGGCTAGATGGACCTTTGGTCTGACCCACAATGGCACTCTTATGTTAGTCATCTGACCTAGCAATTTTTCCTAAATAAGAGGAACAACTTGATTTTAATAATTAAGAGTTTGTCAGTTAACCAAATAATTGGAAGGGGGTAACAGGATGAGCCTACGCTGCACTAGACTGGGAGGTGTTAACCCCACATTGTGGATAGAGGAAGTCCCACCCTTCCAGCCATACCAAGCATGCTCAAAGTACCAGGTCAGTATAAAAAGGAAGCTCAGTCTGGGAGGGAAGCCAGTGAGGAAGGATGTGTGGTGGAAGCTCCAGCTGAGAACCAGCCACAGATCCTACCCACAGGAGCTAAGGACCCAGAGGCTCAGATTAAGCTTCTACATCTTATGGACACCAGAGAGTGGCCTTCACTGAGGAACCAACAGATCTTAAGACTTCTGGGACTAAAACACCACTGACGACTATAGGAATCAACCCATGGCAGGTGAGCAAGTGGTACCTTCCACCTGCGGGACGGGGGGTGTGGAGTGGGGGGGGACTCAGCATGTTTCGGTGGGGTTCCCTGCTGAGACAGTGGCTGTCTGCTCTTCCACTGCCAGAGCCCTGGAGCAGGGCTCACTGTCCTAAGCCACCAGCCCTTTTGTTGAAGGTCCTTATCGACACTGGTAACTAGTATGTATGTAAAATTTAGTTTAATCAACTAATCAATGGATTTTCCATGGATTAAATCCATAAGTGGGGGAGCTGCAGCAGAGTTAGATCCTGGCCCCGGGAACTAACCCTGCTATGGTTCTGCCTTTTAAATGTAAAAGGCTGCAGCGCAGTGGGGGGACCCAGTGCAAGCCGGAAATCAGCAGTCCTGGCTCGCACTGGGTCCCCCCCCCGCTGCGCTTCTGATTTTTAAATGTATTAAGAGCCAGCAGGCACAGTGTCTGGAACTGGGCATGAGCCTGGGAATCAGCTGATTCTCGGCTTGTGCCTGGTTCCCACTACTCCTCTGCCGCCCGCCCCGCCCCCTCCCCGCAGAGACAGTGCTGGGGAACCAGCTTTAAGCTGGCTCCCCAGCACCGGCCCCTGCTCCCCCCTATTGGCAAGGAAGCAACTAGTCAAGGGACTAGTTGACTATCCGATAAGCTTTTTCTTATCGAATAGTTGACTAGTCGCTTACATACCTAATTACTAAGCCACGCTGCCCTCTAGTGAAGGGCTGCTGTACTGACTCTGGTTACTAGGCCATGGGCACTGAGGTAAATGCCTTTGCCCTAGACCTCAGACTGTTAGCACTGACAGGCCTGGAGGCCTCCCCATGGAGTTATTTGCAGCGTCCACGCAGCCCCCTACACACACCCAAATGGGACGGAGTGTGCATACATCATAACAAGAGGTGGAGAATGTGGGGACTGACTGGGACCTGCTAGAAGACCTCCAAACATGAACCATGGAGCCGGAGAAGAAGTGGCTGTTTGAATGTCAGCAGCAATAGGCTGTGCAGCTGCTCTAGCAGCTGGCCTCACAGCTATAGATGATGCAGCAACAAGAACAGCAGCAACAGATGTGTGAGTTGGCCACCCAGTAACAGGCCCAAACAAAACTTGAAAGAAGTGAGGATTTTCTATGGGTACAAAGCAAGGATGCAACATTGAGCTGGGTCTGGGAATAGGTGATGGCTATAGGCCCAGAAGAAGTCGATGTGCTGAGGGGCCCATAAAGACCACAAATCAAGATCCAAAATGACCTCATATTGGATAGTAGTTTCTCTTGTTTCGGGGTCACAGTGAGACAGCTTCTAGTTCCATGAAGATTGTGCAGGAGCCTCCTACACTTGGCCCATGCGACACAATGGGCCAGACACCTGGGCAGAGAGAAAACCCCCCAGAAAAGATAGCCCACTGCTTCTTCTGGCCAGTCCCCTACGAAGAGGTAAGAGACTAGTATGCCATGTGCCCCAAATGCCAATGGACAGACCCAAAAGGGGTACACTTAGGGATCCCTTCATACACCTACCAGTGGTGGGCATTCCATCTGAATGCATTGCGATGAATATTATCAGACTATTGGAGAAGAGTAAGATCGGGAACTAGTTCACCCTGGTTGTTGTTGATCATGTGGCATGATACCCTAAGGCTGCCCACCTCTGCACAGTGACAGCCTTGAACATCGCCAATGACTTAGTGAAGATAATTGCTTGAGTGGGGATACCCAAAAAAATGTTTAACTGACCAGGCTGCTAATGTGTCCTGTAAATTAATAGGGAAGTTGTGCTACACCAATTTACCAAGGACAACCCCCAGCACTGGGATTCACTCCTGCCTGCTTTACTTTTCACCACACGGGAGGTTCCCCCCAAGCCTCCACTGGCTTCTCCCCTTGTTAACTCATCTATGGGAGACCACCTCAAGGCATCCTTGAGCTTTTGAGGGAAGACAAGAAACTTGGGTCCTAGGGACCACACAGTACTTCTTACACCTATGACAGCAACTCTAGTCACTGGGAGCTTTTGCTCGGGAGAACTTCGTACAAGCTCAACAGATCCAGGTGCAGCAACACAACAGGAGAACTAAGTTTTGAGCCAGGCAACCGGGTGTTACTTTCATTAAACTCTTCAGAATCAAAGCTTCTGGCTAAGTGGCAAGGCCCTTTCAAAGTGGCTCGTTGCCTAGGACTATGAAGTTAAGCTACCAGGCCGAAAGAAAGTAGTATTCACTTATAATGTAAGCCTACTAAAACCCTGGAAGACCACAGAAGCTTTCTTTATTGTGCCATCACCCTCTGAGCTGGAGTTAGGCCCCACTCAAGTCCACCTTTGCTCCACCCCACTCCACCCTTCTCCCAAGCTCTGCCCCTGCTCCACCCTGCCTCTTCCCACCCCCTGCTCTTTCCTTATGTCACCCCTTTCCTCAAGCCCCCTCCCCACACAATATAAGCCAGGGGATTATCTGGAGGATCTGGGGCAGGGCACCAGCAGGGGTTGCGCACACCTCTGCACTCACCGTGGCAGTTGAGTGTCAGAGCTACCTAGTAGCCTGCTCCGCTCCACTGCCCGTCTCCCCTCCTTAAATTATTTTTCCCAAAAGGAGAACAGCTGAATCTCTGCTACTGAAAGCAATACTGAATATAAAACTGCCTTATACATTCAAACTGTTAATTTGCTTACTGCACAATTAATGAACCACCTTTTGAAGCATTATGGATAATCTACAATAAGGAGCTACTTAATTTCTCTCGTATCAATTAATATTCACAGCAGGCATATCACTTTTTAAAACATCTTCCATGCAAGCTGAGTTGCCTAAGAGCTATTTATGGGGACCTTAATTGCTATCTATCTGCTAAAAAGGAGAGCACAAGGATACAGTTTGAGAGTCCCAGAGCACACCGCACTGAAGCCTTCACTCTGAGCTGTCTTATCACAAGGATATTTAAACATTCATCAAACAGTGATGTAGCATTATGTACACCCAAAAGGTTCTCTATTCTCCTATTCCCTCCCCTCATATTGGGGTGGGAGAAGGAAGGAGAGCAGACACTAGGACAAACTTTAGAAAAATAAATGCTGTATCAGCAGACAATGACAGACGTGAGTGCTGTCAGCAACAGATGAGTCACAAAGGCTCAGCCTCTCAAAATAGCTGCCATCTCCAATAATTCCCTCTTCTGTTGCCTTAGAATCATAGGACTGGAAGAGACCTCAGGAGGTCATCAAGTCCAGCCCCCTGCCCAAAGCAGGACCAATCCCAACTAAATCATCCCAGCCAGGGCTTTGTCAAGCTGAGACTTAAAAACCTCTAGGGATGGAGATTCCACCCTCCCTAGGGAACCCATTCCAGTGCTTCACCACCCTCCTAGGGAAATAGTTTTTCCTAATATCCAACCTAGACCTCCCCCACCATAACTTGAGACCATTGTTCCTTGTTCTGCCATCGCTCACTACTGAGAACAGCCCCTCTCCTTCCTCCTTGGAACCTGGAAGGAGGAGGGGAGGGATAGCTCAGTGGTTTGAGCATTGGCCTGCTAAACCCACAGTTGTGAGCTCAATCCTTGAGGGGGCCATTTAGGGATCTGGGACAAATCTGTCATGGATGATACTTGATCCTGCTGTGAGGGCAGGGGACTGGACTCAATGACCTCTCAAGGTCCCTTCCAGCTCTATGAGATGGTATATCTCCATATATTATATTACGTTAAAGGCTGCTATCAAATCCCCCCTCACTCTTCTCTTCTGCAGACTAAATAAGCTCAAATCCCTCAGCCTCTCCTCATAGGTCATGTGCTCCAGCCCCCTAATCATTTTGGCTGCCCTCCACTCTCCAATGCATCCACATCCTTTCTGTAGTGGGGGGGCCCAGAACTGGATGCAGTGCTCCAGATGTGGCCTCACCAGTGCCGAATAAAGGGGAATAATCACTTCTCTAGATTGTGAGAGGCCTTGTCAGTAAAGCCTGAGTTACTTATAGTACAAAAGGTATTTAACAATTTTCATATAAGGCATATATTTTCTATGTTAAAAGTATTATTTGGTTTCTTTACCATTTTTAAATAAACACGTATAATTCTGTTTTATTATATGTCAGATCACAAAATTGTCATTTTGTTTCTTAAAGTTTTTGAACTGCACAATTAGGACAAACAACTGTAATTCTGCAATGTAATGAAAACATGAAGACAACTAACAAATTAAATTAAATCTGATATGGAACTATAAACTCAATCACTTAGTCATAATCATGACCTATGGTTATTGCATAGTGTCACTACATGACAAAGCTAAGGTGCTTCAGTGCCCTAATGGTTAATTTCCACACCTTAACTGATTTCTTTTAAGCTTAGCCTTTATTCTGGATTTCCTTGGTTTGGGGATTATAGCAGTATCCCTATGGCATATTTTACCCTAAACCATTGATCAGTACTCAACTTTAATTTAATCTAAAAATGGTTACTTATCTCTTGTAACTGTTGTTCTTTGAGATGTGTTGTTGTGCATGTCCATTCCACTTCAGATGTAAGCATGCCACATGCATGATCGTGGAAGGTTTTTTCTCCTAGCAGTACCCATCATACTGACTATGGAGCCCCCTGGAGTGGTGCCTATAGGGTGATGTATATAGGTGCCTGCCAATGTCTTGCTTCCTCACAATGTTCCCTTTAATTTTTTTCATCCATGTGCAGAATAAATTTTGCTATGTGCACCAAAGCATATGCAGATGTACACCACCAGTAGAAACATATGTTGCTGGCTCTGGGTACTCTAATTATCTGGGCAGCCCCTGAATTGCTCCTGGGTGGCTGCCAAGCACTCAGCTTACAGACACACCACTCCCTCAGTTCCTTCTTGCCAGAATGCTCTGACAAAGGGGAGGTTGGCAGGATTTGGAATGGATGTGACCAACACATCTCAAAGAACAGTTACAAGAGGCAAGTAACAGTTTTTTCTTCGAGTGACTGCTCATTTCCATTACAATTAGATTACCACCAAGCTGCGTCACTGGGAGGAAGGATCGGAGATTATGTGGTTATGGACTGCAACACTGCCCTACCGATGGCTACATTGTCCCTAGACTTCTGGGAGATCACATAGTGAAAATATTAAAGTTGAACCTATGATTAGAGGACCAAGTGGCTGCCCTCCATATGTCCTGGATGTGCACTTGCACCAGGAATGCAGACGATGACTTGGCCTTGATAAGTCAGTAATCAAGGTATGGGAAGCCATGAAGTTTGAGGAGAAAAGGCAGTAACAACCACCATGCACTTCATTCTAGCAGAGCCCCTCAGGTTTTTATGAACCAGCAATGCTGGGGCTGGAACATTTGTGAGATCATAGCTTACTCTAATGCAGGATGTGATCCATGCCAAGATGCCCAGGACGAGAGTAGGGCCCCTTAATTCTTTCCACTATTGAGATGAAAAGTTGTGGGAATTTAAGAAATGGTCTGTATGTTCTAAATAAAAAGCCAAGGTGCACCCTAATATCTAAAAAGTGAAGTATGTGTTCTTTTTTATTGAGGAGCAAGCACCACCATATCTGTTTACATAGTACAGCTGTGGTGTTGTCTGTCAAGACTGAGACACACTTGCTGTGCATGCGGGCTTTGAGTGTCTGGCATGCCAGACAGACCTCTTCAGGTCCTGAATATTGACATGCAGCGATAGTTCTGCTTGGGATCACATCTTTTGTCCTAATGTCTGCCGGGTGCACACCTTAACCCAAAGCTGACACATCCAGGACAAACTGCATGAAGGTCTCTTGTTTGACAAAAGGAACCCTGCTGAACACAACCAACTCCTGCAACCACCAGGATGTGAGATGGCACCATGACCATCATTCCAGTGAGCCCTGGATAGGCTTGTACACTTGCGCCAGGCAGGGACGCAGGATGGCATGCTGGACCATGTCTGTGTATGATACCATGCGCCATAGGGGAGACAGGCAGTTTCTTGCCATTGTGGGAAATAGGTGGGCGTGCTCAACTGGGTTCTTTTGGGCTTGGAAGCAGTACTTTGGGAGGGGAACATTCTTGGCTGAATCACATCCAGGAGGGCACCCATATATGCTATTCTCTGCATGAGCACAAAACAGTAGATTTGGTCTTGCATGAGGACTTGCATGGTCCAGCATGAGGAATGTGGTTCGAGAGAGGGTTACATGCTCCTCCACCTGTTCCTGTGACTTGGCCTTGGTAAGTCAGTAATCAAGGTATGGGAAGCCTTGAAGTTTGAGGAGAAAAGGCAGTAACAACCACCATGCACTTCATAAAAACCTGAGGGGCCATTGGGAACCCAAAAGGGAGCAGCACAAACTACTTCTGTTGGAGGCTGACAATGAATCTGAGAAATCAGCTGTGGACGAGGATAATCGAAATATGAAAATACGGGTCCTTCAAGTTGAAGGTGGAGTACTAGCACCCCAGATCCAGGGAGGGAATGACGGAAGCCAAGGTAACTATGCAGAATCTCACCTTCTTTATGAACTCATTGAGGTCTTGCAGTTCCAGCATGGGCCTGAACCTGGCTTGTCCTTGGGGATTAGGAAATACTGGAAGTAAAACCAATTCCCCCTGAACTCACTCATAGGGTGAGTAATGAGTGCATCTCCTGCTGAAGGAGTTGCTCGTAAGAAGGGTCCCTGAAGAGGGACGGAGAAGGAGGGTGGAAGGGTCGGGGGAAAATAATTGGATAGAATATTCTGCCTCTACTGTGCAAAGAGCCCAGCAATCTCCTGTAATCAGGGCCCAGGCATGGTAAAAACAGGATAAACAGTTCACAGAAGGTGGGAACTGATCCAGAAGCTGGACTGGTGCTCCAACCTCGGGCACACCTTCAATAGCCTCGTGTAGGTCCCTGGGGCTGTTTGGATGTGCCCACACCCTGGTCAGAGGAGGAGCTGGAATGCTTCTGTCTATTGCTGCTGTTGTTTCTGCCCCATCCCACCCCCCCCCATCCCCGAAGTTCTGCTTTCTTGGCAGGACAGGGATATGGATACCAAGGGATTTAAGGGTTATCCTCAAGTTCTTGAGGCTGTGAAGCCTCAACTCAGTTTGTTCTGCAAAGAGGCCAGCACAGTCAAAGGGGAGATCCTGTATCAGATTCTGTATCATGTTCTGGACCTTGGTAGGGGAGATCCATCACCTGCAATCTCCTCTGCCTGTAGATTCTGAGCCACCTGGTAAAGGAGGTCTAGTATGCCTTCATGTCCGTTGTGGGGAGGTAGGTAGCCATCCCTGCTACTGCCTCATCAGATGAAGACAAGGTGAACAGGGTCTTTTTGTCCTTCCACTCCCTAGTATCCAAATGAGTGGTGCCTTGAGTTACCACCACCAGCATTGCCTCCGGCCCAGAAATCCATGCCCATGCTGCTTAACTTCTGTTCCAGGTCTCCAGAAGCCAAGATGGCTGATGGGATCCTGCATGATGCAGACACAACTGAGGCCACCCTGGAGACCGGGCCCTGCACTTGGTGGTATGCTGACAAGGTCCAAAAGGGCCGTTGCATGGGCATGGTGCTCCGGGATCGGTGAGGAGACCTGGAGCAATGTCCACTCCATCTGAAGGCTTATGAACCAGCCGTGAAGTCTGAAGAGTACTCTGAAGCAGATCATAGAAGAGCCAGTGTTGACAGTGCTGGGGACCAATACTGTGGTAAGGAGGAAATGCGGCTGAGCAGCTTAGGCTTCTCCCCAATATGTAATTGGGGGAGGTGCCACCGAGGCTGAATGTGCTGATGCCAACAAGGGCTTCATCAGTAACGGTGCCATGGTGGGAAATGCCTACGTTAGTGCTATAGCAACCAGTGTCGTGCTTGAGCCAGGGCACAAACCGTAACCTCCGAGGGATGCAGCGCCAGGGTTTGGAAGGTCAGGCCTGAGGACCATGTTAGTTTAATCAAATCTTTGGCCTCCTCGAATGTGTCTGGCATGGAAAGTAGGTTCAGGTCATCTGCTCCCACTTCTTCTGGGCCAGGAGTCAACTCGCATCAGACTAAATGGCTCCCTAAAGATGACCAACGTCAATGATTGTAGCAAGTGCTGCCTGCTTAGGGTGTCCAGGTTGAGGACGCAGCCACTAGCATGATGTGTCAGAAAGCGGGCCCTGTCAGCTCTCTTTTTATGCAGCACCGGCAACTAGGTCTCGGTCACGAGGACAGGCAGTACTCTTGCAGAGTCCTTCTTCAGCAGTGAGGGTCTCATACTGGTGCACTACTCACCAGTGCTGCTAGAACCAACTCTGGTGCCACCTGCAGATAAACTGAGAGACTCTCAGGTGAGACTCTCCTTTTTCATACTTGGTTTGAAGCCTCTGAAGATCTTTGCACTTGTCTGCCTGGTGGCCCTCTCCAAAGCACTTGAAGGTTATCACGTGGCACAGACTTCATGCAACTGTCACATGGCTTAAAGCCCTGGGACTGAGGCATGCCCCAGTCTGGGGAAACAGGAACAGGGAACCCCTCGCCCCCCAAACTATAACCAACAGTACCTAACAGGAGAATTCATTTGATGAAGTGGGTTTTACCCATGAAAGCTCATGATTCTATATATTTTGGTTATAGAATTCCATATATTTTGGTTATATTTGCGACAGGACTACTCATTTTTCAAGTTACAGACTAACATGGCTACCCCTCAGATTTTTTTTTTTTTTTTTTTTTTTTTAAGAGGAGAATTATGTACAAAATCTATGGAAAAAAACTGCTATGAATGTGCTTGAAGAATGCAAGACCAAGTCTCTCCAATAACCATTACAGGCAGGAAGAAGGAATTGAGGGAACAGCAGGTCGTTAGGTGCCTATACGTGCTGCTCCAGAGGGCCCCACAGCCAACCCAACAATGGGCACCACTGGAGGGAAACCTTCCGACAATTGTGCATGCAGTTCACGTACACCTAAATGGAATGGATATGAGCAATCCTTCGAAGAACAGCCAGTTTATGTCTTGAAATGTATATGTGGGTAAAAACATACAGGTACCTCAGACTGCTGGGAGACTGTATTTATGTGAAGAGTTTCATTCTCTCCAAAGAAAACAGATTATTAATGTGCCAGAAGCACTGCCTCATGAAGCTTTTGTTAAAATTGGGGCTATTAGTTCTAATGACCACATCTCCAGGATTATCTCAATAACGCTGCTCCATAAGGATAAAAAGGAAACAAACCAGTAATTATCACAGTGTATTACTAAGAAATGAAATCTATGCAAGATACATTACCAGTAGCATTGACCATTATTCTCCAACAGCTTCTCCACCATGTGCTCTACTCTTACAAACCAGCTTGGAACAGCCTTGTAAATTAGAGGGGTATCTGACCTGTGAGAAAAGAATGCACAAACAAGTTCAAATTATATATATTTTACCAAGGAAACCATATATTGATATATATACCACTAGCAATGTTAGACAGCGTGTAACTGAATAGTCACTAAAATTGTTTGCGGTTACACGACTGTTTGACAGTCCCTGGGGCCGGGGTCAGCAGCCAGTGTACTCCCGGCCCCACTTCCAGGGAGCCCCCTACCACCCAATGCTACTGCCCCTCTATCAGAAGCAGTAGCGCGGGACAGCAGGCTGGACCTGGTCCATGAGGTGTGCAAACCAGGTCCCACCTGCAGCCCGGCACTGCTGCTTCTGATACAGAGGCAGCTGCACAGGATGGCAGCAGCCCCTGTCCGTGGGGGGGTCCAAGCTCTCTGCAGACAGAGGCTGCTCTGTCTGTAGGCTGCCCTGTCGTCATTCCCTCCCCAGCCCCAGCTGCCTCTCCCAAGCACTGGCTTCTGCCTCTCTCCCTCCGCTACCTCTGTGGGGTGGGGCGGGAGAGAGAGACAACAGGCAGGTCCAGGGAGCTGGCTCCTCACATGTATAGGCTCCCACCTGCCCACTCTCCCTCCATGTGCTGCCCCTCTATCAGAGGAAGCATCGTGGGGGTGGGGGAGGAAAGAAGCTGGTGCTCCAAGGGAACTGGCTTTTAAGCCAGCTCCCACCAAGCACTGGCTCCTGCCTCCCCCTCTTGCTGCCTGGCTCTGATACAGCATGTAGTTGACAGGATTAACCAATAAGACCAGGCTTATTGGTTAATTGTGTAGTCATCTACACAACAACTTCCCTATTTACCACCTTCCACTCTCCACACCCAAATACTTCAATAGTCAATATTTAATGAATGTTCTGAAAGATTAATTTTTGCACACAAAATACACGTTAGGAATCACTGTACTTAATTTATTTTTGTAACAGTTCCATATTTTCAAAACCCACAAGAAAATGCAGTCTTTACCTTGAAAATAAAGAAGAAATGATATGTGGTGTTTAATTTTATATTCCTACCCCTTATTTTTGCATCTGACTGGTGTCTATCGATACAAATCAAATTCTTAAGCCTTCCAACTGAGCTTACATTGTAGTACCTCCCAACACATATCAAATTAGCCTGAAATGTTATTACACAAACAAGTTTATTTAGGCATGGTTTTATTTACCAGTTTAACATGCCACAAAAATTAGTAAATTTTAAAAATCTGCACATATTCACGAAGTTTAAGGCCAGTCTGATGTTGTGTATTTCGCAAGCCATTACGTTTCATTCCATTACCTCAGTACCGAGCCCAATAATTGTTTTGACTGAAGGATATCTTTCAGAAACGAATCCAGTCTTGAAGACGTCAAAAAAAGATAATCCAGTAGCTGGTTCCAAAGGTTGATCACCTTTACTTTTAAAAACATATGCTTTACTTCCCATCTGAATCTGTCTGGTTTCAACTCCCAATTTATGGTACTTATGTCCTTCTCCAGTATATTTTAAAAACCAAGTATCTTTTGCCACCCTAATCATTTTTCATACTTCTTTTGATAAAGCACTTCATTGGTTTATCTTAAGTTTCTCACCGTAGGGCATTTATTTTCTCCATTCCTTAAATAATTTTTCTAGCTCTGTTCTGCACATCCACTAACTTTTAACTTTAAAATGTCAACACCAGAACTGTACTCAATTTGCCAATATTTATATTGGTCTCAACAATGCCATATATATACAGACACTAAAACACCTCCCTCTTTCTACTCCCTAATCCCCATCTCTACGTAGCTCATACTTTCAACTCAGACCCAAACTTTGAAAAAATTTTTTTGAAGTTTCCACTTTTTGTTAACAAAAGCTCAGATTTGGTTATATAGGATAACATTTTTGTCTATTCGCTATTTTAATGAACACTACTGGTTAAATCATGTGCTACAGATTTCTTACTTTAACAGCAGAACATGTATTACACGATTCAGGAACCAAAGTTTAGAGCCAAGATTTTTCTGAAGAGATTACTGCTAGTTCTGAAGAGCCAGACTTTCAGAGAATGGGTACTCAGCAGTAATAAAAAAGTCAGACCCTTATAATGAGTTGAATAGAAAAACGGAGGTATCCAAAAATCACCAGGGCACTTTAAAAAACCTTGACCTAAAGCAATACAGGTTCAATACATAAAAACTTCTCTAGTAGGAGAACCTCAAAGAATAAAAGGAGCAAAACATTTTCTGAATTTTGTCTGTACTGAATATCATTCTTTACTTGCTCTCCTATCACTATCTTTATTTAGTAGGGATTTTCTTGAGAACTAGAATATAGTGTTATTTAATTTTTATCCACAGCATATACTATATTTTAATGGAAACTATCTTAGGGATCACCTCCCTCTCCCATGTATGGGCATTCAACACCTCTGGCATGCATGGGAATTATATACATAGAAAAGTGATGTAGGAATAATAATATATTTTAAGTATCTTAGTGCAGTTTTACATAAACATCACAAATGCTGCTTAGGTGACTGACAGAGAGCCCTGTACAGGTTGGACCTCCCTGGTCCGGCACCCTCGGGAACCTAAGCCATCCCAGACCAGGGAATTTGCCAGACCACGGAAGGTCAAGGGCTCCCCTGCTGGCTGCCCTGCTGATGGCTCCTCTTTCTGGGGCTCCCCACCCTGCTGCTCGCCCCACTAAACCTGGCCTGTCTAAGGCACCCCACCCCTGCTGCCCACTGGGATCCCAGGGGTTCCTCAGCCAAGACACTGGTCCCGCTGCCGCTGAGAGTTTCCCGGGGTTCCCTGGCCACCACTGGCCCCACTGCCAGGGGCTCTCTGGCCACCTGACCCCACTGACACTGCCCCAGTGGGGTTCCTCAGTTGGGGCAGAGGCTTCCTGATGCCACCTGGCCCCACTGATGTTGGGGTTCCCCTGCTGGGGCTGGGACTCCCCAACTGCCAGGGTTCCCCAGCAGAAGCTCCCAAGCTGTTGCCTGGCCCACTGCTGCCAGGGGTTTCCTGGTAAGGGCTGCCTGGTCATCACAGACCCACTGCTGCCGGGGGTTCCCCAGCTGTCACTGGCCCTGCTGCCAGGGGCTCTCCAGCCACCTGACCCCACATGCCAGGGTTCCCCAGCCGAGGCAGATGCTCCCCACTGATGCTGGGGTTCCCCTGCCCAGGCAGGACTCCACATTCTCTCAGCTGGCTCCTGTTCCCAGGGCTCTTTGGTCCAGCAACATCTGTGCCGGACCATGGATATTGCCGGACCAGAGAGTCCCAGATTTGGGAAGTTCAACCTGTAGAAACACTCTATCTAAATTAAGCCCCCCGTGTGGGCATATAAACCTTTTCTTTCCAGTAATTCCTGCAAGTGCCTGCATGTAAATCAGTAGACTTTCTTCAGTAATCTCATTTTTGTTATTAAATAAAAAAATCCATTTGTGAAACAGTAAAGATAAGATTTAAATATAGATTTTGATTCTCCTAGACCAGGGGTCAGCAACCTTTTCAAAACAAAGAGCCAAACTACATGAAAATTCAGAACAAGTGGTCAAAGAGCCAGTGTAAGAATGCCATTTGCATGACTGAAAATATACAATTTATATTATTGCTAATTTACATGATGATTAAAAATACCATAAATGAAACATTGTACTCACAGACTTTATTTAATGGGACTTCTGCTGCTGCTGGGGATGCAGGAGTCAGGGTTGCGGTATATGAGGGGCTCAGGGCCAAGGGCTGGGGTGTGTGGGAGATGCAGGAGGCAGGGCAGGGTGGGAAGTATAATATGTGGGAAGGTCCTGGGCCAGATTACTTTACCTAGCTGGGGTTGGGCTACTGTACCTAGGGCCGGGTCAGGATCATTGCAGCCAGATTGTGGCTTGCCTCCTACCCATGGCGCTGGAGGAGGAGAGCCTCCACCAGCCCTTCCTGTGGCCAGATGGGGGCCAGACCATGAGGCCTGCCCCAGGATCGGGGCAGGGGACAGGATGCTGTGGCCAGATGGGGGCTGAGCCCTGATTGGGGCCTTGTTGGCCAGGCCACCATGGCCAGGCTATTGCAGCACCATGACTGGGGATAGACCACAGCAGTCAGATGGGGACTGGAACTGGGCCACCGCAGCCAGATGGAGGCATCTCCCACCAACAACCCTCTCGCTATCCAGGCTGGGAGCGGGCGCACACCCTCAGCCGACTCTTTAAATGAGCATTGTGCCCCCACCCAGCCTGTTTTACACATTTTTAAAATTTTTAATTAATTTTTCATTTTAAATTTAAAAAGTGTGTATTTTGGGAATGACAAAAGAGCAGTGGTTCTCAGACTTTTTGGCCCATGGCCCACCTGGCTCAATGAAAACCTTTCCGTGGACCACCAGCTCCTAATGGAAACTCGCCATTAATTATACAATTATGCCCAAGCCATTTATTTTGTTAGTTCTGAAGCTAGGGAGAACAGTTTAATTTAACCAGTAAGAAAGAAAACATTAATTGCTAATTTAAGTTCTGAACAGAATAAGCACTTTAACTTCATTTTTAATAAAGTAAAATATGTCCAACATAAAAGGTTTCAACTCTGTCTTTATTTATGGCATAGGTGAGGAACCTTTTTTGGGTCAGGGGACACTGACCCACAGAAAAATCAAGTGAGAAAAAAAAAAAAAAAAAAGCCACTCTCCAAAAACCCCCAACCCTTTCTGATGTGACCCCAACAGAGATACCTCACTCCCCTAACACTCCATGGGGTGGGGGCCTCAGGCCAGATTTACTCTTCTGGAGTTGCAAGGTTCGAGGATTTTCTGGGGTCCCCTAGGCTCTGGGGTAGGGCCAAAAATGAGAGGATCAGTGTTCAGGACAGAGCTGCCAGTGGGTGGCATAGGGATGGGGGTGCAGGAGCTGGGGCGTAGGAGGTGGTCAGGGTGCAAAGTAGGGTCGGGGAAGGATGCAAGAGCAGGCTGGGGACATAGGGTCTAGGCTTGGGGGGCTTGTGAGGGGGTGGGGTGCAGGGTCGGGCATCAGGGGCCAGAGGGCCCCTTGTTTTCATGTCCCCTTTTGCTCTCAGGCACCCTGTCCCAGGCAGCACCTCCGCTGCTCCCATTGGCCAGATTCCAGCCAATGGGAGCAGTGGGGAAAGCCTCCATGCAGCATGTCCGTGCACTATTTCCCCAGCCGGGGGAGCAGCAGCATGTGGAGCCGCTTCTGGCTCCACTTTTCCCATCATGCAGTGAGGCCACCAGCAGAGGGGAAAGGGGGAAGAAGGCTGGAGCACCAGCATGAGCTCCCTGTTGCAGGGGGAAAAAGGGGGCATTAAGCTCCAACTGCGAGCCATATTTGGCTCCGAACTAAGCCATAGGTTACTGACCCCTGTCCTAGATCCTAGTAAATTAGAAGCATATATACTTAGGTCAAACAGCACAACAGAAAGCATAATCAGGTCCAAAAAAAGAGAGAGACAGGAAATATAAAGGTAACATTCCTACTGGCCACTCTTTCACACACCAATTTCTGTCATCTCATCTTCATATACAACATGAACAGTTATTACGCTCACCAGTCACCAAGGATTTTTTCCTCATTTACTTGACAACCTTGGCTTAAACCAGTATATAGGTACAGAATCAAGCATATTTATTCAAGTCATTCACTTGTTACACCTTAAAGACCTTCTTTATGAAGGCACCCTACTCAGACACAAACAGCAGCATGTTTGCATGTAATTACAAACCAATTAAGTATTTATTTTCCTCTACTGTATACAATATTGACTATACACAAAACATTGAAATTAGTTGATCAATATCAGGGCTGGGCAAGATGCAGCCTGCGGACAGATCTGGCCCACTTAGCACTTTGATCTGGTCCATGGGACTGCCTCTGGTTGCTTTCTATTTATATCCTGCTGCCAATGCCACCTAATTTCCAAGCGGTGGCTCAGGCAGCAGAAACTATTTAAATGTCTCATGGCTTCCAGTTGCGGTGCTATCCCAGAAGGGGCCAGAGCCATGAGCCTTTTAAAATAGCCACAGCAACCCAGGGGCCTGGCAGGCAATACAGTAGCAGTGGGGCCAGGAGCCATGAACCCTTTGCTCTCTTTTTACTTCAAAGCCTCTGGCCCCAGAGAATTCTGGGGGGGAAGTTAATCCCCAGTCCCACCCCTTCTGGGGGGGGAGGAGCCAGCCTGTGACTAGTTCTAATTCATTAAGTGCCCCCCCTGCAAAAATGATTGCACATCCCTGGTCTATATGTTCACTGTACAGATTGAAACTCTCTAAACAGCCAGTATCCATGGTCTGGCACAGATGTTGCAGGACCAGAGAATCCCAGTGGAAGGCTAGCAGCAGGGAGCCCTGTGGGGCTGGCAGGGCAGCAGGCTGCCCGGGCAGCCGGCTGCCCAAAGTGAGCTGCCGGTGAGGGCTAGGAACCATGACAGTGGTGACACACAGCAGCTGCCCAGTGGGGCCAGGAGCTGCTACATGTGACGGTGGCTGCCCTACATGGTCGACAGGACAGCGACGCTTGCAGCATGTGGGGAGCTGGCCAGGAGGCTGAGGAGCTAGGCTAGGGTTTGGAGGGGAGTAGTGGCAGAGGGACCCCAAAATAACCTCCCTTAGTCCAGCAAAATCCCTTATCTGGGACCAGTCAGGTCCCAAGAGTGCCAGATCAGGGAGGTCCAAGCTGTAGTCAATTATAACTATCTTAATTAGTGAAACTCAAAGGGCTCTCTATGAAAAGGTGCCAATTAGACAATATTTAAAATGTGTACCAATCACACACACAATTTTCACAGACTTGGGATCTCACAAGGAAATTAACTTTGTCCAATTTAAAAAAACAACAATGAATGGAACTTGTGTGAGAAGAATTATAGTGTTGTTGTATCTCAAAAAGCTTATTGCTGCCACCTGCTTGATGTTCTGCATAGGCAAATGAATACTGAGCAGATTATAATCTGAAACTGGAGACTGCTTGATGGTGATGGTCAAGGACTTAGTTTTACCTGGATTAGCAATCAGATCAATACTGTGGCAGAGCTCTGGTTGTGCCCGTGGATCCTATGCTTCTGGCAGATAATGTCTGGCCTCAGAGGCTCATTGTGACCCTCCACATAGCCTCTTATTTTAGAGACAAGGGTCACAGCCTACTGAGCCATACTCATCACAGGCTCGTCCATAGTATGAGGTGAAACCCCTTTATAGTCCTGGTCTCGCCATCCAATTACAAACTTTGTAGTAGTGTGTAGGGTTGCCAGGTGTCCGGTATTGACCTGGACAGTCCGGTATTTTTGCCTCCTGTCTGGTAAAAAATTCAGAAAAATACCGGACACCTGGCAACCCTACACACACTCAGCAACCAGGCCCACTTACCTGGTTCCGCAGGGGAGCTGTCTTCTGGCTCGGAGCAGGAAAACAAGAGGCTGGGCCCGGTTGCTGAGTGTATCGTAGGGTTGCCAAGTGTCCGGTATTTTCACCTCCTGGCAGGGGGAAAAAAAACCACAGAAAATAACGGACATTTTAGGTGTCCAGTATTTTCTGATTTTGCCTCCTGTCCGGTTAAAAAAAAAAAATACTGGACACCTGGCAACCCTACATCAGTGTATTTACCTTCCAGGGTTGGCACATTCACATCATTTGGGATTTGCAATACTTGGATAACCAAGACAGGTACCAATGGTACCTCCTGGGCAGGAAGAGAAAATAGGAGCAACATAACCATGCCCTCAACCTCCACCAGAAATAGGCAGCTGGGAGGTTGAATATAGGAACCCAGCAACCCAAAATAAACATCAGGGAACTCACAACTGATGTGCAAAGAAAGTTGTAGTAATTTCACTGCCTCCAGAAACTAACTGCAAAGGTTCTGGATACCTGTTCCCATCTTAGCAAGGCAACCTCAAACACAGAACATCAGCTCCCTCTAAAGACAGCAAAGAAGCAAAGACTTCATGGTTTTCTTGGCCCATATGCTCTTCCCTCCTGTTAGCATCACCTAAGGTTGCCTCACCAGGGAGAGGAGAAGTCAAGACAGTCAGTTTTCAAATAAATAGACTGTCTATGGTTGTCTACATGTCCAATCATCAAACTTTTTGTTGGTCTGTTCATCCTCTAAATCTAATGGAGCAACAACTTTACTTCAATGTTGATGTTCAGGCATAGTCGTTATTTTAATTGAAGCAATAATGGTAACATGCTCTAGGGACATTTACAACACATACTCTCTCTTTAAAGTATGATGGTAAAGGGATTTTAAACAAAGAGATGCTAAACATTGTTAGCTGTATACTGGAATGAGCTTCCCCTCAAATGCATGAGAATTTTTTGTACACCAGGAGAAGGAAATTGGAAAAACTGCCTCTCTGCATCAATAATGGATTGCTGCACATTCAATACATATTTCATCGTTTCTAATACTGAGGGCTCTCAACCTTTCCAGACTACTGTGCCCCTTTCAGGAGCCTGATTTGTCTTGCATTCTCCCTTTTCCCCCAAGTTTCACCTCACCTAAAAACTACTTGCTTACAAAAATCAGACATAAGAAAACAAAAATGTCAAAGCACGGTACTATTGAAAAATTAGTTAGTTTCTCATGCTTATCATATAATTTCAAAATAAATTATTATATTTACATTACAGCATATGTAGTACATAAAACAATATAAACAAGTCATTGTATGAAATTTTATTTGGGATTGATTTTACTGGTGCTTTTAATGTAGCCTGTTGTAAAATGAGGTAAATATCAAGATGAGTTGATATACCCCCTGGAAAACCTCTGTGCCTGCAAGGGTGCATGTACCCTTGGTTGAGAACCAATTTTTCTAATGCATGTTTAACTTAATGTCGGTAAGGTAATATTTTTTTATTGGACCAAACCCTGTTGGTGAAAGACAAGTTTTCGAGCTACACATAGCTCTTCAAGTCTTATTTGTCTTTCCAATATCCTGGAACCAACATGGCTATAATACTTTTAACTTGGCTGTCTATATTTAATTCTAAATGACTTTTCTATCTTTTCATTATCTTGTATGCAATGTTCTTGAAGTCATCACCACCTATGGGTTTTCACAAAGCCATCACGCTTACATGACCTCTCAGTCATCATCCTCAAAGGAAGCCTGCATAATACATTCAAAAGACGAGTCGTTAGGCTCTTAATACATTTAAAAATCAGAAGTGCTGGGGGACGGACAGACCCAGCATGAGCTGGAACAGCTGATTCCCGCCAGGTCCCGTCCCGTCCCATCCCCCCCGCTGCGCACCAGCCTTTTAAATGTATTAAGAGCCTGCCAGAAACACTTAGCAGTAGAAGATAGTAACTGATTTAACTTTTAAACTTAATTTTAGTGCCAGCAGAAGCAAAAACCATAATTGGGTGGAGGGATGTTAAATTTAGTTTAATCAACTAATCACCTAGTTGATGGATTTTCCATTGACTAGTCGATTAGGCACTAAGCGGCAGAGCTGCAGCAGGGAATCTAACCCCACTGCAGCTCTGACTTAAGTATATTAAAAGCCTGACGGTTCTTAATACATTTAAAAATCAGAAGCGCAGTGGGAGGACCCAGCATGAGCCGCAACAACTGATTCCTGGCTTACCCTGGGTCCCCACACTGCGCTTTAGCCTTTTAAATGTATTAAGAACTGACAGGCTCTTATCATATTTAAAAGGCAGAGCCGCAGCAGGGTTAGTTCCCCGCTGCAGCTCCCCCACTTATCAACTTAGTCAATGGAAAATTCCATCGACTAGTTGATTCAACTAAATTTAACATCCCTACAACCCAATTATGGTTTTTGCTTCTGCTGGCAATGAAATTAAGTTTATAAATTAAATCAGTTACTATCTTCTGCTGCTAAGTTTTGCTTGCAACATACTATCATCATTAGAAAAGCAAATACAGACTGCAATATTAATATTCCTGTCTTGTTTAAGGCACCCCAATAATATTTGTTTGGCTTAACATCCAGCACTATAAATTTTGCCATATCAGAAAAATAAGTTTGCATGAGTTTTTATAAATTCTCCCCCACACAGTGATTTGTCAACCCATCAGGGAAGCAAAACATGAAGGGCATTTTTTCCCTCTCCCAGGGTAATCCCAACCTAAATAAGATAATGATGTTGTTCAAGGAGAATTAAAGGTTATCCATGATAGGGGGAGGAGGAAGGGAACATTCATTGCCTAAGGATTCCATCTAGTGGCATTAAAAGAAATTGGTGCTTTTTTGGTATCTAGCTTTATCTGGGTCCTTATATCAATGCTGCTGTCAAAATGTGTTGAGTAGAATTAGTACCACCTAAAAGCTTTTTCAGAAGTGAAACAGTATTACAAAATATGTTTCTTCTTAAGGAGAGACTTGGATTAAAAACAATTCTAAAACAAATATTCTTACAGATTGGTGAACTAAATTTTTAGAAACCTTTATTCTTTATGTTTAAAGGGTTATTTTATGCATTTCTCAGATGGTCAAAGAGTAAGGAGTCATTTTCATGTACTGGTTATCATGCACTTGCACTTGGCATGATACTGCATTTTTGGGGTGCCTATGTTTCAGACATGTATCCTTGAAAAATGTCACTGGCATTTTTAAAAACATCATTGATACATTCTACTGGTCTAGGGCAGTGCTTTATCAACCAGGGGTCTGGGGAGGTTTCAGAGAGTCTGTCAAGCAATAGACTTCCTGGGCCCCAGAACAGAAAGCTGCAGCCCCACTTCATGGGACTGAAACCTGAACCCTTAAGCCTTCCACCAAGGGCTTAAACCAAAGACTAGGTCCCCAGGCGACAGTCCTGCCGAATATACCCCTAACTTCAGTCCTAGATTTCATATGCAGAAAAACAGTTATTGTGACACAGGTTTCAATAGCATGATGAGTTTAGGGAGGGAGTTGTCTCAAAGAAAAAGGTAAAGAACTCCTGGTCTAGGATTTTCTCACAACAGCAGACCAAATCTATCCCAACTGTGAGTTAGATATTTGCCTCTCTCAGGTGGCTGAAAACAAACATACATTTCCTAATACAATTTCCCCCATATTATTTTATTTCTCACCCTCACATATTCAAACACGTAGTCTTGGGGAATAGAACACAAGGCCGTATTTGTCAACAGATTTTAAGATTGTCTGTCTGTCTGTCAGTTAGTTACTAAGGATTGGGAGGTTCAGGTCATGGAAAAAAGAGCCAGGAGAGGATCTGAATGGGAGCCTGATGGAGTCACAGAGTGAGTTAATGAGATGGGCCTGCTGGTGCTTCTCCCTCCCCTTTTAGGAACCCAGTAAAGCAGGATCTCCCCTGCCTTGCAGCTGCTCATTGTGTTTACAGGGTCAAGAGCTTTTCTGTTACCGGGTGGGAGGAAGCAAATTGAGCAGGGGTGGAAGAAGCCCTGGGATGGGACGAGCCCTTGGCCTAGATTTTTATTCTGCCCTTATGATGCAGAGAGTTTGCTACTGCCAGCTAGAGGTTTGCAACCAACTGTCTTTCACTAGCTGATTAGCACTCTAATTGGTAGCTCAAAATTCATATTCTTCTGGAGAATTTACAAACCTTTGGCAAAGCACAAATGTGTCTCTTTAGCTCAAAGGTTCTCAACCTGTGGTTCAATCAGCACAGAGCTACAACCATGTGACTTCCTCAGACCATGTGGTAGTACTGGATGTGACCTAAATGGTAAACAAGTTGAGAACCACTGCGTGAGCTATCCAAAGTTAAAAGGTTCTCTCTAACAGTATAGGGAAATTATTGCCTGACATAACAAATCTAAAAATAAATACAAATTTGAGACACTTTTAAAAGAAAGCTTTCACACAGTGATCACAGCATAAAGGTTCTCAAGACTCTTCCCAGCTGTGGTCTGCAACTGTCTAATGCATTACCTCACCTCCGTGATAGTCATCTCTAGCCTTGCATTCAGAACTGCATAGTGTTCCTGTTGCAGCTACAAGAATTTACAAGATAAAATATGTTTAGCTACTTCTAATGTCATTTAATAACTTGAAATTAGAAAGACAGTCAGCACTTTGTGACCACCAACAGGTCCATTCACCATAGAGTGAAAACCACCGTGATAGGAAAAAATGCTAGCTCAAGACTGACTATCTCTACAAATGCAAAATTCTAGAGTTTGAAGAACCACAGCCACTGATATTACTATGTTAATTAACAATGAATAAAATTGATATATCAATGTCAACACTATTTTATTAGTCTCCATGTGATGAGACAGAAGACAAAACAAAGTAAAATAGTCCTAGAAAACTGGGGGGAAAGCTTTCATTGGGGTTGGTCCTGCTTTGAGCAGGGAGTTGGAGTAGATGACCTCCTGAGGTCTCTTTCAACCCTCATCTTGTATGATTTTATAAGCACACCCCAAAACCACAATAGCCACTGAGGAGCAACACAGTAAATTGGCACCAATATGTCACTTTTAATGAACATCTACTGTGTGAACTGATTTTACTACAATATGCAAACATGTGGACTGACTTATCAGCTTTATATATTTTTAATCAACACCTAGTAGGAGTACAATGCCGCAGTTTGAAGACAATAAGCAACAAGAGTCTCATGGGATTCTAAAAAGCTGAGGAAATGTGTAATTTAAATTAGCTAAAGATGAGTAATTCTATAATAGAGATGGAAAAAACTGTTTAATTCAATGCACCGAAAGCTTAAATAAAAGTGGAATGTAAGCCACTTTGAAAAGAAATCTATGCAGAAAATGTCCCAAGAGCCTACACTAAGAATGTCATCCAGTCAACATGTAAGTTCTGAAAGCTGAAATCCCTTTGATTTTTTTTTTTTTGGGCTTATTTAACTAACAGTGAAGCATGTTACAAGTGAGAAACTTGCAGCATAGTCTAGCGCAGCGGTGAGCAAAATATGGCCAACGAGCTGGATCCAGGCCACCAAGCAGCCAGATCCAGACCACAGGTGCAGCGGAAGCCTTAGCACAGCTCCCCCTATTTGCAGAAAAGGCAGAATGCGAAGTACCCCTCTCCCCCCACCTCTCACAGCATTCAAAGAGGCACACATGGCTGCCACCTGGCTGAGGAACACGCTGGGCAGGGCTGCTGGCCAGGAGCCACCTAAGTAAGCATGTCCCGGCGAGCCTGCCTCTGGCATCCCAGCCATTCCTTCCTCCATCCTCTGTCCACCCTGCACCTCTAAACCCATGCAACACAAACCTTCTGCATCCCTGCTCCTGCACCCATACCCCCTCCCACAGACTTCCTCCAGGTTTAACCCACTCCCAGACCTTGCATCCTAATACCTGGTCACAACCCAAATCCCTGCACCTCAGCCCCAAGTCACAATCCTCTCCGAGACCCTGCACCCCTTCCTACACCACTCCTCCAGGTCAGAATCCTTTCCTGCATCCATACCCTTTCCTGGACCCCGCAACCATTCCTGGACCCCAGTTTCCTGCCCCATGTCACAACTTCCTCCTTCAACCAAACATTGCCCCAGATCCCACTTCCCATCCTGCACACCAATCCTTCACCCTAAGCACCCTTCTGAACCCAACCTCCATCCCAGACACCATACCTCCTCCATTAATATCATGGTAGCATGCAGCCCTTGACCACTTAGCAAATTCTTGGAGTGCCCCGCCCATCAAAAATAATTGCCCACTCCTAGTCTAGTGCAAGACATACTGCAAGCTCATGTGAGCAAGTTTCCCACCGTATTTCTCCCAAAGTACCTCTTCTGACTGATAGTGTTTTCAGAAAGAAGTCAGGCAAAAGTTTTGCATATTCAATAAAACTATGAACGAAAACATTTCACTCATGTGGCTACCCAAATGTGGACCAGAGAACTGTAAGGGCAAAGCACTTGACACTCAGTTCCCTTCAAACCATTGCTGTTCATTGGAAGCAAATTAGAAATCTACTCCCAATTTTGAAATTTGACAGTGCTTTAGATGCTAAAAATCACTTCTAGAATTAAATTATATTTTCATATTTGATTCAGGACCACAAGTTAAAGTACAGCTGAATTGCAATTATTTTTATACTTTCAGCATCCTTGCCCAAAAAAACAAAAAAAAAAAAAAAAAAAAAAAAAACACACACCACACCCTTCCCTTTAAAAGTACTAGTTATAACTCTAATTTCTCTATCAACCTGAAAATAAAATGTATTTTTCTTCTTACCTCCAGCAGAAAGGGTAGTTGTGCTTAAAAGTACTGGTGTAAACCAATCTACCTTGTTCTTTCAGAATTTTGATGATGTTCTTATCTGCATCCTAAAGAGGGGGAAAAGTTTTCTGAACACAACTTTTAACTATTACAGGAAACTTTCATTCATGGTTGGGTCTTCAATTTTCTTAAAAAAATAAAAATCAGTACTTACATACCATGATGTGAAACAACAAATGTTATGGTGCAGAATTTGTAAATTTTCAGTGATGTGCATCTATTGTGGAGGTGTCATAACAATTACTTTAATATTCTTAAAAGAGAGCATGCTCCCAAAACTGGAATGCACCTGTGCAATTCTAATATCACCTTAGATTTTATGTACAATAGAACTTTAAAAATCATAAATATTTCTGCACTCTCAACACCAGCCAGACACACAAATTCAGTTATTTTTTCAGCCATGTAGTTTTGATACCAAAACATTAAGTTTTTTGGCAATTGCTTCCATGTTGTTCTTTGTACCTCTCCATTACACTAGCAGTTCTTTACCATGTGACACTGTCAAAGAATGGGATAGGGTAGCCAGGTGTCGGTTTTCTACCGGACAGTCCGGTATTTGCGCCCTCTGTCCGGCAGAAAAATACAGAAAATACTGGACATGTGCAATGTCCGGTATTTTCTGAATTTCCGTCCGGCGCCCAGCCGGAAGCCTGGCGGGGCCGGGGGAGCAACTGGGAGGCGGGCCGCGATTGGCGCTGGGAGCCCTATGGTCGCATGCAAAAGCCAGGCAGGGCGGGGCAGGGGCAGTGGCTTGGACTCCCAGCCACTCCCCCCGCCCGGCTTCTGCACACAACCAGAGGCTCCCAGCACCAATTGCGGCCCCGCCTCCCAGCTGGGAGCCTCTGGTCGCATGCAGAAGCCGGGCGGGAGGAGTGGCTGGGAGTCCAAGCCACTGCCCCCACCCAGCTTCTACTAGCAACTAGAGGGAGTGCCTGCCGGGGGCACGGCCTGTTGGACTCCGGCTGCGGCCAGTGGCTGCACCACCTCCCCCGCCAGCCCGCCTCCCACCCCCTTCCTCCTGGCCAGCCCCAGCCCCAACCACCGCCCCCAGCCAGCCCCGCCTCCCACCCCCTTCCTCCCGGCCAACCTCCGCCCCTCCCCCCCCCCCACGATCAAGTGTGTCCGGTATTGGGGGGGCAGGAAGGGAGGCTACCTGGTAACCCTAATTCTAAATGTAGATAAAGCCGTAGAGGCCCAGGCTGGCTGCAGAGGGAGAAGTGCAGGGGGGCGCTCAGAGGCCCAGGCTGGCTGTGGAGGGAGGGGGAGCAGAGGCCTAGGCTGGCTGTGGGGGTCAGGTTCCGCTCCCCAGCGGCTGGGGGAGAGGGGCAAGAGGCCGGGGCTGGAGGGAGAGCTGGGCTGCCTATCCCCAGAGACAGGGGGCTGGCAAGCACAGAGAGCGGGGGCACAGCCCCCTAGGATTTCCTATTTATCTTACTGCCTTATACTTATTAGCTGGTAACTGGAAAATATTTGAATTTGTGTGCATCATCCTATATATGTATCATGGGTTTAAGAGTTACAGTTTTCATATATTTTCTTCTTCTACAATGTGTTTAGCTATCAGTGTTATGAATGGAAGATCTTTTTTTTTTTTAAATAACTTGGATCTTCCCATGTCAGACATATAGAGTAAGCACTAGAGGACATTCTCCTTCCCTTTTTCTAAGGCTTATATCACTGCTAACATGTCAAGTTGCTTATTTGCCTAATATTGTAATGGACATCTGTGAAATGACAGTACATGAGAAAGCCATATTTCTCTGTTGTAGTCCCAAGTGGAAAAGGATGAGTTTATTACAAGTCTCTGTAACATGGCTATCAAAAACACACTGAAGACAAAAATCACATCGCAAAGGAAAAAAAAATAGTTTCTGCCAGATGTAGAGTACTTTTTATTTGATCTAGCATTTACTATTTCCCCAAGTCCACCAACCTTCACATACTGCCCAGCAAAGTCCGTCACTTCTGCTGTAAAGCACCCAGAAGCATCCACAGGACAAACTGGAACTGAATCTTTCTGAATAATATTAAAATCCATGCAGACTCTGTAGTCATCCTAAAAGAGAAATACAAAATATGTTATTGCTAAATGTAGCTTCCAATAGTCAAGACCTAGGAAAATGGATTAAAGACTTAATATGAAGCTACATTATAATAAGACAAAGCCAAACTCAAAAACACTTCTGAGCAATATACTTCATCCATCAAGATGAAAAAGAAGAAGTAGGGTATACATGTTCCCTGACTCTTAGGTTTGTGACAATTTCCTAGTGAAGGGAACAAGTTCACTCTATTTTACAGCCTCTGCCCAATACTTCAAAGTAAAGGGCTGGGGAAATAAATTTCGTGCTATTGTATGAATTAAAAGGGTATACTGACGTTGTAGTATCATGCCTGTAATTTTGTTTTTCAGAAGGCATGTAAGTTTTAACATGTGTCCTCTCTTAGGTCCCCCAATGCCTCAGGTTTCTCAAGTCTTTTAAAAAACTTTTAATCTAATAAAACTTGCAGACTATTGCATTGTTTCTATGACCAAAGTGGGCATACACAGTTTGAGAAACCACTACAGACAATGCTCAGCAGATATGGCTGCAGCTGAATTTGCGCTTGCTGCTAAAGCGATCCTCAGATGCAATCTTCATCAGAAGCAATCCTGTTTTGTAGCACAGAGCAAACCCTGGTTATAAAAAGAATACTTCAGAACTGCTTGTATTTGTTTGGCTAGCACAACTATATATCTCAAGGCTTTTTCCCCACTCTGGCACAATGAATGCAGAAGTGGGGGCCCGCAAAAGTACCCCAAAACTTTATCTTTCCAGGCTTTGGTATAAAACTTTGCCCCAAAATCTTAAAAACCTAGATTTTGGGGATAAAAATCGCTGCCACCACCCAAGTAATGGTAAGAAAACCGGGGAAGAGATCACTTGTGAAATCTCAGCCCTAAAGTAAAACCAGGACACAAATTAACCAATACCAGGTTAAGAAAGAAAAAGGAAGGAACTTTTATTATCACCACAATACTCCTGTTACAAGAATAATGACTAGATGGAAAAGTCACCATGGGACCCCCATGGGCCAAAAGCTTAGTTACAAAGGAGGGGAAACCCCATTTCTAAATGCACAGACATCAGATTCCCTTTCCCAAATCATAAAACAAGAAAACGGATTTATCTAAACTGTAAAATGAAGAGTCTTTTCTTGGAGAGAGAGAGAGACATGTCTGTCTCCCTCAGTATCTGGAGAGAAGCTGCCCAGAGACAAAGGAGGGAAAACCCCCAAAATTCCTTTGTCCCAGTTTGAAATCCCTATCTGCATTTTTATTGGCTGACTGCTACCTGGCTTAGGTACAGTTAACCCCTTAGTCCCCAGGCTGTTGTCCATCCCTCATGACCAGGGCTCAACAAACTATACAATCTACTCACCCGTGGCAAGTAGATTTCAGCCGCGTGCCCCGTTCATTTGCGGCGCGCGCATGCGCAATGCGGCTCTTGTGCATGCGCAATACAGGGCTGGTGAGCGGTTTTCGCTGCTGTTTGTCAAGCCCTGCTCATGACCATGACAATATAGCTAGCTCCATCCACATCCTTGTCCATAATGGTCAGCAAAGTCATGCTACAATCAAGCATTATAGTATAGGATGAAATGGTGAAACACCAAATCAACTGTCATAAAGACACGTAAAAATACACCCTCAGGTTACAGCAATTAGTGGTTCTGAAGACAATACCAGTTTTCTCCTCCTCAGCCTACTACATGTACGGTATCAGGCCTCATCTATGTCATTCAGCTCATTTGGCTATTAGACCAATCCATTTGTTAGTCTTCCCCCATCATCATTATATACAGAGGTAGACTGTGGTATTAGTGTAAACCCGATGACAAAACAAAGCAATATCTGGAGTTACTCCAATAGAGCTAATATCATGAACTGTAAATGGCTTTGGAGAAATAGTCAATGTGAGCACATCAAAGTCTGATATGTATTCAATATATGACTAAGGCCCCTTAGCTTTACAGGATCTGGGCCAAGAGATGGCACTAGTATTTGCATCATCAATGCAGCCAATGAAATAGATAACGATTTATTTACTCGTTTTCAACTGCTGAGTGCCCTGACTCTGAACAAAACAGACTTTGAGCTTTCCAGATTGATCTACCATTTGATTAGTGAAAATGTACTTGGGTGAACAAGCCTGAATTCAGGCACAGATATCTGGGTTGTGATGATATCGAACTCCATGAAAACAAATACAGTAGTGGTCAGTATGCTCATCTATTTATATATTTTAGAGGTTTGTGTCTGTATGAGTCTGTTTGTTCAAGAACTCCACCTAAACAATAAGGACCACCAAATTTGATATGCAGAATCCTCTTATCCTAACTTAAAGCAAGGTCAGGGTTTGGTTGTACTAGGAAGAAGCAATGTGCCTGAAATGTTTTAAATAAATAAAAAAGAATATGGAAAAGGGAAGGGAGAGAGAAAGAGAGGAGGGATACAATCCTCACACTCACTGCTGGAGGCAGTCAGTGCAAGAGAAAGCTATCCCGCAGAGTGACCACTGGGAGTAGCCACACCATCATCAGAGTGACCAAGTAGGATATGGGGGTCTGATATCTTCCCTGCCACTGGTAAGTAGCGTTCCTGGCTAAAATCGCTCCCCTCCTACCCCACCACTGTGGACCCTTCCCTGAAGCACACCAGGGCCGGCCAGCCTAGACCCCTGCCCTGTGGTCATATGAAGGTGAGGATTTGCTATATAGCAAAAAAAAAAAACAAAAAAACAAAAACAAAAAAAACACACCACAAAATCACCATATGTGATTGTAGCAGAAGAGCAGTCTAGGCTGCTGACTTTTTGAAGCATGTATTTTCATATAAACAAAGATCAAAAACGCAATGCAAGGTTTATGCAGACTGGTCGTGTTTTCTGAACTATGTTCTTTTTTTGTTGTATGATATTTAATTTCATGAGCTGGGTAATCGTGAAATACTTCATGACCAACTAGCTTAAGTCGAGGGAAAGAGAGTACGCAAACCAGTCTTGGACTAACAAGTGTTTTATAACTAACTCAGGAGTAGGCCACTGTAAGAATTTGGTATGTGATCAAGGACTGCACTCTTCCATGATATTAATGGAGGAGGTACAGGGTCTGGGATAGAGGTTGGGTGCAGAAGGGAACTTAAAATAAGGATTGGGGTACAGGAGGGTATGTGGGATCTGAGGGGGAGTTTGGGTGAAGGAGGGAGGCAGAGTGTTTGGATTATGCAGGGTAGGGGGGCCAATGTAGGGAGCACAGAGTTGGGGGGGGGGGGGGAAAAGCTGGGGTGCCAGAGACAGGCTCTGGCTGGGAGAGGGTTATCTGAGTGACTCCCAGCCAGCAGCCCAACAGGTTCCACAGCCAAGCTCCCTGCCTTTCATGCCCTGGCAGGCCACTGAGAGCAACCGGCTACAGGGCCATGAGCATCTGAACAGGTGTAAGCCTGAGAGCTGGGGGAAGGAGTACTTCACATGCTGCCTGTTCCTCAAACAGGCAGCTCCTATTGGCTGGTTTCGGGGTGGGGACAGTGTGTGAAGCCTCTTCCCCCTTCTCCCAGGCTTGCAGGTGTCCACAGGACACAAATGGTCCTGCAGCAGGCTGCTGTGACGGATGTGGGAGAACAGGGCAGGCAGGGAGCCTGACTGAGGCTTCTTGCCATGCCCATGGGGTGGATCTAGCTGTTTGATGGGCCGGACTGGGCCTGAACTCAATCTTCCCCAACCCCCCAGTTTGGTTAGGAATCCTTTGTGCTGTTCTATATGTCAGATGGATTTCTGAGGTCTCATGGTACAGAATACATATCTACGGGGCTTGACAAACTGCGGCAAAATCCACTCACCAGCCCCGCACTGCGCATGCGCCAGACCCGCATTGTGCATGCGCGCGCTGCCAGTGAACGGGGCGACCGGCTGAAATCTACTCGCCACAGGCGAGTAGATACACTGATTTGTCGAGCCCTGCATATCTACAATACCAAGGGTTCATACTGAAGCCACATTTTATATCATTCCTAGCTAGAGGAAACAGGGTGTGATACAGAGATACCAAAAGAAAAACAGGTTCAACATTCAAATCAAAATGTGTTATTTAAATAGGTGCTATATAATTTCCTTCTGGAGGCAAAATATCTGTGTATAAAGATAAATTTGCTATCAATTTGCTATCAAGTTGTCTACAGTTAGCTAACAGAAAATTTGGTCTGTGGAGTTACAGCCATACAAAATACATGCACTATTTGCTATACATTACCCTGATATTACCTCTTAAAAACTTTGATTTTAACAGATCACTAATGATTTCGTAGCGGACTGCTTTCTTCTCTAAGTTAATTTCAATTTTACTGCTTTGTCCTTGTGTACTAACAACCATAAAAGGCTCTGAATTTTTCAAACTTACCTTTTTCATCACTTTTCAGTTAACACTTCATCCTCAGTTTGCTTTAATTTGTAAATATGCTGAGGCAATTGTTAAATTAAGACAACTGTGGAGAAGATTACCCATCTGATGCAGTAACTGAGGTTATTCGAGATGGTTGTCCTACGGGTGCTCCCCCTTAGGTATTTTTGGCGGCACTGCGCCTTTAGTCAGAGATTTAAGACAGCAGCGCCCTCAGTCGGCCACGCATGCTGCAGCCTGCACACACTGTTCATAATGGCTACTGCGCATGTGCAGCCAACCAACCATTCAGTTCCTTCTCTACCCAGAAATAGAGGCGTTCCAGAGCAGAGGGGAGGAAGGGTGAGTAGTAGAGAACCCACAGGGACAACCATCTCGACAAACCTCAGTTACTGCACCAGGTGAGTAAACTTCTCTTCTTCAAGAAGTGTTCCTGTGGGTGCTCCACCTTAGGTGATTATGAAGCAGTGTTCTTGCCTGGTGGAGGGAGCTCCAGTAAGCCAGAAGCAGGTAAGGGAACTGTGTCTATATGGGCCAGTTTGCAGCTACCAGTATAATGTTGGCTCTGTCCTGTTTTATTTTCAGAGTCACTTTATGGAGCAAGGGCAGTGATGGGAAGGCATTTATGAGCATTCTGTCATACTTTATCATGAATGCATCCCCCAGTGACTGGGGACCTAGACCTGCTCTGGAACAAAAGTTTCAGAGAGGTAGCCATGTTGGTCTGTAACTGGAAAAAAATTAAAAAATAACCAAGTCTTGCAGCACCTTAGAGACTAACAAAAATGTAGATGATATCATGAGCTTTCGTGGGCACAACCCACCTCTTCAGATAAATGGAGTTTAAGGGGTCCAGTTTTCAAATAAATAGCACAGAGACGGGATTGGGGAGAAAAGAGGAAAAAGAAGAAAAAAGGGGAAAGGAATTGTCAATTAGAGTGTCCATGCTAAATAAAGCTGATAAGAATACTTAGTACCCACTATAAGTACCCTTTGTTTGGTTTTTTATGTCATTAGGATGTGGAATGTAGCAGGCCATCCAGCTCATGATACCATCTGCAGTTTTTGTTAGTCTCTAAGGTGCTGCAAGACTATTTGTTGTTTTTTAAGTTTTTCTGCTCTGGAACGGTACTTGCTGCATTTGGTATTGTTGTTTGCAAAGAGGTCTATAGTGGGGTATCCCCATCATTTGAATACCGGTCTCAACATGCTCAGGTTGATTTCCCATTAGTGGTTTAGAGTAAACAGTCTGTTGAGATTGTCCACCAGGGCATTCTCCCTGCCTGGGCGATAGGATGCTCTGAGTGTGATATTGTGCAGAACGCACCATTCCCAGAGGGGGGGCCGCTTCTCGACGTAGTGGAAAACAGCAGGCTCTGCCTTGGAGATTGACAAAGAACATGGATGTCAGGTTCTCCATAAACATGCGTACTGACTTGTGGATGAGGCCGGCAAAACATTCATAGGCATTGCAAATCGCTTGGCATACCAAGAGGTTGATATGGAGTTTGGATTTCTCTGGTGACCATTGGCCTTGGACGACTTGTTGACCAATATGGGCTCTCCACCCTAACAGCAATGCGTCCGTGGTTATTGTGACAGTTGGGGGTGTGAGGTAAAAAGATAGGGATGTTAAATTGCATTTAATCAGCTGAGTAGTCGATGGAATTTCCATTGACTACTCGATTAGTCAATAAAGAGGGAAACTGCAGAGCCACAGCGGGGTTAGCTTCTGTCCCTGGGAGCTAACCCTGCCACAGCTCTGCCTTTCAAATGTAGTAACATCTGCCTGGCTCTTACTTCATTTAAAAGGTAATGTGTCTGGGACTGGGTGCAAGCCGGGTCAGCTGATTCCCGGCTCGTGCCCAGTCCCCCGCTGAGCCTCTGCCTCTCTTCCCCTCCCCAGAGACGGTGCTGGGGAGAAATGAGCTTTTAAGCCAACTCCCTCCAGCACCAGCTTCTGCTCCCGCCCCCCCACTTGCTGCCTCTGAGGCAGCAAGGAGGGTGGAAAGCAACAAGTAAAGTAGTCACTCAACTACCCAGTAAACATATGCTTATCGGGTAGTCAACTACTCAACTAGCTGCTTACATCCCCATGAAAAGGAACTCCCTTGCACGTGCTGTCAACCTCCACCCACCAGGTGAGAGATTCTTTCACTGTGATTGGCATAGACAGGCATTTGCTTATTTAGTGAACCTGGGGTTTGTATACAGAGAAAAGCCAGGCGAGCCTGAGGTACTATGAATGTAGCCGCTTCCATGTGTCCCAGGAGCTGAAGACAGAGCTTTGCTGAAACCTGCAGACTGAGTTGTGCTTGTCCTATCAAGTCGGTGAGCACTGAAGCTCTGGCGAGTGGCAGTGACGCAACTGCAGTTGTGCCATCAAGTGTGGCCCCTATGAATTTGAGGGTTTGTGTTGGGGTCAAAGAGCATTTTTGGAGATTGAGTTGCAGTCTCAGGTTGTTAAATGGGACTGGTGGTTTTCTCCACCCATTGTGCATCCTGAAAAGACAATCCCTTCAGTAAGCAATCATCCCTTTAGCGAAGGTGTGCTGCAGCCACTGCTAAGACCTTGGAAAAAAATCTTGGTGCTCTGGAAAGTCCAAAGGGGACCACAGTGTATTGAAAGTGGTGGTGGTGCACTCCAAATCGTAAGAAGTGTCTGTGTGCTGGGCGTATCGAGATGTGGAACTATGCATCCTGTAAGTCAAGGATGGACAGCCAGTTGCCCTTCTCTAAGGCTGGAATTATTGTGACGAGTCACCATTTTGAAGCACTGTGCATGGACAAATCGATTGAGACTGCATGAATCTTGGATTGGTCTCCATCCTCTTTTGTGAGAAAGTAGTGGGAATAAAACTCCTTTCCCCTGAGCTGTGCTGGTACGCCAAGCTGGAGAAGATGTTCTGTCTCTTGCAGAAGAGCAGTCTGGTGAAATGGGTTCCTGAAGAAGGTTGGGTAAGGAGGGTGGGTGGGTGGGGTAGATAGGAATGGGATGCAGTAATCATTGTGCACTATTTCTAAAACTCACTTGTCCGTGGTGATGACTGACCACTCATGATAACAAAATGCCAATCTGTTGCCAAACTGAGTATGGGCAAGAAAAGAAACCCTTAGAGCCGTGGTCACCAACCGGTAGATCGCGATCTATCAGTCGATCTCAGGGGCTCTAAGAGTCGCTCCTGAGCCCTCTCTGAACTACGCGCCTGCGCAGTACATTTAAATTTGATTTCCTCATTTGAGGAGCAGCTACTCACCGAGCAACAACACAGGTGAGTAGCTGCTCGGAATGGTGGGAGCTGGGAGGTCGGGAGGGCTGAAACACCCCGGCCAGCTGGCTGTGGCTTTCAGCTGAAAGAGGCTGCCCCGCGCTCCAGCTGATCGGGCGGCTTCTCCTCTGCGCCTGCCCACGTGGAGCAGCCAGGATGTACCACGCTCCATGGGCAAGCGCAGAGGAGAAGCCGCCCGATCAGCTGGAACGCAGTTCAGCTTCCTCCGGGCTGAATGCCACAGCCAGCTGGCCAGGCAGCTTCCCCTCTGCACCAGCCCACGTGGAGCATGGTGCACCCTGGCTGAGCACCATGGCCAGCTGGCCAGGCAGCCGCTTCCCTTCGCTCCAGCCCGGCTGCCCTGCGTTCAGCCTGGGAAGCTTGCTCCAGCACAGCTGGAGCTAGGCACAGCCTCCTGGGAGGCAGCCGGGCTGGAGCGAAGAGAAGCCGCTTCTCTTCGCTCCAGCCCGGCTGCCCTGCACTCAGCCCGGAGGGAGCAAGGGACGGAAGCTTCCCTCCGTGGCTGGAGTAGAGGACTCCCTGCCCCCGAATATTGTTCCCTCTCCCCTGCCCCAAACCTGTCCCCTGCCCTCCTGCCCCTGTTCCCTCTCCCTTGCCCCCGCCTCTGCAGAAACCTGCCCCGGCACCCTGCCCCCTGCAGAAACCAGTTCCTCTGGCACCCTGTCCCCTACTGCAGAAACCTGTCCCCTGCTCCCCTCTGCAGAAACCTGTCCCCAGCACCCTGTCCCCTGCTACAGAAACCTGTCCTTCTGGCACCCTGCCCCCTCTCCCCTGCCCCCACTGGCACCCTGTTCCCTGCCCCAGAACCCACTAGCACCCCTCCCCAGTACTGTGTCTCCTGCTTCCGAATGACTTTTCTATGGGTCAGTGACCCCTGACTCAAGGTAGGTTCCCTGCCATTCTCATAAATAAAGACAATGCAGAAACTTTTTGTTTTTAACATAGTATTTTATTTAAAAATGAAGCCTGGCCAACAAACCCCCAATTGGGGCCAAGCCCCCATCTGGCCACAACCACTCCTGCATTCCCCTTCCCCAGACCCTAGATCTGAGCCTATCAAACACTGGAACCCCTGCCCTGAGCCCTCACATACCCCAACCCAAATTCCTGCACTCACATCCACAAGCCTGTGGCTTGCTTAGTACCCCAACACTGCCCAGCCTGGACCCCTCCCCGAGCCAGTGTCCCCTTCTCCACCTCCTCCTGCATCCAGATTTCCTCCCAGAGCTTGCACTGCTCACCCCTTCCCACACCCAAATCCCTCATTCCCACCCCAGAGACTACACATCCTGTCTCAACCCAGCGAGGGTCCGGATAGACTGCAGGAGTTTTTCAGGATTCTGGAGGCATCCCAGAAAAACTCTTCTGCATCCAGGGTTGCGTTTGTTCTTCTGCTTTTTTAGTGGAAGAGCAAACAGGCTCTTTCGGTCACCCCTATATTCCTCTTTCCACAAGGAATAAGGGGGCTTCCAAAATAAGGGGGTTTTTTCCTGACATTTGGTCCAGTCCAGACAGGCCAAATGTTGGAAAAACCTCTTCCTACAGAAGAATTTTTTTTTTTTTTTAAGCAGCAGTATAAGGATTGGGGATAGCAAGTGATGAAGAGGAGGAGAATAGAGAGGGCGGGACTTCAAGGAAGGGGCAGGGCTTCAAGGAAGGGGCAGGGCAGTAGATCTTGGCTTGGTCTGTCATTTAAAAAGTGATCTTGGGTGTAAAAAGGTTGGAGACCACTGCCTTAGAGAATTTGGGGCTGTCCTGCCCTCAATTTAACAGTTCAAAATCCCTGTCTTGAAGTCAATGGTTGTTATGACGACAGTTCAGTCAACTCCCTGCATCTATCCTGGTGCTATTTGTGACTGTTGTCAAAATACCTCTGGGGTCGAGAGAAGGAGGTTGGTCAATACTTCTGATTAAATGCTCAACCCTGCTTCCTTTTGTTGCAGATGCATGTATGCCTAAGGTTCTCAAGGTAGCTCTTGAATCCTTAAGAGTATGTAATGCTGCATCTGTTGCCTTTGCACAGCTCATTGCTAGCTAATCTCTCTCAAATCAAGGTGTTCATATGCTGTACAAGAGATTCTTTTAAATTCTACTGGGCTTGCACCTCCTCATAACCATGGCTGTGGAGATGGATCATGCCAGTGTATCAGCTGAATCAAGTGCAGCCTGGAGGGCTGTGCATGAAATGAGAGCCCCTTCATATATGCTGGACTTGAATTGTTCCCTCTTATTGTCTGGAAGCTGTTCAATAAAAGGTGTCATCTGCTCGAATATGTTGTAAGCATATTTTGCAAGCAGCGCTGTATAACTGGCTATTCTTAGTTGGAGGGTAGCAGAGGAGTAGGCTTTTCTCCTCAGGAGGTCAAGCTTATGCCATTCTCTGTCATACGGCGTGGTACGAGCAGCATGTTGCTTTCCCCTCTAATTGACAGCCTGTATCACTAGGGAATTGAGCTTTGGATGGGAGAACCAAAAAAAAGTCTGCCTCCTGTAGTGCGACAATATTTTCTGTTGGACCTTTTGCATGTAGGTGGGATGATGGCAGGTGTCTGCCATATTGTTTTTGCCGGGTCCATGAGAGCGGCGTTCACAGTTAATGCCACCTTAGCAACCAGGAAGGCATGTAAAATGTTTGTTAACTTGTGCTGGGTCTCTGGCAAGTTAACAAGTGATATGTTCAGGGCATCCACAACGCGTCTGTACAGCTCCTAGAACAACCTGAAGTCATCTCTGGAGGTGGGGGTGGCGGCGGCATTATTGTACTGTCTGGTGACAAAGACGATATATCGGTGGGTGAGGGAGAGTCTGGTGTTGACTCTTCATCCCCTATCTCTGATTCCTCTTCTGGTCTCGAGAGGGTAGTGGAGAGCACAGGAGACATTCAGGACCTTGATGCGGGGGTTTCTCTGCTGTTGAGGCTGGGCTTGCTGTTGCCTATATGCAGCCCAAGGGTCCCAGTATGGCCAGTTGAAAGGGGCTGGTAAAGGTGGTGGTAACCATTAGGGTGGTTGCCACTGAGCAGGATGCTGCACTGGCTTTGGTGACAAGTGCCTTAGTGTGTGTGCAGTAATGGAGTCATCATCATCACTGGATAGTGACAGAGAAGGAACTGATCCTGATGGTGTCACAGGCGGGGAAAACAGAGATGTATTCAGCGTGCTGCTGGTGCCAAACAATGGCTTTCCCAGAACTGAGGTTACTATGAGATCCACAGCTGTTGTGAACTGTTGCGGTGCCTACATGCTTGGTGCCGGCCCCAGTACAGTCAGGGACTTGGCTGACTGAGCTGACCTCTTGCTCAGTACTGCTGGTGCCATGTGCTTAGCTTGAGCCTGTGAGGTGGAATGCTTGATATGAGAAGGCGGTGCAGACAGCTTACTCTGTACCAAAGGTGCAGTTGGTGGAAGCATTGCTGCGGTCAGTGCTGATGCTGACTGCTGGTTTGTCGGTGCCATGGATGATTTTGTTGGTGCCGACAGAGCTGACTTGGACTTGGAATGTTCTCAAGTCTTAGAGCTAGACCATGTTTGGTCTTTTGTCCCTTGGGTAGTCTCGGTACCAGATGTACCTGGAACCTCGATGTCTGGTGCCTTGCGTGCCATGGTTGATTTCTTTGAATGTGAGCACGTCTTCTCAGGAGACTTGCCCCTAGAGGATGAATGAGAGCGCTTTATGGCTTGATCAGCCATATTATCTGAGGGTCTCACCCCTGAGGGAGCCAACTTCTCAGAGCCTGCAACAGACAAAAGCTGCCTGAGCGACAAAGAGTGTTCAGAGTCAGCTGTGGGCTGTACCACTTTCTCCATTTACATAAGTTTAAGCTGGAGTTCTCTGGCCTTTCTGGTTCTCGCAGTCAATTTTTTGCAGTGAGGGCACTTGTCTGCTGAGTGTCCTTGCCCGAGGCACCGCACACACTGAGCATGGCCATATGATATGGGTATCAACAACCTATATGCCAGACACCACAAAGCCTGGTGAATCAGGCATGTCCTTAGACCGCATTAAAAAAATAGTTCGCTGACTAGAGAACTTTGTTTAAAAAAAAAAAAAAACACTTAATTACTAAATGGTAACTTATAAACACTAAATAACTAACTACAGAAGTAATCTAATAAATTCAAAAAATTTTCAAAGAGTATGCAGGGCACCTGCAGGTTCCGACTATGGCCAATGGTGGCAGAGGAGGAACAAAGGGGCGGGTTGGATGGCTGCACACACGCAGTAGCCGTTACAAACAGCGCGTATTGGCTGCCCGCATGCACAGCCGACTAAGGGCACTGCTGTCTTAAATCTCCGACTAAAGGTGCAGCAGCACCAAAAACATCTAAGGTTGAGCACCCACAGGGACACTCTTTGAAGAACTACCTTCTGTGCCTCATTAACCAGTTTATTTTATGTAGGTAATTAAAAGTAAAAGCAGGATATTTTCCTATGTAATATTTGAATAAGAATTTTCATCTTGACAAAATGAAATAAAGTATAAGAATATACACATTCTTCAAAAAGGAGAGAACTAAACAGAATGACATGGAGACCAAAAACACAAAATTCCAGAAGGGGCTTGACATTTAAACAGATAACAGGCCCATCCTTAGTGGAGGTAGTTTTTGCCATCATACATTCTGAAAAACTGCTACATTTAATGCTTCAAGAATTAAACCAATTTCTCACAATCAGATACTAGGAGATGTTTCATCTTCTTTGGATGGATCAGTTGTTTGCCACTGAGACAAGATAACAGATTAAGTGGATCATAGGTGTGGTCTAAGATGGCAGTTCCTGGATTTATAAAGGCCAACTGATTAACTCCTAAGCAAATCTGTCCAAACCTTCTAGTCTTGGATAACTTAAGCAAATTGGGGAATGTAAAAGGATAGAAAACATCCTTTAACGAAAAAAAGAAAGCCATTGTGAACAAAATCCTTTTAGCCCAAAGGGACATACAGAAGAATGTTAAGTCATTTTATATGCTCAATACACACAAATTAACAAATTACACAATGTAGAAAGGCAATGCATGCAGAACAACAGGCCTGGATCCTGGATATTTGTTCAATTTACCACTTAAAATAACTGGCCCTATTTAGCAGTAGAATACAAAATTTTTCTTTGTCATGAAGCTGGCATTTCTTGATCTTCAGAGATAAGAAGGAGCTAGAGCACTCAAATGCCACAAAGATGGGCGTTTTATGAATAATAAAAATGACAGGAATGGATATCTAACCTATCTCTACACTGGTCTCAAGTAATGGGCAGGGCAACTGCATCTACAAATAGAAGTCTGGGCATTCACCAGAATGCAATGCTTTATAAGCAGTGGATTTGCCCTTCTTGGCCTGCAGTGAGGGAGCACTGTGTTTCTGTAAGGGCCCTTGGAGTCCATGGGAAAATGCTCCAGGCCAAACAATAGAATGAAAGTTTGTTTTTACTTACAGCACCAAAGTAAGGGGCCTGATGTACAACTCCTGTACCTTCTTCTTCCTTCACATAGTTGTCTGTGACCACAGTAAAAGCACCATTGTTTTTATACTGCAACACAAATACTGACATATTACATTCTTTATTGAACATATAGGAAAGTAGCATTTTTCAAAATGACTGGAAAATGTGCATTTAAACAGGCCAAATTAAGTAAAAAAGCTGCATTAGCTTGAACTATATTTTAGTTTGATTTATACATAGGAATAGTCAGACATTTTTAACCACTTCTCCTAGATGAAATCTCAAGCCATTCTGTTTACACAGCTCCAAGAGTGTAAGTCTAAAGCTAAGACACCTGTTGAAAACTACATAAACTGCTCTGATGTAATCATATGCTAGGAGACTACAAATATAAAGGATCCTATAAACTAGATACATAGTAAAGGAAGCCTCCACCCATTTACAGACACATATAAACATGTGCATATAATTATTTATAAACAAACTCCATTGTTCCAAACTACCATAAAAATAGGGGGAGTTGCTACTAAATATTTTTAAAAGCTTCAGAGGGGTAGCCAGTTAGTCCATAACAGGAAAAACTTAAAAAACAACAAATAGTCTGGTAACCCTTTAAAAGACTAACAAAACATGTAGATGGAATCATGAGCTTTCATGGACATCCAACACTCCGATATCATGGTGGTATCATGGACATCCAACACTCCAGTCATCTGAGGAAGTGGGCTGTGCCCACGAAAGCTCATGATACCATCTACATATTTTGTAAATATTTTTAAGTCAACTTAAAGGGAAGCATGAAAGTAAAAGTTTAGGATGACATGTAACATTAAGTTTTAACTTTCATGATAGAAGAAAATTGTGAAGGATAACACAATCATCTGTTCAGCATGATGATAATTAAGAATAATAAGCTATTCTCTCTTTAGAATGATCATCCTTTTCATCTCTGATCTCTGAAGTAATGAGACAGAATATTTAAAAGTAACTTAAAATGAACTATTCTGATGATCACAACTGAAGCAATGATTTATCACCAAACAAAGTTTTATTTTGGTCTGAAGAGAGATTTTTGAGAGTGAGGAAGCAATTCTTAAAAAAGCTGGAGTACATATCAACTAATAAGGAGTATCAAGATGCAGGGAGGCTACTATACAACACTACAACAAGCTAGTGCAGATCTTATCTTTATACCCTTCAGTCCAGTGGATGGCTACAAATGTGATTGCAACCTTCTCTCAAAAATACATCTACTCCCCATGAGTTGATTAACTTCCTTTACCTCTGCTGACTTCAGGAACTGACTGCACACACCAGCTATTCTTTATGTAAAATAATTATATATCAGCAATGCAGTACTTTTAACTATTTGTATCATTCAGCCAAGTTCTAGCAAGATGTTCATGTACTTAACTATCGTCTCCATAACTCATTTCTATAAGCACATGACTTGTATTAAACTATGGTATCAGTACAATAAAATATGTACTCCTGCTTTAAGTGCGCCATAGCAAGACATTCATAAAGACTGGAAATGTAAACAGTTAGAGCAACATAGGCTCCCCAAATGAAAAAGCTCAAACAATCTGTAATTTCAAAGTCATCATCCTTCCACTTCTGTGTATGGAATTTATGATTTTAGAAGACAGAATGAGGATGCTGACCGAAACTCAATGGAGCTAGGTCATACACACTGGCGAATACTGACTGTTCATTAAAGTGTCCTCTGAAACCCCTGTTCTCGATCATCATCACCAGGGTGTGTACTGTGAAGTGATATGAATTATGAGCATAAAGAAGGTAAAAAAAGGTAAAAACAGAAGTAGCCAACTTTCTGGCATAGTAACAGTGCTCTCTGTAGAAAAGCATGAGGTGAGAGTATAGTCATGTTACTGTAACATGGGACAGTAAGTTTGTTAGAGGAAATACAGGCCTGAGATTTAACTTGGTGTTTTATCTATTCTCCCCATAACATTCTGACAGCTGGTATTTTATTTTAATAAACAGCCAGTACTATCACTAAATCCAATCAAAGTATGGATCTTAAAAATAAATTAAAGCAAATTCTTAAGAAAGCACAATATTCCTTTTGCTGCTATATCAATTGGAAACATTGATCCAAATGTACAGCTATTTAAAACTGTAGTCTTTTGGTTTTAACATGGTTATCTGGTTCTGTGTCTAAACACAAAAATGACTTATCTTACCTTAATAAAATATTCAAATAGTGGTTTATATGTCTTGCCTTTAAGAGCAATGCCAGGAAACCTATGTAGAAAGAGATGTATATGTACACGTATTAACACACACTGTAAGTTGCACTAGTTAACTTACAAAGACTAGATCTAGAAGTACCATTTATCTTTTTAAATGTTTTTCATACTGAAACCTGATAATATGGGGTAAAGTACTTGTTTTCCAAATAGTTAACTTCCTACTTCTACCTTTACACTAGATGAAAGCCAAGATATTTGCTAAGCAATATTTACTAGTGGCAAACTGTTAGCCCCACAACAAAACACACATTTATAAATTAAATTAATGCATGAGGAAAGCATAAACCAGTAATCCGCTTTGTAATGATAGGACCTCCAGAAATGAAAAAAAATAAATCAGTTAGAGTGGAACTCTGTAATACAAAGAGTGCATACTGGTATTTATAAATAAAAGTAACTAAACATTGACCCAAAATGACTAAGTGAAGAACTCCCAACTGAGAAATGTAATCTCTTGACAGCAGCAGAAGAGGATGAGAACTTAGGCTGTGTCTACACTGGCGCGATCTTGCGCAAAAGCAGTCACTCTTGCGCAAAAACTTGCTGCCTGTCTACACTGGACACGTGTTCTTGCACAAGTAAACTGACGTTCTAGTGTATGAAATCAGGGCTTCTTGCGCAAGAACTCTGATGCTCCTGCTCAGGAATAAGCCCTTTTGCGCAACTGTTCTTGCGCAAGAGGCCAGTGTAGACAGGCAACATGAATTTCTTGCACAAGAAAGCCCTATGGTTAAAATGGCCATCAGAGCTTTCTTGCGCAAGAGAGCGTCTACACTGGCATGGATGCTCTCGCGCAAAAGCACATCTCTTGCACAAAAGCACATGCCAGTGTAGACGCTCTCTTCTGGAAGAGTTTTTGCAGAAGAACTCTTCCACAAAAGAGTTTTTGCGCAAGATCACGCCAGTGTAGACGTAGCCTTAGAGTTCCAAAACAGATTATTTTAACATACTGGAAAACAGTTTAGAAAATATGAAGGTGTGAACTATGCAGGTGAAAAGCAGTTGTAATACACAAGGAGGAAAATCTGGGAAACTAATGAAACTTCCACTATTAAAAACATCTAAATACTTAAGTGCCAATATATAAACGACAGATGCTTAACTTGCTTAAGCTTTCCTACAGTTCCATAGAAAAATCACGTATGCGCCACTTCTGCTTTAAATGTATTTTCTCTCTCAAAAAGATGTTAATGTAATAAAAAGTTGAATTGTTTTGCAAAAAGGGGTAAAATAACTGGATTTACCTAGGTGCAAGACATTTCCAGTTTTGGAAGATTCCTTTTGCAGTAATATCCAAGAGTGCATAGGGTAAGATAAGGATGGGCAGGTAAGGGAGGGAGAATAAATGTTTTTGTTATACGGTATGCCTTTTTATAAAAGTTATGTTTTCTACTGGAAACTGTTACCATTTAACAGTTTACAGAAGCTTTTTCAATTATTAGGTTTTATTTTCTATTTTAAACTGTATTGGGATGAATAAAATGAATAAAAAGTCCTTAAAATGTGTGTTGACACTAGCTTTACAAGTGAGAGAGGTAGACTACCATATGGGAAGGATACTGGGGTGCTGTTTTGGCTTCCAAAGATAGCATTTAGAACTTTTTCCTTAGCTACAATACAAACAGATGCAGCCTCCATACTGACAAAATCTTCCATCCAAGCCTAATTTACAGTGATAGATCTCAAACCCCTTGACAGGCGGTAGCAGGATATACATAAAAAGGCACTCGTATGTTCAACCACTCTGCTAAGAAAGCAGTCCTGGATTCTGCAATTATTTAATATCTTGAAGCAGTTGGTTACTTATTTATAAAAAATGAAAGTTCAGAAGTGTGCAATCATTCGTGTACTTGCCTGTCAAGTATCACATATTCACTTTCAGATTTGTACAGTGCTACCAGCCTGGCTTCCATCAAAATATATATCTTCCCTGTGGCACTATCTGAAAGGGAACAAAAAAAAATTAATAGCCTACTTTTGCACCTTTGTAAGAGTTACCATTTTACACAAGTGATAAGACATTTGGTCTAAAGCTATCCAGACTGCTTACTAGACACAAATTTCTTACTTTGCCCCAAATATATATTTACATCTATTTTATATAAATATATTGCCAAGAGCTAAAATTTAAGTCGGCATCATCTTGACATCTGCATTAGCACAAACTCTCAGAATGGTAGAGCTTATGATTTCAGGACTTGACCTGCTGCATTGACTTTTAGGAATCTTTACACTGAAACACCATGGGGCATTACAGATAGTTTGCCCACTGTTCTTTCTGCCAAGGGAATTAAATCGGACAGGTGCAACACAGGCAGGTAAAACAGAGGGCAAACACTTTAGCTAAACTATAATGAATTAAACATCAACTAGTGAGTCAGTGCTTTACATGCCAATCACAATCTACCCCATTTTCCTTTGTTTGTGAGACTTATTATGACAACATGAAATTATTCTTAGATTTTTTTTCTTAGATTTAAAAAAAGAAGGTAAATAGAAAGCTTTAGGTAATCAAAAGTGAACCTTTATCAAGAATATGGTCAATTTTTTCCCCACCACTAACTCCTATACCTTTAAATCAACTTTTCATTCCCAAATATAATATTTTATAAAGGAACATAAGTATCTTTATTCCCCTTTCACAGATGGGGACACAAACACAAAAAAGTGATTTTCCCACAGTCAAACAAAAGATCAGTAGCAGAGCCAGGAACAGAACATAGGTCTGACCCTCAATCCAGGACTTACCCTATCCAGCTGGCCATGTTACCGCCACCTAGGTAATTTATTAATTTGAAGAGCCCTGTATAAATCCTAGAAGTCCTGGACGGGGAAGACACTAGAAGTAAGCACCTACTCATGTAGATCAAACAACATGTTGCCATTATGGCAGAGACTGTGGCCAAGATGTGTTTTAGAAACAGTGAGGAAAAAAAGGCCTCTGAACACCAAATGTTTTTGTAGTGCTCACTCATTTTAGGAATTTAGTTCCAAACAGGTTTTTTTTTTTTTTTTTTTAAATATTCTGTGAAGACTATTCTATTTGAGGGCATGTTCAGTTGGTTTCTAGTTACAATAAGCCAGTATTTCCTGAATTAGATGTTCCTGAAAAATGAAGTAAATCCCACTCATCTTTCTGAGACAATGTCATCTTTAGGTTAAATCAATTTTATTTAATTTAACCTAATTTTGATTTAACCTAATTTTGATTTAGGTTAAATCAAATATGGCTGTTTAAAGGGCTTAGAGGCAGCAACAGCTTTAACATTTCTGTGTAAGAATGTTTACAAAGGGGAGAAAACATTTTTTAACAGTACTTAGTGCATTTGACAGCACATTATGTATATTTAGTAACACTATTCCTCCAGTGTAGCCAGTAAGCAATTTGGGGGGGAAATTTAGACAATAGACAATTTAGGCAACTGTAAAATAATTGGAACAGGGTAGGTGTTATGCCTGAAACTACTTAACTCTTTTTGAGCTGCATAGGTTTCAAAATGATTGGGTATCTTAATACTTTGAAGTGGTCAGCAAAAAAGACTTAAGGAACAAAAATGAATTTATCCAAAAGCCTCTGTGTTTTTAGCAAATGGTTGATTTGTCTCGTAGTGTTTTGCATGTGCATGTCTTAGACATGCATAAATTAAATTTTAAATTCTATGTTAAAGTGAGAACTAGCTGTGCCATTTCACCTGCATTAAAAAGCACCAGAGGTAATCTGAATTCACTGTATTTGGTTATGTATGCCACAAATGTAGAAAAGGTTGGCAGTTTTGGAAAATCTGAACATTTCAATCCAAGAGTGACTGCTTATATCCAAGATCATGTTCGCAGTTTTACAGGGTATCACATGGTCCAACTACAATAAATATTAAGTTTCTTCTAATGTACATTTTATCAGAACAGGGAATCACTAGGGCTAGGTCTACACTACTAGGTTTTTGCGCAAAAGCGCGCGAGGAATAATTCCTTTTTGCTCTACAGCTCTTGCGCAAAAAGGCAGGTGTGGATGCTCCGCAGAGGGTTCTTGAGAAAGAAACCCCTATCGGAAAAAGCACAGGTGCTCTGATGGCCATTCTGAGACTGGCCATCAGAGCTTTCTTGAGCAAGAGCGTCCATGCAGTGTGGAAGTTCTCTTGTGCAAAAGCACATCACTTTTGCAATGTACTTTGAGGTCTGAACACGCTTTTGCGCAAGAAGTTTTTATGCAAAAACTCATGCGCAAAAGGCTTCTTCCACAAAAACCCTGCAGTGTAGACGGAGCCTAGGAAGAAATACATTACATGCGTGCATATTGCAGGGCATTCAGATTAAAAAAATTATTTTCTGAAAATGATACAAGAAATAAAGGATGAAGATAATATTCTTCTGACTCGTGAGAAGTTGGAGCTGTAAACTGACAGATGAAGAGAGAAGTAGCAAGTAAAGCAAGACTATTTTGTTCATACATCCTACCCACCTGTTGTACATGAATTCTCTTTCAAACTTTAGGAACATGCTGCAGTGCATCTCCTAGTGTATCCAGAGTCCTTGAGGAACAGGCTACCTCACACACTGACTTGAACTAGCCTAATATGTTCTGATTCTCCTTATCAAAGGTAATGAGATAGTTTGGTCTGAAATGGTTGGGAAGTGGGGCAAATCAGAGAAATTGACAGGCATGAGAAGAGTTAGGATTGCTTGGTTTAAGACTCTCTGGAAAGTGATGGAGGATTAACTGGCGAGGTAACTAACACCCATATTTAAAAGTCTCAGAGGGGTAGCCATGTTAGTCTAACATATATATATATATATATATATATATATATAAAAGTAGTCCTGTAGCACCTTAGAGACTAACAAAAAACATTTTGTGTGTGTGTGTGTGTGTGTGTGTGTGTGTGCACACATACAGAGTTTTGTGGGCAAAACCCATTTCTTTATCTGAGGAAGTCTCAGATAAGGAAGTGGTTTTGCCCACGAAAGCTCATGATATTATTTACTATCTATCTATTTTATTAGTCTCCTAGGTCTACAGGACTACTTGTTTTAACACCTATAAAGTATACCCCCCTCTCTTGCTCACTATTTAGTAGTATCCACATTTATAATGTAATTGCTACCTCTTTAGTACTCATGTAATATAGCTATAATACAATCAAAAGAGTACAAGATGAATGGAGATTTCAGTAACACATAAAACTGGATTCATCCTTCAGAACAAGCATAGTCAATTCCAGTGAAATTGCTCCATGTTGAAAGTCAAACAAATTTGTCCATCACAGTGAGCATGAGTCCAATGGAACTACATTATCACTTGTAGTTCCACTGGACTCATACATTATCATATCATGTTAGCACTTGCCTTTTAATTTCACATACTGCAATTCTGGGTTAACACAGAGAGCTAAGTTACTAGGAAGGGTCCAGGGTGTAGTTGTCCAAGCAACAAGGGAGACGTTTTCATCTTCATCCAATGGGAAGCTCACAATCACTGAAGGATCTTGAACATCCTTAAAAGAAACAGTGATGGGGACAGGGATATGAAAGGTATCGTGAGTTGGCAAGAAAACAAACCCAAAGAAAAGCAGTGACAGCTATTCTCACTCAGTTACACGGTTCCTTTAGCACCCTGCAACCTAACTTGTCAAAAAAGGCAGCAAGAATAATTACAGATGAGGACCAATTTAAGTATGCATCTCCCCTCCTCCCAGGTAGGCTACTTTCCCAAATCACACAGGTCACAACTGTCTGAACATAACTATAGAGTTTTGTTTTTAAACGCTGAGAGTTGGGTGCCCGACTCTCTCAGATGCCTTGTATAATCTTAGTTTGGGATTATCAAAACATATTCCAAGATCAGAACTGGTTAAAGGTCTTCTTCATAGTTTAATAATTTTTTAGCCGCAGAAACCTGGACTTCACCATTCCCCTAGTTTGTGCCAGAGGATCAGGACTTGGGAGAAAAGTCTATCACTTGAGAAAATTTCCTCCTGGCAGGCAATTATAGTTAACCAAGGCACATAAACAATATGCCCTCAAACATATTAGGGATGGACTAGCATAACTGTTTAAACAAATAACCACTAAGCTCATGCTTATTGGTTACCATTACGGTTACACACTGGCTCCCTGAGAGCAAGGCCAGGCAACAGAAGTGGGGTCGGGAGCCAGTAAGCCAACTCCTGGCAGGCACCAGCTCTTAGGAAGCCGGCTGCCACCCCAGCTGGGCAGCAACTGATGCCCCAGGAGCAGGGCAGGAGGCGGAAGCCAGTGTTCACCAGGAGTTGACTTAAAAACTGGCTTCTAGTGCGCACCACCTCCCAGGAAGCCGGCTGCTGCTCAGCGCTGCGAGCTCTGCAATATAAAGCTTTATACTGCAGAGCCCACAGCATCTAATCACTAAGATTTTCCATGGTTACACAGTTACCTAATTAACCACTTTTTTTAACATCCCTAAAACAGGAGTACAAGGATGTTTAAAACATATTACACAACTTTCTTGCAGAAGGCTTTCTACCAGTCAGCCTCCAACAGTCCTTCCTTCAATCATTAAAAAGGAATCACTAAAATAACCACCAGACATAGTTTCTGTATTACGAATACTATTAAACTGTGGAAGACCTTAAATAAAGTTATGTCCAGAGTCTTTCAGGATTAACATTTTACACAATATTTACAAAGAACATTTTCAACAGGCAAATATAAGAGCAAGTATTACTCAAACCCCAAAACTTCCCAACCAACAGCAGTTGTGTGGTTAGAATGTGTGTGAAAACAGATTTACCATACCTCTGTAGAGCTTTTTACCTAATGACAGGCTACAGAGATGGTAATATGTTTATTACAAAACTAAAGAACTGGAAGTAATAGCATTATCAGATTCCATGATAAATTTTTAAAGTGGTGTTTGATTACCTTTATAAGTCTCAAAATATGACCATTCATCTTTCCTACATACTTCCTTGGGGGTGTTGCATTGCTTACCTAATGCTTGCATGATTTTGCAAACAAATATTAAATATTCAGTGAATATGTAGTAAACACAAGTCTTCCACTGTTGCAGAGGTGGGTAAATACTGGCCTGTATGTCAGCTCTGGTGGGCCGCCACTGCTATATTTACCTTCCCTACACAGATACGTGCCATCACAGCTCCTTTTGGCAGTGGATCGCAGTTCCTGGCCAATGGGAGCTGTGGGAAACAGCATCCCGGTCCATGCCGTTTCCTGCTGTTCCCATTGCCCAGCCACAGCAATCCACAGCCAATGGGAGTTGTGACCGCTGGCACATGCAGAGGTACAGGTAAATACAGTGACAGCAGCCCATCATTGCTATCGTTTCTTGCCCACCCCGTATTAGTGTTATGATCTAAACTTGATATCAAACTGAACAGAACTGGAAGGGTCACAGATCTAACAGAAACCATCAAGTAAAAACAAAATGGATATCTAAATTTATATAGGTAAGCAGACCACTTTTCTTTCTAAACCATTGCTAAAACAACACACCCCTTCCCCACTGCAACATGGCACTAGCTGGCCCTGGGCCATTGGAGCTACTGCCTCATAGATGAAATATGAAAACCTGAATATGACCTCTTCTATTTGCATGAGAAGGTGTATTACCTTTGAAGTCCCTGACAAAAAGGTACATGGATGATGTCCTTTGATAACCTAGTTTCATTTAAACAATTTATTCTTCACTTTCCCTCCTAAATAATTGCTCCTGCATTCAACAGATAAGAGAATACCACTTCCATGGCAAGAAAGCTGATCTTTTTATGTACTACACTATACAATCTCTATTTAGCTTGTGTGCTGTGAAATCATTAAACTTTGGCAAAATATGTAATTCTTTCCAAAGCAAAAAACTCCATGCTGCATTAAACTTCTTTGGGCATTTTTGCAACACCTAACAAATTAACATTATATGCGTAAACCATGAACACTCAGATTATGTCACATTGCCATTTGTGCACTGAAAGCAAACCTGGCTCCTCTCCAGCAACACAGCTCAGAATAGATAACTCCATTATGGAATGGGCAGCTACTTAAGTCAAAGCTAATGGGTGCTCCAAAGGAACTCTTTCTGTAAGTCGGTGGGGAGGGCAACAGTCAGATTCAAACAGTTCCGTAATGCTTGGATTTTGACTAATACCTAATGAAGACTACTATGCTATCAATAAAATATAGTTTTTTCCAATTGTCATAAAAAGTAGTGATGTGAAAAACTTAACTAGTTAACTGGTAACCAGTGGGGGCTGCAGCAGCTCTCTGACTTTCACAGGGGCTAGGGCTGGTAGCCCTGCAGGCTGGGGTGGTCCCCAGCCCAGAACCCACTTTAGTCAATTAACCGACTAACTCAACCTAACATTTACCTGATTAACTCATTAATTGGGATTTTACATCCCTAATAAAAAATCCTGTTGTTTCTAACTAGCTTGTTCTAATGTTTCACAAAGTACTAAGCATGCCAGGCAACTCAAAAAATTCCTGGCATTTTATAAGATCAATCTTGATACATTTACAAATAAAATAATTGCTTAGTATTTCTCTATTTCTTTACTCAGACACAAAACAACTACGGTTTTATTTTTCAATTGTGAGAGGCTGCTACATCTAGGCTTCCTCTAAGTACAGTTACATTTTCCGTTACACACTAAGACGGGTTTTTACACAATACCATTAACAACATGCTTCCACTGTAGAAGTTCATGGCTCCATTTCCTGCCTTCGTTTCCTAAGGAGTAGCTTTACTATGGCACAAAGAAGGCAGAGGAGCAACAAGTGGAATTTATGCTGCAACACTAATATCAGATCACAGGATTCAATTCTCCACCCAAAACTCATCTGCTAAATTTGGTGATTTATAGGTGTGGCTGCTGAGCTTGCCAGCTAGATCTCCCTAGAAGAGCAAATTTAATAAAGAAGGAATCCTCTGCTTGGGCAAGCAGGAAAAGTGCTGCGTAAAATATTCACTATGTAAGCCCACCACAGTGAAATACTTACAATGTATGGGAGAGAAGTGGAGCAATTTCCCAGATCAAAAACTGTGAGAATGGTGAAAGGGGCAACAAATAATGAACAAAAGGAACTGTCAGAAAAATATCAGAGCAGGACACATATATGACTAAGCCAGTTCTTTACTAACTCTATTCTATCAGTTTGGAGTATGTCAATAAGTCTATATTCCACCCATCTGAAGTATTTAAGGTTTCCAATCCAAAACAGACACTCGTTCCAATGTAACAGAGCAGTTTCACGGGTCAGATTATTATATAGTCACTAACATACCTTGTAGTTTTGGTGAGACTCAAAATTCGAAAGGGGCGTGTTACATGCTGTTGAGAAAGGCATAACCTTAACACCTCTGTAAACCAGTCCTTTGTCATACAGCTGTTTGAAAACCCACCTAAAAGTAAATAAGGAACAGGTAATAGCAGTTTAAGATTCAAATTAAATGCACCTGTAGCATAGAATTAATATCTAATGGGAAATTATCTGAAAAGTTCCAATAATTTTCCAACTGTAGACAAATATTTGCTACTTAAAACTCCAGAACTCAAAGCATCTGCACATGTATATACAAACTGTATCTTGAAACAATATAAATACTTAATGCCACTATGACATTTTTGTTGTGAATATTCTTTCAGTTAGATTCAGCTTTGGATCATCTTGCCAGCTCTTCCTTCCACACACATATCACACAACACTAGCAATTTTCAGATGGGATATGAATCACTGTTACAGTTAAACATTTCCCCCACTGCCTGCTTGGGGATCATAAAACATACATTTCAGTGGTTAACACAAGATACTTTTCTCGAGACCACATCTAGGCAACCAGAGATTGTTGGAGAATAAGGAGTTTTGTCGTGTACATTGATGAATTGTTGTATAACATTTTCCATCCTAAAGGACTCTTGCTTCACCAGGTGTGTGTGTGCGCGTGCGTGCACGTGCATGTGCGCGCACGCATCACTGGCAAGGGAGAAAAAGAGTAGATCTGGCAACCCAGGTAAATGATGGCTCTTCAAAAGAGTAGGCTAACATCTCCAGCATCTACACTGTACACCTTCATTTGTAAGGTCTCATTCAAGAGACCTGCACAGTTCTCCAAGGGCTCAAACACCTCAGAATCTGGTCCTGTAATTCTGGGAAGTTTAGTTAATTTGTAACTGGATGATCAGCAATCACTACTTACTTCAAAACCTCTTGAACTCTCCCACTCACACTATGTTTTCATAACATTAACATTTTCAGTATATGCTTCCAGATGAACATCTTATTACCATGCAAGCAAACACAGATGTAAATGGTATGCTTATGAGACCAAATTGGGCCAGATCACGGTGTCTTGGCAACTGATCCTTTTTTCTGTACACCATCATCTTGTGCTTCAGAACCTATTCATTCATTTAAACAAAAATATTCTGCTGTGATGTTTAAGGTAATATTCAACATGTGAAATGGACCCCAACAGCTGCAGTGATATCAGTCTGTAGCCTGAATCAACAGCACAGAGATATGAACTGGCCTACACTGAACCCAATAATTAGAAGTGTCAACTATTCACTGCAGACAGGAGAAACATTATGAGGGTCTTCACAATCAATGGAGAGTGGCATGCATGGCCAAACGGCAGGAGATCAAGAAGTTCAGTGAGGACTTTAATCCAATCCAAGTACCACCAAAGAGGAATCGACTCAAAAGCCCAAAGAGGCATCAAGCCAAAACCAAGCAATCCAGTTAATAGGAGCTGTGATCCCCTGAAGCCGCAGAGGCACAGATAAATGCAGTGTGGGAAGGGGGGACCTGCCAGGGGATAACCCTGGCAGACTGGATCCAGCCCGTCGGCTGGTATTTGACCACCCCGGCTCTATAGTAATTTTATTCAACTGCAGTAAGAGTTTCAATTTTCTTCAACTGACAAGTACATAATATTTAGCTTTCAGAATGCATCCCCATTCAGAGCTCTCTGAACAGTGGTTACTACAGCTTACACTAACAATTCGTTTAAGGATACAGTAATTTGTACTCAAAGCAGACTGCAGTATAGGGTCATACAAACATGACCCTGCAGTATAGGGTCATGCAACTGACTTAGCAAAAAATATTTATCATCTCTGAACTATACATAATTGTCTATCAATAAAGCATCACTAGATAGCTGATGACAAAGTAGACAAGATGGAACTTTCATTGCTAGCCACTTCCTTACCCCAAACCAGCACACTAAGTATCAATAGTTTTGCTTAGAGCTAAAAAAAATAAAAAGTTACAACTTGCAAATGGACAGTCCTTCAATTCATCTTTATGTGCCTAAATTAGGCAAAACATATATGGTGGCTAGTCTGAAAGAGGCATAGGCCTGTGATTCTGGCAGTGAGAAATAGCAGTCCCCTCTGGAAAGTCATCAATGCTACAGCACAGTGTGCAGAAACGTCTCTTCCCATAGGTCACTTTGTGTGCTAAGGAAATAGGTTACTCAACAAAAAATGAAAAAAAATGAAAGGAATATATCAAGAGAATAGATTTTTTTTCCTGTAACTTTTCCTCTCAAATTTGAAGTGCTCAAATTTTGTTGCATTCCATAGTAGTTCAATAGGTATTTCTAAATTAAACATTAGACCAGAGCAAATGCGTTTATCCATCTTTCCCAACATGTGTTAATTAGGGATGTTAAAATGCAGGTAACTGGCTAACCGTATAACCACTGAACATTTTCAATAGTTACACACAGGGCTCGCCAAGCAGCAGCGAGCCCCGCTCGCCAGCCGTGCGGTTCTGCGCTCTGCGCCAGCTCTTCCGGGGTGTAATCTACTCGCCACAGGCGAGAAGATTACATTATTTGTCGAGCCCTGATTACACAGATACATGCAGTTGGAGCATGGGGCAGCAGGCAGTTCCCCAGGAGCCGACGTGCACTAGGAGGGGAAAACACCTGCAGCCCTGCACTGCTGCCTCTGGCACTTGCCTGCTGGCTCCCACCTGCTGCCCTGCTCCTGGGGAGCTGGCTACTGCCCCGCGCTGCTGCCTCGGAATCAGAGGAAGCAGTATGGGGTGCCAGCCAGCCCACCGGGAACCAGACCAGGTGCCACATGTAAACATTTGGGTAACAGATAAGCTCATGTTTATTGGTTACCTGTTTAAACAGCTACAGACTTACATCCCGAGTGGTAATGGGGACTATAGAGGAAGAACCCATTTCTTCATCCTAAAAAGGGATTCATCAATAGAAACATAGTTTCCTTTCCAAACTTAAACACGAGCAGGCATTTAAACAAGTTGCCTGTGATGTCTAGTCTCCTTAACCCTAATGAGTTTGAACCTATCCATTGACATGTTGTAATTATTCACAACTCTTACTTGTCCCCAGATTTTACTCTATATACAACATTGGACATCTTCTGATTGCCATCTTAGTCACCTGGAAACGGAGGACCTAATTCTCAAAAGTTCAGGGCTAATCCAACAATGGGTTTTGCAGGTGCTGAACACCTCTTAGAAGAAGAGGTCTTGAGAAGCACTATATTCACACACACACACACACACACACACACACAGGCCTGTAAGAGGGCACAGGAGTCCCTCTATCTTCTGCACCCACAAACCAGCCAGAGACCTCTGCTTTGGGGCAATCACCCGTACTCTTTACTTATAGTACCAGTTCCCACCACCTTGTAGCTGTAAGAGTATCAGGTTTTACTAGCTTCTGTTGCCAACAGGGAGCATGGCCTCTAACTTCATGGCTCCTCCCTTTACTGTCGCCTGGCTTCCTTTCTGCCAACCTTTATGGATACCCTGGCTAATGAGGCCAGTAGCTGTTCCCTATCTGCCTCTCAGGCTTGGGCTTACTGTCAGCTTCAATTCCCCTTTCCTGATTGCAGCTGGTGTGATAAAGGTCTGGCTCAGTTTCCTAGCAAGGACACCCTATCACACTACTACACACATACACAAAACCACTCATCACAAAGCACAACCCACAATGGGGTTTGGCATCACAGTTTTGGGCAGTTGAGATCACATTTAACCATAATCCAGCTATCAAGAAAACTGTCACAAATCTGCTTCAGAGGAGCATGAAACCAGTTATCCTGAAAGCAAAGAGTTCCCCAATACTCCTACAACCAAATAGCCATGCAATACATACTACAAAATGTTTCACAGATGCAATGAAGTTGTCCTGCATACACACTTTCATCATACATAAAAGGAAAGTAGCTCAGGGAGTCTAATATCTCCAAGGTCCTTTGAGTTCTCAAGCCTTTGCAGATTTATCATCTTGCCTATCCTGGATCAATGGTCAGAAATTTGAAATCATTTAGCATTCTTTGCTCTCAAGACAGTGAAAGCACTCCGCAACACCTATTAGTATTGAAGACAATCCAGGAAACAAGGTTCTCAAAATTATCACAAGCCGACATTATACTCATGGAGAGGTGTTTTTTGTTTTAAAAGTGGTCACAAGGACTTCCCTATTAAATAGGATTAAAAAAATAAGGCTTAGGCAAGGAGTCCAGTACAGCCAACAGCCAGAGAAAAAAAAAGCAATTCAGGATGATTTGGGTATTGTTTTGTTGGGTTTTTTTAAGACAGTCTTTTAGAGTCACCAGAGTCCACACAGACATTTAGTGTGGAGCAGGCTACTGCAGGGTAGAGTTGCAACACAGCTTATTGCAAAACAATTCATGCAGAAAAAGCATACATAAAATTCAGCTATATTCAGGACTGAAGATTTCAGAATTAGACACTAGATGGTGCTACTAGACTATTTGAAACAATCACTGATCCATTAAAAGTGTGTGTGAGTGTGTGTGAGTGTGAGTGTGTGTGTGTGAGTGTGTGAGAGAGAGAGAAAACACACATGAAAGAGAAAAAGAAAGAAATTCATACAAATGGCCATACTAAGTCAGGCCAATGGTCCATCTATACTAGTTTCCCATCTGCCAACAGTGACCAAAGCCAAATGCCCCAGAGGGAGGGAACACAACAGGTAATTCTCAAGTGATCCCGTCCCTGTCATCCATTTCCAGACAAACAGAGGCTAGGGACACCTATTCTGCCCATCCAGGCTAACAGACATTGATGGACCAAACCTCCATGAATTTATCTAGCTCTTCTTTGAACCCTATAGTCCTAGTCTTCACAACATCCTCTGGCAAGGAGTTCCACAGGTTGACTACGCACTGCATGAAGAAAAACTTCCTTTTGTTTGTTTTAAACCTGCTTCCTATTAATTTCATTTGGTGATCCCTAGTTCTTATATTGTGGGAATAAGTAAATAACTTTTCCTTATTCGCTTTTTCCATACCAGTCATAATTTTATAGACCTCTATCATATCCCCCCAGTCACTGCCTTTCTAAACTGAAAAGTCCAACTCTTTTTAATCTCTCTTCATATGGGACCTGTTCCAAACCCCTCATCATTTTTGTTGCCCTTTTCTGAACCTTTTTCAATGCCAATATCTCTTTTGAGATGAGTCATCTATATCTGTACGGAATATTCAACATTTGGGTGTACCTTGGTTTATTATACAGGCAGCAAGATATTCTCAGTCTAATTCTCTATCCCTTTTTTAATAATTCCCAACATTCTGTTTTCTTTTTTGACTGCTGCTGCACACTGAGTGGATGTTTTCAGAGAACTATCCACAATGACTCCAAGTTCTCTCTCTTGAGTAGCTGTAGCCAAATTAGTCCCCATCATATTGTATATATAGTCAGGATTATTTTTCCAATGTGCAGTACTTTACATTTATAAACTTTAAATTTTATTAGCCATTTTGTTGCCCAATCACTTAGTTTGACGAGATCTTTTTGAAGCTCTTCACAGTCTGCTTTGGTCTTAACTATCTTGAGCCATTTAGTACCATCCGCAAATTTTACCACGTCACCGATTATACCCCTTTCTCCAGATCATTTCTAAATAGATCGAATAGGATTGGTCCCAGGACAGACCCTTGCAGGACATCACTAGTTACCTCTCTCCGTTTGGAAAACTTACCATTTATTCCTACCCTTTGTTTCCTGTCTTGTAACCAGTTATCAATCCATAAAGAGACCTTCCCTCTTAACCCAGGATAACTTACTTTACTTCAGAGCCTTTGGTGAGGGATCTTGTCAAAGACTTAGATTTCCAGAAAGCATACTATAGCCACAGGATCCCCCCTCGTCCACATGTTTGTTGACCCCCGTCAAAGAACTCTAGTACAGCGTTTCTCAAACTGTGGGTACGGACCCCCTGGGGGGGTCGTGAACAACTTAGACGGGGATCGCAAAGAAATTGGGGGGGGGTCGCGAGCAACTGAGAGGGGGGTCGTGGTATCACAAGTTCGAGAACCCCTGCTCTAGTAGATTAGTAAGGCATGACTTTCATTTACAGGAACCATAATGACTTTTCCCCAAAAAAAAATTCATCTATGTGACTGACAATTTTATTGTTTACTATCGTTTCAATTAATTTCTCCAGTACTAACATTAGACTTACTGGTCTATAATTGCCAGGATCACCTCTAGAGCCCTTTTTAAATATTGGCATCATGTTAGCTATCTTCCAGTCATTAGGTACAGAAGCTGATTTAAAGACATGTTACAAACCACAGTTAATCATAGAATCCTACGACCGGAAGGGACCTTGAGAGGTCATCAAGTCCAGTCCCTTGTCCTCATGGCAGGACCAGTACTGCCTAGAACATCCCTGATAAATGTCTAACCAACCTATTCTTAAATATCTCCAGAGATGGAGATTCCACAACCTCCCTAGGCAATTTATTCCAGTGTTTGACCATCCTGACAGTTCGGAACTTTTTCCTAATGTCCAACCTAAACCTCCCTTGCTGCAGTTTAAGCCCATTGCTTCTTGTTCTATCCTCAGAGGCCAAGATGAACAAGTTTTCTCCCTTCTCCTTGTGACACCCTTTTAGACACCTGAAAACCGCTATCATGTCCCCTCCCAATCTTCTCTTTTCCAAACTAAACAAGCCCAATTCCTTCAGTCTTCCTTCATAAGTCATGTTCTCTAGACCTTTAATCATTCTTGTTGCTCTTCTCTGGGCCTTCTCCAATTTTTCCACATCTTTCTTGGAATGTGGTGCCCAGAACTAGACACAATACTCCAACTGAAGCCTAATCAGCGCAAAATAGAGAGGAAGAATGACTTCGTGTCTTGCTCACAACACACCTGTTAATGCATCCTAGAATCATATTTGCTTTTTTTGCAACAGCGTCACACCGTTGACTCATATTTAGCTTGTGTTCCACTATAACCCCTAGATCCCTTTCTGCCATACTCCTTCCTAGACAGTTGCTTCCCATTCTGTATGTGTGAAACTGACTGTTCCTTCCTAAGAGAAACACTTTGCATTTGTCCTTATTAAACTTCATCCTGTTTACCTCAGACCATTTCTCCAATTTGTCCATATCATTTTTAATTATGACCCTATCCTCCAAAGCAATTGCAACCCCTCCCAGCTTCATATCATCTGTAAACCTAATAAGCGTACTCTCTATGCTGGTATCTAAATAATTGATGAAGATATTGAACAGAACCAGTCCCAAAACAGACCCTTGTGGAAGCCCACTTGTTATACTTTCCAGCATGATTGTGAATTGTTAATAACTACTCTGAGAACAGTTATCCAGCCAGTTATGCACCCACCTTATTGTAGCCTCATTTAAGTTGTATTTGCCTAGTTTATTGATAAGAATATCATGTGAGACTGTATCAAATGCCTTGCATAGTTGCACAATTTCACATTTGAGTTCTTTCAGAATTCTTGGGTGAATGTCATCTGGTCCCGGTGACTTGTTACTGTTAAGTTTATCAATTTGTTCTAAAACCTTCACTTAATGACACCTCAATTTTAAACAACCTCTCAGATTTGTCACCTAAAAAGAATGGCTCAGGTTTGGGAATCTCCCTAACATCCTTCGCCACGAAGACAAAAGCAAAGAATTCATTTAGTTTCTCCGCAATGACTATCATCTTTGAGTGCTTCTTTAGCATCTTAATTGTCCAAAGGCCCCACTAGTTATTTACCAGGCTTTTGCTTCTGATGTACTTAAAGAACATTTTGCTATTACAAAACTCCTTTTTGGCTTTTCATATTCTATTTTTACACTTAATTTGACCAAGTTTATGCTCCTTTCTATTTCCTCACTAGGATTTGACTTCCACTTTTTAAAAGATGTCTTTTTATCTGTCACTGCTTCTTCTACTTGGTTGTTAAGCCCCGGTTGCACTTTTTTTGGTTTCCTTACTGTGTTTTTTAATTTAGAGTATACATTTAAGTTGGGTCTCTATTATGGCGTCTTTGAAGAGTTTCCATGCAGCTTTCAGGGGGTCTACTTTTGTCACTTTACCTTTTACTTTCTGTTTAACTAACCTCCTCATTTTTGTATAGTTCCCCTTTCTGAAATTAAATGCCACAGTGTTGGGCTGCTGAGGTGTTTTTCCCACCAAAAGGATGTTAAATTTTATTACATTATGGACACTATTTCCAAGCGGTCCAGTTATATTTAACCTCGGACCAGATCCTGCACTCCACTTCGGACTAAATCAAGCATTGCCTCTTGCCTTGTGGGTTCCAGAACCAGATGCTCCAAGAAGCAATCATTTAACGTGTCAAGAAATTTTATCTCTGCATCCTGTCCTGAGGTGATGTGTATCCAGTCAGTATGGGGATAGTTTAAATCCCCTACTATTATTGAGTTTTTTATTTTGATAGCCTTTCTAATCTCCCTTAGCATTTCATAGTCATTATCACTGTCCTACATCCCTACTGCTATATTCTTATTTTCAGAGCATGGAATTACTACCCATAGGTATTCTATGGAATATTTTGGCTCAGTTAATGTTTTTACTTCATTTGATTCTACATTATTTTTCACGTATAGTGCCACTCGCCCCTAGCATGACCTGTTTTGTCCTTCTGATATATTTTTACCCTGGTATCAAGGTCAAATGTATTCTCCTACTGATATTTAAGAGCACATCAGGACATATTGGAATCCAACATTGATTTTAACACAAGAGCCACAAACACACTTAAAATCCTTGCTGATAAATAAGGTGATATCAAATAAGTATGTTGGGATATTTTTCTATTTCTAATATGCATACTATCACCACTCTTACAAAATGGACTTTGGCACAGTTTTCCTAGCAAGCATTCAGTTATATGATTGTTACAAAAATTGAAACAATTCAGTTATTTTTTCTAATATCTCTCAGCTGAGATATTTGATGTCATCCTGAGCAGAGCACTATTTCCTTAAACTTTATTTCGGACCTTTACCCATTGACCAGAAAAATTTACATCCGGGACCTCAACTGAGCATAGGGACTAGCTTAAAAAAAAAAAAAAAAAGTACATGAATAGTTGTGATTACTCAGTTAAAAATCCACACTGTATTTCATTGGCACATGTATGTATATTACTGTTACCCCTTTCAGAGACACATTCCTGCTAGGGATGTAAACTGACATTTAAAAAGTTAACCAGTTACCCCTTTACATTCCTACTTCCTGCAGACCAGTCTCAGGTCAGTAAAAAGGGGATACCAACTGTTTTCACTTCGATTCAATGCAGCTCAGTTAGGTCAGAAGATGAAGTAGACTATACACCAGCAGCAAGGCCGCCATCTGGGGTGGGAAGCAAAGGAAACAGTTGTCCCAGGGCCAGTGCTCCCACTAACATTTTGTATCCTTTGGAGTAGTGATGTGAGGTGAGAATATTCTCGGAGAACGAGAATATTCTGAGAATATTCTCCAAAAGATTATTTCCCGAGAATTTTTGAGAATTTTCTAATTTTTCCATCTCCTCTTGAAATAATATATTGTATTGAACTTTTAGAACACCCTGAATGTTAAAGAGCTTTCTTGATCATTCAAGATAGTTTGAGAACGTTATAGAATGTTCCAGAATGTTATGGAACTTTCTAGAACATTCATGAGTCAGGAATTCTGACTGTTATGGAACTTTCTGGAAGCATCACAAAAAGTATATAAAGAGGCAATAACACATTTATTCTCTTTTGTGAAAGGTATAATTGTGTTTTCATCAGTATGAAAAGAAGAACTAAGGCTAAAAGTGATGCGTGTGATTATTTCCTTCATAAAACAGTTAAAGACAAAGTGTTATATGAATGTAAGTACTGCAAGGCTGAATACATCAGAAATGCAACAAGGATGAGAAAGCATATTTCCAATTGTTTGAAGACTCCTGCTTACATCAAGGAAAAGGCAACAAAATTCTCAGAGTCCAGAAGCAGATTACCTCAACCATCAACTGCATCAACAACTATACAACATTGTGATAGTGCTAGTGAATTTACATCACCACCTTCCACATCTAGTTCAGCCAAGGTGTCTCACTCTATAAGTCGCTATTTTGATTCTATGAATGAAACTGAAAACAAAGTTTTGGATGAATTTTTTGCACAAGCTATATTCTCATCAGGATCGCTTCTTTCATTGGTTGAAAACGAAGATTGGATTACTTTCATGCAAAAATTAAGACCATCTTATAAGATGCCATCCAGGCACTTTCTAACAAACTTTTGGAAGCTGAATATCAACGTGTGGATGCTCTTATAAAAACAAAAATTGCTGAAGCCTCTTCTCTTGCGCTGCAGTGTGATGCTTGGAGCAATCGAAGAAATGAATCTGTTATAAATTTTATCATAACACCACCCCAACCAGTGTTTTACAAGACAGTGGCAACCAATGTTGAACGCCATACTGCTGAGTATATGGCATTCCGTATGGAAGAAATAGTGACAGAAATAGGCACTGAAATTTGGTGCCATTGTCACTGATGCTGCTGCAGAAATGGTGAAATCCTTATCAATGCTTAACAAAAAATACAATCACATTGCTATGTACACTTGTGCTGCTCATACACTAAATTTGTTAATTGGTGACATCAGTAACTTAGCTTCAGTTTCTTGAACAGGTTTTATCTGTAAAACTATTGTGAAGGAAATTAACAAATCGCAAGTTTTACAAGCTCATTTTACTGCACTTCAAAAAGAGAAAAATCAAACTTGTGCACTTAAATTGCCAGTTAAAACTAGATGGGGTTCCATTTTATATTGTTTGAAAAGCTTATTGAAATCAAAAAATGTCTTAAAATGCCTTGCTGTCGATGAAGATTTACAGACTAAACTGAGCAAAAGTACCAGGAATTCAATCCTGGATGAAGATGTATTTTGGGTACGGGTCCAAAAACTGCATGCACTGATAAGTCCTGTTGTTAAATGGATTACGCTGCTTGAATCTGACCAGCCAAAAATGAGCAAAGTTCCTGAATGTTTCAGGGAATTAAGCGATCATTTTGATAGGCTACTTCCCGAAAGTCCACTTACCAAACAAACAAGAAAAACAGGATGTGATGAAAAGTTTTGAAAAAAGAAAAGATATGGCTCTAAAAGACATTCACTATGCTGCAGATATTCTAGATCCAAAATTCAATGGTGAGTGCATTACAAGCAATGAACAAATATAAGGAACTGAATTCATCGATAAATTAGTCACAAGAATGTATGGCACTGATCACTCAGCAAAAGTCATTGCAGAGCTTGCAGAGTATTGTGCTAAAGGTTTTTTTGGAAAATCATATGTAACAAAAATCAGCTGGCTCAGTAGATGCAGTAACATGGTGGAAAGGTATTTGCTATGGATCAAAATTAGGAAAGCAGCAATCAACATATTGAATATGCCACCAACAACAGCAGCAACTGAAAGAAGTTTCAGTACTTATAGTATCATTCATAATGCAAAAAGAAACAAGTTCACACAAGAAAGGGCAGGCAAGCTGACATTCATAGCCCATAATATAAAGCCTCTTAAAAACCCAAATGATGCTCCGTTGAAATCCCCAAGAGAAAAAAGGAAACAGAACCAGAGAAATGAGGAAGAAGAAATTGATAATGCTGAAGAGAAAGAAGAAGAAGTCAAATAAGAGGATATGTATGAGGAAGAAGAAGAGATAGAAATATATGGGTCAGATTCGGAAAGTGCAGATTCTGATTTGTATTCAATCCAGAAAGTTAAAAATATTTGTATCCTGCAACAGAAGATTTGTAATAAAAGCTCTAGTAATTTAAACCTCTGTCTTTTTTTCTTTACTTTCCCAAATTTTCATTTTAACAATTGGAAACTTTCATGGTTCTTGAAGTTTTATTAAAGAAAGATATTATTATAAATAGTAAAATTCTTTAAAAACTATTTTAAAAGTATTTAAGAGAAAATTCTCAAAAATTCTCACATTGGAGAATATTCTCAAGAACATTCGAGAATATTCTCCAAAAGTTTATTCCTGAGAATTTAACATCACTACTTGGGAGGATTGAATTTTCTTATGTGCAACACCAATATTGAGGTAGCGTGTGGATGTACACCACCAGAACAAAAACCTAGATATAAATACATATTTTTAAACAGTCCAGAGGTGTGGAAGAAAATCTATTAAAACAAAGAATAGTTAAGAATCAATGCTTACAATGTTTATTTCATATACAATCAAGTAAAAAAAAATTAACACTGCACTTGGAGTATATGTATTGTCATCCCAACAACTCAAGCTAGTAAACATACGAAAATGCATATTATCCACACATAGCGCAGCTTTTTCTTGGATTGCTAGAAAGAGAGGAGATCTAACAAAGAGAAAGAGCAACTTCGCAGGCAGGCCTGCAAACCTAGGGAGGAGGGCTTTAAACTAGGTTCTTCAGGGGACGGTGATCTAAGCCCTGAGGTAAGTGGGGAAGTGGGATACAGGGAAAAAACACAAGGAAGAAGGAGTAACAAAGAAGGGCCCCTAATTTGAATTTATCTAAGGTATTTGTACATGAATGCAAGAAGCCTGGGAAACAAGTAAGAAGAATTAGAAGCCCTGGCCCAGTCAAAGAGTTATTAGGTGAATGGAATAATGGAGACTTGGTGGGGTGACTCATCACTGAAGCCCTGTCATGGAAGGGTATAAACTGTTCAGGAAAAACAGGCAGGGGAGAAAAGGAGGAGTTGCTCTGTATGTAAGAGAGCAGTACGATTGCTCAGAGCTCCAGTATATAGAGGGAGAAAAGCCTATTGACAGTCTTTCAGTTAAGTTTAGAGGCAGGAACAACAGACATGATGTTGTGGTTGGTATCTGCGATAGACCAGATCAGGTGGATGAGGCAGACGAGGCTTTCTTCAGACAACTAAGAGAAGCTTCCAGATCACAGGCCCTGGTCCTCATGAAGGACTTCAATTACCCAGACATCTATTGGGAGACCAATATAGCAGTACACAGACAATCCAGAGGAAGTGCTGCAGGAACCACAGTGACTTAAATTGTCTCAGAGCGGTAGCCGAGTTACAGACTAACTGGAAAAACGTAAAAAACAACAAATAGTCTAGCAGCACCTTAAAGACTAACAAAACATGTAGATGGTATCATGAGCTTTCGTGGATAAAACCCACTTCTTCAGATGAATTCATCTGAAGAAATGGTTGTACCCACGAAAGTTCATGATACCATCTACATGTTTTGTTAGTCTTTAACGTGCTCTTAGGCTAGTCTTTGTTTTTAAAGTTTTTTTAGACAAATTGGAGGATTGGGCCAAAAGAAATCTGATTAGGTTCAACAAGGACAAGTGCAGAGTCCTGCACTTGGTAAGGAAGAATCCCAAGCATTGTTACAGGCTGGGGACCAAATGGCTAAGTAGCAGTTCAGCAGAAAAGGACCTGGGGATTACAGTGAATGAAAAGCTGGATATGAATCAACAGTCTACCCTTGTGGCCAAGAAGGCTAATGGCATATTAGGGTGCATTTTTCCAACAGATCTAGAGAAGTGATTATTCCTCTTTATTCAGCACTGGTGAGGCTACATCTGCAGCACTGAGTCCAGTTCTGGGCCCCCCCACTATAGAAAGGATGTGGATGTACTGGAGAGGGTCCAGCAAAGGGTAACCAAAATGATTAGGGGGCTGGAGCACATGACCTACAAGGAGAGAGGCTGAGCAATTTCGGCTTATTTAGTCTGCAGAAGAGAAAAGTGTGGGGGAATTTGAAAGCAGCCTTCAACTTCCTGAAGAGAGGTTCCGAAGAGGATGGAGAAAGGCTGTTCTCAGTAGCGACAGATGGCAGAACGAGGGCAATGATCTTAAGTTACAGTGGGGGAGGTCTAGGTTGGATATTAGGAAAAACTATTTCCCTAGGAGGGTGGTGAAGTACTGGAATGGGTTACGTAGGGAGGGGATGGAATCTCCATCCCTAGAGGTTTTTTAAGTCCCAGCTTGACAAAGCCCTGGCTGGGATGATTTAGTTAGGATTGGTCCTGTTTTGGGCACGGGGCTACTCAATGACCTCCTGAGGTCTCTTCCAGCCCTAGGATTCTATGATTCTAAAATGCTAAACAAATCCATGTGTCAACTAGAAATAGTTATGCTCTCCTTGAAAATACTAATACAGTATTTACTGACACTGGCAAGGAAAATAAAAAGGCATTCACTCATTATACAGTTTCTCATTACTCATTATACAGTGAGGAATGTTTAGGATCCATGCTATACAAAAACAAGTGAGATGTCTGTAAAAACAGATAGAATTCTCTTGGTTTGAAACTTTTACCTTGTGTGTGTCACCAACTCAAAGAGTAGACACCCCAGAGCAAATCAACATGGCTTCAGGATTTGTAGGAAGATCCATGTTTCAAAAAGCTTGCAAATAAGGTTTCATCCTATAAAACTAGCATCACTCCTAGTACTTGCTACTTCTGAATTCAATTAGTACCACAGGACTTCTAAACTGCAGCAAGGAAGATTTAGTTTGTATATTAGGGAAAACATTAGGTTAAACACTGGAATAAGTTGCAGAATCTCCATCTCTGGAGATATTTAAGAGCAGGTTAGATAGACATCTATCTGGGATGATCTAGACAGTACCAGATCCTGCCATGAGGGCAAGGGACTGGTCTCGATGACCTCTTGAGGTCCCTTCCAGCTCTAGTGTTCCATGACTCTATGATTTTAAAAAATCATTAAGATCAGAGTTTTAGGTATCTACAACACTCCAAAAAATTCTATTAAAATAAATTTCTCTCTTACATTGAGCCATTAACACCTATGTCAACTTTGTTTGAAATATAATCATGCAAATGTCCTCCTGGCACACAGGCACCCCATGCAGCCTGCTTCCCAACCCCCCAATCCAGCCAGACCAAGAGGATCTCACTCTCCCATCTGGACTGCAGCAAGTGAGTCAGGACACAGCAAACAAATTCCCCCTGCCTCTACCTCACTGCACAGATGCCAGCACCCACCAACCTGCTCTTTTCCCCACCTACACCTGTCCAATCTGCTCCCCATAACCCAGCCAGGGGCTGGGATAAAATCCTGCGTCTCACACTTGTAAGCACCATCAGCCTAGCTGGGAGTTAGGACAGGACACAAACTCACTCTCCATCTCCTCCCACCCAGGACACACAGCACAAATAAACTCTCTGCCTCATCCCAATGCCAGCACCCACCCACCCCATGCAGTCAGCTTCAATCAATAGTCACCAGCCAGTAGATCGGGATCTACTGGTAGATCTTGGAGCCTCTGTCAGGGATGGAATCTCCATCCCTTGAGGTTTTTAAGTCTCCGCTTGACAAAGCCCTGTCTGGGTTGATTTAGTTGGGATTGGCCCTGCCTTGGGCAGGGGGCTGGACTGGATGACCTCCTGAAGTCTCTTCCAGCTTTATGATTCTATCATCCTGACTGGTTTGGCCAAGAGACTATCAGGTGCCAGCACTTTGCTCCTTCCCCCCACTGCTGTGCACCTCCTGCCCTTTGCCTTGGAGCTGTCCCTCCCCCTGGGAGCCTCCTGCTTGCTGTGCAGGGCAGGGGAGTGAGAGATGGGGCGCTGAAGGCAGGGTGCCCCCTCCCACTCTGTATTCTTTCTCCACAAAGCAGAGAGGGGGCACAACAGGACTTGGGATGGAGTTTGCTGGCTGCTTTAGGGAGTGGGCCAGGGCAGGGGTGAACCTGCCTTAGCCCCACTGCACCACCAACCAGGAGCCACCTGAGGTTAGCAGTACCCAGCTGGAACCCACATCCCGAACTCCTACCCCAGTCATGAACCCCTCCTGCACCCCAAGCCCTGAGCACCCCTGCATCCAAATGCCATCCCAGAGCCTGCACCTAGAAGGATAAGGGGAGATCTCATGAACTAAACTAAAAAAACCACATCATCATTCATAATAAACCTCAGATATAAGTTTGAACACGAACTAAAATCTTAGCTATCCAGTTCCATTTATGAGTTTAAGACCTGAAGGCCAATGGGATTTTGTCCACAGTGTTAAGCTGAATTGGGGAATCCGGAGCCATACAGGACTTCTCTGCTTAGAAGTCTGCTTTGGAAAGTTTCCTCTCCTTTGGACGTCTAACAACAACCCTAGCCATTAGAGCAAAGATCTGATAAGCCATCCTATTGACTTCCTAGGTAAATCAGAAGCTGTCAAACCCAAGAGCCACAAAAAAAGTTGAAAGAACATTAGATTTAAACCTGAATACATCTTTCTGAATTCAACCTTATGAAAAGGTTTTAGCTACAGCTGTCCAGAGTTTGGATTGTTTGTCCTCGTGAAAACATCATCAAGAAGGGAATTCTTTTCTTGGCTAGATGCCCTTGTTAAAGAGACAACAGAAAATGTTCAAGGCCACTCTGCAGACCTACTAAGTTTGAATGGAGTAGATCAAGGATAAGACTTTAATCAGAATAGCATTGACCACTTCTATTAACGTCCACTTTATATTTTTCTTTCAAAAACTCTGTTCAAGTGAACAAAGAGTTGGCAGATCATTAAGTCCCTTGCATGACACATTAGCTTCAAGTGAAATAATAGGCGAGACACTTAAACTAGCTCATTTTCCATACTTCTGATTCAGTAACAAAAGAAAATCACTTGAAAAACATAGGAAATATGCTCCTTTATGGAAAAAAAAAAAAAAATCAACTCACTATACAATAATCAGAGCATTTCAAATGGCATCAACAACATTCTAAAACTACTTACCAAACAGTCTCCATGAACTCAGGATATAGAGTTTTGTAGTCATTGTCAAAGTCAATCCAGCGTCCCAATCTGGTAACACTAGTCTGTTAAAATAGGAACATACACCTTGAAAGTCAGCTTAAAACATAGATCATAGTACATTTTAGGGATGTAAGTGACTAGTCGCTTCTCCCCACCATGTTGCCTATCAAAGTGTGGGAGGAGCAGGAGCTGGTGCAGGGAGAAGACAGCTTAAAAGCTGGTTCCCCCAAGCATTGTCTCCATGGGGGGAGTGAGCAGGGGCGCAGCAGGGAACTGGCAGTGCTTCCAACTTTGAAATTTAGTGATAGCGGGGCTCTTGCTACATTTCAAAAGCAGAAGTGCCGCAGGGAGCACAGGGTGAGCGGGGGACTCAAGCAGTACTCCACTGGCCCAATGGTCCCTGCATGCTTTGCTTTTGAAATGTGTAAGAGTGCCCAGGGGCTCTTGTCCATTTCAAAAGCAGGGACAACAGGGCCAATGGGGGACTGCTCAAGTCCTCCACTGGCCCTATGCTCCCCACTCCATGGCGCTTCCACCTTTGAAATGTAGCAAGAGCCCACTGGCTCTTACTTCATTTCAAAGGCAGAGGCATCCTTATTGACTAATCCTCCCCCCTTTGAGCTCCTATATTTTACTTTATATATATTTATTTATAGTGTTTTAAAAAATGTTGTAAGCCGCCTCAAATATGATAAATAGAGAGGCGGGTTAAAAATATTTTAATTATATGAATGAATAAATAAATAAGTCAATGCAAATTCCATCAACTATTCGATTAGATGACTAATCTAAATTTAATATCCCTTGTACATTTCCCAAATGTATCTCTTTGTAATATCTCATTTAAAAAGCAATATGTTCTACCCCATCAGTGAACCAAGCCCACAAAACAGTTAAGCTTGACAATGGTTCAGGGTAGTTCATTTGATCTAGCATGGAGTACGCCAAGAAAAGGTCATGAATACAGGCCTTTCCTTAAATCCAAAGCCATGCAATACAGAACCATCTACTCACTGCAACTGAATTTCAAGATGACCCACCAACTACAATAGCACTCTCAGATCTTTCCTCAGCATAACGCCAAATAATTCACCAGAAAACTTGGCTGCACTAATTTTGTTTTTAATCATAACCATGTACCTGTGATGAAAACAGTCAAAAATGGGGAGAAGAACCGAGCTTCACAGTTCTCTCCATTTCTACAGTCAGGAATAGTCTGAGAGCTCTGAACATCACCTAAATCAGAGCTGGAAAAGACACTGTGTAAACACTGTCCAAAATTATTTCAGGACCATCTGCCTTTTCTGGCCTGCTTACACTAGGATGTGACAAGGACTCTCACACCTACTTACACAGAGAACATAAGTTAAGGAATAGGTTATGGTGAACATTATGCTTCACTTTGGTAAGGGATATCCTTTTGTTGGGTGGCTAAATATGCAATCTGCCAGCTTGCAACAACCAAAAATAGGATAAACCCAACACTGTCTGGTGTATGCTGTTATCAATTAACACAGTTTGCTCTGCTCTATTTTTCCTCGGGTGCAGCAAAATTAGTTTCACCATATCCTAGTGAATTGCAAAAGAACTGCATGCAATTTTAGACCCACGGCAGACTTGATACTGGCATTCTACTTACCCTCCATTCTGTAGAGTATCTCATCACAATCCCCCTGCACTGTTTGTTATATTCCGCAATACCCATTTTGGCTACATCCTCTGGACCTTTGATTCCTAGTGTTTTGTCAATTTCATACTCCTGGAGAAGAGAGGAGGGAAAATAAAGTCAATGCGTTTTGCAGTGCGAAATCTTCAAGATTTTTCATTTCATTTATTTGTCTCTATGCAAATAAACCCAAGCTCCAGACTCAAATTTGCACATGCAACTTTCTCACACAAAAACGTACATACATTTGAGCTCCTATTTTGCATATATAGGATTTTCTCATCCCATAATCGCTACCTGCACTCACATACACAATAACTGCAGTAATGGATGAGTCTGTCCTTCAGAAATAAGGGCTGTCAAACAAAGTCAGTCAAACGGTTATCCTTTGCATGGTAATTACTAACAATAGCTTGCATTGCTACTTATGCTTTGCTCAGAAATGTAACAGTTTACTGAATCATTAGAAATTTGGAATATTCCAAATTTCTAACTGACATGCTAGTCCAACAAAGTTATTAGTGGGCATTACTCATTTTGTTTCCCAGGATCAAATTTGAAAGTTCACATGCAAAGGCCAAACAAAAAATATGTACCATGCAAAGGTACTCAAAGTACAAAGACGATGACAGAACCCAAAAGGATCTTAATAGCAGTGGTGGGCAATACATTTTGATGAGGGCCACTTCAAGATTTTGGTAAATGGTCAAGGTCACACTTTATTATGGAAGGGATCTCGTGGTAGGGGACTGGATGCAGGAGAAGGCATGAGATCTGACAGGAAGTTTGGGTGAAGGGAGGTGTAAGAGAGGATTCTGACCTGGAGAGGGATGTAGAAGGGGTGCAGGGTCTGGGAGAGGGTTGTGACCTGAGGAAGGGGGATGCAGAGAGTTTGGGTGATGACCTGGGGTAGGAGGGCATGGTGGCCTGGGGCAGAGAGTGGGGGGACAGGGAAGAGCTGAGGTACCAGAGGCAGACTCTAACCAGGAGGTGCTTACCTAAGTGGCTCCTGGCCAGCAGCCCCACAGGATGCCAAAGTAGGCTCCTTCCCTGTCGCAGCTCCAGACTACTCAAAATGCCTGGTTGCTCCCTGTTCCAATCTGCTCTGGGCAGCCAGGGGAGAAGAAGGCTTTGCGGAAAATGGCCAATGGGAGCAGACACTTTGCTGGGAGGCAGGGGCAGCACACAAAGCCTCCCCGAGCACCTGGAGCAGAGAGTCACAGGGAGATGCCAGTCTCTTAAAGCAGTATGGGGCTGCTCTGAAGCGGCTGGGTGGTCTCAGGCCAGATTCAGAGGCTTAGTGGACCAGATCCAACTCACTGGCCATATCTTGCCACCCGTTTTATAGCATCGTTTCATGGACAATTCAAAACCACTACACAAGGAGTGAAGTTTAAATATTTCAATGTAAAAAAGTTGCAAACAAAACAGATCATTTGGCTCCAGACTGATGGGCTCACAAACTAACTAAATCCTCCTGGGTCACAAAAGAAAAAAAGCACAAACTGAGATTTCCATCAAAGTTTTAGAGTAAAGGTTCCCAAAATGTGGAGTGCACTTCTCTGGGGTGGCACAGAGGATCATCTGGAGAGCTCACTGCAGGACATGGACCAGCCACCCATGTGGGCAGGGAGTGCCACCCAGCCTCTCATCCTTTCCTGGCCCCAGCTGCATCCCTGGCTTCTAGCCGCACACACACATAGCAGGAACAGACCTGCACTTGGCCATGGGCCTGGCTGCTGGTCCCCATCACAGCCCAAGTGCAGCTCTGCTCCCACCCCTGCCTGCTGCCTCACCCTCAAACTCAAACTGACCCACTTCTATGGCCTGGCTCTGGAGGCGGGGGGGAGGGGGACAACTCTGCCCAAATTATCCAGATTCATAGGTAATCACATGCAAAGAACAAGGTAGCAAAAATATCTTTAGGATCACTTAGTGCACATACCACTGGTAAACCATGGCAATCCCATCCAAATCTTCTCTCGACATAAAAGCCACTCTGGTGAGCAAATCTAGTTACTACGTCTTTAATGGTTCCTGCAAGAATGTGGCCATAGTGTGGAAGCCCAGTTGCAAATGGAGGGCCATCATAGAAAGTAAACCTGTGAGGCAATAGGTAATACAAGTAATTAGTTAAAAAGCCAGCCCACAGAAAACAGGATTATTCCTCTGTGATTATGCTACTCCTGCTTACAGGTCTTCACAAGTAAAACCTCAGTGTTATGAACACCTTGGGAATGGAGGTTGTTTGTGATTTCTTAAATGTTCATAAATCTGAATAAAACACTGTGGCTGTTCTTTCAAAAGTTTACAACTGAACACGGACATAACACAACTTTAATACTTTGCAGAACAAAAACTACGCAGAAGGAAAAAATGCTGCTTTTCTTTTTCTTTTTTTTATATAATTTAAATTTAACACCATATTTTGTCTCTGCTTCTGCCTGTTGCGTATTTCCACTTCCAAATGAAATGCGTGGTTGACTGGTCAGTTTGTTAACAGTGTTGTTCATAATTCTGACATTCTACTGTACCAGCACCAGAGTAAAAACAGTTATAAACTCTGCCAATTTTACTCTACACACACAAACGTGCATATACCCTTTCTTCAGGAAGAAAAAAACCCAAAAGGTAATGCATGGAAAATGGTGCTGGCTTAGACTGAGCTCTGAGGAAGGAGAGAGAAGAGCTACAGGTAAACACATTTATTTTGATGCATGCCTTATGTATCTTTTATGCCACTTTTTACCTGGGTCTGTTTTTTGACTGCTTCAAGCATTCCTGAAAACAACCAAGTGTTTTCCAGAGATTCAGAATCTTCTCTTCCTCCTGAGGAAAGTTTATGTTTTCCGCAACTTGCTGAACCATTCTTTCCCCTGTAAAGATCAAACAAGGTACACTGTGCCATTAGAAAACAATCTCATAGTATACACCACTATATCACAGTATGATCTGTGATAGCAGCTCAGGAGCTTGTTTCATAAGTCACTTGGGGTATGTCTACACTTGCACCCTCTTTCAAGAGAGGGATGCAAATGAAGAGATTCGAAATTGCAAATGAAGCGGGATTTAAATATCCCGCACTTCATTTGCATATTCGTGTCACAGTGCTATTTCGAAATAAGACGCTGTTCAGACACAGTTATTTTGAAAGAAAACCCTTATCTCGAAATAACCCTTATTCCTCATACAATGAGGTTTACCAGTTATTTCAAGCGAAGGGTTTTCTCTCGAAATAACCGCGTCTGAACAGCGTCCGTTATTTCAAAATAGCGCCGTAATGTGAATATGAAAATGAAGCGCAGGCTATTTAAATCCTAGCTTCATTTGCAATTTCGAATCTCTTCATTTGCATCGCTCTCTTGAAAGAGGGTGCAAATGTAGACATACCCTAAGATAGCAATCTGATCTAAATACATCATGAAGCATATTCATGTTTCATGGTAATAAAGTAGCATGAGGAATGGTTCTTGATTTACTCTTGATAATGTTCACTGATGGTTTTCCACTGGGTTTCCTTGGCTATAGATTGTACCTCTAAACTCCAGGATTTTCTAGTCCAGCACCATCTGTGGCCCAGTAGGACCAAAGATATTGCTGAACAAGAGAACTCCCGTTGGGCAGGTTCAAGGGCTGGGCTGGTGGTGGAGAGCACAGCCCCAGCGGTAGCAGAGATAGTGTGGTGGGAAGCACTGGAATGGGTTACCTAGGGAAGTAGTGGAATCTCCATCCCTGGAGGTGTTTAAGTCTCGGCTTGACCAAGCCCTGGCTGGGTTGATTTAGTTGGGATTGGTCCTGCCTAGAGCAGGGGGCTGAACTTGATGACCTTCTGAGGTCTCTTCCAGCTCTATGGTTCTATGATTCTATGATAAGCACAGCCCCCACTGGGGCTGGCGGCATGGAGCACAGCCCAGCCCTGGAGCACAGCCCCAGAACAGCGGCAGCCCAGCCCTGCCTGGCCAGAGGGAGTGGGGCTGGCACCCAGAAGCACAGTCCAAACTAGAGCCTAGGAATGCAACCTGGGTCAGTGATGAGAACTCAGCCCCAGCTGGGGTCAGCGCATTGGGGGAGCAAAGCCCCAGCCTGGGCGAGAAGCACAGCCCCAGCAGGGCTGGGGGCAGCAGGTGGGGAGCCTTGACCCTCCCCTCATCCAGAAACTCTGTTGTTCGGGACCGCTCATGTCCCGAGGGTGCCAGACCTAGGAGGTTCAACCTGTCCTTAGAACAAAATGCTCTTTCCAATTTTCTTCCAGGTTTGAAGGAGCAGTTCCACCCAAAATTTAAGCAACTGTCCTTTCCCCTTCTAGTCAGGCTGTGGTTCTCCCTGGCATCAAAAAACAGCTCAAATTTAGCACTTTAAATTTAAAATTTGTAAATCACAGCACTGAAGACACAGTCTTGTCTAGTACCAGCCATAAGAAGTAGAGGCACCACTCAGAAACACAACATCAATTCACGATCAAAAGGTTTTCTGTATAAATCCAGAGACTTAATTTTTTGAAAAAGTGAAAATTTAAATGCTGCAGAAAATGTCAGCTTAACCTGCCCATCCATCATACTAAAAACACATCCAAGAAACACCTACATGCGGTGGCAGGTGAATTTTTCCAATGCTTGATTTGTACTATACTCATATCAATAAGAGTGGCTCATTTTCCTCGATAATATACTACATATCTTTCACACGTTTAGGGCCAGTGTCTGATCTCTGTGCAAGTGGTGGAGGGAGGTAAAGTGCCCATGACACAAAGAGAGTCCTTGAACTCAGAGTACAAAGATTCCATGCAGCTGGAAATGATTAAAGTGTTTTTCTGTGGAAGGGATGTATAAAAGAGGCAGGTCCATGTCCCCCACAAGGCCTGCCAGTTGACAACTTACAGAAAAATCCACAGAGCCTTGGTACAGTAGCAGTGAACTCAATGAAGTACTATCTTACAGCAAAATGTTGCCTGGGACAGCATGACTATGTACCATCTCAAGTACCTGGCTTAATGCTACAATTTAGCCCTGGTTATTGTTATTGCTAGAGCACAAAGTCATCTTCTGGTACCTAGCTTCCCTAATTAATTTCTAGCTGATGATTGTGATGAGCCTTGAACAATGCACTACTTTTATACATTCAATCAAGGCTAGCAAGAAGCCCAGTCATTAAGACTTCATTAATATAAATAATAATACTTCAAACTTCTGCATCTGTTTCTGCCCTAGGATGTCAGAGTGCTTTACAAACATTAATTAGCTCATTGTTGGAGAAAGGGATCATTTATGTTTTGCTCACAATCCAGTCACACAGTCATTTAGTGGCTGAACTGAAAGTAAAACCAATATTTCCCAAATGCAAGATCTTCTGCCTTAAATGCTACACACACAAACCAGGGTGGATTAAAAAAAAAAAAAAAAAAAACCAAACCCACCACCAATGATATTTTTAAATTTAAAAAATTGCTTTTGATTTATTAGGGGGCTGTGCCCGCTGCTCGTTATGTTCACCTACCCTCCTCTCTGGTGGCTTTCACAGTCAGAGAGTGTGAAAGCATGATGAGATCAGAGCATAAGAGCATCATTCTGTTGCCCAGCAGGAAATTTTTTATATAATATATATATATATACACACACACACACACATACACACACACAGGGCTTGACAAACGGAGGTGAAACCTACTTGCCAGCCCCGCACTGCACATGCGCAAGACCCGCATTGCGCATGCGCACGCCGCTGGTGAACAGGGCAACCGGCGAAATCTACTCGCCACAGGCGAGCAGATTCAGTGATCTGTTTAGCCCTGTGTATATATAAAGAGTGAGGGGAGAAAAAAAAAAAAATCAGATTCTCATTTAAATCTGATTTTATTTAAAAAAATAAACACTAAGTTTCTCCTTTAAAAATAAGTCACAATTAAATCTCATCACAAACATGCTACACCTACCGTTTCAGTCTCAAAAATGAATTCTGACACCAGTCTGTCCAGCCTAACTACTAGCTATTACTTCCTGAAAGTTCTGGGATTTCAATTTCTGTTTCTCAACAGACTAAAGCAACATATGTGAAGAAAGACACAGGCTGGATAGGATTGTTTTTGTTCTGTGCCCATGTGATTGTGGACCTAAGCCAAGCACAGCAGAGGAGTTAGTTAAGACATTTCCTTAAAGACAGAAAGACAATATATAGCAAAGGATGGAGGCAGCATAGAAAGGAACAGTGGAGCGGACTTGAAAGAAAACAAGACGACATTCAGAACACATACCACGTCCTATAATCCCCCACACTTCTGCCACAAAAAAATTGTCATGGATTCTGGGTGTAAGAGAGATCCTACCTGGGCATATTTTTAAGAAAAGTATTCCCTGGGTAAAAACAGAAAACATGTCAAGTGTAAGAAGAGCAAAAAAGAAGATGATGCAGGGCTTCTTCATAAGAACGAAACTTCATAAGGAAAACTGCTTATTGGGAGAAAACGTGGATGTGACTGAGTGGATCAAATGGTTAGCAACGCAACTTAAATAATTCACTTCACAACGTATCATTCTTCAAGACTCTTTGCCTTTTAGTACAAATGTGATTTGACAAGTAAATTCCCAATATTACTTGCTATATTGGATGTTATCACAAAAATAAATTTAGTTCAGCTAATCCTTATGGCTTGTTTAATTAGCTAACTAGTATACTCTACAAAAAGCTGCAATGAAAGAAATCTAGAGTTTATGTTGCCACTGTCATTTTCTTATTCTATATTACATAACACATCCCCCTTATTTTGGAACATCATGGCCACAGACCATAATGGTGATGCCATAAGCCTATTCTCTATTTTACTTCAGCATTCACAAGAGAATCCCATCCTATATTGTTTTCTTGAAAAACATAAGTGCCATTGAGCTCGATGGACCTTAATCCAAAATTAAGTGCACTCTAAGTCAGTCTTAGCTTTTTTTGATAACTTGGAATCAGATCTGCAGTCTTGCTGGAAAAAAATGTAAATTAACTGAATAACAGAGTGAAAAGAACTGAAGGATGACTATTCAAAATCATTTCTGATTTTTGTTTCAGGACCCCATTTAAGCACAAAATCTCTTAGACTGCCTATCTGCAACAACTTCAGAGTCATCCGTTAGTACTTTTTAGCAGCAATGCTGCCACTAGGCGTATTTCAGACAACAAAGTGTCAGTAGCATGCAAAAGATTTCAGTCATTCAGTAAAACCACCACCATGGCTGGGATTGTAGTAAACACCAGCAAATACCAACAAGACACCATAGATGAAAAGTTTGCTCAGTTTATTTATGCAACAATTCTCACATTTGTGCGTTGTTAATAAACACCTTCATGGACATGGTAAAGTCCTTACGACTATACCACACTCTACCTGGTAGAGCAGACGTCGGTGGAAAGTTGCCAGATACAATGTATGAGAAGGAACTTGAACAGTATGCACGAAATAACGAGGGAAATTTGCCAGTTTCATGGGTGGAACAATGATCCAGTAATACGTGTTTATGTGACAATAGAAAATAGGGTTCCATATCTTTCAGAAACATCAGGAAACACCTACTCAACATAATATTTCTAAGAAGTGGCACTGAAAGCAGCTGTAAAACTGTGAACAAAAACGCAACTGTGCATGTGCAGTTTTCTCACAGGCATCATTGCAAACATGGCAAAAATGAAGATACTCAGAAGAAATGGAAGTATGCTCCTTAATAACAGATGGCTGCAGTACCCATTTATTGCATATTTTAGACAAAGACGTAAATATGTCATCTCCAGGAGTAAAAGGAAATGCTGAAGTTATGAAACACATAACCATTTTGCTTCAGCTTTACTGAAGAGAGCAGGAGAATCCAAATTAATTCTCTCTCAAAATGTTCAATGGAATTCTGTGGTTCTTTTCAATAAGGTATTAAGAACTAATCTATTGCCATAAAACTTTGAAGAAAGCCATGATTAAACAGTATCTCATCCAAAGTATCTAACATTAGATTAAAGAGAAATGTAGAAGACACACTTAGTATACTGAAAACTATTAACCACTGCCTTAAATAACTTCAGAGCAATTGCTGCTGTATTGCTGCTGCTGTTGAAATTTGGAAGGCACTTCAAGAGTACTGAGAAAAGAAATACCTCACCAGAAAGTTAAACTACATACAGCAGTGGTCACCAACCAGTAGATCGGAATCTACCGGTAGATCTTTATTAATAACCTGGATGAGGGGATGGATTGCACCCTCAGCAAGTTTGCAGATGACATTAAGCTAGGGGGAGAGGTAGATACGTTGGAGGGCAGAGATAGGGTCCAGAGTGACCTACACAGATTAGAGGACTAGGCCAAAAGAAATCTGATGAGGTTCAACAAGGACAAGTGTAGAGAGAGTCCTGCACTTGGGACGGAAGAATCCCAAACATTGTTACAGGCTGGGGACCAAATGGCTAAGTAGCAGTTCTGCAGAAAAGGAACTGGGGATTACAGTGGATGAGAAGCTGGATAAAAGTCAATAGTGTGCCCTTGTAGCCAAGAAGGCTAATGGCATATTAGGTTGCATAAGGAGGAGCATTGCCAGCAGATCTAGAGAAGTGATTATTCCCCTTTATTCAGCTCTAGTAAGGCCACATCTGGACTAGTGTGTCCAGTTCTGGGCCCCCCCACTATAGAAAGGATGTGATCACATTGGAGAGGGTCCAGTGGAGGGCAACCAAAATGATTAGGGGGCTGGAGCACATGACCTATGAGGAGAGACTAAGGGATTTGGGTTTGTTTAGTCTGCAGAAGAGTGAGGGGGGATTTGATAGCAGCCTTCAACTTCCTGAAGGGAGGTTCCAAAGAGGATGGAGAAAGGCTGTTCTCAGTAGTGACGCATGGCAGAACAAGTAGCAATGGTCTCAAGTTAGAGTGGGGGAGGTCTAGGTTGGATATTAGGAAAACTGTTTCCCTAGGAGGGTGGTGAAGTACTGGAATGGGTTACCTAGGGAGGTAGTGGAATCTCCATCCCTAGAGGTTTTTAAGTCTCAGCTTGACAAAGCCCTGGCTGGGTTGATTTAGTTGGGATTGGTCCTGCCTTGGGCAGGGGTGGACTTGATGACTTCCTGAGGTCTCTTCCAGCTCTATGATCTTGAAGCTTCTGACAGGTGATCCTGACTGGCTTGGCTGGGAAGCTACGAAGAGCTGGAACTTCAGTTGCCCCTCCATCACTGTCCTGCTTCTCCTGCCCTCTGCCTTGGAGCAGTCCCTTGGGAGCCTCCTGCTTGCTGTGGAGGACATGGGAGGGAGAAAGAGGGACAAGCTGACATCAGCACCTCCCTCCCCCGACTCCTGTACCTAGCTCCACACAGAGAAGGGGATAGAGGGAGCCTGGCAATACAAATCTGTCACTCACACACTGTGTGTGTCTGTCACTCACAAACATACACTGTCCTTCACTCATCTCCCAACTCAACACATATGTGGGGGGTTGTTGTTACTTCTTTTACTGCTTGCAAAATGTGTTACTTTGGGGTTTTGACTGGTCTGTGCATTTCATAATTTTCATTTCTTTTACTCCTATATTTAATTATTTGAATAGTGAGTTCTAAAATGCCTAACCTGTTGTGGCTGGAGTCATTATCCCTGTGGTAATTGCTGCTCCTGGAAGTGGCTGGCATGTCCCTGCAGCCCCTGAGAAAGACAGAGCAGGGGGTCTCCACATGCTATTCTTACCTGCAGACACCGCCCCTGCAGCTCCCATCGATCAATAATGGGGAACCGTGGCCAGTAGAAACTGTGGGCTCAGTGCCTGTAGATGAGGGGCAGCACTTGGCGCCACGAACCCATTGCTGGTACTTGCCAGCTGTTTTCAGGAGTGGTGCTGGGCCAGGGCAGGAGTAAGTGCCTTAATCCCACTGCTCCACCACACAGAAGCAGTCTCAGTTAAACAGTGCCCAGCCAGAGCCTGCTTCTTGACCCCCTGCCCCAGCCCTGAACCTCCTGCACCCAGCCTCCTGCCCCAGACATGAGTCCCCTTGCATCCCAACTCCTTCCCAGAGTTTATGCCCCGAGACCCCTCATAGACTCCAATCCCCCACCCTGGGCTAAGCCCAGAGCCACTCCAACACTCCCAACCCCTTAGCCCAAGACCAGAGCCTGTACCACCTTACACCAGCCTTGTGAAAGTGAGTGAGGATGGGGAAGGAAGGGAGATTGAGTGAGCAGGGTGAGGCCACGGAGAAGGGTTGGAGCAGGGACAGGGCCTCAAAGAAGAGAGGGGAAGGAAGTGGGGCAAGGGAATTTGGGTTTGAAGTAGATCTTACATTGCACTTAAATTTAAAAAGTGATCTTGTGGTTAAAAAGGTTGGAGACCACTGACATACAGTAAAGCAGCAAATGGATCAAACACTAACCCCACCTCATTTTCTTGTGCACATTCTTAACACCAGATATAAAAGTAGATGCCTAAGTTCTGAAAATGATGCTGCCATTGCATAGGTATCTCAAAAATCACTCGTCATAATAAATGTCAGGGCTGGAGAAAAACCATTTAATCAATAAACATTTACTGATGACGTTTTGAACAAAGTCACTCCCCTGAACTGGTAGGAACCATTAGCCAGGCACTTTAAGACAGAGTTCCTTCAGTTGTTAAGCCAACTCCTCGACAGGCACAAAATATTGTCATCGGTTGGTATTATTCATACAAATCTAAGAAATCGACTGGGAGTTGGAAAGGCAGAAAAACTTGTATTTATTTCAGTCTATAAAATCAAAATGACAGTGGGAATGGGGAAGAAGAGAGCTAGTTGTAGAAGTTATAAGGATAATGTACATTTAGTGTTGTGATGACTTGTCTGTTAGAGTTAATAAAATCTGAAAAGAGAAAGAAAGAATGTAAGGACTGCCATCAGCCAGCAAGTCAGGAGTTGGCTGCAAATGCGAAACACGTATGTGACATTTAAGACTTAGTTTAATAAAATGTGCTTGTGATGGGGCCTGCCAACCCCGCACTGAACAAGGGGGAGTGGAGCATGCTTATTGGGTGGAATACGCCCTTTCCCCACAGCCCTGCTGGGCATGCTCCCAGTGCAGCCCAGGTATAAAAGCCTGTAGAGCAGCTCAGTTGGGGCTGACCTCCGGAGGAGAAGGAGCTACTGCCCAACCACCTGAGCCACAGCCGCTGCAGCTGGAGCGAGAGACGCAGGACCAATAGACCGCGCCACTAACATCCCCGGGCCGAGCTCGACCGCAACGCCGGCTGCGCATACAGCCCCAGCCGCTGTCGCCACACCAGCCGCTGCTGCACCCAACGCTGGGCCTGCCAACGCCACTACTGCCGCCTGACCCACAGCTACAGGTCAGGGGGTCGGGGTAGGAAGCAACCCAGGGCGGGGAGCAGGAAAAGCCCCGGTGGACTCGGCGCATTTCGGGGAGAACTCCCTGCCGAGCCAGTGGTGGGAACCACCCACCACTGATAGGGCCCTGGGTTGGGCCTTTATTTAAATCAATCCACCTTGTCTCAAACACAATGGTTTTCTCTAACGAGCAGCAAATACAAGCACTCTAGGCATCTGCAAACACTCATTGTAACACCAGGGAACAATCTTTCAAAACTGTAAGTTTATTCAGTATCTACCATAGTGATCTTTTCTGTACGAAGTCATCAGTTCCTCATGATTCACAATCAATATGTTCTAGAAATGTACATCTGTTCTTCATTTCCTCCTTCCCCCACCCTCCCCACACACACACACTTTCCCTCCACCCTTCCCCTATTTATTTTTGGATCTGGACTTTTAATACTCCATTCATCTGAAGAAGTGGGTTGTACCCACGAAAGCTCATGATACCATCTATATATTTTGTTAGTCTTTAAGGTGCTGCTAGATCATTGTTGAAGTTTTTCCTCCTAACTGGTAAAGAGTTAGGGAAGTTAAATATCAGTTAACTGAATAGTCGATTAACCTCATGAATTCTGATTGGTTAGTTGACTACTCTATAGTCCCTGGGCAGCCCCTGTCTGGGGGGCAAGAGGTCTGAGCTCCCAGACCAGGCACGAGCCAGAACGGAGCAGGGTTGCCTGCCCACCTGGCTCCCAATACACTTTAAATGCAGAGCTGCAGCAGGGGTAGGTCCAGGACCCAGTGCAAGCTGGGACTGAGCTGGGCTGCCAGCCAGCCTGCTAAAAAATTTACTGGCAGGGGGTGAGGTAAATACGTGAAGTCTATAGCATTAAACTACAGTAAAACTCCAATAGTCCGGCATCCAATAGTCCAGCACTCCTGATAGTCCGGCATCAAAATGGCAAGAGCCTAGTGAGTGAGCTTCGCAAAAAATGAGTCACAAGGTAACAGCGGCAGCAGTTGAACTCAGCAAAAAGGGTAAAAAAGGCTTGAAAAACCAAAACATTACGGTATACTGTATACAGTATGTACAATAAAAAGGGTTAAGAACACTTTATATACAGTATATAATGTATACAGTATATATATAACCTGCTTATAGTACCTCCTGATAGTCCGGCATATCTGATAATCCGGCACCACCTAAATCCCATAGGTTCCGGATTATCGGAAGTCTACTGTATAAGCTTTTGCTTATCAGTTAATTGACTACTACTATTACATCCCTAGTAAGAGCTAGGATCAAATTTGGTATGCAGCTTTCTCTTCCAACTTAAAGCAAGGTCAGGATTTGATTGTGCCAGGAAAACTGGAAGTGCTGGGTATGAGACTGTTTTCCATGACATGGAAAGGGAGGTACTGTTCAGAGGGACACTAAACTCTGAGTGGCCACTGGGGGCAGCAAGCCCGCAGGGGAGAGCTATACTGCAGAGTGACAAGTATCAGAGAGGTAGCCATGTTAGTCTGAATTTGCATAAACAATGAGAAGTCCTGTGGCACCTTATAGACTAACAGATTTATTGGAGCATAAACTTTTGTGGGCAAGGATCCACTTCGTCAGATGCATCTGACAAAGTGGGTCCTTGCCCATGTAAGCTTATGCTCCAATAAATCTGTTAGTCTATAAGGTGCCACAGGACTTCTTGTTGTCTAGACTGCAGAGTGACCATTGGGAGCAGCCATACCATGAAGAGAGTGGTCAGCTGGGTTGGGGCTTAACATCTTATCCAGTCTGGTGGCAGGTAAATGGGCCTCCCACCCAAGAGAGAGCCCCTATCGCCCCCACCCCACTCCAACCCAGGGGAGAGGGTGAGAGCCTCTGTCACCCACCCCAGGCCAGGGAAGGGGGGAGGAAACACCCACCAGCATCCCAGGGACAAGCTAGAGGGCGGGTGCACAACCCCCATTGCTCCGGGCCATCCCTGGGGTGTAGCCAGTAGCCACCTGCACCCCCGCTGACCCTCCACCCACACCCCAGCCCTGAGCCCCTCCTCACCTGCCAAACCTCACTCACTCCCCCCCCTCACATCCCCAGCCCCTGTCATAAGCCCTCTTTCAACCCCCCACCCTGACTCCTGCATCCTCCCATGCCACCGGCCTCCTGCCCTGAGCCCCTCATATCTCCAAGGCCTGGCCCTGACTCCTGCACCCCCCACGCTGTCAGCCCCCTGCCCTGAAGGACCCGGGTAACACCGGGTAAGTTGGCTAGTATTTACTAAAGCACTCAGTCAGAGCATTTCCATTTTACTTCACTAGACTTACCCAGCATTGCCTGGGTCCTTCAAGACAGCGGGCTGGCAGTGTGGGGGGGTGCAAGAGTCAGAGAAGGGGCTTAAGGATGGGTGGGGGTTGCAAAACAGAGGGTTGGGGAATGAAGAGGGGGCGTCCCATCTGCATGAGCCATTTTCTTTCTCAGCAGCCACCGGTCCAGCAGCCAGGGGCCATTTTCCTTTCTCCTCCCCACCCCCAAACTCCTCCCCTATGGCTGCCAGGGGCCTTTTTTCTCCCTCCCCCATCACTGCAACCAAACGCTTTGGGGGGTGGGGGGGGAGGATTTGGGGCAAGTGGGCTACTTACCTGGTGTGCTAGCAGGCAAGATGACGGAGCCTCTGCCATGCTGGCCACTCCCTTGGTAGTGTGGCTGCCCCCACTTTACACTCTGCAGGATAGTTCTCCTCTACAAGCTCGCTGCCCTCAGTGGCCACTCTCATATCGCATCCATACGAACAACAGCCTTTCCATGTTATGGAAAACAACCGGAAGTGCCGGGAAAGGGACTGTCCTGACACAACCAAACCGTGACCTTACTTTAAGTTAAGAGAAGAGGAAGCTGTATGTCAAATTTGGAGGCCTTAGCTCTTACCTTTTAGGAAGAATTCTTAAACGGACTTGCAGACACACTCTAAAATATGTCATTTTTGTGCACAAGATACTAATAATATGTGACCGTAGTCGGGCTATGGAGGCTGCTAAGACATCACAGACTCCATGCATAAACCACAGTATTACTTTTGGCCCATTTCTACTAACTGGAGCACTGTACCAGCACAACAGTTTCCAGTAACCACAGGGCACATGTTCATAGCATACCAAAGACTTTCTGTTTTAAACAAAACAAAGGAATTGTACCTGAATTGATGCAAGTCTGATGTTTCAGAGTTATGTAGAAAAACCATTTGATGGGCAAGATCAGAGCAGCAACTGGTCATTACAGGACAATTTTCTCAATTTGCAGGACAGAGTTCAGAAAATCTTTACTTTTAACATTACAAAACAATGTTTATTTACCTAAAGTGCTGGCATATATGGTACTAACTGAGGATGAGCCAGGGGTCAGCAACCTTTCAGAAGTGGCATGCCGCGATGTAACTTATTCATTTATATTTACAGGTGTGCGTGCCATCGATACTTTTGAAAGTCAGTAATAGTCCTACTTACAGCAGCTTCATTAACAAATAAAGATGCAGCTCTTACCACCTTAGTAACACAGGATTAATATTTTTTTAAAGAGTTTTAGATATCTGCAAACACTCCAAAAACATTCTGTTAAAAGAATCTTTTTCTTTCTTACTTTAGGATACACAGGCTTAATTCTTGGCTCCATCCCAGACTTCTGGAGCGAGCTCAGGTAAGCCTCCAAGGCAGTGATGACCAACCAGTAGATCAGTGTCTACTGGTAGATCTTGGAGCCTCTGACAGGTGATCCTGACTGGTCTGGCCAAGAGGCTGTCAAGTGCCAGCACTTCAGCTGCCCCTCTCCCTACTGCTGCGCACCTCCTGCCCTTTGCCTTGGAACTGCCTCCCCCCACCTCCGGGAGCCTCCTGCTGTGCAGGGCAGGGGAGGGAGAAGAGGGGCGCTGATGTCAAAGTGTCCCCACTCCAACCTTGTATCCTATCTCCACAGAGCAGAGAGGGGACACAACAGGACTTGGGATGGAGTTTGCTGGCTGCTTTTGAGAGTGGTGCAGGGCCAGGGCAGGGGTGAACCTGCCTTAGCCCAACTGCACCACCACCCAGGAGCCACCTGAGGTAAGCAGTGCCCAGCTGCAGCGAGCTCTGAACCCCTGCCCCAGTCATGACCCCCGCCCCCCCAGCATCCCAGTCCTCTGACCTAGGCCCGAGCCCCCCTGGACCCAAACTCCCTTAGAGCCTGAGCCCAGAACACCCTGCTGTACCCAACTCCCTGTCCCAGGCTTAGCTCAGAGCCCTTCTCACACTACAAATCCCTTAGCCCAAGAGAGCCTGTACCCCAAACCTTTTTCCTTGCCTGATGAAAGGGAGGGAGAATGGGAGAGAGAAGGAGGGAGGACAGAGTCAGCAGGGGCAGGGCCTCAGAGAAGGGACACAAAGGAGGTGGACAAGCGTATTTGGGTTTGAGATAGATCTTGGATTGCACTTAAAGTAAAAAAGGTTAGAGACCACTGCTCCAAGGGCACATCTACACTACAGCTGGAGGAGTTACAGCTCAAGGAGACTTACACCCACTATCTTTACCTGACCTAGTGCGCTGAGGGTAGGTCTGCACTGCAGTTAAATACTCGCTGCTGTAGGGTGTGGAGCATACACACCTTCTGGTAGCACTAAGGGGAGATGAAGATGCACCCAAGTGTCTGAGTGTAACACTGAGCTGGTTGAAATTTTTAAAGGTCCCCCTTTAGGGAGCAAGAAAGGTATCTTTTCTAAAAGAAAACTGCCTCATACCGAACTGTCAAAATGGTTCCTCTTGTGTAAAAAATATCATGCCTTTTCACTAACTCAAACTTCAAAGTCTTTCATAACTCGTTAGCACCAGTTTTTGGAGGGGCTTTTTGTAAAGAAAAAATTTCACTAACTTCTTTGAGGGTCGGGCAGAAATAGAAAAGGCATAGGACATTTTGAAAAAGAGGGAAAAAAAAAAAAATGGATCCATTTGGCACATTTTGAAATGAAAACAGTTTCATAAGTTAATACTTTGTTTTTCCCCTTAGTGAAAACAGGTCATCATATTTCAGCCAGTTCTGATAACACAGGGAAAAATCATGAGTTATGCTTTTTGTTGACAAGTCCCATCAGAGCCTTTAGCTTTGTTTTTTATATCTAGACCCAGATATAAAGAGATATTTGGGTGCCTAAGGAGGCAGATACATGCCTAACCTGCTTTCCACTCCAGGAAACCCCAGATGTCTAACTCCCATTGAAAGTCAAATGAAAATGAATGCTATTCCCATTAGGCACATATCTGTCTCTTTAGGTGTTTGTAAATCTAAGCCATTAACACCTCCTTATCTTCGTGCTCCTTTTCAAGCACAGATCAGCTTAGCAGCTGCTTGACAACACCCTGCCTCCACCAATTAGATGAATTCCCTGCCTGGGCCCCACCTGCTGTGAGGCTAAAGCCCAAGCCACTGCACGAGGAAGGAAAAGAGGTAGCACTGAGCTCCCACCCACATGTCAATGAAAATTGGCTCACGTGCCACTGATAGCACCCATGCAGTAAGTTGCAGACCTCTGGGCTAAGCGAATAAAAACTGCTACACAAAAATCATATCGCGTGATTCCATTAGAACAGCAGTTCCCACCTGCCGGTCCACGGACTGGTGCCAGGCCATGAACCACTGGCTGCCGGGCTACAGCAGCTGCTGGAGCTGAAGCCAGCTGATTTTGCCCAACAGTGGTGCTGGAGCTGAGGAGGCAGCAGGAGAAGGCAGAGCAAGAGGCGCCTCCCCTCCTCCCACCCAGGTAAGATGGCAGCCTGGCCAGGGCTCCACAGGTCCCTCCCCCCCCCCCACCTATGGGGCGCAAGATGCACTTGAGGAGGGAAGGAGTGTGAAGGAAGAGGGCACGCATGCACTGCCAACAGCTACTGCCCCTGCCCGTGCCCATGCGGCAGTAACGGCCACGCTCGCTAGAGGGGGCAGCCTTGCTCTGGGAGGTGTGGGGGTGGGGTCAAATAGGTGTTGGGTGAGGGCATGGTGGAGTCACAGGGCAAGAGGGTGTTGGCATGGGCTGTAGGGGTCAGAGGTTAAAGGGACAAAGGGCACGGGATGGGGTGGGGGGTCAAAGGGTGTTAGGCACTGGGGAGCAAGGGGCTGGGTTGGGGCTAGGAGAGGGCAGGGGTTAGAGGTCAAAGCATAAGAGGGGGTGGGTTGCAGTGGGTCAGTGGTTATGGAGCCAGGTGCAGTGTAGCTCATAGATCTGCTGCCCCAGAGTCAGAAGTAAGGGCATCTCAGCAGGGTCGAGGGGCCTCAGAGTTGTAGGGTCAGTAGGGCAGGATCAGGGTTTGGCACAACAGACAGTCATGAAGTTTGTGGAGCATGGGGCACCAGGGGTAGTGGGACAGGATCAGGGAGCACTGGGAGTGATGGGGCAGGGTCCAGGGAAATGGGAGGTTATCAGTTTAAGTCAGGGGTTGCGGGGACACAGCATGTCAAGGTTGATAGTCACAGTGGACACAGGACAGACTCCAGGCAAGACAGAGGTAGTTGAAAAAAAGGAAGTTGGGGAAAAGGGGGTGCTGGGAAGTAGGAAGCGGTGGGCACTGGGGTGACAGGTTTGGCAAGACAGACTTGTGAGGTAACAGAGTTAGTGGGAGATAGGGGATATCAGATGATGGGTTTGGCAGGTTTAATAATACAGAGACAGAGTACCAGGTATCAGAGGCATAGCCATGTTAGTCTGAATCTGCATAAACAACGAAAAGTCCTATGGCACCTTATAGACTAACAGATTTATTGGAGCATAAGCCTTCATGGGCAAAGACCCACTTCGTCAGATGCATGTCAAGAGTACCAGGATTGGCTGGACGGAGTCAGAGGGTTCTGAGGTAGAGGGATATGCACTGACAAGACAGGGTCAGAGGGTGAGTGGGTTGGTGGACAGGAAACATATTCTTTGTATATTCATTATTTGCATAATAAATATGCAAATAAAATGTTACCCGTCTGCCAAATGTTTGTGAATGGGTTTGATGGTTCATGGTATAAAAAAGGTTGGGAACCACTGTATTAGAAGATAAACTATAACTGAACACAAGACTAGAGCAAATAATTCACCATATTAAATCTAGTACTTTGATGTAGTGAAGGATAGAGGACAAATTAGTGCTTAAAGACAGACCATTGATAATACAAAAAAAAAAATGCTGTGCACTGACCTAGCACTTCTCAGTCTTTCCCAGAAGCAGGCTGCAATGCCCATGCACACAGAGTTGCATTGTTCATAGCCTCCAATACAGTGCACCCACATCACCATGACAGCTCCAAGGTATAAGAACTGAATGCAGAATCACAGAAAGTGTAGCACTCTGATCCAAGGCTAAACGAACTAAAATTACACCATTCCTGATAAGAACTTGAACAATCGCTTACCAATCTCCAATGACTGGGAATTCCACAACCACCCTTGGAAACTTACTCCAGAAGTTTTTCCCAACATCTAATCTAAACCTTCCTGGCTGAAAAGTAAGCTCATTATTTCCTGTCCTGTTTTTAGTGAACATGAAAGTCAAAGAAGATGACAGTACTCAGTTATAACAGCTCTTAACCATAGCTCCCTCTAAGCTATGCACCTCCATGACCACACACAAAGAATTTTAGGCCCACCCACCTCATTTGCAGAGCCGCATGGCAGCACTCACCACTCACTCTCCTGCGGGAGGGTGAGTGGTGGTCGTTACTTATTCGCAGGTAGTAAGCTTCTGTCCAGGGGGGTGTTTAAGTGCTGAAAAGCGCCAGTATAGACAGCAGCTCCTGGCTATAAAGTTTCCACCTCTCATTCAGATGGGGTTGTTTTTTGTTCGGTTGTTTTTTTTTTTAAATTGCCAGAAGAGTTCTCTCCCAGCAATAAAGCGGGACACTGTAGTGCTGCTGCAGCTGAGCTATGATGCGAGCAGCATAGATGCACCTTTTGAGAGCATTCATGTAGTTTAGCTGGGTATATCTCTGAACGTTGGCTGAGTGATCACTGCACCTGGAAGAGTTTGCTGCTCATGACTAGCATGGCATTTTATGTCTCTGCCCTGGGACAACTTAGTCCACATCTACATAGCAGGCAGTCATTTCCAAATAATGTCAAAATAACGTCAAGCTGGAAGACTTCTTACTTTGACTTCTGTAACCCTCATTGTACAAGGAGTAATGGAAGTCAGAGAAAGAGTGCTCTATTTTAAAATAAGTGTTGTGCTCCTAATTTCAAAATAAGCTAGACAATTGACGTATCTCAATTTGTGGCTTATTTCAAGTTAAGCCCTACTGTGTAGGCTCACCCTTACTGAATAGTAACAAAATAAATGTAATTATACTACTAGGAAATAAATGTGTAACATACTTTTTTAAAAGACAACAACATTCAGTGGGAACAGTGTTCTTCAATCTGTAGCGATGGTGCTACAGTTAACATGAACAAATAGCAGCCTTCTTACCTAGAGGGAAATACAATTACATAAGCAATTACATGAGCATAAAATCATAGACTATTAAAATTCATTAAACCAATAATTTAATTATACCATACATTAATACAATGCAAATAATTAACTGATGGATTATAAAATATTTCAGCGTCTGTGTGGATTGTGAACTTAAAAAAAAAAAAAATTATGAACCACCTTTTTGCAGCAACCTGAAGTAATTAAAATATGGAAAAAGTAAAACATTACCATCAGAATAATTTAAGTGTATTTTTACCACTATTAGTTATGGTTATATAGGAATTTACAAACAAACTATAGGTCTGATCCAAAGACTCACTCTGAATTCAGCACTTGGGGTCAAGTTCCACATCTTCTTCCAATGCTATGCTATGAATACTCATGCTCTGTTCATCTTCTCCCACTCTCTATCCCCCTCCTGAATCGACATGAAATTCCCTTCCCAGGCTAATCCAAATCTCCACTTTCCCCTTATACATTTAAGGAAGACTGACATGAGTAAATGAATGACTTTAAAAAAATACAAGGCTTGCAGCTCTTAATACATTTAAAAAGCATAAGCGCAATGGGGCGCCAAGGGTGCAAGCCAGAAATCAGCTGATTCCCGGCTTGCGCCCGGTCCCCCGCTATTCCTCTGCAGGGGAGGCAGAGATGGTGCTGATTCCCTGAGGAGCAGCCTCTGTCCATGGTGGTTCTGGGCTCGCCGTGGACAGAGGCTGCTCCACGGGATGCAGGAGCAGCCTCTGTTGTCATCCTGGGCTGCTGCCTCTGTATCAGAGGTGAAAGGTGGGGCGGCAGGTGGGAGCTGGTCAGCTCAGGGTAAGGATTTAAGCGTCTAGTCAACTATCTGATAAGCATATGCAAAGGGGGAGCAGGAGCCGGTGTTGCGGGGAGCTGTCTTAAAAGCCGGTTTCCCTCCAGCACCATCTCTGCCTCCCCTGCAGAGGAATAGCGGGGGAAAGGGTGCAAGCCGGAAATCAGCTGAGCAGATAATTGACTAGACGCTTAAAACCTTACCCTGAGCTGACCAGCTCCCACCTGCCGCCCCACCTTTCACCTCTGATACAGAGGCAGCTGCCCAGGATGACAACAGAGGCTGCTCCAGCATCCCGTGGAGCAGCCTCTGTCCACGGCAAGCCCAGAACCACCATGGACAGAGGCTGCTCCTCAGGGAATCAGCACGCATGGGGAGCCTGCTTAAAAGCCAGCTCACCACAGGCACCAGCTCCACCTCACCCCCGTTTTCTGCCTCTGTAGTCATTTGGATTAACCATTAAGCCGTTAATCGTTTAAACAGCTATACACTAACATCCCTCATTCTGTTCCATTCCAAGTAGCACTGTACACAACTCATCATGTAGCTGCTAATGAAAGCCTAATCTTTTCCATATATGATTTTTCTTCCCCCAATAGAAATTTCCAAATAGACACCTAGAAAGCCTGTATAATACCCCCAACATATTTAGACTAAACCTATACTAGGAAAAATTGGAAAACAAACTCCCCTCAAAACTGGTGTGGCTAGTGTCAGCAATGGTGGAAGTGTACTACAGAATGTGGGCCTTTTCTACTTATGAGCAGAGATAAATCATATGGTGGTAGATAAGCCTAAGCCTTGTCTATAGTTTTTAATGATACAACTTCGGGTAAAACTTCAGATGTGATAAATTAAGGATTCTAATTATTGGAAGACTAAACCTTAAAAAGGCAGTCTCTGTGTTATAGCCCAACTAATTAGAGATTTCAATTTATTGTGATTAAACTGAGTTTCTGAATCCCAATCTGGGGAAATGATTGAAATGAAAACAGCAGAACCCAGAAAGGGAAGCGAAAAAAAAAAGTTATTTCATCCCAGTAAGGCATCATTTAACACTGGTTAAAACAACTATGGGCACATTTCTTCCAGAAAGTATGTTGAAATGCCTCAGAATACAGAAGACCGATTAAAGAAATATTATGGTAAAGGCCAAACTGTTCAAGAAATATACAAAGCTGACACTTATCTACCAACACTATTTTGACACTATCAAAAAAATCCCTGAAGAAAATTACTTTAATTTATCTTTTCATCCTACAACTAGCATGGCACATTTTTCATATTAGCTTGATCAATCAAACAAACAAAATCTAAGAGAGATCATTCATTAACAGGACTGACAGCTCTGCAGTTACTGCAAGTCACTCTAATCAATGGAAACAATGGCCAAGATATGGTTAATCCTATAGTCCTTATGATACTGCTATTGCTGTTACCTGGTAAGAGAGACTTCATCATCTGACAATAACCTCATATCACCTCAACAAAGGAAGATACTTAGCCCAGATCAAAGGAAGCATCTGGGTAACTTTTCCCAGGGAAAAGGTGTCAAACTTATTACAGCTAAATCAGTCAAATGTCAGCCTTCATTAAGAGTATATTTCCCTTAATAAATCAATACAAATAAAATGCTTATAATGTACAGTACATTGCAAGAAGCATTAGTTCCTTCATCTAGCATATTTTGGTTAATTTCTTGAGTTGTTGCTTACTTTGATGATAGAAAAACAGTAACTTTTTACAGGTAATTTCATTCTACACAGCTTTAAAAAAATGTCTGAGTAAAGAATCAATATCAAAACCATGGATGTTTCATGGAACAGAGACAGATTATGATCTCATACTTCTAAAATTAAAAAGGCATTGACTTATTAAAATTTCCATTTATTAAACAAATACCTATACCGCCCATGCATTGTTATCACTTAACATACCAGTTTCGGAAAACTCAAAAAGCAACTGGTTCTAAAACCATGAAACTGGCTTCATTGAGCTTCACTTTCCAAACAGAAAAAACACACAAAGTAGCAATTATAATGAGGACAAAATTGGACTTTTAAAATATAAATTTTAGTAACTTAAAAGTAGTTATTAATACTGCATCTTCCCCTAAACTACAGTTATCCAAATATACTGAGTCAGACCAATGGTCCACCTAACAGGGAACTGCCAATTTTGTTTGGACATATTCCTGGAGGTTGCATCAAATGACATAATTTTTAATTGAAGTTTAATATTTAATTCCTAGAGCCTCCAGGAGAATCCTGGAGGAATGGTAAACCTTTGTCTTCTGACAGTGGCCAATGCCAGATGCTTCAAGGGGAACAAACAGAAGAGGGCAATCAAGTGATCCATCCTATAGTCCATTCACATCATCAAGAGTAAAAGGCTTAGGCGGCACCCAGAGCACGGACATGTATCATTGACAAGTTAGCTAATAATCATTAATGGACCTCACGTATCCTCCATAAATGTAGATAATTCCTTTTTCAATCCAGTTATTCTTCTGGCTTTCACCTTGTCCCTCAGCAACAAGGTCCACAAAGATGAAGTACTTCCCCTTGTTTATTTTAAACCCACTGCCTCTTCATTTCATTGTCTGATCCCTGAGTCTTGGGTTATGTGAAGGAGTAAACATTTACTTATACAATTTCTCCACACTATTCACAATTTGATATACTTATCATACACCTCCCCCCCCCATCTCTTTTCCAAGATAAATAGTCCTAGTCCTTTATTTTATTTTATTTTTTTGCCTTTTTTCTACAGAAGCTGTTTTATACCCTTCAATTTGTCACCCATATCTGTATCTTTTCCATTTCTAATTTATGCTTTTTGAGATGGAGTCACAAGAAGTGTGTGCAGTATGTAAGGTGATGTTAGTTTTATATAGTGACAGTTATACAATGTCATAATTCATCTTTTTCCTAATGTTTCCTAACATTTTGTTGTTTTTTACTATCCATAATGACCTCAGGATTTCTTTCTTGAGTAGTAACAGAGGGAGTTAACCCCCTCTTACCTGCCATCCCAGAATTGCCCCAAAACCATCATTGGGGGTATATATCTAGGATTATGTTTTCCAATGTGCGTCACTGTGCATTTATCAACACCGAATTTCCATCTATTGTGTTTCCCGGGCACCCAGTATTGTGAGGCTTCATACTGCCTCAGTCTGCTTTGGACTAAAACATCCATCCCCTCAGGAACCGCACACAGGCACACATCTTGCCCCACCTGCCTTCCATTACTCCCAGGGATCAAGCCCCTCCTAAGAGTCGGGCAATGCCAGTCTCCCCTCCAAGGCCTCTGTCCTGCCTGGGGGCCAGGCAGCCGGTTAACGCCTCAGGAACTGGCACATGCCCCCGTACCCCTGCCACCAATCACTGCCAGACCCAGGCCCCAGCGTTTCCTTCACCCGCCAGGCGCGGCCCCTCATGCCCGCTCCCTGCCCCGCGGATGTCACTCACTGCGCCAAACCCCAGCGAGTCAGTGGGCAGCTGAGCCCCACACAGAGGCCGGCACAATAGCTCCGCCCTATCCCCGAGTTCCCGGCCAGCCGCCTGCACTCACCGCTCGTCTCGCCCTCCGCAGCTCCAGCAACCGGCCGGCTAGAACTGATGCAACCAAAGGAAAGCATGACAGGAAGTAGGGGGCCGCGCCTGCGTGCGGTAACCAACCGCCGCGCTCCATACACAGGCCACAACACGACAGCCTCTGATTGGCCAAGCGCCTCTCATGGTAACGCCAACTCATGAAGGAGGTGACGGGAGGAAGGCCGGGGAAGGGGGGTGTGGCAACGACGTGAGCTCCTGGGCTTTGCTGGAGTGTTCTCTGGGAGCCCGGCCGCGCTGGGCGAGAGCATTTGCACGCGGGCGGGGTTCTGCGGCTGCAAAGCGCGCGCTCCACGCCTGCAGGCGAAGGTTCCATTTGCAACGGCGGGGTCTAGTGCAGCGCAGAGCTGTGCTGTGCGCGGGAAGGGGGGACCGCGCGCGCCATAAGATGAATCCTATGGGCGCGGTACAGTTTCGGTTGGTTTATTTTCATCCTTCTCTGCTCCCCGGCTTTGACGTGCTCGCTGCTGCGCTTTTCGTCCTTTTTCCCGCTCCAGCCTGTTTTATTTAAGCGAGCCCCCCACGCACACTGCACTGGCCCACGCACAGTACTAGGCGTGCAGGAAAGGCGGGATGTGTAGAAAATGGCCATACAGACCACCGAGATAAAGACGGCAATAAAAGACAAGCCTTGTCTGGGACATGATGATCAGTCCCTGAACATCTTGTTTAGAGGGGAATTTTTCCCCCGCTTTTCTACTGGCAATAACATCTCCTGGGGCTTGAGGGTATCTTGGTATTGTCTACGTCAGTGGTCACCAACCAGTAGATTGGGATCCACCGGTAGAGCTTGGAGCCTCTAACACAAGGGTGGGCAAAAGGGCCTCCATGGGCTGGATGTGGCCTGCCAAGCAGGTTGATCCGGCCCGCGGAGGCCCTGCTGCTCCCCTGCCCCCAGGCCAATCAGGGCCTGGGGGCAGGGAGTGTGTGAAGCTTCCTCCCGCCCTGCCAGGAGCACATAGCGCTTTGAAGCACCATGCACTCCTCGCAGGGCAGGAGGAGACATCACATGCTTCCCGCCCCCAAGCCCTGATTGGCCTGGGGGTGGAAGGCGCTCACGAGGACTCCTCTGCCCCCTCTCTTCCCTTCCCAGGCCCTGTGAGGAGCATGCTACTTCAAAGTGCCATACACTCACGCAGGGCAGTGGCAGGGTGAAGGAAGCTTAGCGCAGCTCCCCGCCCCAGGCCCTGATTGACCTGGGAGCAGGGGAGCATGCAAAGCCTCCTCCCACCCTGCGAGGAGCGCATGGCACCTTAAAGTGGCACGTGGTCCTTGCAGGGTGGGAGGAGGCTTCGCGTGCTTCCCCAAGCCAATCAGGGCCTGGGGGTGAGGGAGCTGTGCTAACCTTCCTTCACCCAGCCCTGTGAGGAGTGTGGCACTTCAAAGTGCCACGAACTCCTCGCAGGGTGGGAGGAGGCTTTGTGCGCTGTGCTGCCCCGCCCGGCCCCCAGGCCCTGATTGGCCTTGGGGTGGGGGACGGTGCAAAGCCTCTTTCTGCCCTTCCAGGGGCATGGGTGCCTAGTGGGAAGGGGGGAAAGGGGCTCCCCCAACCCCAGACCAATCATGGTCTCTAGGTGGGGAAGCTCAGAAGCATCCTGGCCCCACCTCTTCTGATTTAGGTCGTGTCCCTGCATTTTTTAGGTGGCCCCCAGGCAAAAATTATTTCCCACCCCTGTTCTAACAGGTGATCTTGACTGGTTTGGGCAAGAGGCTATCAAATGCTGGCACTTCAGCTGCCCCTGCCCCACTGCTATGCACCTCCTGCCCTTTGCCTTGGAGCTGTTTTCCCCACCCCCACTTGCTGTGCAGGGGCAGAGAAGGGAGAGGAGGGGCACTGATGGCAGGGTGCCTCCTCCCACCCTGTAGTCTGTCTCCACAAAATGGAGAGGGGCACAACAGGACAGCTACGTCTACACTGGCATGATCCTGCGCAAGAACTCTTTTGCGGAAGAGTTCTTGTGCAAAAACTCTTCCAGAAGAGTGTGTCTACACTGGCATGTGCGTTTGCGCAAGAGATGTGCTTTGCACAAGAGCATCCATGCCAGTGTAGACGTTTCTGCGCAAGAAAGCTCTGATGGACATTTTAACCATAGAGCTTTCTTGCGCAAGAAATTCATGTTGCCTGTCTACACTGGCCTCTTGCGCAAGAACAGTTGCGCAAGAGGGCTTATTCCTGAGCAGGAGCATCAGAGTTCTTGTGCAAGAAGCCCTGATTTCATACATTAGAATGTCAGTTTACTTGCGCAAGAACTCGCGGCCAGTGTAGACAGGCAGCAAGTTTTTGCGCAAGAGCGGCTGCTTTTGCGCAAGATCGCGCCAATGTAGACACAGCCGACTTGCGATAGAAGGAGTTTGCTGGCTGCTTCTGAGAGTGGTGCAGGGCTAGGGCAAGGGTGATCCTCTCTTAGCCCCACTGTACCACCACTCAGGAGTCACCTGTGGTAAGCAATGTCCAGCTGGAGCCTGCATTCTGAATCCCTGCCTCAGTCATGTACCCCTTCCACCTCAAGCTCCTGCCCTAGCCCTGAGCCCCCCGTAGGCCCAAATGCCCTCCCACAGCCTGTACCATGAACCCCCTCCTGCACCCCAACCCCTGCCCCAGGCTCAGCTCAGAGCACCTCTCGCACTTCAAATCCCTTAACCCAAGACCAGAGCCTACACCCCAATCCTCTGCCCCTGCCTGATGAAAGGGAGGAAGGATGGGGGAGGGAGGGAGGATGGAGTGAGCAGGGGCAGGGCCTTGGAGAAAGAGCACAAAGTAGGCAGAGCAAGGGTATTTGGATTTGAAGTAGATCCTGGATTGCACTTAAATTTAAAAAAGTGTTCTTGTGCTTAAAAAGGTTGGAGACCACTGGCCTACAAGAGTGCCTCCTATTTTTATTTTTTCCCAGTATTGATAATAGTATGTGAATGAGGGTCAGCACTCTTCAAAGTCACCAAATAATTGGCTAATGGGTGAAGCATGAACAGTTTTTGAATGGTAAATTGTGATGGAATAGTGGTAGGAATCATCAAAAAATAATGAGGTGAAATAATTGTATTCACCCTGAAAGTGAACTGATTGGTGAGATATGTCACTGAACAGTTATTGGAATTGCCTGTTTGATTGAGCTGATATCATTTAGGGAGTCCATGGAAGGAACAAATAGGAAAGGAACACAATAGAGCTAAGTGAGGATGTACCATCACTCACTAGAAAAACAATGTGTCAACCTGTTAGTTAAGAATCCTATATAGGGCCATCCTTAGGATTTATGGAGCCCTATGCAGTATTATTAAACTGTTGCCTCCAGAAGAATCCCCTCACCCCTCATTGCTTACACACACCAAAACTGGAATGCATCAGACACTACGGCAGCAGTGGAAAGAGACAAGGCAACAAAAGGTACTAACCCCCCTCTCCCCCCCCTCCCCCTCCCCCCAGCCTTCCTCATAGCAGCAGAGAGTCACAGTTCTCTGCAGAGAACCCTGTACCCTCTCCCACACACAGAAGGGTGCATCTGACTCTGAATATGGCCCCTACATCTAAGGAAACTGCAGTGTACACTGAGTGTGCAGGAGCTTAGCCGCTATCCCAGTGGTGCCCAAAATGTCAGGTGCCCTACAGCCATTTATGCTGTGTAAGCCTAAGGATGGCCCTGATCCTGCCTCTGACAAATTTCAAAAGAGCAGTTTTATGGGGAGCTGCTTGCCAGAAAGTATTTAGGGAGATAAACTAATGGAGAGAGACTATATATAGGTAGTCACTCAAGACTATAGTCTTCCTAAAGAAGTTAAACTTCCTAGTTCCAAGGAATATTAAGCCTTTGGGAAAAGTTAGATGTAACTATAGTCTGTTCTAAAAAATACAATAATTTGTTTTAAAGAGGTTGGTCACTGTATTTACTACTGTCATGGCTCTTGGAAGGAACAGATCTACATGGTCTTTTCCAAATCAGGCCTGCTGAAATAACCAGAGTTTTGAACAGCTATCCACTGCCCACAAAGGGTATGTCTACAATGCAGGGCAAAAGTCAAATTAAGCTAGACAACTTGAGCTATGTCAATTTCAATACGTTGAAATAGCGTAATTCAGCTTTTGAGGCTGTCTACACAGCAGGAAGTAGAAGGAAGAACATTCTTCTTTCGACTTACCTTACCCTTTGTGAAATGAGTGTTACCATGAGTTGGAGTAAGAAGTCCTCCAACTCACCATTATTTCAGAATAATAGTTTGTAGCATAGACATGCTCTTTGTTATTTCAGAATAATATCAGTTATTCCAAAATGACGCTGCTGTGTAGACATAGCCTTAGAGTGGGAGAGTCATGTAATTCCATCTAAGATAGAAGTGATAGCTTGTGGCTTCAGAAGTTCTGCTCAAAGAGACTAGGAGGGGTCAGAAATGTAGTTAGACCAGGCTTGGACAAAATACGGTCTGCAGAAACCCGGGTGGGGAAGGCTTGGGCTGGCTCAGGCCAAAGGGTCTCCTCCCTCCCTGCTGTTCCCAGAAGTGGGGGGAAGCTCAGGCCATACATCCTCTTCCCTGCCCACTGCTCCGGGGATGCTGGGGCGTGCACATATGGCCTCCTCCATGCCTGCTGCTCCCAGGGATGGGGAGGCTTGGGCTGGCTCGGGTCGCAGGGCCTCCTCCTTGCCCACTGCTCCCAGAGGCGGGGAGGCTTGGGCCGTGCAGCCTCTTCCCTCCCTGCTGCTCCAGGGATGCTGGGGTGCGCATGCACTCTTCCCCTCCCTGTGGTGGGGAAAATGCGCATGCAGTCAGCACACTACTCCTCCTCCTCTCCTCTGCATGGTGGGGGCAGGGCTTCAGCAGAGGGAACAGGGCTGTAGGTGGGGCTGGGGGCCTGCCTCCCCATAAAACTTCTCAAGTCTTCTTAAATGTTCTCTGTGACAGACGATGTGATGGATGCCTCTCCTTTTGTAATAGTATAGATAATATGGATGAAGCTAATTCTTAAAATGTTTCCTGTAATTAGAAGTAATTGCTGTTAGCTATCTCTGCAATTAATTTCTGTGCTATACTGGAATAACATCTGTATTGTTCATTGTTGGTATAGATGATGATGTAAGAAATTACTCTTCCACTACTACTAATAAAGTTAGAATTCCATTTTGACGCTTCAGCCACATAGAATCATAGAGCTGGAAGAGACCTCAGGAGGTCATCGAGTCCAGCCCCCTACCCAAGGCAGGACCAATCATATGGCCCAGCCTCAAGTGGTCTGTTAAGTCACCATTAAGCTAATATAGAATGCCAGTTTTAATGTAAGTCAAGTGGGTATTTTATTTAATGTTAGACATTAAACAAGATTTTATCTTTCCACTTAGCATCACACATGTAAGTTTTAACCCTTTTACTCCAATGCGCCAAGTTCAATCTGGATTTTGTTCCTCAAATGCTATTTTATTTTTTCAAATATGTACAGTATGTGTGACCTGCTGCACATGTAATGAGTGCGCTTTTAGAGATCAGTCTATCAACACAGGCTACATTTTACCATAACATTCTTCACTGTCTTAAGTGTTTAATTGCAAAAGTGCATTTTAGATAAATATGTCCAAATATGACTTTTACTTTTATTAGTTTTCTCTGCTAAACAGTCTGTGCCTTTATGGGTTTCTTTAACTCACAATTGACAAACACATTTTAAGCAGTTACTACTAAACATTTTATTAGGTCCTGTTCTAAATGAATTTTAAAACAAATAATTACTAATATGTATTCTTAATATGTATTCTGAAGCAATATTAATAAATTATGTTTTTCAACTTTGATTTAACATAGCATGTGCTGGGTCAATTCTGTCCTCACCGTCTATTCCTGTTGCTCAACTCCATTTCTCCTCCCACAGCTATATTTGACTTGCCTTGCTATGTTCATTCTCTTTTTAATTTTTCTTCCCCTTTCTTCTCTTGGGCTACGTCTAGACTACATCCCTTTTTCGTAAAAGGGATGTAAATTAAACGACATGATGCTAATGAAGCGGGATTTAAATCTCCGCGCTTCATTAAGCATAAAAATAACTGCCGCTTTTTTCCATGCGCGGGCTTTGCGGAAAAAGCGCCAGTCTAAACGCTGATCTTGAGGAAAATGAAGCCTTTTCCGAAAGATCCTTGTCCCTCTTGAAATAAGGGATAAGGGATCTTTCGGAAAAGGCTTTATTTTCGCAAGATCAACATCTAGACTGGAGCTTTTTCGACAAAGCTCCGTCTTGGCGCAGCCTTTTATGCTAATGAAGCGCGGAGATTTAAATCGCTTCATTGTGCGATCGTCTAATTTACATCCCTTTTACGAAAAAGATATGTAAACATCTATGTGTACAGCTAGACTCCAGGGTTTTTTCAGGATGGTTTTACTGGAGGTATCCCAAAAAAACTCCACTGCGTCCAGGGAATGCATTTGCTCTTCCACTTTTTTTTGGAGAAGAGCAAACGCGCTCTTTTGGAAACCACTGTATTCCTCATTCCACGAGGAAGAAGGGGGCTTTCGAGAGAGAGGTTTTTTCTGACAAAAGTATCGGAAAAAGATACGCGAAATGTGCATCTTTTACCAGTAGATCCTTGCAGTCTAGCCATACTGTTAGTTTTCTATAGTTTATACTCCTCTTTCCCTCACAACAGCTACACTACAAACACATATGAACACCCCAATCTTCTGTTGTCCTTGTGCCCAGGCTCCAGTGAAAATTATCTGGACTTAAAGAGTAGAGAAGTCACTATCATGTGCATTAAGTCAAAGTTAAAGGCTATCTGTTTAAACACCCTTTACTCCACACTCTGGTACTACAGTTCAGAATGCTCCAGCAATCACTGTTAGAAGTTGTATAAATAAGTGATTCTCACCCGGGGCCCCTGAGGGGCTACAAGTATGTTTCAGGGCCTCATCAAGGAGGGCCGCCAGCATTACACTCATTGGAGCCCAAGGAAGAAAACTGAAGCACCACTGCATGGGGCTGAAGCCAAGGGCCATGAGCACTGCTGCCCAGGATGGAAGCTGAAGCCAAAGTGTGAACAATGTAGCTTTGCAGGGGTTCCTGTGGTATGGGGCCATGGGCAATTGCCTCTGTGGTACCCCTAATGCCTGCCCTCCCTTTTATGTGAAGAAAAACAAATTACACAGCTGGGCTGTGAAATTTTATAGTGTGCTTCACAAAGAAAAAGGTTGAGAATCCCTACTCTAAAACAGGCAAAAATCAATTAATAAATACAAAGCCCAAGACTGAAGCACCTAAATGCATATTAGATCTCTTAAACTGTGGCCTGATTTTCAGATGCACTCCCTAAAAATCAGGCCAGTAATATCGAAGTGAAAAAACCCGATTTAATAGTTGGTCAAAAGGTGCAAACAAAGCTAATGGGAACATCTGGCTCACTCCACGTATTGGAAGATCAATCTCCCATAATCTGTGTTTTAATTAAAACTCTAGCTTACTAAATTGCCTTAAGAAACAGCATTCAGCTAGTGTTTGAACACTACGGAAGAGTTCTTCAGAGATGACTGTTTACACATCTCTTAAATCCTCCTCCCTATTTCCCCCCCCCCAACAGCCAATGGGGGTGTCTGTGTCTGCCTAGGGGCCAAGGGAAAAGAGGGGGTGGTTAAACCTGATAGCTGTAAACAAGGGCTGTAGAACAAGTCCAGCAGGTCCCTTGCGAACGGATCCTCCCCAGTCCTCCACTCCCAGCTTGCAGTCAGATAGAAACTGAATTTGTCTATGGACAGTGCTTCACCAGGCCCTGCACCTCCCGCCTTCACTCCACCACACTCCCCTTGCGACTGCTGTTTGGGGAACGAGAATAATCTTGTGTTCGTGGCGGTGGGGAGGGTTGCGAATATGCAAACATTTTTATCCTGAACCTTTCGAACCTTCCCGTGCCCGATAAAGCGTGTTAGACAGACTTGCCCTCCGGATATTTGTAAAGAGCTTTTGCCTTTTTTCTGAGGTGTAAAACGCACAGGATTTGTTAAAACGCTTCTCGCAGCGAGAGAGCAAATAGCACCAGCGAGCAATGCAGGAATCTGCCGAAATCCAAACAGCTGATGGGGGCAGGGCGTATTGGACACCAACCAACAACAACAAGCGAGTCCCTTCAGCTAAAATGCCCATGTTCGACCAGCCACTCCACCCCTACTTTCTCCGCTTTCAGAGGCAGGCTGGCCGCTTCCCTGGCTTCAGTTACTGCTGGTGCGATCAGACATGTAGGCGCTACATGGGTGGGGAGGGCTGAAACGATTTCACAGAACTGCGCCTCCAGCGAGCAGCATGTAAACCCCCGGGCAAACAGGCTGCACAGCGCACCTCGAGCCCCGCTGTGCGGCCCGGCTGTCTCCGCCAGTGCGCAGGCTTTCACTTGCGCAGGCACCACCCCTGGGGCGAGCGCTTGTTTTCCTGGCAGTAACGCTCCGCTCAAGCGCTTGTTTGTGCTTCTACACTCCGGCCATTACGCATTTTACGTCCCCGAGCGAACGAGGCAAGCTCGGGTGGAGCTGCGCAAAAAGATCCGGCGTAGGCGAGGTTTAGGCATGGAAGCCACCCTCGCTGGAGGGTTGGGCCAAACCAATGCTATGGAAATACAACAAAAGCGTAGCGAGGAGCAGAAAAGAGCACCGGCCGCCGATGCAGTCGCGTTCTTCCTTGTCTGGCATGCCGTAGGTTGGTTTTGAAAATCGACGTAAGGGTATGGAAAGCAGAAAAAAATTAAATTATTCCTTTTGGGCAGTGGTGCTGCACCCCCCTCCCAGTGGCCGCTTTTGGACTGCTCCGCGTTCTGTACATAAGGGGGTGTGGACGGGCGAAGTAAAACACTGGCGAGTCAGCGAGCAACGCCTGGGGGGTCAGGGTGGGAAGGGGGGTGTTTTGGGGCTGTGCAGCTAGACGCTTCCAGTGGCAAAGGAGCCTCCGAGGCGGCCTCCCTGCTTCTCTCCCTCCCTCCTTTTGCCCGCATCTGTCACTCCGGCACAGCCACTGTCCGGGCGGCAGCTGCCGTTCTGCGGCCGTCTGGCACCCGAGCACAGGCTGCGAGAGGCGAGATCATCTCTAGGCAGCCGCCGAAAGCTGGTCAAGCTGCCCCCCAGCCTGCAGCAGCTCAGCCAGGCTATGCGCTGTAAAAAGGCTCCGCTCAAGAAAAAAACGGAGCGGATTGTGAAGAGGTAGAGGCAGCAAGGAAGCCCCTTGGGCTGGGGCCCGCGGCGCTTTACAGGGCAGCACGGAACACGCCAACCCAGAGCAGGGAACGCCAAGGAGACGAAGACAGTGAAGTGGCTTCGTGGGGGTTGCTGGCAGCGGTCCAGGGCTGCCCGGAGCATGTGAGACGGTTACTATGCTGAGGAGAGAAGAGCTGATCACGTGTGGCAGGGCAGCCCGCGGTGCCCGGGAAGGAGGAAGAGGCGCCGGAAGCCTGCCAGCAGCAGCTGAAAGAGGGGGCTCCCCGTCGGGGCTGCAGCAGGGCTCGCTGGCCTCGCTGCTGGCGCGGAAGGACCCCCACCTTCTCCAGGAAACTTCTGGGCAGTAGGGCGCACGCCCCTTACCAGCAGCCGCACGGCAGGGCCTCTCCGCGGTGCTATCGCCCCACCCGCCCCCGGGTGCTGCTCTCTCTGCGCCCAGTCAACATGATGGGCAAGCGGGCCCCGGGCATGCGGGCCCCGCGCAACACCAACCAGTTCCTGATGCGGGAGAAGTACCAGCTCATGCACCTGCGGTCGGACTCGGTGGGCACCGAGAGCAGCGGGTCGGACTGTGAGATGGACCCGCTGGACATGGACTCTTACCTGGGGGTGCTAGAGAACTCCCGGGGGGCACTGATGGACTTTGCCGAGGACTCTCGCTCTTCCTCCTGGTCGCCGCCCGCTTCCTCGGCAGCCGCAGGGTCTGAGCCCTCGTCCCAGCAACAGCTGCGGTTTTTCGGCGGCGGCTTGGCGGACGTGCACCAGGAGGAGACGAGCCTGCAGTACTTCCCCTCCGAGGACGATGTGATCGAGAGTGAGATATTTATGGAGAGGGATTTCCACGAGTTCTGTAGCAGAATTGCCTGAATGGGGGGGCACCTAGGCTATTTATTTGATACATTTACCCCTTCCTTCTTCCCGTTGGCTTTTCTACTTTGCTCTGGGGTAGGGGGCCATCGTTTCTCCGGCGCACAGCTGGATCCCGGAGGCGTGTCGGCTGGGGGCGTGTCGTCTCGTGAATAAAATCATGGTTTTCCAAATGTCCCGTTGGCATTTGCCCCTTCCAGCCCTGGGAGGGGAGGAGATGGCGCGGCTTTTTGCCCCTCGGGGGGAAGAGACATGTCAACACATACTACGCCTTTTCTTGTTGGAGCGATTTATTTATTTTACTGCCACCCCTTTGCGTTTTTGCCAAGTGGGGCCAGGTCGTTTTATATTAAATTTTTTTTTTTACCGCGCTCCGGATTGTAAATAAAAGGAACTTTTGTAAATTAAAACAAATCGACTGTGCGAGGTGTGTGTGCTCTGTTTGGATCCTGGAAACACGTGTCTAGGGCTAGAGAGTCTTGGCGTGGGGGTGTCTCCCGCGTAGCTGGGCGGACTGTGAGCGTGTCCAGCGCCAGGGCACGGAGTGGAGGGTAGCGGGGGGGGCGCGCCTGCCTAGCGGTAGGGACTAGAAGCCGCGGCGGGTGGTTTGTGCTCCTGTTGGCAGCAGCGGACAAAACAGGCCGTGGCTTGAGCGAGAGCTCTAGAAGTGGGATGGGGCTGAACGTGATCCGCTCCCAGCTCTGCGCAAAGGACGGGCCCCAGCCAGGAAGGGGCCAAGAGGGAGCATGTGCAGGTGAATAGGAGCACAGCTACAATAATCGCATTCCTCATACTTAAGATTTTGACACGGTTATTTTTAATAAAAGTCGGGGGGGGGCAAGACTCATCCCATTGCTGGGGTGAGGTGGGGGAGCAGACAGTCTGAATCCTTGGTGCAGCCCATTTACTCTGTCACAGGAAAAACTTAAACAACAACAAATAGTCTAGTAGCACCTTAAAGACTAAAAAAAGTTAGACCAATCCTGCAGGTTGGTAAGGGAAGCTGAGAGCCAGAGCCGGAGCCCCACCTCTCAGAACAGATGGTAACCCAAAGCCCACTGCCCAGGGTGGACTGACACCTGGGTGGAGGGAGCCAACAGCAAGATCCCCACTGCCTGGCATTTACCCTGCTGCCCAGGGGAGGAGTTGATAGCAAGAGACCCACTGCTCCAGTTTTGAAATTAAAAAGGTGCCTGCCCACCCTCCAGGTAAGCCTGCTGCAACCCTAAACCACAGCCTCCCTTGACAGCCACTTAGTGTAAATAGAGCAAAAACACATATAGATAAGACTGATAACATTTTCTTGCTTAATATTAGCTATTCCTGTGTATTGTTAAAATAATGCAAATCTTTGGACACACCAAAATGTGGCAAATTAAGCTATTTTCCAGCAACTGGCAAATCTACAAAAAAAACCCCATCTAGACTCGTCCAATACAGACTAGTGCAGAGCTGTCCCATCCATAGGATGTTTTGGGGCCCTGGCCTTAGTACACCCCTCTTTCTGCTGCTGCAGTGATGCAGGGCGTAACAGGCTGGGAGAGGGCAGCAAGGCAGAGCCAAGCAGATGACCAGGTTGCTCCAACTCTTGGCACTGTGGTGAGTGCAGAAGGGGATGATGCCTTCTGCTGCACTGTACCAGGCCCCCAATAATCCCCCAGCTCACATCACACAGGGAAGGGGGCTTTGGGCAAGGGGACTGGAAGGGGTGGGGTAGGAGCCGAGCTTGGGGGAAGAGGTAGAGCAGGGCAGGACCAGGGCCTACAGCAGTGGGGTTGCCCTGGGCCCCATATCTGAATGTTCCAGGCTTCACACACCCTTGGGATTGCCCTGTCAAAGATGTAACACTTTGCTCCCTAATGCTCAACCTGTCACCCCATTGACAGCCCAAGTTCTATTGCCTAGGGCTGACAGCCGAAGCCCTAAAGGAGCAGAAGTCACCCAAAAATTTTTTTAAAAAACCCAGAATTGTGACCTCCATGACAGTCTCGTAGCCTTAATCATGCTAAATGTGAAACGGTAACAGGCATTTTACTAGGGATGTTAAAATGTGTTTATTTGTGTATTTGCTGAAAGTTTCAGTGGATGCATGTTTACATGCTGGGAGGCAGAGTCGGTGCTCATGGGGAGCTGGCTTTAAAGCTGGCTCCCTGCAAGTACTGGTTCCTGCTACCTCCCCAACCCCCGCTGCCTCTATCAGAGGCAAGGGAGGCAGTCAGCTTGGCCAGAGCCAGTATTCACGGGCACCTGCTCCCGCCTCAGACACCACCCCCCCCCCCACAATACAGGGGTGCATGTAGTTGTTAGGATTAACTGAGAAGCATAAGATTATCGGTTAACTGTGTAAATGATTCCTTCCCTACATTTTACTGTGAGAGAAACATGGAACCAGATCAGAAACACTATCAATTTAATTTTTATCATGAACCAGGATGAACAGAACTGACGGCAACACAAGGGTGGGGAAAATAAAGCAATAGATCTTTCCATTATCAAATTCCAACCATGAACAGTAGGGAGGAATGAATGTCTACACATCCTCTCTTCCCCAGTCTCACACCTGGAATCAGACATGAAACATTCTAATGTGTTAGAGAAAAGATGTGCCCACACATTAGACAGAAAATCTGTTTTACCCCAGTCCATTTGCAGCTATTAAAATTATAATAAGTATCAGCAGCAAATAGGGACTTTGAACAGAAAGAGCATTGTTTTTTATGACTCATAAATGTTGCTTGTCTAAGTCCTTCTTACATCTGAAATGGACAGGAGGAGTGCTGATCAGTTAAACTTAGGTAGCTAGCAAAGATGCTGGCCAGAGGGGTCAGGAGAACCAATCGAAATAGAGGGATGAAATTTGAATTAGATATAGATTCCTTGCCTGCTTTCTTTGTGTGGGAGAGAAAAGCCAGGAGTTGAGAGAGACAGAATGATTTTAAACCAGTGTTTCTTAAACTCTGTTCTGTTGTACACCGGTGTGTCGTGAGGCAGTTGGAGGTGTGCTGCGGAGAACAACAGAGTTCAAAATAGCTGCCCTTAAAGGGGCAGGCAACCTTTTTTTTCCTCAAAAACTTCCTCCTGACCCTTTTTTTTGTTGTTGTTCAACAAAAAAATCCTTGGTGTTCCTCATAAAAAAAATTATTGTTTGGTGTTCCTCAGTCTTAAAAAGTTTAAGAAACACTGATTTAAATCCAGGCAGGACTACCATGTTTCCAAGGAATTTGGGGCATGGGAGTGGACTGAACAAAGAGAAAATTGGAAGTAATAAAGGGAAAGGTGAATCTAGTTGTGTTCAAGGTAATTTTTCTTTATTTTGTGGTTAGGTTTGAACTGCTCTGTGTGAATCCATGCCTCCCCTCCCCATTTCCCATCTAGCATTGTGCCCAGAGACTTTTCTCTGTGTTTTGTTTTCCTTATTTGCTCTGTAATATCTAGCAACCAAGTATACTTTATCAAGTTTATCTTTTGTTTTGTAATAAAAAAAACACTTTTTTTAAGGTGATGTTTTGATTCTTGTGTCTGTCTGTGTGTATCTGCATGCCTCAGACTGAGAGGTCAGCTACTAGAGACTGCAGCTTGTTTTTCTCTCTTATTTTTTCAAGCTCTTTAGGGCAAAAGAGCTTGGGGGTAACCCTGGGGGTGGGTTCAAGTGTTCACCCCTGATTTTTAAGGGATAAAATCACTTGATGGTGGCAGTGATTTCCCAAAATCTGTGTATTGTGATTCTGGGGGGAAGTTTTTGTAACCAGTGTCTGTAGAGGCAACATTTTTTTTTCATTTTGGGCTTTGTGGGCCCTCACCTTCTGCACTTGGAACGCCAAAGTGGGGAACAGTCTTGACAACATCTAAACACAAAAACTTTTACCTGCACACCAGACCTCATCTTGTTTTCTGGCTCCCTAAGGATAAAATGTTTAATTAACAGTGCAGATATTAGTTAAGAAAACAAGAAAGCAAAACAAGAAGCAGAGCTGGTCTTCTATGAGAAAAACATGGAAGATGGAGGCATCTACCAACTTTTGGTGGGGAGAGAGGAAAAAAATGAGATTAAACAATTCTACGTTACAGAAAACCAAAACTCTCGGAGGTTGGGAATGATTTTCCAGGGTTCTTCCTTGTCACTGCCTGCCCACTGAACCTTGCAGGAAGCCATGCAAGAATGGTCAGTAGAAATGCAGCAATGAAAATAAAGGGGAAGTGAAGACATTGATTCTGAAGCTTTTTATTCCCTTTGTTTTAAGGAGGGCAACCATCACAAGGTGGCACATTGGACATGAGATATTGAATATCTTTAGCACCACAGTGTAATTTTTGTATTCTGTGCAATCAGGCATTGTTATACTTGCCTGCGGTGATTGATATTCCTATTCTGGCTAAATACTGTGGTGATAGAAATGCCTAGAAAAACACTTTCAGCATCTCTGCACATCTAAAAATATTGACACCTAGCAAATGAGCAAAGTTATTTCAGTTTCCCAAGAATGGGTTTCTTGGGGAGTGCTGTGTATAGCCCTATCCTTAAAAAACACAAAAAATATACTTTGGGAAGGGACAGTGTTGCTTCTGTACCTCTAACGTAGGGGAAACTCCCACTGAACACTGAATTATATGAAATCAGTATTTGTAATGTTTAAAACAATATATATCAGGGTTGTCAACATGTAGTTGACTACACAATTAACTGATAAACCAGGGCTTGTCACTTAATCCTGTTGACTACATGCACTTCCCCCACTTGCTGCCTCTGTATCAGAGGCAATAAGGGGGGGAGGCAGAAGCTGGTGCCCTCGGGGAGCCAGCTTTTAAGCCAGCTTCCCGCATGTATCAACTCACGCAGAGTATCAGAGGCACCAGTGGAGGGCGGGCAGGCGGGAGTCGATATGCATGGGGAACCGGCTTTTCTGTGTAGCCACCTGCTACCTCTTGCTGCCTCCCACAGAGGCGGGGGGAGGAAGGGAAGTGACTTAAAAGCCAGCTAACCATGAGTACCGGCTCCTGCCTGTCCCCCCCTCATCTCCACTCTGCTGCCCTTGTAGTTGCACCAATTCAAATATATAGTGTTCACAAATCAAGTTTCAATATGCACCAAAAGAAATCAGTGACATGAATAGACTTGATCTTCAGAAAATGTATATTTTATTAGCTAATCAAGAACCACAGCAGCATGTTCAAATGAATGATCTGATGTATGATTTTTCCAACTTGACATTTAAATTGATATCACGGAAGCTCAACTAGTAATATTTACATGAGGGTTTGCTTTATTGTTTTATAGGGTAGCAAAATAATATAAATTATATTTATGCTCATATTGCAGTTTTTATCTGTTGAAAACAAAGTATAATTAGAATGCTAATTAGTAGAACAGTATAAAGAAATAATTACAGACCACATATTGCCTGCCAGAATTACAGAGGTGAATTCACATTAATAAAAGAGGTTCTCTGTGTTCCCATCACTACTCAATGGAAGATATTATGTAGGATCCATTCCACTTTGAAATTTCATATCTTATATAGGAGCTTTTCACCTTATCACTCTGCTATTGTTCTTATGATCTCTTACTACCTGATTCCAAACATCAACTCCAGGCAGGAAAAAAAATAAACGGCTAAATAAAAATAATAACAATATTTTAAATCAGACATCGTCTTTGCACACAGCCATCTCAGTTTCTTGCACAATCACCTCCATGTCCTTCTTTTAGGCAGCCTTATGCCAGTTACAACCTCAGGCTATGTCTACACAGCAGCATTATTTCAGAATAAGCTATTCCGGAAGAGGTAATCTGAAATAGTTTATTTTGAAATAGCGCATCTATACACAAAATGCGTATCGAAATAGCACTTTGCTGTTTTGAAATAGAGCGTCCACACTGATTGGATGCTGAATCGCATTTAAGGCCTCCTGGAACCAGTTCAGGCAGGGCATCAGGTCAGTAGTTAACCTCAGGCAGCAGCCACACAAGGTATCTGTGGCTTGTGCTTAAAGGGACCCTCAGCGGCGGATATAGGGCAGGGCAAGCGGGGCGGCTGCCCCGGGCCCCGCGCTTCAATAGGCCCCGCGCCAGCGCCAGGGGCGGACTGGCCCAGCAGGATACCGGGAATTTCCCAGTGGGCCGTCCGCCGAAGGGCCGGCTGGCGGCTGCTGCAGAAGGGGGGCGGATTGTGGCAGGGCGCCGCAGCCCCGCACTTTTGAAATTCCCCGGCGCAGGCCAGTACGGGCCACGTGGGGCTGAGGGAGCGCATGCGCGGCGTGCTGAAATGCCGCGCAACAGCTGAGAGGGGAGACGCCCGGGCGTGGCAGGGCGTGACATCACGGTCCGGGACTTCAAAACCGCGCGGCCCAGCGTTGCACCACTCGGTTCAGCACGTGGCCTGGGCCGGGGTCGCGGCCGCCCTGCACACTGGAAGGCAGAAGGTGGATGGCAGAGGAAGGGGCTTGTGCTGAGGGGAGGAGAAGAAGGGTGGTTGGACTTGATGACCTTCTGAGGTCTCTTCCAGCTCTATGGTTCTATGATTCTATGATTAAGAAAGGGGAGGAGAGACAAATGGCAGGGGGCCAAGTGCAGACAATGAGGAAAAGGGCAGGAGGGGAGGTGTCAGTGGGAGGGGGGAAAGGGTGATGCTGGGAGAGGAGAGGAGAGGGTAAGGGCATTGGGGGCTGGAGGGGGAGGTGCTGTGAGAAGGCTTGAAAGAAGGGGTGGGCATGAGGAAGGCGGAGATGGAGCAAGGCATGTGTGAAAGCATGGGGGCAGAGGGTGGTGAGGGGGTGGGCATCAGGGAAAAAGAGGGTAAAGGGGGCAGGGCAGTGAGGAAGGGGAGGCACCAGGAGGGTGCAGGTGCCAGGGGATTCTGGGGTGAAGCAGAAGGGCAGACACCTGCAGGAGGACCAGCACCAGAGGAGAGAGGCAGGGCAGGTGTGTAGAGGGAGGTGTTAGGAGAGGGGGTGAGGAGGGGTAGCTCACATGATCAGTGTGGGGCTACTGGAGGAGTTTTTTCTCCAAAGGGGGGGGCCCCGCGATATTGTGCTGCCCTGGGCCCCGCAAAACTCTCATCCGCCCCTGGGGACCCTCCCTCGACAGCCGTTTCTCAGGTTTCCCTGCTTGCTTGCCTACTTCTTTGAGGGAAAACAAAACATTTCTTCTTCTTGCTCTGGTTGCTCTGATTCAGGACACTGCAGCACTCTCTGCTATGGAGCAGGAGCTGCCTCTGAGCAGTCTTCAGCTCTTGCAGCTTTTGAGTTGGTAACTTATGTCATTCAAGGGGAGTTTTTTTTTTCACATGCCTCTGAATGACATAAGTTACATAAGTGACATAAGCTTCAGAGGGGTAGCTGAGTTAGTCTGTAACAGGAAAAACTTAAAAAATAACAAATGGTCTGGTAGCACTTTATGGACTAACAAAACATGTAGATGGTATCATGAGTTTTCGTGGGCACAACCCACTTCTTCAGATGACCGAAGTGTTGGAAGTTCAGATAAAAAAATTGAAGGGTGTAGAATCTGGTGTTGGTCATCTTCCTTTCCAAGTGCAAACTAATGGTTCTTATCAGCCTCTTGTAACTATTTAGTCTTTAAGATGCTACTAGACTAATTGTTGTTTTTTAAGTTTTACCTGTGACAGACTCACTCGGCTATCCCTCTGAAGCTTATCTACTCACTGTCTTTTTTTCTTCCACCCCTTCAATTTTTTTTCCTTCTCCCCCCCTTCCTTCCTTCCCTTATTTATTCTTGGATCTGGACTTCCAACACTCCGGTCATCTGAAGAAGTGGGTTGTGAAAGCTCATGAAAGCTCATGATACCATCTACATGTTTTGTTAGTCTTTAAGGGTATGTCTACACTAGCCACCCTAGTTCGAACTCCTGCAATGAGGAGTAACGGTAGTCCAAATTAGGGGATTAAGTTCGAACTACCTAGCCCGTGCCACGTGTAGCCGCGGGCAGGGAGTCAGAACTACCGGGCATTTAAAAATGGCGGCACCCGGGAACATGCAAATAAAGCCCGGGATATTTTAATCCCGGGCTTCATTTGCAAGTTCGAATGACTACATTAGCCACCCTAGTTTGAACTAGGGTGGCTAGTGTAGACATATCCTAAAGTGCTACCAGACTAGTTGTTGTTTTTTAAGTTTTAGAAGTGGCATAAAGGGCATCAGCATATGCCGATCGTAGGGCTCTACTCCCAGAAGACCCTGAAGCCAAATGAGAGAAACATGGTACCAAGAGTCCCAGGAGCCAGCGCTCCATACTGGCAGCTCCTTCCAGCTATATGGCTGTACCATCCTCGGCCCTGTTGCCAGTGTGGCTCTATGACCCTGGCAGGAGATGTGGTTGGAGGTGTACAGCTGCATGGCTGGAAGGAGCTGCCAGAATGGGACACTGTTCTGCTCCTTTGGCTGCAGCGTCTCCTAGGAATGGATCAGCAGATGCCAATTTCTATCTGCAGATATCCACATCCACATGTAGAAGTTTGTATCTGCACAGGGCTCTATGAATAGTATCTTGTCTAGCCCCACCAAGACACAGTGGCAGCCATCAGGCCTGTGAGCATGGCTTTGATCTCACTGAAAACAGCTGTAAGTGGTAGGGCTGCTATATTGAACATAGGAAAATAGCAGCCATATTGCTGGCTTAAGCCCAATTGACAGTAAATATTGGGAGAATAAGAGAAAATTCATTAGTTAGTAGTTTTCCAGCGCATTCTCATGAGACAGGTAAAACACCTAAAAATCACTAGCCTTGAAATAAAAATTGCGAGAATTGGCAAGCCTGAGACATGTTGAGAATGTTTCCCACAGCTGGGTTAGTATCCTTTCATGCAAAAACCCTGGTAGAAGCATTAGTGCAAACCAAGAACAGGCTTTACCACTTCTCTATAGTCTAAACCTTCGTAAAGCAGGCCTGCAGGAGTGCTTCCATCTTCATACACCTACACTTCAGATCAAAATCTGCCTTGGCACAACCACAACTCTCACTGAAGCCAATAGGAGCCGACCTGTGTCTGCACATGTCAGGGCTGACTTTATCCCTTTATGCCCGGAGCTTTCCTTCTTCTGTATTTTCCCAAACAGGCAGTTTTTTGGCAGAGGGGTATTGGTGGAGGAGTATTTATTAAATAAACTAAAAAAAACTTGTCTCTGAGAGATTTGCTCAGCAGTTGAATGTACCACACCCATTATGGATTGGCCTTGCCATTCAGCTGTTTGCTCCATCTCCGTGGAATGGAAATGATAGAGAGTGTTAGGCAGTTGGATAGTTTGAGAAGCGCTGTCCTTAGGATTTATGGGGACCTACACAGTACAGTTAAACTGGTGCCTTTATGCCTATGGCAGCCCAGGGCAGAGGTGATGCATGGGGAAGGGCATGAGGGATTATGTGCACCCAAAGGCAGTCCAGGAGCTGATGGGGGAACTAGCGGGGTCAGTGCCAGCAATGGGAGTTTGCAACCCCACCCCCACTGGCAGTGTCAGAGAAAGCATAATAAGATGGCCCCAGTTTGCCCTGCTCTCTGGCTATGCCATTGGGGGGAGAGGGAGGGTTCACCCCTGCACCGTCTGGCAGGAAGCGGAGTAGGCATGGGTGGAGAGCAGCTGCAAGCTGGGGCCTCACTGCTTTGTTTTCCCTGCTACTGTCAGTGAGTGCAGGGAGGGACGCAGACTCCTGCTGGTGGTGTTGGCCTCCCAGGAATTTTAAAGCAGCACAGCAGTCTCTCCAGCCCTCTCCTTGCAGCAGCAGTCTGCCTGCCTCTGTGATTCTAGCAGGGCAGAACCGCAGCATTGCAATGATTTGCTCTTTGTTTGTTCCCCAAATGAAGCAGCTCATTCAGATGTCAGATACTTCTGGAAGCTTTGAAAGGGGAGGGGTGCATGTCTGCGGGCAGCAGAGATCACAAAACACTGAGCACAGCCATCAGGGCAGGCATTGTGGGATACTGGTGGAAGCCCGTTCTTGCGACAAAACAAACAGCAGAGTCCACACTAGCTCTTTGTCAACAATAAAGGGTAGGGAAAAGACAAAAGTCTCTCATAGGTGTGGAAATTTTTTGTCACCAAATCTGGGGGATTTTTTCCCTACAAAAGTTACATTGTAATTAAATATTTTTATTCTTTTGTCACCAATCAGGTTTTGGCGACAAAACAGGCCTTTATCTACACTGAAAAAGTTTGTCATGGAAAAGTGCCTTTTGTCAACAAAACTGTGCGAGTGTTTACACTGCAATGTTTTAAATCCAGGCAGGACTACCATGTCTCCAAGGAATACAGGGCATTGAAGTGGACTGGACCTTTAAGTGGATCATGAGTAATAGGGAAAAATGTATATTTAGTCATGATCAGGTTATTTTCTTTGTTTTGTTGTTTGGTTATCTTCTCTGTGCTAATCTATGTGCACCTTCTTCCCCCATTCATAGAATCATAGAATCATAGAGCTGGAAGAGACCTCAGAAGGTCATCAAGTCCAGCCCCCTGCTCTAGGCAGGACCAATCCCAACTAAATCAACCCGGCCAGGGCTTTGTCAAGCCGAGACTTAAATACCTCTAGGGATGGAGACTCCACTACTTCCCTAGGTAACCCATTCCAGTGCTTCACTACCCTCCTAGTGAAATAGTTTTTCCTAATAGCCAACCTGGACCTCTCCCACCACAACTTGAGACCATTGCTCCTTGTTCTGCCTTCTGTCGCTACTGAGAACAGCCTTTCTCCATCCTCTTTGGAACCTCCCTTCAGGAAGTTGAAGGCTGCTATCAAATCCCCCCTCACTCTTCGCTTCTGCAGACTAAACAGACCCTCTGCAGACTAACCAGACCCTCTGCAGACTAAACAGACAAATACATTCATTGTATCTAAGCTGCAGCCCAGAGAGACTATGTTTCTCTGTGTTTTAATTTGTTTTTTTTTAGTTGCTCTCTCACACCAAGAAGTCAAATATGCTTTATTGGTATATCTTTTGTTTTGTTACTAAAATCACCTTCTTTGAAGGCGATGATTTGATTCTTATGCACTGGGAAGTAGCAGGAGGTCTGTGTGTGCATGCCTAGACTGAGAGGTCAGCTATCAGAGATTGCAGGGTTTTTTTCCTTTTCAATCTCTCTTGTGGTAAAAGAGCTAGGGGTGCTCCTTTGGAAGAAGTACACGTGATTCTTCCTGGGTTTCAGAAGAAGGAGTTTTTACACTTGATGGTAGCAGCCTATCTCCCAGGGCCAGAGAACCTGGGGGGGTCTTTGTAAGCAGAAGCCTATAGAGGCAAGGTATTTTTAAGGTTTCTTGCGGGCCCCCACCTTCTGCATTCAGAGTGCCAGAGTGGGGAACAGCCCTGCTGTTCTGCTGTCAACAGGAGAGCCAAAGATGTGGACACAATTTGGGGTCAGAGTGAGCAAATGTAAACATGCTTTGGTGACTTTTTTGGGGACAACTTCTGTCAACATTAGTTTCCTTGACAAAACTTGGTAGTATGGATATACCCTTAGAAACAGATCTGGGCAGGAACATGTTTCCTTTTGAGAATAAATTGATGCTTACACTAATTGATTTTTCTTGATTTATTTCTCATAATGTAAAATGATCATTGTAGTAATCAGAAATTAATCAATAATCATTAATCACTCTATCCCACATGCACCATTTCATAACTGGCATTGTGTAAGGGTGGAATGACAAAGGAAAGGTGGATGCAGGTATTGGCTATTTTTTTTTAATCATACCAGACTAGCTGAGCCAATGATATGATCTGGTACAGCAAAATCCAAAGTTCCTACAACAAATATCTATTTAGAAATGACTGCTCAAGCCATCTCATTTTTATTTATAAGAAGATAAGAAGTCTCTTGTTAAATGACCTAATTTTTGTTAAATTAGTTGATATTGAATAGCACAATTAAATCTTTAATTACTACTAGGACTGCAGAACAGATATTTGTGTAATCAGTTAATGAGGGAAGGAAGATTCATTTCAATAATGTTGATGTTTCAGTGAGGGATGTAAAAGGTTAACCAGTTAACTATACCCAGTAAGCATTACCCTTATTGGCATGCTTACCTGGTAACCAGTTAACTGGCAGGATCAGCCCTCCTGCATGCAGCAGCCAGGCTACTGAAGGCCCAGCAGGAGCAGCCCCCTTCCCACAGCATGGCTGGCCAGCAGCACCCCTGCCCTGGGGGCCCACTCACCCTCTACAGTTAACTGGTTAAACAATTAAAATTATATCATTTAACCAGTTAGCTTTTTAAATGGGTGTTTACATTCCTAGTTTCAATTAGATCTGTGCTGTGCTTTCAAATACTAACTAGGCAAAGATAAACTAGGCCATTGCTTTATATGCCCAAATGTAACCTCTACTGGGCTTGATTTCAGTGCATAGCCTAACTCTTCCATCATCTGTAATAGAGAAAGGTAGCCTGACACCCAATTTGGCATGAGCAATTACCTATTTTTAGGGCTGCATGACTGTGCAGGACCTTCTGCAGTATGTGCACAGAGAGCAAAACTTTGAACCGAACTACATTCTGATATAACTCTGCAATATCCTGAGAGTCTGACGCAGGGGACTGACAGAATTGCTGGGCTCCTGGGCAAGGTGGGGGGGGACTCCACGCTCCTGGAAGGGGCAGGTTCGCAGCTGGAAGGGGCGGGGCTGGGGACAGCCAGCTCTCACAGCTGCCTAGAGCGTACTGCACAGTGCTCCAGTAGCAATTTAAAGGGCCCAGGATCCAAGTTTGCCACGTCTCAGAGTAGCTGATAAGACTGTGTACTGTGCCTGTGTATTTCCAACAGTGAAGTAGTAAGTGAGAGTCAACTCTAGACACAGAAGCTTCTTTTTTTAATTATATTTCCCTTCCCTTTTGTGAGTGGTTGTCTTATTTTTCCTTCTAGGAAACAGGCTGGCACTTTAACAACAGCAGCAACAACAGCTCCAGTCCATCTCAATTACTTTTCTATTCTCCAATGGGCAATTACTGTTATCTAAAAGACTGTTTGTGACCGTGCGTGGGGAGCCCCTGACCCTGCACCCTCATCTGCAGCCAGATGTGACTCTCCACCAGCCAGTAGAGTAGAAAGTTGTATTGCTTCACAGAGATACACTGCAGCATAGGCTTGATGTTGACATAAGAGCCAGTGCAGATAGCCTTAGTCCTCTAGGGGGGAAGGGGCTTTACCCCCTTCCTTGGTCTAAAAACATCCTCCCTTCCCTTAGCCCAGCCAAGACTGACCCAGCTCCCAGGCCCTACCCCCCAGCCAGGTGGCTGTCCCCGCCTCCCTTCCTTTGTCTTTCTCTACCTTTTTATCTGCTCAGGCTGGGACTAGGTGTCTGGGCCAATACACATGTGAAGTGAATCAAACAACACAGCCAGGAGAGAGCACTGGGTTACAAGACAAACAGCACCCCCACTATGTCACACTGTCAAACAAGGGGAATTTCCTTCTACAGACTCTCTCTGGCTAACGGGAAAGGGAACAAGGAAGTTTGTTAAAATGAAACCCTCAATATTTCACATTTCATGTACTTTAGCAGTTTTTCTTTTACCTCTGTTTCTTTAATAAAAGGTTTAAAGGATTATTAATAATTTATTTGCCCTCATATTAAGCATAGTACTAGTGATGAATAGAGCCATGTTGCCACCTGTATTCCATCTAACAAACACATAACAACACAGCTAAACAAACACAGTGATGTCTATTACAAGGGGGAGGGGGTAGCCAGGAATGCTTGCAGAAGCTCATGTGGTCAGCATTTAATGCATCCGAGGGTACTGAGGTATTGTGCTTAAAAGAAGCACCCGGGATCTTTTTCAGGGGGATAAGGCAACACGCCACATTTATTGAACATACATAGCTCAATCAATACTTTATCATATGCATATGACACATTACACTCATGCACTCACACACACACACACAGGCACACTCCGTCTTGTTACCAATAGTTGCTCCCCCTAACTGCACTGGCCAGGTGAGTTAGATGGGGGAGGGGTGGAGCTGGGCTTCTGCAGATCCAGATGGATGTTCCAGTGTTGACAAGACAAAAACCCGGGGTCCCTCTGCAAGATGCCTCATATGTATCCCTCGCATGCAGCCAGTTAGTCATCACCTCGCCTTTTTTACTGCTTCAAAGAGAGTTCTTTCAAGAGCAGGCACTTGCTGCTCAACTCCCAAGGTGTCTGTATGTCCAGTCTTCTTTTCAATGAGCTCACTTCACCGGTATTGTCCTGGATCTGGCTCCCAGCCTCTCTTCACCCTTGCAACTGCTGCTGGAGGTGCTCACCTTTCAGTCTCCATTCACACCTCATTCATTTCAACAGGACAATCAAGGAAAGGGGAGAGATCTATTCTACTCCTAGCAAAAGACATTTTTCTTTACCTTAACTATTCCTAAGACCTATAGCATAAAGAGCTTGATACAAAGTTTCTATGGGAAAGACTGGATACAAGGTTTCTCTTAATACAAGGACTCTATAAGAAAACTTAACATAAAGAGATATCTAAAAGAACAAGATATGTATATATAAAATCTCTTAATACAAAGTTATATGAGAATGATACATGGTTATATGGAAATGTTACAGAGACTTATCCACAGAGGGAGTTGGCAAATGTCATTGCAGAGCCTTTGGCCATTATCTTTGAAAACTTGTGGAGATCGGGAGAGGTCTCAGATGATTGTTAAAAGGCAAATGTAGTGCCCATCTTTTAAAAAGGGAAGAAGGACAATCCGAGGAACTTTATTATGACCTGGATGAGGGGATGGATTGCACCCTCAGCAAGTTTGTGGATGACAGTCAGCTAGGAGGAGAGGTAGATACGCTGGAGGGCAGGGATAGTGTGCAGAGTGACCTACACAAATCTGAAGATTGGGCTGAAAGAAATCTGATGAGGTTCAACAAGGACAAGTGCAGAGTCCTGCACTTGGGACAGAAGCATTCCAAGCACTATTACAGGCTGGGGACCAACTGGCTAAGTAGCAGTTCTGCAGAAAAGGACCTGGTGATTACAGTGGATGAGAAGCTGGATATGAGTCAACTGTGTGCCCTTGTAGCCAAGAAGGCTAATGGCATATTAGGTTGCATTAGGAGGAGCATTGCCAGCAGATCTAGAGAAGTCATAATTCCCCTTTATTCAGCTCTGGTGAGGCCACATCTGGAGTACTGTATCCAATTCTGTGGGATGTGGATGTATTGGATAGGGTCCAGCAGAGGGCAACCAAAATGATTAGGGAACTAGAGCACATGACCTACAAGGAGAGGCTGAGGGATTTGGGCTTATTTAGTCTGCAGAAGAGAAGAGTGAGGGGGGATTTGATAGTGTGGAAGAAAACAAGGTCCTCACTCTGCATTTAGTAAGCAACAAGCCAGAGGCAGTTTTATTTCATGCAATTGCAAGGGAAGCTGTTGGGAGGGGGAGAGAGGGGGGAACCCCCCTTCCCTGGGCAGATCTTCGAATACAAACAGTAAAAGCAGCAGGATGTATACTTTCCCATTACATACATACATACAACAATGGCTAACAATTATCTCTTAGGTCCTCCCAGATGCTACCTTATCTTCAAGGTTCTCACTGGAGTCAGCATTCCATCCTTATCTCTGTATGGAGGTGAGAGGCGAAGGCAGCGCTTCTTACAATTCTCGCACTGTCAGGCGACAGACTTAGTCTGACTCTTGCTCTGCTACTGACAAACCTAAGATGGCTGCACACAAATCCCCTTTTCCCCTTTTCTCTGCCTCCACAATAGCAGCCTGCAAGTTCCTGAAGGAAGGTTCCAAAGAGGATGGAGAGAGGCTGTTCTCTGGATATTAGGAAAAACTATTTCACTAGGAGGGTGGTTAACCACTGGAATGGGCACTTAGGGAGGTGGCAGAATCTCCATCCCAAGAGGTTTTTAAGTCCCGGCTTGACAAAGCCCTGGCTGGATGATTTAGTTGGGATTAGTCCTGCTTTGGGCAGGAGGCTGGACTCGATGATCTCCTGAGATCTCTTCCAGCCCTGGGATTCTATGATTCTAATTTGCCAGCACCGACAGGACACAATAAAATGCACAAACGAGAATGATATTAAAGGTGATATGGATGGAGCATGAGGAAAGGAGAGCATGCAGGGAACACAAATTCAAGACCCAAGATAAGAACTTGAGGATCACACAGAATGATGGGGAGCGGATGTGAATGAATGTGGTAGAGGTGTATGAAAAGCATCTGGAGCACAGGGTCTCCCTTCATCCTGTGCTGAACCACCTGCCCTCCTCACCAAGGTCCATAGCCTCTTCTCCCAGGAGCCCTAGAATGGGACCGGGAAGGGCGGGAGGAGAAAGGGAAGCCTTGCACTCAACTCTCAGGACTGTCTTTTGGACCAGAAGGCTGTTATTCCTATAGCTGTGATTGGTGAGCAAGGGGATTGTACTACGCCACTTGCCCTTGCATTCCCCCCCCACCACCTGAACTCCTTTTCTGTTTCTGTTCCTCACATTTCCTAAATGAAAGTGCATGATTTCTGAACAATAGGATATTTATTGCTTGTGTCATATGCAGGAGGAAGGGGCAGTCTACAGGCCAGTACACTTAATCCATGTTGTTAGGAGCAACATACATCACTGTCATATTATATCTAGTCATTCACAATGTGCTATCTCCTTATTACCCTTGTGTCTTGCTGCACATAATTAGCAGTTAGGCAATCTGCCTTGACCCCCCATCCTGCCAGAAAATTTTCCCCCTCACTTTCACAGATATTATGGAGCACACAGAAAGCAGCCACAACAATGGGAATGTTGCTTTCTCTAAGATCAAACCTAGTCAATAAATTGCAAAACTTTCCAAATGCACATTATACCCCCATTCTGCACTTGCTCAGCCTGTAGTTGAACTGCTCCTTACTGTAGTTCAGGCTGCCTGTTTATATCTTCTTAAGCCATGAGAGCAAGGGGTAGGGTGCGTCTCCAAGAATAACTATTGGCATTTCAATGTCTCCAATGGTAATTTTCTGGTCTGGGAAGAAATTTCCTTCTTGCAGCTTTTGAAGAGGCAGGAGTTCCTAAAGATGCGGGCATCATGCACCTTTCTTGACCATCCCATGTTGATGTCAGTGAAATGGCCCTTGTGATCCACCAGCACCTGCACTACCGTCAAGAATTACCCCTTGCAATGTAGGTGCTCCTTGGCCAGGTGGTGCCAAGACAGGGATAAACATTCCATCTATCACCCCACCACAGTTAGGGAAGCCCATCCTGGCAAAGCCATCCACTATGTCCTCCACGTTTCCCAAAGTCACTACCCACCGTAGCAGAAGGTATTGATTGCCTTGGCTACTTGGATCACAGCAGCCCCCACTCTGAATTGATTCTCAACTGATGGGTGGCTGTCAGCATTGCAAGCTTCCACAGGGCAATTGCCACTCACTTCGCAACTGTCAGAGCAAGTTTTATTGTGGTATTGCTGCGCTTCAGGGTTGGGGGGGAAGCAATTCATAAAGTTCAATGAAAGTGGCCTTCCACTGCAAAAGTTTTGCAGCCATTGGTCATCATCCCAAAGCTGCATAACTATGCAGTCCCCCAGTCTGTGCTTGTCTCATGGGACCAGAATTGGCATTTTACTGTGTCAACAGGCTCGATTGCCACCAACATATGCCAGTTGCTCTACTCAGTGGTTTCTTGCATGTCTATGTCTGTGGCCTCCTCACATTCTTCCTCGTGCTGACTACTCCGGGCCAGGCTTTGGACAAACTGCAGCTTAATGTGTGAGGTGTTTGCAATGCTTGTCACAGCAGTGTGAAGCTGAACAGGGTACATGCTTGCCATGCTAAGGCGGCTACAAAGATAACCAGGGAAAAAAGGGTGCAAAAATATTGTTTGCTGTTGCTTTCAAGTGTGAGGAGATAAGTGCATTATGGGAAGCTGACAACATGTACCCAGAACCATTGGAATGTTTTTGTCCCATCAGGCACTGGGATCCTAACCCAGACTACAAAGGGTCAGCAGGAACTGTGGGATGGCTACCCACAGTGCATTACTGTCAGAGTGGAAGGTAGCCACCCCACTGGCTCATGTTCACAGTGAGGACAAGCAACTTCGACTTTACAAAATCAGGTGCCAAAACCCCTGACCTTAAAAAATTTGACCTAATTTCATAGTGTAGACATACCCTAAGGCAGGGGTTCTTAACCTTTTTACCTTCACACCTCCCCTGAAAGTGAACTTCATGTTCACACCCCCCTGGGAGCCATTTTGTGCACAGCCTAGCCCCCCCCCACCTGACAGGAAGCTAAGGGGCGTGGCTAGGACTATAAGAACTCTGCCAGGAAGCTCAGTCGGGGCCCAGCCTCTGAGGGAGACAGAGGCCTGCCCAGAGCTCCTGGCTGACGAGGCTGAGACCTGGCCCGGGCCTCCCACAGCCGCCTTCCCTCAGGCCAGCGAAGGCTTCCCTGCCTGGGCCACCGACGCCTGGCCAAGCCGGCCAGCAGGGCTACCCTCTGACCTAGAGGAACCCAAGGCTCTACTGGTGCCTGGCGATTCGGAGGACCGGCCTGAGCTGAAGGTCCGGCTCGAACCCCGAGGCCTGCCTGAACCCTGGGACCTGGCGAACCAGCTGGATGCAGCCATCCAAGCTAATTCCCAAGTCCGACGGCTGGTGGCGCTGTGGGGTGAGTGAACCCTGTTACAATGCCTAAATGAATAATATGAGTTTTTTACTTTGAACCTTTTCCTAACAAATTTACGTAATATTTGAAGATGAAAGTCAGCAATGCTCGCGTTCTGTTATTGTAGTGTGTCGTCACATAGGCCTGATTGATTCGCACTGCTATTGTAGTGTGCCGATCTCTAGAAGTTAATAAGAAATTAAGTATTTATAATTTTAATTCATAATATTAATTATGAAGAAATCTAAACTTTAGAATTTTATCCAGTGAGAAGGCAATTGCGATAAATTTTCTGGGAGGCACCTCATACCTCCCCTGTATCCCCTTTACACCTCCTCTGGGGAGGTGCACCTCACTGGTTAAGAACCCCTGCCCTAAGGAGCAAAAGCTCTGAGTTAGCCACATCCCAGGTCAGGGTAGTACAAGTTTCACCACATTGCCTCTGCACGTGCAGTGACTCTGAAGTAAAGGGCTCACCTGTAGTGGGCAGATAACCCCTTTTTTTTTTGGAAGACAAATGAGTACTTGGCTTCTGCTGGGACTGCTAAAAAGCATGCCAAATGGGACAACTGCTTGTGTTGTGGACACTACTCCAGTAGAAACTGGATTGAAACAACCATCTCATTTACCTAGGTCAAGCAGCCTACAACATTCAGTCATCATAAACTGGGTCTGAACTATAGGTTCCGTAGGTTCCATATCCTATTACTAAAGCTGTAGGTGTGTAGTAGAGAAATGATGGAGTCTACAATTTCCATAGTAAAAATATCAATGACTTTAGACAATGTGGGATTTTTTCCATGAGGTGAGTGTATGTGCCAGTAACAAGGGATTCTTTAGGCTGCTGCATATGCCACCATTCTTTAAAACGTGTAACAGCAAAGCTTTAGGAAGATTCAGTCCATGTTTCTAATTGAGACATAACCCAAGAAGAAGCCCTTCCTAAACTAGACCGTCCTAATTGTACATTGGGCCCACCGCATACTGGGACAGGATTTTAGAAATTAACTAGTGTGGATATAAACAAATTTTATAAAGCAGATTAATACAATAAGTATCCTTGGGTACCCTGCTGATCCCATCATCTTGGGATTTTCTCCTTTTCCAAGGTTTGTAGACTTGTCCCTGTTTTGTCTAGTCCAGCCTACAGCTTGCTAAACCAGTTTTCAGGATGTTTAGAAATACATGATACCACGTCCTAATGTTACTTTTTGCTCCAAAAAAACAACCATGGAAACTTTGCCTATGGGATGGTGGCAGGGGTTAGCCACAATGATATGCTACCAAGTCAGTAGTTCTATGAGCTACAGACAAGATCCAATCCTGGTCTTAATTGGTGACATTTGGAGTTTGTCCATAGCATTTCCTAAGGCCCTTAAAATTCTAAATATGCCTTGATAGTCAGCTAGAAGGCACTTGAATAACTAGCTATGGTCTTTATCTATGGAGTTAGCATGGATCACAGATTTGCACACTGAAAATGTTCAGTTGATTGATGAAAAAGGGTTAAATGAGTGATTACTGACTATGCAGTGTTGGTCCCAGGATATTAGAGATACAAGGTAAATGAGTTAATATCTTTTATTGGACCAACTCCTGGCAATCCTGCCCGGCCCCCTTCTCCAGCCACAGCTGCTCAACTGCAGCAGCCTAGCTCTAGCCAGGTAAGGTAACCCAGCCCTGCCCCCCGCCCCCGCCTGCACACTCTATCCCACACCCCAGCCCCCTGCCCCGCCTCCTGCACTCCCACACACCCCAACCCTCTGAAGCCCCCATACACCTCAACCCTGACTCCTGCATCCCCCATGTCTCTATCCCCTCCCCTAACTCCTCCACCCCCAGACCCTAACCCTGAGCCCTCCCCCCGCCACACACACACACTCTACCCCACACTTAAATTTCTTACAGGTATGGTTGTATTACGCACACACACAAACACATGCACAAACTGTAAGCCCTTCCTCCCCCGGGGGGGTAGGTTGTGATAGGACAGTACCTGGAAGAAATGTAAGTTACTTTCACCCCTGAATACATTGTTCTGTTTGTACCAAGTAATAAGTGCTGCATCACTACAGCAAACAACCTGTTTATATCAAATTAAGCCCTTTGGGCATAATATTGTAAATTTTCATTAGAATACAAATTTAAAGGAAGGACTTCTCTAATCCATGGCATGCCAGGTTTCCAGCTGTGAATTTGTCAGCAATAATCCAGCAGTCCTATCAAAAGTAATAGGGACATACAGTTGAATCTCTTTTTCTTGGCACATCTCTGCTGATGGAGAAAATCTAGCCAAGTAATTGTCCCCATTACTGGCAGCCAGTGTAGCATCAAAAGGAAATAAAACATTGTCACTTGTCATTTATATTAACATCTTGTTTATACTAATGCACCTTTCTTCACTGAAGCTGAGGGAGGCTAGCATCTCCTGTTTGCTGTTTGTAGAAAAAAAGCAACATCTGAACAGGACCTTGGTGAGAAGTTGAAGCAAGCACTTACAGTTCTGCAATTGCTTAGAAAACAAATCAGTGGCCTTGCTTTGCTTCTAATCCAAAATAGCTGTAGCATGCATCTTCGATGGCTCAGCATGACATCATCTTGTCTTCAGTGCTGAGGACATATGTCTGGGTGTCACTGAGGCAGAATGAGGCCATTCTTTCCATCTATCCCCCTCTAACAGCAATCTGATGCTTTGTAATCATCCCAACAGACTGGAAATGCAGGTCTCCCAAGCTCTTCAGCCTTACCCAGGCTGATTCAAATTAATCAGATACTGTAGGTAGATATACCATCTGGGAAGCCAATTATTAGTAAGCTTAAATTAGCAGTACATTGTCAATGCAAAGCATTGTAGATGTGACAGCTAAGAGTGCCATTAGGAAAACCCCCATGCCAATTAACCAAACAGTCTTACAGGGTGGCATTATTTAAACCTGTTCTCCAGCACACAACCCAAGTAACCAAATGTCCAGTTTAAGTGGCTGACAATTAAGTTGATTATGTTATATATATTTCTGGAATTATAATAATTATATAATACTCTGGTGAGTATTGTCCAAACAGTGGACAGCTGTCCACAGTAGGCTAAATGGTGTATTTTATATATTAGCAAATACATTTTAATTAGCATATTTTACAGACAGAGCAAATTACAGAATGAGCAAATTGTACAGTAATATACTTTACCAAACAGATGTATGTGGGGAGTCATGGTCTCTCTCAGACAGATGTGGAGGGAACACCACAAGCTGGCTGGTGGGCAGATCAGGTGGATGGCGCCCCCACATGCCAGAAGCTGAGGGGCAGGACAGGGAGCAGAAGTGTAGAAGCCCACTGACTCAGCAGAGAGGGGGTCCTGAAGGAGATGGATGTCTCTTTCCTCCCCTGGGCTACACTGAGCTTCCAGAGAGCCTTGACACTCTCAACACTGAGTAGTTGCTATTGCTACCCTTGTATCCTGGGAACCTGGGGGCATCCCCTAGATGCAGGTACACCTGAGGGGGAGAGTAGAAAGCAGCCCAGAGAAACCAGGCAATTATCTGACTGAGAGCAATCCTCAAACAAGATTGTAACAATATGGTTTTTCGGTAGCCATGTTGGAAGGCCTGTGCTAGGCCTGAACCAAAGCCTTCTTCTGCAGCCATTAGCTGTAAGGCCTGGAGTCACATACTCACATTCCATCAACATTGTATTAAAAAAGTGTCACACCAAGCTGTGAGGAGGGGACTTTTTCCTGCTCGCTCCCCCACTGTCACCAGATAAAGAAACAGATCTCAAGATGGGTAAAGAAAACTTAAGTAACACCATTCTGTCTGGCAAGAAACTGCTTATCGATAGAGAATGTTATGGAATCCTCATTGTCAGGGCTCGACAAATAATACAATCTACTTGCCCGGGCGAGTAGATTGCAACCCGGAAGAGCCGGGTTCGGGCGATCTGCGCATGCGCAGAACGATCTAAGCGTCAGATCGCCAGACAGTGCGGCTGGCGAGCAGGGCTCGCCGCGGTTCGGCGAGCCCTGCTTATTGTCATTATACTTTCCTCTTGTTTGATTGTGTGATCTCTGTCTGGTTTGTAACTGTTTCTGTCTGCTGTATAATTAATTTTGCTAGTTGTAAATCGATTAAGGTGGTGGGGTATGATTGGTTAGGTAACTTTGTTATGATTGGTTAGAAAAATTATACTAAAATAATTGGTTAAGGCAGTGGTCCCCAACACGGTGCCTGCGGGTGCCATGGCGCCCGCCGGGCCATTTATATGTGCCTGCTGAACAATCTGGGCCGGCCCCACCCAGGCGCGCGGCACATGCCGGTGCCGGCCCCTGGTGCGTGGCGCATGTGCAGCCCCGCCCTCCGGGCGCGTGGCACATGCACGGCCCCACCCCCAGGCGTGCGGCCCTCCTTCCCCGACGCGCAGTGCGTGAGTGGCCCTGCCCCCATGCGCCCCGCAGCCCAAAAGGTTGGGGACCACTGGGTTAAGGTATAGCTAAGCAGGACTCAGGTTTCATTATATAAACTAGGGTCCAAAAAGGAGACCAGGAGGAAGAAGATCGGAAGTAAAGTAACAGAAGCAGAAGGAAAGAAAAAAAGGCTGGAAGAAGACCAGGAACACCAAGAGAAGGGGGAAGACCTGGAAAAAAAGAACTCACCTGCGAGACACAGCCTAAGACCAGAGAGATTGATATTGCCTGGCCAACAGGGGAAGTCTGCCTGCACCCAGTTTGGTGAGCATGACACCGTGTGCTTAGCATGTGTATTCTGCTTGTCTGGGAATTGTCAATAAATAGAGGATAAGGATATTACTGTATGAGGCTCTTTCAGTGGCGAAAGATTCTGCAAAACCCGCAGGAAGATGCGCCCTGAGCCCTAGGAATTGGGTAAGGGTGGGTGTGTAAATTAACAGGGTTGCACCTTGAGCCCTAGGAACTGGGTAAAGGTGTGTTTCCCTACAGTGTGGAAGGGATAGAGAAATTTGTGCGTAACAAGATCTTGTGTGTAACAAGATCAGTGTGTTATGTATGGGTGGATCCCCCAACCCAGTGGCAGACCACTCCACCCCTATTGGGGCTTTAGGCTGGGGCATGGTGGAGTTGAGTGGGCTTCTCCCTCTATTCTTGGGGTGGCAGTACTCCCCCCTTCCTTAGGCTAGGAGACCTGTGCTCCTCAGTCACCCCTATCTGAGCCCCATAGACTGGGCAGACTGCAGGTCAGAGCCTTGTTTGTTAGTTGCCCCATCCTGCTGGGTGAGCAAACTACTACTGCTCTGCTGGCTTGCAGACCAGAGCCCAGACTGCTTTTGGACTTGCCCTGCCTGAAGGCTGGAGCCTATTGGTAACCATTAATCCCCCTTTTCCTTTGCTTGGAAAAGGCTGTAGCAGACCCAAACTGTGAGCAGGTTTGGCCTTCCTCAGACACTGATGTGTAGGGACAGCCCTGCCAGCCTACAGCTGCATTTTCATCTTAATACACAGTATTCAGAAGCAAAATGCTGACACCATAGCCTTCATTACGGTTATAAGTGTGTGTAGGGAGAGATCTGTTTAACCAGCAGTTTCAATGAGAATACAAAATTCAGATTGCCCTTGTTCTGTCTTCATGACAAAGATCTTAGTCGTTAAAACAAGGTAAAGACTTGTATCTTGCACTTTTCACTTCTTCCCTTTGAGTCTGACTCTACTATAAATCTTGGTTCTCTGGCAGGTACAGATAATTTATCCTCCCAAGAGTCAGTTTAACTCCCATTTGTTCTGATAATTTTGTTTTTCTGAACTCTTAATGCATTAGAGAAGACACACAGAATAGTGCAAATACTTGCTTTCAAAGTATATTTTTAAACAAATAGTATAGAGTTTCAGGCATGCTGCATTGAGCAGTTCCATTACTCTGACCCATTTACATCTGGGTGCCCATCTCTTCGTCCCTGGTACTCTCCTGAAACTTGACTCTTTCGGCCCAATATTCAGTTCCAGGGTAACTAACAAACTAAACACAATCATCAATAACTTCTGAAATATAAGACCAAAATCTGCCCAGATCTTGGCTTTAGAAACATGTTCTTCCTGCAAATATGTGTCTGCTCATCCATTTATTTGTATTTAAAATAGCAAAAAGATTCTTATCCCAGGATCTAGGCACCCTGATAAAATATTTAAAAACACAAGCCAGGACACAGAAATCACCATTAAAGAAACTGTAGATAAACACCAGGTCCCACAAAACAGAGCACATCTAAGATTGCCATCCCTGATGTCCACACAACCTTCTTCACAACCTATATGCTTCTATTCTTTCCAAATGTCTGCCCAAAAAACAGGCTTTCCAGCATGCCCTCTAGCTTACTATATAACCTTCCTGGTTTACAGCCATACAAAATTACTCAAGTAAACTTCTATTTATTTTTCTATGAAATTGATATTGGTCTAAGATTAACAGTTTTAGAGATCGGTATTCTGAATCCCATGGACTATACAGTAAAGGCAACCGTAGTGAAAGTTCACTTACCTCTTAATCTTGACTGTTGGGATAAGAGAGGAGCCCAAGTCCCTAGACCACTCTGTCTTCTCCTGCACATAAGTAGGTAGTCATCCACTATGGAGGTGACATTTGGGTTGTGGATCCCTATCTAAATAGACCTATGGCCTATCTCACAATGATTAATGGATTTTATGGTCAGAAAACCCTCATTTTTCAGATGCACTCAGATTTTACTGAGGCACTTGGTATTTTAAATGACTTGCACAAGGGAACACAATGTTTGGCTGAGCCAGGATTTGAAGCCTGGTCTGAGCACCAGTCTAATGTTCTATCAACTACTGAGTGTTTGAATTACAATTGGATGTAGAAGCCCCAGTTACAGACCACACTGTGTTAAGTGCTGTACAAATGCAGAACAAAAAGAAGGGCCCTGCTCCACAATCTAGAGTTCACAATCTAAGAATAAGACAGCAGAGCACAGGTGGGCCAAGACAAAGGCACAACCACCCGTGAGACAATAGTAGGATGATGGGCCATGGTCCCAGGCTCAGCATTCTACCATCCTTCTTTCCCTACTTACTAGGAAATAAACGGAAACTGCGAAGGCCATGTCTATGCTCAGGGAGGCCGGAAGATTTTCCGGTCCCCTGGAGACTTGGCTTCATGCCCCCAAAAGGGTTAGGGCCTCAGGAAGGACTGGGGCTAGCTTTTTCCAGCCAGCTGTTCAGTGTCACTGGGACCCCACCCCCTGGGCTCTGGCGGTGATTTAAAGGGCTAAGGGCTCAGGCTGCTGTCACAGTAGCAGCTGGGAGCCGCAGGCCCTTTTAAATTGCTGGGCCCTTTATTGGTCAGTGGGCCTGATGGCAAATTACGTCAGCACAAAGCTGCCATGGTCCATCTATCACTTGGTCATCAGTGCTGCGTGTACTCAGCAGTAGTGCTAATGCTCGTGCAGTGTGGTGCCCCACATGCAACCTACCACCATTGAGTGCACCATCATTTGGAAAGTTTAGGCAATGCAGAGTGAGACAAAAATGAGTTGTTCAGGGAGGACAAGGAGCAAGGAGTCAACTTTCCGGCATGCAACTAATGTTAGTTCTGTCCTTTAATTTCTGCACCTTTTTCAGAAATCCCATGAACCCACGCAACCCTTTTCACTCGGCCATCTCTGACAGAAACATGGGCCCGTCCAGCCCTGCACTTCCACCATATGCATCCTGTGCTTGATCTTCCATTCATTGCAGAGCCTTAAAACTGAATCAGTGGAGAATAGGAGGATTCTTGGAGGGCAGGTTGCTGTGGGACATAGCGAGAACAAATTAAAGCAGGGGTCTCAAACTCCTGGCTTGTGGACCATCTACAGGGTGGAGCACATTCTCAATCAGGCCTGGGCGACCTGGCAGCCCATGGGTGTGTGTTCAAACCCGTCCACTAAACCCTGCCCTTTCCCACCACATCTCTACCCTCTCCTCCCCATGGTACCCTGACCCTTCCCCCCCCAGGCTATGTCTACACTATGCAGGAACTCTGCACTCTTGCTCACAGGGTTTCTCGAGAGGCCCCATCCCCATGGTGGGACACCTTCCCATCACAAGCAGCACTGTGGAGGCTGGGGTCAGGGACACACACACAGCAGTGCCACACACGGCACATGGTCATGCCCGCACTCCCAGGGCAGCATCCGCTCCCAGACAAGCATGATGAGGGTCCTCTGCCTTGTCACACTTGGCTGGGAGCAGACGCTGCCCTGGGAGTGTGGGCATGACCGTGTGCCGTGTGTGTCCCTGACCCCAGCCAGGGGAGCCTGCTGGGAGGGGGAGAAAGTGGAGGGGATCCCAGCAGCACCCTCCCCAGCAAGTGGCATCTGCTGCTCACACACACCTCCCACAAAACCTTCCCCCCTCTCCTCCAGTGGCCAGGGATAGCAGTCCTCTCCCTGTGGGATGCCACCACTGCCAGACCTGGTATGTACATGGCCCAGAGGGAAGCTGAGCTTCCCTGTCACCCCCCTCCTGCCCACTGGCTTCCGGCCTGGCCGGCACCTTCCCATGCCAGCTTGTCCCCGGGATGTGGGGGTAGCGAGACTCCCCCATGGGACGTCTGTGCCCCTGCTGGAAAGTGCCTGCTGCCTAGGCCACAGATGGCCTTGCTCAAAGCACTTCGCCTTTGTCTGAACTGAGACCTTTCGGTGTCAGCTCACGCATTGGGGTTCATGCACAGTGTCTCCTGGGATGACTGGCCTTCTCGCTTTTCTTCACAGCTGAACCAGCTCTGAATGAGGCGCATCCATCACCTCCTGTGCCATTCTCCTGACCCCACGAAACCCTTAGGCGCTGGTGACCCAAGAAGACCTGTAGCAGGAGTATGTTGCCTTCCTACGTGCCCAGCAGCAGTCCCTGGAGCGGCAGGACCACACACTGGATGCAGACCTGGAGCTGTGCTCTGCCACCTGGCAGGAGCTGATGCAGCAGGCCCAGAGCATGTATGTGGCTTTCACCACTGCTGTCGGCTGCCTGGTGGCCACCACTGAATGGTCCACCAGCCACCACCCCTCTCATGCTGCCACTCCTGCTCCAGTTCCTGCCCCAGCTCCTGCTCCTGGCCCTGCACCCACCCTGGCCCCTCTAGTTTCTCCCCCAAGCCCTGCCGTTGGCAGCCGAGGGCCCTGCACATGAGGCCGTGGGACCACCCAAGGCAGCCACCAGTCCCAGCCCCATCCCTGAGCCCCTCCTCCCCTTTCCACCTCCCTCCTCCCAGTTTCTTTCCACAGTTATATTTACCCCAATTTAAAAAAGTTTATTGTTCAAAAACAAAATGTCTTGTTTATTGTGTCTGCAGGGGAGTGGGGGAGGAAGGGGGGAAAGAAGGGGTGGGAGAGGAATGGCACACTGGGGCACTGTGAGTCCCCTTGTGGGGAGGCCCAGGGGTGAGTGTCACAGGTGTCCTTGTCAGAAACTCTCCCTCAGGGCCTCCCTGATGCACACAACCCTGGTCAACTGGTTGGCTTCTGCCCCCGACTGTGGCAGGAATGTCTCGCCCTCATTTTCACACATGTTGTGCAGGACACAGCAGGCCACCACCACGTGAGGGATGCTCTGCTCGCTGAGGTCCAGGCGGGTGAGGAGACAGTGGAACCTCCCTTTAAGATGGCTGAGGGCACCCTCCACAACCATACAAGCCCTTCTGAGCCTGCCATTGAAATGTTCCTTGCTTTGGTCAAGGTGACTAGTGGAGGGCTTCAGCTGCCAGGGGAGCAGAGGGTAGGCTGCGTCCCCCATGATACACATCGGCATGTCCACTTCTCCAACCCTGATGGTATGGTCAGGGGAAAAAATACCAAATTGCATCTTCAGGAAGAGTCTGGAGTTGCAGAATATGCAGGCGTCATGCGCCTTCCCTGACCACCCAATGTTGATGGTGATGAACCGGCCTCAGTGGTCCACAAAGGCTTGCAGGACCATAGAAAAGTACCCCTTCTGGTTGATGTAATTGGAGGGCTGGTGGTCAGGGGCCTGGACGAGTATGTGGGTGCCATCAATGACCCCCCCCCCACAGTTGGGGAAGTCCATGGTGGCAAAGTTGGTCACAATTGGTCCACGTCGCCCAGGACGATGACCCTGAGCAGCAGGATGGTGTTGATGGCCCTCACCACTGTAGAAGGAGACAAACAGGGAACCACAAGATTGCCAGGGTTCTCAGGAGTCCCCCAAGCCCAACCCCGCTTTCCACACACCAGGACCAGCCTCTTCTTATCCCATCTTCCAGCAGGGCTTTGTGAAGGCGGGACTGAAAAGCCTTCCAGAGAGGGAGCTTCTACCACCCCCCTTCTCTAGGGAACCCTATTCCAGCAGTTCATCACCCTCCTTGGACAATAGCACGAGAGAGTCATACCTGCATAAGCACGGCCCCGACGGTCGATCTCCCCACGCCAAACTGGTTCCTGACGGAGTGGTAACTCTCTGATGTGATGAGCTTCCACAGTGCGATGGCAATGCGCTTCTGGAGTGGGATGGTGGGTTGCATATGGGTGTCCCATCACCAGAGGGTAGAGACAAGCCACTGCTGGTCGTCCCACCGCTCCATGAAGATGCGGTCCCACCAGTCGGGACTAGTGTCCCGGCGCCAGAAGCGGTGGTGCACAGTGTGCAGGGGGGAGGGAGAGGCTGTGCTGAATGAGCAGCACGTGGAGAGAGGAGGTGCCCTGCAGGGAGCAGCGGGTCCTGTTCCTGCAGAGCCATGAGGGCAGCCTGCAGCAACTGCACCAGGAGGTGTCGCAGCAGGTCCAAGAGCTGGCGACTGCTTTCCAGAAGCTCCAACTCCATGGCTAGAGTACTGTGGTGTCCACCAGGGCCACCAGAGCAGGCAGTGAGAAAAGTTTCTGTTCCTCAAGGAGGTAGGCAAAGGTGGAGAGCCTGAGACACGACTGTACGGGGGAGCCCCTTTAAGCAACGAGTTTCAGATAGATTTAGGCACCAGCTCCAGGAAGTGACTGCTATCCTGATTCTCTGCCCCAAGTGCTTCTGGAGGGCTTTTAACGTGATTGAGGCTCCAATCAGTGTAGACATGCTATTTTGAAACAGCTCAGTACTGTTGTGATGGGCTTTTGTAACGTGGACGTGCTATTTCGAAATAAGCTGTTTTGGAGTTTTTATTCCAAAATTGCTTATTTTGAAATAGGCATGTAGTGTAGATGTGCTAACTGTGACCAAGGGATACAGCATAACCCCCTTACATCCTGATGGCCTTTCTGGGAATAGAATTAAAATTGTAATATTGAACTGCCTCATGCAATGGAAAAATATAAAAAATTGAGAGTTTATTAATTGCTATGGGCTGTTCAAAAAGAGGGGGGGAAGTGAATCACTTTAATGGAATCCTATAGAATGGTTTTAGAAAACCATGTTAAGTTATTGTCTATTGAATTGTTAAAGTAATCTCTTACAGAGCCTTTCTGGTTCAATCCCTATCAAATTCCATTGGAATTTCAAAAAACTGTAGAAAGGATATGACTGTCAAGCCATTAGTACAGTAATCTCTAGTCAATCTTGCTATATTTTTACAAAGCTTTGTTTAATCTATTTCCCAAAGGGGTGTGGAGCGCAGATTTCTTTCTAGAGCTTCAGATCAGCCCTAATAGCTATTAAATGGTTACAGTTTGAATGTGGTTGTTTTTTTCCCTAACTTGACTTTGCTTTTTTGTTTAAATGCACTGCAGCGCTTTTGAGGCACCCATTTCAAAATGTTGCATATCCTGCAGTTTGTACAAAATACAACATGTATTTTTTCTCCCCAGCTTTGTTCTGTCTTGTTCTTGTAGTGAATTTGTATTCCTGAAGTATGAGGAAGTAAAACATCACTAAATTGTCCTAATTGCTATTTCTGTTGCAGTGCTCCTTCCATGCTCCAAACTCTAATGTGAGTAACTTTTAAGCTTCTAAATAAGGGGTCACTGCACACTTATAAATTAAAACACCTGGGCATATCTATAAGAATGTAACTAGAGTAAAACCGGATGTGTAATCACTACAAAATATCTCCGCTGAACATAAAATCTGGGTAACCCTGATTCCCAGTCAACAAATGTATTTTAACATAAGAAATGTGTATGGCCCCTATTCTACAAAACACAAATCTAACTAGTTTACACCTTTAGAAAAATGGGAATGTTTGAGTACAAGGGGACTATTCAGAGTTAAACTTTAACTAGACATACAGGGTTATTTTTAATGACGTGTGACAGAAGGTAATGAGCAGTCTTTCCCCTTATACAGTAAACACCTTTTGTAAATCTAAAGCTTTTCCAAAAGCCCTCTAATGTTTGCATTTAGATCACTACTGTACATAAAGGATTTATATTTGTATGTATGGTATTAGAAGGCCCCACTTTTTGAGTGTTGATACCTAGGCTTGGTCTGCACTACAGAGATTGATGTAAGGCAGCTTGCTTTGACCTAACTCTGTAAGCCCTGGTCTGCGCTAGGAAGTTATTTCAAAATAATTCCCCTTATTTCAAATACCAAGTGGAGCATCCACACTACCAAAGCTGTTATTTCGAAATAAGGGGCTGGTTATTTCAAAATAACTCCTGCTTTCCACAAGGAATAATGCTTATTTTGAAATAGTTATTTTGAAATATCAGTAGTGTGGACTCTCCACTGCTGTTATTTTGAAATAATTACTCCCCACAATCAAAGTAATTACTTCCCAGTGCTTCCTGGGGCTCTAAGTGGAGGTAGCGTGTCCACATTAAGGGAGCCTGTCTCGGACTAATTTTAGCCTTCCAATAGACTCCATTGCCTCACAATCTTCTCGAAAGTTTCTCTTGAATAATGCTTCATTACAATTATGAATCGCAGAAACTTCGGCGTCTTTCTTGTTTATCCAATTCCTTTTCGAAATCATCATCTTCTGAAGAATTGGTGCTTGAATTATCTCCATTTCCCTGTGATGGTTAAAGACATCTCAGGGATGGACGCTCAAACAAGTTCAGAGTGGAGATGGAAGTTTGAGAACAGCCTGCTATTTCTGAAGGATATGAACTTTCCGAAACCGCAAATTCGATTGTTGAGGACTCCTTTTGTTGTGTTTAGTTTTCTTCAACCTCTTTCCGCTGAGTTCAAATGTAGCAATAGATTTTGTTTTTCGAGTCGTCGAGCAATATCAAGGAGCCCTTCCTTTACCTTTGGTATTTCCCTTGAGGTAAGAAGAATCTGATACCGTGGGTCAACATAAACTCCAGCAAGGAAATGAATATTGTCAAAAAGCTTCTCTTCACGTTTCTGCATGGAGGATAGATTTCCTTCTGCAATTTGTCCACCATTTTCTTGCAAGAATTTTGACAGTTTTCGCCATTCTTTCATTAAAACTCCCGGGGTTACATCGACAGCTTGAAGATTCACGGTTGTTTGGTTTGGCTTTGCCAAGAGGTCTCACAGGTTCTTCACTTCTTCCCATCAGCTTTTGTTAACTGAAGGTAGTGAGCGGTGTTGAACTCAGGCAAACCATTTCCATCAGCCCTTCACGGAAAGTATTGGCATCCATGGTGACTGTAAACTTTGAGGACTTCAAATGTGAGTCAAGTTTTGTTTGCTTAATTTTGGGTTTCTTTTCAGATGAAAGCTCCGCAAAAAATCTTTTCTCCAGGAGTTTTCAAAGAGCCAGATGAATGTTGTTTAGCCATCAGCTTTCTGTTTTGCCTCATCTTCCTGGTCCTTTTTTGTAATCAGAGCCGCATAGTTTTCAGGATGGTTATGTTTTACATGCCGCCGAAGGTTGAAACTCACTGCCCTTGCTTCACTTGTCTTGAAGCTACATGGTTTGAGCTCGCCATTCACTTCCTTTTCCACCTTGCACATTGCCGATTTCTTCTTTGCTTTTCCCAAAAGCCCAAATTTGGGCTTTTCAAATTCAAAAGTAAAGACGTTGTTGAGATCCTTTTCTGTAAATCGGCTATCAATCATGGGGGGCAGATTTGATTTTTTTTTTGAAGCCATGGCCAAATCTTGTGCTGCTACCGCATCCAAATGTTTCTTGTTATGATCTTTGAAAAGCAATGAACAAAAGCATTACTTTTTTTATAATGTACCTGCTTGTGGTATCTTAACCACTTAAGGTACTTCGAATTTATTTTGGATTTTCTGGACAAAAATGATCATATTTTCTTTTTACACAAAATTATTATTAGGGTATATTTTAATATTTTAACATGTTTCTTGCCATTTTAATTAAGTAAGAAGTATTTTTAATATACATAATTAATATAAATTTTTATTTATAAATTGCAAGTTAGTTTTTCTTATGAAATTTTGTGGTAAAAATATTCAAAATATTTTCCAAGTTTTTAATTAATATCTCAAAAATGCTTTAATATAGATATATCAATGAAATTTGGTATGTGCCATAGCGTTAGTACATGCTATCACTGTTCTACAACATTAATTGTTGGGAAGTAACGAGGCTACACGTTACAAGGTTGAAAATAAACACATACTAATCTAACCATCTAACTAATCTACGCGAGTACGTACTCGCCTAACCTTGGCACAAGGGTGGCAGTCTGCAGTATTGCCGGATGTCTGATAATTATCTGATTCTTTAATAAAACATATCTCCAAAAAACTTTGTAATTTTATATCTGTACATTAAATCTTGATTTTTGCCGAAGTGAGAATAACTGTGACATATTACATAAAGTGGTAAAGTAGATGTTAATATCAATTGTTATACAATCTGAAACTTTTTGGCAGCTTTAGGACTTTCTTGCTAAAATATCATTCATTTTGGATTGAAAATGAAAAAAAAAACTGGAGCAGTCAAGATTTTCTGTGCTCCAACTCCGCTCCAGCCGGGCAAAAACCTGCAGCACCACTGCTCCGCGCTCCAGCTCCGGGCTCTGCTCCAAAGCCCTGCATGAAAGTCCCTCTGACTCTGAGTCTCCACTGACCAAGGACAACACCAGGGAGGGGGCTCAGCAGAGGTAAGAGTGAGGGGCATGTTAAGGGAACATTTGTTTGTTGGACTATATTTTAGTGACTTTGCTCCCGAATGCTGAATTTATGACTGGGAATGGAATATGTTTCCTATTAGGCCAAGATTTTTAAAACATTATTTGCCAAGAATGTTATCACACATCCTTGCTATCTTGAGAGGTCATTATGTTGGGGAGTTTGTGCCAAACATTTTTATTATTATAATATATATATATAACATAAGAATGGCCATGCTATCCTGTCTTCTGACAATGGTTGATGTCAGGTGCTTCAGAGGGAATGAACAGAACAGGTGATCAGCAAGTGAGCCATCCCCTGTCATCCAGTCCCCATTTCTGGCAAACGGAGGCTAGAGACACTCACAGAATAGGGTGCATCCCTGCCCATCCCAGCTAATAGCCATTGATGGACCAATACGAAGTAGCAAGAAGTGACAGCATTAGCTGTAGCCACACAGTTCCGAGCACTGTCACTGGTGGCAAGAAGGAACTGAGGATGAGGGGAGTTGGCGGCATCCCATATACATGTGCGGGCCACACCAGGGGGCTCCACAGCCAGTTCCCTACAGATACTGCTGAGGGAAAATCTTCTGGCACTGGTGCAAGTGGTGAGCACACACCTAAGTTGAATGGACATGAGCAAGCATCCAAAGAAGAACTAGTGCCTGCAAGAGACAAAAAGAGAGGCTTTCGTTCCTTCAAAGAATGGTTCTGGGTTTCTGATAGAGGAAGGTAAATGGGTGAGCGGGAACCCCAACATAGAGAAGTGGGAAACGCTGTCCTAGAAAGTATGTGAGGGCAGATAACTTATTTCAAAATAACCTTGTAGTGTAGACATAGCCTATGAGACCTGGGAATCTGGACTATTTCAAAATAATAACTCCCAAAATAACTATTTTGAAATAAGGCGTCCACACTACAAATCCCCTTCGAAATAGCACAGATCTATACTGAAATAGCACATCCACGCTGATTGGGGCCTGAATTGCATTTAAAGCCTCCCAGAAGCACTCCAGGCAGGGCATCAGGACAGCAGTCACTTCCTGTAGCTGCTGCCTGAGGCTTGTGCTTAAAGGGGCACCCCTCTACAGCAGTGCCTCAGACCCTTCTCCATTGCCTGCCTCCTTGAGGGACAGCAAACACACACCGTATGCTCTGGTTGCACTTGCGGACACCAGAGCACTCCTACCATGGGCCAGACCTGCTGCACAGCAGTGTCAGGCTCTTAGACCTGCTGTTACACCTCCTGGTGCCCTCATGGCACTGCAGGACCAAGATGGCCAGCTCAGAGTGGGGCACCTCCTCACCCAGGCCTGGGTGCTCCTCCTACCCCACAGTCCCCTCCATCCTCCCCAGCATACCGTGCACTGCTGCTTCTGGCACCAGGACACCAGTTCCAACCGGTGGGAACAGATCTTGGAGCAGTGGGATGACCAGCACTGGCTCCAGAACTTCTGCATGCGGAAGGATAGCTTCATGAGATCTGCAAATCATAAAACACTAGAACTGGATGGGACCTCAAAAGGTAATTGAGTCCACTCCCCTGCCTTCATGGCAGGACCCAGTACCATCTGGACCATCCCTGATATATGTCTATCTAACCTGCTCTTAAATATCTCCAGTGATGCAACTGCCATGCCCTCCATGGGCACATTGCCATCACCCTCTAGAAGCTTGCCAGGCCATACAGCTACTGCTCTGTTGGGAGCCAATTTGGCACGTAGAAATCAGCCATTGGGGCCCTGGTCATGCCGGTCTGACTCTTGCTATTGTCCTGCTAGTGCAATGGCTTCCTTAGGGAGGGGGGTGGAATCTCCTTCCTTAGAAGTTTTTCAGTCCTGGCTTCACTAAGCCCTGCCGGGGATGGAGTAGTTGGGGTTGCTTCTGCTGTGGAAGGTTCCTGAGCCCAAAACCCTTCCTAAGGGCTCCTGCAACCCTGTGAATCCATGTTCCTCAGTTTTTACAGATGGTGAGGGCCATCAACTCCATCCAGCTGTAGAGGGTCATCACCCTGGGTGATGTCAACCCCGTTGTCGCTGGCTTTGAGGCCATGGGCTTCCCCAACAGCAAGAGGGCCATTGCCGGCACCCACATCCCCATGCTGGCCCCCAATCACATCAACAGGAAGGAGTACTTTTCAATGGCCCTGCAGGCCCTCATGGACCAGTTCACAGACATTAATGTTGGCTCGTCAGGGAAGGCGCATGATGCCCGCATATTCCAGAACTCCAGCCTCTTCCACAGGATGCACGCTTGCACTTTCCCCCCCGACTGCAGCGTTAGGGTCGGGGACATGGTTGATGCAGCCTACCCCTTGCTAATGAAGCCCTACACAGGACACCTTGTAGAACACCAGGCTCAGCAGTTACCGCATTGTTGTGGAGGGCGCCTTTGACTACCTCAAAGGGAGAGTCCAGTGTCTCCTCACCTGCCTGGACCTCAGTAACCGGAACATCCCCCAGGTGGTGGTGGCCTGCTGTGTGCTCCACAACCTGTGCAAGAACAAGGGGGAGACTTTCCTGCCAGGGTAGGGGGCAAAGAATCTTGCCTGGGCTTTTGAACAGCTGGGTACTGCTGCCATCAGGGGGCTGTGCACATCTGGGAGGCCTTGAGAGAGATTTTCAGCCAAGGCCACCTGTGAGACTCCCTCCCAGGCCTCCTCACAAGGCGCTGCTGCATTGACCCTCTGTGGCTTTCCTTCCACACCTCTCCCCTTTCCACTCCTCCCGCCCCTACAGATAAAATAAACCAGACTTTGTTTTGGAACAAAAACTCAGTGATATTTGTTTGGGGAAGATATGTGGGGAGGGATTGGTGAAACAACCCAGGTGGGGGCAGAGCAGGGGAGGGGGAGGAAAAGAGAGGGGGAGGGCAGAGGGTTTCAGGGATGGGACTGATGCCTTTCTTAACACCTCAGGACTCCTCAGCTGCCTGAAGTCACACCACCTCATGTGCACAGGCCTCGGTGGCCCCGGGGGGAGGAGGGGCTAGGAGGAGAAGCCAAGGGCGGGTAATGGTTGCTAGAGGGTGGCCACTGGGGTGCTCAATGGCAGTGAGCAGGCCCCCTATAGTGCTGTGGAATGCAGTGCACAGTGTCTCGCGCTGCCGGGACAGCTGCTCCAGGTGGTACTGCGCCGCTCCCGCTCAGCACAGCACTCCGCCAGGTCAGCAAGCCACCCCAGGTCCTCCCGCTCTAAACTCCATTGGAGGGCATGCAGGAACTCGAGGTGCCCCCTCGCCAGGTCATCCTAGGGTCACCTCCACCTGCAGCTCTCGTGGGGTTGTGCTGATGGCATGGGAGGTGGTGGACGCACCTCGCTCGCAGCTAGTCCAGCTGTAAAGAAAAGCGAGAAGGGCAGTCATCCCAGGAGACAGTGCACATGAAGCCTAGCCCTTACGATTGTGCCGACTCTAAGGTCTCGGTGTACATGATGGAGATCAAGCAAGGCCATTTGTGGCCTAAACAGCAGGCACTGTGCTGCAGGTGCATGGACATCCAAGGGGAGCCTTGCTACCCCCACATCCCAGAGACAAGCAGGCATGAGAAGGTGCCAGGCAGGCCAGGAGCCTGAGGGCGGGAGGGGCAGCATGGCTTCCTTCTGTGCTGTGCACACACCGGGTCTGGCAGAGGCAGAATCCCGCAGAGAGACCTCCTATCCCTGCCAGCTAGAGGAGAGGGGAAGGAAGTTGGGGGAGTTGTGTGAGTGGCACAGGCCACTTTCGGGAAGAGGGCTACTGGGGTCCCCTCTATTTCTTCCCCCCAGCAGGGGATCGGTGCTCTCCACTTCGCCACGCTTGACCAGGTGCAAATGCTGCCTGGAGAATGCAGGCATGAGCCTGTGGTGTGTGCAGCATTGTTTCCATGACCCCAGCCTCCTTAGTGCTGGCTTATGGTGGGACAGTGTCCCACCACAAAGTCTGGAGTAAGACAGGCCTGTCCAGGAACCTTGTGAGAAGGAGTGACGGGTTTCTGTGTGACAGCCTCATTGCAGCTGCGTGCTCTGGACTGGCGCTCTGTGCACAGGCTGTTGTGCAAGCCCCAGGCTGATTGAGGCACATGTAGCCCCTTGCAGCCGGCTGCCTGCCCCCATGTGTAGACAGGGAAAGGTAGAGAACTCACCTGGTGTGCCTTCCCCGGCCTTGTCCAAGCCCTGCGAGCCATCCTGGGGGTGGGGGACCAGCTCTAGGCTGATGGGCATTGTGTCCATGCTGGCCTGTTCCTGCTTCTCCTCCTCTTTCTTGTTGTCCTGGTCCTCAGCCCTGCTCTCCTGGAGGCTGAAGAGAGACATGTCCAAGCTGGAGTCCACAATGAGGGGGGAAGGGACTGACCCACTTCCCAGAATGCCATCCAGCTTCTGCTAAAGCAGCAGGTGTGGGGTGCCGCTCCAGATCAGGAACTTTGTTCCCTGGTCTTGGTGCAGGCCTGGTGCAGTTTTTGTTTTCATTCTAACCTAATCCAGAGTGCAGCTGTGCCCCTTCTGGACCAGGCTGGTGGCCATCTAGCTGTACACTTCAGTGTTCCTGTGTCTGGTGCGGAGATCCTGGACATAGACTCCTCGCCCCAGACCTCTATGAGATCCAGGAGCGCCACAGCACTCCAGAATGGGACCCTCTTCTGCCCCTTCCAGGGGCTTCAGAGCTGGTTGCTGGCATGCTTTCAGCTATAGGTTGCTCAGAGGGAGCACTGAGTTCTGCCAAGGCAGCAGGGAAGCCAGAGCAGGGTACCTCTGTGTGGCATGGTGTGAGCAGGGCCTGTGTCATACTATAGGCCCTTTCCCTTCTGCCTGCAGCTTTAAAGCCTGCAGGGGAAGGGAAACTATAGAGTTTTGAGGGGGTGTGGACAGCGTTGCCACCAGGGCAGATATGAGAAGCCCTGGAGGCCAATATTTTGAAATAAGCACAGCGGCACTGTCCACACTCACCCTATTTCAAAATAGCAATTTTGAAATAGGTGTTATTCCTCGTGAAACAAGAGTTTATTATTTTGAAATAAGAAGCCCATTATTTAAAAATAATTCTGTAATAACAGGCTTGCTGTGTGGAGACTCACCTTATTTCAAAATAAGGTGAGTTATTTCAAAATAACTCTGCAGTGTAGACATGCCCATAGGCAGTAGACTAATCTGTTTTCAAGGTCAATCTCTAGATCTCTGTATCAATGGTTCTCTTGCAGCAATGACTGTTGCTGTCTGACAACCCTAATACTACTCTTTTCTATAGAGGGAGCAGACTGTGATCATCCAGAAGGTGTAAGTCTAGTGCAGCAAAAGCTTTACACATCCTGGGACTGTGTATGTTTATGACAAAGGGCTGTTGGCACAGGGAGAAGGAGTCTGGTCCCTGTAAAAGAGAATAAATGCTATTGCTGGGTCATCCAGACAACTCAGATGGGGCTTTAGTGTTAGTTTTCAAAAACTAACCTCAGTTACCTGTGGCAAACAATAAAATGCTAAAAACAACCTTCTTTTAAGAGCCGCCTGGCAGCGTTGATTCTCCTTTGAAAAACAGACTTCAAGCAATACGATGTCTAATCTTCAATCACTGATGAGCCCATCAATTAAATGCCAGCAAAATATTACAGAGCTCCAAGATGTAAAGTCTAAAAGCTAATTGCTTTGAGAGCGCACCTTGCTTAAAGTAGCACCATAAACCCTGGTGTGTTGTGTTATGTGCAGTCTCAAGTCATACGCTGTTCACATTATTGTTCATTTGAACTAATAGAATTTTGGCTGCCTTATGACATCCGTGGATGTAATGTTCATTGTAGCTAAAAAATGGCTGTTTTCCTTTTCATTCGTGCTGTGTGGCCTCTTGCATGTCAGTAACATCACATGTGGTTCTTCACCTAGTGTCCCTGCCATCACTGAACACAGTCCCTCTCATGAAGGAAATGCAAAAGGGTATTCTCAACAACCAGGCTGAATTTCCGAATTACTAATGCAAACTAGCCTAGTTCCCTACTCAAAATGATGTGTCTATAAATGCAGTCTTGCTAACATGTCACATGCCAGACCAGGTTAAAAAAAATGTCTAATTTCACTTCTTGATTTTTTTTTTAAAGCTGTTAATTCTATTGACATTTTGAAAGATTGATACAACATCCCATGTTACTGAGTGAATTAACACAAGGATTTACTACAGCAGATTTGAATAGAAATTAAAGAGAATTGAACACCAGAAACTTTGCTCCTAATCTTCCAATTAACATGGGCTATAGAGAAGGGGAATGTTAACTTCACAAACAAATCAGGAGCAGCAATTCTGCTCAGTCGCAGTCACAATATTCTCACTCACTTGGAAGGCTGGCTTGCAGAACAGCCATTTTAATCTTGGGGACAATGACTGTTTCAAAACAAATGCAAACGGATTTGTGAGGCAAGAGAGCCCATAAAATTGAACTGAAACCCTTGCCAAAAACAGCAGGTCGTGTTACACTGCAGCACACAGTGGGCGTGTGTTTAGCAACCCGGCTGTTTCAACAGATAACATAGAGATCTCTGAAAAATCACCTGCTGTTACTCAAGGCTGGACTTTGTTACTGAAAGAATCAACAGAGTTTCTCCCTGCAGCTTGGCTCCCCTGCCTTGTCAAAGGATTCTGACAGTTGAGGTGGGGGTGGGGTGAAGGGGTGCACGTGAGCACTAGAAACATCTGTCTTTTAGAAGACAAGGGTCACATTACCAGTAGGGGTAACATGGAGACTAGTGGCTCTTTGCTCCCCGAATTTCCCCACAGCCCAATTTGAGTGCGTATGACGGTGCTCACTGAGTGAAGGCAGGTGACACTAAGACAACTTCCCACTACTCATTCCCGTATATAATGTGCATTACTGACTTTGTAGGCTACCACATAGCCTTTGGTGCAAGGGTAATTTTGAGGACCAATTGCACTCCCCCTCTGGACTCAGGGCCTCCACTACAGTGAGTGTTGTTACTGCTCATGCTGCTCTGTCATATGATGTGGTACAGGAGTTAGTTCCTTGGCACATACGTTCCCCCATCTCCTGACTGACTAGGGTTGCAATCAGAGCTGTCTCATCCATAGGATGAAGTGGGGCAACCGGTCCATGCTCTAGCACTTTGGGGAGCCCTTTATTTCAGGAGCATGCAGGGGGCAGGGAGGGGCTGATGCCAGCAGCAGGAGTCAGGCCCCCTCCACTGGTCCCCGTCTCTCCCACTTAAGCAGCTCAGTATGCAACTCTGTTCTTTCAGCTGCTGGAGTTGCCTGCTGGCTGCTGCAGGGTCCTAGAGCTCCACCCCACTAGTGTCACTCCAGCAGTCTGTGCAGGGCACCCTGATGCTGCCCCTGCCCTTCCAGGCTTCCACCTTGGAGGGACGGACCTTTTTCTAGCAGTGAGTCCCTCTACCCGTACAGGGAGCCCTCCTAGCACAGGTGAGTACCAGCAGCCAAGCTTGGTCAGAACTGGTGGCCTGCACAGTCCCATACCTCCCCCTGCTACTGCCCTTTCCCCTTCTCCCAGCACTGGATGGGGGTGTCCCTGCCATGAGAGGGGCCAGGCTTGTCCCCCACCCCGAGCCTCAGGGTCCTCCTTGCCTTTCAGCTCTCCAGCAGTGGGCTCCAGCCTTGGGGTTCCCCCCACAGTACCAGGATCTAGGGGCCCACAACTCCACCACCCCCACCAGCTTTGGCAAGTTACAGAAAAGCAGAAGAGGTTTTCCAATGACTCCTACCATTTTATGAGCTGGAAAACTCAACATTTCTAAGTGCTCTAACATCTGAATGGTTACTCTGATTGCTTGGAAATCTGCCTCCTGGGGAGGCCGAGTAGCATGAGTGATCCAAATTTGGGATTATTTGAACAAGGGACCCCTAAATTACAGGCTGCTTCCCAAATTGGTTTCCTTCTGTTCTGTTAGAAAGAGCCAGGTATTAAGTATGTCTGGATGAATCACAGGCAGACTTCATTTTCATTGAGATAGATGGCTGTGAACTCACCCCACCATCAGTTAACATAACTAAGGATAAGCCAATCACAGCTCCATTGGACAAAAGAACTTTGGGAATAGATGCCTGGAGGATGCTTCAATTTGAGAGTCCTGGGTGGCTATTTGATTTTGATGAGAATGTAATCCGCCTTTGGGGAGGGGCAAATTAGGCATGTGAATGCTCCCTGGGCAGGGATCAGGATTCAGAGTCAAAGGAATGGAGAAATTAGAGGGAGTGGGGTGGGGGTGAGGGGATTGTCAGGGAGGTAAGGTGGTAGCAGAAGAGAAGGACTGAGAGATGAAGGCATATTTAACTTGCAGTCAGCAGCTGCTTTTGAAGTTCACTGTGAACAGATTTATATATATATATATATATATATATATATATATATATATATACACACACATATACACACAATATCATGAGCTTTCATGGGCACAATCCACTTCTTCAGATGACCAATATGAAGCAAGAGGCCCAGAGTTTGAAATATGAAAAAGAGGAAGAGGAGGAAAAAGAAAGGAAAAAAACCCTGTCAATTAAAGTATCCATGCTAAATGAGGCTGACAGAAATGCCCGATATTTAGCCTTTGTTGTCATTTGGGTGTTGAATGTAATGGTCCAGCTGGTACATGTCTTTGTTCAGGCAGTGCGAGATAGTGTCAAATGTGCATGTGAAGGCTAGTTCTGCAGAGACTCTCTAGTTGATTCCTGAAATTGTTTTGTAAGAGAATAGCTACCTTTAAATCCATTCATGAGTGCCCGGGCAAGATCTGTATACTATATGTTAAGGCTGTGGTTCTCAACTGGTGGTCCATGGTGACTTTTTCAGTGGTCCACAGGACCATTGTCCAAAGTCACACGGCGTGGGCAGGCACCAAAAATCTGTTAGTAAGAAATAAATTTCAAACCAAAATGTTTGTTGTCTGCTCTTTTTTATCATGTCTCAAAAAGGAGGTGGTCCACGAAAATTTTTTGATTGGCCTGGTGGTCCATGGACTGAAACGAGTTGAGAACCACTGCTGATGTTAAGGGGTGCCCCATACAAGTAAACCTGTATCCCCCTGGGCCCTGCACCCCCCTAGGGACAGCCCTGTTTGCAATATTGGACTCAGGATGTTGCTCCCCTAATTGTAGTCTTGGTAAATCAGGAAGAGTGGAAGCTGCAATGGGCCAGTAAAACCTTCATCCACTACCTCCTCAGATAAACATGCATGAACATTCTAGGCACATGACTTTGCAGAACCAGGCAACTTGCAGGGCATGGGAATTTAGGGCAGGAGGGTGAGTCACACACAGTCTTACAACTTGCAGACATCATGGGCCACAACTGAAAGACTTAACAAGTTTGGCTTGGATTGTTGACTGCCCTGTCTATATGGTGATTAAATTCTATGGCACAAAAAACATTCTAGCCGCAATGAATCTCCTTGAGGTTGAAGTGGAGGAGGGGACAAAAAGAGGCAGATTAAAAATAAGGGGGAAAGGAAGTGAGACAAACGCTTCAAACTTGTCTATGCTGATTGATTGGTTAGAAAAGATGTTGCTACACAGACAAACTCAGTCTCTCTGCAGAATCTAATAACCACATGTGTTCTAGCTGACTAATATGCTTATTTCCTTTTTGCTATACAGTGTGGCAAACTCTACTTGATTTGAAATATGCAGTAACTAGTCTTCTTCGTTGATTTAAAAAAATGTTTTTATCCAATAGATTTTCCTGAAAATACATTAATATATTAATTCAATGCCCTATCTATGTATAAGCAAAACCCTTGAAGTATGGACCTTTTATGTCAAACAATTCAGTTATCTTGCTTCAGTTCTTGTTTCCAAAGCAACAGAAGAATACATTTCAAATACCTGCTGATGTATTATCAGATAAAATTCTTTTGAAGTTGCTTGATCACTGGAAAAGGGAAAGACAGGGCCAAGAAAAGACTATTTCAAAGCATTCTGGATTGAAATTGGCAAGCAAACAAAACACTGGTAAGTAGCTTAGCAAACGCACTTCAATGACTTTTACAAAATCAACTCTTCCTATTTCAAGTGACATAATATAACTGGCACTGGTACAATTGTGACCTGGGTGCCTGACATTGCTGCCACTTCCCCTGTTCTGTGGGTATATTTGCTGAAAGCCTGGGTATGGCTTGTCTGGGGATGGGTGGGGGTAAGAAACATTCCATGTTGGTTCAGTTATGAAATGGAAAACCTAATGTCCTTCCTTTTCTGCTCCCAATCAATTAAGACTTATAGTGTCTGAATGTTGGACAAACACTGCAAAGATCCAGTAAGAGGCCTACATGTTTATCAGGGGAATCACAGATGTCTGAGGCTGTTTATATGAACCTTGAGAAGGGTCATGGGAGTCACTGGTGTATTTTGATCTGACATGAAGAAAACACTCATGAGACTGATCCTGGGCATGAGACACAAACTACCTGGAAACATTAAAAATTATTTGCAGAAAATAAATGAAAAAAATCCTGGATAAATATGACCAGTCTCCTCTCTTCAAACATAGGGAATCCATTTTCAAAGGTGGGACCATAACATGTGTAACAAACCAATGATTGTACATATACATGAGTCACAAATGGGGATTGAACCGAGATCTCCAGCATTGAGAGCCTAAGCCAGTTGCAGTTAAAGGAAAGACTCTACACACAGCCTTTAACCCAACAGGGAAGCAACCCACCTGCCAGTAAGTACCTTTATTCCTGGGGCCCACAACATAAAGCAAGTATATGAAAGATGCACCCATTATACATGTACTACATTGGGGGGAGCACATATAGGCTGCGTCTAGACTGGCATGATTTTGCGCAAATACTTTTAACGGAAAAGTTTTTGCGTTAAAGTATTTGCGCAAGAGAGCGTCTACACTGGCATGTGCCTTTGCGCAAAAGCATCCGTGCTAGTGTAGACGCTCTCTTGCGCAAGAAAGCTCCGATGGCCATTTTAGCCATCGGGCTTTCTTGCACAAGAAATTAACTTGGCTGTCTACACTGGCCCTCTTGCACAAGAATACTTGCACAAGAGGGCTTATCCCTGAGCTGGAGCATCAGGGTATTTGCACAAGAACCACTGATTTTGTACAGGACAAAGTCAGTGTTCTTGCGCAAATACTAGCGGCCAGTGTAGACAGGCGGCAAGATTTTGTGCAAAAGCGATTGCTTTTGCGCAAAATCTTGCCAGTCTAGATGCAGCCATAGAGCAACAAAATAAACTGCAGGCACAGACAGGACAAAGCACTTAAACACTCCATGCAATAATGTTACTACTACTCCAAATTCTGCAGTCCTAAGGCAAAATTCCTCACTGAGTGGATTCTACTTGGGAATTACAATTGGATAAAGACGACCAAACTGAATCTTCAATAGCCCTAATTTAAGTTATAGTGTTTGGGGCCATTATTGTACAACACGTACTGTAGTGTTTTAGATGGGTCAGATTCTGCCTTTGCACATACATGCAACTCCTTTTGAAACCAGTGGAATCCATGTGGTTCTGTGGGCAGAAAATAGCTCTAATTATGGGATTTGATGGTAAGTACTCCCTGCAGGGCTGAGGCCAGTGATGCATGGGAGGAAGCAATTTGCCTTCAACCTCCTGATGTCTGCACTGGTGTTAACACTTTCACCTTAGTTCAGAATAGGAATGTTAATGAGTAATCAGTTGTCCAGGAAGCATCATCCTTTAAAGGGGTGATGCTTACCAAGTAATGGTTAACTGGTGCCTGGGAGCAGCCCCCTGACTGCAGCCTGTCATGGGTGAAGGACTGCTCCAGCCCCACTGGGCCCCAGCCCAGGGCCCTGTTGGCAGTGTAAGGTTTCAGCTGAAGCACGCTGAGCTCCTGGAGAACAATTGTCTACCCTGGGCCACTTCCTACCAGCCCGGCGAGATGGGCCTTCCCGGATGGTTTCCCTGACCAGGGCTGTCCAAGAGCTCCATCCTAAGCTCCTTCCCCTCCAGCAGCCAGCCAAGACTGAGTGGCTCCCTGGGCTTTTATACCTGGCTTTCCCTGGAAGCATACCCAGCTGGGCTGTAAGGGAGGGGCCTTTTTGACCAGCTGGGCCAGGGCAACTCCCTGCTCCTTAGTGTGGGGTAGATACACTCCTTCACAGGCTGACATTTTTGTATGTGAATACCAGCCTGTCCCTAATTAAATTGCTTCTGAGAGAAACCAGAGAGCTGTCATGGCCCCAACAGTTAGGCCATCGTATGGGCACTGTATGACTGCGGTTTTTTTGGTAGGGAGTAACAGGGAATTTACAGGGTGTAAAATGTCAAAATGTGAACCAGACAAAGTAGATGGAAAAACCCAGCTGACTTCATAGGATCGTATTTGCTCTCATAGAATTTTGTACCTGTTAACATTATAAAGAACATGTTGTCTTTCACAGCTTGCAAAATGCCGAATACACTGTTATTAAAGCAATAATACAGAAATGCCAATGAAAAGGCCATCATAAAAACAAAGTAAAGCAGAAGGGGGTGGATTTTTTTTCCTATCAAAGTTTACCAGAATCAGAATGATACTGGGCACAGTTCCTGGACACCTTAAAAACTTTTGTAAATATTTTTTCTACATATAGATGATTGATGGAAAAACACAGTTCTGACTCTCCTCTGAAATTCCAGTAAATTGGGTGTAAGTGAAGACGTTGCTCAGTTGTGCTTTCTACAGGCAGCTTCAAACGTTAAGAACTTGACTTTGTAATGCTAAATTGTGTCTGTTACAAATATTAAATAAGGGGGAGAAAAGCCTAGAGCAGAGATGGGGAACCTCAGGCCCGGGGGCTGGATGTGGCTCCCAGCTTGCCTGGATCTGGCCCCTGAGGCTCAGGGACCTCCCCCCAGCACTGGGGAGCCCACACTGGAGTTCCAGCCCCTCAAATCTATGAGGCTGGGCCCCCCCTAGACTTTGGGATGCAAGGGGAACGGGGGGAGTGTCTTTCTCCTTCTCAGTTGGACACCTTGTCTGTGAGGGGTTTTTTTCTTCTCACTTGTGTGCAGCCATTGACTGATTTTTCTGTGGGTCAGTGGCCACCGACCCCAAAAAAGTTGCCCACCCCTGGCCTAGATCTTGTGTATCCAGAGGGGCCTGTGCAAGTTAATCCCTGAAAAATATTTTAGTACTTTCTCCATATGGAAGTCTTTTGATCAAATGTAAGCATTAATTCTTAATGGAAAAATATAATCTGAGCCACACAAAAACCTAGCTATCACTAGTTTTCAGGGTAAATGAGTTGAACAACCACCCAGAGACCTGTGCTAGGAAGGAAATTTTGCAGAAATCCCAATTTAAGTTAATGTTGGAGCAGGAGAGGACTCTGAATGCTGAAATGGAGTGTAAGCAAAAAAGGAAATAAAACTATCCTGCCTTTGCAAGGGCCAAATCTGAATAAATCAAAGCCTCCCTCTGCTGAGCTATAAGACAGGCTTGCTGTAGCCAAGTTCCAAGAGTGCGAGTTCAAACAAATGGCCCAATTCTGAACCGCTGCCTTGGCATAATGTTAGAAGATGCTGTGTTATTGAAGATGCTGTTCTAACAATGAGTTCCTGACAAGATCTCATGGCATCTTCCAGAGAAGTAGGTACCCTGGCCAAGTTCCTATTGATTAAACTCTGCCTACCTGGAAACCCCAACCCCCCAACTAAATCATGTAGCTTCACCTACACAAGAACTTTTACTCTCCCCTTATGCTCCAAAGATGGCATTTGTAATAAGGGGTAAAGTCATCCATGTATATATTGTTTAATCAATAGGACACATATTTGGGTAATAAGCACCATTTAAAGATCAGCTGTTTAGCTACATTTCTTAAAGGACTTTGGAACTTGTTTTTGTAAACAATCTTCTTCATTCAGCTGCTTGCAGGCTTTAAGGGCCTTATGCCTGTGGATATAGCCTTGAATATGATAAAATAATCCTTGTTCCTAGGCTGTAGGTCCTTGACTGTGAAATGTTTTTTATTTTCTGGTACAACTTGCAAATAAAATAAATAAGTTACCCAAATTAAACATTAACCTCAAGCTAGATATGCTCCCAGTGCACTACAGTCTGTTCAGTACTGGCAGAGCCAGCTCTCATTCACTCTGCTAAATGCCTTACCTTAATATTTCCCTACCCCTTCAACCTGCATGAACAACTGTATTGAAAACACGCTGTTTTGTACCATTTCTACACGTACTTTGTTACTTTGATCTGATAAAAAAAGTTGTAAGTTTCCATCTCTGTGTCAGAAGTCTCTGTTTTTAATTTTCATGTTAACAACCTAAGATATCATATGGGAGACTCAGACTTCATGCTAGGGTCTTCTTGGTAACACAGCACAAGTGCTAGTGCTGTGCACACTACAGACGAGTCACATAATCCTCCTCAAACTATGGAGTCTCATTCAAACCTTGGGGTTTCCTTTCTACCTTCCAACAACCAGCTTCTTCACTCTTTCTTAGCATATTGCTCGGGATCCACGAGACTGCCATTTTGGAATTCAGGAAGGAATTTTCCCACAGGTCAGATTGGCAGAGACCCTGGGGGGATTGCCTTTCTCGGCAGACGGGCTGTCCCTAAGGATGCGTGGGGTCTGGGGCAACCCCTCCTCTGCCCCAAATCCCGCTCCTGCCCCACTGCTTCTCACCCCTGATCTCCCCTCTTCTACCTCTATTGCACCCCTTCCATGAAGCCCCCTCCCTTGAGAGATGTGACAGTGGAGGGGAGCTGTGGAAGGCAGAGGGAGCCGTGGGAAGCGGAGTGACCCAGCAGCCTGCTCTGCTCTGTCGCCCACCTCCCAGGTGGTTCCCTCCACTTCTTAGCATCACAGTGAAGTGGAGTGACCCAGCTGGAAGATGGCTGTGTAACAGAGCATGCTGCTGGGTTCCCACAGCTCCCGCCACTGCAGTGAGTGTTGAGACAGGGGCGGACTGGCCCGGCGGGACACCGGGAATTTCCCTGTGGGCTGTCCTCCGAAGGGCTGGCCGAAGGGCCGGCTGGAGGAGGAGGAGGATTGTGACGGGGCGCCGCAGCCCCGCACTTTAAATTCCCCAGTGCCGTGCGCCGGCCATGTACAGGGCACGGTGGGGCCAAGGGAGTGCATGTGCGGCATGCTCAAACGCTGTGCAACAGGTGAGAGGGGAGATGCCTGGGCGTGGCATGACGTCATGGCCCGGGACTTTAAAAGCGCTCGGCCCAGAGTTGCACCACATGGCCCAGCTCGAGGCCCGCCACGTGGTCTGGAGCCCCGTGAAGCAGCTGGGGCCTGATCACTGGCTCCAGCCCCGCAAACTGGAAGGCAGAAGGTAGGTGGGGAGGGGGGAGAAAATAGGAGGAAGGGGTGGGAGAGGAAGGGGCTTGTGCTGAGGGGAGGGGGGCAGGTCAGGAGAAGAAAGGGGAAGGCACTAATGGACAGGGTGGAGGAGAGACAAATGCCAGGGGATAAGTGGAGACAATGAGGAAAAGGGCAGGAGGGGAGGTGTCAGCGGGAGAGGGGACAGGGTGATGCTGGGAGAGGAGAGGGTAAGGGAATTGGGGGGAGGGGGAGGGGCTGGGAGAAGGCTTGAAAGAAGGGGTGGGCATGAGGAGGCGGGATGGAGCAAGTCATGTGTGAGGGCACAGGGGCATGAGGGGAACGGGGCAGAGGGTGGTGAGGGGTGGGCATCAGGAAAAAGAGGACAAAGGGGACAGGGGAGTGAGGAAGGGGGCATCAGGAGGGTGCAGGGTAAGGGAAGGTGCAGGTGCCGGGGATTCTGGGGTGAAGCAGAAGGGCAGACACCTGCAGGTGGGACCAGCACCAAAGGAGAGAGGCAGGGCAGGTGTGTAGAGGAGGTGTTAGGAGAGGGATCAGGAGGGGTAGCTCACATGATCAGAGTGGGGCTACTGGAGGAGTGGGCACAGGGGGGAGAGAAGGGCTGGTGGAGGGGGCAGGTCTCAGGAGGGTTGAGGGCGGTGAGAAGGGCAGGAGTCCGAGTCAAGACAGCAGAGGAGGATGAGGGGTTGGGGGGCAGCAGGCACCAGGGGAGCTGATGGAGCAAGGGGAGGAGACATGAAAGCAGAGGGAAAAGGGAGAGGTTTATAAGATATTTATTAATAACTTGGGTGCCACAGTGGCACGTCCAAACAAGCCACACGAACTCAGTACTGGTGCACAACACAAAATTCATTCTGCTCATGGGAGGAAACTCTTAGAGGGAACAATTCCCCCAGCCTGTCTGCCCCCGAGTTAATGTCACACACAGCGGGTTAATGCAATTGCAGGATAGTTGCATGGAGGGGGGTTTGGTGGGGGCCAAACTAATCCCTATTGGTAGGAGGATAGTGGGAAAAGTCCTTAGAGGGGTCACATGACACCTTTTATTTCTGGTCATGTGTCCATCTCGCCCCGAGAGTGTTACCTCCAGAGGCCTGGCTAATGGGAGTCGGGGGTGTGGCTAATGGGGGTCAGAGGCGTGGTTAACAGGGACCAGGGGTGTGGCTAACGGGGTCAAAGAGTAAATTAAAAAAAAATTCTTTGATGTGAAAAAGTGGGCCGTTCTCAACCCATTTCCTGGGCCTATTTTGATTGCCAGTCCGCCCGTGTGGAGGGACCAACCACTGTTGCTTCCCTGCACCAGGTCTCCTAGGTAATCCTGGGCCTTGCAAGCCAATATCAAGATGGGGATTGTCCCATCCACAGGATGGTTGGGGTGGCAAGCACAGGGCCCCTAAAGCACAGGGTCTGGGGCAACTGTCTGAACTGTCCTATGGGTGGGACGGCTCTGCTCTGCAGCATGGAGCACTGATTTAAACTGATGAGGAGTGGATTGTCAGTAGCTTGAAGTCTTTAAATTTGAGGTCTTCAGTAACTCAGCCAGAGGTTATGGGGTGATTAGAGCAATGGCAGGCGAGGTTCTGTGGCCTGCAATGTTCAGGAGCTTAAACTAGGTGATCATGACAGTCTGGCCTTCAAGTCTCTGAATCTATCGTATTCCCTCTTCTAGAACCTTATGAGGACCTCAGTAGAATGAAAGGCTTTTCTTTGCCAATGCAAATAAATCCTCTCTCCATACTGTTGTTCCAGCCCCTTGGACAATGCATACTTCTCCCTGTGCTATTTGTCTAAGAGTGGCCTTTCTTCTTTCATAGAAATATAGCTGCCACTGTGATGGTGCTTTACAAAATACTGGACCAGATGAGGAAAGAAACATCCGTGGAAGACACATCCTAGAGAGGTTGTAATGGTGGGAAGCAGTTTCAGTATCTCCTCCGATGATTTTGCTGGTGTGATTGACACTCAGTAGGGCTAGCACATAGCCTTTTGGAGTCCCTGATCTAGGGCTAGGGCTGCTAGGTGCTATGACAACACATATAAATAAAATAATAATAGTAATAACAGTGGCCAGGTTGAGATCGTGGGAGCAGCAACAGGGAGGAACATGTCTCTTCAGCCCACCTCTACAGACAGGACTCAAATATACTCGCAAATATTGGAGAGAACCTCCTGCTCTGCTCAGTGGTGACTATGCTCTGGGGCTGCAGTAGGGTAGGTGCTTCACCAAGTTATTCATCTCTAGTGCTAACAGGCTTCTTCTGTTCAGTGCCTTGCTTCCTGGAAAAGACTTCCTGCAAGTATCTGTCTCATTCCCTCTGCATGTTGTTAAAAATCTCAGCTACAATCCTGTCTTTTCCCCCTATGCATCACTCTGAATTTCTCTTTACCTTTACTTTTATTGGGTATCGCACTCTATTGCTTTTCCTACCTATTGTGCAAAGTTAAATTGTTTGGATGTAAAATATTGTACAAAGTCAGATTGTATTGCCCTACAGTCTGCGCTGGGCTTCAGATGAATTCTGAGGTTAATATTTAAGTTGATTTAACATTATCGGGTTCCTTCACTGAACTATGGCACAAGTCTGATGAGTTGCTTAAGTACCTGGCAATGTCTGAAAGATAATAAACAGGGGCACTGCATGAGTAAAACTGGGTTCTCAGGCAGTTACTTCTGAGCGCCTGATTGGCTGATCAGGGGGCGTGGGGAAAGGGAAGTGCTTGAACTGGCACAAAGCCAGGCCAAGATCTGCAAATGCAGAACCCAGCCAAAGGAGGGGAGTTAACACACCAGCCATTCAGAAGGGAAGGAAGTTCAGAAAACACATACATTCCTCTTTAAAGCAGCCTCTCTTCTAGCCAAACTTTCTTCTGGCAGCGGGAAGCAACAAATCAATTCCCCCTTTTCTTCCAAAGTGCAGTTTGTGTTTAATTAGTTGGTGCTGTCACAAAGAAAGCTGGAAAGTCTGGGAAGTGGAGTTTTGTCTCTGTGCCAGCATTTTTGGTAGGCACATTTTAAAAAGTTGTGTGAAAATAACATGAAACATACTTGCCCTTGTGTGACTGCATCCTCTGAAAAGAAATTGGCCCCTTCCCCACTCATTTCATATCCTTACAGAATATCTCAAGGGGCTGAACTTAGGTAGTAGATTTTGGGGAATTCCACAAATGCATTTTTTTCTCTTTTTGTTTCTTTTAATAGCGATCTAGATTTCCCCCAGTTCTCTCCTTTACATTGACATTCTCAGCATTTCTCCTGCCTCTAAAGACCAAGTATATACAAGAAAAAAGAAGATAAAATCCTAGTGGAGATGAGGCTGTAGTAGTTCAAACACAGGCCCTGCCTTTGTTGAAAATGGCACCATCGGAGAACTTGTATTTTGTGGGCATGGTGCCTCCCTATTTCCTGTGGCCCCAAAGACTCCCCAAGCCCTGTACCCACTTCCTGCACTCCCCTTACACTAACCCCTGCTCCCTTCTTGCACCCCCTACCCCTAAACTGTGCCCCCTTCAAAGCCCAACTGCTTTAGGAAGGCAGGATAAGGGACACCCTGAAGGTAGGGAGGTGGAGTAGACTCTGGAGTGGCCTAGGGAAGAGAAGTCATTTGCCTGGAAAGCCAAGAGTGGTGGGTTCAAGCCTCCTCCACCCACACTAGGCACATCCAGATAGGCTACCCCAAGGATGGAGCTGGCTCTGGCATTAGGAAGCCAGGGAAGCGTGATAGGTTCTGGAGTGGACTAGGGGATAAGACATGATTTGTTTATACAACTGGGTGTATTTAACTGTTTGAAGAAACTGAGATCAAGTCAGAGAAAAACATTTTGCTTTTATTTCTGAGAGTAGGCAGGGAACCTACTCAGATACCTTATTCTCATGTAACTATGAGTCATGATTCAGTCCTCAGAGCAGCTCATTTTACACCATTCTGAAACAGTATCCCACACCCTACCTAACAGCTTTGTAAGTAACTTGGTTTTTTGGAGGGTAGGAGAAAAAGGTGGCCATATTGCTTCCTTTCAGAAGGCACAACAGTGAAGGCGAGAAGATGAAATTAGAACTAGAGATCTGTATGTCAAGTGACTTAAATCTAGCAGTAGGATATAGCCATTCCCTTACTGGAAAAACAAACAAAACTCTTCCTTCGGCCACAACCTCACACACAGTAGGAGGTCACTAAATTCAGATTTTGAGAAGAGAAATATTGTATCTTTGCCTCTGCTTGGGTTCCTTGGCATACCTGAGCATACGTCCGATTTTTACTGCTTTAACTCAACCAGTGCCAGATTGTTTCTTGGCCTCTAACATTTCAGCCAGAATGAGCTGGTTTCGGTCTCCCTTTAGTCTATCATTGCCACTGTTAAAGAGGCCACAGACATTCACCTTTTCTATCAGTCGAGGAAGAGGCTAGGAATTGACATCAAATCATTTGTCTCTAGTCAGAGCACAAGGATGCTATGTGTCACAATTTTCACTTAATTAAATCAGATTCCTGGTTGTAATTTGAAATTCCTCAAAGGCAGCCACTACTCTTAAAAGTTTATGTTCTATACAATGGTATGAATATAAATTCGTATGTGATATATCATAATTCAAGAGCAAACACACAATCCTACCAAAAGTTGTCAAAGTTTTATTCATGTCTCAAACATTTTATAATGGAAAGGTAAGTTTTGTGTAAAGGATTAGAAGTTTGTACACATTTTATAAATCTTTTCAGTTATGTACACAATTTCATGAACTTCCTGTGCAGTATTTTTTTACTTTGGTAATTACAGTAAGTATTGTGAATATCTGCAAAATAAAACCTTAAAGGTTCTGTATCTTGCTAACTTCAGAATGCCAATCCCACAAGATGCTGAGAGTTCCTATGTTAGGAGTTGAATGGTTTCAACTCCTGTCCACTTCAGGCACAGTTGCAGATTCTCAGACTCTTGCAGAAATTATCAACAGGTACCATAACAATTAAAAAATCCAACTGCACAGATAAAAAGTGAGCATATTTACAGACCTGTTTCTGACAGTTTATTTCCAGTGAAGATGCAATATTTTTCCTGTTAAACCTTTGAAAGATCACAAGTTTGAAGCCAGACATTTCCATTTTATTGTAATTCAATACGTGTTTATCAAGAAACATTGCGGGCTAACACTTTCATACATATTGCTTTGTTTTAACTTTTCTTCTTGCATCCTTATGTTTCTTACGGCATTCCTGGAAATATCAAAATGTTAAATGGCATTAAATGCAGTTAGGAAACCTCACAAATTTCTCTTTTAAACCTCCTTCACTTTTATATTTATAGTCCTGGAGATTTCTGTAATTGTATCATGTCTCCAAATGCAACTACTGCAGAATTCCCCCAGGACTTAAGTTAGCCAGCTTTGGTAGGTATCAAGAGTTTAAGTGATAGGACATCAAAATACAAATTGTATATATTATATAGAGACAAGTTAGTTTTTATTTTATAAAATTCCATGGTCTTGGTAGGATATTAGCTTATTCTGAAAGTCCAAATTATTAATTATTATTAAAATGAATAAAATAAGCTAATTTTCAAAAGCAAATCCCCCCTCCATCACAATGAACTCTTTCAATGGTTACTGAATTGAAGCTTTAATCACTCACCTCAAGTAACAATCTACATCTGTTTTCCCAATTATCTTTTTCTTCATTGAGGTTTGATGATCTGCAGAATAGCTTAGGACCATCTACACAAAAGATTCATCACAGCAAATTTAAGCCAGGATAAACACACCTTAATAGTTTTCTTTCTTGCAAGCTTTAGTTTGAAAAAACTGGAGCAACATTATAAATTAATTTGAATGTGTGTGTGAAAAGTTGCCAAGATAGGCTAATTGGAATATATGATGCATTGTTTTAGCTCAAATTTTAGTAACAAACCAGTAGAAATATGGACTTGTGTCTGTTCTTCTAGACTGATTGACCTAAAACCTTGCTTCTAGCAGTTTAAACTCTGTAGGTGCATTAACCATACATTAAAAAACCCCAAACATGTCTGAAGACAATGTAAACTCCACACTAAGCAATCCTGCCAAAAAAGCAAACTTAAGTGACTTTCTCCAACAAGGCCTGGGTAAGCGGGAAAGCTCTGCAATTAATCCTCAAGCTGCTAATTTGTTGTAGAGCCCAAAGTGTCTCAATCATTCTCAATATGTAGCTTTTACCACAGCACTTTACATTTACAAGACACTGAAACATTTTGCTTAATCCTTACACCACCTCATGAATTAAGTAGTATACTAATTTTGTTACAATGTCTCAAATTCCATCATCCTATAGGAAAAACTGGATTAAGTTCAGGTGTACCTCTTAATCTTTCATCATCTCTGGAGAAGAAGAAAAATCTACTGGTTTTCATCTGTGGTAAAGACTGAGACCTGGAAAGATAAAGAAAGTTCAGTCTTTATCTGAAGAACAGACTGAAGAACAAAACAGTACTATTCCATTTCAAGTGCCAAAAATCATCCTCCATGAAAGGCAAATTATTTTCCATGTATTTAAGCATTTTAGAGTTTATAAAAAACCTTTCAATGTGTAGAATTTAACAGTTTAATTTGTACTAGTAATACTAAAGCTATGGGATGCTTTGTTTGTAACAAGGTGATTTGCTTATCAACACAGATGTGAAAGGTTAACCCAGGGCTGGGCAAAATATGGCCCATGGGCTGGATTTGACCCAACAAGCCACCGGATCTGGCCCTCAGAGCACCATGACAAGACACTTAGGCACGCAGCTGCCGCGATGTAAAGTGCAGTCCATGTGGCTCTCTGCTCTGCAGGAAGGGGGAGGCTTCATGTGATCTCCTGGTCCCCAGCCCAATCCTCAGCTCCTATTGGCTGGAAGTAGCTGGCCAATAGGAATTGACCCCAGCCAATCTCTCCGCTCCTATTGGCTGGTTGTTTCCAGCCAATAGGAGCGGAGAGATTGGCCTGGGGGATGGGGGCCGCAGAAGCCTCTTTCCCTTCCTGGAGCTGAGAGCCATGTGGAGGGAACAAGCCTGAAGTTTAAAGTGATCTGGGGCTGCAGCAGGCAGGGAGCACAGCCTGCCTTGGGGGTGCTGCAGGTCTGCTGGTTTAGGAAAGCGCCTCCCAGTCAGAGCCTGCCTCTGGCACCTCTGCCCCTCCCGCACTCCAATTCCCTCCCCCAGGTCACCATCCAAACTCTCTGCACCCCCTGCCTCACGTCACAACTCCCTCCCAGACCCAGTATACCCTCTTACACTACTCCCACAGGCCAGAATCCTCTCCTGCACCCAAACACTGTCCCAGACCCTGCACTCCAATCCCCTGTACCAGATCACCACCCAAACCCTCTGCAGTATGCACCCCCTTTCCCCCTTCTCCCAGACTTTGCACCTCCTCCTAGACCTTCTCCTGTACCCATACTCCCTCCCTGACCCTACACCCCAGTCCCCTGACCTAGGTCACAAACCCCTCCCTTCACCAAAACTCCCTCTCAGACCTCAGACCCTCTCCTGCACCCCAGTCCCTTACTCCGTGTGGCCTTCGGCACCCAACCTCCACCCTAGACCATGCATCTCCTCCACAAAAAAGTGTGGCCCTTGACCACTTTCCAAAACCTTGGAGTGGCCCCCTCACCAATAATTATTGCCCACCCCAGGTTAACCGGTGGGGGCTGCTCCAGCCCTGAGGGGCCTGACATGGGCAGGGGGCTACTCTAGCCTGGCTGAAGCCGCCCCTGTCTATGGTGAGCGGGCCATTCCAGCCCCCTCCCCCTCTTTAATTGGCTAACTGTTAAACATCATGTTTAACTGGTTAACCAATGATATGGGATTTTACATCCCTACTTACCAACAGCTTGCATGTAAATCTAATTATTGGACAAGAAAGAAAATATTTGTGTGCAGTAATTTTTTTTAATGTTATGTTGCAATGCACGTGAGTATTGAGCAGCATTTACAAGGCAGGAAAGCCAGTTTTCACCTTCAGCTGCAGTCAAATCCGTGCATCTGGGAATTTTCAGTGTAGAGCAGCAACCTGACTGGTAGACAGTACAGAACTCAGTTTTCCAGAATGAGAAGATGCTGTGGTGGAAGTGAGGGGTACCAAATAAAAGGATTTTTCCCAGCTGCCACACAAATACTGACAGCAAGTACATAATAGCCACAAAATATAAAATTAGATTTACATGTCTTTGAAGTTTTCACTTTCAGAGGCTTCTGGCTCATCTTCCTCAGAGCTGCTGTCCTGGAACCGGGGATCCTCTTGCCATGATACTTTTGCAGGTCTTATTGTTTCAATTACATAGGGCTCTGCAATAGAACCACCAAGAAGTCTGATTATTCCCCTGACTACAAAGTGAAACATCTGTTTAGATAAGTACAAAGTATCTGATTTGAAAAGGACACTTTTTATGTTTTCAGAAGGATACAAAGCATAGAAAGATAGGGAAAATCTACATATTTCCATCCTCAATTCTACAGCCAGTATCATTTAAGCTTAACATAGAGAATAGCAGATTTCTTTTGGAGCCAGTAAGTGTTACTTTTCTTTAGCTAGGGGGATTGCTGTTAAAGACCCTGAGGATAAGCATATGCCTAGCCAGCATTCTCAGCTTTTGCTGATCTGTCAAAGAAGATAAGGGGACAAGAATCTTTTCCTGTACGATACAGCATATTATTCAAAGCCAACAGCATGATGACCAATTCCAAGTAGAAAGCAATTCTTTACATGAAGATTATGATGCTCGCAGACCAGCTTGCCTGTTCGTTAATACTATTCATGATAGGTGTTAGATTTGTAAGAATATGTTTAGATTCTGTAAAATATTGGACGTTGCTCCACGCATTAATCTTACTGTGTACACTGCTCTGAGGAAATATGAAAGTCTTGCTTAATAACTGTAAAAATTTGCTTCAAATATTGCTCACGTGTCCATGAGTACTGTTTAATCTGTTTGACAAAAGGATGATTTCATTCAACCTGGTGTGTCATTTTAAGATTATATTTAATAAGCGATTCAAACATTAGGATAATAAACTATTTAAAAAGTACCAGAACCTGCATTATTACCTTCTTTCACAGTGGACTTGTTCATATCATCACCAAAAAAGGAAAATGTGAAGCCACTAGATTTTTCTTCTACGTTATTCCTAATATTATGCTTTAATGTGTGCTCATCAGCCAGAGTTGATTCTTCTACATCATCATGTTTATCCCAGGGTACTACTTCACTTGTTTCAGCTGCACATTTTATTGACCCAAATGCTTCTTTTAAATCCACAGCAACATCATAGTATATTTCTTTAGATACTTCAGGCAATTTCTCTGCCTCTTCCCTTTTCTTCTTTCTTTTAGCTTTACTGGAATTATATTTATTTAAAAAACAATTAAGCACTGTACATTTGAAAAGTATGGGGTTTTCTTTTGGTTGACCGTTGAAGATTATTTGTATTACTTATAGGTGACTTCCTATTGAGGGACTATGTGAATCCACTATCAGGTTGTCTGCTATTCTTCATAATTGTTTTCTCAATTTTTCAACTATTTCCTCCCTTCAGCTTATACAGATAACTTTTCCCTTCTGCTGTTTACTCTTAACTGTCTGATTTTGAGAGACCAGTGACCTTCTGATCTTTTCCAAGCTGTACTAAAAGGAATCTTTATAGAGTCTAAAATGTATTAGTGATTGGGAGAGCTGCAAAGGTGGCAGGAAAACAAGTAAAGTGACAAGCTTATGCCCCCTGCAACTTTTGAAAAGTAGTCCTCAAGGGGAAGAAAAATTGTCATACAACTATCAGGAAGTGAATTACCTTTCTTTTTCTGTAGTATCTGTTTTCCTTTCAAAAACTGCATGGTCCTGCCTTGTGGGGTCATAGCGCAAGGTATTAATATCTCTATAAATAAGAAGAATGACAAGAATTTAGAGATACTATAGCTAAATGTCTAAAATAAAATGTAACATAGCTGATAATTAAAAAAGTCATTGAATTTATCTTATTTGTGTTCACTGGCAGATTGATACTCACTTTTGTTTTTATATAGTAAAAATGATTAGCATTATGAAATCAGATCAGTGTGGGCTACAGTTTGTACTGTGAATAGGAAAAAGATTCCACATTACATTCTTAACATCTAACTATTAAAGTATTCAACATTAAAACACCTGTCAATTGTTCTCTATGAAACAATGACGTTAAAAGGTACATATATTATCATCATTTGGAGATTTATATTTGGAGATAACTTCCAAATATATATATAAAAAGGGAGATTTCCCCCCTCATTCCAAACTGAAAATGTTAGTGAAATTAGCTAATGAAGCCCAAACTTTAGATAAGAAAATATAGCCTGATGGTAATATTCCATCCAGCCTAAGACAATGCAAAATAGTCAACCAAATATTCTGTTCTCTTGCTCTGTGAAATTAAACGTTGTTAATTTATGCTATCACATAAATTAACCCAAACAAAACAGTAATTTAATTTCTAGGCTAGCAAGAATAGGAAAAGACACCATTGAATTCGTTAAGAAAATCTTTAGAAAATACATATAAATCTTCGTAACATTCATACAACGGTAAAATTGGTAGGGATCTGTCACAATACCCAACAGGCCTATACACCAACAATGGAAGCTGGACCTGAAAATATACTGTTTGCAAAATACTTCAACACACTTGAGGTGTTTCAGCCCAAAGATGAATTTCTCCTCCAAGTATATGGATTGAAATACAAAAAAGAGTTGAGTTTTTTATATGTATTATTAAATGTGTTGTAGCTAGAAATTGTGACTTCCTCGGACATGTGGGATGGGAGACAGAATTAATTTCTAATATACTGAAGAAACATCCCAACAGTAGTAAGGACAGGCTATAAATGTAATTGTATGGTTTTACAAAACAATTCTGTCTAGGAAAAAAATTGGATGTTAATGATGAGCAGAGATGGCAATTAGGTGCTGCCAATACCATCCACGAGAGGCTAGTAAGAGAACCAAACTCACGTTCACTTATGATCTAGAGAAATCTTAATTCTAGCCTCCAAAAATCATTAACCCGCTATTTAACCTACTGTCCATTTTGAGACTGTCTCTCTTAGGATGGTAAAAGAAAAGTATATGCTGTGGTCTCATGCACAATGGGAGTATATAAATAATGATTTTCACAAATCATATAATTTGTCACACTGGGATGTGGAGCCTGAAATCAAAGCTGGCCTCCTTCACATGTCATAAGGTGAGGAGGAGAAAGTTGTTTTCAGTAAGCTGAAAATAGAGAGTAAATTATGTCACATAACAGAAAATTATAGTATTCCTAAGATTTAGACTTCTTCGCTAAAGCAGAATCCTTACTTGAATTTTTTTATATTTGTTGCTAGTTTGCTTGATTTAGGATGTTCTAGGTTGATCTGCAAGAGACTTCCCAATATCTCTAAATTTTTCTTTTTCTCAGCTGCAAGTTCTTCTTCCTCATCCATCTTCACTTCCTTTGCCTCTTCTAGGGGAAAAAATATTAACACAGCTATGAAATGACTCTCTTACACCACCAGTAAGTTAGTTAAGAAGCTCATAGAGTTTTAGTTGAAAAGGTGTGGGCCATGTTTTCCTTATTTTAAAACTTCTTAAACAATGCATTTTGTTTTCCTCTTGAAGTTATGGCAAACTTTGCTTAGATACTGGCATCAATTTAACATGAAAGATAGAAATGTAATCATTTTTCTGTCCCGTAACTACCTTCCATTTTATAATCGTTATCCAGATGTTATCCTGGGGTTAGGCACAAAAATATTTGAATGAGAAGTAGGACTGGCTAAAAAATGGATTTTTTTTTAACATGGTTGGTTGGTTTGAATTTGTTTTGCATTGATAGGGTGATTATTTTGCCAATTTTTTTTCTTCTCAGGATATTTTTGTATTATTCAACAAGCTCAGCTGACAACACTCCCTCTTGTGATCATTAAATAGCATGGTAAAATAAAATCTAAGTATACCCAAAGGATACAAAAATAAGCAAGGTTACTCTGGTTAATGGTATCCTCAAATCTTGCAAAAGCTGCAGATTCTTTATTATAGGATGATAGCAAAATAAATGTATTGTTTTAAAATGTTGATTTTCAAACAAAGAAATACATGCCAAACTAGAGTTTATAGTAGCTAAATAGGCCATTTTATAAATATCTGCTCTATTTACGGACACCAGCACTACTTGCTTTTACATTATTTTCCCATGGAGTTAAACCCAGAGAAGAGAAATGTGTACTAAGTATTTCTAAGAACTCATCATGCTTCTCTATTATTACAAAGTAGCTGTTACTCAAAATAGCTGTGAAAGAGCAAGTACTGGAAAATAAAAGAAAAAGCTTTACCTTCCTCTTCGCTGTCACTTTCAAGGAACCGAACATCCATACGGAATCTTTCATCTGTGCCAAACCGTGACTGTAAATGCATGAGCTACATTGATAACAAAACAAAAAATTAAATGTATGCAATCCAGCAGCTTTATAACAAAGAGACAAGCAGTATTAGTTTTAACTTGCATCATGGCCGTGGGGTAACATAAGTTTTCACCATTAGAATCTGGTCTAGAAAGCTCTTTTGAAAATACCATTTGACTGCAGCTTGAGGATGTAGGAAAGAGAAATTACACCATTGAGATAATGTTATTTCCTTTATATCTAAAAGGACTTTTCCAATTCACAGATTACCATAACTTTGTCAACACTAGCCTTTTCAAGTAACTTCAGATAGTATCAAATAGGTTCACTAACCTTCTCACCAGCTTTGCCTTCAAACTGGGGTTTGATTTCAAATCTGACATCTTCTCCTGCAGCATCCTGCTCATCCTCACTGCTCTCAAATAATTTCCCAGATATTTTACTAGTAAATCCCTTAATTGTTTAAAAAAAGAAAAGCAAAACACACAGAGGAAACAGATTTAATAAGTAGTTCTAAGAACATTATCAACCAATACCCAATTGTTTTGTATTTCTTTCCAAATACAGCTAAAAAGCATTCTTATGACAGTACATTTACTTCTACTAGTTATTGATGTCCACATATACGAATCCTTGTAAACCAGCTGTTAACATCTTTTTACATGTTCTGAATCAATTCTTTGCTATTTTCATTTTCATTTGACAGTTGTGATCATTCAAGTGTGGCAGGAGCAAATTTCTGTACATAATTGGGATGTAAAATCCCATTTAATCAGTTAAGAACGGCCATACTGGATCAGACCAAAGGTCCATCTAGCCCAGTATCCTGTCTGCTGACAGTGGCCAATACCAGATGACCACAGGAAGGGAACACCTACCTCCAGAGAAATAGAGGCTAGGGATTCACTAGATTAACCAGTTAAACCTTAATTCTCTAGTACGTAGTAACTGCAGTTTATGATTTTATTTTATAAGTTACTGTGATGCTGAGTCAGGGCGGGGCTTGCTGACCTGAAAGCAAGTCTTAATTACATATTAGGAGAGTATCAAAATGGCATCTGGGCCAGTCCTTGTAGATAGTTATCAAAGCCATGTTAAGTTGACTAGAATTCTTGGTATGTATGCCTATATTGTTAGAGAATCAAGAATAAATTCTAATTGTATTTGTCTGTTTACCTATATCTTATTAGAAGTTTGACTATGTGATTAATTAGCTGTCTATAATGTTTCATTACTGAATTCTATTGATTCAGAGAAGAGGATATTATGATTTTGATAGGACTTAAGGCATAATATTATTATTGGTCTTATTTCTCTTTGAAATTTGTAGTAAACTACCTATGAACTGTTTGATGGTTAATTACCGTATGGTAATGAATGCAACTAGTTACCAGGATATGCCTAGGAAATAGAAATTAGCTTCATACAACAACGTAAGTTACCTAATCATCTAAGGAAGGTCAGCTGTGATTATCTGCTGTCAAGAGACTTGTTCACTGAACCTCAGCTATAAAGAAAGCATTGGATCATAAGAACGGCCGTACTGGGTCAGACCAAAGGTCCATCTAGCCCAGTATCCTGTCTGCCGACAGTGGCCAGCACCAGGTGCCCCAGAGAGGGTGGACCGAAGACAATGATCAAGCGATTTGTCTCCTGCCATCCCTCTCCAGCCTCTGACAAACAGAGGCCAAGGACACCATTTTATCCCCTGGCTAATAGCCTTTTATGGACCTAACCTCCATGAAATTATCTAGCTTCTCTTTAAACTCTATTATAGTCCTAGCCTTCACAGCCTCCTCTGGCAAGGAGTTCCACAGGCTGACTACACGCTGTGTGAAGAAGAACTTTCTTTTATTAGTTTTAAACCTGCTACCCATTAATTTCATTTGGTGTCCTCTAGTTCTTCTATTTAGGAACTAATAAATAACTTTTCTTTATCGGCCCTCTCCACACCACTCATGATTTTATATACCTCTATCATATCCCCTCAGTCTCCTCTTTTCTAAACTGAAAAGTCCCAGTCACTTTAACCTCTCCTCATATGGGACCCGTTCCAAACCCCTAATCATTTTAGTTGCCCTTTCTGAACCCTTTCCAAGGCCAAAATATCTTTTTTGAGGTGAGGAGACCACATCTGTACACAGTATTCAAGATGTGGGCGTACCATAGTTTTATACAGGGGCAGTAAGATATTCTGGGTCTTATTTTCTATCCCTTTCTTAATAATTTCTTAATAATTCCTAGCCTTTTTGACCGCCGCTGCACACTGTGTGGAAGTTTTCAGAGAACTGTCCACGATAACTCCAAGATCTCTTTCCTGATTTGTCGTAGCCAAATTAGCCCCCATCATACTGTACGTATAGTTGGGGTTATTTTTCCGATGTGCATTACTTTACACTTATCCACATTAAATTTCATTTGCCATTTTGTTGCCCAATCACTCAGTTTGGTGAGATCTTCTTGGAGTCCTCACAGTCTGCTTCTGTCTTGACTATCCTAAACAGTTTGGTATCATCTGCAAACTTTACCACCTCACTGCTTACCCCTTTCTCCAGATCATTTATGAATAAGTTGAACAGGATTGGTCCTAGGACTGACCCTTGGGGGACACCACTAGTTACCCTCTCCATTCTGAAAATTTACCATTTATTCCTACCCTTTGTTTCCTGTCTTTTAACCAGTTCTCAATCCAAGAAAGGACCTTCCCTCTTATCCCATGGCCATGTAATTTACACAAGAGCCTTTGGTGAGGGACTGAAAATCTAAGTATACTATATCTACTGGATCCCCCTTGTCTGCATGTTTGTTAACCCCTTCAAAGAACTCTAATAGATTAGTAAGACAGGATTTCCCCTTTACAGAAACCATGTTGACTTTTGTCCAACAAATTATGTTCTTCTACATGCTTCACAATTTTATTCTTTACTATTGTTTTGACTAATTTGCCCAGTACTGAAGTTAGACTTACCGGTCTGTAATTGCCCGGATCGCCTCTAGAGCCCTTTTTAAATATTGGTGTCACGTTGGCTACCTTCCAGTCATTAGGTACGGAAGCCGATTTAAGGGATAGGTTACAAAACACAGATAATAGTTCAGCAATTTCCCATTTGAGTTCTTTTAGAACCCTTGGATGAATGCCATCCGGTCCCGGAGATTTGTTAACATTAAGTTTTTCTATTTGTTCCAAAACCTCCTCTAATGACACTTCAATCCGGGACAGTTCCTCAGATTCATCACCCACAAAGGACGGTGCAGATTTGGGAATCTCCCAACGCCCTCAGCCGTGAAGACTGAAGCAAAGAAATCATTTAGTTTCTCCGCAATGGCTTTATCGTTGATTGCGCCTTTTATAGTTCGATTGTCTAGGGACCCACAGGTTTTTAGCAGGCTTCCTGCTTCTAATGTACTTAAAAACATTTTGTTATTTCTTTTGAGTTTTTGGCTAGCTGTTCCTCAAAATCTTCTTTGCTTTTCTTATTACATTTTTACACTTGATTTGACAGTGTTTATGTTCCTTTCTATTTATCTCACTAGGATTGACTTCCACTTCTTAAAAGATGCCTTTTTGTTCCTCACTGCTTCTTTTTTAGGTCTCTTGCTATGTTTTTTAATTTGGGGTATACATTTAAGTTGGGCCTCTATTATGGTGTCTTTAAAAAGTTTCCATGCAGCTTGCAGGATTTGGCTCTAGTCACTGTGCCTTTTAATTTCTGTTTAACTAACCTCCTCATTTTTGTGTAATTCTTTGAAATTAAATGCCAGGGTGCTGGACTGCTGAGGTGTTCTTCCCACCACAGGAATGTTGAATGTTATTATATTATGGTCACTATTCCCAAGTGGTCCTGTAACGGTTATTTCCTGGACCTGATCCTGCGCTCCGCTCAGGACTAAATTGAGAATTGCCTCTCCCCTTGTGGGTTCCTGCACTAGCTGCTCCAAGAAGCAGTCATTTAAGCCATTGAGAAATTTTATCTCCGCTTCTCTTCCTGAGGTGACATGTATCCAGTCAATATGGGGGTAATTAAAAACCCCCATTTTTAAAGAGTTCTTTATTTTGGTAGCCTCTCTAATCTCCCTCAGCATTTCAATGTCAGTATCGCTGTCCTGGTCAGGTGGTCGGTAATATATCCCTACGACTAATTTCTTATTATTGGAGCATGGAATTACTATCCATAGCGATTCTATTGAACATGTTGATTCACTTAATATTTTTATTTCATTTGATTCTACATTATCTTTCACATACAGTGCCACTCTGCCATCCACCCGGCCTGCTCTATCCTTTCGATATATTTTATATCCCGGTATGATTGTGTCCCACAGATTTTCCTCATTCCACCAGGTTTCAGTGATGCCTATTATGTCAATCTCTCATTTAATACTAGGTACTCTAGTTCACCCATCTTATTAGTCAGACTCCTAGCATTTGTGTAGAAGCACTTAAAAATTTGCCACTGCTTAAAAATTTGTCTGCCCTTCCTGATGCATTGGATTCCTTTGTATGCGGTTGTTTGTCTGCTCTGGCCCATGGTTTGCCCTCTCCTCCTCTCTTTCTGACTACAGCTTAGAGAATCTCTATCAATGGATTCTCCTCTAAGAGAAGTCCCTCCGATTTACGTGCATCTCCGCACCAATCGGCTTTCCCCATCTCTTAGTTTAAAAACTGCACTACGGCCTTTTAATGTTTAGTGCCAGCAGTCTGGTTCCACCCTGGTTTAGGTGGAGCCCATCCTTCCTGTATAGGCTCCCCCTCTCCCAAAAGTGTCCCCAGTTCCTAATAAATCCAAACCCCTCTTCCCTACACCATCATCTCATCCACGCATTGAGACTCTGAAGCTCTGCCTGCCTACTTGGCCCTGCGCGTGGAACTGGAAGCATTTCCGAGAATGCCACCATAGAGGTCCTGGATTTCAGTCTCTTCCTAGCAGCCTAAATTTGGCCTCCAGGACATCTCTCCTACCCTTCCCTACGTCATTGGTACCTACATGTACCACGACCACCGGCTCCTCCCCAGCACTACACATAAGTCTATCTAGATGCCTCGAGAGATCTGCAACCTTTGCACCAGGCAGGCAAGTGACCATACGGTTCTCCCGGTCATCACAAACCCAACTATCTATGTTTCTAACGATCGAATCACCCACTACTAACAACTGTCTCTTCCTAACTGGCATTCCTTCCCCCTCAGAGGTATCCTCAGTGCGACAGGATACCGCAACATCCTGTGGGAGGAGGGTCCCAACTACGGGATGGTTTCCCTCTGCTCCCATTGAATGCTCTGTTCCCTTGAGACTTTCATCCTCCTTAAGAGCACTGGGGCTCTCAGACTGGAGGTGGGACAGTACTACAGTGTCCCGGAAAGTCTCATCAACATATCTCTCTCTCCCTTAGCTCCTCCAGTTCAGCCACCTGGCCTCCAAAGCCCGAACTCGGTCTCTGAGGGTCAGGAGCTCCTTGCAACGGGTGCACACATATGCCACCCGCCCACAGGGCAGGTAATCATACATGTTACACTCGACGCAATAAACAGGATAGCCCCCACTCTGCTGCTGGGCTTCTGTCTCCATTTTTCTAATGAATAAGTTTAAGTATAAACTGGGATTCTTTTTAAACCTCTGGAATATAGATTATTATAAGAGTTATGTTTTAAAGAAGGTCAGAAGTCACTAGTGCCCTCTAAACTCCCTCTCCAAACTCCCTGTTAGCTGTTCCTGTTCGCAAGCTCCCTGGTCGCTGAGTCACAAGCTTATATAGCTCTGGTAGCCCTTCCCCCTGACTGAGGCTCAGCCAATTAACAGAGGCTTCTAGATTTCAAACCTTTCAGAAGCTCCTTCAAACAAACCAACCAACCAACCAACCAACCAACCAGACAAACACAAGCTCAGCACACAGCAAATAACTCCCCCACACACAAACACACACTCCAGACAGCCACTTACCACAAGGGTCCCATTTTTACTTCTCTTTTACCTGGAGAACTCCCTCTCCAAACTCCCTGTTAGCTGTTCCTGTTCGCAAGCTCCCTGGTCGCTGAGTCAACTGATCCTATTTTAATGGACATCTCTTGAAATTTTGACAGGGAAAGACTAAGCCCACAAAACTGAAGTCTCCATGTTTATTCTGGATTAATCCTACAATTCTCATAGATGAATGTGAACAAACTCTGCATATGGGCTGCCTGTTGGACTATAACCTTTTAAACTGATTACGGAAAGATTTTTAACAAATCAACAGCCTCACCATCTCTACAATGAATCTGACAATTTTATTAATATCTGTATGTATTAAATCCTCATTTCTGTTAATAAGGATTGGCTGTAACTGCGTATTTGGAAAAGATCTGAAATATTCATTGCCCTGGTGGGCAAGGTGTTCAATCTCTTACGTCTGATAGAATTTCATATATGGTGAATAACATTTTTAGTAGCCCACAGTAATAGAGTTGGCTTTGTGAGTGGGAGCCAAAGGCTTAAAGGGTAAGACCCCCTCCAACCCAGTCATTGCTGGAACCTGTGGGGGCTGGGGCAGGGGCACCTATCCTGCAGTCCCAGCCACGGAGCTGCCAAAGCCAAGGAGAGGTGCCTTTCCCTCCCAGCCTAGATGCACCTGCGAGGAGAGAGCACGGCGGGGGGGGGGGGAGAAGGAAGGGGTAGAGTCCTCTCTCCTCACAGTATCTCTGGAACACTCACCTTCATTCCAAACCCCTCAACCCAGCCCCACCCTATAGCCTGCACCCCCCAGCTGGAGCCCTCATACTCCTGCACCCCAACCCTTTGTCCCAGCCCTGAGCTCCTCATCCGCAGTCCCACTCCAGAGCCCAGTTCCACCCCAACCCCTGTCCCAGCCCTGAGCTCCCTCCTACACTTATAACCCCTTGCCCCCCAGCCACATTGATCTTGTTACCTGCACCAATATGAAAGTGATGTGTCACATGTCACCTCCATATTGGTTCACATAACAAAATTTGTTCTAATCAAGGGTGGGAAAAATTAGAAGGAACACTATTAAAGGGGACTGTATTTTGACTTCTTGCTAGCAGCTGTAATACCGTACTGGTTTATTGGTTACTCGCTTGGTGAAATCTCATAAAACACCCATTGTGTAGCCCCACCAGGTACATAACATTCTTGCAACTGCAAATCTGATTAGCGTTCATGAAATGCTTTTAATGTAGGTGATTCACTGGTGATGCAGGTGACACTTTACCCTCTTAAATCCAAATGTTAAATGAAAACAGTTTGATACTGATTATGAAACAGTACTTCAGCATGCTTTTTTCTAGCTTTCACAACAGTCCTTAGGCTTTCATAAAAAAGTTCATTTGGACTGTGAAAAATGCTATTCTAGGAAAGAACGTGTTTTTAAGGAACAGTGTCTACAGACTGCCTCTTTCTTTATAAAATTTACAATGCAATGAATTGGGCCACTGTACAACTACTCAAAATGTGGAATAAGGACCCCAGTGTAGTAAACTAACTTCAAAATAGAAGTCAGGAAAACAAAAGCATGGGAGGCAGAAAAGGTATTTCACATTCAACATTGACAGTGGCCCTAAATTTAACACCTTTTAAAAGGAAAAAACTCTTTTCAGTTCAGGCTTTAAGAGTGAAAGATATGAAGGGAGAGCGAGTTCCCTCCCAGCAAATGCATCATTCTGACAGCGGAACCCTGAAGAGAGGTTGTGATACAAAAGGCTAAGTGAAGGTTTCAGAGGGGTAGCCATTAGTCTGTAACTGAAAAAACTTAGACCAGCAAGTAGTCCTGCAGCACCTTAGAGACTAAAAAACTGTGGATGGTATTCTATGTTTTCTGTTAGTCTACATTTTTTGGTTAGTCACTAAAGTTACCTTTAGTGGAGTTGGATATTGGAGGCACTATTTTGCAGAGGTTCCGGTCCTACCTGTCGGGACGCTTTCAGAAGGTGGAGCTAGGGGGCTGCTATTCGGCCCCATGGCGATTGTGCTATGGGGTCCCGCAAGGTTACCTCTTGTCCCCTATGCTGTTTAATATCTACATGAAGCCACTGGGAGAGGTCATAAGGAGTTTTGGAGGATGGTGCCATCAATATGCAGATGACACCCAACTCTATTTTCCCTGTGACTTTAGAACCAGGTGTGGTGATGACTGATCTAAATTGGTGTCTGGAGGCGGTGACCGTTTGGATGAAGTCAAATAAGCTGAAGTTGAACCCAGATAAGACAGCGGTCCTGTGGATCAGGAGGCCATCTGTTCGGGAATGTGGCATGGCACCTGTTCTAGATGGGGTTACTCTCCCCCTGAAAGAACAAGTACGCAGCTTGGGAGTCCTCCTGGACCCTTTTTTAACATTTGAAAATCAGATTTCTTCGGTGGCCAGGAGAGCCTTTGGGCAACTTCGTTTGATCCACCAGCTGCGACCCTTACTGAACAACTATGACTTGGCCACAGTGATCCATGCTCTTGTTACATCCCGACTGGATTACTGTAATGTACTTTATGTGGGGCTGCCTCTAAAGAGCCTTCGGAAACTTCAACTGGTCCAGAATGCGGCTGCTTGAGTTTTAACTAACACTAGTTATACGGAGCACATTATGCCAGTGCTTCCGGCAGCTGCACTGGCTTCCGGTATGTTTCCGGGCACAATTTAAGGTTTTAGTTATGACCTATAAAGCCTTAAATGAGTTGGGTCCAGGGTATCTGAAGGACCGTCTTCTCCCATATGAACCTGCCTGGGGATTGAGGTCAGCTGGGGAGGCTTTGCTTCGTGTTCCCCCCACTTGTGGAGATAAGATTAACATCTACGCGGAGCAGGGCATTATCAGCTTTTGCTCCTAGGCTGTATAATTCTCTTCCTCGGGATATTCGCATGGCGCCAACTCTAGCATTGTTTTGGCATCAGGCTAAAGCCACCCTTTTTATTCGTGCTTTTATTAATGTTTGAATTTGTATGTGTGTGTTCCTCCTCTTTATATGTTTTTAGCTGGTGGGGCCTCTGGGGTCTCATATTTTAAATTTTTACATATATTTGTATTGTGGTTTTTTTTGTAAGCTGCCTTGAATATTTTAAATAGAAAGGCGGGGTAAAAATATTTAAATAAATATAAAATAAATAAAGTGCTGCAGGACTGCTCGCTGTTTTAAAAAATTTTTTTAGTTAAGTAAAGTTAAAGGAAAAGGTCCAAAATGTACTCAAACTACACTTTTAGTCAAGAGGGCCAATTTAAAATGTATCTTCTGCTTTGTAGATCATCAATGAAACAGATACATGGCAGATGTAATTTTGCCACAGTTGCTCATTTAATAAGCAAATATCCACTTTTTCTGCACATTTTGTTCTACATTCTTCATGGACAGTTTCTAGAAGAATATGCCTATTCATACAGAAAAAGCCCATATTCATCTAGTGTACAATAAAAAAAAATATCTTACATTACAGTTAATAAAATATATAACATTTCTGCTCAGTTACCAAAACTAATAATTAAAATAAGGCTCAGTAAATGGGAATGCATGATTGACTTGACAAGCATAACCTGTGCATTTCACTGTCATTTGTTGGCTGGAGTTACATTATTTGGGATGGAGTAAGAGCTAGTGGATAGATTATAGAATCATGAATTTCAAATTTCCAGTCCTTTTTCCAGCTCTGCCACTTACTGAGCACAACATGGGGCAAATCAAATATTCCTCCTTTCATTTAACTGACATTGGGAAGTGAAGTTCTGGCATAACCACATGTAAGCCACCCCACCGTCCTACCTTCAGGGCCTCCCTTATCCTGCCTTCCTAATGAGGGAGCCAGCCCCAATCCTGGGGCAGCTGGTGTTGGCTGTGTGGCTGCACCTGGGATCGGCGGGGGGCGGGAGAAGCGGGGGGGAGGAACTCGAACGCCCAACCCTGCACTCCGCAGGCAAATGCCCTATCCCCTAGTCCACTTCAGAACCCACCCCACCTCTCTACCTTCAGAGCCTCCTTTATCCAGCCTTCCTAATGTGTGACCATTACTCTTATGGTTTGTGAGTTGTGATAGCATGTGAACATTGCACTGCTAATAATTTATACAAGCTATTTTATCCAGTAGAGTGCTTGTTTTTCAGTTTCCATAAGTATACTCCAAAATTTGCATCACCCTCAATTTATAAAATCACTTTTTTAAAAACTTTACTGATATGCATTTTGATATTTTGTCTCATATGTTTTATATCCATTAATAGAAAAGGAAAATATTGAAGATTTTATCTGAAATTCTGAATACCAATAGGTGTTGCTCTTCAGTACAATACATGCCAGTGAGCTAGGGAGGTAAATGCTTTCTAAGAGATTAGGCTGCACTTGTTTTTAAGCCACTTACTTTTCCTAGATTTCCTATAGTTGCTTCTTCTTTAGACTTCTCTTCTACTTCAAGTTCACTTTCCCCATCTGAATCAAATACAATGTGCTTATGTTTGTTTGCTGACTGGCTATCCTGGAAAAAGAGAAACACTGTTAAGTTTAACATGTCAAATATTGGTTATATACTGCTGGGCACATTTACAAAAATGTAATTAATTCACCTATTGTGTTTTCTGGAAAAAAATCCCATCATGGAAGTATATATATTTTGGACTCATCCTAAAAATCAAACTGGCAAATAAGATAGACGCTGCTCTTAAATATGATTCAAACCTCAGAGTACACATACTTGAGATAAAAGACATGACTGTGCAGCACTTTAAAGACTAACAAGATGGTTTATTAGGTGATGAGCTTTCGCGGGCCAGACCCACTTCCTCAGATCAAATTGTGGAAGAAAAGTGGCATGACCATATATCCCTTTGGTATATATGGTCATGCCACTTTTCTTCCACAATCTGATCTGAGGAAGTGGGTCTGGCCCGCGAAAGCTCAACACCTAATAAACCATCTTGTTAGTCTTTAAAGTGCTGCACAGTCCTGTCTTTTGTTTCAGCAAGACCAGACTAACACGGCTACATCTCTATTACTATTATACTTGAGATACTTATTAAACAAGTATTCTTTCAGTTTTGTTTTACTGTTCAGAGACAAGTTAAAAGCATAATTACCAGGTTCAAGAGAGCCCCCTGAATAAGTTTCTTCTGTAATTCTCTCTCTTTCTGTCTCTCTTGTAGAGCTGCCAGCCTCTTCTGATTATCCTGCAGTTGTTTCTCCTTTTCATTTGACTCACTTAGGATAGTAATAGGAACACAAAGTGTGTCTTTACTTTTGCAAAGACTTTTCTTATCGATCTCATTTTTCTGAAGTTCAGAGTCTGAACTTTTATTGTTTGCACCCTTCTTTGGTTTCTCAGGAAGAGATGTGGGGCTTTCCAATTCACATTTAATGTGCTTCTGTGCAACAGACAAAGAGCTATCTGTGTTAGTGCTTTCCTCCTCACTTTCACTAGCTGTGGTGCAGGCCTCATTCTCTCCTCTGTTTGCTGTTTGATCTTCTGCATGAAAATTCAAGTAGTTATTCTCTCCTAATAAAGGTGGCTTGCAAATAAACTTTTCACTTTCACCTTCTGAGTATTGGGAATCTGAAACCTTTGTGAGCTGGTTGCTGAGAGTGTTTTGCTTCTTTTTCACACATCTGTCTTCAAGTAAACATAATACAGAATTGCTAGATTGTCTGGGAGCTGAGTGTTTCCCATAACAAGAACAGTTTGGTTTTGAAACCTCTTCTAAAGATTTATTTTTCAAATCAACAGGGCTTAAGGAATTTTGGTTACATTTTCTTTTACAGCTGCACAAGTCTTTCTTGGTCAATGCCTCAAAATTCCCATTTTCACTTAATAACCCTAGTCCCCTGAAAGGCTGACATTTTAAACTTGAAGTATTTTTCACTGGCTTATCATCATCACTCTCGTCTCCCTCTAAAATGGCAGCAACTATATCTTCAGGATTAATAGATTTTTTAGTTGTAGAAGCAATTTCATAAGACTTTGTACCATACTTGGTGTTACTAATATTAGCTTCAGTTCTGCACTGATTATTCCTTTGTTTACCTTCTATTTTTCCATCTGAAGATTTAATACTCTCAGTGGCCAATGCTTCTAACTCGTGTAATGTAAGATTTAGGTGATAACAATTTTGCATCATGTTTTCATAATCTGAATCAGATTCACTTGCTTCTGTCTCTGAATCAAAACCAGTAGACCCAGACTTGCTGTCAACGATGTTGTCCTGTAGTTCAGGAGCCTGGACTTCTGCTGTTTTGTTATGCTTTGCTTTATTATTATTTTTTTCTTTTAACTCATCAGGTGATAGTACAAAGGAAACATTTACAGAATCGCATTTGTTGTTTGTATGTGTATCATTCCTAAAATTATCCTTTCCTTCCATTTTCACCAGCTCATACTCTCTTTGAGCTTTGGTCTTCACTCTGTTTTCATCTGGAGCTTTAGTCCCTGCAATAATTTCATCTGTGTCTGCTGAATCATAATCAGTGTAATTTTCATTAGTTTTTCCTTGTATGTTACATCTCTTACTCACTTCCTTCATGATATTTGGACTGGTTAAACACCAGTGAGTATTATATTTTAGCTCAAAATTATCCCCCACAACTTCCAAATGATCATTTTCAGACTCAACATTTGTTTTAGCTTTTTTTAGTTTTCTTTCTCTCTCTATCACTGCTCTAATTTCTTCCTCAGAATCAATATCACTGTCTGAAATGCTGGTAGTATTCCTGTTGGGCTTAACACCAGATGCCAGGTTCTTACCCAGAAATAATTCTTTTACTTTCATATCAAGACTATTAGGATTAGGTGTGTGAAGTAATTTATCCAGAGCAATCGATTTGGAGTTTGACATTTGTACTAATTTTGTTTGTGTTAAGTTTGCTTTTTTTGATTGTGAGTTGCACGTTGGGTGCAGAGGTGTTTTATTTAAACCCTCACTATTCTGCAGCTTAATTTTTTTAGGTGTTTTTTTAATTTCAGAGAACTCTCCTCGTCGTTTCTTGCTCATGCTGTCATTTCCACCTTCCAACTGCCAAGTAAGTTTGGATATGGGAACTGTGTCAGTCAAGTCTTGTTCCAGTTTTCTAAGGTTATGGCAATATTTTGATGGGTCATATTTCACTATGTTATATTCAGGATTAAGGAATAAAAATAAAACCAAGGAGGCTTCCACTTTTCAACAACAACAACGTAAGTTCCAGGGACAAGGACAATAGACAATTAGGGTATGTCTAGACTACATGGCTCTGTCGCCAGAGCCATGTAGATTAGTTTAGTAGACATACCCAAATGAAGGGGTGATTTAAATAATCGCCGCTTCATTTAAATTTAAATGGCTGCTGCGCTGTGCCGATCAGCTGTTTGGCGGCACAGCGCTGTAGTCTGGACGCTCTGCGGTCGACATCAAAGGCATTTGTCGACCTCCCTGGTATGCCTCGTGGGATGAGGTTTACCGGGAGGTCGACAAATGCCTTTGATGTCGACTGTGGAGCGTCCAAACTACAGCGCTGTGCCGCCAAACAGCTGATCGGCACAGCGCGGCAGCCATTTAAATTTAAATGAAGCGGCGATTATTTAAATCACCCCTTCATTTGGGTATGTCTACTAAACTAATCTACATGGCTCTGGCGACAGAGCCATGTAGTCTAGACATACCCTCTGTGGGCTAACTGCACCTCAGAATGCTCCTGGTTCCTTTGAGAGTGAAGCCCCCTTAAATCTCAAGCTTCACCCATCACTCCCCAATCACAAAACTCTCCCACTCTCAGACCAGGCTTGGGACGCAATCCCCTATGATCAATGGTGATTACCTGAACAGACCTTCCGTTCACCACAATGTTGTTAAAATTACTCAAAAATACCCTGATGTATCATATCTGTTAAATGGTTATTTTTAAAGATATGTTTTCTGAACTTTTTAAGTGAGTTATATACAACCTGTACAGTTATCCATCAAACTGATGCAAGTTTGCTGCAAGATTTAGGATGAAGTCACCAGAGAGTCAAGCACCAGGGGAACATTTTTTAGTTTTTTAGCACAAATATATTTAAAGTGAATCCATTTGTTTTTTGCACTCTCATCTTTTCCATAATGGTGAAGAAGAGAGTTTTGCATGGTTCACATTAGCACTTAGGCTCTTAGAAATAAGTTTAATAAAAGCTGTAAAATTAAATAATTTTTTTAAAAAATGAGTAAAAGCACAGTGAAGGAAAACAACATTTTCCAGATCTCTCAGTTGTTATTCTAATCATCAGCCATTATATACCTTTTCTTTGCTCAGGTTTAACATTTTAATTACCTCCACAATTTCTACCACATAGAGAGATAGTAACTGCATTGTGTTTACAGGTTGAACCTCTGTAGACCAGGACACACTGGTCTGGCGACATATCCAGCAGGATCATGGATGTTGCCGGAAAGCCCCAGCTGCAGAGGTTGCAGCCATCAAGGCCAGTGCCCTGGGTACAGGGAGCCTAGCCAGCAGCTGGGGCCAGGGAACCCTCCAAGTGGCTTGGAGAGAAGCCCCACCAGCAGGCTGCGGGCAGCAGAGTCCAGAAGGCAGGCTGGAGGCAATGCACTGGCCTGGGCCATGATCAGAAGGGAAACTTTGGAAGAGCACAAGGCTTAACCTCCCCTGATCTGGCAAACTCCCTCATTCGGGACCTCTTAGGTCCTGAGGGTGCCAGAGGTCCAACCTGTATCAATAACATGAAAACTTTTACTGAGGAAAGAAGATATTTGTGTAAAAGTGGTAAATAAATGAAGAGAATAATGGAATTGTCTATGGTCATTCAATATTTACTCATACAGTAGGAAAGGATATTTTGCTTTTGTATCGACTCTTAAGGTGAAGGATAGGTAAAACTCTGCCAAATTTACTAACAACCCAATCCTGTAAGAAAGAAAAATATAGAATTACATCAGATTGAAAGTATCACAGACAAAAAAATAAGACAGCCTTAAACCAAAATGAATTCTGAATGACAGGTATACAAATAAAGGACATATGCCCCTAGCTAACCTATTTTTGTTCTCTATTATGTGTCACATTTCCATATTGAACCAGTCCGCTAATTTCAGTCTTGAAAGCAGGAAACATCTCAAACGTTATATTAGCATAGTCTGTTTGTAATCTGATAGTAAAAAATAGACCAACAAAAATTTGATTTAATTGAAGAGACACCAACCATTCACAGCAGTGAACAGAAATCTCAAGATAAAGGTGGACACTAAAAAGGAAACTTTTAAAACATCTAGTTTAATGAACACCTGCTTTGAGTAAACTCTGATGTAGTCTGACTCACATTTTATCCTCTCTCTGCAAGATGGACTCTAAGGGTGTGTCTACACAGCACTTATTTCAAAATAGAGCACTCTTCCTCCTACTTCCCTTACTCCTTGTACAATGAGGGTTACAGGAGTCGGAGTTAGAAATCCTCCAGCTTGACAGTATTTCAACATTATTTCAAAATAGTTCGCATCTACACAGCAGGCAGTTAAGTTATTTTGAAATAATGGTAGTTATTTCAAAATAAGGTTGCAGTGTAGATGTACCCTAAACCTGCAACAATTTAGACTCCTATTCAGTGCGGAGCACTGTGAATAGCTCTACTAATAACAAGGCCCAAAATGAGCTGTGTCTATAAAAACACACTCATATACAAAGTTTACATTTTTTTTAAGTTAAATTAAGACACCACTATGAACTTCAAATGACAATACACACAGGCAAAGATAGCTAATCCTACCTCCTTCTAAAACAAACTGATGTCTATGCTCTCATTTTACAAGGATTATAAAACTGAGATTTATTTTGTCTGAGTGGTAGCTATTGTGTCATCCTATACGTATGATGTCCTGTAATCAAATACAGTAATTCCTCATTTAACACGTACCCCCGCTTAACACGTTTTCACGATAGCACAATTTTTTTTTAGGGAACGTTTTTTGAATTACACGACTGTCCCCGGAATAACACGATTTCCCCAGCTGTCCCGTCGCCAGCAGCTGCGCGGGGTTTCCCCCGCCTCCCTGCAAAGCTGCGGAGGGTTTGCCGCTTGCCGAGCCGTTCCCCGCTGACTCCCCCTTGCTGGACGCCTTGCCCCCTCTCCTCCGCCCCTGCTTGCAGGCCGGCGGCCGGGTTTCCCCAGCCATCCTGTCGCTGGTGGCTGCACTGGGCTTCCCCCGCCTCCCTGCAAAGTGGCGGAGGGTTCGCCACTCGCCGCACCGTTCCCCGGCGACCCCCCCTCGCCGGACGCAGTGCGGGTCCCGGCAGACCCGTCACAGGGGCATACTCCCAACCCAATCCCCCTCCCTTCTCCTCCCCTTCTCTTCCCCAGAGCCAAACCCCTCCCCTCCCTGCTGTAACCCAGTCCCCTTTCTCCCCCAACCTTATGTCCTGGTCCCAACAGAAGCCACTGCTTGAAACGCAACCCCCCACCTTTTCCATTATTTTCAATGGGAAAATTGACCCTGCATAACACGTTTTCACTTAACACGATCATTTTCTGAAACGTATCTATAGTGTTAAATGAGGAATTACTGTATACAAAAATCTAAAATAAATTTAGCATGAAGGCAGATTAGAAAGCTAAATAAAATGGTGCCTGATATAGTTCTCTTAACTCAGCAGAACTGATACCCCACAATACCTTATGATCCGGTACTTCTGTTCCTGGTACCGCTTTCATGTGAAAATTCACAACTCCAGCTTTATTCAGTGATTCCAACAGATTTGCCTTCCCATCCATATCTGGCTTTTCCCTCTTCAACCTTGCTTCTTGTCTCTCCTGTGCCAATCTGCATCAGGCAGTGCATGGTTTAAGCTTGTCATGACAAAAGCAAAAATTACAAAGCATCTGTATGTAAAGCCATCATTAGAGATGTATTTCTCCCACAGTTATTTACTCTGAGCAAATATGAACACAAGAAAGATATTTTTCACCAATTCCCATTAAATATCTGAAAACGAGGGACAAGGTCCCCACCCAACTAACTTTTTAAACAAGAAAAACAGAGCAGGCATGATACACATGCTTTAAATGTGCCAACACACTATCAGCTTCAATGAAAAATAAATAAAAACCATTTAAAGCAGTTAATAGAGAGCACCAGGAAAAGAGTAAAGGGGGGGGGGGGAGGGAGGATTGCAAAATTGCAAAACAAGCATAAAAAAACCAAATCGCTGTACAAGTTGAATCTCTAAAATCTGTGACTCTCTGGTCCAGCAGGACCATAGATGTTGCTGGACCAGAGAGCCCCAGCTGGGGGCTAGAGGCAGTTGGGCTTGCGGCCAAGAGTGCAGCCCCGCTGAGACTGGCAAGGTGAGGAGCGCAGCTCCAGCTGGGGCTGGTGCAGTGCGAAACACAGCCTCAGTTAGGGCTGATGCCATGTGGGAGTGCAGCCCTGGCTGGGGCTGGTGGTGGAAAGTGCAGTCCTGGCCAGGGCTGGAGTTAGCAGGGCCGGCAGCTAGGCGCACAGCCTGGGCCAGCGCCGTGGGCGATGCAGCCTCAGCCATGGCTGGAGGCAGCAGGGCTGGCCCTTGTCTGGGGCTGAGATGGTGAGGGATACAGCCCCAGCCAGGGCTGGCAGGGTGCGGGGCTGGAGGCAGCGGCAGAGAGCAGAGCCCTACACCTGTGTAAGAAGCCTTGACCTTCCCTTGTCCGGCAAACTGTGGTTCAGGATTGCTCAGGTCCTGAGGGTGCCAGAAAAGGGAGGTTCGATCTGTAATACCCAGACTGTTTCTTTATTAAGTCTGTTAAAATCCCATTTAATTGGATTTGAAAAGAAAGCAATATCCAGTGGCCTTTACAGGTTCATTATAGGAGAGTATTCATTAATTAAAAACCTCTTAAAAACAAGCTATTAATAAGTCTTCTTAATACAGTATTTGACAAATATAAAGGTAAAAATTCAGGCCACGTACATTTAAAGTTGGTAGGATGATTTGTATTTTCCACAATTCTAGCAAAATGATACACAGAGTTTGACAGTATGTAGCAAAGTTGTTCAACAAGCAACAATGTAACTTTACCTGTGCAAAAAGCTTTCTTTGGCCAATTCAATTTGTAGTGTTCCACCTTTCCACCTTGCTTTATTTAAAATGGACATACCTAAGAAACAAGCATTAGATAGAAAATGACTTATCCTCATCTATTTTAAATAATGTTTTAATCACATCTCTTTTTGCTATATTTTACATTTTGGAGCATTAGGAGACTCAATTAGACCATTCTGTTGATTACGGATAGCAAATTTGAGGGTCTAGTGCAGAAAGCAAAAGACAAAATATTTTTAACATCCAAATCCTATTTTGATTAACAGTAAGTTAGCCAGTGATAAATGAACACTGAAAGATTAAATAGCTCATTCCAAATCAGGATTCCAAAACTCAGATGCATCTACATTCTGAGGTTCTCTCCACCATTCTATCTAGTCCTTTCACACTTCCTTCCCGTCCTTCCCAACATATCCTAAAAATAGTGGCAAACATTAGCAATATTGGGCGAATCCTGATTTTATGTAAAGAGATTATGGTTAGCACAAAGTTTTAGATTCATTCTTAATTGTTTAAAATAACATCAAAACACAGATACTTGAATAAAATACGTTATTTTGAAGAGCATTTTCCATAAGCACTGATTCCTAAAATAAATGAGCTAAATAGAATTAAAGAATGAAATAGTAAATGGGAGAAGGAAATTAAAAGGTGTAGATGAAGAACAAAATAGCTATGTTCGCCACTTCAATGGGGGTTTGAACAGATAAGTGGAGGCTCAGGTATCTGTTACATCCTTAGCTTACAGAAATTAAAATACACTGCACCCAATAACATTATTTGTGTACTTACATCTTTTAAGATCTACTTCTGAAATGCTGATGCTGATATAAGCAAATGTTTTCATAGGGTTCCCTGGTCAATAATGAGAAGCACTTGGTTACTTTTGTAAACACAATTGTTTCTTGTTTTTAAAATTGAAGCATGTGTTCACTACAGATGCTTAAGAGGAAATAGTTGTTTTGAAATGGAAGCTGTTTTCATTACCAGTTGAAGTACAGAAAAGAGTGAAATGACAATATTACCTTGTTCATCTTTCCGAGTAACAATTTCCACATCAGTAACATTTCCAAACTTGCTGAATCTTTCCTGCAGTTCAGCTTCAGAAACTGTATGGCCAAGTCCTCCAACATATAAACGTTTTAAAACTTTTATTTTCTCCATATTAAAAAGTGAAATTGTTTTATCCTTCTGTTAAAAAGCAACAAAAATGAGTATTAACACTTTTCTGAGAAACTCTATCAGTCACTATGTGGGTACTTCCAAGAGATGGCCCTCAATCTGCACTTAACTCAGAGTGGATCCCACAATTCATCTCACTTTTTGATCTATCAGGTTACAGCAGCTCTTGTTCCACCAACCTCATCAGAACAGGTCCAACAGGATTTGGTCCCTCACCTTGGGATATTAAAATGTGTTTAATTAAGTAACAACGTAACTGCTGGGAATTTCAGCAGTTACAAGTGGGGGTGGCAAGTATCAGAGGGGTAGCTGTGTTAGTCTGGATCTGCAAAAGCGACAAGGAGTCCTGTAGCACCTTATAGACCAACAGATGTATTGGAGCATAAGCTTTCATGGGCAAAGACCCACTTCATCAGATGCATGTAGATGCAAGTGGGGGTGGGACACTCAGCTCCCTGGGAGCCAGTGTGTTTAGGGAGCCAGCTCTGGGCATACTGTCTCCTGCCTCCCTCCCCCAAGCCCTGTGTTGTTGCCTCTGTATCAAAGGCATAGGCATAGTTAGGCATGGGCATGGGGGGGAGGGAAGGGAAGCAGGCAGCGCTCTGAGAACCAGTTCCCCATACAGCACCGCATGTAACCTGGACTCACTGGTTAACCCTGTACAAAGTTACATTTCCGTATCCCTAGTAACTGCTATGGGATGTTCTCTGGGAGCTGTAACACATGGGTGAAAGCAGTGATGAAACAGCATATCCAGAGCAAAATATGATTTATTTAACAATGGGAATATGTCACATTGAAAGAACGAGATTAAAACAACAAAAGTCCGCTACAAGGGCTTCTGCTGATCTCACTGGTAAATTGATCTAGGAGCATTTGCTGGATCATTAGGTTTAAGCCTGGGATACTCAATTTGCACCTTCGGGACATGACGGGTCCAGGATCACGGATGTTGCCGGATCAGGGGTGGTTATTTCTGGACGCCCTGCCGCCAGCCCCGTCCCGACCGCTGCCTTCCCACTGGCTTCCCCCTCTCGCTGGCCCCCCTGCCCTACCCACAACCCCGCCACCTCTACGTCCCGGGCTCCGGCTGCCGCGCTGGGCACCCCGCTGCCTCTGCGCGCCCGGGTCCCGCTCCCCACCGTGAGCCCCGGCCAGGGACCAACACCCACCCCCGAGCCCCCCCGTCCAGCTCGGCGGCGTCTCTACCGGGACCTCTCTGTGACGAGCCTCCCAACGCGGCCCCGAGACCGTCCGGGCTAGAGACGCCGCCGCCCCCTTGCTCCGCCCAGGAGACCTCCCGGGCAGCACCGCTCGGGGGCTCACAGCGCACGTGGCCGGCTCGGGAGGGCAGCGATTCTGAGTCCAATCCTGCCTCCCACACACGCCTTTTCTCAGTGCGCATCTGTTCACGTTCCCCCTCGCACCACTTCCAGGACACGCCTGAGAACAAAGTTCCTAGCGCTGCTGGGCCTACTATTTCCGTCAAAACGCCACCAGCGGCTCACCGTTTCTGGACGGCAGGGTATAGTTTGCCCCTATCGCTAGCTCGCGCAGGCGCAGGCGTGCTCGGACTAGTCCAAAGGGACCAGAACGAAGGGGTGTTTCACAGGGCAGCGCCCGGCAAACAATTTAACCAAGGCTGGGGCTCGTTGCCCGGAGGCTCGAAGTTAGTATCGATCGGGCGTGTAATTGGCGCCCGGTCTGGCTGTGCGCGTGTGGCTTACATACGGTGCAGTGGGCCGCTCCGGCGGCCCGGTGGTATCGCCCGCAGCACCTCGCGCGTTTGGGCGGGCGGTTCGAAGCACCAGCTCCCAGCGGCCTGAGGAGGAGCGGCGCGAGCAGCAGCAGGTGAGGAGAAGCGAAGCGAAGCCCGGCGCTGTCATCACCTCTCCCTTACCGGCGGGAGTCCACGCCGTCTGCCACGCGGCGGAAGGGCTGCCCCGGGCACTGTGGGGCGTAGCGGGGCTGGGACTCAAGTCCCCAGAGCCGGGGACTGCCGAGAGCAGAGGTGCGGGGCGCTCTGCCTGGGCGAGCCCGGGACCCGCCAACCACGGGACAGCAGCGGCTCCTCTCTCGCCCCGGGAGGAATCTGACCGCTGGGGGCGGGCTTGCCTGCTCCTTCCCGGCGCCTGAGGCGAAGCAGAGTCCGATCAGAACGGGACCGCCACGACCCCTTCTCTGCAGCAGGAGGCGGCTGGATCCGTTTCTTCCTTTGGAGCCCGGAGTGTCTCCCTGAAAACGATCAACCCGCGCAAAGGGGGTCTCCCTCAGGCGCTGACGCCTGCGGCTCTCCTCAGCCATTTGCCGCTCTGGCTCCCAGGGCTGGCAGCCAGGCAATTGCATATTTTCCTTTGGCTCCCATCTCTTGACGATCTGCGCGTCTCTGATGTACACAGTAGATTAACAAAAGAAAGGACTATGCAGCACTTTAAAGACTAACAAGATGGTTTATTAGGTGATGAGCTTTCGTGGGCCAGACCCACTTGATCTGAGGAAGTGGGTCTGGCCCACGAAAGCTCATCACCTAATAAACCATCTTGTTAGTCTTTTAAGTGCTACATAGTCCTGATTTTTGTTTCAGCTAGACCAGGCTAACACGGCTACATCTCTATTACAGTAGATTAACGTGTTAGAAGGGAAAATGACCAGCCTTCTAGTGTCTGGGTGATGTGTATTCTAGGAGCACTGTTTTTAGAATTAAACACCGTAAATCCTTTTGCCTTTTAGAGTAAAGCACTTGACAGTCAATTATCCTATTTCCTGCAAAATCTTGAGTGGAAGGTAATTCTGTGATGGCACCTCTTGAAATCGTTTAGGGAGGATTGTAGGTATTCGAGGCCAAGCATGAAAGACAAATATTTGAACTTAATGAAACGTACCTGTTGATAATTTGGGAATTTAGGCATTTAAAAAGAAAATCTAATTGTGGTTAGTCATCTTAAATAAACATGGACATTTTATTTTCATTTTCAATGTTTTAAAGTGATGTGGTTGCATAGTTCAGTGTCAGAAGTGCATACATATATCTGAACTATATTGTGTGCTGTACACGATAAAGAAAAATCTTTCTGCTGTTTAAACATCAGCAGAGAACTTGCACATCTGTTTTTGGAAAAGGATAACATAAAACTGTTTTGTATTGTCAAACATGATGTGCCCAATTTATCTGTGGTGTGTAACTTCATTAATATCAGAATTAATTTATTCAGTGTGTGTATTACCTCTGCTCAGATGAGAAGCAAACACAGGTTGGCAGGCAACAAAAGTTTTGGTTTAGAGGTCTTGAGCTGTGTATAAGAAACACACTGTTTGTAAACAGTGCTATTAATACATATTCAGTACATACAAGCACATATAAACAACAAAGGACTAGGTTTGAAAGAACACAAGATAAAATAATTAAGAAGTCCTATAAAAACAAATAATTCACAATATTAATACCTAGTATTGTAATCTCCTCTACAATATTTCAGATTTATAAATTCTGATTTTTGTGACAAGCAGCTGCCAAAATCTTTTTTAGTTGAACTGAATTTTCCAGAAATTGAAACTACTTTTGTATGTGGTAGGGATGTAAGCGACTAGTCAACTGTCCAATAAGCAAAAGCTTATTGGATAGTCAACACACTAGTCGACTAGTCACTTCTTCCCCCTCTCCCCCCCCCTTGCTGCCTTTATCACAAAAAGGCAGCAAAGGGGGGGGGGGAAGAGGCAGGGGTACTGGGGGGAGCTGGTTTCCTCCAGCTCCATGGGAGGGTAAAGGGGCGTAGCGGTGGCGTTTTAACTTTGAAATATACAAGAGTCCCCCCCGCTGGCCCCAGGTTCCATGTGATGCTTCTGCTTTGAAATGTACAAGAGCCCCAGCATGGGCTCTTATACATTTCAAAGATTGAAATGCCCTCTGGGGCTCTTGTACATTTCAAAGTGGAAGCTCCCCCTTGGAGCCTGGGGTCAGCGGGACTCTGTATGGTGCCCGGCGTTTCAATCTCTGAAATGCAAAAGAGCCCCTGCTGGTCGCACTAGTCCCATCGCCTATTTGGTTAGTTAATCAAAATTTAACATCCCTAGTATGTGGATATTGTATCTTTGTTTCCTGATGCTGATTTGATGGACAAGCTATAGTAAGAGTCAAATACTGAAGTAGTATCACTGTTCAGAGACTGCTTAAAGCTGTGAACTGTTCAAATCTCAACGTTGTTGCCATATTTGATTTGGGTCTTCTATCAGTTCTTACTGCTGATTTAAATATTTTGCCACACAATAGCAAGTTAATGTGCTTAACCCCGCTTCTCTCCACTGTGTGAAATCTTGGACCTGTTGAAGTCGATCAGAAAAGTTAAATTGACTTCATTAGAGAGAGGCTTACACCTCTGGACTTGGAAATTACCATGAAATCTGTGGATTTAAATGAGCTCAGTATCAAATTCAGTGGCAATTAAAAGGATCGTTAGGAGTTAACAATTATTTCCTGCAAGGTTATGTACTTATTGCATTAGGTTTTATTGTCCCTTTTATGAAACATTTTGTATGAGGAAAGAACACACAAAGTTAGAACCCTCATTAGATGGTTGTCTCTTCTGCTGCTTTAGTCCAGCTCATAGGGTAGCATAGGAGTTGGGAAGCAATGAACAGGATTTTATTATGCTTTCAGCAGGTTGAACTGCCATTTGGTTTTTGCTTGTAAAACAAACACATAAAGACAGTATGCAGCCTAGATGGAGCAGATATTAAAATACATCTCTACTCACAGAATGTTCCAATCTTAGAGCGATTCTAAGTAGGAATGTAATAGTGTGGTAGATTAACTGATAAGAAAAAGTTTTTCAGTTAATGCTATAAACTACATGCATTTCCTCTCCCGCCCCTTGCCAGTACATTTTTTTTAGCAGGCTGGCCAGCAGCCCAGTTCAGTCCTGGCTTGCGCCAGGTCCGGGACTTACCCCTGCTCCAGCTCTGCATTTAAAGTGTTTTGGGAGCCAGGCAGCCTGGCTCAGTTCCGGCTCGTGCCAGGTCCAGGAGTTCAGCCCCTACTGGAAAGGGGCTGCTGCCACCCCACTCAGGGTGACAGGTGGCCGGGTCGCAAGGGGAGCTGTTTTTTAAACTGGCTCCCCTTGTGGACCAGCTCCTGCCTGGCATGCCACGCAATAGGGCAGAATGGCAGGGGGCTCTTCCAGCGTGGGGCCGGAGCACACTGGGTAACCAATGTGTCGAGTAACCAATAAGAATTCATGAGGCTTATCGAGTACTCAATTAACCAATATTAACATCCCTAATTCTAAGATGGGATTCTATGGCATATTCAGGCAATCTGTTCCCGTTTCTGATAGCTCAATAGATTTTCCCCTTTCCTATGTACCTGATCTTATGCCTGTTGAAGTCAATAGCAAAATTCCCATTAATTTCAGTTGTGCAGGACCAGTATGTTGGTACTCATTTGTTTTCCTCTAAACTGGGGTGGGGAACGTAAGGCCCAAGAGCTGGATGCGGCCCTCAGCTTGCATGGATCTGGATCCTGACGCTCAGGCCTGCCCCCAGCATTGTGGATCCTGCGCTAGTACTCTAGCCCCCACCACCATTTCCCTGCAGAGCTAGAGCACACAAAATCTACTAGGCTGGGCCTCCCTAGGCTCTAGTTTGCTAGGGGAACGTGGGGAGTGCCTTTCTCCTCAGGGGTCATGTCAGGTTGTTTTTTTCTTTTTTGCTTCTCACTTGTGTGCGGCCCCTACTGATTTTTTTTTCTATGGGTCAGTGTCCCCTGACCCTAAAAGGTTCCCTGCCCCCTGCTCTACACCCCATAGTAGAGGGGATTGTATGGCTCAGTGTCCACAATTCCTTAGATTTTATTATTTTGTAGCTAGTTTATCATTAACATTTTTCAGGTGTGTATTAGTGAAAAACACTAATTGAAAATATTTAGTTTTCAGAACTGGTAAGCTCTGTGAGCTGAATTATGTAACTTTTTAAAAGGGGAGAGGGAGACTAATATTGTAATGGTATATATTTTCATAGTTTTGAATCAATAAATAGATCAAACATTAATAGTATTAAATTGAATATACATTTTAAAAAAATTGTTATTTCATTTTAGTAACATTGCATCTGAGAAATGGAAAATGACATTTATCAAGTTTATGAAGATGAAATTCATTCTCTGGAAGAAGAAATTGAAATGCTAACTCAAAAGTTTGAAAATAATGAACAAGAATCTACACTTTATTCTGATGAAGAGATACAAGTATCAGGGTATGCATTTTATATGTTCAGATTTATCTTGGTTTATTGAATGTATGTTTAGCATTGTTCTTTAGGTTTAAATGTTCATCCCCATTAATGTTGTTTTATAAATAAAACCTTTTAACAATATATGCATCAGAAGTATTGATTTAGTTGTGGCTAAAATGTAGCCTTCAGAAGTTTACAATGTGGCTTGAAGCTATCTACTTTAAAATGGAGGTACAGCCTGAGGAGGTTGCAGATTCTATCATGCACTGCTCTTTTGTGTACACTCTGTTGCATGCTGCATCTTTATATTAAAACTGAGTCTAGTAGATTTCTATATCAAATTTGATGTGGCTGTTGGGAATCTAACAAGTTGTTAATACTTTAGAAGTTTTCTCTGTGTCCTTGTGATTGCTAATCGATCTTTTCAATTCTAGAAAATCACACCAAGGAGATTCTAAATGGCATGAATCTCCACCAGATCTGAAACCTGAACTTGACTGTTTAAAATCTGACCTTTCTTTTTTAATGAAATTTACTGGCATTTGGTTCACAAACTACTCCAAGGAAACAGTGGAAAAAAGTAAGCATTTTCTCTTAAGCATTATAGCTGCATTTTATCATAGTTTACAGTTGCAGATTATAATTCAGAATTCAACATTTGCAGATAGAAATTTGTGCTCTGAAATGACGAAACACTAACACAGTAATATCTGGTAAATGGGATTTTGTGATGTTTATACATACTGCCAAATAATTCTTGGTTTTCCACTCAATGTCACTGCAAGGTTATAAAAGAAGACAAAATGTTGCCAATATATATGTAGCTGGACATATGCTAAACATCTGATTTGAATTTCTAATCTCTTTGTAGTAATAGAGTTTCACTTAAATGGTTAATTGAATGATTTATGTTGGGTGACATATTAAGCTAGAAACTTGAAGAGTGAGCAATATATTGTTTGTGTTAAAGGAGAGATGGAATAATTATTGAATATGATCAGAAATCTAAAATATTTTTAACCTACTTGTATTATAGCTGGAAACAAAACTATACAGAAGCACAGATTATCAGGAAATTGTTGTTCACTGCCTTTTCAGATGGAATTTCAGCTTCTAGAAATACAGGTAATGTCAAGATATTTATACTGGGCGGGGCGGGAAGATCCAAATGTTTATGGATGTGTATTTGCCATGAGAGAAGAAAAACTGATCTTGGAATTGGTACGGTCACAGTCTTGGCTGAGGGCCCCTTGTTGACAGCCAGAAGTCTGTTTTAAGTGGGTCCACCTTTGGATCCTATATGTATCAAACCTGGTTGGAGCTGTACAAAGTCTAATCACTGCTTCCATTTGTGGGTCTCCTAAGATGGGGTGAGGAACCTTTTTTGGGTCGGGGACCACTGATTCACTGAAAGAAAAATCAGTTGGGGGCCGCACACAAGTGAGAAGCCAGTGCTTGACTGAGAAGGAGAAAGACACTCCCCGCATTCCCCTTGCATTCCCCTTGAGTCTAGGGGGCCCTGCCTAGTAGACTTCGTGTGCTCCAGACCCATGGATAATCAATTGAAAATCAATCAATTTGCTGCCACTGACTCAGGCATCAATTCACCTTCTATTCTCTGCCTGTGGCATTTGATAGTTCAGTCTCCTATGAGATGTAATACTTGGGTCTAATTTTGGTTGTTGGATTTAGTATGCAGATGCTGGGTGGTGTTATGGCCTGTAATAAAAAGGAGGTCAGGTAGATGCTCTGGTGGTTCTTTCTGTCCTTAAATAAAATCTACACTTATTTTTCCAAACTTTTGGCATATTATATCATTGTTTGTTACTGTCTTCAGTGACAGTAATAGCATATAAGTGCCATTAACATTAATCAAGTATAAGCGCACACATAGGTTTTTTTTTTTTTTTCCTTATGATGTTTTCTTTAGAGAGTTACACTATTGGAATTACAGAAAACTTAGTGTGTTTATTTCTCTAAGCATTAGATACTAGACAAGGAGTTATTGTTTTGGCATTTTTTTCTGTTGTATTTTTGCTGATGCTCCTATGGCTTTATTTTTTTGCTGAGTACTTACAGTTATTTTCACTTAATAAACATAGCTATGAACATATACAAGAAATATTGTTTAAGGCTACTTGAAGAAAAATACTAATTAGTTTTGAAAGATTCAGTCAAAAATAACTATAAGGAATTGAGTTTTGATAATCTGGAACATGGAAGAAAAAATGAAAGTTCATTAAATAGAAAACTAGCCACTCAGATATATCTGTAAGATGAGGAGTGATTATGCCACAATGAGGTTGTGAGGAAATGGTTTCTTACGAAGTCCTGATGTATACTTACATGAAGTAGTAACAAATACCTAGTCCACAAATCCATGGGTCTGGACTTAATGCATCCGAGGGTACTGAGGGAGTTGGCAAATGTCATTGAGGAGCCTTTGGCCATTATCTTTGAAAAGTCGTGGAGATCGGGAGAGATCCCGGATGATTGGAAAAAGGCAAATGTAGTGCCCATCTTCAAAAAGGGAAGAAGGACGATCCAGGGACTATAGGCGGTCAGTCTTACCTCGGTTCCTGGAAAAATCATGGAAGGGATCCTTAAGGAATCCATTTTGAGGCACTTGGAAGAGAGGAAAGTGATTAGGAATAGTCAGCATGGATTCACAAAGGGCAAGTCGTGCCTGACCAATCTGATTAGCTTCTGTGATGAGGTAACTGACTCTGCGGACATGGGAAAGTCAGTGGATGTGATATACCTTGACTTTAGCAAGGCTTTTGATACGGTCTCCCACAATATTCTTGCCAGCAAGTTAAGGGAATGTGGATTGGATAAATGGACGGTAAGATGGATAGAAAGCTGGCTAGAAGGCCAGGCCCAGCGGGTAGTGATCAACGGCTCGATGTCAGGATGGCGGTCGGTTTCTAGCGGAGTGCCCCAAGGTTCAGTTCTAGGACCGGTTTTGTTCAATATCTTTCTTAATGACCTGGATGAGGGGATGGATTGCACCCTCAGCAAGTTTGCAGATGACTCATAGACTTTAAGGTCAGAAGGGACACTAAGCTAGGGAGAGAGAGGGTCCAGAGTGACTTAGACAAATTGGAGGCTTGGGCCACAAGAAATCTGATGAGGTTCAACAAGGACAAGTGCAGAGTCCTGCACTTGGGACGGAAGAATCCCAAGCATTGTTACAGGCTGGGGACCAACCAGCTAAGTAGTAGTTCTGCAGAAAAGGACCTGGGGGTTACTGTGGATGAGAAGCTGGATATGAGTCAACAGTGTGCCCTTGTAGCCAAGAAGGCTAATGCATTTTAGGTTGCATTAAGAGGAGCATTTCCAGCAGATCCAGAGATGTCATTATTCCCCGTTATTCGGCTCTGGTGAGGCCACATCTGGAGTATTGGGTGCAGTTCTGGGCCCCCCACTACAAAAAGGATGTGGACGCATTGGAGAGGGTCCAGCAGAAGGCAACCAAAATGATTTGGGGGCTGGAGCATATGACCTATGAGGAGCGGCTGAGGGAGTTGGGTCTGTTTACTCTGCAGAAGCGAAGAGTGAGGGGGGATTTGATAGCAGCCTTCAACTTCCTGAAGGGAGCTTCCAAGGACGATGGAGAAAGGCTGTTCTCAGTGGTGACAGATGGCAGAACAAGGAGCAATGGTCTCAAGTTGTGGTGGGAGAGGTCCAGGTTGGATATTAGGAAAAACTATTTCACTAGGAGAGTGGTGAAGCACTGGAATGGGTTACCTAGGGAAGTAATGGAGTCTCCATCCCTAGAGGTGTTTAAGTCTCGGCTTGACAAAGCCCTGACTGGGTTGATTTAGTTGGGATTGGTCCTGCCTAGAGCAGGGGGCTGGACTTGATGACCTTCTGAGGTCTTTTCCAGCTCTATGAGTCTATGATTCTATGATAGTCTTTTTGATGCGCTTCTGAAACCAGCATAGTATATACAGATTCTGTAGAATCAAAGCTTTTGTTAAAAAGAAAAATAAGGATTTATCATTCATGGTTACAAGTTAAGTTTTCAACTGTAAAGTGAGTATAACTGATGCACACTAGTGTTGTCCTCAGTAGGGATGTAAGCGACTAGTTGACTATCCGATAAGCATAAGATTATCAAATAGTTGAGTAAGTTAGCTGACTAGTTGCTTTTGCCGCCCTCTTCCCCCCCCCCCCCACTGCCTCTATCAGAGAGGCAGCAAGGCAGGGGAGCAGGAGCCAGTGCTGGGGGAGAGGTGGCTTAAAAGCCAGTTACCTTGATGACCTCCTGAGATCTCTTCCAGTTCTATGATACCTCCAGCACCATCTTCATGGAGGACAGGGGAGGAAGAGGCACAGTGGGGCAACAGTGTGAGTGGGGCCTGAAGCAGTCCCCCGCTTGCGCCATTTCCCCTATGTGTCTCTACCTCCCCTGCCCCTGTGGCAGCAAGGGTGGAGAACAGGAGCTGGTACTGGGGGATAGGAGGGATAAGAGAGGCTGCTGCGAAGTAGCCCCTGTCTGCACGGGTCCCAGAGGGGAGCTGGTCCTCCCTGCGTCCAGAGGCTGCTGCTGCCAAACAGCCCCTGTTCGCGGCAGCCCGGGGCTGCTCCGTCAGCAGCCCGGGGCTGCTCCGTCAGCAGCCCTTGTCCTCAGCCAGCCCTGGCTGCTGCGAACAGCTGTTTGCAGTGGACATGGCTGTCCGCTGCAAACAGGGGCTGCTGGACTCAGTGCAAACCAGGACCGAGCAGTTCCAGCTGATGCTGGTCCGGGATTCTGTGCCTCAACATTTTAAATGCAGAGCCACAGCATGGCTGACTCCCAGAGCTGGAATGAGTCAGGACTGCTCTCCTCCCCTATCGACTAACCATATCGTGGATAAAAATTGTATTGACTATATGATTAGCTAGGTAACTGTAATTTAACATCCTTATTCCTCAGTTTGCAGACAGCGTGAAATGATACTGTGTGTCAAGATCTTCTTTGCCCCCATTAGTTTCCTTAGAATATTGCAGAGTAATGATTTACATGTCATTAATGATTTAACTGCCGTTTATTCTGTCAGATGAGATGGGGAAGTGATGGATGAGAATGAAGCACACCAGGGGTAGAGAGGGAGAGGGAGAGAAAAAAAGAAAGAAAAGGCTAGGAAAAAGAAAAGTAATAGATATGTAGCCATATTAGTCTGGTCTCAACAGTGTCCGTCTGCTATGTATATTGGACAGACTTCTCAGACACTTCGCCAAAGAATTAATGCCCACAAATCAGACATCAGACAGTTTCAGAAAGGAAAAACAGTTTCTTGTCATTTCAGCCAGACTGGGCATTGTCTCAATGACCTCACTACATGTATCTTACTACAAAGAGACTTTAACACCAGACTACAAAGGGAAACCTCAGAACTGTCATTCATGCTTAAATTTTACACTTTACGAATGGGCCTTAACAAAGATGCTAACTACCTTACCCATTACAAAGATAGCTTCCCCAATTATCACCCCTAATATCATTATTTCATAGACACTACCTCTCCCCAACCCCCCGTTCTAAAATCTGATTTGTCAATTTTATGTGTGTTCATATTTTTTTGATTGTATCCCTTTGGTATATATGGTCATGCCAATTTTCTTCCACAATTTGATCTGAGGAAGTGGGTCTGGCCCACGAAAGCTAATAAACCATCTTGTTAGTCTTTAAAGTGCTGCATAGTCCTGTCTTTTGTTTCGGGAAAAATAAAGATATTCAAGACAAAATAGCTGTGGTCCTGAGCAGAAAATATTTTCCCACTGAACAATGCTGAATGCAGTTGAACAAAGAATAATATCTGAAAGTTGAATCGCCATATAAAGACTGTATTCTACTTTTGATGTTTGATCAATCATTCCATGGATATCACTGGATTATGAATTTATAGTGGAGTGTAATCCTAAATTTTTGAAGTAGCATATGAGTTTATAAATGAGTTAGGACTCCCAAATTCATGTTATGATTTTTTTAAAATTGGGTTCTCTTTATTTTTCTTTTTGTTTTTTTTAATCTTTAGAATGTACTTGTTATGTTTTAAGCTTTCCTCCTCAGCCATGAAAATTATAAGCTTAACTTTATTCAGGTGTGGGGATCCTTTTTTGGGTCGGGGCCACTGACCCACAGAAAAATCAGTCGAGGGCCACACACAAGTGAGAAGTGTGTGACCCCTGGACATGAAGTTCCTCACCCCTGAAGAAGAAAGCAGATATTTTCATTTAACCCTAGAAGTTCAAGATTCATACCTCTAAGAAAAATTTCATGGAAGTCATGACAAAATCATAAGTTAGCAACACTATATAATTTGTCTCCCTCCAAAAATGGGTATGACCTAGTGCCTTAATGGATAGAAAAACTCATAATGTATATAATCTCAGAGTAAATTTAAGAAAAAATGTGCACATATTTTGTAACATAACTCTGCATATTAATGAGATGTTATTAATCAGGTTCTGCTGGAAAGCCATATATTAATCACCTGACACTTTGGCTAGGCCTGAGCAATGCCTTGTTCACCCTAAATTAAAAGCAAATATGTTTGCAGAATTTAAGAGAGTGCATCTCATTGTTCTTGAGCTACAGATAATTAAAATCTGATTAGAAACATTTTATTTGTCTAACATTTTCCGCTTAGTTAAAAAATAGCTTGGTTCTTCCTCTTCAGACTTCTGGTATCAGCAGATCTTGGACCCTAATCATGACCTTAATTCTGCAAGCACCAATCACATGTGTAACTGTACTATAAATGTAGGACAATCCTACAAAACTACTCAGCTGAGCAGTCATCACTTGTGCAAAAAGACTCATTGAAGTCAACTGCATGATATTCACCTTCGTTTCTTTCTACAGAATCTTCATCTCATTTATGAATTGTGAAGTTGACATATTGAAGTGAAGGTTAACATTTCCAGTTAATAGTACAATAAACAAAAATCCATGTTGATTGTGCACTAAACTATTTAAATCTATGCCATTAGATGGCAGTATTTCACTATTTACTGGCTGATAATTGAATTTAAAAGCTTCAGAGAGGTAGCCGAGTTAGGGTACATCTAGACTACAGGCTTTTGTCGACAAAGGCTTTGTCGACAAAGAGCGTCTAGACTACAGCCAGTTCTGTTGACAAAGCACGCCGTTTTATTGACAGAAAGTCTAGACGCTTTCCTTTGAAAAAGCACAGTGTGGATGCATAGAATGAGGTTTACAGCCGTCGACAAAACTGCTGTGTTCTGTTGACTTGCTGTCGACAGAACTCGGCTGTAGTGTAGCTGCAGGTATAGTTTTGTCAACAAAAGTCCACTTTTGTCGACAAAACTCTGTAGTCTAGACACACCCTTAGTCTGTAACAGGAAAAACTTAAAAAACAACAAATAGACTAGTAGCATCTTAAAGACTAACAAAACATGTGGATGGTGTCATGAGCTTTCGTGGTCATCTGAAGAAGTGGGCTGTGCCTATGAAAGCTCACGATACCAATTGAATTTAAATTTGGGATTTAAAAATTTGTTCAGAATTGTAACTGCGTAACCGCTAAAAAACCTAGTGGTTACATGTGCTATGGGCTCTGCAGTATAAAGCTTAAATAAGTTTTATACTGCATAGCCCCCAGTAAAGCTTCTCCAGGAGCAGGGCCAGCAGGGGCTGCTGCCAGCCCCGCTCCCGGGGAGGTGGCTTTGCTGCCAGAGTGAAGCCACCTCCCTGGGGCCTGCTCCCTAGGAGGCTTCGCTGCAGGCTCTGCAGCCGGCTCCCTGTGAAAAGCAGGGGGCCAGAGTGTAATCTGCAGCAGGAGGTTGGGCATGCAGGGGCTGCTTTGGTGGTTCCTGTGGGCTGGAGCAGTCCCCTGCTTGCAGCAGGCAGGGAGCTACATCAGCCCCTGCCAGTTAACTGGAAGTGGCTTACAGGTTAATGGATAAACCATTTACATCCCTCATTTCAATTCCTTTTTTTAATTTGAGAAATTTCTATTTTATGTGAGATTGTTCAAGAAGTGACCCACAAAACAAACCAACCAACCCTGTGTCACAATTATAATTTAAAATGATAGCAGAGAGAGAGAAAGAGAAACTTTCTGGCTTCATTTCTCCCCCTTTCCTTTTGCATTATACATTTTAAGTTTCTGATATTTCATGTCTTTGGAAATATGGAGTGATATAGAAGGAATTTTAAGAACACTTTCACTGGACATGTCACAAAATGCAAAGAAGGTACCAATGAGATTGCTCTAGCTATTTTTAGCACTCAACCTGTGGTTTAAGAATCAGAAGTGCCATCCAAAATCTGAGAGGAACGAGATGTTGAGCATGCTTTCAGAAATCTTAAAGAGCAACACCCTGATGTAGGAATCTGAACCACCAAAAAAGAATATCGCTCATCTGCTGGTGGTATTTGACTTACGATGATGAAAATGAACATGAGTTGGTAGGCTTTGCTTTTGATTGTCATCAAGCAGAACCCATCATCGAAATGGGCTCATGTGCTCTGGAATGGTAGTTGAAGCATGAATGACTCTTTATTGCCTCTGTCACATAAATATCTTGCAATGATGGCTACAGCAATACCATGTGAACACTTATTTTTACTTCCATATGATGTAAACAGGAAATGGGCAGCATTATCTCCTGCAAATTGTAACCAAACTTGTTTGTCTGAGCAATTGGCTGAATAAGAAGTAGGTCTGAGTGAAGTTGTAGACTCTAAAAATTTACATAGTTTTATTTTTGAAGTGTTATTTTGTTTGTACATAAACTTATATATGTAAAACTAACTTTCGTGATAAAGAGAGCTGGTAGGTAAGGTCCCATGGGAAGCAAGACTAAGAGGAAAAACAACAGAAGAGAGTTGGCAATTTTTTTAAAGGGACGTTATTAAGGGCCCGAAAGCAAACTATTCCACTGCGTAGGAAAAATAGGAAGTATGGCAGGTGATCACTGTGGATCAACCAGGAGATCATATATGATCTGAAAATCAAAAAGGAGTAATATAAACAGTGGAAACTAGGTCCAGTTACAAAGGATTAATATATAAGCAAACAATACAGGTATGCAAGGGCAAGATGTGAGAGGCAAAAGTACAAAATGAGCTCCATCTAGCTAGAAATATAAAGGGTAACAAGAAGACATTCTACAAATATATTAGAAGCAAGAGGAAGATAAAAGACAAGGTAGGCCCATTGCTTAGTGAAGAGGGAGAAACAATAACAGGAAGCTTGGAAATGGCAGAGGTGCTTAATGATTTTCTGTTTCGATTTTCACCAAGAAGTTTGATGATGATGGAATGCCTAACATAGTCAGTGCTAGTGGTTCTAATGTTAATGGGGTAGGTTTAGAAGTTAAAATTTAAAAAAGTTAAAAATTACTTAGAAAAGTTAGATTTCTGCAAGTCACCAGGGCCTGATGAAATACTCAAGGAACTGATAGAGGAGGCCTTTATCTATCATTTTTTGAAAAGTAATGGAAGTTGGGAGAGATTCCAGAAGACTGGAAAAGGGCAAATATAGTGCCTATCTATAAAAAGAGAAATAAGAACAACACAGGAAACTACAGATCAGTTTAACTTCTGTGCAAGGGAAGATAATGGAGCAAGTAACTAAGGAATTCACCTGCAAACATCTGGAAGATAATACGGTGATTCGTAACAGCCAGAATGGATTTGTAAAGAACAAATCATGTCAAACCAATCTGATAGCTTTCTTTGATAGGCTATTAATCCTTGTGGATAAGGGAGACGCGGTGGATGTGGTATACCTAGACTTCAGTAAGGCATTTGACACAGTCTCGCATGGCCTTCTTATCAATAAACTAGGGAAGTGCAACCTAGATGGGGCTATTATAAGGTGGGTGCATAACTGTCTGGATAACCATTCTCAGAGTAATTATTACTGGTTCACATTCATGCTGGAATGTTTACATGGTTCTTTCTAAAAAGGTTTTTTTTCTTGAAAGAACCGCATCTAGACTACTTTCTTTTTTGAAAGTGTTAGCTTTGAAATGTATAAGAGTCCCCAGCTGGGGCTCTTGTGCATTTCAAAGGGGCAGTGCAGCATGAAGCCCAGGATCATCTGGGGCCTCAGAATCCCCTGCTGACCCTGGGCTCCATGCTGTGCTGCTGATTTGAAATGCCACACAGAGCCAGGGTCAGTTGGAGACTCTCCAGCTGATCCCAGTTCTGTGGGAATGCCGTGCTGGAGTCTGGGATCAGCTGGGGAGTCCCCAGCTGACCCCAGGCTCCATGTGCGGCAGCGCCGCACAGCTGAGCCCAGAAGCACCTCGGTGTTTCAAAGGGGCAGCCGCACAGCTGATCCCTGGCTTAGCTGTGCAGGCTGCCCCTTTAACGTACCCTGTCTTCCCTCCCCCTTTGCTGCCTCTATCTGATAGAGACAGCAAAGGGGGGAATTGACTAGTCGACTAGTTCTTAACATCCCTAGTGAGTCCTGTACACTTAGTATTCTGTGTCGTAACTGAAATAATATATTTGAAAATATGAAAAAAATTCAAGATATTTTAAAAAATAATATTCTATTATTCAACAACATGATTGTGATTTATTGTGATTAATTTTTAAAATCTCTTGACAGCTCTAAAAAAAAATCTATTTTTTCACAATGAAAGGAAATGTTCTATTATGTTTTTGGTATATGGGAAGTTCTGTGAAAATATTTTACACACTTTTATTTGGCTACCTCAGCAGTATATAAGAATTTTTGCGTGCAAAACAACACTTGCTTTAACAAAGAATTGTTTAGATTTTTCAAACTAATGGAGGAATAATGGTTGTCTTGAAATTAAGGCAAAGATGAGATGTTATGAGACGAGGATAATCTTTGAGCCATGTCTACACTATGGGATTAGGTCAAGTGTATTAAAGTCAATTTTTAGTATCTGATTTTGTAAAGTTGAAGGTGAATACCTCACTGTGCACAAGAGTTTGTCGTAGTGCATCCCCAGGGATGCACTGTGGGTAGCTATCCCACAGTTCCTGATGCCCCTTTGCATTCTAGGTACCCAGTGCTTGATGGGCCAAAAACAGTGCAGTGGTTCATGTTGTCAGTCTTCCATAGTGCACTTCTCCCGCCTCCTCCCTCCCCACTTGAAAGTCTCAGCAAAAAAAAGTTTTTGTGCCCATTATCCCTTGATTATCCAGGCAGATGACATTGCAGGGCAAGCATGGATCACTGAAGTCAATGGGGTCTGTATGGATGCAAGGCTCTGCCCATATTTCTGAATGCAGGTTTGGATTCTTAGTCCACAATTTTAACACTTGGAAATTTTGCCATAACTTCTGTTCCTTTGGCTCTCCACCAGTAAAATTAGGATGATAAATGTTTTATTTCATAGGACATTGGTGTTAAGGGACAGATTTACTGATATGTTTACGGCATATCTAATCCCACTGCTACTATTTCCCCCAAAACAAAACTCCCAACCTCTTTTTTGCGGAATGCCCAGTTATTAACGAATAGACCAGAATATGTTAGGATTTTTTTTTTCTCCTGTTTTGGGGATACATGCAATGGCCAAAGCACAGATTTCATCAGATTCCTTTCACATTGCAACTTAATGAGTTTGGTTTTTTATTTGTATTTTCCCAGGTTCTCGAATAAAATCAGAACATTTTACAACAGCAAAGGGGTTATACTTCTGTATCTAATTTTTTTTTTAAGCCTGTACTGGTGCTATAAGTCACTAACCATGGAGTTCCAAGTGTAAAAGTGGAGATCCTTTACAGAAAGATTAAGTTTTATGTAAAAATAACATGAGATTCTGCCATATTATACTTAACCTCTCTCCAAGTACATAAGCAATTTTAGCTTTATACTAACTTTAAACTCTACAACATCAAAACTCAAGAATATCAATTAATTAAAAATTGCCTTTTTCCAGAGGATTTTTTTCCTTTTAATTTTTTACACTGGATAGCTGTCATCTGGACCGATGGCATCAGGACATAAGTTAGTGTCAGTTTCCTAGAATACTAGTTTTCCATAAGGATGCAATTGTTCACGTCCAGTAACTCTGGTAGGAGCTTGTCTGTAGCTCTGCCCAGGTCTGAGCTATCTGCTGTTATGTTTTAATTGATGTTCTTTCCTTATGGTGCTTGTTCAGCTGCCTGAATTTTACAGTATCTTGGCAAGCTTACTCCAGTTCTAGTCATGGCAACATTAGCAATGTCCCTGTCCAAGCAATGCTAGAAAATGGCATGGTATGTTTTCATTTGACTCCACATTCCCATTACATTTGTTTCCTTTATCTTACCTTCCCATGACTTCATAAGGATTAGTATAGGAAAAACAGAACTGCATGCACCAGTGCAGTGAGAACTATTAATACTCAGTGATGTGGTCTGCCTTCTAATCTTTCCACTGTCTTTTCCCAAGCTAACAGCTTTGGCATATTTTAAAACATGTAATACAAAGAATTTTATTTTCTATGGTCTCCAATTTTTCTATTTGAACCTGCTTTCTCACTCTGTCTTTGTGAAAGCTAAAATTGCAGACATTGTTTGAGATTTTAATTTGGAATATATGTTAACCACACTTTTTTCTGCAAATAAATTTGTATGCGCTTGTAATTCTTGAAGTAAAATGTAATTGAGGCAAAATGGATGTAATAAAATACAAAACAAATTGAAGAAATGTAAACAAGGAAAACTATAGAGAAGACAAATTTTCTTATTCCTTTCTTTAGATCACATTACATTTGTCATTCAAACACTGAATAAAAATAATAGTTTTGTTTCTTAGACAGTGATGGAGTTCTGTTTCTTTATTAATATAACTTGCTGAAGGAATGCTAGTGGATGAGAAGAATGGGACAATAATAGACTAAACAGAGGGTAACTCCATGTTATGAAGCATACAAGCACCTTATATCATACTTCTTAAAAACTGCCCTTTCTCTAACAGGGAGTTTAGGTATTGTTGAAATAGGTTATTACCTTTGTAATATTTATGTGTATTACCAGATGTTTTTCATATAAGAAGAGTGCTTTTTAAAATCTGTTAAAGATCTCCTGTAACTAGTAAGTTTATGTAAAATTACAAATTAATCTGCATATTTTCTTTCCTAATTTCTCCAAACTAGGATGATGAAAGTATACCTGCTGTTGTTACTGACCTCAGCATTATAATGGAATGTGGCGAATATTTGGATTTAAGCAAGTTTGTGTCTTGGTAAGGGTTTTATGTTACATAAATTATTTTTAGTTAATACAATATATGATACAGTATGTATGTCATAGTATTAGAGAAGTGGGCTTTTTTGCATTTGTTGAAAAATGAGTGGGTGGGCTTTTTTGCATTTGTTGAAAACTGCATAATTTCTTTGCTTGGTAACATGTTCAGTGGCTCTTACACACTTTGGGCATGTCTACATTGCAGCAGTATTTCAAAACAAATCAGTTATTTAGAAGTAAAGTGTGCATCTACACAGCAAGCCATTATTTTGAAATTTCGAGATGGCAGACTTTCTTACTCTGACCTCTGTAACCCTCATTTCACGAGGAGTAAGGAAAGTTGAAGGAAGAGACTTAAGTTTAGAGGTGGAAGCAACTGGGGTGGTGATGTGGTTGGTGTCCGTTATAGACCAGCAGATCAGGTGGATGAGGTAGATGAGGTTTTCTTCAGACAACTAAAAGAAGCTTCCAGATCAGACCCTGGTTCTCATGGAGGACTTCAATCACCCTGACATCTGTTGGGAGACCAATACAACAGTACACAGACAATCCAGGAAGTTTTTGGAGAATGTTGGGGATAACTTCTTGGTACAAGTGCTGAAGGAACTGACCAGGGGCCATGTGCAGCTTGACCTGCTGCTCACAAACAGAAAGGAACTAATAGATGTGGGTGGCAACCTAGGAAGCAGTGATCAAAAGCAGGACCAATCCTAACTAAATTATTCCAGCCAAGACTTTGTCAAGCCGGGACTTAAAAACTTCTAGGGATGGAGATTCCACCACTTCCCTAGGTAACCCATTCCAGTGCATCACCACCCTCCTAGCGAAATAGATTTTCCTAATATTCAACCTAGACCTTCCCCACTGTAACTTGAAACTATTGCTTCTTGTTCTGCCATCCATCACTACTGAGAACAGCCTCTCGCCATCCTCGTTGGCGAGAGGCTTCCTTCAGGAAGTTGAAGGCTGCTATCAACCCTCCCCCCTTTCTCTTCTGCAGACTGACTAAACCCAAATCCCTCACTCTCTCCTCACAGGTCATGTGCTCCAACCCCCTAATCATTTTGGTTGCCCTCTGCTGGACCCTCTCCCATGTGTCCACATCCTTTCTATATCATCCTTTCTATCCTTTCTATAGGCCCAGAACTGGACGCAGTACTCCAGATGTGGCCTCACCAGAGCCGAATAAAGGTTAATAATCACTTATTTAGATCTGCTGGCAATGCTCCTCCTAATGCCCCCCAAAAATATCTGCCTCCTTGGCTACAAGGGCATACTGTTGACTCATATCCAGCTTCTTATCCATTGTAATCCCCAGGTCCTTTTCTGCTGAATTGCTACTTAGCCATTCAGTCCCCAGTCTGTAACAATGCTTGAGATTCTTCCGTCCGAAGTGCAGGATTCTGCACTTGTCCTTGTTGAACCTCATCAGATTTCTTTTGGCCCAATCCTCCAATCTGTCTAGGTCACTCAGGACCCTGTCCCTACCCTCCAACATATCTACATATGAATCTAGATTGTTGTTGGGCTCGACAATCTAGCCAGCTTTCTATCCTTAAGTTGCTGTCAAGAAGATGACAAAAATCTGTACCTTAGCACAAATGACAGAAAACAGCATGTAACCTCATTAGACTCTGTCTTTCTGCTCAGCTGAATAGAACTTTGAGGAGGCTGACCTGTAAAAGTGAGGTGCAAATACCTCATGATGTATCTCTCCCTGTCTATCTCCTTCTTTGCACCTGAGAAGACAGAAGAAACAGCCATTAGACTTTGGGAGAGGAGGCTTGACCTGTAAAGTTTGGTCAGTTATCCTGTCAGAAGGATATGGTATGAACTTCACTTTGAATCAAATATAGTTTGTTAGGCCCTAGAAAGTGTGATAACTTTATTTGTCTTGAAACAGTTTAGCTTTTATGCCTTATTGCTTGTACTCACTTAAGTCTTTTTGTAGTTAAATAAACTTGTTTCATTCTTTAATTGAAGTTAATCCAGTGTGTTTAAGCTAAATTCTTTGGGTAACTCCATTTAAGGTAATAAATTATTGTGTATTGTTCCTTTGAATGGACAACAGACCTAATATCTTTGGACTGTCCAGGAGAGGGCTGGTCAATACCATACATTTTTTTGGGGAAAATCAGGACTGCAAGTGTGTTTGGGTCATCCTGCAGAAAGAACCAAACTGGTAAAAAGCCAGAGTGTAGCCCAAGTGTGTCTGGCAGGCTGAAGTTAAATTCAGTGAGAGCAATAATCCTAAGAAAGTTACTATCATTGGTGGAGAGCTGGAGGAGCTTGACATAGGTGTAGCCACACTCTCTGAAATCTGGCTAATTGATATAGGCTCTCTGTGAGATGCTCACCTTCTTTTAGCATGGAAAAAGCAAACAAGACCATCACAAACATGGAAGGGTTGGTTTTGCAGTCAGCTTATTAGTGCCCATAGTTAATTGTCCCATTCCAGTAGGAGGATGTATTCTATCATTAAGAATATTTTCTACAGATGTCTTTGCCAACATTATCAGTACCTATGCTCTAACACTTTGTTCCACCTTTGAAGAGAAGGATTTGTCATGTTAGCAGGCATCTATATCTGTTGGGATACTCCAGTGTTAAAGTTGCCTCATATAACGAGATGTAACTGCTATATACTGGCCACCCTGGAGGAGGAAAAATGAACAACAATGGGCAAACTTTACAGGTGTTCTGTGCCTGCTGAATACTGTGCATAACCTGTAACTTCTTCCAGAGTACTGTGCATTACCTATAACTTCTTCCATGGCCAGAAGGTCTTCTGGAGACCTTTTGCATCTGGCTACTCACACCAACTGGGTTCAGTTATCACCCACAGAAAACACCGGAAGGATCTTCTCCATGTTCACCATTTTACTATAGACTGACACACAGACCATGTTGCAAAGTAAGATTTTCATTCAGGAAATTCCATTGTACCAAATAAAGCTGTTGACCCACACATTAACTTGAACAACACACAAGACCAAGGAGGGTATCTTTAATGCACTAGACCTCTAAGAAGCTGTTTCATTGATCTTGTTGCTCTGATTGCTGAAGCACCCAGGAACACGATCAGACTGAATATCCATGTAGCTACAATCTTCACTTTGGTAAAAAGATTGTACAAAATAAAAGTTGATTGGCAGCATATGCTTGAAAAAATGCACCCAGATATTGAAGCAAAATGCATAGCATATCTCCACTACACATGAATGGTGATCCTGGACGTGTTCTATCCTCAGAGTGGCCAACAATTCATTGCAGTGAAGAACAAGGCAATGAGCACAATCATACTCTCTGTCTGCATGAGAAGATCCATGTTCTTTCAGAAGTAAGATCTAAGATGCATGATAGAATTCAGAAAGCAAAAGGTCTTCAGCAAAGAGGACTACCCCACTCAGATCTCTTAATAGAGATATACTAACTAAGAGAAGCAAAACAGATGCAAACTCTGTGCATGTGAAATCACTGTTTCTGAAGCAGCTAAATACAATCCTCAGGCAATCAAAGAACTTAGAACCATGTAAAATTGAGCTCAAAAAGGAAATTGAGCTCAAAAAGGACCAGGAAAGGCTGCAGGAAATGATGGAATTACAGTTCAAGTGCTGAAACAAAGAGGACAAGGTGTGCTGAAACATCTGTACAATATCTTGCTTGCCTTTGGGGAGGAAGGAGGGATACCACAAGATGTGAATGGTGCCAATCTACTATATGTTTGAGAGAGTCTGTCTGTCTGTTCAAGAACTTTTCCTAAATGGTAAGAGCTAGGACCCCCAAATTCAGTATACGGCTTCCCCTTATAAGTTAAAGTAGGAGTTGGGAACCTTTTTTGGGTTTGGAGATGCTGACCTACAGACAAATCAGTTGCAGGCCACACACGAGTGAGAAGCAAAAAAAAAATAAATAAAAAATTAAAAATCCCTTGCTGATGTGGCTCCCTGACTCTGAGAAGGAGAGAGACATTCCCCTGATACACTAGAGCCTAGGGAGGCCCAGGCTAGTAGATTGGGTGCGCTACAGCCCCATGGGGGGGACAGTAGGAGGACTGGAGCAACAGCGCAGACTCCCCAATAGTGGGCGGGGGGAGGGGCCAGGAGAACTGAGCTTTGGGGGCTAGATCCAAGCAATCTGGGGGCTGCAGACTGGCCCAGGCCTTAGGTTTCCAACCCCTGACTTAACACAAAGTAAGCGTTTGTCGGTTCCAGAAAAGTGGGGTGTACTTGGAATGGGAATTCTTCTCATAAAACCAAACAGGAAAAAAGACACAATTACCAAATTAAGTACAGTCTTCAAAAAAGACATAAATGAACGATTGTTGAAAGAGGGCTCAGTGGTCTCAGGGAGGTGCAGGGGCTTAGTACAGGTGCGGAGGCTGCTACCTCTGCTCATTGTCCCCAGCACAGAGCTGCCACAGCAGCTCCATTCTGGGCTAGCGGGGCAGGGAGAGGAGGAGTTGTCTCCCCTTCAGCTGTGGCAGCCCTGTGCTGGGGCCATGGGAGGGGGGTGCCTCATCTTCCCCATTCCACCCCTCCTGAGGGGTGTCTGCTCCATGCTGGGGCCAGAGGAGGAAGCACCTACCCCTCCCAGCCATAGCATCCAACCCAAGGCTGCCCCAAGCTGCTGCTTCTCTGGTTCCCACCCAGCCTAACCTGGACCTGCCCCAGATGTGTCCACTGGAGCTTCAGTGGCCATGGAAAGGTACTTCTCCGCTGGCCCCAAGCTGCAGCGGTGAGAGAGCACTAGGGTAGTCCTCACTCTGAGGCTGCCTGCATGCTGAGCCCTTCATCCCCAGTATCTCAGCTCCCCTCCCCAGCAATGATTTAAATGAAACATGTACATTTTGATTTTATTTTCAAAAAGACTCCCAAAATTAACTGAGGTAAGGACCCAAACAACACCAGGCAAATCTTCTAGTAATGTATGAAAACAAGGGAGATTGGAGTGACTGCAGAACTACAGAGGCTTCTACAGAGGAACTACTACACTGGGATTTCTGTCCTTAGCATTGCAGGCAAGGTTCTCATATGAGTCATGCTCAAAAGACTATTTTTTTGCTGGATGTGTATATCCAAAATCCATAGGGCTTCTGCGATGGAAGATAATTTATCAACACGATTTTTGCACTTAACCAACTGAAAGAAAATTGTCAAGAACAAGGGAAACGTTTCTGTGTGGCTTTCATATCTCAAAGTTTTTTGACCTGGTCAAAAGAGAGTGAATTTCCAGTTGCTAGAGACAATTAGTTGCCCCCAAATCCTCATCAGTCTGTTTTGATCCTTCCATGGTGGTGTAAATTTAGGCTATAGTCTGGTGCTTGATTTAGTAGCTTTGAGATCCACAGTAAGGTCAAACAGGAATGTGTTTTGAAACCAACATTTTTTGGTATATTATTTGTGCGGCTTTGTCATTTTTTGTGTGGGCAAAGACCTGCTTTGTCAGATGCATGTAGTGGAAATTTCCAGAGGCGGGTGTATCTGATGAAGTGGGTCTTTGCCCATGAAAGCTTATGCTCCAATACATCTGTTAGTCTATGAGGTGCCACAGGACTCCTTGTCGCTTTTGCAAATCCAGATTAACGGCTACCCCTCTGATACTTTGTCATGTTTACTCATCTAACACCCAGGATATAATAGCTCTCCACACAATATCAGATGGAAATCTTTTCAACATTACATGTCTAAGATCAAAAAGCAAAGGAGAAGACTTGTTTTCCATGATGGCGCGGTGCTCATTGCACACAGTGAAGAGGTGTTCCAGCAAGTTTGCAATAGGTGTGTGCTAGTATGTGATGAACTTGGACTGGGCATCCATCTAAAGAAGACAATATGGCACAAAGTGTGTTGAGTGGACCAGACATTTCAATAGCTACTGTTGTATTAGAAGTTGTTCACAAGTTCTGCTATCTTATTAGATAACTTATCTCTAGATCATGATCTAGAGCCCACAGCGTAGGGCGGCAGCCAGCTCCCTGATGTAGGGCTGAGAGCAAGGAGGCGGTAGGCAGCAGCTGGTGCACATTGGGAGTCAACTTGAAAGCCAGCTGCCACCCTACACTGTGGGCTCTCCAGCATAAAGCTTATATTGCAGACCCTGCAGCACAGCTGGCTCCCCAGGAGTAGGGCCAGGAGCTGGGTTCCAGCATGCACTAGCTGTTGGCCCCGCTCCCAGGGAGCCAGCTGTGCTACAGGCTCTGAGGTATATGTTTTATACTGCAGAATCTGCAGCGTGTAACCGCTAAGACTTTTAATGGTTACATGGTTACCTAATTAACTACTTTTTAACATCCCTAGTTTTATTGAAACATAATTAGGTTTTTGTGTTCACATCTATAAACTTCTGAGGGAAATAATTCAAACATTGGTTACTTCAGGTTTTATTAAAGGGTAGAACCTTTTTACTGCTTTTTGTTGTTGTTGTTAAAGCCAGCACAAAGTAGCCCTAATCATGGTTGAGTGCTTTGTGTACTAACATCATGTAAATGATTAATGACAAAAATAGTAAGGCTCCATCCTATGGTCCTTTTGTAGACAGAAATTCCGTTAAGGTAATTATTTTCATGTGAAAAAATACAGGCTCAAGCTAATGTAACTGTGCCAGAAATGTATAAACAACTCTGTTTTAAGCTAAAATGTATGATTTGATTAATAGAACATCTTGTGGCTCCACTATCAAGGGTAACCTTGAACAATTAAACACAATGCAGGCAGAGGTTAAGAGATTGATGTAATTGAGTTGTGCAAAGCCCAGTTAATAGCTGAGAAATTCATAGTAGTCTTGGCATGAAATAACCATCCATATGACTAGAAAGTAAGGTGTGAGAGTGGTATATATATTTTTTGAAAAGTTTGAAAATACTGATGCTGAAAATAAATGGAGTTGATATTGCCACGATGTTGAAAATGAGCTAATGACCCTTGATAATTGCTCAGATGTACTGTGGTCATGAAGACTGTATTCTGGTGGTCCAAGAAAGTAAGAAGAGTTTCTGTTTTGTTACAGAGATGTGTGAGAGAGTATACGGAGACATAGACCTTTACTTGAATCCTTAAACCTCTACTGCTGGGTGGGGAGGGCAGGAGTTGATTTAGAAATATGAAAATCAATATGTATTAAAATAAAAAATGGCTATACCTTAAAGAGATGTTGTAATGCTAAAACTACATTTCTTGTTTTCATTCTTTCCTTTTGATAGCATGTACTTTGAGTCCCATATTTTCTGTTCACATCCTGCTAGTAGTAGTACAATAGTGATTTTAAATACTAACATCTCTATCTTGTAATGAGTATCCTGCACTGATATCCACTGTCTTAAATCAGATTCCTTGCATGTGAAGGGTTCTTCCATTATTTAGCTTTCTGGGCTGAAGAAACCAATTCAATGTGTTTAGCTATAAATTATTTAGCAGAAAAAAATCCATGTTATATATAATTCGCATAGATGAGTACCAGATTTTTACCAGAACTACTGGAAGACGCTACATAAATTGTTTGTTTTTCCATAGTGCTGAAGAACAAGGAAGCCTTTTGCAATTTTTCAGAAGCCTGTCATTCTTTGCTGAGTGGTATGAATATCGCAAATGCACCTTCCAACATTTTAAGGTAGTGTGTGACAAGATTCATCCCTTGTTATTTCTAAGTGATTAGATTAATAGCAGTTTTATGATGAAAGGGAAAATTGAACATAAAGCATTTTTGAATAATAGAGCAATCTTAATTTTGAGTAAAATTCATTTTTTAACAATATTAATACTGAATTTAAAATTGAAGAAGTAACATTATCCAAACGTTTATAAACTTAATGGCTATTTTGTGTCTCATGTATACGAGACAAATTCTTTATTAATATGTCATTTATGTTGTTTGTCATACCATTTTTCATATTCTTATTCAGACAAATTGCAAAGTCAGTTATAAAAGCATCACTGAAATTTGAAATACTGTTCTGATTGCAACCTTTCTCTAGTTAACTGGAAGAAAAGGGGGTGTTGCCTTTTGCATGAAGGGGGAGAAAGGGGAAGTTTACAAGAATAGACAAGGTTGAGAAGCTGTTGGAACCAGGTCAGGAAAAGATCACTGGATTCCCTTTCCTGCTTGAGATGGCAGCAGGGCCAACTTTCAGATTTTTGGGGCCCTACATATTATTATTAAACTGGTGCCACTATGCATAATGATGTCCAAGGTGTGATGACAATTTTTTAGAGATGCGATTTTATAATCTTCAGCAACACTAATGAAATATTTTAAAACAAATTGTAGACTAACATGGCAAATTCATAAACTGACAGTACAGTGTATATACCTGGCTCAGAGGGGTAGCTGTGTTAGCCTGGAATGGAAAAAAACTTAAAAAAGCAACAAATGGCCCTGCACTAACAAAAATATAGATGGTATTATGATCTTTCGTGGGCATATCCCATTTCTTCAGATGAAGTGGGGCAGGCAAATACATTAAATGGCTTCATTACAACTTGAATGGCTCTTTCACAGGTTTGATGTTCTATTAATAGGTCTGACAGGCTTTTTCCACTGTTGAGTTAACTAGATCAGTGTTTCTCAACCTTTTTTTTTTTATAAAGTACCCCTTTAAAAAAAATAAGTGCCCCCAGTACCTACAGTTTTCAGACACAATTTTTTTTCTACCATTGCAACACATTTGTTTAAACAACTTAATCGTAGCTGGGCAGGTGATACATTTTTGGGTGTAAAAAGTTAAAAAAAAATGCTATAAAACTTAAAACAAAAATTCAGTTTTCTCCAAATTTCAGTTGTGCTGACGTACCCCTTAGACTTCTCTCGAGTACCCCTAAGGGTACTTGTACCACTGGTTGAGAAACACTGAATTAGATCCTCTTTGGAGGAAGCAGACACACCGAACAGGAATAAGAAGCAGCAGATGGGTGGACTTTGGACTAGTGATGCTCCAAATTTCAGAGGCCCCGTACAACTGCATATTCTATGTATGGGTAATGACAACTCTGAATGGCAGCATGACTGTAAAAACATCAGTGAGATATGAAATGCTATATATATTTACATGGTTTTTAAAAATGTAGGGGCATCTGATGTTTTTAAGTGGTAAAAATAAGGCAATCTTTTAGTAGCTACTAGCTGGAGTTACCCGGCGTTGCTCGGTCCCGCTCCCCACTGGCTGATTCGCTCCCCCTCCCACCCCCCCGCCAGCCCTACTTCCTGCTGGCCAGTTCTCCTCCTTTAGATCTCCTCTGGCCAGCCCCGCTCCCATCGGCCGCCCCCACACCCTGATTTCCCCTTGCCAGCTCTGCTTCCGTTGGCAGCCCCCTCCCGATCTCCCGGCCAACCCCACTGCCCCGATCCCTCACCCACGACCAGCTCTGCTTCCCACCGCCCACCCCTCTCCCAATCTCCCCAGCCAGCCCCGCTGCTCCAGACCCCTACCCCGACCAGCTCTGCTTCCTGCCAGCCGCCTCCCCTGATCTCCCCCAGCCAGCCCCGCTGCCCCCAGCCCCACCCCCCACCAGCTCTGCTTCCTGGCCCCTCCCCCTTCCTCCCGGCAGACCCGCTCCCCTCCCAGCCGGTTTCTCCCTGCCCGATCAAGTGTGTCTGTATTGTGCTTTTTTTTTTTTTTTTTTTTAAAGACTACCTGGTAACCGTAGCCATGAGGGGCAGGGCGGGTGCCCGAGCTGTTGTGTGTGTGGGGGTGGGGCGAGTCTGGGTCTGCAGGCGGTGGGCACATGACCTAGGGTGGACGGGGCTGCCCCTGCAGCGCAGCGCGGAGGGTTATTTTTTATTTTTACAGGTTGAGATCAGGCCCTATCAGGTCCAAAAGTACCTTTAAACTTTCTCCTGGAGGAAAGGTTATCCCCTGGAAAGTTTGGTTGCGGTAGGTCTTATAGTGTCTAAGTTATTAGAGCACAAACATACAAACATTCTCCTTTATATATTAGATTATAAATGAGGTGTGTTTTTTTGTTTGTTTGTTTTTTTGTTTTTTGTATACAATAGCTACTCCAAAATGATGTCAAAATAAAGGAACATTTGTAGGCTTTTGTCACCTTTAAACACTGCTTCTCAAATGTAATAAGCAATAACTTGAATTTGAGCCTTTCAGTCTTATCACATCTCTGGAAGGCTACATTCCCATTCGGAGCTGTTTTAAATAGGTGGAGGAGAATTGTCACTTAATTACATTCTCCTATTACAATTAACTTTCATAGAATCGTGGAATCATAGGGTTGGAAGAGACCTCAGGTCATAGAGTCCAACCTCCTGCTAAAAGCAGGACCAGTCCCAATTAAATCAACCCAGCCAGGGCTTTGTCAAGTTCGAACTTAAACCTTTAGGGATGAAGATTCCACCACCTCTCTCGGTAACCCATTCCTGGGCTTCACCACCCTCCTAATTAAATAGTTTTTCCTAATAGTTTTCCAACCTAGACCTTCGCGTTGGGGTCCCCTGACTCCTGCACCCCCGTAATGGCACGAACAGACTCCACCAGCCCGTAGAATGGAGGGAGTTTATTCCTTCTCCAGGATACAGCACAGCACAGCACAGCACCGATGTAATCTGGTTACAGGGCAGGTCTAGGATGCCTCAGCCCCCCTTTCGATGGGGGAGATTGGGCCCCTAAATCCCAGCCCCTGGCTTAGGCTGGTTCCTCCATGATCCCAGACAGAAACTAACCCACTCTCCTCCAGCCCTGCCCCCAGCCAGGGCAGCATTTCCCCTTCCTTTGTCTCTCTCCTTGGGGGGTAGCTGGTCAGACAGGTTGAGAGACCCTCTTTGCATAATGACTCATCTCCAGTCCTTCTGGGCTGTGGTACCGATGGCAGCCAGTGGGGGTTACCACAGAGCCAGCATAGAAACCAGCCAGGTACCTCCACTACGTCACACTAGGCTCTGACCCAGGCCAGCAGCCCGAGGAACATAAACAGTGGGGATCTCAGAAGCCCGCCAAAAAGCGAGCCTCCTCAGCACCACAACGGACTATGGCATTGAAATGGCTGACCCCCTCATGGCCAGTGTTGAGGGCAGTGGCGGCACAACACCTCAGCACGTCTGACACTGCTGGAGTCTCCAGAGCCCCCAGTGCAGATAAACAGCGGGCATGCGTTAAATCGCACTCTCAGGCATCAGGCTTTAAGTTTCCTGCCTCATTAGCTGCAGAACCATCTGGCATTGACACAATCTTGCCAACGCAGCATAAGAGCATGATGCCGATCATGTAAACAGGCACCTCAGCTGCCACCACAGAGGTGCTTGATGCAGCGCAAGTGTCCTTGGCCCCGAGGCATTATTCAGCGCCTCAAATAGCCTCTGTGCCTCCTACTATGGCACTGACAATGCCTGTTGGGCATTAGACCCAACATAGGGATTTATTAGTCTCATCAACTTTTAACTCACCATTTTTAGAACCTGAGCACTCTCCCGCTATGTTAACATCACAGAGATCACTTTCTCAGGAAAGATTTTAATCGGAATCTGATGATGAATTCTCTAGGGGGTTTTCACCAGAGAATTCTCCTTACACACATCAGAGTATTTACTCTTCCAGATTTGGGAATATGCCTTCCTATTATGGCAATCCCTGGGTACTCCACATGAGCCTTACCCTTACTGGCAATACTGAGACAAATGGCAATATTATCAGAATCACCAGCATGGCCGGAAACGACACAGAGTGCAATATCCCCCCTCCAAACAAATACAAGAAGGGGACCCACTCACACAGGAGGCAGAACCCCCTCCTCACCAAAATGACCCACCCCCCCCAGTGGAGGAAGGGTCTCTGGCCCCAGCTTCAACTACTTCAGATGACGCTACACATTTCCTAGACCTTTTTAAACATGTAGCTGCTGAATTAAACATTCCTCTTCAAGAGGTTGCAGAAAATCAGCATGAGCTAACAGACATACTGCACTCAGTAATGCCATCAAAAATAGCATTGCCAATTAATCCATCAATAATGGAACTGGCAAAGACAGTGTGGCAAACTCCGGCATTAATTTCTTCTACGGCTAAGAGAACTGATAAGAAATATTATGTCCTACCCAAGGGTTCTGAAATTTTTTTTTCCTCACCTAGCACCTAATTCCCTCATGGTGAAAGCTGCACAACAAAAATCCAGGCAGCAACAATACCGGTTTACTCCATTGGACCATGATAACAAAAGGCTTGATGCATTCGGGTGCAAGATATATATGTCTTCTACTTTACAATTTCGCATTTTGAATTACGCAGCTTTATTGAGCAAATACGATTACAGAAATTATCCCAAACTGAATGATTTTGTTGCAGGTATTCCTGAGGCTAAGAGGCAGCAGAACAAAGCACTGGTTTCCGAGGGTCACACAATTGCTAGAACAGCATTATAAGCCGCCTTAGACGCTGCCGATATGGCTGCACATTTTACAGCAACAGCATTAGTAATGAGAAGGGCATCACGGTTTAGCTCCACTCCATTCCCCAGAGAGATTCAGTCTACAGTGGAAGATCTGCCTTTTGACGGTCAGGAGTTGTTTGTAGCTAAGACCATCGAAATTGTCCACTCCATGAAAGATTCCAGAGCGACGCTTCGGTCTTTGGGGATCCACAACCAAGCACCTAGAATAAGGCAATATAGGTATCAGCCCTACTGAGACCTTGATACTCTCCATATGCACAATTTTACAATAGACAAGACCAATAACAACGGGGCAGAGGCAGAAACCAATAGCGCTGCCCTCTCTCTACCAGCTCCCAACAGTTGCAGCAGTCCAGTAAGCAAATTTGATTATCAGGCCGAAGGTCTGGAGAGCCTCTCACCTATTTCAATGCCATCGACACAAGTGTATCTCATCTATCACCGATTGTTGCCCTTCTTCAACAACTGGCAATGTATAACCTCTGATAGATGGGTCCTGCAGATAATTGAAAAAGGCTACCTTATTCCCTTTGTGTCCATACGCCCTCTCCATCCCCCTTCCTTGTCTCTTTTCAGGGACCACTCTCACGAGATCCTTCTTCAACAGAAGGAGAGCATTTCTTATGCATAAGGGTGATTGAACCAGTCCCCATGCAATCTGGGAGCAAGGGGTTCTACTCCCATTACTTCTTGACTGAAAAAAGGTCCGGAGGTTGGAGGCCCATTCTAGACCTTTGAGCCCTCAATAAATTTGTTCAGAAACAAAAATTCAAGCTGGTAATGCTTGCTACCATGTTACCGGCATTGGAACAGGATGATTGGGTCTCGTCCCTCGACTTGCAAGATGCATACTTTCACATTACCATCCACACTGCACACAGACAGTTTTCTTCGTTTCATTGTAAATTCTCAACACTACCAATATAAGGTGCTTCCATTCGGACTTTCTGCAGCCCCGAGGGTCTTTTCAAAAGTGCTGGCGGTTGTCACAGCATACCTTAGGAAACAGAGTTATCATATTTCCTCATCTAGAGGACTGCCTCCTCAAGTTGCGCTCACGCAACGATTCTTGCTGCTCTTTGTTAGTCACAAGACACCTATTCTGATACCATAGCCTTCAGGTGAACAAAACCAAATTGACGCGCTCTCCTACACAAAAGATACAGTTTATAGGAGCATGCCTCGACTCGACAAAACTCACCACATACCTACTTACAGACTATTTTCAAAAAATTGTGGCCTCGGCTAAATACCTTACGATCCAGCCCCCGCACAACAGCACTTGAGTGCCTTTGGCTATTGGGGCACATGGCAGTGTGCAACTTCATAGTCAACAATGTGCATCTGTAAATGAGATGTTTACAGATCTGGCTGGGACAGGTGTACAAACCCAATGTCCATCCGCTATCCAAATCCCTAGCCCTTCCAGGGATAGTAAAGGAATTCTTACACTGGTGGCTAAGCCCACAGAACCTTTGTTTTGGAGTCCCTTTCCACCCACCAGAACCATCCGTCTCCATGATGACAGATGCATCTCGTACAGGATGGGGCGCCCACTTACAACATCATACCTGCCAGGGCCTGTGGTCCAGCACCGACAAGAACTTGCACATAAATGTCCTAGAACTGCGGCAGTCAGGAATGCAGGCATCAAATTCCTCCCATTTTGTCGCCAGTAGCCATGTCAGACTGTACAAAGACAATGTTGCAGCAATGTTTTACATAAATCGTCAGGGTGGAGCCTGATCTCAAGCACTTTGCGCAAAGGCTAGAGCACTTTGGAACTGGTGCCTGAAATACAACACAATTATCACCGCAGTGCATCTTCCAGGCATCCTGTATACAACAGCAGATGCACTCAGCAGAGCCCTCCCAACCGAACATGAATGGCAAATGAACCTGCACTTATTGGTGGAGATCTTCCATCTGTAGGGCCACCCAACCCTAGACCTGTTTGCCATGCAATCCAACAGGAAATGCCCCCTATTCTGTTCCAGGGTGGGCATAGGCAAGGGATCAATGGGAGATGCCTTCCTCATCGCATGGACGTCCCACCTATCCTACGCCTTTCCTCCTATACCCCTATTGAACAGAGTTGTTCACAAGGTAAGGCGGGACAAGGCCCATCTCATATTTATAACTCCAACATGGCCATGCCAGCCATGGTGCCCCTTCCTAGTGGCGATGTCTCGCACCCCACCGATCCACCTACTTTGCATCAAGAATCTCCTTCTTCACCTGGACTCCCACGCTGGTCAACCGAACCTCCACTCACTACACTTGAAGGCGTGGCTCCTGGATGGTTCTCTGACCTAGAATTGACTTGCTCACAACAAGTACAAATGGTCCTTCTATACAGTAAGGTGCAGATGAGTGTCCCATGGGTGCTCCACAACCCTCCCTTCCTCCTCTCTACTTTGGGATCCTGGCCTTCTGAAGTCATCGTTTCAAGGTAGAGAAGGAAGTGAGGAGTGGGGTGGGAGAGGGGGCATGCGCATTCGCGATGCCTGAAGCCTAACAGCGTGTGGCTGCTGGTGCGCACATGCGCTGCCCCAGGGACACTGATATGAAATCTCCACTCTGAGGCTTGGCGGCAGCACACTGAGCTAATGTGGAGCACCCACGGGGACACACATCTCGAAGAACATCAGTTACTATTGAGGTGAGTAACCTCCTCATACTCTAGTTCAGGCCTAATCAACACCGAGTAGAGGAGAAGAATTACTTAGTGTGTCTTGCTCACAACATTCATGTTAATGCATCCCAGAATGTTTTGCTTGTTTTTCAGCAGTGTCACACTGTTGACTCATATTTAGCTTGTGGTCTACTATGGCCCCTAAATCCCGTTCTGCAGTACTCCTTCCTAGATGGTCACTTCCCATTTTGTATGTGTGATTGTATCTCCTTAAGTGGAGTTCTTGTATTTGTCCTTATTTAACTTCATCTTCTTTACCTCAGATCATTTGTCCAGATAATTTTGAATTTTGACCTTATCTTCCACTGTAGTTCAAGAAAGGAGAAGATGCCAAAGAAATAGCGATGCAACTTGAGGAAAGATGCAGGGATTTCCTGGGTTTTTTACAGGAAATTTTACAAGCTTACAAATGGAAAAGGTCTTTCATGCAAAATCTAGCCCTGAAGCTTATATTCAAATGATGTTTTATCTTCATTCTGTCTTTGCTCACAAAAGCTCCCACTGGTCCTTGGTAAAGCTGGAGGATTTCAGACCACATGTAGTATACTGGCGGCAAAAAAAACCAAACCAAACCAAAAAACACCCAACAACATAGTAAGAGCCAATGGAAAATCTGAGAAAAAATTGAATATTTGAATCCAATTTTCCATGCTTTTTTATGGATGTTTTAAAAATTATTTTACATGTTTATATTGGGGTGACTTGACTGTTGATATATGCATGATTACTAGCCTGGGAGGGGATGTTAAAATGTGTTTTCAAAGTGGAATAAGCATCTATATTGAGGCAAAAATCAGTTCAGCAAAGCAGCAGAATCACTGCAGATACTGACAATGATTACAGGTTTTGTCAATTGCACTTTTATCAGTTAATGTGGGATAAATTATGTTGTTTGTCACGTTCACAGCTGAGAATTTAAGATGTCAGAAACATGGGTAGTTGTGTGACAAAGTATATATTAACTAATTTGTTTTTGTAATATTATTAATTTGTCAGGGGTGTTAGACAATAAAAATATTAGTAAAAACCAAAAAGTCAGAACGGTAATTTCAAGATCTGAAGTTCTATAAATGCTGTTAAGGTACAAACGTTGTAATAACATAGTTATAGCATAGCTTGGTAACTATTCATATAGCTGTCTTGTTATCTCTGCGAATAAGTCAAACAGAAAAGAACTTATCTAAACAAAAATATCTTACTCATTAACTGATGGGACAGCAAATTAAGATGTATTAGTGAAGAATGTGCTTGAGGAGGGCTTACGTATGCTAAAGTTAACACTAGTTTTATGTGATATTACGTGGTTCAAGACAGAGTAGGGACTCAGATTCATTAAAAGGTTCCAAAATCTTTAGGACTTTGCTATGAACAGAACTGTACAGGACCACAGTTCACTTTTACAGTTTTCTTACAAGTCTTGAAACTTTGTTCCCTTATGGTAATACAATTTAACTTTTTTATCCATAAGGTTTTAGTTGATGTTTTCAACTGTTTAAAGGATGTTCTGCTATTGAACAAATTTTTGTGATGAATATTTTTTTCTTGGCTTAAAAAAATATCCTGAACATCTTAGAGGTATGTCTAATTGATCTTTCTTATTTTTATTAGTGTCCATGAGTGTGCCTGGCACTTAAATGATCATACAGTGCTTTTCCCCTTTTTCTTTTTTTTTTTAATTTCAACACGCGGAGCTACAGTTGGCATATGCCGTACTCATTTAACTAACTTATCAACATTGTTTCTTAACCCCAAGATGCAAATAGATATCATGATAAAATTTTTAAACTATAAAAATAATTATACACATAATACATTATTCCCCTTCTTAGGTACTTTCAGTTTTACCACCTCTCTGAATTATTCTCTATTCTCTGAATTAATCTCAGCCTATCAAGTGCTGTGTACCACTTTTTTCATACACTTAGCATAATTCTGTGACACTTAATATCTTCTTCTCTGATTACAAATGCATGCCTTTCCATCACTGTTCTGTATTGTTCCTCCAGTACATTCATATAGTTTTTTGCTCATGTGATTCTTGACTCCTTTGTTTTTTTGTTGCTCTTTCTAACTCCTGGCCTCAGGGTTGTGTAGAAAGCTTTCAAACGTTGTCCTTCCTGTGAATGTCAATCTGACCTCCAAATTTGATCATTTATCTGACCACAGATGGCTAAAATATGATCTGGTCTCCTTAGTTAAATATTTTACACACCGCAAAGGCTGTTGATATTATCATGGAAGTTCTTGCCAGTATTCTTCCAGCTAAGGCAGAACCCTTCCTAGTTATGCTCAGAGGTACAGTGAAAGAGTGGCATTACAGATTGTAGCAAGGTAGGCCATTTGCTGCTGGTGATGTTGTGGTAATTTTATCCTGCTCAGATATTTACTGTCCACAATGAAATACTGTACCTTTTTCAGTTTCCATCTAAAATGTAACAGTGCTATAACCTAATTATTTTCTGATGTATAGGGAGATTTTCTAACTGTGTCCTGAATGTGGTGGGTAAAGATTAATAATATTTTATCATATGAAAAAAATCTTTGCCGTGACTAACTGATCTAGGAACTGATTGATAATCCCACCCTGAAGTGTTCTAGTCCCTAGTATCATTGTGTACACATTTATCCAAGCTCCTCTGTGAGTTCTTATGTGAAGAATCAGAAAGAATGAGGTAGGGGGAGACCTGAGAACATATGGATCACTGATGCTATGAGTTGCAATGATGGTTTATTGGTCCTTCGTTCATGTGGGTAAATTCCATGATAGCAACCATTAAGCGTAAGAACTTCATGAATATAGTAACTTCTACAGTGAATGTGACTTATTCTAAAATACATTAACTTATTCTAAAATACATTTTGAAGTTAAAAAGGGGTCTGGCTTGAAGATAATTGCAACTTTCTATGCCTGTTTTAAGAAACAACCTTTAAAAACATCTTGCAAAAGTGATCTTTTCTCTTCCCATGTTTTGTGACAATGCTTCTATAATGATAATTCTCATTTTAAACACATGATCATTTTAAAGCTTAAACTTAATATTTAAAGAGATACTGATAACTTGCTGTATTTTAAAATTGACTTTCAAATATTTCTGTTAACTGTCAAAGCACCTTGCACAATGTAGCTATTGTTTTTCCCCCTTTTTCTGTTACGCTATTTTAAGGGACTTCTCATAATCAGCTACGTCTTTAATTAGTGTGTCTATACTGTAGGTTGAAATAAGATGCAGTTTGAGCTACGCAAATTGTGTATCTTATTTCGATGTTACTTTGAAATAGCTTATTTCGAAATTTGGCGCCGTCTACACAACACTTATTTCAAAATAAATTGCTATTCCAAAATGTCCCTTACTTCTCGTGGAATGAGATTTAGGGGGATGTTGGAATAGCGAGCCTGTTATATTTTGAAATAATGGGCATGCTCAAAAGGCGGAATAGCTATTTCGGGATATCTCCGGTATCCCACAATAGCACTGCAGTATAGATGTAGCCTTAGTGACTATACATGGAAACAGGGATAATGATTATTGACCAAGTACTGTCAAAGCATTAAAAAATTGCAAATTAACAAAAAACAAAATACAAAAAACAATCGTGTCTTCATTTTGCTAAGTGTTGTGATACAAGTTGACTGTGGCCCTTTATTTAAAATGATTTTTGAGTTGTTGAATGTATTGTCATCTAAAAGTAAGATTTCCCCCCCCCCCCCCTACCCCCCTTATGCCTAGAAAGAGTGGAGAGACAATTTTTAGGAAAAAAGAAAGTTTGTTTCTTGTCTGAAAAATCTAAAGTTCATATGAAAATGTTGGTCCTACCATTTCTTTTGAAACCCTCTTTCAAATTAATTCACAAATTAATAATTGGCCATTATATTTTTTCAAAACATACAATTCTGTTTGAAAGAATCTTTTAATTAAAGATGAGTTTTAAAATGGTTAATTAAGAGAAATTGGTAAAAAAAAAAAGTGTAAAACCTATTAAGCCAATTTCCTCTCTGAGATAAGTGCATTAACTTCAGTGAAGTAAGACCCCAGAATATTTTGTCCCATTTTGTTGAAATGAATTAGCAGAATATGAAGAAATAGGAGGGATTTTTTGACAAAAATGTATTCATTAAAAAGTTTCTGTAGTTTTGTATTTAGGCATATGGTTCCTTTATAAGTCTAGTAAATATACATATTAAAAATTTTAAAAAAACTTGAAAAAAACCTGACTTCTTACTAAGATATTACATCAGATCTTAATCCTTTTGAAAGCTATTTTCACTTCTCTAAGGGCTTGTCTATACTTACCAGAGGATCGACTCTCCAGAGAGTGATCTTCTGTGGTTCAATTTAGCAGGTCTAGTAAAGACCTGCTAAATAGAATACCGAATGCCGTGGTATTCCTCACACTTGCAAGGAGTAAGGGAAGTCAGTGAAGAGTTTCTCTTGTCAACCTCCTGCTGTCGGGGCACACTAGAAAATCGATGTAGGATACATCAACTCCAGCTATGCAATTGTTGTAGCTGGAACTGTGTATCTTATATCAATTTTTCTCTGCCAATGTAGACTTGGCCTTAATCCATAAGTATTATGTGCAAAAGACTTCATTAATAAATATCTTGGATAATAAAGAACAGAAAAGGTTTTCTTGCCTTGCTTCTTGGCGTTTGATACAAATACTAATGCTAACTAATAGGAGTGTTCAATTTATTATCTTTATTACTTTAGCCATCAATATTAAAAATGTAATGATTTGTAAATTTACTTTCCATGAAAAATATTAGAAGAGAGTTGAGAGAGACATACTTTTGGAGCACCCTTTTTCCTTTATCAAGCATGATTAATGAATATAGATCTAATAAGAGATTTAGGGGACCACTTGTTCTTGAAAACAATGTGATAATTTTTATCAGGCATATAAGGAGTATTTTCTGAGGTAGAAGTGTCAGCAAGAGATTTAAAGGCATCGCAAACAACAGAAATCATGATGTAAACTTGCTTGCTAAGGCATATCTTTTTGGCTTTATTATTAATGCACTTAGGGGTGGCATTGGTTAAAATAGTATATCACACCTGAAAATAAAAAAGGGTACATTTACACTAAACATAAAGATTGATATTGAATTTACAATAGAAATCTTAATTTATGACCCTTCATTCAGTATCACCATTTTTGTCTGTGGAATTAGATTTTGTATAAATGTTCTGAATTGATAACTTTGCACAGTATCACACTAGAGCCTTTTGTTACAGGTTTGTATTTGGAAATAATGACAGTGTTGATTATGGTGTTTTATTGTAGTCTAAAGGTCCACCTTGAAGATGTTATTTTAGTTTTGATACTTTGCTGGAGCACAATAAAATATTAGTGGGAGACGTTAAAACAGTGGTTTGGAGGGTAGTTTTTCATTTGTTTCCAATGTCTGATAAGAAAGTTAGAAGAGTCAGCTGGTTGCCTCAGGTTATCAGTTGGTTTTTATTAAATGTCCCACATATGTGACAGTCTCTACACAACCATTTTCTTTGGTGTTTGAAGCAGTCACAGGTGGTTTGTGTTAGTTGCTCAGTTGTAGAACTTTCTGTTTTAGGAGCCATAATGATTTCATATTATAGATTGGAAGATCAAACTTGTTTGAATTTTGTACACATAAAAATGTATATTATGCATGTATTTTATGTGGCTGATTGGACTGTATTTAAAACTGCTAAGTGATATAAGAACAGGTGATTGCAGTAAAATCTTAAAGTGACAAAAAATACGATAGCTATGTAATTAGTGTCTAATTGTAAAGCAAGGAATCGGTAATTATTACAAGAAAGTAAAGTGCAGTAAAGCAAGAAAGTAAAGTTGGCTTTTCAGTGAGTTCATAGCATGTGAATAAATTAATAACATAGATTAGTGTTTCTCAACCTTTTTTTATAAAGTACCTTCCCCCCCCCAAAAAAGTACCCCCAGTACCTGCAGTTTTCAGACACACAAATGTTTTTTCTACCATTGCAACACGTTTGTTTAAGCAACTTAATCGTAGCTGGGTAGGTGATGAAATTCTTGGGTGTAGAAAAGTACAAAAATAATAAAACGCTGTAAACTTAAAACAAAAATTCCAGTTTTCTTCAAATTTCAGTTGTTGACGTACCCCCCCCCCCCAGATGTCTCTTGAGTACCCCTAAGGGTACTTGTACCACTGGTTGAGAAACACTGACATAGATAAATTAATAATGTTGAATAAATGAATAACATATATGCAGTTGTTTTAAAGTGACACTGTTAAACATTACAAAGTTCAAAATTAACTTATAAATGTAATCTCTTAGGGTGCATCTACATAGGATCCTTAGCTCGAAATAAGCTACTCAATTTGTGCTATGCAAATTGTGTAGCTTATTTCAATGGTATTTTGAAATAGCTTATTTTGTAATTTGGTGCTGTTTACACAGCACCAAATTTTGAAATAACTCGTTATTCTGAAATTATCCTTAACCCTCGTGGAACGTGGGTTACCGGGATATCAGAATAAGCTGCCTTTTGTTTCGAAATTTATTTCAAAATAACGGGCTGCTTCAGTAGACGCAGAATAGCTACTTAGGGATACTTCTGGTATCCCGAAATAGCTCCGCAGGGTAGACATACCCTTAGAGATTGTGCTCCAGATTTTAAATATGTAAATTTAAGTGTATGTAACTTATAACTCCTACCTCCCTGAAAGAGTAATTACTTTACTTTAAGGAGAATTCAGATAAAAACAATCTCTTGTAAGCCCTCACTCTTAGATTTTAGCCATCAGTGTGGCTATACCAATTCATCAACACTAGTTCATAATCACTACGCCAGTCCAATGTAGCTACACTAGGGATTTATTCTGGTGCCACTACATCAGTGGTTTTCAAACTACAAGTCATGACCCAGTAGTGGGTCATGGAATGTCAGACACTGGGTCTCGTTGCTGCAGGGTAATCAGAGGATCAGCGAGGATGCTAAGGCAAACTACCTGCCTATCCTGACACTGCACTGCGCCCCAGCAGCAGGCCTGGTTCCTAGGTGGGCCCTCCCACACCCTGCTTTGCACTTCCATTGGCTGGGAACCTGTTGCTGGCTGCTCTGGGATGCAGCATGGTCTGTGGTGCCAGGAGAGGCATGAAGCGTGTCTTAGCACCCTGGCTGCACTACTGATTGGGACCTACTCAGGGAAAGCACCTCCTGCCCCAGCCCTGATTTCCCCCCCAAAAGGTGGAGCCCCCTCCTACAACCCAAAGCTCTCATCCTTGTCCCCACCCCAGAGCTTGCACTCTAGTCAAATTAAGTTGGCTTGTGGGCATCAACAATTTTCTTCAACTGGGTCATAAGAAAAAAAGTTTGAAAACCATACACTACATCAGTGACTAAACCCCTAACATACACAAGGCCATCTGCTGCTGGTAGAGAGCATATGCAATTTCACATAACGAGCAGTTCTGGGCAATGCTGACATATCTTAACTGATACTGGTAGACTAATAAAAAGAAAATAATTTCAAGTTTCATTAAAAAAGGATTACAAAAAAAGTTTGTCGAACCCCCCCATGGATTAAGAAATCTATATTCAGCTTCCTAAAAGATTGTTAGAAATTAAGGAGAAACAACACTTTATAGACTTTAAAAAAATCCTTTATTTCCCAGCCCAAATACTATATTACTCTAAGGCAGGGGTCCTCAAACTTCATTGCCCAGTACTCTTTCTAATAACAAAAATTGCTAAATAACCTCAGGAGGGTGAAGAGAAGCCTGAGCCATCTGAGTCCTGTCAGCCTGAGTGGGAAGGCCAAAGGCCAACCACTGTCAGCCTGAGTGGGAAGGCCAAAGGCCAACCACCGGTGGCTTTTAATCTGAAATGTGGCACTCAGGACTGAACCTCTTGGGCGTGGGTTTTGGCCTACTCCAGCAAGTCTAAGCCAGCCTTGGTGATCCACTTGGGAGTCTCAACCCACAGTTTGAGAATCACAGCTCTAGGCTTTTACGAGCTAAAACTACACAGTATTGGAGATGATAAATTAAACTATAGAAAATTACATATGCTGATGTTTCAGAGACCATGTCTTGTCTTGTCTTTTTTAGTTTTTTAGTTTAGAATACTAGGAGATTAAATTAATTTAACTCTTAGTTTGTCGTGTAGCCTATAAATAAATCTTTTCTGAAGAGCATTTTTAAGAAATATTGCTGATCTATACAAACCCACTTTCTCATAGGAAATCAATCCTAAATCAACTTTAATCATTGTTCTTTGATTCTATTAAGTATGGAAAGAACTTTCTTCATTAATAAAGATTTGGAATGAAAAGAGGAAGATCTAGTGGGCCTGCTACATATACAACATTTTTTTTATACTGGCTATTGTTAAGATGAATCTTCTTTCTGTTATTCATTGGCTACTACTAGGATAAAAAATGTTTTTCTTTTTTCCTTTTGTCACAGCTTCTTTTGAACTTGGAATGTAATTGTGGGTGCTGCGGAGTTCCTTCTTTTATATTTTGTTAAGTTCAAAGCATAGTAGTTGCATGACTCATAATAATTTTTTAAAATGGAAAATTAAAATCAAGTGTTCTAGCTGTTAGTGTCTGTGAATTTATAAGCCCTGACAAGACAAGTTTTCAAACTTCAGGGGATTTAAAAGAAATAAAAATGAAACAATATAGGTGCAAGTGTGACTGTGATTTTTCTTAATTATGAATTCAAGATGATCTTCTTGCTTGTTCTTATTTTTTAAATAATTATAATAAAATAATCACTTTCGTCTCAATGAAAATGAAAACAAGCTAAACAATTTTTGATTTTGATACTACTAAAAACCTATTATGTTTCAGTTTTCATAGCAATAGAATCTCAAGCTTTTAATGTGCACATATCAATATACAGTTCAACAATATTCATTGCTCATGTAATAATACCCTATAATGCAAACACTGTCATATTATTGTTTACTTAGAATTAAAAAAAAGTTGTTACTGTAAACTGGCTTAGTATTACAGAAGAAAAACAGTGATTCCAAAGTCATAGTGAAATACCATTATGTATTTGAAATTTAAATAACTATACAAATAAAAAAGTAGCTATGAAATTGAGAACTTTTCCCATTTCAGCAAGCTCCTTTTATATACCATTTTTTCAGGAAAAATAAGTCTAATATCTGTATTAGTTGTTAGTGTCTTTCTACATTTGTTTTTTTGAAGCAGTTACGCCAAATAAGGACTGTGCAAGTTCCTATTGAAACAAACAAAAACAAACAGAGAAATAATCTAAAATTGTGTATTTGTGTTGTCAGAATCAATATCTTTAAGGTATAGTTAGTTACCTTAATTTTATTGAACTGTCAGTAAAAAGCCCATAGCATTAATATGAGAATGTGTCCCTTTGTATTGCTTAAGTCCGAAAATAAGCAAAAAGGGTAAAACCATGTTGGTAATATATTTGTATTAGTTTTTTCATGCAGTTTCACAGTCTAAGATAGAACCAACTTTGCCTTTTATTCCGAAGCATTTACAAAGTTTTCAGTGTCTATTTTACATGTTTCAGTATTGAACTATGGCTTCTATTCTAAAAAGTGATATTATAAAAGTCCATCATTATTTTTTCTTAGTGAGTTCCAGTTGAAACTTGGTTTACCAAAAGTTCACCTGATCAAAACCTGATCTAAACTCAATGATTTTTCCTGATTGAGAAAAAGACTTGAACCTGTGCTTTTCCCAGGTCATGGATTTTAATTAGTAATTAAAATACTTTAAGCTAGTTTCTTGTTGTTGTTACACCAGTGTAACCCCTTTGCTCCCAACTTACAATTGAATTGTGTGTGTGTGATTGTCTCTTGCAACTTAATTATTTCAATAAAGCCACTAATGTTAAAGGCATTTGATGCTTATGAATAAAGGATACTTGCAGAAGTAAGTGTTGCGGGTTTAAGCCCATACTTTTGATGCTATCATAAGCCTACATGAATATGAAAGTACAGGTGGTATTGGGTCTGCCAAGTGAGAAGATGTTTTTACATAGTGATTTTTTTTCAGACTAGAGCTACATTTTAACATGGTTAAAAGTTCATTAGTATATAGAAAACATAATAAGGGAAAGAATATAGTCATTTAAACAAAGGAACAGGAATCCTTATCTGTTACCATACTTAAGTTTTTAGCATGTATAGTTAATATGTAATGCTTAATAATATGCCCCTACAGGCAGTGTTTTCAAGCAGGAAAAAGCATTAGGATGCTTTGCCAAGATGATTGGGTTGCCTTCCATTCTTATCTCATCCATACGTGAACGGATATAACGTGTGTTGTTAGATTTGCAGAATGTGTCATCTGTGATGGAGGTTATGTTGTTAAACTGCAAAACAAACAAACATAGATTGAAAATGTCAGCATCAAAACCTAATGAAAGTATCTGAATCTTAGCAATAGTTAATTCTGTCGTGTTTCTTGGGTTTTTATTTTGTTGTTTTTGAATTTAAATCTTAAGTTTTGTTTGCATTTACTAACCAGTAAATACATTGGTACTGAAATCTAGTACACTTTGCTGACAAAGGGTTATTCTGTTATTCATTGTGGCCTAGCACTGCCCTTGAAATAAAGAAACTAACAACATTTATAGACAAAGCAGTGACAAATTCCAGTGTTATAGTTAGTCAGCCACCAAACAACTTTTTTGGCTAGGAGACCTTCTATTTTAACTACTTGATTGCTTTTTAACATTTCAAAGCTAGGATGAGTGTATGTACGATGGCACTAAACATAGGTAGGTGCATGTATAGACTAATGTTTAGTTTTCAGGGGAATGTTTTTGGATGATGGTAACACAACAGTGTAAACCAAATTTGAAACAAATAATGAAAGACAGCAAGAATGGTCTGATTTTAGCTAAATCATTGTGCCCTTCATTGTACAACATTAAAAAAAAACAAAAACTTTGAGACCTGAAGGTGCAGAATACGCAGGGTCTCTGGTAAGTTAAGAGGTACTGATTCCAGTGCGTTATGTGCTAGATAGAGGTATGACAAATTGGCCTGCCTCTGTAAAAGAAAGGAGAAAAAATTAATGTTGATTTTTCTTGATTACCTTGTCAATAGTTCAGTCCCTCCTGTGCCTGTCTCTAACAATAGATATTTTTCTTCTGAATCCATACTTTGGCTAATGTACGTCTGTAAAGCCATCCTATATGTGTGTTCTTTTGTTGAAAGTATGGTTTGTACTACCCAAACACAGTGGCTCTCAACCTTTCTAGACTACTGTGCCCATTTCAGGAGTCTGATTTGTCTTGAGTACCCCAAGTTACACCTCGATTCAAAACTACTTACTAACAAAATCAGACACAAAAATACAAGTGTCACAGCAAATTATTCATGAAAAATTGCTTGTTTTTGCAATTATAACCATATAATTATAAAATAAACCAATTTGAATATAAATATTGTACTTACATTTCATTGTATAAGTATATGAAGCAGTATAAACAAGTTATTGTATGAAATTTTAGTTTGTACTTGCTTGGTGCTTTTTATATAGCCTGTTGTAAAACTAGATGAATATCTAGATGAATGGATGTACTCCCCTGGAAGACCTCTACATACCTCAGGATACATGTACCCCTGGTTGAGAACCACTGCCCTAACATACTAAGAAATTGCTTGTACAGGATTTGTTATATTTTTGAAAAGTTTAATAAAACAAATTTGAGTGTTTGAATATGGCTGAGACTAACGCATCTTGCACTATTAACCTTTCTTGGGAATTGAATCATTAGAGTCTCTCCTGGTTGGCTGCCCAAGAGCTCAGCTTACAAGGAACATTGGCTATGTCCTTGTTGCTGTGAAGAATTTTGGATTATGACAGGGGTGAGCAAGTGTCATGGTGCTTTCACTTATTTTTCTATTTTGAGTCATCTCTTCTTGCCATATACCAACATGTTTTCCCAGGTTGCTTTGACAACAAGTTGACATACAAATTCACAATAAGCATAAAGTCAAGCCTTGATTAGTTTAGTTACATAATCACATCTTATTATCTACAATGGGAGCTGCAAGGCTCCGTAGCTGCAGAGCCGGTAAATAAACACACCGGAGCTGACAGTTACCAGGGTTCTTAGAGTGATTTCGTGGATTACTTTGGGAAACACTGTTCTAGTAAACCTGAAAATATTTAGCTCCGTGTTCTCATTTCTTCTACCTGCATTTTCTAGAGTCTTAGAATGTTTTTCAGAGCCTCAGATTTCCTAGCTTTAGTAGTTTCCTCAGTCCCAGAGAAACAAAATAAGCTACCCAAGCCTGGGATGAACTAATGGAAGTTAATTGAAAATTAACAAAATGCCCGAGTCATAGGTAGGGAAGAATTGTCCTGTCTTGCAGATAATCTGATTTTCTTCCAAAGGTCTCTTTCTATAGAACTCACATTTATGAAGTAGAAGGAGGAAGGTACTGAATCATAGAATCATAGGGTTTGAAGAGACTTCAGGAGGTCGAGTCCAGCTCCCTGCTCAAAGCAGGACCAACCCCAACTAAATGAGCCCAGCCAGGGCTTTGTCAAACCTCTAGGGATGGAGATGCCACCACCTCCCTAGGCAACCTATTCCAGTGCTTCACCACCCTCCTACTGAAACAGTTTTTCCTAATATCCAACCTAGACCTCCACCAATGAAACTTGCGACCATTGATCCTCATTCTGTCATCCGTCACTACTGTGAACAGCGCCTCTCCTTCATCTGTGGACCCCTCCTTCAGGTAGTTGAAGGCTGCTATCAAATCCCACCTCAATCTTCTCTTCTGTTGACTAAATAAGCCCAAATCCCTCAGCCTCTCCTCATAATTCATGTGCTCCAGACCCCTAGTCATTTTTGTTGCCCTCCTCTGAACCTTCTCAAGAATAAGAACACAGGTGTCTGTGTGAGAGAGCAGGGTGTCATTTTCCTTCATTATGTAGGTCTTCTGAGGTCTGCAGAAAGGAAGCTTCCATAGCAAGTATCAAGAACCTTGGAGAGGTTCTTGGTCTTCCTCAAACCTTTTCATAAGAAAACTCTTTTAGGAGCTCTTGTCCAATTTACTTCTTGTTCTGTTAAAAAAAATTAAAATGTTGCCTTGGCCCCTGCTCTGACTTACCATTTTGGAGACCAAATGTACTTTGTGTAGATTTTAGAAGTGAGGAGGGGCAAAATTGGACTTTAAATGAAACTAATTTGCATCTTTAACAGAGCATTGCTGTTCTGTATACCTTAAATAAAATGCATTTTTTAAAAATCTGAAAAACTTCTTATACTTATGCTCAGGGTTTTACAATAAAGTTTTACAGATATTTAACAAACACTACATACTATGATTATGGTTGTTTATCTAGCTTATTTAAGTTACTCCACTTTTTATAACTTGGAGTATATATACTTTGTTACTTACCTTGAAAGCATTTGCTTTGATACCTCTGCTCTTAATTCTGTTGTAGTTTGCATTAAATGTAATTAGCTTGGGGGGCAGAACTGGAAGTTTTATCAATTTGTTTTCAGCAAGTGAAAGTTCTTCTAATAACAGAAGCTTTGAGAAGGCACCATCTTCAATTTCTTCTATCATATTTCCAGTTAAATCAATTCTTCTTAATGTAGCTTTATATAACGGAAACAAAACCTTGAATATTATTTCAATTGTGTATAAAACATAGTAAAGCATAAAATACTTCTGTTATAAGTGACTCAGGTAGAAATGTGTATAAATATGATTGCCTAACACTTTGCATTACAAATTCCTTTTTTTCAGTTTCTTATAATTTTCTTAAATTTTAATTGTTTCGGCTAAAATTCTCCACCAATGGCTTAGGCTGACAAAATACAGGTCAGCCCCTGCCACGAGCCAGGCTGGGAAAAATAAGTAGTTTTACCCATTTAAAATTACTAGGGGGGGTCCCCTTCTCACTGCGCTCGCCAACCTCCCTCTGGTGGGGGATACGCAAGCCTCTCGCCTGCCCCTGGCCACTGGGAGGAGGGCTGGGCTGTGGCTGCGCTAGCCTGGGTCCCTTATCCCTCCCTCCCCCGCCAGTCCAGGCCCATCCTCCCTTCCCTGCCACGCCAGCCTGGGACCCTTCTTCCTTCCCCCCCCGCCAGCCTGAGCTCTCTCTCCCCCTTCCAACCTTAACCACCCCATCTTCCACAGCACACGCCAAGCCAGGCTCTAACCCCGGCAGGTGGGGAGGTTCAGGGGTGCCTGCCCGCTCCATGTGGGGGACAGCCAGGTACAGGTAGTGAGTGTCATGTGTACATGGCACTCTGGGGCACTGCAGCCTGCTGAGAAGGGGAGAGCAGCAGCATGGGGCGGGGGGCGCGCTGTCCCAACCTCTCCCCCATGCAGTTCCATCAGCACTGCTCATTGCCCCAGCCCTGCCCACAGAGCCCAGGGCCACCTGTCCACCCGCCGGGAGCAGAAGGAAGGAGCCGACAGGTTGGTGGGGGAGCTCCTTGGTTGGCTGGGGGGGACGTGCTCTGGCAGCCACGGTAAGTGCAGCCACTGGGGAGAGGTTGAGTCTCCACAGGGCTACCAGACTCCAGGCAGTCAGGCACCACGCTCAGCCTCTCCAAGAGCCTGGTGGTGGGGGAGCCCTCAGACCCGCTGCTAGCGTATAAGCCCGGTTGGGAGCCCAGCAACTAGCGCCTGTCCCCTAGGTAGGGATGTGAAGGACTAGTCGGCTATCTGATAAGCAAATGCTTATCAGATGGTCAACAGACTAGTCGACTAGTCACTCCCCCCCCCCGCCTTGCTGCTTCTATCAGAAAGAGGCAGCAAATGGCCGGGGAGGGCGGGGGGGGGGGGAGAAAGGTGTACTTCAAAGCTGCAGCGCCACTTGGAGCCTGGGGCGCTGCCGCTTTGAAACACCATGTGCAGCCCGGGGCCAGCTGGGGTGCCCCAGACTCCCTGTGGCATTTCACAGCAGCCCTGAGTGGAGCCCGGATCAGCTGAGGACTCCCCTGCTGACTCCGGGCTCTGTGTGGCGCTGCTGCTTTGAAATGCTGTGGGGAGAAGTGCGTCGGGCTGACCCTGGGCTGCAGGTGGTGCTTTCACCTTTGAAGTGTAGCAACAGCCCTAGTCATGTAGTCCATAGAATTAACCAATAAGCTTTTGCCATATTGCCATCTGTGAATTTCTCTTGATACTTTCTGGTTCTTTTAAGACAACCCAGATTCAGTCAAAACACTAATTATGTGATGCGTGGTATTTGTGAATAGGGTGAAAAGACATTTTGATTATTAAGAGGACTGTCCCAATATTAGCTGTCTTATATGCGTAACTATCCTACCTCCCACCTCATAGGTTGGGCTTAGCTAGGTTTTCAGATTTGCTTTTACAATTCCTTTCTAATATTTGTGTGTGTGTGTGTGTGTGTGTGTGTGTGTGTGTGTGTGTGTGTGTGTGTATATGTGTGTATATATATATATAAAATACATATTAATGCAACGATGGAGTTCAACAACAAATATGAAATGTATCTTCTTATGGTATTTATCCCTGTTCTATATGCAAGGAGGAATTTAACTTTAAACTATCAGCACATATCACCAAACAAAAAAGATTAAAGTCTAAATGTACTTATGAATATCAGCAAAATCTGAGACTGCTACTCTCTTTATTTTGTTGAATCGTGCATAAAGATAGGCTGTTTCCTTTGGCAGAGGGGGAATAGCAGTAATATCAATTTCTTCACAGTATACTGATCCACTTAAACACACACAGAGAAGACAAGTGGGCAAATCTGTAAACAAATAATTTCATTTTTTGTGTCAGTAGAAAGCTTTTATTGACTATCAATTTTTAAACTAACACAAAAAATAGAATTTAATTGAGTTAAGATTAGGATTTTGTATATTTATTCTCAAGGAAATATGGTCAAAAAAGATTCCTAATCAGATCCTTTTTCTTAGATGTCCCTTTTACTAAGATTCATGCTTTTCTGTTTACACATTTTAGCTTTTTTTGTAATCTGTTCCTGAAACACCTTTTGTCACGATTACTCAAGCATATTTTTCAATTTGTTTGCTGTGTAGGCATCCAGTACAATTGATTGTAATGTCACTTATCTTCATTAAAATGACTGCTTTCAAAATGGAAGTCATAGTAGGAAAAAAAATCTTAGAGAGGCAAAAGGCTCCACTTGCATCACTCAGTGAGACCATAAATAAGATATAAGGTAATGAGCATGACCTGTGTACTGTGTGCAAGCTGTACAAAAATACTTTTCAGATTCTTGGATCCTGTGACAGATTAGAAATTGTTGGCCAACTTGATTTACTTTGGAAAAATACAGGCAATGAGTGAGTTAATATTTAATGAAAAAAAGTGAACCTGATACTTTACTAATTGTATTTATTTTGCCACTGCTGTTTTAATTTTTATTGTGCCAGGATTTGTATATTAACATTGGATTGTAACATTGTATTATAACATTAGCATTGTAGAAGTGTTTACGGGTAAAGATGAAGGTTTTGTTAGTAGTGTAGGGAAATACTTGGAGCTTTTGGCTCATTGGGAGACAATTTTGGGAAGCTTTGGGAAATGAGGGAAATGTCCATTTACTGGAGGTGTCTGCTAAAATAATTAGTGAATTACTTAATGTTGATGTTTACTTTATTTTAGGCTTTGTTTTTGTTAAAGTTTATTTAAAGTAAAATAGTTAATGAAACTTTTTATAAAAAATAAACTAGGGGGCAGTGCCCCCTGCTCGTTATTCTTGCCAACCCCCCCTGTCCCTGGGGGTAGGCAGGTCCGGCTCACCCCCCCCACCCCCCGTCTGCCAGGGAGGGCTGGGGCCACATCAGCCACGGTCTCTCGGGAGCGCCCCCGGCCACCGGGGAGGGGACAGCTGGTGGCCACACCATCCCTGGCCTTTTGGCTCCCCCAACTAATCTCTCACCCCTGGCCCACTCACCCTTCTCCCCAGTCGCAGCTCTGGTCTCTCAGCCCCGCCTCTGGCCGTGAGAGGAGGGCCAGGGCCAAGCCAGGGGCCAGTGGGGGTGGCAGCAGTGGCCCCTTGCTGTGCTCTGGGACCCCGCTGCTCGGAGATGCAGCGGGGAGCCTCTGCTTGGCTGGCACTCAGGCCGCCACCTGCCTGGTGCTCCAGACTTCAAATCTCTCCCCTCTCCCCTCCCTCCCCCCGCCTGCAAGATTACAGTGCCAGTGCCAGCTTCATGCAGGGAAGGGGAGAGGAGGAGGAAACCTGGGGGCGCTGCTCCGGATTCAGCTTGCAGGGAAGAGTGCACATTGCTGTGGGGAGGAGAGCTCCATGGCCCACAGCCAACCCCTCTCCTATCCATACCCCCACTTCCATCCCTACACCCCCACTCCCTTCGTCCATTCCTTCACCCACTGTCCTCCCTAACCCCTCCCCTTGCCCATCCCCCCTGCCTCCATTCCTATATCTCCTTCACATCCACTGTCCCCCCTTTACCACACCACCCATCCCCACATACACCTTACCACCCTTCCTTCCTCCCCATACACATCCTGCCCTCTCCCACAAATGGGCAGCCTAACCAGCAAGGAAACAGCACCAGTAAGTTGGCAGCTGGTCTGAATGCTGCCGGGCCACCCCTTTGTGACATCTCAGGGGGTGGTGGTGGTGAGGAAATTAGCCCCCTGAAGTATTTCAGGATAAAGATACAGTAAATTCAGGATTCACTGGTGTGGCGTTCTGACATATTTCCTGCACCGTCAGTGATGATAAACATTCAGCTGTGTGTGTGTTCTCATGCTCCCTCAGTGTATCGTGCCAGCTCTGCGTAGGTAGCTAGCATAATAGACTTCAGGAGAGCTTTGAAAGCTTTCTGATACTGTGTCTCTAAACCAGTTAAATGTTCTATAAAATGTTTAAAAGGAACGGGGGGGGGGGGCGCAAATTGAGTATCTCAATGTTAAACCTAATGATCCAGCAAATGCTCCTAGATCTATTTACCATTGAGATCATCAGAAACCTTTGTAGAGGACTTTTGTTACTTTAATCTCATTCTCTCAATGTGACATATTCCGATTGTTAAATAAGTCATATTCTGTTCTGGATATACTGTTTCATCACTGCTTTCCCCCATGGGTCACAGCTCCCAGAGAACATTCCATAGCAGTTTCTAGGGATATGGAAATGTAACCTTGTACCTGGTTAACCGATGAGCCAAGGTTACATGCAGGTTCCTGTTCATGGTTACATGTGGGTTCCTGGTACGCATAGGGAACTGGCTCTCGGCGACCCACCTGCCCCTATGCCCCAGTGCTGCTGCCTTTGATTCAGAGGCATCAACTCAGGGATTGGGGGAGGGAGGCAGGAGGCATGTGCTCAAAACTGGCTCCCTGCATACACTGGCTCCCAAGGATCTGACAGTCTAACTGCTGAAATTTCCAGCAATTACACGATTACTTAATTAAACACATTTTAACATCCCTAGGCCAGGGACCAAATCCTGTTGGACCTGTTCTGGTAAGGTTGGTGGGAAAAGGGCTGCTATAACCTGATAGTCACATCAGAAAGTGAGCTGAATTGTGGGATTGTGCTCTAAGGTAAGTGCAGAATGCGGGTCATCTCTTGGAAGTACCCACATAGGTTATGTCTACACTTCAACATTATTTCAGGATACTGGAGAATCTCGAAATAGCTATCCTGGGTCTTAACAGCAAGCCCATTATTTCGGGTTCGCTATTCCAACGTTCCTGTGAACCTCATTCCACAAAGAGTAAGAGACATTTCAGAATAGCGGGTTATTTTGAAATTTGGCGCTGTGTACACAGTGCGAAATTACAAAATAAGCTATTTTGAAATAAGATCAAAATAAGATATGCAGTTTGTATAGCTCAAATTGTGTCTTATTTCAAACTATGGTGCAGTGTAGATGTAGCCATAGTGACTGATAGTTTATCTCAGAAAAGTGTTAATACTCATTTTTTTTGTTGCTTTTTAACAGAAGGATAAAACAATTTCATTTTTTTATATGGAGAAAATAAAAGTTTTAAAACGTTTATATGTTGGAGGACTTGGCCATACAGTTTCTGAGGCTGAACTGCAGGAAAGATTCAGAAAGTTTGGATATGTTACTGATGTGGAAATTGTTACTCAGAAAGATGAACAGGGTAATATTTTCATTTCACTCTTTTCTGTACTTCAACTGGTAATGAAAACAGCTTCCATTTCAAAACAACTACTTTCTCTTAAGCAGCTGTAAAGAACACATGCTTCAGTTTTAAAAACAAGACACAACAATTGTATATACAAAAGTAACCAAGTGCTTCTCATTATTGACCAGGGAACCCTATGAAAACTTTTGTTTATATCAACATCAGCATTTCTGAAGTAGATCTTAAAAGATGTAAATACACAAATAATGTTATTTGGTGCAGTCTATTTTAATACATTCCCCCACTTTTGTCCCGGAAAAGCATAATGCATGGACTGAAGGTGACCCGGTGGGCTAAACGTTGTTACGTGGCCACCTTTCTTTGCCATTCACACATTCATGCCCCATCTGTCCTTTAGTCTGCATGTTCTCTCGTATGACTTATAGATTGTATTTACCAATTGTGTTAAGTTCCATATGGTGGGCCTGGGAATGTTAGGCCCAGGATTTTGGTTGAGGAATGTAGTTTTATGATTGCAGTAGCCTGGCCCTTTTAAATTTAGTGCCACAATAAGAACACACTCCTATTAGGGCAGTTATAATGATAACTGTAAGTTATAGGCTGAGGGTGCGTCTAGACTGGCAAGATTTTGTGCAAAAGCTGTCTACACTGGCCGCTTGAATTTGCGCAAGAGCACTGACTTTGTACTGTACAAAATCAGTGCTTCTTGCACAAATACTATGATGCTCCCGCTCAGGGATAAGCCCTCTTGCGCAAGAATACTTGCGCAAGAGGGCCAGTGTAGACAGGGAAGGAATTTTTGTAAGAAAGCCCGATGCGCAAAATGGCGATCGGGGCTTTCTTAAAATCGCATCTAGACTGGCCACGGATGCTTTGCGCAAAAGCACTTTTTGCGCAAAGGCACCCGTGCCAATCTAGATGCTCTTTCGCAGAAATACTTTTAACGCAAAAACTTTTCCGTTAAAAGCATTTCCACAAAATCATGCCAGTCTAGACGCAGCCTGAGTGTTTTGCTATACTGGGATAAGCATTGCTACAGCGTGTCCCACAAGATTATGTGTATGAGAAGTAAAACAGAAATTTGGAGTAGTGACATTGCAAAGGAGGCCTTTATATATAATTGTGTTTTAATTGTTTACTATTCTGTAATGTCCATTTCTCCAGTGTAGGAGAGAGAAAGATCCTGAAGCATGGGCCTGGTGCTGGAACCAAAGTAAGCATGAGTTATACTATGAGTAATAGACAGGCCCTGTCAAAAGCGAATGTTTGCCTGCAAGTCAGTGTCTCTTGGCACTAGAACTGCTTGCACGGATAGAACCACATGAAGTATGTAAACACATTCCATTAGTACAAGGACAACCAACTGAGAACATGATAAAATAGTTTGAAACAACAAGAGTGAAAGCATAAGAATGGGTAGTGAATGCTTTGGAGAAAAGTACAAGGGGAGGTACCAAACGTGTCATTAATGTGTAAGATGATATGTATGATGTGTATCATAGATTGTTCATTTTGGTCTATAAATATTGGGGTACCTCACTTAACTCTTTGGCCAGCCTAGGTGGCAATAGTGAAATCCATACTATCGATTGAGCAGTGTCCATTGTCCTGGGTACAAATATGTAGGGGCTCAGAAGCCATCTGGCTACTGACAACAAAGATGACTTTGGTGCCTTTGTATCTTATCTGAGTCTGTGGTCTTTGGGGGCTCTTGTGAAGTCTATTATGCTAGCTAGCTGCACAGAGCTGGCACTGTATACCGAGGGAGCATACAAAAACACATGCAGCTGAATGTTTAATACCACTGAAAGAGCAGGAGATCTGTCAGGATGCCATAGCAGTGAATCTTGAATTTACTGTATCACTGTCCTGAACTACAACATTGGTGACCCCGACCGCTGATCTGGTAAGTAAGTGAGCTGTCCGCTGTAGGAATTGCAGTCTAACATGGCAGAAATCCATGAGTTAGGGAACCCCCTCATTCCCTCCCTTAAAATCCCCACAGAGTTTGATAAAGCATGGACCCACTGGATTGCCAGTAAAGAGTCCATGCAGAGGCCATTCAGGGGTTGGGTGGAGTGTGGGGAAGGGGGGTTAACTGCTGGCCTGTGTGGTGCAGAGCCAATGGGGGGGAGACCAGGCCGGATTGCGGGGCAGAGGGGTTAACCCCCAGTCTGTGCAGCACAGCACTGAAGGAGCCTGGTGTGCCCTGTACATTGTGGGATTGGGCTGGGAGTCCTGCTCACATGAGGAGACAGAGGGCCAACTCCTCCTCCTCCTTCTTGCCCACCAGCAACCCACAGCCGAGGGTGCGCGGGGGAACAGGGGCATCTCTGTGGGCTTCCAGCCGCTCTAGGCTGTGGCATGTCTCTGTTCAGGGCCCGATCCCATGGAGCTGCCTTGGCTTGCTGAGACGGAAGAGGCCTTGCCTCCCTTTGTTCTTCTTAATCGGCTCCAGGCACCCAGGACCCAGAGGGCAGAGTGAGGCTGCTGCCACATGTGGAATCAGGCCACTCTGCTTCCTGGCTGTCTGCCCCAGCCAAGCCCCACCGCTGCCTGCTCTGAAGCAGCCTGTGGCACCACAGGGTGGATGCCACCTCCCTGATCCTGCTGGCTCCCTGCAGCCCTGCTTTGGGAACAGAATAGGCAGGCTGCGTAGCCTCTTCCCCAGAGGAAGGGGGAAGCCACGTGGCCTGGGAGCCATACAGCTTGCAGCTCCTGTCCCCACTGCCACAGACCTTGCTGCGGCAGGCCTGGCTCTCTTCTAGGGTTGTCAGGTGTCCGGTTTTGAACTGGACAGTCCAATATTTGAGCTTTCTGTTTGGGAAACAAATTGAGAAAATATAAATGTCCGGTATTTTCTAAATAAGATGTAATGTAGATTGTGAGGTAATGTCAAGTGTGTCCGGTATTTTTGTTGAAACCATCTGGCAACCCTACTCTCTTCCTCCTGCTGCCCGAGCGTTAGGCCAGGCTGAAGCTTTGGCAGGCTGGGCTAGAGGCCATGTGGCTCCCGTTTCACGCCTTCGCCCCCCGCCCCAGCACAGGGGAGGCTGTGTGACTTGTGGCTCCTGCTGAGCACAGGGGAGAGGGGAAGCCATGTGGCTTAGGGTGGAGGGGAGGGGTTGAGGGTGTCGTCCTACAGTAAAAACCTTTTTTATATATAGATAGAAATTAAATTGTCTATGTCCGCCAGGTCAACATGAAAAACTTAAAATATTGGCTTCTTTTCACTGAACTTTTTGAAATTTTGCACTTTTAGAGAGAGGTAAGGGATTGACTCTGAGTACACAAATTTGCAGAGGTACAATAGGATTGAGGTCAGTTATTTTCTCCTCTACATATTCTTTATTAATTAAAAAAATTTTTTGCTGTTAACAAGCATGTTATCTGTGGAGACACAAATCCACAGTTTGAGAACTGCAAAACTAAGCGTCTCTGATGGTATCTTCTGGACTGAGCACTGAGTCCCATTGGATAGATAGGAAGATTAACCTAAATAATCTATACAGAAGTCTCTGGAACCCCATAAGATTAGGTCCCTAATCCATGAACTGTTGGAACTCATTTAGAAAACTTTTTTTTAAAAATGACATAAATTAGAATGAGTATTTATAATCCCTATTCCGTGATGAGATATCTTTGCGCTATGATGTATTTTAATGAAAACTATACATAGGTTTTTACTCAAAGCCAATTTAATTTTTATCTACCTGATTCCAGAGCACAATTCTGCAGCAAAGGATGCTAAGGCAAATGACCTATTCATGGAATCAAGAAATATTAAGATATTGCCTCAAAGTTAATGTTGCAGCTTTGAATTCATCTTTTTTTTTTCTTTTTTTCTAATCTCTTAACTCTTAATGGTACTGAGCCTTTTAGTCATTCTGCATGGATATGCTTTTTTTGTGACAGTATGATTTTTTTGGGCGCACTTGCCGCTTTTCTCCAGTATAGCCCCAGCTGTACCTAGGAGCACTCCCGCCGGACACGCAGCAATCAAAGGGGCCGTGACTGCATTTCGGCCCCATTGTTTTGGTTTTTTTTTTTCTCGACAAACTTTTCCCTGGCTTTTTTTTCCCTCAACATAACCATTGGAACCCTAGTACCGGCACTTTTTTTTTTTTTTTAAATATACAAAAAAAAGCACTGGATATCGGTATGGTGCATAGGTGGTACTTTTTGCTATCCACCTAACAAAGAAGATCCTTCTAGATCAATTGGCTAATAACTGATGGAATATTGATGAAATATCTGGTAGGTATGGGCAAACTGAGAATTGTTAAGTCTTCAGTTTCTTCTTTCCACGGAGAGGTTTGGACCCCATTCATAGCCTGGCATTTAATCGTGTGCCTCAGATTTGAGATCTTTACCCTTTGGCTCCTTTTGCTCAGCATGTATGTGAAGACAGGAAATAGTGATGTGATTGTAGAAGCAGTGCCATCAATATGCTTTTGATGCTCAGCATTGCATGGCTATTTCATTGAAGTTTGAGTGTACACTTTACCTTTGCTTACTATTGTATCATAGCTGGCAGATTATTCATTTCAGAGAATGTTCGTTAGCTGGGGAAATGTCTGTAGACGATGGAGGCTGTAATTTTTTCTTGAACAAATTGTTAGAAATTTGCAACTTGAAGATCTTGTTAAATCATAATTTGGTTGTGGATTTCTGGATACACTTTTCCTAAAGAGTGTTTCGTTTCATTTCTTTTTGACAAGAAGATTTTTTTAAAAATTTTTTTAATTTGGGGTTTTTTTTGGGATGTGGGTGGGGTTTTTTTTTGTATTTATTTTTGTCCTTTCACATGGGGAACATGCCATGTTAATTACAGAAAAGCCTATCTGTAGATGGTACACTTCAAAACAACTGGGAAACTTGAGCTAATGGAGAATGTAGCTGCAGTAATCATAACCGTGTTCCTTCTGTGGAGTATATTGTGCCCTATTAATTTGGATTCTAATTAGTTTCTGGATACATTTCAAGATGTTGGTTGTCACATATAAACCTCTACTAAGTTAAGTTCTCTCTAGCCATAGTACAGACATATTCTGCTCCTTACTGAAGTTGAGGTTCTGAGTTCAGAAAGCTCTCCATGGAAGTGTCTCTAGTTTTTTCACTTCACCCATTTCCTGGTGATGCCATAAGAAAGACAGTAGGCAATTGTTATGGTGTAATTTGGCTTCAGTTTTATTCACTGTAAATATTCGAAGGAACCTTGCAATAAATTGTATAGTGCAGGTCATGATTATTTCCTTAATCACTTCCTCATAATCCACAACCTTGTCACAGCCATACTCTTGTGGGGCTACAGAAAGAGAGAGGTTGGCAGCATGCTGTTCCAGATGTAAAAATTCTAATGCTTCCTCTTTCACAGGACCCTTAAGGAATGCTTTCTTTCAAATCCTTTCCCAGTCCATTTTATGTGATAACTGCTAATAATTACGACAGCTGTCCAGTGCAGATAATTTTTACTTACTGTTGTGACTTTATAAATTAATCCCCACCCCTGAACACAACCTAATCCCCACCCCAGAATACACTCTCCTGGGTTCCAGTCTACTGTGAAGAAGACCAAAAAAAACCCCTCACTCTGCTTTGGGCACCAAGAAAAAGAGCATCTAGAATAATGCCCACAGTGCTGGCCATGTAGAAATCCAATTATTTTGCAAATGTTATGGCTGAATGAGTGGGAGCCTGATCCAGGTAAAAGACAGCTTCTCTGGGGCTGTGTGAGTTCCAGACTCTCTCATTGCATTCCAGTCTGCAGAAAGGACAGTGACCCCTTCCCTAACTTGTCCCTGTTCTTGTCACATATTGTTGAGAGAGAGCCTTTAAAGGATAATAACCATTTACCTCTAGCCAACCAGCCAAAGATGCCACATAAAGACTATGGTGAGCACATTTCATTTCAATATTAGTTGAACTTTGGAATATGATATAAGGCACATGTATTTATTTTCATAGAATCATAGAGCTGGAAGAGACCTCAGGAGGTCATCAAGTCCAGCCCCCTCCCAAGGCAGGACCAATCCCAACTAAATCATCCCAGCCAGGGCTTTGTCAAGTTGAGACTTAAAAACCTCTAGGGATGGAGATTCCACCACCTCCCTAGGTAACCCACTCCAGTGCTTCACTACCCTTTGAGCTAAATAGTTTTTCCTAATATCCAACCTAGACCTCCCCCACTGCAACTTGAGACCATTGCTCCTTGTTCTGCCATCTGTCACTTCTGTGAACAGCCTCTCTTCATCCTCTTTGGAACCTCCCTTCAGGAAGTTGAAGGCTGCTATTAAATACCCCCCTCACTCTTCTCTTCTGCAGACAAATCCCTCAGCCTCTCCTCATAGGTCAAGTGCTCCAGCCCCCTAATCATTTTGGTTGCCCTCCGCTGGACCCTCTCCAATGTGTCCACATCCTTTCTGTAGTGGGAGGCCCAGAACTGGACGCAATACTCCAGATGTGGCCTCACCAGAGCCGAATAAAAGGGAATAATCACTTCTCTAGATCTGCTGGCAATGCTCCTCCTAATGCAACCTAATATTCCATTCACCTTCTTGGCTACAAGGGCAAACTGTTGACTCATATCCAGCTTCTCATCCACTGTAATCTCCAGGTCCTTTTCTGCTATTTAGCCATTCGTTCCCCAGCCAGTAACAATGCTTGGGATTCTTCCGTCCCAAGTGCAGGACTCTACACTTGTCCTTGTTGAACCTCATCAGATTTCTTTTGGCCCAATCCTCTAATCTGTCTAGCTCAGTCTGGACCCTATTCCTGCCCTCCAATGTATCTACCTCTCCCCCTCGCTTAGAGTCATCTGCAAACTTGCTGAGGGTGTAATCCATCCCCTCATCCCAGTCATTAATAAAGATGTTGAACAAAACCAGCCCTAGAACCGATCTTTGGGGCACTCGGCTAGAAACTGACCGCCAACATGACATCAAGCGCCATTGGGCCTCTAGCCAGCTTTCTATCCATCTCACAGTCCATTTATCCAATCCATACCCCCTTAACTTGCTGGCAAGAATATTATGGGAGACGATATCAAAAGCTTTGCTAAGTTTTTGCATGATAGTCAATTCATATTTTTAGCTTCTGTGGCATTGTCTAGCTTTATTATGCTTTCATTTGGCCATTCAATACTTTGTTTGCCTACAGGATGTGATAGGAGCATCAGATACATTCTGAAAATATGCAATTCAGTTTTATCTGAAGCTTTTTTAAAATTTCCACACTGAAGTTAGCAGAAATCACACCTAGCTCATGAACATCTTTTTTATAAATGAAAAGGTGAGTGCTATCTGCAGTTGTCCTTCACTGAACTCTTATTTTTATATGGAATAGTTTCTTTTAGAGAGCTTAATATTGTAAAATTTCTAAATCTTACTTGTATCCTTGGTTGGTGGCACTTTAGGTACACTCTCATCTCTTTGCAGTGCCAGCTGTATGTTAGAATCAGGAGAAACAATCATGCCATCTTTTCCCTGTAAGAACAAATGAATGTTCATTAAAGGCAAACCATCAACTTAGACATTGTGGTATTATTCCATCCCCACTCTCAGTCCCTCTTCAGGGGCCCTTCTCATCAACTCCTAATTCAGGGGGTTCAGTCACTCCTATCTGTAAGGGTTGTTCATGAGGTCCCTTGAGAACACAGGGAAGAAGGATTTTACTCCTGTTACTTGCTAATACCAAAAGCCAAGGGTGGGCTTTGTCTCATTTTGTACCTGTGGCAACTCAACAACTTTGTATAGAAGCTCAAGTTCTTCATGTTTGTTTCTGTCATTCATAATTCCCTATCTTAGGGGTAGGCAAAAGGGCCTCTGTGGACTGGATTTGGCCTGCTGAGCAGGTTGATCCGGCCTGATATGGCCCTGCTGCTCCCCCACCCCAGGCCAATTCTGCACTTGATGGTGGGAGGAGACATCATGCTCTCCCCCTTCTGTCCCCAGGCCAATCAGGGATTGGGGGCAGGGGTGGGTGCATGAAGTTTCCACTGCCCTGCCCCTGCCCTATAAGGAGTGTGCAGCTGAAGCACCATGCGCTCCTGGGAGGGCGGGAGGAGACTTTGCGTGCTCCACCTGCCCCCAAACCCTGATTGGCCTGGGGGCAGAAGGGGTATGCATGAAGTCTCCTCCCACCATCAGGGGCATGGGCGCCTGCGGGGGGGAGGGCAAAGACTTCACTCGCTCCCCCACCACCAGACCAATCATGGTCTGTGGGTGGGGAAGCAGGGAAGTGTCCTGGCCCCTTCCCTTCTGCTTGAGCCCCGCCCTTTCTTCTTCAGAAATTTTTGAAGTGGCCCCCAGTAAAAAAATTATTGCCCACCCTTTCCCTATCTGGATCCGAAAGACTGGCACGCCCCCCTTGACTTGAGGGATACGTACTTCTACATCTTGTTCTACCAGTCCCACAGAAAGTACTTAAGATTTGTAGTATACACTATCAATTCACAGTGCTCCCTTTCAGCCTATCCTCAGTCCTTTGAATGTCACAAAATGCATGGCAGTTGTCACCACCTTCCTCTGCAGGCGTCAGGTAGTGTTTCCATACCAGGTGATTGTCTCATCAAAGGCCAATCCAGGAGTCAAGTAGAGACCCACGTGAACCTCATTAGAGCCACATTTGACAATCTAAACCTCTTCCTCAAAGAAACACAATCCACTCTTTCTCTGGTCCAGAGGATAGAGTTCATTATGACAGTGGTTCCCAAACTATTTTATACCAGGCACCGGCAAGCCCATTCACAAATTTTTGGTGTACTGGTAACATACTATTTGCATGTGTGTGTATTCATTATGCACATAAAATGTAATCGATCTGCCAAAAGCTCCAGCCCTCAGAGTTCTCCAGTGCCAGCCCTAACCTCCACCCCCTCCACTACCACCAGCGCTAGCCACTGACCCCGGGGTCCCCTGCACTCAACCCTCTCCAGTGCCAGCCTCCCACCCTCACAGCTCCTTAGTGCCCACCCCCCATCCCAAACGCTTCAGTGCTTGCCCCCTGCCCCTTAGAGCCCCCACCAGACTCCCCAGTGCTAGCCTCCTTTTTCCAGAGCCCCACCTCACACCCCTCAGTGCAAGCCCCCAGTCACCTATATTAGGTCTGCCCCCAGTGCCAGCTCCCCACTTCTTAGAGTCCCCCCACCCCCAAAGCCCACCTGCACTAGACCCACCCCTAGGGTCCGCAGTGTCTGCCCCACTCCCCTCACCTAACCCTGTGCAGCTTCCTAGCCACTAGCTGAGTACTGCTGCCCAGGTTGCAGCTGCATTAAGGCTGCTATATCAGGCTCCGTGCGGCCTTCCCGCTGCACAGCAAAGTGCGGTTCTGTGTCTCTGGGAGAGAACTGGCCCCTGCCCAGCACTGGTTTGCTGAGAGATGGGGCAGGACACGCCTCTCCCAACAGCTGCAGTGGGAGCAGTGTACCCCAGCCCTGGCCTCCCAGAGCTGCTATGGCCCAGCATATGTTGGGCTCTAGCCTGGCAGTTGGGAACTGCTGCATTAGGACAGTACTGGACTAATTTCAAGCAAGGGCTTACCTCCCAGTGGAGAGGTTTCTGGCCATGACCACAATCATTCATGGGCTCAGATGGTTTCCCACTACCACAGGCAGGAACTACCTGAAGCTGCTGGGTCACATGGCTTCATGTACATATGTGGTACATCATGCGAGAGTAAGATTCATTCCCCTTCACCTTCCTGTGGTGGCTCAGTCAGCAGCAGATGTGTTTCAAAATCCCTTTTGTGCCGCTTCAGCCACTTCAAACCTTAGTGATGGCTGCATCAGATTTAGGGGAGCCCACCTAGGAGGCCTCAAAACTCAAGGCCTTTGGTTTCCTGCTGATATGAACCTTCACATAAGCATCAGGGATCTCATGGAGGTGTGCGTGGCATGCCAAGCTTTCTGGACCCACCTGACAGGCCATTGTGTGTCAGTTTTGATGGACAGCACAACAACAATGTTCTAGATCAAAAAACTGGGGATGCACGCCACTCTTCCCTGTGTCAAGAGACCCTGAGGTTATGGGACTTCTGTATTGTGATAAAACTCCTCCTCTTCCTTGATTGGTTCTGCGCTTTCAGGCAGATTTCTCACCTCAGAGGCTCACAGAAGTCTTTACTTTAGCCTGTTTTCTAGGCACCAGCTTGCTGTTTGGTGAGTTACCCTCATCATTAGCCAGCAAGGGGAAAAGAGAGGAAACCAAATCTCATACTCTCTACTTCCCCCTTCAAGTGATATGGGCAGGATAAACTCCTTTACCAAAGTTAGTCCTTTTCTGGTACTGAAATAGGAGTTGGTGGTGGAAGGGCCCACCAACAACTACTCCGGGTTCCAGCCAAAGACCTTTAATAGAAGCTGCCTGCAATGTCTGCAGTACCAGCTGTGTGATAGCTACGATCCCCTGGGCCACTTCTCCATGGCCCTCCCCAGCACCTTCTTTGCTGCAGGCTCTTCCTCCTGGTACCTGCTTGTGCTTGCTCTTCCCAGACCTTCTACAGTACCTTCTCTTCAAGCTTTTTGCACACAGTGTACTAACAGAAGGGGAGCCCTTTTTTACCCAGTCTCAATGGGTTCTTTATTAGCTCCAGATGTCTTGATTAGCCTTGCTCACTTGATTCTAGATCCTCCAGGTGTTTTAATTGGTTTGATTGTGCTAACTGATTCTGGCAATTTCCTGGTGTTTCTGGGTTTGCCATTGTTAGTTTACTCTGGGAACTGAGGCCTATTTAATCGAGGGCTAATATATTTCCCTTCTATCACTCTCCTGTAGCCCTCTGGCCTCACCCTGTCACAGTACCTACAGGCTTCATACCTCCCAGGAGTACAAAAGAGTTAGCCAACAGCCTCAATTGGTCTTTTCATATACACAGTGGTGTCTTCACCACATGTCATGCAGTCAGTCTTCCATAGGTGTGGGTTTCCCTAGGTAGACCTCTTTGCAATGTGGCACAACAGAAACTGCCAACAATTCTGCTCGTTCCAGAATCTCAGCCTAAGCACCTGCATGGATGCATTTCTCCTCAACTGGGGAGAATGTCTCCTTTTCATTTTTCTGCCTATACCACTCATCCACAAGATGGTCTTCAAAATGAGACGAGCCCGAGCCCATGTCATTCTCATAGCCCTGCTGTGGGTCCACCAACATTAGTACACCACTCTACTGGACAGTCTAGTACAGATCTTGATCCCATTTCCGCTCTTCCCGGACCTTCTCACACTAGACCATAGCCATTTACACCACCTGAACCTTGAGTCTTTGCACCTCATAGCATAGATGCTCTTTAGTTGAACCCTTTGAAGCTCTTCTGCTTGGACCAGACTAGACAAGTCCTCCTGGGCAGTAAGAAACCTTCCACAGAGCCACCTACCTTGCAAAGTGAAAAAGGTTTTCAATTTGTCATGCAACATGGTTTGTCCCCGGCGCTGGCCCCAACCCTTGATTCTGGACTATCTCTTCTATCTCCAACAGTAAGGGCTTTTGATCTCCTCTATAAGAGTTCACTTAGTTGTCATATCAGCTTTCCATCCCAGGGCACAAAGTTGTTCTGTGTTCACAAATCCTGTAGTCAGCTGTTGGTTTTTTTTTTAAAGGGGCCTGATAGACTTCACCCTCAGGTCCACAAGCTGGTCTCTCCCTGGGACCTTAATTCAGTCCTGTTTAAACTCATGGGGCCACTGTTCGAGCCACTTGCCATGTGCTTGCTTCTCTATCCTTGAAGGAGGCATTCCTTGTAAACAGGAGGGTGTCTGATCTCAGGGCTCTGATGTCAGAATCCCCCTACACGGTTTTTTATAAGGACAAAGTGTAGCTCCAACCCTATCTGGCCTTTCTACTGAAAGCAATCATCTAATTCCACATGAACCAGGACATCTTCCTTTCTGTTTTTTATCCTAAGCTGCATTCTAACTCCTGTGAGCAGAAGCTACAGTCCCTAGATGTGCCAGGGCGCTCTGGCCTTTTATATTGACCTTAAATGACCACTTTTGACCTTCAAACATGACTGGAGCTCATTTTGTGCCTTGGCCTTTTTAATTTTGTCCCTACATACTTTCGTTGTTTGTTTTTATTCATGAAGTAGGTCCTCAGTCCTTGACTGCAATCCCCCATCTACAGTGAATGATAGAGTCCCATGGAAAAGCTAATATGTGATCATATAGTTAAAGATTTCTTATAATGCATGCACATATTAATTCTACTGTGTGTGTCACTTGGCAACCTTGATGTTTCTTTAACGTGTTTTGTGTGAAATTAGTATTTATGAATAAATGACATGAAAATCTCTCACGTGCAAACTTTTCAGACAGAATAACTTGTGTGTGTGTATTTATTCAGTCTTTCTCTCTCTTTCTCTGTATTTGTGTATATATACAGTTTGTTAACTGAAGCACTTTTTAAAATACTTTCCCTGGGTTTGGATTTCTGTGGTTTCACTACTTTTTGTCCAAAGCAACTGATAAAGTAGACACAAGGTAGTTTTTCTCCAATGTCACTAAGTATAGCCCCTACAGACAATTCTTGACAGATTTTCTTTGATTGAAATTATAAAAAGGCTGATTTTTCTTTCATACCTAATATATGCTTATTGATATTTTTGTTTTGTTTTAAAGGGGTTGGTAAGTTATAGATTCCAAAACTTCATGGTGAAAGTATGAATCTGTTGAGAAAATATTTTTTATTAAACTAAGTTGCACTTATGATGAATCCTCTTCCATTTAAATTATTGTTATTCATGCCTTGAAACATGATTGTAAATTGTAGCTTTACTGGCAAAGATTCTATGCTGGCACAGTCCCATGTGGAGACATAGCATAAATCTACAGAGGCAGTTCTTTCAGTTTAGCTACATCACCTCCCCAAACAAAATTAGCTGAGCTAAACTGCACTAGAGATTTGCGGTCATAGCTATATTGGCTCTGTGTGCGCATGTGTGTGTGATTTTTGTTTACATCACTATGCTGGCAAAATTTTGTAGCATAAACTTAGCCTCAGTCTTGAAGTGTTATATTTGGTACAAAATAAACTTCAGTGAATTCCATGAAAAGAAAGTAAATTTGAGTAGTACCTAAGTTCCAAAGTAGTTATGAAATTTTGTGTATATTAACACTTTTTCCTATCTTTGTGCTCTATTTTTTGTGTTGCTATTGTAAAGTGAGTTTTTGTGATTTCTGATCAGTCAGAAGAATATAAACAGAGAAAATATATTTTGTTCAAACTTTTGTTAGGTGGAATGTAGTGTAACTATGATATAATGCTTAGGAAGATATTATGTTTTAGAAAGAAACAGCATGCTTCCTGCAGCAATCTTAAGACTTAAAAAAAAATTGGCTTTACTATAAAGGTCTGGATACGTTTGTATGAAACATCACTTCCTGGTAAATGTTAATCCTTCTGAAAAAGGGTTAAATGTGTTCTATTGACTAAGACCAGCAGTTCTATTAAAAATCAATATTCTCAGAGGTTATTAATAGTTTAAATTGATTGCTACAGATTGAAATTTATCATATGAAACCCAGATTTTTAATCTGGCATGTACTAAAGTGTTGGCTCAGAAAAAACTGTGGTCACATGTTTTGATTAGGTTCAGTGGTAGAAAGAATCAAGAAGCCAATAGTGAAAAAATAATTGGGCCTTTTAAATTATTGATATTTTTACCTGGTTTTTTTTTTTTCAGATTCAGAACCTATTTAGAAAATTGTAGCACATAAGGAATATTTTTTTGTAAGGAGATATTTGTTTATGGAAAACTGATTTGATGGAAATAATGGCCAGCTGCATTCCTAAAATTTACTATGCAGAGTGGCCTGCAGTAAACTTTCAGTTTAGTGATGTGTGTGGTTTTTATGAACTTTGATTAGGGAATTTCTAGCACAATTAACAGGCGTCCAAAACACAAGATCTGGTAGAAAAGGGGGACTTAACTATCAAGTCATCTGTTGGCAAAATACAAAATTTCCAGTATGTTTTTGGACTGTATTAATGACAGCTTTTGTTTCAGAAAGCAGACAAAGTAATCAGGCAAAAGACATTTTAGACATGATTCTGAACGATAGGGAAGAATTGGTTGGAAATCTGAAGGTGGAAGGCAATTTAGGTGAGTAATGGATTTCATGATGATTTCAAGGAAAGGAAATAGTGAAAGCAGCACAATAAAGTCAAAGAACTTCAAAAAAGCAGACTTAACACATTCAGAAACCTGTTGGGTAAGATCCCATTGGAGGAATATCTGAGGGGTAAAGGAGTTCATTTTCTCAGAGAGACAATATTAGAGGCATAAGTGCAAGCCAAAATAGGCAAAAAATAGGTTAAAGAATATTTAGACAAGTTAGGTATATTCAGATTGGCCAGGACAGATTAAATTAATCTGAGGCTATTTAAGAAACTAACTGAAGTAATCTCAGAAAAATTAGCAATTATTTTTGAGATCACATGGAGGACAAGTAAGATCCAGAAGACTAGAGAAGAACAAACATAATACCCGTCTTTAAAAAGGGAAACAAAGTACAGACCTGTTAGCTTAATGTGGACAATTGGAAATATACTGGAACAAATTATTAAACAATCAGTTTTTAAACACTTAGGGTATGTCTACAGAGCAAAGTTATTTCAAAATAAAAGCCGTTATTTCAAAATAACTTTACTAGTGTCTACACAGCCAAACCGCTATTTCGAAATTAATTCAAAATAGCGGAGCTCTTATTTCAAATTTGGTAAACCTCATTCCATGAGGATTAATAGCTATATAGAAATAAGTGCTGTGTAGACACTTATATCAAAATAGGGGGCCTCCAGCCTTCCCAGGGTGCCCTGGTGGCCACTCCAGCCTCAACCAAGAACACTCCTCTCCCTCCTCCCTCCCCAGAGCCCTTAAAGGGGTTGACTCTGGACACTGCCTGTGCCAGCTCCTAGCCTGCCTGCTCAGAGCCAGCAGTCACTGTCCCTGACCCAGTGGCCCCAAAACATGAGCCAGCAAGCCACTGGCAGCCAACCCTCAACCGCTCCCCAGGAGCAGTCTGCCAGCTCCCAGGAGCCTGCCAGGGCTCGGAGAAGGCAGGCGCCTTCCTGGTCCAGGGTGGAGATCATGGACCTTATTCAGGTTTGGGGGGGATGCCCCCAAGGTCCATGATCTCCGCACTAGAGAGAGGAACGCAGCCGTCTATGGCAGGATAGCTGCCAGCCTGGCCACCAAAGGCCACATGCAAACCCAGGAACAGGTTTGCATGACAATCAAGTTGGTCCGGCGAGACCCCCAACCCTGAGCTTCCCATCCCCCTTCTTCCCCTTGCTTCCCCCTTCCAGCTCCCTCCTCCCAGGTTTCCCCTTCCCCTCGCCCACCTCCTTTCCCCAGTCGCACCAGAGTTTCATCCCCCTTCCCCCAGTTTTGTTAAATAAAGAGAGTTTGTGTTCATGAAAATACATGTATTTTATTTGACATCAGGAAAGGGGGTTAGGGAGGGGTAAGTGGAAGGACGTGAGGGAGGAATGAGGCACAAGCCCCCAGCGGGGCAGACCAGGGAGGCTCTTAGTGCTCCTCAGGGTGGAAGCTCTCCCGCAGGGCCTCCTGGATACTGACAGCCCCCCGATGGACCTCCCAGATGGCAGCCTGCAGAAAGTGCAGCCAGGCTCGCAGCAACACGTCCACGAGAAGCACCAGAGAGCCCAGGGGCAGCTCCGGCTCCATGTTGCAGAGTGCTGTGGTGTCCCGAGTGAGGGCAACCAGAGCACGCAGAGACAAACTGCTTTGCTGTCCCTCATTGAGACAGGCAAGAAAGCAGGGAAAGCTGAGAACTGGCTGGCTGGGGGTGGTCCCTTTAAGCACAGGACTCAGATAGCCTCAGGCAGCAGCCACACAAAGTAACTCCTGGCCTGATGCCCTGCCGGACCTGGTTCCGGCCAGCCTTAAATGTGATTCAGCGTCCACTCAGTGTGGACATGCTATTTTGAAATAGCAAAATGCTATTTCGAAATGCATTTTGTGTGTAGATGTGTAGCCGCTGTAGTGTAGACATGCCCTTAGAGAATAATATGGTTTTAAGAAATAGTCACCAGGGATCTGTCGCAAATAAATTATGTCTAACCAATCTAATTGTTGTCTTTGACAGGGTTACTGGCCTAGTGAATGGGGGAAAGAGGTAGATGAGATGTATCTTAATGTTAGTTAGGCTTTTGAGACAATTCCTCATGACATATTCATAAGTAAACTAGAGAAATATGGTCTAGATAAAATTACTTTTAGATAGATGCACAACTGGTTGAGTGATCATTCTCAAAGAGTAGTTGTCACTGATTTGCTGTCAAACTGGGAGAGTGTACCTAGTGGGATCCCACAGGGGTAGATGCTGAGAGTGATGCTATTCAACATTTCCCTTAACGATTTGGATAATGAAGTGAAAAGTATGTTTATAACCCCAAGGCTGCATACGGTGTTCCCTCTAAGCTGTGCGCCTGCGCACTATACATTTTAGGTCCGCCTATGTAATTTTGAAGAACTACGCAGCAACACTCACCGCTCACCTTCCCGCTGGAACGGAAGGTGAGTGGTGGCAGTGAGCAGCTGCCCTTTTGATCTGCCTGGAGATGGTGTGTATAAGGTGAGGCTGTTTCAGCTGGAACAGGCCCTGTGTGACTGCTGCTTTACTCCAGCTGGAGCTGGGGTATGCAAGGTGTGATTGTTCCAGCTGGGGCAGCCTTACTGGAATGGGCCTCGTGTGGCTGCTGCTTTACTCCCAGCTGGAGCCAGGGCTGCCCGTGGTGCTATTTTTAGTACTGAGGTTGTGTGGGGACCGGGACCACGGCACTAAAAATAGCACTGTGGGTGGCCTCTGCTTCAGTCCCAGCACGTAGCCCCACCCTGGGAGCTTCTGGGCTGGGACCGAAATACTAAAAATAAAACTGTGGTCCCGGCTCCAGCCCCAACAAACTGCTTTCCAGGTCGAAGGTAGAAAGTTAGGGAAGGAGCAGGTGGAGAACTAACGAGAAGGTGGGGGTGAGGAGAGGAAGGGGCTTGTACTGAGGGGAGAGGAGGAGGCAGGGCGGGAGAAGAAAGGGATAGGCACCAAGTGGCAGGGTGGAGAAGAGTCAAATGCCAGGGGCCCAAGAGGAGACAATGAGGAAAAGGGCAGGAGGGGGGAGGGAAGTATAGGTGTTAGTGGGGGTAGGAGAAGGGAGGGGATAGGGTCATGCTGGGAGAGGAAAGGGGAGGGATAATGGGGGAGAAAGGAGGAGGAGTGGGTGTCAGGAGAAGAGGAGGAGGAGGAGTAGTGGGCATGAGGAAGGCAGGGGATGGAGCATGAGGAAGGCAGGGGAGGGGCATGTAAGGGCATGGAGGGGCATGAGGAGAACTGGGACAGAGGATGGTGAGGAGGTAGGCACCAGGAAGAAAGAGGGCAAGGAGGGCACGGGCAGTGAGAGAAGAAGGCACCAGGAAGGTGCAGGTGCCAGGGATATTGTGGGGGTGAAGCAGAAGGGCAGACACATGGAGGGGAGAGATGGGCACCAGAGGGGAGAGGGGTTGGGGAGTGGTAGTTACTGATGATCAGAGTGGGGCTAGAGGAGGAGTGGACACGGGGGGAAGAGAAGTACAGGTGCAGGGGTCAAGGAAGATGGGGAGGGGAACAGGTCCCCAAAGGGCTGAGGGGAGTGAGAAGGGCAGGAGCTAGGACAGCAGAGGAGGATGATGGGTGGGGGACAGCAGCAAGCACCAGGGAAGCAGATAGGTCGAGGGGAGAGTGGGAGACATGGCAGCAGAGAGAAAGGGGAGAGATTTATAAGACATTTATTAATAACTTGGGTGCCACAGTGGCACACATCCGAACAAGCGCACTGAACTCAATACTGGTGCATAAGACAAAACTCACTCCGCTCATGAGTGGAAAAATCTTAGAGGGAAACACTGGTTGCATGGGAAAGAACTAGAATTCCAAATGATCTTGACAAATTGGGGAATTGGTCTGAAATGAACAAGATACAATTCAATAAAGACAAGTGCAAAGTACCTCTCTTAGGAAGGAAAAATCAAATGGAGAATAACTGGTTAGATAGTAGTATTGTAGAAAGTCAACAATGTTATGCAGTTGTGAAAAAGGCTAATATTCTGGGGTGCACTAACAGGAGTGATGTATGTAAGACATGGGTGATAATTGTCGTGTTCTACTCAGCACGGGGGAGGCTTCAGCTGGAGTACTGTGGCCAGTTCTTGGCTTCACATATGGGAAAGATGTGGATAGTGTTCAGATGAGAGCAACAAATGCTAAAATGTTTAGAAAACTTGACCTATGAGGAAAACTTTAAAAATGGGCATCTGTAACTTTTAGAAAAGAAGACTGAGGGGGGAATCTGATAAGTCTTCAAATATATTAAGTGTATTATATAGGGTGGTGGTCAATTGTCCATGTACCCTGAAGGTAGGAAAAATAGTAATAGGCTTAATCTGCAGAAAGAGAGATTTGGGTTCACTATTAGGAAAAACTTTTTAACTATAAGGGAAGGTTAAGTTCTGAAATAGTTTTCCATGAGAAGTTGTGTAATTGTCATCGTTGGACGTTAAGACCAGGTTGGACAAAGATCAGACTGGGATGATTTGTATGTTTTAGGTCCCACCTCAGTGCTGGGGGCTGGATTTGATGACCTATCAGGATTCTTTCAAGGTATGCATTTATATGACACTGTGATCTAAAGTTGGTATCGAATCATAGGGTTGGAAGAGATCTCAGGAGGTCATAGAGTCCAACCCCCTGCTAAAAGCAGGACCAGTCCCAACCAAATCATCCAGGCCAGGGCTTTGTCAAGCTGGGACTTAAAAACCTCTAGGGATGGAGATTCCACCACCTCCCTAGGTAACCCATTATAGTACTTCACCGCCCGTCTAGTGAAATAATTTCTTGTAATATCCGCCTTAGACCTCCCCCACTACAACTTGATACAGCTGACTTGCTCTCTTTTACTGCTTATGTGAGAAAATAAGTTGCAAAGAATCACAGTATACTAGAACTGGAAGGGACTTCAAGAGGTCATCAAGTCCAGTCCCCTGCCCTCACAGTAGGACCAAGCATCATCTAGATCATCCCTGATAGATGTCTATCCAACCTGCTCTTAAATATCTCTAGTGATGGGGATTCCATGACCTTCCTAGGCAATTTATTCCAGTGTTTAACCACCCTGACAATTTTTCTTAATGTCCAACCTAACCATCCCTTGCTGCAATTTAAACTCATTGCTTCTTGTCCTATCATCAGAGGCTAAGGAGAACAATTTTTTCTCCCTTCTCCTTGTAACACCCTCTTAGATACTTGAATACTGCTATCATGTCCCCTCTCAGTCAGCAATTTATGCTTGCCTTTAGTAAGAAAAAGACCCCCCCCCCCCCCCGAAAAGTCTCTTAATATTTGGAAATAGCCACTGTGTATATATTTATAGAAGTTTTCCTTTGACAGTTAGCACTAAGCATTAATTAAGACAATTAGCTTTCCTTCAGCCTGCCTGTGCCAGCTGTACATAAGAATGACTATAGTGGGTCAGAACAATGGTCCTTCTAGCCCAGTATCTTGTTTTCCTATAGGGGCCAGTGCCAATTGCCTGAGAGGGAATGAACCGAACAGAGCAATTTATCAACTGCTGTTGTCCAGTCCAGCTTTGGCAGCCAGAGGTTTAGAGACATCCAGGCAATGGGATTGTGTCCCTGGCCATCTTACTTAATAGCCGTTTATGGACCTATACTCCATGAACTTCTTTCTTTATTTTCTGAACCCAGTTATGCATAGTGTATACCAAGAGAACTCTCACCTTTGAGCTTAGTTCTTGAGTTATTTGAACATAGCTATGATATTTGTATTCTAGGTTGATAGTTTGCACTAAATCTTCCTTCTTTTTGTCAGTATTTCTCTTGGTGTAATTACCCGAGCTCCTGGATATCAGAATTGACAGCAACATTGACTCTCAGTTGGTCATTAGGGGTGCTGAGGAGTGATGTAGTGCATCTTTTCTTCCCTATCCCCCTTAGTCCCACATAAATGAGTATTAATATTGCAATGACTCTAATGTTGCTTGGTAGGATACAGTGGCTCAGGTCTGTTGCAGACTGTAAGTTAAAAGGCAAATGCTGTATTATATTACAGTTGACTGTATGCCAGCTTGGAAAAACTGCTATGGTTTATAACAACATATTTCATGAAAGTATGTACCATACATGTAAGTGTTTCAAATACTACTATAACATCAAAACAAACACAAAATCTGAATTAAGACTAACTGCATACTGGTTTTTAATCTTTGGCTCACCTTGTTGTCTGTTGGACATAATCTATCCTTTTGAAACTTCTGAAATATCTGGGCACACCAGAATTAAGGGAGATAAAAATGGTGTGTCAGCCACAGATTTTGTGATTTCACATCTTCTCTGTGTTTCTCAGACCCCTAATGAAAACTGTAGATAAGAATGCTTTTGTGGTTCTATTTTTGCTTTGCTTCAATTTTTAAGTGATTCACATTTTCTCTAACATTACAAGATTTTTTTTCATAAAATGTATAACATGCATATGACAACTAATTCATTCATAACGCTTGTCAGGTTTTTTAAAGGTTATATAACTTATATATACTATAAATGAAATACCTTATTCTTTATTGCATCCTGGGATTTGTCTTCATAATCTTGAAGTTCTTCAAAAATGTCTGTATCGTACTCATAATGATTGGATGATTCCTGTTTAATTGTTGGTACTAAGTTCACCAAAGGCACAAAGAAAAATAAAAAAAAGATGGTCTCCAAAGTCGTCATTTTAGCAGAGAAAATGTGTCTGGCTTTTTCTGAGCTGGAGAAGTGACTATTGAACACGTTCTTTGTGACTGGAAATAAAAATGCAATCTGTCAAAACAATATTTAAAGCCTAGAGGACTTGTTGGCAGGGATTTCTAACTCATAAGAAACAGGGAACAACTTTTAACTCTTGGTATTCTTTAATTAGATGTTAGCCCTATAAAAATCTGTACTTAACAGTAAAAGATTTCTTAGGAAGTAATAAATAAAAGCTGACCAGTTTCCAAATAATGAGGGCAATATTAACTTCATTGCAGTCAGTTACATTTAGCAAAATATCGTATTTCTTTCATTTCTGTGTGATAGCCAGAAAATTTTGTTTAATAGTGTTTGAAATACTTGGCACGCATGTGATTGAATGGTTAAAAACAAAAAGACAGAGTCTTTTTTAGAACTTGAAAGTAATGATTTTTCCAAAGCTAACTTAAAATAAGAAATTTGTGATCTTTTGTCTATGGAAACTTTAGATTTGAAAATGAATAAGAGAAAAATGTATATAATTGTTTTTTAAATTGAAGGACTTAATTGTTTGTACTACTCACTGAAAAAAGAAGCAAGAAGTAATAAGATTCTAAGTTAACTTGAAAGGCTTATACTGCAGTTTTCCAGTGAAATTGATATAGCTATTACATTAGTTAAAATTGTTTTAGGTGAACTGTGGATGAAGATGTTTTCTTAGAAAAGAACACCTACCGTTGTAGTAGAATTGGAGTTTTCCTTTGACTTTCTTCGGTATAGATATTGTTATTTATGCATTAATTCCACATGGCTGAATAAGAGAATAAAGCTGTGGCTTATTTCCAAGATGCAGAAATTTATACTACTCTGAGATTGCCAGCCTTAAAACACTTCCCATGGGGTCAAGAAGGCTATGGCAGCATACTTTCCCCTGGGTGAGAGGTAATATTCTGGAGCAGAGAGTTGTATTCAGAATAATTTTAATAAGTGGTAAGTCAGTCTAGTTCATCTAACAGGGAATATTACTTACTACAAGTAGCCATATTCAATATGAATTGCTTTACCATACCCAATCGTTTCACCTCTTTATAGATACATCTATTTCATAAATTAATATTTGATGTACTAAAAGTCATAGGTTTTTTATTTTGCTAAGAGGCAAAGCAGCTATTTTTTTTAATCAAGGCAAAGATAGACCCAAACATATTTATTCTGTATTAGTCAAATTTATGAACCGTGAACTGTTGCATGACAACTTATATATTTAGAAAAGGTCCAAATTTTAAGCATGAAATGCAAGTTGCCAGCATTAGCAGATTCAGATTTCTTCTGTAATAATAGTTTTGATACTGTTCCTAATGGTATTAAGGCTAAACACAAAAATACACAATTTACTTGTGTTTAGAAGTGTATTACTTATAATTTGCAGACTGGTAATTCATTAAAGTATGTATTTTCAATGGCTTCTTGTTAAAAAGAGGGGTTTTACAATAAATGTTTGTTTTGGGGGAAATATTGTATTAGTAATTTAGGAATTTCTAGTAATTAGCACGAAGGCTTAGAATTTAGATATTAGAAAACCAATGCTCCTACTTCATGTCTGTTTCATATCCTTTTTTTGGTCTTATATATTTTTGGCAATGAAGGTGAATGGGAACCAGATGAGTGACTTTAAAGTTTACAAGGTTGCTTTTTGAGTCTTTTAAAATTGTACAGCAATAAAATCATATATATTTGGGGAAATACAAAGTTATATTCCCATTTTCATTTAGACTATCAGTTTTCTGGGAAAGTATCAGTTGAGAATATTCTAACCACTGGTGGCAAAGAGTGAACCTGTTGGGGGTGGGGTGACATATTTTTGTAATTACTTTGTTTAGAAACCAGATGTTTGTCCTGAAGCTCTCAGTGGGGAAATGAATATTTTTATATGCAACATCTGCAGCTTTTAAATTTCTGCAGTTTATAACCATTCTCCACTCAGAAATGTGATTTGTTTTGAAAAAAATGTCTGTTGACTTCTCTCTGTATGCAAATGAGGCAAAATGTTCTAGCTATGATCTCAGTTGTATGATCTCAGCCATAATCACATTCCCAGTATGTTATGAAACGTAGGCAGGAGTAAGAGCATTTTGAATCAGAATCACTTTTATAACACAGAATTGAAATAACTTTTAGGGTGAAGTTGGGGATCAGTTTTCATCCCATTTTGGCAGGTGGACACTATTGTGTTGTCTTGACCTCAGAGATTATGAGCCACATTGGATTCCTTAGCATTGTAAGGTAGATTGCTGCTAGGTGACGACTTCATTGATAGTCCTGTGGGAGATAGCAATTAGGGATGTGAAAGTGTACACGGTTAATCGATGAGCCAGGGCTCATCATTTAATGTTCACAGTTACATTGAGGCTCCCAGCTCCCAGCACGTGCCAGCTCTGGGGGAGCTGCCTGTACCCGTCCCCACCATGCTGCTGTCTCTGTATCAGAGGCTGCAGTGCGGGTGGGGCAGTTGGAAGTTGGCACACGTGGGGAGCTGGCTTAAAAGCCAGTTCCCCGTATGTACCAGCTCCCAGGGAGCTGACTGCTGCCACTCATGTAACTGTAATCACTGAAATTTTCAGTGGTATACAAATGATCTGCCAGAGAAAAAATATCAGAAGAAGTTTTACACAGTAGCTGTGAAAATTGGACTGTGAATTGCAACCGCAACTAAAAAATATTTGAAGTCAAATGTAGCTGTGAGGTAGGTCGAGAGTTCTTCTTTGAGTGTGTCTGCACACATATATTCCATTCTACATTTATGTGCTCCCAGTGCACTTGAGTTGGAGACTTTTGTTAGCAATACCTTTGGGGTTCTGTATGTGCCATGTACATTTTCATGCTTGTAACTGGGGCAGGGCCACTCGATCTCCCTCGTTTCCATTTGTAGTAAGAGTTGAACTTCTTGCTCTTCCTATGTGATACTCCCTATGTGTATTTCACACGGGCATATGCATGTGCACCATGGGTCTGGGTCCAGAATTTCTTCAAAGCAGTGTCCATTGACCTGAACATGTGCAGCAGTTCTCCTCATGTTCCTGACTGAGGCTACATCTACACTGCAGGGTTTTTGTGCAAGAAGCTTTTTGCGGAAGAGATCTTCCACAAAAACTTTGTGCGCAAAAGCGCATCCACACCTCAAGTGATGCACTTTTGCGCAAGAGAGCGTCCACACTGCATAGACACTCTTGCACAAGAAAGCTCTGTGAATGGCCATCAGAGCATTTGTGTTTTTTCGGATAGGCTCTATTTGCGCAAGAAACCCCTGCGGAGTGTCCACACTTGCCATTTTGTGCAACAGCTGTAGCACAAAAAGGAGTTATGCCTCGTAAAAGGAGGTTTGCCTACACCACTAAAAGCCCTCTGTTTTGCTGTTTTATTGTTGATTAATTTGCAGAAAAGCGCATTTGAGGTATGGACGCTCCACAGGTTTTGGCGCAAAAATGACTATTTTTGCACAAAAACCTTGCAGTGTAGATGTAGCCAGAGAATATAAAAGGCAGTGTGGGTTGACATGTCTCCAGTTCTTTCTTACCACTGCATGGCCCAAGTCAGAATTTTGTCCCCCTTAGCTGTTGTGGAACCTGTAAAAAATTGAATTAGAAATAATTTGTATCTTAAGAATTTTAGTTAGTATATAGTTTAGTATTGAATAACATTCCTCCCCTTTGTCCCTCACTTAAGGGGGAAATCCTTTCAGTCCTGATATTCGAGAACTGTCCTCTCCCCCACCCTCCTTCTTTATCCTTCAGTGACACGCATCAATCGTACCTGTTCTGTGGGGAGGCACATTTCTCTGCTAAGTGCAGTATCTGCAAATTGTTCCCACCCAGAACTAGAGAGGCCCATGAACTCTGACTAAAAAGTTTCTAACAGAAGAGGCTATGATGCCACACTTGGACCCAGACTCAGGAGACCCACCTATGTACATCAGCCTCAGCTGATCAGCAGTTTCTACCCACAAGCATAAGCCTCAGAGCAAATCCTTACCATCAAATTCCAAGGACTCCATAGGTCTCCCCATGAGAGTAAGATGTACTCAAATGGCATAAGGACAGAGCCCCACAGTGGACTGTCGAAAAGAAATGTTTCCTCTCCAAGCTGGTCCAGAGCATGTGAGACATCACATATGATATGCACAGAACCGTCTCTGACAAAGAACCTCAGGCTGGAGGGTAAGGCACGGAAGAAGAGGAATCTGCTGGCTCTGACAGTGACTGTGGTACCTGGGTGCAAAGATAGTCCCAGCCCTATCCACAAATGCAGTTCTGGACTCATCATCACACTGCCTCATTTGTCAATAGACCATCGGACTATGTCAGCTAACCTAGGCCTGTCAGGACTACTGCCGGAACTCGTTTCCAGCCAATGGGAGCTGTCTGTTTGCATGACAAGCCACGCATGAAGTATTCCCTTCCCTGGGACTCACAGGGTTAAGAAAAGCACCTGGTCCCTGCAGCCTGTGTGAAAGGTAGAGAGCCTGGCTCAGAGATCTGGTTGGCTGCTGCCTGGAAGCCACATAGGTAAGTGCCTGCCGGCTAGCGCCTACCTCTGGCATCCTAGTCCCTTGTTTCCTCCAATCCTCTGCCCCTCTCCTGGACACCTACTCCATGTAATGCAAACTCTCTGCACCTATTCCCCCTCCCAAATCCCTACACCCCTAAGCCCAGTCACAGCCCCCTCCCAAACTCTGCACCTCCTCATACACTTCTCCAGGGCAGAATCCTCTGTTCCACCCATACTTTATCCTGCACCCCAGTTCCCTGTCCCAGGTCACAACCTCCTCCTTCACCCAAACTCCCTCTCAGATTCCACACCCTCTCTGGTACTCCAGGTTACCTTCTGCATCCAATCTCTAGCTCAGACCCTGCATCTCCTACATTAATATTGTTGAAGAGTGAGGCCCTTGACTACTTACCAAATTCTTAGGGTGGCCACCCCATCAAAAATTATTGCCCACCCCTATCAAACAGAAGCTTCTCTGCATGCCATAAAACAGTTCTAACTACCATATTTACAGAGTGAGGAACTCCATTATGGGACCTTTTAATGTCCTAGTTGAATAGGAAGCTTCCCCTCTATTGCCCCAGGAGAGCCATAGTCCGAGACTTTCAGGGAGATACTGTCCTGAGTAGATGACCTCAGATACACCTTTATTCCCATCCCTCTGCTCAGTGGGATCTGAACCTTGTTCTTTCAAGACTAACAGGCTCACCCTTTAAACTGCTGGTGACGTGTGCCATGGCCCACCTGACGATGAAGTAGCCATCACTTCTGTGAGAACTTGGAGTCATGATGACAGACCCTCCTTATACAGTTTTTCACAGGGAGATTTCCTGTAGGCTACACCCCAAATTCTTCCCCAAGATTGTGTCAGAGTTCCACATCAATCAGTATGCTTACCTGTATGCTTTCATAACTTGCATGCTTCTTCCAGGGAGAAGAGATTTTAATCTGTCAGGCATGCCTTGACATTATACCTGCAGAGAATCATACCCATCAGATAATCCCCAAGACTGTTGCCCTGGCAGAAGGGGCATGTGGACAAGCCATAGTCTCATGGAGGATTTCAAAATGAGTTTTGTGTGTTGTCTTAACTTGCTATAAATTAGCAAAGCTTTCCCTTCTGGGGCATCTCTCAGCTCACTCTATGTAGACACAAGCTACCTTCATAGCATACTTATCTGACATTCCACTGCAAGACATCTGCAGAGGGGCAACTTGGAGTTCCATCCATACTTTAATCTGACACTGTGCTCTAACTCAAGCAGCAGTGGTTCAGAGGAAGAGTTCTAGGATGCAAAATACTGCACTGTAAGGGCTTTAGCGCACAGTATTAGATATCAATATTAGACATCTGCTAGGAGTACTAAGGATTAAGTACGTTGAAGTTTTTGGTGAAATGGTTCCATTATCTTGCATTTACATAATGTAATTATGTAAAAATATGGAGCTGAGGAAGGGGAGTTTTGGAGTTCTCAGCCCAAGAAAGCTGTAGTTTTCCCTGGTTGGGAAGCTGTTTGAATTTCTAAGATTCTAGGCATCTTTCAAATCCATGCTCAGGAGGAGGGTTTTTAATGTTAGAACATGTTCACAGTGCCCCTTGCAAAGTACTATTCAAATGGTCGTAATCAATCAGACCACAGTTAAAACAGCAATTTGGGGCTGTTGCTAACTGGAAAGCCATTTGTGTATACTCTCACTTGCCCAAATAGATATAATATATTATACCAAATAGATATAATATGCTCTTGAACATTTCTCTATGCAGTACATTTGAAGATGCAGTTTTGACATTTTAGGTCAGTGTTTCTTAAACTGTGTTCCATGGCACACCGGAGTGCTGCGAGGCAGTCGGAGGTGTGCCGCCGCAGAGAACAACAGAATTCAAAATGGCTGCCCTTAAAGGGGCAGGCAACCTTTTTTTTTGCGCAATACTTCCCCCGACTTTTTCTTTTTTTTTTTTTTTTTTTTTTGGAACAAAAAATCCTTGGTGTTCCTCAAAAAAAATTGTTTGGTGTTCCTCGGTCTTAAAAAAGTTTAAGACACTGTTTTAGGTAATCAATTATAATTGACATGACAACAAAACTTTGTCTCAAATGTGGATACTATGAATAGTAGGAGACCTGGGAAATCCCCAAGAAGCAGTAAATATTCTGCATTTATCTAGGCATGTTCAAAATTTTTTGACTCGGTATTTTTTAGAACAGACTTTGTAAATAGTTTGATCGGTAGTTAATTGTTCTGATCTGGACACATTCAGGTATAAAAGTAGTATGGGAGTTCCTTCCTGCAAATCTGAGCAAATGTTATTGCTGTCTAATTGACCCAAGTTTCTGAAGAAAATCTACAGGAGCTCTACTAAGAAAATATGCTATCCACAATGGGGGAAAAAAATCAATGATTTAGAATTATTTTAAAATAATTTGTTTAAATGCAGGTATAGTTAAAATAAATCTATTAAAAATTAAATTTGAAATGTTCAGTCTACATTAAGCCCCCAAACTTATAATAAGTCAGTGCAATCTTTTGAATTAGGTACAAAAACAATATGAAGCAGAACATGACTGCTGCCAAGTTTTCAAAAAGGTCAAACCACTGACTTGGTGGAAGTCACAGGTCAAATATCTGGATACAGGGTCTGAAGTACTGAACAGCTTTTGACAGCAGAGAAAATATTTCTTTTCTGTTGATTCAGCTAATTCAGTACAATGACTAGTTTATTCAAAGTTAAGAAATCAATTGGGAGTTGAAAAAGTAGGAAAGCTTGTTTTCTTGTTCCAAACCATGAATAAAAACTAGGTGTGAAAGGGTGAGATTGTTGTTACTCACCACATCCATCAAAATTTTCAATCACGTGAGTTGTAGGTAACACTTGCTTTTGAATAAATCATTTATTTTATAAATGTGAAATATGTTTATAAACTTCTAAATCCACTTTGTTCATATACATCCATCACATTTTATGTAGTGTTGTTTAATAAAATGTGCTGTTTTGTGCATTATAGTTTAATTTGATTTTCTGTCCAAACAGAGCTTGACACAAGCCACAAATAAAAAAATAAATCATGTAATAAATAAAAGTTGGAGAATATGTTACTTAACATCATACAAATATAAACATTTGAGACGTGGAATAAATTTAAGAAGCTATACAATAACTTAAATGTGTATGGATATAATGTATTCCTTGGTTAGCAAAAAGAAGCACTCCATTTAGTTGGAAATCAACATATTTTAATGGTTAATGAGCAATGATAGTGAAGCTTTAGGAAAATAACTAAAAAGTACAAATGCAAAATATAATTAAAATCAATTATTTAAGTTAAGGATTCTGGCTTACTAATTTAAATCATGATAAAAATTGGTTATTTAAATTACTCCACCATCAGCAATTCTGAATTGCCAAATGTCACAATTTTATTGAGCCTCTATTATTACATTTGACTTTTTTCCCCTCAAAATCTTTTCTTGATACTTTTAAATCTGTTAGTATCCTTGTGGCCTTGTGCGCTTACTTAAAATTACCACATTTTCCATTGTTTTCAGTGGTATTGAAGTTATAGGCTGCTTTTAAATAAGATAACTTCCATCTTCCTACAGTTTTGCAGATGTTCGTGAAGTGGCTTCAGTTAAGCCTGAAGCCAGGTTGTTTACACAAGAGACACCACCTAGCTAAGCTCTGGGGTTTGGAGACTGCACATGCAATTGTGTGGGGATAAGGTTCAAAAGGATGCAGGAAAAAAACTGGTATATAGGACAGTGTTCATAAACAGGAGGAAGGATGAGGAGTAGGGGACTTTTAGGGGAGAAAATGCGGGAAACTACAGGTACACATGAATGTGGAGTGGCAGACCAAGTGTGGGCAACAAAATGGGACAGACAGGGACCACTTAACAAAATTAATGTGGCAGGAGTGGGGCCAAAGGGTTCTGGGAAAGGGTTCAGGCTCAGGGAAGAGGTTTGGAGTGCAGGGGTGTGAGGACTCTGGCTGGGGCATGGGACTAGGGGCTCAGAACTGAAACAGAGGGTAGGGGGTGTAAGGCCTCTGGGATCAAGGGTTTTGGGGGTGCAGGAAGTGGCTCCAAGTTGTGGAGGTTCAGGGTCAGGAGAAGGGGTTGGGGCTTGGACTCACCTTGGTGGCTACTGGTCAATGATGCTAAGGCAGGCTGCCTGGTGCCTGGCTGCACAGTGCCCTCAAAGCGGCCAGCAGGTCTAGCTTCTGGAAGCGGGGTATGAAGCTCTGTGGCTTGCTGAATTTCATGGTCTTCCTGCCTAGGAGCTGGACCTGCTCTTTTGGCTGCATCCCCACTGGCCCCAGCACAAAGCAGCCGAGGCTGTTGCTAGCCCCAGCATGGAACTGCCATGGCCAGCGGGGAGGCACCTCTCCCTGCCAGCCCCAGTTGCAGCTGCCTTTCCTGGGGCTGGCAGAGATGGGCACTTCCCCACTGCCTATGGCTGCACCCTGCTGTAGTCGGTGGGCAAAGGTGCTTCTTTGCCTGCTGCAACAACTTCAGGGCTTAGGGAAAGGCATCTGTCCCGGCTGCAGCCTTGAGCCCCTGTGCGGGCCTTACTGTGGAAAAGGAGCCTCTTCTGGGAAGATGGATAGTAAATACCTAATATAATTACAAATTATGGGCAACCTAGAGGTGAAGTTTTCTGTGTGTGTGGAGACACTATACCTCTAAAATGCTATTTCCCCCTTCTTGCTTTGTCTCAAATAGTCTAAATCTAACATTTTCAGGTCATGATGCATAGCTCATCTTTTTACAAAGGAATTTTGAGAATTCATGGAAGAAGACAGGGAATTGTTGGAGGAGAAGGCTGATTTGAGGTTTGAAGTTGCTGGGCTTGCTGATTGTACATTTTGTGGAATTATAATTCTGAATTTAAGCTATATTTAGGATAGGTTAGGGCTCCGGTGCCTATAGAAGTATATGGGTAAGCATCCTTCTTTTGCATTTTGTAAGTACAAATAAATAAATATGAATGCTGACTGGTATAAGTCTGTACTCTGCACTTAGTCACTGATGGTTGGCCAGAATCAGCTGACTCAGACTAAGGGGCTGTTGCATTATTGTAGATGTTCAGTTTTGGGCTCCAGCCCCAGGCTCTAGGACTGTGATGGATGGGAGATTCCAAGAATGTCAGGCTGCAGCTCAAGCTTGAATGCCTGTTCGGCACTAGTGAGGTTATATCTGGAGTATTGAGTCCAGTTCCTCCCCCCCCCCCGCCCCCCGAAAAGTTGTGAACAAATTGGAAAGAATCCAGCAGAAGGCGAGGAAAATGATTAGGGGGCTGGAGCACATGACTTATGAAGAGAGGCTGAGGGAACTGGGTTTATTTAGTGTTTAGAAGCGAAGAATTGAGGGGGGATTTGATGCCAGCCTTCAGCTACCTGAGCAGGGTGGGAGTTCAAAAGAGGATGGAGCCAGGCTATTCTCAGTGGTGACAGATGACAGAACAAGGAGGAATGGTCTCAAGTTGTAGTGGGGGAGATCTAGGCTGGATATTAGGAAAAATTATTTGACTAGGAGGGTAATGAAGTACTGGAGAAGGTTACCTGGGGAGGTGGTGGAATTTTTATTCTTAGAGGTCTTGTAGGCCAGGCTTGACAAAATCTTGGCTGGGATGATTTAGCTAGGGTTGGCCCTGCTTTAAGCAGGGTGTTGGACAAGATGAATCCAGGGTTTCCCACTGGGTCCTGGAGCATTGGGGCCCCGAGCGCAGCAAGGAGCCCTGCTGCTGCCCCCGCCAGTCCCTGGCCCTTCTGCAGGGAGGCGGAATATGGGCTTTGCAGTCCTGTGTCTGGACAGCAACTTCACGGGAGGGTAGAGCCTGTGGGATGCCAGAGTGGCGTAATGATGTCACTCTGTCCTCCCACAAGAAAACCATTTTTTATATAGATAGAATAGAAAAGCATCCTGTATAGTGCTGTGACAGTTGATTGGATTTTATTATTTTTAGTGGGGTCTCAGTCCCCTCACAGTTTGTCTGGTCAAGACTCAGCCCAGATATATTGATTCAGCTTAAGATTTTTGGTTTAAAGCTACCATTAGACTAGGGGTGGGCAAAATACAGCCCGAAGGCTGCATCTCTCCTGTAGCCCAGTGGGAGCCTCACCCTGGAGACAGCTGCTCAGAGGATATGTTATGTTAATCTTGGGGCATTTTCCCCACAGTTATCTTTTGATGTTTATGGTCAGCCTTCATTATCTCTTGTTTGTGGTCTCACTTTCTGGAGTGTCTGCCTGTCTCCCAGGCTCAGCTATTCTGCTGATTTCTTCAGCCCTCATCCAGCCTCAGGCACCATGGATATTCTCTCATCATCTCCAAGGGTATGTCTATACAGTGGCGCTATTTCAGGATAACGCTCTGTCTACACAAGGAGCCTGTTGTTTTGAAATACACTCAAAATAATAGACTTATCCCAGCTTCCTGTAAACCTCATTGCACAAGGATTAAGGAAGACATCGGAATAGCTCTTTATTTTGAAATTTAGCACTGTGTAGATAGCACCAAATTTTGAAATAAGCTATTTTAAAATAAACTACGCAATTTGCATAGCCCAAATTGTGTAGCTTATTTCGAGGTAGGTGCTACCGTGTAGACGTACCCCAAGCATCTCAAGTCTTTTTGACCATCTGGACTTTCCTAACAACTTTCTCTCTCACATTCTTCACTCGCAACAAACAATTTACAGAGCAAGAGCATTCCAGACAAAGGATGACATAGTTACTAGAAGACACAACTTAGCTTGCAATGCAGACATTGTCTAATCACGACAAGCAGGGTGAAATACAAACATACAGAATGTATATTCTCGTGCCAATTTGTACCAATACTAAAATATTAAATTTTTGCTACAAAGTATACCTCCCCTAGGGCTAGCAGCATTGAGAAAAGCACATGTCCTGCGCAGCCCATGCGAAAGGCAGGGTGCCTGGCTGAGGGACATACTGATGGACCTCCTGGCTAATGCCTGCCTGTGGCACCTCAGCCCTTCTCTCCCTCCTTCCTGCATCCCTGCCCCATGTAATCCTCTGCACCCATACCTGCTCCCTGCCCCTGTACCCCTATTCCATGTCCCCATTCACAGCCGAAATCCCTTCCCCCCCCCACACTTGTGTCACCACTCCTGTGCCCCTGACCCAAGTCACAACCCCTTCTGAAATCCTGCAGTGCCTCCTGCGCCCTGCATCCTGGTCAGAATCCCCTCCTGCACCCCGCATCCTCTCCTGCACCCCAGTTCCCTGCTCCAGGTCACGACTCACTCCTTCACCATCCCAGATCCCTGCATCCACTCCTGACCTCCAACCTCCCTTTGCATTTACCAAGTTCTTGGAGTGCCCCCCCCCACAAATACAAATTATTATCCACCCTTGCATTATTCTATTTTAAAGAATAAATTCACCTAAGCTGGAAAAGATAGTGAGTAAGAGTCAAGTTGTATGGGGTTTAGTGGAAGAAGACAGGATGATTGAGCTGACTGCACACCTTAACTCCCTCCCCCATCTATTTTGATAAGTCAATTAGAAATAAAGCAAGAGCTATAGAGAATTTTTCCTAAGACTTTTCCATCTATAGATTATGAAAGTACTTAGGCAGGATTCTGAGGGCTATTTAAAGCCAAAATTCTTGCCAGTTCTTATGAGACTACAAGCCTCTCTTCCCTTGTAAAATCTGCTTGGATGAATGCAAATTTAAACTGAAGATAATATTGTATTTTTTAAGGATAAAATAAATATCTTTATTACAGTACCCTCTAAATTCCTTTATTTTATTTGCTTGGAGAGTACAGTTTTAAAAATAAAAAAATAAACTGATTCAAGTTTTACATATTTCAATGGAATGTGAATATATTAAAAAGCAATCAAGAAAAGTTGAAATAAAAAACATCTGTTGAATGTGAAGGAATTTCTTTTGCACATGACTCTTTAAATATATCAAGATATTGATGAAATGTCACAAACACTAATGTTTAATTGTTTTAGAAGGACTTTAAGATGATCTGCATGTTTTCGTGACTGAAGGAAAGAATATAGACAGTAAAAAGTTAGGGGTTTTTTTTACTGAAACCGTGTTCAATACTAGATATTGTTCATGTAGAATGATGAAAAATGTCTACATTAATCATTTCTGCTTCTAGTTTTAAATATTTTGTTCTGGTAAAACACTGTTTAAAATTTTTATGTTTTTTATTTAATTGGTTTGACACATTTAACTATAAGTACAGGTTCTCCACGTTTTCTGAAAATGTCATAATAAAGTCAAACTCCCTGTACTGTTGAGTAATAATGAAAAATACCTAGCAGTTACAAAGCTTTAAGAATTTTGCAAAGGTGATAAAGAATTGTTATCCCCCTTTATATGACTGAAATGAATAAAACGTAAATCAGCAAAGTGACTTGCCCAAAGCTAGAAGCACAGCCCAAATCTCTTGGCTCACGATCACATGTATTCTCTAGATTGTGCAACCACTTCCTACACTTACTACTGTGAAACCCATTGAAGAAGCTCTGTGATGACTTTTAGTATTGTCTGGGTACACCGAAAGAAGGGCAAGAGACATTGATATGGATTTTAATAAAGCCACAAATACTTATATGGACGTCTGGGACTACCTGCCAGGTAAAGCGCTCAGTGCTGGCAAATCCATGTTTATTCAAATCAGTACCTGGGGCTTCCACCATTCCTCCTCATTTCAATCTAGTTTCCCCCCTCCAACCCACGAGGTAAACTTTACCATACACCACCCTCACAGGAGAGTTAAGGTGGGCTATGAGAATGGGGAGGGTTTGGCTCCCTGCCATACCACTCATAGAGATCCCCAAACCCCCACTCCTGTTCTGTTCCTTTATCCAGTACCTTCTTTTCAGTCTTTTACCGGCTATTTGTCTGGTCACTGGATGCCTTCCCTATGGGATACCTGTATTGAACATCTGTTCAACCTTACAAAACAAGTTGCAACATATGGTTTGCTACCTTTTCTCCTCACACGCATAGGTTCTCCCTGTCCCTCTCTGTGGGGAAGGTGAAAAAAACCTCACTCCACCCAAGCCAGTCTGGTGCAGGAAAAATTCTTTCTCAGCCCCCCCTTTAAAAAGGAGAGACTAGCATAACCCTATAGCTGGTCTTAACCCAACCAGAGAATACTCCCGTCTCCCGTCTACGAGAATATTTCCAAACTACCAATGAACATCGGTCTGACCAACTAGATCCCCCCCCATCAACACCAAAAGAAAAAAAATTCTATGTTGACTCCCCCTGATGGTTGTAATTACAATCTGGATTTCTATATACAATGCTTCCGCAACAATGCGCAGACTGACATTATGCACAAACAACAAGTGACATACAGTCTCAGCTGCGCTGAATGCTATGCTATCCAGAGTCTCAAAAACAACCCCGACATTATAATCAAACCAGCTGACAAAGGGGGTGCTGTGGTCATTATGAATAAGACTATGAACAGGAGGTGGCTAGACAACTCTCCAACACCACATTTTACAGACCTCTCTCATCTGATCCCACTTCACAATACCAAAAAAAACCTACACTGTCTCCTTAAGGAACTCCCTACCTCTACTCAGGACCAAATTCACACAGAAACACCTTCTGAACCCCGACCAGGATTGTTCTATTTGCTTCCCAAAATCCATAAACCTGGACACCCCGGACGTCCCATCATTTCAGGTATTGGCACACTCACTACCGGATTATCCAGCTATGTCTGTCCTCAAACCCTATGTAACCAACACTCCCAGCTATCTCCGAGATATCACTGACTTCCTGAGAAAACTACAAAACATCAATAACCTCCTTGATAACACCATCCTTGTCACCATGGATGTAGAAGTTCTCTACACCAATATTCCACATGAAGATGGATTACAAGCGATTAGAAACACTATTCCAGAGGATACCACGGCCAATCTGGTAGCAGACCTATGTAACTTTGTTCTCAGCCACAATTATTTCCAATTTGGGGACAACTTATACCTCCGGATCAGCAGCACAGCCATGGGTACCCGCATAGCCCCACAGTACGTTATCATCTTTATGGCTGACTTAGAACAATGTTTCCTCCGATCCCGTTCCCTTTTACCCCTCCTCTACTTACGTTACATCGATGATATCTTTATGATCTGGACCCACGGCCAAGAAACACTGGATGCATTCCACAGAGACTTTACCAACCTACACCCTACCATCAGTCTCAGCCTGGACCATTCTACACGAGAGATCCATTTCCTGGACATCACAGTACAAATCACTAATGGAAAATTAAATACCACTCTCTACAGAAAACCCACTGACTGCTACACTTACCTACATGCCTCCAGCTTCCATCCAGGACATACCATACGATCCATCGTCTATAGTCAGGCCCTTAAGTACAACCGCAACTGCTCTAATCCCACTGACAGAGACCAGAAACTTCAAAATCTCTACCAAGCATTTGTAAATCTCAATTACCCACTGGGGGAAATAAAAAAAACAAATTGAAAGAGCCAGACGAATACCCAGCAACCATCTACTTCAAGATAGGCCCAAGAAAATCAATAATAGAATACTACCTGTCATCACTTAAACCCCTCTAACGCATTATCAATAAACTACAACCTATACTGGAACAGGATACTACACTCCGAGAGGCTCCTGGGTGCAGTCATTGTGGTGCAGTCATTTGCTGACTGTTGTAGCTGTTTAAATTCTACTTTTAGATGTTCCTTTTGTAGTAATTTGTGAGTGACTGGCCATCTTTCTGGGTAGGTCACTGGGTTATTATAAAAATTAGTTTAAAATATAGTGAAAAAAGGAGAATGCTTGAAGAGATTGCAAGTTTAATAGTCATAAAGACAGAAATACAATTAGCAGGTGGACATAGGAACATATTTAAGTGTATATATTCTTAAGAGAAGAAGCATATAGTCATACTAAGAAGCCATTCAAAATGTTACTATCAAGTTAATAGTCTCTTGAATTTGTAGTATCCAGTTATACACATTTTAATATAAAAAATTCAGTCTACATTTACTGTTGAATTAGGTATATAAAACAAAATCAAAATGAAGATTTACATTAGTCTTAAAATGCCAGCAGTTTGAGAAGGCTTGTACATGGTTTCTAACTATTCTTAATATATTATTATATATTCTAACTATTCTTAATAATAGTATCTAACTATTCTTAATATTAATTAAAAGCAGTGGCCAAGATTTAAAAAAAAAAAGGCTGCTAAATTGAGAAGCTCATATTTTAAAAATTAGTCTAAATTTTTAATCTATACAAGAAAAAAGAAAAATTGTGATGCATAATGTTTTCTGAAAGTTAGTAAGCTTTATGTTTGTTTATGTGAGCTTTAAAATAATTAAATTATGTAATGTTTGCAAGTTTTTAATCTTAGACTTAATGAACTTACTGTATGTATAAATTTTTCCATACAAATTCAAAAGAGTTTTTTAGGTTGATAAATATATTAAGAAAGGTCATAACAAAGGAATACAATTGTGTTATGCTATTAATCTCTGGGGTAACTAGTGGTGTCCCCCAAGGGTCAGTCCTAGGACCAATCCTGTTCAACTTATTCATAAATGATCTGGAGAAAGGGGTAAGCAGTGAGGTGGTAAAGTTTGCGGATGATACCAAACTGTTTAGGATAGTCAAGACAGAAGCAGACTGTAAGGGACTCCAAGAAGATCTCACCAAACTGAGCGATTGGGCAACAAAATGGCAAATGAAATTTAATGTGGATAAGTGTAAAGTAATGCACATCGGGAAAAATAACCCCAACTATACGTACAGTATGATGGGGGCTAATTTGGCTACGACAAATCAGGAAAGAGATCTTGGAGTTATCGTGGACAGTTCTCTGAAAACTTCCACACAGTGTGCAGCGGCGGTCAAAAAGGCAAATAGGATGCTAGGAATTATTAAGAAAGGGATAGAAAATAAGACCCAGAATATCTTACTGCCCCTGTATAAAACTATGGCCCACATCTTGAATACTGTGTACAGATGTGGTCTCTCACCTCAAAAAGATATTTTGGCCTTGGAAAGGGTTCAGAAAAGGGCAACTAAAATGATTAGGGGTTTGGAACGGGTCCCATATGAGGAGAGGTTAAAGCGACTGGGACTTTTCAGTTTAGAAAAGAGGAGACTGAAGGGGATATGATAGAGGTGTATAAAATCATGAGTGGTGTGGAGAGGGCCGATAAAGAAAAGCTATTTATTAGTTCCTAAATAGAAGAACTAGAGGACACCAAATGAAATTAATGGGTAGCAGGTTTAAAACTAATAAAAGAAAGTTCTTCTTCACACAGCGTGTAGTCAGCCTGTGGAACTCCTTGCCAGAGGAGGCTGTGAAGGCTAGGACTATAACAGAGTTTAAAGAGAAGCTAGATAATTTCATGGAGGTTAGGTCCATAAAAGGCTATTAGCCAGGGGATAAAATGGTGTCCTTGGCCTCTGTTTGACAGAGGCTGGAGAGGGATGGCAGGAGACAAATCGCTTGATCATTGTCTTCGGTCCACCCCCTCTGGGGCACTTGGTGCTGGCCACTGTCGGCAGACAGGATACTGGGCTAGATGGACCTTTGGTCTGACCCGGTACGGCCGTTCTTATGTTCTTATGTTCTTATGTTGCCATGAAGATAAAAGGGGCAATTGCCAGGTGTGAATTTTTAACAGTGAGAGGAATTAACCATTGAAACACTTTTTACAAAAGTTGAGAGGGGATACTCCATCACTGACAATTTTTAAACAAGATTGGATCTCTTTTTCTTAAATATGCGTCCTAGGAATTATTTTTGGGAAGTGCTATGGATGCGTTTTATAGGAAGTCATACTCTGTGATTGCAATCGTCCCTTCTGGCCTTGGAATCTGTAGGTCTTTTCCTGCGAAGTCTGTGTTTGGCTGAGAGGATTTGGTTGATTTTCAAGATCTTATGAATGAAAATAATAGAGGATTGATTTGAAACTCCTGAAAAATTAGTCTTCGGTGTAGGTTTTAATAAATTTGTTTGTTTTTGTAAATAACAAATATTGTTCTTTAATAAACATGACATCCCAGAATATATGAAGTTTAATTGGGATATTTTGTAAGTAAATGCTCTTTTACATCATTTATGTAGTACTTCTGCTATCTTATGTCAGAAGATCTTATGGAATTAGATGCTGTTTTTGAAAGTGCATAGTTCTGCACTCACGTCTTCCTTGTGCAGATGGTGACTTATCCATAACACAACAAAAGGTTTCTCTGGATACTAGGGTTAGATTTAACAAAGTACAAGATCCAAATTAATAAAGGTGAAGAAATATTCTTTAGTATTCTAACTTACATAATCACAATTTGTCAGTTGTGGGGAAAAAGAGGTAATATACAAAACTCCCAATGACAAAAGCATGTGTACTGAATATTTTGTAAGATGGATGTTTAAAAGTAGTTTAGTATTTAGGCTGGTATGCAATAAAATAGAACGGATAAACCAATGTTCAGCACAACAATTTTATCAACTATGTAGAGCGAGCCCCTACATGAGTATTCAAAAACTTGAAATACAACAAAAAGCATGAAATGGTTAATTCCATTAAATAATTTGAAATAGTTGATAGAACAGAAATATTTTTGCTGTATGGAATTTTTTTAATTGACTAATAAAAGCATGTCTCAGAGTCCTAGGTACTGGGTCACTTGATGACCATAATAAAAGCTTGTTTTTATAAAGCAGAAGCTATTAGGTGTCTTTATACAATGCATAGGGCATTATAAAAAAATAAAGCTTTAGAAGATTTAAATTTTCTACAGTTTTAGAACAAATATGCACATTGTGCATCAGGTTGAAAATGAAAGTTTAGACGCACGTCACAATAAAGCATATGAAAAATGAAAAAGGGACAAACACACATGGTTTATGGTTTCAACAGCTGAAAGGCATGGTTTAACACATGGTTTATGGCTGAAAGTGAATAGCTCTTTTTGTTCAATGAGTATGCTATTATTCTTATTTATATAATGTATATTTTAACTGCCAGTGCTGTTTTTCTAAAGGTTGATTTGTGACAATCTCCTGTGTCACCCAAGATACATTTTCTTAGGGTTTTCTGGGATACCCCCTTGCACTAAATTCAAGTTTCATTAAGAAACTACTTGTTGTGCCCTTTCCTTTCAATTTAGATGATACAGATACTGCACAAATGATACAGACCTGTTTCTCTGTTAAGGTCCTAAACATATGTCTCAGATTAAGAGCATATTTATGGTTTCAGATGTATTAAACCAAAATCACTCAATATACATTTAAAATCAACAAAAATATATGCAAAATCTTTAGTCCAGTTTGCAAAATAAGCATAACCAAATTCCATCTGAAGTTGGAATGTGAATGGGAAGGAAAGGGTAATGATTGGTATAGTCAAGAGTGAGTTCACTCAGCTAATAGTTACTTTGAAAATGTTAGAAAGCACTGTTATGTATACTTGTAATCATACTTAAACCACTATTGAGCTGATACAGAAAAATAGTTTATGCAGATCATATTGCTCATAACTCCCTTTTTGTGTCCCAAATTATTCAGCTCTTTTGTATATACTTTCCTTGTACTTTATTTTTACTTCAATAAACGTAAGGATGAAAGTAGTCATCTTCTCTTTCTCCTTCTTCGTGACCATCTTCTGTTTCCTGACCATCATCTGCTTCGTCATATTCTTCTGGTGTTAAAAATCTCCGGACCACTGGAGTTCTCAGTTGTGTTAATTGGTTGATACTGCTTTTTTGTTCACCATAATAAATAATGCGTATGTGAGGAAAGCAGAAGAATGCATATGTGCTTATTGGAGCTGTCAGCTTATTTTGGTCCATCCGAATATAGGTTAAATGATTGGCATTCCTTGGATCAATGGAAGGACACATCAAAGTAATATTTACAACTGTAAAAGAGTGAAAAATATAAGTATAAACATTGAAAATATTAAGAGAACTCAGATTTCTTTAAAATCTATTTTTCATGGCTAGAAACAGGAATAATATCCACCCATATAATTAATGCAAAATATTGCTATCATCCCACCTCTTGACTGAAGTTAGAGTTTCATATATGGAAAAATGGCAAAACCAACAACAGAAATCACTTCTGATTAAGGAGGAAGGGGAAAGGTTGTGGTGTTAAAATGGCATAGATTAGATTATTTTTATCTGAGAAAACTACTAATAGTTGTCTCTTTCTATATACAGTAAATGCTTATCAGATGCCGTTACTGCAAACAACTTCTATACGGTGGACTAAATTTATTAGATTTTTTTAATTAGGGGAGCCTGGAGCAAAGTCTGATAGAGAGTGTGCTTGGAGGAATATGGCTAATGTATAGATCTTTTGCAATGTTTCCTCCATTAGTGGTCCATAATAACAATAATTAACAATTCAGCGCATCCCTTGGGAAGGCCATGCCACAACTAATGGAACGCTCAAAGAAGGGCAGGCAGAGGTAATCTGCATCACAACAACACAGAAACCTCCTTAAGGTATCAAGAGTGGATATAGCTCCGTAGTGTTGAGTGTAAGTTAAAAGTCAAAGTTTTTGAGTAATAAGCAGAAAAATTATGCAAAAGTAATGCAAAAGAAAAAATGTTGCAGAAACACTCTCATTTTTATAAAGGAGTAATAATATTGAACGTACATTCAATGTCATTGTCTTCAATGTACAAATGCTGCAGACTTCTTGGAATATAAAATGCTTTCTTCAGCTTGTTGTGTCCAAGATTGAGTTCTACAAGGTTGGAAAGGTTAAAAACATTATATGGGACTTCCTGCAGGTTGTTGTGTGACATTCTTAAAGCAGTTATTTTTGGAAGTCTATTGAAATAGTTTTCTGGAATGTAAGAAATTGAGTTATTTTCGAGGGAGAGATACATAAGTGAAAATGGTAGATCAGGAGGCATAGTATGTAATCTGTTGTTGCATAAGTTGATCTGCATTAGATTTTTCATATTTGAAAAGTATTTTCCTTTGAGTAGGGAGTCGTCAAGATAATTATTGCAGAGATCAAGCATGGTCACGTTCACTAACCCTTTCAGGGCATTTCTAGGTAATTTGGAAATCTCATTGAAACCGAGAAAGAGTCGTTCTAGAGTGATGGGAAGAGGAAATGGGAATTCATCCAATTTGTTGTGTTCTAAGTGAAGTTGCACAAGATTTGAAAGTTTGGCAAAAACACCATGGTCAATCATATGAGATTTAATTTTGTTATGGCTAAGGTTAATTTCTTTCAAAGCAGTGGCATTAACAAAGGATTGTGCAGTCACGGCTTCAATGTCATTATGCTGAAGATAGAGTTGTTGGATGTGGGAAGGTATATTTGGTATCATCTTAAGTTTCCGATGGTCACAGTACATTGATAAAGGAAAAGTTGGTGGGCAAAAACATTCTTGAGCACACTTCATGGGAGTAGGAAAATGAGGAATTACATATTCTATACTGGGATTGAAATGAAAAATAGGAGGGTATTCATCATCTGGCTCTTCATCATATTCATACTCAAAATCATAATTTTGATGCTGACAAAAGACCGTAGCTCCAAATAGAAGAGAGATAATTGAGAGTTGACATAGAAACATCATGTTTTGTTGTTTTCATGTGGTATCCTGTTGAAAAGAAGAAACAAAATTCATAAATAGACTAAATCATATTTAGAGTCCAATGTATGAAAATCTATTTTTAAAAGAGAAAAAAAATTACTGCAGGAAACACAAATATTTACCTTGTATAATTGCGATCAAAATTATTATTCTTTGAATTTTGAATTTTTTAAGGCACCTATTACCATGGCTTTCAAACAAGTGAATTGCATTCTTTCCATATTTGCTTCCCTTTTTGTGGCACAAATCCTAAAGCCCAGGTCAACTTGGTGCTAGAGGGTTCTATAGCACTAGTGGGTGGTAAAAAGGGAATTTTTATCCTTGTGTTCACTCTACAGATTGCAAGGAAGTAGTGCCTGTGTGGGGGCTCTGTGTCCACAATTGCAGTCTGAGAGTTGCAGTAGAATCCATGGATACTGCATTCTTTTCATCATGAAGAAGGGCATTTACTAATGGATATGTAGGCCAGGGCCCTTAAATTCTACTTTAAAGTGATGTGGGTGGAGTTTTTCTGGAGTACAACAAATATCTTGATGTATAGTAGTTACAGAGACTGGTTGGTTTCCTAATGCACATGCAATATAAATAATTATAAAAATACTATTATGTCTAATATCATTTTGGTAGTTTTTAGCTCACTGTTCATTTTTTAAAAGTCTGAGGATTAGCTGTGTTAGTCTGTAACTTAAAAAACAATGAATAGTTCTGTGGCACCTTAGGCCTGGTCTACATAAATGGGAAGATTGAAGTAAGATGTGCAACTCCAGCTACTTAAGTTACATAGCTAGACTCAACATATCTTAAAACCCAGTCCGCACAGTAGGAGGTTGACGGGAACAAATGCTCTCTTCAGCTTCCCTTACTCCTCACAAGGAGTAGGACTACCAGCACCAAAGGAGGCACTATTTGAGTTTGATCTAGCGGGTCTATCTTTCACCTGCTAAATTGAACCACGGAAGTTCGACCGTAGCAGCGTCTATCTTCCTTGTAATGTAGATGTGCCCTTAGAGACTAACAAAAATATATAATATCATGAGCGTTCATGGGTAAAATCCATTTAATCAGTTGATGAGCTGGAGTGGAAATAACACAACCAAGATATTTATAATGGCGGGGGAGGGGAGGGGGGAGTACCAGTCAATTGTAGGACCAATGCTAACGAGGCTAATAAAGTGGACCGGACGTGTCCCATTCTTTGCTTTTGATGTGAAAATGCAGTTGCTAGAGGCAGGAGAAACTGCCTTCATAATGGGACATCCAGTTAATGTCTTTGTTCAAGCTCAGAAACAGTGTCAAAGTTGTAGATGAATACCAATTCCACATTCTCTGTAATTGGCTGGTGAAATTCCTTTATAGAAGAATGGTTACTTTTAAATCCATGATTGAGTGACCAGGTGGGTTAAAATGTTCCACTACAGGTTTATGTGTGTTACCATTTCTGATGGCTGATTTGTGCCCATTTATCCTTTGTCATAGAGACTGTCCAGTTTGGCCAATATACGTGGCAGAGGGGCATTGCTGGCACTTGATGGCATATGTCACATTAGAGGATGTGCCACTGTATGAGCCTCTGATGTTGTGGCTTATGTCCTGTGATGGTGTCGCTTGTATAGATATGTGGTTCTTCTTAAAGTGCTTGTTTATGTCCATTCAAATTAGGTGTGCGTGCGCCATGTGCATGGATTCCAGAGTTTTTTCCCTTAGCAGTACCTGTTGGGCCAGCCAGGGAGCCCCTTGGAGTGGCGCTGCTATATCAGCGCATAGATACCCCTGCTGGCCCTCCACCCCTTCAGTTCCTTCTTACCGCTGGTGATGGTAGCTGGAGCGCTGACTACGTAGTTAGTCTCAAGCCTTAGTGTGTGTACATAGTTGTTCTTTTGTTTTTCAAGCTATTTAGTTGTTAGCTAATTCAGTGTTAATAGTTTAGATAAGGAAAGGGAGTTTTCTTCCCTTTAGCCTCTCCCCGGGGATGCCCGGGCCACAGGGGTTCAAGCTGTGTACAGAGTGCTTGAACCCCATGTCCTATGGCAACCTGCATTACTCTTGCCTAAAGTGTTTGGGCAAGGGTCATTGTACAGATAATTGCCACATTTGCAAGAGACTCAAGCTCATTCTCATAGAGTCTGCTTCGCAACTGCCAGCACCGGAGCCGGCACCATTGGTGTGAAGCACACCGTCCTCCGCATGGGAGATCTCAATGGCACTGACCAGACAGGCCACTTCCTCATCAAAATCCTCGAGGCACCTCTCTCATTCCCCGGTACTGAGGAGGGAGAGAGATCACAGGGGGAGATCTCCGGAGAGGTGCAGCCACAAAGTGCACCCTAGAGAGGGGCAATCAGCTTCAATGATGCACTGTGAGGCTCTGAGACCTGCAAAGGCGCTGGCGGACTTCAGTGCAGAGGGAGAATCTGGTGCTGGAGGTGGTAATTGAAGAAGTCTGGCAACCATCAACCCCCGAGACATTTGAGGCACCCCAGGAGCTCATTGAGCTGACTTCTTCCCTGTGCGCCAAGATCTCGGCATCACGTCAGCAGGCCCAACCTAAACCCTGGGCACCGACCCCAGCATTACTGGAGGTGCCACAAGCCCCATTTGGGCCTGGTGATGTTACTAGCACCAGGACACGCATAGGGACTATTGCCGGCACCCAGGCCTGCCCCCTCGGCATCGGGAACTCTGGCACCGCAACACCTAATGGCACCAGTCCAATGAAAGTGCCGGGGTCTGGGGCAGCATGAGGGGTGCAAGGTGTCGAGTTTCAGTCTGGGCCCCTGGTACTGACTTAGTGTCCCCACAGCACTGTATCAGTTAGTGCCTCTGGACCAGTCATTTCCTGCCATGACTATGGCACAGATGGTGCCACCACTGGCATCAGGCCCGGTGCACATGGGGGAGTCTGTGGCCATGGTGCATCACTGACGCTCACATAGATCACCGGCATTGCTGTGGTCGGTGTCCAAATATTCTTCGGACTTGGAAGTGGAGTCGGTGTGTTCTAAGGCGGTGTGTTCCTATAAGATCCAAATCTTGGCACTGTTCCTGCTCCAGACATAGGCCTCGGCACCAAAGCCCATCGGTGAGCCAGACTTGGCCACCCTGGTGGCAGCTGCAGCCTCAATGGCCATTCTTGACCCCTTGGGGCTACCATCAGGCCCAGGGCCTACCACCTTCCAGATTGGTGTTGGTGGCATCATGCACGGGAAGTGCCCCCTCAATTACCCCTCTCCCGAGATCCCCTGCTTCGGTGTCAGCTCAGTCCTGATGCAAGACCTCAAGTGGATAGGAGGGCCCCCTGCTTTCGACAGCAATGTCTGTGGGAGGTCAGGATGCCCCTTCTGCTGTACCCCACAAACAGCTGGAAGAATGGTCAGAGGAACAGCTGGGGATTAGGGAGTTATCATCCTCCTCGCCTGATGAGGGATCCTGCCCTGCTGCTTCCGTCTATGGACAGCAGGGCCCACCAAGATCTGCTTAGAAGGCTGGTGGCCAACTTGGAGCGTACAGGTAGAGGAGGTCTGGGTGGAGTTCGATCCAATGGTGGACATCCTCACGGCAAGCACCTCGGGTAGGGTGGCACTACCACTTAATAGACCTTATGGCAGACCCTTGCCGCTATTCCCCCATTTAGAAGGGGGTTGAGAGGTGCTACTTCATCCCCTAAGCGGGGCATGAGCACCTCTTCATGCACCCTTTTCCGGGTTCATTGGTAGTGCAGGCTGGGGGCAGAAAGAGTGCCAAGGACCACCGGGGTCCACACCCAAGTCTAAGGAGCCCAGAAAGCTTGATTTGCTGGGGTGAAAGGCCTATGCCATGGGTGGCCTGCAACCCCGCATCGCCAATCAGCAGGTGATGCTATGTAGGTACACCTACAACACTATGGACAAATTTAAGGATCATCTCCTCCAAGACTCAAGAGGAATATGGTGCCCTAACAGAGGAGGATAGGACAGTGGCACATACAGCACTGCAAATGGCATTGGATGCTGCAGACTCAGTGGCCTGTACAATAGCCACAGGGGTAGTGATGACGTGGAGCGCCTGGTTGCAAAATTAGGGTACGCTCAAGGACAGCATTGCAGTCTCCACCCCATCGCCCCCTTTTGGTTGCTGGTTTTCCCTTTTCTACCAGGCCTCGTCTTGGATTACTTCCAACCAGTGGGTTCTAGATGTAGTAGGAAGGGGTTATGTCATTCCCTTCTTTTCCCTCCCACCCCCCTTCCCTGTCCCTTTTCAGGGACACCCCTCACAAGCATCTGCTGAAACAGGAAGCGTCCTTGTGTCTGCATCTGGGGCAGTCGAACGTGTTCCAGAGGAGTTCGGGGAAGGGGATTTTACTCCTGCTATTTCCTTATCTCCAAGTCCAAAGGGAGACTATGTCCCATTCTAGACCTCAGGAACTTAAACTCGTTTGTAAAGAGGGCAAAATCCTTCAGAAAGGAGACTGGTATGCTGCCCTCGACCTGAAGGATGCATACTTCCACATCTCAGTGATCCCCGCTTACAGGAGATTTCTGAGTTCTTTGTTATTTTTATAGTTAGTAATCATTAGTTAAAAACCATTTTTTTCGTCATAACTGTTGTAAATAGTTAAGGCACAGCTCCTAAGGGACAGCACACTGCCAGCCTTGGCCCTCAGGCCTCCTCTTCATTAAAAAAAAAAAAAGAGAGAGAGAGAGGAGAAACAGGATAAATTGGTTATCCTCAAATCAGAAAATAAGAGCGGGGGGAGGGAGAGAGGAGGAGGAAGAGAGAGACAGAGAGAGAGAGACCCACCCTAACATGGGGCAGGGGAGCAGGGGAACAGCAAAATGCCAGGCTCCCCTAGTTTTAAAAAAATATGAGAAGTGCTGCGATACAGTGCCCACTTCAGATGGCCATGGGTCTTGTATTCATTGGTTGGGGAGGCATACATCCCCTAGAAGTGTGTGCATAGCCTTACAGCCAGAGCTCGCAAAAACAGGGGGCTGAGGCTACTCATGCTGCTATTTCACAAAGTATTCGAGCCGCAGGCAAATAGGGATAGAATCATAGAATGCTAGGACTGGAAGGGACCTCAAGAGGTCATTGAGTCCAGTCCTCTGCCCTCATGGCAGGACCCAGTACTGTCTAAACCATCCCTGATAGACATTTATCTAACCTACTCTTAAATATCTTCAGAGATGGAGATTCCACAACCTCCCTAGGCAATTTATTCCAGTCTTTAACCACCCTGACAGTTACGACTTTTTCCTAATGTCCAACCTAAACCTCCCTTGCTGCAGTTTAAGCCCATTGCTTCTTGTTCTATCCTCAGAGGCCAGGAAGAACAATTTTTCTCCCTCCTCCTTGTGACACCCTTTTAGATACCTGAAAACCGCTATCATGTCCCCTCTCAATCTTCTCTTTTCCAAACTAAACAAGCCCAGTTCTTTCAGTCTTTTTTCATAGGTCATGTTCTCTAGACCTTTAATCATTCTTGTTGCTCTTCTCTGGACCTTCTCCACAGCTTTCTTGAAATGCGGTGCCCAGAACTGGACACAATACTCCAAGGGTACATCTACACTAGCTCGTTAGTTCGAGCTAGGTAGGGTAATGAGGGCAAGCGGAGTTGCAAATGAAGCCCGGAATTTAAATATCCCGGCCTTCATTGGCATGTTCCCGGGCGCCGCCATTTTTAAATCACCCTTAGTCTGAACTCCGTGCCCGCAGCTACACGAATTAGGATCTTTAATTCGAACTACCTACTCCATGCCGCGTGTAGCCGCGGGCACGGAGTTCGGACTAAGGGGGATTTAAAAATGGCGGCGCCGGAACATCAAATGAAAGCCTAGGATATTTAAATCCCGGGCTTCATTTGCAACTCTGCTTTCCCTCATTACCCTACCTAGCTCGAATTAACGAGCTAGTGTAGATGTAGTGTAGATGTACAACTGAGGCCTAATCAGCGCAGAGTAGAGTGGAAGAATGACTTCTTGTATCTTGCTCACAACACACCTGTTAATGCATCCTAGACTCATGTTTGCTTTTTTTGCAACAGCATCACACTGTTGACTCATATTTAGCTTATGTTCCACTATAATCCCTAGATCCCTTTCTGCTGTGCTCCTTCCTAGACAGTCGCTTCCCATTCTGTATGTGTGAAATTGATTGTTCCTTCCTAAGTGAAGCACTTTGCATTTGTCCTCATTAAACTTCATCCTGTTTACCTCAGACCATTTCTCCAATTTGTCCAGATCATTTTGAATTATGACCCTATCCTCCAAAGCAGTTGCAACCCCTCCCAGCTTGGTATCTTCTGCAAACTTAATAAGCGTACTCTCTATGCCAATATCTAAATTGTTGATGAAGCTATTGAACAGAACCAGTTCCAAAACAGACCCTTGCGGAACCCCACTAGTTATACCTTTCCAGCAGGATTGTGAACCGTTAATAACTACTCTCTGAGTACGGTTATGCAGCCAGTTATGCACCCACCTTGTGGTAGCCCCATCTAAGTTGTATTTGCCTAGTTTATTGATAAGAATATCATGCGAGACCGTATCAAATGCCTTACTAAAGTCTAGGTATACCACGTCCACTGCTTCTCCCTTATCCACAAGACTCGTTATCCTGTCAAAGAAAGCTATCAGTTTGGTTTGACATGATTTGTTCTTTACAAATCCATGCTGGCTGTTCCCCTATCACCTTATTATCTTCCAAGTGTTTGCAGATGATTTCCTTAATTACTTGCTCCATTATCTTCCCCTGGCACAGAAGTTAAACTGACTGGTCTGTAGTTTCCTGGGTTGTTTTTATTTCCCTTTTTATAGATGGGCACTATATTTCCCCTTTTCCAATCTTCTGGAATCTCTCCTGTCTTCCATGATTTTCCCAAGATGATAGCTAAAGGCTCAGATTATCTCCTTTATCAGCTCCTTGAGTATTCTAGGATGCATTTCATCATGCCCTGGTGACTTGCAGACATCTAACTTTTCTAAGTGATTTTTAACTTGTTCTTTTTTTATTTTATCTTCTAAACCTACCCCCTTCCCACTGCAAGCTTCTTTGGAAAAAGAGCGTCTAGACTACAACCAGTACTTTCGAAAAAGCAAGATGCTTTTTCAAAAGAGAGCACCCAGGCAGTCTGGATGCTGTCTTTTGAAAAAGCACAGTTTGCATTACATAGCACCTTTTTTTGAAAGTGCTCTTTCGAAAAAAGGTGTTCTTCCTCGTAAAACAAGGTTTTCCGCAATCGAAAAAACTGCCGCATTCTTTCAATTTACTTTAGAAAGAACGCGGCAGCAGTGTAGACGTAAGGGAAGTTTTTTCCAAAAAAGGCCACTTTTTTCGAAAAAACCCTCTAGTCTAGACACACCCACTATGTAAGGTATTCCTTCATCAGTGAAGACTGAAACAAAGAAGTTATTAAGCATCTCTGCCATTTCCAAGTTTCCTGTTACTGTTTCTCCCTCCTCCCTGATCAATGGGCCTACCCTGTCCTTGGTCTTCCTCTCGCTTCTAATATATTTATAGAATGTCTTTTTGTTTCCCTTTATGCCTGTAGCTAGTTTGAGCTCGTTTTGTGCCTTTGCCTTTCTAATCTTGCCCTGCATTTTTGTATTGTTTGCCTATATTCATCCTTTCTAATTTGTCCTAGTTTCCATTTTTTATATGATTCCTTTTTTATTTTTAGATCATGCAAGATCTCCTAGTTGATCCAAGGCGGTCTTTTGCTATATTTTCTATCTTTCGTACACAGCGGAAAAGCTTGCTTTTGGATCCTTAATAATGTCCCTTTGAAAACTGCCAACTTTCTTCAGTTGTTTTTCCCCTCAGTCTTGCTTCCCATGGGACCTTACCTACCAGCTCTCTGAGCTTACCAAAATCTGCCTTCCTGAAATCCATTGTCTCTAATTTGCCATTCTACCTTCTATTATTCGTTAGAATCATGAACTCTATGATTTCATGATCACTTTCACCTACGCTGCCTTCCACTTTCAAATTCTCAAGCAGTTCCTCCCTATTTGTTAAAATCAAATGTAGAACAGCTTCCCCCGTAGTAGCTTTTTCAACCTTCTGAAATAAAGCGTTGTCTTCAGTGCAGTCCAAGAATTTACTGGATAGTCTGTGCCCCGCTGTGTTAGTTTCCCAGCATATATCTGGATAGTTGAAGTCCCCCATCACCACCAAATCCTGAGCTTTGGATGATTTTGTTAGTTGTTTTAAAAAAAGCCTCATCCACCTCTTCTGCCTGGGTAGGTGGCCTGTAGTAGACCCCTAGCATGACATCACCATTGTTTTTAACCCCTTTTAGCCTCACCCAGAGACTCTCAACACATCCATCTCCTATGTCCATCTCCACTTCAGTCCAAGTGTGTACATTTTTAATATATAAGGCAACACCTCCTGCCTTTTTTCCCCGCCTGTCCTTCCTGAGTAAGCTGTACCTTTCTATACCAATATTCCAATCGTGTGTATTATCGCACCAAGTCTCTGATGTCAATGATGTCATAGTTGCATTTATTTATTAGCACTTCCAGTTCTTCCTGCTTATTACCCATTCTTCTTGCATTTGTATATAGGCATCTAAGATATTGATTTAATCTTGTCTCCCAGTTCTGTCTTGACCCTCCTTTCTCCCTGCTATTATAGCCCATACTCCCTCCCATTTCCGACCCATCTTCCAGGTCTCCATTTTCTTCACTCAAAGCTTCCCATGAGCTTTGGTCACCTGTCCCCGTCGAACCTAGTTTAAAGCCCTCCTCACTGACACTAATTAGCCTTAGTCTGCCACCAAGGAGAAGAAACCTTAAGCTGTTTGTCACATAAAACCTCTGTGACAGACTCCCTCCCCCGCCCATGTTTTATGAAATGGACTTATGGACATGAATATACATAACTCAAAGGTGTTTTGAGCAAATTCTTTTGTGTAACTCATCAATCTTCATGTCATGATCTGCTGGTTCTGTTTATCTTTCTTTGATGTATGTATCATTTTTGGGTGTAAAATTAGACACATGGAGTGGGGAATACTTTGTAGGTTTCAAATGTGTGAATGAGCGACATGGAGGGTGTTACCCTCAACTGTTAAACTCTTTTGTCCTTCAGTTTGAGCAGTGGTTGGTCGGGAGTGGCCTCAAATCTTTAACAAAAAGAATAAGAAAGCAGAGGCCTTGGTCTTTTGGCTGGGCTGCACCTGAAGGAAGGAACTGAAGACCCCAGGGTGGGGAAGAGAACCCTGGTTTGGAGTGGCAGCTGGAAAAGAGGTTTTAGGGTGAGTTTGAAGAGTTTGTACTGAGGTTTCAGTGTAGAATTAGCCAAGCGTTTTGGTTTCTTTTGATTTGTAACTTCGTTTGCTCTGCCTGTTCTCACTTATTACTACTTCAATCCTACTGCTTCCACTTTATAAAATCATTTTTATTTTCTATCAAACCCCGTGTAAGTAATTGTTACCTGGGGGGGCGTAACTAGTATGCACATTCCCCCTTTTTTTGTTAAAGATGGCTTACCTAATTCCTTGGGGTTTGATCCCATCTGGGGAGTGCTCTCTCAGGAGGCTGGGCCCTAAACTGCACTCACCTTGGACCTGAAGAGGTTCAGTGTCTGTACTGCTTCTCATGGGGGCAGGGACCTCAGCTCGGAGCTGGCCCAGCAGGACCTGGAGGTGAGGAGCCCCGGAGACCGGGAAAGTGAGTGGCAGTGGCCATGTCAGCACCCTGGGAGGCACCCCCAAGGTGTCGTCTGTGACCACACCCTGTCACACCCTCGACTAAAAGAAGGGACTATCGAGCCTGCTCCCTATTGCCAAGGGTTAGTATGGGATACAAGCCAAGCAGCTTGGGCACTGCACGCCCCCGTGCTGCATCAGTGACAAACCTGAAATCACAGTCTGAGCAAACTGCGGCACTGACAACTATGGTACTGAAGAGACCTGGTGCCAGGGAACAGGATAAAACTTTGGCACTCCAGGGCAGACCAAGCCTTCAGTGCCGATGAAGGCTAAGTCTTAATTTGTCAAATCCATACCATGCACGCTGAGTCCGGATTTGGTACCATCACCATTAGCACCAATGTCCCCTCCACTTGCCCTGCAGGAACCTATGTCGAGCCATCATTGTCCTTCTGCTCGCACGCAAGAATATAAGGCATCAGTGCCACATACAGAATCAAGACCTAGATCTCCATACACTTCCTCCTTGAGGCACTGATCTTGATCCTCCTTCTCAGTTCATGGCTCTCCTCCTCCACCACAGTCGCCAGTACTGTCACACTATAGTGACTACGAAGGGGATCATCGAAGTGTATTCTCATCCCAACACTCTTCTCCAACCAGAGCTCATTCATCCTATGACAGACATCAACCACACTACTCTCACCATTCTCCATGGTAACCTGACTGATCCTATCACCCTCACTATGCATCTTGCTGGTCTCCATACTGTCACTGGGTGCCCATACGGCACTGGTCTACGGCACCGTCAACACCGGCCCATAGGTCAATACCCTCCATTGTGTTCTCACACCTTTCCTTCCCCAGCGGTGGATCTGGGTACAGAGGAGGGACAGATGATTGATTGACCCTGATGCTGACCAACCTGATATCACCAACTAACAAATGCTCCTCATCACCAGATAAAGTGGTTATCCCCTGATGACCTGTCATCAGGTGATGACCTGAAGCAATTCCAGGATTTATTTAAAAGGTTCAGAGGGTAGCCGAGTTAGTCTGTACAGAAAAAAACAACAATTCGTCTGATAGCACTTTATGGACTAACAAAACATGTAAATGGTATCATGAGCTTTTGTGGGCACAGCCCACTTCTTCAGATGACCGGAGTTCAACCCTAAGATACAACTGGATTTGCTCTGATCCCACAGACAGAGACAATCACATACAGGATCTTTATAGAGCATTCCTAAAACTGAAATACCCACCTGGAGAAGTGAAAAAACAAATGGGCAGAGCCAAAAAAGTACCCAGACATGAACTACTTTAAGACAGAACCAAAAGAGAAAAAAACAGAACTCCTCTTGTTGTTACCTATAGTCCACAACTCAGACCCCTCCAGCGTGTTATACACAATCTGTAAGCCATCTTGGAAAATGATCCCTCACTCTGAGGCTTTGGGAGAAAAGCCTATTCTCGCCTACAGAAAACCCCCCAACCTGAAGCGAATTCTTTCTGGTAACCATGCCACACAACCACGTCATAAACAGCCAGGAACACAGCCCTGCAACCAAATGTGATGCCAACTCTGCCCACATATCTATTCTAGTGAATTCATCACTGGAGCCAACAACATAAGCTACCAAATCAAAATGTTATTTGACTGCACATCCAGTAATTTGATCTATGCCGTCAAATGCCAGCAATGCCCCACTGCTATATATATTGGACAAACTGGACAATCTCTGCAGGAAAGAATCAATGGACACAAATCAGATATACATAAAGGTAACATACAGAAACCTGTTGGGGAACATTTCAGTCTTCCTAATCACAGTTTAAAAGATCTTCAAGTGGCTGTCTTGTCACAAACTAATTCTTCTAGCCAGATATACAGAGAAGCATTGGAATTAGAGTTCATCCGCAAATTCAATTTGCATGCTAATGGACTCAATTGTGATGAAGGCTGGTTGGGGCACTATCTACTTAACTTTCAGTAGAGGTTCAAACAGCTCTTTGTGTAAATTCCTATGTCAGGAAGGATACTATCAGTTGACTTTGATTCTTATCTGCTTCGTTTTAACTACCCAATCTTCAGATACTCACTGATTCCCTTAACCCCCCATAATTTTCTATATACTCTGCTCTCTTCTCCCCCCCACTCCCCCCCCCCCCATTTATTTTGGGTCTGCACATCCTAAACTCAGAACGCCAGTCATCTGAAGAAGTGGGCTGTGCCCATGAAAGCTCATGATACCATCTACGTGTTTTGTTAGTCTATAAAGTGCTATCAGACCAATTGTTTTTTTATTTAAAAGGGTTATTACTAGCCAGGAGGTAGTATTATCAAAGATGCCAGTAAAACAACATAAGCTTTTGAAGAACCTTCAACCTTCCACTAAGTCAAGGATCATGTTGCCCATAGAAGAGTCAATTATGGAATCAGTGGACGAGGTCTGGCAGACACCAGCCACAGCCCCTCCAACCCACAAGAGGGCAGACAAGAAATATTTTGTTCCCTCCAAAGACATGGACTTTTTATTCCTTCACCCGCAACCAAATTAACTAGTGGTTGGTGTGGCACAGCACAGATCTAAGACCCCACAATATAGATCTGCCACTCAGGACAAAGATCGTAAGTGGATAGATCTGTTTGGCAGGAAAATGTATTCCTGCTCAATGCTGCAGGTTCGGATAGACAACTATACAGCGCTATTAGCTAATCCTGACTTTGACAGTTATGCAAAACTGACAGAATTAATGCAACACCTTCCTGATGATAAAAGACCTACACACAAATCTGTAGTTCAGGAAGGCTACACTATATCTCGCACAGCGCTGTAAATGGTGCTTGACTCTGCTGACATGGGTGCAAGAACAATTGCAACATCTATTGTGATGAGAGACACGTTGTGGTTACAAGCAGCAAAGATCCCCAAAGAGCTCCAGACCAAAGTGGAGCACCTACCATTTGACAAAGATAAGCTCTTTGCGGCAAAAACAAAGTCCTTTACTCCAGCAAGGAGTCACAGACCACCTTATGCACTTTGGGGATGTGAACACCCATATGTCATAGGAGACAGTATATTCTCTACCAGAGACAAAGATACTTTACATTTGGCAGGCAGCATAATCAAAGACCATTTAATCACAATCACTCCAGGACAAGAAACTAGCGCCAACAAGCCAATATCACTTGCTCGTCCAACCTCCAAGCAGCAGGTTTAAGGCTTTGGTGGAGAGCTTGCACAACCTCTCCACTCCACCAGTGGCTTCAAAATATGCCATACTCCACCACCATTTGCACCCTTTTTATAACAAGTGGGCAGCAATTACCACTGACTGCTGGGTCCTACAGAACAAGTGCAGACATTCCATTCCCCTTATTTCAGTTCCTCCAACCTTCCCATCCTCCCTATCCCTCTTCAGGGACCCTTCTCACAAAATGGTGCTCCTTCAAGAGGTGTATCACCTCCTACACATAGGAGCTATAGAATGGGTATCCAAGCAATATCAGGGTAGGGGATTTTACTCAAATTACTTCCTCATGGAAAAAAGAATGGATGGTTGGAGACCCATCCTTGACCTCCACCATCTAAATAAATACCTCCGCAAACAAGGATTCAAGATTGCCACACTTGTGGCAATTATCCCAACACTGGACGAGGGAAACTGGTCTGTAGCCCTCGATCTGCAAGATGCATATTTTCATATAACCATACACCCAGTGCACCATACACCTGGTTTCCTCTGCTTTACACTGGCTTCAGACCATTTCCAGTACAGAGTTCTGCCTTTCAGACTTTTGTCTGCCCCCAGAGTCTTCTCCAAGACCTTGGCTGTAGCAGCAACATACCTTCGTCACAAAGGTATCATGTTATTTTCATACCTAGATGATCACCTCATTTGCGGCCCTTCACAGCAGGCCACAAGATATGCTCCTCTTCACCAAGGGTTTTTTTTTTTAATCTCTCAGCCTTATTATCAACAAGAAGTCTACCTTCTGCCTGTCTAGCCCTAAAATTCATAGGCGCGCATCTCGATTCTACCACAGCATGAGCGTACCTGCCAAACCGATGCTTTGAAGCAATAAAAACCATGACTTCAACTATGGTGATGAGCCCCACGGTCCCGATATTTACTTGCCTTCGGTTTATGGGACGCATGGCTGCTACAACATACGTTGTCTGACATGCGCTCCTGCACTTCTGGTGCCTTCAGCACTGGCTGCCTTGGTCTACATGCTGTACAAATACCATGTGCACAGACACGTCTCGGTTCCCCCCAAGCAGCCATTTGTTGTTATGACGGTGGACCGAACCAAGGAACCTCCATGCTGGTGTCCCATTTCATCAGACACAGTCATCCAGCCACATTACCACAGATGAGTTGCCCCTCAGCTGGAGCGCCATTTCCAACATCACTTCGCTCAGGGTGAATGGTCCACTCATGAGTCCAGGCACCACATCAGTCTCCTGGAGCTCCGAGCAGTACACAACACCTGCAAACACTTCCTTCAACACGTCCAGGGTTTCATGGTGCATATCCTTACAGAAATGTCACTACGATGTTTTACATCAATTGACAGGGAGGTGCATGTTCCCACTTTCTCTGTGCAGAGACTATACTCCTTTGGAACGGATGTATCCTCAATAATATCACCATCACTACATCATGCCTACCTGGAGTCAAGAATGTTATTGAGGATACCCTCAGTTGCTAGTTTGCAATAGAACACATATGGGAAATCCATATCAGGGTCCTGTATGACATCTTCCATCAGTGGGGTTGACTGTTGGTAGGCCTCTTTGTGACATGCCACTTTACCAAATGCCCTCAGTATTGCTTCAGGGCGGGCATAGGACCCAGATCTTTGGGGAAAGCTTTTCTTACTCCATGGAATACTCACCTCCTCTATTCCTTTCCTCCCACCCTGCTCATCCTCAGAGTCCTCCACAAGATAGTCAGATAATGCCGTAGTCATCGTCGTAGCCCCAGCATGGGCCAGGGAGATCTGGTTTCTCCATCTCTATCAGATGTCTCTCCGACCTCCCTACCCACTTCTAGCTCTCCCAGATCTCCTTTTGCAGAACAGAAGCACCCTTCACCACCCACAACTGCAGGCACTACATATGACGGTGTGGCTCCTCTCTGGTTCTCAGAGGCGGAACAGAGGTATTCTAAACAAGTAAGGAACTTCCCACTCCACAGTAGATGTCAGACCACTCTCAATACTTACCTCTATAAGTGGAGATAATTTACGGTCTGGTGTGAGAAACGATATCCAGTCCTCGACTACACCCCTCTACGTGGTCCTAGACATTATGTTCCTGCAACAGCAAGGTCTATCAGTTTCATCACTTAGGGTGCACCTAGCTGTGCTTTCAGCATTCCATCCTCCAACTGACAGTTTCTCCTTATTTGCTCAACCTGTTTCTAAGAGATTCCTCAAAGGGCTACATAACCTTAATCCACTGTGTAGACCTATTCCTTCCTGTGGGATTTGGAATTAGCGCTCAATGGGATTTGGAATTAGCGCTCAATGCACTATCCAGATTGCTGTTCGAGCCCATAGCCAAATGTTTGATGTACTTGTTAAAACTAAAGACTGTTATTTCTAACAGCCATAACATTGGCAAGGCGAGTTAGTGACATTGCTGCTCTCACAGCATCCTCTCTCTACACCATATTCCACAAGGACGAGGTGGTTCTCTGTCCCCACCCTTCCTTCCTGCCTAAAGTTTTTTCTGATTTCCACATCAATGAGCCTATCATCCTTCCAGCCTTCTGCCCAAAGCTTCATGCTTCTCGAGAAGAGGCTATTCTACCCACCCTGGAAGTCCGAAGGGCATTATCATTCTATATCTACTTAACACAGCCCTTCCGAAAATCACAGATGCTATTTGTTTCACTGGCGGAGTGTTCCAGGGGAATCCCACCATCGTCGCACCATGTCTTAAAAGTGGTAACATCCTGCATTCTCCATTGTTACTCCCTCCGAGGCACACCTCTTCCTGTGCCTCTTAGGGTACACTCCACTCAAGTGGTGGCAGCATCAACCACTTTCCTGAAGGGAGTTCCCTCACAGATATATGTCGTGCTGCTACCTGGTCCTCTAACCATACTTTAATGAAGCACCACACAATTTCTACACAAGCAGACACCAACTCCGTGGTAGCCAGTGCAGTCCTTTCATCTGCATGTAAAACCTAGCAGAATCCCACTGTCCATCTTTGGGTACTGCTAGGTAGTCACCAACAGTGGAGCACCCATGGGGACATCACTCGAAGAAGAAAGGAAGTTACTCACCTTGTGCAGTAATGACAGTTCTTCGAGATGTGTGTCCCCATGGGTTCTCCACTACCCACTCTCCTCCCCTCTTCGGTTTGACACATCTAGGAGGGTGTTCACGAAGAAACTAAGGGGAGTTGGACCACGTGTGCAAGCTCCAAGGGTGTGAATGGCACGTGCCACTCTAGTCCATGCACAGCCCAACTAGACTCTGCTAGAAAAAGTCTCCAATCTGCGGCACGGGACGAGCCTGGCACCAACAGTGGAGCACCCATGGGGACACACATCTCGAAAAACTGTCGTTATTGCATAAGGTGAGTAAATTCCCTTTCCACATGGTCTCCCTGACTTCTGTCATCCCATCACTGGATCCATCGTACTGGTATGGTGCCTTCGACTTGTAGGACACATGCTTCTGCATAGCGATCACTTAACGTCATGGGAAATACCTGAGAGTTGTGGTGACCAACACCTACTAGCAATTCATGGTCCTGCCAGTCAGTCTGTCTTCAGCTTCTTGGGTCTTTACAAGAAGCATGATAGTTATTGCAGCATTTCTATGTAGATGACATGAGGAAGTGTTCCTTTACTTGGACAACTGGCTGATCAAGGGCAGTTCCAGATCCCAAGTGGAAGCATAGATCCTCTTTATCAGAGCCACTTTCAACAGCCTAGAATTTATAGGGGCAATTCTGGACTCGAACCAGGCGAGGGCATATCTACCAGAATTGAGATTTCAGCCCCTGACCAGCATCCTCCAAAGCCACAGGAAGCTACCTGAAACTTCTCAGACACATTATTTACATAATGGTCATCATCAGCATGGAAGCATGTCTTCTGGAATGCTGGCTGAAGCGTGAATTGTCATACGAATGTTTAACATTTCTGGCACATAAATACCTTGCCACACCAGCTACAAAAATGTTATATAAATGCCTGTTCTCACTTTCAGGTAACATTTTTCTAAATCAGAGGGCAGCCTTATCTCCTGCAATGTAAACAAACTTGTTTGTCTTAGTGACTGGCTAAATAAGAAGTAGGATGGAGTGGTTTTGTAGACTCTAAAAGTTTAACATTGTTTTTGTTTTTTAGTGCAGATATGTACAAAACATATACATTTGTAAGTGGTACTTTCACATTAGAGAGATTGCACTACATTACTTGTATGAGGTGAACTAAAATATACTATTTATTTTGTTTAAAATTTTACATTGAAAATATTTGTAATCAAAACATGAAATGAATACTGTACCCTTTGCATTTTGTGTTGTACTTAAAATTAATACATTTGAAAATATAGAAAAACATTAACATATTTAATAAATTTCACTTAGTAGTCTAACAGTGTGATTAAAACTGCAATTAATTGTGATCAATTTTTATACCAATTAATTTTTAGTTGATCACATGAATTAACTGTGATTAATCAGCAGTCCTAATAGTCATTCCAACGTTTAGTATGATATAGCATTACACTTACTGTATTTTTATTTTTTATTTTTACAAACCTAAATTAATTTCCAAGTCTACTACCTGATGTGACCACAATTTGAATATGTAATTTAAACAGTGTTATATGATGTGCATTGATAAAACAGTTTTAAATAACAGAAAATGTATTGGATTAGACTAACTAGTTTTTCTCATATTAGTAAAAGCCATGATTTTGCCTTGGTAAAAATAACCTCTGGGGAATAGCATGCCATCTCTGGCTAAAAGTGAAAATTCCAAAATCTGTATGCACCAAATCAATTTAACCTCTCAAAACATTGTAATTAAACAGATTTTCACTCTGGTTTCCAGGACCTGACTTTTTTGAAGTTTAATCATCTCTAAAGAATAGAGTTTTTCCTGTCCTTCTCTACCGCCCTGTTGATTAATTAACATTTTTATAGTGATAAATTATTATCCTCATGAAATCATCTGAGCAATAATATAACACAGATAACTAGTATTAAAAGAATCTGTCTAAGACACATTTTATGGATACTAAGTAAAGAAGGCAAAGCAGTTTAAAAATAAATACATTTTCCAGAAAAGAGATTTTGTGCCACATCCACAGCTACAAAAATACTATTTGATGTCACAAGTCAATATGATGATTTCCCAGACATAGCTAAATAATAATTATATTTACCTCAAATTAATGTCAGGGTTTGTTCAGTATTATCAGTTAGTCTAAAAAAAAAAGAAGAAGAATTGAGATGTCTAAAAATTGCAGAAGGCATTAGCTGTTAGTTATATTTTCATCTGTAAAGTCAGCCAGAGTTCTTGCTTATCTTCATATCCCTGGGAGGCTGAAGTTGTGAAGTCAAGAAATTTTTTTTTGCTTTATCAAAATTGAGAAAATGTGCTATTACCCAGTTGAAGTCACAGCCTTGCAGGTTAAAAGATTTCAGTCTGAGCTACAGGACTTGAAGAATTAAAGTCTATTAGTTTGATAACTTCATACACACATGAACATTTGTGAGTGCTTGAACAATAATATTGTAGATATATAGATTAATCAGTTGTTGAATTATCAAATTTGCAACAAATTGTATTTGAAGAGTATTGAAGGGAGACTTGGAATAGAATGGCGAACAGGTTTGAGTCTGGTTAATACTTAGATGTGAGATCATGTGAAAATACCTGAAATTTTTCTTTTTGCTTCTCTTTGATAGCAGCTATGGGCATAACCAAATTTTTTCCATAGTGAGATTGTCCCAGAGAGGTGGAAAGAAAGGTGGTTTAATTGGATCACAATTATTACTTAACTCATCTGGAAACTATCTGGAAATAATTTGTACACTGTGGGTATATTGCTTCCCTAATTACTTCGATGGAAGAGCAGCCTTTCACTCTATCACTGGGACCCCATTTCCCTTCTTTTGCTCAAGGGTAAGAGGCTGAGGAAATGGGATTGTCTCCTTGCTATAATAGACATTAGGAATCTCAATTCCATTCTTTGCTTTTTATGGGAATGCTTGAAGTCTACTTCCAATTCTGATTTATCAGGGAACCAAACCATGTAAAGAACGAGTACTTGCATTGGACACATGACACTTGCTATATTGTGACAACTTGAAACCTTCCCTCCTGACCTACCCCACTAGGTCTCTAGGCTGCTTTGAGAAGGCAAAAATCTCTACTCCACCCTGACACATGCAATGATGATAAAAGATTTCCTTGGCAGTACCAAAAAGGGCAACTAGAGCAGTGCCCACTGCAGATCAAAAAACATGCCTTCTCTGATCCTTGGTAGACTCATCGGAGTAATGTGGTCTCAGTCTTGATGGACAGAGTTTATATACCTTCTCCAAGGTGCATAGCAGGCTGGAGGGATACAGTTCATATTCCATCCCCCAGATGCACTGGTTCCAGTTGCTTACCAGAGTCCTGCCAGCTTGCCCTCTCACTCATCCCTCGATATACTCCAAAAGGGAGAACAGATCCTTAAAGGCCCATTACTGTCTTCCCAGCACTTCAGGCAGGGTCCCCTAGTCTTGAGGTGACAGGAGTTACAATCAGGAGACCTTACTGACAGTGTGATAGTCACCACCCTGTAACATCTGCGTGTTGTCTTTGCTTCCTTTTCTATCCACTCACCAACATTAAGGATTTCCAGTACAATATTTGATTACATTAATCCTTTGTCTTCAATGTCCCTCTTACTCAAAAAGGGTTCTTACCTTTTCCTTTTCTTCCTGGGTTTCAGGAGGAGGGACGTTTAGTACATTCTCTCTCCCCTCATGTAGCAGCTGGAAGGAACAAATTTAATCCCACCCCATTTCCCAGTCCTTCCTCAGCTTTTCTCCTATTGTTTGGAGGGCCTCTCACATATCTTCATTCCTTAGGGATTAAATATTTCTCTGCATGACCTATGTGCTTTCTTCACATAGAACACATCCTGCTACAAAAGTGCTTCCAGTGTTCAGCTAATATTTTACTCAGCTTTACAGTGTGCCTCTAAGGCAGTGGTCTCCAACCTTTTTGTTCACAGTATCACTTTTTTAAATTTAAGGGCTACCCAGGATCTACTCTACCCTTTCCCTAAGGCCTCTTCCCCTCATAAAAGCCCTGCCCCACTCATACCATCTCCCCTCTCTGCTCTGTTCACTCTCCCCCACCCTTGCTCACTTTTGCCAGGCTGGGACGAAGGGTTGAGGCTTATGAGAGTGTGCAGTTTCTCGGCAGGGGCTGAGGAGTGAGGGTGCAAGGGTGTTAAGGGGTGTAGGAGGGGCTCTGGGCTGGGCAGATTGTTGGAGTGCAGGTGAAGTATAAGGTGCTGGATAAGGCGATGTGAGAGGATGTGGGGGGCTCTGGGAAGGGGCAGTTCCCTATTCCTGGCCATTGGGCACCACCTAATTGTTTGTTGGGAAATAAAATACCAAGATATGATGTATATTTTTAAAAAGTTACCATATGGATAATCCAGTCGGGACAGGTTAGGCATTTTAGAACTCACTACTCAAAGAATTATATTTATGTGTAAGAGAAATTAAAATGAAAATGAAATGCATAGATCAGTCAACACCCTTAAAATAACATACTTTGAAAGAACAAAATTACAGAGAATATATGTGCAGTGCAGGAAGTACAGAGTAATAACATCAATACAAGTATGTTTTGGGAGGGGAGTGTGAAAGAGACAGTATGTGTAACCCAGATGGGGTGTGTGTGTGTGTGTGTGTGTGTGTGTGAGAGAGAGAGAGAGAGAGAGAGAGACTGTGAGCTGGCTGCTAGGGAAATCTCAGAAATAGTACACTGCTCTGGCACTCACCATTCACAATAGACCTCAGACTACAATAGCTTCCAGTCCTCCTGTCCTGACCCAGGCTGTCTCCTGTCCCCTGCTTTGCAGAGATGGGGTACAGGGGCAGGAAGAGAGAGAGAATGTGTGCATGTGTTTGTGTACGCATCTGAAAGAGAGCTGGCTGGCTGACTGAGGAAATCTCAAAGAGGGCCCTGTCTCTTTAAGAAATGCGGACAATCTCATACACTCAGGGAGTGCTCTGAGTCCCAGCCAGTAAGGCTGATATCCCTCTTCCCTACTCTATGAAGATGGGGTACAGGGACAGAGATTGCGATAGACTGACAGAGTCTCCAGGATCGACCAATGGCTTGTGATTGTGGGTTTGGTGACCACTGCTCTAAGGGCAGCAAACAATTTTTAAAAACAAAATGTTTCAAAACCACTTTTATAAATTGTGAAAAAATAGCTAAAATATAAAAGATTTTATGTGTTGGGTATTGCCACATAGTGTGTTATAATATTTGTTTTTGCTGCTACATGATGATGATTTGATTTCTACTTTCACCTAGACCAAGCAGATAATTCTAACTGTGATATGAACAAAAAGTGCACCTTAAGAAAGGGACATAGTTACTTTATTTTGGGGGGGTTTTTTAGGCTGAATGGGGAAGGTCATTCTGGATAAATTACCATGATCAGTTTTAGCTAGTTCTAATGAGGTTCTTGATTTTGCATTTACTTTGATGAAAGAACTACAATATTATAAAACCAGCATTCAAAAATGAGTCTAGCCTCCAAAACATGAGACCAACTTGAAAATAATTAGATTTAAAAAAAAAAAACCAAATACTTTTTATTTATCTTCTGGCATTAGAGTGCACTTACTTCATGTTTTCAAGCTTTTCTTTGCAACTATGAGGGGTGAACATTTAAAAAAATAAATACATTGAGGCTCTCATGCAATATCATGATTCCAGCATTTAAACACTCTCTTTCTCTCTCATGTATCATGATGAAATCATGAGAAAGTTGGCAACACTGGAAATAGCATAAAGAAGCTATGTATATTAGAAAAATTGAACTGAAAAAGGAAGGTTTCAAGAATAAAATTATAAATTCTATGTATATTTGAATATACTATAATTAATAGAAACATAGTCACTGCATCACACCAATTGCCAAAGATTATAGTTAGCTGCAAGAGTCCTTGAAAAATGCATTTAGAAATCCTGAGAGGTTGATTTTATTATTAATAAAAAAGTCAATTTAAATCTTACTTTATCCCTTTTGTAAAATGTATTTTTGTTTAATTTTTTTATAAAAGCCCATGAATATCATGGATTGGAATAGCTGCACTTAATTACAAAAGTTAAATGAAACACATACAAAGACGTGAAACATGATCCATGTAAATATATCTTCAAATTACTTTGAAGGCATGCAATTTAAATGACAATTCATACCTGATTAAATTTTTCTCTGGTTCCAAGATAATGATGTGTCACAAATCTTTTAAAGATAACAAAATCTTACGCTCACATATAATCCTCTTAAAAACTACTGTTGAAAAGGTCTGTGTCTTCTGAATTGTTGTAGTGAAGCACTAGACTTGAAGGGTAATTTTCTATAGAAGATTATGGGGTAGATGAAAATTATGTGTCCCTTTTTGTTGCACAAACTATCTTGGATACAAATAAGGCTTCATTTTGTGACTTTGGTTAAGTTTATGTGGTTTAATCTCATTCTCTCTCTCCTTTTGGTTTGAAGTATGGTAAAAATGTCCTTAACATGAAGGGAGAATACAGCTTAAATTTAACATCATGTGCTGAAGGCTGTTGGACTGATCATGCCAAACACTTTTTCCTTTCTTTCTGTTTGTTTACTTAATTGTAAAGTCCAATAAAATTAGGCTAGAATCTAGTGTTTCTAATACAATTTGTAAAATTTTATTAGTTAGAGGATGAACATTTTTATTTCTAATTTATGTTATAGTTCAATTGCAAAGCAATAGAAAAAGATGTTCTTCAGACTGAAACTTAATCTTGGCCAGAATAGATAAAAATCTGATTTAAAAAAAAAATCAAAATGGATTTTTTTATTTAAATCTGATTTTTTTGATAAGATGCTTCTAAAGATGGTTTTAATGAAGATATATTATAGCTCAAAGATATTTCATCATGGAATAGGGATTATAAATTCTAATTCTATAGTATGAGACAATATATTCATGTGATACTTAAGAAAAGTTTTATAAATGAGTTCCATGGAATAGGAACTCGATCTAATGGGGTTCCAGAGGCTTTTGTTTATATTATTTAGGTTAATCTTTCTATCTATCCAGTGGGAGTCAGTGCTCAGTCTAGAAAATACCATCAGAGATGCCTAGTTTTATAGTTCTCAGACTGTGGAATTGTGTCTCCAGAGTTAACATGCTTGTTAATAGCAAAAATGTTTATTAATAAATAAATAATAAATACATAAATTATGGGGATGGAATAGATCTGGACAAGGAGTAGAAGTCTGGAGATAAATGTGAGAAGGAAAGGATAGGCAGTAGAAACAAAAGTGAAACTGTTTGAGCAGCATATTCCAGAAGTCTTGAGGTCTTTCTGAATGTAGCCTTTATAACAGGCCTGCACAACATACGGCCCATGGGCCGCATGCGGCCCTCAGGTGCTCACTGTGCGGCCCGTGACAACTATGGGTGGTGCGGCCCCATCCGATCCGCCGGCCGGGCGGAGGAGTGGAGCGCCACCGGGGAGGGGGAAGTGTGGCGATTCTTGCTGCCGGGCTGCTTACGTGCAGCTCCGGTGCAAGGAGGCGGGGCGCGAGCCAGAGGGCGGGACGCTGGCAGACGCCAGGACGGTGGCGTGATGTGGCGTTGTGACGTCACGGCCGGCAACCGCCGGATTCAAAAAGGCTCCGGCAGCCCCGCAAACTGGAAGGCAGAAGCCAGGTAGGGGAGGGGAAGGGGCTTGTGCTGAGGGGTGGGGGGCAGGTCAGGAGAAAGGGGAAGGCACCAAGGGCCAGGGTGCAGGAGAGACAAATGCCAGGGGGCCAAGTGGAGACAATGAGGAAAAGGGCAGGAGGGAGGTGTCAGTGGGAGGGGGGACAGGGTGATGCTGGGAGAGGAGAGGGTAAGGGCATTGGGAACCATATGTTGTGCAGGCCTGATTTAATTGAAAAATTCTTAATAAAGTATCAACCTCCCCACACACACACACAAACCTGCAGCTAAGGTTGCCAGGTGTCTGGTTTTCTACCGGACAGTCTGGTATTTGCGCTCTCTGCTCGGAAAAAAAATTCAGAAAATATCAGACATGTGCAATGTCCGGTATTTTCTGAATTTCCGGCTGGGCACTGGACGGAAGCCTGGTGGCGCCTCCTGTGGTTGCATGCTGAAGCCGGGCGGTGTGGGGGTTTTTTTGTATGCCTGACACACGTGGCTTTTTTTTTTTTTTTTTAAAGCCCGTGTGTTTGGTATTTTTTGGAAGAGCATCTGGCAACCCTACTTGCGGCCCGCAGCTGTTTTCTTTGGAGTAATATGGCCCTCGCCGCTTTCCGAGTTGTGCAGGCCTGCTTTATAAACATGCCATTCTCTCACTAGAAGGGAAACCCTATAATGGCAGTAGGCTGTAAAAGAGACCCAGTTTGGGAATATTTTATTGAAGTTCCTCTACCTGTGGTAAGACAGGCATGTGTGCAAAATGCAAACAGTGCAACAAAGAAATTCAAGACTTGGTTGCCCAAATGAAACATCATGAGAAGTGTTCCTTCTCAGGAGGAGGCTACATGAAAACAATGAAAGGAACATGGTTCAATATGCAGGATCTTCAGATTGGTAAACTATTTTATGTCATATTCCTTTTTTAAGGACTGCCTGTCTTCCTTCTAGACTATTCTTGAATTCTCATGTTTGAGAAAAAAAAATGTAGTTGAAATTAAAAAATAAATAGCTGAAATAGGCAGATCTTCCTTTTACAATTTCACCTTTAAGTAACACTGAGTGTCAGTGAATGCAATCAGTAATACTAAATGCGCAGTATGGCAATAAAAATTAAATAACTGCATTGACTCACTTTGTTTAGGACCATCCATCCTCAACATACAGGATTCTGAAGACTATCCACATTCAAGATCACCATCATTTTCTATAGTTTCAAAGTTATCTGCCAATAGTAGGCATTCAGTCACATCATGCATGTCATATAGCCACAGTATATCACCTGTAGCAAAAAGAAAAAAACACTTCATCATCCAGAAACAACCATAGATAAGTTTGTGATAAGAACCAGCAGATTACACAAAAAAGTGAATGAGGAAAAAATGTCCAGTTTGTTTATGCAATAAACTCTCCTTTCTGTATGATTGAGAACCCACACTTCGTTAGTATGGTTCAGTTGTTAAGACCAGGATACAGTCCACCCAAAAGAGCAGATGTCACAGGCAAATTTCTGGATAAAGTGTATGAAAGAGAAATTGAGCAGTGTGCAAAAAGTCTAAAGGGGAAATTTGTTAACCTGAGTCTTGATGGGTGGAGCAGTGTCCACAATGATCTTGTATGCTTGTGTGACAACAAAAGAAGGGAATGTCTATCTTACAGAAACAAATGATGCATCAGGAAATGCACACACAGCAGAATACTTACAAGAAGTATCAGTAAAAGCTATAACAAACTGTGAAAAAAAATTCAAATGTCTAAAACGCAGGTTGGTCAGACAGCTGAAATTGTATGCAAGATAAGAAGAAATTTAGAAGAGAGTGAAGAGAGTCCAAAGCTAATAATATACAGTTACGGTGCTTATTTGATGCACTTCCTACCCAAATAATTCAGTGTTCCTGAAATAAAGGCTAATGTTGAAATTACAAAATATTTCCATAACAATCACTTTGCAGCAGCTGCTCTGAAAAAAGTGGGAGGAACCAAGCTAACTCTCCCACAAGACATGTGATGGAGCTCAGTAGTAGACTGTTTTGAGCACTATATCAAGAAGTGGCCTAATCTGATGACAGTTTGTGAACAAAATTGTGAAAAAATAGATGGGCACTGTCACAACTAAATTTCCCAACATTGGGCTTAAGAGGACTGTTGGACACATGCTTGGTATGCTGAAACCTATTTCTGTAGCCTTAAACAAAATCCAGGGAAATAGCTGATTTATTGCTGATGTTTTGGACCAAACAATTAACCAATAAGCTTAGGCTTATCGGTTAATCTTTTTAACTACTCACATTCCTCCTTCCTGCTGCCTCTGTATCAGAAGCAACACGGAGGAAGGGAGAGGACAGGAGCTGGTGCTGGGGGGAGCTGGCTTAAAAGCCGGTTCCCTCCCAGCAGCTGCTCTGTGGTGCCGCTTGCCTCCCTCCTCTCCCCCCTCCTCCCCGCTGCTGCCTATGATACAGAGGCAGTGGGGGGAGGAGGAAATGCAGGTAGTCAGGAAGATTAACCGGATAAGCCTAGGCTTAATCGTTTAGTCTGCTACTCATTGACATCCCTATTTAAAACATCATCAGCAAACATCATAATCTAATAAAGGCAGCAGTGCGCGGAGGGGGAGAGCGGTAGGCTGCTGTGAAGTAGCCCTTGTCCATGGTGGTCCAAGCTCTCTGTGGACAGAGGCTGCTCCACGTCCCACAGAGCAGCTCTTACTACATTTAAAATGCAGAGGTGCAGCGGTCAGGGACCTGGTGTGAGCTGGGACTGGGATCTATCCCTGCTGCGGCTGTGCACACCTGGCTCCTACTACATTTAAACTGCAGAGCCACAGTGGCAACCCCTATCAAATAATCGTGTAGTCGATACAAGTTGTATTAGTCCATTACCCACTTCTTAACATCCTTACACCAATGGACTCTTCTGCTGTGATCCAGCAGATGCCTCAAGTTTCTTCAAAGTGTGGATCTCCTTCTCACTCCCCAGTATGGATGGCATGCTTTGGGACCAGTATTGTCCACAGTCCGAGCATTGTTTGAGGGACAGGACCCTGGCATGGCACCATTCACCACGCTGATACTGCTCCCCAGCTCGCAACTCCCCGCAATGTGTCCGTGAGGAGTGCAAAGGTTGGCAGTTGTGCTCTGCTTCATGGCACTGCTCTTTGGCTGTAGGAATGATGTGAATCAGCCAATCTCGAGCTTTTTATGAGCCAACTGGCCACCATCACTCACATCACAGGTCCCCTAGTGGACGTCACTCCCCAGAGGACTGTTCTTGTCATTCCTGTGCATCCCAGGCATCATTATCATTGACCATCATGCAGAATGTGCCAGTAGCAGTCTTTGTTCCTGGTCCCCCAGCACTGAATGCCCCATTATCCTGGCCTCAGACCAAGACTCCAGCGCATGCATCTCATCCGATGCCTCCAGTATGCAGATAGTCCCATAGATAGCTCAGTGGCTGCAGGTCTGACTGTCTCAGCGGTACCCCTAGAACCTGGGGGTTGTTTCCTGTGCTATCCAAGGTACTGCATTCAGTAGTCGGTATGTTGATAGTCCTGTTGCCCCCCTCAGCCTCCACCATATGACGTCCAGCACTCAAAGCTGCAGGTGGAGCAAGTGGTGGAGATGCAGATTTTGGCTTCCCCCTGGTCTGAAGGAGGTTTCCCTGGTGCAGGCCTTCTCCTGCTCTTCCTCCTCCTTGCTGGACAAAGGCCATCATAGGGCCCCCTCCGGTAGTACCCCTGGGTCCACCAGGAATTCTTGAAGGAGGTAGCTACCAACTTAAGACTCCACATGCAGGAACTTGAGGAGCCTGGGGATACCCTCTTTGGGGTGTTGGGACAAGCATCCCCAGCCAGGGTGGCCTTACCCCAGCATGGCAGGGTGGCAAAGATCCCCATGGCTCTATGGCAAATACCCTCTTTCATTCCCCCAATTTCTAAACGAGCAGAGTGTAAATACATAGTGCTAGCTAAAGAGCGTGAATACCTCCACTCCCACTCAGTTCCCAACCATTTGTGGGTAGAGGTCATCAAGCACTGGGAAAGGCAAGGCCATCCTGGGGCTATCCCAAAAAATAAAGATTCAGAGAGACTTGACTTATTTTCATGAAAGCTTTAATTCATCCTCCAGCCTACAGCTCCAGGTGGTGAATCACCAAGCCCTCATAACCCACTATGAAAGAAACATGTAGCAGGCTATCACCAAGTTCAAGTCTTGTCTTTTGGAGGACTTGGAGAAGTTTTGGCCTTGGGGGAGGAGGAGGCTGCTCGAGTAGCACTCTAGGCTGCCTGAGATGCTACGGATGTGGCAGCTCATTCCATGGCTTCAGCCACATCTATGCAGAGGGCATCATAGCTGCTGCTCTTAGGCCTCTCCCCCAAGATTGCCCAAGGCACAGCAATCTCTGCAGGATCTCCCCTTTGATGGGGTAGCCCTGTTTAGGAAGAAAAGCATTTTCCTCTGCCATCTTGGGAATGAGAATTGTGAACTACCAGACTCTTATGGCCTGATAATTTATACTAGAGGTGATATGATTATCTCAATTTTAATGGCTTTCTGGATGACCACAGGAGATTGGTTACTGCCATTGTTGTTGGGCAGAATATGTTGAAACATGAATTGAGAGCAGTTTTTGGTATTGTTGACACCTCTTCACCAATATCTCTCAGGAGATGTGCTTAGCTAAGAGTCTTAAGACTTACTTCAGATATTAGGGCAAAATTTGGGGGACCTCCCATTTGAGGGGGAAGGCCTCTTCTGTTCAAAAACTAATAAGAACACGGGGTGGGCAATAATTTTTGCAGGGGGGCTACTTAATGAATTTTGGTATGTGGTCACGGGCCAGCATCACTCCTGGAAGGGGAGGGATGTTGAGCGGGGCTGAGGACTAGATTCCCCCCAGAGGCTTTGAATTAAAAATACAGCAAAGGCCTTGTGGCTCCTGGTTCTGCCACTACTGTGCAGCCTGCCAGCTGCCTGGGATTACTGTGGCTATTTAAAAGGCTTGCAGCTCTGGCTCCTGCCAGGATAGTGTGTGACTAGGAGCCATGAGCTATTTAAACAGATCCTGCTGCCTGAGCCACTGCCTGAAAATTCAGCAGTCTGGGCAGCAGGATATAAATAGAAAGCAGCCAGATGCATCCCGTGGGCTGGATCAAAGTGTTAGGTGGGCCGGATCTGGCCCCCAGGCCTCATCTTTCCCAGCCCTAGATAAGAATGCAAAAGGCCAGAACTAGTATGTTATGAGGAATTTTCAAACTACATAGAAGAATTAGAGTAACACTCCGTAGTTACAAGAACAAAAGCTCACCTGATTTTGTTCAATATGCTTTTCACAAAGGCTGTTACCAGAAGTATCAAAATCCATTACAATATCAGTAGAAAACAAAATCCTATAAACCCAATTTTAAGGGAAAGCGAACCCTAGTCTCATTTTCATCTGAGCCACAAACGTACATTCAAATTTGAATACTCCCACAGTATTCTCGCCAGCAAGCTAAAGAAATATGGATTGGATAAATGAACTGCAAGGTGGATCGAAAGCGGACTAAATTGTTGGGCTCAACAGGTAGTCACCAACGGCTTGATGTCTGATTGGCAGTCGGTATCAGGAGTGCCCCAGCAGTCAGTTCTGGGTCTAATTTTGTTCAACATTTTTATTAATAACCTAGATGAAGGGATGGATTGGACCCTTAGCTAGTTTGTAGATGACACTAAGCTGGGGGAAGAAGTAGATACACTGGAGGGTAGGGATAGGGCCCTTAGTGACCTGGACAAATTGGAGGATCAGGTGAAAAGAAATCTAATGAGATTCAACAAAGACAAGTGCACTTGGGACAGAAGAATTCCGAGCACTGTGTTACAAGCTGTGGACTGTCTGTCTAAGCAGCAGATTGGCAAAAAAGGACCTGGGGATTACAGTGGATGAGAAGCTGGATCTGAATAATCAGTTTGCCCTTTTAGCCAAGAAGACCAACAGCATATTGGGGTGTATTAGTAGGAACATTGCCAGCAGATATAAGGAAGTGATTATTCCCGTTTATTTGGCACTGGGTGAGGCCACATCTGGAGTATTGCATCCAATTCTGGGCTCCCTCCATTACGGAAAGGATGTGGACACATTTGAGAGAGTCTGATTGAAGGCAACAACAATTATTTAGGAGGCTAGAGCATATGACTTATGAGGCGCGAGTGAGGGATTTAGTCTGCAGAAGAGAGGAGTGAGGGGGCATTTGATAGCAGCCTTCAACTCCCTGAAGGGGAGCTCCCAAGGGGATGGAGAGTTGTTCTCACTGGTGGCAGATGACATAACGTGGAGCATTGGTTTCAATTTGCAGTGGGGGAGGTTTTGGTTGGATATCACAAAAAACTATTTCACTGGAATGGGTTACTTAGGGAGGTGTGGAATCTCCATCCCCAGAAGTTTTTAAGTCACGGCTTGAGGAAGCCCTGGCTGGGATGATTTAATTGGGATTGGTAGTTGGACTTGATGACCTGTATGGAGGTGACTTGAAGAAGAAATGAAGATTACTGACTTGTAACAGGAGTTCTTCAAGATGAACTCTGCATCCCCCACCCACTTTTCCCTTTCACCCTGAATTCTAATAGCTGATTGGATTTGATAATGGAAGGAACTGAGGAGGCTGGAGTATCATGCTTCCCTTCATAGTCTTGTTAGGAAATGCTGAAGGAAGAGGTAAGAGGGGGGTGAGTGACTATTCCAACCTGCATGTCTAATTAATATTCCACCATATAAGCTTCACCTTGTCTGTGTATCTGATGAATGTGAATATGCAAAGTCTATCTGGAAGAACTCCCATTACAGCTTGATAACCTTCGTACCACTCTAAAATTAAAGAATAAATTCGCTTGTGTTTTTTTCTCAATTTATTCTCCATATTCTAAGATTTTTGGGGGCCTTTACTTCTTACGTGCACCCTTTTATTCACCCACCTTTTGTGGTTTTGCCTCTCTTGATATGACCCCCATTTAGCTTATTTTCTTGTTCTCTGCAACAGCAGCACTGAGAGAACAAAGTGGTTTGTATTTACTTCTTTCTCCTCTAGAAGCACATCTGCTTGCATGACTGAAGAATTAAGCATGGTTGGAGCTGAGGCCTATGTTCATATGATTACCTCCTTCTACTGCAGGCTGGTTGGAGAAAAGAAGTGAGGCCTGAATCTCCTCCCACTGCCTCAGAGTTTCAGGGAGGGACAAATGGTGTCCCAGGCCTGCAGGAGGGGCTAAGTAGATATGGCACCTGATCAGCACATTCATCGTCTCCCATTAGCCACTTTGAACAGCATTTGTAGCATCATTAGATGAAGTTATTTCATATTTGTGACCTGTATTTGACCACCAATTGGCTGGAGAAGTGACTGGCCCAGAGTTGAGACTTACTGATACAGAGAAAGTGCACTTAAAGAATCTCTGTGAGAACTATGGCTTTTCAAGGTGTCATGCCGTATGAACAACATGTTCTTAGATTTTTAGAACAAATTTCAATTTAGAAAGATAGGTTTATGTCTAGGATTGATAACTTTAGGAAACTGAGTGTATATTATGTACATCATTTCACTGTTAATCATTTTGCTTTGCTTTCTTAAGAACGACGACATGTTTTGTAGTTTACAATCAAAGGTTAAATTTCAGATTTTCAGACATGTTAAACTGCAAGATTGAAGCTGTTTGAATGAAAGGGTGGGACTGATTTAACTTTTTGGCAGGGACAGTACCAATTTTCAGTAAGGAGTGTCTGGTTTTGAAAAAACATTCTTGCAGCAGATGTTTTTGTTTTAGTTTTCTACTGTTTTATTTCTGAGATAGGAACATATTTTATTTTAGTCCCCCTGGACATATTTTTTTAAAAATGTTAAAGCACAGTGGTTGAAGCTTGACTAGTCTTCATGTGCACAAAATATATAAAGTTTGAAACAGTATGATTTAAAGTGTCTGATAAAGTTTAATATGTCCATAGATACTTCAGATGTGTTACTATTGCATTAGAATCATACAGTGCATTTTTGCTGATCTCATCAACTCCCTGTCATGATATGCATGGAAATGTCTCCTATGAACTATAAATTATTATTTTTAATTTCAAATGGCAAAAACTGAATTCTCAGCCAAACCAAAGTATCCAAAAACAAATTGTTACAGATAAACAGATTCAGAGGCAATTCAGAATCTAGTGCTTTGCTTTTGAACTCGAGGCAAAAGGCAATAACAGCGGTAGTGAAGTGTTGGAACAATTTAGTTTGATTTTTAGACAATACAATAAAATTTCCAGAAAGACTTTGGAGTGCCAAGAGTCAAACCGTTAAGGTTTTTTAGTTCAAATATTTTAATTGGAGAAATAGTAGTTTCATTATTTAGATGTATCATTATCATGACAGATGGATATCTTATTCTTTTGTAGTGAATGTGAACAAGTCATGAACATTTTTTATTTTGAATGAGGGGTCCCCAATCTGAAAAGATGGAGAAATCCTGATGTAGTGCATTAAAAACAGGACTAGAGACAATATCATGAATTGTTCAGAAATGCACAAGCCAATGAGAAACCAATGTTTAGCATGAAATTAAATACTGAGTGCTGATTGAGTGCTTTGCCCAGTACTAACCAAAATTCTTATCACCCCAACTGGTAATGGACAATCCTAAAGCTTGTTTGCAGTCGTATTGTAGCTATGTTGTTCCCAGGATGTTAGAGTGACAAGATAGATGAGATAACGTATTTTATTGTGCCAACTTTTGCTGGCAAAAGAGAGAAGCTTTTGAGCTTGCACAAATCTCTTTTTCAGGTCTGTGTAAGTTTGAAAGCATCTGCCTTTCACCAACAGAAGTTGGTGCAATAAAACACATTATCTCAACCTCACCCATCTTGTCTCTAATCGAAGAGTTTATCCTACAGGTCTATGCTTTCCTTTTGCTTGAATAATTTAGTTCGTTTGCTTCATTAGGTTTTCTAACATGGTGGTATGCATGTAGTCGATAAGCCCAGGCTTATGGGTTAATTATTTAAATGACTATGCTAACATCTCTAATAGAAACTTATTTAAAAATATTTCAGACTTGTTCATTTTGGTCACATTAAAAACAGAGATTGATGTTTGTGTTTATTTTTTATGTTTATGTTCATTCTCTCTATTTAGCGCTAAGCTGTTTGCAATGACTTGTATGAAACACTGAATATATATATTTAAAATATGTGGACCAAATCATGTCTTCTGATACAAACCAAGTTAGGGAAGATGGTATCTGGAACGTTTTTATCATGCAAGCAGTGGAGCAGGTTCTGTCCTCCTACTTCAATCATTTGGTCTAACCAGTTGGCATAAAGATTTGTATTGTACTTCCCACTCCTGTTTGACTAGTTGTTTGGCTGAGGTTAAACTGTTTGCTATGTGTAAACACTGGTCACACTCAAAGGAGTAGTGGACAACACCTTTTCTAAAACATCATGCACTGTTTTGGAAATATACACATGGCATTATTACACCCCAGTTCCCTGTCTTGCTCTCCCAGATAAGGGTAGGATTTTGCCAAGTGCTTAGGTTTACCTCAGATGTTTCTGGTGTTATACCTACTGGATGTGCCAAGAATGTTGTTAATGGTATCTGTTACATAAGGTTACTACTTCAAATGGTTCAGCATTCATTCTTTCTCTCTTTCCTTCAAAATCCAAGAAATAGAAAGTATATTTTGGCTGATTTTTCAGGATTAAACGTAGGTTTCTAGGTTCTCGGGCAGCTCAGTCTGAGTCTTTTGCAAAAGTAAAACAACCATTACTTAGAGAGAAGGCATTACTACTTTTTAGCACTAAGAAACATTAGCAGTTATTTTGAGAAGAATCACATGCCTAACCTATTTAAAGATGAGATTCTATTGTGGGAACCATAATAACAGAAAGAAGGAAAAAATGGAGCTGTGGCAGGAAAATAACTACTACATGTCTAAATCTTTTGAAGTAAGGATGAAAGTGGTGATCAGTGTGCTGGTTACATAGTAAAGTAATTAGTTCATCTTTCCCCAACTGCTTCATTTTTTAAATACTGTATTGCTGAGAGGTATGTATAAATTCTAGGTAATATCTAAGTGCTTTGTACATGAAAACTAAACAATGTTGTGATTATCTTCCTTATATTGGAGAATTTAGACTAAATGCTATTGTGTTATGTTGTTGCATTTGTGGGAAAGAGAGTATCTAAGGCCTACTTCCTTTTGTGCAGACAGGATTGATCTTAGTATTGAAGAGTGTGCCAGATAGGAAGTTGGGTACCATGCAAGACAGAAAAGCTTGCCCTTATGGGAATATAGCAACCCAACTAAGGAACGTGTCCAGTCTCTTCATGGGCTAGTTTATATTTATTTAGCTAACGAAAATACATATAATGGCATAAGAAAGGAACAGAAGATTGAATACAGCAAACGGGAATAGTAAGAAGGACGTCACTGAAAAGACATTTTTTTTAAGAAGTCTTAAGTTCAAAAAAATAAGGAAGGAAGCTATAAATAATATGGGCTGGACAGTCAAAGGAAGTAGCAGTGATCTCTTTGAGAGCAATTTATAGGATTTCAGGTTCCAACCATTAACTTTCACAAAAAGATTTTTTGCACCTATCCCCCCCATTAGATTAATGGATGTCCCTTTTGAAGCAAAAGAAGCTTTGTTTTCCCTGGGTGATTAACAGAATGTCAAGTCCATTATGTAGCTATACTGGGAAAAGGACAGGAGACATTGGACATGGTTTAATTAGGCAGCAATTTTATTATTATATGTCTGGGAGTACCCAGCAGACAAAAGTGTACGGTGCAGATATCTCTGTGATGGTTTCAATATCTACCTGGGAGCTTCTGTCAGTGTCTTCCTCCCCGTTCCATCCTTGTATTCAGCCATCCTGCTGCTTTCACTTTATCATCCCTATCCCCTTGGAATAAGGGTTAAGGTGAGTTATAAGGGAGTGATGGGTAGGCTCCCTTCTGTAGCAGCCATTGTTGCAGCAAACACCCTGAGTTTCACTCCTTTAACAAACACCTGCTTTAAATTAGGGATGTGAAATATTGTGTAATTGAATAGTTGTGTAACTCCATGAAATCTTAGAGGTTATATGATTATTCAATAGTCCCTAGGGGAGGGACCAGCAGCCAGTGTGCTCCCAGCCCCACTCCTGGGGAGCCCCCAGCCACCCTGTGCTGCTGCCTCTGAAAACCAGCTCCCAGTGCAGACCAGCTGCTGCCACCCCATGCAGTTGCCTCTAATAGAGGCATCAGGGCGGGGTGGTAGCAGCCCCTGTCTGTTTCAGGGGGTCCAAGCTCACTGTGGACAGTGGCTGCCACTATAGGATGTGGCGCGGCCTCTGTCTGCGGGGAGCTCAGGCCTGCTGTGAACAAAGGCTGCTTTGCTGTAGCCTTCCCTGCCCCCCATCTGCGCTGCTGCCTCAGAGGCAGCAACGTGGGCCAGGGGGACAGGTGTTACTGCGGAACTGGTGCTGGGGGGAACTGGCTTTTAAGTCAGCTCCCCACAGCACCAGCTCCTACCTCCTCCCCCTGGCCCACCGCGCTGCCTCTGTAGGAGGCAGCAAGGGGAGGGGCAGGCGGGATCGCGGAGCCTGCATGTGTGGGGAGCGTGCTTGAAAGCCAGCTCCCCATGCATGTTTACTGCAGCCTGCCCTTCTCTCCCTCCGCACTGTTGCCTCTCTATCAGAGGTAGCAGCATGGTGGTTGGGGGGGCAGGGAGGGGCAGGCAGATCTGGTGCTTGTGGGGAGCTAGCTTTTAAGTCAGCTCCTTGTGGGCACCAGCTCCCACCCCTCCCCATTGCTGCCTCTGATACAGAAACAGCAAACAAGGAGGGGGGGATTGCAAGTGTAACTGGTGTAAGCTTGGGCCTATCGGATAGTCTTGTAGTTGTCTTTCTACATGATGACATCCCTACTTTAAATCCTTGACCAGGCTATGTATCTGATCACTCTATCCCCTCCCTATGGAGTACGTATGCTGGCCATCTACCACAAGGGGGCTCCAGCAATTAGCTGAGCTCCTCTCCCCACCCCCACATACTAGTTGCAGAGGTGACTAGTTAGGGTGACCAGATGTCCTGTTTTTAACAGCCCAGACCTATATTTAAGCCCTCCTGTAGGTCTCCCTACCTTTTCTTAAAAATGAGCAGATTGTCTCATATTTTCTGTGTCTTCCATCAGTACTAGTGGGATCCTAGCTCTCCATTCACCCACCCACCTCCAAGTGGAGAGGGTGCAGTGGATGATGATGGTGGTGGGTGTGCAAGGCAGATCAGGCAAAGCTGTAGTTTGCGGGGCCGACTGTTTCTTCTGCTGGTCTGTTAGTGCAGTCCCTGCTGTATGCCTCTGTTGGGATACGCCGTCCCTTGATCACTCCAGCGCTCCCCGCTGAGGCCCTTTCAAAGTTCCAACCTACTAATGCACCTGCGCAATACGTTCGTGGTCCCTATGAAGTCCCACCAGCATCCCTTATCGGCGTTCTGATTTGTGCGGCTGAAAGGAGGCTCATGAGGGGGTAGGGAGACTCGGGCCCACCCTCACTCTGAGTCTCTGCCCAGGGCCCTAAAGACAGAGTGAATTCCCCTCTGTCTTGGCTGGTGGGGCCTCCCCCCACAACACGTCAGCCCGCAGGCCTCCTAATTGGCCCTGCCCTGGACCACTTCCTTCCCCTTTTTATTCCTTCACAGGGTCGCCCCAGGAGCCCAGTCCGGGGCTTCTCCTTTGATGCTGAGCCACTTCGCCACCCTTTCCTCCCGGCAGCTGGGGCTCATAGGACTCCACAGCCCCCAGGTCCTCTTCTCCTTTCCTTGCTGGCTCCCCGCCCTTTCTGCCTTCCTCCCTCTGCCCCACGCTGGCGTCTGGGATGATGCCTCCCATCCCCTGGCCCCACCCTCTTCACTTACTGTGGCCTGGGCTGCGCCCGTGTCCCTGCCGCACACCGGGGTTCGCGGCGCCGGCTCCCCGCACCATGCGGTGAAAGTGCGGGGCCTAACTGCCCTGTCACAGCCTCCTTTTGGCCAGCAGGCCGCCCAGAGCCCATGTCCTGTTTCCAGCCATCACTGTCTGCTTGCTGCAGTGACTATGGAGTGTAGGCAGGTGGCTGGTTACATGTCATTTCTTCTGCCCTCCCATTGGTTCTTTACATGCTTCCCCTCTCACTGTCCTCTCCCTGCAGTGCCTCTTCACCTTACCCAAACCCACTGCTCCTCCATATCCCCCAGCAGGATGCATCTTCCTTTCGGTGGGATGCATCCTGCTCCTGTCACCATGCGGAGAACCAGCCCCTGGTCAGATCATTCAGCTAGGCAACAGCCTTGCTGGCAGGCTCTGTCTTTCCCCCTCTGCCTCTGGCTGGGCTTGCTCCCAAAGAAAGCTCAAGATCCTCTGGCCCAGGGTACTGGACAGTAGGAGCCAAGACTTGCATGTGCCAAAGCCCTGCACAGTGTTGGCATAGGGAAACTTCTTCGTCACTCAGCTAAACTATGGAGTGGTGGGGAGGAAGCCTTTTGGCACCCTGGCCCTGCAGGCTCTGCAGCAGCCCCCCAGGCAGGGGCTTAGAGCCCTCTTCATACACTGCTCCCACCCTAAGTCCTGCCCCTGGGCAGCATGAGGCATTCTGCCTCCTAGGCTCCCTTCCTTGCTGAGCCACGTCTCTGGCTGGGTTCTCTGATGCCCCTGCAGCCAGGTTCCCTGGGCTCTAGTGCACAATGCATCCTTAGGGCTTAACCCCTTCTTGTCCATGCTGTAGCCAGGGGACAAGGGTGGCTGGGTTATGTCAGTGACCAGCAGCAGCTTGGAGATGTTAGCTACGGACAGGAAGTTTCAAGCTTATTCTAGTCACAGGGGAGCAGGGAGGGTTGTGGCTGCAGGGGGTGGAAGAGATGATCTCTGCAAAGACATGGGCCAAATCATCCTTACCCCCCTACTCCTATCCCCTGTGGCTGGAAGCAGCTCCGGTCCCTTCCCTCCTGCACAGTGCTGAAAAGCTGCTGCTGACTATGTTCTAGTTATGGACATTCAATTTCAATTAATCAGGTAGTCGATGGAATTTCCCCAGCTACTCGATTAGTCGATAAGGGGGGCAATCACTATCCTGCTGCGTCTCTCCCTTTGAAATGTACAGGAGCCGCAGGCAGCTCTTGTACGTTTCAAAGGGAGAGGAGCAGCAGTCAGGACCGGCGCAAGCAGGATTTCTTCAATCCCAGCATATGCTGTTCCTCTGCTGCCCTCTGCCTCCCCTGACCTCTGTGGATACGGTGCAGGGGGGAACCATTCTTCAACTGGTGTCCCTGTGGGTACTTTGCTCTAGGTCAGCAGTTCCCAACCTTTTCCAGATGGGGACCCATTTTGACAATTCAGGAAGACTTGGTGACCCAAGGCAATTAAAAACCGGGGGAGGGTGAGAAGGGGGGGGGCAAGTGCCATAAGTAGCTAATTTTGCACCTGAGGCAAGAATATAAAATTGTGCCCCCTCCTGTTTATCTATTCATAGTAGTTATTTCATAGAAAAGCTGAAAATACAGGAATAATAAAATAACAACGCTACATTTATTTGAGTTGTGGTAGGGGAAAGACACTCGTCCCCAAACTGCTTCCCTCCCCCCGGCTTAAACCCCACACTCAGAGGCTGGAGAAATCACACTCGGGCTGGGAGTCTCACTCTGGGAGTCACACATTCTGGGGCTGGGGTGGCTGGGAGTCACACTCAGAGCATCACGCTCAAGGGCTGGAGGGGCTGGGAGTCACACACTCAGGGGCTGGGAGTCAGGGCTTGAGGGGCACACTGGGCCTGGGAGTCTCACAGGTGTTACAAAAATATTAGAAACATAATACACATTATTAAAAAAAACAAGTAAAATTTAGTATTTTACCAAACAGTTTCACCTGAATTTAAATTAATGGGATGGTTGAGCTTGCATTTGCTTTGCAAAATGTTGTATCCTCAGAATTGTTGTGGCACCCCCCAGCACAGTCCCAGCCTCTCCCCCCCCCAGGCTCCCGAACACAGTCCCAGTCCCTACGCCGGCCCCCCGTGTCTGCAAGCTGGGGTGGAAGGACTCTGCCCCGGCCTGGACACCTGGCCCCCACTCCCACTCCCACCTACTTGAGGTGGGCTCTGCTTCTTCTCTGTGTTCCTTAGCGTTCTAACTTTCCTTCCCCCCCATGTCCAGGGATATTTCCTTACTTGAGTGGTCACCAATCAGTAGATCGGGATCTACTGGTAGATCTTGGAGCCTCTGACAGGTGATCCTGAGAGGTTTGGCTAAGAGGCTATCAAGTGCTGGTACTTCAGCTGCCCCTCCCCTCACTGCTGCGCACCTCCTGCCCTTTGCCTGGGAGCTTCCCCCCACCCCCTGGGAGCCTCCTGCTTGAGGTACAGAGCAGGGAAGGGAGAGGAGGGGTGCTGATGTCAGGGTGCCCCTTCTTCCACCCTGTATTCTATCTCCACAGAATGGGGAGAGGAGGACGACAGGGCCTGGGGCGGAAGGAGTTTGCTCACTGCTTTTGAGAGTGGTGCAGGGCCAGGGCAGGGGTTAGCCTGCCTTAGCCCCACTACACAACCACTCAGGAGCCACCTGTGGTAAACAGTGTCCAGCTGGAGCCAGCTCCGAACCCGTGCCCCAGTCATGTACCCCCCCTCTACACTCCGAGCCCCTGCCCTAGCCCTGAGCGCCCCCAGACCCAAACTCCCTTAAAGAGCCTGCACCCTGAACCCCCTCCTACACCCCAACTCCCTGCCCCAGACTCGGCTCAGAGCCCCCTCACACTCCAAATCCCTTAGCCCAAGACCAGAGTCTGTGCCCCAACCCTCTGCCCCTGCCTGGTGAAAGGGAGGGAGAATGGGAGGACGGAGTGAGCAGGGGCAGGGCCTCGGGAGAAGGGGCAGGAAGGAGGCAGGGCAAGGGTATTTGGGTTTGAGGTAGATCCTGGATTGCACTTAAATTCAAAAAGTGATCTCCTGCTTAAAAAGGGTGGAGACCTCTGCCTTACTCTGCTCTGAGTCACTGAAATGGTATTCAATTCAATTGATTGGTTTAACTGCCTGAAGGTTGTTTAACCAATTAAGTTGGGTACCACTTCAAGTGAATGGCTCCTTAAGACTAAGCCAGCTGTGGAGCTTACCTGTTCAAATGTGTGAATGGCTCCTTAAGAGCACCACCTGGGGAGACACTTGGAGACCCCTTTGAAATGTAATGGCGACCCATATTTGGGTCCTGACCCATAGGTTGGGAAACCCTGCTCTAAGTGTTGGTAAGTCCTCACACCAGCAATCAAAGATTTTTCCTGACAGTGCTTGGCCGCTTTGTGCATGCTCAGTTGCCATCTCTTGGAGCCTCTTGTAGTGCTGAAGCCTTCAGCCCTGAAAACCAAGAAAAACTACTTTAAATCCATTTATTTCCTCACCTAATCATAGCTGTAACTCCCTTTTATATATCTTTTATTAGTAATTCTTTCCATTCCCATCCGACTCCTCCCTTCCCTCCCACCTCCCAGGGCCCACTCCCCATTTAACTACAGTCGTCATGCCTGCCTCCCCTGGGATCAAGAAGTGTAACACTTACTGGGATGCTATGTCAGTCTCCAGTGAACACTCCTTGTATATCGGGAGCCTGGGAGAAAGCCATATTCTGCAGAGCTGTTTGCAAGGTGAGATGATGGAAAAGCTCCATTTCAAAATGATACTCCTCAAAAAATTATTACAGCCAACCAAAAACAACTTCTCCATAAGTTTTCAAACATTTTCGGGAAAAGACAAGGGTCAAACTTCCAGCAGTTCTAGGAAGAAAACCTTTGCATCTCCAACCTAGGACTCTCACAAGAGGAAAGCTTCCCTGGTGAGATCCCTGCCCTCAGTCCTGAGTTTCTCGAGAGTCAGCACCATGGAGATACAGGGCACTACTGGCACTGCCTTGACAGAGATGCCAATGGCCTTGAAACATACTGAATTGGAGCCATAAGAACATAAGAACGGCCGTACCGGGGTCAGACCAAAGGTCCATCTAGCCCAGTATCCTGTCTGCCGACAGTGGCCAGCACCAGGTGCCCCAGAGGGGGGGTGGACCGAAGACAATGATCAAGCGCTTTGTCTCCTGCCATCCCTCTCCAGCCCCTGTCAAACAGAGGCCAAGGACACCATTTTATCCCCTGGCTAATAGCCTTTTATGGACCTAACCTCCATGAAATTATCTAGCTTCTCTTTAAACTCTGTTATAGTCCTAGCCTTCACAGCCTCCTCTGGCAAGGAGTTCCACATGCTGACTACACGCTGTGTGAAGAAGAACTTTCTTTTATTAGTTTTAAACCTGCTACCCATTAATTTCATTTGGTGTCCTCTAGTTCTTCTATTTAGGAACTAATAAATAACTTTTCTTTATCGGCCCTCTCACACCACTCATGATTTTATACACCTCTATCATATCCCCCTCAGTCTCCTCTTTTCTAAACTGAAAAGTCCCAGTCTCTTTAACCTCTCCTCATATGGGACCCGTTCCAAACCCCTAATCATTTTAGTTGCCCTTTTCTGAACCCTTTCCAAGGCCAAAATATCTTTTTGAGGTGAGGAGACCACATCTGTACACAGTATTCAAGATGTGGGCGTACCATAGTTTTATACAGGGGCAGTAAGATATTCCGGGTCTTATTTTCTATCCCTTTCTTAATAATACCTAGCATCCTATTTGCCTTTTTGACCTGCACACTGTGTGGAAGTTTTCAGAGAACTGTCCACGATAACTCCAAGATCTCTTTCCTGATTTGTCGTAGCCAAATTAGCCCCCATCATACTGTACGTATAGTTGGGGTTATTTTTCCCAATGTGCATTACTTTACACTTCTCCACATTAAATTTCATTTGCCATTTTGTTGCCCAATCACTCAGTTTGGTGAGATCTTCTTGGAGTCCCTTACAGTCTGCTTCTGTCTTGACTATCCTAAACAGTTTGGTATCATCCATAAACTTTACCACCTCACTGCTTACCCCTTTCTCCAGATCATTTATGAATAAGTTGAACAGGATTGGTCCTAGGACTGACCCTTGGGGACACCACTAGTTACCCCTCTCCATTCTGAAAATTTACCATTTATTCCTACCCTTTGTTTCCTGTCTTTTAACCAGTTCTCAATCCAAGAAAGGACCTTCCCTCTTATCCCATGGCCATGTAATTTACACAAGAGCCTTTGGTGAGGACCTTGTCAAAGGCTTTCTGGAAATCTAAGTATACTATATCTACTGGATCCCCCTTGTCCGCATGTTTGTTAACCCCTTCAAAGAACTCTAATAGATTAGTAAGACAGGATTTCCCTTTACAGAACCCATGTTGACTTTTGTCCAACAAATTATGTTCTTCTACATGCTTCACAATTTTATTCTTTACTATTGTTTCGAGACTAAAAAATCCTGTCCATGGTACCGCCGATGCTGACTTGCAATTCGGCACCAAACCTTTATCGGTACTGACCCAGACCTTGATACTGACAAACATCTCAACCGGCACCGACCACTACCAATAAAATGGTGCAAACCAAGGCAACAGCAGTGATCATGCATAGAGCATCCTCGCTACAGGCTTCTAGGACTCTAAAGAGCTACAAATGAAGGTAGAACACGTTCTATTCTATAAGACATGTCTGTTTTCATAAAAAATGGATGAAGTTCTTCAAACAGTGAAGGATTCTTGAGTCACATTATGTACCCTGGGAATCTATAACCTCACCAAACAAAAGATGATGCCATATGCTGTACCAGAGACCTCATACCACATCCTACAATAGATAACACCAATGACTTTTCAACTAGAGAGCAAAACAATGTCCACAAAAACCTAGACCACCACATGAACAGGCCAGTAAAACCTAGCCTTCAACTTCAAAACAGCAATTTTGAAAAATTGTGCAAGGATCCGAAAATCCTCTCCCCAGCACCAGAAATAATGGATCCTTCCAACCATTTTTTTGGCCACCATTTATATCCTCTTTTCCACACATGGGCCAATATAACATCAGACCAGTGGGTACTGGATATCATATCCACCCCCGGCCCTTTTCAGGGACCTCTCTCACAAGCACCTCTTACAATTAGAAGTACATCACAGCCTTCAAATAATAGGTGTGGTCCCTTACTGCAGGAAGGGTTATTTCTCCAACTACTCTCTCCTTCAGGAAAAAAAATGGAGGATGGAGACCAATTCTAGATTTAAGAAAGCTCAACAAAGTTGTACACTGCCAGAGGTTCAGTATGGTCACTCAAGAAGCACTAGACAGGGCAGACTGGTTTTCAGCCCTTGACCTTCAGGACACATACTTCCCACATTACAATCCACCCTGCATACAGATGTTTCCTCAGATTCATGGTAGGCCCCCGAACACTATCAATATCAGGCAACAAAACTGGTTAACTGGTTAAATGAAACGGGTAACTGGCTAAGCAAAATGGTCAACCCATTAACTCATTAAATGTGATTTTACATCCCTAATCAAAAGGAGAGCAAGAAGAATAGCAGCTTTAATTGCTCTGGCGAATGTTTCTTTTCTACACTATAAAAGCATTCCATTTTCTCATTTCTTCCGGCAGCATAATAGTTAAGAATTGCAATATTACATTTTGTACAGAACTGTTCGCAGTTTATAAACAAACTGTCTGTTGGCAGCATATGTTGTTGAGCTAATCTGAATGGGATGTTTTTCAAGGCTTATGTTAGCCAGCTAGTTAAAGAGAATTGAAGTACAGGATAATTTTTTTTTCAAAATGTTTGCTACTTTTGGAATTCTTTTAAAGAATTTATCAGTTTTTCTTCTTGCTTTTATACTTAAATTAGACATGCTGTAATCAATCTGAGATGATTCATTGAACATGTATGGTGAATGTTATAAACTCTTACTGGGTTATTTGAGACACCGGTCTGTGATACGTGGCACGTGGAATTCAAGCCAACTTTTCATTTACTGCAGAGCTTTTCCATATGTTTTCTGTTAGCAGCTTCATTCTCAAACCTCAAGTCTCCCCAGAAAGGAACCAAAAAAATAAGTCTTTCCGAACAAAACAAATGTAAAAAATGGTGCTTTCATTCATTTTAAGTAATCATCACTTCTGTTGTCATACATTTTTAAAAGTTATAACAAAAGAAGCACTACATAACTGTGCGGAAAAATTTCCATGTACCTAAGTTTCCGTTTTCTTTTCCTAGCTATGATGTGCTTTATATTTTTATGGCTCTCTAAATACCACATTGCATTTTGATTTAAAATAAAAAGTCAATCTGTGGAACAGTGATCAAGGCTAAAAAACATCTAAATTATATCAATGTGAAGTTCCTACATCTCTTTGGTTAAAACTTTTGTTCAGTGTTAATGCTTATGTTACAAAGGGGGAGCTTTTTCTTAATTTTTGTAAAAGGACAATGATACCGACATTTGTAAGTGAATACAGGGCAGCCAGAGGCACATTGTTCAGTTTTAGCTTTCTGGTCCATCTGGTCTTCCTTTAGGCATTTAAAATAGCTTTTATTAATGCCAAAGGTACTATAGCTTCTGCTCTTTTGCATAGTTTTTATAGTTTAAATCAGGGGTAGGAAACCTAAGGCCTGGGGACCCTGGCTTGTTGGATCTAGCTCTTCTAGCATGGGGAGCCCATGGGGCTGGAACACACAAAATCTACTAGTCCTCCCCCCTCACCTTTCTCCCCCATGGCTCTGGTGTGTGAAGAGAATGTGCTAAGTGTCTTTCTCCACAGTCGTGGGCCATGTCAGTGAGGGGGGGTTGTGTTTGGTTTTTTGCTTCTCTTGTGTGTGGCCCCCGACTGATTTTTCTGTAGGTCAGCAGCCCCCAACCCAAAAAAGATTCCCCACCCCAGTTTAAATTTAGAACAGTTGCAAAATTATTTAGTACAATATGAAGTATGCCTTTTAAGCCTGAAATGGAAGATCAATTTAATTAAGACATCCTTGTTATCTTAGATTTTAATTATATATGAAAAATAAATAAATATCATAGGTATTCACAGACTCCTAGATTGTAGTGGGATCAAAAAATCCAGTCAAATAATCCAATCTGACCTAAGTCAGAGTAGAAGCATGGCTATGGCTAAATAATTGCTGAATTGTTCACAATGAATAACATTTGTGAGTGTTTTAGTATATAAAATAAAGCTGGTTTGTTTAATTCAGTGGTATGTCACTGAAAAGTTATTACTGTGTGCATGCAGGAGGGGCATCAGGGCAATGTGGGGGGCGAATTGGTTCCATGATCCCGGAAGGGGCGGAGCCTTGGTCAGAAGGGATGGAGCTGGGGCAGCCAGTCCTCAGCACTGTCCGTTCCGTGCCTTGCCCTCCAGCCAGCTGGAGTGCACAGCGTGGGGCTCTTGAGTGTGTGGCATGGCACTCCAGCAACAACTCCAAAGGGCCCGGGGTTCTGGCTACTGCCACTGTCACAGTAGCACAGGCAACTGCCCTCTCCCCTCTCTTGCCCCATCTGTGGGTCTGTGTGGATGTGGTGGTGGGAGAAGTTTCTTCTTAGAAGCTATGTGGCAGATCTGAAGGTTTTTTTAAACTAAACACATGTTTGTGGAGAATGCTTTTTAACTGATTAGTATAAGGGAGAATGACTATAGACAGAACTGTAGAGTTAACAGTAGTTTACACCAATGTTTTCCACGCCTCCCAAAGCTGAAAGACCTTTGGGAAACCAATCTTAGGCTTCATCTGCATTGCAGGGTTCTTGCGCAAAAGCAAGTCCAGACCTCAAAGCGCATCACAAAAGCGATGTGCTTTTGTGCAAGAAAGCGTCCACACTGCATGGACACTCTTGCGCAAGAAAGCTCTGATGGCCATTCGCAGAATGGCCATCAGAGCACCTGTGCTTTTGCCAATAGGGGTTTCTTGTGCAAAAACCCCTGCGGAGCATCCACACCTGCCTTTTTGCGCAAGAACTGTAGCGCAAAAAGGAGTTATTTCTCGTGGGGAGAGGAATAACTCTACTGGCAAAAGCCCTCTGTTCTGCCGATTTACTTGTGCAAAAACATGCTTGAGGTGTGGACACTCTGCCGGTTTTTGCGCAAAACCGGCCATTTTTGCGCAAAAACTTTGTAGTGTAGACGTAGCCTTACCCTTTTTCTCAAGCTTGCTATGAACTGTTAGAGGTCTGAACATCTTAATGATAGGTATTCCAGTCCCTTGGGTAGTCCTTGGCATCAACCATATTTTAGGAAATGTTGGTGTATATGTTAACAATAGGGTACTTCCTATACTTTTTTAGGCTATACTTATGTATTCTTATGGTTGCACGTCGAGTATCTATGCTGTATATCCCCTTAGCATGGCAGTGTAGACAATGAAGCACTATGGAGTCGAGTGAAGTTATCATTATCATGCTCAAATCTTAGGATGTTTACCCTACATGGTTCCTGACATTCTCAAGCAGTGCCTCCCATGTTTATGCTGCTAATTTTAACAGTGTATTGCCCTGCTGGAGGCTTTTTCTGTGGGGTGTTTTTAGATTTCAAAGGCTGAAGTGGCTGCAGTGGGAACACGGGTGAGCGGGGGACTGCTTTAGTCTCCACTCATGCTGTTTCTCCACTGTGTCCCTGCCCCCTCTATGGACATGGTGCTGGGGGAAGCTGGTTTTTAGCTCCTGTTTCCCCCCTCCCCCCCACCTCTCTTTGACAGTCAGCAAGCGGGGGGGAGGGGCGGGATGACAACTACTTGAGTCACTACTTGACTAGTCACTTACATCCGTAATACAAACCTGACTGTGAGATAACATGTAGAAACAAGAATATTACTTTTACTTTTGTTGCAGTTAGTGGCCAATTAGATTCATTATCCTGATGTGGCATAGAGGACTGTGTTTCAAAAGTCATGCAGTGTAACCCGCTAAATCATGCTTTTTTAACTTCTATTTTTAAAGATAGAACACCTGTGCTCAGGCAGTTTGTCAAGTCTGTGTATATATTTAAGAAATGTGCATCTCTCTGTCTTTCTGTGTTTGAGTCTCTTCAAGAGCTCCTCCTAAATGGTAAGAGCCAGAATAGGGTTGCCAGAAGGTTTAACCAAAAATACCGAACACTCCCCCCCAAAAAAACCCAAGATGGCCCCTTTAAGAAATGCCTCTTGTTTTCCTGCTCCGAGCCAGAAGACCGCTCCCCTGCGGAGGGGGGTGGGCTGGGCCCGGTTACTGAGTGTGTGTAGGGTTGCCAGGTCTTTGGTATTTTCACCTTCTGGCAGGGGAAAAAAATCAGAAAATACCAGACATTTTAGGTGTCAATACCGGCCACCTGGCAACCCTAAGCCAGGACCACCAAATTTGGTGTGCAGCTTCCTTTTATCCCAGCTTAAAACAAGGCCAGGATTTGGTTGTGCCAAGAAAATGGGAAGTTCTAGGAATGGGATTGTTTTCCATAACATGGAAAGGGAGAGGGAAAAGAGAGGAAGGACATGAAAGGGAGGGACACAGACATCAGGGCTGTGATACTGAGAGGCAGTGGAGAGCTATGTGCAGAGTGGCCACTGGGGCAACCACACTACAAATAGAGTGGCCAGCAAGGCTTGGGATCTGCCATCTTGCCTGCCACCAGATTAGGTAAGTAGACCCCCTTCCCCTCTCAGGTCCCTTGGCTGCAGCGCTGGAAGGAAGCAGTGCTGGGCAGAGACAGAAAGTCCCTGACAACAGGGGGGGTTAGCGGAGGAGAAAAGGCCCCGCTGGCTGGGGTGGGAGAGAAAGCCCTGCCAGATGGGACCCCCCACTGAGCCCCTCCTCATCCCCCAACCTTCACTCTTGCACCTCCCAACCCTCACTCCTCCATGTCCCCAGCCTCCTGCTCTGCCCCACTACATCCCCAAGGCCCTCCTCTGACTCCTGCACCGCCCCCCCATACCACCAGCCCCCTGCCCTGAAGGACCCAGGCAATATCATATTTTTAAAATCTGCTATTTTTCCATAATGAGTTGTTCCTTTAAAAATGGAGTCAGGTACGTATGAGGAAGAAAGGGAGTGGTATGGCTGAAGCTTGTCTTAATTTTGAACTATCTTGATTTTATATTTTTTTAATAATAAATTAGTTTGTCATGGCAGTTTGGGTTCACTACATAGAAATGTACTTTGTGTTTGCCCTCTTTTTCAAGGTAGATTTAAAATAAATCCTTGTCACTGTATACAGCACATGTGATGTATACAAATTAAGTGTACTTCTCAGATTAAATGTGTAGGTTGGAATCAAGACTTCATAGTATTTTGAAATAGCTTTTTAAAAATGTGCACTGTTTTATTTAAAATGTGTAGTTACTTGACTGATGGAAGTACCTAGCTCTTCTGTAGCATTTTACATCAACAGATCACAAATTTCTTTACAAAAGAGGCTGATCAGTATCTGTTCCCCCATTTTACTGATTGGGAAACTGAGGCATAGAGGCCAAAAGACTTGTCATGGTCACTCGGCAGGCTAATGGCAGAGCAGGGAATAGAATCTAGTTCTCCTAAATCCTAATCCAGTATCCTAATGACTAGGCTAACCTATCAAATGAATTTAAAGTCTTTAAGAGATGCATACAGTACTATTTTGACTTCTGCAATACAGGAGATCATGTTTTTTGTTTTCTTTTGTTTCTTATTGCATTAACTTATTTTTCTTACTATTTACAGAAGTACTGCTCTGCTTGATATATTGAGATTAGGCTGCCATCCTCTGGTGGAATTTTGGTAACTGTGCTGTAAGGTATTGATACATTCAAAGAGAAAAAACTGTAGGCCTTTTATAAGACTGTTTTAGGAACACAGTTGTTTGTAGAAAATGTGTTCTACGTGAGATATTGTATGGCGTTTGGTGCATACAGGACTAAGGAGAACTGACTATCAGAGCAATATGCTTAAATAAAAGTGTGTGTTGTGGGATGAGGTTACTGTATTTAAACACATGTCCTGCTGGCAGGGTCCAACAGAATACATCAGTAAAGATAAGAAGTATTTATTTCAGGCATGCTTAGGCTTTTTCACAGGTGCTTACACCTGTGGACAAAAAACTGGGAGGTCGTTTCCACCCTACTTTTTGGTATCTTTCTGCTTTGTCCTAGATGGGACTAGTCAGGAATTGGTTAGTTTAAAAAATGGCTGGTTTTTTCATTTGGGTTCTGAGCAGTTGATGGGCTAGTGCAACAGTTCTCAAACAGTGTGTCGGGACCCCCAAGTGAGTCAGGCCCAGTATTCATGAGGTCAACAGGGCTGCCTGGTGCTGAAGCCTGAGTCCCTCCAACAGTGGCTGAAGCCAAAGCCCCTAGGTGGCAGGACTCAGGCTTTAGTTTTGGCTTCAGGCCTGGATAGCAAGGTTTTGGCTCACCACCCAGGGCAGTTGGCTCAGGTGGGCTCAGTCTTCCATTACACCTCCTGAGGTCTTGTAGAATTTTTTGTTGTCAGAGGAGGGTCATAGTGCAATGAAGTCCGAGAATTGTGAGAGAGTGTATAGTAAGCTGCTAATTAGAAATGTGATACATCTCCACCCTCCAGAAATTAACACTTGCGTTTTGCAGGTGTTCAGCATTAGAGATTTTTGGGTTTGTGATTGTTCTATCATATGTAGGCTTATAACAGAGAGGGATAATCTAGGTGTAATTGTTAACTCCATTTTTGTATTGTAACCTTTATGGGGTATTGTGATCTTCATTTGGTATCATTTGCTGAACATGTGTCTAAACTTGGTTATTACAGTGTATTTCAAGCAAATACCATGCCCAGGAAAGGGGTTTGACATGTATTCGAAGTAAAGCTGGGTATTTGACCTGTCCAAAAATAATTGGTCAATTGAGTGATTGAATATTTTATAGCAGTAATTTATTAGAACAGTAACAATAAGGAGTAAGACTTCATGTTCTTCAATAAGCTTTACCTTAAAGAGACTTGTGCCTAATCACAAAAAACGGGTTTCGTAACTGAGTTACATTAACTCAGAAATACTCAGAAATTAACTGAGCTAAGGGGCTGAGGAGTTCAAAAGCACTGGTTCCAGGGATTTAGGACAATGGGAGTGTGGAGACCCGTATCTTAAGGTAGAGTTTAGACAAGAAGTTTGTGCCTGGGCTGCGACTGTGCCTTAGTGAATTATTTGGGTCTAGGGACACTGACTAGATTCATCTTAGACCCAGTTGACTTTTAGATGTCAATAGACCCACCACTGAGTTTCACATACAACAAACTAATGACTGTTCAGAGGGGGACTAGGACAGGCTGTAATGGAGGTCAGCAGGATTTTTTTCCCTTGCGAAGAATAGCTTTGTTTGTGGGTAGTTCACCTTCTAGTACATTTAAGTAGATTTTAATAATCAAGGTTTACCTGGAATATAGTTAATTATTAGCAGCAATAGCCACTTGCTATATAATTGATTAGGAACTGCTGATTTAATTGGTTCATTGTTGAACCTTGTTTGATATGAGCTTTCTACTAAAAAAAAATCTCAGCAGCTACATAGTCACACGCACCTCAGTGTGGGGTGGCAGCTGGCTTTCTGGGAGATGGTGTGTGCTGGAAGCTGGCTTTTAAACTGGCTCCCAGTGTGTATCAGCTCCTACCTACCGCCCTGCTCCCGGGAAGCTGGCTGTCGCCCCATGTTATTGCTTTCGATACAGCCTACTCTCAGTGCACTCTGGCTCCTGCCTTCAGCCCGGTTCTCTGGGAACCAGTACATGCCGGCTTTTAAGACTACTCCCTTATACTGCATACTGGCTCCCTCATTCAGCCTTGCTCCCGGAGAGCTGGCTGCCACCCCCATGCTGCTGCCTCTGATATAGTGGTAGCAGCGCAGGGCAGCAGCCAGCTCCCCAGGAGCAAGCTGGGAGCCTGCATGTAACCATTAATGGTAATCAAAAAGCCCAGGATTATTGGTTAACACTTTAAACAGTTATACTTTTACATATGTAGTAGGAAATTCTGATACTAGTTGATTCACATCCATATTCCATCTAGTTATGTATACTATCTCTGACAGTGCCATTGTTAGGTACTTAAGAAAAAGTTGCAGATAAACTTGCATAAAATAGATATGGGATAATCGGTTTCCTTCTAATCCCAGTAGTTACTATAGCATAAAATATAATATTGGTTATAATGATAATAATGAGGGAGCTGGGGGCACAGGGAGATTGAGAAAAGATGGAAACCGGGGCTGCCCCAGCAAAGTGACAGAACTGGGAGCAGGTGGTGCAAAGAGGAATGGAAAGTTTGGAGGGTGGGGAGCAGAGACAGATCTGATAAAAAACTAGAGTGAAGGTTAGAACTGGGATTTTCTGGGCAAAGAGACTGGGAGGAGGATCTAGGGGGAGGGAAGAGAGAGAACTCTGACAGAGGCAGGTTGGAAAGGCATTGGTCAGACAAGATCAAGTGTGGTGTGTGTGGAATTACGCAGAAGAGACTGTGCTTATCAGTCATACCCTTTCTTCATCACCTAGTATGAACCCAAGATTCCTGAGTCTTACATTCCTCTGCTTCAAAAAATTATCTGTGCAGCGCACAGGAAAATGCCTCATCCCACTGTAGGCCTGAACCAAATAAAAGATGACAACATGCTGCTATCAGTTACTTGGCAAGCTCAAGTGGCAGAAGTTCATGAGGATGAACAATGTTGGTGTCAATATGATGCCACATGATGGAATTTGTTTTTTTCTGTTTGCTTTTTTAACAACCTAGAAAACTGAATACAAAAGCTATGTTAAAAGACAAGTATTAAAGCTGCCAAGTCAAGTTTTCAAAGTCAGGAACGGCTAGGTCAGACTAGATTAACCACAATGGCCCTGTATAGTTTTAAAATCTATTAAATTAACTCACCTGTGTTTTTGTGATTGATTCTATTTTGAACAGTTTTTCAATAAGTAACTGTTTTAAATGGATTTTCTATCTACTTTATTTAATCTGTTTTAGCATTTTTATAACCTGTAGTGGTATTTAAATGCCTTAAATGATGCCACATTTAGTTACATTTGACAGCAGCAAACATCTTAAGCACAGCCACTTTGTGGTTGTTGGAAAGAGAATATTATACATAAGAGAACTATTCCACCTACCTACACATTATCTTTCACACTTGTATTTTAAAGTCATCATTCCTGTACTGTAAGTCCTTTATATGAAGTAGCCTCAGTTGTGTCCATGTAGGAAGGGTCAGGTCCGCCAAAGAGGACAATTGTCCCAGGGCCTGGAGATTCAAAAGGGCCCAGAGCTCTGGGATACAGCCCCTTTCAATTGCCTTGGGAGCACTGTTCTGCATGGCTCTGAGGGGTGGGTTGCGGGGAGGTACAGTCTGGGCGGCACTAAGGCTGATTGCCCTCCGCCCTGCCTCTCCTGGGCTGTGTGGAGCCAGGGCTCCCTCAAGTCCCACCCCACAGCCCAACATGGCTGTCAGTCCTGCTGGGAAGAATTAATGAAATCACTAAAACTCTGTTGGCCCCTAATAGGAGAGATCTAAGGCTTGCTTTCTCCTTCTGTTTCTGCCACTCTGCCCTGCTCCAGTTCCTTACTCCTGCCTTTATTCCTGCAAACACTGGCTTCTTCAAAGCATCTCTTAAAGGTGAGGAGTTGGCTGCTCATTGTAGCACTTGACTGGTTTCTCACTCTTGGTGATATAGTAAAAGAAAACATAATACAAAGAAAGCTGAAAAAGTACTGAGTACGTACTTTGACATACCGTCAGAGATTATACATAGCAATATTTTGTGGCAGACCACAGGCAGCAGGCTGCCATAGTTTGATGGAGGGTGGGTGGGTAGGTAGGTTCCTGTTCCCTGCATAGGCTGGCAGAGACTGCTGCCCAGCAATTATGTCCAGCAGTCACCTGGGATTCTGAGCTGGCCTGCAGCAGCAGGCTAATGAGACACCTGCAGCCAGTTAGGGCCTGTTGGTCCACTACAAAAGGTTCCCCTCAGGAAAAGAGGGGGAAAGGAGAGGAGTGACAGATGGGAGAGGAGGAAGTACAAGGTGGAAGAGAACTGAAGGCTACAGTCGGGAGAAGTCCTCATCTAGTGTGCTGGGAGAAGGTACTGTGGGAGAGGTTGGGGAAGTAGCCCAGGGAGGGACTATTATTCTGTGGGGATAAAGGCAGGAACCCCACTAATGGCCACTACCTAGGGCCCTGGCCCAGAACCTGAAGTAAGTGGCTGGAACCAGGTTCCCGTCAACCCTCTCCATGCCTGGTGGGCTGCCACTGGGGAAAAGGGGACTTGTGGACCATGGAAGGGTTTTTCCCTTCAAACTAGTGACTTGCCCATGATGAAAAAGGCTCAGTAATCAGGGAACCTCTGAGAGAAGCAAGAGGCAGTGAGAGGTTCACCACGAGCCTCTGAGGAGTACCAAAAATCCACCAGGAAGGGCAGGAAGAGCTTTGCCACAATTTATAATTGTGTACTGGGAGTATGTTTGTTTAAAAAATAATACTTAAGAAAATAATAATCTGAGTGGTGATTGTATATGCTATCAATATTCCACTAAGACTAAAGGATAAACCAAAGCATGACAAAGTAACTTGGCTTCAATTCAACATTTTTATTAGAAGACTTAAGTTTCATGGTATTCTTTAAGTTCATTTAATTTATGATGAATACGAGTAACAAATATACACTAAATAGATATATAAAATATCCATTTTATACAGTACTGTTGGTATTGCTTATTTTACATATTATCCACCATAAGCAGTTTTGTCAATTACATTTACATTATATACTGCTTATTTTCAGCAATGTTGGAGTACTTTCAGATTGAGTTACTATGAATGTGGTTTATGTAATGTCAAAAATGTAAAAGAAACTTATTTAAAATAAAGAACACGTTTACTTTGTGTGTGTGTGTGTGTGTGTGTGTGTGTGTGTGTATATATATATATATATATATAAATAAAATATTACTATTTCTGTGCGGGCCTAAAGAGGTTTTAATAAGAGCTCCTATTAAGCTTGTAGCATATAGTAAATTTTGAATGCTGACTTTTAGTATTCAGAGAACACACCATTATATTTGTAGCAAAACACTGATGGACATTTTATGGTAAAAAGTTACAAGAATAAATACTAAAATATCAAGAGTTTTTAGGATTTTAATTCTAAGGTATCAAACCCAATTTCCTTTAACTAAAAAGACTGTAAATATATTCCAAGATACTGACATTATTAAAACTAGACCAACATCAAATCCGAAATATCATACCTTTTAAATTGTTCTTAGTCAATTTATTTTACCAGTGATAAATCTGACACACTGATTTTATCCTTGAGATATGTATTTTGTTTGTACATTTTTATGCATTCTATATACACCTTTAAAAATAAAATAATTTCAGTAATGAAAAAATCATTACAGAAAAAATTATTTAATGCTTTTCATTGCTTCGGTTTTGGAAAAAAACAAAGTAGTTAGCAGTAAATAATTTTAAATATGTAACAGGAAACATCAAAATACAGTTTCTAATAGTTTTCAAGAGTCCTACTTTCCTTGAAAATCAAGGTTTGAATGTAATTTAATCAAAAACGTAAGTTTAATTTTATCTAATAAAACAAAGGACTGCTATGGTATAGTATGTTTCTATTATTCAATCACTAAATTAGTGTAGGTATTTTGTAAACTGGTTAAAGGGTGTACAATTGCCCTTTTACAACAGATTTCAAGTATTATAAAATCAGCAACACAACATAGGTATGTAAAGATAGTTTTGGAATATGCAAACTTCTGAATCACTTCAGAAATTCCCAAGCTGCACACTATTTCTGCCTAAAATACAACGAAATGTAGCAGGCTGAACTTCCCAATATTTCACAGGGTTGTTGAATAAACTAATGCCACTGTATAACGTCTTCTTCGTGCTTCCTCCAGTTGGACAGAAATCATTTACTCCCACTTTTGCGATATTATTAGAGTGAAGGAAGACAACCTGTACAATAAGAAAAAGAAAAATATGTGATAACATCTAGTAGGTAAAGTAGGGAAAAACATGCTGATGGAGTCATTGACAAGTTGTATTTAATTAATTATATTATAATTTAATTAATTATCCGTAGAGCAGTTGGCTATAATCCCCCATAGTATCGGGATTTGAAAGTCACTAGAAAGGGGATTTTCCTTAATTTTGCAAAATGTTGTCTGATTAAATTTATTATTCTATTATCATAGGGCTTTGGCTATATTCTTAAGATGCTTCTATACCTTTTCCTTTAACATGTGTGTTCACAAATATGTATTGTGTTAACTTTAAACAGCATAAACTTAGGCTATATCTACTCTGGGAATAGTATAGCTATATCAGCAAACCCTCCTAGTAGTAACACAACTTATAATGGCAAAAAAAAGTGGTTTTGAGGGAATAGCTTATGCTAGTTCAGCAAATGAAATAAGTAATTCCAGTAAAATTGCTTCTGTGCTGTCTTAACTGGATCTACACCTGGGCTTTTGCCAGCATAGTAATATCACAAAACCCACCATCATTGCCATAGGTTCTAGTCTATACTAAATCCTTTCTGTCAGTCTGAGTATCTAGCCTGGTCCTAAAGCACTTCACAGGAGTAAGTTGAAGGTGACCTTGCCCTCTCAGACTTTGGTACAAGAGTGAAATTATTTAAAACATATTATTTGAACTCAAAGGCCCTTCAGTGAATTCTATGGCCCTCATATTTCCTAAACATATCTTCCTAAGCGCTGCGCTCTGTGTCAACGTGTACATCAGCTGAGTAGTTTACACACATGTACCTCTGTCTAAACCTCCTAGGGAGCAGAAGTACTCTGGAAATTGTACTCTGGAAAGTTTTGTTTGACCCTACATTATTTTTTCAATTTTCAGATTATCAGAAATTACAAAAAGTTTTGGTTTTGTTTCAACTTGAAACTATTTTTCTTGGCTTTTCCGAATTGCCAACAAACTGAAAAAATTATTTGCACAGATCTGTACTGGTGTCTATATGAGGATTTATTGTGGCATTCCTGATTAATTATTTCCTATTAAATGCCTATGTGGATCCTGTTATTCCAGAATAAAAGTGCTTAATTCAGATTAAACTAATTCCAAATAGGAAACTCTCTTTCAGGATAAGAACATCCACACAGGGAATTAATCAGGAATAGCTATTCCACTTTAAATTCACACCCTACCTTAATATAAATGAACTTTGCTGTGTAGACAAACCCTTGCTCATTTTAATACTGTGAAAGCTAGTTTCAGATAGTCTTGAACAAGATATAGTGTATGGGTTGTGTTCCTGAAATTTTGTACAGTGTTTTGCTGCATTAAGGATACAAAAACCAACTCAGTAACATAACTATAGTGCCATCTAACTTGCCACTTGGATGCAGGGGTGGCCCTAGACTAGCTGCCAGCAACTGGCGCCCTAGGCAAACTGTGCGATTGGCGCCCCCACCTTCAAACCCCTCAATGATATTGCGCCACCATTTGGTGCCCCATTTAACTTGGCGCCCTAGGTGACCGCCTAGTTTGCCTATGTGGACGGGCTGCCCCTGCTTGGATGTGAGCATTTATAGGGTGACAAAATGATTAATATATAGTGAAGCTGTGCAGCTTCTCTTAATGGACTGTGCACGAGCCTCTATTACACATTTATTTATTCCCTATTTTCCCTGTTTCAATGGGGCAGTGCTCAGTTGGTTTCATAGGGTGCATCTACACTCCAGGGCTTAACTCAAAATAAGCTATGCAAATTGAGCTACATCAGTTGCGTATCTTATTTCGAAATAGCTTATTTCAAAATAGAGCACTCTTCCTCTGACTTGCCTTATTCCTCGTACAATGAGGGTTACAGGACTCAGAGTAAGAAGTCCTCCAGCTTGACAGTATTTTGACACTATTTTGAAACAACTGCCTGCTGTGTAGACGCAGACTAAGTTATTTTGGAATAGCACTCGTTATTTTGAAATAGTGTTGCAGTGTAGACGTAAGATATTACTTTACCACACAAAATACCTTGTGAGCTGTTTTTTCTTTGAGTGATCCTGTTATTTGCACTTGATTATCCCTTCAAATAAATATATTATTTCCCATTTTTCTGTTGTAAGAAGTGTAGCCAAGATGCACAATTGTTACAGTAATTATGTGGCAAATTATTTCCTAAGCAGTATAACAAACTCATCTGCCAAGAGTAATATATTACCTGCAGATATTTCAGATCAGATAGTCCAGGAGGCACCTTTTTCAGTTTGTTGTTCTCTAGATGTATTTCTCGTACCTTTGGTATACTGGAAAAACTTCCATTTTCTACATCTTTGATTTTATTGTTTCCCAATCCCAGCCTAGAAATAAAACAAAGTGTGACTACTGATTCATTGGGATTTTTAACTGCATTGCTGAGCATTTTTTTCAATAAAGTTTTGTACACTGGTGTATACAGGCGAAAACTAAAAATCAGAAAAGGAAAAAAAAATGTTTATTTAATATAAAATAAATTAGCATTGGTCTATGGAACATATCTGGAACAGAATATTTACTTAATTTAGCTCCATTTAAAGGACAACATGATTTAGTGAGTATGCAATAGTTACTCTATCAGAAACAAATATTAAAACAAAAAAAATAAGCAGCATTTGTATAAATAAACTATACTCTTAAATTTGTTATCCTATGTACAGTGGGAAACTATATTTTATTTGTTGTAGACAGGGCTCGACAAATCCGCTCGCCCATGGCGAGTAGATTTTGGCAGCTGGCGAGCTGTGACGGGGGTGGAGCTGCCCCGCGGCGGCAAGGGCAACCCGCCCCGCACTTCAACGGCGCCAATCCCCATGCTGCACGAGCAGCGCGGCTTTCTGACAGCGGTCTGCACCCCTTGTTTCCGTGCGGCCGCCCAGCTGAGCGGCGTGCAGGGGGGCCAAGTCCTGGGACGGGAGCCGGAAGTGGGGGCGGGGCCGCACGCAGGCGTAGGGCAGGGCCAGAGTGTGCGTGCATCCCTGATGTCAGGGAGAGAGGCGCCAGCGCAAGAGAGCTCCACATTCAAAAAGGAAAGCAGTGGAGGAAGGCAGAGGGGACAGGAGATGGAGGAGAATAACGGAGGGAGAAGGGAGAACAGAGGAGTGAGCTAGAAGACGGCGGTGGGCGGAGGAGTGAAGGGTGAGAGAGGAGGGGGACAGGAGTCAGAGGAGGTCAGAGAAGGCAGGAGGGAGATGGGGAGTGGAGCAGAGAGCCGAGCGTGGGGGCAGAGGATGTGAAAGGAGAAGCGGAGGTAGGAAGCAGCCCAGGAGCAGCTTCTCCTTTAATGTCCTCTGCTCCCACGCTCTGCTCTCTGCTCCACTCCCTGTCTCCCTCCTGCCTTCTCTGACCTCCTCCGACCCGCGTCCCACTCCGCTCTCCTCAGCTCTCACGCTTCACTCCTCCGCCCACTGCAGTCTTCTAGCTCACTCCTCTGTTCTCCCCTCTCCCTCCGTTACTCTCCTCCATCTCTTCCCTCCTCTCCTCTGCTCCCCTTTTGAATGCGGCGCTCTTTTGCGCCGGCGCCTCTCCCCCTGATGTCAGAGACGCACACGCACTCTGGCCCCGCCCTAAGCCCGCATGCGGCCCCGCCCCCGCTTCTGGCTCCCATCCCAGGACTCGGCCCCCCTGCACGCCGCTCAGCTGGGCGGCCGCATGGGAGCAAGCGGTGCAGACCGCTGTCAGAACACCATGCTCCCCGTGCAGCATGGGGGTCGGCGCTGTTGAAGTGCGGGGCGGGTTGTCCTCGCCGCTGCGGAGCGTCCCTGCCCCATCACAGAAGCACGCATGCCGTCCTGGTCGTCCCTTTCTCCAGGTGGCGCGCACCTGCGCGGTGGGGGTCACGCAGTGGGGGTGGCGTGTCCCTTTTTTGTCTGGTGAGTAGGGTTTTCTATAATTTGTCGAGCCCTGGTTATAGACACAGTAGGAAGAAAAATGAAAAATTATATAGAGCTAATTATCATCTACACTTTAGTGTAACTTTTCCTTTCCCCAAAGTTATGAGTAGTTTTGTACCTTTTATTTTCTACTTTCAGATTTCCTCTTAACATAAATTTGTCACTCACACTTTAACTTAGTCTAAGGCAGTGACTAGTGTCAGAGCTAAAAATCTTCAGAGGGGTAGCCAAGGTAGTCTGTAACAGGAAGGAAGAATTTAAAAAGCAACAAATAGTCTAGTAGCACCTTAAAGACTAATAAAACATGAGTATACTCGAGTCATCTGAAGAAGTGGGTTGTGCCCACGAAAGCTCATGATAACATCTACATGTTTTGTTAGTCTTTCAGGTGCTACTAGAGCTAAAAATATTATTTCAAAATGTTAAGGTGCCAAAATTGAGAGAAAAGAACAATGTAAAGCTTCCATTTTTTCCTATCTTCACTACTCTCTATTCTAGTTTCTTACATTGACTTCAAAGCCTGAAAGCAGGTACCAGCTTAGGTTTCTAATAAATTCTAGGTTCAAAGTTCCTCAGCTAGGTTTTCAAAGTACTAGGTGGGCCTTGAAGAGGGATTTTAGAGCCTCCATCTCTCAAAAACAAACCCATTTTTTCTTTCTTCCTTAGCCTTCTCCTTTGTGAAACCACTGTTGTTGTCCCCAGTGTCTGAAGGAAACATATTTCCTTTCCCAGGAACCAACTAACTTCTGTCCAACCAGGCCCTGGAAACTTAGTCCATCTCTTCTACCCATCTCCTGGGTCCTTGATCTTTGTAGCTTTCCTTCCTTCTTCCTATGCTCTTCAGAAATACACCTTTACCAAAAGACCTGCCTTCTGCTTTATTCCCCACTGACCTGGTCCTTCCTTAACATAATTCTCCCTCCTTTGAAATCAAGTGGTTACTGAAACCACACAAGACTTGAAAATGTAATTTAATTGGAGGCATTATATTTCTAAAGTCATGGCATCATAGGGTTGGAAGATACCTCAGTAGATCATCAAGGCCAACCCCCTGCTAAAAGCAGGACAAGTCCTAACTAAATCATCCCATCTGGGGCTTTGTCAACGTGGGACTTAATAACCTCTAAGGATGGAGATTCCAACAGCTCCCTAGGTAGCTTATTCCAGTGCTTCACCACCCTCCTAATGAAATAGCTTTTTCTAGACCAGGGGTTCCCAAACTTTTTGACACGGGGACCAGTAAATCCATTCACAAACTTTTGGAGGACCGGTAATGTTCATTTTCATATTTGCATATTCATTAATCAAATGATGAATATTCAAATAAGTTGTTTCTGGTCCTCCCAAAACCCCCAGAACCAGCTTTAGCAAAGCTTTTGATATGGTCACCCACAATATTCTTGCCAGCAAGTTAAGGAATATGGATTGGATAAATGGACTGTAAGACAGACAGAAAGCTGGTTAGACCAGGGTTTCCCAAACTTTTTACTTTAGTTGGAACCCTTTTTTTTAGTACTGCTTTTTGCAGCCCAAAAATATAAACACATAAAAAACAAACTGAGAAAATACCAGACATATAACATGTCTGGTATTTTCTCATTAGGTAAGTTTTATTATTACTAGATGTATCCGTTTGTAGTTTCGAACTGCCTGGCTGGTAAATGTGCTCAGGCTGCATGAGTGTGTCTACCAGCCAGACAGTTCGCAACTACTCGAGGTGTGTGTGTGGGGGGACAATAGAATCCCCGGGCCGGACTAACTCATGCTTTGTGCTTTGTGGGGGGAACGAGGGCAGCGCCCCAAGATCTACATATGGCCAGGTTAGTCCCACTCCCCGCAGGCCAATTCATTCTTCCCCCCTGCTCCTTCCCGCTGTGCCTCTGGCCAGCCCCACTTCCCCCAACCCCCTCCCGGGCAGCCAGTTCTCCCCCACTTCTCCTCCCAATCTCTCTTGGCCAGCCCCGCTGCCCGCGTCCAGCCCTCCTTCTGGCGGCCGCTTCTCCTCCCTCCCCCACATCTTCCTGGCCAGCTCCTGCCCCAACCTCACACCCCCAGCAGCCCTGCTTCCACCGGCCCCCCAATCTCCCCAGCCTGCCCCAATTCCCCCGTCCAGTGCTGCTTCCGGTGGCCAGCTCTCCCCTCCTCCTCACCCCAGAATCCCCTGGCACCTGCACCTTCCCTTAGCCCTGCACCCTCCTGGTGCCTCCCCTTCCTTTACTGCCCCTGCCCCTTTGCCCTCTTTTCCCTAATACCCACCCCTCACCACTCTCTGCCCCATTCCCTCCTGCCCCTCTGTGCCCTCACACATGACTTGCTCCATTCTGGCCTTCCTCATGCCAACCCCTTCTTTCAAGCCTTCTCCCAGCACCTCCTCCTCCAGCCCCCAATGCCCTTCCCTCTCCCCTCTCCCAGCATCACCCTGTCCCCTCCCACTGACATCTCCTCCTGCCCTTTCCCTCATTGTCTGCACTTGGCCCCCTGGCATTTGTCTCTCTCTCCTGCACCCTGTCCCTTGGTGCCTTCCCCTCTCCCTGCCCAAGCCCCTTCTCCTTCCACCCCATTGAGAAAGCCCCCTCTGCCCAAGCTGCCGCTGCCGCCTCCTCGGCTCCGCCCAAGCCCGCCGCGCCGCCGTCGCCGCCGCCCAAGCCCGTTCCCTACCTTCTGCCTTCCACATTGCGGGGGCGGAGGCCGCGCTCAGGCCCCGGAGGCTGAACCCGGAGCCAGCGTGGCCCTGCCACGTGCCTCCGAAGAGTTTTAAAACCCCGGGCCGTGACATCACATCACGCCCGGGTGTCCTCCCCGCCCACATGCAACGCCGCACATGGGCAGCAGCAGGCAGTGAGGAGGAGCCGTGCACGGCGGAGACACTCTGGGGGCAGAGTGGGAGGACGCGCGGGGGAGCCGGCGCGGGGGGGCGGGCCAGGGCCCGGGCCCGCTCCAGGCAGAGCCGGGGGAGAGACCCAGCTCCACATATTGGTGGAGCAGGGCTTCCGGCTCTGTAACTCGCCGGCACTTCCGGGTTCAGGGGTGCGGGGCTCGACTCGGCCTAAGGCCAGCCCTGCCGGCAGTCACCAGGCATGCTGAGGCCCGGTATTTTTTTCCCGGTACCGGGCCGCGGCCCATAGTTTGGGAAACGCTATTCTAGACTATTGCACCTCATTCTGTCATCTATTGCCATTGAGAAAGCCCTCTCTCCATCCTCTTTGGAATTCCCCTTTAGGTGTGGAAGGCTGCTATCAAATCCACCCTCACTCTTCTGTAGACTAAATAAGCTCAAATCCCTCAGCCTCTCCTCAGAAGTCATGTGCTCCAGCTCCCCTTGGTCCTGCTGTGAGGGCAGGGGACTGGACTTGATGACCTCTCGAGGTCCCTTCCAGTTCTAGTATTCTATAATTCATAGAATACTATCATTCTAATTATAATTCTAATTATTTTTGAGGCCCTCCGCTGGACTTTCTCCAGTGCGTCCACATTCTTTCTGTAATCGGGGGCCCAGAAGTGGATGCAGTATTCCAGATGTGGGCTCACCAGTATCGATTAAAGGGAAATAATCACTTCCCTAGATCTGCTGGCAGTGCTCCTGCTAATGCACCCCAATATGCCATTAGCCTTCTTGGCTACAAGGATGCACTGTTGACTCATATCCAGCTTCTCATCCACCGTAATCCCCAGGTCCTTTTCTGCCAAACTGCTGCTTAGCCAGTCAATTCCCAGACTGTAACAGTGCTTGGGAGTCTTCTATCCCATGTGCAGGACTCTTCACTTGTCCCTGTTGAACCTCATCAGATCTCTTTTGGCCCAATCCGCCAATTTGTCCAGGTCACTGTGGACCCTATCCCTACTCTTATCTACCTCTCCCCCTAACTTAGTGTCATCTGCAAACTTGCTGGCAAGAATACTGTGGGAGACTGTATCAAAAGCTTTGCTAAAGTCAAGGTATATCACATCTACCACCTTTCTTATATTCACAGAGCCAGTTACCTTGTGATAGAAAGCAATCAGATTCGTCAGGCATGACATGCCCTTGGTGAATCCATGTTGACTATTCCTGATCACTTTCCTCTTTTCCAAGGGCTTCAAAATGGATTCTGTTAGGATCCCCTCCACTATTTTTCCAGGGACTGAAGTGAGGCTGACCTCTGTGGTTCCCTGATTCTCCTTCCCTTTTTTAAACATGGGAACTACATTTGCCTGTTTCTAATCATGTGGAACCCCCCCCCATCACCATGAATCAATCAATACTTCCCCCTATTTCTTTTTTTTGTGACTACTCCTGCTCTTTTCTTGTGCACTCTCTGCTTCGTGCCTTAGTTTCTTCTGCCCCAGTTATTGTTTTTTGCTTAGTGAAGAGCTACATGATTCTGGGAAATCCTACACTTTCTCCGTACATTCCTTCCCTCCCCCACCTGTTAAAGGAACAGAAGCTCTGGGAAGGAGGATGAGGAGAATACCAGGAAATATATTATGATGAATCTGCTAAGCAGAAATGTGTCAGTAACAATCAATATGGTGAGTGTGCCACTTTTTTCCTCACATGCTTTGGTTGGCAGCACCTCCCGCAGAGGAAGGTTACTGTGTCAGGGGGACACAGTTGGGAGGAGTGATAATTTAAGCAGGGCATGTGAGGTCTGGGAAGGAGGGAGTTTGAAGGTAGTTTGTGAATAGATTGAATCAATGAAGTGTTTATAGTTGAGCGACTGAAGCATGTAGACTACATGCCTGAAGAAGTGGTATCTCCTGGCATGCTCCTAAGGACTATGTCAAAGATAGGTGTAATCTATGGGTATGTCTAGACCACGTGCCTCTGTCAGCAGAGTCATGTAAAATAGGCTACCCGACATAGTCAATGAAGCGGGGATTTAAATATCCCTGGCTTCATTAAAATAAAAATGGCTGCCGCGCTGTGCCGGCTCAGCTGGTTGTCGGCACAGCGTGGCAGTCAAGATGCAGATCGGTCGATAGGGGAAGCCTTTGTTGACCTCTCCTGTAAACCTCGTTTCGCGAGTCATAAGGGAGCGGTCGACAAAGGCTTCCCCTATCGACCGATCCGCATCTTGACTGCCGCGCTGTGCCGACAATCAGCTGAGCGGCACAGCACGGCGGCCATTTTTATTTTAATGAAGCCGGGGATATTTAAATCCCCACTTCATTGACTATGTCGGGTAGCCTATTTTACATGCCTCTGCCGACAGAGGCATGTGGTCTAGACATAGCCTATAAGTGCAATTTGGAAAATGCAAATTTTCTTCTATAATATTTTTCCTCAATAGTCACGTTAATGAGCCTTCAGGATCACAGCTTGGTCATCATTGTTCCAATGTAATAAAAAAATAATGTTTTAAGCTGTTCACCACCCTGCATCCTGATCTGGGGGATATTTGGCTGGCTGGTTGACAGAAGAATGATTCTTGATGGCTTGGGGGAGAGGGGAAGGATGGGAAGCTTAAAAAATGCTGAAAAAGGGATCAGCATGGTGGCTGACCCACCACCCAGAAATGAGGGGCATAAAAGGATCAGGCTGTGCCAGGACCCTCCCCTTCATATGGAGCAGGCTAAACAGCACTCATTCTCCTTCTCTACTCAGGTGATAAATATACCAGGTTAATGACTGTATCTACTGTAGGCATTATGTGTGCTGGCAAGGAATTTTTCCCTTTCAACCACATTGGCCAGGTGCAGTTGGCATTGTTTTACCTTCCTCACAGCAGGTTCAGGTAGTCTCTGTTAATGCATAACATTTCAGGCAGTAGGGCATATACCGCTACTCATTATTTAAGAGTATAGCAGATGTTCATTGCCGCTAATCCATAAAAGAAGCATACTGTAATGGATAAATGGCTCAGGGAACGAATTTGAGGAGACGTGCTTGGTAATTGAGTGAGCTCGGGGTTGTTGGGCACTCCTATGATTGGTACATCAGAGCACCAACCCCTCATCATTGTAGTCTGTCTTATAGCTCCTGTGAGGGGGGTTCCCAGCAATGGTTTTACTGGAGGGACCTAGAATGAAAGGATGGGGGACCTGGCCATTGTAAGGTCCCGAGAGTGGATCCATTGAGAGACATAGGTGGAAAAGTGCGTGTGGGGGAGCTAGTATGGGCACTTCCCTCCCCAGTTAATTATGCAGGGAAATAAGGGTGGGTTACCTGTACTGTACATTTTATCTACTGGGTAGTCCCAGACATCTAATAATAAAGTTTCAAAGGGGTAGCCATATTAGTCTGTAATTGAAAAAACTTAAAAAATAACTAATAGTCCTTCAGCACCTTAGAGACTAACAATAAATGTAGCTGGTATCATGAGCTTTCATGGGCACAACCCTCTTCTTCAGATGAATGAAGTTAAGGGGTCCAGTTTCCAAATAGCAGAGAAAGAGAGGAGATGGGTGTGGAAGGGAAAAGAAGGAAAAAAAGGGGAAAATACTGTCAATTAGGATGTCCATGCTAAATGAAGCTGATGGAGTGGGTACTAAGTGCTCTTAAGTAACTGGTGTTTGGTTTTGTATGTCATTAGGATGTGGAATGTAGCAGGTAATCCAGTTAAGGTCTTTGTTTAAACCTCTATTGTAAGTACCAAACTTGTAAATGAAATTAAGCTCTGCAGCTTCCCTTTCAATCTGGTTTTTTGAAATTGCCTTGAAATAATATTGAAACTTTGAGATCCATAATAAAATTGCGACCTAATTAAACCCATATCAGATTTCTCTTGTCCTTCTTTTGGCATAGTCAGACAATTCACCGCACCATACCTTATTCCCAAAATGGGTTACCTAAAGTGATTGAGAAAATCCTGGAAATGTTGATGTTATGTTTTACCTTTGAAGATCTTTGTACCGAATAAAATCCTCAAGTTCAATTGCTGTAATTTTGTTGTAGTCTAGATGAAGCTCTAACAAAGAGGATGGTAGCCCTAAACAAAAGAAAAATCTATGTAATTTTTAATTGATTAAAATATTTACACTTGTTAAATTCTCAACAACTTCCTCCTTCTGGAGAGGGTTGTAAAGGTACCGGGTAGGACTGGTTTGCTGTCTGGATTAAAAACTATCTAGTAGATATAAATATATGTTGTGTTAGATTTTTCTAAACATCTTCATTTGTAGTGTAAATTGATTGGGTTTTGTTATTCAGTTCCGCAGTTCTTTTGAAAATTTGATTGTTCTCTTTCAAATATTATAATGAAATAAACAATAGATGGACTGTAGCTTTATCTTACCCTAGATTAGTTAAATGTTCTGGCAAATTGATTAGAAATATTTAGGGCTGTCATGCAATTAAAACAATCACATAATTAATCACATTGTTAATGTACCATTTATGTAAATATGTTTGGTTGTTTTCTTCATTTTTAAAGATATTGATTTAATTAAAACACAGAATACAAAGTGTACAGTGCTCACTTAATATTTATTTTGATTACAAATATTTGCACTTTAAAAACTAAAACAAATGGAATTTTTCAAGTCCCCCTTCACAAGTACTGTAGCGTAATCTCTTTATCATGGTCATTGAAATGTAGAATTTTGTACAAAAAAGTCATTTCAAGGTAAAACAATATAAAACCTTAGAATCTACAAGTCCACTCAGTGCTGCTACATGTTCAGTCAAGCACTCAAAGAAATATGTTTGTTTGCATTTTCAGGAGATTATGTTGCCCGCTTCTTATTTGCAATGCTGCCTGAAAGTGAGAAAAGGTGTTCACATGGTACTTTTGTCATGAGTGTTGCAAAATATTTACATGCCAGATGCACTAAGGATTCAGATGTCTCTTCATGCTTCAACCACTGTTCTAGAGAACATGCATCCATGCTGATGATGGGTTCTACTCAATAACAATCCAAAGCAGTGTTCAATGCATATTCATTTTTGTCATCTGAGTCAGATGCCACCAGCAGAAGATTGAATTTCTGGTGTCTTGGATTCTTTGGTTTCTGCATCAGAGTGTTGCTCTTTTAAGACTTTTGAAAGCATGCCTCACATCTTTGAAAGCATGCCTCACATCCCTCTGATTTTTGGAAAGCATGTTATAGCCATAAACCTTGGGTAAAGTGATATAGCAATTTTTAGAAATCTCACATGGGTACCTTATTTATATTTTGCTAAATCTGAAGTGCAAGTGTTCTGAAAATGAACATGTGCTTAATCATTGTCTAAGACTACTATAACATGAAATATGTGGCAAAATGCAAGTAAAACTGCAGGAGACATACAATTTTCCCCCAAAGAGTTCAGTCACAAATTTAGTTAACACATTGGTTTGAGTGTCCTCAGTATTGAAGTATGTCCTCTGGAATAGTGGCTGAAGCATAAAAGGGCATATGAATGTTTAGCATATCTGGCACATTTTAATGCCATGCGAACACCTGTTTTTACCTTCAGTTGAAATTGAAAATAAGAACCCGGATCATCTCCCATAAATATAAAAAAACATGCTTGTCTTAGCAATTGGCTGAAGAAGAAGTTAGGACTATATGGACTTGTAGGTTCTAAATTTTTACATTGTTTTGTTTTTGAGTACAGTAAATGTAAAAAAAGAAATCTACATTTGTAAGTTGCTCTTTATGATAATCCTATTCCACTATAGTAGTAGTTTGAGGAACTGAAGAATACGATTTCTTTCATGTATCACTTTTACAGTGTACATATTTGTAATAATATAAATTGAGCACTGTACACTTTGATTTCAAGTATAACACAGATTACAATATACTGAAAATGTAGAACAAAACATCCAAAATATTTAATGAATTGCAGTTGATACTTTATTTTTTCAATGTGATTAAAACTGCATCTAATTAACAGTCCTAGAAATTGTATAAGTATTTTATACTTTCCAATACCTTTAGATTTTTGCTGTCTTTCTTTTTAATCATCCTAGCTGGATTTTTATTTATATGGTAAAACTCTGCAACCTTCACTTTATGTTGAGTAATACTTTGCTCCATGAAATCCATATATCTACTTGTAAATAATGGTGAAAGAATCAGACCTGTAGATGGTCCTGAACTGTGATGCTGTTTAGATTTGGGAATAACCTATAAATTCTCATGCTGTGAGCCTGAGGAGCATCATTCATAGCATGGATTAAATGTTTTATTAGGGAAAAGGGTGCAAGATCATATTTCACTCAAAATTACAAGCCTAGGCATAACTCAGTATAACATAAACAGTGGTTTGGGAGGTGTTTGTCTGTTTTGCCCATCTAAAACGTTAAGTGCTCTTGAAAATGCATGATCAAGGAGGACTCATATCCAAGAACCGCTCTCCCTATGGAATCATAATGCTTGGGTTCTTAATGCTTCAACTTCCTGAGAAGAATCACAGTAGATTATTAACAAAAACAAAATTAAAACTTGAATGGAAAGGAAAATATTACTTGAAAAGTGGATCATTATGTAGGTTATTTACCAGAGGAATAAAGAAGAAAACAACTGTTCTTTCAGACAATGTATCTGTGCCAGTTTTCAGTTACAACACTGGCTAATTTCAAGGTATTCTTAAACCTGCATGGTTCTTAAGTGTTTGGGAGAGACTGCCAGAGCAAAGTTCATAGAATCCTAGGGCTGGAAGAGACTTCAGGAGGTCATCGAGTCCAGCCCCCTACCCAAAGCAGGACCAAACCCAACTAAATCATCCCAGCCAGGGCTTTGTCAAGCTGAGACTTAAAAATTACTAGGGATGGAGATTCTACCACCTGCCTAGGTAACCCACTCCAGTACTTCACCACCCTCCTAGTGAAATAGTTTTTCCTAATATCCAACCTAGACCTTCACCACTGTAACTTGAGACCATTGCTCCTTGTTCTGCCATCCGTCACTACTGAGAACAGCTTCTCTCCATCCTCTTTGGAACCTCCCTTCAGGAAGTTGAAGGCTGCTATCAAATCCCTCAGCCTCTCCTCGTAGGCCATGTGCTCCAGCCCCCTAATCATTCTGGTTGCCCTCCACTGGACCCTCTCCAATGCGTCCACATCCTTACTGTAGTGGGGGGCCCAGAATTGGACACAGTACTCCAGATATGGCCTCACCAGTGCCGAATAAAGGGGAATAATCACTTGTCTAGATCTGCTGACAATGCTCCTCCTAATGCACCCTATATGCCATTAGCCTTCATGGCTATAAGGGCACACTGTTGACTCATATCCACCTTCTCATCCACTGTAATCCCCAGGTCCTTTTATGCTGAACTGCTAAAGTTAAAATAGCAGTTTTAACTTTAAAAGTTAAAATAGTGAGTTACAGTTTGTTGAGAAACTGTTGTATAAAAATAATTTTGAGTATTATAATCTCATATTACAGAAATTTAAACAAAGAAAAAAAGGTATGAAATAGGCTATTCAGGAGAACAATTGGTGTGAAGGGGAAGATTCTTGTATATAGTACATTGAAAGACTGAGAAATTATTCTGGCATATTTTTAGCACAAAAAAGAACCCATACCTTTGGGAACAGAGGTCAGTTTAGCTTCTGCAATTCTGATGTGATAGACTGTCACTCCTTCAAAAGCACCTGGTTCTATTCCATCATTGTCAAGAGGATTTGCGCTCATTTCTACCAAAGCAAGTATTTTATAATTAAACTAAAACACATTGCACATCAGTTCTAGTCTGTTTAATTATAAAGGATTTATTAAAAGCAATTCTGATTTCACCTAACTTGTAATCGATGTGACTGTTTTGGAGCTCCATGGAATAAACTCACTATGACCATGGATTATAACCGGAATTTTGAAGTGGCCCCAGTTTTCTATGCCAGAGTAACTGGCTACTGCCCATTGGCCTCTTTGGATAGTTAAGTGTCTCTAACACAGTGGCCTCCAACCTTTTTAACCACAAGATCAGTTTTTCAATTTAAGTGCCATGTTAGATCTACCTCAAACCCAAATACCCTCATTCCACTTCCTTCCCGCCCCTTCTTTGAAGCCCTGCTCCACCCCTTCTCTGAGGCCTCACCCTGCTCACTCCATCCCCCTTCCTCCTCCATCCTCACTCGCTTTCACCAGGCTGGGTAAGGGGTTGGGCCAAGGGGCTTGCCGTATGGGAGGGGCTCCGGGCTTAGCCCAGGGTGGGGGATGGGAGTCCAGGAGGGGATTCAAGGTGCAGGCTCTGGGAAGGAGGTTAGGTGCAGGAGGCTGGGTGCAGGAGGAGGTTCAGGGCTGGGACAGGGGGTCAAGAAGCAGGCCCTGGCTGGGCACCATTTAACTGAAATGGCTTTCGGGTGGTGGAGCAGTGGGGTTAAGGCAGACTTACTCCCGTCCTGGTCCCGCACCACTCCTGAAAGCAGCTGGCATGTATAGCGATGGCTCCATGACACCATGTGCTGCCTCTCATCTACAGGCACTCAGCCCACAGCTTCTACTGGCCACAGTTCCCCGTTTCTGATCAATGGGAGCTGCAGGAGTGGTGTCTGCAGGCAGGAACAGCATGTAGAGACCCCTTGCTCTGCCTTTCTCAGGAGCTACAGGGACAAGCCAGCCACTTCCAGGAGCAGCAGTTACCACAGGGATAATGACTCCAGCCAAGACAGGTTAGGCATTTTAGAACTCACTACTCAAAAAATTAAATATAAGAATAAGGGAGAAATGAAAATTATGAAATGCACAGACCAGTCAAAAACCAAAAATAACCCACTTTGCAAGTAGTAAAAGTAACAACCGCAACAACCCGCACATGTTGGGTTGGGAGCTGAGAGCGAAGGACTGTTGGTGTTTGTGAGAATGACAGACACACACAGTGTGTGAGAGGGAGAGATTTGCATGGCTACCCTCCTTCCATCCCCTTCTCTTTGTGTGGAGATAGGCTACAGGAGCAGGGGGATGAGAGACACCCTGACATCAGCGCCCCCCCCCCCTTTACTTCCTCCCACACCCTTCACAGCAAGCAGGAGGCTTCCATGGAGGAAGTTCCAAGGCAGATTGCAGGAGCAGCATGACAGTGGGTAGTGGGGCAACTGAAGTGCCAGCCCTTAATAGCTTCCTGGCCAAGCCAGTCAGGATCACTTGTCAGAGGCTCCAAGATCTACTGATAGATCTCTATCTACTGGTTGGTCACCACTGCTCTAACAGTTCTGCTTGAGTAAGGATTGCATGTTTTGACTTGCAGAGTTACCAGAACTTCACCCATGTAATAGCTACAGTTAAGTAGATCTCAATTTTAGTTACGTAAAGCAAACAAAAGATGCTTTAAAGATCCTCTAATATAGATATCTTCGTTTAAAAAGGAACTTCTGCATAAGGAAAACTTGAACAGAAATTTACATATAGGAAAGAAAAGTTGCTAGTAACTATATTCTGTGCTGCTATTGCAGATTTTACATTTTTGAATCTGAGCTTTGCTCCCATCCCCAACTAAGTTAGCTTTTGGTTTTCTCCTGCAGTGAAATCCATGATGCTGTATTCATGGCATCATAATCAGCTGTAAGTGAAATGTGACATCTCGAACTCAATGATCACCCTTCATAGAAAGATTAAGTAAAGAAGCTGGGCTGTGAGGAAATCTAGTCATTTGAGTTCTAACTAAGCTGATGGCCATCTGCTTCATGAGATCTTGAATATTTTGATATATATGACTTTTTTCTGAATTGAGCTGTTTTTCAAGAACATGTAGCAGTTTAGAATTTTCACCAACTTGTGTTAGTAAAATTGGCAGAGTAACACTATTAATAAAACTTCTGTAATATTTCCATTGGTGATTTAGAACCAGATTATCCAGTAACTCTATGTATAGAACTCTCATGCTCTTGAAGTTGTGTAGAACAGTTATGTCTATACTGTATTTATTAGCACATCTCTTATATATTTTGAAGAGTTTGTGCAAAATAAAGTCATACTTTACGATTATCTACAGATGCCAAAATTTGTATAAACAATTGTGCCACTCAAGTTAGCTGAATGTACTACTTTTCACATGGGAATATGCTGAATCAAAAGTTAAATAATTATTTTTGGTTTTCATCAGAAAAAAGTCATGACTATGATGATTTGAGTTCATAAAACTATTTGCTAACCAAATTAAAATTGAATTGCCTATTAAACTGTCATTTTAGTGCAAATAAAATTTTTACTATTACAAATTACAAAATAATTCAAATTAGTTATGGAAAGAGTAATGGAAGCTTTATGAATCTCTGATTCAAATTTACTATGTTTGGAAATTATTCAATAAAATGAATAAGCTTGAAATTGAAATCTACCAATTTAAAACTGTTCTCTTAATTCCACTTTGCAAGCACATTAATAAAAAATTCTATTACATATATTTAATTTCTTGAACTTTCCGTATAAATATAATCTACTCAAAATGACTTTCCCTGGTCAGTGTCGGGCCCACTTGCTAGTTAACCATATTGCTTAATGCAATCCTGAAATGTACTTTTGTAAACTAGCTACATGGAGTCTGTTTTTAATAATGTTATCATAAGACAGACTTACCCAAAACATGTAAACCCTTCATTCCCTCAAATGCTTCCTTTTGTACTTTCTTAACCTTATTATCGTGTATTCGTAGTTCTGCTAAAGATTTTGGCAGGTTTGCTGGGATCTCAGTTAGCTGGTTATGGGACAAGTACAGCCGTCGCAGCTTCTTTGTTGATTGAAAGGCTTTTGGATGGATCTTGGATATTTTGTTGTTGTTCAAAGCCAGTGCCTAAGCAAAATGCAAAAAGAAAGTAAACAATATCTACAATGAATTTTTGTGATCATGTATTTGTGAGGAGATTGGTAAATATTTCTCAAGGAATCCATTTTGAAGCACTTGGAAAGAGGAAAGTGATCAGGAATAGTCAACATGGATTCACCAAGGGAAAGTCATGCCTTACCAACCTGATTGCCTTCTATCATGAGATAACTGGCTCTGCAGATATGGGGAAGGCATTGGATGTGATATACTTTGATATTAGCAAAGCTTTTGATACGGCCTCCGAAGGTATCCTTGCCAGCAAGTGAAAGAAGTATGGATTAGATAAATGTGATCAATCATGTCTGGTTGGTGGTTTGTATCAAGTGGAGTGTCTCAAGTTGTTTCTGGGACCTGTTTTCTTCAGCATCTGTATTAATGACTTAGGTGAGGGGATGGATAGTACCCTGAACAAGTTTGCAGATGACACTAAGCTAGAGGGAGAAGTAGGTACACAGGAGGGTAGGGATCAGGTTCAGAGTGACCTAGACAAATTGGAGGATTGGGTCTGATGAGGTTCAGTAAGGACAAGTACAGAATCCTGTATGTGGAATTGAAGCATCTCAAGCACTGCTACATGCTGGGGACCGACTGGCTAAGCAGCAGTTTGGCAGAAAAAAATCTGGGGATTATAGTGGCTGAGAAGCTGGATATGAATCAACAGTGTGCCCTTGTAGCCGAGAAGGCTAACAGCTTATTGGGGTGTGTTAGGGCATTGCCAGCAGATCTGGAGAAGTGATGATTCCCCTTTATTTGGCACTGGGTGAGGCCACATCTGGAGTACTGCATACGCTTCTTGGCTCCCGGTTACAGAAAAGATGTGGATGCATTAGAGAGAGAGAGACAAAGGGCAGCAAAAATGATTAGGGGGCTGGAGCACATGACATAAGAGGAGAGGCTGAGGGATTTGGACTTTTTTAGTCTACAGAAGAGAATAGTGAGGGGGGATTTGATAGCAGCCTTTAACTACCTAAAGAGGGTTCTAAAGAGGATGGTGAGAGGTTCTTGCCACTAGTGACAGATGACAGAATGAAGAGCAGTGGTCTCCACTTGTAGTGGGAGAAGTCTATGTTGGATATTAGGAAAAATGGTTTCACTAGAAGGGTGATGAAGCACTGTGGAATCTCCATCCCTTAAGGTTTTTAAGTCCAGGCTTGACACAGCCTTGGCTGGGATGATTTCATTGGGATTGGTCTTGCTTTGGGAAGGGGGTTTGACTCTGTGACCTCCCGAGGTCTCTTCCAATCCTATGACTGAGGGATTTGGTAGGAAATTCTAGAGAAAGTGAATAAGGAAAAGTTATTTACTTATTCCCATAATGTAAGAACTAGGGGCCACCAAATGAAATTAATGGGCAGCAGGTTTAAAACAAATAAAAGGAAATTCTTCTTCACACAGTGCACAGTCAACCTGTGGTACTCATTGCCTGAGGAGGCTGTGAAGGCTAGAACTATAACAGGGTTTAAAAGAGAACTAGATAAATTCATGGAGGTTAAGTCCATTAATGGCTATTAGCCCGGATGGGTGAAGAATGTTGTCCCTAGCCTCTGTTTGTCAGAGGGTGGAGATGGATGGCAGGAGAGAGATAGCTTGATCATTACCGGTTCGTTTCACTCCCTCTAGGGCACTTGGCATTGGCCGCTGTCAGCAGACAGGATACTGGGCTAGATGGACCTTTGGTCTGACCCAGTATGGCCATTCTTATATTCTTATCTGTGGCTTTACAAAAGAAACTAGTGCTTTGATAAGTGACATGAAGAATACAGATTCTGTTCTCAATAAGACCTCAGTAGGTCTTGTAAATGTTCTCAGGCGAACTGACCAGAAAAACAAAAGCTTCTTTATTATCAAGAGATCAGAAGCTTTCAATCTGAGCACAACTAAAAGTGATTAGTGAGTCTAAGATTTACTAGTGGCAGGTATTTTTAGTAAAAGTCATGGGCAGGTCCCAGGCAATAAAAAATTATTCAGAGCCCATGACCTGTCCTTGACTTTTACTTCAAATACCCTTGACTGAAATTTACCTGCTCCTGGGTCCTCAGAGAGCCAACAGCTGGTCCCTACTCTGACGGAGGTAAGAGGCAATCAGGCTCTGCTTATCCAAGACCCCCAGGGACCACTGCTGTTATGGCTCCTGGGACCCCTACTACTCCAGAGGGCCCCAGGGTTACTCTAGCAGCAGCTTCTAGGGCTGCCCCAGCAGTTGCTTGGGAGACCCTGGGGTTGGCTACACCAGCAGCTACAGCTGTGGAGTTCTCAGAAAATCATGGGATCAGTGACATCCATGATCTCTGGCAGATTCGCAGCCATAGTAATTTTTAATAGCTCCTGATTTATTTGTGTTCTCACACTGGAGGTTAATATCAGTATTCATTTAAAAAATTAGTGTGTTCTTCATTAACTTTCTGTAAAATTCATATTGATTACATTTTTTGTGTCTGGATACAAAACATTTCACAAGTAGACATTAAGATTAGGAACCTGTAAAGTTGGTTGTGTACTACCTATTTGCTCTACTACCAATGAATCCACAATAAGTAAAAGTTCTATTGGGAGACTGTGGAGTAAATTAGATCTGCTCAATTTTGATTTGTTGCTGAGTGACAAAGTGTAGTTGGAAAGGATTTTTTTCCATCAGTCAAGCCTATCTAACCTATATTTATTGCTGTGAAACTGGGAGTCCCTTTTAAGGTACTCTGTGTTGGTCAGTTGACTTTGATTTGCTATTACTTTGACTTTAGTTGTGGATTTATTTTATTTTTACGTATAGTGGCTGTCTGTTATGCCTTAAAAACTGAATTAAGAGATTATTAAAGAAACAAATATATGCTGCATGATCTGTGAGGAGGATATGGAAGAAAGATCATTTTAAATATTTGTAAGATAGGAGGGATTTGTATTGAAATGTCATTTGTATTTTTGTTTACAGTTTTGCCTAATCTAAACCTCCCAGTTACACCAGCCAATCCTGTTTGGTTTATCAAATTGACAGTCTTGTCAATTTGATATATTGTAATTTTAGAGTGTCATTTTCTCATCATAATTTTTAATCATTTTATATTTTAATTTAGTATGCTTGCTTGTATCTTAAAGAATTAATAAGGCAGACAGAATTTTCAAGAGAGTTCAGTGCTGGCCTTAAATTGTTCCATTTGAAGTTAATGGAAATTCTACCATTTACTTCTATAGTGAATGCTTTTGAAAATTTCTCCCTGACATCTGCTTCGCATGTGGAATTAAGTTTATCACTGTTGGTTACAGTTCTGAGAGGGGGAGAATCAGTTAAAGTTAAGAGAAATTTCTCTGGGTACTTAAAAGCTTGATAGTATGTTTCCCCCCCATGGCATGTTTCTGGATGTTATGAGCTCTTTATAAACTGACAAGATTTCATTCTGTAATGTGTATGCATCCAGAGTTGAATACATCAAAATATTTTAATCTAATTCATCTACATTGTTGTAGGAGGAAAGACATAACTAATATAAATAAATAAAATCTTGGAGTTGTCTAAATAACACTGAATCAGAAAATAACTTACATAAAGTGATGTGAGTCCTTTGAGATCATTTTCCTTTACCTCCTTAATTTTGTTGTTTTGAAGGTCTATCATGCGAGTATCAGGTGGAATATTGCTTGGTACTGAAGTCAAACCTATTTAGTGTAAATAATAAAAAATATATATATAAATGCCTACTATGTTGTTGTACAAAAAACTATTAACTGCTAAGCAGGACACCTTGGGTGTGTCTAGACTGCAGGGTTTTTTCGAAAAAATTGACCTTTATTCGAAAAAACTTCCCCTGCATCTAGACTGCTGTCGCGTTCTTTCAAAAGTAAATAGAAAGAATGCGGCATTTTTTTCAACCTCGGAAAACCTCGTTTTACGAGGAATAACGTCTTTTTTCGAAAGTGCTCTTTTGTAAAAAGGCGCTATGTAATGCAAACTGTGCTTTTTCGAAAGAGAGCATCCAGACTGCCTGGGTGCTCTTTGGCAGCGACTTCTACCGAAAGTACTGGTTGTAGTCTAGATGCTCTTTTTTGAAAGAGGCTTGCAGTCTAGATGTAGCCCATGAGAATGTAAATGTGTAGCTTTTCATTCTGCATTGAATACATATGTTCTTAGGTCAATTTAGTTTAAAAAAAATCAGATTTTATAAAAAAAGTTTCATATTTATACAAAGCTGAACTTCAGCCCACAATTCCCATGAATTGCTTACAGTGTTCCATTTAAGCAGTTTCTTTTTAAAAGAATAAAATTCATCTCTTGTTTTTCCAAAGATTGTATTATCTTGTGAGAGTGTAAGCCCCGGAAAGTGAAACTGCTTAGGAATTAACTGTATAAAATAAAAACAATTAAACTGACCAGTCTGTTCAATATCTGAGCTTGATAGAATAGAAAAAGTAGGAGGAAGGTCAGCTTAAGGTATGCAATTCCAGCTACATACGTAATGTAGCTGGAGTTGATATATCTTAAGCTGAGCTCGAGCATCATCTTCACTGTGGGATGCTGCCATTGGCTTCCTTTACTCCCTGAGACAGCAAGGAGTGTGGGGATCAACGAGGGTGCCCTCAGCATTCGATTTAGCTTCCCAACTAGGCCCACTAAAGCAAACACTGGAAGATCGACCACCACAGTGTCGATCTTCCCAGTAATGTAGACATGCCCTTAGAGAACCCAGCTGGCTTGACTCCCAGGCTGGTATTTTTCAATAATAGGCCATTTTTAAAAATGAGATTTATCATGAGGCTCTTACTATATTTAAAATTAGGGCGGTCAAGCGATTAAAAAAAATTAATCGCGATTAAAAAAATTAATGGCGATTAATTGCACTGTAAATCAATAATAAGAATACTATCTAAATATTGTTGGATGTTTTCTACGTCTTCTAATATATTGATTTCAATTACAACACAGAATACAAAGTGTATAGTGCTCGCTTTATATTTATTTTTTATTACAAAACATTTACACTGTAAAAAAAAACAACAACTTCAGTTCACCTCACTGAAGTATTGTAGTGCAAATTCTATCTGGAAGCTGAACTTAAATTCTTTTATTAAAAAGAATCCTTTTTTAGCTCAGCCCCAGCTGAGGGTGGCACAGGACCAGAGGGGGGTACTCTGTCGTGGGCAGTGCAGAGTTTGGGGGAGCTCAGCCCCCAACTGCAGGTGGCATAGGGCTCAGGGTTGGGGGTCAGCCCCCAAGCTCAGGGGAGGGGTCAGCCCCTGGGCTGGGGGTGGGTAGACCCCACCATGGGCAGTGCAGAGCTTGGGATGGGGGACTCAGCCCCAGAATCAGATGTGGGGGAGGGTCAGTCCCAGCCCCAGGAGGCAAAGAGAGGGTGAGCCTTGTCGGGGGCGGGGAGGAGGAGGAGGGAGGGACAGTTTGGGCAAGACTCCCCCCTGGCTGTTTTATTTTAAAAAATATGGTCACCTGGGAGGGAAGAGGGACTGACGCAAGTTGGAACCCCCTGTGGGCAGGGGCTGCTGCCGGAGCAGCCTCTGCCCATGGCTAACCCAGACCACCATTGACAGGGGCTGCTTTGTGGCAGCCTCCCTTCCCCCCTGCTGCTGCCTCTGATACAGAGGCAGCAAGGGGTGGGAAGCAAGTAGTCAAGTAATTGGCTCAACTGCCCGATAAGCTTAGGCTTATTGGGGTGTTGACTACTTGCTTACATCCCTAGTAGGAGGTGAAGTGGTTGAAGATAGAGAGATGTCCGCAGATGAGTTAAATGTCACCAGAGATGAGTCGGGAGATCACGATGTTGGAGGATTTGTGTTTGACAAGAGGTGTGGGCAGATCAGGATAGGAAGTGGAGAGTAGGTAGAGCTGGAGGAAATGATAGAGGGGTGAGGTTAACAAGGGAGAGGAAAATGAAGCAGTGGAGTTAATAGGGGGAAGATTTAAATGAAAAACCTTTTTATTTAACCCAGACCTTCCCCTTCACACAGAGCAGGCTAGGCAGCACCCACCCTGCATCCCTGTTCAGGTGGTAAATAAACCAAGTTATTGTTTAAATTACTGTGGACATTATGCTAGCCACTCTCTGAGGAGGGTTGGGAAGGAAATTTTTTCCTTCTCAATATTGTTATGAAGTAAGGTTAAAACCATCTACTGGCAACCTTGAATTATATAAAGCCTAACAACGAAGATTTATACAAATTGAGACTGTGGTCATTAATTTTAAAGATTGTAACCCTTATGTACTATGAATTTTACAGTGTTATTGATATATTTTCCCTTTGTCAAAATGTGATCATTATGTTTATGCTATTCAGTTGTGGTAAAGACTTAACCTAGAAACTAACATTCTTTCCATGCTCTTGCATTATAATTTCTTTGTGGTTGATTTGTGGCCTCTTGGTTTCTTGTCAATCTTTTCCATTGTCATGTGGTCTACCACTCTGCAAATCACCATCCTGCATCTTAAGCTGGGAGGTATTTGTCAGGCTGGCCAGGAGAAGAGAGTCATTCTTGATTGCTTGGGGGAGGAGGAAAAGCAATTCATGATGGCTTGTGAGATGGGGAGAGGTGTAAAATTGCTGGAAAAGGGGCCAGCACAGTGGCTGACTTATCACTGAGGAATCTAAAAAGATCAGGCTGTGCTGGGACCCTCCCCTTCACACAGAGCTAAGGATGTTAAGAGGTGGCTAATTGACAATCGTGTAGTCGATACAATTTGTATTGACTACACGATTAGTCGATAAGGCCCTACAGTTTCAACGTAGTAGGAGCCAGGTGCACAGGCGGTCTGGCTCCTACTACATTTAAACTGTAGAGGCACAGTGGGGGTAGGTCCTACAGAGCCACAGCAGTCCCGGACCAGCACGAGCGGGGACTGAACTGGCTTCCTCAGTCCCAGCTTGCACAGGGTCCAGCAGCCCTTGTCCACAGCCTGGCAGCTGGGGCTGGCCACAGACCTCAGTTGCTTCATGGCAGCAGCCCCTCTCGGCAGGGGAGGGAAGCCAGCCTCCTGCTGGGATTCCTCCCAGGCAGGCTGCTGCCAGAGCAGCCTCTGCCTGCAGCAAGCCTGGGCCTGTTGTGGGCAGAGGCTACTTCGCCGCAGCCTTCTCCCCGTGCTGCCTCTGCAGAGAAGGTGCTGGGGGGAACTGGCTTTTAAGCAGGCTCCCCCAAGCGCTGGCTCCTGTTCCCCGCCTCGCTGCCTCGGATACAGAGTTTTATATAGTCTAAATTGCTTTCCAGCTTTAGTTATATTGATAAAAGTCAATCCTCATACAAGGAGTTTGCCCTGATTTTAATGACATCAATTTTTAAGCTGTTGTGAACAAGTTGGTATATGTTGTATATGTAGACAGGGTGTCAGAGAGAGCTTCATAGATGATATCCTGTAGAAATCCAACTAAAACAATTTACTAGTAAAAAAAAAAATAGTCTCCTTGAAAACAAATATGACTTTGTTCTTCATAATTTCATGTAAGTGCAGAATTCACCTTTTAAAAAAAATTCCAAATATAATTCCCATAAAAACAGACATGCAGATTTATTCTTACCAAGGTCAGAGCAGTGAACAACTCTCATATAACACTGACATCCAAAGGGGCATACTGGAAATATATCAAAAGGAATTTGTGGTAGACTTGGTCTTCTAGTTGGAAATAGAGAGTTGTTGTCATTTTCATCTTCCATATCTTGCAGCATCATATGCTTTAATGTAAAGTATGAAGGGCCAATGAAACGTTTGGCAGAGCACAAACCCAAGAAGAGAAGCAACAGATATTCTTTCATGTTTTCTCTCGGTGAATAACTAATCTTGTGGAGAGAGGGAAGAAGGAGAACAAAATACAGCTAAAGTTAGAGAATGTAGAACCACAAATAACTTCTCCATATTCTAGGAGTCCTGGGGCACCTTAGAAAATAACTGATTTATGTTTTTGTGGGTAAAACCCACTTCTACCCATGAAAGTTTATGCCCTAATAAATCTTTTAATCTCTAAGGGTATGTCTAGACTACATCCCTCTTTCGACAGAGGGATGTAAATTAGGCACTTCGAAATTGCAAATGAAGCTGGGATTTGAATTTCCCGCGCTTCATTTGCATAATCGCATCATGGTGCTCTTTTGAAAAAGCTCTGTTTCGAAAGTAAAACTGCAGTCTGTAGGATCTTTCGAAAAAGGCTTCTATTTTCGAAAGAACCGCATTTAGACTGTGGTTTTACTTTCGAAATAGCGCCATTACACGATTATGCAAATGAAAAACAGGAAATTCAAATCCCGGCTTCATTTACAATTTCAAAGTGCCTGATTTACATCCCTCTGTCGAAAGAGGGATGTAGTCTAGACATACCCTAAGTTGCCACAGGACTCCTTGTTGGTTTTGCAGATATAGATTAACACGGCTACCCCTCTAAGACTTCATATTTCTAGTTGAATTTCTCTCTTGTAAAACTCATTGGCCATAGCCAGAAATATTTTTATAAAGAGTAGAAATGAAGTTGTTGCAACAGTTGCACATTAAAGGGTTTTTTTACACGACTATTGACATTTAGGAATCCAGAAACACTCCCAAATTTCAGACGTCTCAACAAAATACATATATCTCACTGCAAAAGTAGGGACCAATGGTAAGTCACCATTTATGTTAATAATATCTAATATAAAATTTCTGAATTTATCTTCTGCTATATTACTCTCATCCACTCCCCTTGACTTGTGCTTGGGAAAGCAGGGAATGTGCATCATCCAGGCCTGAGCCTTGTAACTTCTGTGAATTAATTCTAGTGCAATCCAGATCTCTTAATGATTTCTCCCCAGTGCTTTGCATATCATATAAACTGAACATATGCGATGATCAAATAGAGCCCTGTGAAATTGCCACTAAGGCTGATGAGCAATTGCCCCGCAATATCTTTTCACAATTCTATTTAAGGTAACATTGCCACTACTGAATTGTCCCACTTAGAATCTGCAAGCAAGTCAAAAAAACATTGTGGCCAGTATCAAAGAGTGAAAAGAGCTCTAAAAGAATCAGCCTGGGCACCTAACCTCTCTGCAAGACTGGAAGAAAGTAATCAACCATTGAAACAAATACAGTCTGAGTTCCATGCACAGGTGGAAAACCATATTGAGATGAGACAAATAAATTGTAGAGTTCCAGTTTGTTTCTGTACAGCCTTCTTATAATACCCCTTCCAGGGGTGCCACCTGCATCCCTCGAGATGGGGGTGGCTGCCCCCAGGGTGGGCGGGGCTCAAACCCTCAACCTTCAGCTCCTGCCCATGGACAATAATTGTCAAAATTGTCACTGTCCACATGATTGTCAACCAATGCTTTTTTTTTTTGTGATGGTACGCACCGGTACGGTGTACCAGCACCTTTTTTTGGGGGAGCATTTGCACTGCCCCACTTTCCCCCAGCACAGCCTACAGCTGGCCTGGGGAGCACTCAGGCCATTTTCCCCCCAGCACAGCCCCCTGCCAGCCCTGGGAGCACTCGCACTGCGCCACTTTCCCCCAGCACAGCCCCCAGCCTGATTGACTCCTTTTGCGGGAACAGCAAGATGAAAAATTTGCTTTTTGCTTATGCGCATGAGTAAGTTGACATGATATAGGAAGGGTGGGAGAGGCCTTTTTCAAATTTACTTTCTTCAAGAAATGAGTACTGGCACCTTTAAAAAAAAAAAAAAAAAAAAAAAAAGCACTATTGTCAACAATAAGTCCAAAGTCTCTTATCAGAATTTATTAATAACAAGGGAAATGGTTCCATGTGATAGATATATAGCTGAATCTCCTGTAGCACATTAGAAATCTTGTGAGCAAAACTGGCAAAAATTAGACACTATGTTTGGAATATAGGAATTGTAAGGAGTATATAAATTGCCTCTGACGGTAGACATTATCAGTTGCTTCATTGTAGACAATTATGGAATACATTTGATTTGTCCCCTCCTTTCATGGATCAGTTACCATAGATGTGGTCAGTCTTGTTAAAATACAATCAGTTATATTCATATAGTCAACACAGTGAATAAGAAGTAGGGATGTGAGCGACTAGTTGACTATCCAATAAGCATAAGCTTATTGGACAGTCGACTAGTGATGCGACTAGTCACTTCTCCCCATTGCTGCCTCTATCAGAGAGAGGCAGCAAGGTGGGGAAGGGAGGTGGCTTAAAAGCTGGTTCCCCCTAGCACCGTCTCGGTGGGAGGGCAGGGGAGGTAAAGGCACAGCGGAAATGGCGCAAGCTGGGACTGAAGCAGTCTCTGCTCATGCTGCTTCTGCTGCGATTCTGCTTTTGAATCTGATGGAGCTCTTGTACATTTCAAAAAAGCAGAAGTCCCACAGGAAGCATGGGACTCTTGTACATTTCAAAGGCTATTTTATCTCAAACCTCAGATTGCCAGATGACCTACAAAAATGATTAACTCTTTTATGTGTTTGTTAGTGTGGCACAGTACTTGCGTTTGTTAGTGTGGCACAGATTATTATATAAAATTGTCAAACTTTTAACGTTATTATAATGTGAATGACACCATTCGACTGTAATAAAACTTGGATTAGAAATTTCTGTGTCACAGTGCAGTAACGTCATAATATTAAAATGTGCATTATAAGAGAAAATACAATAAAAATAGCGTGGGGGTATAAAATTATTTGAATGCCCTAGAAAATATGCATAGGTTCAAAGAAAAACATTGAAATTGCTCCTTGACCAGATTGCAGCAGCAGAAAACTGCAGCGTGTGGTCATTGCTTTCTTTAAGTAATGACACTGGAGGAGCTAACAGGAGAGTAGTTGAGACTTAGTCCATTTATGAGCCATATATAGAAAGAACTGATCTCACAGATAGTTTGATGAAGGGAGGGAAGTTTCCTAGAGCATTGTTTCTGAAAAGAGATGTTTAAATGAGGTAGGAATGAAACATTTGGTTTGTTTGCAGTGCTTTTATCCAAAGAAAGGGAAGATAATACAGGTTGAACCTCTCTAGTCTGGCACATTCTAATCCAGCAACATCCGTGGTCTGGCATGATTTTAATTAGCCAGATGTCCACTTATCATGGGTGTGGACAAGTTTCCCATGGTCCCATAAAGTTTGTTTACAGCCGTCAGTCCTTGCTCTGTGTTCTGTGCTGTTATTTAGCTCTAATTTACCCCTAATGTCTTATCAGAGTCCCATAAGCAGTGGAGTGTAGGTAATGCTGCTAGACAATATTGACCTCTTGTGGTTCGACAATTCTCTGGTTTGACACTGGTCAGGTCCCAAGGGTGCCGGACTATAGAGGTTCAACCTATAGTTCTTTTGACCACTTTCTTTAAAAAATAGTTTGGCTTCTATTAATCATTGTTCCTTCCCAAAAGTAAATGATTTTATATTTAACTCTTTGTGTTACTTTTGACTAATGCCTTAGAAAAATATAATTATACAACTTTCTTAATAAGAACATCTAAGAAACTAAGGCATGGTCTGGAAAATACAGAATTATGTTAAAGATACACACTGTAACTATGATAAAAGCATTCTTAAATAAAATAACGGAAATACTGGTTTTTATTTTATTGACTTTGAATAGAATCTACTTCACTTGTATCTTAAAAATTAGATGAATATTAATCTATGAGCACTTACGCTATTTTCACTTATTTAAGACATGTCTTCACTTTTTATTTTTGTTTTTAAATACTTTGTTACACTTCATCAAATACAATTTTCATTAAAATATATTTAGAAGTATATTAATTCTAAGTAATTACTATAGGGTGATGCTGTGCATAGATTAAGATAACAGGGAAAATTTATCATATATTGCTTCAGATCTTAATGTGACAATAAATTGCTTCTCTTCTTTTTGTAAGAATTGATTGTTTGCTAATCCAGCTAAAGCACTATTAAAGTATATTCTGAATAATATTTTTACTTTATAAATCATTCAGTACTGAAAAGCTCTTATTTACATAAGTGTTATCTTCATATAGTGATTGAAAATATGTTGCTTAATTCTGTACTATGGTTTAAATATGAATAGATACAAAAATATAACATACCTGGTAGATGTGTCAGTCCTTGCAAAAGCAGTGATAATCCTCCTAAGAAGTTTATTCTCAGGTTTTATTTTAAAGAAAAGATTAATGAACTTGTGTTGAGTGCTGTGAAATTGAGAATGGGCATTACAAGGAAAAATTCCACTTGAAAAGCTCCTGATTCGCCTAGCACCCTGGATGATAGTTGAGTAAACTGCTTCTACAGATTAGCCTATCTTAGTACTGAAGAAAGACATTAAGAGACTTGTTACTACTCATATGGTTTTCATCACTGCTTGTATCACAGCCAAAACTTGTAGCTTAACCCTAAATGTTGGGTAGAAGTCTTGGTAAAATCTGAAATGTAATAATGGATGGCAGCTGGCCATTGGAAGTACATAGACGTCCATTCAAATCCATTTCAGATATGAGAACTAACTTTTTTAAAATAAATTTTCAGTACATCATTCCTTATAAAGTGTGGCATTTACCAAAATGTGAACACACATCCATTCAGAGAATAAGTAGTAATGATGATCAGCAAATTATCAAATTGGTTGAAAGTCTAGTGTTCTGAAATAAATATAGCTCCTATCTTATCTATATACAACTACATAAAAGGATATTTTACAGTAAATACTTAGCAACAGGCCAAGTATACAGCAGACTTTCTGTGTAAAAAGCCTACAGTGTTGTTATATATGAGGAACAGTGCTTTGTTTAAAACAGTAATTTTTTAGCAAGTTTCCTGGATGATGATCATTATGAAAACATTGGAATGAATGTCCATTGTGGGAATTGGCATATGTTAACATTAGTCCATCAATACAATATTTTATAATCATGATTGGAAGTATAAATTTAAGCTAGACCTCTGAAAAATAGAAATGATTTATGCTATTCATACTACAGCATCATATAGTGACAGATTGACTGTATAAAGTGATATGACACTAACATGAGTTGTATTTTAAGGAGGAAAAGAATCAGAGATGAGTAATACACACTTTTATGGATCTGTGTTCCCCAAATAGTGAAATTACCTTTCATTAACAGTCAAATCCCCACAACAAAAGTTCAGAGAGATTCCTTTTAACAATTCACATATGTGTAGTTCTAGATTTCAAAATGCTAACAGCATTAGGATAAATTTCCTAAGAAAATATGTTGCCCGTGTTTTTAAAAGTGTTTTACATCCATTTACTTGAACAAATTTTAGTAAAATTGCTGTAATAAAGTCTATCTTGGCCCTTTAATAGTAAAAGAAAACATTGTGGAGGTAGTAGTTTGGATAGGATGATATAATTGCATCTTTTTGCTTCTTTGGGCAGGGTGGTTCTAGTTGTAATAATTTTAAATTATGAAGAGACTTACATTCTCAAATAAAATATTTTACAATTACATTCTCAGTCAGCTGACTGCCAAATTCTGAACCTCAGATTTTCTATTTTTAATGCAATAGTTGATTGTCACAAAAAAAGGAGTTCGGGGAATCACAATATTGGAAATTAGGCTTTCAGAATTTAATCATGTTCATTCAAAAATTTGCAAAACCTTTTACTGTATACCTGCAGAATTGTAAAGGAAAGTTACTGTCTCTACTCTGTGATTTGTTTTACAAGACATGTAATGAGGTAGCACTGTAGGATATCATAAATGTTTTGAATGCAAGCTTGAACAGGCAAATTTATGGGTTGATATTAGGAATTTATTTTCTTGATAATGTTCAATGTACCTCTTGATTTTTAGGTTACAACTACAGTTTTCAGCAACAGATCTCTTAGCAACCTGCCTAAGAATATTACTGATATCTGCTGAAAGCAGAATCACTCACTTAGCAGTTGAGTAGTAAAAGCAGTTGACTGGAATGGTTCAGTGGTTTCAAAAGGACTTTGTAGATATAATTGATCTCTTGCACAGTAGGTTTCAGACACAATAAGTAAACATTCTTGCTTTTCATGATGAACTAATCTCCCTGATATTTACAAATTTTAGTTTTTCTAACTAAAAAAATTTCAGTTAAATGTTGGTTTTCTATTAGCTTGTTAACATCTGAATTCAATTACCTACAGTTTCCTTAATCTTTACTTTTATGCATTGAAGAAAGCAACCTCACTTCCAGTGGGCATTTTTCCATTCACTTACCCTTCTCAGTTAGTACTGCAATTTTAAAATGTTGACTCATGTGTTTCATGTTCTGCCTGACAACTCAGAAGTTCTAAATACTAATATTAATTGTAGAAAAAGTTGATTTGCTGAACCATAGTTTTCATTTAACAACTGTAAAGAAAATGTTAATTACCTTTTTTAACGGCAAGAATTGACATCTTGATGTGCAAAGTGATTTTGTTGCACTCTGTTACTGTAATAATTAAAATACATTGTTTCCAGTCATCAAAATTCATTATATTGCTGAACATCTATTTTATGAACAAGGATTTTTTTAAATATTATAGTGTAAAACTAAAGATGTGAAAAAATAGTACCTCTGAAACAGTCATTATAACTGTATGACATTAAGTTACATGTAAGAGATCATTAGGGTAGACTGGAGGAACTGGCTCCTAGAAGTTTCTTAGCAAGGATGATTATTTTTTTAATACTGTGTCAAGTTGTAGTCCATATTTGTAATTTCAAGTGAGGTTATCAGATCATTAGACTGTTGGTTGGCTTTTTCTTAAACTATTAACTTATTTTATTATTTTCAGTTAATGAGATAGCAGGCTATTTATATAAAATTGGTATATTCTGAAAAACAAATTCTACTTTTATAAATAGATTAACTTCTGATTGGATGAAGCACAAATCAAGACCAGTATATAATGCAATCAGAAGCCAGCTTTCCAGTGTTGAGTAATTACATAACTGTAGGTCTGATATAGAAACCTTGTTGGACACATTTATTTGTTTTATAATAAAAATAACATCAGTGCTGTAGAATGTGGCTATGATGACCATATTTCCTTTGAGAGTGACCATATTTAGTTACTGGATATATATCATTAGGAAAAGGTTGTCATATGTTGTTAAAACCTTCCAGTATGTTTCAATTTTGTCTTTTTTTCCAAAACGTGTTTGCAAGTCTTAATAGAAGACAACATAAATTTTTCTTAATGTCTATTGCTTATAGAGTTGATTTACACAAAAATGATTAATAAAACTTTGACTGTACACATTCTCTTTTGGAGATTAACCATGGCATTTTAATACCATGATATATATTCCTTTTTTACTGACAAGTCAGTACATATTGAATGCAGTCATGTTTTGGTTCTGGGCTCTCTCATGTTCTACCAAACTAGTTGCACTACCAGATTATGGAAAGTTTATTTCACTTCTGTGATTTATCTTGATTCTTCTCTCTCTCCATGTATATGTGCAAAGTAATTATGCTTGTTTAATTTTATGTACATAACAAACATAAATGTATTGTGTCAACACTATATGTATGTGTTAATGTACTTTTTTCAGAGAAGTTTTTAGCATCTGACTTATAAATTAAAATATCTTAAAGAATAAATGTGCTCCTGCTTTACAGCCTCAAGCCTTTCATCTTTACCTTTAATTATCAACATGTTGAAACTAAATGTGTATGATTAGTGCTCTAAAATATGCATTTGTATTGAGTTAGATCATGTACATAAGCTTAAACTTAGTGTGCAGTAACATGTGTCCACGTGATTTTCAGAAATACTGTTAACAACCAGAAGTTAAAAGTTTTCTTCTTTAAAGTGTTGATAAGAAGTGATGATTTTGCAATGTATGGTCTACTGATTACAGATGGAGTGGAAGTCCAGAGACCTAGGTTCCCACTGATATCCAGTGTGGGTTTAGGCAATGTATCTTAGCCGCATTTCATAGTTGGGCTATCTGTCTTTTAAAAGGGGTTTGACAACATTTAGTTAAAGGTACTATGTATATGCATATATTTGTATTATAACTGCTACAGAAGATACAGGATGGGCAGTGGCCGTGTAAATTTTCAACAATTCTAACCATAACTTAAAGAGACCAGATACAGAGGTCTGTAAGTAGTTCATTCTCCATACTTCCTAAGTTTCCCACTTTGCGAATTTTTTTTTATAAATATTCCACTATAAATGGAAAGAGAATACAATCATATACACCTAGGTAATCTAGCAATATTGAAGGTCATGTCTACATGGGACAGCAATGCACACTAATGGAGTGTAATTTGTCACGATTCTATCTTTTGGCCTGTCAACAACACCCACTGTTTTCTCCAAGATCCTCACTGTTGTCACAACATACCTGAGAAAGCAAGACATCATAATTTTTCTGTAGCTGGATTACTGTCTCCTGGAAGCACACACCCAGTCAGAAGCTGAGAGTTTCAAGCAAACAGTAATACACTATTTCCAAAAGCCTTAGACTACAAATAAACCTAAGTAAATTAACAATAGAACTAATTCAGCAGTTAGAATTCAAATTGTAACACATCTCGACACCAAGATGATGAGGGCATTGCTTCCACAAGACAGGTTTGACATGATACAGATAATCATACCCACAGTGCAGAATAGTCCACAAGTCATGAGCCATAAATATTTTCAACTCTTGGGCCACATGGAATCATGTACATGTGCTGCCTAAAAGGATGGCTAGCAACTGTACAGGCCAAGCAAACACATAATCAGCATATGATTAAGAATGCCCCACAAGGGTAAGGACTGGTTAACTTGATGGATTCACCCATGCAACCAGTCTGGGGCCAGAGGCTTTGAACTAAAAACATAGCAAAGGTCTCCTAGCGGCGCTGCTACTGTGTTGCTTAGCAGCCACCCTGGGTTGCTGTAGCTATTTAAAGGACTCGCAGCTCCAGCCCCTGCCAGGGTAGCACCATGACTAAGAGCCATGAGCCATTTAAATAGGATCCTGCTGCCTGAGCCACCACCTGCAAATTCGGTGGCACAGGCAGCTGGACATAAATAGAAAGCAGCCAGATGCAGCCTGTGGGCTGGATCAAAATGTTAGGCGGGCCAGATCCAGTCCCCAGGCCGCATCTTTCCCAGCCCCAGTCTATAGTCAATCATTCAGGTTTTCAAATTATTACTACTTTTTCCCATACACAGCACAAGATCATTTGATGATCCTCAACACATACTATTTTTACCACAGTCTTAAGAGGAAAGAATGAATCAGTGCAAACAGAAGGAATCAAATCTAGTAATTTAATTCCGATAGCTCAAATTTGCAGAATTAAGTATATAGTCACATGTATAATAGTATAACTTACTTGAAACTATGGCTTTTCATACAAAGGAGACTGATAGACCTGGAAAATATGTTCAGGTGCTCTATCTATTCCAAATAAATCTTTCTTCAGCTTAAAAAATAATGGTTGTGTCTACTGTAGCTTTAACACATGAGTGTTTTAGTTCAGGTAACACATTATTTTAGATACAGGGGATTCTAGGTTCGATCTCCTACTGTATTGAAGCATGTTTATAAGCTTGAAAAAGTTAGAATATAGGAAAAACTTCTAGATTTAATGGACTATGTACATGTAATAAAGCTAAAATAGATTTCTGAAGATCTGTGTATATTATTTTAATAGACTTTTTAAAGTCAGTATTTTACATTTTTGGTTTCCCTATTTTGGTCACTGGCAATATGTGCTATTTTAACCATTCAATTAGCAACATTCATATAACTAGAAAGAAACATAAATTCAGGATTGCATATTAAATGTACATATAGTCTGGAAAATAAAATTCCCAGTTGCTTTATATAAACTATTTGAAAAGTGAAGGTTACTCTTTGGTTCTTGAAAGCTAAAGGCCCATATTACTTTAGGGATAATTTCCATTTGGGTTGCTAGCAATGATATCTTATTATAATGTTAGATCTATGCCAAAGCTTACTCAAGACAAAAGGAACAAGCAAGTGTGGAAATTTTGTTTACTTTTTTAAAAATCTAAATAACTATCTCTTTTATTGGCATGTAATTTCTTTGTGAGCTACAGAATTTACTACTTTTTGCTGTAATGCCTATCAAATCAATGGATTTTCATGAAAGAGAATGCCCTATCCATCCTATTTCTCTGAGGGACATATTTGATCAGATCAGCATGAAATAGAAGAGCAGAGTATGCTCAGCTGTTCCAGAGCCACCTTCTCTCACCTGTCCCCAAGAGCATACATGCAGATCCCTCCTGACTGGGGAGATGAACTGAGGAGGGGGCGATTTCTGCGCCTCTGTATCACCTATTAATTAGGCTATGGTGGGGAAGGAAGAGTTTATTTTCTTGTGCAGTGCTCTGCTATATATAAGTGGTAGGCATGCAGCAGTCTTTCTGTGGTATTTGCCTCCTTGAAATGTAATGGAGGTTTAGTTTCATATACCATCGTTATGTAAATGATAGTATATCTGTTGCACTGTTTTAAAGTCTTTATGTTAAAAGAGGAGTGACTGATTGGGAAACTCTCTAAACAGTAGAGGGTTGACCTGGACTATCTCAAAGACAGATTTTCCTTCTAGCCATGATCTCTTAAGAAGGCTATAATCCTCAGTCATGATGGAGTGCTCAAAGCCAGGGATTAAGACAGTGAAAATTGGAGTCAGCCTCTCAATAACTGATCCATTGCTCTGAGGCTTCCTTTCACAAAAACAGAAAATGATCACAAACTTTATCCATATCAGAACAAACTTTTCAGTGTCAGTACACTTTTCCTTGGCCACGTTTTTCCTGGATCAGATCTCAATGGACAGTGTAATAAAATTATATCCTGATCCTAGAAAAGAGAGGGAGGAGACAGCTTAGGTTTACCACAGATCTTATTCATTTTATTATTATTTATTATTTGTATACCATAGTGCTAAGGAGTCCTAGTTGTGGACCATGAGTCCATTGTATTAGGAGCTCTACAAACACAACAAAAAGTTAGTCCCTGCCCTCACAGAGTTTATAATCTAAGTATAGGACAAGTAGCTAAAGATAAATACACACTGGCAGGGGTATGCAAATAAACAATGAGACAATATTCAGTAATCTCTACAAACCAGCAGTCAAACCATTGTCAATTTTTGTAGGCATTGCGTCAAAGGAGAGTTTTGAGGAGAGATTTGATGGTGGATAATGAGATAACTGCAGATGCATGGGAGAAAGCGTGAAGGTAGTTGGAACATTTAATAAATGGGTCAAGGAAACATAATCAACATGTCAATAGTGAATAGGCAAGGTGCTGATGAATAGTGAAGGACCCTGCAAGTCAATAAAAAAGCGTATGTTTGATGAGGTTTGATGAGATAGATGGGGCGAGCCAATGGAGGAATGCAAAGAGAGGGATGATGTGGTCAAAAATTTTGCCATAGCATTCTGAATGGGTATGAGAGGGGCAAGATTGTGTTTGTCAAGCCAAAAAGAAGGATATTGAATTAAATTGAAGCATGAGATGATGATGAGAGCTTGGATGAGAATTTTAGCTGTGTGGATGGATAAGAAAAGCCATCTCTTAGAGATGCTACACAGAGAAAGTAGGTAAGATTTAGACATTGCCTTGATGTGAGGTCTTAGAGAAAAATCCAAATTGAACACAGTGTCCATGAAAGCTTATGTATAATATATTTGCTACTGTCTAAGATACCATAGGGACTGATTGTTGTTTTACAACTATAGACTAACAGAACTACACTCTGAAACTTTGTGATGCCCAGGCTGCAGAGTGACAGACAGAATGGTAGTGACTAAGAAAAGAGGTAGCGAAGAGGGCCCTTGGCTTGGATTTATATAAAATCAGTCAATGTTTGAATATAAATGTAGGGAGAACATTGCCACTGAATTTTACTTTTGGTAACTGAAGAAGCGATCCAAAAGTAGGTTCTTAAAATCAAGCAAAGTTGTAGTCATACTTGGCATTTTAGCTTTGGAAGCTGTATTGTACTTAGAATAATGCAATAAAGATTCATCTGGTTTGTGTAGAACATATTAAAAGTTGAACATACCTAAATACATTTTGATGAGACTTTAACATAATGTGTCCTATTGTGTAGATGGAAAAAGAGATCTGTTTAATACATTTATGAGAATTCTGTGATTGATGTCTTAACTTTCTAGACAGTGACTTTGTTCCAGTATATTTTATAATACTATGAGACTTGCAGAAGTTGTTGACATCTTTGAACTTGAGGTCTTATTTCACACATACTCTGATTTTTTTCCCATAATTCAAAATGTTTGATGGTGCCAAAGGAACCAAAATTACAACTTTTACCCTTGGGATAATGAGTATTGAATTTAATGTTAGCTTGCTGTAATAGAAGGGTAATGTTTCTTAATGGTCACAAAGATGTATAACACATGTTGAAAGGAAATGGAATATACATCTTTGTGAAATAATTTGACAGGCAACTGTATGATCAGTGCTTGATTTTGTTTGATTTTTTTAAACAGCTATTTCATATTTTGCCACTTCTGAAATTTAAACTTTTTATATTTCCTAGGAAAAACCAGCAAAACTTGTGCTTAAACATATAGCATTAATGTTACATTTATGAGCAAATATGATATCAAAAGTGTTTAACTAATACCATTGGTGGGCCATATCATCCCAGTGGGAGATATCTCTGGAGAGGATGGAATCAAGTTGGTAGCCAAAAGTTGGAGAGAAGCACAACGGTAGTGTTGATCTCTCTCATCCTTAACTGAAGGACTACAGGTCTGATGTTTCACAATTTCTAGGTAACAAGGTACTCTACCAGAAGGTCTGCTAGAAAAGAGCTAATATCTATAGTATTTTTCCAATATATGAGTATTTCTTCATGAAAGATACTGCTGATAGATTCAGTCTTTCTCTTGTTCTTGTTCCCCTTGATCCTCAGAACTGTGCATGCCACCATGGTTTTTCATCTCTATTTGTACTAGCTTATTGACTAGGGATGTGAAGGATTAGTTGACTATCCGATAAGCAAATGCTGCTGGCGTCAGGCTACACACGGCGTTTCAAAGTGGCAGCGCTGCACAGAGCCCGGGGTCAGCAGGGGAGTCCCCAGCTGACCCTGGGTTCCACACGGTGCTTTCGCCTTTGAAGTGTAGCAACAGCCCTAGGATAGTCGACTAGTTGCTTCCCCCACCCTTGCTGTCTCTATCAGAAAGAGGCAGCAAGTGGGGGGAAGAGTAGGGGGTAGTTGAAAGCGGCAGTGCCACTTGAAGCCTGGGGACTCCCCTGCTGACCCCGGGCTCCATACAGCTCTGCCACTTTGAAACGCCGTGTACAGCCTGGGGCCAACTGGGATGTCCCCAGGCTGCACATGGCATTTCAAAGCACAGCACCACATGGAGCCCGGGGTGAGCTGGGGATTGCTGACCCTGGGCTCCGTGCACTGCTGCTACTTTAAAACACTGCAGGGAGCCCAGCATCAGGTTCCTCATGGCATTTCAAAGCTGCAGCGCGGCATGGAGCCTGGGATCAGCTTGGGACTCCCCCACTGACCCCTGCTCTGTGCAGCACTGCCACTTCGAAACACTGCGGGGAGCCCGGTGTCAGGCTGCATGCGGCATTTCAAAGTGGCAATGCTGCACAGAGCCCGGGATCAGCAGGGGAGTCCCCAGCTGACTCCGGGCTCCACGTGGCGCTTTGGCCTTTGAGGCGGCACTTTCTCCTTCAAAGGCAGAGGCGCCCTATCAACTAATCGAATAGTGAATAGTCGATGCAAAATGCATCGACTATTTGATTAGTCAATTGGTCAATATTTAACATCCTTACTATTGACATCGTGCCAGTCTACAATGGGACAAGGCCCTCACTACACCCATCTGTATTTTTCCTGTCTTCTACTCATAAAAGATCATATGTAGGAAACTTGCACTGTTTCCTGGTAAATACTTTTCATGTGTCATTAATGTAGTCCTTTCATAAATCACTATTTTATGCACACCCTTTATTGTATTGCTGAATTGAGCTTCTGTTAACAGTGAATGTTATTCATATGAAATTCCGTCATGGTTTTTAGTTATGTGAATTAGAATGAGATCACTGAATCCATTTTTCACATGAGACATGAGCAAGACTTGATCCTGCTTGGTACAAATGCCGCACATTGAGTGGATGTTTTCAGAGAACTATCTATAATGACACCAAGATCTCTCTCTTCAGTAGTTGTAGCTAAATTAGTCCCCATCATATTGTATTTATAGTTGGGATTATTTTTTCCAATGTGCAATACTCTACATTTATCAGCATTAAATTTCATTGTTTCAATATCAATGCCATTTTGTTGCCCAATCAGTTAGTTTGGTGAGATCTTTTTGAAGCTCTTCAGTCTGCTTTGGTCTTAACTATCTTGAGCAGCTTGGTATGATCTGCAAATTTTGCCACCTCACTGTTTACCCTTTTCTCTAGATCATTTATAAATAAGTTGAATAGGATTGGTCCCAGGACAGACCCTTGGAGGGACTCCACTAGTTACCTCTCTCCACTCGGAAAACTTACCATTTATTCCTACCCTTTGTTTCCTGCCTTTTAACCGGTTATCAATCCATGAAAGGACCTTCCCTCTTATCCCATGACAACTTATTTTACTTATGAGTCTTTGGTGAGGAAATCTAAGTATAATATATCCCCCTTGTCTACATGTTTGTTGACCCCGCTAAAGAACTCTAGTAGATTAGTAAGGCATGATTTCCCTTTACAAAAACCATGTTGACTTTCCCCCAATAAATGTTCATCTATGTGTCTGACAATTTTATTCTTTACTATACTTTCAACTAATTTGCCCTATACTGATTAACATCAGACTTACCGGTCTGTAATTGCCAGGATCACCTCTAGAGCCCTTTTTAAATATTGGCATCATGTTAGCTATCTTCCAGTCATTAGGTACAGAAGCTGATTTAAAGGATAGGTTACAAACCACAGTTAATAGTTCCACAATTTCCCATTTGAGTTCTTTCAGAACTCTTGGGTGAATGCCATCTGGTCCTGGTGACTTGTTACTGTTTAGTTTATCAGTTTGTTCCAAAACCTCCTCTGACACCTCAATCTGGGACAATTCCTCAGATAACTTTCACTTTAACAGCACTTTCAGAGTCCAAATGGTCAAAGAATCCGGAAGCCACAGGGGTGCCAAGGTACCATCAATTGGGCCCAATATAAGGCAGACTGGTGCAGGACATATAGCCTTGGAGTTAAGAGCAAGCACCCCTTTACAGATAAAAAGCCAGGAAGAAAGCACCAATATATAGGTGTCAAATGACAAAGAACAACAACTTCCAGATAAACAAATGTTAAACAGAACATTGGTGATTGTGATTGATTAAGAGCTGACAAAACAAAATGTATAGACCTGAATGGAAGAAAAGCCCTATAAAAATGGGATGTCTTGCATGAATCTCCGGATCTTGTCTTGTAAAGATCGGAGTGTCGGTCTGGACCGAGAGAAGCCCCCACTTTTCTCCCTCGCATTTAACTTGTCTGGTCAGTGAGTTAATGTGAGCAACAAACTGGTTACTTCAAGCAACAGCAAGGCGGTGTGTGGGGGGAAGGGGTAAATGCATATAACAGAATAATGTTACATTGTCGATAAATGTGGTGTTTTGCCTTATGCCTCCTGAAAAGAATCCAGTGAAATTCTTTCAAGTATAATAACACTTTGTCGCCCCAGTGTTCAGAAACTACAGTTCCGGGCATGACTCCTCACTGGTTAATGCCACTCAAAAGAGCAGGCTTCACACCGGTACAGGAGATCCTCCTCAGTTGTCATAGGCCATCTACAAGAAGAACCTATTTATACAGATGGCACTGATTCCCACCATGGTGCGACAATCAACATATCTCTAACATATCATCTGAGTTCCCTGAGATATTGGAGTCCCTTTTACTTCTCAAGAACACGGGACTCTCCCTTAATTCCATAAGAGTGCACCTGGCCTTGATAATAGCGCACTGCCTTACCATGGAAGATTACTCAGTGTTTGCACACCTTACCATCAAGAGCTTTCTAAAAGGACTTCAGAATACATACCGACACCCCCCCTCCCCCCCCCAATAAAAGCTCTGACTCCTGCTTGGGATCTAAACTTAGTACTAGGGGCAATAACGGGTAAAATGTTTGAACCTCTGGCTACTTGCTCATTATACACTTATCTGTGAAATTGGCCTTTCTAGTAGCCGTTACTTCAGTGTGCAGAGCCTCCGTATACCATCTTCTACAAAGATGAGGTTGTTCTCTGCCCACATCCCAAGTTTCTCCTGAAAGTACCTACGTCTTTCTATTGTAATGAATATATGTATACTTACCCGTTTTCGTTCCAAAACTTCATGCTAACAACCAGGAGTTAGCCTACCTTGGACATTTACAAGGCAATTGCCTTTACATACAAAAGAATAAGATCCTTCCAGAAGTCTCCAAGGTTGTTCGTTTTCTCTTCAGAGGGATCTCAAGGCATGCCCATCTCTAAATTGTACCTATAAATGGCATCTGCAGAGCCTCCACTTGGGCATCCACACATACTTTCACTAAGCATTATGCCATAGAGACCTATTTGGCCTCCAACACTCAATTCGGATGCAGTGTACTATCTACAGTTAATACAGACTTACCAAAGCTCCCTCTGTCAAGCATGCCTACTGCTTCATAATCACCTAAGGAGGAGCACCCACAGGAATACTCCTCGAAAAAGAAGGGAAGGTTATTTACCTTGTGCAGTAACTGAGGTTCTTCAAGATGGTTGTCCCTGCGGGCATTCCACCACCCACCCTTCCTCCCCTCTGCTTTGGAGCATTTCATTCTGGGCAGAGATGGAACTGAAGGGACAGTAGGCTGTGCATTCTGATTAGCTGCTCCAAATGACACATTCTGGCTGCCCCATGTGCGCAGCCTACAAAGGGCACTGCTATATTAATTCTCTGACGAGGGGCACAGCAGCATTCAAACACCTAAGGTGGAGCACCCACAGTGACAGCTATCTTGAAGAACCTCAGTTACTGCACAAGGTAAGTATTCTTCCCTTCCCTTTCTACTTTCTATGAAGTCTAGATCTTAATATAGTCATCCTCCCCCAAAAAATTAGATTAAAAAAAGAAAATATCTGAAAATGCAGTTTGTCGTTTACACAATGTTCTGTTCAAAAATGTATTAGATGCCACTGAGAAATATAAAGGATTCAATGCATAGAAAAGCAAAATATTTTAATAATTAAATAAAGCTTTGAAAAGTAGAACATTTGAAAACATATAAAAAAGTTACTTTGTATGTCATACCTGTATGACCAATCTTTTAACCAAGCAACATTACCAAAACAATTATTACAAAAAGGCTGTATATTACGCCATTTTTTACAAGGAATGCATTATACATCATTTGGTTTGCATTCAGGCAAAATTTCGCTATGCATCATATATATCATTTAATATTATATAAGAAGAATTAAAAGTAAATTAACAGGATTATGTTATGTATATTTGAGTGGTTGTTTCGTTTTAGAGAAAACCGAGCAATCCACCTTGTCTCTATGCACACTATGAATGCTGTATATTATAGTTATTGCTACTGAGTTTAAAAACAAAAAACTCTTGATTTTTGACTCTCTGTTTCGGTATGAATTCTATATTTGTGTATATTACTTTGCATAGTGAATTTGCATATGTTCATCTGCATCACCAGATCTCATTGCAGAATTATTACCCCAAGAGGAAAGGGTAAAAATCTGAATGTGCGCATGTAACTTGAAACTCTTGTGTGTGTTGCCAACTACAACTTAGAGGCAACCTTTGAATTAACCTGTTCCATCTTCTCTTTCATCTATTCAAAAAAAGAAAAGATCATTCAGGATCAGCAATTTGTCTGATAAAACAGTGTGTCAGTTTCTTATACTATTCCTCAGAGGAGCTGAGCAATAGATTATTGAATAGTTTTCTATAATAATTTCCTACTGCCATCATAAGAATAACCATAGTGGGTCGGACCAGAGGTCTGCCTAGCCCTGTATCCTGTCTTCAGACATTGGCCAATACCAAGTCCTTCAGGGGGAATGAACAGAACTGGGAATGAACTAATCATCAAGTGCATCCCCTGTTGCCCATTCCCAGTTTCTGGCAAACAGAGGCTGGGGACACCATTCCTGCTCATCCTGGCTAATAGCCATGGATGGACCTATTCTCCATTAAGTTATCTAGCTCTTTTTTGAACCTGTGAATAGCTTACCCTTCTCAACATCCTCTGGGAAGATGTTCCATCGGTTGTCTGTGCACTGTGGGATGAAATACTTCTTTTGTTTGTTTTACTGCCTATTAATTTCATTTGGTAACACCCTAGTTCTTGTGTTATGAGAGGGAGTAAATAATACTTCCTTATTTACTTTCTCCACAGCTGTCATGATTTCATAGAACTCTATCATATCCTCCCCTTAGTCCTCTCTTTTTCTAGCTGACATGCTATTAATAAAAAATATTATGCTGTCATCTGAAGAAGTGGGTTGTGCCCACGAAAGCTCATGATACAATTTACATGTTTTGTTAGTCTTTAAAGTGCCACTAGACTATTTGTTGTTTAAAATTTTCCTGTTGCAGACTAACCTGACTACGCCTTTGATGCTATTAATAGAACGTGGAAAATGTCTTGTTAAATTGCAAAAACAATGAATCATGTGGCTCCTTAAAGACTAACAAAATGATGGAGTGGGCTCCATCCCATGCCCAAATAAATTTGTTATTCTTTAAGGTTCTCCTTGTTTTTTGCTGAAACAGACTAACACAAGTATCCCTCTAAAACTTATTAAACTGCATATTTTTGTATGTGCATGTACCTTTAAAATCATAAACTCATCAAGCAGTCTTTAAATCAGGTGGGCAAGATACAGCCTATGGGCTGCATCTGGCCTGCCAAGCCATTTCATCTGGCCTGTGGCCTGCCTTACGGCGCCCTGTCTCCAGGCCAATCAAGACCTTGGGGTGGTGCTGGGGGAACGTGGCACCAGAGGGAATTACCAGGTGTTCAAAACAGCGGGCAGTTCCCTCTAAGTATTGCGCACCCTGGTTGGGTGGAATGGTGGGGAGGGGAGACGTCGCGTGCTCCCTCACCACACAGGGGAGCGTGCAAAGTCTCCTCCCCACATATGTGGTGCCTAGAGAGAACCTCCCATTCTGGCTGAGGCCCCAACCCTTCCAGGACCAGCCTGCAACCGCTATCAACATTGGTGAAGTGGTCCCACTACAAAAATTATTGCCCGTCCCTGCGTTAGATGATACACTAAAATATCAACTGACACAGTTAGGAAAATAATAGTGTTGATTATCATGGTAACAGTGCTAAGACATCTTTTAACTAGGAGATGAGCTAATCTGTGAATTGGAGAATAAATAATGATACTTAAGGTAAGAAAATATTTTTGTAATAAAAATGAAGGGTGTTTGTTATTTGATCTTCTGTGGTTTTAGAACAACACTGGAATAGGATCTTATGCAAGAAAATGCATATGGTGAGAGCTCTCTTGTATTAATATAATTGTTTTCAAGATGAAGATGTTCCAAACGTGAATCTTCAGCCTCCTCCTCTTCATCGGCGCTGTCATCATCAACACTATCATGGTTGACAAAAGATCTGCAGATGCGTTCTGGAGGGACTGTCCTGTGAAATCATAGATCAATTTTGGTTTAGTTAGTAAAGCATATTAGTAAGCTCAATACAGTTCATTTTAGAGATGCTGATGACTAAGTTTTTATAAAAAAGATTTGGACTTGATCAGCAATTAAAAATAGTTAAGTGGTTATTAATTTTTATGTTTAGTTCTATACTGTAGAGATAGCCCTTCAGTTACTGAATGTATTAATAGATGTACACTGAGTGAGGTAGATATTTATGACTGGTATATTTCAAACCAGGCGTTTACATCACAAATGATACTTTAAACACGGTGTGAATGTTTCTTTTTGCATTGCTACCTTTTATTAAGAAATTCTTGGAACACATTAGTTATCAGATAAACTTTTGTCTTGACAACATGGGCAAGATTCTTGGCCCATCATGAAGCTGCTTTGCAGTGCTCAACACTGCAAGCCAGCTGAAAAGATGCTTTAAAGGAGCACTTGAGGACTCTTCTGGAAAGGTGACAGAAAATTGGTGTAGCTACTTCGAGATTATCTGCGTCCCTTCTGCATAGGGAGTGTGCCTGGGAAGAGATTTTCCGGGAGAGTGCTGCACTTTGGTGATCCTTGATTGCAAGAGCGTACTACAGACAGCATAAATTAGACCAGTCCTTAGACTGCTACAAGTTATGTTGGCAAGTAATTCGGGCCTCGAGTCAGCCGTAGAATCAGAAAAGCAGAAGAATGACTTAGAGCCACCATTTCCCCTGCGTTCCTCTACTGTAGCTAGGGATTTGATCCCAAATCTTTAATAAACTAAGTACTTTGAGAATACAGGTATCTCAAAGTTGTACACTTTTTAAAAACAATATTGGGAGCTTTAAACCACACTTTTTTTTGTATAGTGTTTTGGAAAATATTGCACTAGAGAATTCAGGATTCAGTACCTTTTAACAAGATTTACAATGTATGGTTCATGAAAAATGTAGAGTAGGAAGCTAATATAATATTTTAAACCATCGTGCCTTATTTATTAAATGCCTTTTTATATTTTCATTTAACAAAGCAGAATTGATGAATACCGTATTTTGTTGTTGTTCAGCCTCAGAAAACTTAATGCCTTCATATCTGTGATTCCAAATGGTACAAACTTTAATTCATTGTGATCCAAAAATAATTCTCTCAAAGACCGATAAGCTCCATAGAATGACAGTGGATCTATTCCATCGTTCTTAAGTTTGTTAAAAGAAAGGTAGAGGTATTCCAGCCCTGGCTTCATGTGACCAAACACGTATCCTGGTATTCTTTCAATTTGGTTTCCTATAAGTATGAGGTGAAGTAAAGATTTTGGCAGATAGGAGGGTACGTGGTATAACTTATTGTAAGAAAGATCAATAGATTCCAAATTCCTGCATTAAAGGAAACAAAAAAGGGACATATTAATGATACATTATACTGTTTAGTTTACAATGGACTCACAAAATAACGTTCAGTTGATGGCAAGAAGCTTAGCTGATTAAGTATAGGAAAATATTTTTTGTGAAAGGGTTGGTTTTTTTTTTTTTTAATAGAAGGAAATTCATTGTGTGGCATATGGACAGAAATAATTATTTCTGAAAAAAATCAGAGAAAAAGGTAGTGCATTACAGATTTGCAATAGACTAATATGCTATATTAGGAAACACCATTTTTTCTTTACTTTTAACAGCTCTTTTTGCATGGCTCTTATCCAGATGGTTTGTATTTTTTACCACTGTTGCTCATTGGCCAAAGGAGGCACTAAAATGGGCCTGATCCAACAACTATTAAACACACGAGTACACACATTTGCTTCATTTAATTCAGTTTCTCATTGACACCGACATAAAGTTTGATTTTAAGTTTGTCTTCAGTGGAACTGCTTTTATGAATAAGTGCTGCAGAATCAAACCTGAAGCTAAGCATCTTTTCATCAAAAAAATAATATCGCCCAGTTATTGATAAAGTCTCTATGAATTGTCATGACCCTGTCTGTTAAATCTCTTCATTTTTCCTGTGATTTCAGTTTCTTTTTGAAAGTGACGTAGGGGTGCAGATAAACATCAATAGCAGCCCTGCTTCAGACAAAACTTTGTCGAGGATGAGGAAAGGAAACTTTTCTTTTTTTATCATTTTTATGTGGATTGATTGATTGTGGTCAACACCTGTGATTATTTAGCTGATAGGAAATGGACTAGGAAGATATGAGATGTACAGTGTTTCTCTGAAATATCCTGGGTTTTTTAAATTGGAATTCATTTTAGCTCTGAACAAAACAAAATCCTTAACCTTGAGATCAGCATGGATAAAAATGCGGACTTTTAACATTTCAATTTTTTTTATTCGCATTAAGTACAGGTTTATTTTTTAAATAAAACTATTGAAAATTGAATTTGAAATTGATAACCAATGTTAACTATTAAATGTATGAAGAAGTGTTTTGTGCAGCTGGAAAGATTTTCTGTCTCACTAAGAAATGTTGAATCAATAAAAGTCATCAAACATGGACAAGGGGGATTCAGTGCATATATACTTAGATTTCCAGAAAGCGCTTGACAAGGTCCCTTGCCAAAGGTTTTTAAGTAAAGTTGGCTGTCATGGGATAAGAGGGAAGGCCTCTCATGGACTGATAACTGGTTAAAAGGTAGGAAACAAAGGGTAAAAATAAATGATCAGTTTTCAGAATGGACAGAGGTAACTATTGGTGTCCCCCAAGGGTACATACTTGGACCAATCCTATTCAACTTATTTATAAATGATCTAGAGAAAGGGGTAAACAGGGAAGTGGCAAAATTTGCAGATGATACCAAACTGCTCAAGATAGTTAAGACCAAAGCAGACTGTGAAGAGCTTCAAAAAGATCTCTCCAAACGAAGTGACTGGGCACCAAAATGGCAAATGAAATTTAATGTTGATAAATGTAAAGTAATGCACATTGAAAAAAATAATCCCAAATACACATACAATATGAGGGGACTAATTTAGCAATAATTACTCGAGAGACATCTTGGAGTCATTGTAGATAGTTCTCTGAAAATAGCCACTCAATGTGCAGTGGCAGTCAAAAAGCAAACAGAATATTAGGAATCATTTAAAAAGGGATAGAGAGTAAGACAGAAAATATCTTATTGCCTCTATATAAAACCATGGTACGCCCACATCTTGAATACTGCGTACAGATGTGGTCACCTCATCTCAAAAAAGATATCTTGGAATTGGAAAAGGTTCAGAAAAGGGCAACAAAAATGATTAGGGGTTTGGAATAAGTCCCATATGAAGAGAGATTAAAAAGACTTGGACTTTTCAGCTTAGAAAAGAGGACACTAAGGGGGGATATGATAGAGGTATACAAAATCATGACTGGTGTGAAAAAAGTGAATAAGGAAAAATTATTTACTTGGTCTCATAATAAAAGAACTAGGGGTCACCAAATGAAATTAATAGGTAGCAGGTTTAAAAGAAACAAAAGGAAGTTTTTCTTCATGCAGTGAACAGTCAGCCTGTGGAACTCCTTATCAGAGTATGTTGTGAAAACCAGGACTTTAACAGGGTTCAAAAAAGTACTAGGAGGTTAGGTCTATCAATGGCTATTAGCTAGGATGATTAGGAATGGTGTCCCTAGCCTCTGTTTGTCAGAGGCTGGAAATGGGTGACAGGAGAGGGATCACGTGATGGTTACCTGTTTTATTCACTCCCTCTGGGGCATCTGGCATTGGCAATTGTTGGAAGATAGGATACTGGGCTAGATTGACCTTTGGTCTGACCCAGTATGACTGTTCTTATGTTATTACCTCACCCATATATAAGCTATTAAAATAATTTACATAAATTTTTTAAAATATTGGGCAATAAGTTCACTACCAAGTGTTAAAGAAAGTCACATCGCAGATAGGGATGTTAGCGAGTAGTCTATAGGAGTATCGACTACTCACTTCCTCTGCTCCCTCTCCCCTGTGTTCTCTGCACGAGTCCCAAGGGGAGCTGCCCCTCTTCCCCGCGGACAGGGGCTGCTGCCACCAAGCAGCCCCTGTTCATGGCAGCCCAGGCTGGGGCTGCTCTGTCACCAGCCCCTGGCCACCACCAGCCCTGGCCACCATGAGCAGAGGGTGCTCCAGTGTGAATAAGGGCTGCAGGACTCAGTGTGCACTCGGATGGAGCAGTCCTGCCTCATGCTAGTCCAGGACGCTGCAACTCTGTATTTTAAATGTAGTAAGAGCCCAGCAGCTCTTGCTACATTTAAAATGGAGAGTTGCTGCACGGGTGCCTCCCGGAGCCAACACAAGCCGGGACTGCTCAGTCCCTGTTTGAGCTGGCTCCTGGAGCTACCCCTGCTGCTGCTCTGCAGAGTGGTCCTTATGACTAAACGTGTAGGTGCTACAAATTGTATTGACTACACGATTAGCTTGATAACCACAATTTAACACCCTCAATCACAGAAATGGTAAAAGTCACTGTCCGAGCACCTAGAACCAGAGTTTGTTTAAAAAATAAACCAGCTTCTGATGCGGTAGACCCTTCTACAGATGGATGGAAAATACTTTCTTCGTTTCAGTTTATACATCTAGTTGAGTTCAATGACTAATTGATTCCTGCCCGTTTAAAAAGCAGGAAAGATGGGTTTTCTCTTCCAATCTGTGAGCCAAAACTAGGTATGGGAGGATGTGCTTGATTAGTTCTAAAATTCTGAAGGACATGATGACCAGAAACAATCAGTTTACTTACTTACCTACACATAACATTTCTTTGTTTAATAAATCAGTTATGCTTTTAAAATGTAAAAAAAAGCATTTTGGTAAATATTTTACCTTATTTATCCCTCGCTTTTCATATTTTATTTAATTAAAAAAGAAAAGGAAAATGTGGGGTTTGCATTTTAATTGAATTTTAACTTCTAACCAAACAGAAATGGATACAAATCACAATTAAAAATTAATCAACTATTAAATAAGAAATGCAATAGTTACTATTATCTAGAATAGTTAAAAATTAAAGCAAATCTGAATAAATATAAGGTAGTCTATATAGAAGTGTGTAGATATAGTATATCCTCCTGCGAGTCCAAAAATAGTACTTAATTTAATGTAATGGATATATTTAGTTGAAAATCAGCAATGTTAATGGTTACCAACCATGAGAATCAGCCTTCTTAAAAAAAAAAACTACTAAAAAATGTAAAACATGATTATAGTTAGATTATTAAAATATCAGGGTTTCCTGATTGCTGATTTGAATCATGATTTAAAATTAGTGATTTCATAGAATCATAGAATACTAGGACTGGAAGGGACCTCAAGAGGTTTAAAGAACTTTGTTTTAAATCCTGTCATCGTACTTAACATTTAATGAAATATTTGGTTGATTTGTGAATGGAACTAACCTATGATATCACAATGTTATTTTAAAAGTGATATTGTATATATTTTTTTATCTTTTTGATGGAAAGGTAACTGAATTTCCTAATATAAGGATGTTATGGTATCCATGGATTTTTAAAACACCTTAGATTTTGTTTGAGATAAGAGGAACCTTGTTACATAATACAAATATTACTTTCACAGTAGGGTTTTCTAGCAGAACTACTTAACAAAACAATTATATCTCAAATTGTTACTTACTCTTGATTGATCCAAGCCAAAGGTGCTATCCTACTTTCTTCTAACTTGTTGTGTTTCAGCACAATGATGTTAATATTGCTGGTATGGTTAAAGCAAATTTCTGAAATTTCTTCAATTTGGTTATTTTCCAGATACAGTTCCTACAAGTACATTTGAAAAACATTATTTACATTTTTCCTGTTGTGATTTAAAAAATAACTTTTTAAATATCATTGGCCACTCATATAAAACCACTATTTTCCAGATATCAAAATAATTACCTGAACACATCTGCATAGTCTCAGTAGTAGTAATTGTGTGATTTGATTTTGAAAAGAAAAAAGTATCAAAATTTAATATACTTTACATTTGTGGAATCATAAGTTACTTGGAAAGACAGCGATGAGTGTATGGGTGTATTGAATGCTTAGACTGTTGCAACATAATTCATATTTTCAGTACACAAATGGGTTTGCTAAGAGAAAATAAAAATATGTATTTAGTATTGGAAAGGCATGACAAACTTCCTATAAGAATGAGGCAATCGTTGATGTCAACTGAGTTGGCCAAAACATAGGATTTCCAGTCACAGGAAATTTCACTATTTTAAAATAAGCTTTTTGTTCTGAATCAGAATGATACAATTTTTTTCAAGTTTTCCCCAAATGGGAAATCCTCTCCCCCTACTTCCACCTCTTCCCCCACCCATACCCCGCAAATTAAAAAAAAAAAAAAAAAAGAGAGAGAGAGAGAGAGAGAGAGAGAAGAATGAGGGGGAGATTTGATAGTAGCCTTCAATGATCTGAAGGGGATTTCTAAAGAAGATGGAGCCAGGCTATTCTCAGTGATGGCAGATGAGAGAACAAGAAGCAATGGTGTCAAGTCCCAGTAGTTTGGAGATTAGGAAACACTACTTCATTGGGAGAATAGTGAATCACTAGAATGGATTGCCTAGGTAGATGATGGAATCTCCATCCGTAGAGGTTTTTATGGCCAGACTTGACAAAACCCTGCCTGGTATGATTTAGTTGGGGTTGGTCTTGCTTTGTGCAGGCAGTTGAACTAGATGACTTCCTGAGTGCTCTTTGAATGCTAATCATCTAGAATTTTAAGTGGAAAAAGATCGGGCTTAGAGGGCAGGCTATGAGTAATAGATAGTAATAGAGAAATGGTGGAAGTAAAGACTGGAGTGAAGGAAGAGAGGGTGGAACTAGATATAGCGGAAGAAATCTCTTACTGGATATTTTTAGTTTTGCTTTAAAAAAAAAAAAGCCAGGATCCTAGGTGGAGAATGCTGGAAGAAAGGACTACTTGAGGAGATGGTCAATTGCACAGAACAGTCTGGGAGAGAGAACAGTTAAAAGCTGTTTTAACATTCAGGAAACTAGTGTAATTGTGATATTTTTTCAGGGCAACTGAGAACAAAGGAATAGGCAGAAGCACTGGATAGAAGTTGGAATCCAAGGAATTTGCAGAAGGAGAAAAGAAGTGGCTGAGAGCTGCATAAAAGTTGGAATGATCAGTAGCTTGGGAGGCCACAAGAAGGGTGAATTGTTGTGGTGTAAATTAAATGTTATTTGGTAGACTCAAAGGAAGAAGTGATGCTAGTTAGGTCAGCTTTTACTTTGTATCTCATGTTTTCTTATATTTTAAATGCATATTAGGGTGCCCAGAGATTTAGATGGAGGCCATTTGTGGTGGAGTTTGTATAAATAAACAAGTAAATATGTAGCAATAGTGACTTTGCAACCAATGACACTATGTCTTGAAATAAATTAAGATGTTAAAAATATCATCTCTGCTTAACAGTGGTATTGGAGTGTATATAACAGAAGAAAAGAAATACATCAGGAAAAATAAATACTTTTGGTTTTTTTACCTCAATAGACGTGGGAAGACCTTGGGGGACAGTTCTAAATTTATTTCTTCCAAGACGCAAATAAGACAGGCTTTTCAAAGGATGGAAAGCTAAAGGACTGACATTTGCTTCACTAAGCTTATTGCCTTCTAATTCCAGGGTCACCAAGTTCTTTAATTCTGTAGAAAATAAAATATTTGGTGGTAAATTTCAATGTAAGTAAAGTACCTCATGCCTTACTAAAACATGAAATAGGTTAACAGTTTTAACATTAAAATTATTTCAAAAGAATGGAAAACCACATATGCCTGATTTTTATAGTCCCATTCATAGGTTGTAAAATTGTTTTATTTTCAATCTTTTGAAAAAAAATTCAGCCAATTACTGTACCATGTTCAAAAATAGAGCTGTCACTACACTGTAAATATAGTTAAACTATGAAAAATGCAACTGAAATGTCTTGCTAATACACATGTTTACAGCACATGATGTAACTTTTATTGTCCACCATGAGACGTGTGCAATTTCCAGCATAGGATTATTGTTATTTTAATATTGTATTTTCAGAATGGGAAAGTAAGACGTGGAGGGAGCTAATGGTAGTGAAAGCTCCTTAGTAATTGAATACATCAGTGTGTGACATAAGAGGGTGCATAAAGCAATGTATTGGTTCTAACCTTCTGCAAAGACACCATAAGATCTGTAGGATTCTCTCACAGCTCTCTCTTTCATGTGGTCATGTTGTTGCATAAAAGCCTCTGCCTGAGCTATTACTTGATTTTACACATGGATTTTCTGGAAATACACTAAACTGTAAGGTCCTGCCAACACATGACTTAGAGACTGACAAAAATCTCCTGTTGACTGCATTGCTCGGGGGCAGTTGTCTTCTAAGTCACTTCCTTACTTTCAGCTGCATTGCCTTTTAAACTCTGCAACTCATTGTGATCTTTGTTAAACCTTGTAACTCTGTAATCTCTGTAAAACCTTGCAACTCTCAGCAACTTAGCTTTATAAGTTAAGAAAATTACTGTAACTTGGTGATTGTTGAGCCTTGCAACTTTGTAATCTTTGTAACTCTCAGCCACTTTGCTTGTAACTTGCTCTAAACTGCATTCTCCCCTGAGATATGAATGTGTGTGAGTGGAGACTATTGTGTGTTTGGGAGAAGAAACTTCAAGGCTGAGCATGTGGAGCCAGGTGAAGGAGTCATCAGACCAAATAAGGAGACTGCTGCTCTGGTGGATCAAGGGAAGTCTCGGCATGTTCCCTGGTGACGAATGTGGATAAGTCACAGGGGTTGTACAGAGGCAATAAAAGGAGAGAGCACGTGGCAGAAACCCTTTTTCTGAGAAGCTCCTCTTTCTGCATCCAGTTTCTTTCCTGACCAGCTCCCCAGCCATGATCAGCAGACAGACCCTCCAGATATAACATGCCTTGGGTCTTTCTGCAACCCATATGCCTGTATGAGTGCCTGAGGGCAATGAATGTGAGTGAATGAATCAAGGGGTGAGAGAGAGAGAGAGATGGTTCCCCCTTTAGTTGAAACCCCTCTAGTGGCAGCTCTATCCTCTTTAGTTTAACCATATAGTGGAGTGTTAATTCCTCAATCAATAAACCTATACTAGTGTGACCCTGGGTGGTCTCCAGTGGGAATTTTTTGGGTAACATGAACTTGAATCTTTTCTAGGTTCAGAGGTCCCTCCCCTACTTCAGTGTGCTATATGTTGCGAAATCCCCATTGGGTATCCTGTATGTCCCTTCCTATGGAATGAACATAAGAATGGCCATGCTGGGTCAGACCAAAGGTCCATATAGCCTAGTATCTTATCTTCTGACATTGGCCAATGCCAGGTGCCCCAGAAGGAATGAACAGAACAGGTAATCATCAAGTGACCCATTCCCAGCTTCTGAAAAACAGAGGTTAAGGACAGCATTCCTACCCTTCCTGGTTAATAACCATTGTTGGATCTATTCTCCTTGAATTTATCTAGTTCTTTTTTTAACTGTTTGTCGTGGGCTTCCCAACATCCTTTGGCAAGGAGTTCCACAGGTTGGTTGGTTGTTGTGTAAAGGAATACTTCCTTTTGTTTTAAATCTGCTACCTATTAATTTCATTTGGTGACTCCTAGTTCTTATGTTATCATCATCAGGGCTCACCGAACCACGGCGAGCCCCGCTCGCCAGCCGCGCTGTCCGGCGATTTGCGCATGCGCAGATCATTCTGCGCATGCGCAGATCGCCCAAACCCAGCTCTTCCGGTTTGCAATCTACTCGCCACGGGCGAGTAGATTGCATTATTTGTCGAGCCCTGATCATCATCATCAACAACCATGGGCTCAACACCCGTTGGTGTCTGATGCCTCCCTCACTATTTCCTTCCATCTTTCTCTGTCCAGTGAGGAGTGGCTTAGTTTCTTTAGACTAGCTCTGCACCAATCTACTATATAATCTATCCATTCTCTGTGGGGTCTGTCTCTCCTATTTGGACCATCCATTATGCCAGATACCAGGGTCTTAACTTTTCGCTCCTCATTCATACTGCAGATATGCCCGAATAGCTGTAACTTCCATTGTATAACCTTCTGCAGTAGATTCTCTTTTGGCTGTATCTTCCTATTATAATTCCTCATTGGTGACCTTCTGCATCCATCCTAATTTCAGGATCTTTCTATAATTCCTCTCGAGCAGGTAAATAACTTTTCCTTACTTACTCTTTCTATACCACTCATGATTTTATAGACCTCTGTCATACCCCACTCCCCAGTCTCCTCTTTCCTAAGATAAAAAGTCCCAGTTTTATTAATTTCTCCTCATATGGCAGCCGTTCCAAACCCCTAATCATTCTTGTTGCAATTTTCTGAACGGTTTCCAATGCCAATATATCTTTTTTGAGATGAGACGACCACATCTGCACGCAGTATTCAAGATGTGGGTGTACCATGGATTTATATAGTGGCAATAAGATATTTTCTGTCTTATTCTCAATCTCTTTTCAATTTATTTCTAATATTGTTTGCTTTATTGACTGCTGCTGCACATTGAATGGATATTTTCAAAGAACTATCCATAGTGACTCCAAGATCTCTCTTGAGAGGTAATAGTTCATTTAATCCCTATTATTTTATACTTTAGTTGGAATGATGTTTTCCAACATGCTTTACTTTGCATTTATCAACATTAAAATTTGTCTGCTACTTTGTTGCCCAGTCACCTTGTTTTGTAAGATCGTTTTGAAGCTTTTCACAGTCAGCTGCAGACTTAACTATATTAACTATCTTGAGCAGTTTAGTATTGTCTGCAAATTTTGCCACCTCGCTGTTTACCCCTTTCTCCAGATCATTTATAAATATGTTGAATAGGATTGATCCAAGTACAGACCCCTGCAGGACACCATTAGTTACCTCTCTCCATTCTGAAAACTGACCATTTCTACCCTTTGTTTCCTACCTTTTAACCAGTTATCAGTCCATGAGAGGCCTTCCCTCTTATCCCATGGCAGCTTACTTTGCTTTGGTGTGGGTTCCAGAACCAGTTGTTCCAAGAAACAGTCATTTAAGATGTCAAGAAACTTTATCTCTTTATCCCTTACCGAGGTGACGTGTACCTAATCAATATGGGGAAAGTTGAAATCCCCCACTATTATTGAGGTTTTTTATTTTTATAGCCTTTCAAATCTCCCTTAGCATTTCACAATCACTGTCACTGTCCTAGTCAAATGGCTGGTAATATATCCTTACTGCTATATTCATATTATTGTAGCATGGAATTTCTATCCAGAAAGATTCTATGGAACTTACACTCATGCGTGTAAAATTTAATATGTGTATAAGTCTTTGCAGGATAAGTCTTCAGTAACTCACATTGAACTTTAATTTTTTTGTTCTACAATGGCAAATGAAAATTGGTCTCAAATTCTCCAGATTTTGCTTAATATGCAAGATCTCAAAATTCTATTCTGCATTTTGAGTTTCAAATCTCATTTCATTGGCTCAATATACACTTCTTAAATACCTTGAAAACTGTCTTCGTCAATAGCATGGAGATAGTTTTCATTTATTTTAAGTTCTTCTAAAGCTGATGGTAATTCAGGAGGAATGTGTACTAGTGCGTTTCCATCCATATACAAACGTTTTAACTTTTTCAGGATCTTTATTTGGGAAGAAAATCAGAATTCAGTTAACAAAATGTAAAATTATATTGTCAAATAACCTAAAATTATAATTTCCATTTTATTAACCATTTAAATTTGTTGCTGTTGGTTGCGTTAGGTAAACTTAGAACCCATGAAGAGCACCAGGTTGATAAACTTGACACCTGACTTTTATATACAGTACACTTCCGATAATCCGGCACCTTTGGGACCTAGGTGGTGCCGGATTATTGGATATGCCGGAGTACCAGGAGATACTATAAGAGGGCATACTCCCAACCCAATCCCCCTCCCCACTTTATGCTTGTGTCCCGGAGCTACCGGTACAGCCACGCGTCTCCCTCCAGGCGCTGGGGCACGTGCACTGAGCGGCCGGCTTTTCAATGAGCTGGCTGGGACGCCGTGCACAACCCAAACCCCCTCCCCTTTCCTTCCCTTCCCCAGAGCCAAACACCTCCCCTCCCTGCTGTCACCCAATCCTCCTTCTCCCCCCAACATTATGTCCGGGTCCCGAAGCAGCTGCCTGTGCTCAGCGGCCGGCTGCTAGCACATGCAGACTGGACACTTAGGGTACGTCTAGACTACATGCCTCCGTCGACGGAGGCATGTAGATTAGACAGATCGGCATAGGGAAATGAAGCCGCGATTTAAATAATCGCGGCTTCATTTAAATTTAAATGGCTGCCCGCTCTGCCGATCAGCTGTTTGTCGGCAGATCGGGCAGTCTGACGCGGTCGACAGGAAGCCTTTGTCGATCGGCGCAGGTAAACCTGATTTCACGAGGCATACCTGCGCCGTCGACAAAGGCTTCCTTGTCAACCGCAGCGCATCCAGACTGCCCCGATCTGCCGACAAACAGCTGATCGGCAGAGCGGGGCAGCCATTTAAATTTAAATGAAGCCGCAATTATTTAAATCGCGGCTTCATTTCCCTATGCCGATCTGTCTAATCTACATGCCTCTATCAACGGAGGCATGTAGTCTAGACGTACCCTGTGTGTGCTGGGGGCTGTGAGTGTGCATGCGGCTCACAGCGGCCCGGCCGTGAGAGCGGCTAACCTGAGCAGGTCCGGGTTCCAGTTGATGCCGGACTATCAGGAGTGCCGGACAACTGGATGCTGGACTATTGGAGTTTTACTGTACTCACAACAAGTAAAGACTGAGTAGCAGCAGCGGCTGATCACTGTTGTGGAATATCCAGCATTTTGATAAGAAAGCAATTCTGTCTCTTAAGTACTTGAACCATTGGTCTTTTTATATAAACTACCGCCAAGGGTGTCCATTGTGAGAATATGTTTTGTGACGCGGACATCTGTCATCCAAGACTTGGACTTAGCTCATAAACCTCTTTCATATGAACCAGCCAACTGCCATCCCAGCCATATTGGCCCTTAATCCTGTTATTATACTTTATCTTTTAGATACCTATACACTTTTATAGTATTTTCATATTATGTTCTTAATCTATAATAGTCAATGTGTTTCTGTAAATCTCCTCTAGGACTACTCGTTCACTACAGTTCAATAGACTCTTTGGAGTAGGTGCAGAGGCACATGGCTTTTTCACAGGTTGAGAGTTAAGATAAGGTGCAAAGCCTCAGTTTTCTATTTCATATAAAGAAAGACTCTGTGTGTAAGCTCCTAAATTTCCCCTTCAGAAGTAACAGAAGTTGGCCTAATAAATTATATTACCTCATTCACATTGTCTCTCATACCTTATGTGTCAATCAGATACATTACATGGATATCTAAGGATTTACATTAGCATGATTGGAAATCCTTGATACCATTATGTATGGTAGCACATACCCTGGCTGACATTAAACTTTGTCGCATTAGTTATGGTGTGGAACTAAGGAGCAAAAGTCTTCTGCTAGCAAAAAAGTAAACATGACAGTAAATATTTCAATAGTTGGGGGAAATTTTCCACTGACAGGACACTGAAGGTGGTACAATTTTAAAAGAGCCCTTTTTGGCTATGAGTTATGTTCCTTTTGTTCATTAGTTAATCAAAATGCCAAAAAATAAACGGAGGTGTGTTTTCCAGGCTTTTTAGTATGCTTCGTAAAATACAAGAACAAATAAAAATATTTTGTAATAAAATGTGACTTTAAAAAAAAACCTCATAGAATAAAAAGGGAGAAATGTAACTCTCACATATTTCATCATACCTTGCAGTTGAAATTCAACTACAGAGCCAAGTGAAATGGTGAGGTCTGTAAAGCCACTGTTCAGTAGGGCATTTAAACCAATAAGGCCAATTATGTATTTAAGCGCTTTGCTGGATTGATGCCAGCCAGGGCTCAAATGCTTTTTGTAACTACAGCTTTCTGTCAGAACATGTTTATTATGGACAATCCATTCAGAACTAATAAATAATTGTGATAAATGTATATTGCTAATTAAATAAGTAACAGATATTTGATCTTTTGTGAAGTTAATCTTGGAAGACTGCTTGTGTGTCATATGTTCTGTATTTATCTTCCCTGATACTTTGTTACCTAGGTAGTTTGTATGAAAACAGACTCTTGTTTTTATTAGTTTGCATATTTCTGATAATTTGTTTTCCAGCTTGTTCAGTGTATTAATGTTTTTGCAACCAAAAATTTAGGTTTATGGTTTGGTTTTCATTCAATTAAACTAATCAAAATCATGTTTTCAAATTAATTTGTACTAAGGGGACAATGGCACTCTTTAGATTACCATAGATGTAAAATTATTATCATTATGAAAGCATCTTTAGGGGGCACAAAAGCATTAGTGTGGGAGAACTAATGTAATAGGAGAAATCATAAATTAATGTATAGTAAATGGCCCTGAACTTCTGAGGGCATTGATAATGAAATATAAAGCATTTCCTTTTTAAATTGTTGGCTAGAAATCCAGCTTAGATAGATATTTGACTGTTAGATGGCCTGTGTGAAATGAACTGATGGTCACCATCCAGGTCCTAAATTGCTTGTCCTTGTAGAGCCTTAACTTAGGCTCCGGTCATCCGAAGAAGTGGGCTGTGCCCAGGAAAGCTCATGATACCATCTACATGTTTTGTTAGTCTATAAAGTAGTACCAGACCATTGGTTGGGTTTTTTTAGGCATATACATATAGTCCCATTAACAGCAGTGGTATTCATGAGCTTAAAGTTAAACACATACTGAAGTACTTTGCTTGATTGGGACCAAGATGACAGTCATAAAGAAAAACTTCACACTGTGATGCCAGTTCAGGCACCCTTGTTAGCAGGCTGATCAATTTCTAAAGAATGAATATTAGAGGTAGTCATTCCAAATTAGACAGTGAAGCACACTGATGGGGCAACTTATATATTTTTCTAAGGATAGAGAATTAATTGTGCAGAGTCATCCTTCAAAAGCTTCTCTTTCTATACTCTTTTCTTTAAAAGAGAGCCTAAGTCCTCTGAGGCTTCTAAAAAGGATGCAAGAAGCATGTTATGATGATGGAAAATCTATTTTTAAAAAATTTCAAAACTGAAGCTGGTAAAATACTTGAAAATATGAATAATAGAATTATTATTCAGTAAACATGAAATAGTATTCAACCAACTATATAACTGGCTGAAAACTGCAAAAATGCTTTGTTGAAAACTGCAAAATGTGATTAGTCATATTTATTACATAGAGAGCGATCCATAGCTAATGCAAATTCTCATAACTCCATTGACTCCTGCCCAGCTGCAATAATTTATATTGGCTGATTATTTTCCCTCTAGAGTATTCAGTCAGATCTATTTCAAGCACAAATCAGTGACAGAGATGTTAGAAAGAGTATGTTTGCTTACTTTGAATGCTTGTGGACCTATGCCTGGAGAAGTAATATTATTTTTATTAAGATCAAGCCTTTCCAAATTAGGAATCCCATTGAAAGCTTCATCTGGAATGGAAGCGATGTTATTCCCTAGGACAGATAGTTAAAATATACATATACATATATTTTAATATTGTGTTGCAACTTATATGGTTTGAATCAGGTAACTAGATACTTACTGTACAAGTAAAAATGTATTTAGGGAAATAAAGTCAACTCTATGTCTTTGTTTCTCAACACTAGTAACTTCTAATTTTTGAAAAACAAGTTAGATTGCAGCAACACAGCACTTACATATTTTATTAGATTACCCAATATCTAAAATTACTATAATTATGAAACCATGTTTAGGAGTGGAAAAGCAGTTATGCTGGAGAACTAATGGGCCAGAACATCTTCGGGCACTGACAGTGGCAAATGAAGCTTTTCACTCTAGGTTGTTGCTTGTTTCTCAGACTTAGTTGTAAAATGCTTTTAAATTTTTCTGTGATAAGAAACTAGAGATATAAAGCATTTTACATTATAATTTGCTAACATTAAAATTGTGGGGTTTGGAGAGGGCTAAACTTTAACTGGTGGAAAAAATAATACAAAGCAAACTTATTTTCTTACCTTCGAGCTCTAAGCTTGTTATCTCTGGATCTGTAATTGGTGGTATTTGTGTAAGCTTGGCATTAATGCAGTTTACTGTGGTGTCAGAGATTGAACATCCAGTTGGCAAAGGAGGAATTTCTGCAGGAGGAACAGGAATTGGGAATTGAGGGGAAATTCTGAAAACATCGCCTCGTAAAATATGTTCATCCTCTTCCTCATCTTGCTCTTCACTTTTTCTTTCTTGCTCTAGACGATTGTTTTCTTTTCTCTTTTCTTCTTCCTTTTCAATTTGTAACTCTTCCTCTTCATAGGCTCTTCTTTTTTCTTCTTCTCTCCTGCTTATTTCCTCCTCTGCTTTTTGATGGGCATCATGGTCTTGCCTTTTTTTCTCATCCTGAATTTTCTTTTCTTTTCTCTTCCTGTTCTCATCATCCTTTTTGTAAATTTCCTTTTCTCGCCTTTCAGATTCTTCCTTCTCTCGTCTGAGTAACTCATCCATTTCAACCTGAGTATGCAGTGGTTGCAGCAGCCCTGGATTACTAGGATCATTTGGTTCTGGAGAAGCACCAGAAATTTCAGGTGTGTCATCCAGTGAAATATTTAATACTAAAAATGAGGGTGACCACAGTAATGAAAATGCAGAAAAGAAAGAGAATGGTAGCATAAGAGGAAATGCAAATGAAATAGTGTTAGTAACCGTTATGCCCCCCCCCCCCAACATTATAAATATTTGGCTTATAGAAAAATACATTCTCACTGAGAATGTGATTTTAAAGAACAAAAATATCTTTTTTTACTTATTTTAATTATGGTATATTTAGGGATGTAATAGTGTAACCATTTAAACCAGGGGTGGTCAAGAATTGTTAATGGGAGGCCACTCCAAAATTTTGGTAAGTGGCCACACTTCTATGGAGGGAGTGTGGGGTCTGGGATGGCGGATGGGGTGTAGAACAGAGCTTAGGATAGAGGACTGGGTGTAGGAGGGAGTGTGGGGTCTGAGAGGGAGTTTGGGTGAAGGAAGAGTTTATGATTTGGGGCAGAGGTTTGGGGTGCAGGGTCCAGGAGTGAGTATGGGTACAGGAGAGGATTCTTGCCTGGGGGGAGGGGTTTAGGCAGGATCTGGGAGGGAGTTGTGACCTGGGGAAAGAGGGTGCAGAGGATTTGAGTGGTGACCTGAGGCAGAGGAATGGAGTGCAAGGTCTGGGAGGGGGGATGGGAGCAAGAGATGATTCTGGCCTAGGGGAAGGGTGTAGGAGGGGCTACGTGGTCGGGGGAGGGAGTTGTGACCCAGAGGAGGTGGGGAGAGGGTATACAGAGGGTTTGGGTGGTGATGGCCTGGGACTGGAAGTTGGGGGGAGAGGAGGTGGAGTGCCAGAGTCAGGCTTTGGCTGGGAGGCGCTTACCTAAGCAGCTCCCAGCCAGCAGCTCTGCAGGAACCTGAGACAGGCTCCATGTATGTGTGCTGGGCTGGTTGCTCCATGTGGCTCTGCTCCAGCATGGGGAGGGGAGAGTGAGGAGGTAGCAGGCGGGACCCAGTGTATGCCGGGAAGCCGGCTGCGCTGCAGGCTCTGCAACATAAGATGTCTACTGCAGAGCCCACAGCGTGTAACCTTGTAACCGCTAAGATTTTTAACTGTTACACAGTTACCTAATTAACCACTTTTTAACATCTCTAAATATATTGCACATTTGTTATACCAAAATGTTCAGTACTTGTTTTGTGGTCCCTGATGAATGTTTACTGTAAAAATGTCTCATATGTCAGCATATTATACCTTTATGAGGCAATATTAATATTAAAATCATTATGCAAATCCAGCATCAGAAAAATTTTACCGAACACAGCTGGTCAGTGGACAATCCAGATTTTAAGTGAGTATGATGGCCAATGGTTAAGCCTTTACAGCAGCTGCTACATAGAATAGTTATCTGTGTTCAAATGTCAAATAGGAACACATCAAAGCAGTCCTAAAAGAATTTAAAATAGGTTTGATTTGGTGGTACATTTTTAAACTGTTGCAATTGTTAAAGTTATGTGCCCTGGCACAGGCTCCCAAACAGAAAAATGTGTGCCTAGAGATGAAGAGGGAGGGTTACGGTAACAGTTGGTTCCCAGAACCCTTTCTCCACTTGGGGAGCAGCATGTAGCTGATACAGCCCTTGTTAAAGCTGGCTGGTAAGGGGAGGTCGATTGGAGAGATGTTCTCCCAGGTTCCTATGAAGTTCAGAGCCATGGTAGAAAGATTGCAGTGCAGTTTGTGCACATACTTATTCATGTACACATGCACACTATGCCTATTTGAATAAATCAAATTAATTGTTGCTCTTTATATCAATCTTTCTACAAGATTTACAATGAACTTTCCACCCCTGCTCAACACAGCAGAGATACAGGAAGAAAAAATATCACAAAAGTACAAAAATTAAATGATGTGCATTCTTGAGGGATAAATAATACTTTTATCTACACAAATGTCACCCATCCAGTTTGCTTCCTTTCTTTTCATCACCTCAGACCACATGATGGGAGGCTTTTCTTGCTGAAATTCTTCCTTGTTAAACTGCTTCATTTGGTCAACCTGAGCCAGTACATGTATTTTTATGCTCACCACCCATTGCATTTTTTATGCGTTCCCTCTGCCAAAAGAAGGGCAGACTCAATTGCATTTATGACTTTTTGAGTATTTATTTTAAAATAGAATTCTAGGAATAATCTGAAATGAATGTTACTCAAAACAATAGTTTTAAAATTGTATATCTTCTTTATAAGACAGTATTTACTGAACCTTGGAAACTTGTTTTATTAGACTACTTTAACTGGTATTCAGAGCATCTTTGTCATTTTATTACTTTAAAGTCTAATAAGAAGTGTACTTGATACTTGGATTTCTAAATGCACAACCAGGCTCTCCAATATCAAATACAACTGCAAAAGGAGTGTTAGGGATGGAATCCGGTAGGTAGGGATGTTCATTTTATAGGTTGTGTATGCAGATTTAATAATAAATGATTAACAGAGGTTTTAATAAATGGTTGATCAGTTGTCATAGATTAAGAGTCCAATAGATTAATAGATGTCTTGTAATTGCCACTTTTTATTTCCTTCTTCTAATATGCTTATAACAATCTATAACACATACTTTTCATGTCTAATGTGCATTTATATAATCTCCTAATAATTTATAAACACTTTATAAATGGAACCTTATTTCTTTTTGGTATGTACTGTAAAGGAGGAAAGTTTGTGCTTTTATTTCATTAGCTGAAAAAGCAAGGAGATAAGTAAGGGGAAGAGAAAACAGAAAAGGAAAAAAAATCAGTAGAAAATATGTGGGTCCTGAACCTTTTCCCACTTCAGGCATAGCATATTTCTGTTTGGGAGCAACATACAATTTTGCAGAACTTCTGAATTTTATTGTGGAACAATGTTTGCTGATTCTGTAAACTAAAAAATTATCTATATTGCTGCTGTTATTGCAACTTTTCTGCTTTCAATATTTAAAAGAAATTGTTTATTTCAAAGATTCCAAGGCCAGGAGGGACCATTTTGATAATCTATTCTGAACTCCTGATAATACAGATCATAGAATTTCCTCAAAACAATATCTTTTAGAAAAATAGTTAAATGTTAAATACAATTAACAATTTATGCAATTTTATTAAATAGGTTATAACACTTGCATTTTGCCTTTAATGTTTTGTTTTTGGTAGCTTTAAAATAGTTTTAAAATATTGTAAAAATAACAAATGGAAAATTAAATGATGGATAAGAAGATAGTATGGTATACTGTACCAATGTCAGAGCAAACTGGGCAGCACTCTCCTTCAGGTATTACAGTTCTACGACATGTCAGAAGAAGGCATGTAGTTTCATCACAAATCACTTTTCCTTTTGAACAGAGACAAGTAATGCAGGGTTTGGGGGACCACACCGCTTTATCATACATAATCATCCCATTAGCTGTACAGTGCCCTTTCTTTCCTAATAGAAGAAAAAAAGAATTATGTCAAAAGTAAGAGATGAATTAAATAATAATTTGTTGATTGCTTAAATTGAAATAAACATTATAAAGTTTCATTGTTTAGACTTTGATATACTTGATGTCAATAGTAAATTGGTTGGGAAAGCCAGAGAAATATGGTTAATGTTAAGGGCAAATATTTCACTTTACTGGATCTTAGTAGACACTGTTAATCTAATTAGTGTTTCAGGTAGTAAGTGCTTTTATTGCCCTAAATCTAGAAATGAATTACTTGTCTACAGAATCTATTTATGTAGGAGAGCTTTAGTTTTGTGCTTGAGTACAGTATAAAGGAAGAATTTTTACATGTGGGCATTGTTCTCATCTATAAAATTTGCACCAGACATTTTTAATATAATAGGAATATTTCAAAAACGTAGATAGAGTACTTCAGCTTACAATTTCACTCTGCCTCAGAGAGTAGATGTGTTAGTCTGTATCTGAAAAAAAAAAAAAAGTCCCGTGGCACATTAGAGACTAACAGATTTAGTAGGCCATAAGCTTTCGTGGGTAAAAACCACTTCATCAGATGAATTGGACTAGAAATTACAGAGGCTGGGGTATATATATGAGAAAAGAAAAAAGTTACTTATCAAGTGTGGGACCAGTGTAAATGAGGCCAAGTAAGGCAGGGTGGATGTGGCTCATGCAGCAGTTGATGAGAAGGTGTGAATACCCAGAGAAGGAAAATTGCCTTTGTAGTGAGATAACCAATTAAAATCCTTACTCAGTCCAAACTGAATGGTATTGAATTTGCAAATTAATTGCAGTTTTGCTGTTTCCCTTTGTAGAAGGATGGTAATTTTTAAATCCAGTAAGTACAGGGAGGTTAAAGTTTTCTCCTACAGGTTTATGAATGTTACTTTTCTTGATGTCTGATTTGTGTCCATTTATCCTTTGGTGCTCATTGTCCAGTTTGGCCAATATACATGGCAGAGGGGCATTGCTGGCACTTGATGTGGATGTGCAAGTGGATGAGCCCCTGATAGTGTGGCTTATATCAGGGGTGGGCAAAGGGGACAGGGAAGTGCACAAAGTCTCCTCTCCCCATCGCGGGCATGCGGCACCAGAGGAAACCACACGGCACCAGAGGAAACCACGCACCCCTGATGGGCGGGGAGACTTCACACACTCCCCCTGCCTCCAGACCAATCAGGGTCTGGAGGTGGGGGAGCGCATGAAGTCTCTCATTACCCACCCCACTCTGCCAGGAGGGAACTGCGTGTCCCTGACAGGATGAGGAAGGGGAAGAAAGATTTTGCGCACTCCCCTGCCCCCAGTTCCTGATTGGCTTGGGAAAGCACACAAAGTTTCCTCCCCCCCGCCCCCAGCAGGGGCACGTGGCACCAGAGGGAAGCACGTACCCAGGGCAGGGTAGGGGAGCCCGCCCCCAAGCCCTTCCCAGTGGCTGGGAGGTGCGGGGAGGGGTCTCCCAAACTAAGGGGAAAGCCTCTCTTCAGTTCCTCCCTGATGCTGCTTTTCTTTCTCTTTCTCTCCCTTCCTCCCTCCCTCCGATTGGCCTGGGGACGGAGGGAGCGCAGGAAGTCTCCTCACACCACTAGGGGCGTGGCACCTGGAGGAAACTGCCAGCTGTTCAAAACACTGCGTGCCCCTGGCAGGGTGGAGGACAAAGACTTCACATGTTCCCCCGCCCCCAAGCAAATCAGAGTCTGTGGACGGGGAAGCACTCAAAGCTTCCTGGCCCTGCCCCTTCCGCCCAAGGCGCTGCCTCTTCTGGGGCGGCCTGCAACCATTTCTGAAATTCCCAAAGTGGCACCCCTTCAAAAATTATGGTTAGGTCCTGTGACAATGTCGCTTGTATAGATATACACATCTAAATCCTTGCCCATTGACAACAGTGGGATCAAGGTTTAGTGTTTATTAAAACAAGCCTGATGGACAGCTGTGAACAAAAATTGTCTGTCTAGAGAATGGTTCAAAGATGACCAGACTCTATTAGGGATGTAATAGTGTAGCCAGTTAAATGATTAACTGATAAGTGGATGCTTATTGGTTAACGCATTCCCCTGCCATCCTGTGGCTCTGCATTTAAAGTATTTTGGGAGCCAATGCACAAGCACACTGGCTCAGTCCTGGCTTGCGCTGAGTCCGACACTATCCCCGCTGCAGTTCTGCATTTAAAGAGCTTGAGATCTGGCGCACAAGCACGCTGGCTCAGTTCTGGCTTGCGCCAGGTCTGACAGCTACCCCTGCTGCAGAGCCGCAGCAGGAATAGGTGCCGGATCTGGTGTGCACCAGCTCTCAAGCTCTTTTAAATGCAGAGCTGCTTATCGGTTAATCATGTAGCCGACAAAATTGTCAGCTACGCGATTAGCGAATTACATGCTTCGTAACATCCCTAGAATCTATGAGGTACTCTCACTTAGAGATGTTAAAATGTGTTTATTTTTGTAAACATGTAACCGCTGAAAATTACATGTTTACATGCAGTGGGGAGGGGAGGCGGGAGCTGGTTCTTGTGGGAAGCCAGCTAAAAGACAGCTCCCCGCAAACACCAGCTCCCACCTGCCCATGGCAGGCAGGTGGCTCCCCACGAATGCTAGCTCCTGCCTGGCCCCCACCACCCCGTTCTGCTGCCTCTGTGAGAGCCGCAGAGCAGGAGAGGTCAGGTGGCTCCATGGGAGCTGACACATGCAGGAAGCCAGTTTAAAAGCTGGCTCCTCGTGCATACCAGCTCCTGCTTGAGCCCCTGCACAGCTACCTTTTAAGCTGGCTTCCCAAGAGCACTAGCTCCCTCCTCTCCTCTTTGCCCCCACATTTTTGCCTCTGATGCAGAGGCTGCAGCGTGGGTGTGGGGGAGAGCTGCATGTAACCATGAGGGTTAACCGACGAGCGCAGGCTCATTGGTTAACCAGGTACTCGAGTACTTGCTCACTTTCCTGCTCTCACTTTGCCCTGCAACTGAGACCTCAATCTTGACCTGGAACGTTCATTAAGGTGGGAGATGGGGAGGTACAGTTATTTATCTATGGCCTGTTCAATCTTTGGACTCTTTGCTCTGCCTACAAAGGGAACAATTAGTGTTGATTCTGAGAATGGCTTTTACAATATGGACATCTGTTGGTAACTGGCGATAGCTTATTTTTTCAACCCCTTCCATGTCAGAGAGTCTTTGTAGAAAGGTATTTCCTGTCTGTGGCAACAGAATGTTGATCAGATCTTTGTCTAACCTAGGGCTTCAGATTATCCCTTGGGAAGAATTTCCATCTTCAGTAGACAGTCCATTCATCGGGTTTTAAGCCAGACAAGTCATGTTTTTCTGTGGTTTTGTCCCCTGTACAATACCGAAACAGAGCTGGACGTGATGTTATCTGGTATCACAGATGAAAGGCACAGTTTTAAAGAGCACTTTGCACCAGACTTGCTGGCGTGATCTCATCCACACTAAGTGAGATCATGCCACAGAGTGTGGAGTGACAGGTTCTTCAACATGATGTTGTCAATGCAATGTGCCTCATATACACTGGTTGGGTTGGGCCCGTACTGTTCCTGGAAATACTGGAAAGTTGGGTATTCTGAGGATGTGGCAGTGGGCTACAATCAGAACATGTAGCATACTGAAGGCCTTCCTTTTCAGCAAGAATGGTTACCATATTTTTAAGATTTTTAATTAAATGTATGTGTTTTTTCCGTGGCTATGAGGGTTTCCTCAAAACAGTTAAAAACTGGGGTTTCTGAGGGTTTGAAAGACAGAACTCTCCTCAGAAATGTCAGAGACAACAGGTCAAAGTAAAACCAAGCTCCTAACCAGAGCGTGGGCAAGGTCCATCCCAGGATGGTCAAGCAAACCACATAAAAGTTTCTTTTGTTGATGTTAGGCCAGAATCAGTGTCACAGAACTGGGGACATTTTTTTTCAAACCAAACATGGGACTTTTATTCCCATAGTTTGCAAAGCAGGTAGGAAAATTTCACTGGAGACTCCTCAATCTTGGGGAAAGCAAGAGTGCCCACTCCCTTGGAAGCCAGCAGGAAGAAATTTATACTTCCAGCTTGCAAATAGACAAAGTCTGTGCTAACATGGTTGATAGAGCTTCAAAGTAGCCCTTCTTCCCACAAGTTGTTTTATCTGCATCTGCCATGAAACATGCAAACTTTATGGTACTAATGTGCTATTTATCTCAATGGTTCTGGCTCACTACTCATTTTCTGTGGTCAGTCCCCACACAATTCAGACCAAGCAGAAGAGGAGTTATAGATTGAGGTGATTCATATCCGCCTCCCTGAAAGATAGGCCTATCTCCACTTTTCATCCAGCCTCCCTAATCTCACAAGAGTCATAAAGTGGCAACCCTTTTCATTAGGGAGGTATGCAGAGGTCATGCCTACTCCACCAGTTGATCCCTCTATCTTCTCCATTCGAAACAGGGGTCCTCCTTTCTTGCTCGTTCCTCTCTGCATTTCTTCCCGGTATCCGACTTTCCCGCTCCCCTCAGGGTTTTGGTCACCGTCCCCCGACGAACCTAGTTTAAAGCCCTCCTCACTAGGTTTGCAAGCCTGCCCGCAAAGATGGTGGAGGTTATTGGGGTCCGGGATTAAGTACTGGGAGCAGTCTGGGTGCAGAGGTGGGGCTCAGGTTCAGGAAAGTGGGGCTTAGCAGGAGGTGTAGTTCCAGATGCAGAGGATGAGGCTTGTTGAGATGTCGATTCAGGTTCAAGAGGGTCAGTGTGGGTGTGTGGTTTCTGGATTCAGGGGGTGAAGCTTGACAGAGCAATCAGGTGGGTCCAGATGCACAGAGGTTGGGTACATGGGGGGGCAACTCTACATACAGTGACTCCTTCCCCTCATGGCTGAGCAGTGATGGGGGCAGGAGGGATTTCTGACGGTGAGTCTGACCCAGACGTGGCCATCCACCCCAGCCAAGGACTGGTAGCTGAATCTTACTGGCCAACACATCCCCAGCCCTGCCATCACCCCATTGATTTACCACTCCACTGGTTGTTCTATGCACTCAAAACAAGGCACCCCATAATTGCTCTTATGGCTTCCCTTTGCTTCCCTGTCAGAAAATAATTTTCTGCAGGGAAGCAAAGAAATCTGTGAGGGACATGCAGCGATGCAGAATTCCCCTAGGACTAAAGGGAGCAGGTAACTCTTCCCCTTTTGCTTGGCCTATGTAGGGACCAGGCAGAATTCAAGTCCCTGTACCTCATCCTTAATTCTTCAGCAACTCATGACATCCCATGGGAACAGAAAGGTGGTTGGACTATAACCCTCATTACCCGTCCTATCCATACACCATACAGGACGATCAGTGCAATTGAATAGGAGTAGACTGCACTCCCTTTAGTAGTGCAACACTGTACTTGCCATTACATTGATCTACATCACAGACAGGATCTAGCCCATAAATAAGAAACAAAAGACTAGAAAGTTGCCTGACAAGTAATGAAACATTTTCCCTATTTGTTTCATCTCTGGGTATGTGATCTTATACAATGGAATGCAGAAGCTTATTATTATTATTAATATTCTGTTTAAGTGGCCATTCATTTTTATATGCTTAATATAAATTGTTTTAATAGGAGTTATGCAAGAGTGAGGAGAGTAGAGTAAACATTTAAGACAGTGGTTTTCAACCTTTTTGAGGATATGGACCCCTTTTTAATTTATTAAAATTTCATGGACTCTCTTTCTCCCCCCCAACCCTGGGGGGAGAAAAAAAAGAAAAGGAAAAGAAAAGTAAGGATAGGGCCCACTGTGGTGGGGCCGAGCCTTATTTTTAAACTTTCCACAGACCCCCTGCAGTACCGTCACAGGCCAACAAGGGTCTGCGGACCACAGGTTGGGAACTACTGATTTAAGAGAATAATATCTAGGGGTGCTTCGAGCAACAGAAATGTAAGATTGTTTCCTACTTCTGAAGCAGGCTTAATGATAGTAGGCCTGTTATTTATAGGCGCTTTTACAAATCTGATTTTAACTAAAAAAAAATTTAACTTTAAAAAGTAGCCTAAAAAATACTATGTGGTTGAACTTTTTGGCAGATGAGCACTTTCACCTTTGGAAATATGGGGCAAATCCAGTAGTGGGTTATAACTAAAATGAGTTCAGTGGCTACCTCAGCTTTTGGGTAAAAGTCTAGATAAACAGAAATGAACAGAACTGGGGGTGAAGGAAACTGTACATTATTTCAGTATGACTGATGGTCTCTGACAGAAAGATTGGAATGGCTAAAGCACATGCTATTTATGTGGTATTTTTTTCTATTTAATATAAAGAATGTTTTCAAATGAAAGGTTTTATGTAAGTAGTGTCTATTATGAATGCATTATACTAGCACCCACTACAAGTATTATAGTCAGAGTTTTGTCAACTTTGCCAGTAAAAGCTCCTATTTTTAAGCTTGTTTTGAGATGCTTAGTTCAGTCTGAAAACAAGATCCAGACCAAAAATGGAATTGTTCTAGAAAATGTGGATAAACATTTTTCTACCTTCCAAGTCATAAGAAGGTTTCAAATGTTCTCTATGTGTACAACACATCCTGTAACATAAAGAAAAAATTCATAAAATGAACTGGTGCTTTTGGATATGCAAACTCTAGAAGAGATTACTGTGATATTTGACTAAGTTGTGGATACAGATCACTAATTGGGTTTACATACTTCACCAAACAGCCCTCATATTATTATAATTAGGGTCTGATTTCAACAAACATGAGGCCACGTCTCCATTTGCCACACTGGAGATTAATCTTCTAGTGTTAGATTTAGTGGGTCTAGTTAAGACCCACTAAATTGAATGCTGAGGGCGGCTACGGTCAGCGGCTGTACTCCTTGCAGTCATGAGAAGTAAGGGACGCCAACGGGAGTGTTTGCTACTGTCATCCTCCCACTGTGAAGACAGTGCCAAGTTGTGCTTAAGATAAGCCAACTCCAGTTATAGTTGTGTACTTTAAGCTGACCTTACAGGTCTAGTATAGGTCCAAATTAAATACTCCATTATTAGTTCCCTAAGGTAGCAAAAGTTTCTTTCCTCCCTCCACCTCTCGCCCTCCCCTCCCCCCGCATTACAAGATTGTTTTTAGTATACAGTTTTAAGACCTGCATGACTCTCTAGATTAAAGAGTCAGTAAGTATACAGTGACATAACATGCAATATTTTTATACAGAATCAGTACATTTTGTCTTCTTCCTGTGTTATCTTATTCCGTTAGTTTCTTTTAAACATCACCAGATTATAAATATGGACAGAGTAATGGGGAGTAACGTTAGTTCGAACCAAGGGGTTTAGTTCGAACTAACGCGTCCCAGCGCGCACTTCCTGGTTCGAATCAGCTGTGATTCGAACTAGTGTGCCGGCGAGATCATGCTAATGAAGCACGGGATATTTAAATCCCCGCTTCATTAGCAATTTCGAATGCCTGCATTTGCATCCCTAGTTTGAACTAGGATGCAAGTGTAGACATACCCTGAGTCTATAAACCCCTGACGCCCCACAGTGCTACCAGTGCACCCCGATCCTCTTAAACCCTAACCCTCCAGCTCTGCCAGTACACCCCAGCTCAGTTAATGCACCCCACCCCCTCTGAACATCTAACTCTTCTATTGAATTCCAACTACTCTTTGCCCTGCAGATCTGCCAGTGAACACCACCTTTGCCAGTCCACCTCAACCACACTGTACTCTAATACTGTTCTATACTGTGATATAGTCATGCTTCACTTTAGGCACTGTACGAGTGTCAAGTTATTGGTGTGGGAGGGTAGGAGGAGAGAAAAATAATCAAAAGTTTGTACACCAGGGAAGGAAGACTTCAGAGAGTTGTGTTCTTTGATTGCAATGGTGAGGCCTAGTTACGTATAGAATGGGAAGGTGGCAGTTTGGAGGGGAGAAAGCATTGAATGGATCAGGGACGTAGCTGGAGTCCTGTGCCAAAACAGAGCTGGGGGGATGCAGCTCATTCTGTGTGCGGGATGGTGGTAAGGGGCGGTTGCAGCTGGCTTACTATGCTAATTGTGAGACGTGGTAAGTGCAACTATCTAAATTGGTGGTCCCCAAAGCAGTGCCCATGGGCGCCATGGTGCCCGCCGGGGCATTTATGTGCACCCACCTAGCACCGCCCCTAGGAGCACGGCGCATGCTTGGCCCCCGCCCCGGGCACCCGGCCCATGCACGGGCTCCGCCCCGGGCGCCCGGCGCATGCGCGGCCCGACAGCCCCGCGCAGCGCCCGCCTCCCAAAAAGTTTGGGGACCACTGAAAATGACTGATAACTGCTAATAAATGACTTCTGAAAGCAGCATTTTAAGGTTTTTTTTAAACCTAGGAAATTCAATGGTGAAAAAAGTTTATGGAGAGTTAAGGTTGTTTGCTTTTGTGTCATCCCCTTGTAAAACATAGTTGATCAAAACTCAAATTTCTAAAAACCAAGAAATGCACAGTTGAGGTTGCTCATGATATCTTAATACATCTTTCAGCTGTGCCCAAATATACATTCTTAACACACATATATTTACTCTGCCAACTCCACAGTTGCTGAAATGTACAAGCTCTTCACCTTTTCCAGTCATTCACTCTCACCCACAGGATTACAGAAAAAAGAAAATTGCCCCCACCACCTTCTCTCTGCTTTCCTGGAGCTGGCTAATAACTATTTGGAAATATTTGTATACACTCCAGGTGCAGTCAATGTGTTAGGTACCTACAATGTACCTACATTACATGTTCAAGTCAGAAGTTGGCCCTGCTTGGCAAAATTGTGTGTGTTGGTCCTACTTGGTCCTGCTATGAGGGGACAGCTATGATTGTGATTAAAGCTACAATTTAGTCACTGAGGTAGCGGAAGTCACAGAATCAGTGTCTTCTAGGGAACTCCATGACTTCAGCTTGTGGTACTTCGGACCTACAAGGTATCCTTGCTGCCTGCAGAAGCAGGAAATTGTACCCTGCCCCAACACTACAAACCACAGACGGCAGGAGCTGCAGATGCCAGGGGTTCCCAGAGCCTTCCAGCTGGTGCAGGCTGTTTCTTAACCCTGCACAGCTGCTCCGCTTTAGGTGGTGTGGGGACCCCAGATCCTCATTTTTAGTAAAAGTCAGGGACATGTCATGGCTTCCATGAATTTTTCTTGTTTTTTCCATGACATGTCCCTGACTTTTGCTAAAAATATCCATGAAAGAATGGATATTAGCCTTAATTATTATTTAAGATCTATTTTTTGCACCTCTGATGTGTGTTAGAAGAGCTGCATGTATACTTTCAAGATCTACCATACATCATTTCTGAAGAGTAGCAAGGTGGAATATGAAAGCACTCTAAGCATTTATTGTCCAGGTCAAGTGAGTATGTATAATGTCAGGTTTAACTGTATTGAATGGTGGATGCAGTAGTTAGCTCTGCTTGTTAAACGTGTGTTTGTATGATCTGAAGATTAGTTTGAGATGTGAGACAGAGATATGACTGTGATAAGAGATCTTTGTTCTTTACCCTCATGTGTGTCTACTTTCAGGATGCAATACACACAATTTCTGTGCAGAATTCTGTAGATTATGTCAATAGTAGCATATAAGGCTTTTATTTTACACTATATTTTCAGAAGTGATATGGAATTCCAATGCTTTTAATGATGGTTAAGTGAAAGTGAGACAATATCCTGAGTAAGTGTAAGGTGGTTGTAAAAGGACGTGAAATGGTTTTAAAATTGTATACATGTGGTATTTTTTCTGGGGTGTTGGCTAAGTGCATGTATATGGGCCTCTCCATGGAGCATCATCTTGTAGTGATGGAGAGGCTTGCATGTTCCAGTGACCCCCAAGAGTGATGCTGTCTGGAGTCATGTACTCCCTATGGGTCACCCATGACAGAACGGGCAAGGGTTCCAGACAAAGTGTGATCCAAGAAGTTCTCAACGGCAGAGCAGATAGGATAACTGCACAATGAAGTTGAAACTGTTGTGTAATGTTACAGCATCTGTGAAGGTGGATGAAGGCTGCAGCAGACAGAGGAAGTCCAGTTGTCGTGGTGTCCATGCCATTGGTTTCAAGCCCTCTATCTGTTAAGGACAGTGTGGTGACTTGTGCACTAGTCTCCGCACTTTAAAAGAAGTCCTGTACAGGCATCTTCCAGGTTTTTTTGGAAAACAACACCTGCACAACTCAAAAGTCCGGTGGTAATTGGCGAGTGGCGATGGGAACAGGACAGTGAGATCTGGAAGTTCTCAGTCACGGACCAACACACATACAGTGGGTTTGTGATTCAGTCGTCTAGCTCGAGGACTGAAGCAGGTCGAGCGTCTCATCTGCTGCACCTATGACTGAGCAGTTCTCTTTAGGATCCACTCTGCTCACCCCACGTGGGGAGGGGCTAGAAAAAGTGCCCTAAAATAGTCTTGCCTCTTTTCCTCCTGGCTGGATAGCTGCATCCAGCAGGATCACCACGCCAGTGGTCAAAAATGTAAGAAACTTTTCAACTTTGGAACCTGGAACGTATGTACCCTAATGGACAACTCAGACAGTGACCCACCAGAGAGACATATAGCTATCGTTGCTCATGAATTGAATCGGTTTAACATCGATATTGCTGCCTTGTCCAAAACTAGAAGAGCTGATGAAGGACAGGTGAGGGAGGAAAAAGGAGGATACACCTGCTTCTGGAAGAGAAAATCTTTAGATGAACCTCAATTGTATGGAGTAGGATTTGCTATTAAGTACAAGCTCATAAGGTGCCTCTCTGAGTTGATAATAGGCATCAATGAGTGGCTTATGGCACTCCAATTGAGGCTCACCAAAAACAAGCAGGTAACTATTGTGATCGTCTTTGTGCCAACAATGGATGCCGATGAGGATGTAAACGAAGATTTCTGCTTTCAGCTGGAAACCATTTCATCGGAGACCCCTAAAGAAGTTAAGATGATTCTTCTGGGGGATTTCAATGCAAGCATTGGCTGAGACTCAGACCTGTGGAAAGGAACAATTGGGAAAGAAGGAGTTGGCAAAAGCAAGTCAAATGGAATCCTGCTCATGACCAACTATGCTGAACATGAGCTCATCATCATGAACACCCTTTTTCGACAAAAGGACAAGTTCAAAACATCTTGGAGATATCCATGTTCAAAGCACTGGCATCTTCTCAACTATGTCATAGTTCGTTCTTGAGATCATAGTAACATACATCTCACAAGAGCAATGACAAATGCTGATGACCGCTGGACTGATCATCACCTCATTCAATCCACAATGAAAATTAAGATCGCCCCCAAATGAAGGCTGCAAAAGAAACAAATCAGGTGCAAGCTGAAGGTTCAAGATCTGAAGCACCCCATTAAGTGTGACCACTTCCAGGCAGTCTTAGAAAAAAAATTTCCATCAGAGTTTCTGGAGGAAATTGAGGAACATTGGAGCCAGCTGAAAGCAGTAACCATCAATACCTGTGAGGAAACCATGGGCTACCACACCAGTTAGCATCAGGACTGGTTTGATGAGAATGATGTTTAAATCAAGCATCGCATCAATGAGAAGAGAATGACATTTTGTGCTTGGCAGAATTATATAAATTGCAATACAAAGAGAGAAGCCCATGCAAAGGCGAAGGTGGGAGTCCAACATAAAACCAGAGAACTCAAGAACAAATGGTGGCCTGAGAGAGTGCAAGAACTCCAACATTTTGTGGATATCCATAATACACATGGTTTCTTTAGTGCTATTAAAGCTGTTTATGGGCCAGCTTGTCATGGCATGAACCCACTTCTCTCAAAGGATGGAACCACACTTTTGAAGGACAATGAAGCCATTAATTTTCACTGGGAAGAATATTTTGAAGATCTTTCTTAATCGTATTCCATGGTTGCAGATGAAGTTCTTGAGCAAATCCCCCAATGACCTTCTAGTGATGAGCTCGGAGACCCTCCCAATTTGTATGAGGTATACAATGCCATCAAGCAGATGAAGAACAACAAGGCAGCAAGTCCAGATGGTATCCCCACTGAAATCTTTAAAGACGGTGGATCAGAGTTAATTCAGCAGCTTAGCCTGCTTATCCTTAAAATCTGGATAAAGCAGGAGATACCCAGTAAAATGAAGGATGCCTTGATTGTTACCCTCTTTTTAAAAAGGGGAAAAAATGGACTGTGGAAACTATCATAGTATCTTTCTCCTTGCCATTGCAGACAAAGTTCTGGCAGGGGTCCTTGCAACCCATCTTCTGCCCCATCAGAAGATATTTTACCCAAGTCAAAGTGTGGCTTCCAACCATGTCGCAGAACTGCAGATATGATTCATTGCATGGTAGCTGCAAGAGAAGTGTCGGGAGCAAAACCGACCACTGAACATGGCTTTTATTGATCTAACTAAAGCCTTTGACTCCGTGAATCACCGTGCCCTTTGGACTGTACTTTTGAAGACTAGATGTCCTGATATACATCAGTGTCCTAATGCTGCTTCATGACAACATGAAAGCAACTATTCTGAGCAGCACTGCCTCCCAGAGTGAACCTTTCAAAATACAAACAGGAGTCAAACAGGGCTGTATCATTGCCCCAACTGTATTTTCAGTCTTTATTGCCGGCATTTTCGACTTAATTGCTAGGAAGTTCCCAGCTGGCATTGAAATCATCTACAGAATGGATGGAAAGCTGTTTAGGTTTAGCAGGCTGAAAGCTAAGAGTAAGATCTCCACCACATCTATAGAGGAACTTCAATATGCTGATGACAATGCAGTTTTTGCCCACTCTGGGAGAGATCTTCAGGCTATCTTGAATGTGTTTGCTAATACTTATGCATGTCTAGATCTCACCCTCAACATCAAGAAAAACAAAGTTCTCCATCAGCCCTCTCCAAATGAGGTACCATGCGTCCCATCTATTAAAATCAATGGAGAGGCACTGGAGAATGTTGATAATTTTCTCTACCTTGGAATTTGTCTTTCATCCAGGACAGTTATTGATGTGGAAATCCAGCATCATCTGGGCTGTACCAGTGCAGCTTTTGCTCGTGTATGGCACAAGGTTTTTGAACATTCAAACAGACACCAAACTTCTTGTCTATCAAGCCGCCATTCTCCCAACACTATTGTATGGGTACAAATTCTGGACAACCTACAGACATCATTTGAAAGTCCTTGAGAGGTATTACCAATGCTGCCTTCGCAAGATCTTGAAGATCAAATGGGAAGACAGGCGCACTAACTTCAGTGTTCTGGAAGAGGCAGAGACCATCAGTATTGAGACAATGATCATCCGTCAGCAACTTCGCTGGACTTGTCGTGTTCAGATCCCAGACCAATGCCTCCCAAAACATGTCATGTTTTCTCATCTAAAAGGACACCGTAACATGGGAGGACAATGGAAGTGTTATAAGGATTTCCTAAAGGATAACTTAAAGAAGTGCAACATTAACATTGAAACTTGGGAGACACTTGCCCAGGATTGCTCAAAATGGAGACAAGTCCTACGCAATGCCTCTCTGCATTTTGAATTTTCCTGTCAACATGCTGATGACGAGAAGAGGTGCAGGAAGAGGCACTTCTAGTCATGGTCAACAGCCTCCTGCTATACCTGGAAACATCTGTCCTCACTGTAATAGAACTTGTGGTTCAAGGTTTGACCTTATCAGCCCCGTTGGGGTCCATAACTCTGATGGAAGATGATCATACTTGGCAACAAGTGATCACCCATCATCATCACATGCCTGAATTTGGAACTTCCTGAATCTTGTAGTGCTAAGAACTGGTGTAGATATGTGCATACTGAGACATTGCTCAAAAAAAGTAGAAGGAAGATGGCATGGGCAACCTTTTTGTTCTTCAATAGTGTTAGATAAGATCCCGTGGGTGAGAGTGAGTAGATGGTACAACATGTAAAGCACTTGTATATGTCAACAACTGTGGGGTTGGCAGAGTAAAGGGGGGTGGGTGTGTGTGTGTGTGTGTGTGTGTGTAAATGGGGCATATTGGAGTATTCCTGAAAGATAGCAGAGTTAAGTTTGCATGAACAACTTTAACTAAATGTTATGGTTTGAGTTTTGCTGAACTCTACATACCATTAAGTAACCTTAATTCTTCTTTCACGTAAAATTTTACCATTGAATTAAAATGTCTGTGTTTGTGTACGCAACTTAAATTTACAGTAGAATGAGTTTCATTTAAAGCAAAGGAAAAGTGTGACCCATAGTGAGCAGTTATTACAAGGTATAATGCAAAATCATTGTTCTCTTACCTGGTAAGACACTATAACTGGATTCATGTCCACCCAAACCAATAAGAGAGTCAAATACTTCTGTAATGTCATCATCAATATTAATAAGGGGAATGCTTGGTACTACAGCAACGGTAGTTGAAGTCTCAAGTTGTGATTGTCTGTTTCGTCTGTGGTGTGCAGACAAACCCTTTCTTGATCCTCTATAGCGCATTCTCCTTCTTTGCCTCCTAGGAATTTCATTGGTTTGATTTTGAGCAAAATCAATAAACAAACCGACAAACAGGAAATAATAAAACAAAGATGTAGTCTGCATGTTTTTCCCTTCACAAGCAGTGTCCTGAAACAGAAAAAGTGAAATTCAAATACAGCTTTTTGTAGTATATGTTATGTACTGTAAGTTTAAAGGACAGTTATCAGAAAATGCTTAGACTGCTTCCATGTCCGAAAATGGCAGGTTGGCATGGATGGTTTAATTTGTTGGATAAAGTCTGCAGTGATAGAGCTCTCCAACCAGTTGTGTTATGACTCCATAGTAGAGCAGTACACTTTAATTCAAATATAGCCCGGAATACATGGCTAACTTTTTTTAACAGATAAGCACCTAATATGTGTTCAGGTAGCATGTATCTGGAAATCCCTTCCTGAAAATGGAACAGATTTCCAGATCCAAACTGCCCAACTACATTTTTACTTGTCATCTAATAAGTAACTGGCCCTTACTAGTAACTAACTAGTAACAACTTTTTGGGGCTGCATTGAAGTTTATGATGGTAGTTCTGTGTACTCTCAGATGAGAATTGTTAGCTTTCTGTTAGATACAAATCGTGCCTCCAGCCCAGGCAGCAGACAAAAGAGTTCATTGATGGCTGTAATTGAAGGAATACTTTCTCCAGGCCTTGAACAACACTACTGTCTCAGTACTACAGGATCTGTATGCCTTAAGAAGAACTGGGTAATTCATATCCTGGCAAAGCCACCTTTTCTGTTGTGTCCCAAACCATCTTTAGTGAATTACATTAGGACTATAATCCAAAAGGCTTGTTCCGTATTGAATTTTCTTCTAAGCTATTAAAAATACATCTCAAAATGGCTAAAGATCATGGAGCTCTTATGTTGAACCAGTCATCAAATTATGTTTACTGTCACCAATGAGCAGGGTTAAAAAAACATTTTCTGGAATGCAGCAAACATACCACACAGCTGTTTTTCAAGTGTGGAATGCATTCCAAAAAGAGAAATATGTGGCAAGTATTTTAACAATTTTATGTCCTCTGTCTTATTGTAACAACCTTGGATCCTGCAAAGATGAGGAAAATGGGATCTTCTCTGATGAGGACTTGTGATTTGGAATATATCTTGTCACCTTTATAGACTAGACTACATTCTTACATTAAAGGCTTAAAGTAACTATTTTCTATTTTAAGCTCTTCAAGGAGGTTTTGTATTTATCTTTGTGCTTGTAAAGCACTGAGCACATTAGGGATTAGCAGAGATTTTGTTCTGGCATTGGCTTTCCTTGGTCATACTGACTTTTTGTTCTTCCAAATGAAATGTTTAGTTAATTCTGTTAAGTGTCCACAGTCTTTTGAATTTTTGTCATACCCTTACAATAAGGGTTGCATTACCCTAGGTCAGTGGTCCTCAAACTTTTCAGTCATGTCTGCCCCATAACTCTGTGTGTGTGTGTGTTCGTTCACACAAACATTCTCTCTCTCTCTCTCTCTCTCTCTCGGGAGCAGGGCTGCAGTGCAGACAGAGGTAAGGGAGCCAAGGCTGGAGTTAAAGCTGAGGCTGGGAATGAAGCTGCAGCCAGAGGCCAAGGCTGGGGACAGGTCTGGGATTAGAGTTGAGAGCAGAAGCAGAAGCCGTGGCCAAGACATAGTTGTGGCTAAGGCTTAGCAGGGCTGGGTCTGGCACTGAAATGGGGATGGTGCCAGAGCAAGGCTTTCATTTGCCCCAGTGGGGCCCTGACCTGTACCCTACCATGCTTCCCAAACATTCCTCTGACCCTCCCCCCGCCCCATGGAATATTCACCATAGTTTGGGGGGCCTCTGCCATATTAGCTAGAATAGTTCAAATGCAAAAATAGACTTCACTTAAAACAAGATTCAAAATGGCAATATTTTGGGATCCCAACAATTGGCAAAAATGAAGTTCCTTTTAAAATTTATATTTTCACAAATTACAGTAACAAAATCCATTTAAAATGCTAGTGCCTTTAATATTAGGAAAGGTAAAGATAAGTAGCTGATATCTTTTTAGGTGTCCATTTCATAAAAAAATATTTCTTGGGAAATTGCTGCTATTTTTCATATTTGCACAGTATTAGTGATGAGATTGCTTGCATGACATCTTGAGTATATATCAAAGCCTGAGAAATGTAGATCTTTTTACAATACCAAAACTTTTGTATATACTGTGGAAACCATAATCACATGTTTACAATACACATGCATGGGCATTAAGTTTTCATAAGCTCTTTCTTACACAAAGCACCCACAAAACCCTACATTTTCTGTAATTTTAAGTCCTTTGTCTTAAACTAGTTTTTGGTTTGTTATGTTGAGAGTATACATAATGTGTGTATGTGACTATCCGATTTCCTTGACACAAAGCATATGGTGGCTTCCATGTTTTTCAAGACTCTTGTAGCAGAGTTTTCAGATTTTAGTTATTGTACAGGAAGTTAGTAAATAAGTTTAGAAGAGTAAGTTTGTACTTACCTCTTTATAATAATAATCTTTATTTAACTGCTTTCATTTGAGGATGTATGAGTACTTTACCAAACATTAATTAAGCTAGGTACGTTTTATTCCTATTTTACAGATGGGTAAACTTGAGGTACAGTGAGGTTACATGTCTCACCCAGGTTCATATACTGATATAGTGGGAGAGTTGTGAACAGAAGTGTATATTACATATATTACACCCAAGTGCCTTCTTCGATCACTAGATCTACACCCTGCATTATGCTATATGCACTGTGACATTGAATATTGGTACATTTTTTTCTTATGAGAAACAAATATTAATGAACATGCCAAACACAGAAACTCATGAAATATCCTAAATGGTGCCTTTTTTCAAAGATTGTTTCCTGATTCTTATAATTACAGATGTGACCAAGGGCAAGTGGCCTAATCTTTTTTGTGTGTGTGTGATTTGTAATTGACTTTTGACTTTCCATAAATCTGCCCAGTAGATTACAGAACAATAGATGGACCAAACTTTAAAAGGTTTGAAAGAGATGATTTTTGCGTGACATCAAGCACTCAGTGGCACCTTTACAGTTACATCTTCAGGTTACATTGTATAATATTGTGACTGTAATTACATTGTAGTTACACAAGAATTTAATTGTAAATGAACAGTGATTGTTTCAATAGCTAATTACAACTCATTCATGTAACCAGAGGTTTACCAATATTATATCTTTCCCATACTTCTTACATATATTTTTAGAATTCAGACCTATCAACTCCATTGTATTAACTTTGGAATCATTCTTCCAGTTGTGGGAATGCAGTGCTAATTACAGGTATCAAAGAGTAAAACTACACCATAACTAGATTTTCGGTAAGGTAAAGTAAAACTAGTTTATGTAATCAATTCCTACTAATGTATGTGAACTCAAGTGCTATATTTTAGAATCAAGCACATTAATTTCTCAAAGCTGAATGGAAGTGTAATGCTATAATTTTTCCAACTAGTATGCTTGACTGGTGAGAGGAAAAAAAGGCCATAAAATCAACTGGTGGTACCTTTTGCCCCCATTGTTGACACACTTGAATTAGCAAACATAATATTTAGCACCGTGTAGTCAAATTTTAATCAAATGAAAATTAAAACAAATTTAAATTTGAACAATTGAAATATAACTGTAAATCATTGCATATTACCAACACTGTGACTTGGAGAGCTAATTGATTTATGTTGAAATTAATTAAATACTCTTGTAATTGTTTCTTAATATGCTAACCAATAGTTTTGCCCAATAGAGTGTAGATTTTGTCGCTTGGGTTAATAGGATATATTTTCTACAAAAATGTTTAGGTCATGCTTTTGTATAAGGATTTTCTTTGCTGTTCACCTACCATGTGTAATTAATTGTCACTTTGTTTTTCTTTCTTACTGTGTTCAGTTTCTGTTATTTTGCCTTATGTGACAGGAAAGAGTTAATTTCTAAACAAATGATCCTTCAGAAACACTCCTCAGAGAGTATTGCATACTTTCTTTGTGTGACTCTATTCAGAGTAAGAACAGAAATCTCTGAGTTTTTCTCTCACTATGCATTAGGATTAAAATTATTTCTAAACATTATCATACTGTTATTGAAATTAATTACGATTAGTTATGCCAAGCATTCATATGGAACAAAGAAGCCAAGATCACCCAAAAATGCATACTTCCTTAATTTAGAAAAACTTTTATACATAGTATTTGCTATAAACAACTAATCTTGTTAACTTTAAACATATTTGCAATGTATTAAGCACCACACCATTAACATGTAGTTTAAGCAATTCCATGCCATTCTGTAAGCAATAATTGAAAAAGTAAAACATACTTTTACCTGGTAATCTAACCTAAAAGTAGATTCTGCTTGATGTCATTTAGTCTCCAGTTCCAAATGAAACAAAACCAGACTGGTATCTTTAAAACAAAGAGAGCAATAGTCGGGGTTGTTAAAACATGTTAGATGACTCCTTAGTGAAGTCTGAAATAGCTTTTTTCCCTGGGGACAAAGTGGTGTTCTCTTCTGGTGTTCAGAGAATCATCTTAGTTATTCAGAAAACTAAAAACCTCACTTTGGGAAAATGAAAAGCAGCACAATGCATTTGGTCCGTAGGCTGACAAGGCACAGCTGGAAATGCTCTGTAAATGATATGCTTATGTAAGTAACAACAAAGTACATATTTTTCAAGGGAAGTAGAACAGATTTCTACTTTGTTTAATTCTTATTCTGCTATAAAAGTTTTGAAATAATTTTCCAGGTGACACATGTTTATTGTGGATTTATTATGCTTAGAGAGACTGTATGCCTATCCAAGCATAACTTTTATTTCCTTACGTAGCTGTTATAGTTTTTCCAGAATTCACATTTTATCCCCATTTCCTTTCTCATTCAAGATTTAGCATAAAACATGTCATGTTTTTTCCTTTTCTTCTTTAACAATAACTGATTTCACCACAACTGTAATCTACACATGAAAAATAAACAACTGAAGCATTTTCCCTTTCTTAATTATTCTAAGGGCAATTACATTGTGAAATACAACACTGAAGCACAACTCCCTGCATTAACACTGATGTTAATAATCCAAACATGAAAAGAGGGGAGAGAGACTAATGGTGCATTATTACAAGTTCTAGGTATGCCAATGACACCAATTCCCTCACACTCTTGAATTTTTCTAGACTATTACAGCTTGGTGAGACTTTGAGTATGCTTAGTCTCAGAGATGAGAAATGTAGTTAACAGATGGAGTTGACTGAGGGACTTCCAGGGCCTCTTAAACTTCTGAACAATTTTTGTTTGTTTGAAGCCACACAGAAATTTCTAAAAAGATAGTTGTGGAATATATAACCATTTAGTTTGCCATAATTGCTAGTTAGCATGTGTGTGATGAAAAGATACTAGTAAAACATATTGCCTCTTCCTTCAGTTATTCTGGTTATCATAGAATCATAGAATACTAGAACTAGAAGGGACCTCAAGAGATCATCAGATTCAATCATCCTTCATGGCAGGACCAAGCACAATCTAAATCATCCTTGATAGATGTTTATCTAACCCGCTCATAAATATCTCAGATGATGGAGATTCCACAAACTCTCTAGGCAATTTATTCCAGTGCTTAACCATCCTGTCAGTTAGGAAGATTTTCCTAATGTCCAGCCTAAACCACTCTTGCTATAATTTAAGCCCATTGCTTCTTGTCCTATCATCAGAGGTTAAAGGGAATATTTTTTCTTCCTTCTGCTTGTAACACCCATCTACGTACTTGAAAGCTGCTATCATGTCCCTCACAGTCTTCTCTTTTCCAAATCAAACAAACCCAATTCTTTCAATCTTCCCTCATGGGTCATGTTTTTTCAGACCTTTAATCATTTTTGTTGCTCTTCTCTGAACCCTCTCCAATTTCTTCTTGAAATGTGGTGCCCAAAAGTGGACACAATACTCCAGTTGAGGCCTAATCAGTGCAGAGTAGAGCGGAAGAATGACTTCTCCTGTCTTGCTCAAAACACTCCTGTTAATGCTTCCCAAAATTATGTTTGCTTTTTGTGCAACAGTGTCACACTGTTGGTTCATATTTAGCTTATGATCCACTATGACCCCTAAATCTCTTTCTGCAGTATTCCTTCCTAGACAGTCATTTCCTATTTTGTATGTATGAAACTGATTGATTGTTTTTCCCTAAGTGGAGTACTTTACATTTGATCTTATTGAACTTCATTTTATTTACCTCATTTTGAATTATAACCCTATCCTCAAAGCACTTGCAATCCCTCCCAATTTGGTATCATCTGCAAACATCATAAGTGTACTCTTTATGCCATCATCTAAATCATTGATGAAGATATTAACTAGAACCAGTCCCAAAACTGATCCCTGTGGAACCCCACTTGCTATGCCCTTCTAGCATGACTGCGAAGCATTGATGATAACTCTCTAAGGGTATGTCTAGACTACATGGCTCCGTTGACAGAGCCATGTAAACTAGTTTACCCAGCATAGTCAAAGAAGCAGGGATTTAAATAATCCCCGCTTCATTAAAATAAACATGGCCACCATGCTGTGCCGACGATCAGCTGATCCGGCATAGCGCGGCAGTCTAGACGCGGATCTGTTGGCTGGGGAAGCCTTTGCCGACCGATCCTGTAAACCTCGTTTCACGAGGCAAGGGATCGGTCGGCAAAGGCTTCCCCAGCTGACAGATCCACGTCTAAACTTCCGCGCTATGCCGGATCAGCTGATCGTTGGCACAGTGCGGCGACCATGTTTATTTTAATGAAGCGGGGATTATTTAAATCCCTGCTTCATTGACTATGCCGGGTAAACTAGTTTACATGGCTCCGTCAATGGAGCAATGTAGTCTAGACATACCCTAAGAATGGTTATCCAACCTGTTGTGCACTTACAATCTAGATGAGGCTATTATATGGTATTTCCTTCATTTATTGATAAGAAGGTCATACAAGACCATATCAAATGCTTTACTAATGTCTAGGTGTACCATGTCTGCTGATTCCCCCTTATCCACAAGGCTCGTTATCCTATCAATGAAAACTATCAGATTGGTTTGATAAGATTTGTCGTTCTTCGAGTGCTGGTTCATGTCAATTCCAATCAGGGGCATGCGTGCCACATGAACAAGTGTCAGAAACCTTTTCCCCTAGTAGCTCCCATAGGGTTGGCTGTGGAGACCCCTGGCATAGTACCACTATATTAGTAAATATATACTACTGCCAACCCTACCCTTCCCTCAGTTCCTTCTTACCATCTGTGATGGCATTGGAACTTCTTAGCGGTCTTGCCTTGGCAAGTTCATAGTTCATAGTGTATACCTCTCATTGTCATCATCATTTTTTGTGAATAGCAAGTCACTGTTGTTACCGGAAAAGCGGGCGAGTGCCCAAGGACAGTAGCCCCTCGGGGGCGCCGGGGCATGCCTAACGCGCCATGCTTTAAGTTGTGCACAGTGTGCAAGCGCCCTATGCCCAACACATGATGCATGCCTTTGTTGTTTGGGTGAAGAACATTGTACTGACAAGTGCAAAATTTTGCAGAGGTTTCAAGCTCTGTACCAGAAAGGACCAGGAGTATAGACTCCAACAGCTCTTTATGGAGGTGGCACTGAAACCTCCCCAGGCCAAGAAATTGGCACCCAGAGCCAACTCAATATGGAGCGCTCAGGCCTCCATGCACAGCACCACACTGAAACCGAGTGTGGCTAAGTCCCGACGCCAGAGTCACTCAGCACCAAAGACCACAGCGCCGAGGCACAGGTCCTCCCCACTGGCACCGCAAGGCAGGAAAGAGGACAGAGGCAGATCCCCTCATAAGTCCCAGCCAAGACATGACCACACGCAGCAGAAAAGGTCGGCAGTGCGGGAGTTCTAGGTCTTGCCATCGACTCTGGCCCTGGGACCGGGGCCATTGAGACCAGCATGCAGCCTGTCACCGAGACACGTGAGGCTGGTGTAGGTCTTGAACTTTCCCTTGATCCCCAACATCTATGAGACAGCCCAAGACCTCACAGAAATTTTGGAGACTGAGGTATCCAGGGCGTGAGAGAAACCACCAGCACCACCAAGACTGCACCAATCGAGGGGGAAGCCAGTGATGCTACATCAGCCACAGTCCATGAAACGGCACCGGGACAGGTCATACTCCTCATCAGAGGGATCGCCCCCACCAGCATAACGCACAATGGCCATTGGCACTGAAGAGGGCCCCGGCACCTAGTTCCCAGCAGCACCATGCAAACCGTAGTGCTTGGCATCGAGGTTAAATTCCTGCTTCAGGGGAAGGTCAAGGTCCAGGAGCACTTGGCACCAATCCAGATCTTGACTTTCCAGATATCACTCATGGTCCCCAAGGAGGCCTCAGCATGGGACACCAGCACCGACATTGGCACTGACATCATCGGCACCGCTGTGGTTGTCTCAGTCAGAGTCGTAGTCAGACGTGGTGTCGACCTGTTCCCGTCGGAGCTGCACTGGTTGCAGAAGGTGCAACCCCCAGCACCATGGCTACCACAGTGGCCAACACCTACACAATGGCCCTTCTGGACACCCAGGTGTGCCTATGTCGGTGGTGTCAACGAGCCACCGATCCCAATACCCCCAGGATAGGCGCCATTTGAGGGCACCATCAGCAACAGAGTCCTGTCCCCTGAGATGAGAGAGCCCATTTGTTGAGGCCTGAGAACAGCCATCTAGGTCAGTGCGTCAAACAGAGTCAGACAAGGGGGTTCAGACCCAGCAGCCTCCAAAGCCCGTGGGTGACACTGTGTCCCTGCATCCATACTCATCCTCATCTTCAGACGAGGCAGTGACGGGTACCTCCATGGCCGGTCTTCCTCTGGTCGACCATAGGGCTTTCCAGGAACTATTATGCTGGGTTGCCAAGAACATGAATGGAGGAGATAGAGGACCTCATGGTGGACATTCTGTCACACGAGGGGCCATCAAGGGTAGCTCTACCAATTATAAAGACTATACAGCCAAGCTATATGAATTTGTGGCAAATCCCAGCACCCATCTCCCGAACAGCCAAGGGGTTTGAGAGGAAGTACTTGGTTCCCTCCAAAGGATAAGAGTTCCTGTTCTCACATCCCCATCTCTTCTCTCTTGCAGTATCAGCTGCCAATGAAAAGGAGAGACAAGGTCAGTAGGCTCCTGCTCCCAAGGCCAAGAACACCGACCGTTTTGGCAGGAAGTTCATCAGGGGCTCTACAGCTGAGGATCGCCAACCAACAGGCAATCCTCAGCCGTTATGCATTTAAGTTGTGGGAGGCGCTCTCGAAATATAAGGATCTCCTGCCCCACGATGCCCACCAGAAGTTCGGGGCCCTTATGAAGGAAGGCCGCACCGTTAATGTTACCAAATTTACACTATAAGGTAAATTTCCACCCATACAGATTTATTAAATGAGGACTTAACAATCCACTATAGGGTTAAACTAAATGGGGTTGAACTGTCTTTGAATGCCACTCTAGGGTTAAACTCAAGGGGAACAAGCTACCTCACACACATTCATTCATGCCCTCAAGCATTCACACACTTATGCTGGCAAAGGGTTGGAGAGTGAGGGTGAGAGTGTGTGAGCATCTGGAGTCATGGATCCCGACTGGTGAGCTGATCATAAAGAGAACTTCTGCCACATGCTCTCTCCTTTTTATTGGAACTGGGCGGCTCCTGTCACACACGCAGGGTCCTCCTTCCACGTTTGTCACTGTGGGGAGCATGCGCAGACCTCCCTTGATCCGGGTCCTTTGTTTGCTTAAAGCAATGGTATCTCTGTGATTGCTTTAATTAATCATCAACTGGCTCCACATTTTTAGCCTTACTGTTTACTTGCCCCAAACATGCTCCAATCTCCATTCACACACACTCTCTTCTAGCAGGATGGAATGCAGCTTAGAGTAAGTTACAGAATTTAAAAAGCAAAGTGGCTGAAAGTTACAAAGTTGCAAAGTTCAACAATCACGAAGCTTACAGTAAGTTGCCGAAAAAGCAAAGCAGCTAAAAGTTACAGAAACAATTACAAAGCTTCAAAGCTCATTAGTTACAAAGATGCCTTCCGAAGTACAGCAACTGACTGAAAACAATTCCCATCTTAGTCATCTACAAATCATTAGTAATAAAGTGACTTTGAAGACAGCTGCCCTCCTCCCCCAAACAGTGTTCACAGCAATGCAGTCAGCAGCAGGTTTTACCATTCTCTAAGTCATGTGTTAGCAGGACCTTAAAGTTTAATGCATTTCCAGAAAATTTATTTGTAAATCAAGTAGCTCCAATTTACTGGGTAATAGCTCAGATGGAGGCTTTACACAACAATAGCCGAGACCTCTTTACAAGTGGCCCTAGACTCTGTAGACTCACTTCAGGCCTCGGGGCTTCCCTTGAAGGTCCAATACATGTTGTAGGACCTCCCCTTCAAGGGCAAGATCCTGTTCTCAGAATAGACAGACTGTAAGCTACATTCCCATAAAGACTCCCGGGCAGCCATGAAGTCACTGGGGGCACACAACTCAGCTTCCCAAAGGCACCCTTTCCATCCTCAGCCTCCACAGCAAAGGTTTGTGCCCAGACAGCGCCCTGAACAACAGTGCAGGTGCAGTAGGAACAATAATGGGAGGAAAACCGCGTCTCAGCAAAATAACCAGGGGAACAGCTCCTCCAAAGCCCCTTCAGGCCTGAAACACCTTTTGAAGGTGGGTGCATCCAAGGGCAGAGCATCAGATCTACCAGATCCCGCCCTTTCGTTTTTGGCCAAACTATCCTACTTCTACTGTGCGTGGGCCAATATTACTTAGGACCGTTTGGTCCTCCGCATGGTTGAGGTTGGATATTCCCTGCAGTTTGCATCTCCACCACCTTCCGATCCCCCTTCCCCTTCAGGGACCCCTCTCTCGAGCATCTCCTGAAATAGGAGGTCCAATCGCTCCTCAAGCTAGGCGCAATACAAGAGGTCCCTCTGGGGGTAAGGAGCAAGAATTTTTACTCCCTTTACTTTCTGATCCCAAAGGTGAAAGGCGGTCTAAGACCAATCAGAGACCTAAGAAACCTCAACTGCTACATGAAGAAAATGATGTTCAGGATGGTCTTGCTAGCCACCATAACTCCCTGTCTGGATCCTGGAGACTGGTTCACTGCCCTCGATATGAAGGACGCATACTTCCACATTTTAATTCTTCCATGTCGCAGGGGCTACAAGCATTATCAGTTTGGGGTATTCCCATTTGGCCTGTCTACTACTCCAAGAATATTTATCAAATGTATGATGGTGACAATGGCCTTTCTGTGCAAGAGAAGGGTCCAGGTTTTCCCCTATCTGGATGATTGGTTGCTAAAAACGACCGCCAGAGAACAACTTCACATACACGTGGGCCTCGCATTAGAGCTGTTTAGAGTCCTGGGCATCCTTCTCAATGAGAAGTCAATTCTGAGTCCGGTGCAAAAAACAGTTTATAGGGGCGACCCTGGACTTGACTCAAGTGAGGGCATCTCTCCTGGAAACCCAGTCTCAGGTGACAAAGGACTTGATACACGCTCTCACCCGGTGTCCTATTACAACAGTGAGAAGGTGCCTCAAACTTCTAGGTCACATGGCATCATGCTGACACATGATCAGATATGCACCCCCTTCAGGGGTGACTCGCCTTGGTCTGTGCCAATGCACAACAGCCTGGATGTCTATCCTCCAGCATAAAAAAGCCTCTGCCTGAGCTTACTTGATTTATATACATGGATTTTCTAAAGCTACACCAAACTGTAAGGTCTAAGGTTTTAAACTGCAACTCATTATGATCTTTGTCAAACTTTTTAATCTGTGTAACTCTCAGAAACGTATGGTAAGATGCAATTTTGTAATCTTTGTAACTCTTAGCCACCTTGCTTGTAACTTTCCCTAAGCTGCATTCTCCCCTGAGTGAATGGAGAAAGAGTGTGTTTGAAAAAGGCTTGGAACAATGGAGCACATTTCAATGAGTCATCACAGTATGGGCATGCTCCCTGCTGGATAAAGGGAAGTCTGGGCATGCTCCCTGATGACGAGGTGAATGAGTCACAGGAGCCATTCAGACACTATATAAAGAGAAGGAGCACATGTGAGACTCTCTCTTTTTCCTTACACTGCTCCTGAGAAGCTCCTCTCCAGTGTCTCTCCTCCTGACCAGCTTCCCCAGCCATGATGAGCAGACAGACCCTCCAGGATCCACATGCCTTGGCTCCTTCTGCAACCCATATGTCTGTAAATGTGTGAGTGCCTGAGGGCAGGAATGAATAGGTGTGAATGAGTGAATGAATGGAGGGGTGTGTGTGTGCTTGCTTGCTTGTCTGTGTGTGTGTGTGTGTGTGAGAGAGAGAGAGAGAGAGAGAGAGAGAGAGAGAGTTCTATCTTCTTTAGTTTAAACCTTTGGTGGCTGCTTTCTCCTCTTTAGTTTTACCTAGTGGAAATAAACCCATACTAGTGTAACCCTGGGTGGTCTCCAGTGAGAATTTTTTTGGGGTAACAATATATTCTCTTGGGTGATGTATGAACCCGCTGAACATGTCAGAAGCAGTTTGCCCCCTTAGCTCGCACCCTAACACTAGTAACAGATGCCTCGGACCGGGGGGGGGGAAGGCACTTGGGGGACCTGAGGCCCCAAGGACTGTAGTCTCCCATGGACGTGGTGCATCTCATCAATGTGAAGGAACTGAAGACTGTCAGGATGGCCTATCAGGTATTCTGACACCAGAGGCAGGGTCAGTGCACGTCAGTGTATACAGACAGTATGACCGCTGTGTTTTATATAAACAAGCAGGGAAGAGTATGGTCATCCCAACTCTGCCTCGAGGTGCAAAACCTGTGGCACTATTGTATCAAACACAAAATCCACTCAGAGGCCCAGTACCTGCAATGGTTGCAGAACATACTGGCAATGCCCTCAGCAGGACCTTCATGGACCCCAAGTGGTCTGTCAGGGAAGATATGGTATGCTCAATCTTCCGCAGGTGGGAGACTCCCCATCTAGAGATCTGTTCACTGCTTCAGAGAACAAGAAGTGCAAGAACTTCTGTTCCTTCCAGTGGTGTTAGACTATCTGTTACGTTTATGGACCACGCACTCTCCTCTCTTAAGGTACACCTAGTGGCTGTGTCCACTTTTCACCCAGGATGTTCCCACTGTTCCCTGCTTGGACACCCCATGGTGACCTGTTTTAGAAAAGGGTTGGACAGATTGTATCTGTACTCATGTTTACCTGTAGCCACTCGGAACAACATAAACTTGGTGCTTAATAAACTTATGGGACCATCCTTTGAACCAATGGCTGAGTGATCACTGCTTCATCTTTCCACGAAGGTGGCCTTCCTGGTAGCTATCACTTCAGCAAGGAGAGTGTCTGAGTTGAGAGCCTTTTCCTCAGAATGCCCCATACAGTTTTCCACAAGGATAAGGTGTAGCTCAGGCTGCACCTGACCTTCTTACCAAAGGTGGTCTCTCAATTCCATCTAGCTCAGGAGATCTTCCTCCCAGCTTTCATCCTAAACCACACGCTAGCGCTAGGCAGAGAGTGCTGTACACTCTAGATGTAACGAGAGCCATAGCTTTCTACATAGATTGTACAAAACCATTCAAAAAGACCATGGCAATAGCGGAGTAGATGGGGGGAAGGAGGAACTGACCTCTGCACAGTATATATTGTCCCAGATAGTACAGTGCATACACACCTGTTATGACCTGGCAGGGATCCAACCCCCACTGCACAGGCCAATCGACTAGAGCACATGCCTCATTGACTGTGTTTGTGGTACAAGTTCCCCTCTAAGAGATCTGCAGGGCAGTGTGACGGGGCGAAGCAGCCCTGCACTGAAGGCACAGGGCCTAGCCAGGGCTGCCTGGCTGCAGAGGCCCTTCCCCTGCAACCCTGCTGGGCATGCCCAGGCTGCAACTCCGCTATAAAAGCCTGGGGAAGGGCTCAGTCGGGCCGGGGGGCTGGAGGAGAAGAACCTACAAGGGAAGCTCCTTACCTGCAGCAACCAGCAGCTCCAGAAGAAACCCACGGAGACCCCGAGGCTAGGGGGAGCATCGCAGAGGCTGCCTGCCAAGGAGAGGGTGCCCCTGGGAAGGATGAGAACCTGGCAAGTATGAGGCAAGTGACACCCCCAGACCAGGTAGGAAGTGGCCCAGGGCAGGAGTGGGAGCCGCCTCTCCCACCCCGGGAACCTCGGCACGTTTCAGTAGGACTTCCCCGCTGAGGGAGTGGCACGCCGTCCTGCCACTCACAGGGCCCTGGGCCTTAAAGGGCCATCCTTAAACTGTGGTTGTCAAGATTCTGCTTATGGACTCAGACCAGGGGGCCTTGCCTTAAAGGGCCATCCTTAAACTGTGGTTGTTAATACTCTGCTTAGAGACTCAGGCCAGGGGGCCTGGCCTTAAAGGGGCCAGTCTAAACTGTGTTTGTTGGAACATGACTTATTGGCCCAGACCGGTGGGCCCGGTTCTGAAGGAATAGTCAGTGTGGGGATTCGTGGGCTTGGGGCCTTTCCTGGCCCATTGGAGGGGGTCAGAGAGAGGGCCCCACCACAGGCAGCCACATAGTCCTCTGTCCATATGTTCATGGCTCACTGTGCCATTGATAAATTTTCCAGAGAGGATGTAGCTGTCAGCAGAGCAGTGCTCCTATCTGTGATTCCTAACTCCGACCCCACCTCCATGGGGTTGTAGCATGAGAGTCACCTGATTGGAATCAACCTGAACAAGCACTCAAAGAAGAAAAGACAGTTATCTGTTCATGTAAGTGGTGTTCTTCGAGACACGTCCATTCCAATACCAACCCTCCTTCCCCACTGTCAGGGTAGCTGGCAAGAAGGGACCAAGGGAAGGGTAGGGTAAGCAGTGGTATATATGCGCTAATATAGCGGCACCACTCTAGGGGTCTCCATAGCCAACCCTACGGGAACTATTGAGGGAAAAGTTTCTGACACTCGTGCATGCAGTACATGTACACCTGATTGGAATGGGTGTGAACAACACATCTCAAGGAACATCAGTTATGTAAACAGGTATTTGTCTTTTTTTACTGTAAAACGGGAAATGGCTGCCTTGACAGCAGAACTCCAGAAAAAGGATCTGGGGATTATAGTGAACTGCAAATTGAATGAGTCAACAAAGTGATAACATTGCATGATTTATTAAGTGGAAAGATAAATATAAGAAAGGCAAGTTAAACTTTTCACTGTTTTTGACAGTGATGAGTTCTCATCTGGAGTATTGTGTCCCATTTTGGGTACCACATTTTAAGAAAGGTGAACAAATTGGAAAGAATCTAGAAGAAAGCAACAAAAATATGAAGTAGAAACCTTAATCTATGAGGAAGGATTGAAAGAATTGTCTACACAAGAGGAAGCTGAGGGGAGACATACTTCTTCAAATATGTAAAAGGTTGTTATAAAGAGAGTGGTTGTCAGTTGTTCTCCATGTCTACTGAGGGTAGAAAAGGAAGTAATTGACTTAGTTTGCAGCAAGAGAGATTTCAGAGGAAGAGGTTACATAGGCAGGTTGTGGAATCCTTGTCACTGGAGGTTTTTAAGAACAAGTAGACCTGCCAGTGATAGTCTAGTTATATTTAATCCTGCCTCAGCTCAGCGGGTGGACTTGATGACCTCTGGAAGTCCTTTCCAATCCTATGATTCTATCACCCTGACAAAAGCAAAATTAAGTAAAGGGTTGCAGGGGTTGGGGGGTAGTAAGTGAGAATGGTGGCTTGGAAGAAGGTATTTGAGGGTAGAAGTAAATTTCCCATTGACTTAATTTTCTTCTGTCATGATCACAAAATGTAGTGAACCTCAGACTCAGTTTTAGATCATTTGGGGGTTGATCTTTTATCAGCTTGGTCTTTTCCTGTTATAAAATCTTGTGTTGGAGTAAAAAAATTCAGCTATATATAATAAATGGTCCAGAGTAATATCTGGTATAACTCCATTTAAAGTATTGGAATTACAGCAGGAACAAGTTTCTTCTATGCAGCTAAATTGCTACTGTAAACTAGCAGTCAAGAGGCATGGTCAGGATTCCTTGCTTACCCACTAATTACAGAGTAGTATGTATCTAGGTGAAAATATTCTACACTTTCCGTATAAGTACAGTAAGTTTATATTATGTTTCTACAGCCAGGAAAGTATATTCCTTATCCAAACCCATCTGTTTTTGCACTTGTAATCTTCTGAGAAATGTATTCAAATTTAAATTACAGGCTATGAACTTAGATTGCATTGTGAAAAAATGGATTTTACTTTGTTACTTGCTGCTTCATTTCCTTTTAAAAAGAATTGTATCACATGAACTATATCAGGTATGCTTTTACCAGTGCACTTTTCTTATTTTTTGTTGATAACAGCAAAGGTATTTAACACTTTATGACACTGAATGGTTTGCTGCATAACTTTGAAGATAATATGATTGCTACAGAATTATTTTTACTGATCTCATTTTAAAAAATAGCCTCTGAAATCAGCTGTTCACAGCTGTTCCAGCTCTGGGAGGAAGGAAGGGAGACGAGTTGGGCTGGATTGTGAATCAGGAGATATGTGGTACTCCGAAAGTGCTGGGAGGAAGGGGAAGGAGTAGGAAGTGTGGGGCTCCCCTGCCCCAGTGCATGAGAGGCATATGGGGGAAGGGGTCATGGACCACAAGTGGATCCCCAGTGGACCATGGGCTGTAGGTTGCCTACCACTGGTCATGCAGCCCACTGAGATGGAGAGCCACTCCTGCATCTCACTCACTATTCTTGGTTGGCCATCTCTGCCATAGAAGTTTATTTATTCTTGAAACAAATACTTTTTTTCCTTGAGCATTATCTGTTTAAAATATCCCCTTGACCCTGTGAGGATGAAAGTTGTTTTTCAATATTGCCTTTCTTGGGAAACGTGGAAGGGAACAAAGAAAAAAACAAGTTTCCATCAAAAACTGGCATAACAATTTAATTCCTTCAAATGTTGAAATCACTGTGGTATTATGATAACTGCTAATGAACTCTATAGAATTCATTTTTAAAAATATCTTTTAAATATTGAAAAAACATTGCATTCTAACTTGGCAAAATGTGTGGTGTTTTGGGGGGAAAACAAAAGGGAAAAACAAGTTCTATCAGGGAAATGCAGGCACTTTTGAAAGTTTCCCCTATTTCCCTTTTCAAATCCTTTTTTTTCCTTCTAATATCTGGATAGACAATATGCAGGTCTTCAAATGACTTCAGTAAAACTACTCATGTGAGTAATGGCTAAAGGACTAGGCCCGCGTATGTTTTTGGATAAAGATTGCTATCTGTATTTGGAATATATTTACTTGTGTTATTCTGTCAATAATTGTATGCCTTGGTGGAAATATAATGAAAGCTAATTGGTTTACAGAGACCGTGAATAGAAGTGGGTTAGGAAAAACATGATATTACATATCTACCTACACATCAAATCTGATGCTGTACATCATGTGCATGAAAAAGAATATCCTCTTCTGCATGTATTACAGGTTATTTGCCTGTAGCGATAGTAATTTCATGGTTTAATATTCTGGAGCAGCAATCTGAGGAGAGTCCCATCCAGAAACAAATGGCTGATCCAACAATAAATATAAACCTCTGTAACTGAGCACATTTTTTCATGTAAACTAGCAAAATACAATGTTCAATAACAAAGAAAAAAAACCCAGGGTTTGTAAAAAGCAAAAATTAGAACACATACGCATTTCAGAAATAGATTAAAGAATGGGTTCTGACAAAATGTCCCCCATTCACTTAAGGTCTGTGATGAAGCTCCTAATTCCACACAATGGGTCTTGTGCTTCTGGTAGTAGAAGGCTGAGTATTTTCTCTCTGGGGAAAAAGGAAACTCGCAGTGAACTACTCATCTATAGCTCTCAGTCTAGCCCTTTTACTCTGAGAAGTGGATATTTTTGGTTTGTTTTTTTATGTACTGTGTTTTAAGGTATATCAAATAAAGCTTAAATGAGAAAATACAATGGGATCTTAACTTCTACCCGTTACATGTAGAAAAGACCTTGATTTGATGTCTCATCTGTAAGACAGATGCTATTGTTCATATGAGCTGCTTCTTATGTCATGTGCTGTCTATTAAATTGTCTGAGTTTGCACATTAGTTAGGAAATAAGTAATGAGAAGCTTTCCCACTAAGAGACTATCTGTAGAAGTAGTTGTAAACTGATGACATAAATATTATGATTTTTTTTTTTTAAGTTAAAAGGAACAGTTCATTGGCAGCATGATCAACCAGCTACTTGGGGAAAATGAAAAAGTTGGCTTGTGGTTTACTTATAAAGCTAAAACATAGTTGTTTTCCCCATTGCTTCATTTTTCCCTATTATGATAATGGCGCCTCAGTCTGCTGATCTGTTTGTGTGGGTTGAAAGAAAATAGCAAAAATGACCTCTATAGCCATTTTATAGTGATGTAACATGGCAATTTGAGGTTTAAAAAAGCCTTAAAAGATTATCTCTGCATCTTAACATATTAATTTCACATATTGTACCTGAAATTGTAATATCCTGTTAGTTTTTTTTCACAACTACTCAATGACAAAGTTTGTAACTCTATGCTGTACAAAACTCAAAATAGACTAAAATGGAAAGGACCCTAGGAGATAGTTTTTTAAGTTTTGGTTCTTTTACAAAATTGGAATAAAATGTTCTTGGAGCCAAATCCTACTTTCATGGAAGTCACTGGGAATCCTGCCAATGTCTTCAATGAAATACCCAATTTAAAAGATTTCCAATAGATCATAAAATTCCAAAACAGTTTTCCCCAATTTAACATTAAAAATGGGGCACTCAGTAATGCCTCTCCGCAATTGTGAAAGTTGAAAAAAACTCGTCTTTTAGTTACTTTTTTCCACAGAAATGCTCAGTTACTGTGCTTGTGTAGCAGACGTGTTAAAGATAGCTTGCAATGAGAAAAATTGCCTTTGTAGATTTTTTGTTCCTTTTAGACATGTCACTACTTTACAACAGCCCACAAACAATTGCAAAGATCTGACTACAACTTCAGGACCACTTGTTGGTCTCCACATGCATTAGACCACATGTAAGACTGCATCTCAGTGATTTCAGGCATGGCTAAAGACTCCATACAACCCAAATAGACTTTCCAAATGAATCGCTGTGCCTCCAGAGATATTAGACTTTCACAAGTAGTAGAAAGATCCTTTTAAGATCTATGGAGAAATCCCATTCTCCCATCTGCCACCTTCAAAAATCCTCATGATGGACATCTCTCTCTCAGGTTTGGAGAGTACAACTTATGAAGTACCACACCACAGACAAATGGTTCTTACAAAAGTTACAGCACCACATTAATATCCTGGAATTAAAGGCAGTCCATTATGCCACTATGTCAGTGTGGTGTTCATGACATAGTGAACCAACCTATCTCTAAAACAAATCTCAAAATAGCCTCTCCTTTAAAAAGAATAAATTTATATTTTACAATTTGAATGATTCGAACAGTGATTTTTGGAAAGGTTTGGTTTCAAGGAATGTAAATAGATATAAAGTTGTTAAACAAGTGATATCAGTAATAATATTAGTATAGTAATATTGGACTAGATTCAGTTCTCTGTTACACTGAACTCCATATTTCTGCACATTTCTGGATATGAGTCAACAGTGTGCCTTTGTAGCCAAGAAGGCTAATGGAATATTAAGGTGAATTAGGAGGAGCATTTCCAGCAGATCTAGAGAAGTTATTATTCCCCTTTATTCAGCACTGGTGAGGCCACACCTGGAGTATTGCGTCCAATTCTGGAACCCCCTCTACAGAAAGGATGTGGACACATTGGAGAGGGTCCAGCGGAGGGCAACCAAAATGATTAGAGGGCTAGAGCACATGACCTGCGAGGAGAGTCTGAGAGATTTTGGCTTATTTAGACTGCAGAAAAGAAGAGTGAGGGGGGATTTGATAGCAACCTTCAGCTTCCTGAAGGGAGGTTCCAAAGAAGATGGAGAGAGGCTGTTCTCAGTAGTGATGGATGGCAAAACAAGGAGCAATGGTCTCAAGTTACAGTGGGAGAGATCTAGGTTGGATATTAGAAAAAACTATTTCACTAGGAGGGTGGTGAAGTACTGGAATGGATTACCTAGGGAGGTGGTAGAATCTCCATCCCTAGAGGTTTTTAAGTCCCGAGTTAGTTGGGATTGGTCCTGCTTTGGACAGGGGGCTGGACTCGATGACCTCCTGAGATCTCTTATGATTCTATGATTCTACATCACCCTACTCTGAATGAGATAGGAATCCGAAGAATTGTCTGATATTTTTATCAGAAGTATTAAAAAATTGACTAAACTTGACACAAATTAAATCTGTCTGTAGTAGACATTAATTTTGTGGAGAATTTTAATATTCATCATCTGGTTATTGGAAACACGGAACTAAATCAAAATGAGGCATTTGTTATTTCCCTTGAAAATAATCTTAAATAACTGTTAGAAAATAGAAAAGTCATGTGAAACAGTACAGAAGAGATATGTGGGAATGGTATGAAGCAAAAGAAATTAGTTGAACTCCACAATATACCACAAATAACATACCCAGCTTAGGAATGGTTGAATACTACAAAGAATAATTGAAAACACATGCAATATATTAGAAAATGCAGTGGAAAGAAGAAACTACTTTCTGGTAGCTTAATGAAAACACCTAAAACTCTAAGAATGTTTTTATTGTAACTCATGTTTAACATGTTAAGAGGAAGGATAAAAATAACTTTCCAGTGTTTTGAATGTTCCTACCAGAAAAGAGAAGCAAATAACTAATCCAGAGTTACATTCTGAGAATATAAGAACTGTGCACACAGAGTATCAACGAGATGCTGTATTTGTATTTGCTGAATTTGCAGCCTCACTTTGTATATTTTAACAGATACATTTAAAATAATTGGTATATTGTTGTAAAGTCTTGGCACCACATGTGCTATAATTTGCATGCAATTTAGTAGTAATAAAATATTCTTTTCCAGTGCAGTATTAAGAATATTAACTAGGATATCTGAAATCTCTCCTTCTATAAGAATTTCTTCCCCCTTTTGATGGCTGTGTATTATGGAGTCTTACATGGGTTTTCTGTATAAAAGAACAAAAAATAAATAAAAGTTAGGATGTTCTTGGAAAATCAAAATTGAATGCATTTTGCTTCATTATGTCTGCCTACCACAGAGCATCATAACTGAGTTATATGTTCTCTGTCATGCTATGTTGAACTGGAGGCTATTAAAAAGAGATACATTTAAACTGAAATAAATATGTTTAGTAGCACGCCATGCCCTCACATCTTTGGATAAAGGAGTGTTGGCCACATTCCTGTATTTGCTGATTTCCTGGCTGCTTGCTAGAGTCATAATGTACCTATAACCTAAACATTGAGAAATGTGTTTATATATTCTGTATTTGTAATTTTTTTCGTTTACTTACTACAGTTTTTGAGTTTTGCATCACTGTTAAAATTTGCTGAGTAAAAATACTCAGACAAGAGTTATCATTTGCTCCTTCTGATGCCCTTCATCTCACATTTAAATAAATGTAAAATATGTTACAGCTCAGAAGAAAAGAAAATCCTTAATTGGTCATCATTAGTTATGCCTGTATTGTATAGTATCTGATACCTCTGTGGAAAAAGGGAGGCTCATGTGTCTCCTTCTCCTACCTATCAGAAGATTCATAGAATCGTAGAACACTAGAGCTGGAAGGGACCTCGAGAGGTCATTGGGTCCAGTCCCCTGAGGTCCAGTCCTCACAGCAGGACCCAGTACCTCTAGACCATAGACCATCCCTGATAGATGTCTATCTAACCTGCTCTTAAATATCTCCAGAGATGGAGATTCCACAACCTCCCTAGGCAATTTATTCCAGTGTTTAACCACCCCGACAGTTAGGAAGTTTTTCTTAATGTCCAACCTAAACCTCCCTTGCTGCAGTTTAAGCCCGTTGCTTCTAGTCCTATCCTCAGAGGCTAAGGAGAATAATTTGTCTCCCTCCTCCTTGTGGCACCCTTTTAAATACCTGAAGACTGCTATCATGTCCCCTCTCTGTATCCTCCTTTCCAAACTAAACAAGCCCAATTCTTTCAGTCTTCCTTCATAGGTCATGTTCGCTAGACCTTTAATCATTCTTGTTACTCTTCTCTGGACCATCTCCAATTTGTCCACATATTTCTTGAAATGTGGTGGCCAAAACTGGACACAATATTCCAATTGAGGCCTAATCAGTGCAGAGTAGAGCGGAAGAATGACTTCTCGTGTCTTGCTCACAAAATTCCTGTTAATGCATCCCAAAATCATGTTTGCTTTTTTTGCAACACACTGTTGGCTCATATTTAGCTTATGGTCCATTACGACCCCTAGATCCCTTTCGGCAGTACTCCTTTCTAGACAGTTGCTTCCCATTCTGTATGTGTGAAACAGATTGTTCCTTCCTAAGTGGAACACTTTGCATTTGTCCTTATTAAACTTCCTCCTATTTACCTCAGACCATTTCTCCAGTTTGTCCAGATCATTTTGAATTATGACCCTATCCTTCAAAGCACTTGCAACCCCTCCCAGCTTGGTATCATATGCAAACTTAATAAGCGCATTCTCTATGCCAATATCTAAATCGTTGATGAAGATATTGAACAGAACCAGTCCCAAAACAGACCCCTATGGAACCCCACTTGTTATGCTCTTCCAGCAGGATTGTGAACCGTTAATAACTACTCTATGATAACAGTTATCCATCCAGTTATTCATCCACCTTACAGTAGCCCCATCTAAGTTGTATTTGCCTAGTTTATTGATAAGGCCATGTGAAACCATATCAAATGCCTTACTAAAGTCTAGGTATACCACAGCCACCGCTTTTCTCTTGTACACAAGACTTGTTATCATATCAAAGAAAGCCATCAGATTGGTTTGACATGATTTGTTCTTTACAAATCCATGCTGGCTGTTACCTATCACCTTATTATCTTCCACGTGTTTTCAGGTGAATTCCTTAGTTACTTGCTCCATTATCTTTCCTGGCACAGAAGTTAAACTGACTATTCTGTAGTTCCCTGGGTTATTCTTATTTTCCTTTTTATAGATGGGCACTATATTTGCCCTTTTCCAGTCTTCTGGAATCTCTCCCAACTTTCATGATTTTTCAAAGATGATAGCTAAAGGCTCAGATACCTCCTCTATCAGCTCCTTGAGTATTCTAAGATGCATTTCATCAGGCCCTGGTGACTTGCAGACATCTAACTTTTCTAAGTGATTTTTAACTTGTTTTTTTTTTATTTTATCTTCTAAACCTACCCCATTCCCACTAGCATTTACTATGTTAGGCATTTCTTCATCAGACTTCTTGGTGAAGACCAAAACAAAGAAGTCATTAAGCACCTCTGCCATTTTCAAGTTTCCTGTTATTGTTTCTCCCTCCTCACTGAGCAATGGGCCCACCCTGTCCTTAGTCTTCCTCTTGCTTCTAATATATTTATAGAAAGTCTTCTTGTTACCCTTTATATCTGTAGCTAGTTTGAGCTCGTTTTGTGCCTTTTCCTTTCTAATCTTGCCCCTGCATATCTGTATTGTTTGCTTATATTCATCCTTTGTAATTTGTCCTAGTTTCCACTTTTGATAGGACTCCTTTTTGATTTTTAGATCATGCAAGATCTCCTGGTTAAGCCAAGACAGTCTTTTGCCAGACCTTCTATCTTTCCTACGCAGCGGAATAGCTTGCTTTTGGGCCCTTAATAATGTCCCTTCAAAAAACTGCCAACTCTCTTCAGTTGTTTTTCCCCTTAAACTTGCTTCCCATGGAGGCTGTGCTTCTTCTCATAGCTGAAATACAAAGACTACAGTACCTCCCCATCCACTTTTACCCAGTGTTCCATCTGCTCTGGCACAGGAGGGGGGGAGATGAAGAAAGCCCCGATTTACATCCACCCCTATTGTCCCGGAAAGCTGCTCCAGTTCCTCCCCCACTTCCCCCGGGAAGCACAGGGACCCTGCGCAGAGCTGGGACCTGCCCCGTGGGAGAAGTGGGGGCCACGGCAAGGAAGTAATGGGGGAATCAGGGACTGGGGTGTGATGGGGTCAGGCTAGGAGGGTTGGTGGGGGTTGGAGTAGTTTTTTTGCTTCTCACTTATGTAGTTCCCCAACTGATAGTTCTTCTTTGGGGATGTCCCCGCGGGTGCTCCACTATGGGTGCTGGGCTTGCCCCGGCGCCGCAGACAGAAGCTTGTGATGAGCAGTGTTCGACCGATCACGATGTGCCGCTGGCTCGCGGCTTTCGCGCTCTTTCTGTCTCAGTCCGGCCCCCGCCAGTTCCTCTTCACCGCCTCAGGCTGCAGACACTTGGAACCGCTCTCTTCACTTGCTCACTAAATTACACTATTTCTAGTTTTTCCCTTGTACATATACCTTACTTCTCTTTCTCCTTTATTTCCCTCATTTCTTCAAAAAAAAAAAAAAAACCACCATAGAATAACAAAACTTGAACGGGAATAAGAATAAAAGCTGCTTGTTCTTATCTCCCACTTCTCAGCTGTTTTCCCTTCCGCTCCTTTGTACATAGTTACAAAAAAAACCAAACAAACCCACAAACAGACAAAGAGAGAAGCAACAGGAGATAAAGACAACATAATAGAGACATTATCACCACATTATCTCTACCTAGAGATAAGACTCAGCTACGAGGACCTCAGGGAAACCGGCAAAATGTCAGCTGCCGGCTTCAAGAAATGCAGCTCTTGCCGGGAGGCAATGCCAGCCTCCGATGGTCATTCTGAGTGTATCCGGTGTCTGGGGGAATCCCATGTGCCCCAAAAATGTACCCACTGCACCAGACTTACCTCCAGGGCCAGGAAGAACAGAGAGAGGCGTCTTCGGATGCTTCTCTTTGATAGAGCCCTGCAGCCCCAGCAAACTGATCCGGACCAACAGCCTCACAAGCAGGGCTTCTTCCCTGATTACGGGGCTTCAGAAAAAGCCCAGGATCTCTCCCACAAGATCCCTACCAGCTGCCCTGAACACCAGAAAAAGCCAGCCTGAAAGACTGGGGACTTCTGGCGCGGCTAAGCCAGGTCCCTCTGTCTCAACGGCTCCAAAGCCGAAATGACCACGGGAGCCTTCGCATGTGCAGGCTCCCCAGGCAGCATTGCCTCAGCTGCCGCCTCTGCTTCCCTTGCAGAGAGCTGAGTCGGCTCCGAGATCGGACCCGGAGCCAACCATCACGTCACCAGCACCCGCACTGCTCCCAAGCCTCAGTGCGGTGCCGGGTTATGCGGCGCCGACCTGCCTCCCTGCCGGCACGGCGCCGGCTGCTGTGGCTGCCTCTGAGCCCCCGGCGCCGATTAACACCGCGCCGGCTGTCTCTGCAGCAAACGCCGGCAGATCAGGAGCCCGGGTCCTGCCTTTGATCTCCCCGCCGGAGCTCTTCTCACTCCCGCCTTCTCTCGCCGGCACCGCCCTTGCCTCTCCCGGTACCTGGCTCTCCACGCCGCTATAGCCATTGGCATGGGTCCCCCCCATGCCTCCTCCAGGCTGCTTTCACCATTCCTGGCTGCTGTACCTTCCCACCACAGACACCACTATAGGCAGCTCTCTATGTCTCCTGCTTCTTCCAGGGCATCAGACATCCGTTCCTGTTCGCCCTGTTCTCCATACCGATACCGATATTATGCCCGCTCCAACTATCACCACGACTGCTCACTGACATGACAAAGGTCATCACGCCGACCGCCACTCTCGAGACTCCCGCAGCGGCTGTTCTTATAGATCACGTTCTGCTTACGACTATGTACGACGCAGACGATCTCCAACTCCAGCTCCTCTTACCCCGCCGCACCATTCAGCATCACCACCTCATCCTCCATCAGAGACGGATCACACCGCCTTCAGGGACCACCTACCGGGGTCTTCGATCCCAGACTCGTCCCCACCAGATGAGGCAGTCACACCGGGCGACAGCTCTCCACCAGATGACCTCCGTCAGTTCCAAGAGTTGTTTAAGCGGGTGGCTATCACACAAGAGATCCCGCTGCAGGAACTCAAGGACAAGCAACACAAGCTTTTTAGGAATCTCCAACCGCAGCATAGCTCACGCCTGGCCATTCCTCTTGACGAAGGCATCCTGGAACTGGCTGATGAAGTGTGACATGCTCCAGCGTCAGCTCTTCCGACCAACAAACGGGCCGACAGGAAATATTTTGTACCACCAAAGGGCATGGAATTCCTCTTTGCCCATCCACAACCTAACTCCCTAGTAGTCGACGCAGCTCAACAGAGGGCTAGAGCCCCACACCTCAAACAACAGGGCTCCGATAAGGACGTAAAAAGACTTGACCTCCTGGGCAGAAAGGTCTACACTTCAGCCACGCTACTCCTCAGAATCTCAAATTACTCGGCACATCTCTCCAGCCACACTTTTGACACCTTTTCACGCCTCACCCCCCTCATGGATCATCTCCCTGATTCTAAGAAATCGATCCTGAGGTCAGTAATCCAGGAAGGCTACACATCAGCAAGAACGTCCCTCCAAATATCCATGGACGTCGCTGACACCGCTGCTCGCTCTGCTGCTACTGCCATCGTTATGCGCAGAGCTTCTTTCCTTCAAGTGGCGGGAGTTCCAAAAGAACTACAGGCCAAAGTCGAGGACTTACCCTTCGACAAGGATAAGCTTTTTGCAGAAACCACGGACTCAATCTTACACTCTTCTAAAGACTCCCAAACAACCTTGCGAACTCTGGGGATGTACACTCCCCCCTTTAAGAGACGCCGGTACTCACCATACCAGCGCAGATATGATTACTCCTACATCAGACATCAGTGGCAGCAGCAACACCAGCAACAGAGGCTCTTCAACAACCAACGCTCGTGCCAGAGACCTCAGCGATGCCGAAACCCAAACGGCAGGACGAACATGCTGCCCAACAACAAGCAACAGGTTTGATGGGTTGGTCGGGGGCGAGCTGACAGTCACAGGCAGCATCACGAATCGTACGACCCAGCTCTTTCACCACCGGCTGAGGCCCTTTCTACATCAATGGGCAAAAATCACTACGGACAGATGGGTCCTCGAGATTGTTCAATCTGGCTACCCTATCCCTTTCATAGCCATCCCACCAACCACCCCTCCCACCCCGTCCCTCTTCAGGGACCCCTCTCACGAGACCTTCCTCCGACTAGAAGTCGACCGCCTTCTCTCTCTGGGTGCCATAGAGCCAGTCCCAAAGGATTTCAGGAACAGGGGGCTTTTACTCACACTATTTCCTCACCCAGAAGAGGTCCGGAGGTTGGCGCCCCATCCTAGATCTCCGCCATTTGAACAAATATCTCAAGAAACAACGATTCAAAATGACGACTTTAGCTGCCATAATCCCTGCGTTAGATCCACAGGACTGGTTTGCCGCCCTCGACCTCCAGGACGCCTATTTCCACGTCCCTATCCATCCAGCTCACAGGAGGTTCTTGCGCTTCGTCGTGGCAAAGGACCACTTTCAATACAAGGTCCTCCCCTTCGGGCTATCGTCAGCCCCCAGGGTGTTTTCAAAGGTTCTATCCGTGGTCACGGCCTTCCTCCGACCCCAAGGGGTACTCATCTTCCCTTACTTGGATGATTGCCTACTCAAGGGCCCTTCTGCACACGAGGTCTCCCAGATGGTTCACCTCACAAGGCAAGTCTTTCAATCGCTCGGACTCCTCCTCAATGAGCAAAAGTCCGTTTTGCGCCCCACTCAGAACATCGAGTTCATGGGGGCCTGCCTGGACTCACTTGCTGGCAGAGCGTTCCTACCCTTACAGAGGTTTCAAGCCATCCAAGACCTCATTCACACCATCACCGTCAGCCCTACCGTTCCACTCATCACATGCCTCAGACTGATGGGCCATATGGCCGCCACAACATACGTGGTGAAATATGCCAGACTACACCTGCGCACCCTTCAGTACTGGCTGACTCTCGTATACGACCACACCAGATACGATCTCCACAGGCCGGTAACGCCGCCACCTGGCGTTCTCCAATCACTCCTATGGTGGACCAGCCACACAAACCTGCTGTCAGGTATACCTTTCCATCGGCAGGAGCCACTCCACCAAATCACAACGGATGCCTCCCTACTAGGCTGGGGGGCTCACATGGGCTCCCTCTCAGTCCAAGGCCAATGGTCCTCACAAGAAGCACGGCTACACATAAACCTTCTAGAGCTACGCGCCATTTTCAACGCATGCAAATCCTTCCTCATCTACATCCGAAACACCACGGTGAGGATACTCACGGACAACATCACAGCCATGTACTATGTGAATCGCCAAGGCGGTGCTCGCTCCCGTTCCCTATGCACGGAAGCCATCCGCTTTTGGAACTGGTGCATTCGCCACAGGGTAACTCCTATAGCATCTTACTTACCTGGCACCACAAATGTGACGGCAGATTTCCTGAGCAGACATTTCCATGTGAAACACGAATGGGAAATGCACGACAGCGTTTTACGCGACATCTTCCAACGTTGGGGTACTCCCCGAGTGGACCTCTTCACAACTCCCGCCAATACAAAATGCTGCAAGTACTGCACCAGGGCGGGCCTGGGCCGCACATCCCTGGGAGACGCCTTCCTTTTGACTTGGCACAGACCCCTCCTTTATGCATTTCCCCCCATACCTCTGATTCCCAACGTCCTTCAGAAGCTGAAGGCGGACAGGGCTACGCTAATCCTCATAGCCCCGGACTGGCCTCGCCAGCACTGGTTTCCCTTCCTGCACCGTCTCTCTGCGCGGACACCGATCCACCTTCCGCCTCTCCACGATCTCCTCACACAAGACCGAGGATGCCTGAAACACCCCCCAGATACAAATGCTGAACCTAACAGCATGGTTCCTAACTGGCTGACTCCATTCGAATCTCTCTGCTCCGTTCCAGTCCAACACGTCCTAGTACACAGTAGGCGACAAACCACAAGAAAAACTTACCTTCACAAGTGGCGCAGATACTCCTCCTGGTGTACCTCGAACCACCACGATCCGATACGTCTGTCAATTCCTTCTGTACTGGACTACGCACACTGCACCTAAAGAACAAAGGCCTCGCGTTAGCCTCCATCAGGGTGCACCTCACAGCAATTTCAGCATTCACACCACCGATAGATGGCGTTTCTGTCTTCGCTCATCCTACTACTAAAAGATTTCTCAAGGGCCTTATCAACATGGCCCCACCGCACGACCCCAGTTCCACCTGTGTGGAGCCTGGATGTAGTACTCGACGCCCTAATGAGGCCGCCGTTCGAGCCTCTGGCGACTGTATCCTTACATTTCCTCACTCTGAAAACCATTTTCCTGCTCGCCATAACATCGGCACGCAGAGTTAGCGCCGATGGCCACGCCACCATATACAATTTTCCGTAAGGATGGAGTAGTCTTGAGATTGCATCCAAGATGCATACCCAAAATTGTCTCCCATTTCCATGTTAACGAACCAGTCATCCTGCCAACCTTTTTCCCGAAGCCCTATGCCTCACCACGAGAAGTGGCCCTACACTCCTTGGACATCCACAGGGCCTTAGCATTCTACATAGCATTCGCACTAAACCTTTCAGGCTTACGGACCACTTATTCGTCTCCTTGGCACACAGGTCAAAGGGTCAACGCCTATCTTCCCAGAGGATTTCCAATCTTGTAACCTCATGCATAGTGCAATCGTATACAACGAAAGGCTTACCCCTTCCGTCCCAACCACGCGCTCACTCCACTAGAGCCATGGCCACATCTACAGTGTTTCATAGAGGGGTATCTCTGAAGGACATCTGCAGAACGGCGACTTGGTCCTCACATGAGACCTTCACCAAACACTATTCTATTTCTCTACTCTCTTGCTCAGATGGGGCAGTGGCGACTGCGGTACTCTCCACAGCGGATAAATAGGGACTCCTTGCCCTCCTTCCGTCTTGGCGACTACTGCTACGCAGTCACCCATAGTGGAGCACCCGAGACATCCCGAAGAAGAAAGCGAGTTACTCACCTTCGGTGCAGTAACTGTCGTTCAGGTGGTGTCCCAGCGGGTGCTCCACTACCCGCCCTCCTCCCCGCTTCGGAGTCTCTCTCTCTGCTCTTGTCTTTTACAGACTCCGAGGCTGTCTTGAGGAACTGGCGGGGGGGCCGGACTGCGCGAGACAGAAAAGAGTGCGAAAGCCGCAAGCCCGCGGCACATGCGTGGTCCGGCCGAACACTGCTCATCACAAGCTTCCGTCTGCGGTGCCGGGGCAAGCCCAGCACCCATAGCGGAGCACCCGCGGGGACACCACCTCAAAGAACGACAGTTACTGCACCGAAGGTGAGTAACTTCACTTTCCCCACCCCTGCCATAAATAAAGAAAACATTGAAACCTTTTATGTTGGACATACATTAATATTTTACTTTATTTAAAATGAAGTTTGATGAACTAACAAGATTAAGTGAAAATGCTTAATCTGTTTAATAATTTAAATTAAAATGTTCTCCCTAGCTGCAGCACTAGCAAATGGCTCGGGCGTAATTATGTAATTAACAGTGAGTTTCCATCAGTAACTGGTTGTCCATGGAAAGATTTGCATTGAGCCAGGTGGTCCAAGGACCAAAAAGTTTGAGAACCACTGCGCTAGAAGGTGAGTGCTGCCCAGACTGTGGCTCTGGGGCTAATCGGTGGCAGGGAAGGCTGAGGGGAAAAGAAAATGCGTTCGCCCAGTATGAGGTCAACACATGGCAGGCATTGGCCAAGTTCATGTCCTCCCATTCTTGATGGGCCACGCAGGAAGTTTAAGGCCCTGTTGGAGAAAGACTCTTCAGTGGCCCTGGCAGTGCTGCAGACGGCTTCGGATGCAGCAGACTCTGCAGCTCGCTCCATGGCATCAGCCATCTCCATGTGACAGGCAACATGGTTTCTCCTTTTGGGCCTTTCTCCAGAGGTGCAGGACTTGCCCTTTGACATAAGTGCCCTGTTTGCAGAACAGATGGACACTAAACTGCATGGGCTTAAGGAATCCCTTACAACATTAAAAACTCTGGGCTTCGACATTCCTGGGACTGAAAGGAAGAAAATTAAACCCCATACTTCTAAATCGAAGGGCCACTATCCCTGACAGGATACGGCCTACAGTCGCCCAAAGTCCTCCAGGAGGAAGCTGGACTGTCATCCTCAAGCTGGCTAACATCCAACTAGCCACTCTAAGCTGCAGGCCATGCGCATCTGATGTCAGAACCTCCATTCACCCGGTTCTTCAAGGACAAGGTCCAGCTGCAGCCTTAGCCGGCCTTCCTTCCTCAGGCAGTCTCTGCCATTCATTTGGACCAGGTCATTTTTCTGCCAGTCTTTTATCCCAAGTCTCTGCGCGTTGGACATTTGGAGAGCTCTTGCTTTCTGTTTAGAGAGGACGAGGCCCTTCTGTAAATCCAAACAGCTCTTTGTGGCCTACACGGAGCACGGGCAGCCCCGATTTTCTCCCAATTTTTCCCCGATTTCCTCCCAGAGGCTCTTGAATTGAATCACTTCCTATATCCATATATGGTATGAGTTGGCAGGGGCCCAGCCGCCAATGTAGATCAGGGCTCACTCTACCAGAGCTCAAGCTTCGTCACATACTTATCTCACACATGTTCCAATCCAGGATATCTGCCGAGCAGCTATATGGTTGTCAGTGCACACTTTCATGCCCCACTACACCATCACACAGCAAGCTAGAGAGACACTGCGCTCAGCAGGGCTGTGCTGCAGGCTGCATGTCATTAACTCCTACCCACCGCAGCAGACACTGCTTACAGTCATCTATAAGAAGAAAAGACATTTACTTGTTCTGTAACTGGTGTTCTTTGAGATGTGTTGCTCATGTCCATTCAACTTCTCACCCTCCTCCCGTCTGTCGGAGTTCCAGCAAGAAGGAACTGACGAGGAAGGGGCCGGGGAATGTCCTATATCGCCACTCCAGGGAGCGCTGGGACCCTGGCCCCTACAGATACTGTTTAGGGAAAAACTTCTGGCACCAGCACATGTGGCAGGCACACACACTATGATGAATGGACATGAGCAACACATCTCGAAGAACACCAGTTACAGAACAGGTAACCATCTTTTTTGCAATATAAAGATATAGTGTTCTGTGATTTATGACTTCTATCACCTCATCCACTGTTATGTAACTTCTTCTTAGCTTGTGGATTATTCAGTCCAAAATCAATATTTTAGTATTCCAGTTGTAACTAGAGTAATAAAAGTGAGCAAGGGTAATGCATGACATTTAGTCAGTTTGCTGGTCCTTTCTGTAAGCAGAATCGTGACTGCAAAGAGAAAAAAAATTAACTGTATGTAGCTAGCATATAATCTGTTGAAAAAAGTGTTTTTAAAACCTTATTTGGGATTAGCTAAATTGAGCTGAATTTTTTAATGTTTATCCAGAGCTGTGATAGTATGATACATTTGTATTTTGCACAAACATAAATTCAGGCACATGTTTAAAACCAGGGCACTGTTGTATTGTATCTTTTGTGTATGCTAGATATCATCTGCACTGAGCATGCCCTGCCCTCTCACAGTTCCTGTGTGCTGCTTGCACTGTGTATGCACTGTCCCCACTTCATTAATAAGCTTGCTCAAACCTAGGGCAGCAGGGACTGATCAGGGCTTTTCCTATTATTGCTCCTCTTGCATGCTGGGGACTGTTGTGGCGCCTGAATGCACGGCAGGGAGACTGTCTTGCCCCTCTTTCTCAGCGCTCTCTCTGCTGGCACCCAGGTCCTGTGGAGGAGGAAGGAGCCTGAATCCAATGCAGAGAATGAGGAAAGGTGAAAGAGATGTTGGGTGAGGAATAAGAGATGGGAGGAAGGAGGAGCTTTGATTGGGGCATTCAACATAAAATGGCTGAATTAATGTTGCTTGTGCGACTTTAATTTGGTCCCATTGTGCATATGCATTATGATATAGTCTTTAACTGCATGATCACAGACTATTTTTTCCACAAGACCCCTGCTTCATTCAGTCCACAGAATAGATTGCTTGGAAACAAGCCAGCAAATCAGGCTGCAGGGGAGAAAAAAGGATAATTTTGATCTAGTCGTTACTGTACTATCCATAGCCTGAGTTCAATCCTGTCCTTCTTCATGAACTTCCTGTGTTACCTTAGGCAATAGTGTCTCTATGGCTTGGCTGAGGTTAATAATAGTTCCCCACCTTACAGGGATTATGACAGAAAACACGGTCAAAAGATTTTGAGGCATTCCGTTCCTATGATAATGCAGTGCATATATGTACCATAGATAGTTAAATGAATAGTCTGTAGCCCCGTGCCCCCTTGCTGCCTTATTTGTTGCAGAAGTTTGAAGATGTGTGGTAAATGAGGCAGAGAAATGCAGGAGGAAAAGGGATACCATGCTTAAAGCACTTAAATGCCACCTTCTGTCAGAATTCCTTTGTGATGCTGGGCAAATCACGTAAAGCACAGTTTTCAGAGGTGGCCATTGTGTGTTCATCTTTTATTAGGTGCCAAATCAAAGACATCTGGGAAGTGCTGAACACTCACAATTGCATCTGAGGTCAGCAGGAACTGTGTTCTGAACATATAAAGTCATTTACATTTCTAAGTACTCTGAAAAATCAGGCCCTATAAGTCTCATATTGGGGGCACAAAATGAGTTGATACTTTTGACAATTTTGGTCTCAACACCTATGCTCCATGCTTAAAATGGGGTAATAATACCACTTCACAGGGATTTGTGAAGATGAATTAATTCATATTTGTAAAGCACTGAGATACTGTGATGAGACCACCACTGAACAGCCAATGAGGAAATGAATAATTCTGTATTCAATTCAGGGTTTAGATGCTGTACAACATGTGCATTGTTTTGTATTTGAAGGCTCTAGCTGCAAATCAGCTCTTTTGTATCAGTTTCCTCTTAGTGCTTCTCAGTGGTAACTACAATATCTTTGTAGCATTTCATCTAGGACTACATGCGAAAGGGGTAAACAAAAGTCAAAGGATGAAACTGATTTAGCCTCTTCTGATAGTCACACAATACATAGGCATTTGCATTCCATTGGAAAAAATCAGAATTAATGTCATGTTAAAGCTTGGCTATTAGAGTAACAGATCATCACAGAAATGGAAAAATAGCCATACTTAAAATTATTTATTTTGAGTAAAATGAAAGATTGTGGGGGTTTTGTATTAACACCACAGTATTGCTTACTTGAGATTGTTTACTGACTTTAGAACTTGTAATGTCTGCCAACAACTTGGGGGTTTTTCTAGTCAATAAATATATTTAATTTTTTAAAAAGTAATTGTTTACTTAGTTGATATGAGATTTCTATATTTACTGTTTTTTTAATAGACTAGGAAATAATTTCATAAATTACTGAAAATCTCCAATACTTTTATCAGAGTGTCTGAAAACATTGGAGGGAAGAATATATTTCTCTCTCATCCCAAGGAAAAACAAAGCAAAAAAAAAAAAATAACCTAGCCTATGACTTGGAAGTTCTGCGTTCAGTAGATATTTATGGCTGTCCTTGACTCCTGTCTTTTAGCGCCTCTTTTTTCATGAATTTGATTTCTCCTCAGATTTTGAAAGTAAAACGTCAATATGTGTTTAATTTATTTCCAGTATGCTATAATTAAGTGGCAGATACACATATGGTTACGATGTGATGAAGTGCTATTAAAGGAAATGCTTTTGTAAACACAAAATGCTGTGCTCATTTGAGTATAAAGTATCCTATTACAGCTTTACTGTAGATGTACAATTTAGATCAAATTATGAAAATATAAATATTATGTTTAAAATTCATAGGGTTACTAAAGAAATAAGGAATGTGCATATGGTAAATGTGGTGATACATGATATTTTACCATGACAGGAATTGTCCCATGGCTGTGATTTGTCTCTAAGCTAGAATAAGAACTCAGTCATGCTTCCACTGAAGTCAATGGCAAAGCTTGCATTAAGTTTTGGAGAAGGAACTGGTTATATTTGTTAGCAAGCACTTCCTTTGAAAGTGTGCAGAACAATCCTCTTTGTGCAAATGAGAACACCAAAGACAGCTGGACTTGGAATAGAATTGGAAGAGTCCTTGAGAGGTCATGAAGTCCAGTCCCCTGCCCTCACAGCAGGACCAACCACAATCTAGAACAGGGGTGGGCAATAATTTTTGGCCGCGGGGGCCACTTCAAAAAATTTTGAAGTGACCCTGGGCTGCCCCAGAAGGGGCAGGGCCTAAAATGGAAGGGGCGGAGCCAGATGCTTCCGGGCTTCTCCACCCACAGACCATGAATAGTCTGGGGGTGGGGGGGGGCCCTTTGCCCCCCCCCCCCCATCACACTAAGCACCCATGCCCCTGTCGGGGGAAGAGGCTTCACATGCTACCCCACCCCCAGGCCAATTAGGGCCTGGTGGCGGTGAAGCACACAAAGTTTCCTCTGCCCTGCCAGGAGCACGTAGCACTTTGAAGTGCCGCATGCTCCTGGCAGGGTGGGAGGAGGCTTCGCACGCTTCCCTGCCCTTAGGCCAAACAGAGCTTGGGAGCGGGGGAGCACACGAAGCTTCCTCCGCCCTGCCCCCCGCCCTGTGAGGAGTGTGCAGCACTTAGAAAAGTGCCGCGTGTCCCTAGCAGGGCGGAAGAAACTTCTTACATTCCCCAACCCCCAAGCTCTGATTAGTCTGGGGCCGGGGGAGCATGTGAAGCCTCCTCCCACCCTGCAAGGAGCACGCGGCACTTCAAAATGCTACGTGCTCCTAGCAGGGTGGAGGAAACTTTATGCACTTCCCTGCCCCCAGGCCCTAATTGGCCTGGGGGTTGGGGAGCGTGCAAGCCAATTGAGGTCAAAGCATAAATAGTATGCACAAATTAATAGAGCTGGCTCATAACCATAGGCTGTGGACTGCAATGCTAAAGTCAGTCATCAATGTTCATTTTCATTATAAACTAAATTTTGTTATCAATTTGGAAAAAATCTTGATTGACTGCAAGTTCCTAATGTTCATATTATGAGCCAAAGAATAAATTCAAGCTACTATGTTTGTGAGCAAATTAAGTGCTTTGGATTCTGATATTTTGATATAAAATGGATTTGCAAAACTTAATCAAGCCAAGTATGCAGACCTTAATTTGCCCAGTGTTTTGACTATTTTGAAACAAATTTCTTTTACATAATCCATGATTTTGTTAATTTTTATAACTTTATGATCATATTTTACTAGACGAATATACTTGTACTTTAAAATTGATAGCTTTGTTCATAGGGGAAATAATTTTTAAAGAAAGAATCTGAAGTTTCTCCTCCAGGTGCAAAACATGCACAGAATTAACTTTGTGCACGTGAGCAGTGCTGTTGACTGCCTCTGATGAATGACTGATGCTTTTTGGGATGTCCAGGGCTGAGAGTCTCAAATAAAAGGTTATGCCACACTGATCTTCACAATTGGTGTGAGATGCAAGTGTGCATGATATTTAAGGAATTGTGTATATATATTGAAAAATATGAGGAAATGGGCAAGAAGATGACTTGCTAGTGATTTACTGGGTTTCAACCCCCAGCCACCACCCATTTGTTAACTACCCAAGCAATTTCCTCAGGGCTCTGCCAGCCCATACTTTGCTTTTCAGGATAACAATAGATGCACCTGAAACCCCTTGAATCATTCCCATGCAGTGTCCAGTACTTAACCATTGTAAAGCGGATTCCAAAGGAACAGTGCACACACCAGCTTGTTTCATTCAACATCATAGCATTGAGCTATTTTTATACTGAAAACAATAATGTGTTTATGATCAAAGAGTAAGATTTAAGAGATAGGGAACAAGGATAATGATGGCAACAGAAATGGTTACATATAAAACAAAAAGTGTCACATATTTCCTAGCATCTAAATTTACTTTTAACAAGCTAAACCCCTTGTCTGACGTAGTTTATCTCAATTTCCCAACATGTGCAACCAATGCAATTGGTACTCCTTTCATGAATGCAAAAGTGTTTGTTTGTTTTGCTTCCTCAATGAAGGATAAAGAAATGCCCTTTTGACAGTTCGTTATGTCCCCAAAGTTCATTATTCTGTCCTCAGAGTGAAGAGGGCCACTGCAGTTTATTCACTGGTGCACTGGTTCCATGTTGCTTTCACATCCTCATGTTGATGTCATATGCAAATAGACTTCCATTATGTTGTCTTACGATGCTTATTTTAACCAAAGCAGGTAGGTGAATATATAGAGTCCTGCAAATCTGCAGATATCTGCAGATAATTTTTGCAGATTGCTGATCAGATGTTCTGTGAATATACACCCTTTGGTCAAAACCTGTTTGTCAACTCTGTTTTCAGACTTTAAAACACATTTTCCAAAATACATACATAATTTCTTAAATATCATATATACATGCATCTCATGATGATTGTGAAGATTATTATGATATAAGCTTTCATTTGGGACCTCACTTGGCCATCTTTGGATGAATACTATGAAAGCAATGGGATGGGTGTAGTAAGTTTATCAGGCCTGTCAGTCACTATTACAGAAAAGTGAACCAGTTGGCATTGAGGTGTTCATAGTGACATCCCCATCCTGGACTCAACCCCCTCATATACTACTTGTCATTCGTTTTTCATTCTGAAGGTGAGCAAGAACCAGAAATCAGAGTTAAAGCACTAGCCCATTTAAATCATTTGTGTAAATATTATAGAAGGACAAGAAAAAGATAAGTGTGTCCATTTTCTCCCCCAACGAATATGGCACTCAATAGATACTCATAGCTATAATACACACTAATGACATTCTACTACCATTAATAATTAGTGAGATTGGCAGAGCCCCTTGACTGAATTACAGCCTCTTATGTGCTTGGGAACATTTGCTAGTCTATAATCATTAATTAAGTGATGATGAGTATTCATCTAGGGAGCTGTTGACTAACATCTCTAATTCCTGTGCGATTTCTTCCTAAGTGCCCTTTTCTTACTATACAGATAAGTCAGGTAACAAGTGACAGGCTTGTATATTTCTTTTATATGACATGGTTCAAGTGTTATCTTCTGGACACTCAGGAATATGTTGATTATTTTCCCCTTTCTAGAGTAGCAAACAGATAGAACTGTAAGTTTCTTTGATTTCTTAAAATTTGTTGTTCCTCAAAGTGGGCTTTTGCATGTTCCCAACTGTTCAGCTGAGCTCCAGGAATGTCCTCAGAAGTATGCCCATTCAGACCATGTGAGTTTCGTCTTACACATTAGAAATCTAGATTCTTAGGATCTACGCCTGTCCCGGTGCCACTGTGCACTTTAGATTTCTGGATGGACACAGCTTCAGTCCTAAGGCGTTATCCCCAGTAAAGATCCACAAAGAAAGATTTGGTAGAGGTGATGTCTTTTGCACCCATCTTTATTCATAGATTATGAGGCCTGAAGGGATTATTAGATCATCTAGCCTGACCTCATGTATAAAAGGTCATAGAAGTTCATCTATTTGCCCCTGTATTTAGCCCAATAATTAAAGCATATCTTCCAGAAAAGCTTTCATTCTTGGTGTGAAGACATCAAGAGATGAAGAATTCACCACTTTCATCAATAGTTTGTACCAGTGGTTAATCAGTGTTACTGCTAAACATGTGGCCCTTGTTTCTAATTCTTACAAGATTTGAATGTACCTGTATACATCAACATGCACCTCTGGTAAGCCCATTCCCCAAATTGTTCTATATGCAGGGCTTTTACACCTTATGCACAAAAGGATGGGGACACTGCTCCACATAACCAAGGCAATATGAGATTAATTCTCAGATATAACCTTGGGTCACAGGTCCATTCCCTTTAAGAACTGGAGATGCCGACGTCTGCAATACAAGGACTGGCACCTTCATTTAGTTTCAAATCAGCGGAACACTCTGTTTTTGATTTGGATGCGGCTCCTGCACCTGAGTCTGTGCTGAGTCTCCAACAATCCCTTTTTCTTCAGATGACTGCTCATGTGCATTCCACAGTAGGTGTGCACCGTTACTTAGCAGTACCTCTAGTATCTCCATGTTGCAGTACACGGAACACTGCTCTCCCCGCACCCTCATTTCCTTCTTGCCTCCAGTGCACAGAACTGCTTTTGCTCCAGCTACCCACTGTAACCCTTTATTCTTACAATAACTGTTTTCCTTGGTTTTGTATATATAATTACCTAGTAGTGTATTACCTCGATCCTGGATTGCCAACCTCATCTGAAGAATCAGGCTCTAGCACATTCCTCACTCAAGGTGCATTTGACAGCCATTTCTACTTTCCTTTCACTGATCCAGGGTCACACAGTCTTCTCTCATGCCATGGCTGGCAGATTTCTCAGAGGCCTGGAATGACTCTTCCCTCAGTCAGGCCCCCAGTTCCACAGTTGGACCTGAACTAAGTCCTAGTCAGGCTCACAGGGCCTCCCTTCGAGCCTCTGGCCACACATTCCTAGTCCCATCTTTCCTGGAAAGTGGCCTTCCTCATGGCTATAACATCAACCAGACAAGTCTCCAATCTTCATGTCAAGACCTCTGAATTGCTGTACATGGTCTTCCATAAGGACTAGGTCCACACCCCGCCTTTCTCCCCAATGTGCTGTCTGCTTTTCACTTGAGTCAGGACATCTTCCTGTCAGTCCTCTGTCCCAAGTCCCACACATCAAGTGAGGAGAGATGCCTTCACATGTTAGATGCAAAAAAGGTCTTGGCTGTTTACCTAGACTGGACTAATCCCTTCCCGAAATCTATGCAACTGTTTGTTTCTGTGGCTGGACAAATGAGGGGCCAGCCTGTCTCCATGCAGAGAATTTCAAAGGGGATCACCTCATGCATCCACACATGCTATGACCTTGTTGGGATCCCCCCCTCCGCCAAGGGTGAGAGACCATTCAGGACTCCTCACCAACATTGCTGGCTCACATCCTGATCCAGGACTTCTGTCAGTCATGGTCGTCAGAGTACACATTCACTATACACAATTACACATTCGCTATGCAAAATTACAGACCGGTAAATCTAACGTCAGTACCGGGCAAATTAGTTGAAACAATAGTAAAGAATAAAATTGTCAGACACATAGAAGAACATAATTTGTTGGGCAAAAGTCAACATGGTTTCTGTAAAGGGAAATCATGTCTTACTAATCTATTAGAGTTCTTTGAAGGGCTCAACAAACGTGGACAAGGGGGATCCAGTAGATATAGTGTACTTAGATTTCCAGAAAGCCTTTGACAAGGTCCCTCACTAAAGGCTCTTACGTAAATTAAGCTGTCATGGGATAAGAGGGAAGATCCTTTCATGGACTGAGAACTGGTTAAAAGACAGGAAACAAAGGGTAGGAATAAATGGTAAATTTTCAGAATGGAGAGGGGTAACTAGTGGTGTTCCCCACGGGTCAGTCCTGGGACCAAGCCTATCCAACATATTCATAAATGATCTGGAGAAAGGGGTAAACAGTGAGGTGGCAAAGTTTGCAGATGATACTAAACTGCTCAAAGTAATTAAGACCAAAGCAGACTGTGAAGAACTTCAAAAAGATCTCACCAAACTAAGTGACTGTTTGTTTCTGGGGCAACAAAATGGCAAATGAAATTTAATGTGGATAAATGTAAAGTAATGAACATTGGAAAAAATAACCCCAACTATACATATAATCAGGGCTCGCCGAACGCGCGAGCCGCTCCAACCGCGCTGTCTGGCGATCTGCGCATGTGCAGATCGTTCTGCACATGCGAATCGCTAAACCCGGCTCTTCCGGGTTGCAATCTACTCGCCACGGGCGAGTAGATTGCATTATTTGTCGAGCCCTGCATATAATATGATGGGGGCTAATTTAGCTACAACTAATCAGGAAAGAGATCTTGGAGTCATCGTGGATAGTTCTCTGAAGGTGTCCACGCAGTGTGCAGCAGCAGTCCAAAAAGCAAACAGGATGTTAGGAATCATTAAAAAAGGGATAGAGAATAAGATGGAGACTATCCTATTGCCCTTATATAAATCCATGGTACGCCCACATCTGGAATACTGTGTACAGATGTGGTCGTCTCATCTCAAAAAAGATATACTGGCATTAGAAAAGATTCAGAGAAGGGCAACTAAAATGATTAGGGGTTTGGAATGGGTCCCATGTGAGCAGAGATTAAAGAGACTGGGACTTCTCAGCTTGGAAAAGAGGCGACTAAGAGGGGATATGATAGAGGCATATAAAATCATGAGTGGTGTGGAGAAAGTGAATAAGGAAAAGTTATTTACTTGTTCCCATAATATAAGAACTAAGGGGCCACCAAATGAAACTAATGGGCAGCAGGTTTAAAACAAATAAAACAAAGTTCTTCACACAGAGCATAGTCAATCTGTGGAACTCCTTGCCTGAGGAGGTTGTGAAGGCTAGGACTATAACAGGGTTTAACAGAGAATTAGATAAATTCATGGAGGTTAAGTCCATAAATGGCTATTAGCCAGTATGGGTAAGGAATGGTGTCCCTAGCCTCTGTTTGTCAGAGGGTGGAGATGGATGGCAGGAGAGAGATCGCTTGATCATTACCTGTTCAATTCACTCCCTCTGGGGCACCTGGCATTGGCCACTGTCAGCAGACAGGGTACTGGGCTGGATAGACCTTTGGTCTGACCCAGTATGGCCATTCTTATGTTCTTATGTACACCATCATCACCCGAACTAAGGATGTCGCTGAGTTCGGCAGAGCTATGCTGCACCCTACTTGTTCATAAGCTCCTACCCACCAGTGAGGGGGCACTGCTTGGAAGTCACCTACTGTAGAATGTGTATGAGCAATCACTCGAAGAAAAGATGGTTACCTGTTTCTGTGACTGCTGTTCTATGCGATGTTGCTCATGTCCATTCCACATCCTGTCCTCCTTCCCCACTGTCAGAGTCTTTGTCAAGAAGGCGCTAAGAGTGGGGGGAGGGTGCAGCGCCCCTTACACTGCACCATGGAGGTATAACTTCACAGGTCACTACAGGCACTTCCCTATGGCTATTCCTGAGGGAAAAATCTTCCAGCGCTGGGGCATATAAATGAGCACACTCACCTACTGTGTAGAATGGACATGAGCTGGTTTGGTTGTACTATTGCTAGGGAAACCTCTGGCCAAGAGGGAGACCGTGTTGTTGCCAGTCTCTCTTAATCAGGTCTGACACTTGTGGAATCCTCATTTCCACTCTTTTCTCAACCTGGAAAGTGAAAAAATATTAATTTTATTTAAATAAAGGCAACAAAAATGTCACCATTATTAATCCAATTTATGTAGGATTCAATTATGGGTTTTTTAAATATGGACCAAAATAATACCAATTAAAATGTATATAGTACTTCTGGTCTTCACACTGCTTTATAAAGTGTAAGTAAGAATGGATCTCTTTAAAAAAACAGGTATGAAAGCCTGTGAAAAAGCAGGGAGTTGATTAATTTGGGAACTGTTGGTTAATCTTGAAGAAATGCAGTAAGAAGTCAGTGCCACTTTTATATTGATTTCAAGTCTAGATATAATAGTTTAATTTTGAAATACTTAACTATTTTGTATTAACTAATGTTCTGTGTATTTTAATTTAGACAGAAGTTTGGATGGAGAGAGATGATAGTTATTAATAGAGCAGTTCTTTCATAACTTACATAGACTTCTAGCAGCTATTTTGGTTTCTTCTGTCTGACACTTATACTGAAGTATGAACAGTAAAATCCCATTTGATTCACATTTTCTCATCCTTTAGAGATAGGAGGCCCTTTTATTGGCCAGTGATGGCCTCTTAAGAATGGTGACACTAGTCTTTCATATGAACAGCAGGGTTTTGATAATACTGTGTCAGATATGCAGAGATTAATGTGGAATTACATCAAAATCCTTTGTGACAAGAGATTACACTTCATTTTCAGTTTATTATAAATCTACCTGTTTTTAATGTCAGCAAATACTGTATTTTAATATCTTAAACTACTAATATGTTCAGGATTTAAGTGATGAAAGTTTTAATTCATCTCAACTTGGGAAAATAAAAAATCAATGCATGTTTTAAGGAGAATGCTCTGCTTTTAATGAAAACAAAAACCAGATGGAAAGAGAAGCTGCAGAGCTTGCCCTTATCTGCAAATTTGACACCTTTAATCAAGGTCTGAACAAAGACATGAACTGGTTAGGCTGCTACATTCAACACCCTAATGACATCAAAAGTTAAGTATCGGGCACTGACAATCTCATTGTCAAGATTTTTTTCCCCTTCTCTTTCCCTCGCCATCCCCTCTTTTTCTGCTGTTTATGTGTACCTCTGGACCCCTTGCTCCTTTCATGTGAAGAAGAGGGTTGTGCACATGAAAGCTCATGAAACCATCTACATTTGTGTTAGTCTTTCAGTTACAGACTAACATGGCTACCCCTCTGATGCTTTTAATCTGTTATTTTACTTGGTATTGATGAGAGAGTTCTCCTGATGCAGTTACAAGCTATAGTCCACAGGCAAATCCATGTGAAAATATGCTTTTTAAGTAAAATTGCTCTTGCACTGTATTTTATAATCAGACTAACCATGGAGCTTCTAAAGTCTCAAAAAAGCTTCTTTACAAATTATAAAAGTGTGAGATTTCTGTAGAACATATATATTAGCTATAGGAGGTCGGTACTAGTCCTTGCAAGAACCAAACATTAATTTCTGAAGCCTGGTCAACAACTACAATTTTGGTTGACCTAGGTATACAGCTCAGGGCTCTTACTACATTTCAAACACAGAAGTGCTGCGGGGAGCCTGGGGCGAGCTGGGGACTCAAACAGTCCCCTGCTGGCCCCATGTTCCCTGCTTTTGAAATGTACAAGAGCCCTGGGGGGATTCTTGCTACATTTCAAAGGCAGAAGCACCCTTATCAACTAATTTAATAGTTGATGCAAATTACATCGACTATTCGATTAGTTGATTAATGTTAATTTAACATCCTTACTCTCAGGCTAGTGCACAGCTGTTACCACCTAGCTCCTGGGTGAGAGGCCTGCCCGTTAGGACTCAGACCTTTCAGCTGCAGGTGTTGCCTGGAGCCATTACCGGGGCGGCCTTAAAGCCCCTGGCGGTGGGCTGCCCAGAAGGGACAATCCAAAGGGGCCTTCCCTTTTTGGGGAGCCCTTTGGGGGCAGACCAAGGGCAAGGGTGTGTGCTGTGATGGTAGATTATAATTGAGTGAGTGTGTGTTTGTGTGTGCTGGTGAGAGCAGCACACTTGGTTGCGTGGTGGCCTATTCAGTCCCTGGTGAGAGCAGGGAGGGCAGGCGAGGGTTCTTGGTGAGAGGAAGTTCCCTTTAGCTACCCAAACTGAAGGTGTGTGTTTGTTCTGCTGCCCCCCCCACCCACCGCCAATATGTGGTTTAGCACAGATGGGGTGCCTAAGGAGGAGGGCTCAGATGGCATCATGGCAGTTGTGACAGGTAGGGGAAGATATGGAAGTAAGATCCGGACTGGCCAGCCAAGGGGAATGAGGTTTAGACAGTTATGTGCTATTCCTTTTTCCGGTCCTATTCCCAGCCTTAAAAATTTGGGGAACTTTAATACCTTGCCATCAGCCCTGAGGGTGCTGTTGCTGAATGCCAGGTCAGTATCCCAGAAGACAGCTGTCAACCACGATTTAATTCTGAACGAAGGGGCTGACCTGGCTTGTGTCACTGAGACCTGGCTGAGAGTGGAGGGAGGCGTCAACCTTTCCCAATTGTGCCCTGCTGGGTTCTCAGTACAGCATCAGCCGCGGCTTAATGGTCGGGGAGGTGGGGTGGCAATTGTCTAGCGAGATACTATCTCACTGGCTAGGGTTGTGGTCCAACAAAGTGTCAAATTCGACTGTCTGTACTTGACGTTGGGTGGCCGGGATAGGTTGGGTATGCTGCTTGTGTACTGCCCACCTCGCTCTACAGCAGATGCTCTGCTCAAGCTGTCCGATGTGGTCTTGGACGTGGCATTGAAGACACCGAGGCTTTTGGTCTTGGGGGGACTTTAATATCCATGCCAAGGCTGTCCTGTCTGGTCCGGCCCGAGATTTTATGGATACCATGACCACCCTAGGATTATCCCAAGAAATAACTGACCCAACACATGTTGCAGGTCATACACTCGATTTGGTTTTTTGGACTAAGGGTGATAGAGTTCTTGGGATAAGGGATGTGGCTACACTCCCTTTGTCATGGACTGATCACTACCTGGTCAAGTTTAGACTATCTGCTGACCTTCCCCTCCACAGAGGCGGAGGACCAATTAAGATGATCCGCCCTCGGAGGCTGATGGATCTGGAGGGTTTTCTGAGGTCCCTGAGGGATTGTTCAGCCATTATGGCAAATGGTCCTGTAGATACCCTAGTTGATACATGGAATACCGAGGTAGCCCGGGCAGTTGATATGATTGCTCCTAAGTGCCCTCTCCGGACCAGTCGAGCCAAGTTTGCTCCCTGGTTTTCTGGGGAGCTGATGGCAGCAAATCAGTCTGTGCGACGGCTAGAACGCTGCTGGAGGGAGAACTAGAGCTGAGTCTGATCGACTGCGGGTTAGAACTGAACTGCGAGCTTACTCTGTGGCGGTGCTGACAGCGAAGAGAAGCTACTTCTCCACCCGTATCGCGTCCGCACAATGCCGTCCAGCGGAATTGTTTCCGAGTAGTGTGGGGCCTGTTACAGTCTGGCACTCATGACAAAATAGAGGAGCCTTTGGCCCCCTGCTGCAATCTGTTTGCAAAGCATTTTGCAAATAAGATCGCCCGCATCCGGTTGGATTTAGACTCTGGTTGCTGTGTAAGTGGGGCACAGAATGTGTTGAGTGCACCACCCAGTCTTTTTTCTCTGGATCAGTTTCAGCTATTGCAGACTGAGGATGTGGACAAGGTGCTTGGAGGAGTGCGACCGACCACATGCTCACTTGACCCCTGCACTTCATGGCTTATTAAATCTAGCCGGGAAGGGATAACTGGCTGGGTCCAGGGGATTATTAATGCGTCTTTTAGATCTGGTATGGTTCCTGCTGCCTTGAAAGAGGCAGTGATAAAACCGTTACTTAAGAAGACCTCCCTGAACCCACATGACTTAAATAACTATCGCCCAATTGCTAATATTCCCTTCTTGGGCAAGGTATTCAAGCAGGCGGTGGCGCTGGAACTCCAAGCTTTCTTGGAAGAAACAGACTACTTAGATCCATTTCAGTCTGGCCTTAGTACTGGTTTTGGAACTGAAACAGCCTTGGTCGCCCTGGTAGACGATTTACGCCGGGAGATAGACAAGGGGGATTCTCCTAGACCTCTCAGCGGCTTTTGATACCATTGACCACAATATCCTTCTGGGACGCCTGGTGGAGTTGGGTATTGGAGGCACTGTTTTGCAATGGTTCGGGTCCTACCTGTCAGGACGCTTTCAGAAGGTGGAGTTAGGGGGCTGCTATTTGACCCCATGGCGATTGTACTATGGGGTCCCCCAAGGTTCCATCTTGTCCCCTATGCTGTTTAATATTTACATGAAGCAGCTGGGAGAGGTCATAAGGAGTTTTGGAGGACAGTACCATCAATATGCAGATGACACCCAACTCTATTTCCCTGTGACATTAGAACCAGATGTGGCAGTGACTGATCTAAATCAGTGTCTGGAGGCAGTGATGGTTTGGATGAAGTCAAATAAGCTGAAGTTGAACCCAGATAAGACTGAGGTCCTGTGGATCAGGAGACCATCTGTTCGTGAATGTGGCATGGCACCTGTTCTACACGGGGTTACTCTCCCCCTGAAAGAACAAGTACGCAGCTTGGGAGTCCTCCTGGACCCTGTTTTAACATTTGAAAATCAGATTTCTTCGGTGGCCAGGAGTGCCTTTGGGCAACTTCTTTTGACCCGCCAGCTGCGACCCTTACTGAACAAGCATGACTTGGCCACAGTGATCCATGCTCTTGTTACATCCTGACTGGATTACTGTAATGCACTTTATGTAGGGCTGCCTCTAAAGAGCCTTCGGAAACTTCAACTGGTCCAGAATGTGGCTGCTCGAGTTTTAACTAACACTAGTTATACGGAGCACAATTTAAGGTTTTAGTTATGACCTATAAAGCCTTAAATGAGTTGGGTCCAGGGTATCTGAAGGACTGTCTTCTCCCATATGAACCTGCCCGGGAATTGAGGTCAGCTGGGGAGGCTTTGCTTCGTGTTCCCCCACTTGTGGAGATAAGATTAACATCTACGTGGAACAGGGCATTATCAGCTTTTGCTCCCAGGCTGTGGAATTCTCTTCCTCGGGATATTTGCATGGCGCCAACGCTAGTGTTGTTTTGGCGTCAGGCTAAAGCCACCCTTTTTACTCGTGCTTTTATTAATGTTTGAGTCTGTATGTGTGTGTTCCTCCTCTCTATATGTTTTTAGCTGGTTATGTCCCTCTGAGGTCTCATATTTTAAATTCTCATATTTTAAATTTTTATATATATATTTGTATTTTTTTTGTTTGTTCTTGTAAGCCACCTTGAATATTTTAAATAGAAAGGCGGGGTAAAAATATTTAAATAAATAAATAAAATAAAAATAATCACATAATGGCGCTCTTTCGAAAAAGCGCTATTTCGAAATTGAAACCGCAATCTATCCATGGTTCTTTCAAAAACGGGGTGCTTTTTTGAAAGATCCTGCACCTTTTGAGGTTACAGGATCTTTCAAAAAAGCACCCCGTTTTCGAAAGAACCGTGTCTAGACTGCGGTTTCAATTCCGAAATAGCGCTTTTTCAACAGAGCGCCATTACATGATTATGCAAATGAAGCACGCGATATTTAAATCCCGGCTTCATTTGCACTTTCGAAGTGCTTCATTTGTAGTCTAGACGTAGCCTAAGAAAAGAACAGATCAAAACACAAAGAAATAATCTCTTTGGACTATAGCTTAAATACGGTGAGTAGGGGAGGAAAGGCACATGGAATTCACAACGAGACGTTTAACCAAACAACCAAAAGAAAGAAAAATACCCTGATTGTGACTAAATATACATTTTCCCTTATTTACTCAAGATCCCTTCACGGTCCAGTCCATTTCTATGCCCCGAATTCCTTGGAGGCATGGTAGTCCTGAGTATTGAATATTGCTCCCTCCAGGCCTTAACTTAGAACTCACACAAAAGAAGAGCAGCCAGATATCTATATAGAATTCAAATTTCAATAGTCTTTCTCATTGGCTTTCCTGGCTTTCTGCCAACATCCCCGCTAGCTACCTGAGTTTAACCCTTTAGTCACCAGGTGCTGGCCAGCACTACTGCTATCCATCATAACACCTTTGCGTGACATAGCTATGTCAACCTGAGTTTTAGTGTGTGCCTTCTTTGTACCACCATTAATTAAGGAACAGTGTATCAGTCATATCTTTCATAGCAAAACCTCTGTGTTGTTTAAATGTTCCCTGTTCTTGTTTAATATTTTCCATGTGTCATATACTAAGCAAATCCCTAAATCAACTATATATAAAATTGCTGACTGTGTTAATTACATTTAAACTATAACATCCATGCTTCATTCTTTATATTCTTGTTTCAGATGATTTTAATCTAAAAAGCCTTGAGGTTTAAATCTAATCCAATATTTTCCAGTGTAAAAAAATTCCAGTCTATACAAATTTTCTCATATATTCCTTTGCTTTGCTGATTCAGGAGTTCCTTTAGTCTGGAAACCTTAAACTGTAGTTTGTGGTACAGAGCTTCTGTAGTCAAATTTCTTTGATTCTAATCCAAGCAGCATTCACACTATTTAAGTTAACTGTGCACCAGGATTTCTATTATAAAACACTAAACTGTATATAAACATGTATGTACATGTGTGACAGATCTGTAACTCCTACAGAGCTTTGTACAGAAAGAAAAATTGAAGTCTACCTTGCAGTTTGCACCCTCTGTTTAACCATCACTTGTTTGATAGAGTGAAAACAGATTCACCACAGGCAATTATGCCTCAGTTTAGGAATTCCAAAATGTTCTTGGCGTGTTGTGATGATGTCAGCAGCAGCAACAATGGGATCTGATCCCAACATCAATCACTCATAACACCACTGTGGCCAGGCCATACCTGAGTTGTGCCGTGGCCAGGCCATACCTGAGTTGTGTCGTGGCCTTTGTGTCACCATGTCTGTGCAAGTTCCCTTTGCCTCTTAAAACATTTTCTCTAGCAGATTTCTACTAGACCCTTGAAACAAACTGAACATGATTGTTTCTCAGAATTAAATTGAGAAAAATAGATTTAAGAGGTCAAAAGGGCATGCTGAGAAGCACTGATCATCCTTTGTTGGATGCCAGTTATGACTCATTTGGATTGCTCTCTCAGAAACCAAAGGTGCATGCTGTTGATACATTTACCTTGGTTAGTGTCATTTTTGGCTAATTCCTGGTTTGTCTTTGGTGTCTTGGGAACATATAAACACTTGTTCTTGTTTTGTTCTTTTTTTACTGACAGCTATCTTTAAAGGGTAAAAAATTATTTATAGAGTAATAAATGTCTTCTATATGTCAGAACAACCTCGAGCAAGACAACACAATTTCATGTTTCTAGAAGAATTGATTTAAAATTGTGCAATGCCCTCTGTTTATCAGCCTATTTAAATACTGTAACTTGTGACAGTTGAAAAATTAAAGAATATTTTTTAAAAAATAGTATGATGCCAAATATTTTAAAACCATTGTTCTCACCCTCTTGTCTGCTGACCACTGAGTCCAAAGATTATGCTGAAGGGATCCATGAAAACGTGACAGTAAAAAGTTCTAGGTCCCAGAAAAGACATTGTTTTTCTGATCAATTCAAAATATGTGAATACCCCCACCTAAAGATCAAAACCTGGAAGTTTCTCTACCAAATAAGTCCTCTGTTTAAAGTCCTTTCTCAAGCTGCATCAAATGCTTTGTTGTGCACATGGAACATTTATACTCCAATCATTTTTCAGGCTGACTTCTATGTTGGGGTGCATAGGCCACAAGTGGAATTTTAAACAGGCTCTGCACCCGCATCCAAAAATGTTTAGGGGTCCACAAATGAAAAAAGTTTTCAAATATTCAAAATATATTTGAAATATATGAGAGGTCAGATACATTATGAGAAATTAGGTCTCTTTTTCCAGAGCAGTATTGACTGAACTAACAGATGGTTTATGGAAAAAGAAATAGAACAAACTTCTCCAGAAATGCAATTGTTGTATGTATGTGCAACTTATAGAACGTTTTACACTGTGACACCTACATTTACACTAATATTATTTCACATATCTGAGAGTTTAACATAAAAAAATCAAGATTAATTACTTTTGTTTCTTCAAAATTAAACTAATGCAATACACTATATATTTGTCTACATCTTAAAACCATTCAGCGACTGAAGCTGGTTCAGTGTGCAGCTGCTCTCAGGCCTTGTCTACAGTGGCACATTTTATCAAGAAAAACTGCCTTTGGACAACAAAAACCTCTGAGGGCCCACATTATGGTGTGACAAATGTTGCGACATACAGGTTTTCACAGCACAAAAATTCCAGCTCTGCAAGGGTCTTTTGTCTCTAAGATGTTGACAATCATGCAGTACATCCCAGGTAGTATTTTTGTTGCATTTATTGGACTCCAGCATGTTCCACAATGCCCTATTTAGCCACTCTGGACATCACCTTGAACTCGGCTACCCTTCAGCCACATAATGTTTACAGGTAAAGAGGTGCTCCCCTCCCACCTGCAAATCCCAGGAAATTTAAATCTATTTCCTGTGTCTGTGGCACATTATGTGGTGGTCCTTATGGAATCTTTTCAAGGAAACAGGGGTGGTGGCTCTCGATCCAAACACTCCCCTGCTTGGAGCAATGTGGAGCTTTTGGATCCAATCAGTGGGAGGGGTAAAGATTCAGTATAATTGGAGCTGCAAGTGACTTGTAAGAATTGGGACACATACCATCACAATTCTGCAGCCCTGTGTGCCAACAGCTATGAGCAAGATACCCTACAATTCAGAGCCAAGATCAAAGAACTCCAGCAGGCCTACCGCAAGGCAAAGGAGGCAAACAGCCAGTCTGGTGCTGCACTCAAAACATGCCGGTTTTATAAAGAACTGGATGGAATTCTGGATGGGGACCCCACAACCAAACCTTGGGACACTGTGGGTAGTTCTCAGAAGAGAAAAGAGCCAGAAATACTTGTCCTGGATACACTACAGACACAAGTTGATGAATAGTAATAGAGATGTAGCCGTGTTAGTCTAGTCTAGCTGAAACAAAAAACAGGACTATGTAGCACTTTAAAGACTAACAAGATGGTTTATTAGGTGATGAGCTTTCGTGGGCCAGACCCACTTCCTCAGATCAAATTGTGGAAGAAAATTGGCATGACCATATATACCAAAGGGATACAATCAAAAAAAGTGAACACATATAAAAAGGACAAATCAAATTTAAGAACAAAGGGGGGATGATGGGGGGAGGTTAATGTCTGTGAGCTAATGATATTAGAGGTGATAATTGGGGAAGCTATCTTTGTAATGGGTAAGGTAATTAGCATCTTTGTTGAGACCCAGGCGTAAAGTGTCAAATTTAAGCATGAATGACAGGTCAGAGGTTTTTCTTTCAAGTCTGGTGTTAAAATGTCTTTGAAGCAGGATGCAGGTAATCAAGTTGTTGAGACAATGCCCTTTCTGGTTGAAATGGCAAGAAACTGTTTTTTCTTTGTGATACTGTCTGATATCTGTTTTGTGTGCATTGATTCTTTGGCGAAGTGTCTGAGACGTTTGTCCAATGTACAAGTTGATGAAGAGACTGAAGAGGACCAGGCGCTGAGGGTCAATCCAGTGACAGCCTGTGCGCCCAGCAGTGAGGAATTGTTCTCAAACAATAGCATTTGACCAATTCCAAATGCAAATGTGGCCCATGTTCTCTATCTCTCTGTAAGGCCACTGGGACCCAGGAAATTACTACTTCTTTGGTCCATAATAGTTCAATTCTGGTGAACCTCCTGACATGCTAAAAAAGACATGTGAAAGTGGCTTTGGAGAAGGCTGAAGGTATGCTTCCTGTATGTAGAAAGGCTGAAAAGGAATTTTTGTAGGTGGCCAGTGGCTTCAGTTCCTGTTGAACTGATTATGTAATGCTGCTGTGATTTAACTGTATTGTTATTGATCAGTTAGAGTGCCTAGAGCATGGATAGGTGTCATTTTAATTATTTAAATGTTGGTAAGTTATGTTTAGTATTATGGTAATTTTGAAATATAGTAAATGTGGCTTTTAGATGCTTAAACAATGTTGACCTGATACCTATTTAAGGCCCTGACCCTGACAACATTTATACACATGATTTCATGTGGGGATTGCTCAGATACCTAAACTTAAGCAAGCATGAACATGTGGATGTGTTCAACCATATCTTTTTTCTCTGAATACTAAACTAAATCAGGTAGCTTTTATTATTGTAAAATTTTGCTCACATTTTGAGAGCAGGGAAGTAAAATATCTCTATTTCCCAGGTAGATGCTAGAAGTACATAAACATTGAAATGTGAATGGTAGCTTCTGACTTTCTTCTCTTATGGAGAGTAATTGCTAATATTTTCATAGGAGTAGTTTTAATATGACAGATTGCAGTGTATTTTATGAAATATAATTTTACTTTTAAAAAGAGAAGAAAGAGCAATGCATTGTGATTGATTTTTAAACAAATACAGCTTTGGTCACAGGTTGTGTCTGAATCTTACAATGAAACAATCCCTTCCCAGGGAAGGGAACACTGTGTGTTCAGCACTGGTGGTTTTTCTTTTCATGCCAGTGGTTTATTATGTGGGGCTACCTCTGAGGTTATGATGGAATGGTCCCCATAGGATTCTTTACTCTCCTCAACTCTGGAAAAAATATTTTAAAACACAAGTAATGACCTTCAGGATTTTGTTTTTTTTATCATTACATATTTTTAGTCAGACTGCCTCTAGTGCGGTTACATCTGTTCTTTTGTAATTCTGCAACATAATCTCCAGTAACTTCTCGTCTTGTTGGGTTCCCTCAGGGTTATACATGGCCCTAATCAGAATATCCAGGTCTCCAGTCAGCATTTTATCCTAAACATATTTGGCCTTTGTGATCAAATACACATTTCCTAATTTATGGGACAATATTGGGGAATTGGCAGCTGCACAAGGGAGAACATTACACAGTAACCCCATGACAAAGATCATTTTGATTTGTAATTATGTATGACTACGTAAAACTCATTGAGTATAACTTCAACAGTCAGTTTTTATCATTAGGGAACATCAAAAAGAAGGAACTCACCTCGGTTTTACCTCCTCTGAGTGTAAAAAAGAAAAATCTGTATTTAAAACTATCATGGCTGCTGTATGGTTTTGCAACCTTGACTCCTTTTTGCCCCTTATCTTTTTCATTTAGACTTACTTCAGCAAAGTACATAATGTAACTTAGGGACTATTTCACATATATGTCAGCTTCTTTTGGAGAAGATAAATCAATAAAGACTCAAGACTTAATGTGGTTTTGTTACCAGATTTGCCTGTTACTTTGGGGCATTCTCTTTTATTAGGGTTACTCTTCTGAAGTAGGGTGTTGATAATTCTATCAGTGTGCTGCTTGTGTCATTTGTGTTCTCATATGGAGCTCTACTTCTTCCTTCTGCTAGTTTCCTCCCAATGGAGCTATCCTGCAGGACCCAGGTTCCCCAGGGCCAAATTTTTCTCACCCTAGAATCAGATGAACACACACATACACACTAACAGAGCATGTCTGTGATGACCAGTGGATAGAGTGTACTTAGATTTCCAGAAAGCCTTTGACAATGTTCCTCACCAAAGGCTCTTAAGCAAAGTAATCCATCATGGGATAAGAAGGAAGGGCCTCTCATAGATTGATAACTTGTTAAAAAGGTAGGAAACAAAGGATAGGAATAAATGGAATGGAGAAGAGAAGCAAGTGCTGTGTCTCAGGGGTCTGTACTGGGACCAATCTTATTCTTTAAATGATCTGGAGAAAGGGGTAATCAGTGAGGTGGCAAAATTTGCAGATGATTCAAAACTGCTCAAGATAGTTAAGTCCACAGCAAACTCAAAGAGCTTCAAAATGATCCCACAAAACTGGGTGACTGGGCAGCAAATAGTAGATGAAATTCAATGTTGATAAATGTGAAGTAGTATATATTGGAAATCATAATCCCAACTATACATATAAAATGATGGCGTATAAATTAGCTGTTACCAATGATGAGAGAGATCTTGGAGTCATTGTGGATAATTCTCTGAAAAAGTGGTCCCAGATTTTCTCCAAGAAATGTATGTTTTGTAATACGCAATTCTCTCAAAGACAGTACAAATACTTTAAATCTGTTAGTCCTTGAAAGGAATAAGATGCAAGTTTATTATCACAAATAATGATTCTGAAATTTCAATGTAAACACACTTGATTAGCTAAAGCAGGAAGATAATTTTCTTAACTACAAAGAGAAAGAGATTTTAAGTGAGTACAACTAATGAGATGTATAAGTCAGAATTGAATATAAGCCAATTTAACACATTTTATTGCATTCAAGTGAAGTTTCTTAGTACATCTGCCAGCAGATAACTGGCCAAACTCTCAGGTCAGGAATCTTCTCTCAGAGTCCAATTCCTGTTTCCTTTGTCTGTTCGGACGCAGTGAATGTGATGGGCAGGGGCAGAGAGCAGCGCATTCTTTTGCTTAGGACAGAACTCTTTGCAAACTTTTGTTTGGGCAGGCCTGTGGGATTTGGAACATGTATTAACACCACTATACAGGGGAATTGTGTAACTGCACATACAGTAATCATATTTTATCAGGACAAAATTGACCTGCAAATTGTGTTTTCAAATGGTACATAGCATACTTTGTACAAAAGTTATTACAGTAGTGTGTAAGCTGTGAATACAGGGCTTTATTCTGTCACGACATACCTGTGGTCTGGGTGCCTATCTTATAAAATAAAATAAAAAACACAAGGGAAGGACTGCCCATAAATATATCCCCCTCACCCATGCTATGCTCAACAACTGCTGGAGAGGAAACAAGGCAGGCTGTCCAGCATGCTTAGCAAGTTAACGAATCTGGGACCTGATGGACCAAAGTGAGGAATGAGTACCAAAGCCTGTCCAGCTCCTCTAGTTTATATTGAGGGTGCAACAGCTCGAGCAACTCTACTGCTTTCAGTTGTGGCCGTAGACTGTATGATGAGAAAGAGGAAGGTGCATGGAAAGATGTACAAGTAAGGAAAAGGCACAGCATCTCAAGCAGGGGAAGGATTGTATCAAGGGAGGAGCAAAGAGAGAGGAGACAGTAGGATGTGACAAAGCAAAAAGATTGACAAACTGGTGAGTGGGACAACGCTACACAGCTCCTTTACTGGTCCAGAAAGTTGTTAGCAATGTTGTTGTTGCCATATTGGTCCCGGGATATCAGAGCTACAAGGTGGATAAGGTACTCTCTTTTGTTGGACCAACTTCTGTTGGTGAAAGAGATCAGCTTTTAAGCTACTCTGCACTGTTTTGAGAAAGGTAATGTTGCAGCTAAATACAAAATGCGAGAGAGACGTTTGGCATAAGTAGTTAATAACCAACCTTGTCTCCAGTTCCTTTTCACTGCGGCATAGTTTGGGTTGGAAATACTGGTATCCTCTTGGGTGAGATACACCTTGAAAAGAATATAATTGTATATAGTTAGTTTTACAGTATTTTCGTTGTTATTTTTGATTGCTTGTTTCCTTGGAAACATTCCCTCCTTTATTCCCTGTACCATGTGTGGGAACTGAACTATGCCAAAGACCCCAGGCTTTAAAATCTGTGCCTCTGCCCACCTTCTTTCTCAGTCAGTGACAAACACCAATGCTGTCTCGACTGCGTGGGAGAAGCCCACATTGCATCCAGATGCAGTATCTGTCAGTCCTTCCCCAGCTGTATCCGAGGTTGGACTCTCTGGACTCAGAATAGGCTCCTGGATATCCTGCACTCATCAGTGCTAGGTAGAGATGCTCTGCCAATCAGCTATGCTAATCTCGAGTCAACTAGAATAGTTTGGCATACAGTGGCCATGTGTCTGACTACATCCAAGGGGCAGAAAGGCGCTACTGTGTACCCACTAAGGGGTCTGAATTTCTTTTCTCACATGCTCCCCCAAATTCATTTGTGGCCCAGTGGGCATAGGAACAATCCAGACAGCAACGCCACACATCACATAAGAGCAAGTTGTTGGACCTTTTGGGACACAAGGTGTTCTCCTCAGACAGCCTGGACTTGTAAAAACAAATTTTAAAGTAAGGTCCCATAGATTAACACAATAAATTCAGAAACTGACAGGATATATTGGAGGTTAGCAAATTCCTGTTAAATGGCTTCATTACTGTTTGAATGGCTCTTTCACAGGTTCAGTGTTCTGCTAATAGGTCTGTCAGGCTTTTTTCACTTGAAGTTAACTAGATCCTCTCCAAACAATGGAACAGGCATAGGAAGGGGTGGGTGGGTGGACATTAATGCTTCACGTTTTTGGCTGTTACTCAGCTGCATATTCTGCTTATGGATAAGGATGGCCCTGAAATTCACATCAACATTCTGGAATCCCCAGCTATAAGGAAGCCACACCAAGAAATTTTCCCATTCATCCATTCCCAACATGTTCTTATTATGTTGGACAATGCCACCATTGTTTGTTACATCAACAAAGTTGACCACTGTGTTGAGAAGACGTCAACCTCTGGAACTGGGGCATTGCCCACCATACCCTCTTATCTGCAGCGTATCTCCTGGGGACTCCGGATGTGACTGCGACTTGCTGAGCAGGCAGTTTGTGATTAGCCACGAGTGGGAACTTGGCAATTCCATGGTGTATGACGTCTTTGACCAATGGAGAAGTCAGACAGCAACCTCTTTATCTCCCCTGACAATTGCAACTGCAGCACATACTGTTCCAGAGGATGGTCTTCATGTCTGCTTTCAGGACAATGCTCTAAAACTCCTCTGGTCGGACCAGATCAGCTATGCATGCCTTCCTCTCCCACTCCTACCATGAGAACTCCATGAGATGAGACAGAGCAAGTCATCCCGATTGCCTTCTAGTGACTCAGACATTTCTGGTTTCCCAGTCGCCTTTTATTTCTGCCCATCCCTCAGGTCCGATCTCCACCTTCCCCAATCTGACACAACACAATGGCAAGATTAGACATATCAGTCTTGTCATCCTAGACTACCCCATTGTTGAAGATATAAGGGCTCTCCCTCAACTTTTGCAAGATCCATCTAGTGGCAATTAATGCCCCCCGTGGAATGATGTTCTGCCTTTACACACCTGATGATCGCTAGGTTTTGGAAAGGCCTCCCCTATTACCCATCTTTCCCCAGTGGGACCTCAACCTAATTCCATGCATGCTAATGAAACGGCCCTTTGAACCACTGGCATCATGTTCCATAGCCCTCCTTTCCATGAAGATCACTTCCTTATTGCTGTCACTTTGGTGAGACAGACTGGTGAAGTTAGGGTCATGATGGAAGACCCTCCTTTCATGACTTTCCATACAGACAGTCTCCTCATGCCTGAATCCCAAATATTTGCCAAAGGTCCCAGTCTCATGTTAGTCAGTCCATTCACTTACCTGACACCTTGAAGAAGGATGACAGCTCCACTCTCTCAATGTCCATCAGACCGTGGCCTTATACCTACAGAGGACGAGACTAATCAGGAAATCCCTGACACTGTTTGTTACAATAGCTGAAAAAGTTAAACACCAATCAATGTCCACACACAGGAACTGCAAGTGGATTTATGGGTGCATTACATTCTATCAATTATCTTGGCCTGCCTCCATGCCCTGGAGTCTGGGCCCATTTTATGAGAGCTCAGGCTTTGAGTATGGCCTCCTTCCATTGATGTACCACTTTGGGACAGAGTAGCCACATGGAGATCAGTACATGCCATTACTACACGATAGGCCTTGATGCAAAACTCAGCAGTGGGTGCCTCCTTCAATGCAGCTCTTCTTCACTCAGCCCCTCCATCCTCATCCTTTTAACCTCTGGTTTAAGTAGTGCTTGTTAATCACACTCAGAGAAATGTAATAGTGACCATCACTTGATGAAAAGGAGGTTATTTACTTGAAATAGGGGTTCTTTTAGATGTGTGGTCCCTATGTGTATTCCATTTCCAACTCTCCTTCCCCTCTGCTGCAGATCTGTTGGACTTACAGTGGAGAAGGAACTAGTAACTTTATCATCTTGGATGAAACAACGAGGTGGTCCAGTGCGCATGCCTGGACTGATGGATGCTGCTTTTAGACTCTCTGGCTCCAATTGCATGGTGCATGTATGTAAACCCTCTGTGGAATAGAGAGAGGGACCACACATCACAAAGAATCTCCTCTTTTATGTGAAATCTGTCTGACTCTGGAGAGTTACCAAGCCTCCCCACAATTTAAAATGTTTTAACAATAAAGAGAAAAATAGCTTCCGGTTTTGGCCCATCATTCTAGAAGGGAAATTCTCTGTTCTTTACATTGTATTGTGCTGACTCTCACATTTAAGTATTAAGAAAAGATGAAATATTAAAACATGTTTAATCAACAAATGACCTGTGTAACCAATACATCTTGCTGCTATTTTCATCCTTTTGGAAAATCACGGTGCTAGAAAAAAAAAAGTTATTAAGAAAAAGTTGTGACTGACTCACATAAACTGAATGTTAATGAAGGGTTGGTTTTGTACATTTAATACGCATTTTACTCTTGCATACATCTGAATTTATCAAAACATTGTTAGAGCTTCACAACATATTTAAGTATAAATTTATCATTTTTGGGTCTTTGTCTTTAATAGTTCTCAAGATCAATAGTAATTCAAAAAAAGTCTATTGTGAAGCCAGTTTGTGTAGTTTGCACCTTTATTGGTTGGCTATCTTCTTATTTCCCTTTTAATTAACAGGCCAAATATCCTGATATTGTAAGACTTCCTGCAGGATCATCTGGAGATTACCTTGTTATAAGGAGCCATGAACTTTCTGGGTAAGACAATTTCAATATGCTTATTAATGACTCTATTTAAGAAAATTGAACAAAACCTTAGGGTTAATGGTCTGTAAAACTAGAGAGAAATCCAACAATAACTGTGTGTGTGGGGTTCAGCTTCACCTTTATATGTTGGAAGATAATTTAATCTCAGAATCACATTATTGTTTATTTTATATAGAAAAGTCACCTATCACTCTAGTGCAGGCCTGGGCAAAATACCTTCCTCGGGCTGGATCCTGCCTTCCAAGCCACCAGATCTGGCCCACGGATGCAGCGGGGAGCCTCAGGCAAACTCTCTGCCTGCCCTCCGAACGATGCTGAGAAAAACAGCTGCTGTGGGGCTCTGTTTGAGCAGCTGTGAGCCTGTGGGAGGGACACGAGGCTTCACACGCTGCTTCCACCCTCGCAGAATCCCATTGGCCGTTGTCAACAGACAGCTTGCAAAGCACCCTCCCCCCAGGCTCTTAGCTGTTCAAAAACCACATGGCCCCTGCAGACAGTGTGGGGGTGGGGCAGGTAGGGAGTCTACTTGAGAAGGCTGCTGGCTGGGAGTCAAGCAGGTAAGTCTCCCAGCCGGAGTCTGCCTCTAGCACCCCAACCCTTTGCCCCCCTACTCCAGATAACCCTAGCTCTCTGCCCCCCTACTGTCCCCATATCTCCTCCCAGATTCTACACCCCAATACCATGCCCTAGGTCACAACCCAAACCCCTGCACCCCCATCTGCTCCCCAGTCCCCTGCCCCGAGTCACAATCCTCTCCTGCCCTAGGTCACAGCCCAAACCTCTCCAGCCCCTCCTGCATCCATATCCCCTCCAGATCCTGCACATCAATCCCCTGCCCCAGATCACAACCCAAACCCCTGCATCCCTGTCCCCTAACCCAGATCACAATTGCCTCCTTCACCCAACCTTCCTCCCAGACACTCTCCTGAACCCCAATCCTTTACCACAAGCATCCAAGCTCCATGCCAGACTCTGCACCTCCTCCATTAATATGGAAGAGTGCAGCCTTTGACCCCTTTCCAAATTCTTGGAGTGCCCCCCCCCATCATAAATTATTGCCCACCTCTGCTCTATTGTATACAATGAGACCACGTGATGCTTTTCATAGATACAACACATACTAGAATCTTGAGAGACAAGGAGGAAATAGCATGTGTTGAAAGTTATTCCTGGAATAACGATTGTATATTGCTACTTCGAGTCAATTCAAAAAATATAAAACATAAAAGAAAGATACAGTAAGAGGTTCCATTAGAATTTTTTATTTTGAATTAAATTGTAAACATTATATTAGTATTAGACTCCATTGTGATAAGTTACACTTGTTGCAATGTATGCTGTTACATGCTGAGTCATGCTCATCTCATTGATGTCAGTAATTCAGTTCAGTCGATGGAGCCATGTCAGTAAGGTAAGCACGATTTGGCCCCAAATCTGAACATTTAAGAACTCTAAGGGTACATCTACATAGCAGGGCTAAAGTCGAATTAAGCTACGCAACTTCAGCTATGGCAATTCTGTAGCTTAAGTCACAATAGCTTAATTCGGCTTTTGGCACTGTCTACGTAGCAGGAAATCGAAGGAAGAACACTCTTCATTTGACTTCCCTTACTCCTTGTGAAATGAGGGTTACCATCAGTCAGAGTAAGAAGTCCTTCAGCTCAACGTTATTTCAGAATAAAGGCTTGTAGTGTAGACACTCTCTTTGTTATTTCAGAATGACCGATATTCCGAAATAACGCTGCTGTGTAGACATACCCTAAGAGTCAAGAGGGGCAAAGAAAACAGTTTAAAATATCTTTGTAGCCCGCATTCAGGGTTGGATTTAGTGCTTGGTGAATTCTAAGTTCTCCTAACCTCTTAGCTCAAGACACTGGAAATCACATAAAAATATCTGGTCTTCCAACTTTTTTAAGGATCTGGTCCAAAATTCCTGCAAGGTTGACTGCATCAGTCCAGAACTAGAAAGGAGGTACCTTCCACTGAGTCTGACTCTCAAACCCAAAATGAAAGGTTTGGGACCCTGGGATTCAAATAATAAACATGACCCTTCCACACCTTAAATCGACAGTGCCTTGAATTAGGGGTTGTAATTTTGTTCCATCTTGGTTCTCTTCCCACTGTTGCAGTCCGGAGAGATCCCTGTTAATGTAACAGACAGGGCAGTTGGCGGTCACACTCCACACTGAGCTGAGATTCAGCAAAGTCTATTTTCCTGGTCTAAGTGGCCCACATTTGCCAATTTTCAATGTCATGCTGCAGGGCATATCTGTTTCTCCTGGTGCATAGAGAGATAGGACAGTCTGAGGTGAAGGTGTTAGTATTTGATCAAGTGCTGTTGCTTGGAAAGAGGGTGAGCTGCTTGAATTACATTTTGCTTTTGCAATAAAAATAGACTATTGGAAACAAAGGGCCTTGGTTATATATTTTCCCTTAGTTTATGGAAGTGATAAGACATTTGCTAACTTTCTTATACGGGGACATTAGAACTCCACAAAGTGAGAGTTGATCATTTCCCCCCATCTTCCAATCTTTCTCGTGCTACTGCATTTAGATTTATAGTCTTCTTTACCATCCCCATATGTCTACATGTTCCCCCCCCCCGCCTTCACCCATATGGCCCTGCTTTGTGTGTCCATTGCCTGCCCTAATCTGTCCTTCCCATCTAGACTTTATGAGCGAGTCCTAGTCTGGGACTTCCCTGCAACCCCAGTCTGCCCTCCTAAATCCCTTGGCCCCTGGTCTGGCTCCATTGCAGTGTGCTGGCCTACAGGAAAGCAGTCTCTTCTATTTCCAGTTGCAGCTAGGGAGGGCCTACATGCAGCTGCTCTGTCCTAATACCACAGCAGCTCCTAGTGGGCAAAAGGCATAACTGCAGCAACTTTCTGACATTTTCTGCAAGAAAAAAATATATGGTCTATGACTTATGCACATAATTTCCCCTGTTCTAGCTCAATGTATTCTATACAAACTTAGTTTAAAGTAACAAAATCTCAGTCACTAATTATATGTAGGAGATATGGGTGCACAGGCCAGATAAGGAGGGACCCTCCCCCCTAACTACTGATTGTACCTATGATGTGAAATTTCCTTTGTCATTATATTAAGAACACATCCTCAAAATTCACTTATAGTGCCCAAAATACTAGATGTTATGGACAACGGAGCCTAGTTCTCAGCCCTAAGCAGTATGCAAATTAACTACTCTCAGAATGTGATTATAGAACGAGGATGAAGCTATAAACATCATCACACTTAGAAAAGGAAGTCTAGGGTTCTGAAAATAAAATAACGTTGTGAGATGTTAGTTTTCATAGCAAAACAGTTCTGTTCTCATGGATTTAATTAATTGTAAACTTAGCACACTCCACATTTTAGCAAATAACATACTTCGCACTATAATGTGTGCCTCTAAGACATTACAACACTGTAAAAGGGGCACCAAGTCTGAATGCCATATTGCTAAATGCTTTTCTATTTAATGAATTAATAAAAGGGTGATCAACTACCAGAACTGGTGCTTAAACTTCAACTTTAACGGGCCTTCCTAGAAGTGCTGTAATTTTTCAATATGTGTTTTTACAGTAGGCTTAAATATGATTTTAAACTCTGCTGTATGCTAGTTCTAGCCACAAGCCTTATGGGCAGTAGAAAAATCTGTCTGTGTCCCAGTTTAGTACTTCGAGATGAATGAAAACAACAAATTGCACTTACATATAATAGTCAAGTCCAGTGTGTTTGTAAAAGGTCAACCAATTGCAAGTATTTATTTCAAATTGAAATTTGATTGGAGAAACATTTCCTCTTCAAAGACTAGCTGCTCGAACTTTTGGCATGTTTTGATTTTTCACACTAGCAAATGTTTTAGAATGTATTGCAGGCTGGTAACTCAATGTGTGTCTAGACTACAGGGTTTTTTTGGAAAAAAGTGGCCTTTTTGGAAAAAACTTCCCCTGCATCTACTGCTGCCTTGTTCTTTCAAAAGTAAATCGAAAGAACGCGGCTGTTTTTGAGCATGGAAAACCTCATTTTACGAGGAATAATGCCTTTTTCCAAAGTGCTCTTTGGAAAAAAAGCGCTATGTAATGCAAACTGTGCTTTTTCGAAAGAGAGCATCCAGACTGCCTGGGTGCTCTCTTTTGAAAAAGCGGCTTGCTTTTTCAGAAGTACTGGTTGTAATCTAGACTATCTTTTTCGAAAGAGGCTTTTTTGAAAGTATCGAAAGATCCCTCTTCAAACTCAAGGGGTTTGAACTAACGCGTCCCAGCGCGTACTTTCACTTTCGAAACAGCTGTTGATCAGAGTAACGTGCCGGCGAGATCATGCTAATGAAGCGCAGGATATTTAAATCCCCACTTCATTGACTATTTCGAATGCCTACATTTGCATCCCTAGTTCGAACTAGGGTGCAAGTGTAGACATACCCTGAGATTAAAAAATAGCAGAATCTGGTCTGTGGGCAGGCATAGTCACGCTTTTGACCTTTGTGAAAGTTTATTAATGAGTAGAGCTGCTCTCCAGTATTGTATGGGGAATATCTCACACTGCAAGATATTACTCTGCTGCATCTAGTAAAAGTATAAGATTTTAATGTAAATGTAAGTACTTCATGTCTGCCTATGTAGCATGCATTTGCTCAGTCAAGAAAACTTTAGCTTAGAAAAATACAAGCAACTTTTGTGCATTATTATTTAATAAAGGGCTTCCCAATATGCATGATACAGGTTTGAGTTAATAATTGTTTGGAAAATTTATGTGGATGAAGAAGGGAGAGTTACACCTGTCCTGGATCTTCTGCCTAGAATACCAGCACAAGGTAATGTTAGTGTTGTATATTTTAAATCTGTTTTCCTTATCACTGACTTTAAACAGTTTGTGCCCTGGGTTTTATGGACAATACAGAGCACGTTACTCACAGTATGTCAGAGTTTGAGGAATGTGGCTGATCTAGCAGGAGCTGTTTTGACTGGTATTTTGTAGAAGTAGCAGCAGCAGCAATGAAAGAGTTGGCATTTCATTAGGAATGTTTTTGAAACCAACTCTTTTATATCAGCCCAAGAGATATAAATCTATATACACTAATTGCTCCCCATTAAAAAATGTGCTTGGAATGTAATTGTAACGCTTTTTGAAAGTAATGACAGCTCAGGCAAAGAATGAATTTTGTTAACCTAGAGTCTGAACTTTTCACAGCCAGACCTCCCTTCCAAAAAAAATTTTTGGTCAAGCTCGTTGAAACAAGTGTTTGGTTGGTTGGTTTTGTGTGTGGGTACCTGCCCAGGCACTATGCTACTTTAACTTCCCCAATAAATAACTTCCCTTTAATTAGTTTTGCTTGCTCTCATCCCAAATTTCAGTTGGGAAAAAATGTCAGCCACTAACAAGTTTAGGGGAATTACTATGCCTTGCAGTACACAATAAAGATGTCAGTAAACCAACAGAAGTACACTGTTCTCCCTGCTACCCATTTTATAGTCCACTAGAGTGTGTCTCATTAGAGACACACTCCAAAATATTACATGGACCTGTTTTGTGTTTATAAAGCAGACTGCCTTTGACAGTTAAACAGGTGTTTATATAATGAGCGTAATGTGTTACAGTACTACTTCCTCTTCCTTAATTCTACATGGCTCATGTTTCCATATTGACTGACTGCTTAGTTCTATCTTACTCCTTGAGCCTAATGAATCCATTTGTGACAGCTGTCCTGAAACTACACTAATACTCTATTGGACTCTGTAGTGGGTTTCAGGATGTGCGAGGTGCTGCTGCAGCTGCCATAGGCTATGATTATTCTGTTAATAAGAAATTGTCATGTTTCGTACTGATGAAGCATTCAGCTGTGACCCTTACCTGCAAAGCAAGAAGTTCAGAAACCCTTGATTTTATCCTTTTTCTTCTGAGGGCATTAAACTAAAAAAAAAAAAAAATCACTTGGTTAAATTCCACTGCTATTCTAAAGCTTGGGCATAATCCACTGGTTTTTGTAAAGACAGAGGCAAACAACTGGGTACATAATTATTCCAAGCTTAATCTTGATTAGGCTAATCTCTTTCTATATATAAAAAAACTATTCCTATGGAATGCGTGACATCACGTTACTGTGCATCCCACAGCCTCTGCCTCCTCGCTCCCCAGTGACCAGAGCCATGTGGCCTCCCCCTCCTGGGGAAGCGGCGGCAGAGCTGCAAAGCCTCCACCTCGCGGGGGAGGATGGCCAGGAACCACACAGGGCTGGAGCCATGAAGCCACTTTCCTCACACATCATGTGCCCTTTCCCCTGGGCAGGGGGGAGGCTAGGGTCTGCCTACTCACAGAGACAGGTTGGTGCCCATAGCAAGCAGGGGGTACCACCCCCGGTGTAGAAAAAGTGATGGCTTCGACCCCCTTATTCAAATGATTAAGTGGCAAATTGTAGAACTTACCTCTTCCTAAGTCAAGCTACCTGACAGTTTAAATTTGTTTATGCCAGTCACTTTTTCCTAAAATCACATGAGCCCAGCACTGTTTTTATGCCCTGTACACTTGTTATAGTTAGGGCTTTAATCTCTTCTTTTTTCTCACAGCCTTGGAGGATAAGGTGACAACTGTTGAAAATGGACCCCAATGCTTCAGAAGTATGCTCCATTTGCTGGGGATTGAGGCCTCTATTGAAAGTCTGATCCAATCAGTTAGCATGGAGAAATGAAAACCACTTACTTATCTGTGGTAGAAATTTGGAAATTATTTTAATTATGATATTGTGTTATGCAGTCTATAATTTTATTGCATATAAACATTAAGTTATTTTCCATTTAAAAACCATACCCATAAAACATGCTATCTGTACAATTATGGCACGTTATATATAAATTGTCATGACATGAAAAATAAATACAGCCATTTAAATACAAAAATGCCAAATAAAATAATTACAGAGTGAATTTAATTATAAATTTAACTTTCTGAATGTACCAGAGTGGTTTTTCTTTCCTTAACATTTTCTAGAACATGTTACAGGAATATATGCTGTCAGATTCAAGTCAATAAAAAGTGGAAGTTTCATTTCACAGCTCTATACAAAAAGTACAGTGATTTTAAAACAGACATTGAAATAAACTTAAGTTGTATTTAAATATTCCTTCTACTCAATTAAGATAGAAGTACAAAAATACATGACCAATTAACCAAATTAAAGTTTGTGAAGAACAGACAGAGGGTTAGAAATCGATTTTGTGACTTAGTGAAACAGTACAACTGCTGCTTCCTCTATAATGTGGCTGGGGACTAGACATTACTACTTTCACAAGGGGTTAGACATTAATGACTGGTTTGGTTTCAAAGCACCAAAAGTTGGCATTGTCATTGATGTAATGCTGGCAGACCAATAGTATTGTCAACTTGATACATCATATTTGTTCATGGAATGCAACACTGAAAGGGGCTTCAAGACATTTCTTGCAACCTCATTATGCCCCTTTCAGATATTTTAGTATGCACTTGCTTGTAAATGGGTAACATTTCTCAAAGGGGAAAACAATACATTTGGGGGAGAGGGGCAGGAGGGGAAGGGAACATAATACATTTTGCATTGGCTCTTTAAAAAGTACTGCAATAGCCATCCTGTTTCCATGCAGTGAAGTGACTGCCCCATTTTACTTTGAGGCCTTTAAACAACCTGGGGAAAGTCACAGTAGGGAAGCTCAAAACTGAATCACTAGTACGTTAATGTGTACTTGCATACATGTTTCTGTGCTTGGGGGAGCCCAAAAAACCCTATAATTTATGTAAACTTTGCACACTCTCACAATGTAGTATCAATGAAGAGTTCTTTTGCAAACTCAAGTGCATGATTCTGTAAGTATGCATGTAGAAATATCTGATGTACATTTTGACAGAACAAGAAGTGTACACAGATTTACATTAACATAGAGCTGGTAGACTTTGGATTAGCTCTCTGTTAATGACTATCATTAACTATAAGCTATCATCCTATTCTGTCCCTTATAGTTCTTCCCCCTCACCCCTTCTGTTTTGGCAAGGAATAAGTGAACTGAAGCATCCATTTGGTGTCTTGATTCAGTCTTCCTACCCCACAGGATAAGCATGCAGCTAAGTGACAGTAAGAGTTAAATGCTGACAGACTACAATTTATTTCAAATTTCTTCTTAGCCATAAAAAAGGTTGTTTTAGGGGTCTGCTGTTTAAAATTAACTAATACTACTATAGTACTCATTTTGTACTATCTATTGTGTTTCTTTTGTGCCAGCCAGTTTCCTCTTTAAAGTATATATGACAGCAAACTATAGCTAGATGCTGCCCGCATGTAACTCGAAACAATTATCGTGAGTACATCCATCAAGAGTGGAAAATTACACCTTAAACTTGACCACAGTAAGTTTTCTTCCTGCTGTACATAGCTCCTCATTTTGACTAAAACTGACCAGAGCCCCTTTGCACAAAGTGCGATTTTTTTCTTGTAATCCTCTCCTCACAGGGTAGTAGTACAACACACTAGAACTAACCACACAGCAGATTGCAATAAATCAACAACGGTGTCAGACTAATGTGGATATAACAAGTCTAATCTAAAAAAGCAAACAACTGCACCTTAGAAAAGCACATTACTAACTGGTGATAGAAGTGAACCATGTTACCTTGCTCTGCTATATCTAAGTGTTATGCAATATTGCTGTATATAAATAAGTTTATTGGGAATATCACCACTCTGGGCTCAACTGTGAAACAGATCAGGGGTTCACAGAATTGTACATTGGGTCCTGCCAATGAATGTGGCTACACTTTTTATGAAAGCCAATACTCTGAAGAAGCTGAGTTAAAACACATTAGGTTCAAGCTCCCACTATAAATCTACTCTACTGTTTGATAAAGGGAAGTGAAGATGAGGTCCATATTTTGAAACTTATACAGTATGTATGTACGTATGTACTGGTACAGATAGCAGCATTTCAAGATGGGCTTTGGGTAACATCTCCTTGTACATTCTTAGTGCATAAGAGCCCCAGAGAGACGTAAAGAAAGCTTTTTAACAGCTAAAAGAGAACCTGTAGTTCATTATACCACAATACCCACTTGTCTGAATACGTAGCTTCATGCCCATGTTTTTGATCGAGTTGATGTTTTCACTTTTAAACTGCACAAAGCACCTCATCCACAAAAAATCATATCTCCAGCTTGGCAAAACGTGTTTAACCTGTTACCACAAACTAAAGCCACTGTCAACTGTTGGTACAAAGTTATCAAAGAAAAAGTCACAACCTACAATGAACTTTACAAGATAAGCCACCCAAAAGTTAACCCTTTTCCTCAAGAAACTGTCATTGCAGCCTGCCTGGTTTTAAGAGCAAGCCTGAAAGTAGCTGCCTGTACTAGCTGCTATTTAATGCACAAAAAGTTGAGAAGCGTATCTGATTTAAGTCCAAAATCATATGGACAAAAACGGAGCATACAATTCCTATACAAGTTTGACTTAGGAAAGAGCTAGTTCCCGATTCACTAATTTAGGAAGACTAGCTCTGTGTGGACCATTGGGTCAAAACCTGATATGTTCAACCAGCAAAAAAAATATCAAGGCTGCTTCCCTAGTTAAATTCCTATCCCTCATTATATAACTTTCTACTTTGTTACACCAATAGTTACAGAAATCTTCTCAGACTGATCACAACACTGTTGAAAGCAGAGGCTAGCGTTCTCGGTTTCACTTACTAATGCTTACAATGGATTTGCACTGACCTAGGAGCTCTACCTAGCCAGCACAAAAGAGCAATTATACAATTCAGTAGTGTGTTGTGTTTTTTTACATGGGTAACAATTTATTTTGAATTAAGTTTAGTGCATTTTTAATGTGCTCAGTGTGGCTTAATTTGAATTTTGGCTTAATCAATGTGCGGTGTTTTTTCCCCTCATATCCAAAGATATGAGTGTTAAAATGCACAAGGTACAAGGGGGGCCACCCTACACTTCTCATGTTAATGATCAGGCTTTCTATATTAGTGCAATGTATCTGCAAATTCCTAACTCTGCATTGAAGGATGAATGAGAATTAATCCAGAATATTTCATTCAGTGTTAAGAATATGAACTTAAACCTCAAGTTGAACTGTCATATTGTTTCAAGGCATGGCGCACGTCTGTTCTGTAATATTGAATACATTCCTTCAGATTAGGTGTAGGTATATATATATATGATGATGATGATGGGTTTTTCAGTGCTATGCCAGGTCTTTGAAAGGCATACCAATTAAAATATTTTTCTTAAAGCAAAAAAACAAAACAAAAAACAAACAAAAAAAAAAACATTCACAGCTGGAAAATGCACTGAACACAATAGAAAATCAATGTAACTACATTTCACTAACCCTTCACTTTCAACCATAACCTTAAGGAAACAGTTACACTTTATGGAGAACTAATGTGCAGTCTTCATTCTCCTTGAACAGATTTGACATCATTGGATCATCTTTGGCCTGTACATTCTTCAGATAATAGTTTACTATCTTGCCATCAAGTGTGTACTGATGAGGAATGCTTTCATATGGCTTAAGATCTAGGTCCAGGACAGAGACTGAAAAGGTGAATCTGGATTTGGATGCCACAACCTTGGGCCTTTGAGCAGAGCTGAAAAAGACCAATGGAATGTTGCAAGACAATTTGTTAACGCAAACAAACCACTTACCCTCCTAGTAGAAACTCAAAGCTCGGTGCCTCCAACTAAGGTTCCATCAAAAACAACTCTACTTTACATGTAACACTCACATGCAGTATATTACCATTGTCTCTATATTTATTAGTCATTATAAACCAGAAAATTAGGACTTCCACTGATGTTGCTTTTAAAAGCAGACAGAATTCATCCTTTACTCAGGTGCAGTTTTTCCAGTCCAAAGTTGTGTGGGAACAAGAATGAATAAGCAATTTATATACACATGCCAATTCTTTCCCTGTTAGTTTCCACACCAATCAAAGCCAAACCTTCCTAAATTGCTCTAATATTAGAACTGTTAAATGAATCTCAGCTGGTGGTTTGGCAGTAAGATTTACTTTTCTAAATGAAATTTGTCAAAAGTATTGCATGAATTTCTACCTAAAACAACCATCACTTGCATGAACAAAACCATGAGTAGGCACAGTACAACTTCATGTCTTTTTTATAAACTAAACTATTCTTCCTCTGTATGAAACCTATTTTGTTCAATATATTAACCTGGCCTGAGTAAATAAAACTGCCTCCTGCCTATTAGAGCTAGCATTCCAGTGTTAAAAATGCATCTTAAATCAGATAAAATAATTTTCTTAAAATAAGAAAATAAGTCCCTTATGTGATCTATGAAATCCAAGTTAAAGGTTTCAAGGGGAGATTTTGTCTTCGGAACAAAAGAAAAAAATATATAGGTTAGAGAAGAGATTTATCTTCTTCAGCGTTCACCCTCCAAAGTAGCACAAATCCACATGGAAAATTAGCTTTGACTTCACTGAAGGGATGATTAGGGTTGTGTTGCCGAAGAGTCACATGAACACTAAGTTATTAAAGCTGTAGAGTTGCAACAAAAGTTTCACCTGTAGATGAATGACCACTTTTGACAAAACAAGAGCAAAAAACAAAGTAGCTAGCTTCAGATCAGCCACTCAACCTTTTTAAATTGGCTCTGTTTTCAAAAGCAGCTTTCCTGCATATAAGACAAATACAGCCACTACCAAGTATGTCTTCTGTCCAATACTCTAAGAAGAAACTGAATACATCTTAATATTCAGAAGGGTGTCAAAAGATATGCAAAGACAAAGAATAAGACCATAAGTCTTTTGTCATGACAACTGAGGTAATTCTTGTTTATCCTTAAAGGCATATCATCAACATGAGGCCTTTGAAATGGATTTCAGCCTCCAAACTAAGTGCCATAGCACTGCATAGTAGGGATGTTAAATATTGGTTAATTGAATAGTCGAGTAACCTCGAAGTTTTATCGGTTAGTCGACTAGTCTATATTCCCTGGGGGTGAGGCCAGCAGCCACTGTATCAGAGGCAGCAGCGTGGGGTGCCAGGTGGAAGCTGGTGCGCAAGGGGAGCCAGTTTAAAAACCAGCTCCCCTTTGCGGACCAGCTACCTGTCACCCTGTGTTGCTGCTTCTGAGAAAGAGGCAGAAGAGTGGGGTGGCAGCAGTTCCTGTCTAGGGTGGATCTGAGCTCCCAGACCTGGTACAAGCAAGAACTGAGCTGGGCTGTCTGCCCACCCAGCTCCTAATACACTTTAAATGCAGAGCCGCAGAAGGGGTAGGTCTTGTACCTTTCACAAGCCAGGACTGAGCCAGGCTGCTGGCCAGCCTGCTAAAAAATTTACTGGCAGGGAGAGGGAAACGTGTATAGTCTTTAGCATTAACCTATAAGCTTTTGTTTAGCGGTTAATCAACTATACTATTACATCCCTACTACATAGCAGAGTTACCTCAAGTTTAACTTGTGCGTTGCCCATATAAAAACCTCTAGCAGGTGTTAGTCTGTCAGAGAAGATTAGTTGAAGCTCAAGTGATGTTGATACATGAGCTAGTAATGCAGTGGAAATGCAACAGTTCAAGTTACAAACTCACCAGCTGTTAACCTAATCCCTCTATCCATCTCCGGTGGTGTTCTGCTGTGTGGTTGTTCTCACCTGAATGCAGTAACTCAAGCTAACTATTGCAGCAAAGACAAGCGCTAGATTGTTTCAGTGTTAAATATTTTAGTCAGAACTTCACGTTAGTGTTCCCATTCTCAGCTGAGCAACCCAACAGTAAAACATCCTAAAGTTTATTGTACTGAAAACTATAGAAAGTGTTTTTCCTTTGGCTGTCCTTACCACTCATCCTGTAGACAAGGTGAAAGGGAAATCATGATGGAGCAGTCCTTAGCTGTCATTGCAACTCTGTACTGCTGAACCTATACACAAGGCAAAAACAGGATGAGTTATCTCTATAACAGGAGTATTTCTGGACTCAGTCACAGAGACAAAGCCAAAGTACATTTAAGAATGTATTGAGTTGAGGAGATTATACTGGTCTCATTACATTGAAAAGTCTGAGGCATATTCACTGTAACATTTTTTCTACACTACACATTACAAAAGGTTCACTCTTCACACAGACTACTCTGCATGAGTATGTTTTATTGGCCAACACCAAGAAACTTTCTTTAAAAACACTTCCTTCAACTAATATGAAATAGCTATGCACTTAAATCTACAGTCTGATTTAGAAAGGAGTAAGGAATTTATGAACAGTTAACTCTTTTATTAAAATTAAAATGGTAGCATGAACTGTGGACGTTTCAACAGATTTTTAAATGCTTTAAAAAAAACCACCAATCAAAATTATTTAAAAAAAAATCATTTTGCCAAGCCTAATTATATATTAGATATAGAATAAAGAAAGCTTTAGCACCAATGCTGAAGAAAGGTACCTTCGTCAAAGCAAATGCTTCTGTTCCATCATCTTCAGTTGAAAGATCGAGAAGTTTCTCATAAAATGCTTCATTGTAAGGTCCATCTACCTGTAATGTACTTCTAAAGAGGACAAAAAACAGGAATGTAGAAATGGAATGCTTAATGTATGCATACTACAAAAAATATGCAAGATCAACTTTTTGAAAAGGTAGACAACTTAAATTAATTATCATCAGTTATTTATTAGCAGGACTCAATATTAAAGTTGATCACCATTCCTGTAATATTTCAGATTTCAATGCATCAGAAGCTACCCAGAGACTTTTGGCAAATGAAGCTCTAGAACCCTCTTGTGGTTAGTGTCTAAATTACACAAGGAAGTCACCATTTTAAGGCAAGAACAACAAGGAGTCCTGTGGCACCTTATAGACTAACAGATTTATTGGAGCATAAGCTTTCGTGGGCAAAGACCCACTTTGTCAGATGCATGTCTTTGCCCATGAAAGCTTATGCTCCAATAAATCTGTTAGTCTATAAGGTGCCACAGGACTTCTCGTTGTTCTTGCAGATTCAGACTAACACAGCTACCCCTCTGATACATTTTAAGGCAGTGGTTCCCAACTTTTTTATACCGCAGACTGGCAAACCCATTTTGGAGGACTGGTAACATTTTATTTGCATAGTCACATATTCATAATTTGTCACATGGCAGGCGGCTGCTGCAGCTGAAGCCAGCTGTTCATGGTGGCTTTATAGCTCTCATCGCTCATGATAGCAACTGGTTTTCTTTTGGGCAAGAATCTAGTCCTGGGCTCGCCTCAGCTCTGCTGGTGCCTCTCATTCCCAACCCACAGCCGCTGTTCTACCAGCCCTGGGCTCCCCCCCCAGCTCTGCCAGTGCCCCTTATATGCCTGACCCACAGCCCCTGCTAGCCCAGCCCTGTATAAAGAGAAGCCTCTAAGAAGTTAGTGGATTCAAAGCAGTAGAAAGATTTAGCACAGTTGTCAGAGAGCACAGATGCTCCCCCCCCCGCCCCGGGTCATTTAGGGCAGTTTCTAGACTCTGCCCACTTTGGCCATGGGGGCCTGGTGGCTGCAATGCCCCACTACTGCCAGCAGGGGCCAACCCCCCCCTAGCCTGCATTCTTCCACGTGAGTGTTTGCAAGCTCAACAAAAGAGCAGCATGTGGATGTGAAACTAGGAGAAGAGACTCAGGCCTGCAAATGGGATCAACACAAGCCACAGGCCCAACACCCGGAGCGCCAAAGCTGAAAGCTGGGTGGCAATGCTGGGCTGTTTTGGGGGTGCCAGGAAATGAGCACTTCAGTTACTGCAAAGCACCTGCCACTGGCCCGGTCCCTGTCTTCTTGGGATCTGTGGGCCCTCTGCAAAGCTAGCTGCTCACTTGTGGGGGGCTGGAAAATGCTTGCCTGTCTCTTTAAGGACACGAACTACACAAGTCCTTGGCAGTCCTGGAGATCTTCAGCTAGAAAGGGCTCAATGGAACCAAAGGAAACCCAGGGCTGGGCTAGCAGGGGCTGCGGGCCGGGAGTGAGGGGCATCGGGAGGGGTGGGGGGAGAACCCAGGGCAGGGCACAGCCAGGGCCAAGAGCCACGCACTAAACACCCATTAGTTCTGCCCTTCAACTTTTACGCCAACCTCCTCAGCTGGCTCAGCTCCCAGCTGCTTGGCACCATCAGTGCTTAGAGCCATTTCCGAACGCTCCCCCTCCCCTGCACAGGCCTTAGTCCTGCTCGCCTGGTGAACCGCCAGGGAGGAGACTAGGGGGACAGGCCTGGGCCTGACTAGACCAGGGCTCAGGCAAGGAGGCCGGAGGGTGCCCTGGTGTCAAAGCCTCTGTCGCTCATGGCTCCCAGGCCCCCACACACCTTCAGGGTGGGCAGAGGAGGGATTCGGTGCATCCAAGGGCAGAAAGGGCCAAGCCAGGTGGATTTCTGCCCCTGCCCAGGGGCTCTGGCAACCAGGTTCCCCAAAAGGCTCCCCAAGGGGAAGCCAGGAAGCCAACTGCATCCTGCATCACATGCAATGATGGGGGGGAGCACTTTTCTTAGCTCTGCCCCACAGAACCCCTTCTCTATACGAAGCCCTAAGTGCCAAGGGGCAGCATGTGCCAACCACTGCCCAGAGCTGCACCCCACCCCCATGCCATGCCAGCCCTGCCTTGCCCCGTCTCCACAAAGGGGTTTGTGAAGGGAGGATGCAGGTAATATTGGCCAGGAGACTCCTGCACCATGGGGCAGGACACCATGACAGCCAACCCCACCCCATCCCAAACCCTCAGTACCAGCCCCACCCCCTGCACATAGGGGGCACTTTGAGGAAGGAGAAAGGGCTTAGATTGGTCCTGAACAACCAGCTGGCAGTGAGAGCAGCCCCCAAACATCCCTCCACTGCCCCCTGAACCCATCCCCAGAGCCCCCCATTGGGATCCCTAACCGCTAGACCCCCCAAACCCTTCCACTACCCACCAATGCCAGCCACTGACCCAAGTCCCCTGCACCCAACCCCCCAGTGCCAGCCTCCTGCCCTCAGAGCTACCAGTGCCAGCCCCCAATCCCAAATGCCTCAGTGCCAGCCCCATTTCCAGAGCCCCACTGCACCCAACCCCTCCAGAGCCTCCCCCAGTGCCAGCCCCAATATTAGCCCCATCCCCATAGCCCCCAATGCCAGCCCTGCTCTTGTAGCCCTCCCACTACTAGCCCTGTCCCCAGAGGCCCCAGACACCCCAGAGCCCCCACCTCTTAGAGCCTCCCCACCTCCAGAGTCCCCCAGCACTAGCCCAGCCCACAGAGCCCCCAGTGCCTTCCCCACCCCCCCTCACCTAGTCCTCTGCTGCCTCCCAGCTGCCATCTGAGCCCTCCTACCCAAGTCACAGCTCCTCTAATACTGTCTGCCGGGCTCCACGCGGCCCTCCTGCCACGCAGTGAACTGCTCTTCTGTGGCCAGGAGGAGACCCCGCCCTGCTCGGCACTGGTTGGCTGAGAGGCGGGGCAGGACACGCCTCTCCCAACAGCCGCAGTGGGAGGGGAGGCGCTGGGTGGTGTACACCCCACCTCCCACCCAGATCTTGCATCCCTGTCCCACTCGCTGGCAGCCCTCTCCTGCACACTGAACCTCTCATTTTTGTTCCAACCCCAGAGACTAAGCAGGTCCATAAAATCCACTAACTCTGGAACCCCAGAAAAGTAAAACTGGCCTATGGGAAGCCCTGAACTTCAGTCCTCCCTGTCCCTTCCCCTCACCCTGTGGGGTCTGGAGCACCAGAAGAGTGAGGTGTCTCCATTGGGGGCCACATCAATGAGGGTTAGGAGTTTTTGTTGCTTCTCACTTGTGTGGTCCCCAATTGATTTTTCTGTGGGTCAGTGGGTCAATTCAAAAAAGGTTCCCCACCCCTGCCATAAAGAAAGAAAACACTGAAACATTGTGTGTTGGACATAATTTAATATTTGACTTGCTTTAAAATGAAGCTTGATAAACTAACATGAGAAAGTTAACGCTTAATCTGTTTCATTATTTAAATTAAACCATTCTCCCTATCTGCAGCCCTAGCAAAATGCCTCAGGAGTAATAACATAATTAATGGTGAGTTTCCATTACAAATGGTGGTCGGCAGAAAGGTTTGCATTGACCCACGTGGTCCACGGCGTGTGCAGTTGAAGAGAGTCCCTCCCCCACTCCTGGGAAAGCCGCACAGCCCAGGACAGGAGGCTTAAATCTTGGCTCGCCACAACCCCTGCCTGACCCCAAGCTACCTTCTGCACCCAATCTCCATCCCAGACTCTGCACCTCCTCCATTAATATCATGGAATAATGCGGCCCTCAACCACATTCCTAAATCTTGGAGTAGCCCCCCATCAAAAATTGACCACCCCGGTCTAGGATCTTGTTTTCTCTTTTCATTAATTGATCACTTTCTTGGCTAAACTGTGTAAACAATGTATTCTGATCTACCGATATTATTACCCATATTTACAGGAAAACATAAATGTCAGCCTTAAATTTACTGAAGTAATTAATTTGTAAATATCTGGAACACTTGCTATAACTAGAGTCCTGCAAATCTGCAGCTCTTTTTTTCAGCTATGCTTGTGGGTACAAAATTTGTATCTAGAACCCTGCAAATTTGCTGATATCTGCTTTATATCTGCTGGTGGATGTGGATAAGGAGATCTGTGACTCATTTTTGTGGATACAGAAACTATAACTACTGGAGTACAGAAATGCATAGATCATGCATTAAAAGTTATTTCTATTGTCACAACTCAATTTGCAACCAACATTTGTAACAGTATCTCATTCCCACAAGATTGAAGATTACAACGTGAGACTTAATATAGGCTCTTGATTTCAAATTTAATTTTAAATAGTTTTTAATAAATATGTATTTAATTACAAAATAATTTAAATAAAAACATCTAAATTTGATTTATTTTAATGAAAAATTTTACCCACCCTGCCTCCATTGCTGGGGATTCCCAAAAATGACCTTTAGGATTTCACTAATAAACAGTAGGTGCCAACTACCTTTCTCTGAACTCTTCCCTAAATGGTCTGTTAGGAATTGTACCTTTACACAACTCTGAACTGGGTCTTGGTTCTCTCTCCTAAAAGAAATCTAGACAGGAAGACAGTCACATCAACCAGAAAATTGCCCCCAAGTTAGATTGTGCAGAATTACATGAAAGGTCAAGTTAGAAGTTCAATATCTAGACCAGGGGTGGGGAACCTCAGGCCTGAGGGCCAGATGCAGCCCCCAGCTTGCCTGGATCCAGCCCCTGAGGCTCAGCATTGGGGAGCCCGCGCTGGCACTCCAGACCCCCTGCCACCCACAAAATCTACTAGCCTGGGACCCCCTAGGCTCTGGTGTGCAAGGGGAATGGGGGGAGTGTCATTTTGCATCTCCCTTGTGTGTGGCCCCCAACTGATTTTTTGTGGCCCCCGACCCAAAAAAGGTTCCCCACTCCTAATCCAGATGCTAAAATGAAAAGCATTAAGATCAGGGCAACGTAATAGGTCTCTAGACACAAAGATGATTCCGGAACAGCAGGGGACGGAATCGATATTGTACAGTGCTGTATTGTGTCTATACACCTAGCCATCCTACAAAAAATTAGGCTCTTCCTTTCTGCATCAATAGCTTTTAAGCTGGCTCCTGACACCCACTGACTCCTGGAGTGGCAGCTGGCTCCTCAGAAGCAGGGCGGGAGCCTGCATGTAACCGTGAACGTTAACCGATAAACCCAGGCTCATTGGTTAACCATTTACACGGTTCTACGTTCACATGCCTACTTAATACCAAGTCACATATCAGAACAAGTGGTGAAATTAAAAGGCAGTGTGTTTAGAAAAAAAAAAAAAAAGTACTTATCAGATGTAAATAAGAAGGCTGATGCTTCTTTTTAAATGGAGCTAAACATCTTAATGGTCACTAACATCTGCAATTTTACAAGGCCAGACATGAAGGTAATAATACATCTCATTGGTATTTTACAGCCTTCCCCTGTAGCTCTATGTATGTGTTCCCTCTGTAGGCATAATGCTACAAAGTGAACCAATGGTCTCATCCCTTCTGGCAAGTTTTAGAATACCCTGAATTGGTATCAAAACCAGAAGACAAATCTCTATGAATGGACACTTTCCAGTCTGCAATTCAAAATATCACATTATACCTTCCCGAGCTGAGTACAGAAGTCAGCATTGAAATCTTACCTCTCCTCAGGAAACTCTTCCAAGTACTGTTCAACTCTATTGTACAGAGGATAAAGTCCCTCAATATCCAGCATATCCAGCATCTGAGCCTGGAGGGTTTTATAAAGGAGACAGCCCCTTGGTAAGCCAGAGCTCTCCATTTTATTTTTACCTAGAAGAAAAAGTATTTTCAAATTGAATAGTTTGAAAAAGAGTAACCAGTTTTACCTAAGAGACCCCAGCGTGATCAGCTGAAGGAAAAGCTACAGGCTGAGTCTTAAGTTTACAATAATAAAATATTTCGCATTTTTAACTAATATATTGTGTATAACTAGTGCTGGACTGTGCAGTGAATCTTATGGGATGGAAGAAGTTACTCACCCTGTGCAATAACAACAGTTCTTCGAGACCTGTGTCCCTATGGGCACTCAGGTCTCAGTGCATCCTTGTGCCGGCGATTGGAGATTTTTGCCTAGCAGTGCCTTCCTGTGTCATGCATACGCAGCTACCATCTTGCACTGTTTTCATCCATTAGCTGCACGTGCAACAGGGGGTACCCCTCTGTTCCTGTGCTACCTGGCAATTCTCTAACGGACTCCAAGTTAAGGGGAAGAAGGAAGGATAGTGGAGCACCGACTGGGGGACACATCTCAAAGAACCATCCTTACTGGACAGGGTGAGTAACTAATTCTTCTCCTTCGAGTGGTGTCCCTGTGGGAGCTCCACTCAGGTGACCAGTTAGCAGTACCCACCGCTCACGGTAGCGTGTCTTGGAGTCGAATGTGGGAAGAGGCAAGGACCGCATCGGCTGAAGTGGTGGTAGGTATGGGTCCCTGCTGCAGAGCACAATGTTGTGCAAAAGTGTGGCATGACGACCACGTCACTGCCCTACAGATATCTATGAGGTGTACGTTATGCAGAGAAGCAGTTGATGTGGCCATCGCACGAGTGGATGGGCTGCAATAGTCCAAGGTGGTTCCCTTCTGCGAAGACAGTATGAGATGTGCAGGCAATTGCCTATCCAGTTGGGGGAGACATTGCGCAGAGACAGCTGTTCCCGAGGGGGCCGGACATAGAAATAAAATGTCTAATTTCCTGAATTCCTTGGTTCAATCTATGGATGCTAGACACGCCCTTATGTTCTACAAAGTATGTAGCATTGCCTCCTTCATGGAGCCATGGGGTTTTGGAAAATAAGTGGGTGGGTAAAGGGGCTCATTAATATGGAAGTTATTAATATGGAGCAGATCCTGTAATTTCGAGTAGTTGGCGTGATCGTAGTCTGTGAGCATAGCTGTGTAATTCGCAACTCTCAAGAGTAGCGTGGCTGATGAATAGACTTTACGCCCCATAATGTCCATCTTTTTATGGTCCTTATCCTGTGGGGTGGACCTGAGATTGGGTTGTTTGCCCGTGTGTCGAACCGAATCCACCACCAGGGAATTCGGAGGTGGGTGCATAAAGAAGAAGTCGATATTTTTAAGAGCAATAAAGTATTTACGATCTACCCTTTTATTTGTTGGAGTGATGGATGCTGGAGTTTGCCAGATGTTATCGGCCGGGTCCATAATAGCCTCGTCCATGGGGAGGGCTAATCTGGAGGTAGTTGTAGGTTGTAGTGTGCGGAGAAGGAAATATTGTTTCTGCTGCACCTCCTGGAGATCCCTTTGTTGAGCTATAGCCACCCTTTTGAAAAGGTCTTGAAATTTCTTAATGTCATCCCCAGATGGTGCAGCTTCTGGTGTGACCGCTTCATCCAGAGATGAGGACTAGATATCAAGCGGTGACCTAGTCCCTCCCTCAGAGAGAGAGTCATGTGCTTCCGAGGGGGCCGGAGAGTTTGGCTCGGTGGCAGAAAGCGTGGCGGCAGGTGTGTCAGGAGGGGTCGGCCTAGAAATGGTCGAAGGCGCCCGATGGTGGCCCTTTTGCGAACGCCGCTCCCAGGGTTGCCATGGGGTGGCATATGACGGTGGTGGGTAAGCGTATTGCTGGGCATACTAGGGTGTGGAGGAGGAGGGTATGCGTACTGAACCACCGCAGGCTGCCAGGAGGGAGGTCTATGCTCTGGGCTGGAGTGCTGCGAGGAGAATCTGTTCCATGATTCGGTGCCAATCTCACTGGGGGATTGAGAGACGACTGAAGAGCGGCAGGACCTCACTGAATGAATGGAAGATCCCAGAGAAGGCGGTGCCGAGGACGTGCGGCTCCGGGCCGGAGATCGGTGCCGTTTGTGCCTTCCGGTCAGTGCTGTATGGGGCGGTGTCGGACCCGATAATGGTGGAGATGATGGTGCCGAGGGCCAGTCAGGTGCTGAAGTACCCGGCGGTGGCATGTCGGTGCGGACCTTCTTTGGCGCCGGGCTCGGTGCCGGCTTCGCATGTTGCTTCGCCCAATCCTTGTGGCCGCCCGTCAGTGCGGTCGGCACCGAGGGTGCCTCCGGTGCCGAACCAGTCGATGCCGCCAATCTCTGTGTTGGCTCAGAGTGAGCTCTCTTATGCAGTGCCTGGCCTCGGTACTAACCCATGCGGCCGACAGCGCCGAGGGCCACGATGGGCTCGGGGTTAAACCCGTTTTTGAGGTCGCGGGCCCAGAATGGGTAGAGGGAGGATTTTTCTCCATTCCCTTACTCAAATGAGCTGATGGGGAAGCCGTAGGAGAGTCCTCCGAAGATGGGCGAAGGGACTTCTCGGAGAGCAACGTTTTCAGTCTGTTGGCTCGGTCTTGTCGTGCCTGCGCTGTTAATTTCGAGCAGTGGGGGCACTTTTGAGTTTGATGCGCCTCCCGTAGGCACTTAATACATACATTTGGAGTGCCCATCCAAGGCGGGCATAGCATCCCAACATGACTCACATCTCTCGAAGCCCGGGGAACCGGGCATGAGGAGTCGGGGAAAAGCAGCAAGCGCAACAAGGAAAAAAAAAATTTTTTTTAAACTTATAGGGGAGGAGAAGAGGGCTAAAAAACTTGGACTATGAGGAAACTATGGGTTAAAATGCGGTTTTTTTGTCTATATTTGAACAGGAATAAGGAGAACAGTTGGCTCCGTCTGCTGCCGAGGACGGTAGAGAAGGAACTGAAGAGCCGCGCCGTGCAAGCGCCCAACAATTCCAACGGCACTAGAGGGCGCTACAGCACCTGTGCGGCGCAGCAGAAACTGCTGGAAAAAGTCTCCGGTCGCCGACGTGAGGACGCACCAGCACCCAGAGTGGAGCACCCATGGGGACCACTCGAAGGAGAAACAGTGATGGCGGACAGATGGACGCAAATGGAGCTGAGAGGCCTGTATCGCTAAGATCCATCAGGTATTCAAGCATGCTGGGTATCAGAACAGTATTTGGTTGCAGCTGACGTTGACTGCACCACTCTTGAAATCTTCTCCATTTTTTTGGTAGGTACACCTGGTAGAGGAGTGATGACTATTAAGAGGATCTGCTTCACTCTCTTGGAACAGGCAAGATCCTCATTTTGCAACCATGAAGAAGCCATGCTGTGAGTTTGAGAGCACTCAGGTTGGGGTGGAGAGTTTTGCCTTGATGTTGGGTCAGAAGGGAGGGGCATTGTGTGAGCAATTGCTAGATGACTCAGGTAGGGAAACCATGGTTGCCTTGGCCAGTAGGGAGCTATTAAAATCACTGTGGCTCGGTTCGAGCAGATCTCGTTGATCATCTTAGACAATAAGGGGGTTGGCAAAAAAGAGTATAGAGGGGGAGCGGTCCACAGTATGGTAAAGGCATCTCCCTCCGATCTCTTACCTTGACCAGCTTGGGAACAGAATCGGTGGCATCTGCGGTTGGCTGCAGTTGCAAATTAGCCTGTGACTGGGAAACCCCATTGTCTGAAGACTGGGAGAATGACATTGAGGCTGAGTTTCCACTCGCGCTGCTCCAAGAGCTGCCTGCTCAGTTTGTCCACAATGGTGTTCTGCCAACCCAGAATGTACATTGCCATTGGAGTTATATCGTTTTTCAGGCACCAATTCCAGAACTGGATTGCCTCTGCAGATAGAGTGTGAGATCAGGCACTCCTTGTCTGTTGATGTAAAACATACAGGGTGTGTTGTCCATGAGGACACACATAGTTCTGCCTCGGATGAGGGGAAGGAAGTGTGCACATGCTTTGTGAATAGTCCTGAATTCCAGAATGTTGATGTGAAGTCTCATCTTGGACTGTGACCATCTGCCCTGTACCTCCTGCGTGTCACAGTGGGCACCCCAGCCTAGATGTGATGTGTTCAGATTGTTACCACCACTGAAGGGTCTGGGCAATGAGAACGTATGCCTGCGAGGAGATTGTTTAGGATAGTCCACCATTGTAGAGACTGGAGGATTAGTGGTGGAAGTGTGAGGCATCACATGAGACTGTCAGTTGGGAATGAAAATGGACGCAAGACATACCTGTAGGCAGCGCATGTGTAACCTTGCAAAGGAGACCACGAACGTGGTAGCTGCCATGTGCCCTAGAATCTGAAGACATGTACGGACAGTTGTGAAGGGGGGTATGCATGACTCCACTGATAAGATCGCATAGCATCTGAAACCGGTGTAAAGGAATGCCCCAATAAACTCTATCTTCTAGGTTGGCTCGAGAGTGGATTTCTGAGTATTTATGAGTAAACCCAGGTGAGAGAAATAGTCTCTGGTGATACTTGTCATGATTAGTGTTTGCTGGCATGAAGATCCTTTGATTAAGCAGTCATCAAGGTAGGGAAATGATGATGATGCTTTGCCTCCCGAGGGAGCATTCTGACCACGGCTGGAATTTTGAAAAATACCCGCGGAGCTGTGGATAGTCCGAAAGGGAGGACTCAATACTGGTAGTAGTCTTTGCCTACCACAAATACATTCCCGGACACAGGAGTGTATTGTTATACGGAAATATGCATCCTGAAGGTCAAGGGCTGAGAACCAGACCCCCTCATCCAGTGCAGGTACAATAGTTCCCAGAGTTACCATTCTGAATTTGTTGCGGACGAACTTGGTAAGCTTCTTATACACAAAATGGATCTCCAACTGCCTGTTTTCTTGGCAGTTTGGAATATAACCCTCTTGGAGGGATCAGCTCTATTGCCCCTAAGTAGAGTAGTTTTTGTACCTCTGCTTGTAGAAGGGGCTCGTGAGAGGGGTCCCTGAAGAGGGATGGGAAAGAGGTTGGGTAGGGGGCATAGAAAGGAAGGGGATTGGGTAGCCCGTATAGACGATTTCGAGGACCCATTTGTCCGAAATGATGAGGGCCCATGGATGACAAAAGGGCTTCACACAGTAATGGAAAATAGGGGTCATATGCACAGGATCGCTGGGGTAGTCGCTCAGACCCTCAACTGCATCTTCAAATTTGCTGCTTGGACGTGGAAGGTTGATTGTTGGAGGGCTGATTGTGGTGTGCTCTCCTGTTGGACCGTTGTTTGGGTCTGTGATCGTATGGCCTCTGCTGCTGTCTCTGGCAGTTGATGTTTCAGCTTCTGATATGGAGTGTACCTGCTTCTCTTATTAGGCAGGGTGTACATTCCTAAGGTTTGCAGCGTGGTGCAGGAGTCCTTCATTGAATGGAGGACTTCACCCATCTTGCCTGCAAGAAGTTGGTTCCTGTCAAACAGGAAGTCTTCCACCTTGGTCTGCAGCTCCCTGGCACTCCGGAAGATTGTAGCCAGGAAGTTCTGTGCATAACTATCGTGGCTGCCATGGCCCTGGTCGCCACGTCAGCCATGTCCATAGATGCCTAAAAGGGCTGTTCGTGCCATTGATTGACAGAGGTCTCGCAGAAGCTCTTGTAGCCTAGTGTAAATCGCATGGTCGTAATTAGCCAGAAGAGTGGTGTAATTCAATATTCAGAATTGGAGGGTGGCAGAGGAATTAACTTTTCTGCCAAAAATGTTTAACCTCTTGTGCTCCTTGTCCTGTGGCGTGGACTTATACTGGGGTTATCTAGATCCATGATTGACTGAGTTCACAACCAATGAATTTGGTTAGGTGTGCAGAAAAAGAAAATCCATGCCTTTAGCTGGGTTGAAGTATTTTCTGTCTGTTCTGCAATTTGTGGGAGGGATAGAGGCTGGTGTTTGCTAGAGTGCCTCCGATGGCTCCATTGATTGGTAACGCTATTTTGGATGATGTCACTGGTTAAAATATCTTGAGTAATCTGTGTTGGTTTTCTGGTACTTCCTGCAGTGCAATATCCTGGAACCGAGCTACTCATTTAAACAAGTCCTGAAACAGCTTCATGTGGAGAGGATGAGGGAAAGACAGCCTTATCTGGAGAAGAGGAAGACTGTGGCACCAGGAAGGAACTGTCTCAGAGTGAGATAAGATGTCATTGTCATCCACTGGCTCAGCCTGGGTTGCTACAGAAAGTGAATGTGGAGGATGAGATACTGAGGAATGTGCAGTGGTAGCCAGAGAACGCACTACAGTATGCGCTGGTGTTGATACCGCCATCTCGCATGATCGGTGACGGTACAAGGAACGGGAGCGGTATTAGCTCCATGGCTCCCAAGGGGGCCATTGGGGTTGGAATACCTGTGGTGGATAAGGCCAGGGATGATTAAACCATGGATAATGCACAGGGAAGAGTGGTGGTTGGTGCCGTAAGGAACACCAGAAAGTAACTAAGCCCGTTGGTGAGGAGTGCTGCAAAGAGAACCTGCTTTCCTGACCAGTGCCATGCCCAGTGCCCGGTTAAGATGGTATAGGTGAATAAGATACATGTTCCACAGGTTGTTGGTATGGACTAGGCTGCGGATTCTGGAAGAATGCAGAGGTGAAGAGTTACTCGGCACCAGAAGAGATAGTGTGCATGGCTACAGTACTCTGTGCTGGGTGTCAGCTATTTTATGAGAAATCTTCTTTGGCTCCAGTGCCAGGGTATGCTTAGATTCCAACTGATGGGAACCAGAGTGTTGGCTCGGTGCCAAGGTGTCCGTCAGCACCAGTGCTGGTGGCATGCCTGAGTTTGTTGGTGCCAGCCGACGAGCAGTACTGGTCAGTGAGGAGGAGCTGGACTGCCCCTTCGGTTCCAACTCTGCCCTCTTTGTAGGTGCCGTTTTGTGCTTCTGCGCTGTGCCAGAGGTAGACAGCACTGGCAAATGGGCAGCATGGATGTGAATGGTAAAGACCATGCTGGAGAGACTCGGGACACATGGGAAACCCTTGAGGGTGATGAATTAGCCCTTTTTCACTGAGTTAAAGACTCAGCGGGTTCAGGAGACTGAGACTCCAGTGATTGAAGGGATTTCTCCCATAGGAGGTTCTTCAGTCTCATTTCTCTGTCCTTTCTGGCTCTGGCCATTATGTTCTAGCAGCGTGGGCACTTCTGAACCACATGGCCTTCACTGAGACACTTTATGCACAAAGCATGCCCGTCAGATGTGGGCATCAAGTCTCTGCACGAATCCCATTTCTTAAAACCAGGGGAGCTTGGCATTTTGAAGTAAGGACTGGTAGGGTTGAGAAACTTGGAGAAAGGAGAGGGGAAAAAATGGGCGTGTGTTTGTTTTTTGTAAGAAGAACTAATGAACACGAACTATAAATTGACTAAAACTACTAACGAACTATAAACTAACTATATTATTTCTATTTTTGCAGTTAGAAAAGAAAGCACTGCTGCGAATGTCTTTCGCTGAGGACGGCACAAAAGGAACTGAGGGGGACCCACACTGCATGTGCAGCTAATGGACAAAATCAGTGTGAGACGGCACCTACACATGCGGATGCAGGAAGCCACTGCTAGACAAAAATCTCAGATCGCCGGTGCAAGGACGCACCAAGACCCAAGTGGAACACTCACAGGGACACCACTTAAAGGAGAATCAGATTTTCTTTTTTGCATGACAAAATGTTCAAAGGGAGAAAAAAGACAAATCAACAAAAATCTCCATCACACATTTCCAAGCTCTGTCCTACAATATTGTAGATATTCAAAGCCACAGGGGAAGTTCAGCACCCATCTCCTCTTTGTGTCTTTGAAAATATTCCCCAGAAGACTCAGACTCTGATTTACACGGCAATCTCTAACATATCAAGTCATGTAATATGCTAGATTTGGTGTACTTGTTATTCACTGTAGAAAAACTGTACATTGACTTTATAAAAATACATGCTTTTTCGAGCAATTCAGTTCAGGGGATTAATGTAAAGAAAAATCTAAGTCAAAACAGTAATATGGGTATGTAAGGCAGTCTCTGAAATGTTAGGATCAAGTACATCTACTAAAAGTCAATTACTGTTTAGATATGGTTCCATGATCACAGAGAGCTACGCTACAGAAATTGTGTCCCAACAAGCAGCAATGTCATACAGACCAGTTGAACTTTGCAAGACTAGAGTAGTGAGGAAATTCTGCTCCACCCCAAATCACAATTTCTCTCACACACCCTTTTTCCTCTTAAATGCTCATCTCATGCCAAAAAAACAAAGTTAATCCAAACTAAACTAATTTAAAATAGCAACTAGCCTGCACCTCAGACAAAGGCAAGATACTCTACAGTGTTTTCAGACACGCTATGGTGATCAATTGGAGCATTTTTTCCCCCATTTTTCTCCATGACAGCTTTCAAATGCTTCCACCGATGAGAGGCGTTTCATCAGGATTAGATGCAATATTAACAAGTATTAATTCTCATGTAAATTCAGCCAAAATCAAACAGTGAATGTAAAAACTTTAGAGCAACAGCTATTCAGCCCACTTTCTTGTGTTTAAACAAGTAAAGCTCGCAGTCTCGTTTCTTCAACTCTCACCCTAAGTAGCAAATAAAAAGTAGTTACCTGAATCAGTGTATTATGTACCCTGGATTGTACTAGAATATATTTAATTACTTACCATTTCTTACCAGCTCCTTACTGAAAGCACTTGCTTCACAGTAGTTCCTTCCTTGTGAAATAGGAAGTGTCTTCATGTTACCTGCCCAGCAGGCATCAGTACTAGTAAGTAGAGTCATTGTTATTACATGGATTAGTTCTTTAATAATCGTCCTTGTACAATGTGGTCCACTGACCATCCCATTTGCAGGAAAGAAGAATGGTTTTAAGTGACGAGCAAGTTCATTCCAGTCAGAGAGAGAGTCCTGATCATCCTTACAGCCATAAATTAGTTCACCATTCTGTAATTGGGTAAAGAAACATTTATACATTTCAGAAAGTCCAATATGCCTATGAACTCAGTAAGTATAAGATTTAACAATGGAAGAGGCATGATTCAGTGAATATAAGGAGAGTCTGATCATGTAACAAAGATGCTGGTTAAAACGTATGTCTCACAAGAATGAATTAAAATTATTGAACAACTGCACCAATTAGACCCTTGTTTATCCTTGGTCACAAATGCAATACTGCACATTGGTATAAGTTGTCTAAAAAGGTTCTCAGCTACTAGTCAAGGCACAATTGCTGAACCAACTTTCCAGAAGTTGGACTGGACATGTAAAGGGACAGAAGAGGGACTGGACATGTAAAGTTTAAGAATAGGAAAGTTTTAAATTATTCAGACCTTAAATATAACATACACAGAACACTCATCCCCCAATAAAATCACCTAGGTTTAACCGTAAACCACAAGTAGATTATTAGACTTTTTTTTTTTAAGATGCTGACAAAAAAACTACATTGACTTTAACAGACTTTGGATCAGACCCAGAACAATTTAGGTAGAGTGGCACTAAGGGGTTTCGTTCCCACCATTACCACTACTTTTAAAAATCAAAACACCAACAATTCAACACAGCTGAAATCATTCAGTTGCAGTAGTATCTTAGATTGGAGAGCTACTTTGGTTTTCATTGGAAATGTCTGAGACACAGGGAGAGAGCTTGTTTTCTAGAATTAACACACATACATATGATATCTCATAGTCTACAGCAGTGTTTCCCAATTTTATTTGGCCACAGAACCCCTAGAGTTGCCTTAAAAAAAAAATTTTTTTTTAAAAAGCGCCCTCGCCATGGCTCTGTCTCTTTAACAGGGGCCGGGGGAGTGCCAGCTCTTCGTGGAACCCTTGCTTTCACTTCGTGGATACCCAGGGTTCCCCGGAGCACCAATTGGGAAACATTGCTCTACAGAGTAGTCTTCATGTTATTGCTATATGCTCTTACTGCATCAGTTGTGGGCAATGAAGTAACATTTTACTTCCTCTAAGGAGAAGAAATGTGCCTATGCTCTTAAGTAAATGATGTACAACATATTCCACATGGGTTTTGAAACTACATGCAAAAATATACCCTTCAATGAGCACTCAACACTGCAACATTTTGAAAAAACACCTTATATTAAAAGAAAACCCCAATCATTTATGTTGTAGTTATGGTATTATTATGCTGCAATAGAGGCCCATCAGTCTCATTATGTCTTAACTTTTGTTGGAAAAAGTCTTTAAGTGGGATATTGATTTAGCTTTTATAATTTAAAATCTATATACATCTTTCCCATATTGTAATTAGAAAGCGGGAATGGGGAAAATCCTCAGCTAAATATCAAGTAGGGGTTTGAATATTCAGATATTAAGTTAAACAGTCACAATAACTTACAAGACAGTATAATAACATGCAAGCAATTACAGCCAATCTTACCTTAAATATTTTTAAATTGTTCTGTGCCTCCTGTAATAAGCTTCTCAAGGCAAAGTGCATTCTCTGTTTATTTCTAGAGGAAAAAAACATGTAATATTTTAATAACTTGCTTTTCTCATTATTTTACTCTTACAATAGCACTGGTATTCCAAAAAGCCAACCATATGCCTTCACTCACACTGAATATTTCCTAAGCATATCAATACTCTAGATCAGTGGTTCTCAAACTTTTCAGCATCACGCCCCCCACTTCTGATTTTTGAAAAACCCTCACCCCCCAAAAAAAATTTGAGGGGGGGGGAAGGAACTGAGCAGGGCAGCAAAACTTGATGGGGCTGGGTCTACGTGCCCCCACCCGAGTATGCCCCCAGTTTGGGAACCCATGCTCTAGATGAAGCTAGTGTAAAGAAAGATGCTGTAAGGTAAACTGAGGCAGTCCATGGTATTTCGCTAAGACCCCCTATTCAACCCTAAAGTCTGAGACAGGCCTGTAAACCTAACAGAACAGGCAGTTAGCAGGAGTTAGCATGACCCTGGGAACGGCATGGTCGCCCTGGCAACCACATTCCAAGGGACCGCACCAGATAAGACACAGATTGGTACCAAAATAACCTTGCTAATGCAGTAAGTGTGATATGCTTTCATTGTTTTGCTTTAATCCTAGATAATAGGCCCATAAACTCATGGATCACATCAGCATGAGGCTCCATCAGCTTCTTCATAGACACATCATAACTCAATTAGACAAAGTTGCCATTAAATTGTCTGTTTTGTTTATGTTGGCTTACTTAACTTGTTAAGGACAACCACCTGTATAAGAGATAAGGTGTTCTGCTGATGATGGGCCGAGATGCCATGTAACCTTTCATAGCTTATTGGCTTACGTGCTCATTTCGTCTTGCTGCTAGAACCTATCCAATTGTTTCCGCTCTGCCCATCAGCCCCCTATATAATCTATTGTAATGCTTTGCTTAGCAGTGTTAACCAGCTTGATGACACTCCACCAGTGCTGTGTGTAATAAATCCTCTTGCTTGTTTTCACCGCATCCAGAGTGTCCAGACTTATTTCCAAAAATGCCATAAAAGAGCAAACAAATCTGAATAATATCCAAGTTCTTGCAAAGTCATGTTTTGTAATCGAGATCACATACAATAATTAAAAGTAACTGCATCAAATTCTGGGCGGTGGATAAACAAAGATGTAGGAATAGCAAAAATATTGTTGCTATAGGTTACAAAATATTTGTCAGCACTCATTCCCCATAACTTAAGACAAGAATTTAGCCTAATTTAAGGCAACTACCTAGACAGACGATCAGCAAACTGCAATTCAAGTAATATTTTCTTACCCTGAGAAGAGATCCAGGGGACAGTATTTGCTCAATCGCTTCCATTTTCCATTTGCTACCTGTTGTAAACACATATTGCTATGACTATTCACTTGTGGATGCTCTCAGTTAGTACAATAATGGGTTTATGAAACACACATTAGTTTTGTCTTAAGGAGCCTCCAAATATTTAAACCCTGTTGACGTACTATTTCTGCTACCTTATTTTCATATTTATTTATACTCCACTGAAAATCAGTTAGATTCCATGACAACGCTAAAAGGGCGAATCTCACATATTAAGAGTAATGCTCTTTCTGGGCACAAACTGTACTGTTAGTACGTGATGCACATAATAGTGGTCAGGTAAACGATTTCAGTGTTGTTTCACACTGTGGCGGAAATATGTTTTATTGGAACAACTCTGGCTGGAGAGAGAGAAAAAAAAAAAAACTTTCAAGATAACACAGAGCTCTTCAGACACCAGCGGATATTGCATGACTTCCTGGACCAGGTTTATTAAGAAGTACTTGAAACTTAATTTGTCAGTCTGGTAAACAGACGTGTTAACTGAAACTGTCAAAGCTGAGATTACTATTACACTTGTTTGTCTTCAAATTCCCCAAAGTTTCTACATCTCCAGCTATACATTCATACTCCCACTCATGCTCACACCCAGCAACTAAGTGACATATAAATACCTGCCTCTTTAAACACCTCAGGGAAATAAGCAACACATGCACATATTTCAACAAGCAGAATATTGGTAGCATGTTTACCATAAAAGTGCATTATCAGGAAGAGAAAAAGCAGGCTGAATATTTAAGGATTTACCTTTAGGTGCTGATGCATGCAATAACGACACACCTTGTGCTTAATCTCCTGCGAAACATGGCTAGAGAAAGGTATGAAACCACATTTTGGCTGCAAAAAATAAACATTTAAAATGCTTTTTAATAGTTTTATTTACATGTACTTTTATATATATTATACAGATTTCATTCCTTTCCCTTATATAGCTAATCAAAGGACTTTAAAGACAGAGCAGGCAATATCTACTAACAAGGTTTCATGCTAATTTTTCTCCCTCTATTATTGAGGGAAAGGCAGGATGATTATAGAGCTCCTCAACTGGGAGCCAGGAGCTATTTGCAGTGCTCCAGAAGCTCAGGGAGGGCAAGAGAGGAGATCCTGAGCATGGGCCTGGCTTTTCCCCATGATTACTCCAGCCTGGGAGAACCCACAGGGATGCTGGACCACAGATAACATTGGTAGGGACATGAATGTGTGTGTAATCATTTACACAATTAACCCATGAGCCTGGGCTCATCAGTTAATCCTAACAGTTACACGCAGGCCCCCCATCCCCACCCTTTGCAGCTGGGGGAGAGTGGAGAGGGTGAAAGCTGGTGCATGTAGGGAGCCAGCTTTAAGCCAGCTCCCTATGCATACCAGCTCCCATGGAGCCACCTGCCCCCTACCTCTGCTGTCTCTGACAGAGGCAGCAGCATGCGGGGGAGTAAGGGCAGGTGGGAGCCAGCGTGTATAGGAAGCTGGCTTTTAAATCTGCTTCTCTCACGTGCTGGCTCCTGCCTGCCCTCCCTCCCCTTCCCACCCCACACATGTGAGCATGTAACAGTTGTAATTTCAATTTCTACTGGTGATGTCCATTGGCCAGGACCAGGGAACCGTGGCCAAATGGGAGATAAGGGAGCAGTGCCATACACCCCCTACCCCCATCCCCAAGGGCTTTTTGGTCCCTTCTGGGAGCAGAGTTAGGTCAGGGCAGGCAGAAAGCCTACCTTAGCCCCAGTTCACCAACCAGGAGCCACCAATGGCATATGCCAGCCAGTGGGAGGCTGAAGCCCAATCCCCAGTCCCCTCCTAGAGCCAGGACCTTGTATCCCTTCCTGCACCCCAGGCCCCCAGCCCACTCCCTCTTCTGAGCCAGCTACCCACATCCCCTCCCATAACCCCCGGCTCCTCCTCAGAGCCAGCAGCCTATAACCCCACCTCCACCCCAATCCCTCAGTCCCAGCCCAGTCCCTCTATCCGCACCCCCTCCCAAATCTCAACCCTCTGTCCCAGTCCAGTGGAAGTGAGAAAGGATGGGGGAGACAAACAATGGAAAGTGGGGGGGGGGACCAAGCAGGATGGAGTTTCGAGGAAGGGGTATATCCTGGGTTACCTTTAAATTCAAAGAGTGACCTTGAGCATAAAAAGGTTGGAAACCACTGATTTATACAGTGATTAAGTCTTCCCCTCTCAACTGCTCAAATTCCATTATACTGCCATTTTGTAACTGTTTATCCAGCCTTTCATCAAAGTCAGTAAAACAAAATTTACTGTGTAAAAACAAGCAAGGGAAAAATCATTCCAACCCCTTTTTGGCATAATGGAAAAGAGAAACATTTTCTTCCTTTGCAAGTTACTTCATAAGGAAGCCAGGGTTTCTTGCCTCTTTTTGAGCTGCATAGTGCTGCAAAACTACAAGCCTTTATGGCAAAGTATATCCAGTTACATGCACCTTTTACTAAGGGAAACGTCATCCTTAAAAAGCACTGGATACTAAATATAACCTCTACTCATTTTTGAAAGACAAATGCATCTCAAAAATGGGGCCCTGTACTTCCATAAGGAATTACCTTCACATTTGTTTAAAAGATTTCACACTTGTGAAGCTAGCATTTACAAATGGCAAAGATTATTGTGTTACCTAGTACAAGCACAATTTTGTATATACTTTAAAAAATAAAAATGAACACAGAAGGAGCAATTTTTTCCCCATATTTAACAAATTCACCTTGATCTCTACACAAAGGATTGGTCGATGTTCCACAAAATGATAGGTCTGGAGCCTGGTGAGGTTAGGAAGGCACATAGCATAGCCACTAAGTGTGTCCAACTCTTTATCACAGCGAGACTCTGGGGGAGGGAAAAACAGGGAAAAGTAACAGTTTGTATACATGTTTATTTTACACTGCAGAAAAGGGGGACCATCAAGATAGATAAATGTAGGATACAACCAATGTTTGCCATTCATTTTAAAGTAAAAACAAAGGGCTTGTCTCCACTACACCGAGTATCAATGCTGCAACAATCGATCCACCAGTCATCAATTTATCATGTCTGCTTAGATACAATAAATCTCTCTCTGAGCACATTCCCGTTGATGCCGGTACTCTACCAGGACAAGAAGAGAAGTCAGCATAGATGGGAGAGCAGCCCCCACCAACCTCATCACACACAAGATGATGCAGCAAAAACATCAACTTCAGCTACACTATCTGTGTAACTAAAGTCATGTAAATTAGATTGGCAGCAGGGGACAGTGTAGACAAGGCCAAAGACACTGCACTAACTGTCCTCTCAGTCTAATTCAAGGCATCATGTGATTTATTTTAATCGCATTGAATAAAGCCTCTGTTGGAAGTAACGTAGGAACAGACACAGACTATTTTCTTATCAGATTCATGAGGACATGTATGCAGTTAGGTCTTATTTCAGTGTGGGATGGTAACTTCAGACACAATCCTACTCTCTCCTAGCATATCACCAACTGAACCTATCCCCAGCGTCAGTGGTTTTATTCAGCGGTATATGTAAACCTCTTAGGGTTTACATATACAAAAAAGGGGGCACCAGGTGGATTTGGAACAAATTTAGTTAAATCGGTGCAATACCCTCATGTAGAAACAACTTAAACCTGTTTAACTCTTGCTTAAATCACTTGAGCTTGCACTGAATTAAACTAAACCAATATATGTGAGGATTAAACCATTTTAAGTAAGTCTACATAACAGACTTGCACCAGTTTATCTAGGATGTTTTCCAAAATCAATTTCGTTCAAATGGGCACCTTTTCTAACATAATCCAGACTTCATGCTGATGGTCTGTAGTATGGTTTCTGAATGTCTTTGGTAACTACAATGTGTTGACACAAACTATCTGACAAATGTGATAGGCTATAATCCATGTTTATAATAGACCTTTCAAATACAATTACAAGGCACAGCACAGACAAAGCACCCTTCCAGTGTTTAAAAATCTCTTGGCTGCTCACCAAATGCAGCATCCCTTTTAGTGTATAGTGATCCATAGAAAACAGGGCTTGAACATCTGAATTTTCCTGAGTGTTGGGTATCTCTACATTTTCTTAACAGAGACATATTCTGCCACACTTAATTATTGAAGAATCTAACAGGATGACGTATTGTAACAAAACAGGTATAGCTCAGTGGTTTGAGCATTGGCCTGCTAAACCCAGAATTGCAAGTTCAATCCTTGAAGGGACCATTTAGGGATCTGGGGTAAGTCTGTCAGGGATGGTACTTGGTCCTACTGTGAGGGCAGGGAACTGGACTCAATGACCTTCCAGTCCTATGAGATAGGTATATCTCCATATATTAACAAGAAAGGACATATTTGGAGGGAACACTACTCAAGAAAAAGGGACAAAACACTTATCCCAACATTCCTAACAGAATATAACTGCACTCAGAACTTATCAGCATTTAGCTTTAAAAGTCATCACAGATTACATGAAATGAAAACCTTTCCTTCCTAAATTGCCTAATATTATTTTAGTATAGTCAGAATATTCATTCCTCAACACCACCTTTTCAGAGACACCTCTGAAGTGAAACTACACACAAGTGTTTTCCAAAATGAAAATGGCCATATCTTAATAAGCCACTCCATAGTTTCTGTTCAGAAATGTCTCTAGTTCTTGTGTGAGGGCTGTTCTGGGAAGCATGACGACAGACCCAGAACATAGTTTTCTTACACAAAGTGTAATGGAATTTTAACTAACCAGCCTCCTAGACCATTATGATCATCTCTTCTCATCCACCCCAGATGCACACTCCAGCTAATGCACCCTCATAGGCCCCTGGGACTCTGGCCCTTTATGTCTCTCAGAGCTAAATAACTACTGGAGAAGGGAAAACATTGCAATTATGGGCTCAGGCCTGCCTTTATACAGACAGCAGAAGTTCCAGAAAAGGAAAAACGGACTAAGAGGGAAATTAGACAGGATTTTACCACACCAGAAGAGCTGCCTATCATCAGAAAGTGAGGTTCATGACCAGTAGCTAGTATCCAAGACACAAGGATGGTTTCTTTGTTATATATATGTATATGGAATCCAGTTTCTTCCTTAATTGTCTCTGAGGGTATAGATAAAAAAATTGCTTTAGGGGGCTAATCAGTCAGGGATACAAAAAAAAAAAAAAAAAAAAAAACCAACACACCCCACACACGCTGTTCCAGAACCACTAAAATTATCACAGAGGCTGATGAAATGTTGTTACTGCCACCAAACCTAACTGCACTTTGAGACTAATAAAAGTATACAGTTGCAAGGTAATTCCTCAGGCTTTTTTATACTGTGTTCATCATCAGAGACTGAGCATCTAGTGGAAGAATAAATCAAAACTGGGCAGTTCAAAATTAAATCACTGTCAATGAAATATCATCCGTTGTACTACCACCTTTTGCATCTTCACAGGAGGTAGAAACTAGTAGTAGAACTCAGAGACAGGGCAAAGATATTTTACTAATTGTCTACTGATGTTACAGTGGTCAAAATCTCTCTTCACAAGGCTGCCTCCCCAACTAACATCAGTTGAGATGGATTAGTAACCCAGTGGGGATAAAAATCAACAATTGTACAATTTTTTTAAATGTTACATCTCCTATTTAAAAAAAAAAAGTTACAATTAAATCTCATAACAAACATGCTAAACCTACACTTACAGTCTCATAAAAATGAATTATTGGCTCTAGTCTGTCCAGCCTAACTGGGCTTTCAGTTTTTGTTCCTTAGGAAGCTAAAGTCATACATGTAAAGAAAGACATAGGCTGGATAGGACTGGTTTTAATTCTGTACTTACTAAGGGGCTTCACCCTCTGCTCGCTATGCTTGCCTACCCCTCTCTCTCTCTCTGGCTGCTTTCGCTTCTCTGACAGAGAACGTACACAATGATCTAGTAATAATACATGCCTGTGACACAACAGAAGATGGGGTTGCATCTCTTTCAGAAACAATAACTACATCAGGAGATGCCCACAGAACAGAAAAGAAGTGGCCACGAAAACTAATACATTTTTGTTCACAGTTTAACTGTTATATGTGCAGTTTTGTCCCAGATAATTCTGCATATATGGCAAAGAAGATACTTAAAAGAAATGGAAGGATACCCCTTAATAATATATGTCTGCAGTACCTATTTAATGCATCTTTTATCCAAAGACTTAAGTACGTCTTCTCCAGATAAAAGGAAATGTTGACGTCACAAAATACTTCTATAACAACTATTTGCCTCAGCTTCACTGAACTAATTTTCCTTCAAGATGGAACTCCGTAATTGATGGTATTGAACAATTTATTAAAAACTGGCCCAGTCTCATAAAACTTAGTGAAGAAAGGCACGATTAAATAGATAGATGTATCTCATCCAAAGTATCTAACATTGGATTAGAGAGGATATGCTCGGTATTGAAAACTATTATCCATTGCCTTAAACTTCAGAGAAATTCTTGCTGCGTTACTAATGCTGTCAAAATCCAGCAATGCACCAGCTGAATGCACAGGCACTTCAAGAGACAGTGAAGAAAGAAATGCTTCACTAAAAAGTTAAACTGTGGGCAATAAAGCAGCAAATGGAGCAAGCACTAACTCCACCTTGTTGTCTTGTGAACATTCTCGACCCCAGATATAAAAGTAGATCCCTAACTTCTGAAAATGCTGCTGCTGCCGCCATGGTGTGGGTATCTCAAAATCACTCCTCAGTGATGCTGGTCATAATAAGTTTTAGGGCTAGAGCAAAACCATATCATTAGTAAATGTTTACTGATGATTTCTGAACAAAGCCACTCCCCTGAATTGGTGGGAATCATTCACCAGGCACTTTGAAACAGAATTTCTTCAATTGCTAAGCCAACTTTTTTCACAGTAATTTCCTCTGCCAGTATGTTTGGTATTATTCACTCAAAGTTAAAAAAACAAAAAAAAAAAACCCAGAAAAAACTCGTATTTCTCTTTCACTTTATGAATCAAAATGACTATGGGAGAGAGTTGTAGAAGTTGTAAGGATACCATACAGTGAGGATTTGTTAATCTTGCCTGTGGGAAGGCCTGGATTTCTATCCTCCCTTCCCATCCTCCCCTTAATCCCATGGGGCTGGAGCACAAGGAGAGCGAGAGGTGTCTCAGTTGGGGGCTACATCAGTGAGGGTTGGGTGGGTTTTTTTTAATTTTTATTTTGCTTCTAACTTTTGTGTGGCTCCCAACTGATAACTGATTTTTCTGTGGGTCAGTAGTCCCCCACCCAAAAAAAAAAAGTTCCCCACCCCATCAAAGAAAGACAATATTAAAACCTTTTGCTTTGGACATAAATTAATTTTACTTTATTTAAAATGAATTTTGGTAAACTAACATGATAAAGTTAAAGTGCTTAATCTGTTTGTTTAGTTTCGTTAATATTTCCTTTCTTACTAGTTATATACACTCTTATGTTATAGCTGCTGTGGCAAAGTCCTTGGGAACCCTTCTTGGTTCACAAATCAACGGGAGCCCCTTTCTGGTGCAGTCACCCGTGCCTTTCATTGTCAGTGCCAATTTCCCACCACCTTCTATTTAGAGAGCTTTTATTCACAGCAAACTCAGCCAGACTCTCTACGCCAACGCCAAGATCGCCAGACGCCAAGACGCCAAGACGCCGCAAGACGCCAAGACGCCAAGACGCCAAGACGCCGACGCCAAGACGCCAAGACGCCAAGACGCCAAGACGCCGACGCCGACGCCGCACGCCGCACGCACACCCCTCTGGCTGCCTTACCTAGCCCTCTGGCTAATGAGGCCCACAGCTGCTTCCATTAGCCCTTCAGGCCTGGGCTTGCTCAGCTGGCTGTAACTGGCCTTTTCAGCCAGACTGTAGTGGCAGAGCTCTGGCTTAGCCAGAAGCCTGTCACACTGCGTATTTATGTTTTTATGCTCCAGTAGACTAAATATGAATAATTAAGTATTTAAGAAACAACGAGAAGTCCTGTGGCACCTTATAGACTAACAGATTTATTGGAGCATAAGCTTTCTTCGTGGGCAAAGACCCACTTCGTCAGATGCATGGCGAAATTAAATTAGTACTTAAATTAGTATTTAAAGTATTGAGAGATAAAAGAAGACATTCTGTCATCACGGGTGGTTGGCCAGTGATCCATAAAAAGGTTTGCGTTGAGCAAGGTGGGCTGTGGGCTCAAAAGTTTGATAACCACTGTGTTAGATTAAGGTGAGTTATTCCACCTTGAGGAACTCAGGTACTGTAGACTCCAGAAGCAGAGTGAAGATGCTGTCTCTGCTCTGTGGAGTTAGTGACAACATTCAGAGGAAGATATTCCCTAGGTATCTCATAAAAGAGAAATACAGTATTACATTTAGAGAATCTGTGGCTAGATGGCCTGTTTTAGATCAGATTATGGCTACAAAGGAGGTAAGGAGATGGACTAAAATGCTTGATCTTATCAATGTAAGAAAGTAGGGCTCTGGAGATATGCAGAATACGCCATTTCTTTTCCCCCTTGCATAGTGTGGATTTTTGGGTAGAAGACAGAGGAAGACTGACTGGGATGAGGTGAAATTCTGCAACCACCTTATGGTGGAACATGAAACGTAATTGCAGCATAACTGTCTCCCTCTGAAAGAATGTAGAGTGAGGTCCAACCATGACAGCTTGAAGTTCTGACTCATCTTGCCAAGGTGACAGTAGCCAGAAAGAACATTCCATAAGTTCAATGGATACTGTCAGATGTGAGAACTGAGAAGCAGCAGCACAACTCGCCAATATTGCAGCTAAGTGCAGCTTAGAATCTAGATCAGCATGCATCAAGGGCTGTAAGTAGTCAAGGATCCCAGGATGTTGATTGCGTTGCACTGTCCATAGGAAGAACCTTTTCTATTTTGAGGAACAAATCTTCCTTGTGGATGGCTCTCTGCCCTGAAGACTGCTCCTAACAGATGAATGAAAGTCTTAGGGGGTAGTACTCAATCAACCACCATGCACTCTTTCAGATGCAATGACTGCAGGTCTAGGTGGAGTATCTTACCACAATTCTGGAAAATGGTTGGGAAGACAAATCTGCAATAGTTCTAACAGACGTAATTATCCTCAATCGGTAAAGAGAAGCACTGTGGCTCTGGATGTCATCTTGAGGTCCAAGAAGAAGGGGGAAATCCATGGAATGGCAGATAAGAGAGGCCTGAGCAGACTGCAGCAGGAATGCCTCTGGCAACAAACCCAGGCTCATGCCTATTCTGAAGTTAATCCTGAGCACTTGGTGTCGAAAAGATATATTGTAGGAATCCCCCATTAACAGAATATTGGTGCTATGATGGACTTTTGCAGTAACCACTAGTGGTGACTACTAAATCCTTGCTGAAGAAGTATGCCAGACTGTTGCTGAATCCCAGAAGGCGCAGAGCCTACAGGATTATTCTATGTAGATGAAAGCACATCAATAGCTTGATTGCCTCCTGGCATAAGGATGATGAACCAACTACTCGCTGCTTCTCTATGCAGTTCATTGCGGATGTATGGTCAATGTCTACACCGTGCACCATGAACCAACTCCTCGCTGCTTGTCTATGCGGTTCATTGCAGACGTATTGTCAGTATCTACACCATGAAGTTCCATCGGATGGTTAGGAGTGCCACACAAGCAAATATTGCGGGCCTGAACTCCAGAATGTTTATGTGGGAATTTAAGATACCTGAGATCAGGAGGAATCCCCATTAGTGTTCCCTGTAAGCTGAGCGCTTGGGTGGCCATTCAGGAGAGATTCAAATGCCACCCAACTAATTAACAGAGTGCTCACAGCCAATATGTGTTCTTATTTGTGGTGCACATCCATACATGCCTCAGTGCATATAACAAAATTTATTCTGCATATAGATAGAAAAATTGAGGGGGAACATTGGCCCCCACCCAGTTCCTAAAACAACCATGAAGAAGTGTCATTGTCAGAAAATCAAATTTTCTTTCAGGCTTTCTTCAGGTATAGCCAACAATTAGGCTCCTGCTTGATCTGGGACTGTGACCCTCTTGTTCCTACGGTGTCAGGACCTCAGCTGAAGTTATAGGAGCCATAGGTGAAGATGGATAAGCAGAATCACAATATATACACCAATATGCAAGCTAAGTCCTGGATAAGCAAGTACCATCTTAATTGGACTTTATGTAATTTATTATCCACTGATCTGGAACACATCCTCTGGGAGACAGACTGTTGCCAGTTGAGTGCTGATCATAGGCTCCTGTGAACTAGGAATGTTAGGAAGAAAGTAATTAGATAATCGTGTAGTCAATAAAATTTCTATCCACTATACAAACAGTCAATAAGGCAGGAAGCCTCAGTCCTGGCTCGTGCCAGGTCCAAGAGCTACCACCTGCTGCAGCTCCACAGTTTAAATGGCCTTGAACAAGAGCTGCTCCAACAACAGCCCCTGGACCTCCCTACGGACAGGGCTGCTGCTGTGAACAGAGGCTAGTCCAGCAGCAGCTCCTGTCCACAGGGGCCCCAGCTGCCTGCTGGGATCCCCTGCAGACAGAGATTGCTTTGAGGCAGCCTCCCCTACACCACTGCCTGTGCTACTGCCTCTGATAGAGGCAGCAGCGGGGGGGTGGGGGTGGAGGGGGCAGGCAGCAACACAGAGACAGTGCTGGGGGGGTGGGGCGGGGGGAAATCAGCTTTTAAGCTAGCTCCCTCTCCAGCACCAGCTCTTGCTTCCCCCTGCCCTTGCTGCCTCTGATACAGAGGTGGGGGAGGAATGTGAGTGGTTGAGTCATCAACTCGACTACTCATTTACATCCCTACTGTGAACTCTATCATATATAATGGGTTGAGCTATTTTCTCTTAGTTCACAAGGAAGCTTAACTGGGTGAACAAGGAGAGCACATATTCAAGGGCTGTTGTAGTCTCCTTTTGAGACTTGCCTCTGATCAGCCAATAGTCTATGTATGCCCCGTCTGAGTGTGCTGCTACCACTGTTAGACATTTCATGAAGACTCTTGGTGCTGTAAGGAGTCTGAATGGCTGGTAATGGTTAGCCCTAGTGTGAATCTGCAGTACTTCCTGTGACCAGGAAACACGGCTACATAGAAGCATGCATCCTGCCAGCTGAGAACCATGAACCACTCTTTAGCCTAAAAAGATGGAAAGATAGAGGTTAATATTACTATCCAGAGCCTGAGATGGCACATATACTCTGAGTTCTCTCAGCTCTAAGAGAGGATGAAACTCCCCCAGCATAAAGAAAGCATGGGGAATAGCAGTAGGTATGTAGGCTGTCAAGCTGGCTCCGGGTGCACATGAGCTGCCACCCTGCACTGCTGCCTCCGTATCAGTGCAGTGCAGTGCAGCAGCCAGCTCCCTGGGAGTCGGTATGCACTGGGAGCAGGCTTTTAATCCAGCTCCCAGCATGCACCGTCTCTCACCTACAGCTCCATTCCCAGGGAGCTGGCTGCTGCCCCCATCCTGCTGACTTTGATACAGAGACACCAGCGTGGGGTGGCACCCAGCTCCACAGGAGCTGTACGTAGCCATCAATGGCAACCAGTAAGCCCAGGCTTATCAGTTAACCATTTACACGGTTATTCTTTTACATCCCTAGTTCCTGGCACCACCACAAATAGTGAAGTTCACAAATATTGGGAGCTGCAGGGCTGGGCAACTCCGGTAAGTTCCCCAAGGCTCCCGTCTCCTGCCCCACCCCCACCCCCAAGCCGGGACAGGAGACTCCCGCAAATACACGGAATCATAAATAGCAATTCTGCGAATCCCAAGAGTCTCCTGTAAATTCAACAACTGTTGCAAGCAGACTGTGACGATACTGGAGGATCATCATATGCAGGCTCCATTTCAAGCAAAAATAGACACAATCAGAATAGGGATGTAAGCGACCAGCTGACTACCTGATAAGCTTATGCTTATCGGATAGTCGAGTAGTCACTCAACTATTGGCTCCCTCCCCCGCTCTTTGCTGCCTCTATCAGAAAGAGGCAGCAAGGGGCAGGGGAGCAGGAGCTGGGGGGAGCCAACTTAAAAGCCAGTTCCCCCCAGCACTGTCTCCGCAGGGGAGGCAGATACCACCCTACTTCTGCGCCTCTCTCTCTTTGAAATGTACAAGAGCCGCCTATGGCTCTTGTACATTTCAAAGGGAGAGGCTCCGGAGTGGGGACCTAAGCAGTCCGGCTATGCCTCTTGTTTCGAAATGTACAAGAGCCACGCATAGCTCTTGTACATTTCAAAGGGAGAGGCGCAGTGGGATAACGAGTGCCCCCCCCATCAACTAATTGAGTAGTCGATGGAAATTCCCTTGACTACTCGATTAGCTGATTAATCAAAATTTAACATCTCTAAGGCAGAAGAAAACTGAAGTGACTTAAGTTCATTAAAATAAGTCTGAACACAGGAAAAAAAACTTCTGCAATGGAAATATTGCTATCTGTGAGCTAAGTAGATGCTGCACCGTCCACTGGAATGGGTGAGAGTCAAAGCAAGCCTTGTTTGTCCAAGGAAACATGCCTGGCTTTAATATGAAGGACATGTGTTAGTCAAAAATCTCATGCCAGATTACACTAACCCATAAATCTCAAGCATTAGTAATTCCCACCTAAATTAGGTTATCTTTTTAGAAAGAAACTATATGAAAAACCTATAAAGCCACTGAGGTTTGAATGACAATACAGTAAAACCTTGTTATCCGGCACGTTCGGGGATTAGGGTGTGCCAGTAACCTAAAAATTCTGGTTATCTGAGGTGGGGTGGGAGCTGTACAGGGCCTACGGGGCCGGGGAGGCCACGGAAGCCACAAGCGGGGCCCGGGGAAGGAATGTGGCCTGGTGGGGGGGTAGAAGCCAGGGGACAGGAGACAGAGATGGCAGGGGCAGCCTGCCGGGGGGGAGCCACGGGGGGGGCTGGCCTGACAGGGAAGCCAGCCTGCCGGAGGAGCCAGAAGCCGTGGGGGAAGCTGAGATGCTTGCTGCTTGCTTCCATTCACCCCCTCCCCCAGGTACGTGCTGCACACTCATCTGAGGAGAGGCCCGGCACCTAAAAGGTCGGTTTCCTTTTTTTTTTTTTTGCTTTTCCTGGCATCAGAAATTTGCTGGTTTCTACAGTTTTCTGGACGCTTATGTTCCAGATAGTGGAGGTTTTACTGTACTTCACTGTTAGAAACAAAACTGCTATGCCAACTTGAACTTGACCTCACCAAGCAGTCATACAACCATAGATTCAAGACAATATCACATGCTAAGAAGAATAAGTATCAATCAGTGCAAGGATGGGAATTCTGCAGAAAATTCTGAGAGCTCTGGGTTGGGGGGGCAATCCTAGAAATGAGAAGGTTTGGTCACATCTTGGCTAAATTCCAGTTCTAATAACTAATGCAGCCTACCATCATTTTTCCTGTAGTTTCAGTTAAATTATTCATTTCCCAGACTAGTTAATACTATCGTGTAGTATTACTGATACTGTTTAACTGTGCTCTGTATTCCACCCCCTGTGGTGGATCCATTTCAGCAACATGAGCCCTGTACTTAAATGTGTCAAGTCATTTCTGTTCTTTTGGATTGCAGGCACCATGAAGTATAATGTTTTATCTTGTATAGACTTTAGTCCATATCATTCCCCAGGGGACTGCAAAATCCATTGATTTATTCAACTAACCACCCAAGAGCAGAAGAGAGATCAGTGAGAAGTGGGATTTTTTTTTAATTTTCCCCTGTAGGGACTGGACTACCAGAGATTAATTTTCTAGGAAAAATCTACTATATCACCATGGAAACAATATCCATTACCAGGGCTCGCCAAGCGGTGGCGAGCCCTGCTCGCCAGCCGCGCGGTTCTGTGAGCTGCGCGGCGCCGGCTGTGCCGGCTTGTAATCTACTCGCCACGGGCGAGTAGATTACATGATTTGTCGAGCCCTGTCTATGACTTAGTTTTCATGCAGACCACAGGCTATCCACAGCAATGAGTACATGATATAGTAACTGATCAAAAAAATTCACCGGAGTTTAGAAGTCACATTTTTCTTGTGCAATCTAACTGAACATTTTAGAGATGAATGCAAGAATATTAGAGCAATGGGATCCTTACCTGGCCTCTCAGACTGGATCTTTAAACAAAGCTGTTTTACAAAGTCCAAAGGTAGCTGAACAACTTCCTAAAACAAAAATATTTAACATTTTAACACAAGTTCTTTTAAAAAAGAAATATTTTCAAAGAAAATGTTTTACAAAAGATACAATTTTGAGTGGGTACGTATCAACAAACTGGGTTAAAAATGTTACACAAAAAAATCAACTGAGCAGCAGTGAAAACAAGCTTTTTTGGGGGGGAGGGGGTGTTGAGAGTTGTGTGTGTAATTCAGTCCTATAAAACAGTGCGTATTTCATCTAATGCTGAATGTCTCAGGGGGGATCCCATATGCAATACCATACCTGGCATAAAACATTGAAATAGCCCTTCACCAGTTTGTCAATTTTGTGCAACTACAGCATTATTATGCATTTTCTGAAAGTAACAAATCCATTTTTCCTGGTACTCTATACTTATAAAATGGCAAAGATTTTGTGCATCTTGAACAATCTTAAAATAAAAAAGAAGTTGTATAAAAAAATGGAAACTAGAACAAAGTACAAAGGATGAATATAAAACAACACAAGTGTGTACGAGCAAAATTACAAAGGCGAAGGCACAAAACTTGACCTGAGGGAAAACTGGGTTTGCTTAGTTTGGAAAAAAGACGACTGAGGGGGGCCATGATAGCATATTTCAAGTATCTAAAAGGGTTCAGATTCAAGGAGGGAGAAAAATTAGTCTCTTTAACATCTGATGGCAGGACAGAACAAAGGGCTTAAATTACAGCGAAGGAGGTTTAGGCTGCACATTAGGAAAAACTTCCTGTCAGGGTGGTTAAACACTGGGATAAGTTGCCTAGGGAGGTTATGGAATCTCCATCACTGGAGATATTTAAGAGCAGGCTAGATAAATATCTATCAGGGACAGAGATGTAAAATCTTGTTTAATTGGTTAACATTATGTTTAACCTGTTAACTGAATAGAAGGGACACGGGCAGGGGGTCATTCTAGCCCTGCCGGGCTAGAGCAGACCCCCAACCCATCGAGCAGCCCCTGTCTGTGGGGCATGCAAGCTTGTCACGAACAGAGACTGCCCTAGATGCCAGAGCAGCCCCGGCCTGCTGGGTGCCTAGGGTCACCACCACTGTTCCCTCTAAGCTGCTGGGCAGCACAGCTTCACGGGTGATTAATCAGCCCCGCCTAGTCAGTCAGCTCCATGCACAGAGCCCTGAGCCTCTGACTGGGTGGGGCTGATTAATCCCCTTTGAAACTGTGCTGCCACCCATCTTAGCGGAAACATTAGTCATCATGGACAGAGGCTGCTCCTGAAACCACAGCAGCTCCTGTCTGCAGGGGCCCTCTGTGGAACTGGAATAGCCCCCTGCTTGTAGCATGCAGGGAGCTGCTTCAGCCCCCACCAATTACCGGCTAACTAAAACCAGTGAGCATAACCCATTAAGGGTCATTCTTACCTGTTAACTGGCTAACTGGTTAACCTTCCACATCCCTAATCAGGGATGATCTAGATCGGTATTTCTCAACCAGTGGTACGAGTACCCTTGGGGTACTTGAGAGAAGTCTGGGGGGGGTAAGTCAACACAACTGAAATTTGGAAAAAACTGAATTTCTGTTTTAAGTTTTACAGCGCTTTATTATTTTTGTACTTTTTACACACAAATTTCATCGCCCACCCAGCTACGATTAAGTTGTTTAAACAAATGTGTTGCAATGGTAGAAAAAAAGTTTGTGTGTCTGAAACCTGTAGGTACTGGGGCTACTTATTTTTATTTTTTAATTTTTTTTTTGAAAAAGGGGTACTTTATAAAAAAAAGGTTGAGAAAAAGGCTGGGCAAGGGACTAGACTTGATAACCTCTCAAGGTCCTTTCCAGTTCTAGTATTTTATGACTCAAGGATTTAACACAGCAACCAAACAGAGCCCAAGAATTCCTAGACTGTAGTGCAGGGATGGGTAATAATTTTTGGTGGGGGGGGAAGACACTCCAAGATTTTGGAAAGTGATCAAGGGCCGCACTTTTCTGTGGAGGAGATACGGGGTCTAGGATGAAAGTTGGGTACAGAAGGGCACGCGGGGTAAGGGACTGGGGTGCAGGAGACAGTGTGAGGTCTCAAAGAGAGTTTACGTGAAGGAGGGGCTTGTGCCCTGGGTCAGGAGATTGGGGTGTAGGATCAGGGAGGGAGTATGAGTGCAGGAGAGGATTCTGGTCTGGGGGAGGGGTGTAGAAGGGGATACAGAGCCTGGGAGGGAGTTGTGACCTGGGGAAGGGGGATGCAGAGGGTTTGGATGGTGACCTGGGGGAGGAAGTTGGCGTGCAGGAGGGGCAGGGGTGCCAGAGGTAGGCTTTGCCTGAGAAGCATTTACGTAAATGTCTCCTGGCCCGCAACACCCTCAAGGCAGGCTGGTTCCCTGCTTGCTCCAGCCCCAGAACACTGAAAACTGCAGCCTGTTCCCTCCATGTGGCTCTCAGCTCTGGGAGGGGGAAGAGGCTTGTGGTGCCTCCATCCCCCAGGCCAATCTCTCAGCTTCTATTGGCTGGTTGTTTCCAGCCAATAGGAGCTGAGGATTGGGCTGTGAGGTCACACAAAGCCTTCCTCTTCCTACAGAGCAGAGAGCCACATGGACCACATTTTACACTGTGGCAACTGCATCCCTGAGGGTCCCAGGCAGGGTGGTCCATGGGCCGGAGCCGGTGGCTTGGCGGGCCAGATCTGGCCCTTGGGCCATATTTTGCCCAGCCCTGCTGTAGTGTAACTAGATCTGATCTTACTCCTGGCAACAACTCAGTTATCAAAGAATTCGAATAAGGAGGTTAATGAACTACAAATTTTAAAATATCAGGCTCTTCCAGGCGAAGCTCATCAGCCAGAAAGAGCGCAAAATGAAGCCAGACATTTTGAAGGTTAACCACCCAAGAAAGAGTGGGAAGCACTAGAGGACGGAGACCCTCTCCTCCAGCAACCAGGGAAACAAGCTGGATAGCTCATGCTTCCAAAAAAAGTTTGAAGTCAAAGGCGATCAATTAAATAATGATTCATAATTGTATTACCTCAATTACAATAAAAATAATTGCATCTCTCACCTTGTGCTACCCTAATGCTCTAACATGCATGGCTATAATCTGGAGGTTGTGCATTATCTCATAATGTAATAGTATTATCTTCTTCAAATGGTAGAGTTAAAACTATGTGTACAGTCCATTTGAATTGTAAGTCCACATAAAGTTTCAAATATACCATTTCCCTTAATTTGGCAGTTTAGATTTAACTACATTTTATCACTCCTCTTTCTCAGTTAAAAAACAACACAAAAACAAAAAAAGACTGGGCTATATTAAGAGATAGACCTGGGGAACGGGCAGAGTTTAATACAGTATTTTGACATTTATCTGAAATGTTACCAGTGTTCAAATGTCAACCCCCATTATGAAGTTGATTTAGCTAGGTGTAGTATAAGAGAAGACAACAGCTTTTAGTCTGTTGTGGCTTAGCTGTGTTACATGTATTAGATCTTTTTGTTTTAATGTTCAATAGATATATTCCAAATTTGCTTTTTTTAATTAAATCCAAGATTTTGCTGCAGTATAAAGGGTAAAACTAGTGCCCTATTTATAATGCAAGTTCCACTGAGTTATTTCACAAAAATGAGCCTCATATACCCAAGATAGACCAAGAAAACAGGTAGTTCTAGGTTCCTCCTATATATTATCTAAATCAGCCTAAAGCTGCCAGTGGAACAAAAATGATGCTTAAAGCCAATTTTTCCTAAATTTATAACCATATAAAACAGATAAAAGTCATCAATGCCAAAGTTGGATAATTAAAGAGATTCTACCCTAAAAAGAGTGCAGGCCTGTCCCTTTGAAAGAATGCCCCTCAGTTGAAGTAATATCCGTCTCCCCACTCCCCCACCCCTCCCAAATCATGCCCTCCTTACACAGAAGTGATACCTTAGGTCAGTGCTACTCAACATGCGGCCCGTGGCCCACGGCCCATTTGTTTGCGGCCCGCGGTGCGGTTTAGGTTTGTTTTTACGCAGGGCTCAACACGCGGCCCACAGGTGGGAGCCAAAACAAAAAAGTTGTCAATATAATGGGTCTTCTGTTGATATGTGTTTTAGCAGTTAAACTCCTGGACTGTCATTGCTCATTAAAATGCAGATATACGGGTGGAAATTGAGTAAATATTGCATTTTATTAATACCAGCAGAACTGACTTAAATGGGGCCTGTGTGTTGTATAGTTTTGCCTTAATCTTTGTATTCATGCCTGTCAGTGTGAAAGAAGCTATTTGCATATATTTGTATATATATTTGCATGTATATGCAACCACACTTAAGTTGAGGCGCTCGGCATGTGCTGTGCATATCATTGTGGCCCTCAGGGCTTCCAAAGTTGAGTAGCCCTGCCTTAGGTGATTTAACTGAAGAACCAGGTCTAAGTAATTTTATCATATTCTTTGCCATCTTAGTATTTTTATGGTCCCAGTCACTGCAGTATCTAAGCACTTTGCAAAAGGCAATACATTTATCCTTATTACATGTTGTAACGTGGGAAGTACAATCCACATTTTACAGATGCAAAACTGAGATGCAGCAAGATTAAGCAAATTGCTCAAAATCACTAAGGAAATCTACAGCAAATTCTCAAATTATCCTTCATCTCCTGCATCCCAGTCAAGTATTAACCACGGCACAATCCCATCTCATCTAACCTCCCCTTTCCTCCAATCCCCGCCACATCTAATACACTTACCCAGGAACTTCTAAGCAATTTTAGATTTTTTTAAATCAATTTACCAAAAATGTTTTTATCTTGCCCCACTCTCAGATATGATATAGATTTTCTAATCACAAAAGTTGTGTCAAAGTCCAGAAAGCATTTTGTTTACCTACGTACCAGTAACAGACTAGCAGCATAGAAATGGGAGCTCTCTCCCTTCAGAATTGGGCATACAGCATTCACTTATAGCTCCAGAAGGCGCTGAGAGACTTTAAAAGTGTGTCATTGTGTGTCTATAAAGGATATTTAATAACTGTATAGGTTTTAAATTGGTCCTTCTAAGCTTTGCATTTTCAGGCTCGTGGTAACTAAGAGTTTATATGCAGTACAAAAAAAAGTGGTCTCAGTAAAATAGTGAAGCTGCAACTACTAAAATATTTGTGAAATAGTTTCCTCATCATCTTTATGACATTACATATAACAACGCTACTTCAAAATAATGTTATTTAGGTTGCAGAGTCAAACACGCCAAAGTCAGAAAATGCCAGAATTAGTGTTGCCTTAGTCTCCTGTGTACATATGCACCATAATATTAATTACATGATGTTATGGTTCAGGGTGAGCTGCACCTTTTACCCTACGACATTTGAGGGTGCAATCCAGTGAGGCACCGTGTTACCACTTACCCCACAATGTTGGGTGCCTTTCAGTGATTTGCTGCTGCAGCTCCCACCTGTGCTGCTCATAAACAGTTTTCCAACCTGCAGGTGACACTGTCTGTGTTTCACTGCAGCATGCCAGCCACGAATTAGCTTCTACCAACCTTGGTTACTACTTTCAGGGGACCTCAACATGCTCCCAGTCCCAGATTTTCCCCAAAAAGGTTTTCTGCACTGTTCAGCCCCCTCCTGAGCAGTACAGTTATGAGGGGGCCATAGCCCCTGTAAGGAGTCGAGGTACAACAGTTTGCTACTTCAACCAAAACAGTTAAGTTTAAATAATGAGTGTTCTCTCTAATTTTTCCACCTTAAGCAGAATGAATTTTCTTAGGTGTACCAGTGTGGAGGTGAAGTGCAACATATTACCTTCATATTGGTGTGTGAAAGAAAATTCATGTGACAGGACTGCAGCCAAGGTGTTCTGAGTGCCGAAGGAGGCTTAGGGCTGGGGCAGAGGGTTAGGGAGCAGGAGTGTGAGGGCTGCAGGTAGGGGTGCAGGCTCTAGGGTGGAGCTGGGGTTGAGAGGCTCAGAGCTAAGGGAGAGGATTGGGGTGCAAGGGCTCTGGCTGGAGATGTAGGCTCTGGGGTAGTGCTGGGGACAAACAAAGCACACCTCGGGTGTTTTACCTCCTCTCACTGGGCCCCGGGGGGCTGGAGCAGGCCCCTGCCCGTCATGGGCTGGGAGCTGCTCCAGCCCCTATTGGTGAAAGGGTTAACTAGTTGCAATGATTAAATAAAATGGTAAAGAGGAAAATGATTAAATCATTGAAATGCCTAGAAAGGCCATTTTACCAAAACGTAATTCTTTCTTGCAAGTTTAGGTACACCCCTTCATGCCTCAGTCATCTGGACTGCCAGCAAGGCAGAGTGCACCCCTGTCTGTCAGTTTGACCTACGGAGTGGCCCCAGTTCATGAACTGCCATTTTATAAGCACCAACAAGTTAATACAAGTCCTAATCTGGCTTCCTAGTAATGTGTAAAACCTCCCAGAAATCAATTAACTCTGCCCTCAGTGTGGCAGAGAGCATGATAGTAATCATATAAAAAGATACACCTATTAGTTGAAGATACAGCTGTCTCCCACATTTCTCACATATGATCACATGCTATTTTTCCACAGGATGCCTGCCTCATTTCAGTGGACTGAATGTTCCACAGTCCCAGTTACTCATGACACAGTATCAAAATAATAATAATAATAAGTGAAAAACAGGTAGCAACAGATTCAGTCAGGTGCCATAAGAACCCCGGGATGTAACTTCTATGCCATAAAATCCTACTGAAACAGAATGGGACTTCATTTTCAATTAATTATTAACATGATGATATAGAAACTATACTCATCTCAAGCTCCAATACTTATGGATGGTCAATTACTGCTATCCTTTCAAAACTGACATGGAACATTTACAAAAGTAAAAATATGTCCCTCCACAAGCAAAACAAGAGGTTGTTTTTCCACAAATTTCTCCAATGTCTCTTATTCACATCTAAGGTCTAAAGCCACCTTGATCTGACCCACCAGGAAATAAGAGCCTTTTCACTGCCCTGTAATCCAGGGCAACTACTATAAACTAGATTCCCTCCCCCATACACCAAATCTGCGACAAAATGGTACACAGCCAGTCTCAGACAGCTGAGTCTCCCTACATGCATCAGTTTAGAGGCATGAAAGCTTTCACTCCCACTTTCACCAAACATTAAGTCCAACTAGGAATGTAAAATCCCATTTAATTGGCTAATCCATTGAACATATTTTTTAACCTTCTTCAAGGAGGCTGAACAAGGAGACCGCTTCAGAATACCCTCTCCTACCCCCCAGTCAGGGGCTGCTCCAGTCCAACCAGTCCACTGCTGGTGCCTCTCTCTCTCCCCCCCCCCCCCCCAAGAGCAGCCGCACCAGCCCTACCAGTTAACGTATCAGGCTTACTGGTTAAGGTTAAGGGTAAAGTTTACTGGTTAAACCTTCACATCCCTACGTACAACACTTCCAAACTGATAATCTTCAATGGCTCAATCAATGGAGCAAAATCTAATGATCTGATCACAATATAGAATATGGAGACAGCACAGAGAGCTCTGCTCAAAGTTGTGCATCTCATATGGAAAACATGCATAAAAAGGTCTGCATACCTCAATTCAAATAAAATCACTTTATCTATAGAATCCAGTTCTATATATTTATATAGAACTATAGAAACTATAGAAATAGTTAGAGATGAGAATAGACTAATGGATAAATGCTTAAACTATATAAGAATAAAATGATTACCCCATAATGAACATATTTCTCCCCAAAAAACTGTTTCATGACGTGTTTTCCGAAGTCTACTATGTTTTGCAGATGGCATAAGATTTCCTCTGGTGCCTGAAAAAGAAAGAGTAGGACATGGTAATAAGTAATTTGTTTATCTACACAGTAATAATAATAATACAGTCCTGGAAAGTTTCTAAATCATTAGGGGCAAGTGTCATCAACTTCTGCAAATCCAAAAATGATCACTGAAATTTAAGTTTCTAGCTCTTAGAGTTACAAATATAGAACCTTAGGATTGGAAGAGATCTCACAACCTCTTGCTAAAAGCAAGACCAATCCCAGTTAAACCATCCCAGGCAGGCAGTTGTCAAGCCAAGACTTAAAAACCTCTAGGGATGGAGATTTCACCACCTTCCTAGGTAACCCATTCCAGTGCTTTACCATTCTTTTAATGAAATGGTTTTTCCTAATATCCAGCGTAGACCTTCCCCACTGCAATTTGAGACCATTGCTCCTCATTCTATCATCTGTCACCACTGAGATTAGCCTCTCTCCGTCCTCTTTTGGACTGAGGTGAGGCTGATCGGTCTGTAGTTCCCTGGATTCTCCTTCTTCTCTTTATTAGAGATAGGCACTACAGTTGCCTTTTTCCAATCATCTGGGACACCCCTCCTTCCCCCTCCCCGATCGCCACAAGTTTTCAAAGATAATGGCCAACGGCTCTGCAATCTCATCAGCCAACTTCCTCAGCAGCCTCAGATGCATTAGATCCTCCCCCATGTGTATCTCCAGCTTTTCTAAATAGTCCTTAACCTGTTCTTTCTCCAATGAGGGTTGCCCACCACCTCCCCATACTGTGCTGGCTAGTGCAGCAATCTAGGAACTAACCGCATCTGTGAAGCCGGGAAGGGGGAAGGCACATTGCGTACTTCAGTTTTTCCCACATCATCTGTCACTAGGTTACCTCTCCCATTCAGTAAGAGTCCCAACACCCTCCCTGATCACTAGTTCTTATTGCTAACATGCCTGTAGAAACCTCTCATTACCTTTCACATCCCTTGCTAGCTGCAATTCCAACTGTGCTTTGGCCTTCTTGATTACTCCCCTGCATGTTCAAGCATTATATTTATACTCCTCCCCAGTCATCTGTCCAAGTTTCCACTTCTTGTAAGCTTCCTTTCTATGTTTAAGTTCACCAAAGATTTCACTGTTAAGCCAAGCTGGTTGCCTACCTTACTGCGCATCGGGACGGTTTGTTCCTGCGCCTTCAATAAGGCTTCTTTAAAATACAGTCAGCTCTCCTGGACTCCTCTCCCCCTCATGTTAGTGTCCCGGGGATCCTGCCCATCAGTTCCCTGAGCGAGTCAAGCTCTACTTCTCAAGTCCAGGGTCTGTATTTTTCTTCCTCTCAACTTCCCAAACATGAAGCAAGTATAAACCCATGCAGCAATTAGGGATGTTCGATATCGGTTAATTGAATAGTCAATTAACCTCATGAATTCTTATTGGTTACTCGACTATTCTATAGTCCCCAGGGGTGGGGCTCGCAGCTAGTGCACTCTGGCCCCACTCCACGCTGCTGCCGCTGTACCAGGCAGGAACTGGTCCGCGAGGAGAACCAGTTTAGAAACTAGCTGCCCTCGTGAACCAGCTGCTTGTCACCCTGCACTGTCGCCTCTGATACAGAGCAGGAGTAGCCCGTTCGGGGGAGGGCACTACAGACCAGAACTGAGCTGGGTTGCCTGCTTGCCTGGCTCCTAATATGCTTTAAATGCAGACTCACAGGGGGGGTAGGTCTCGGACCAACCGCAAGCAAGGACTGAGCTGGGCTGCTGGCCAGACTGATAAAAAAAATTACTGGCGGGGGGGAGAGGGTGTGGAAATGCATGTAATCTATAACATTAACCTATAAGCTCTTGCTTATCAGTTAATCAACTACACTATTACATCCCTAGCAGCAATGCCTTGTTCAATCTGCAGACAAACTGCACAAGTAGATCAGCCAACACCCAGTAATGAAAGTAGGCTGGTACAGCATACCAGTAAGAACCAATCACATGTACCGGACCGTGCACAGACATTAAAGCTGCTGGACCCTGGCAATTTTAAAAGGCTCTGGCAATTAACATAGCTGAAGTTGCATATCTTGATTCCACCTTCCCCTTTAGTGTAGACCTGGCCTCAGAGCACAGAACTAATGACACAAGACTCAAGTGTAATAAACACAATAAATTGCAAGGAAATTGCAGCCTTAACTCCCAGACTGGAGAGAGAAATACATGAATTCCTGCCTTAAGAGGTGAGAGCTAGAGGCCTGCAACCTGAATAAGGGTGCCCTCAAGGAGGGGAAGAAGCAGTCAGAGGTACACAGTTATCCTGGAATTGTGACAAAGAGATCCACTGTCTGCTGTATATTAAGTGTACATGTAGGATGTAGGGTTGTTGTTTTTTTTAAGTCAATTAATTTAAATAAGATCTAGGGTCAGCTCCACAGCATTTAGGTCCCTAGCTACAACTGTTTCTGAGTCTGTAGTCACTTGAGAAAATGATTGGTCCAAATAGTCGTTCACTCAACAGCGTCCCCTGATGAAGCACAAGCACTATTGTAAGTATTGGTGCAACACCACCAATTAACACATTGTTTTGTTGTGAAAAGAAACTCAGTTGTATTTGCTGGAACCAGGCCAGTTCGGTAACAAAATTACCGTACTTGTAATGTAAATAGGGCTTAGTAAGATGTATAAAACCCAATATGGTTATGGTTTCAAGGGAGCAGTAAACAACAAAAGTGCCTAATCTCCTAAATAATAAAGTCTCTGATTTTAGTCATTAAAAAGGAAGGTGAAGAAAACAGACATATGAACAGCACCATCTATACAGAAAGTTCTTTCATGAGGTGTTAGCAAGGTCTTCAGTGATAAGAGAAAAAAACAAGGCCTAACAGAAGATCTAGTGTAACCTTGCAAGGGGCACTCACTTTGCAGAATATTTCTAATGTTTAAAACAAAGTATTGAGACAATTGAGCAACAGCCTACAGCAGGGGTGGGGCCCTGGGGCCAGATCTGGTTCCCTGGATCTGACCCCTGAGGCTTAGGGCCTCCCCCAGCATTGGGGAGCCCATGCTGGCAACCCACCCCGCAACCCCTAGCTCCAGACTGATTTTTCTATGGATCATTGGACCCCGACCCAAATAAGGTTCCTCTCCCCTGGCCTACGACGACTCAAGAAGCATTAACGGAAGAAAAGCTTGAAGCAAAGAATAGGATCAGGACTACTGGTCAAGAACGCAATTACAATTGTGTCATGCTGTGGTAGCATCCACAGGCCTTAGTAGTGTTTGGTACTTCAGTGTGCAAGAGGCTGTACATGAACACACACACAAAATCAGACCGTGCCTTGAAAAGCTCATAATCCATCTTTCCGTTAGTTTCCATGGGAGCAGACTTAATATTTCTTTACAGCAACACTTAGTCCATGCCTAGCTGAGAAGTAAACGTACCCTGCCTAGCCCTCTCTGCACAGTAAATGTGTGTGGCAACACACTAAAAATTCCATACTAAGCTTTTATCTACCTATTTCAAAGCATAGCTCAAAGCCCGCTACAGAAGTTTTAGTGTGCAACAGTCAGTATCTACTACTCAATCTGTGCTGTCTGCAGTAGTACCAAATTAACAAATCAGATAGGGATGTAATAGTGGAGTTGATTAACCAATAAGCAAAAGCTTATCGGTTAATGCGATAGACTACATGCATTTCCCTCCCCTCTCACTTGCCAGTACATTTTTTAGCAAGCTGGCCAGCAACCTGGCTCAGCCCCAGATTTGCCAGGTCTACGACCTATCCCTGTGGTGTCTCTGTATTAGGAGTCAGGCAGGCTGGCAGCTCAGCTCAGCTCTGGCTCACGCTGGGTGCAGGAGCTCAGACCGACATCCCCAGGACAGGAGCTGCTGCCACCCCACGCTGCTGCCTCTGATATGGAGGCAGCAGTGTGGAGTGGCAGGAGGCTCCTTGGGAGCTGGGCCGGAGAGCACAGTCTACCAGCCCCACCCGCGGGGACTATAGAATAGTCAAGTAACGGATAAGAATTCATGAGGTTAATCAACTATTCAATTAACCAATATTTAACATCCCTAAAACCAGCCCAATGCTTTTCCCAGTGGACTCTAAAAGTTCATTGCCCTACAACAGACACCATTATAAAAGTAGGCATTAATAGGAGATAGAAGTGAAGAGGTTTTTAACACAAGGGGTGAACAGTATCAAGTCAGAAGAGTGTTGTATCTTACCTTTTTGCGGTTTGGGGGAAACTTCAGAAAACGCAGCACCACACAACGCTAAATAAGGGAGAGAATGGGAGGGGGAAAATGTTATATTAGTACTAAAAACAGTATGCCAGTTTACACTGTTTAATATTTTTGTTTTGCAGAAATTAAACAATTCATTTAAATATTAAAGACAGACAAGTAGGAGATCTTGTGGTTTAGGCTCTAAATTGAGATTCAAACTACTCCAAGCTTTGACAGATTTCCTCTGTGATCTTGGACACATCACTCACTCTGTGCTTCCACTCCCCATCTGTAAATAAGGATAATACTTCCATACCTCATATCTGTTCTGGTTATAAACTGTTCAGCTAGTATGGCACTGACCACCACAGAAAAAGAACAAAATGAAATTGAAAGTATTTTTCCCCATCAATTTTGGCTCCACATGACTTATGGTTCTGCTCAAGACCTAGTTGCCTGAAACAACAACAAATGATTTCGAGATATTCAGAAGATGTCTATTCACAACACTCACCAATAGCTGCAATTTTTTGAAATTCTACATGGTAGTAACACTAAGTTTATGAAAGTGAGCAGGTGTAAAGACAAAGAACCACAGTTTTACAACTGAAAAGTCATATGTGACATATTGAGCATAATATTCGATTTCCAACACACATACATTTCCTACAAGTCAAAATTTTTAACGCAAGGTGAAATTATTTCAGGATAATAATTTTGTTCTGGTCTATACAGGAAACCAACACTGAAGTTGATAAGTCATTCACAAGAAAACTGTGTATGAAAGTAAAACTAGACTTATCCCGGTTGAGCACTTTCACTTTTAAGAGTTCAAGATAAAACAAACAACTGCTGGTCTCATTTAGATTTAGTAAGAAAGTGAGTTGTAAATAGCTGATTAAAGGTCTAGTAAGACACCAGTCTTCTTAGAGATGGGAATTCATCTGAGGAATCCTCTCACTCCTGAGAACTTACTGAAATCAACATTTATGCTGTGGAACTAGTCAATATTTAAAAAACAAACTTAATTATTTCTCATAGTAAAGTAACACCTAAATGACTGACTAAAATTAAGTCTTATTATGGTAGGCACAATACATATAAAGAAAAATGTCAGTCCTCCTATCTCAAAGAGCTTACAGTCTAAATACCCAATCTATATACTTACTTAGCAGCATTTCCTTTTCGTGTGTGCTAAGTCCAAGAATGGTGGACTTCAAGGGGACTAGGGCATCCTAGAAGACCGCCTTTATTACACCAAACTGTGAGGGCCAGAGTAGAGAAAATATTAAGCATTTGTTTTCTGTGATAAACACTTTGCCACCTAACTTTTTAAAAAATTCCGACTGTTAAGAGGAGACACAAAAAGGAAGAGAGGGTTACTCACCTTGTGCAATAACGGAGGTTCTTCAAGATGGTTGTCCCTGTGGGTGCTCTACCTTAGGTGTTTGGGCACCGCTGCATGCCTAGTCAGAGATTTTTGGTAGTAGTGCCCTCCGGTGGGCTGCACATGCAGAGTAGACGGTACAGATGGTGCCGCTACTATGCATGCACAGCAATTGTCCCCTCAGTTCCTTCTCTGTCCTGGAAGGAGAAACCAACAAGTCTGAAACAAGGGAAGGAAGGGAGGGTGGTGGAATACACACAGGGACAACCATCTTGAAGAACCTGTTACTGCACAAGGAACCCTCTCTTCTTCTTCGAGGAGCGTCCCTGTGGGTGCTCCACCTTAGGTGACTAAGATGCAGTACCAGAGATGGAGGCAGGAGTTTTGGTTAGATATTATTGTGCACAGCAACTAAGACAGCGTGTCCAAAGTGGGTACCCTGAGGGGGTGATTGTCCAGAGCATAGTGTCTAGTGAATGTGTGACTGGAGGACCACGTTGCTGATCTGCATATGTCCATGAGTGGGATATTGTGTACGTAGGCTGTACAGGCCGCCATGGCCCTGGCTGAATGCACCCGTAGCTGAAACGAAGGTGCTTAGCCATAGGTGGAATAGGCTAGTTAGATACAGTCTGTTGCCCACCTAGATAGTCTCTGGGTGGAAACAGGCATGCCCAGAGATCTCTCTGTGGAGGAGACAAATAACCTGGTTTGTCCTGCAGATCGGTTTAGTTCTGTCCAAGCAAAAGACAATAGCCCGACAGATGTTGAAAGTGTGCAATGCGGCCTCTTTGCTATCAGCGTGAGGCTTTGGGAAGAAAACAGGTAAGTTTATGGGCTCATTACAGTGGAATGGGGTGGGGACCTTTGGGAGGAACTTAGGGTAAGAACAGAGAAAAACCCCTGTCTTTGTGGAATATCGTGAAAGGAGGGTCTGCCATGAGAGCCCTGATCTCACTAACTCTCCTGGCAGATGTGACAGCTATCAGTAAAGACCACCTTCATAGAGAGGTGGAGCATGAAGCATGTCGCCATAGGCTCAAATGGTTTAGAAGTGAGACCCTGAGAACCAAGCTGAGGTCCCAGGCTGAGACAGGAGGCCTGGTTAGTGGGTAAGTATTTAGTATGCCCCTTAGGAAACGTTTGGTCCTAGGATGGGTGAAGACTGATTTATTATCAATAGGTTGATAGCTGTAATGGCTGCCAAGTGGACCTTTAGAGAGCTGAATGACAGCCCGGACTCTTTCAACTCTCGGATGTATTGTAGAATGGCAGCCAATGGTACTGAGGCTGGTTCTAAGCTTCTTTGCTCTGTCCATCGTGAGAACCTTTGCCATTTGTAAAGGTAAGATTTTTCTTGTTGTTGTTCTACAGCTGTTCAGTAAGATTTGTTTGACTTGATCAGAACATGTTATTTCTACTGAGGTGAGCCATTGAGGAACCATGCATGGAGATGGAGTGCCCGTAGGTTCGGATGGCGAAGATACCTGCCCTCCTGAGTCAAGAGTGAGGAAGCAGCAGGAGGAGCCATGGTCCTCTCATGGACATTTGGAGCAGGTAAGTCTGCCTCGGCCACTCCAGGACAAACAAGGATTACCACGGCAGCATCTGAGTTGATTTTGTTGACCACTTGATGGGGGAGCAGGATGGGAGGGAAATCATAGAGAAGTATTGCATTCCGCTATATTGGGAATGCATGCCAATGCCTGCACGTGAACAGTATTGTGGACACATCTTATTGGCATTGGTTGCAAACAAGTCCACTGTGGGGAATTCCCATTGGGTGAACAATTGGTGTAGGAGTCTGGGATTTGAATTGGATTTGAAGTTCCTGCTGAGGTCATCGGCAGTGAGATTGTCTCTGGTTGGCAGGTAGGAGGCCTGAAGGTATATATCTTGTGGTATGCACCAAGTCCAGAGGCGGACAGACTCCCTGCATAAATGATAAGGTCTGCCCCTCCTTATCTGCTGATGTAAAACATCATGACCTGATTGTCAACAAAAATCTGGACCGAGCTTTTGCATATGCGATGTAAGAAGTGTTGGCATGCACAGAATACTGCCCCGAGTTCTAATACGTTTTTGTGCAGGTTGGATTCTTGTGGTGACCACTGTCCCTGAGCCTACATGAGCCCCCCCAACCCAGGAGAGAGGCATCCGTCGTGATAGTGGTGGACAGGGCACGTTTGTGAAAAGGTACCCCAGCGCACATAGTTTTTGGGTCTGTCCACCAGTCCAGGGAAAGTTTGATTCTGGTTGGAATTGACACCAGCTTGATGATGCTGTTGTATCGTGGCCTGTACGCCGTCCTCAGCCACTGCTGCATCAGTCTCATATAAGCCTGGAGTGCAACATCACTGCGGCTGCCACTACGTGTCCTAGCAGCTGCAGGCAAGTCCTTGCAGTTGCTTGTGGGGTGCTCTGGAGAAGCATTATGAAATCCTTTATAGTCTGAAATCTCTGCTGAGGTGGAGATGCTACGGCCTTCACACGGTCAAGGTGAGCCCCAATAAACTCCTTTGTCTGTGATGCTTGGAGTTTGCACTTGGAGCGGGGCAGGGGGAGGCCTGGCTCTTTGCACTACTATTATCCACAGCTATTTTGGCTCTTAGTGTCTAACTGGTTGGCCACCCCCGCTCTAGACTCTGAAAAAGAGTTCTGGTCAGAGAGACTGCTTTTTGTGCCTCCTGACTTGTGCTTGCTCTTATCAGGCAGTTGTCAAGGCACAGGAATATAGAGACCTTTTGTCTGTGTAGATGCGCTGCAACAACTGTCAGCAGCTTTGAGAAGACTCTTGGGGCTGTGGAGAGTCCGAACGGGAGGATTGTATGTTGTGCACCACTGACTGTGAATCTGAGGTATTTGCAATGTGCCGGGTGAGCGGTTATGTAGAAATGTGTCCCCCAGAGGTTGAGTGTTATAACCAGTCCTCTTTGCTCGAGGCGGGGATTATAGTGGATAGGGTGACCATCTTGAATCGTTGTGGTTGTATGTCGAATCTCCTGAGATCGAGAATTGGCCTTCACCCCCCACTTCAACGTGAAGAAGTAGGGGAAGTAAAAGCCTTTCCCTTTGTAATGGAGTAGATGTTCAATCTCCTGGAAAAGGATGTTCTCTTGAGATGGGTCCCTCAAGAGGGACAGGGAAGGTGAGTGGGAAAGAGGAGTAGAACAAAGGGGGATACAATATCTATGCTTTATAATGTCCAGTCCCCATCATGACCAACAGATAGTAAAAGGGTGCCAGCCATTGACGGCGAAGAGGATGAGGTTGCCCTGAGCAAGGAGATGTTACCAGACTCTTGATCTGAACTTCAAAACATTTGTCCTGAAGCTGACAGTTGAGAGGTGGAGGGTTGATCAGTAGTTTACCTCCTCCTGCTCTGGTGTTGTCTCCTATTATCAAATTGCCTTTGTGTTTGGCTAAAAGGTGTGGGTCTGTACCTCTGAGCAAACCTTCTTCCCTGTTTGCATTTTACTGCAGGGACGTGAATACCAAGCATCTTCAAGATATCCCGGGAGTCTTTGAGAGAACGAAGGGTGGTGTTGGAGAAGAGCTTGGATCCCTGAAAAGGGAGATCTTCAACTGTGGTCTTGACCTCCCGGGGGAAATCCAGACAAGTGTAGCCACAATGACTTCCTCATCATCACTGCAGTTGCGATGGATTGTGAAGCAGCGTCAAAGGCATCTAATGCAGCTTGAAGGGCCATGTGTGAGATCAGGGCGTCTTAATTGATAATAGCCCTGGTAGAGCCTCAATAAAATATGCCACCTGCTCAAAAATATGGTGTGTGTATTTGGCAAGCATGGCTGTATAATTTGATATGCACAGTTGGAGAGACGCAGAAGAATATGCCTTCCTCTCCATGAGTCATTTCCATTCCTAGTCGTACAGAGTGGTTCTCGTTGCACTCTGTTTGCCCCTTTGGTCCACTGCAGCAACCACTATGGAGTTAGGGGCTGGAAGCGAGAACAAAAAAAAGTCAGCTTCTTGGGGCACAACATAATATTTGCGGTCTGACCTTTTGCAACCTGGTGGCATTGTCACTGAGGTTTGCCAGAATCCCTTGGTGGGGTCCATGAGGGCCAGGTCCACGGGGAGCGCAAGTTTGACTGCTGGGGGAGATGTTTAATATATTGATTAATTTGTGTTGAGTCTCTGGGAAACTGACTAGTGAGACCTCCAGAACATCAGCCACCCTTCGGTACAGCTCTTGGAAGGACTTAAAGTCATCCCCAGCTGTGGGAGGCAGAGGCATCAGAGTGCCGTCAGGGGAAGAAGACAAGATGTGTGTAGATGGGTGTGAGGAGACCATAGACTCATCATCACTTGAAGGAGGCTTGTCCTCTTCCTGCCACCGATATGAGTCTCATAATGGTTTAGAGCAGTGGTCCCCAACCTTTCGGGGCTGCCGGGTGCCCGGGGGCGGGGCTGCCCACGCGCCACGCACCTGGGGCCGGGGTCACGCATGCACCACGCGCCCGGGGCAGGGGCCGCCCATGCGCTCTGTGCCCAGGGCCGTGCATGTGCCGCACACCCGGGGCAGGGGCCGCCCATGCGCCCAGGGCCACCCACGCGGGGCCAGCACCACACGCCCAGGGCCACCCACGCGGGGCCAGCACCACACGCCCAGGGCCACCCGTGCACCCGGGGCCAGCACCGCGCATGTGCCGCACGCCAGGGAAGGGGGGGGGGCCCCAGATGATTCGGTGGGCGCGCATATATGCCCCGGCGGGCACCATGGAGCCCATGGGCACCGCGTTGGGGACCATTAGTGTAGACGCAGTCCTGGATAGTACAGGCAGGGTTGGTTGAGGCTGCATCAGTTGCGGTTGCTGGATTCCATAAGGGCCCCAAGGATCCTAGTACAGCCAGTTGGCTAGCAAAGGCATTGGAGGTGGGAGTCACTTGGGTGGTTGCCATTGGGCTGAGTGCCCGCATTTGCTGTTGCAGTTGAGGTTGTTTAGGCGAAGAGTGCCTTGATGTACGGGCACTGATGAGAGGTTCATCATCCTCATCGCTCGATAATGGCGGTGCCAAGCCCACACAAGTGGACAAGGTAAACCTGCTGGAAGCAGTAGTTAATGAGAGCAGTGCCAGCATCATCGGTGTCGGCAGTAGTGTAGATCTGCGGTGTGGATGGTGCTAATTGAGCAGTAGGTGGTGGTTGTTTATGCTTTCTCAGTACTGGAGGCAGCATGGGTACCGATGGTGTGGCATGCGCCTTAGCTTTTTTCAGTGCCGACGGAGCACCTACGTGAGGCATTTTTGACTTTGACTCAGCACCCACAAAGGCTGAGGCAAGCAGTGTCGAATGACTTGTCCTGTGGGCTAGCTGTCACCTTTGTGAGGTCCTTGGACCCTCAGAAACAGTTAGATGTTGACGGTCCCAGAACCTCCTGTGTGCTGCCCTAAACTGGGTCGGTGCAGAGGGTATTTTAGATGCTTGCCACCATCTTTTTTGAGGTGAGGGGGAGTCACCCTTACTCAAGAAATTAGATCTCTTCCTGGGCTGGTCCTGAGGCCGCCATCTCGGACATAGCCATCTCGGAGAGCTGCCGAGGTGGGGTGGAGCGGAGCGCTCAGGGTCAGAGGTTGGCCTTACTGTATTTTCCAGGGGAGATCATCTTGAGTTGTAGCTTCCGAGCTTTCCACATCTGGACCGTCAACTGCTTGCAGTGTTGACACTGGGCTGTGGTGTGTGCCTGGCCCACACACCGGACACACTGCGAGTGCCCATTCAAAACAGGAATGGAAAGCCTGCAGGGCAGGCAGTGCTTGAAGCCTGGGGAACCTGGCATCCCAGGGAGGAAAGACTGCTAAGGGGAAAAAAACAGTGACCTTAACAAGGAAAAGAGAAGAAAAACTCTTTTTCCTTTTTAAACGAACACTAACTGTTTCTAACTATTAAACTATGAAAAACTATGAAGAACAGGTAACCATGCTAAACTACACTACAAGAGTGAGAGGAAAAAAAACATTTTGTTGCAGAGCACAGCGGTTCTGACCGACACTGGCAGTGGCAGAGAAGGAACTGAGAGGATGGTTGCTACACATGCATAGTAGCAACACCACATGTACCAACTGCTCTGCATGCGCAGCACTCCAAAGAGCACTGCCACCAAAAATCTCTGACTAGGAGTGCAGCGGCACCCAAACACCTAAGGTGGAGCACCCACAGGGACACTCCTCAAAGAAGTACACGTCATTTGTTTCTACTGATTAAAGTATGTTGAAAGCAAAAAAATGCACTTAATAAAAATTGAGGCGGATTTTGCATCTTTCTGTTATGTTAAGTGTGAGTATATAGAGAAAGTCTCCAGCTATGCTGGAAATAATTCTATTTATTTAATTTTTGTGTGCCTAATTCAAAGGTGACACCATAGCAAGACAGCTCTAAATCTGGGCATTGAAAGCTTCAACTGCATCCTGCTGAATGAGAAACAGCAATAATTATTTGAGTACTATGAAAGGAAGAGTACCAGGAGGGAAGCAAGATAGATGGGAATGGCAAGGCCAAAACCACTAACAAGTGAGACCTAGATACCAACATTGCAGCTAAACAGATAACAGTCCTCTCCTGTTGCCTGAGAGTTTTGTTCCAAAAGACTGGGGCTGACATAAGGAAGGAAGGAAAGCATTTACCCGATCAATAAAACCTCAAAAAAAATTCAACACAGAGATGAAAATATATAGTTTCTCTTAGCGTGTTTTTAAAATCTGCAATCATAAAACCCATGACAGTATGGTACCATATTCATATGAGCAGGAGAACAACAAGTCTAAGTTGTGAAATTACAAACCTTCTGAATTTCAATTTAACTGACCAAGAAAGGGTTTGAATGCATTGGACCGAAAATTACACTATAAAAAGAAAATGTTGTAGATAAATCCAGGATTTAAAAAAGTTAACCTGAATTTGAGTACTATACTGACAAAAAATGCTGGATGGTATTTGCTCAGTAATTCTATTACTTTTCTTCTTTGATAGTGTAAATGTCAGGTAAGAGCTCAACATTAATAAACTTGCATACTGCTTATTTTAAAATATTATAATAGTGCTTTCCATGGAGTTTTTCCACTGAAATAAATATTTTCCGCTTGTTTTTTTCAATATTCAGATAAGTGACATGCTGATCATTCTCCATCAGCAACTTTAATTCAAATCTTACAAACTTCTAAGGCATCCCTGTCAGGTAAGCAGACAATAAAAAAGGCTGAACACTAAACAGATTTGGAATGGTATCCTAATTTTTTTTTAATGCCTCCTAGCAAGATTGATGTAAAACAATGAAACATCCTACTAGCATACCAGCTTTGATAGATGGCAGTCTGAGGTCACAGTGCTTACACTGCAACATCTACTCAACTGTTTAAACTCAGGTTTTGCAACTTCTATTCTAACAAACAGAAATGCAGTTCTGGTAAAGTGGCATGCTTTAAAATTAATTTCCAATGTATACACCATTATTTCATGATAAATGGCTACCAACTTTCTCACTGTGTTTCTATGCAATATCAGCAATGAGACAAATTACTAAACAAGCGAAGGTTTAGACTTGAAAGTATTCACTAACTCACGTGAATTTCCAGCTGCTATTTGCCACAGGGCCCCCCCACTTTACAAAAATGTGCTTATGAATATGCATAACTTGAAGATGCTTTAAATAAAATACCTTGAGTAACATATCGATTTTAAAGTTACAATCTTCTGAATGTGTATATCCTATCTTTGTGCGTGTATCATTCGTGTATGTGAAGTTAGATATATGAAGTGTGGATGTGTTCATAATTCACAATGTGCTGATGAGGGTCATTACTGATGTTCCAGAAACTTAAGGTCTTGGTGAATAGTCAACGGCCTGTGAATAGTTGTGTTTTACCTGTAAACTCAAACTATGGCTAATCCTACAAAAGATATGTGGCCAGGCCACTTGATGTTGAAACCCATTTTGGACCTTGTACTTCTCCACTCAAAAGGGAGAAAAGTTTGACCTAAGCACAAAGAATTCCCACCATGAGCAAAAAGGATAAAAAAAAAGGGAGGACCAAACAATAGAGATAGTCGCCAAATGCCAACAGACACACTCTCCTGCCTATTACCTCCCAAGATACCTACTGGAAACATCTAAGATTGAATGGAGGAAGGATTGGGTCCAAGCTAAGTGGCTGCTTAGCTTGTGAAAAATGTTTAAAACTATTTAAGAATTTGCATGTAATAAGTTTCTTAGTGATTTAGGTTTTTATTTTAACTTAGTAACTAACTTAGATCTGTTTTCACGTGCACCACTTAAATATACTTTTTCATTCTTAATAAAAACGCTTTTGCTTATTATCAGGCTAAGTGTAAATAACTTATCTGGAGGAGCAACCTCTGTGCATCTCTCTCTTTCACTGATAAAGGGACCTGATCGTATCAACTTTCTGTGTAAAACTTTTACACAGAATAAGACTGATTTGGGGTTTGAGTCCCATTTGGGGGTTGGTTTCCTGGCTGCTGGGTCCTTATAGCTAAGCCCTCCCAGAGCTGAACTGGTTCAGCACCTGTGTTGCTCTGGAGGTGGGTGGTATCCCCAACTCTATGTCTTGGCTGGGGGAGACCAAAGCATCTGGCCCAACAGGACAGAGTGGTGGGGAGCCCCAGAGGGCAGGAAGGATTGATCAGCACAGCAAGGGACAATCCTAAGGTGACTTCTGTGATCCAACCTATCACGCTATTAAGTTACTTTTCTCCTAATGCAGGGGTGGGCAAAAGGGCCTCCGCAGGCCAGATCTGGCCCGCCAAGCGGGTTGATCCAGCCCGGAGGCCCTGCCACTCCCCCGCCGCCAGACCAATTAGGGTCTGGGGGCAGGGGAGCGCGTGAAACTTCCTCCCGCCCTACAAGGAGCACGCGGCACTTCAAAATGCTACACATTCCGCGCAGGGCGGGAGAAGACATTACGCGCTCCTCCGCCCCCAAGCCCTGATTGGCCTGGCGGCAGGAGGAGCATGCAAAGTTTCCTCTGCCTCTTCCCCTCCCACCGCCCCCGGCCCCCGCAAGGAGCACACGGCACTTCAAAGTGCTGTACACTTGCACAGGGCGGGGGCAGGACGAAGGAAGCTTTGCGCAGCTCCTCCACCCCCCAGACCAATCAAGGCTTGGGGGTGGGAGCTTGTGATGTCTCCTCCCGCCCTGCGAGGAGCATGTATCACTCTCAAGTGCCGCGTGCTCCCCGCAGAGCAGGGGTAGTGTGAGAGGAGGCTTCGGGCGCTCCTCCCGCCCCCAGGCCAATCAGGGCCTGGGAGCAGCACGAAGCTTCCTTCGCCCTGCCCTGGCCCTGCTAGGAGCGCATAGCACTTCAAAGTGCCACGTGCTCCTCGCAGGGCGGGAGGAGGCTTCGAGCGCTCCCCTGCCCCCAGGCCCTGATTGGCCAGGGGTGGAGGAGCATGCGAAGCCTCTTCCCGCCCTGCCAGGGGCATGGGTGCCTAGTGGGATGGCGGGCAAAGGGGCTCACCCACCCCCCGACCAATCATGGTCTGTGGGTGGGGTAGCCCAGAAGCATCCTGGCTCCGCCCCGTCTGGTTTAGGCCCTACCCCTTCCGGGGTGCCCATGGCACTTCAAAAATTTTTGAAGTGGCCCTCGGCCAAAAATCATTGCCCACCCCATCCTAATGCCTATCTTAATATGGCATCAATATTCTAATTATTTGATTAAAATTTGTTCACTCCTTTAATTTACTTAACAGATTTCATTAAAAGAAGGCAAGTTCCAAGAAGTAACACATAGATGCAAAAATGTTTACAGCAAAGGTAGGGATGTTAAATTTAGATTAATTGGCTAATTGAAGTGTAGCCCCAAGGCTGTTGCTACACTTCAAAGGCAAAAGCGCTACAGGCACAAGCAGCCCCCTGCTGGCCCCATGCTCACCATGGCACTTCAAAGCGGCAGCGCCACGTGGAGCTGGGGTCAGCGGGGGAGTCCGTGGGCTCCACATGGTGCTGCTACTTTGAAACAGCGTGTGCAGCATGGGGCCAGCAGGACCCGGCATTTCAAAGTGGCAGCACCATGTGGAGCCCAGGGCCTGGCTCTGGGCTTCACATGGTGCTGCCACTTTGAAGTCTTCTTCTTTCCCCTTCTCCCTCCGGCTGCCTCTTTCTGACTAGCGTGTCAACTATCTGATAAATAATAAAATAAAATAAAATAAAATAAATAACAGAGGCAGCAGCACAGAGCAGCAGCAGCCCCTATCCATAGACAAAACGCTGCACCAGCATCCCACAGAGCAGCCTCTGTCCACGGCAAGCCTGGTCCTGCTGCGCACAGAGGCTTCTCCATGGCAGCTTCCCAACTGCCCCCCAGCTCCTCCCCTGTGCTGCCTCTGTGGGAGGAGAGAGGCGGAACCCCTTCCCCCCACTGCCTCTGTGGGCCAGACTTATCGGTTAATCCTGTAGTCAAATACAGGTTGACAACCCTAATGTCAACACACAAAAGTTGGCAACTTTGGGGCAAAGTATGTTTACACTAGATCCCTCATTTAACAGATCTTGGCTCCATTTTTAGCTTCCTTGTCATCAAATAAATATGTACATGCATCCCACAGTGCCTGATGACATCTTTCACTAGACACTCTGGGAACACTGTGGGAGTGCCACGCATCTTGGGAACATGAAAAACGGCCTTTGTTTCCCAGTCTGCCATGGACTTCCAGCTCCCTTTCACATCATCTGTAAAACTGCCAGTCTTTGCTGTGCACTCCAGCATCTGCAACGAGAAGGCATGGATCCCACACTTCTCTTCTATGCTGTGTTCAGTGTCATGAGGACATGATGCACTGCAGCAGAGTTACAGTTCAAGTTATTGCTAAAGGAAGAACAGTCGTAGGCAGACGACTCAGTGCCACATGGACAGCAGCAACTTGACATTGCATTGAGCTGTCAGAATGGTCTACCTGTACTTGGTAGACCATCAGCTTTGGGCTATGGAAACCAGCAGAGTATGTGTGTTGGGGGGAGGATCGTATTGTCATACAAGTGTGGGATGAAGACTAGTGGTTACAGAACTTTAGGATGGGTAAAGCAACCTTCCTAAATCTGTGTGCTGTGCTGACCCCCAATCTGTGGTGCGAAGACACCCTGATGAGAGCTGCCCTCTCAGTACAGATGTATGAGGCAACTGCTGTGTGGTAGCTTAACTCCCAATTGCTACAAGTCAGACTGGAGAAGTCTACTTTTGGGGCTGCACTTCAGCAAGTGTGCAGGGCAATAAATCACATTACGCCACCAAGAAATGTGACTCTAGTACAAGTTTCTAGGACAGGGGTCGGCATCCTACTGCACATGAGCCTTCAGTGGCACACAGGCCAATTTTCATAGGCATGCGAATGGGAGTTCAGTCCCACCCCACATAGAATCATAGAATACTAGGACTGGAAGGGACCTCGAGAGGTCATCAAGTCCAGTCCCCTGCCCTCATGGCAGGAGCAAATACTGTCTAGACCATGCCTGATAGACATTTATCTAACCTACTCTTAAATAGCTCCAGAGATGGAGATTCCACAACCTCCCTGGGCAATTTATTCCAGTGTCTGACTACCCTGACAGTTAGGAACTTTTTCCTAATGTCCAACCTAACCCTCCCTTGCTGCAGTTTAAGCCCATTGCTTCTTGTTCTATCCTCAGAGGCCAAGATGAACAAGTTTTCTCCCTCCTCCTTATGACACCCTTTTAGATATCTAAAAAAAAAAAAACTGCTATCATGTCCCCCCTCAATCTTCTCTTTTCTAAACTAAACAAACCCAATTCCTTCAGTCTTCCCTCACATAGCAGTCCCTCACACTTCCACGCAGTCTTCTTCTCACATAGCAGAGAGCTGGCACTGGTGAAAGAGCCTCACATCTGGCAGGCAGGCAAGCTGATTGGCGTGGGGGGAGGGGGCGGGGGGAGGAAGGGTACAGAGGTGTTAATGGCTTAGATTTACAAACATCTGAAGAGATGGATAGGTGCCTAATGCGAACTGCATTTATTTTTATTTGACTTTTAATGGGAGTTAAACTTCTGGGCTACGTCTACACTGCATCCATTTGGCGCAAGAAACATGCAAATGAGGCTAAGCGTGGAATATCGCCGTGCCTCATTTGCATAATTAATGAGGCTCCATTTTAGCGCAAAACCCCCCTCTTGTGCAAGAGCCGTTCTTCCTGAAAAAATGAGGAAGAACAGCTCTTGAGCAAGAGGGGAAAAAGTATTAACTTATTAATTTGTTTTCATTTCAAAGTGTGCCAAATGAACCCATTTTTTCCCCTTTCAAAATTTCCTCCCGCCACCAAAGAAGTTAGTGACATTTTTCCTTTACAAAAAGCCCCTCCAAAAACTGGTGCTAACTAGTTATAAAAGACTTTGAAGGTTGAGTTAGTGAAAAGTCATTACTTTTTTTTTTTTTTTTTTTTTTAAACACAAGAGGAACCATTTTGACAAAGGTCAACAGTTTGGGATGAGAATGTTTTGTTTTAGAAAGAAAAAAGTCCTTTCCTGCTCCCTAAAATAAAAAATAATTAAAATTTCAATCAGCTCAGTGTTACACTTCAGCTCCCCTTAGGGCTACCACACCTTACAGCAGTAAGTATTTAACTGCAGTGCAGACCTACCCTCAGCATGCTAGCTCAGCTAAAGATAGCAGGTGTATGTCTCCTTGAGTTGTAACTTACACTTCCAGCTGTAGTGTAGATGTACCTTTGGGGGCTTACCTGAGCTCACTCAAGGAGTCTGTGACGAAGCCAAGAATTAAGCATGTGTATCCCAAAGTAAGAAAGAAAAAGATTCTAATAGAATTTTTTTTTTGAGTGCTGCAGATATCTAAAACACTGATCTTAATGATTTTTTTAAAATCCTGTGTTACTGAAACAGTAAGATCTGCATCTTTATTTATTAATGAAGCTGCTGTAAGTAGGACTATTATTGACTTATAAAGTATCCCCTACACAGGTTAGGTTAACCTAGCATTTAACTGGTTAACGGATTAATTGGGATTTTACGTCCTTATGAATCACTGTGGGCATTCCACACACACACACACACACACACACACACACACAAAATGTGAATGGTCTGGAAAGGTGCATCTTCAGGAACATTGGCCAGTACAGAAAGCTGTAGGCAGTAACTTTCTTTCCAGACCACAGAATTACAGTGAGGGATGTGGAAACACACATAGTGATCCTGTACGAGGCACCTGGACAGCAGGCTGAGCCAATGCCAATGGTAATGGAACGTGCCTTCGGCAGACTGAAAGAGAGATGGAGAGGTCTCATGCAAGCTCTAGCTTATGAGATATGATCCTTATGGAGGATCATATCCTCATGGTTATAGCTGCATGCTGTTTTCATGATGTGTGAAAATGTTTGCTCATAGGTGGAACACTGAGGCACAGAGATTGCGTTGAACAGTTTAGGAATGTAAACGGTTAAACAATTAACTGGTTATCCAGTAAGCATTAGCCTTACCAGCAGCTTACCAGATAACCAGAGGGTGTGGCCCCATGCACATGACAACGTGGTCAGCAGGACCCCAGCAGGCCTAGAACAGCCCCCAGGGCTAGGGGTTAACTAGTTAAATAACTTGTTTAACCAGTTAACTATTTTAGGCCATTTTTACATCCCTAGTGCACAGTTTGAGCCGCCAAACAGTAGAACTGTCAGGAGTCTAGAGTTACCATTAACATCAGAGAGGCTTTGAGGAACCACTTTGACAATGAGGGGTGAAGAAATGGTTCTCTTTTTGGGTTGCTTCCCTGCTGAATCCCATTGCTTATCACACGTAATGCATTTCTGTGCAAGAAAGGGATTTAACAGCCTGTACCTGAGACCTTAGGCTACGTCTAGACTGCAAGCCTCTTTCGAAAACGAGCGTCTAGACTACAACCAGTACTTTCGAAAAAAGCAAGCCGCTTTTTTGAAAGAGCACCCAGGCAGTCTGGATGCTCTCTTTCGAAAAAGCAGTTTGCATTACATAGCGCCTTTTTTCGAAAGAGCATTTTTGAAAAAAGGCGTTCTTCCTTGTAAAACGAGGTTTTCCGCAGTCGAAAAAACTGCCACGTTCTTTCGATTTACTTTCGAAAGAACGCGGCAGCAGTCTAGACACGGCAAGTTTTTTCGAAAAAAAGGCCACTTTTTTCGAAAAAACCCTGTAGTCTACACACACCCTTAGTGATTGCGATGGGTTGTGGAACAGAAAATAAAGTCATTGTACCATTAAAAATGTTTGCCTTTATTGATCACTGCAAATCATGGTCACACGCCTAACGATCAATATTTGCTGGTAAGGGTCAGGGTAAAGCCTCACAACTGTGTGTAGATTCAACTGTCATAACAATTGTGATAGTAGAGTGGAGCAGAAACAGTGAAAAGGAACGTGTGGGTGTAGAGGGCGGGTTGCTGGACAAAGAATTCTGTATGTACTGCAGGGTAGGTCAAGACCTGTTCTGCTCCCTCTACAGCTTGATTAAACATTTAAGCATCTTAGTTTGTGCCTTCATACGAATGAGTGCACAATCAAGGTTGTCTTTCCTATCTTGCCTTTCATGCCTTGCTATCACTCCTCTCTTTCTGCCTCAACTGAGGAATTGTTCAAAACCTCCCTCACAAGATCATCCCTATTTTGCTTGGATCTGCTCTTTAGGTGATGCAGTCTGTTGCTGGGAGAAGTCTTCTGAATTCTCAAGGCTTCATCTGTAACACAGAATGTAACAAGAGGGATTGTTAAGTTCCTGCTCATGGCTGAAATAATTTCACTTACAAGCATCGTCTTCAACATTTGCAGCCACTTGCCCGGTGGCCCTTGCAAGACATACATGCATCTCTGCAGGCACTGTAAACATGGTGAGTTTGGGGGAAAGAAGAGGCGAGGTGGAGGAATGGACACAGGGGCATAAAATACAGTCCTGGCTTGTTCAGCAGGTCTGCATGGAAATCATTCTAATGATGCCCCACTCTCTACAGATGGATATCACTGTTGGCATCTCACTCATGAGAGTAAGCAGGGAAACCCAGGCTCTATTTCTGGATGCTAGCAGGAGTAGCGTCCCGCTCCTCACGCAACCCAGTTATGTGCCACTTTGGTTCTTGCCCCACTGACTGAAGAGAGTATCATACCACGGGGAGAAGGAGGGAGAGAGGGGCATTACTGCCATGGAACCCAAGAGAAAAAAAAACAAATAGCTCAGGCAGTTTCCAGAGCATCTCTCTGCAGGATTCTATTGACAGCTCAGTGTGCATCAAACTGCTTGGACAATGTCTAGCCATGCAGGGCTATGCCAGCTCACAGAAACACAGCCACCCTCCTAACCTACCCCTACTGCTGCACTCCCAAAGCAAGAGCCACTTACCCTGCATATCATTCCCTGCTTCCTGCGCCACATCGAACTGCTGCTGAGACTGGCCATTCGCCTCAGGACTTGAGAACAGTTCCTAGCTGCCTGCTACACTGTGCAATCCTGCTGTGAGATCCACAGCCTCATCCAGCTCTACTTCATCTAGGATTTCATCCCCCGATTTGAGTCCTCTTTCTGCTGACTCAGTGCCTTCAGAAGAATCCACAGGGTTCTTGGTGGTGGAGGTGGGGGTCACACGCCTCGATTGTGTGCAGCTCCTTATAAAAACAGCATTATCTTGGGCGCAGGACCAGAATGGCTGTTTGCCTGCCTCACCTGTGGTGTGACTGCCTCAGCTGCTTTATCTTTGCTCTGCATTGCAGTGTGTCTTACTCATATCCCTTTTCACACAAGAATTGAAAAATGTGACCCATAGGCACGGTGGATTGATTTAAATCAGAGTCACCAAAAAAAACTGATTAAATCAAGTTATCAAAAAAACCTAAGACTGACTGTGCACTTAATTTTGAAATAAGTCCCATTAAATTCACTAGCACTTCTGATTTTTCAGAAAACAAGTACATTGCCATTATGGTCTGTGACCATGATGTTGCAAAATAAGGAGCATGTATTAAAGTCAGGAAATGACACTTAGCGCCAATGGGAAACTCAATTCCTCTTACTGCAGCTTTCTGTATTATATGCTTGAGTGAAAGCTTTTAAACCTAGTTAACTAATTAAATAAGTCATAAGGATTAGCTAAACTATTTTTTTTTTCTAGCAACATCCAACACAGCAGACAGTTTGGGAATTTGTCAAATCACACCTATACTAAAAGGCATAGAGAGTCTTGAAGAATGACCCATTGCATAGTGAATTATTTGAGTTACTAAACAGTTGATATACTCAGCCATAGCCACATCATTTTCTCCCAATAAGCAGTTGTCCTTATGATGTTTCATTTTTGCAACTAGGCCCTGCATCTTCTTTTTGCACTGCTTACACTGACATGTTTTCCTTATTTACCCTGTGAATGAATTTCTTCAAAATATTCCCAGATAGGATCTCTCTTACGTCCAGAAACCATGACAGTTTTTCTGTGTCAAAAGCGTGGGGGAAATGTAGAAAGCTCTATGAATAATGTCTTCCCTTTTTCCCCCCCAGTCCATTCCACAGGTTCTTCCTATACTACCTCCATTCGTTCCTATATATTGTTTCTGTCTTTAAGATAACATCTTAACTAACTCTTCTACTGTCCTTGGCCAAGGTCCACCACAATATAAGCACAAAACAAAACCAATCTTATCTAGTTGGTCTTTATTTGCACATACTACATTTTGTTCTGCTGAGAAATAGAAATTGAAACCCCAGGACTTTAATAGTTAGGTTGGACAGACGAGAGCCATTAAATCATTATTCTGAGTCTAGGTGTATGTGCAGCATGTTTGTGATTAGATTTAGTTGCAAATAAATTTAGTATTAAATGTATAGAATTTGCCCATAGAAACTGGAACATTTATGGGCTCTTGCAAGTGGGACTGCACAGACCTCATGGAGGTAAATGTTTTTTGTTGCCAAAACTCAAGTGTTTCGTGACTTCACTCAGAGTGTGAACGCTATCAAAATTGTCTCCAAAAAGAGGATTTTGCAAAAAAATCTGCCAGTGTAGACATGCCCTAAGTAACAAACAGCTTTTGAAAGTGACAGTGAGTATTCTTCAGAACTTCAGGCACAAAGTCAACAAAACCAATGCTTTCTAAAACCTCTTTTCTCCATTTATGTTAAAAAGGAAATGGTACTGAGAAGTAATGCTACCCTGTACATGCGCATAAGTGACCTTTCAAGAAAGAAACAAGGATTCGGTTTACTAAAATGTCCTAGACAGAAAAATGTGAGCCAGGAAACAAAGTGGACCAGAATAAGATAAATGCAATGAGAAAAGTAAATTGTGTGCTGTATATTAAAAAGTCTCAGGTCTTCCTTTCAAGCAGCAAGAAATAGCACAACACAGACTGTACGAAATGTTGGGCTTTTCCATACGCAAGTTGTACTGCACTAATTATAACTACAGTAATTCCTCATTTAACACTATAGATGCATTTCTGAAAATGTCCGTGCTAAGCGAAAATGTGCTATGCAGGGTCAATTTTCCCATTAAAAATAAGGGGAAAAAAAGGGGGGGTTGCGTTTCAGGTGGTGGTGGCAAAGTCAATTTTTTCTTGGTGCTGGGTTGTCAACGTCAACATTAGATATCTAGCAACATAAGTTGCCGCAGTTTGTTAAAAAACAAAGATAAACACGTGAGTGAGCAGAGGAGCTCTGTGACCACGTGTATTCATCCGCTCATGCGTATTACCATTGTTTTCACCAACTTATACCGCCGCGCGAAATAGCCCGCCACTTGATTATTTTCGTGTTATTTCGGGGACGGTCGTGTTATTTGAAAAACGTTCCTTAAAAAAAAAATCATGCTATTGCGAAAACGTGTTAAGCAGGCACATGTTAAACAAGTAATTACTGTATACAAATAGGGCTGTTGATTAAGTGCAGTGAACATATGTGATTAACTCAATTAATTGCAATTAATCACACCATTAAATAGAATACCAATTTAAATGTATTAAGTATGTTGGGTGTTTCTACATTTTCAAATATATTAATTACTATTACAACAAAAAAAGTGTACAATGCTCATTGTATTATTTTTATTACAAATATTTGCACTGTAAAAGAGGTAAGAAGTAGTATTTCAATTCACCTCATATAAGTACTGTAGTACAATCTTCTATTCTGTTTTACCCACATTCTGCCCTCATGTATCTGTTTTGGCAGTATTCGATGATGACTCAAACACATGTTTGTTTTAAGACGACTTTCACAGCAGATGACAAAACACAAAAATACCAACTTGAGATTTGTAAAAATGACTACAGCACTCAACCTAAGGTTTAAGAATCTAAAGTGCTATCCTGCTCAGATTTTGGACAAGGTGTTGAGCATGCTTTCAGAAATCTCAAAAAAGCAACTCTCTGATGCAGAAACTACAGAGCCCAAACCATCAGCAAAAGAAAATCCACCTTCTGCTGATGGCATCTTACTCGAATGATGAAAATTAATATGTGTCTGTTTGCTCCGCTTTGTATCATTATCGAGCAGAACCGGTCATCAATCAGCACGGATAAATACCCTCTGGAATGGTGACTAAAACATGAATGGACATGAAATGTACCTGCTCTTTCAGCCAGTCTAAAATTATTGATTTCCAGGTATTATGTTCTCTTACATTCAGAGATTACTCACCTAATGAGACTGAAGTAAATGGACTGAAAAGTAGCTTTGCCTGTCACTTGCTCTCTCCAGAGTGGCTGTTGAAAGGAAAGACTAATCTAGTACACAGTATCAAGAAAGATGCTATAAGAGAATGTAAGAAGTGAAAGGGAGTTATGAGTGGACAGAAGAGAAACACAAGACAGACTTGTGTTTTTAAAGGGGTGCTAGGGGGTAGGGATGTAAAATTTCAATTATTTAGCTAATCAAATAGTCGATGCACTTTGCATCGACTATTCGATGTGTCAATAAGGGGACTTCTGCCTTTGAAGTGTAGCAACAGCCCCAAGGCTACACTTCAAAGGCAAAAGTGCTGCACGGAGCACGAGGCCAGTGGGGGACTCAATCCCCTGCTGGCCCCGTGCTCCCCACAGCATTTCAAAGTGGCAGCGCTGCATGGCTTGAAATGCTGCATGTGCTTGGGCCACCTGGGGACGGGCTGCACGCGGCATTTCAAAGAGGCAGCACTGAGTGAAGCCCTGGGTCTGGCCCCAGGCTCCATGAGGCGCTGTGGCTTTGAAGCATCCTCTTTTCTTCCCCCCTCGCTCCTCTTGGCCGGGGAGGGTCCAGGGCCACCCTGGCCCCGGCTCTCCCCCCACCCACCTACCGGCCACTGCGAGGGCCCGGTCCTGGCCCTAACCCCTTCTCCCCTCAGCCAACCTCAGCTCTTGGGCCCCCCCACCCTGGCCGCAAGGGAGGGCACCAGGGTGAGATTGTGCTCTGCTTTCCCACCAGCCAGGTCCGAGGCTGCACCAGCCCTGGCTCTCCTCCTTTCCTGGCTCTGTCCCCATGGCCACCAATTGGGGGGGGGGAGGAGCGAGGCCTCACCAGGCCAGGCCCAGCCGCTTGGGGAGAGAAAGTAGGCTGAGGTGAGGCCAGCTCCAGCTCTATCCCCTCTTCCCCGGCAGCCCCAGCTCCTTCCCCCCCAGCCTCACCAGGCCTGGCTCTCTTCTCCCAGCTGCCGGAGGGTTGGGCCAGGCCGGGGTCTCACCACAGCTAGATCAGCTCTCTTCCCCCTGGCTGCTGGGGGGTTGGGTCAGGCCCAGCCAGAGGCCACACAGCAGCGCCCCTTCCTCCCCTCCCCCGCCCCAGGCTCCCTGGAGCACCGGGAATGGGGGAGGAGACACAGCTGAGGGTGGAGGGAGGGGCTGCGGTCTGCAGAGTGATGCATGACATTGCTGCTGTCTAGCAGGAAAAGTTTATTTGTATATTGAGAGAGATTTTGTTTGTTTAGGCCAGGTCTACAGTACACATTTAGATAGTATCATGAACTTTTGTGGGCACAACCCACTTCTTCAGATGACAAAAATGTCATCGGGGGGTTATGCCCACAAAAGCTCATGATACTAGCCTACAGATTTTTTTGGATAGTCTCTAAGGTGCTACAGGACCATTGGTTTTTTAAAAAGTTTGTTTTAGTTACAGAGTAAACACACGCCTCTGAGACTACACAGTTAGGTCAATAAAAGACAGCTTATGTTGACCAAATTCTAAGTGTCTAACCTTGCAAGATACTTACTTGATACTACAGAGTTGCTCCTAATGACATAAGTCTACCACTACACTGACCTAATAGCTCCACCTCTGAGAGACATAGCACTCAGATCATCATAATTAGGGCGACAATGTCTGCAAGGATGTGCATTACTACATCGCCAGGCAGCGAGGCTCACAGCTATGAGTTCTGTGCAGAGAGAACAGCTTGGGCTGCGAGCACCACGTAAGTTGTTGCAAACACTTCTGGTGAGGATGCACACCACCAGTAGCACTTCAGTGGCTATAAATCAACCCAACATAGATTGATTTAACTATCGAGTGTAGACAGGGCCTTACTCTGCCAGTGTGCAATATTTCTGCACATTAGAAAGATCACCATATTACTAATAATCCCTTTATAAAATTACCCTGAAGATAGAAATACTAGGATAGTTAACATAGAAGGGCCATACTGGATCAGACCAAACGTCCACCTAGCCCAGTATCCTGTCTTCCAACAGTGGTCCATGCTAGTTGCTCCAGAGGGAGCAAACAGAACAGTTAATCAAATGATCCCTCTCCTGTAATGCATTTGCAGCCTCTGACAGAGGCTAGGGACACCATTCCTACCCATACTGGCTAATATGTATTGATGGACCTAACCTCCATGAATTTATCTAGTTCTTTTTTTGAATCCCATTAAAGTCCTGGTCCAGGGAGGGGAGAGGGGGTTCACAAACACACACAGTTTAAGTAAGCAGGTGCTCTCTGTTAGAACTGACAAGTTTTAAGAGATTAGACTGAAGTAATCAACACAATGATCTCCACACAATGCTTACATAATTCTAATGATTTACAATGATTTTAATGGGAAAGTTTGAAATTGCCAAATATTCTAATCTCTGAATACTTTGGCTGCTTACAAGAAGCTTGATCAAATATAATATTTTGACACTGAACACATACTTGTATGACAAGTGATATAGAAATATTTATTCTGTTACTAAGCATGGCAGAATAAAACTTGTTTATTCAGGATATCAAAAGCGGCTATTCCTAGTCTAAGACTCATGAATGTAAATATTACACATTTGTAGGAATACATACAAAAATGGAACCCACATCTATGAGAGCCAAAACTGAACTCTCTTTTAAAATGAAGGGTTTAATGCTAATAATTGTTGCTGCAAAACTCAAAAGCAAAGGTGTGAACAAGAATTCAGAAACTGTGGATTTCTTGCTATTCATACTATCACAGTGTTACAGGACTGAAGCAACTTACCTATTTCATATTTGTTTCTGCAATGAGCACTGGAAATAATGCAGAACTCTGAAATTCTTGTCAGAAAGTTGCTGGTTCCTAGCCGAACTGGGAGACTGAAGTAGTAGCCACATTTTGGAAAAAGATACACTTGACATACTAGTAGGGATGTTAGATAGTATGCTTTTAGTAATTATGTAGCTGCAACAATTTTTACCAGTTACAAAAATGGTCTCCCAGCCCCACTCCCGCTTATCACTGATCGGTCAAATGGTTAGCCGTTAACATCGCTAGTGCCTAGGTACTGTATAAATTTAAAATAAAACAGATTTGCTAGCTTCTTTTCTGCTTATTTACTTGCTAAATGTTGTGTTAATTCTTCTGCTGTCATTAACTACCAACAAAAACAGTTTCAGCACTCTTAACTGTAATTTCCTTCTCCAGTGATCAGTCTCTTCTGATGGCATTCTTCTAGTTGATCTGTTTCAGAGGGGTACCCATGTTAGTCTAACTGAAAAACCTTAAAAAATAATGAAGAGTCTTGCAGCACCTTAGAGTAGGGTTGTTAAATTCAGTTTTATCAGCTAGTTAACTAGTTGATGGATTTTCCATCGATTAGTTGATAAGCAGAGGAGCCACAGTGGGGTTAGCTCCCGGCCCAGGAGCTAACCCTGCTGAAGTTGTGCCTTTTAAATGTATTAAGAGCCTGTCGGCTCTTAATACATTTAAAAGGCTAAAGTGCAGCAGGAGGGACCCAGCGTGAGCTGGGACAACTGATTCTTAACAGCGAAGTGCAAGAGCCTACCCCTAGGAACAAAGAACAGGCAAGAGCTACGGAACAAGAGCTACAGAACAAGGTACTGTGTTCTGGAAAGCAGCGACTCTCAAAAGGATGTAAGGGTCATAGTGGACAAGCAACTCAACATGATCTCCCAGTGGCGATGCCATGGAAAAATGGGCTAGTGTAACCCTTGGAGATATAAATAGTCAAGAAGGGAGGAGGAGTAGGGAGCAGTGTTCCCTCTAATTTTTTCCATCTGTGTGCAAAATACATTTTGTTGTGTGTGCTGGGGCATGTGCAGATGTGCACCACCAGTAGCAATGCATGCTGCCGGCTGTGGGCGCTGGGCTAATCAGCTGGGCAGCACTTGAATCTGTCCTGGGAGGCCACTGAAGCACACAAGTATTGCAGGGGAACACGGGTAGGTAGGTTGATCATAACAAGGGTCTCTTCTTGGACTCTTACAAGGTATCTACAGTGGTCTGTGGGGTCCTGGGGAGGCCTCCACCAAGTATGAAATGCAGTTCTCTGTAGAAGTGGCAGGTCTGCAGCACAGTAACAGATCTACTGTTGCACTCCCCAGCCTTGTGGTATCTCTGGTTAAATTCCTTTGCTTTCAAGCACCACTGCTGCTAACTTTGTCATACCCCTTTTTAGCTACATTTCTACAAAGTCCGCATTTCTACAGGCACAGATTGAATGTCTCTAGTCCGGCAACATCTGTGGTCCAGTAGGACCACAGATGTTGTCAGACCAGAGAGCCCTGGAAGCCTAGTTGCAGAGAACAGAGCCAGAAGCCTGGTGGCCCTAGAACTAGCCCTGGAGCTGCAAGCCTGGTGGTGGGAGGCAGGAGAGCCCTGCAGCTGTGAGGGGGACCTTGCCGGGTCTACTGATGGACCACAGGAGAGCCCAGAGTCTGTCAGAAGAGGGGCAGAAATGACCTCTCCTGGTGCAGCAAATTCCCTTGTCCAGAATTGGTCAGGGCCCAAAGAGTGCCGGACCAGGGTGGTCCAACCTGTTGTTTGTGACTGTGCTCTTTTAGACTCTCCTGGAGCTCTGAGCAGGAGAGAGGCAATATTTCCTAGACAGCCATGCCACTAACCAGGCAGGAATTGTGTCTAGTGCACGGAGCCTGCCTGCTCAGTTGGACTGTTCCAAACAAGGATGAGCTGCTACGTGTGCTTGCCAATGTGGGCAATCAAGAAAAAAAAACACTTCAGAAACATGCAGAAGGTTCAGAAGGAGCAGCTTCAGCCTCTGTGACCCCAGAGCAGTGCAGTTTAAAATTGTGGCCAGAGTGGTAGTTGTTGCATAGAAGGAGGCACTATGGGACAGCTGCTGCAAAGCTGTTAGGATTAGCATAGATCATGCAGTATCCACACTCATACTGTCGGCATCAGTAGGTAGACCATGACTCTACAGCAGTGGTTCCCAACCTTGTTGATCCCAAGGACCGGCAAACTCATTCAAAACTTTTGGCAGACCGGAAATATTTGCATATTTGTTATGCAAATTAATATACAAATAAAACATTACCAGTCCACCAAAAGCCCAGCCCCCAAAGCCAGCGTTAACTCCTAGGCCCCCCACCCCTCCACTACCCCCAACACCAACCACTAACCCTAGAGTCCCCTGCAATCACCTTCCCTCCTCCCCTGCACCCCTCCCCTCCCGAGTCCCATCCCACATCCCAAATTCCTCAGTGCCAGTCCCCTGCCCCTTGGGAACTGCTGCTCTATGTCACTCAGGAAGATGGTTTTACTACATCAGTGTAACAAGACACTTTACACGCACATTTTACTGTGCTATGACATCCACATCTTCATCAGGATGCACAGAGATGCAAGGCAATTTACATCAGCCTGCCTGTAGTGTAGACCAGGTCTTAGTACATCTGTAGTCAAAGGAGCCTGTGATTACTTCACACAGCTCCTTCTGCAAGTAAAGCACGCTCAACTTGCAGTCTGACATGAATTATCTATGTATTTTGGTGCTATTTCTCTGAATTAGTTGAAGTAAATATGACTAAAGTAATATTCATAAGGTTTGGAACTCATTTCACATCTGAAATAGCTATATACTTTATCAAATATTTGAAGTTCACTATATGTTTTTACTTTCATTAAAAAAAAAAAAAAAAAAAAACCACCAATCTCAGTCTTTCACTCATCTCAGAGCTCCGAATTGTCATGAATGGTTTATAGATTTTTGAAAGAATAAGCTATAACAAAATAAAAACAGCCAAGACACACACACAAAAAAGACATGAACATTCACTGCACATTTGATTTATAGCTAATCGGTAATGCAAAAACAATAACCTTGTATCACAGCAAACCAAAGATACAATTCATTTCCCAAATGCCCTCAATACAAACAGCTGTAATGAGCTGAAAAACAAAACAGTAACCAGAAGACATACAAGACCATAAAACGGTAAGGAGACAATACCTTTAATTTTGAAAATCTGTTAATAAATAGGACAATACCACACAAGTGCAGAGATTAACAGAATATGGATAGTAAATCTTCCTGGGTTGGGTCTTGTAACATAGTAAATTTAAGATCTTAAAAGGAACCTGGAAGGGGAATATCTATTCTTTTAAATGCACACTCCATTAAAAAGAATAAACATAGCCATAACTGACTTAACAGTTATTTCACAATAGTCTCAAAAATGCTAACATGTATTTTGTTATTAAATCTGTTAACCAATAGGCAATGCTACACATTTATAATTTCACCTTAACTGTTTAGCAAATTAGTTTCAGCAACCTACAAAGCACATCAACTTTGTATTGTTTCATTATTAAAATATCTGAAAACCTTAAGTGCTCTGCCACATTAACTGTTCAAATGCTAAGTCTACAAATGCTTTTAACAGTTTACTATTCCAGTTTGAGATCATGACAGCTTCTTCATTATGACTGATTACTCTGGTGCTCAATATTTCTAGTTTTTGTGCAAGCCTTGTAATAAGCCAAGAGGTTGAGAACCAAAAGGTCTTTAAAAATGATTGTACCCATCAGCAGAATTTTTCTCCACAAAAGCAATGGGTCTCAGGAATAAATGTACTCCTACGGGGAACGCAAAGATCTTCCAGATAGTACATTAAATCATTTAGAGATTAGCCTAATTTTACAAACAGGGTACACAAAAAACACACCAATGAAGTCAGTACAAACTCAAATGACCTACAGACTTGTTTATACTAGTCAATATACTATGTATGATAGCAAGTAGTCGACTACCCGATGAGCATAAGCTTTCTGAGTGGAGTATCAACTACTCACTTCCCCCGCTGCCTCTCAGAGGAAGGAACAGGAGCCCATGCTGGGGCTGGTTTAAAAGCTGGTTCCCCTCAGCACCGTCTCTGCTGTGCCACCTTCCCCCTTCTCTCCCCCCCCCCCCATCTGCTGCCTCTATGGGAGGGAGGTGGCATCAGAGGCAGTGGGGGGGAGGAAGGGGGAAGGCGGGGAGGGGAGGCTGCTCCAGCAGCAGCCCCTGTCTATGGGGGTCCCAACAGGGACCTGGGCCCCCTTGCGGACAGGAGCTGTGCCCCCTGCTCGCAGTGGACAGGGCTGACCTCTGGAAACAAGGGCTGCTGGACTCAGTGTGAGCCAGGACACTGTACCTCTGCATTTTAAATGTAGCAAAAGCCCAGCGGCTCTTACTACATCTAAAATGCAGATCCACCGTAGCTCAGTCCCGGCTTGTATCGACTACACAATTAGCCAGATAACAGCAATTGAACATCCTTACTATACACTGAAATAGTGAGTTCAATATTTATATTCTGATTGATTTATTTTATAATGATATGGTAAAAAGAAGAATGTAAGCAATTTTTCAGTAACAATGTGACGCTACTGTATTTGTCTGATTTTGAAAGTGAGCCGTTTTTAAATGAGGTTCTGCGTACACAAAACAAACCAGACTCCTGGAAAGGGTATAGTAGTCTGGAGCCAGTGCTCTAACGTGCTTTTTGGAATAGTATGTATACAATCTGATCTAATTCTTCCCTTGCTGCTCGCACCAAATGTTAGTATGCAGTTTTTGAAACCATTAGTACTAATGTTTCAGAGGGGTAGTCGTGTTAGTCTAACTGGAAAAAAAACAAATAGTCCTGCAGCACCTTAGAGACTAACAAAAAATGAAGATGTTAGTCTCCAAGGTGCTGCAGGAATTTTTTTTTAAACTTTTTTTCATTAATACTAATGATACTGTATTACAAACCTCCCACAACCCTGTAACTTCAATTAACAGCATTATTATGAACCTTAATATTCATAAACCATCAATATCAGCTGAAGGAAAAACCTACTGTACCAACTGAGCCCATCTACCATAGTCATCACTTCACATCTAATAGAGGTTGAACCTCTCTGTAGTCTGGCACCGTCAGGATCTGACCAGCACTGCACCAGAGACTTTGCCAGACCGTGGGAGGTCAACATTGTCTAGCAGAATTACCAACACAGCCACTGCTTAGTGAGCTCTTAGAAGATATTTAGGAGTAAATTAGAGCTGCACAGAACAGAGCCAGGACTGGTAGCTGTCAACAAACTTTATAGGACTGTGGGAAACTTGGCCACACCCATGGTAAGTGGACATCTGGCTAACTAAAATCATGCAGGACCAGAGAGCGCCAGACTAGAGAGGTTCAACCTGCACCATCTCTCAAATATTAGAATGTCACTTCTACTGACATTGCATTCAAAGCCCCACAGAAAGGCCCCAGAATTTTCAAGCCAAAAGAAAAATGACCAACAGCACATGCAAACCTTTGCATTTATGACAAGCATTCTGACACAGACAACCAGACTTTTTCCATCTGAGGGCTTCATTAATGATTTGAACCAGAGGGCTGCTCCGAATTCCCATGGAAATGGAATCACAGATGCCACATAAAGGCAAGCTCCAGCATGCAATGTTCCATGTTGTAAGTTTGCACTGAACACGATGGACTATTATTGTATGCTAAGACCTGAAGTCTTGAAGGCATTAGATCTAGCTGTCATTCTGTTGGCAATGTTTTACTCACTCTTGTAGAAAGGCCAGCTCCATGTCATACAATGAGCAATGGCATTAGCACAGAGCATCAGAACACAGACATTTAGGTTCTTCTTATTCATACATCATTTAACCCAAACAAGTGCAACAAAAATTCTACAAAATGGAGTTTCTCAAAGAGATAGCAATTAATAGTATTATTCCCTGTGCTCCGAAAATGGAAAACTCAACACCACAGTCTGTATCGAATTCATAAATCAAACTAAGCTGTCTAACTAGCAAAGAAAGCAAAAAGCCCACTACTCTCAATATATGATCCTGAGGGTAGCACAGTCTCAGGGAGTATACAGTTATTATGAAAGTGACTAAATCCAGTTCACTCAGGCTAGGTCTACACAGCAGCTTTATTTCAGAATCAGCTATTCTGGAAGGCTATGTCTACACTTGCCCCCTAGTTCGGACTAGGGAGGCAAATGAAGCATACCGAAGTTGCTAATGAAGCGCGGGATTTAAATATCCCATGCTTGATTAGCATATTCACAGCCAGTCGCCATTTTAAAATGCCAGTCTTCCGATTTAACGCATCGTGTAGGCGGTAGTCGATCAAAACCCTTCCTCGACTAACTGTTACTCCTCGTGCAATGAGGTAACAGTTAATTCAAGGGAAGGGTTTTGAATCGGACTACCGTGTCTACACATGGCAAGTTAAATTGGGCGACCGGCCGCGAATATGCTAATCAAGCACGGGATATTTAACTCCTGCGCTTCATTAGCAACTTCGGTATGCTTCATTTGCCTCCTTAGTCCGAACTAGGGGGCAAGTGTAGACATACCCAAAGAGATATTCAGGAATAGCTTATTTCGAAATATCACGTCTACACACAAAATGCGTTTCAAAATAGCACTTAGAAATTTCGAAATAGTGCATCCATGCTGATTGGACGCTGAATTGTATTTAGGCCACCAAGAACCAGTTCAGGCAGGGCATCAGGTCAGTAGTTAGCCTCAGGCAGCAGCCACATGAGGTATCTAAGGCTCGTGCTTAAAAGGACCCTCCTGGACAGCCATTTCTCAGGTTTCCCTGCTTGGTTGCCTATGTCTGTGAGGGACAGCAAAGCATTTTCTCTTCTTACTGTGGTTGCCCTGACTCAGAACACCACAACACTCTCTGCTATGGAGCAGGAGCTGCCTCTGGGCACACTTTAGCTCTTGGAGCTTTCAAGTTACGCAGCACTTTCTGCAGGTTGCCTCCCAGGCACTGCAGGAACCTAACACCCAGGACTTCTTGAAGACCCTCCTCGGGTATGTGGGGGAGCGGTTATAGGACCTGGACAAGGTCTGGCTGCCGTGCCTCGCCGCATCTGGTCCGGCTGCCATGCCCGCCGTGGTCTGGCTACCGTGCCCTGCCAGGGTCTAGCATCTGGACACATTGTTCTGGAGCACTGGGGAGAACAACAATGGCTCCAGAACTTTCGAATGAAGAAGGGCACCTTCCTTGAGCTGTGTGAGTGGCTTGCCCCTGCCCTGAGGCGATGGGACACACATGAGGCCCGCCATCGCCCTCCAGAAGCACATCGCCATCACCCTCTGGAAACTCTCCACGCCAGACAGCTACTGATCTATGAGGAACCAGTTCGGCATGGGGAGATCGAACATTGGCGCCCTGCTCATGCAGGTAGGGCATTCTCAGGCGTGTGTCCCAGGAAGGGGGTGGAATGAGGGAATGGGCTTCCCTAGGGTAAAGGGGGGAGGGGATGCAAGCCCCTTCCCCAGGAGGGTTTGTTCTGTCCCACCCGCACAAAGCCCTGCCTGGGTGGCTGTGACTGCAGGGGGTTGCTCCTGGTGAGTGGGGGGAAGGGAGACTAGGAAAGGGGCACTCTCAGGCACCCCTGTGATTCTCAGTTTGTCTCCTTCTGCAGGTGGTCTGGGCGATCAAAAACACCCTGCTTCGCAGAGTCATTCACCTGGCAGAAACGGAAGCTGTCATCGAGGGGTTTGGCACCCTGGGCTTCCCCAACTGCAGGAGGAGGCTCTCGACAGGATCCACATCCCTATCCAGGCCCCAGACCACCAGGCCTCAACGTACATTAACCGCAAGGGATACTTTTCAGTGGTCCTGCAGGCTGTGATTGACCACCGGGGCAGTTTACACACATACATGTTGGGTGGTTGGTGAAAGCGCACCACACACGTGTGTTCAGGAACTCTAGCATCTGCCAGAAGCTGCAAGCTGGGACTTTCTTCCCCGACCGCCACATCAGGGTCAGGGACACGAGCAGGGCTTGACAAACAGCAGCGAAAACCGCTCGCCAGCCCCATACTGCGCATGTGCAAGAGTCGCATTGCACATGAGCGCGCCGCAAACGAACAGGGTGTGCGGCTGAAATCTACTCACCACAGGCGAGTAGACTGTATAGTTTGTTGAGCCCTGGACATGAGCATGCCCATGTGCCTGGTGGGGGATGCAGCCTATCCCCTGCAGCCATGGCTCATGAAGCCGTACACCAGCCACTTCAACCCCTCATGACAGGCATTTAATGCCAGGCTGAGCAGGACCCGCATGGTCATCGAGGGTGCCTTTGGCCATCTGAAAGCGCATTTTAGATGCCTCCTCACCCACCTGGACCTCGGGAAGCACAACATCCCACATGTGGTGGCTGCGTGTTGTGTCCTGCACAACGTGTGTGAGAGAAAGGGGGAGGCTCTCCTGCCAGGGTGGGGGGTGGAGGCAGACCGCTTAGGCAGCGCCTACGAGCAGCCACATACGGCTGCCACCTGGCAGGCCCATCAGGGAGGCCCTGAGGGAGAGCTTCTCCGCAGAGGAGCAGTGACACTGTTCTCTGATCTGCACCACTGGGGGCTTCTGCTTCACTCCTCACTGCCATCCCTCTACTTACACCTCCCTTCTCCCCATTCCTGATGAAAAAAAATAAACACCTTTTTTTTTTGGGGGCGCCAAAACAATTTTATTTTACAGAACTGTGGGATTAAAAAAAACTGGGGCTAAAGAGGGGAAAGAACCTGGGAGAGGGGAGGAGAGGTGGTGGAAGAAGGGATTGTAGAGAATCTGGGAGGAGGGAACTGGAAGAGGGAGAAACAGGGAGAAGAGGTTCAGGGCTCAGGCTGGGATTGGCTCCGGCCTCTGTGGAGCCCACTGGTGCAGGGGCCTCAGTGTCCACACAGGGGTGGAGAAGGAGAAGCAGGAGGGGGAGAGGGAGCGAGAGGAAGAGCAATAGCTGGAGAGGGAGCAGAAGCAGGAGGAGGCAGCATGCTCTGCACCAGGGTGTGCACATCATTGAATAGGGAGCAACTCTGTGCAAGCAGCTCCCACCAGCTCTCCCACCGGAGCTGCAGGTCCTCCTCCACCCAGCAGTCGAGGACTCACAGGGCTCGCAGTACCAACAGGTGCTGTCACTGGTATTCGTACGTTGGACGTGCGTGCCTGCGGAAGCCTCGGGTGCGGGAGGATGTCCCGGGAGGTGTTGACTGCCCTCCACTCGCAGCTGGTCTGGCTGTGGAGAACAAAGAGAGATGGTCAGTCATCCCAGGGGACACAGTGACTGAAGCCCAACCCCCATCTGCGAGCTGACAGCAACAGTTTTCAGCTCTGTCGCATCCGATGTGCTTGGAGCCCAGCCACGTGCACTATGGCCAGTGGCCCCTGATGTCCCCGGGAGCAGAGGATGGCCCGAGACTGTGGCCATGCCCGTGTGCCATGTGCGGGAGTGCTGAGTGTGTGCATGGGGGGGGGGTGCCACCCTAGGGTCAGGAGCCTTGCAGGCCTCTCCAGCCTGTGGCCAAGAGCCCAAGGCTCCTGTGTTGCAGCCTGCTGGGGCCACGTGCCTAGGAGCGGCACGATACATGCTCCCACATGCACAGCTGGCTGTGTGATCTGCAGCCAGCAAGGGCCTAACAGGGAGTGCCTAGCTCCCTCTCCCCAACCCCTCCATGATGGGAAAGTGATGGCACTCACACGATGTTCCTTCCCCAGCCTCAGACGATGCCTGGGAGTTGTCCGCAGGGAGGCCTCAGGGCTCCTGGGTCAGGTCGAGGGGAAGGGGGGTGTCAGGCTGGCCTCCTCCTTGTCGCCGCCGCCGCCGCCGCCGCCGCCGCCATCTGGGCCCCCAGCAAGGACGACCATGGGCGTCTCCACCACAGAGTCTATAACTACTGGGGGAAAGTGCCTGCCCCATCCCCCAAGATGCGGCCCTGCTCTGTATAATACGGGCAGGTGTAAGGCTCTGCCCCAGATCGGGAGCTGCCCTCTTTTGCCCTAGCATAAGCCTGGCAGAGCTCCCTGACCTTTATCCACACCTGTTCTTGGGTGCAGATGTGGCCTTTGCTCCCCAGGCTGTCTGCCATGTGGCCATAGACGTCCACATTCCTGCATCTGATGCAGAGATCCTGGAGGTTTGTCTCTTCCCCCCAAACCTGAATAAGGTCCAGGACCTCCGCACCAGACCAGGAAGGCGCACGTTGCTTGCGGCCCCTGGGAGTTGGCTGAATGCTCCTGGGGAGCAGTGGAGGGCTGGCTGGCACCATCTGTCTGGCTCATCTTGGGCCAAAATGCGGTCAGCGGCAGCTGCAGAGTGGCTCAGGGCTGTCAGGCCTGCTGTGAGCCACAAACCCTGCCTGCAGAGTCTGCAGCTTTAAGGGCTCCAGAGGAGAAGAGGGGAGATAAGAGTTTTCCTATGTGTGGCCAGAGTGGCCACCAAGACACCCTGGTAAGGGCTGGAGGCCCCCTATTTCGATTTAGCCCCATCCTGTCTACACAGCACCTATTCCGAAATAGGCACTATTCCTCGCAGAATGAGGTTTACAGAACTCGAAATAAGCCGTCCGCTATTTCGGAATAATTTCGAAATAGTGGTTTGACTGCGTAGACACTCACGAAGTTATTTCGGAATAGTAGTCATCATTCTGAAATAACTTCGCTGTGTAGGCATAACCTCAGTGAAGATATTTGGCTTCCCCCTGTTAATTAATAAAAATATTGATGACAGCGTTACACATTTCACAAAGTAAGAGCGTGACAATCTTTACATGTAATGCTACGCAAGATGTCCAGAGCATACGCGTTTTCTTCTGAAGTGAACTCAATTTCAAGATAAGTGTATAAAAAAAACTGATTTTCCCCACACTAAAGGCAAAATATTTTTTCTGCATACTATACATCTACCATTGAGGTATCAAAGAAACTGATCAAAAAAGCAAGTTGGGACTTAAAAAAATCTTGTTTCTCCCAGATTCCCAAAATAATTAGTCCTTTGGTTTTGTGATGGGGTATACCAACCCCGCACTGGGCCGGTAAGGGTTAACCAGGTCTACCTGTCTGAGTGCCCCCTACCCACGCTGGGCACGCTCCAGCTGGAGGACCAGTATAAGGGCCAGTGGAGCCACACAGTCAGGACTGACCACAGCAGAGAAAGGAGCTGTTGCCAGAGCTCAGGAGGAGGATCAGCAGACAGATGCCAGCCAGCAAAAACGGGCCGGGGAAGCACCCTGTCCAGCGGAGGCAAATGGGGAATATGCCACTGATAGTGCAGGGTGGGGAGCTAGATCCCTGAGAGCTCAGCACGTTGTGGGAAGATTCCCTACTGAGCTAATGGCAGGACACACCCACCACTGACAGGGCCCTGGGCTGGAATCTGGTGGAGAGGGAGGACCCATCCTCCTAACCCCCACACTCTGTGACAAGGCGATCTCGTTGTTGCTATTGACTCATCTGCTGGGCCTGACTGCCCCACTGACGGGGGGCAGCTATTGACTCGGCCGCTGGACCCTAATGCAGACAAGGGGGCCACTGACTTAGGGCTGCAAGGCTGGATGCTTGGAGGGGAGAAAGCAGGTAGTGCAAGGCCTGTGGGTACTTGGGACTGTAGCATCCACAGGGTGGAGCATGTATTGTGGGGCCTGATAGGCTCAACACTTTGCCACAGAAGAGGCTGGGCATACCCACCCTGTGACAGGCCTATTAAGACCCCACAAAAACAGGCTAGTAAGAGAAATCACTTTTTCTGAATCACTCCAAAAAATCATGTGCCTTGAAACAAACCAATTATTTACCATTTTATTTTAACAAAATATTAGGTTACCAGTGCATACATTACACACCCAGACATGAATAGAAGTCACCAGTTGCAATAAACCAAAAGAAAAAGCATACATACTAGACTAGATACTGAGTGAAAGAAAGGGAATTTGCAAGCTCTCTTTTTACAAGGGAAATATAAAAACACTCATTATTTTAAGCCCTGTTTGAAGCACAGAATTTCTAAAGAATATAGAGCAATTGTCTAACTTAAGGACTCAAGTTTTAGTGCAAGACTCTCTGGTGGTAAACACTGGTTAAAATGCAAATCTGTATAGATGTGCAGCTCCCTTCTGAAGAGTGAGACACCACCTCTTCCTGCTAGGGATGTTAAAATGGTGTTTACCTAAATAAACATGTAACCACTGAAATTTTCAGCAGTTATATGTTCACATGCGAGGGAGGTAGCGCTTCGTGCATATCAGCTCCCGCCTGCCCGCCCACCCGCATGCTGCTGCCTCCAATACAGAGGCAGCAGCAAGGAGGGGGGCCTTCATGTAATTGTGACGGTTAATTGATGAACTCAGGCTCATTGGTTAACCATGTACACTTTCACATCCCTAATCTCCACTTGATAATTGTCCATGGTCACAAAAAGGAGACCATTCTCCCAAGCAGAAAACTTATTACAGCAATTGCTTGCAAGTCTCATTCTCCTGACTTATTTGAGGCAGTGAAAAAAAACCCAATTTTGCTAAGGTCCAGTTTACTCTAAGTGCTCATTTCCACTACATGGCAGCAATTGGTAGTTTTATCAAGTCTGCTTAGATGGAATAAATTGACATCCGAATGGTCTCCCATCAACTCGGGTACGCCACCAGGATGAGAAGAGTAAATGGAGTCAGCGAGAGACCATCTAGAGCTGAGAATAGCTGATGACCTTACTGCATGGAAGACACCAAATAAGAAGGTCTAAGTACATCAACTTCAGATACCTTATTTACATAGCTGAAGTTGTGTATCTTAGATTGACAGGGGGCATAGCATAGACCAGTCTTTAGGCTCTGAACTTCAGGGCAAGCGAACTGGTGGGATAGCAGCAGCGTGAATATCAACGGTGTAAGGTATTAGCCCTGCTCTTTCCATTGCAACTTTTACTCCTGAGGGCATTCTGCACACACACACAAAAATCAAAAATTCTGCATACAATATTTTGAAATTCTGCAAAAATCTGCAAGTTTTGTCAACAACAAATGGCAGGGTTCATAGGCCATTGGCTGCACAAAGGTGGAAAATCATCCTGCAATCCCTCTACCTCCCACCCCAGGGACAGGGATTCAGCAGTGGGGCTGCATCTGATCCTGACACAGAACAAGGCCTGGGCCTGCTCCAGAAACACTCTGGGACCTTGCCCCTCTGTGGCAAGCAGTCTCAACCAAGCAGGATACAAGTGTGCAGGGGCTCAGTGAGAGGGGACACCAGTTATACAGTGAAAAATATTCTGAACGGGACAATCAGGATGTAGATAACTCAGTGGGCGAGATATGGATGCACTGAAGATCGGGGTGGAGGGGAGAAGAGATCCAGGGGTAATGGGACTCTGCAGGGGCTTCCAGCTGAAGGTGGCTGGGGCTCAGTGGAGGAGTCTGGGTGCTGGTGAAGTGGAGGTTTTAGGGGTGAGAGTCTGGTCACAGCTAGTTGGGAGTCTGTGGCATGGAGGATTTGGATGGCAGGGCTCAAGATAACGCAGAAAGGTGGTGCTCTTCAGGGTGGGCATTTGAGTGCAGGTAGATCACTAGGGAGTGGTCTGGTGCAAGGGGACTCGATGCAGGAGCTAAGGTTCAGGGGGTGGGGTTCAGGTATGGAAGGCTAAGGGGGTTCTAGATGTATAAGGTGAGGTTTGGAACGGATGTCTGGTTATGGAGGGTCTGGATGCACAAGGACTAGTTGGATGATGGAGCATCCCTGTGTACAGTAACCCCTCCACTCACAGCTGAGGAATTATGGGAGCAGGAAGCATGGAGGGCTGTTGAACTTCCTGCAGCTAGGGGATTGCCTGCCATAGACCCAGCCAGTCCTTTCAGGGGAAAAGGTAGTCCTATCCCTCCTGGCTACAGCCCAGCCGAGACTTGCAACTGATTCCAGGTCAGGGTAGGAGTCACTGGCTGAAGTGTCCCCCCACCCTCCCTGATTTCTCTCTCCACTGGCTGCCTGAAATGATGTATCTGCACTGCTAGTGAACGGTGCATGAGTGCTCTGACAGCTTCCCATTGCTTCCCTGTCAGAGAGTCATTTTTCTGCAGGGAAGCAAAAAAAATCTGCAAGAGACATGAATTCTGTGTGCAAGCAGTGACACGCAACTCCCCCCAGGTCTAAACTTTTCTTAACATCCATATTTGTGTTGCACAATGTAGTTGCAACTGCAGTGCTTTCTAGGTAACAATTCCACAGTTCACACCACAGTGCTCTGAACCAATAGCTTATGGGAAATTTCAGAAGGCCACCCGAGAAAGATACTAGACCAATTACCTAAGAAGGAGTCACTGATGAAATGGTAGACAATAATAAAAGGACTGTTCGTGCTGAAAGGCCTTCTATACCTGTGTTTCCTAGCCATATAGTGCCATTATGGCTAGGAATCACAGGTATAGAAGGCCTTTGAGCATGAACAGTCCTTTTATTATTGTCTACCATTTCATCAGTGAGGATCATACTGTGATCGTGCTTGCTTAGACAAGTCTAATTCAAATGTCAGTGCAATTGTGTGAACATTCAGGTTTCAAAAGTTTAAGGGACAAAAAAACTTATTAGCAGCATTTCAGCCTCAAGTTAGGTTAATCGACATCACACCCTCTACATAAATGCAGTTCTTGTACTGCACAGAGATAACTGTTGCACAACTGAGATACGAGAAAGTGTGACACATGCTTGGGCTGAACAAAACTTTAGTCACTACTTTGCGTATACAAATGTTCCATTAGCACACACCTAGGATGACTGACAGACCATTGGAATGACAACAATACATATGACTGGTGATTAGCAACAAAATTAAGCTAGCATTCATACAGTACTTTATATGTTTTAACTTTTATAAATTAAAATAGTTAATTAGTGAGCCACAAAATTAGAAGTACTAAGAAGCAAGATTAATTGACTTACTGCTGTTTGTACTAGAGGAACATGCAGCCTCCTATTTGCATTGCAAACATCTCAGATTTTGTGTGGTGGTGAAGACATTTGACATAGTCAGCAACTATACAGAATTTAAGGTTGACTCCACACTTTCTACATGTTTAGAATGTTTCATGTCCCTGGAATAAGTCAGCCCTTAAATATAATGAAGCATTGTTTCTAAGATTCCCACCATCCAACTACTGATTTCTGGGTTTGGTATTTTTAAGAACTGCATCTTGAAGAAATGCACCCCACCCCCCAAAAAAACCAAAAAAAACAAACAAAACAAAACAAAACTTGTAGTTTTGATCCTTACAACCTTTTCACAGTATTTATGAAATTCTTCAATATAAAGGACAGAAAAAAATAGAAGAGTCTCCAAGATAAAAATAAAATAGATGCCATAATAGCCTTAGCACATGTTTAGGTATGGTTTTGAATTCTCATCTAAGCTGATTAATACGTTACCAAAAAAAAAAAAAAAAAAGAAATTGCAGGTCTGAAGTTTAAAACCTGGCATATATTCAATCTAGGACCAGTACAAATATAGATGGAGCAAGTTATAAGAACTAACACTCAAACACAACCTTCTAGCTTTGATCACTTCTGCCTTACCAATAGTAAAAAGGGTTGTTTTAAATCTATGATCTCTTATCTTCTGATACTGATATCTTGGAAAATAACAGCCATTTATAGCCATGCTGGAATTAGCATACAAGGCTGCAAATGAATTGTACATAAGGATACAGAAACCTGGCCAAAGTCAATAATACACTTGTTTTAAAAGCATGTAAAACGTTTTGATACCAGATAATTGAAATAAATGAAAATGCCCAGCAAAAGAGAAGTGAAGAGTAATAATATCCTGTTGATAGTAAAATGACTGAACATCTTTTAACCCAGTACAGAATACACAAGTATTTATAAGCTTTTCTATGGTGCTCATTGCCAGTATCTGAACACATAAGATAAATGGATTCATTCTCACAATTCCCCAGTGAAGTACAGACTTACACCCTTTTTATAGATGGAAAGTGGAGGCACAGAGATTGAACGACATGCCTGTATTCACAGAGAAGCCTATAATAGAACCAAAAGTACTGTAAAGCCCAAATCTCCTTAATCCCAGTCCTTTGCCTTAGCCACAAACTCAATCACTCCCAAGTGGGAGGGAGGAAGGGAGGGGGAAAAGATATTTCTGTCACCCCTTAAAACATATTTACACATCTTTATTCCTTCTCTTTCCTCCTCACTCACAGTGGAAGGTAACAGACTTTCCCTCATGCTTTTCCCCAAATCTCCCCTCCCAAAAGTATAGCAAATGACTATTCACCAGGTTATTTTCTCTATTTACCCTTAAAAGGAGGAGCAGACTTTAGGGAAAGCAGCAGGTTTAAATGACAGGTAAACAGTCTATGTTGGCTTGTTCGACAGTTGTGGTAGAGTTTCACTCCATACCATACCCCACCCTAGAGAGAAAACCAGGAGACTGAATCTTAAATATGTGACTATAGTGGAAAGTTACCTGTTCAGGAAATGAGAAAAAGCACCAGGCAAAGTCTGCCTCCCCTCCTCTTGGGGCGGGGGGGTTGTGGATGGAAAAAAATTGAATTTTTAAAAGGCACGAATGAGAACAAAGGAATAAATCACTTTTCAAAAGTAATCTTAGTTCTCTCCATCAGACTGTGGGGGAAAGAGACCTCTCCTAGGGATGCATCCCACAGCGCCCCTCTCCAGGAGTGTATTGGGGAAGGGGGCACAATTTCCCTGCAGCTTCATCCCTTCCACACAAGCATCCTCCTTCCGCTACAGAAAGGGTGGCAGTCCCGGCACACCTCTGCCGCCTGCTGCCCCTCTGCAGAGGAAGGTGGGGAGAGCGATGTTCCTCCCATCCCCCTTACTGCACCCCCTCAATTGGGGACTGCACCCCCCACACACCCTCCTAATCGCCGCTGCTCCCGCTGCGTACGGGCCGACAGGCAGCGGGGCCTCCCGGCTTCCCTTTCAACAGGGGCCGCTGCGCTGCCCAGTGCCCTCCGACCCCGGCGTGTCGGAGGGGTTCCGCGTGCGCAGCGGCCCAAACCGCCGCCACCAGCTCGCGCGAGGCGCCAGCCGGGGCCAGACCCCCGCGCGGGGAGGGGAGGACACGCGCTGCCCGTACCTGGCTGTGGGAGATGACGAGGCTCTTGTTCCCTTCCCCGTGGTATTTCCATTCATTCTCATCCATCTTCTCTGCGTCCATCCCCCGCCCGGGCGGCCCCCCGCTCGGTCCCCGTCGGGCGACGGGCAGATCTCCGGCCCCCGCCGGCCGGCCCCGTGGTGGTTCTGCGCGAACGCTCACGAATCAACCATCTGGCGATCACGCTCCCCCACAGACAGCCCGGCTCTCACAGGAAGTCCCGCCTTCCGCCGGCGGGGTTAAGAGGTGGCCGGAGCTCCCACAACTCTAGCCTGAGCCGGCAACCCGGAGCCTCGTCATTGGCTGGCAGTTGGCAGCCATCTTGGATTTGGTCAGCGCCCACAGCCGCCATCTTTGATGAAGGCGGAAGTTGGGCTGGTCGGGCGAAGTCGCTCTCCCTTGAAGGGAGGGCAAGGAGATTCGCTAGCTAGGGCTGGTCTCCTTTGGACGCCATCCTTAGTAGGGGCAGAGGCCGGCCCCTATTTGTCCTTCTTGGTCAGTCGGGGGGGCTCAGAACACCTGACTGAGCATCGGCAAGTGACGCCTTCCCCGGGGTGGGGGAGGCATCAGGGGCCTGCAATGAAACGGGAGCGCTGGGCTCTGGGGACGCGGAGCCGCCCACAGCTCAGACTGTCCGCGCGGAACGGGCACGGCCTGGGAGACGCGGGGGTCAGTGCAGGGGAGGGCCTGTTCCCCCCCAGGCTGTGCAGCCGAGCACCCCTCAGCGTGCGCCACTGGCAGCTCGTCAGTCAGGTGCGGGCCGCCCCACGGCCGCCCCCGCCGGATCACCTCGTGCAAGGTGCCCCAGTGCCCCCCTCGGCACCTCCATTGCGTAATGGTCACAAAGATCACTCCCGCCTTGACTAGTCTTGACGGGAGCAAGGACTGAGGCTGTGGAAATTACCCTGCAACCCCGAAACACAACGTGGGAAAAGCTACTCCCGTTGTCCTCCTTCCTACTGTGGTGGAACAGGAGCAGCAGCTCTGTCAGCGGGAGCTTTCTGGTATCACGCTCACAAATCTTTTTTTAAAATACGCTTATTAGTTTTAAAATTATTTTAAAAATAATTTGGGGTCCTTTTTTTTCATTTTGCTTGTTGAGCCTTCAAGAGTGCACTGTAGCCATGTTTGCATGTTTTTGTCCATAGCCATATGGTCTAAAATATGTTTTGAAAAAGAAAGCTAACTTTCTCACAAATCACTTTTCAAGAGGAACTGAATGTCCTTTACAGGAAGCTCACATTATTACTGGCCCAGTGGATTTCTTGCCAATATTGTTTGTACATGACAGAAGTCTGTCCCTGCAGAGCCAGCCAGAGGGTCGTCCTTACACACAACACTGCTATCTTGGAAGTACTTTATAGACTAACAAAACATATAGATGGAATCATGAGCTTTCATGGGCACAGCCCACTTCTTCAGATAAACTAAACTCAAAACTCCGGGCATCTGAAGAAGTGGGCTGTGCCATCTACATGTTTTGTTGGTCTATAAAGTGCTACCAAACCAGTTTTTGTTTTTTAAGTCTATTTTGGAAGTAGTATGTCTGATATTTTTTCTATATATGGAACTGTACCCACAAGATCAAAGAAGAACAAAGCTGCTCTTTTAATGTTAGTTGCACAGTGAGTGATTAACACAGATTTAGTATTACTGCTGGGAATTCAATAACTAGAAGTCACACACCCTTGTGCTGCTGAAATGAGAGGTACAGATAAATTCCCAGTATCTGAATTTTAAGTTATAAATCATTTGTTCATATCCTCTGAATACAGAATTATTATAGAGATCAAACTATAGATATAACATACTCTTATTATCAACATGTCCTCTAAGACACTGAAGATAACTGGAGTTGTTCTTTGCATAAATTGTTTCCTCCTGGTTACAGCAGATGTCAAGGAAGCCACCTCTTGTTTCCCCTTCTTCATTGTGTGAAATTAATGTAACCTCTGTACTTCAGAAGACCCATTTTAAATGAGAAATTATCTACCTTACAGAGGTGTTGTGAGGCTATTTGAGTGCTTTATAAACACCTTAAATTACATTCTTTTGATCTTCCCCTTAGATTAATACAATTTCTCAAAGGACAAATTGGTTAATAAATTCTGATGTTTGAGATTATGCCAACATATTTAATGTATCTACACTCATGTATATCATATGCCAGGGCTGGTCAAACTTACTGACACTCCAAGCTGCATAAGATTATCTTCAGAAGTTCAAGAGCTGTGCACCTGCCAGAACTCAAGGCTTCAGCCCAGGCGCAGTGTGTGGGGAAGGGGGCACAAAGGGTTGCGTGCCCCCAATTCCATGCTGGGGAGTCAAGGGCCCAGCAGTCAGAGGGCAGAGCAGTCCTGGGCCCCATATTTTGGGTGTCCCACAGGGCCAAAGGCAGCCCAGGGGACTAGAGTGGCAGATCGAGTGTGTCTGGTATTTTTTTAAGCCACCTGGTAACCCTAGTTGGAGAAACAAGTAAACCGTGGGGGCTCCATTAGCTGCACATTAGCTGTAAAAGAGCTGTGATTTGGTCATCCTTGTAATATACAGTTAAGTCAAAGCAAATTACTGTTCTTTGCAAATACAGAGTAAAACCCTGAACATATTCAGTCAAAAATTCTACTGAAATCAACAGAAAACCAATAGCAGTTTTAATTCTTTGAATTTGGCCCTTTAAAGAAACTTTTGCCTTTCTCTTGTCAAAAAATCCTCACTGAAGGTATTAAGGCAGTCAAGATGACACATAAACAGACATATGCCTACAAATTCTTGTTTGCATAAATGAACATTTATATGATTTATATAGTTTCCAAGTTTGGCTTTTAAACAAATGATCTCACAAAAAGCAAAACTTTCTATGTGAATGAAAAGAGAAACAGCACCTGTATGGCTAAAAATAAAACATGCATAATTCTGTTATTACAGACACTGATCCCTTGCACATCATAGGTTAGAAATGTATGTGTGACTGGTTCCTTTGTATATAATGCCATTTTACTTTAACTGTGCAGATTAATTGTGGTTGTAATGTTTTATGCTTTCTCTCCTTATTTAGTCAAAATAAATGCACTGACAAAATAGTATTTCTTATTAAACAAAACCACATGCACTGAAGCATTGAAAAGAAGAAGTGGTAATACGGACCTATGTTCTTTTTTATAAAACAATAATATTGAGTTATATCTTTCCTATGAATACAAAGTTTAAATGATATTTAAGCCTTATTTATGCTTTCTTTTTTCCAAGTTTTCTTTATTTTTTATATATTAGTTAATTGTTTATAAATATGTGCAATGATAAACAGTGGCGTCTAGCACTACCATAATTTTATCAGGAAAACTTTGTAAATAGACGCAAAATGGTACAAAATCATATTAACTGTAATGCTTCATTTATTAAATAAACTACACTTGGGATAAATTCTACAAGTTCACTGATTATGTTTTCATGAAGAAACTACAGAACCAAATCGTATTCCTGATACTCTATATGAAGAGATTCTTCTTGTGCAAACTAATAGCTCACCATTACTTTTACACCATAATTCTCCTTACAAATTTTCACCACCAAAACTACTTTTAGTTTTGTATTCTTTTAAGCTTACACTGAACTCACATCCATGGAGAGCCATAAGAGAGTCATGCAGAGCTACATTAGAAAGTAAGGTCAACCCTGCTAGGTCACTCAGGTATGTCTACACTACAAAATTAGGTCAAATTTATTGAACTCAACTCATATCATCTGATTTTAAAAGTCAAAGGTGCATGTCCTCATGAGATGTGGCTATCTTAGGGTATGTCTACACAGCAAAGTTATTTCGAAACAACAGCTGTTATTTCGAAATAACTTTACCAGTATCTACACAGTCAAACTGCTATTTTGAAATTAAATCGAAATAGCGGAGGGCTTATTTCGAAATTGGTAAACCTCATTCCACAAGGAATAGCGCCAATTTTGAAATTGCTATTTCGAAATAAGCGCTGTGTAGATGCTTATTTTGAAATAGGGAGCCTCCAGCCCTTCCCAGGGTGCCCTGGTGGCCACTCTGGGCACAACCAAGAAAACTCTCCCTCCCCCCCTCCCCGGAGCCCTTAAAGGGGTAGACTCTGGCCACAGTGCCTGTGCCAGCTCCAAGCCTGCCAGCCCAGAGCCAGCAGTCACTGCACCTGACCCAGTGGCAGCCAGCCCTCCATCGCTCCCCAGGAGCAGTCTGCCAGCTCCCAGGAGCCTGCCAGGGGCCAGAAAAGGCGGGCGCCTGCCTGGTCCAGTGCAGAGATCATGGACCTAATTCAGGTTTGGGGGGATGCCTCCAACGTCCATGATCTCCGCACTAAATGGAGGAACGCATTCGTCTACAGGCGGATGACTGCCAGCCAGGCCACCAAAGGCCACATGCGAACCCAGGAGCAGGTTCACATGAAAATAAAGGAGCTGCGGCAGGCGTATGCCAGGGCCACAGGGGACAGCTCCCAACCAGGGGCAGACCCAGACCCCTGCCCCTATTTTGATGCCATGGACCGCATCCTGGGGGGCAGGACGGTCCATGCCCCCCAGGTGGTCATCGACCCTGGGGCAGAGCTTGCTGCCTCCTGCTGCTCCAGCCCCTGCTGCCTCCCCAGCTACCGCTCCTCCTCCCACTCCTTCTCCCACTCCTGCTTCTTCCTCCCCACACCCCTAGGGATGCCGAGGCCCCCGCACCCACGGTGCTGGGAGACAATTGGGCCGGCAAGAGCCCCACCCCTGAGCTTCTCCTCCCCCTTCCTCCCTTGCCTCCCCCTGCCAGCTCCCTTCTCCCAGGTTTCCCCCTCCCCTCTCCCACTCTCCCGCCTCTCCTTCCCACCTTCTTTCCCCAGTCTCACCTCAGTTTCATTCCCCCCACCCCAGTTTTCTTCAATAAAGAGGCTATGTTTTAATGAACACATGTGTCTTTTATTGTACAGCAGGAAGGGGGGTTAGGAAGGGGTAAGTGGAAGGATGTGAGGGAGGAATGAGGCACAAGGAATGAGGTAGGGCACACCAGGGAGACTGTTACTGCCTGCAGAATGTGCTGCCAGGCTCGCAGCAACACGTCCAGGAGAAGCACCAGAGTGCCCAGGGGCAGCTCCAGTTCCATGCTGCAGAGTGCTGTGGTGTCCTGAGTGAGAGCAACCAGAGCACATGGAGAAAAAAATGCTTTGCTGTCCCTCAGCGAGGTAGGCAAGCAAGCAGGAAAACCTTAGAACCGGCTGTCTGGGGGTCCTTTTAAGCACAGGTCTCAGATAGCCTCAGGCAGCAGCCACACAAGGTAACTCCTGACCTGATGCCCTGCCAGAACCGGTGCCAGCCGGCTTTAAATGTGATTCAGCATCCTATCAGTGTGGACACGCTATTTCGAAATAGCAAAACGCTATTTCGAAATGCATTTTGTGTCTAGACGCGTTATTTCGAAATAAGCTATTTCGAAATAACGCTGTAGTGTAGACATATGCTTAGACTCTAAGGGCATGTCTACATAGCAGGACTAAACTCGAAATAAGCTATGCAACTCAAGCTACTCTAATTCATTGCGGAGCCTTTGGCAATTATCTTTGAAAACTCGTGGAGATCGGGAGAGATCCCAGATGATTGGAAAAAGGCAAATGTAGTGCCCATCTTTAGAAGAAGGACAATCCAGGGAACTACAGACCAGTCAGCCTTACCTCAGTCTCTGGAAAAATCATGGAGGGGATCCACAAGGAATCCATTTTGAAGCACTTGGAAGAGGGGAAAGTGATCAGGAATAGTCAACATGGATTCACGCAGGGCAAGTCATGCCTGACCAATCTGATTAGCTTCTATGATGAGGTAACTGGCTCTGTAGATATGGGAAAGTCCGTGGATGTGATATACGTTGACTTTAGCAAACTTTTGATATGGTCTCCCACAATATTCTTGCCAGCAAGTTAAGGGAATATGGATTGGATAAATGGACTGTGAGATAGATAGAAAGCTGGCTAGACCGTCAGGCCTAACAGGTAGTGAGGTCGGTTTCTAGCGGAGTGCCCCAAGGATCTGTTCTTGGACCGATTTTGTTCAACATCTTTATTAATGACCTCGATGAGGGGATGGATTGCACCCTCAGCAAGTTTGCAGACGACACTAAGCTAGGGGGAGAGGTAGATATGCTAGAGGGCAGGGACCAGAGTGACCTGAATAGATTAGAGGATTGGGCCAAAAGAAATCTGATGAGGTTCAACAAGGATAAGTGTAGAGTCCTGCACTTGGGACAGAAGAATCCCAAGCATTGTTACAGGCTGGGGACTGAATGGCTAAGTAGCAGTTCTGCAGAAAAGGACCTGGGGATTACAGTGGATGAGAAGCTGTATATGAGTCAACAGCGTGCCCTTGTAGCCAAGAAGGCTAATGCCATATTAGGTTGCATTAAGAGGAGCATTGCCAGCAGATCCAGAGAAGTGATTATTCCCCTTTATTCGGCTCTGGTGAGGCCACATGTGGAATATTGTGTCCAGTTCTGGGCCCCCCACTATAAAAAGGATTTGGACACATTGGAAAGGGTCCAGCGGAGGGTGACCAAAATGATTAGGGGGCTGGAGCGCATGACCTATGAGAAGAGACTGAGGGATTTGGGTTTGTTTAGTCTGCAGAAGAGAAGAGTGAGGGGGGATTTGATAGCAGCCTTCCACTTCCTGAAGGGAGGTTCCAAAGAGGATGGAGAAAGGCTGTTCACAGTAGTGACAGATGGCAGAACAAGGAGCAATGGTCTCAAGTTACATTGCGAGAGGTCTAGGTTGGATATTAGGACAAACTATTTCACTAGGAGGGCGGTGAAGCACTGGAATGGGTTACTAAGGGAGGTGGTGGAATCGCCATCCCTAGAGGTTTTTAAGTCTCAGCTTGACAAAGCCCTGGCTGGGATGATTTAGTTGGGATTGGTCCTGCCTAGGGCAGGGTGCTGGACTTGATGACCTCCTGAGGACTCTTCCAGCTCTATGATTCTAACTTAAGTGGAAATACATATTTCAACTTTTGGCGCTGTCTACACAACAGTTATTTGGAGATAGAGCACTCTTCCCCTGATTTTCCTTACTCCTCGTACAATGAGGGTTACGGGAGTTGGAGTAAGCAGTCCTCCAGCTCAACATTATTTCGATGTTATGTCGAATAACTGTGTGTAGATGTGGACTATGTTATTTTGGAATAACGTCAGTTATTCCAAAATAACGCTGCTATGTAGACATAGCCTAAGAACAATGCACTGTGAATAGCCAGGCCATTTGAATTCTGGGTTAAGCTCCCAATGACCGTTGGAACAAAAACATTGTTGCAGGTGGTGGATACATGTTGTCAGCCTCCCATCATGTACTTATCTCCTCCCTCCGTCCCTCCCTGCTTGAAAGCAAGGGCAAACAATTGTTTTACACCCTTCTTTCCTTGGTTATCTATGCAGTTATTATAGCACAGCAAGCATGGACCCTGCTCACCTTCAACTTCTGTGGCAAGCATTGCAAACACCTCACACATTATGCTGCAGTTTGTCCAAAGCCTTCCCAGGAGCTGCTGGCGTGAGGAAAAATGGGAGGAGGCCATACTCACAGATGTGCAGGAACCCACTGAATGGAGCAACTGGCATAATCTTGCAGCAGTCAGGCATGTTAACACAGTAGAATACTGATTCTGGTACCATGAGACAAGCATAGACTGGTGGGAATGCATAGTTATGCAGGTATGAAATGATGACCAGTAGTTGCAAAACTTCCACATGCATAAGGCCACTTTCATGGAATTTTGCAAACTGCTTTCCCCTGCCCTGAAGCACAGCAATACCAGAATGAGACCCACTGTGACACTTGAGAAGCGAGTGGCAACAGCTCTGTGGACACTTGCAATGCCAGACTGCTACTAGTTAATTGGGGATGAATTTAGGGTTGCCAGGTGCCCAGTTTTGAACTGGACAGTCCAGTATTTGAGCTTTCTGTTTGGGAAACAAATTGAGAAAATATAAATGTCCGGTATTTTCTAAATGAGATGTAATGTAGATTGTGATGTAATGTCAAGTGTGTCCGGTATTTTTGCTGAAAACATCTGGCAACCCTAGATCAATTCAGACTGGGGAAATCTACAGTGAGGGCTGGCACGTAGCCAGGACAATCAATAATCTTTTGCTAGGAAGGATAGTAACTCTGGGGAATGTGCAGGATATGGTGGATGGCTTTACCACGATGGTATTCTCAGAAAGACTGGTGCCTCCAGGGCTTCCCTCTGGGACACCACTTCCTCAGGCAACCTCACAGTCCACACTTCTTGAGCTCTGCCCTACACTGACTGCTTCTCTGTTTTGCAGCTCCCTTTGTAGGCCTTCCTGGCCCCTGATTGGCCGGTTCTTCCACTGCCACTCTTGCCTGTGTGGAGGACCTCTCTGTGTTTTCTCTGGAGCAGGATGTGGCTGGACCACCCTGTCACAATGGAATTTTCTTTCCAGACTGGAAAATTACCATTGGAAATATTGAAATGTGAACAGTCATCCTTGCAAATCCAGCCTACCCCTTGTTCCCATGCCTCATGAAGCCATACACAGGCAGCCTGGACAACAGTAAGAAGCAGTTCAACCACAGGCTAAGCAAGTGCAAAATAGTAGTAGAATGTGCCTTTGGTCATTTAAAGGAATACTAGTGCAGTTTATTGACTAGGTTAAACCTCAGCAAAAGCAACATTCCCATTGTTGTTGTTGCTTGCTGTGTGCTGCGTAATATCTGTGAAAGTAAGGGGGAAAATGTTTCTGGGGTATGGTGGGTTGAGGCAGATTACCTAGCCGCTAATTATAAGCAGCCAGACACCAGGGCAATAAGGAGAGTACATCAAGGGACAATGCACATCAGAGAGGTTTTGAAAATTAGTTTAATAAATGACCATACAATGATGTGACAATTATGTATGTTGCTCTTACCAAGCCACTCAATGTTGTCTATGTACTGCACGGTAAACAAATCCCCCCATATAAACAGGGTTGGAAAAATGAGTAAAGAACCTATTGTGCTGAAATCATGCATTTTTATTTAGGAATACAGACATAACTGATTAGAAAAGGCGTTGCAGACTTCATATCTGAAAATGGAGACATGGGAGCACCAGGATATGTGGCTTATTACATTCCCACTCTGTAGCAATCAAAGCTGTGGGACTGACAGCCTTTTCTCCAGGACCCATTCCTGGGATTTCCCCCCATCCCACCCCACCCCTGCATTCTAGAAAGTCTGGGAGAGGAGGATATGGAACGTAGTCAGGAAGGCAGGTGATTATCATAGGGTACAGGGGGACTTTGTGCTCCAGCTGCTTTTCTTGCACTTCTACTAGGCACCTCATCAGCTCTGTTTGCTCCCCATGAGCCTCAACATCTCATCCTATGTTTTACACTCATGTTCCCTGCATGCTTTCCTGTCCTCCTTTTTGGTGCAGATGACCTCTAACAGTGTTTGCTTCCATGCATTCAGATGAGCCCTATCAGTGTGGGCAGATTGCATGAGCTCGTTAAACATTTCATCCCATGTACCTTTTTTTCCACCTTCTAATCTGTTCTAGCCTAACTGTGGGAGGAGTGGGGGTAGGTAGCAGACTGATTGCTCCAGCCGGATTGAGAGAAAAAAACCCAAGGGTAGACTTTACAGAAGATACTTTGTAAAAAACAGAAGGTTAACTCTGTGAAGCACAAAAGACACGTATTATGTACAAGGCTGAATTTTTCATTTATGCTGAGCACCCGCCACTAAGGTATAACACACGGCACAGCACTGAGCAACTGAACTCAGAGTGCTAGCAGGCATGGTAAGTCACACATTACGAGTGCTGTTTTGCTTCCACTTTGAAAACATGTGGGAAAGGACACTTGCAAACTACAGCCCTCATTGTTGGTTAGGCAATGGTGTTTATAAAGGAGAGACAGCATGGTTGCAGACTGCCTCCCTCCTTTGCCACATTGACCTGAAAGGAGGAGGAGCAGCAAGCAGGGATGTAGGGGTTCATAATCTGTGTGTGGTCACCCTCCTCTATTCAGCACCTGGTGGCCACTGGGGATGAGCAAACAGAAGTGGATTTCCTCAGTGCTATCAATTACAGAACTTCCCCCATTTCATCCAGGTTACCATGCGCAATATCAGTCTTCTTCGAATCAGAGAGCATGGTAGGGTGCAGATGCTGAATGAATGTAGCTAGAGACCTGGACCTTTGGCTGCTATGCTTTGTGCTGCAATGATGCCAGATCGCTTACTGGTGGCTTTGCATGGTAAGGTGTCCTCCCATGAGGACGGAATCTGGCAGCCTTCCACAGAAACCTTCTGAGAAAATTGAATAGTACCTCAATGAGAGCTTTCCAAAGATGTGCAGGGAGAATACACACTCCCTCTCCAGACACACTAACAAATAGTTCCACTGATCTCCTGCTACGTAGGCAGACCAGCAGCAACTGTATCCCAATTGCTCAGGACAAATTAACGATTAAGCTGAATTACATTTAACCACTGTAGCATGATTACAAATGTGAACTCGCCAGAAGTGCCCTCCCTGCCATCAGTGTCTGGCAACAATAAGACCTGGGACGGATTGGCTCCAAAGTTAGAAAAAGGTCTTGGCTGTCGATGAGATTGGATCCTCCACTTGCCTGCCGAGAATTCTCCTCCTCTTCCTCATCTACAATGTCCTCCTTGTTGGTGCCTGAGGCTGCCTAAAGAGTCACTTCAGAAGTATTCACTGATAGTTTTGGGACATTGGTTGGATGCCCTCCTTCAATCCCCCCAAAATCCTATGCAGCTGCTCATAGAAGCGGCATGTCTGAGTTGCTTTCCCAGACCGACCATTTTCCTCCTTTGTCTTCTGGTACACTTGTCTGAGCTCCTTTATATTCATGCAGCACTGTTGTGGGGGTGGGGAGGCTCTGCTGTATCCATTTTCCACCAGGCCCTGAGCGATTTTGGTATAGATATTGGCATTTCTTCTGCTGTTTTGGAGTTCTGCCTGCACAGAATCTTCTTCCCACACAGCAATCAGATCCAGTATCTCCTGAACGCTCCATGTTGAAGCTCATTGCTGACCCTGGACATTCATCGTCAGGTGTGCTGTTGGAGTCGCCATGCTGGCCAAACAGGAAATGAAATTCAAACTTTCCTGGGGCTTTTCTTGTGTATCTGGGAGAGCAGCAGAGTTGAAAGTGCTGGCCAGCATGGTCATATTGGGGCACTGTGGAGTCCAAGAATGTTGAACTGAACAGCTTTGTGTCTGCCCTGCCCCATATTCAACCCTAAAAGAATGAAGTTCGTGCTACTCCTCTCATTAAGGTGGAGAATTGAAGTTGACTTTAAAAACCATTAAGGTTGGCAGAAGGGTCTTGGTGGTGTAGACTCATTTATTATAAAATCAACCTAACATGGCTAACTTTGACCTAACCTCATACTATAGACCAGACCTCAGAGATATGAACAATTCACACTTCCTGAGAAATATAGTTGAACTGACCTATGCCCCAATGTGGACAATGCTAAGTCAATGGAAGGATTCTTCCATTGATCTAACTATCAAGTTTGCTTCCCAGCTACAACATTGGGTACCCTTGCAGATTTGACAGTATGCTCCAGCCATGCTGAAGAAGTCTAAGTTTCCAGCATGTGCCATAATAGGTTTCATTCTGATGTGATATGAAGGATTAAGAAGAGAACCATGGACCTAAGGTGCATCTCTTCCTCCCTGAGTCCTGTGACAGTATATGGCTATCTAGGTTTGTGCTATTCTTTCTGCTTCTTACTAACTCAATGCTACATTCCATCCTCCTAAAATATTTGGATAAAGATCCGATTGATCCTGCCTTAATCCTCTCATGGAGCCTAATTTAAGGCCATCTGAAATCCATGGGAATTTCTCCACTGACTTCAGTGGGCTTTCAATCAGACTCTTGGTGATATAATTTTCCTGTTCATGCCCTAGCAATATCAAAACTAGATGGTACAATGATCTACACAACTAACCTCCATTTACCAGGAACCTGAGGCTGAACTGTAAATACATTTTTGTGAGTTCAAAAGTATTTTATTTACGGAGGTAAAATTTCAGCTGCATTCCTCTTGCTAAAATCACATATTGATATTGGGGTGTAAATAATTTCCTGGACTTAAAAGAAGGCAGTATTCTATTAGTTGAAAACCAATGTCATGATATGCTCCAAGAGCAATAAAAGACACTTCTGTTTTTTACTGGCTCTACAAATATTGCTTGTGTTTGTGAGGAGGGCAAGGAAATGCCGGCATATCTTACCATCTCACCCTCTCTAAAGATAAAAAGGATGATGTAAGACAGATTAAGTGTTAATTATTTTTTTAAACTAGTGAGTGTTTCCCAATAGATCTGGTTTTCTAGTTGCCATTAACTAGAAAAAAATGTTTCCATGGACACTGATCTCTTTAAAAAGCTCAGGGAAAAACTTGCCCTCTGCTGGACTTTCTCCAATGTGTCCACATCCTTTCTGTAATGGGAGCTGAGAATTGGATGCAATACACCAGATGTGGTCTCACCGGTGCCGAATAAAGAGGAAAAATCACTTCTCTAGATCTGCTGGCAATGATCCTCCTAATACACTCTAATATGCCATTAGCCTTCTTGGCTACAAGGACACGCTGTTGACTCATATCCAGCTTCTCATCCACTGTAATCCCCAGGGTCCTTTTCTGCCAAACTGCTGCTTAGCCAATCAGTCCCCAACCTGTAGCAGTGCTTGGGATTCTGCTGTCCCAAGTGCAGGACTCTGCACTTGTCCTTGTTGAACCTCATCAGATTTCTTTTCTCCCAATCCTCCAATTTGTCTAGATCACTCTGGACCTTATCCCTACCTTCCAATGTATCTATATCTCCCCCTACCTTAATGTCATCTGTGACAACTTGCTTAGGGTGCAATCCATCCTTTTCATGCAAGTCATTAAGAAATATGTTGAACAAAACCGGCCCTAGAATCAACCCTTGAGGCACTCCACTTGATATCAACTGCCAACCAGACAATGAGCCGTTGATCACTACCTGTTGAGCCTGACAATCTAACCATCTTTTTATCCACATTATAGTCCAGTTATCCACTCCATACTTCCTTAACTTGCTGGCAAGAATACTGCAGGAGACTGTATCAAAAGCTTCGCTAAAGTCAAGGTATATCATGTCCACCGCTTTGTCCATGTCCCCAGAGCCAGTTACCTCATCATAGAAGGCAATCAGGTCCATCAGGCATGACTTGCCCTTGGTGAATCCATGTTGACTTTTCTGATCACTTTATTCTCTTTCAAGTGCTTCAAAATGGATTTCTTCAGGGTCCCCTCCATGATTTTTCCACAGCACGGGCAGTGACTCCAGTCTCAGCTGCTGCAGAAACACCAGCACAGCCTGGACTCCTCCTTCCCCCTGCGGTCTGAGCAATCTGTAGTTCTCTGGATTGTCCTTCCTCCCTTTTTAAAGATGGGGACTACATTTGCCTTTTTTCCAATCATCCAGGTCCTCCCTCGATTACTACGAGTTTTCAAAGACAATCACATCAGCCAACTCCCTCAGCACTCTTGGATGCATTAGATCTGGCCCCATGGATTTGTGTATGTTCAGCTTATTAAAATAATTCTTAACCTGTTCTTTCTCCACCAAGGGCTGCCCACCTCCTTCCCATTGCTTTCCCTTTGCCAGGTTAGTTGCCCCAGTGGAGGGTTTTCAACTGTCTAATAGAATTTTATGGACCTGCTCCAAACAAGTTTGCTCTTCAGAATTCAGCCATGGAAGTTCCAAGCCATCAGATGAAGAGAACAGAGGTTCAGATGGAGCAACCGACAGTGGTCTTGGAAGACCAGGTCCAAGTGTAGCAGAAACTGTACTGGGGTTTCCACGAAAAAGTGCTGTCTCAGCCAAGCCAGAATTATGCAGATGACCTCTGCTTAGTCCTGATTGACTTTGTCAGAACCAGAGGGGAAAGTAAGCCGGTGTGCTTCTGTGTGGTACTCCAGCAAGAAGAAGCCAGCAGGCTGGAGCACTTGGCTTCCAGCTGGGCTCCCAGAGCTCTCCTACAGGCGGCCTTCTAAGAAGGCTGGGGGCTGCAGCCATGTGTACCCAGAACTTTGCAGCTCTTCCCTTCCCCTGAGTAGCAGAGAGCGATGGGAAATTGTGCAGCTTGTGTGCCTTCCTCTCACTCCCAGCTGCTCAGGGGAGGGGCAGAGGAATACTCCACTCAGGTTACGTCTAGACTGCTGCTTTTTTTTTTCTTCAGAAAAAGGTATGCAAATTGTGCTCCGTAATTTGTGTACCTTTTTCCGATTGTTTTTTCGGAAGAGGCTTTTCCGAAATTTGGCCCATCTACACTGGGCCAAATTTTGGAAAAACCTCCTCTTTTGGAAGAGCCCTTATTCCTCGTTGTTGGAGGGCTCGTCCCCCCCCTTGGCTACGCCACAAAGTCAATGCCCCTCTACCGGGTTGAAATATGGCTCTAACAGAGTAAATACGGCTTTTGAGGCCTACCCACCCAGCGAAGCCTCTCCTGGACCAGGGGTTGATTGCCCAGTGAAGGGAAAATGGGTGGTAGGGGGACCCGGGCCCTCCTTCTCCACCGGGTCCCAGCCCAGGGCCCTTTAGGCAGGGACTATGGCTCCTGCCTGCTTGGCAGGGAATCCGGCTGCTACACGCCGAGCCACACTATTGGTCCTTTGCTCTGGGCTGCTTCCTACCACACCCTGGTTCCCCTGCGGTCCATCTGCCTCGGAGTCCGTACCTGCCAGGGCCGCTGTCGGGGTTGCGAGTGCTCCTGCCTTCCTGGGGTTGGCGGCTGCTGGCTCTGCCTGAGGGTCGGGCACGGGCAGCGACTCCGGTCTCAGCTGCTGCAGAAACACCGGCACAGCCTGGACTCCTCCTTCCCCCTGCAGCCTCCCTCACTGCAGGGCTCTCTCTGCTTTTATACCCTGGCTCTGCTGGGAGCATGCCCAGCAGGGCTGGAGGGGTGGGGCCTTCTCAGCCAGCTGGGCCTGGGCTACTCCCTGCCCTTCAGTGCGGGCCCTGTCCCAGAAAGACAGGGCTCCTGAAAGAGCACGTCTGCTCTTCCGCAAAAAATGTCGGAAGAGCAAACACGTTCCCTGGACACGGCAGAGTTTTTCCGGGATACTGAAAAATGCCATAGCGTAGACATAGCCTCAGGCTGCACACTTTCTCCTCATTCCCTAATAGTCAGGGAAGAAAAGCAGCAGGGACTCAGTATGTGAAGCTGCAGCCCTGTCCCTACCCTCCTGAAATGGTGCCCTTGCCCCTCTCCACACACCCAGCCCCCTGCCCTGAGCTCTCCCCTCCCCAGCCCCTTGCTCCAAGCCCCTCACACCTCTCCCCTGAGTTTCTCTTCACTCTCAAACACCTGCCATAACATCTGCATCCCCCACATCCCCACCTCCTGCCCTGAGACCCCACACACACACACACTAACCCGCTGCCCTGAGCCTTCCTCCACACTCCACCCCACATTTACATTTTATATAGGGACTGTCATATCGCATCCCCCCCCCCTAAATCTCTGCCCTAATACTCCCCAGGGAGTGCAATTTGAAACTTGTTACTTTCATCCCTGGCAAAACATTGTGTACCAGTTGAATGGAGGGAAAGGCATCACACAGGTGAGTTGTCCATGATAACACAAAGTCATCTGTAAGAGGGCCAGGGCTGTCCTCACAAGGGACATAACTAATAGCATTTTTGCTGTCTTGGGTAGTCTATTGGGGAGTCCCCGCACCGTTGGAAGATGTCCCTTGCAAGGTTTGGTCAAAGGGACCATGAGTGGTGAGTGGCAAAAGACCTGCTGATGCGATCCGCAAGTTGGTTCTGTGTACTTGGCAGGTAAGATGCTTCTCGATAAACTGAATGTGTGATTCAGGCCTTCCACCGCTGGATTGCTTCTGAAATAGGGAGAAAGAATGTGTTCCACCCTGCCTATTGATGCAGTATATGGCAATTGTATTGTCTGTGAGAACCATAACCACTGGGCCTGTAATGTGGAGCAGTAATACTTGGCAAGCTAGGTGGACTCCCTGAGTTCCCTGATATAGATGTAAAGAGAGAGCTTTTCTTGAGACTACTGTGTCTATGCCCAAACCCTTTTGTTCTTCCTCCTCCACCTGTGAAATAGCACAGTGAAATAGGCTGTGTGAAATAGCATCCAGTCTGTTGGGGGCTGTAGTGTTTTCTAGACACAGCTGGTATATACAAAGTCAGAGATTTTAGTATTGGTTTTGAGTCCTTAAATCTGTGGAGTCTGGCATCTGTTTGCTCTGAAAAGAGCAATGGCCTTTTGAATGAGATATCCTGGAGGGTTTGCTGTACTCCTGAGGAAATCCTGAAGACTGTAACGACACGTGACTGTACATGGTAACAGCTATAGCCTCCGATTTTGCAACAGAATTAGTGGCCTTCAAGTCTACTTGTAGGGAGACCTGAGTTGCTGTCTTCCCTTCTTCCATTAGCAAAGAGAACTCTTGTCTGGCCTCTTGTTGGAGCTTGTCCTTTAATTCTTGAATCACCTCTCATGTATTGAAATCACAGTGTCTGGGCAAAACTTACTCATTCGCTATTCAAAATTGTAGCCCACCCATTGAATAAGATTTTTGGCCAGACAAGTTCAATATTTGGGGTCCTTTGCCTAAAGCTTAATCTTGATGGTCCCTCTTATTGGCAGCCACCACTACCAGAGATCCTGAAGGAGGATGTGAGCATAGAAATTCTTTGGCCACTTCAGGTTGGATTCCCAAATTTGATGTCATCCATTTTAATAAGTAGGTCTTGTGGTCATCTTGAGGTGGATACACAGTAGTAGCTACTACTGCCTCATCTGGGGAAGAGGCTACAGAAGGTTGAGGGGCATTTGCTCCTTCCTCGGTCTCCACTGAGACATGTGGGTCCTCTTCTGGAGGTTCAGCACTAGGTTTAAACCAAAGTCAGGGTCAGGGATCTCATGGCACAGTACCTACTTTCAGAAGCCATAGAATATGAATGCCTCTGTGATTAATGGGAGGAGTATTAACATTTTCTGAACATTCCAGCCATTCAATTAACTAAATTGCCTCTAATGGTTAAAACCATTGACAGAGAGTCCTAGAGAGTCTTCAGGAATGCTAAGGAAGTAGAAAGTGTTGGCAGGAAGCCAGGAGAGCCAATGAAAACAGAGTGTGGATTTTGAATTGGAAGCAAATTCTCCTGTTGTATTCTTTGTGGGTGTGTTTACACAGCAAAGTTATTTTGGAATAGCAACCGCTATTCCGAAATTACTTTGCAAGCATCTACACAGCAAAACCACTATTTCAAAATAATTTTGAAATAACGGCAGCCTTATTTCGAGTTCTGTAAACCTCATTCTATGAGGAATAGCGCCTATTCTGAAATAGCTATTTCGGAATACGGGCTGTGTAAACAGGGAATAGGGGCTATTTCAAAATAGGGGGCCTCCAGCCTTTCCCAGGGTGCCCTGCTGGCCGCTCTGTCCACACACAGAAACACTCTATTCCCTTCTCCCCCCACCTCCCCGAGAGCCCTTAAAGCTGCAGACTCTGCAGGCAGGGTTTGTGGCTCACAGCAGGCCTGACAGCCCTGAGCCACCCTGCAGCTGCCGCTGACTGCATTTTGGCCCAAGATGAGCCAGACAGATGGTGCCAGCCCGCACTCCACTGCTCCCCGGGAGCATTCAGTGGGCTCCCAGGAGCCTGCCATGGGCCATAAGCAACATGCGCCTTCCTAGTCTGGTGCGGAGGTCCTGGACCTTATTGAAGTTTGCGGGGACAAGATAAACCTCCAGGATCTCTGCACCAGACACAGGAACGTGGACGTCTATGGACGCATGGCAAACAGCCTGGCATCCAAAGGCCACATCTGCACCCAAGAACAGGTGTGGATGAAGGTCAAGGAGCTCCGTCAAGCTTACGCCAGGGCCAAGGAGGGCAGCTCCCAATCTGGGACAGAGCCCCACACCTGTACTTATTTTAAGGAGCACGATCACATCCTGGGAGGCGAGGCAGTCCCTCCCCCCCTAGTTATAGACTCTGGGCTGGAGTTGCCCGTCATCATCCTCTCTGGGGGGAGAGACGGTGGTGAGGAGGAGGAGGAGGAGGAGGAGGAGGACCTGGACGAGGCCAGCCTCAGCACGCAGCTGACCCAGGAGCCCTGAAGCCTCTCTATGGACGTGTCCCAGGTGTCATCCAAGGCCGGGGAAGGAACATCATGTGAGTGCTATCACTTTCCCTTCATAAAGAGGGTGGAGGGGATGGCCGAGTGGGAGGGAACTGGGCGCTCCACACTTGGCCCTTGCTGCGTGGATCACGCAGCAACCTGTACACGTGGGAGCATGTGCCATGCCGCTCCTGGGCACGTGGCCCCAACAGGCTGCGACAGAGGACCCTTGGGCTATTGACCACTGGGTGTCTGGAGAGACCTGCCATGTTCCTGACCCCAGGGTGAGCCCTGGGGTGTCCCACATATGACCCGCCCTCCACAAGCCACCTCTAGAAGGAGGCAGGAGACACACACACACACACACTCAGGAGTCCCACACACAGCACAGGGGCATGCCCACAGTCTTGGGGCAGCCCCCACTCTCGGGGACATCTGGGCCCACTGGTCAGAGGCACATGACCTGGCTCCAAGCACATCACCTGCAACAGAGCTGAGAACTGTTGCTCTTGACTCGCAGATGGTGGCTGGGCTTCAGGGCACCGTGTCTCCAGGGATGACTGACCATCTCCCTTTGTTTTCCACAGCCGGACCAGCTGCGAGTGGAGGGCGGTCAACACCTCCTGGGACATCCTCCCACACCCAAGGCTTCCGCAGGCACACCCGCCCCATGAACGAGTACCAGAGGCAGCTCCAAATGGATCCAGTATTATTCACTGTCCTAAAATAGTGTACATTGTTGCTATGCTTCACCCTAGATGTGGCTGACTTTAAATAGAGACTGTGCATTCTTTGGCTGGATTGATTATCAGTGTTTGCTGCTAGTCACTGATGTTTGTCTGATCTAAAATCCACTAAATCCAGGAAAGAATCTCAGGGACTTAAGTAGAATTTGGAAATTTGAATTGATGGCTCAAGTTTTTAAACATGATGTTATTTAGCAATATTATTTTAATCCAAGAGAGTGACCTGTGCCCATTGAATGGAATTTTTATCTTAAACATTGAACTTCTTATTCATAACTGTACAGGTTTTCAGTCAGCTAGTAACCTTGCTTATGATTTTCCAGTTTATGATAAAACTGGCCAACAGTTTGCTTTAACATTACAATAAGATATTATTACTGGTGCCTGTTTAAAAGTTATTAAAATGTTTTTCTGGATGCCTGTGGGATAAGATCATTTTTCGTATGCAGATGTTCTGCCCTGAACATTGTACTATCAGCTCATGATCAAACATACTCTTGTAACATACATTTTCCTTTATTGTCTCTTAACACAGACCAATCTAGTGTTTGTTCCCTTGACTTGTTAATGGTTAAAGCAAAGGGAAGGATAAGATAAAATTGTCTTTTCAGTACAAGTCCTGTATGGCCATTCTCTAGTTAGAAAAAACTAGATTGTTGGATCTGTCATAAGATAGTCACTGATGATGTCTGAAGCTTGTTCTTGCCACCTAAAAGTGATCCTGAAGTTCCTAAGAGGAACTGTCCAAACTTGAGCTAAGAAGGTGGGTTGGTAGAATAAACACATACTTAACAGGAATATATATAGTCTATGTAGTGCCCTAGAACTACTCGTTTTTAAAGTTACAGACTAGCATGGCAACTCCTCGGAGAAATAGATGTGATGTGTCTTGCACCCTAAGGAGCAGATTGAGCAAGGCAACTTGTCATTTGATGTTTGGAGGGGCACTGTACCTGTCATAATATACATGGATTTATTCCACTGAGTATCTGCTGTGTAATATCACCTGCTGTAAACTGATGTAAGGAGCCACACTGCAGCACCCATCTGAAGCTTGCTGCTCAGAATGGTTAACAAAAGTCACAAGACCAGAATTCAATCTGAGGTTTGATTGACATAGTCTTAACAGCTCTGATGTCTTGTCTGTTGGGGAGAGGAGACTTAGGTCAGGTTAGCCTCAGAAATGGCTATTGAGAAGGTCTGTCCAGGAAAATGCTCTGATTCCGCCTATCTCTTCAACAACCTTTGCCAGTGAGATGCCTATACAAACTTCCACAAAAATTATAGCTGGTCCAAGAGAAGTCAGGCAGCAGTTTCACACTCTGTTCTCCTTTCAGGGGAAATACTCCCCGAGTTGCAGGAGCCAGGAAGGCACACAGAGATATAATTTTTATTTCCCTGCATCAGTTTGAGTGAATTCCCCCTATAGTCCTTAGCAGAAGGGTCACTATGGAGCTCAAGAATTTACTAAGATTAGGTTGGCTAAAGAAGGAAGTTTCTGGGACGCAAATCTGAAGGATGCAAATCTAGTGCTGAACAACCGGAAAGCAGTAAGATATCTTTGAGTCTTTGGTCTGTAAGTTTATCTGAGATGGTAATTAGATGCAGTGACAAACTGAAAGAATGGATAGGGTGGATTCAGTGACACATTATGATGGGAGAGCTCTAAAGAGCGAGCCCACACATCAATATGTGATGCTTGCTTGTCAATGAAACTGCTAAACATTCTTGTTGAAACAGAATAAAGGCTGAATTTCCTAATAACATTTAGGTTTTCAAGATGCATTTTGTCCTTGTGGTATGAGTGACTAAGGCATGAATCAGCAATCCTGCTGCCAGCAGTAGGCAGTAGGTGCATGAAGTAGAAGAAGCTGACTTATGTGGCCTCTTGACACATTACAGAGGAATCACTTTGCATGACCTCTGTGCCCACGCACCATGGAACAGCATTTTGGTGATGTATTACCTAGAGGCAAAGGGGCATGTTCCACATATATGCATTATGAACAGCCCTCTATGCAGATCCTTCTTAGTCTTAATTTGGATAGACTGCACCAGAAACGGGGATGTGTGGGACTGCTCACCATCAGGATACAGGTGAACATTATCATTGCCTGGGCAGTGTTTAGTAAATGTACACCTCTTTTGGGCTGGGTTAAGTCACTTTTTCTGTGTGTGCCAGATATTGGCTCATAGTGACTCAATAGATTTTCCTAGATGGTTTTGATGTGATCCCATGATATATATCAGTTATTAATTTAAAATGTGAAGAGAGATACCTGTATCAAGGCTTTCTTTTAGTTAAATGGGGGAGATGGTATTATCTGATTCGCACACACAAGTATCTCATAAATTATCTCATATCTCATTTTCATTATTAATTTATATTTTCTTAACCCGAGCATAGACAAGAATCATAGAATCATAGAATTATAGAAACTAGAACTGGAAGGGACCTCGAGAGGTCATTGAGTACAGTCCCCTGCCCTCACAGCAGGACCCAGTACTGTCTAGACCCTCCCTGATAGATGTCTATCTAACCTGCTCTTAAATATCTCCAGAGATGGAGATTCCACAACCTCCCTAGGCAATTTATTCAGTGTTTCACCACCCTGACAGTTAGGAAGTTTTTCCTAATGTCCAATCTAAACCTCCCTTGCTGCAGTGTAACCCCATTGCTTCTTGTCCTATCATCAGAGGCCAAGGAGAACAATTCATCCTCCTTGTGACACCCTTTTAGATACTTGAAAACTGCTGTCATATCCCCTCTCAGTCTTCTCCTTTCCAAACTAAACGAGCCCAATTCTTTCAGTTTTCCCTCATAGGTCATGTTCTCTAGACCTTTAATCATTCTTATTGCTCTTCTCTGGACCCTCTCCAATTTCTCCACATCTTTCTTGAAATGTGATGCCCAGAACTGGACACAATACTCCAACTGAGGCCTAATCAGCGCAGAGTAGAGTGAAAGAATGACTTCTCGCGTCTTGCTCACGACAGTCCTGTTGATGCATCCCAGAATCATGTTTGCTTTTTTTGCAACAGCATCACACTGTTGACTCATATTTAGCTTGTGGTCCAGAAGCCTATTTATAATTTTCTTCTGTAGGGAATAAAAGCATACAGAATAGGGATGTGAACGTGTATATGAGTACAGGGCTAACTGATGAGCAGCATGGAGGAGGGAGGAAGGCGGGAGTGGTACATGTAGGGAGCCAGCTTTCAAGCCAGCTCCCCATGTGTACTGTGGCTCCTGCCAAGCCCTCTGCCCCCATCTCCACACTGCTGCCTCTGTATAAGCCTTTTAAGCCGGCTCCCCACACATGCTGGCTCCCACGGAGTTGCCTGCCTCCCCCCATATGTCAGCGGTTATACATTTACACAAACAAATGCATTTTAACATCCCTAATCCAGAAATGTTTTTTCCAAACACAGAAAACATATTTTTACAGATCTGTTCCAATCATCAAACATTCTGACCACTGATGTTTTATCTCAAAGTATAAAAATATTAAAGAACATTTTTATTCATAAAGTGCTGTGACATTCCATTCCATATTCTTTATGAAAATATGGATATGAGATAACTGAGATGAACTTCATGCCAGATGACTTGTGTAAGCCATCATTGGAAAGAATATGGTTTACTGAATATGATTATCATATTTGTAAGCATGTATCATTTTTGTCTCTGAAGTTAGGAATATTGATTGTGTAGCTGTAGCTCACCTATGTTACTCTGAGTACCCAGGTACTTCAGGTACTACAATGGAAATGCCATACAGGGTTGATGGGCTATATAAGGCAGGGGAGGAAAACAATCAAGCCCTTCAGTTTGCTCCTCCTCTACCTCCCCACCCAAAGAGACACTTGGAAACACCTGGAAACAAAAGAACTGAAACTGAGTGGTGTGGGGAGGGGAAGAATTGCTGGACCCAAGCTCAAAGATACCTGCACCATGAAGGACTCCACCTAAAACAGTATCTAGGGTGAAAAATTAGTATTTGTAACCACTTTATTTAGTGAATCTAGCTTAGTGTGTGTGTGCTTTGTATTATTTTCTTAGTAATCTATTTTGTTTGGTTTGGTACCTCTTAACCATTTTCAATATGCCTTTTTGTAGTTAATAAACGTATCTCTTGTATCTAATATAACCCGGTTTATGTAATTTGTAACAGGGAAGAAGTAGGAAGTTGTACATACCTTCCTCCACATTGAGAGAGAAGGCAAATTTCATATAATTTTTGGTTTGTACTCCAAAGGAGGTGAACACCTTGAGCTATGGCAAGTCCCTTAAGATGAGTCTTCCTAGAGCTGATTTCAGCATCTGTATTGTTTTTCACCTGGGTGTGGCCCTGCCGGTGTACATGGCTGGAAGCCTTGTCCAGCAAGACCAGCTAAAGCGGATCCAGAATACACTGACTCTGTGGTATCTCAGCTCATCAGGTGATAACCAAGGGGATCCTAACCCATCACAAGTGCCTTCTACCACATGTGCTCAGACTACCACATAGAACCAAGGGAATATTTCAAACAGCTTATATGTAATATTTAGAAAGATGTTGACAAGTTACAAGACACAAAACATACTTTAAAAAAATGTCCATACCACTGCCAAATTTTCCATGACACTGAGCACCAAGTGAGTGGGAGATGCAGATGTTTAGTAACTCTCAGGATTTGGCCTGAAGTTACCAACAAACACATTTTTTTTAAATCAGATTTATGTTCATTGTTTTCACTGTTCGTTTTTCTTTTAATTTAACTCCACTCATGCAACAGAAAAAGTTTCAATATCACAGTCTGGTTCTTAGGCCCTAGCACAAAGCTGCTGTGCTGGCATTTCCAGTTTTGGATTTCATAACACATGCAAGCCATGCAATTAAGCTGTGATAGTATCAGGGCTCTAAGTGGTTATTTCAAAGTTAACCAGCTACAGTTCTACAGACTTACAAGTAGGTGTGATGGGACATATCAGCTCTGCATAGGTACTAAGAGGGTTAATCCCATTCTTTGGGCTGAGGAGGCCATGCCCCCATGGCCCTGCTGGGCATGCTCTAACTGGGGATCAGATATAAAAGGCCGTCGCTCATCTCATTCAGCCAGATGACTGGAGAGAAAGGACCTGTAGTAAAGGCTCCTGCAGAAAAACTGCTTGTCTGGGAAGGCACAAAGCCTCCAGGGAGACCCTGAGGACTCTACTTCACAGAGGAACCCAGTGACCCCCCAACAGCCATGGCTGGCAGCCTCAAGACACAGGGTAGGAAGTGACCCAGAAAGGTCAAGGGAGGGGTATCTGCCACCTGAATGAGTCAGTGTGTTATGACTGGATTTCTCCACAGACTCTGTGGTGGGCCATCTCCCTTGCTGTTAGGGCCCTAGGGTGAGGATCGGGTTAAAAGGGCACTGTGATTGACCTTGGCCATCAGGCCATTCTGCCCTTCAAGCAAGGGCCATGTGACAGACTTTGGCCATTCGGCCAGACAACCCCAAGAGCAAAGGCTGCGGTGATTGACTCTTGCCATTAGGCCACACTGCCCTAAGAGAAAGGGTCACACTCTGGCCACTAGGCCACGCTGTCCTGATGGGCCATGGTAATGGATTCTGGCCTTTGGGCCCAGGAGCGTCCCTAAATGAGCTGCCAGCAACTGGCACCCTAGGCGAAACGCACGATTGGCGCGCGATTGGCACCCTTGCCTCCAAAGCCCTCAATGGCCATTTATCTTGGCGCCCTACGTGCCCGCCTAGGTCACCTGTATTGACGGGCCACCACTGTTTGGGCCATGCTGCCTGGAGGCAAGGGCCAGTATAATTGATCCAGGCTACTAGGCAACATTACCCTAGTATAGATTGTAGAAACAGACTTAGACCATTAGGCTGCAATGTCCTATAGGTGAGGGCAGGACCATGGGGAGCATAAATACCCCCTCGTCACTCAACGTGGGGACTGGGCACATCATCCTTGTGACAGCAGCATTACAACAAACAAGATTTTTGCTGCATGGAATGCTTGGCATAGCCAAACCTCAAAAGTTGTTGCAGGCGTTTGTATGTTTTCAGAAATTACATGATAGAGCAACAAAAGAAGATACACATGACTTCAACTTACCAAAATCACCTGACAGATGTCCAGGGTAAATCATGAGTTGTTTCATCCCTGAAAACATGCATCTACTAGTGACAGTAAGGGGGAAACTAATGTGCTAAAAATCAATAGATGTTTTAAAAGTAAAGTTCAAACTGAGGCTTCTGTTGCCGTAACCTTGGCCTTCACATGAATTACAGGGAAAAGAAAATGTCTCACTAGGCATTAGCTGGCATCAAATTCTACAGTCCTTAATCTAGCAATATGCCCATCAATTATGAATAACAAATTTGATACTTTCCAAAAAGCAACGCGGCGAATAATGTGAATAATGTTTATAGATTCATGGTTGGCTTTGTTGTAATTACAATTGCAGTTAAAAACCATGTCTAGAAATATAAATGTAATAATAAAAGTTATAATATCACCTAGAGTCAGACTGCTTGTCTGGCACAAAACAAAAATATTGGAGTAAAATCAGTTAGACAGCGCGAACTGGTCTCCTTGCTGGAAGAGAAGGTTAAAGGACTAGAGGCCCAAGTATCCACCTTGCATTGCATCAGAGAAAATGAAGACTTTCTGGATAGAAGTCAGCATTTGTTATGGCAAGCACAGCATGCTGAAGAATCAGAGGGCAGTGCAGAGAGGGGAGGAAACCTGGCAGCATGTGACCTCCAGAAGATGAAAGAGGGGAACTCATGTACACTCAGTGCAGAGAGAGAGGTAAGAAACTGTTTTCAGTCTCTCTGCACAGGTACTACAGTGGAGAATGGTGAAGAGTTATCTGAGGAAAGGGATCAGAAGAAGAAGACCCCATCAAATGGAAGGCATTGTCCTAAGGGTGGGGATGTCATGACCATCACTTCTAAGAGGAGGAGATGGGTGATGATGGTCAGGGTCTCCTTCCTAAGGGGGACGGAGTCATCTATCTGCCGTCCAGACCAGGAAACTCAAGAAGTGTCCTGCTTGCCTGGAACTAGAATTCAGGATGTGATGGAGTGTCTGCAAAGTCTGATCAAGCCATTGGACCACTACCCCTTCCTACTTCTCCATGTGGGCACCAATGATACTGCCAAGAATGACCTTGAGTGGGTCATTGCAGAGTACATGGCTCTGGGAAGAAGGATAAAGGCATTTGAGGCACAAGTCATGTTTTCGTCCATCCTCCCTGTTGAAGGAAAAGGCCCAAGTGGGGACCATCAAACTGTGGAGGTAAATGTGTGTTTGCACAGGTGATGTCGGAGAGAGGGCTTTGGATTCTTCAATCACAGGATGTTGTTCCAGGAAGAGAAGGAAGAGAAGTTTCACAGGCAGGCTTGCTAACCTAGTGAGAAAGGCTTTAAACTAGGTTCTCTGGGGGATGGTGACCTAACCCCTGCGGGATATGGGGAGGAAACACAAGGAGGAGGCTGCAACAGGGGAAGCCTCCTGAGAAAGCAGGGAAATTGGCTAATTACCTTAGTGCCTGTACATGAACGCAAGAAGCCTGGGAAACAAACAGGAAGAATTAGAAGTCCTGGCACAGTCAAGGAACTGTGATGCAACTGGAATAATGGAGAGTTGGTGGGGTAACTCACATGACTGGAGCACTGTCACAGATGGTTATAAACTGTTCAGGAAGGACAGGCGGGGGAGAAAAGGAGGAGGAGTTGCACTGTATGTAAGAGAGCAGTATGACTGCTCAGAGCTCCAGTATGAAACTGGAAAAAAGCCTGCTCTGGGTTAAGTTTAGAGGCGAGAGCAACCAGACTGATGTCATGGTGTGTGTCTGCTATAGACCACCAGACCAAGAGGATGAGGTAGACAAGGCTTTCTTCAGACAATTAAAAAAAGTTTCCAGATCACAGGCCCTGGTTCTCATGGGGATTTCAATCACCTTGATATCTGCTGCAGATCAATATAGCAGAGCACAGACAATCTGGGAAGTTTTTGAAGAGTGTTGAGGACAACTTCCTGACGCAAGTGCTGGAGAAACCAACTAGGGGTCATGCTCCTCTGAAGCTGTTGCTCACAAACAGGGAAGAATTGGCAGGGGAAGTAGAAGCACATGGCAACCTGAGCAGCAGTGACCACGAGACGGTTGAGTTTAGGATCCTGACAAAAGGAAGAAAGGAGAGTGGCAGAATACAGACCCTGGACTTCAGGAAAACAGACTTTGACTCCCTCTGGAAACTGATGGGCAGGATCCCCTAGGAGGCTAATATGAGGGGGAAAGGAGACCAGGAGAGCTGGTTGAATTTTAAAGAAGTATGGTAGGCAACTAGCTTGCCTTAAGAGAGAAATCTTAGGTGAGCTTAAACACAAAAAGGAAGCTTACAAGAACCAAAAACTTGGACAGATGACTAGGGAGGAGCATAAAAACATTGCTCAAGCTCAATCAGCAAGGCCAAAACACAATTGGAATTGCAGCTAGCAAGGGATGTGAAGGATAACAAGAGGGGTTTCTATAGGCATGTTAGCAACAAGAAGAAAGCCAGGAAAAATGTGGGACCCATAATGACTGGGAAAGGCAACCTAGTGACAGATGATGTGGGAAATGCTGAAGTACTCAATGCTTTTTTTGCCTAGCTCTTTGCAGACAAAGTTGGCTCGCAGACTGCTGACATGGGCAGCACAGTGTGTGGAGGAGGTAGGCAGCCGTTGGTGGAGAAAGAACAGGTTAAGAACTATTTAGAAAAGCTGGACCTACACAAGTTCATGGTTCCAGATCTAATGTATCCGAGGATGCTGAAGTTAGCTGATGTGATTGCAGAGCCATTTTGAAAACTCTTGGCAAGCGAGGGAAGTCCCAGATGATTGGAAAAAGGCAAATGTAGGGCCCATCATCAAAAAGGGGAAGAAAGATGATCCTGGGAAGTACAGAGCAGTCAGCCTCACCTTAGTCCCTGGAAAAATTGTGGATCAATCAATGGAATCAATTTTGAAACACTTGGAGGAGAGGAAGGTGATCAGGAATAGTCAACATGGATTCACCAAGAGGAAGTCATGCCTGACCAACCTGATTACCTTTTATGATGAGATTACTGGCTCTGTGAATATGGGGAAGGTGGTGGCTGTGATATACCTTGACTTTAGCAAAGCTTTTGATGCAGTCTCCAATAGTATTCTTGATGGCAAGTTAAAGAAATAAGGCTTGGATGAATGGACTGTCAGGTGGATTGAAAGCTGACTAGATCATTGGGCTCAATGGGTAGTGGTGATCAACAGCTCAATGTCTGGCTGGCAGTTGGTATCAGAGGAGTGCTCCAGGGGTCGGTACTGGGGCCAGTTTTGTTCAACATCTTTATTAATTATCTGCATGATGGGTTGGTTTGCACCCTTAGCAAGTTTCCAGGTGACACTAAGATGGGGGGAGAGATAGATACTTTAGAGGATAAGGGTAGGATCCAGAGTGACCTAGACAAATTGGAGGATTGGATCAAATGAAATCTGAGGAGGTTGAACAAGGACAAGTGCAGAGTCCTGCACTTAGGATGGAAGAATCCCAAGCACTGTTACAGGCTGGGGACAGACTGGATAAGTGGCAATTGGGCAGAAAACAACCTGGAGATTACAGTAGGCAAGAAGCTGGATATGAGTCAGCAGTGTGTCCTTGTTACGTAGCAGTCTAACATTATATTGGGCTGCATTGGTAGGAGCATTGCCAGTAGATTGAGGGAAGGGATTATTCCCCTCTATTCAGCACTGGTGAGGCCATATCTGGAGTACTGAGTCCAGTTTTGGGCCCCCACCACAGAACTGATGCTGACAGATTGGAGAGAGTCCAGCAAAGGGCAACAAAAACGATTAGGGGGCTGGAGCACATGACTTCTGAGGAGCAGCTGAGAGATTTGGGCTTATTTAGTCCACATAAGAGTGAGGGGGGATTTGGTAGCAGCCTCCAACTACCTGAAGGGGGATTCCAAAGAGGATGGAGAGAGGCTGTTCTCATTGGTGACAGATAACTACAATGACCATATTTTCTGAACCAAAAATGGGGACACATGATATAAGGGTCCTACCATCAATCAAGCATTAGCCATGCCTCCTGACCCATTAGGCCCTACCCACCTGCCACAGGAAGTCCCACCCCGGGTTAGTACTTCTGGAGTCAAGATGGACACATGACTGGAAGTGAAGGGTGTCATGTGACTCCTCTAAGAACTCCTCCTACCATCCTCTACCAATAAGGATGGGTTTGGACCCTGTAGGACTGCCCCGAGAGTGGATTTGATCAATCAGGGCGCAGTTTTGGGGCAGTCCAGAAGTGGGTCGTGTGACCCCTCTAAGAACTCCTCCTACCACCCTCTACCAATTGGCAGGAGGTTGGACTGCTGAGGACTGTCCCATTGCTGCACAAAAGACACCATCAGGGTGTCAGCAGGGTGGTGAGTGATCGGGACTGGGAGTGCGGGGTCTTGGGGTAGGTGGTGAGTGAGTGGGCTGGGGGGGGTATCAGCAAGGCAGTGAGTGAACAGGCTGGGGGTTCGGGTGTTGAGAGGGTGATGGATGAACGGGCTGGGGTGTGGGGTGTCGGCAGGGCGGTGGGTGAGCGGGCTGGGGTGTGGGGTGTTGGCAGGGCGGTGGGTGAGCGGGCTGGGGTGTGGGGTGTCGGCAGGGTGGTGGGTGAGCGGGCTGGGGTGTGGGGTGTCGGCAGGGTGGTGGGTGAGCGGGCTGGGGTGTGGGGTGTCGGCAGGGTGGTGGGTGAGCGGGCTGAGGTGTGGGGTGTCGGCAGGCGGTGAATGAGTGGGCTGGGGTGTGGGGTGTCGGCAGGGTTGTGGGTGAGCGGGCTGGGGTGTGGGGTGTCGGCAGGGCGGTGAATGAGTGGGCTGGGGTGTGGGGTGTCGGCAGGGTTGTGGGTGAGCGGGCTGGGGTGTGGGGTGTCGGCAGGGTGGTGAATGAGTGGGCTGGGGTGTGGGGTGTCAGCAGGGTGGTGAATGAGTGGGCTGAGGTGTGGGGTGTAGGCAGGGTGGTGGGTGAGCGGGCTGTGGTGTGGGGTCTCAGCAAGGTGCTGAGTGAGCAGGGGTGGGGATGTGGGGTCTCAGTAGGGCGGTAAGTGAGCATGCTGGGGTGCAGGGTGTCAGTGTGGGGAGTGCAGGGGGCCACTTACTCGATCCTTAGAGGTTTATCTGTCCTGGCTTGACAAACCCTGACTGGGATGATTTAGTTGGAGGTTGGTCCTGCATTGAGCAGGGGGGTGGACTAGATGACCTCCTGAAGTGTCTGTCTCCAACCCTAATCTTTTATGATTCTATGATAACGTTTGTAATCTGTCCAGAAAGGGTGTCTGCAAGGTAAGAGTGCCCGAAAATAACAAGAAAAGTCGTGATTAGGTTAAGGAGGCAGCAGGAACAGAATATTTTATAATAAAAGTTCTTCAGTACCAAAGTATAAATTGGGAAAACTTGGAGTTACTTGTATATGATACATAGTGTATTTTGCTGTATTTCTATTTTCCATCTCTGTACTCTGTTGAATTAGAATAAAGTGAAATGTGTATTACAATTAGAACACCACTGGTAACAAAAATAAATAGTTGAATTATTCTTCTATAGGGCCTATATTAGAGCCAAATCAATCAATTACATATTTTGTGAACATTGTTACAACACAAATGCAGTAAAACCAGCATCATCTAGTGGCTGTAGCAGATATAGCATAGTGATTATTTATTGTCTATTGCTTGCTGTTTAAAAGTGTTTTTGATCTTATAAACCCACAATCCATATACAGGAGTAAATAAACTTCAACCTCCCCACCCCCCACCCCCAAAAACACACTGGGAAACCACATGTCCATATTCCTGCTCATGCAGGACTATTGTGTGAGGCCAGGACAGCTACATCAGGCACAATCTGTGCTAAAATGAACTCCTTAAATCCTCTGAACCTGCTGTGTCCTGGAACCTGCTTCACAGTTTTGACACCAGAAGTGCAGAGTTCAGACTGAGGAATTTGGGACTCTGGAGTAAAGCAGAATAGTTATGTCATTTGTAAATGGCTCTCTGACAATGACCACACCCAAGGCTTCAGAGGAATGTATAAGAAGCCTGCAGGAGATAAATGTAAACTTATTTGTCCCCCATATTAATTCTCATCCTGATTCTCTAATTGTTAAAGACTGATTTATGAAACATAATATCCATTTCAAAATGTTTGTTATAATTATGAAAACTTTTATTCTTGTGATCCCTACAAATGTCCATTCCCTTTCTTAATCTTGCTAAATTATTGGCTTCAAAGGCATCCTGTAGCAATGAGCTCCACAGTATAATTACATACCATATGAAAATGTATTTCCTTTTACCAGTTTTTAATTTAGTGTCCCATTTTGGGGGGTTATGAGACAGAGAGCACAGCTGTTCCTAATTTGCCCTCTATCTATCATTCATCATGAATATAGACAGTGCTGTGATAGTAATATAAAGTTGCACAAGCACTTCCCATTATAAGACCCTGTTTTCAGTTGCTTATAACTTTGTCAAGCTTAAACCATTTGGGATGAAATTTTGCATGTTGAGGTGTTTGGGGTTTTTTAGTTATTTTATTGAATAGTTTGTTTGTACCCTGTGTTTTTGTTTTAATGTTTCAGCTAAAGTGGTTCAGTCATTAAAAATGAGGTTAGGGGAAAATACATTATTTTTTCAATGTTGAAAAATGTTTTACAACCATTTCATTGACAAGCTTAAATGCACCTAGGCTTTGGCTATAAAATTTGATCGTCAGCTAGAGTGACTACCAATAGGTCTTTCTTCATGTTCCATTTATTATTAGTTTCTGCTTTCACTAAGAGTTCAGCTGGCAAAAGAGAGCCAATAGTTAAAAATCTGTTGTCAGTGCTGAAACATGTCTTTCAAGTTTAGGGTCATGTGAGAGAGCCCTGCTCAGACAAGCAACCTACACACCCATCTATCTACAGAAGTCAAGATAGTAAAGTTCATTCCCATTGGTAAGGTTCATAAGATTGGCTCTTAATTTATAAACTTGTTTTTGGGTAATTTTGGAAAGATTCATGTGGTTTTGACATTAAAAACTATGTATGTATGTAACTACTCTCAGAGGATTACATGACTCCATAATAAAACATGCTTGAGTCCTGTCTACACCACAGTTATCATTATTGCTACCTCAACTGGAGATGAAGAAATTATCTGTTATGGTCCTAGTTTTCATAGGGTAAACAAAGCTGTGGGATCATCTATGGCAAATGACAATCTTATAATGTATTTAGACAGGATATTTCATATGCATTATCTTTTTAGCTGCTTTAAAGCAAAGTACACATTTTACTAACTTTAAAGGAAACAAACTATTTCAGCATATCCAGTCTCCCTCCTCCCAACCAGTCAATCCAAACGTGCACTTTGTAGTCAATAAATGAGTCACATGGAAAATGTCCACAACTCTAAATATAAGCACATAATAAATTCAGAATAAACATCCATGTGTATAAAAGCATTTTAAAATGAAGATAAGTATCATTAATGGCAAGTTACAGATGAAGAAAATGACGACTAGAGAAAGAGAGAGGAAAAAACTTGTTTGAAGTCATAGGAGAAGGCAAATAATGTGTAAAGATGAGCATGAACTAATTATCCTGCCCTTTGAAAGAGCTGGAATCCAAAATCAATTCCCATTTGAAGTGTTGTTTCAGAACCAATCCTAGAGTGGGGAAACTGCAACAGGGGTTTAAGATAAGATTAAAGATGAGAGAGGACGTGGCTTTTAAGAGTATTTTGGGAAAAGCACAATGTAAATTGTAAAATCTGTTTGAAAGCACAGTTAGCAGTACTGTTCCTCTCACCTGCTCTCAACAACAATCAATCTCATGAGTAATAACACAAATGCCCTTTTGTGTGTAAAACATACCTATTCATAGTTAAGAAATAACTATTACAAATGTCTGCAAGAGATTTCAGCATGCAGTCATGAACTGAGCTGACGGAACTGAAGGTCCGCTATCCAAGGATGCCTGAAACTAGATAAGAGGGAGAGGAAAAAATGGGGAGTAACTGAAAAATATTCAAGCTGGTGTCTCTGTAACTTTCCATCACAGACTTGTGATTTTCAGGGAAAACATGGCTCACAAGCTGGTCTCTCTCACCAGTGTCAGTAAAAGAGATTGCCTCACTCACTTTGTCTGTCAGAATTTCCTCTCCTACAGCTGTGTGAAAGATTCCTGAAGAAAATGATTAATTCAACAGTAATGCAAGTATTCACCATGAAACACCTCAGGCAGGCTGGCAGGCACAGACCTTCCCAGTGAAACTCCTGAACAGAAGATCCCAAGAAGCATCCTCACATCTGGAGCTATCCACTCTCACAATTAACAAACATTGTTGGATGCCAGAAAGAAATTAGGAATAAAGAAGACAACAACTGGTTGTTTTTCATATTTTTGCTTGTCATAAAGTGGAATTATCCATTCCTCACATACCCTGGTAACCACATAGCAAATGCAAGATATGAGATGACAGACTTTATTAGTTCTTTTGCAAAAGACAGAGATCTAATCAAGTCCAAACATTCTTATACAGATGGGCTAAAAACCACTTCAGAGGACTTGTTAGTTAACACAGCATGGCTGATAGCAGCCACTTTTACTTCTGCAAACTTTAAAGTGTAATTCAATTCTGAAAAGAAGCTTTGTAAAAATGGAAATCTGTGTTTACTATATCTCAGCGATTTTCATATAAAATGTTCTCAGGTTATAAGAAACAAATATTTTTTCTACCTGTCAGTTTTACACAGCCTCTTTTTCTTGTGCATCAGCCTCAGTGACATAGATCTTACAGAATAAATTATGATCTCAGTGGGTTTGTGCCTTTAATGGTTTCCAACTGTGCCATCAATGAGGCTTGGTCTATACTTACACGGAGATCGATACTCCGGAGATTGATCTTCTGGAGTTTGATTTAGCGGGTCTTATAAGGACCCACTACATCGAACACTGAGGGTGCACAATACTCCATGGGGGTCATGAGGAGTAAGGGAAATTGAGGGCAGAGTTTCTCCCATTGACCTCCTGCAAGAGGGCTGCCCAGAAATTCAGTTTAAGGTACATCAACTCCAGTTATGCAATTCTGGTAGCTGGAGTTGTGTATCTTAAATTTAATTTCTCTCCTGGTGTAGACCTGGCCAGAGTCAGCACAAATAACTTAGTAAATTATCCTGCTTCTGATGCACAAGCAGCAATAGTATCCATCCAGTTTCTAGACCATGTTAGCTCTGTATGGCTGAAAAAACCTTACTTTGGTTATGGAAGTAAGCAGATAAGTGATTGAGCACAAATAAGAAGCTGACACAATAAGAGGGTGATCAGAGAGGGTGTGGGGCCCTTACTGGATGAGGGAGGTAACCTAGTGACAGATGATGTGGGAAAAGCTGAAGTACTCAATGCTTTCTTTGCCTCTGTCTTCACGGACAAGGTCAGCTCCCAGACAAATGCACTAGGCAATACAGTATGGGAAGGAGGTGGACAGCCCTTGGTGGGGAAAGAAGTTAGGAACTATTTAGAAAAGCTAAACATACAGAAATCCATGGGCCCGGATTTAATGCATCCGAGGGAGTTGGCAAATGTCATTGCAGAGCCTTTGGCCTTTATCTTTGAAAACTCGTAGAGATCGGGAGAGATCCTGGATGACTGGAAAAAGGCAAATGTAGTGCCCATCTTTAAAAAAGGGAAGAAGGACAATCCAGGGAACTATAGACCAGTCAGCCTTACCTCAGTCCCCGGAAAAATCATGGAGGGGATCCACAAGGAATCCATTTTGAAGCACTTGGAAGAGGGGAAAGTGATCAGGAATAGTCAACATGGATTCACGAAGGGCAAGTCGTGCCTGACCAATCTGATTAGCTCCTGTGATGAGGTACTGGCTCTGTGGATATGGGAAAGTCCATGGATGTGATATACGTTGACTTTAGCAAAGCTTTTGATATAGTCTCCCACAATATTCTTGCCATCAAGTTAAGGGAATATGGATTGGATAAATGGACTGTAAGATGGATAGAAAGCTGGCTAGACTGTCGGGCCCAACGGGTAGTGATCAACGGCTCAATGTCAAGTTGGTGGTCGGTTTCTAGCGGAGTGCCCCAAGGTTCAGTTCTTGGACTGGTTTTGTTCAACATCTTTATTAATGACCTGGATGAGGGGATGGATTGCACCCTCAGCAAGTTCACAAATGACACTAAGCTAGGGGGAGAGGTAGATATGCTGGAGGGCAGGGATAGAGTGACCTGGACAGATTAGAGGGTTGGACCAAAAGAAATCTGATGAGGTTCAACAAGGACAAGTATAGAGTCCTGCACTTGGGACGGAAGTATCCCAAGCATTGTTACAGGCTGGGGACCGAATGGCTAAGTAACAGTTCTGCAGAAAAGGACCTGGGGATTACAGTGGATAACAAGCTGGATGTGAGTCAACAGCGTGCCCTTGTAGCCAAGAAGGCTGATGGTATATTACTAGTAGATCCAGAGAAGTGATTATTCTCCTTTATTCGGCTCTGGTAAGGCCACATCTGGAGTAGTGTGTCCAGTTCTGGGCCCCCCACTATAGAAAGAATGTGACGCATTGGAGTGGGTCCAGCGGAGGGCGACCAAAATGATTAGGGGGCTGGAGCGCATGACCTATGAGGAGAGACTTAGGGATTTGGGTTTGTTTAGTCTGCAGAAGAGAAGAGTGAGGGGGGATTTGATAGCAGCCTTCAACTTCCTGAAGGGAATGGTGACAGATGACAGAACGAAGACCAATGGTCTCAAATTGCCGTTGGGGAGGTCTAGGTTGGATATTAGGACAAACTATTTCACTAGGAGGGTGGTGAAGCACTGGGTTGGGTTACCGAGGGAGGTGGTGGAATCTCCATCCCTAGAGGTTTTTAAGTCTCGGTTTGACAAAGCCCTGGCTGGGATGATTTAGTTGGGATTGGTCCTGCCTTGGGCAGGGGGCTGGACTTGATGACCTCCTGAGGTCTCTTCCAGCTCTATGATTCTATGGATACAGATAATAGGCAGTCAATGTGGTTTCCACTGGATACGAACATACAACCTTACACCAGTGTTTCCTTTGGAAGTCTGCCGAGTATTGGCAAGGAAAAGTCCCTGGAGGAACTCCTGGGTATTGAGGCAACCACAAGATATTGCAACACATGGAGAGTTGCCAACTTTATCAAAATCAAACTTGACAAGCCCTCTTGTTGCTCACTTCCCCTCCCTTGTGACTCACCTGCCCCCTGCAGAGTGGGTATCGGAGGAGCTGATGAGGCACCTGCCTGTTCTGTCAGGGTGCAGTAGGTCAAGGTGTGCGTCTGTCCCTGGAGTGAAGAGCTGGAGGATGCTGGGCCCCAGGAAGCTAAGGAGGTGGGCTGGTGGCAAACCTAGCTGCTGGACCTGCTCCCCAAGTGCTGGGCTCCACTAGGATCCCTCCTCCTCCAGCAGCAGCTGCTCTTCCCACCCTCTTGGTGGCAGAGACCGATCACAGGTACTGAGGAAACTGGGTTTTGGTGAACACTAGAGTTGCCAACTGTCTAATCCCATAAAACTCGACACCCTTGCCCTGCCCCTGCCTTGAGACCCCATCTCTCTCCCTCCATTACTCACTGTGCCCCAGCCTCACTCACCTTCATCGGGCTTGGGCAGGGGGTTGGCTTGCAGGAGAGGGTGAAGACTCCATGGTGGGGTGAGGGAGGAGGGGGTTTGGGTGTGGGAGGGGGCTCCAGGCGGAGGCCATGGTGTTAGGATGCAGGAAGGGCTATGGGGTGCGGGCTCCAAGCGTGAGTTAGGGTGTGGGAAGGAGTTCTAACCTGGGGCAAAGTGTTGCAGTGCAGGTTCTGGCCAAGCAGCGCTTACTTTAGGTGGCTCCCGGTGCAGATGGCATGTCTGGCTCCTAGACAGGGGGACCAAAATGTTCTGTGTCTGCACCCACAGGCGCCTCCCACACAGCTCCCATTGGCTGTGGCTCACTACACTAGGGCAAGAGGGCAATGCAAAGCCCTGTGCCCCCTTCCCCCAGAGGCTGGACATGCTGGCTGCTTGCAGGAGCGGTGCAGAGCCAGGGACAGGCCATTCTGTGTCACTGACTGGAGTTTTGACAGCCCAGTCACTGGTGCTGACTGGAGCTGCAGGCAGCGCTGGATTACCCAATAGGCAGACTAAGCACGTGCTTAGGGCACAAGCAAAGCAGGGGCACCAAAAAAAATGAGATTTTACGGTATAGTATTGTTTTTATTTTGAGTTACATGGGGGGGGGTACCATAATCTTTTCAGTGCTTAGGGCCTCTGAAGGTCTTAATCCGGCCCTGGATGCAGGGGTCCCTTTCAACTGGAATTTCTGGTTGAATATGAGATATCTGGGTGGCTCTTGGTTAACTTGCTGGCTGGGGGGGTGCGTGGGAAGAGAGGCGTGTGTGCGCACACAAACGGGCATGCCTGGCTCTTGTCTCCTGCACCTAGGGTTGCCAGGTGTCCAGTTTTCTACTGGCCAGTCCGGTATTCACACTCTCTGCCCAGTAAAAAAATTCAGAAAATACCGGACATGTACAATGTCCAGTATTTTCTGAATTTCCAGCTGGGCGCCAGACGGAAGCCTGGCGGAGACGGGGGAGCAACTGGGAGGTGGGGCCGTGATTGGCGCTGGGAGCCTGTGGTCACATGCAAAAGCCGGGTGGGGGCGGGAGGAGTGGCTGGGAGTCCCAGCCACTCCCTCCGCCTGGCTTCTGCATGGGACCAGAGGCTCCCAGCACTAATCGCGGCCCCGCCTCCCAGCTGGGAGCCTCTGGCTGCGTGGAGAAGCCGGGCAGGGGGAGTGGCTGGGAATCTCAGCCACTCCCCCCGCCCGGCTTCTGCTAGCAACTAGAGGGAGGGCCTGCTGGGGGCTCAGCCCGTTGGACTCCGGCTGTGGCCAGTGGCTGCCCCGACCCTGCAACGTCTCTGGGCCCCGCCTCCGGTGCGAGACACGGACCCGCCGCTCAGGTCCCTGCAGCGGGAGCGCTCTGGCTTTGCCGGGCTTGGGACCCGCCCCGCGCGCAGACCCGGCAGCCACGCCCAGAGTACCATGCAAGGTCAGAGATACGCGGCACGTGTGGGTGCCAGGGCCTCGCCCTGGGCAGGTAGCTCCTGTGAGCCCCCCTCACAGAGCTCCCCCCTTGGAGACCCCACAACTGCCCCTGCAAGCCCCCGACCCTCCCCCCCACGTGCCTCCTCACAACCTCCCCCTGTGAGCCCGCTTCAGTCCCCCACTTCATCCCAGGGTGCTTTGACAGACACCCCAATATCCTGCAAAGTCGAGCAGTGAAGTGTTCCTGGTCTCTGTTTGCCAGATGCTGGGAATGGGCAAGAGGGGGTGATCATTTCTGGTTTTTGCGCCCTCTGTCTGGTAAAAAAATGTCAGAAAATACCAGTATAATGTGTAATGTCCGGTATTTTCTGTTTTTCTGCTTGGGCACTAGACGGAAGCCTGGTGGTGCCTCCTGTGGCTGCGTGCTGAAGCCGGGCGGTGCGGGGGGGTTTTTTTTTGTATGTCCGACACACACGTTTTTTTTCTCAACAAAAATTTTTAGCTTGCGTGTTCGGTATTTTTTGGGAGACCATCTGGCAACCCTACCTGCACCAGGAGGGGACAGGGCTGGGCTGGGCCTGCTCTGTAGAGCTGGGGCTGGGCGGCTGGCACACATGGTGTGCTGGGGACTGGGCAACGCTGCGCTGTTCCCTGTGGTCTGTGTGTGGGGTTGGGGTGCCCCTTCCTCAGCACCCCACTGCACCTGGCCAGGCTGGAGCCACCCCTGGGTGGCCCCGGGCTCTGCCTGCCCCAGCCCCAGCCCCGGAGCTGCTGCCTGCAGGCAGAGCGCTGGGCCAGGCAGGGAAGAGATTCTGTCGTCCCCGGCTTTCCTCGCCCCAGCACTACTCCCAGGGGCTGCGAGTCCCAGCACTGCTGCCCTGTTGGTGAGTGCGCTGAGGGCACAGGGATGTGGGAGCAGGAGGGGTGGGGGCAGGGGTTGCACTGAGGGACATGGGGCGATGCAGGGGATCAGGCTGGAGGGATCATGGGGCTTAGGGGAGCAAGGCTGGAGCAGAGGGAAGATGTGAGGTAGGGATACAATATTACTTTGCAGAAGCTACACTTTCTTTTACTCCCCACTTCTTTGCCTCCCTCCTCAACTAGCTATTTGGCTGCATTCTCACCCTCTTGCCTTTTCTGCATTAGTGCTCCAACCCCCCTCCCGCCCCCAAACTCCCTCTCATACCCTCACCCCTCACCCCACACCTGCCATAATTAAAGAAAACATTGAAACCTTTTGTGTTGGACACAATGTTTTACTTTATTTAAAATGAAATTGGATAAATTAACATGAGAAAGTTAAAACGCTTAATCTGTTTAATAATTTCAATTAAACTGATCTCCCTAGCTGCAGCACTAGCAAAATGGCTCGGGTGTAATTATGTAATTAACGGTGAGTTTCCATTAGCAACGGGTAGTCTGCGGAAAGGTTTGGAGGGGGCGGAGCCTCAAGAAAGGGGTGAAGTCTTGGGGAAGGGATGGGGTAGATCCTGGCTTGCCTGACATTTAAAAAGTGATCTTGGGTGTAGAAAGGTTGGAGACTACTGGTTTAACTGGAGGTAAGTTGGTAAATGGGTAATTACTTGGGGTTTGGGGGTATTTGAAGAACATTGATCTCTGAAGGTTGTTTAAAGTACTTTTGCTCCATGTTTCCACAATTTCCAGTATTTTATGTTTTTAAATGTTAAACTTTAACTTACAAGTTTCAGGCTTTCACATGTCTGGGATTCTTTTTACAAATTCACTGTTTCTTAGGGCTTTTGTTTTTGCATCTTTTTGATACCTTCTAGATGTGTTATAATGGTCAAAACTGTACATTAAGGTTGAAATTTTCAAACTTGGGTGCCTAAAGTTATCCTCCAAGATCCATATGTAGGCACATAAAATTAACTAGCTTGGTTTTCAAAGTACAAAGAAAAACAGTACTGAAATCAGTGGAAGCTGCATACACCTTTGAAAAATAAGTCAGTCCTATTTAGATGCCTGTATACAGATGTACAAGCCTCGCTCTAGACAGGAAAGCTTTAACATTCCGGCCCAATTAAACACATCAACTAATACAAATTAGGAACAGAAACATTATGTACACTTATTACAGAAGAAAACACTTTTTATGGCCCCTCTGAGCCCTACTCTGGGAATAAAAATGATTCAAAGAGAGGCACGCACAACACTCCAAAGGTAGCAGCTCTTGAATCAAAACAATAGTCTACAATGCAGTGTTGCTGACATCTGGGATGGACTGTTTGAATAAGTCTGTTTCAGTGCAAGAGCAGATACAACAAGTAATACAACCAATGTTCCCTTGAATCTCTTCCATCAATGTGCGGCTTTCTTCCATCTATGTGCAGAATAAATGTGACTGTGGCCCCATCAGTAGAAACAAAATAGCTAGCTGAGGGTACTCTGCTAATCAGCTGGGAGGTTGAATCTCTCTTGAGCATGGGCACAAGTGCACAGCTTACAGGGAACACTGCTGCCAACTTCTCTTCCCTGGGGGCTGTGTCCCAGAATTGCTGTCTAATTGCAAGAAAAGAAAAATATCACTGGCCAAGAGGGACACACAGGAGAAGAAGGGGAAGTTCCAGAAACAAGACTGCACATTCTTGGTTTCATGTTTATTAAAACTCAAAACACAGACAGTCTTCATCACAAGCTCCTCTAAATTGCACAAAGTGACTCCTAAGGAAGTTGCCTACACACAACTGATGTGAAAATATGGCCTTGCACAAATCTAAAAGGAACTACCAAAGAGCCCTGTAGAGCCTCTGATACAGATATATCAAGAGTATAAGTATTGTGGGAAATGTGTAGTGAGGGTTTTTGGTTTGCAAGATCATAGTGGACTGAAGAAGAAAGTAGAACAACAATTGGGGAGGCAGAAGATCAATACAAGAAACAGCTGGGAGAGAGAGGTGTGTGCCAGATGAGCATGAGGGGTGGGAGAGGGCACAGGAGAAAAGAGACTTCTGAGACACAGGAAAAGATGGAAGTAGATGAGGACAGAACAGGCAGGCAAAGGAGAAGAGGAAATGTGATTAAAAGGGAGTGAGCAAACACTTAGAAAAGAGGAAGAACTGAGTTAAATTAAGTACAGGTTGAACCTCCCTTGTCCCGCCCTCTCAGAACCTGACATGTCCCGAATGAGAGAATTTGCCAGATCAGGGGAGGTTCCCTGCCACCGGCCTCCCTGGACACTCCCCTTCCGTTCAGCTGGTTCCGCTCTGGCCCCACTGCCACTGGGCTCCAGCCTGCAGGGCTTGGACTTGGGCTCCAGGCCACGAGGGCTCCCTGGGGACACAGCTCCCCAGCCGCTGTGACCCACTTCTCGCACGCCCAACCGGGAATCCCCGGGGACGTGGTTGCAGACTGCCCCGCTTCTGCTCCAGGCTGCCCTGCTGCTGCATCATGGGGATGTGGCTCACCAGTGCTGTTGCTGCCCTGCCTGGCTGGGGCTCCTGGGGACATTGCTCGCCGGTCCTGCTGGCCGGGGCTTCCCGGGGAAGGGGCTCCCAGCTGGTTCTCACTCCTGGGCACTGAGATCCAGCAACATCCATGATCCTGACGGACCACAAATGTTGCCAGGCCACAGAGTCCTGGATTTCGAGGTTCAACCTGTAGAAAAAAGAAGACAGAAAGGAATAACAGAAAACACTGGCACACTATTGAGATTAGTGACTCTTAATGCATTCTTTATCCAGGCTAATTGTAGACTTCTTTCGGAGGGTGTCCACCACTGAATTATTTCATTAGAGTGTGAAGATGGTGTGGGTGCCTAATTGTTCTTCATTCAGATAACTCCAGCCTTGTAAAGAAACCACCTCCACCTGCTAGGGCAATGGCTCAGGAATAACTCAAAGAGAAGCATGCCACTTCAGGAATAGTCAACAGTACCGACCAAATTCTGGTTCATACGTGTAAATGGATGGCAATAGGGTACACATATACACTGCAAAAGCAGCATTATCCATATTGAAGTTGGTGGCAGAAATCACTCATACTTACCCCCATGTGAGGAGGATAAATAATCTGTAAGGGGCATCCGTGTATAAGGACTGCTGTTTGAGTACGCAGTATAAATGTACAAATGTAGATCATAGCCCTTAATCAATGAGTCCTCCTCCAAAAAAATAAAGTCCTCTGCGCAATGTTCTCTCCAATTTTTTTCCATCCACGTGCAGAATAAATTTTGTTACGTGCACCAATGCATGTGCAGATGTGCACCACCAATAGAAACACATGTTTCTCAAAGGGGTCTGCTTTGAGAAACCTGCTAACTGGCCGCTCCGGTCTGCTTATTTACTAGCGTTGTGGCCACAAAGCCTTGCAGCTCCCACTGGCTCTGGTTTGCCATTTGCAGCCATGAGGCTCTGTGGCCGCAGCGCTGGTAAATAAACACACTGGAGCGGCCAGTTAGCTGGTTTTGGTTTCATGGACCATTTTGAGAAACACTGCCTAAACAGTTGATCTAAACATTGCTTTCACAAGCTAAGAGCTTCCTAGCTTGGTCCTGATCCTTCTCTTGTTCAGTTAGGTATCTTAGGTGGTAAGTGGGATGTCTCCTGGCACCTGACGGTTGCCCCTATTTTTGTCCCCCCCCCCTTTTACTCAAGGGGGAATTCTTTGTGCTCAGTTCAAACTTTTCTCATACGAGAAGCACAAGATCCAAAATGGGTTTGAGCATCAGGTGTCCTGAACACACATCTCTCTAGGACCAACTACAGTTTGGGCTTTCAGAAAGAATAAAACCATTCATAGGTTGTTGGTTTGAATACTGAACCATTATGTTTGAAGAACATCAGTAATGGCCCTCACTGAGAATTATAAACAGATCCCCAGTTCATATTTCTAACTTCACATACAAGATGATACACGCACACAGACAGGATATACACAATGAGCAGATTGTCACTTGAAAATTGATTTCTTACATGAGGCATTTTGTCTAACGCATCTTTGAGTTATTCATATTCATAAGTCAAATTTCATAAAGTTTGGGGGGCTTTGACAAAATATTCTTCTCATGGTTTGTCAAGGTTTGCATTTTACTCTTTCCATTTAAAAAGTGATTTTTTTTCAGATCTCTGAGGTACAATTATTTTCCTTTCTGCTTGGGTTTGCCATCTGGAGCATTGTACTTGAGAAGAATAGTACAATGTGGGATTTTTTTTTTTTTTGCTACAGCTGTTTGGTCACATTGTTCCTGTTGTGCTATAATTTACTGGGTCATTTATTTACATTTACCTTTTATAAAAATGACATTTTGTTTAGAGAATAAACTATAACAAAACCCCAATTCTATGATTATTGACACCTTGTATGAATCCCATGCTATCTTGTTTGACATGGAAATACTGTAGTTCATGAATGCTTATGCTCTAATACCCCAATACATGTGTTATTTTTTACAGTGTCACCAGACTCCTTGTTTTTGCTGAAACAGATTAACATGGTGACCTCTCTGAAACAGGTTTCCTGTCTAATTCAGGATTAAATCATTAAAAAATATATTGGTGTGTTTTTCATCCACTTTGCACCCCGGTCCTGTGAAATCTCAACCTCTGAACAGAAAACTATAATAGACCCAATTCCAGAACCATTATTTTAATGATGTTCAGTGTTCACTCAATAGCAATAAAGCTGGTATTTCTCAGCAGATGGCTCTTTTAAGAAAAGATCTTAATAAACATGCCACAGAAGAGCAGGGAAAGAGAATATATGTCCTCCCCTTTTAAATGACTTTTCTTTCAGTAACAGAGGTTTCATGGCAGAATGAGGCCATTCAATTTATGCCAATGTCTCACCACAGAGAAAACAGAGAATCACTCTTCATGAAGAGACATTTAAATAGCAATTACTTCCAGCTTCCAAGAAATCAGAGCTTTGTCTCCTTCTTTTGTTAGGGGGACAGAGATCTGCCTCCCACACAGCAGACTATGAGTTGGTAATTTTATTGCCCTTTGATTTACCAACTTTTGTCAAATTGCTATTGACAGAAATGATAGTTTCTACTGCAAATCAGCAATTAAAGTTAATGTGCACTACTGGCCAGTTAATTGCTAAAAGCTAAGACCTCTTACTGAGATATATTTCTCATCTGCTTTTTATTGGCAACTTTCCTTTCTCTACTGATTAAAAAAACCCCTTGAATTTCTGTTTGTTGTGTATTTTGTACGTCAATGAGGTTTTATTCTCTGCATTACAAATGCAGTCCTTATCTGTAGGGTTTAGAGTTTGGTTCAAAGGCCCTCTTTACAACAGTTGCTCCAGCAACCCTGCTCCCACCAGACTCAAAGGCCAGGCCTCTTAACACAAGATTTGCCATACCAAATCTGATCTAGTACAATGTCCTGTTCCCGGCAAGTGGTTGATATCTGATACTTCAGAAGAAAGCAAAACTGTCCATGAGATCCAGCTGTGCAGTGGAATACATACGTGGGAGTATATCTGAGCTGGGGAGGAAGGTCACCATGTTTCTTTCCTATCAGAAAATCTGTTTATGCCCTGAAACATTTTTAATGATTCCTATTTGTTAAGTATCAGGCTTAGGGCCAATACCTCTCACTCCACACTCAAACCAGCCCTTCTGAGTTCACTGGGCGCGTCACACTTTCAGGATAGCTACACCTGTATTCTCCTCCTCTGTGGTCCACTGCAGTCAGGGCTCAGGCTGCTAGCCACCACCAGTCCCTGGATAGAGACTCCCCTAGATCCTCCCCCTTCCGAATTCCCAGTCATACACTGCAAGGTAGGCATCTAATGGGCCTCAGCTATGCATTGTCTTCTCTCTGACAACTATGAATCAAAAGTATTGCCAGCAGTTACAAGTTGGCATACAGCTCTTTCTCGCCAGATTATGTTTATTTTAGTAGTTACCAATAGTGTACAAAATCCACTGGCTTTGTCCCAGAGATCTCCAGTGACATTAAATTCCAAAAGCTCACCATATGCTTTGTAAAATGATCTCAGCTTCAGCTTATGATTAATGATGTATCATTTAAATGTAATCAAAATATTTCAATATCTAGGAGCTCTTTGTCATGCTAGGAATGAGGAGAGTGCATACATGTGAGAGAATGGATATTTACACACAGACATTATTATTCATTATTTGTATGGATGTTGCCACTAAAGGCACCAATCAGGATCAGAGGCCCATTGGGTTGGGCCCTTGACAAAGAATAATAGCAAGGGTGAAAGTAGGTTACATTCCTTACAGACACTGTCACATGGCAACCCCCTCATGGGGAGACCTCAGGGCACGGGGTTGGGTGGGGGATAGGACAGTACATACCTGTAAATAGGTACTTCATGGGGGGTGGCCTGCAGGAGGCTCAAGGCAGGGGACTGGGAAGTGTCAGGGTGTGTGGGGGGGGCTCAGGGCAGGGTGTGGGGATGTGGGAGGTGCAGGAGTCAAGGCAGGAGGCTGGGGGTGTGTAGGCCTAAGGCAGTGGTCCCCAACGCGGTGCCCGCGGGCGCCATGGCGCCCGCTGGGGCATTTACGTGTGCCCGCCAAGTGCTCGGGGCCGGCCCCACCCCGGGTGCGCGGCGCATGCGCGGTGCCGATCCCGGGCGTGCAGCGCATACGCGGCACCAGCCCCGGGCGCATGGGTGGCCCCGCCCCCGGGCGCACGGTGCATGGGGAGCGCCGGCCCCGGGCGTGCAGCGAATGGGCGGCCCTGCGCCCGGGTGCACGGCTATGGGGGGCGCCGGCCCCGGGCGCGTGGCGAATTGGTGGCCCCACCCCCGGACGCGCGGCTCATGGGGTCGCTGCCCCCGGGCACTCAGCGTATGCGCAGCCCTGCCCCCGGGCGCCCAGCAGCTCCAAAAGGTTGGGGACCACTGGCCTAAGGGTTGGGAATGTGGGGGGGGTTTGGGGCCGAGGATTGGGGTGTGCGGGATGCAGGAGTCAGGGTGGGTGGGTGAGGAGGGTCTCAGGGCACAGGTGTGGAGGTGCGAGACTCTGGGTTGGGGTGAGGAGGGGCTCAGGGCAGGGCTTGCAGTGGGGGGTGCAGGATTCAGGGTGAGTGGGTGAGGAGGGGCTGAATGTGGTGGGGTGAGGTTGTGGGGAGGGCAGGAGTCAGGGCAGGGGATGTGGGGGGCTCAAGGCTGGGGGTTGGGGCGTGCGTAGAGGGAAGGGGGAGGGCAGGTGGGGTTGAAGCCACACACCCCCAGCCAAGATGCTGCTTGCTTTCCCCCCTCCTGTTACTGTCAGGGAGCGAGAGGAAAGTGCGCAGCTCGTCTGCCCCTTGCCCTTCCCAGCCAGAGGGAGAGGAGTGCAGCAAACTGCGCACTTTCCTCTCGCTCCCTGACAGTGACGGGCAGGGGAACAGCAAGCAGTGTTTTGTGGCAAATCTCAGGCCCTTCCTAAAGGGTTCTCTGGGCAGGGGGGAGGCTCGGGGTTGTGTCAGTCTTGGATTGGTGGGGGGCACGCCCCCAGTCAGCTCCTTTCACCTCTCTCGCTGCCTGATGCACCAGCTTGCAGGACAGCCCCAGGAGCCCGGCTGGAAGCATGCTGCACCTCCGCCTGCAGCCAAGCGCCCCAGTCGACTCCTTGCTGGAGTGGAGCAATGACTTACTTTCACCTCTGGATCACACTGACTGAGCCCCAAAGGTTTACACACACATACACAGAACGGTTCCCCAGTCGCTCAGGAAGAAAGACTGTTTTCTGAATCTGTGTAGGACTGTTAATTTTACAATGTAAAACAACAAACCATGGCTTCTCATTTTGTGAACTATGTAACCCACCTTTTGATTTTACAGTTAGATACCTTGTCATGTGGCCGTCGAAATGCTTGAATTTGAGAGAAACATAATGAAAACAGTTTAACAAATAAAAAAGGATTTAAAAATTTCTACTATAAGTTTGGTTCCAAATTTGACAATCTTAAAAATACAGTCTGGTAGGCGATATTATTTCATATTACAAATATCTATCATCTATATCAGGGCTACTCAACATGCGGCCCATTTGTTTGCGGCCTACAGTGCGGTTTGGGTTTACATGGGGCTCAACACGCGGCCCATGGGTGGGATCCTTTGAACATGGCCTCCACTGGGAACACGCTCCACAACAGCGAGTCAATATAATGGTCTTCTGTTGATATGCGTTTTAGTAGTTAAATTCCTGAACTGTCATTGCTCATTAAAAGTGCTGTCATATGGGTGGAAATCAGGTAAATATTGCATTTTATTAATATCAGCATATCTGACTTAAATGGGGCCTTCGTGTTGTGTAGTCTTGCCTTAATCTTTGTCTTCATGCCTGTCAGTGTAAAAGAAGCTGTTTGCATATATTTGCATATATATATGCAACCACACGTAAGTTGCAGCTCTCGGATTGTGTTGTGTGTATCATTATGGCCCCTGGGACTTCCAAAGTTGAGTAGCCCTGATCTATTTATCAGTAATGGTCCTATTATTGTAACCACCTGAACACTCTGGAAAACAAAACAAAACAAAAATAACCCACTTGACTGCTGCCAAAAAAAATATTGACTGGAAAAGATAGGAGTCCTCTGTGAGGCAGCACTTTGAAAAACAATAAAACACTAATAAGAAAAATAATAACCTGGAAAAGCTGTTTGATTATAGTCAACGAACATAAATTAAACTGCTGTTGCTCCTTCAAGGTAGATATGGACTTGACAGACAAGGGAAATTCAATGAATTCCAATTTTTCAGAAACCAAGTTTCATGTCAGCGATTAAGAAGTAAATCAAAGAGTCACAGAAAAATAAGTAAAATAGGAAGCTATACAGAAAACTGTCAAACACAGAAGATGGTGGTATCTATATGTACAATATGTACAATCAATATGTACAGTGTAGACAGAAACTTTTCAAGTGGGAAAGAAGATATCCAACCTAGGCTATGTCTAGACTGCAGATACCTCTGGTATCCCAGAAAAGCTCTGCCACATCCAAGGAACACGTCTGCTTTTTCGGAACAGTTTCCGAAAAAGCGGACATGTTCTTTTGGCATCCCTGTATTCCTTTCGGTGAGTGGAATAAGGGATGTTCCGAAAGAGGAGTTTTTTTCCGAAATTTGGCCCTGTGTAGAAAGCAGTTCGCAATTTGTGTATCTTCTTCCAACTTTTCTTAGCAGTGTAGACATAGCCCCAGAGGAGCAGGGAGGGGATTTTAGTACCTCTCATTCACTGTATACAGAGGTCACATTAGGAGACGGTACTGAAAATATTACCGTCAGCTTTACCCATAATCTAAAACTGGAGGCAAAACAAAGAAACACAACATTCATATTCATAAAGATTAGGATTATTTAGGTGACTGGACCAGTGGAGCACAAATGTTGTGCCCTACAGACACAAATAAAATCATTAATCTGGGGGCAATGAACCATGCTGAGAAATATGTGCTTACATAGAACAATCATTCAGTGCAGCAATCAGGAAAAGGATTTGGAGTTACTGTAAAAACCCCTCTGAAACCATCAACCAGGAAACAGCTGCAATAAAAAAGGCAAACAGTCCAGGGTGTGCTAGCAGGACAGAAAACACAACAAAAGACTCTGTGTTACTGTGTACTCTTTAGGGCTCCCTCTGGAATATTGTGTAAAGTTTTGGGCACTTTACTTTGGCAAGGACCTTATATTTGCCTGGGAGAGGTTCCCGTTTAGCACAACAAAGATTATACCAGGTCTCAGGAATCTCAGTTATGAGGAAGAATGAAAGGAGTTGGTGTTACTCTCATTGAACAAGAGACTTGGAGGTCATCTAATAGACATTTTTGTAATTAGGAAAGGGATTTATAAAACAGATTGAGGCCTTCTCTGCACTTGCCAGTTTTGTCACCAAAGCCCCCTTTCTGGCAACAAAACCCGGAGAGCGTTCACATTGTGACATGACAAAAGTCACAACATGCCCCCATTTTTAGCAACTAAAACCCTCCATCTCCACACAAGACTTTTGTCTCTCCCCCTGCCTTTATTGTCCACAATCATGTAGTGTGTACTACAAAAGGTTTTTTGTTGAGTTTATTGTCCTCCAGCATGTTTCCCACAATGCCCGATTAGCCATTCTGGCCAGTGCTTTGAACTCTGTTGCTCTGCAGAGATGTACACAGGCAAACAGATGTGCCCCTCCCACTTGCAAACCCTGGGAACTTTAAAAATCCATTTCCTGGTGTCTGGGTCATAGTGTTTTGGTGCTCTTGGATCATTATGTAGTAGTCCTCATGGCATCTCCTCAGTGAGCCAGGGTGGGCATCACTCAAAACACTCTCTTGCTTGGAGCAATGCAGAGCTTTTAGATCTTAACGATTTGTGGGATGTAGAATCAGTGTAATCACAGCTGCAAGTGACCCATAGGAACTGGGACATGTACAATCACATTTCAAAAACCCTGTGTCAGAAGAGGTATGAGCGAGACACCCTACAGTGCAGAGCTAAGATAAAGGAACTCCGGCAGGCATACTACTAGGAGGTGAAGGAGGCAAACAGCTGGTCTGGTGCTGCATACAAAATATGCCATTTCTGTAAAGAACTGGACAAAATCCAGGGTGGGAACCCCACGTCCACACCCCAGGAGTGTGGATACTTCCCACAGTACTTCCCAGCAGAGTCATCAGAAACACTTGCCCTGGAGACAGAATTTATTGATGAAGAAGTGGAAACAGACAAAGAGCTTAGCAGGGTTGATCCGATGGCCACCAGTGGGCCAGGCAATGAGGAATTGTTCTCAAGTTCTGATGTTTGAGAGGATTCTCAGGTACTGGACATGGAGCATGAAGGAAGGGAAGAGGTATGGGGCCATGAAGCAACAGAAGAGAGGGGAGGTAAGTTGCTGTGCAGGAGGGGTGGGCAGGACAGTTGGGGGCCATGTGGGGTGTTTAGTTGTTTTAGTGCAGCCAAGGTAGGGGGGGGCCACTGTGGTCACACAGAGTGGTTAATTTCTGTATATTGCAATGAGGTGGGGGGTGAGCTGGGCTGTGAAAGCACGGGTGCAAAGTTGCAGCGGGGTGGAGGAGGAGCAGGTGGCAGCTTGGAAAGTTGCTCTTGCAGCTGGCAAGGGGCACTGGAGTGGTGCAAATGAAGGCTGTTTTTCTGGGAGCTGGCTAAGCTCTGCCTGGGTCTGCCTTATGTCCAAAAAGGAACATCAATGTGCACACAGATTATCAATTGAATCTTGCTGGGAGATGGTGCTGAAGTTTTGTCTGATGTACTTATCAATTTTCTCAGGTAAATTCCATGGCAGGACTGCCATTTCCCCACCACTGTGGTATGACGCGCTCCCAAAATATTCCTCATACAGTGCTGCCGGAGTCAAGGTGGCACAGAGTTTGGCTGCACAAGGAAAAGAGGGCCCCCCTCTAGCACGCAGAAGCTCAGCCTGTTTGCCTGTTAACCCTCAGGAAGAGTAATGGTAGCCGGTGGGCAAGTGTAGGATTACTACACATTGTTCCCATGTGCACCTGCTCCACAGGCCCAGATGGTACTTTCTTGGGGAACACTGGCCCAACATTATTCCCCCCCCTACTCTATGGAGTCCTCTGACAAGTGTCTATCTGACTGCTCAAATTGTGTGTTCAGGCACCATGTCTCACTATTCCTCACATGGGCAAATCTCTCAGCCTTAGTCTCACACAAATTATGTAAGCAACAGCATGCGGCCACCACCTTGGGGATACTATCCTTCAAAAGGTCCAGCCTGCCATGGACACACGTCCATCTTGCTTTCAGTCTGCCAAAGGCACATTCAACAGCCATGTGGCATTGGCTTAGCCTGTTGTTGAACAACTCCTTACCGCTGTTCAGGTGTCCTGTGTAAGGCTTCATGAGCTAGGGCAGTAATGGATAAGCCGCATCATCTAAGATCACTATGGGCATTTCCACACCTTCCACTGTAATTTTCTGGTCTGGAAAGAAAGTCCCAGCATGCAGCTTTCTCAACGGTCTGTGTTCCTGAAGATGCCTGCATTGTGCACCCCACATTTATGTCTATGAAATGCTCACGGTGATCCACAAGCACCTAAAATAACATGGAGAAGTACCCTGTACAACTGATGTACTCTGGGGCGAGGGGGGTCGCGCTACAATGAGAATATGAGTGACATTGATTGCCCCGTCACAGTTCAGAAAGCCCATGTTAGCAAAGCCAGTCACTATATCATCCACATTTCCCAGAGTCACAGTTCTATGTTGTGAAGACTAGGACTTTAACAGGGTTCAAGAAAGAACTAGATAAATTCACGGAGGTTAGGTCCATCAATACATAAATAGGTAGGAATGGTGTCCCACAGCCTCTGTGAAATGGGTGACGGGAGAGGGACCACGTGATGATCCCCTGTTCTGTTCCTTCCCTCTGGGGCATCTGGCATTGGCCACTTTTGGAAGCCAGGATACTGGGCTAGATGGACCTTTGGTCTGATCCATTATGGCTGTTCTTATGTATGCAGCAAAATGCAATTTATTTCCCTGCACACTTGCGTAACTGTCCGGACAATAAACTTCCTCCACTCCAAACTGATTTGCAACTAAACGGTAGTAATCAGGAGTCACCAGCTTCCACAAAGGAATGGCAACACACTTCTCTACCAAGAGAGCAGCTCTCTTTCAGGTGTCCTTGCGCTGCAGTTCAGAGGTCAGCTATTACACAGTTCCAGAAAGAACTATGGGATACATACCCACATTGCTTTGCTTTTTCTGGCAACAGAGGTGCTAACAACGTGACCATGAAGCACTGACAATTGGAGGCAGAAAACTGTGTTGGACTGCTTTTCACTTGTGGTGAGTTTTGCATGTTGACAGCACCAGATCTTTCCAGTGACCATCACCAGGTCTTTCCAGTGACCATACCTTTTTGAGAATTTAAACTATAGAGCAATGTTTTGTAGTTTTAAATCCGGTGACAAAAATACAGCATCTGTACCATCTTTCAAAAAATAATCTTCTTTTAGAAACTCTTCAGTCTACACTTTCGCTTTTTCACTTACTCTTTCTACTGTGTGGTAAGGGTGACATATTAGAAGAATAGCAAAAATAATCAGTTAGTTTACTCTCTGTTAACATTTATGCTTTTTTAAAGAATGTTAACAATTATGCTTTCTCTTCAGATTAATAGCTCCTGTTACATAAAACCACTGTCCCCTAGTTAATCAGGATGTAACCAGCAGTTACAAAGCACACCAGCTTTTCCAAAACAGAAATGGATTATTTTCAGTGTTTCTAATTTGCCTAGACTTGTCCCTCAACTGCATGTTTTACCATGTTAATGAGACATTTTGCAAGGCTTATTGCTGACATGCTGACAGTAGACAAAGCTCTCTTTCATTAACCATGTAACTATGATCTAGAACAGGGCTCCTGAAACCATGAGCACTGGCTGCATGCAGTCCTCAAAGGTTCTATTAAAAATGTAAAGCTTATGACTATTAAAAAACCCATAACGTCAAACAATTACACTATTTTTTGGTGAAACATTAATACCAGAATCTCCTGTGTAGCAGACTATTTGGTGGGCTTTTAGGCCTACTTTTTTGAAAACTAGTGCTTCCCTCAAACTTTCTGTAATTGATAAAACTATAAATCTTATTTAAGATGATTTTACCAAATTAAACTTAAAAAAGTAACTAACTTGGCACAAAATGTAAAATTCTAAAAGGAATTTATTAGTAAATTTTTAGTTTCTTGTAAAATATGATAGAGGTGAGAGAATACTACATTTAATTAAAATTTCCACGTGGTTTAAGATGAATATATATCTTACTCTGTACTAAAGATGTTTGTTTTCCTATTATGGCTAACTGAAAACTATTTTTTTCAGATTTAAAAACCAAATACCCAGGAGCATAAAGCCCTGTCCTTTACTAAGTCAGATGTGTTTTACCTTCCCAATTGTTTTGTATATGAGCAGTTCTGACGGGGAAAAAACTCTATAGATCAAAACAAATCACTGTGAACTGACATAATGAAAGAACCATACTTTAAAAAAATACTATGTTCATTGCAAGATTTAATATATTTTATTGAAAGCCAGATAAACAGAATTGTTTGAGCATGTCTCTACTATATTGTTTTGCTCCAAAATAGTTTACAGAGAACACATTCCTTCTTTGGAAGTTCCTTGGGCATGATAGGACCTCTCCCTGAAATATGCTAGTAGGAAAGTTATATTTGTCATTTTTTGCCTTGCAGCTGTATTTTTATGACCCTGAGAAAAGTTTGTACAGGCAAATCAGTGGAGAAATTTATTATTACAGTAGGCTAAAGCTGTGTTTTTTCCTAGAAGTTATTGCTCAGTAAGTTCAAGAATCTTGTGGAACGTTATTATAAATTGAAATCCACTGTGAAGAGAAAATTAAGTTACTTTTCTTTTTATTACAAATAGCCAAGTATTCTGTCAAAATATATATCTGTAGAACAATGAGCTTACTGTACATTTCATTTACAGTATACAATCCAGAAAATACATGCAGTTTAAAGAACTGCTTATACATTAGCCCTTGGCCACAACAAAGAACTTGGCAGTAATACTACAACTTTAATGGCTATATGGGGTGAAAATCAACATCTCAATTACATCATCTAACTTCATTATGAAACTGGGATACATACATACATCATTGTACAAGGAATGTTAATTTTTAACTAGAAACTGTCATCATGTTGTAATTCTTGGAAGGGCTTGATCTGCCAATTCTCCACTCCTCTTTACAGCTGTTTCTACTCTCCAGAGCTTTGGCAGTCTTCAGACCTGGTGGGGGGCTTTCGTAAAGAACACAGATAGACCCATCTTCTCCTATTCTATAGGACACCTCAAAGGGGTCAACCCAAAGAGTCAATTCACTGGGTAAGAGCTGGAAGAGTCTCTCACGGCTCAGTCCGATTGTGCCGGCTGCCTTCCCTATCAAGGGGTCCATCTTGTGGTTGATCCGAATGCATCGGTACCCTGAGCCCTTGGAGGGCATGAGGGGAAACCAGTGGTGTTTATAATGGTCTGCGCGAGGGAACAAAGAGAAAGAGAAGCGTTACGGCTTGCACAACGGGGGCAGGCCGCTCCAGCACAAGCCCCTTCCCCAGCCCCTGTACAAGCGCCTCCAGCTGCACAGGAAGGGATTCCCAGCACGAGCCCAGGGCGGGCAGGGGAGCCTAATGCCCGGGGAGTTCTTTGGCCGCAGCCGGGCGGGATGTCCCAGGCGCCAGCCGCCCGAACAAGGGAAGCGAGACCGGTAACGCCGCGGGGTCGAGACACGGACGGGGAGGCGGGGCGAGGGCTCCGCTGTGCGGGGCGCAGGGCTGCCCGCCTGGGCCAGCTCCGATCCCCGGGGGGAGGGGCACAGGGCCACTTCCAGGGCTCTGGACCCCGCTGCTCTCAGGCCGATCCCGGCTCGGGCGCCCGACCCGCGCACCTCGCAGCGCCTCCTGCAGCGACTCGCTGAAGCAGCGCAGCTGCTCGTCGCCGATGCCGCCGGGGGTGCGCAGCAGGCGGGTGATGAAGCCCGCGGCCGTGGAGATCTCCGTCTTCATGGCCCCCGCCCCGCTGTCCGCCTCCTCAGCGCCCAGGAACCGCGCGCTCCAGCGCAGGGCTCAGCCGCGGGGTGGTGCGGGACGCGCGGCCGGCCCCGCCACCACTGGTCGCTGCTACAGCGGCCGCGGGGGACGGAGCGGGAGTAAACAGTGAGGGACCGTGTCCGCGGGGCGGGGCCCATCAGAACCAATGGCACCGCCCCGCACCCACTGCGTCACAGAGAACTTAGCCCCAAGCCTCACCAACGGCCTCTGCTCCCGGATTGGCTGGGCAGTCGAGGTGGGGCGGTACCCGAGAGCACCCCGCGCTCCTGATTTGCAGTGACTGGACGGACACAGAAACGCCGTTTGTGTGTCCCTGTGGCAGGAGGGGCTGGAGAGAGAGCGAGCAAAAGACTGTTTAGGGGCGGGGCCAAACGTGCGCTCCGGCAATGGCATTGGCGGGGAAAGAGCGGGAGTGGCAGCGAGGGGTGCCAACCCGTAGGCGCTGGTTGGGCAGAGCGGGCAGTGCCAGGAGGGGGGGATCAATCCCCGAATCCGGAGTGCTCGGGCAGGCTTCCTCCTGTGCCGCTGCCCGCGGACGGATGTGACCAGGCCCCTCGAGCCGCTCTCCGTTGCGCACAGCCGGGACAGTGGCGGGCTGGGCTTTCCCGCCGAGTGCTGGGGAAGGGGCGGGCGTTGAGAGCCCTTGGGCACGGGACCCTCAGAAGCGTTTCAACAGACGCCTCTCGCGAGCGCGTTGGGGGGGGCTGTCCGGCTGCTCCGCGCCTGCGCTGGGACAGAAGGCAGCTGGAGCGAGCCGGGGAGTGCTCGGCTGCTAGGGCGAGCGCCCAGTGGCCTGTCCTCGGGCAGTGCGCAGCGCCACGTGCCCCAGCGGGAGGGACCAGAGCAGGGACTCATCACCCGAGCCCCGCCCCCTGGCCCATTCCCAGCCGCTGACAAACGCACTAGGGCCGGGCAAATGCTTATGGGAGAGTTGACACACTAGTGGACTAGTCGCCCCCCCTCAGGAAGGGGGTAGGAAAAGGAGGGGTGCTTCTCTTGTGTGGGCCCTAGCTGATTTTCCTGTGGGTCAGTGGCCCCGACCTAAAACAGCTTCCTCACCTCTGCTGTAAATAAAATGTTGAAACCTTTTGTGTTGGCTAGAACATTTTACGTCGTTTAAAATAAAATAAAAATGGATAAATGAACATGAGAAAGTTAAAACGCTTAATTTAAACTGTTCTCCCCAGCTGCAGCACTAGCAAAATGGCTGGGGTGTAATTACGTAATTAACTGTGAGTTTACATTAGCAACTGGCAGTCCGCAGAAAGGTTTGCATTGACTAGGGTGGTCCATGGGGTGCATGGTGGAGAGAGCCTCTCCTCTCGGGAGAGCACGGTCCAGGGAAGGAGGGTTAAATTTTGGCACACCACTTCAGAAAGGTTGCTGACCCCTGGATTAGGGACACCATTCCTACCCATCCTGGCTAATAGCCATTGACGGATCTATGGTAATGACCAGAGTGAATCACATTTACAGTCATTCTTGGGTTTCCTACCACAAACACTCAAATCAGAATTATGGTGATTGATCTGATTTTTATCTAGAGGTTGGGATGAAAACCATGGGCATCTGGTAACTTAGGCAAGGAAAGGCACAGCCTTTCCAAAATAGCCTACACCAGCCACACAGGAAGGCTGGGGCTGCTGTGCAGCAGCCTGGCTCCCTGGTGGCAGGGGAAAGCTGGGCCATGGTATGGCAGCCCGGCTCCCTAGTCAGCATGGAGGGCTGGAGCAGTGACAGCTCCGGCCCTCCATGTGGCCAGGAAAGATAGGGCTGGGGGTGGGCAGGGCTTGGCTCGGGGGAGGGGGTCCTTTGGTGAAAGGGGTGGGGTCTTCCCCAGCTGGGCCCTCACCCTCTGCCCATGAAGAAAACAGTGTTTTCATTGTAAGAGAGAAACATCTTGCATCCAACTATTAATCACACCTTAGAAGCACATATTGGGATCAGCTAGAGATGAACCCACAACAATGAGATTTAAGATTTATTTACCGTAAAGGTATCTGTTATTTTGTCTGAGAGTAATAAATATGTCCCTGCAATTTGGATTCAAATGTCAGTTAAAAAGCTTGCCATAGTATTTGTTTAGAAGCATGAGAAAGAATGTTAAAAAAAGGAGAGAGAGAAATTCTAGCAATATTTGGACAGTCAAGCTTGCTTTAGTGTGATATAAACATAAGTAAATTATATTAACTCTTTGAACTAAAGAAGGCCCCCATGGGGAAACATATTTCTAACCTCATTTTATATTTGCAATGTAAATTTTAAAAACCTTTTTAAGCTCACCCTAAATTAATATGAACTCTAGAGAGAATTCTATTAGCTGCTGTAAAAACAATGAAAAAAAACCCCCTTAGCAGGGAAGTCTTCTACATTATCCACAATATAAATAAGATAAAAATTCTCCTCTTTTCCCGAGGGCATGTCTACACAGCAGTGTTATTAAGTGCGCATCTACACAGCAAGCCATTATTTCAAAATAAAGGCAAACTGGAAGACTTCTTAGTCCAATTCCTCTAACCTTAATTTTACGAGGAGTAAGGGAAGTCAAGGAAGAGTGTTCTTCCTTCGACTTCCTGCTGTGTAGAGAAGCCAAATGCCGAATTAAGCTATTTTGACTTCAACTATGCAATTGACATAACTGAAGTTGCGTAGTTTAATTCAACTTTTGCCCTCCTGTGTAGACATAGCCTTGAGAGAAAACATATCCAGTTAGCTTTTCTAGGTAATGACAGGAACAGTACTTTTGGAGCACTGTTAAGTCTGTTAGCTGTACACAATGCAATTCGCTACTACATAGTAACTTATTATTCCATCATAATATGGTTATAGCCAATGAAATACCATCCTCTTAAGCACAATTCAGTATTTCATTTATACATCTCACTCTTGTATGGCACAGCAAGAACTGTTGTTATGGAACAGGCGATGGTTACTAGTTTTCACCCATATATATAGCCAGGGCATACTTTAAATAGAGAAAATGTAATTATCTTCTGATATAGGGGCTCAGAGCTCTGATGTCAAAGAATACTTTTCCCCCTTCATTGTCTATAGTAATTTCCTTCTCTTTGGTCTCCTTGCTTCTCACCTTCCATCTTTGACCCAACAACAAAACTCTACTGTTATGGTCCGCTGCCCCAGCCACTCTGCCATGTTATATCCTCTTTGACCGCCTGTGGTAGCTTACCCTCACCACGTGTCTATCAAATTTAAGGGTATGTTTACGCTACCAAATATTGTTGCTAAACTGCCTTTTGGCAACAAAACAGTGAGAGTGTATAACCTGCAATGCGACTTTTGTTGGGAAAAATGCCCAATATAAGTGACAAAAAACTTCCTTCTCTATAAGATACTTTTTTCTTTTTCTCTCCCTTTATTGTCAACAAAGAGCCAGTCTAGATACTGCTGTTTCTTTTGTTGTCAGAACTGGCTTTCGCCAGTATCCCACAATGCCTGCCCTGATAGCTCTGCTCAGTGTTTTGATCTCTGCTGCCTTGCACGCATGCACCCCTCCACTTTTAAAGCTCCAGGAAGTGTCTGGCTGCTGAGCACACTGCTCAGTTTGGGGAACAAACAAAGAGCAAATCATTGGACTACTGTTCTGCTCTGCACTAGGAGCACACAAGGAGGGGGACAGATTGCTGCGCTGCTTTGACACTCCTCAGCACAGAGAGCTCTCAGAGCTGCTCATGCTGCTGTTCCTCCCAAGGTGAGTGGTGCTGTGGGCTGCCTACTGGGGCAGCCTCACCATGACCCTGGTTCCAGCTCCAGTGGCAGCCATACGGCCTGGCTGGCAGGGCTGCGTAGTGGGTGGCAGCCTCGTGTCTTTTCCATTGCAGGCGGCGCGTTTGGGACCAGGGAGCGGAGCCTTCGTAGCCACGAGCATCCCAGCCTTTATCGATATTACCGAGGAGAATCAGGTTAGAGCCCCCAGGGAGCCACACTGGGTGTCCTTGATTTCTGTCCCTCCTCCAGCAGGGCCTGGCTTCCCCCATGGGGTCTCCCCTGCCAGCTCCAGCTAGGGTTACCAGATGGCTTAAAAAAAAATACCGGACACACTTGATCTCAGATTGGGGTTGGGGGGGGACTGGCCGGGAGGAGGTCGGGGAAGGGGGGAACCGGCTGGCGGGAAGCAGGGCTGGCCAGGAGGGGGTCAGGGGAGTGGGGCTGGCCAGGGAGATCAGGGGCGAGGGGGGGGACCAGCTGGTGGGAAGCAGGGCTGGCCAGGAGGGGGTCGGGGGGAGCGGGGCTGGCCAGGAGGGGAAGCGGGACTGACGGAGAGCAGGACTGAGCGGGACTGACCCAGGCGCACGCAGATCATGGGGTGCTGCCCGTCCCGCGCACGGTCCCGGCGAAGCACTAGCGAGTCTGGCCCCGGGGATTCCATTCCGCTTTGGCTCCGTTCCCTTCCCCCCCGCGTAGTTGCCTACTGCCTGGCTGGTAGACACCCTCACGCAGTGTGAGCATGTTTACCAACCAGGCAGTACGCAAATATGTACTGATACTCATAATAATAAAACTAACTTAATTAGAAAATACCGGACATTTATATGTCCGGTATTTTCTCAATTTGTTTCCCAGACAAAACCCTCAAATACTGGACTGTCCGGTTCAAAACCAGACACCTGGCAACCCTAGCTCCAGCCTGCACCACATATCTAGTCACTTCCCAATGTCCCAGGGCGCTGCAGCTGGCAGCACAGTCGGAGTTGTGCGTGGGGAGCCGGGCTCCCTGCCAAACCAGCGGATGTCAGGGGGCTAGTAGTGCCCAATTGCCAGGTGGGTGCCATGAGACAGAAATGCACAAGGGCTGAGTTACCCTGTTAACAGCCTGGGGAGGAACTCTCAAGCCACCAGAAACATGCGACCACCCCCGTCACTTGTGCCACAGACACAGCCGATCCTGTGCATGTGTCGGGGGCTGGGCTGTTGCCAGGCCTGGCAGGGCAGGGGTGGGTTCTCTTTCCGGATGCGGAAGAGCGGTTCACTGCAGGAGAGCTGCACGGAGCCCAACACAATAACCTTAGAGCAGCTGTAACGGGGGCAGCAGTGCTCAGCTGGCAGCTGGGAGGCAGTGTAGGGCTAGGTAAGGGGGTAGGGCAGGCACTGAGGTTTCTGGGGGTGGGTCTAGTGCTGGGGAACATCTAAGAGGTGGGGCGCTGGCACTGAGGAGCTCTGGGGGTGGGGCTAGTGGTGGAGGGGCTTTGGGGGCAAGGCTGGCACTGGGGGGCTCGGGATAGGGCTAATATTGGGGACTGGGGGAAGCTCTGGGGAAGTTGGTTGCAGTGGGGCTCTGGAAACAGGAGGCTGGCACTGGGAGTCTGGTGGGGGGGCTCTAATGGGTGGGGGCTGGCACTGGGGGGCTCTGAGAGCAGGAGGCTGACTGGCACTGGGGAGCATTGGGTGCTGGGGTCAGTGGCTGGTGCTGGAGAGTAGAAGAGGGGTGGGGGCTCTAGGGGTCAGGGCTGGCACTGAGGGACTTTGTAGGCCAGGGCTTTTGGTGGACCAGTAACATTTTATTTGTATATTTGCAACCATTGATGTAAGACATACCGTAAATGCCTGAGCCTCACATTTTCAAGGCTCTACATAACTCCACCCCACTTTGCTCTCATTTACTCTTTTCCACTTCCCCAAATCCTATCTATATTGGAAAGCTGACCCATTTCCAAGAAACACTGCAAATAAAGTATCAGAGAGGTAGCCATGTTAGTCTGTAACATAAAAAACCTAAAAAAAGAGTGGTCCTTTAGCAGCTTAGAAACTAACAAAAGAATATAGATAGTATCATGAGCTTTTGTGGGCACAACCCACTACTTCAGATGAGTGGAGCAAGAGGCACAGAGGGGGCACAGAAACCCCAAAAAGCAGTGGGTTGTGCCCATGAAAGCTCATTATACTTTCTATATTCTTTTGTTAGTCGCTAACGTGCTACAGGTCCACTCTTTTTTTTTCCAAAGAAAATACTTGCTTCTGTTAGTTTTCACTGAGGAAAGACTGAAAAAATATAGGACAATCTTAAATGGTAGTTTATCACATATTTTATAGCTATTTAAGATCCAGAACCCAGCTGTACTGTTATTTGATAATTTATATCTACTAAAGGAAGAGAAATTTGAGAAAATTATTATTCACATCTATTTAAAGAGCAGTATATCCATGTTTATTTAAATAACGAGCAGAAAGATTTATCTTCAATGCAAAGTATGTAAGGAACTATGGGTTTGTTTTCATGTGATGGGGTAGTTGGATTTTCTTTTGATCTGTTTACTTAATTCCAGCCCAACTGCTATCCATTCGCCACACATGGAGATCCCAACCAGTTTCCACATCAATTGTAGTCCTATTCAGTATATAAACCAGGGCTGGGCACAATATGATCTGTGGGTTGGATCCAGCCCACGAGAGCCTCAGCTGGCACCCTACTTGCCCTGCTCCACCCCCGCATTAAAGAGAACCGGCTGATGCAAGGCCATGTGCTTCTGTGTAAGAGCATGGGGGGGGCAGAGGCTTCTCACACTGCTCCCGCCCCCAGTAGCTCCCATTAGCCAGTTTCCGGCCAATAGCAGCTGTCTGTTTGCAGGACACGCAGCATGTGAAGTGGCCCTTCCCACCATCCTCCAAGTTCACATGTCCCCTGTAGCTGCTGTCAGCAGTACAGGAGCATGGAAGGCAGGGAACCTGCTTGGCTGCTGGTCACAAAGGTAAGGTCTCCAAGTCACAGCCTGCCTCTGGCACCCCAGCCGCTCCTTCCCCAAACCCTCTGCCCCCTTTCTGCACTCATACACAATGTAACCCAAACCTTTTGTACCCCTGCTCTAGCCCCCCTATATCTTCCCAGACACTGCATGCCCTCCTATGCCCCTCCTCAGGTCACAACTCCCTCCCAGACTTTGCACTCCCCCTGCATTCCTGCCCCAGGTTACAACCCCTTCCCAGTCCCTGCATCCCTATCCGCTATCCCTGGTGACAGCCCAAATCCCTGCACCCCCCTCCTGCACTCATGCCCCAGGAGGTTACAACTCCCTCCCAGACTCTGTGCTCCAAGGGTGGGCAAAACAGCCTCCACGGGCTGGGGCTGGCCCTCCAAACTCTTTGATCCAGCCCGTGGCTGCTCTGCTGCTCCCCTACCCCCAGGCCAATCGAGACCTGAGTGCACTAAGTCTTCTCTCTACTGCCAGGGGTGTGCAGCACCAGAGGGAACCACTAGATGTTCAAAACAGGTGGTGGCTCTCTCTAGCCACTGTGTACCCCTGGCAGGGCGGGTGACAAAGATTTCATGCTAACTTAAATATGGCACACACAGGAGTGGGGATATACTTTTGTTTGGTAGAGGAAGGGCTGGTCTGAACATTAGCTCTTCCTATAAGTGACAAAAGGCTTTGAGAACTGCTCAGTGGGAGCAAAGAAGAATGAAGCAGAAATTGGCTATTCTGGTGCAAATAAACTTGCACAAGAGAGCCCTGCGGCAAAGGCTTGTCTCCAGCTCACTAGTGACTAACCTCCATAGACACTTTCTGGAAGTCTCACTGGTTACATGGTGGAACTGGGAGCATTTCCGAAAACCCTACCATTGAGGGCCTGGGTTTCAGTCTCTTTCCTAGCAGCCGAAATTTGGCCTCCAGGACCTTGCTGTTCCTTGCCTATGTCACCACATATGGGCTAGACTGTGACGTCACCAGACCAGGCCATGATGTCACACGCCATTACATCATTTGGGAAGGCTTTGAGGTTAAGAGGCCATGCTGCGAGGGGAGGCTCTGTGCCTTCTGCTCACGTTACAGCCTGTCACCCTCCCACACAAGCGCCTCCAGACACCGCAGCTGGCCCCGGCTCAGGTAGCAAATGAAGCCTGCGGTTCTAGGCCTTATCGCGAGCGCGTGGCCAATTACTGCCAAGCTTACACAGCTGGCCAATCGCTGAGACTCTTACATCCGACCCCTCCGCACCTCTGTCTAGCTGATCCTTCCGGCCTGCCGTAGCGAGTGATGCCGGCTGGATACTGATGCTCTGATTGGGCGGCGCTGGCGGGAGGGCGCAGAGCGTGGGCCTGAGAAGGCAGAGGCGGCGCGCGCCTGTTGGGAAGAGTCAGCAGCGGGCAGGCGGAAGCCAGCGGGGTAACGGCCCCTCCTGCCGCCCCGCGGGGCGCTGCGTTGCCCTGGCCGGGGCTGCGGCGGGCGCTGTCTCTCCCGAGCCTGCCCGAGGTGGGTGCGGGCCGGGGCTGAGCGCGCAGGCACCGAGCAAAGCTCCGCTCGCGAGGGCCCGCGTCCCGCCGTGCCCGGGGAAGCCGCTGTAGGCGCGCCCGAGTGCCGCTGCGGCACAGATCCGAGTGGGAGGCCTTGAGTCCAGCGCCCTGCTGGCGTTTGCTTCCCCCCGGGCTTGTGGGGGCGTCGGTCCGCCCTGCCGGCCTGTTTCTCTCTGGCTTGCCTCGCGTCGGAGCAGCTCAGCCGGGCGTGATGCAGCAGCCAGGGGCCGGGGTCAGTCAGAGCCCTGGGCATGATTAGAAGTGGCGTGTTTGTGGTGACAGGTGGCTTGTTAATTTCTTTCCGAATTGCGCTTTACCTGCGCCGTGTGGCTTTTGTGTAGCCCAGCTGACCCGAGTCATGCGCCCTCACTGCCCTGCAGCCAACATTTTAACATACAGCAAGTGGTCTGGTGGCACTAGTTTAAAACTTGTTTTTTAAGTTTTTTCCTATTACAGAGTAACTCGGCTACCCCCCTGAAACATATTAACCTAGTGAGCCTCTTGCTCCCTAACGCCTCCCCTCTTCCCTTCCCCACCCCCATCCAGGGGCTTGTGCTGGCTACTTCCTGGAATGGATCTGCGGCATGGGGTCTGCCTTAGCTGCGGCTGCCCTGTTCCACTACCAGAGATTGTGATCAACTGGGAGACCCCAGGATCAACAAGTTGATGACAGTCAACCAGTTGGTGGCCACTGGTGTATGGGTACTTAAATTCAAAGGGGACAACTGTCAAGAAAGTAAGCATCTGTAGTGTGTTCTAATCTTTAAGATCAGAGTAATAAACGAATTGTTGCTTTTCTAACTGAGGGGGAATTAAAATAAAACTAATGATATCAGAATTTTTTTTGTTATAAATGTTAGCAATTTTGGCATGATTGCTCTAGACCAGTGATCTCCAACCTTTTTAAGCACAAGATCACTTTTTTTGAATTTAAGTGCAATCCAGGATCTATCTTAAACCCAAATACCGTTGCCCTGCCTCCTTTGTGCCCCTTCTCCAAGGCTCTGCCCACTTCATCTTCCCTCCCCACATCCTTCCTTCCTTTCAACAGGCATAGGCAGAGGGTTGGGGTGCAGGCTCTGATCTTGGGTTAAGTGATTTGGAGTTGCTCTGAGCTGAGCCTGGGACAGGGAGTTGAGGATGCAGGAGGTGGTTCTGAGTACAGACCTTGTAAGGGAGTTTGGGTCTAGGGGGGCTTGGGGCTAGAGCAGGGGCTTGAGGTACAGGAGGGAGTCCATGACTGGGACAGGGGTTCAGGATGCAAGCTCCAGTTGGACACTGCTTACCACAAGTGATGCAGTGGGGCTAAGGCAGGTTCACCCCTGCCCTGGCCCTGGCCCTGCACCACTCTCAAAAGCAGCCAGCAAACCCCATCCCAAGTCCTGTTGTGCCCCCCCTCCCCCACTCCATTCTGTGGAGATGGAATACAGGGTGGGAGTGGGGGCACCTTGACATCAGTGCCCCTTCTCTGCCCTGCTCAGCATGGGGTGGGGGAGAAATAACTCCAAGGCAAAGGGCAGGGGGTGCGTGGCAGTGGGAAGAGGGGCAGCTGAAGTGCCAGCATCTGATAGCCTCTTGGCCAAACCAGTAAAGATCACCTGTCAGGCTCCAAGATCTACCAGTAGATCCCGATGTACTGGTTGGTGACCAGTCCTCTAGACTCTAATACAACTTCAAAAAATGTTTTCCCCTTTTTAAGTGTACTGTAATAGTTTTAGGTTTGTGTGACTTAAACAAGGAGATCCTAGAATCTGAGATCATAGTGTGTGTTCCTCTTGGAAAACATGAAATACATAATTTCAAGGCATGTATTCTTATGTAGGGATGGAAAGAACGGGGGCACATCTCCTCCTTTTTTGACCCCTCTAGAACAGTTTTTGAAAAGGTATTTTGTAGGGATGTCACTGTAGACGACTACACGTTTAACTGATAAGCCTGGGTTTATTGGTTAATCCTGTCGACTTCAGGCATTCTGGGGCAGGCAGGAGCCAGCTTCCCCTGAGCACCGACTCCATGGAGCTGCCTGTGCCCTTCCCCCTCCCCTTCCCTCCCTCCTCCCCACTGCTGCCTCTATGTGGCAGTGGGACAGGAGAGGCTGCCGCAAGCACACTGTCTGCCGGTCCCACCCCTGGGGACTATTGAATATTTGTTTAACTACTGAAACTTGATGCTTTAACATGACTATTCAGTTACACGCTATCTAACAAACTAGTGTTTTGCCCTTTCAAGTCATAGATCTCCTCTTGGAGTCCTATTGTTATATTTTTATGGTCTTAAATAATATTCTGTAGAATGACGTTTTTCTTATGGATGTAAAAAAAACCTACAGTTGTTTCTTTCATTCTTTTCTGTTACCATGAAGCTTTGATTTAACGATCCAAAGCCCGTTTGAAATGGATAGGAAGCTCTGGAGTTCACATGTCCTCTTTTCCAGTCAGTTAGTGAGGGAGTGCACTAGAGACTCTTGAACCCTGATCGTTGTGTGCTAGCACACGTGTCTTCAGAGGTTCAGTTGTTTGTATTTTGTAGAATATATTTGATTTGGAAAAAGATTCTTTGGGGATTAAAATGCTTTATTTTGTTTCACAGGTTACATTTTTCTGCACAATGTCTATAAACTCATTATTTGCGAATAAGAAGAGAAATAGCTCCATATTATATGGTGTGGACCAGGCACAGAGTATGGCTTCATCTTCTGTTTATCGAGACTCCACTAGTCGAGGAAGTATTGGGAACCATGGAGATGGCTTTCCACCAAACAAGCGTTACAAAAGTTTTGAGTCCAAGTCCAAACAAACAGAACATTATTTTGGAGACAATGATGACTTTACAGCTGATGACTTGGAAGAAATAGACATAATTGCCTCACAGGCTTTATCACAAGTTCTAGAGTCAAATAGTATCCAGAAACCTGAGCAGAATTCCAGACCGTTGTTAACTCCGAGTAATGCCAATCAAAAGTCTGTGAATATTGAACTATGGAGTGTTCCATCTAGTGCTGAAAAAAGAAGGAAAGACCAGTTCGGTATGTATATTCTGGAATAGGAGAGTATAGTTGGGGATTTGAATGTCTTAGTGCCTCCTTATGCTCCAGATCTGAGGTTTGAAATGCTAAACTTCCTAGAAAAATGTATAAAATAATTAACTTTTTTTGAGTAGCTTATCTAAACTCAACCCAAAAGTAAATTTCATTGTTGCTGAAATGTTCATTTAGGTTCTTGACGCTATCTTGAATTACTAGGATTACTGGAAAAAATGTTTTAATTATCAGGCAAATCTTAGCTTCTGGATAACTTACCAACTCTGAATGTTGATGGTTATGTACATCTGACAACATGTCTTAAGAACAAGTTATATTATATGGCAAACCCTATAACTACATGTCATTATAAAATAGCATTAAGTAAGAAGTAGCCAGCAGTTGTGCTCCAAGTATATGAAAGTGTGATCATTTGGAAAGATCATACTTTGAAGTGACAGTAATCTATTTTTTTTTTCTTACCTGTGCAGTGCCTTATCTTAGAATGTAAACTAATTACAGTAAACTTCCGATAATCCGGCACCTTTAGGACCCAGGGGGTGCCGGATTATCAGATATGCCGGACCATCGGAAGGGGGGGCTATGAGGGGTCTAGGGTGGTGTGGAGGGGGATGCCACCCCAGACCCCTCATAGCCCCCCTTGCGATTGTCCGGCTCTGCCCCAGGTGTCCCCGATTCAGCCGCTGCTGGTCAGTTTCAGCAGCAGCTGAATCGACGCCTGTGGCAGAGCAGCTGGTGCTGCCGGGTTGGTCGTAGCGCCACCCCTGGCGCTGCGAGACCAACCCGTCAGCACCCCAGTTGCTCTTGGGGATGCCTGGGGCAGAGCAGCTGGGATGCTGCCCGGTTGGTCCCGCGGCGCCAAGGCGGCGCTACGGACCAACCTGGCAGCACCCCAGCTGCTCTGCTCAGGCGTCCCCAAGTCAGCCGCCTGCTGAAACTGACCAGGGGCTGACTCCAAGCCCGGGCAGAGCAGCTCTGCCTCAGGCTTCCCGGAGTCAGCCGCTGGTCAGTTTCAGCTGCGGCTGACTTGGGGACAGCTGGGGTGCTGCCGCGTTGGTCCCGCAGCGCCGAGGGGCAGCGCTGTGGGACCTACCGGCAGCACTCCAGCTGCTCTGCCCCCAGCTTCCCCGATTCAGCAGCGGCTGAATCAGGGAAGCCGGAGGCAGAGCAGCTCCAATGGTCCGGCTGCCCGGAGCACTTCCGGCTTCCTGATGGTGCCGGACCATCAGGAGTGCCAGACCATCAGATGCTGGACCAATGGAGTTTTACTGTAGCAAGCTTTAACTTAGTGTCACAATGCCTCTGAACCACATGCTACTATACATGTTTTACAGATGATTAAACTGAGGCACAATGAAGTGAAGTAGCTTGCTTGAGGACAAGCTGTGGGCAGAAATGGAATTAGAAAGCAGGAGATCTGGCTTCCCAGACATCAGTTCTAACTGCTAGGCTACACGTGTGGTTGTGTAATATCTGTCATACTCATAAGTGATTTTTTTTAAATTTCCCTTTAGGAAAGAAGGGAAGGTGACCTGTTCATAATATCATATAACTTACTTGAATCTTCTAAATGAGTGGGATCTTCTACTCCTTGTAAATGCTGATCAGTAACTTTTGTTTTGACCAAAAAAAAAATCTGTTATGTGCACCACTATTTTATAACCTTTGTATTAATGAGAATCTGTTGGTGGTCTGAGCATTGATTACAAAATACCTCACTTCCCTAGAACATCACTTTTAAATCCTAGCCAGGTTTAAATGAGCTCTGCATCCTTTCAGAGTAGGTAAATTGAATTTTATGTGACTCTGTTATGTCTGAAGTTTTTCAGATAAGAATATTCCTGACTCTTCAGCCAGCATGTGGAAGGTCCCATAGCATTTTTGTGAGTAGAAGTTTGCCTGTGTCCTGACCAAAATATTCTCTCTTACTGATATTTTTCCCCCTCCCAGACAGTATGCTGAATGTGCCATTTGTCTGGTGGCTATATTTCATTGGTGCTATATGCATAGTTATATAGCACCTTTAAAAAATGCACTCTAGTATGAGTGCCTGCCAAATGAGTCCTATTAAGCTGTAATGGAAAAAAGAGCATGTGTTTTAATTTTTAGGAGTCTAGCCTTAACTGATCAATGTTTGAAGTTATAAAAGCTAAATAGATCCTTAACTCTGAGGCTTCTGTTTTGTGGGCAAAACCCAGTGGTGGTGCATGGAGCTACAGGTTGAATCTCTCTAGTATGGCATTCACTGGTCTAGCAATATCTGTGGTCTGGCATGATTTATTTAGCTGGATGTGCACTTACCATGAGTGTGGCCAAGTTTCCTGCGGCCCCTAAAGTTTGTTTACTGCCGCCAGTCCTGACTCTGTGTTATACATTTAGGGGTAAATTAGAAGGACCCAGTAAGCAGTGAAAGTGGTGGTAATGCTGCTAGACAATATTGGTCTCCTGTTTGGCAACTTCTCTGGTTCCTCACTGGTCAGGTCACCAGGGTGCTGAACTAGAGAGGTTCAATCTGTACTCTCAAATTCAGAGCTCAAATTTATTCCAGTTTAAAAATTGCTGGGTGGGCATTTGACAATACTTGGTTTTCTGAGCTTTTTGCTTACCTGTGATAACGTGTGTGCTTAAAGGACACTTTAAGGTACATCTACGCTGCATGAGGTATCTTGAAATAGCTACTCCGCGTCTTCACAAGCCACCCGTGTGGGTGTGGTGTGGTGGGCCTTGTTTTTTTTGAGACAATGGGCATGCTGTTTCAGCATCCATGAGGGTTAAGGGAGGTCTCAAAATAGCACATTATTTTGAAATTTGGTGCTGTGTACACGAGCCAAATTTTGAAATAGCCTATTTTGAAATAAGGTATGCAATTTGCGTTATGCAAATTGCATATTTTATTTCAAGTTTAGGGTATTGTGTAGACGCATCCTTAAATTTTGCTTAAAATCTATGTGGTGTGTGTGAAAATGGGATAAGAGGAAAAGAATCTTCTACAAACTTAAGACAAATAGAAGTGACTACTGAATTTTTATTCATGCAGTGTTTAATTGGTACCTGGGAGCAGTCCCTCTCCCGGCCACAGGCAGAAGGCTGCTCCAGCTCCACTGGTCCCCTGCCTAGGGTCTGCAGGCGGTAGCCCTTGCCTGCCCCCCATTAACTAGCGAAACACTACTTTTAACCAGTTAACCAATTAAACAAGATTTTACGTCCCCATGCAAAAATATTAATACCTAGTTTTTAATTTGTTGTATAACTTTGATGAATGGCATAGATAATTTTAAAGCATTTTTTCAATTTTTATCAGTTAGTTTCCCACAATTGTTAAAACTTAGGTATGAGGTCAGACAATTATTTAATGATAGTAGATGATGACATTTCAGTAATTAAACCTTTATAACGGTTAAAACACAAACTGTCAACATCACCTGTCAAACTATTAAAAACTTGATATGCTTAAATCAAACTGAGTTCCCAAACAACATTTTTTCCCTTTCCCTGTCGGTATATCCTGATTATTGCAAATATTATTCATTGGTTTGCATGTGTACGGTGAAAGTGGTATTTACTGACGTTTACAAATAAAATATTCTTATAAGCATAAATATGTGACGAATAATATTTGAAATATTATTAACTGCTTACATGTTTCAAAGTGGCCTTATATCTGTTTCCTGTTTTCACCAGGAAACGGCACTGAAGATATTAGAGTTAAAGACCCATTTGGATTTGAAGTACTGCAAGTACAACATGAAGAAGTTAAGCAAAAGGTTAATTATCTCCCTCCACCCTCCCCGCCCCACAATTCTCTTGGTGTACAATTTGCTATATCCATTTTTTGTGGTTGTTTTAGTTGTGACTTTTGGCTTAGGTCCAGCTGAAGGTATCTTTAATCACCTGGGTTCTGTGATATCTGGATCTGCAGATGGCCAGTCTGTTTAACAAACAAGTCCGCTTACTCCTTGGGAGAAGAGCTCTTGGCCAAATTGTGACTTCTGTTTTTGGCTGTATTGAATTCATAGTGTCAGTGATATAAATCCACACTTCGTTAAAGGCATGTTCTGTTTACAGCTGAAAGAAATACAGGATGAAATCCTTGTAAAAAATGGAGAAATTAAAATTTTGCGGGACTCAATGCTGCAGATGGAGTGCACTATGGAAGAACAGAGAAAATCATACATTCTGCTGGAAAAGGAAAAAGAGCAGATACTAAGTGAAAAAGAAAAGGAGTTCTCCAAAAAGGTAGTTTGGGTTTGTGTTTTTTGCCATTCATGTTAGTCATTTTTGAGACAGCTATTGTAAATATTTGCCCCGGTAGAAAGTTCTGTATGCAGTTTGGATAAGGAAGCCTGGCTAAATAAAACCTTTTTGGTCTCTAGGCAGTTTATCCACAATATATATTGTTAAATATTCTCACCAAGACCACTTATCAATGTGAACCTTTATTCTTCCAAATCTGGCCTTATGCTAACTGCTGCTACCAGTATGGGTCAGGCTAAATAGGAATTGGAGTTATTGCAAAGCCCATTTTTGAAACGTTTGTTTCTTTGCTTATTCTCCTATCTGCATTAGTGTTAAAACTTAAATGAATGGTCCTGCACTGTTAGTGTAGGTTTTTATATACACTAATTTAGCAAACATCTTAACTCTTTCTAAGTTAAAATGATTATTCCTGATCTGAGTTCAAGTCATGGACCAAAGGTTAACAAATTTACACTGGATGTCCCAATTATTGAAGGTATTTAAGAACATAGACCATCCTGACAGGAGTTTGACTAAGTATATTTAATTCTGCCACAGCCGTGGGAGGGAGGGAGGCAGGAGGTGGAATGGACCAGATGATGTGTCAATCTTCCTGCCAACCCTCTATTTCTATGTTACTCTTCCAGTTTAGTGCAAAATTCCTCACTTACATCCCTTTTTCAGTTACAGTCATTGCAGTCAGAGTTGCAATTTAAAGATGCTGAAATGAATGAATTGAGAGCAAAACTTCAGAACTGTGAAAGAACTAAGCCTGTTACTCCATCAGTTACAAATGCCAGGTACCAAATAGTCTTGGAAGTCAGAAAATTCGAATGTGAATTATTTCATGTATGGAACAATGAGTAGTCCTGTAGCACCTTTATAGACTAGCATATACTTATACTTGTATATCATGGTGTCGAGTATCAGAGGGGGTAGCCGTGTTAGTCTGAATCTGCAAAAGCGGCGAGGAGTCCTGTGGCACCTTATAGACTAACCGAAGTGTTGGAGCATAAGCTTTCGTGGGTAAAGACCCACTTCGTCATGCATCTGACGAAGTGGGACTCTGCCCACAAAAGCTTATGCTCCAACACTTCGGTTAGTCTATAAGGTGCCACAGGACTCCTCGCTGCTTTCACCTAACGTGGTGTCCTGTTCCTCCATTTGAAGGTCTCTCTCTTTTTGGGGGGTTTGTTTTTTTGTTTTATTTGTTCTGCCCCCCCTTGTCACTAGTCACAGACACTTATAGACTGGGTTTTTAAAGTTGTGGGTTGAGTTGGTTGGGTTGGGTTTTTTTTGTTAAATTGAGGGCTGGACCAGTACCCAAATGTTTTACTTCTTGGAACTGATTGAGGTAGATACTCTAATTTGAACGCTGTGCGCCCATACAGCACAAACATTGAGACAGTGGTTCCATAACCAGAAGCACAGAAAATGAGATGCTCTCCTGCTCCACTGTGCCTGTTTAAATTTTTTTTTTCCTTGTTGACCTGCAGTAAGCTGACCCCTTCCCCCACCAAATAAGTTTGACTTGTGCAGCCAACATCTGCATTTTGCATGGCTCAAAAAGCTGTTTATTTTCAGATGGATCATATCCTAGCTAGGTAAGTGATTCAAGTGTAAATATGGTACTAACAATACTGCAGATACTGATGAAAAGGTAGTATATTTGTGTGTTTATGAAATCATAGAAGTTATTTCACAAAGCTGACAAACATTTCAAAATGTGGATGTTGTTCTTGGAGTAATTAGTGTGTAATGCAGTATCTTTGACACCTCAGAATTATTGGATACTTTTAAATGTGTATTTTTAAAAAAGTCTGATGCTTCTTAACATTCAAAAAGGAGCACAGTGAAAATAGTACTTTATCCAAGCTTGTGATCTAATCTTTTAGCCCTAAGAAGCAACTCTCGGGAATTGCAAAATTGAAAGGATGTTCTTCCAGTCTAAGAAGATCTTTTCCTACAAAAGAGACTTTCAGCACTGACATGCGTGTTAAAGTGTGTTCTGCGGCAAATTTGCCTGCTGAGACCTCTTTCAACAAGGAGGGTAAGGTGCTATTTTTATAATATGCAAAATGTAGCTAGCTGTAAAACTTTGAATTTATTGTTGTTGCTTGTGTGTGTTTGTCCTGTCTTGTGTGTGTCTGAACAGTTAGTAGGGTCTGCCTTTAGTTACCACAGCACTATGCTCTTGCTTTACACTCTCTTCTCTTTGCAGCTACTTGTATTAACACCCTATAGCTGATATTTTGCTTTAACCCTCGTGTACAGTCTCCGGACCATGTCAGTTATGAAACTTCTGTTTGCAGTAATAGTTCTATTTTGAAATGCATCTATTCATATTGCATAAGTGACTGTTTTCTGCTCTTGGTGTTTTTTAGCTTTTTAAAAAAAACACACATTTTCTGTTTCTTGCCAACAAAAGCAAGTTCTTTCCTCTTGAATAGTTACCTTATTTAACATATATCTGTGTCTCAATTTTTTTGAATTACTAACGCTTGTCATTCAATACCCTGATCTTTCCTTTCAAAAAGGAAAGGACGTATGTATTCTGTTTACTCTCCATTGAAGGATTTGAAAGTCTATTTACACAATTACTACTTCTACATGGATTTGGGGGATTAAATACCATTTAATAAAATTGTTTGTTTCAGTTGCTGAACACAGGAAGAGTATGTGACTATTGGAGAACCTGACTTTGAGAGCACGTATACACAACAGGGCAAAAGTTGAATTAAGCTATGCAACTTCACCTACGTCAATTGTGTAACTGAAGTTGAAACAGCTTAATTCAATATTTGGTGCTGTCTACACAGCAGGAAGTTGAAGAAAGAACACTATTCCTTGTGAAATAAGGGTTACAGGAGTCAGAGTAAGAAGTCCTCCAGCTCGACATCATTTCAAAATAATGGCTTGCTGTATAGACACGCTCTTTGTTACGTTATTCCGAAATAACACTGCTGTATAGACATACCCTGAGAGACCTGCAAAAGCGGTGAGGAGTCCTGTGGCACCTTATAGACTAACCGAAGTGTTGGAGCATAAGCTTTCGTGGGCAAAAACCCACTTCGTCAGATGCATGTAGTGGAAATTTCCAGAGGCAGGTATAAATATGCAGGCCAGAATCAGGCTGGAGATGACGAGGTGGATCCAATCAGGGAGGATGAGGCCCACTTCTAGCACTTCCAGGCCTCATCCTCCCTGATTGGATCCACCTCGTCATCTCCAGCCTGATTCTGGCCTGCATATTTATACCTGCCTCTAGAAATTTCCACTACATGCATCTGACGAAGTGGGTTTTTGCCCACGAAAGCTTATGCTCCAACACTTCGGTTAGTCTATAAGGTGCCACAGGACTCCTTGCCGCTTTTGCAGATTCAGACTAACACGGCTACCCCTCTGATACCTGAGAGACCTGACTCTGCAAGATTCTCTCAATGAAATAAAGTGGAATTACATGTTGAACCTCTCCAGTCTGGCACTCTAGCCCACAACCTCTGTGGTCTGGCATGATTTTAGTTAGCTGGATGTCCACTTATCATGGTTGTGGCCAAGTTTCCTATGGCCCCATAAAGTTTACTTATAGTCACCGGTCCTGATTCTCTGTGCTGTTAATGCTAATTTACCCCTAAATGTCTTTTAAGAGCCCAGTAAGCAGTAGAAGTGTTGGTTATGCTGCTAGGCAATATTGACCTCTCGTGGTTTGGCAAGTTCTTTATTTCAGCGTCGGTTAGGTCCCAAGGGTGCCAGACTATAGAGGATCAACCTGTATTCATTGGACTCTTTGTGAGCAAGGGTTGCAGGATCAGGTCCTGAACAATGACTAACCTTTGTCTCTTTTGGAAGGTTGTTAGTATCGTAAAAGTCTGCTAAAAGGGGGGGCGGTAATAGCTCACCTATCTCTTAAAAAGAAACACTTTAAAACTATGCAGATAAGTAATGAATGCTTGAAAAGGCAATTTGAAGCTGGAAAGGCAAAGAACTGAATATGGTGGTGTAAAGTGAAGTAATGCATGCATGGTAGAGTGAAAGTCAGGTTAATGCTAGGAAATGATAACGCTCAGACGCCAACGGCCAAACTAACCTTCATAGGAACAACTGAATCAGAGCATTTGTCCATCTAGTCCAGTATCCTGTCTCCAACAACTGCCAGTACCAGCTACTTTAGAAGAAAAGTACAAGAAACCCTGCAATAGCATAAGTATAAGAACTTACACATCCATTTCAAAGTACTGGATTTTTAGCAATTACTATGACGACGCTCAATATTTTTATTATGCATATAAATGGCCAATACCCTTTTTTAATGTAGCTAAGGTTTTTGTCTCAATTGTAACTCTGGGCAGTGAGTTTCAGGGTTGTCACTGGTTATATAGTAAAACACTTTGACATCCTCAAGTTGAAAGAACTATGAATGTGTTGAGGACTGCCTGGTCACTCTGAACATATTGACTGTCCACTAACTTAAAACAAAATCATTGTAGAAAAGTGATGCTGAACTAAAATCCTAGATTGTAGAACAAAGACCATCTTTTTCTGTTGATTTTTCTCACCCTCTAATGCAGAAGGATGAATTAATGCTGCTACATCTGCATTAACTCTTGATGCTTTGTTTGGCACACTTCTTTGCCTTAATTCAGATAGTTCATAATGACTTTTCTCCACATGCCTATTAATTCTATCACAACTGCTATTTGTTTGAATATGCATATTGATTATACAGTATTACATATATAAGGAGCTGTTTTGACTATTTGCATCATTGTACCTTTTTGTTTTAGGCCGTAAGGCCCCCTGTCTTGAAACTGAACTTATGAAGCAAGATGTGATGAAGAGCAATGTGTTTCACAGTGGTGTTCTAAGACAAAACACTCAAGGTAACACCATTCTCTTAATTCAGAAATTAGATCACTTCCGAGTCTGGTACCACTTAAGACAGTGGTTCCCAAACTTTTCGGCATCACGCCCTCTTTGGTTTTTGAGAACACCCCCTCTTCTCCTCCCTCCCCAGCAAAACTTGTTGAGCAAAAAAAAAAAAAAAAAAAGGAACTGCCTGGGGCCAAAAAACAAAAATAGCAAGGGGATTGACTGGGGGGGGGGGCTGGGTCACCTTGCGCCCCCTCTGGAATTCCTTCACACTCCCCCAAGGGGGGCACACCCCCCAGTTTGGGAACCCATGACCTAAGAGATACGGGGTATGTTTCTATTAAGCAACATTATTCTTATTAGGTAGACAGTACAATATTATTGTTCAAGAAGATGATGATGATGGGATAATTCTTTTATTGCTTTCACTATTGATGGGAATCTTAAATTAGAACTTGTAGGGAGATATTGTTCTATATTGATATAACCTTCCTCAAAAAACCTTCACGTTGGCATAGATATGGAAAGATATGGGTGGAAGAATTTCAGTGGTTGCCTTTTTCTTTGACTCCAATTGATTCTGTGCGTGCTTTTTCATTGTAAGCAGATGTAGAAAAGAGGAGAATGTTGATGGGGGAGGAGGGAAGCAATACAAATACATTTAGTAAGACTATAGCAGCATCTCTAAGCTTTCAAAACTAGAAAGCTACCAGTACACACTTTTTATTCTGAGGGCAGGGTCCTATGATATCTCTTAACACCTAGTATGGCTCTCGAATATTTGTCCTGAGGGTCAAATGAGTAACTAGATAAAATAGGTCTTTAGTAAAATTCCTTAACCAAATTGAGATGCAATAGAGAATCTATAGATATGGTGATAACTATTGACATAAAACATTTTAATTCATGTTTGGAGACTTAATTGAGGTAAAATTATTTTAGACTTTTAAATTCAAATTTTTGTTAGATGTATGCTGAATACAGTATACTGTGACGTTTAGTTTCCTTGTCTTGGAGTCTTAGTTTCATGTTCCAATGAATAGAAAAGAACATCCTAAGGGTTTTGTATATCTTTGCAGGTTCTATCTTACTAAATGCACTGATGAAACAGCCTATTGTTCGTGGCTCATTATTAGGACTCTGTCATCTTCTTAGTAGTAACTCTGAAGTACTACCTGGGTCGGTCTTGCAGCCTAGCTTTTTCAACACGTAAGTTTTAATATTATGAGGCTTTTATAGTTAATAGGACTGTCAATTAACACACATTAATGCCTGCAATTAATGCAAGACGGAATTAATGCATTAAAAAAATTAACACACGTTAATCGCAGGCGTTTCACGCGGTGTTTCAAAGTGGCAGTGCGAGCGGAGCCTGGGATCAGCTGGAGTCCCTAGCCAACCCCGGGCTCTGTGCAGTGTCGCCCCTTTGAAACGCCACTGCCTCAGCATTTCAAAGAGGCAGCACTGCACAGCTGATCCCAGGCTCCCACGGCGTTGCCCCTTTCAAACACCACAGCGGCGTTTCAAAGGGGTAGCGCAACGCAGAGCCCGGGGTCAGCTGGAGTAGTCTTATTGTTTAACAGCACGATCAATCGCGATTAATTTTTTTAATTGTTTGACAGCCCTAATAGTTAACAATTTTTTTTGTTGAGAGGTAAATTGTGCTCTTTACTGGGAGTACATTTATAGTATATTTAAAGGTTTTTTTAAATATGAATGTGGTGCAAAATCCTAAGTGCATAGGCCTTGCAGCATGTCTTACAAGATTGTTTTGCTCCTTTCTGTTTAATTGCTTTTTTCACTTGATGTGTCAAAATTATTTGTCTTTTGCTATAGGATAATTAAGCTGAAGGAACACACAGGATTGTCTCGCCAAAAATGTTTGCTCTCAATCTCTAGATATTGCTGTGATATTTGTGAGGCTTTGTACTTTACAAATGTTTTCCTTGATTAAATTATTCAGAGGTCTTGTCAAATAATACTTCTAAGCAATATAGCTTATAATGGAGGTAATGATCTTAAAAGCTGCCTTTGCATTGCAACTGGCAAAGCAGTTATATAAATTCTAAAATATTAATACTATAACTGGATGCCATATAAGTACTTGATTACTAGGTCCCTATCAAATTGGCAGCCATGAAAAACATGTCACAGACTGTGAACATAAGAACGGCCATATTGGGTCAGACCAAAGGTCCATTTAACCTCATATCCTGTCTTCCGACAGTGGCCAATGCTAGGGGCCCACAGAGGGAATGAACAGAACAGGGAATTATCAAGTGATCCCACCCCTGCCATCCATGCCCAGCTTCTGACAAACAGAGACTAGAGACATCATTCCTATCCAGTCAACTAAATGTCCCACTGAGATTTGAACTCAGAACGCTGGATTCAAAGTCCAGAGGCCTCACTATGGAACGAGGCACTGAAATCTGGTCTCCCCCAGTGAAATCTGTGTGCTTTTACCCTATACTCTACAAGATTTTTACAGGGGAGACCAGTGTTTCTCAAATTGTGGGTCCTGACCTAAAAGAATTGCAAGGGGGTTGCAAGGTCATTTTAAAGGTTGTTATATTACTTCTGCACTGCCTTCAGAACTGGTCAGCCAGAGAGCAGGCACTGGCCAGGTGCCCAGCTCTGAAGTCAGCATTCCACCTGCAGCAGTACAGAATTAAGGGTGGCCCTACCATGTTACCTTCACTTCTGTGCTGTTTCCTTAAGGGCTAGGTGGATGCAGAATAGCAGCTGCTGACGCAGGTCCCAGCTCTGCCGGAAACAGCACAGAAATAAGGGTGGTAATATCCTACCATGCCATCCTTCCAGGTATTGGCAACAGCCCTGCCTTCAGAGTGGGGCTCTGAGCTAGCAGCCACTGCAGCAGCAGCACAGAAATAAGGGTAGCAGTACTGCAATCCCCCCTCCTCCACAATAACACTGCACACACATGCCAACTTCTTTTTGGGGCCAGGATCCCTCTAGTTACACCACTATGAAACTGCAGATGTAATAAGAGATCATGAAATTTGTGACGGTGAAATTAACTTAAGTGGATCACGGAAGGACCATACACCATCTAGACCAGCCCTGACAGATGTCTATCTAACCTGCTCTTAAATATCTCCAGAGATGGAGATTCCACAGCCTCCCTAGGCAATTTATTCCAGTGTTTAACCACTCTGATAGGAAGTTTTTCCTAATGTCCAACTTAAACCTCCCTTGCTGCAATTTTATGCCCATTGCTTCTTGTCCTGTCCTCGAGGCCAAGGAGAACAATTTTTCTCCCTCTTCCTTGTAACACTGTTTTAGATGCTTGAAAACCGCTATCATGTCTCCTCTCAGTATTCTCTCTTCTAAATTAAAACAAACCCAGTTCTTTCAGTCTTCCCTCATAGGTCATGTTTTCTAGACCTTTAATCATTTTTGTTGCTCTTCTTTGGACCTTTTTCAATTTCTTCATATCTTTTTTTGAAATGTGGTGTCCAGAACTGGACATAATACTCCAATTCGGGCCTAATCAGCACAGAGTAGAGCGGAAGAATGATTTCTCAGTTCTTGCTCACAACACTCCTGTTAATGCAACCCAGAATCATGTTTCCTTTTTTTTTTTTTTTTTTTTTTTTTTTGCAACAGCGTCACACTGTTGACTCACATTTAGCTTGTGGTCCACTGTGACCCCTAAATTCCTTTCAGCAGTACTCCTTCCTAGACAGCCACTTTCCATTCTGTATGTGTAAAACTGTTTCTTCCTAAGTGGAATAGTTTGTGTTGAATCTCTGATCTTTGATGCGCTGATAATTTGTATTGTATTTCTGGATATGAAAGGACTGATAATTTTAGATCCAGTTGTATTTTGGGGCCATGTCTTGAGAGAGAAATAGTATTTAATTCTTTTTCGGTTTTTCATCACTCTGTAAAATTGTATATAGAAATCAGTTTGTCCTATATTTTCATTAGCTGCTAAAGTATCTTTATATTGGATATCTTGAACACTGCTTTGTCTCTCTACAAATATAGTGTTCCAAGCCAAGTTGTCTTCAGTATGCTAGCCCATAGCTTTCTTATTCCTTGTATTGGGAATTTGTATAATTGTTCAGACTAGGGATGTGAAGGTTTAACCAGTAAGACTCGCTCTTAACCTTAACCAGTAAGCCTCACTCATTAACTGGTGGGGCTGGAGCAGCTCCCTGCCTACTGCAGACGAGCTGCTTCAGTGCAACCCCTGCCTGTGGTGGGTCCAGATGCCCCGCTAACCAACTAGAAGTGGGTGAAACAATAAGTTTTAAATAGCCAATTAAAAGGTGCTCTAGTGGTGGTCTTTCTCCCACATGTGCATACAATGGTGATTTAACTGGCTTATTTTGAAATTGGACATCTTAATGCAATTATTTTTTCATGAATAACCAGAAGATCAAAAGATATGCTTGGCCATTTTGCTGTCTTTGGTACATTGCAAGTTATGAACAATTTCATTTTGTTTTTGACTAGAGGATCTACAGGAATATCTAGCCTCAGGACATCTTATTCTCAGGATGGAGCTGCTTCTCTTGCTGCTTTAAGAGAAGTTCAAAAACTTGCAATAACAGGATTGAATTTGATTGCTCTGGATGAAGGCTCCTCTGAGGGAGACCTGGCAGAAAGTGAGCAAGGATTATTCCTTCTTAAACGCTTTAAGATCCCAGGTGCAGTGCATCTTCTGCCGCTAGTGGAATACCATATCAGTGCATACTGCCAAGCTCTACAGTTGTGGGCAAAGTCAAGAAATAGTCCTTCTGAAGACCAATCAGTTAGTTCCTCTAGAACTAATTCAAGTATAATATCAGCTACAGAGGATTTTAGATCTACTCTGGAAGAGACTACAACTACATCTCTAGGTGTTCTTTATTACTTGGTATATTACAGCTGGGATGTTGTTTATACATTACTATCTTCAGAAATGAAAAGAGTGTCTGAGATGGAAAAGAATATGATGTGCAATAATCAGTCTGATGTTAAAAAAGAAAATTCAAGACCACAAGACCTAACTGTAGAAACTCAAGATGCTGCTAATAATGACCAATCCCAGCCTTCTTTGTTCAAAAAGTTGATTCAGCTATTAGCTTTGTCTTCATCAGCAATAGGTTCCCAGAAAATCGGTATCATGAATCAAAGCTTGAAGGTTTTGGTGAAACTAGCTGAGAATTCAACAGCCGAGTTACTAATAAGGTAAGACAAGCTTGAGAATGTTTTAAAATTTTTTCCATCCCTTTTGTTTTGCATTCCCAAACAGTTCCTATTTTCCTCTTCAAAATTGTGATGCACATGGATGACAGCAAAATTTATGTGCATGAGGTGATCAGACTTCTCTCTATTGTTACTTCTAATGTCAACTGCGGATGACACCAGTGCCTCTTCTACTAATGAACAAACATGAATCCTGTGGCACCTTAGAGTCTAACAGATAAATCTGTTAGTTTCTAAGGTGCCACAGGGCTCCTTGTTTTTGCAGATAGAGACTAACACAGCTACCCCTCTGAGACTCTCTTACTCATGAACATTATAGGTGCCCACCAGCAGTAAAACTGAACTGGTTCTGCTATGCTTACACTTCACAGCTGTGGTTACCCTCAGAGGCAAATTATCTCATTTGCCACTGTCAAGTGAAAATTTTTCAAGCTTTTGTCAGTCATAATTCCCCTAAACATGTTCTGTTGCATTATCAGAGTCACTTGGTAAATATGTTCAAAACATTGACTTTTTGCATTGCTTTGGGAACAAAATCCCACTTCTTAAATAATGTAGTTTACTTCTAAATGAGATTTGGGCCTGGAAGTGATTGTGTGCATAATTGCAGATTCATTTTTAGAGGCTGAATTAGAGGATCCTTTGAAAATGTGGCTGACTGAGTATATTTACTTAGTGGTCTCCTTCTAACAATAGTTTTTCTCCTAAGTTGGAGGAATAGCTGTGCAGCAGACCTATGTTTTGTGTAGCTATAGTCTGTCACGTGCAGCATATATGAACTAGATCATCATGTCTACATCAGTGTTTAAAATCCTTAATAAAATGATTTACTGCCCAAAATCATCATTTTACAAATTCCTAACTCTGGTTTCCTTTTAAAAGCTTTTGGCACTTGCTAAGTAGCCATACTCTGCTTCGCGCTGTGTGTCCTGAGACACCTTTGTCTGCTGTCCATCTGACTGTGCGACTCTTGGCCGTGCTTATTCCTCACCAGAAACTAGCTGCTCAATTTTGTTGTCACTCAGGTAGGAGCGAAATTACTAATCATTATACTTCTTAAACATCCTATTTATGAAGATGAGTTGAAAATTGAAGTATTTTTATACATAAGTTTTGCTCCAGTTACTAACTCAGAAAAGCTAATTATGCAATATTACCTCAGAACTGGCCAGCTGATGCTAATTTTAAACCATGTGATACAGGTTAAATCTCTCTAGTCCAGCACCCTTGGGACCTGACCAGTTCTGAACCAGAGAAATTTTCTGGACCATGGAACGTTAATATATCTAGCAGCATTGCCAACACTTCCACTGCTTTCTGGGCTGCTAGGGGTAAATTAGAGCTAAATAACAGAACACCGAGAATCAGGACTGGAGGCTGTAAACAAACTTTATGGGGACACGGGAAACTTGGCCACACCCATGAAAAGCAGACATCCAGCTAACTAAAATAATTCTGAACTGCGGATGTTTCCAGACCAGAGTTCTGGACTAGAGGTTCAACCTGTATTTTAAAAACCACATGGACTTCTCCTCACTACTTTTCAGGTATACATTCAAGATGTTAAGTCAATACGTAAAAGTGCTATTGAGAAGTAAAAATCAAATTCCCTCTAGTTGGTACGTGACTTTACATGACAGTGCTAGTCTCTGGGGTCTGGTCTCTGGAATAAATATGAAAAACTTGGTTTAGCAGAGCACTAACGATGACTAGTGCTACAAAAATGGAAATCCCAAAAAGCAACAAACAGACATCATAATCCTGACCATGATAGCGGGAATGGAATACTGTAATAGAAATATGTCCACCTTTCACCTCCCAAATTCTTAGATAAGGGATGCTTTCCTGGAAGTATCTGAATGATCCTATTAAATGTGTATGCCCCTTCTTGTCTCCACTTTCCATCCTCTAAAGTTTTTGTTCTTTATCTTACTCTCCTTTTTTTTTTTTTTTTCAATTTATTTGTCCGTTAAAAAGACTATCAGAATAAGATTTAAAACAAAATGGAATTTTTATACATTTATTTGTAATCTGTGTAATACAAATAATACGTTTAACCATTCATATTTATATACAATCAAATGCTTCAAGAATTAGGTTAATATTGGGTAGCAAATGGTTAACACATCAAGAGAAGTTTAATAGTTTGTTGTGGTTTCTGTGCATATACTTACCAAAAAAAATCAAAAAACAAAAACTGTCTAAACACTTACCCTAGTCATTAGACTCTGTTTATCGGTCCTGATAAATAAAACTCTATGTAACTCACCTTTTACAATAAATTTTTTTTTTCCTGTTTTTAAAAAAAGACACCACAGTTGTTCTTCAATGGTTTCTGGGGGTAACTGGGATTCTTGGAGATTTGTAATCCTATATGTATTCCATTCTTTATACACATGTGCGCTCTGCGCTCTTTTGGTCTCTGGTCCTACGCCTTACATTTTCTTGCTCCGTGAATGGGCATAAAAGAATGGAGAGAGCCAACTCCTTACCTCCACAATGAAGTTGGAACTACTGTCAGTGTCGTTTGCTTAGCTAAAAGTTCTAGGACTTATTCCAACATTTTAATTTTTCTAAGTATTTATGCTCCCTTCACCATGCTGTCTTTACCCTCACAACACCCACATGAGGTAGGAAAGTGTTATCCCCCATTTTACGCACAATGAAATACTGAGAGAATAAGTGATTTGTCCAGGGTTGCCCAGAAATTGAATCCAAGTCTCATGAGCATCTCAATCAGTGGACTGTCCATTCTTACTGGAAGAAAAAGATATTTGTATTAAACTTATCACATAATAGAGAAATTAATGAAATAATATAAATATAATTTCAGACACCTGTCTCCTTCTTGCACTGTACATGTATATCACTTCAAGACCAGATAAGTCTGCGTCTGAAATGCTTTGGTTTCAGCTGGAACAAGAGGTAAGTGAAGACTCTCTCTTCATACATGCTGCTTGTTTGTTTCCTGAAAATGGAGGAATTGTTGAGCACTGCCCAAGAGTGATTTGGCTGAAGTTATCTGCCCCTGTATTGAACTAAACTTTTTTTTTGTTTTCAGGAACAATTATTTGAAATTAAGATGTAATTTTTTTAAGGGTTTACTCGGTCGTGTTCTTGTACTATTAGTTTTAGTTTCATCCTCACTGATATTTGAATGTTGATAACTGTTAGCCCTGTGTGTGCTGCCCCAGTTCTGCACAGATAACCAGCATAGTAGACCCTGAGAGATCCCCCATAGTGACAATAAAATGAGATAAGGGATGGAGGTACCAGGCCAGCTTTGTTGCCAAATGAAGCATAGTTTCTGGCTTTCCAGATCATAGAATCCTAGAGCTGGAAGAGACCTCAGGAGGTCATTAAGTCCAGCCCACCTGCCCAAGGCAGGACCAATCCCAACTAAATCAACCCAGCCAGGGCTTTGTGAAGCCGAGACTTAAAAACCTCTAGGGAGGTTTTAACCTCTAGCCGAGACTTAAAAACCACCACCTCCCTAGGCAACCCATTCCAGTGCTTCACCACCCTCCTAGTGAAATAGTTTGTCCTAACATCCAACCTAGACCTCCCCCACTGTAACTTGAGACCATCGCTCCTTGTTCTGCCATCCGTCACTTCTGTGAACAGCCTTTCTCCATCCTCTTTGGAACCTCCCTTCAGGAAGTTGAAAGCTGCTATCAAATCCCCCCTCACTCTTCTCTTCTGCAGACTAAACAAACCCAAATCCCTCAGTCTCCCCTCATAGGTCATGCGCTCCAGCCCCCTAATTGTTTCGGTTGCCCTCCACTGGACCCTCTCCAATGCGTCCACATCCATTTTGTAGTTGGGGAAACAGAACTGTACACATTATTCTAGATGTGGCCTCACCAGAGCCGAATAAAGGTGAATAATCACTTCTCTGGATCTGCTGGCAATGCTCTTCCTATTGCACCCTAATATGCCATTAGCCTTCTTGGCTACAAGGGCACAATGTTGACTCATATCCAGCTTCTCATCCACTGTAATCCCCAGGTCCTTTTCTGCAGAACTTCTACTTAGCCATTCAGTCCCCAGCCTGTAACAATGCTTGGGATTCTTCCGTCCCAAGTGCAGGACCCTACGCTTGTCCTTGTTGAACATCATCAGATTTCTTTTGGCCCAATCCTCTAATCTGTCCAGGTCACTCTGGACCCTATCCCTTCCCTCCAGCATATCTACCTCTTCCCCCTAGCTTAGTGTCACCTGCAAACTTGCTGAGGGTGCAATCCATCCTCTCATCCAGGTCATTAATAAACATGTTGAACAAAACCGGTCCAAGAACCGATCCTTGGGGCACTCCGCTAGAAACTGACCGCCAACCTGACATCAAGCCATTGATCACTACCCATTGGACCCGACAGTCTATCCAGCTTTCTATCCATCTTACAGTCCATTTATCCAATCCATACTCCCTTAACTTGCTGGCAAGAATATTGTGTATCAAAAGCTTTGCTAAAGTCAAGGTATATCCTATCCACAGAGCCAGTTACCTCATCATAGAAGCTAATCAGATTGGTCAGGCACGACTTGCCCTTTGTGAATCCATGTTGACTATTCCTGATCACTTCCCCTCTTCCAAGTGCTTCAAAATGGATTCCTTGAGGATCCCCTCCATGATTTTTCCAGGGACTGAGGTAAGGCTGACTGGTCTGTAGTTCCCTGGATTGTCCTTTTTCCCTTTTTTAAAGATGGGCACTACATTTGCCTTTTTCCAATCATCTGAGATCTCTCCCGATCTCCACGAGTTTTGAAAGATAATGGCCAAAGGCGCTGCAATGACATTTGCCAACTTCCTCAGTACCCTCGGATGCATTAAATCCGGGCCCATGGATTTGTGTACTTAGCTTTCCTAAATATTTCCTAACTTTTCCCCACCAAGGGCTGTCTACCTCCTTCCCATACTGCATTGCCTAGTGCATTTTGCTGGGAGCTGACCTTGTCCGTGAAGACTGAGGCAAAGAAACCGTTGAGTACTTCAGCTTTTCCCACATCATCTGTCACTAGGGGTATGTCTAGACTACATGGCTCTGTCGACGGAGCCATGTGAACTAGTTTACCTGGCATAGGCAAAGAAGCGGGGATTTAAATAATCCCCGCTTCATTAAAATAAACATGGCCGCCACGCTGTGCCGACAATCAGCTGATCTGGCACAGCGCAGTAGTCTAGACACGGATCAGTCGGCTGGGGAAGCTTTTACTGACCGATCCTGTAAGCCTCTGTGACGACACGTTGGGGTCCCCTGACTCCTGCACCCCCGTAATGGCACGAACAGACTCCACCGGCCCGTAGAATGGAGGGAGTTTATTGTTTCTCCAGGATACAGCACAGCACAGCACAGATGTAATCTGGTTACAGGGACTGCAGCCAAGAGGCCTCAGTGCCCCCTCTGAGATGGGGTGGCTGGGCCCTACAATCCCAGCCCTGGCTTAGGCTGGTTCCTCCATGATTCCAGCCAGAAACTAACCTAACTCTCTTCCAGCCCTGCCCCAGCCCGCAGCAATCCACCTTCCTTTGTTTCTCTCCTTGGGGGGTAGCTGGTCAGACAGGTTGAGAGACCCTCTTAGCATAATGACTCATCCTTCTGGGCTGTGGTACCGATGGCAGCCATTGGGGATTACCACAGAGCCAGCATAGGAACTAGCCAGATACCCCCCACTACGTCACAGCCTCGTTTCATGAGGCATAAGGGATCAGTCAGCAAAGGCTTCCCCAGCCAACTGATCCACGTCTAGACTACTGTGTTGTGCTGAATCAGCTGATCGTCCGCACAGCGCGGCGGCCATGTTTATTTTAATGAAGCGGGGATTATTTAAATCCCCGCTTCTTTGCCTATGCCGGGTAAACTAGTTCACATGGCTCCGTCGACAGAGCCATGTTGTCTAGACATACCTTAGGTTACCTCCCTCATCCAGTAAGGGCCCCACTCCCCTCTCTGATCACCCTCTTATTGCTAACATGCCTATAGAAACCTTTCCTGTTATCCTTCACATCCCTTGCTAGCTGCAGTTCCAGTTGCGCTTTCGCCTTCCTGATAACTCCCCTGCATTCTCGAGCAATATATTTAAACTCCTCCCTAGTCATCAGTCCAAGTTTCCACGTCTTGTAAGCTTCCTTTTTGAATGTAAGCTCACCATGGATGTCCCCGGTAAGCTAATCTGGTCGCCTACCATATTTGCTTTTCTTTCTGTGCATCGGGATGGTTTCTTCCTGTGCCTTTAATAAGGCTTCTTTAAAATACTGCCAGCTCTCCTGGACTCTTTTCCCCTTCATGTAAGCATCCCAGGGTATCCTGCCCATCAGTTCTCTGAGGGAGTCAAAGTCTGCTCTTCTGGGTGTGTATTTCCAGGGTGTGTATTTTGCTACTCTCCTTTCTTCCTTTGGTCAGAATCCTGAAATCTACCATCTCATGATCACTGCTTCCCAGGTTGTCACCCACATCTACTTCCCCTACTAGTTCCTCCCTGTTTGTGAGCAGCAGGTCAAGCTGCGCATGGCCCCTGGTTGGTTCCTTCAGCACTTGTACCAAGAAGTTATCCCCAACATTCTCCAAAAACTTCCTGGATTGTCTGTGTACTGCTGTATTGGTCTCCCAACAGATGTCAGGGTGATTAAAGTCCCCCATGAGAACCAGGGCCTGCGATCTGGAAGCTTCTCTCAAAGAAAGCTTTGTCTACCTCATCCACCTGATCTGGTGGTCTATAGCAGACACCAACCACATCATCACCCCTGTTGCTTTCATCTCTAAACTGAACCCATAAACTCTCAACAGTCTTTTCTCCCTCTTAAGTACTGGAGCTCCGATCAATCATACTGCTCTCTTACATGCAACGCAACTCCTCCTCCTTTTCTCCCCCACCTGTTCTTCCTGAACAGTTTATATCCTTCCATGACCGTGCTCCAGTCATGCGAGTCATCCCACCAAGTCTCCGTTATTCCAGTCAAATCATAGTTCTTTGACTGACTGGGACAGGGCTTCTAATTCTTCCTGTTTGTTTCCCAGGCTTCTTGCATTGGTGTACAAACACCTTAGATAATCAGTTGATCGCCCTGCCTTCTCCATCCGAATCAAGGGTCCTCCTTTGTTGCTCGCTCCTCCTTGTGATTCTTCCTGGTGTCCGACTTCCTCACTTACCTCAGGGCTTTGGTCACCATCCCCCAACGAACCTAGTTTAAAACCCTCCTCACTAGGTTTGCAAGGCTGCCTGCGAAGATGCTCTTTCCTGCAATGAGGGAGGAGTAATGGTAGTTCGAATTAGGAGCTTTAATTCGAACTACCTAGTCCGTGCTGCGTGTAGCGACGGGCAGGTAGTTCGAACTACAGGGCATTTAAAAATGGCGGCGCCCAGGAACATGCAAATAAAGCCCAGGATATTTAAATCCCGGGCTTCATTTGCAAGTTCGAATGCCTACATTAGCCACCCTAGTTCGAACTAGGACATACACAAGACATACCCTTAGATATGTGTATGTGTGTTTCTGCAGAATCAGTCCTGTTCTTACTAGATTCTGTGGGCAGGATCTGCATCTTGCTCACAGCTCAACTTTGCTTTATATTAGCAAGGTGTCGACTACTTTCACAAAGGCCTTACACAAGGCCTGTGATACATGGGCTTATGTTTCAAGCCGCCTTCTCACTGTAAGTAGGAAAGTGTGTGTGTTAAAGGCTGTATGCTTTCAGCGTTATTTTGCTAGAGAATTGAGTTTCATAGTGATCTGTAATTGCTTCAGAAAATACTTGGCTTTTCCTCAGTGTGTTAATGACAGATTTTTTTTTCTGTTATTTTATTGTACTATATTCACTGTGCTATCTGAGTGCAAATTATTGGAGTACAACCTTATTTTATTATGTGCTTTTATATATAAATCAGTGCTAGACACCGTTCCCCATATAAAAAAGTGTGAGATCTTGTTTTTTCATAATCATAGAGCTGGAAGAGACCTCAGGAGCTCATCAAGTCCAGCCCCCTGCTCCAGGCAGGACCAATCCCAACTAAATCAGCCCAGCCAGGGCTTTGTCAAGCCGAGACTTAAACACCTCTAGGGGTGAAGACTCCTACTTCCCTAGGTAACCCATTCCAGTGCTTCACCACTCTCCTAGTGAAATAGTGGGGGTTTTTTTGTTTTTTTGTTTTTTCCTACTATCCAACCTGGACCTCTCCCACCACAACTTGAGACCATTGCTCCTTGTTCTGCCATCTGTCACTACTGAGAACAGCCTCTAACAGCTTCTAAGCCAGCTTCCCCCCCCCCCCCCCCGAGCTGGCTCCTACTCTGCCCCTCTCCCCTGCCCCCCCTTACTGCTCCTCTGTGATAGGCACCAAGGGGGAGGGAAGTGACTAGTCGAGTCACTAGTTGACTCTCCCAATATGCTTATCAGATTGTCACTAGTTGCTTACATCCCTAGTACTAGTATGGAATAGCTGGCCTCTGATCTGTTGCTGCATCACTTGCTGTATTAACACACAGCAAAGGCTTACTGATCTTCATTCCTTTAGCATTGTATATTCATGGAGTTGGTTTGAGAGAAACTGTTAATATTGAGCCCTGTTCTTAAACTTCAGCGTGTCTTTACTTTAGTTTTTTATTCTGTCAGTGTAACTTGTATATTCTTGTTCAAGGCACCTGAGGTTTGGGTTTTGTCTGCTGTGAACATTCAGTTCATTCTGTTTTATGATCTAGACAGTGCTTGGTCCTGTCATGAGGGCAGGGGACTGGACTTGATGACCTCTCAAGGTCCCTTCCAGGTCTAGTGATTAATCACTACCTACAAGCTTTGTCACCCTTTCTCTCCAGAGTGTTAGGGAGGTTTTGCTTGCTGGTCACAAGGATGATTAAAATGTGAAGTTTCATTGGAAAAGTGTTAGATTTGTAGAGCTATGTTGGGTAGGCTTTTATTCAAAATTCTGGAGTCTTTGGAACTAGTTAATGAAATGCCATTCCCCCTTTATTTGCAGCATGATCATGTTTGTTAAATCTCTAGAATCCCAGTTCTCAGTGTAATACAATCTGCATCTTTTTGTACTAGACTGTTAGATTCCTGACTAAGTGTGTGCGCTGCTCCAGTCCATCGGTGTTACTACTTGGTACAGATTGCCAGTGCAGCCTTGAGGTATGTAACTAGAGCTGCTAAAAAAGACAAATTCCACTTCATATTGTTAGTAACAACATAGTGATTTACGAGCCTTTAATTGATGCTTTCTAAGACAAAGCTTGGATTTCTCTGCTAGACTGTGTGTTTTATGACTTACTCTCCAAATTTCAGCAAAAACAAAAAAAGTTAGAAAATCTTCTATTTTTTTTTTCCTGCAGATAGTCAAGGCACTTATTATAATGTTGCATAGGCAATGGGTGAAGATTAGAAGGTCTGAGAGCAACTTGAGTGCGTATAAAGAACGAATTGTTCAGTTTTTACGGGACACTGTTTTGCTCTTGCATAGTCTGTCTCAGAAAGATAAAATGTTTCATGAGCATTGCCTGGAAGTTCTCCATCAATATGATGAAGCCATGTCTGGTGTCAGAGCCATCCTCAAAAAAACTCCAAATCTGAAGGCCTCTGAAGGTAAGATCTTACCTGAAACTAAATGCTTAAAAATCAAATGCACAATATCCATTCTTACTATTCTACCGTTCTCAAAAGGGTGGGGTTTTTATGGGGTTTTTTGTTGCTTGAATTTGGGACAGTGTTTCATAAGAAGATCCAACTATTTGCCTTCCTGTAGAAGGCTGCCTGCTTCTCTGGCATGTTTGACTGTCCTCTGTGTTTAAGGATAGATACAGTTCTTAATGAATCTGCCCCTCAGCAGGCACAAATAATAAATTTTATGTAAATTTTGAATGTGTATCTTGTAACTGATGCTGACATCTGCTGGCTCCCATGTTAGGCTTTAGAAATCCTCTGAGCTAGTAATTATGCCACCAGATTATTTAAATCTGTTGATGCATCTTAGTGTCTGCTTCATTAATTTCACATTTTTCTCTTCAGGGTTGCTTTCTTGCACCTAGAACAATAGAGCATGCAGGCTTTCCCAATGCCAATATTGTCTCCTCTCACACTGCTGAACAGTGGTCTGCACGTTCCTCTTCCTTAGTATCCATTCTTACCAAATGAGATGTGTTCATTTTCACTAATTTATGTACTGGAGATGTTGAAGTTCTTACTACATTTTCCATGTAACACCATATGTAGTCTCTCTGCTGCTGGGATAGTGGCTTTTTTTAAGACTCTCTGGAAATTTTAATTGGTAAACTATGAAAATTAGCCCTAAAATTCTGTGCATGCTACAGGTCGGACCTCTGTGGTCCGGCACCTTTGGGACCTGACCAGTCCCAAATGAGGGAATCTGCTGGACCAGGGGAGGTCCCCTGCTACTGACTTCCCCCCCCCCGCCCCCACCTCCCAATTGACCAGCCCTCCCTGCTGCAGGCCCCAGCTTCCTGCCTCCACCATTGGGCTGCCATGCTGCCTTGGCCCCAGCAGGCAGCCCCAGCCACCAGCCCTCTTGTCATAGGGGCTCCCAGACAGGATTCCCTTGTTCTGAACGTCCGTGGTCCAGCAGGACCAGCGAATCCCAGTTTTGGGAGGTTCATCCTGTATAAATAGTACAGTTTACCAAGGGTAGATTTGGAAACACTCAGCTAAATTTAAGAATCAGTTATTTTATTTTTATCTTGCAAAATCCAGAATCAAAATTGAAGAATCAAGAGTTAATTAGGTTGTGAAGTGAAAAGTCATAAAATGAAAACACCGTTTTTGTTAGAATACTTGACTGGATCAAACATTCTGGATTTAGCCAGGGTAGAAGTCTTTTGGAAACTGTTCTTGGGGGAGCTGGAGCTGTAGTGGGAGGAGGAGACTTCTGGCGCAGAGTGTTGTTTTCTTGTATAGTCTGCTCATTTATGTTCTTAACCATATTTGTTTATACTTAAATCAAATTCCTCTATTAAAGTATTTAAAATTATATTATGATATTCTGTTTCAGAGCTGGCTTTGGATGAGTTGTATCCTGAGCCAGAAGTAGATGATCAAGAAATGGACAGCAGCTAGTAATTCATCACCAAGCCACCCCATCTGAATTCTTTTTACTTGGCAACAGAGCTATTATGCATGTCAGTTAACCTGAACATATCCTGTGTATGCTAAACATTTAAATTAATGATGTGTGATTATTGTCACTTAAATGTAGCATGGCTCAAATATAAAAGTTTGAGGGGTTTTTACCTCAACTGCTAGATAAATTCAGATTTTGATATCAAATATTTTTGATACTATATAATTAAACTTAAAGGTTTTATTTTATAATTTTACATTGTAAAAATACTTGAAATAAGTGACATGGAACTAACCTTGGCACAAACTTGCTGTGAATGAAGTTAAAACTTCAAACTCAAACACTTTCCAGTTAACTATGATTAAGTCTTTATTGTTTTGAATGTGCTGAGTCCCAAGATCCTGGTAACTTGTTAACAATCAAGATTTTTTTTAAAGTGTGTGTTGTCTCAATTCTGTGTTTGTCTACATTACTGCATTTTGGGATTGACCCACTTTAAGATTTTGCTCATTCTAATACTGAGCATTCTGATTTTAAAAATGTATGTATTGCATTTACATAGTTGGCACCTTTTGTCTTGAAAAAAGTATTAAAACCTACTGTGCCCCTGCAACTATGACCAAAGACGTTTGTGTTTCTGAATTTCATAACTGGCAATATATAGGAACACTGGCATGGCATGGTGGAAAAAGTGACTCTCAAACCTTTTTACAAAAGCAATGTGCCATCTTGTTCAGGAGTGTAAAGATAAGGCAGTAGATTGGGAAATGTCCTTCTTTCCTACTTCGCTGAAGAATCACTTCTCCAGTGGATTCATCATATGTGCGCTTCCCTTGTAACATTTGATACTACCTGCAGCTGTGCATGCGTGTGTGTGTGTGGCGGGGGCTTTCAACCCTTCAGTGCATGAAAGTGGCTATAATCAATACAAATCTACTGTATCTTCACAGAGAGGGGGAAAAAGGTTGATTTTTTTTTTTTTTTTTTTTTTTGATAGCATCAGGGGTAACACACTTGCTTTACAGATGAGAGTTCTGATACGGCTTATTTTCTAGCTGTAGCAAAAATGTACAGAATATATTTGTCTAATTTAACCTGTATAGATTTAAGGTGGTTTGAGTCATGTAAACTAGCTTAAAAATTTTGCAGTTTTTAAATAAGATTCTGCAGACTTCTGGAACTTGAAAAATGAAATAAATGCATCTTTCCCCCTGAAGAACTGTGATGAAACTGCTGGTTTTTTAAAAATGCACAGAAGAGAAAAGGTCTGACCTTTTGTTAAAATACATACTTCCACTGATATAGTTTTGAGACAACTCCTCTGGTCTATCTTTGTAATGTAATAACTTGATAACGCTGCATCTCAATTCCAAAATCCGGGGAATAAACATGGTACGGTGGCCATAATGCTGTTGATTTGGGAGCAAAAGTGGGGAAAAGAGGAAAGAACTGAGGCAGTGATGCGGTGGGGATCAGAGCTGGGCTTATGCTGGCGAGGCAGTGGACTTACCATTGAAATTTGCAGAAACCCCTGAAGCGAGGGGTGGGAACGGCACGTAGAAGCAGGTGTATGGAGGTAAGGACCTGGAGTGCAGAAGAGGGGATGTAGAGCGTTTCTCCCTTCCACACCCCTGCCTGGTAGCCAGCAGGGTTTTCCAAAGTGTGCACTAATGAGCTCCAGGAGCTTCCGTGCCTGCCTTGGTTTAACACACCCTGTGCTGCTCACAAGAGGAGGGCTACCGTCTTTGGTTGGATGAATTCTTGGAGGTTTCATCACCTCACCTTTAATTAAAGATTAATCTTAATTGCTGGAGCTGTGGGGACAGTCCTGACAGGTTAGCAACCCTAAAAGGGTGGGAGAGGAGAGTCCTGTATAAACCAAGCCTGTAGGGCTCCATGTTCTCAGGGCAGGGCCCCCTAGGACCATCCCTTCACTGCAGTGGTGGACAGGCCTGGGCTCATCCATGGTGCTGCTAGCCTGTCTGTACTGTCAAAGCAGAATCTGGAGGTAGTGTGAAGCTGCAGAGGTGCCACTTGCAAGGTGCAGTTGCTGAGAACCTGCAGCCCCCCCACGTGGTCATGAGTCAAATCCCACCCATCATGGGCAGCTTCTGGCACAGATGGAGCATGGATCCTTGCAAAGTGGCTCCCTGTCCCAAGTCAGGCAGGGCTATGCAATTATTGTGTTAAACGTGCCAGCAGCTCCCCTTAAGGCTGTGCACTCCACTCCATGCCCCAGCAGCTCATTTTTCTCAGAGCGCCACTGCCAAAAGCAGCAGTGAATACTTAGGGCTCTCCTCTCTGCGGGGCAGCTCCTTTTGATAACTATGCAATCTAATGGGAAACTGTCCTAGATACACTGTTTGCACTGAGCCCAACAAATCACAGAGCATCCCACTTTTGAAATTGAACTGCAAGACTTACAAAAGCTGCTTTGTTTTTCTTAAAGGACCAGCTGCTATGTTCATGTGGCTAAGGCTCCGCTCTGATTTAAAAAGAGAAGTTTATCTCCTCTGAGTACACAGGCTTCAAAATGGCTCTGCCAACAAGGGAAGCCTGTTTTTTAAAAAAAATCTCTCATGAATGTGTGTGAAGCTCTCACTTTTTAAGCACTTAAGACACACAGAGGTACATCCAGGAATTCTGGAATCTAAGTGGTAAACACAGCTGCCATACCACAAGGTATGGTATTTTTCACTGTTTATAGGTGTATAGTCATAAGAGATTAACTTTCAGTTGACTTGACCACCATTGAATGTGATAATGTACTGTGTGAACCTTCACTGAAAAAGTAGCTAGTATTCAATTACTTTCTGCATTCAGGACAGTGCTTGAGATGGCAATTGTAAGCATCACAACATTTTGAAAGCAATCCCACAACCCTGCCCGGCCTGTTGATGTACAAAAACTGCTGCCATGTTGTCAGACAGGATGAGGACTAATTTGCCTGAGCTGGGGAAGGAAGGCAACACAGGCGCGGTGAACCACTCGCAGCTCTGACATTGTGTAGGGAGAGCTTATCCCTCGACTACATACCTTACATCCACATGTCTCTGAGATGGGGCCCCCCCCAACCAGTGTCTGATGCATCCCTCACGAGCCAGAGGCTTGGTAGTGGCCTGGAGAACGGGACTCTGGCACAGACCTCCTCCTGGGGCCACTAGTCCAGGGAGCAAAGGATGTCGGGGAAATGTCACCACTCTATCCCACGCATTAAAAGACCACTTGTGAGTCCGCACCAGCCACAGCCGCAGTGGGGCACAGGCGGAGCCTGGCATGCTGTATCATGTAGGTGCACGCGGCCATTACGCCCAGCAGACGCATGCAGGCCATGGTTATCGGGCATGTCTGCATATCCCGGACAGCTGACCTGATTACCAGGAAGCAGGATCTGGGGAGGGAGGCCTTGGCTGCCATTGAGTCCAGATTGGTACCCACAAACGCTATTACTGGGGTAGGCACCAGGGTTGATTTGGGCACATTCAGAAGCAGACCCAGCTCCTGAAAGAGTTCTTGAACCAGGGTGATGTGGGCCTGTATCTGGTTGGCAGAGTGGCCCTGTAGGAGCCAGTCGTCCAGGTATGGGAACACCTGGATGCCTTGTTTTCTGAGAGCAGCTGCGATGACGGCCATGCAGTTTGTGAAGACCCGGGGAGCCGTGGAAAACCCAAAGGGGGGAGGGCAGTAAACTGATAGTGGTCCCTACCCACCATAAAACAGAGGAACCCACGGTGGTGGGGTACAACAGAAATATGAAAATACACAGCCTTTAGGCCAAGGGCAGCAGAGCAGTATCCAGGGAAGGAATGCTGGATGCAGAGTCACCCTCTTGAATTTCTTTTTGATGATGAAGGTGTTGAGATCTTGGAGGTCCAGGATGGGACGGAACCCACCGTTGGCCTTGGGGACCTGGAAATTCTGGGAATAGAAGCTCCTGCCCAACACCCCAAGGGGAACCGCCTCTGCGGCCTCCCAGGGTGAGGAGCTGACGCACCTCCTCCTGCAGGAAAAGCTCGTGAGAGGGGTCCCTGACGATAGCTGGGGCAGGGGAATGGGAGGGAGGGGGAGAACAGAAGGGGATGACATACTCCCCGTCTCACCGATTCTAGGACCCAACGGTCTGAAGTAATAGATTCCCAGGCCCAGTGGAAAGAGAATTAGACGGTCCTGGAAGGGGACGGGCGAGGCTAGTAGTCTGTCCTCAGGCAGGCCCTCAAAACCTTTGGCAGGGTCCCGAGGATTTACTGGGCGGACCCTGACTCTGGTCCTGGGTTGGCCAGGAACAGTGTCTGCCACTCCTCTCATTGCCGTTCCTGTTACGACGACGGAAGTCAGGGTGTGCACCCTGCTAGGAAGACCTAGGGGCGTGCCTGCCTCAGAAGGAGCACCACTGGGTAGCCGGGATGTGGATACCCAAGGACTTTAAAGTGGCCAGGGTACATGTGAGGCCGTGCATACGTTTGTCTGTCTGCTCGGAGAATAAGGAGGGGCCCTCAAAGGGGAGGGCCTGTATAGTGTTCTGTAGTTCAGGGGCCACCCCAGAACCCTGCAACCAGGAGCTGCGGCTTATAACCAGGCCCGTAGCCATGGCACGTGCAGTCGCATCAGCTGCATCGAGGGCAGCCTGGAGCGTGGCCCTAGAGATCACCCTGCCTTCCTTCAAGAGGACTCTAAACTCGGGCCTGGGGAGCAGCTCGGTGAACTTATCCATGGAGGCCCAGGTGTTATAGGGATAGCGAGACAGTGGAACCTGCGTTGGCCTTCCTGCCTAACAAGTCCATTTTCTTGATGTCCCTATTCTTGGGGCTAGCGGCCGGTTGTCCCTGCCTCTCCCTTTAGTTCACCGCCTGGTAGACTAGGGACCCTGGAGGCGGATGGGAGAAGAGATATTCGTTCCCTTCCTAGGACACACAGTACTGACGCTTGGCCCTCTTGTCTGTCAGTGGGATAGAAACCAGGGTTTGCCATGGTGGGCATGGAAGGGAGCGTGTCACCCAGGGCCTCATTGGGGGAGGATGAGGACGCCTTTGGCCCCATCTCCACAGGGGCCTCAGCCTGCTAGAGGACCTGAGAGGCAGCCAGTGAGGGCCCTATGGGTGGCTGGACCACCCAGCCCTTGGTCTCTGAGGGCTGTCGGGAGGTTTGGCCTGGGGGAAGTGACAGCCCTGACGTGGGCGACCAGGTCAATGGGATCACCGAAGGGGGGGGCCCTGGACCCAGAGAGGACCAACTCCCGTCTAGAGAGGCCCATGCCCTGGCTCTGGTGGTAGGCCCATGGGGTCCAAAACGGCCATTGAGATGGCCTGGCCTGTGGAGGCCAGGACTGCAGTATCACCGGTACCAGGAAGCTGTTGCTGATGAGCGGAGGTACTCTGATGCCATGATCCATAGGAGTGGGACTGGCGCTGGGACCTGGACCCGGACCCGGAGCCCCTGGCCCACCACATGGACTCCGTTTCTGAGTCAGTTGAATACTCTGACGCTGACCCTGGCGGGGTGGAGGCAGACGCAGTCGGTGATCTAGCCAATGAGGCGTGCTGAGCCATCGACTCTGGTTTACCCTGGTGCTAGCAGGGAGGCGGAGGCATGGCCAGGCCCGGGAGGCCCTGAACAGAGCCAGAGGTTGCAGTGGCCGGTACCGCACTCAGTGCCGGTCGAGACCCTTGCTCTGGTGCCGTGTCCAGTGCCAGGCCATGGGCCTGGGTTGAGGTCACTACCGGTGCCTGCCCTGTAGGCGGTGCCACACTTGGGCCTGGAGCGGCATGGGAGGTGACCATAGCGGAGCGATGCTTCTTAGGCTCTGGTGCCAGGGCGCCCAGTGCCATAGGCTTTGATCGGTGCCGCCCAGGGTCCCTATCCTTTCCTGAGGTCGGTGCTGGGGTATGAGAGGGGGACAGTTCAATCAGATCCCTGGCCACCTCAAAAGCCTCCGGAGTCGAGGGCTCTGGGAAGTCCCCCATCGGGCTGGCGTCCTGATGTGGACTTGGTTGCTTGCCTGACCGAGAAGGTCCGGGCTCAGTGCCAGATGGGGGTGACCTGCCCTTGCTAGACCTCTTCTTCTGAGGCACTGGGGACTGGGAACGGTGCCGAGATCTGTGCGGTGCCGGGGGAGGCGCGCAAGTGGACTGACGCCTCCCACACCGAGGCCGTTGTGCCGGGTCTGACACTGGTGCCAGTCGTAAAGCCGCCTCCATTAGAATGATTTTCAGGCGCAACTCTCTCTCCCGCTTTGTCCATAGTTTGAACGCCTTAGAAATTTTACAGGCCTCGGACAAGTGAGCCTCTCCCAAGCACTTAAGGCAAGCAGAGTGTGGGTCACCACAGGCCATAGGCCTCTGGCACATTTTGAAGCCCTGAGGGCCGGGCATGCCCAGCCGCATGCGCTGGGCAAGCAGAGCAAGGACCATGGTGGGTCCTTAGCACTAGAAAACACCACTTAACAACTACTTAGAGAACTGATAAGAACCGTAACTGTTGAAATTAGAACAAAGAACTTTAGAAATGAGTTAACTGCTAAACGGTGCTTGCTAGTGAGAGCAAGAGCACCTTCCAATGACCGTCACAGGGGGGTGGTAAGAAGGAACTGGGGGTGGAGGGCCAGCAGGGGTATATATTGGTTGGTATACCAGTGCCGCTGCAGGGGGCTCCCCTGCTGGTCTGACGGGTACTGCTAAGGGAAAAATTTCCGACGGTGCGTGTACGCTGCACGCACAGCTACATGGAATGGACATGAGCAAGCACTCAAAGAAGAAGCCATATTATTGTAGAATTGTGGAAAAATATAGACAAAAGAAACAAGTTAAGGAAAAAAACATCAGCTATGACTGTGCAGATAAATGGTTATCAGAAAATTGGTTGCATTTACTGATTTACTACAATCTTAATAGACCCTGATACAGTTTCCAGCCTAGACATTACAGGTTCCACCTAACTGGTCCTGGATGAGGGATTTTGCCAGACCAGAGGAGGTCACATCTGCCCCCTGCTATCGGCCACCCCAGCCCTGGACCAGCTGCTGGCCTCCTGGCTGCTCCCCTCCTCTGCTGCCCTGTCAGTTCTCCGCCCCTGCTAAGCCAGACAGCCCCACTGCAGTGCGCCAGACTCCTGGCTCCTGCCAGGCAGCCCTGCTGGGTTGTACCTAGCAGCTCAGCTGTGGTGTGCCAGTCTGTCCAGCTGCGGGGAGTCCAGCCTACAGCCTTCTCTGTTCCTGGAACATCCATGGTCCTGCAGAACCAGGGAGTCCTGGTTAACAGCGGTTCAACCTGTATCATTCTTGTTTTGTAGACTAGCTACCTATAGTACGATGAATTTTGAGATTGGACTGTACGTATGATCTGCTGACTCTCTCTAATCTGTCAAGAACAATTTAGTTGAGAGGACAGTGTGAAGTTAAATTTCTACACTTCACCTGTGCGTTACTTACCAAACTATATACAAACCATTGCTATGTTCCAGGGGAAATGGAACAGGCGTATTACTCCTGATTATTCCAAGATAAATAAAGCCTACATAAACACGTTTTTTTAAAGTAGAGATTATGGGGAGCCAGACAGTTCAATATTCTAATCATGGGACTCAGAACCCTTCAGTTGTCATTAATTCAAGACTTCTCAATGGCCTTTATGAAATGAGTAAGAAGTCTACATTCAATTTCTAGTGTATAGTATCCATATAACAAAATCACCTCATTTGGACATATATGCTCTTCTGGGCAGTCTCAGAAAAAGTATTGTCTTCATGCTCCACACTAGAGATTTGCTAGTGTGTATTAGCTCAAGCGTTCTAACATGGAAGAGGTAAGGCACACTACTCTATTGATTAAAGCCGAGTGGATGTTTAAGTCTCTACTCTATTGTCTTCATTAGGCTTTCCTAATGCGTTGGCTAAATGCCACCAATGTAACTTTTCAATTCTAATCCAGTGCCTTACAGATGGTCCTTTTAAATGTTTGAACATTTTGTCAAGGTAGCAGAGAAATTGCCCTGTCCCTCCCATGCCCATTTTTGCCAGATCGAAGTTCACCATCCAAGATGACTAGAAGTACAAATGTTTGAACTGTCAAACACACTAGAACAACATGTAGCTGTAGAAGCATACTTCTAAATGTGGCAACTTTCAAATGGACAGTAAGTAAACCAAATAGACACTATATACTTCAAACATTTGCATTTATTATAAATAGGTGCACAGATTTTATGCCAGTTCTTCTGAATACTTCTCACCTGTAGCTACAAACTACATATAAAACAATGTTATAATTGAGGAAAAAACCCAAGAATTACATGGTAAATTAGTACAGAGTATTTTGCTGTATTTAATTTGCTAGACATTTTCTAAATAAGGGCACTTACTGAGTTTATAAAAAAACACCACTTTGGAAACATTTAAAGCTTGAATTCCATTTCCCCTCTCCCTTAACACTATCAGTTTGACATTTGCAATGCATAAGCCACTTTTGTCTGGCATGTTATCAATACATAAAATAAGACTTCATGGGCCAATTTCTGCTTTTAATGACACCCATGTTATTAACATAACTACACAAGTTACATGGAAACAGAACTCATTAGGTTATATGGGAACAACAGAATTTGGTCCAATATTAATCTTAATGATGAATAATTCACTATACGCTAAGAATAAGAGATTAAATTGAATACTTCCACTATGAAACATGAAATGTACAAATCTGCATCTGTTTCCCACTCCTTCACCATATCCAGCTTCAGGAATAATTCATTCATTAAGCAGTTCTTCATTACTACCACATAGCTCTTATTAACACATAGACAGAAGGAAAGATACCACACATGAAATTCTTACTGTATCCCTAATCAGATTTCATCCATCTCTCCTAGAATAGCATGTCTCTCTTACCATCCTGAATGTCCATTGTACAGTATCTGGTCTATACTATCTCTACTATGAATCTTCCTTATATGGACCATTTTCTCAGGGCTAGGGATTGTGAATCCCATAGGCCAGGTATATGCCTACACACAAAGTTAACCTTGTGCCATAATCTCCCCTTTAATGGTGAAACCTAAATTTTCCTCTTATGTCCAAAATCGTACCACAAGGAGTTATCACTTTGAGCATGGGAAAGGACAAATGTGCAGAGGCCACAACCTTCTAATCACACAGGTTAGAACTAGGGAAAATCCTAGCCCCAGCCCTACAGATCTCAGGTCATCCATGCGGACGAGTTGCCCCTTTCTGTTCAGCCTCTACCCTGGCAGCTGTCTAGTCTGATTGCTGTGATGGTCTTTGTCTCTTCTGCTGTGCTACTGCTCTCCTAATCATGCCCACCCCTCCACCCCAGAAGCTACAAACTCCTCAATTTGTCTCCTCTCCAGCTGTTCCATGGTATCTTCAGAAGTGCAGCATTTACACTGAAGTGCTACCCAATCTTCTGTTTGCAGAGCAGGGAAGAAAAGGAACATGCCATGTATAACGCATCCCTCCGCCCCTGCTTTGTGCACGCTTCCAGGCCTCATTTTTTGTTGTTAGCACAGTGCTACCCTTGGTGCTGTCTTACAATGAAAGCATGAGGCCTCATACCAGAATGCTGGACAACTGTTGAAAATTTGTTAAATTCTCTGAAGACTACCTTAAATGAAGGTTAAAAAACCCAGGCACAGACTGCTCATTAATTTATATTCGCATGCCTGATACTATGTGGAAGTACAGCCAAAGCTGTTTTGAAGGTTAGTTTGTTACAACCACTTTGCAGCTAGAAAAAAAGATAAACAACATTATCATTGACAAAATAACAACTATACAAATTTGATTTTATATGTATGTATGTAACCTATCACAAGTACAGAACAAGCCTCTTGTAAACAATTCTAAACAAATGAAACCAGAAAAGTAACTGAAAAGCTAAAGATAGCTCTATCACTGGACAATAAAAGCCTAATTTCAATTTAAGAAATGAGTTGTTTAGGGTTTTTTTTTAAATCAGATTGTGCAGTCTGCCTAAAATCATTGGTAAGCACAAATTCTGAATCTGAAAGCAGTGCTTTGACTTTTATAGCCCATTGAAATCATGACAAGAAACTTTTAGGATGTATAGGCAGAAAAATGCCTATGTGCGATCTCCCTGAATTCAACTCCTTTGCTTCTCTGTGGTCATATCCTGCCATCCTTAGTCCAAACTCTCATTACACCCAGTGGACCAAAGCAGGATTTGGTCTTTGGGGAAAAGATCTCAACATGCTGTACAGCAGTTATTTTTAAAGACAAGGTATTTTCCTTCTAAAGTTCCTGTAAAGGAACATTCAAGATGTCAAGAGGTAGTCAGGAATATTGGATGCATCTTCTTTTCTCTTAGAAGTAGCTACTGTACATGCAAGTGAGAAGGATTTAACACTGGGCCATAGACTACTCTTCTGAAATTTTGAGAAAAACTGTTTTCATCACAGGGACAATGCATGTTTCTGTCAAGGTGAATATTTTTTCCAGTATCATTAAAACAGAGTCATTATTTGCAATGATGAAACAAACAAATTCTCATCCAATAGTTGTCATACAGCATTCTTGGACTTTCAGCTTTTTGATATTTTTAACTGAATGATAGATGGTTTTGTGTTTTTTGCCAGGAACAAAGAATTAAACAAAGGAGATGAAAAGACACCTAGTGACTTGACATGTTTCAAGCTTTAAAACCAGAAAGGAATAGAAGGGGTAGATTAAGCCCATGCCTGTTGGGCACAAGGCAAATGCAACCAGTGTGGGGGAAAAAAAAAGTTATTAGAACATATTCCACTATCTCTTGCTGATGGCAATTATTTTCCAACAAAGGAAATTTCCCTTTAAAAAAATTAGTAAGTGTTAAATTGAAAACAGGAAGGTCACATTTTACTGAAGTTTTCTGACAATTAGTATCTCAAATTAATAGCATGCAGATGAATGCTACAGCTTTGGATGCTTACGACAACTTTTTTTCTGATCATTCTTTACAAACACCCTTCAAATTACAGCCGCTCCCCGAGTTACGACCACCTTCTCTTACGACCATCTGCACTTACGACCAAAGTGGTCGTAAATGCAGAGCCGAGTTACGAACGGCGATCCGCACTTATGAACAGCGCGGTCGCCATGTAACTCTATGGGATCTGAGTTATGAACACTTCGAGTTACGGACCAAGTGTTGGTCCGTAGCTTGTTTGTAACTCGGGGAGCGGCTGTATTGCATAACACACTGGCTCTTATATTTGAACTATTCTCTCTTCACCCTTTTGTCACTGGACTTTGAACAAGTTCTGTTATGACTGCTTGAGATACGAGTGAACATCAAGTGATTTTTTTTCTTGCTGAGCTCAGTGTATTTTAAAACGCTATGGATTTAGATTTCTCTCTTTACAGAGAGATGAGGGACTGCTGCATTTAAAAAAATGTGCTACAGCTGTATGGTGTAAACAACACATTACACTTTTCAAACAGTTATGCACAGACACACAATAGAAAATCCATTCAATAGGTGGGCTTCTGAGGGTCCATGTAAGCAGGATTGTAGGGTGGTTGACTGACTGGGTAGGGTACTCCAGCACCAGCTGAAAAACAAAAACAAAAAGACAACCCGGCAGCATGTATTAATGTTTTTATTCTATATTTACTTTTCAGTGACAGCTCTAGTTCCTATTGCAGAAGTCAGAGATTCAGCATTCTAGAGCTGGAGAATAATTTCCTAGTGCTAACTTGAGAAAGTCCCACTTTGAGAACTGAGCCTGGAAGCTCTTTGAGGCAGGCTGTTTGCCTCTTCCATCTGCAGCATTGAGCATAACTGTTGTGACTTACATAATAAATTCTCCTCTGTAGGCTGTAGCTGAATAGTGAGCGACATGTCAAATGCCAGTAAGCAGGTCCAACAACGCATAGGTAAGAGTAGTGGTCTCCAACCTTTTTACGCCCAAGATCACCTTGCTCCTTCCCAAAGGCCCCACCCCTTCCATAAGGCTCCGCCCACTCCATTCCCCCTCTCTCCATCACTTGCTCTCCCCCACCTTCACTCACTTTCACTAGGTAGGAACAGGGGGTGCGGGCTCTGGGTAGTGACAGGGATTTGGGAGCAGGAAAGGGTGGGAGGTGCAAGCTCTCGGAGGGAATCTGGGTGCAGGAGGGGACTCCAGGCTGAGAAAGTGTCGGGGTGTAGGAGGCGGTGCAGGGTACTGTCTCTGGGAGGGGGCTCCAGGCTGAGAAAGTGTTGGGGTGTAGGAGGCGGTGCAGGGTACTGTCTCTGCGAAGGGGCTCCAGGCTGGGGCAGAGTATTGTGGGTGTAGGTAAGAGTGTGGGATGCTGAGCAAGTACCCAGGCTAAGCAGAAAACCCCTGAATGCTTGTGGGAAGCAAAGCTTTGCTTCCCCCCCCCCTCAGTGACCCCTAGTATGCAGGACAGCTGCCCCCCAGGCTGGAGGCCCAAGGGAAAAGCCTGTATGGGTGGGTGTGCCACAGGGCTTGGTGATGGAGTTTGCTTGACCACAAGCCCTCTAATGGGGTGGTCTGGGCTGTTGCCTAACTCCATCTGCTCCTAGCCAAGGCAGCATCTTCTCAGTGCTCACAGGCTCCAGCCCCAACTCCCCCGGGGCAGCTGGTTAGCTGATTTGTGATAAGCCCCCCAGCCCCAGAACTCCCTGCTGAATGCAGCGGGGCAATCAGTGCAAGCAGCCCCACCTTTCCTCCTGTGCGGGGTGTACTCAGCGAAACACCTTCTTGCTGGCCAGATCCCCCACTTGCCAGAGCAGCTGGACCAACTTTCTCAGCAGATCCCAATTTAGCCCCCAAGCACCAGAAGTCTTCCTGAACAAGACCACAGGGAAGTCAGGAGGGAGAAGCCAGGGGCGATAGGGGCTGTTAACAGGGAGTTTGGAGAGGGAGTTCTCCAGATAAAGGAGGAAGCTGATACGGGCCCTTTGAGGAGGCATTTAATAACAACTGAGCAATCTCTCAGAAGGAAGGCAGGTATGGATGGTGATAGCTCTGCTGTTGTTACCTGCACAGCATGTGCCATGTTTGTCTTCCTCCCGGAAGAAAGAAGGGATTTCATCTGCACTAACTGCAAGCTCGTCACCATTTTGGAAGAAAAAATTAGGGGACTTGAGGCCCAAGTATCGACCCTACGTTCTATCAGAGAGGATGAAGACTTTCTCGATAGAAGGCAGTGTTTAATCCTGCAGGCATAGCAGGCTGAAGAGCCAGTCCGGGCAGTACAGGACAAGGAAGAAAACTGACAGCATGTAACCTATAGAAGAAGAAGAAGGCCAACTCAGGTATCCCCCATTCCTGTGTAGAGGTAAGTAACTGCTATCAGGCTCTTTCCACAGGCACTGCAGTGGAGAATGCTTTGGCAGGGACCTCTCAGGGAAGAAATCAGAAGGGAACACCATCTATCGGAAGGCATGGGATGCACAGTCCTAGGGGTGGGGGTTCCACGACCCCCCCCCCCCAAAAGAAGATGACGGGTGGTGGTGGTCGGGGACTCCCTCCTAAGAGGGACTGAGTCATCCATCTGTCATCCAGACCTGCAATCTCAAGAAGTGTGCTGCTTACTGGGAGCTCGCATTCAGGATGTGATCTAGAGTCTTCCCAAAGTGATTAAACCTTTGGATCGCCACCCCTTCCTGCTTCTCCATGTGGGAACTAATGATACGGCCAAGAATGACCTTGAGCAGGTCACAGCAGATTATGTAGTATTGGGAAGAAGGATCAAGGAATTTGAAGCACAAGTGGTTTTCTCGTCCATCCTTCTGGTTGAAGGAAAAGGTCCGGGTAGGAAGTAAATGTGTGGTTGCGCAGGTGGTGTCGGAGAGAGGGCTTTGGTTTCTTCGACCATGGGACTCTGTCCCGGGCACAAGGATTGTTAGGAAGAGATGGGATCCACCTAACCAAGAGAGGAAAGAGCATCTTCGCGGGCAGGCTTGCAAACCTAGTGAGGAGAGCTTTAAGCTAGGTTCGTTGGGGGACAGTGACCAAAGCCCTGAGGTAAGTGAGGAGAAGTCGGACATCGTGAAGAATCACAAGGAGGAGCGAGCAACAAAGGAGGACCCCTGATTCGGATGGAGAAGGCAGGGCGATCAACTGATTATCTAAGGTGTTTGTACACCAATGCGAGAAGCCTGGGAAACAAACAGGAAGAATTAGAAGCCCTGTCCCAGTCAAAGAACTATGATTTGATTGGCATAATGGAGACTTGGTGGGATGACTCACATGACTGGAGCACTGTCATGGAAGGGTATAAACTGTTCAGGAAGAACACGCAGGGGAGAAAAGGAGAGGAGTTGCACTGTATTTAAGGGTATGTCTACACTGCCACCCTAGTTCAAACTAGGGTGGCTAATGTAGGCATTCGAACTTGCAAATGAAGCCCGGGATTTAAATATCCCGGGCTTCATTTGCATGTTCACGGGCGCCGCCATTTTTAAATTCCCTGTAGTTCGAACTACCTGCCCACGGCTTCACGCGGCACGGACTAGGTAGTTCGAATTAAAGCTCCTAATTCGAACTACCATTATTCCTCCTGCAAGGAGGAATAGACTTAAAGATTTTTAAGTCTCGGCTTGACAAAGCCATGGCTGGGTTGATTTAGTTGGGATTGGTCCTGCCTTGGGCAGGGAGGCTGGACTTGATGACCTCCTGAGGTCTCTTCCAGCTCTATGATTCTATAACCAGAGGCGGCAGCAAATTGATGGTGGGAGGGCAGAGCAAAGAGGGGGAGGAAGCAACAGCAAATGGGCAAGGGGAGAGGCAGCAGGAACTTTGTTGCATAGTGTTATATAAAGTTAAGCAGACATGGATACTATGTTTTATCTGAGGGTGGAGAGGTTCGTGGCCATTCTGATGGTCTTCCAGAAACACCTTCCACAGTAAAGGGGTAAAAACTTAAAAAACAACAAATGGTCTGGTAGAACTTTAAAGACTAACAAAACATGTAGATGGTATCATGAGCTTTCGTGGGCACAGCCCACTTCTTCAGATGACCCTGATGGGGTAGTTGTTGAGTGACCTGTCTCCAGCTCTCAGACTTACCCCAGGCCCGTACGCAGGAATTCCTGGGATGGGTATGTGTGCTTTTTTTTGTAAATATGGACTGCAATTTTTTAAATATAATTAAAACAAATATTTATTTCCTGCTGCTCTTTTCTCCCCATTGCGATATTTAAATCTGTTTTGAATAAAAATTGGCACAAATGGAACATACGGGACCATTTTTTTAAAGCGTTTTATTTTTAAATAATTTTCATTTAAATTTACAATGGTCCCTTATTTTCCAGTTATCTTCCACTTGCACCTAAAAACCAATTTCAAAAATAAATACTAATTTAAACTAAAATAATATTAATACAAGGGTAGTTGCAGCCCAGTTGCAATGAAATTGCCTGTTTACAGCCATTTCAAAATGAACTGTCAGCGAAAGGAAGCTAACGCATACGTTTCATCAGTTCGTCTACTATGTCCTAACTGGTAGCCACCTTTGCAATGAAAAGAACAGTCTGCTACCAAGCTGCCTTAATTGCCCAATGCCTGTGGGATGCCCAGTAGGGAGGTTAAGTATCGGTTAACTGCCTAATCGAATAGTCGATGCATTTTTGCATAGACTATTCAATTAGTCAATAGGGTGCCTCCGCCTTTGAAGTGTAGCAACAGTCCTCGGGTTGTTGCTACACTTCCGAAGGTGAAAGCGCTGAAGCCCGTGGTCAGCTGGGGACTCCCCACTGACCCCAGTCTCCAAGCAGCACAGCTGCTTTGAAATGCATGAGGCACACGACGCTGGGCTCCCTGTGGCATTTAAAGCAGCAGCGCCTCACGGAGCATCTGATCCTGGGCTCCCGTGCGGCGCTGCTGCTTTGAAGTGTCTCCCTCTTTCACCTCCCCTTGCTGCCTCTATAATAGAGGCGGGAAGGGGGAAGCAACTAGTTGACTATCCGATAAGCATTTGACTAGTCCTTCACATCCCTACCACCCAGCAGGGCCCAATTATATCCTAAATCTGGGATGCTCAAGACGTCGATCGCGGTCGACCGGTCCATCACAAGTGGTCAACTGGTGGATTACAAAGCAGCCTGCTTCCCTGGCCACCCGGGAGGGCTAGGGCAGAATCAGCCTGTCTGGCTGGGCTGCGGCAGCCCAGCCCAAGCTGTGGGCGGGGCTGGTGGCTGTCCCCCTCCTTCCACAGCAGCCCAGCCCCGCCCCTGACCTCACTCCTGGAGGAGGGGAGGAAAATCAGACCCAGCCTACTCCCGGCCGGCCGGAGCATGGGGGAAGGAGGCTTGGGCAACTTGGGGGACCATGGGGTACGTGTTCGCACCCTACACACACACACCCACCTACAGACCTGTATCCTTGATATTAAGAGTTTAGTTTTTCCAGGGAAATAGAGCTCTTGTGTGATACGATGATCATAGAGCATGACATTATCTTTCAAACGTGAAAAACATGGATGGCAGGGTGCTGGGGCCAGGGAGAGGGTGGTGCTGGGTTCTGCGGTGGGTGGCAGGGTACTGGGGACAGGGACAGGGTGCTGCTGGGTGCTGGGGTGAGTGGCAGGGTGCTGGGGACAGGGACAGGGTCCTGGGGTGGGTTGCTGGGGTTGTGGACAGGGTGCTGCTGGGTGCTGGGGACGGTGGCAGGGTGCTGGGGACAGGGTGGTGCTGGGGTGGGTGGCAGGGTGCTGGGGCCGGAGACAGGGTGCTCCTGGGTGCTGGGGCCGGGGGCAGGGTGCTGCCGGGTGCTGGGGACAGTGCTGGTGGGGGCAGGGGACAGGGTACTCGTGGGGGGTCTGGGCAGGGGACAGGGGCAGCTGGGACCAGTACCTGGCAATCCTGTAGCACCTCTGGGTTCCAGGAAGTGTGCGACTACACTTTCCCTGCCCCAAGCAGCGCGCATGCACGCTGCCTGAGCAGCAGGGGTTCTTGCACTCCAGCAACTTACTTCCATGATGCCATCCTGTGGGGATGGGGGGAGAGGGTGTGGAGAGTTCCAGGGCAGAGAGTGCTGCCTGCACAGTCGGAGCTGCACAGACCCGGGTCTCCTGACTTCTCCCACCACACAGAAAGGCCGCAGAACTAAGTTACAGGTGCCACAGCCCCAGCTGTTCAGGCAGCGTGCGCCGGCTCCTTTGGGGAGGGGAAGTGCTTCCCTCCCTGCTGTGGGTCACCTGGGGTCACCCCTGTCCGGCACCCGCCTAGTGTGCCGGCTGGGAGCAACTGTTCCCTCTGCCCCTGCCTCACTACACCTCTGCGTCGCCTCTGTGTTCTTTAAGAAGCTGGCTAGCCGGCGCTCTCTCTTTCAGAGTGGGCGGGGGAGTACCGGCTCCTCGCGGAACCCCTACTTTCGCTTCATGGAACCCCGGGGTTCCGCGGAGCACCAATTGGGAAACACTGAACTACATGATTAGTGAATTACCCACCTCTTAACACCCTTACTCACGACCCAACTGAGTAAAATTGTTGATGCCTGTGACCCAGCATAATTTGACTATAGTGGGGACCCCGGAGTGGGGCTGAGGATGAGAGCTTTGGGGCGTAGGAGGGAGGCTCCAGCTTTTTTGGGGGGAGGGGGTTGCAGTGCTGGGGAAGGAGGGACTTACCTTGAGTGGCTCCTGGTCAGCAGTGGAGCAAGTCCTGCCGCTCCTGCACTGCAGACGATGCTGCCCCCAGAAGCAGCCAGCAGCAGGTTCCCAGCCAATGGGAATACGGAGCTAGCGCTTGGGGCAGGGGCAATGCAAGGAGCCCTGTGCACACGCTCCCACCCCACACACCTGGGAACCAGGCCTGCTGCAAAAGCACACAAGCAATGTGCAATTTACTGCAGTGGCTATAGGTCAACTGAATTTTGCAGTGTCAATGTGCCCTTAGTATAGATTCAAATGGTACATTTTTCATCTATTTTACTTAAAAAAATCTCATTTGGAAAAATGCAAACAAACAGATCATCTCTGTGAAGCAATGTTCCCTCTAACCCTTTCCATCCATTTGTGGATTTTTTTCCATCCACGTGCAGAATAAATTTTTAGGTGCACCACCAGCTAATCAGCTGAGTGGCATTTGAATCTTACCTGAGTGGCTGCACAAGTGTACGGCTTACAGGGAACGCTGCTCTGAAGTATTAATGTTAAGCCTATGAAAGCCAAGCATGTTAAGAGAGGATGCCCAAGCAACCAGACTGGTAGTGCTTGGGTATAATTAACAGAGGTTACAAATGCATTAGTCTTGCTAGTGAACTTAGTGTAAGAAAAAGCAAACATGACATTTTTCTTCTTCAGTTGTGTTTTGTCCTTCTTGCTATGGCCTTACCTTCCACTGTCTGATGGTAGGCTGGTGGTCCTGAGGGTTGCGTTGGGTAGGGCGGAGGATACTGTGTTGGGTAGTGTGCTGCTGGCATTCCATGTTGAGGCTGGACTGGCACAGGATGATATCCTTGATAGGGTGCTGCTGGGTAACCCGGTGGAACGCCTGGATACTGGGGATATGGTGCATGAACCACTGTGGTGGCAGTTGTGGTGGTCACAACAGCTATAAATATACAAAACATAAGTTGCATTACTCCTAATGCGTCAAGCATACACCCAGAAGAAGTGATGAAGATCTGGAATATTTTGATTAATCTCTCCATTTCCCAAAAGGCAAATCCTGGATTGCTTTGTCTTTGTAATTCACACAGGTAGAAAGCCCAGTTCAGAATTCTCCAACAGATTCAGAGACTCAGAGGGGTAGCTATGATTAAAAATGAATGGTCCTAAGGTGCTACAGGGCTACTCGTTTTTATGTTAAAATCCACAGCTAAACCTCCACTGACCTATATGGGAGTAGGGCCTTCATGTGCCAGGACAATGGTTAATTTACCTCCTCCTTTTACCCTCCAAAGAAAAAAATATTCCTTGACTTTTTAAAAACAGAGCTCGTCTGAGAAGTTAAGTTACTCACAATCCTCTGTAAAATAGAGTATCATCATCTTGTCATCTGACTTTAAGGCAGAGAAGATTAAAAAAGGAGATTCTCTTAAGGCAGATAGTTTCTTTTCTGTATTTGAGCATTATTTTCCAGAGATTCCTATTGTTCTTCAGACATTAAAAAAAAAAACCTGTTTCTTCAACGCATGCTGTTGGCACATGTTCCTCTGAGTTTTGTAGCAAAATACATGAACCATGTTTGTTACTAAACCTCCAATGGTTTTTACTGGGATAGGTTAACACTAGCAGCATTGATCCACGTTAGTTCTGTTACTCAACATATTGGCTGAACAGCTACTTATTTTCACAGCTCTTATTACTTGGTATGTCAATTATTTCATTAATTGTCACCCAATTTATCTTAAAGAAGGGTACAAGACCTAATTCTTTACTGTGCCACTTACCACCACTTCATAGTGGCAGTGTAGCTTTACCACGTACTTCATGAACAGTGTGTGATGGTGTTTACAGGCCACACACCAAAAAACAGCAAGGCATGGAGCAGTACTGAGCCAGGAAGACCCTGCCCCATAACAGGGGCAGGGCATGGACAAGTTGGACGGACAGTTAAAAGGTCCATGGTAGCCCATGGGGCAGCATGGAAGGAGTTACTAACTCCAGTAGGAGCTATGGAAGAGTCATTACAGTACTGATAAGGCCACTGTGGTGATCCATAAGCTCTCTCTTTCTCCTGAGTTGGGAACCAAGAGAAGACCTGAAAGAGAGAATGTTGCAGAACGATATTCTACTACAAAGGCTGTGACTGTGCCCCATCCAGGGGGACTAACCTGGGAAACAAAGTGGTACAGATACCTCAACTTCCCTTTACAGCTCTGAATCAGGATCCATTGGAATGGGGGCGGGGGGCAGATTAGGGATGTTGGTGTGTAGTCATTTACACAATTAACCAATAAGCCTAGGTTTATCAGTTATGTAATCCTAATCATTACACAAGCAGAGCCTGTGGGGAGCTGGTTTTTAAGATGGCTCCCCATGCATGCAGGTGCCCAAGGAGCCACCTGCGCCCGCCCCCCCCCCCCCCCACACTGCCTCCCACAGTGCAGTGGGGGCAGGCTAGCACCCCATGAGCACTGGCTTCCTTGGAGCTGCCTGCCCCACCTTGCACTGCTGCCTCTGATAGAGAGGCAGCATTGCAGGGGGTTAGGGGAGGCACACAGGAAGCTGTCTTCCAAGCAGGCACATACCAGCTCCCATGGAGCTGCCTGCCCCCCACGCTGCTACCTCTCTATCAGAGGCAGTGGTGGGCAGGCAGGAGCCAGTTCTCCTGCGAGTAAACATGTAACTGCTAAAAAATCCAGCGGTTACACATTTACACAAACACACAATAATATTAACATCCCTAACCCAGATCCCCCTCTTCTACTCTCCTGCCCTTCTGCCCTGGCAGAGTCCTGTGGTGGAAAAGAAGGGATGTATAGGAGGGAGTGGCCTGTGATATGCAACTTGACAAAGATCTATCTAATGAACAGAGGAAAGAGCAGTGGAGTCATCCCCTGACCATTAGGCCAGCTTGCCATGTGACTTATCTGTGACATACAGCAAAACATATTTGTGTTCCTAGCCAACAGTTAAAATAGTCTGTGCTTTAAACTGAGCAGCTACGATTTTGATTCCTGTTTTCCCTTCCTCCCAACTACAGAACTATGGCTATAGCTCAAGACCTGTGTGAATGAAATTTAGGCCACCATACCTATTTTTAGTCCACTTTATCCTCATACCCTGCAAACATTCAAGTTTTTTGATAAGCAGCACTGTGGTGGGGCTGGAATCATGTAACAAGTAAAGATTTTTAAACTGGTCTCACTAATGCAATTAAAGTTAAATATAAAATACATTTCTAATTAAAATGTTCCCCTGTTTAACTGGTCAACAGTATAATACTAGTGGTTTGGCATAAGTTGGTCCAAAAGTTGGGTATATCTTTTAATATATAAAACAGCTATATTTGAAATAAAGATTTTCAATAATTACAGACACTCCAAACATTCTTTTGATTTCCTGTCATTCTAGTTTTCTAAGGCTTAGGTTCTGGAAAATTATTCATGTAATTCTCATTTCAAACTGGATTTTAGTGGGATGTCTAGAGTAGAAAAATAGGCATTAAGACTTACAAAGTGGTACAGTATGTTTTGAGTCATAGCCAATACAACACAGCTTACCCATTGACAAATATTTCCTGATTTAATTGACATAATATGGGTAGCTCAGGAAATGGTTTAGATAATGTGTTCCTCAGTGATAATTAAAAAAGACAGATAGGATTCCTTGTTTAAATGTAGCAGGAGATGGAAAGGAAAAAGTTAATCTCCGGTCACTAATGATCTTTTACTAATTGCAACCACAGTTATTGCTGCACTGTTTGGGCCTGGATATATTTCTCATGGTTCCTCTCTTGTAAAGAGATTCCCATAGGGAGGAATTTTTAAAGGAATCAATTACTCCAACTTTTGCTCATTAAAGAAAAAACATTTTAAAAAGTGGATAGATAATTATGTTCAGAAGAAAATCCAGATATTCCTATAAATATCAGAGTTCGAAGTGTCAGGGAAGGGTTGCTAAGTTTGATAATAAAAACAAAACTTCAATGAAAAAAAGATAAAAGTTAATAAAAATGTAAATAAAAGGATACTCACGCTGTTGCCTCCGACACATTTTATACAAGCAGCAGCATGAACAGGTGAAGCACAGAATGAGAGTGACGACAAACACCACGAAGATGGTGACCCCTAGAGCAACAAAGGTCCCAAAACTGAAAAAGAAGAGGCACTTGAAAGTCACCCTGGTTTTCTCTGCAACTTAATTACCACACACCTACAGTTACATTCTTTGGCTATACAAAAGTGCTTAGAAGTCTGCTCTTCCAATTCGAATTTTGATACCATTTATTCTTTACAATCACATATTTGAACAGTGAACAACTATTTAAGGGTCCAGTCCTGAGTGAACTCAAATCTATCGAAAGACAATGTGAGCAAGAGGGTGCTCTGCACCTTCTAGGAAGCTTTTTTTTTTTTTTTTTTTTCTTTTGCATGACTGAGCCCTGACATGGCTAGTTTAGTCTTTTCCATTGTGATGAGGTTGTGTGTGTGTGCCAGCAGATCCAGAGATGTCATTATTCCCCTTTATTCGGCTTTGGTGAGGCCACATCTGGAGTATTGTGTCCAGTTCTGGGCCCCCCACTACAAAAAGGATGTGGACGCATTGGAGAGGGTCCAGTGGAGGGCAACCAAAATGATTAGGGGGCTGGAGCATATGACTTACGAGGAGAGGCTGAGGGAGTTGGGTCTGTTTAGTCTGCAGAAGCGAAAAGTGAGGGGGGATTTGATAGCAGCCTTCAACTTCCTGAAGGGAGGTTCCAAAGAGGATGAAGAAAGGCTGTTCTCAGTAGTGACAGATGGCAGAACAAGGAGCAATGGTCTCAAGTTGTGGTGGGAGAGGTCCAGGTTGGATATTAGGAAAAACTATTTCACTAGGAGGGTAGTGAAGCACTGGAATGGGTTACCTAGGGAAGCAGTGGAGTCTCCATCCCTAGAGGTGTTTAAGTCTCGGCTTGACAAAGCCCTGGCGGGGTTGATTTAGTTGGGATTGGTCCTGCCTAGAGCAGGGGGCTGGACTTGATGACCTTCTGAGGTCTCTTCCGGTTCTATGATTCTATGATTTTTAAGATTAGAGATATAAAGCTTTAAATTCATTTTAGTCACATTAAGTTCTCATGACTAATCTTATCAAGGTAAATATTAGGGATGTTAGATATTGTGTAACTGAATAGTCGTGTAACCAAATAGTCTTGTAACCACATGAAAGCTTAGTGGTTACATGACTATTCTATAGTCCCAGGGATGGGACCAGCAGCCAATGCACTCCCAGCCCCACTCCTGGGGAGCCCCCTGCCACTCCACAATGCTGCCTCTGTACAGCACGGGGCGGCAGGCAGGAGCTGATCTGCGAGGGGAGCCAGTTTAAAAAGCAGCTCCCTGCACAGACTGGCTGACTGCCACCCTGTGCTGCTACCTCCGATACAGAGGTTAAGCAGTTAATTGTGTAGTCAACTACACGTTGACACCCCTAGTAAGTAAACCAGAAATCAAGTTTGCATTTTTTGACTGTGGTTCTTGAACTTTCAGAAGCCCAAGATCACTTTTTTCATTGATAACATTGTGTATTGCCCAATAAACATCAAATTAGTTGCTGGAACACCTGGAAGAAAATGGACCCTCGAAGCTTTGGTCAGCACAGCTGACTGGACCAGTAGAAGTCCAGTTGGCAACACAGCAGGAGCCCAGGGCTAAGGCAAACTTCCTATGCACCCTAGCTCTGCACGGCTCTTGGGAGTGGCCACCGGCCAAGTCCCTGCAGCCTCTAGGCACAGGAAGGCTCTGGGTACTGTCCCTGAACCTGTGCAGACTTCACAATTTCTACAGGCCAGGAACCATGGCCAATGGGACCTGTGGGGGGTAGGACCTGCCAGTCCCAAAAGCTTTTCTGAAAAAAAGCTGTCTATGTTTCTTCCTTTACTAGTACATAAAGCACCTAGGTTGTTAAAGCAGAGGCCTTTTACACTTTAATTACAAAATTCATGCATTTAGCCGATCTGCTATTATCTTCTGTAATTTGAAATCTAATGAAGTACTTTTTCCATTCAGGCCATTTTGTGGACTTAGAGCGAAAAAAAATCTCACGCACAGGTAAATCTGCCATTTATATTTCTTATTTAGGCTAGTTCAAAATGAATGAAGTTCTGACACAATATCATCCAACAATGGTAAAAAAACAATAGCAGGAAGTCAACATTGTTTCTTTTAACACTGAACTTCAATAAGGAACACAAGATTATGTTTAGATGTATCCTGTCTGCTTTATTGCTGAGCCTAAAGAATTTCCCAGCCTTCTTCCTGCCTTGTTTCCTATCACAGTTTTAAATTAAAATATATGTATGCATACAATCTGCAACCATTTTCACAATGGCAACTGAATATCCATCAGTGTGAGATCAATTTTCACTACTGACAGCTCAGGGAAACTGAATGACTGATCTGAATTTGAGAGGCTCTGTGATCTTATTACCTAACTGTAAGAAGAAACAGCCTTTGTTTTCTTAAGATCTGCTATGTACTGCTGTTTGTGAAGAGTAAGTTGAAGCTAGTCTCTTTAGTACATCAACTAGTTAGTTCACAAAGTTCCATTGCCAAGTCACCCCGTAATAAACATTTTGTTCCATTTATTGACAGAGCTAGTTGTAGGGCCTCAAACTTTTGATAAACGTGTAACACAGAAGTTATGCCAATTACCATCAGTCAAACAGCAACAGACTTAAGCTATTTTTGTCAAAGTGTTTTATTGGAAGCAACTTTTCCCTCCATATTAAGTAGGATCACTTTTCTCTGTGTTATTGAGCCTTTGGTAGTTATTCCAGAGAGATGCCATATGTTTTGAAAACAAATGTTTTAAAAAAATGTTGGGATTCCTAGAGGCCATCATCAAAACACTCCCTACACCAGGGGTAGGCAATAATTTTTGATGGGGAGCCAGTCCAAGATTTTGGAAAGTAGTCAAGGGCCACACTCTTCCATAATATTGATGGAGGTTGGGTGCAGAAGGGAGCTTGGGATAAGGATTGGGGTGCAGGAGGGAGACTGGAGTCTGGGAGGGAGTTGGGATGAAGCAGGCAGCTGTGACCTAGGGCAGGGGACTGGAGTGCAGGGGTTTGGGATGTGACCTAGGGTAGGAGTGGATTGCGATCTGGGGCAGGAGATTGGGGTGCCAGATCTGGGAGGGGGTATGGGTGTAAGAAGGCGACAGAGGGTTTGGGTATGTTAAGCGGGCCGGGGGGGGGAGAAGGTAGGGAGTTGGGGCAGGAAAGGGCTAGGGTGCCAGAAGCAGGCTGTGGCCAAGAGACTTACTTGTTAGCTGCCAAACTAGCCTGCCTGCCTGCAGAGCTTAAAATGTTTTCCAGGTAGCCTACCTGCTTGCCTGGCCATGTGCTTCATGATAACTAAGCAGAGGAAAGGGGGCATGATTCTTCTTAGCTGCCTATTATTCTAAAAAGCAACTCGCATTGGCTGGTTTCTGCCAGAAACCGGCCAATGGGAATGTGCTGGGGGGCAGGGCGGCTCCTAAAACTTCCCCCCTCCCCTTCAGTTTCAAAACAGAGACGGAACCAGAAATCTGTCCGGACACCACAGCAGTAAATCCTGGCCCTACTCTATTAGTGACTGACAACAGTCAGGGTGAGGAACTGCGGGAGGCCAACAGCCTCGACTTTCTGGCAGCGCTGCATCTACAATACTGTAAATTCGACAGTATAAGGTCGGGAATAGCGTTACTCCTCGTGCAAAGCAGGAGTACTTAAATTGACATCCATGGCCCTGAAGGTCAATGCTACAGGCGTGGTAGTGTGGATGCATCTCTTAGAAAATTGACCATATGCAGCTAAAGTTGATGGAAAATCCTTGTGTAGACCAGGCCTTAGAGCTGGTTTTACTGTTCCCCAAAAATCTTTATAGTTAAATGTATTTTCCATGAACAGTAAAACAAAGCCTACTGAGCTAAGAAGGAGGCAAATTGTTTAAGGAAGTTAAGCACTGTATTTCAGAGTTTACTACTTATTGTGCCTAACTATTCCCAATATCATCAGAATGAGTGTCAGAAGCTAAAATATTTCTGAGATTCTTTACATTGCTTTATCAAAAGAGTATAGTTTCAATATATCTTAATTTTAAAAAGTCTCACCATCCACAGGGCTTAAATGCACATTTAAAAAAATCTATTTCCATTTGAGGATCTCAAAATAGCTTTATAAAATATTCAATATAATTTTCATAACCTTTCTGTGAGATAGAGAAACCAAAGAAGTCATGTATCTTGTGTAAGTCACATGGAAAGCCTGGGCAAATCAAGATCAAATCTCTTAAAAAACCAACTTTTCCCCCCACATTCACAAATCATATACAGTAGCTTGTTAGAAAATTGGCCTTACCTTAAAGGTTAAAAGTTAGAATTGTAGTTGAAAATATAGGGAACAGGAATTTTTGCCCTAATTGTGAGGAATTTACTGGATTAACCTGAAACTGCCAAAATCTGCAAGTCTCTGAGCAGATCCATATCAGTTTAGGATTGGCGGGAGGGGAAACCATGAGACAGCTGGTGGCATTTCAATATTTCTATCTAAAACTCAACTTGGCATTTTTGGGGTGTTTTCACTGAAATTTCTGAGTATTGTTAAAACCTGAAATGCTAAATATTTTAATTCAAATGACCTAAAGAAAAAAATTTCAATCCTCTGAAAAATGAAACCACTGTTTTGCTTAGGCTCCTTTTCCACTTCTTGAATGATGACGGTTGAGAAGAGGCAGTGGGGGATCAAACAGAATTTTTTCAGTTTTTTAAAATTGCTCTATGAATAGGAGAAAACTTAAATGTGAATGTTTTTCTCTCAAACAAGGTTATTTCCACTGCCAAATTAGCTAAGAAAAAAATTAGTTCTGTGAGTTCTCCAAACAAAACACTTCTGACTCAGAAGTCATATGACTCAGGATGGTCAGTACTTATAACCATTGTAAATAAAAATACTTTCAGTTCTCTCAAAATCTTTCACACTAACAAGTGCTCAAGGGTAAAAATAAACCTCATACTGTTATGAATAGCGTGGTCATTTCCTGTTTCTTTCTCTTCAAACAAGAAACAAGTGCTCAGTTTGTCACAGGGTGGATTTGATTTAAATCAAATTTATTTAAATCATGATTTACATCACTAGTCAAGAAGACTCGATTTAATCATGGTTTTCTACATAAAAAGTGCATACTTGTTGGTTGTTATAACCTTAATACATATTATTCACAATTCAGAGATAGCTGTAACAGGCTGGGGACCGACTGGCTAAGTAGCAGTTCAGCAGAAAAGGACCTGGGGATTACAGTGGATGAGAAGATGGATATGAGTCAACAGTGTGCTCTTGTAGCCAAGAAAGCTAATGGCATACTGGGGAGCATTGGGAGGAGCATTCCCAGCAGATCTAGAGAAGTGATTATTCCCCTTTATTCAGCATTGGTGAGGCCACATCTGGAGCACTGCATCCAGTTCTGGGCCCCCCCACTACAGAAAGGATGTGGACACATTGGAAAGGGTCCAGCAGAAGGCAACCAAAATGATTAGGGGGCTGGAGCGCATGACCTATGAGGAGAGGCTGAGGGATTTGGGCTTATTTAGTCTGCAGAAGAGAAGAGTGAGGGGGGGATTTGGTAGCAGCCTTCAGCTTCCTGTAGGGGGGTTCCAAAGAGGATGGAGAGAGGCTGTTCTCAGTGGTGACAGATGGCAGAACAAGGAGCAATGGTCTCAAGTTACAGTGGAGGAGGTGTCAGTTGGATATTAGGAAAAACTATTTCCCTACGAGGGTGATGAAGCACTGGAATGGGTTAAGAACATATGAACATAAGAACGGCTGTACTGGGTCAGACCAAAGGTCCATCTAGCCCAGTAGCCTGTCTGCTGACAGTGGCCAGCACCAGGTGCCCCAGAGAGGGTGGAACGAAGACAATGATCAAGAGATTTGTCTCCTGCCATCCTTCTCCAGCCTCTGACAAACAGAGGCCAAGGACACCATTTCTATCCCCTGGCTAATAGCCTTTTATGGACCTAACCTCCATGAAATTTAAACTCTGTTATAGTCTTAGCCTTCACAGCCTCCTCTGGCAAGGAGTTCCACAGGCTGACTACACGCTGTGTGAAGAAGAACTTTCTTTTATTAATTTTAAACCTGCTACCCATTAATTTCATTTGGTGTCCTCTAGTTCTTCTATTATGGGAACTAATAAATAACTTTTCTTTATCCGCCTCTCCACACCACTCATGATTTTATATACCTCTATCATATCCCCTCAGTCTCCTCTTTTCTAAACTGAAAAGTCCCAGTCGCTAACCTCTCCTCATATGGGACCCGTTCCAAACCCTAATCATTTTAGTTGCCCTTTTCTGAACCCTTTCCAAGGCCAAAATATCTTTTTGAGGTGAGGAGACCACATCTGTACACAGTATTCAAGATGTGGGTGTACCATAGTTTTATAAAGGGCAGTAAGATATTCTGTGTCTTATTTTCTATCCCTTTCTTAATAATTCCTAGCATCCTATTTGCCTTTTTGACCGCTTGCTGCACACTGTGTGGAAGTTTTCAGAGAACTATCACGATAACTCCAAGATCTCTTTCCTGATTTGTCATAGCCAAATTAGCCCCTATCATACTGTACATATAGTTGGGGTTATTTTTCCCGATGTGCATTACTTTACACTTATCCACATTAAATTTCATTTGCCATTTTGTTGCCCAATACTCAGTTTGGTGAGATCTTTTTGGAGTCCCTCACAGTCTGCTTCTGTCTTGACTATCCTAAACAGTTTGGTATCATCCGCAAACTTCATCACCTCACTGCTTACCCCTTTCTCCAGATCATTTATGAATAAGTTGAAAAGGATTGGTCCCAGGACTGACCCTTGGGAGATACCACTAGTTACACCTCTCCATTCTGAAAATTTACCATTTATTCCTACCCTTTGTTTCCTGTCTTTTAACCAGTTCTCAATCCAAGAAAGGACCTTCCCTCTTATCCCATGGCAATGTAATTTACACAAGAGCCTTTGGTGAGGGACCTTGTCAAAGGCTTTCTGAAAATCTAAGTATACTATATCTACTGGATCCCCCTTGTCTGCATGTTTGTTAACCCCTTCAAAGAACTCTAACAGATTAGTAAGACATGATTTCCCTTTACAGAAACCATGTTGACTTTTGTCCAACAAATTATGTTCTTCTACATGCCTCACAATTTTATTCTTTACTATTGTTTCGACTAATTTGCCCGGTACTGAAGTTAGACTTACCGGTCTGTAATTGCCAGGATCGCCTCTAGAGCCCTTTTTAAATATTGGTGTCACGTTGGCTACCTTCCAGTCATTAGGTAGGAAGCCGATTTAAAGGATAGGTTACAAACCACAGATAATAGTTCAGGAATTTCCCATTTGAGTTCTTTTAGAACCCTTGGATGAATGCCATCCGGTCCCGGAGATTTGTTAACATTAAGTTTTTCTATTTGTTCCAAAACCTCCTCTAATGACACTTCAATCCGGGACAGTTCCTCAGATTCATCACCCACAAAGGATGGTGCAGATTTGGGAATCTCCCTAACGTCCTCAGCCGTGAAGACTGAAGCATAGAAATCATTTAGTTTATCCGCAATGGCTTTATCATCCTTGATTGCTCCTTTTATATCTCGATCGTCTAGGGGACCCACTGGTTTTTTAGCAGGCTTCCTACTTCTAATGTATTTAAAAAACATTTTGTTATTTCTTTTTGAGTTTTTGGCTAGCTGTTCCTCAAAATCTTTTTTTGCTTTTCTTATTACATTTTTACACTTGATTTGACAGTGTTATGTTCCTTTCTATTTATCTCACTAGGATACCTAGGGAGGTGGTGGAATCTCCAGCCCTAGAGGTTTTTAAGTCCCGGCTTGATAAAGCCCTGGCTGGGATGATTTAGTTGGGGTTGGTCCTGCTTCGGGCAGGGGGCTGGACTCAATCCCCTGAGGTCTTTTCCAACCCTATGATTCTATGAAGGTTTGATTTTTAGAAGGTACACACTATACATTTTAAACAGTGATTTATTTTGAAAACTTTTCAGATTAGTTTTACAGCTATGTCAGAAAATTAATGATTGTCTGGTTATTTCATTTCCAAAGATAATTGAAGAAGATATTCATGAAGACATTGGGAGGTGAACTATCTCCAATTCAACATTAATGTTTGGAGGATTTTCTTGCCATGTTGTATTAGGAGGAGAACATCACCAGACAGACATTTAAATAGTTTTATGTAACTAGAACAACATTATGTATTCTGGATTTTTTTTCTTCAACAGCGAACATAATATTTTAACAAAACAAGCATACGGATTTTTGAATTTAGTTAAAATTCAAATTTTTTAAAATCAGGCCTGTTTTTGTTAAAGTTGTTTTGAACTAAAATGATTAAATGACATTAAAATAAATTAAATTGACTGTGTCAGCCAGGTCAACATGAGAAACTTAAAATATTGGCTTCTGCAGCTAACTCAGTCATCTTCATCTTCCTTTTTCTATTGTTCCTAATCTGGAAAAGAAACACAAGCTTTCCTGCTTTTCAGGTCCCAAACGATTTCTCAATTTGGAATGAATTTCTCCTAAGGAAGAAAATATTCTTTCTACACTGGCAGAAGAAGCTACTACTGTTAAAAGTGAGATTATCATTTCAACAGTCTCAGAACCCAAGTACTCAATGACGTCCACCAGTTCTATGGTATGACTGTCTTTAAATCATCAGCAGGAAACACAGATTTCTTGAATGGTTCACCCTTGTTTCTGAAATTTTATAGTTGACATTACAGAGGGATGATTGCTGGATGCCCATGTTATAGCCAACACCTGTTCTTCAGCAATTAAGGTTTGACCCTGGTACTGAGTATTGAGAATATTTGCAAGAAAATGAGCTGGAGACTTGTCCCACTCGTTATTTTAATGCTTGTAATTTAACTCTGTCATTGCATATTTCTCTTCCTCAGATCTCACTCAGTTCCTTCCAAATTTCAACAGCATCACCAATAAAACCAGGGTACTCAGCATGTGTTCAAATTTCTCTTAAGCCCAATCTTGAGAATTTGGCTTTGACAGTACCATCTATTTTTTCACAATTTTGTTCACAAACTGTTATCGGGTTAGGCCAGTTCTTTTATATAGTGCTCAAAACAGTCCACTACTGAGTTCCATCACACATCTTGTGGGAGAGTTAGCTTGGTCCCTCCCATTTTTTTCAAAGTAACTGTTGCAAAATGGTTGTTATAGAAGTATTTTGCAATTTCAACAACATTAACCTTTGTTTCTGGAACACTGAAGTTTTTGGCTAGGAGGTGCATCAAACGGGCACTGCAACTGTATGTTATTAGTTTGCGATTCTCTTTGCTATTTTCTAAATTTCTTCTCATCTTCCATACATTTGCAGCATGATTTTTTCCCCACAGTTTGATATAGCTTTTACTGCTAGTTGTAAGCATTCTGCTGTGTGTGCATTTTCTGGTGTATCAATTATTTCTATAAGGAAGACATTCCCTTCCGTTGTCACACAAGCACATACAACAGGATCATTGTGGATATTGCTTCACCTGTCAAGACTCAGGTTAACAAGTTTACCCTCAAGCAGTGGGGAAAAAAAATCCAAATTTCTCATTCTCCAGCAATTTACACCTGAGACATCTGTTCTACTGGGTGGACTGTATCCTGGTCTTAATGACAGAATCATGTTAATGTTGTCACTGAAGATGTATCGGGTAATTGACTAATTTGATTAGTCGATAGGGCACCTCACCTTTCAAGTATAGCAACGGCCCCAGGGCTGTTGCTACACTTCAAAAGCGAAAGCGCTGCATGGAGCCTGAGGTCAGCTGGGGAGTTCCTGGGCTCCACTCGGCGCTGCTGCTTTGAAACACCGCGTGCACCCTGGGGACACCCCAGCTGGCTCCGGGCTACACGCGGCTTTTCAAAGCAGCAGTGCCGCGTGGAGCCCAGGGTCTGGCCCCAGGCTTCAAGCAGCGCTGCTGCTTTGTAGTACCCCTTCCCCACCCCTTGCTGCCTCTAATAGAGGCAGCAAGGGCTGGGGAAGTGACTAGTTGACTAGCCGATAAGCATTTGCTCATCGGCTAGTCGACTAGTCCTTCACATCCCTAGTAGTCACACAAACACATACAATAGGATCAGTTTGAACCAGCTGCTCTTCATTCCAGAGCTAATTTGTTAAAAGTATTGTGACATTTTAGTAGTAGTGGTTGCAAAACACCCTGAAGTTTCACTCTCTCGCTCAATGGTTTCATGGAGATGTTGGAGAAGAGGAGCTAGTCTGGATTTCGGTGGGATAGGGATGTTAAAAGTTAACCAGTAAGCATATGCCTTATCAGCACGCTTACTGGCTAACCGGAGCTTTCCCCTAGGCAGCCCAGCCAACAGCCCCTACCACCTGCAACTGAGCATACCCTGCCGCCCACAGCCAGTGGTGAACCAGTTAAACTCTTTGAGCAGTTTTTACATCCCTGCTATGGGACACTGAGGGTTAGGCCCTGTGGAACGGAAGAGCAGTTTATCCATCACTTTAATTTCAGCAGGAGAAGACCGATTAAAGGAATAAAAGAAAATGTTGACGTCACAAAGTATTTCTGTAACAACCATTTTGCTTCCGCTTCACTGAAGAGAGCAGGAAGATCCAAACTAATTCTTCCTCAAGATGTTAGATGGAATTCTGTGGTTGATTATTTTGAACAATTCATTAAGAATTGGCCTATTCTCATTAGGGACATGAAAATGTAAATATGTACATGGTTAACTCTTGACCCTGGGTTACAAGCAGCCCTCCCTCCCAAGTGGTACGGGGAAATTGGTGCTTGTGCTTCTAAGCCAGCTCCCGGGGAGCAACCTGTCTCTCCCCTCACCCGCAGGCAGCAGTGTGGGGGTAGGGGAGGAGGCTCCTGTGGAGCTGGTGCTCTCCCTCCTCCCCCACATGTAAATATGTAACCTCTGAAATTTTCAGCAGTTTCACTTTTACCTAAACAAACACATTCCCTAATTCTCATAAAATGTTGTGAAGAAAACTGTGATTAAACAGAAGTGTCTCATCCAAAGTGTATGATGAGAGGTAGCGGTAGAAGTTTTAAGAGGACTGTTCTAAAGACTTGTCTGCTGGAGTTAATAAAATTTGAAAATTAAAAAAAAGCAAGTTTAAGGACAGCAGGCAACCAGCAATTCAGGAGATTGCTGCAACTGCAAATGTGAAACATTTGTGTAACTTACGATTTAGTTTAATAAAATATAAAGTGCTATTGTGTTTGTACGTGTGATTTAATTTTTACCATTCCTAATGTACCGCTGCTGCATCTGCAGCCTGACACAGGTCATGAGTATCATGTACTGTTCCCTAAATTAAGAAAAATCAAGTTATCTAAAAAAATATGACACAAAATCTTTTTCGATGTTGTAAAATACTGTACTGAGTTGTAAATTTACTAGTTTTAGTCATCAGATTTGCATTATTGTTTAAGAAATCTTAAGTTTTATTGGTGGGAAACTAGTTTCAAAAAAAGCAATGATTTTTTTCCTAGGATATTTAAATCAATCCACCTGGTCCAGTGCCTTCCCACAATCATCTGTGAATCTAGAAAGGACAGACACATTGTCCCACAATTGAATGGAAAAGACTTTAGAGAGTATCTCAACGTATTATAGCACAAAGAGCAATGGGATATGCCTCTGGAAGTCCTAGTGCCACAGGTGAGCAAGCTCGGTGCCTGTACAGACACAGCAGCCCAAGTATTATTTTGCAATAAGCCACTGTCACTCAAACAATGCTAACTTAAGAGGTAAGTGAAGTGAAGGTAATTTTTAACTGTGCAGTTTGACATACCCTATTATATTTCATTTCACAGGTTTTTAAGGAAGCACTTGGAACAGTCCATGGCTGGTAGACTCAGATGGTCAAACTACAAGTCATGGAGTGGACTGAGTTCACAGTTTGTAGCAGCAACAAATTAAACCAGGCAGCGAACTAATTGATATACAGGGAGAAGATTATGCAAACCAAACTACCCAATAATTACACATCTTAATAGACAACATGCTGCCACTGCTGTATTCTGAGCAGCTTCCATAATAAGTTTTGAGCCATTATCTTTGACTATGTGGACTCTGAAGGAAGTTATTTTACACTCTCCAGATCTGCTATTTCAGTAACATGAGCACTGGACTTGACACACATCTCTAATATACAACTCACTGTCACAAACTGTAATTGCCAAGGAGCCAGTATCACTCATACCCAAACCAGCTGTGCAAAATAAGCACCATGACAATGTACTAAAATGTGTCCTATTTTAACAAATACAGGAGAAGTAAACATAGGTAACCTTATCCAGATTTAACCATAAATATATGGCTTCACTTTCATATACACAAAGAAAAGCCCTATTCATGATATAACTATTTGAGACATACAAGAATTTTTAAAAGGAAGAGTAACAAAGTAATGTTTAACATGTGAGCACAGTAATTTCTTTCACGTCAAATGCAATTAACTGGGTAGGGAGTTACGTTTTCTTTAAGTTTGTGGTTTTACTCTATCAGGAAGTTTAACATCAAGAGGCAAAGGCTTGGTACAGAACCTCAGGAAGTACACATTCTGCGGTCAACATATTTTTCTTTTTTGTCCATAAAGGGAAAGCTCAAACTAAATACATCTGTTTACATCAGGGGTTCTTAACCAGTGAGGTGCGCCTCCCCAGGGGAGGTGTAAAGGGGATACAGGGGAAGTATGAGGTGCCTCCCAGAAAATTTATCGCAATTGCCTTCTCACCGGATAAAATTCTAAAGTTTAGATTTCTTCATAATTAATATTATGAATTAAAATTATAAACATTAATTTCTTATTAACTTCTAGAGATCGGCACACTACAATAGCAGTGCGAATCAATCAGGCCTATGTGACGACACACTATAATAACAGTACGCGAGCATTGCTGACTTTCATCTTCAAATATTATGTAAATTTGTTAGGAAAAGGTTCAAAGTAAAAAGCTCATATTATTTATTTAGGCATTGTAACAGGGTTCATTCACCCCACAACGCCACCAGCCGTCGGACTTGGGAATTAGCTCGGACGGCCGTGTGCAGTGTCCAGCTGGTTTGCCAAGTCCCAGGGTTCAGGCAGGCCTCGGGGTTTGAGCCAGGCCTTCAGCTCAGGCCGGTCCTCCGAATCGCCAGGCACCAGTAGAGCCTTGGGTTCCTCTAGGTCAGAGGGTAGCCCTGCTGGCCGGCATGGCCAGGCCTCGGTGGCCCAGGCAGGGAAGCCTTCGCTGGCCTGAGGGAAGGCGGCTGTGGGAGGCCCAGGCCAGGTCTCAGCCTCGTCAGCCAGGAGCTCTGGGCAGGCCTCTGTCTCCCTCAGAGGCTGGGCCCCCACTGAGCTTCCTGGCAGAGTTCTTATAGTCCTAGCCACGCCCCTTAGCTTCCTGTCAGGTGAGGGGGCGGGGCTAGGCTATGCACAAAATGGCTCCCAGGGGGGTGTGAACATGAAGTTCACTTTCAGGGGAGGTGTGAAGGTAAAAAGGTTAAAAACCCCTGGTTTACATGAAGTCCTTTGGAGACATAACAGTCCTGAGCAAGATAAATCTGTGTCAGGGAATACTCCCAAAGTACACACTGTCGCTTGATGTGCTGAAAATACCACTAAGCCCACCTACCTGCCCTCGTGCGCACCCCTTCCTCAACCCTCTGTCCAGCCAGGTCAGGCCCTCCAGCTTCCTCCAGCACTGGCACAGAAATAGGATCACAGCCATCAGCAGTGCAATACAGATGCTGAGATCAGCTCAGTTCTCAGCAAGCTCAGTTAAAGGGACTTGACTGTGCACCTGAGTGCTGAGGCCTAATGGGACCTGAACCCCAGAATAGGGATGTTAACTATCCAGTATTTGTGTAAATAAATGTGTAACCACTTGAAAATTGTAGTGGTTACATGTTTACATACAGGGGGACAGGCGGGAACTGGTACTTGAGGGGAGCCAGCTGCCTCTCTGGGAGGCAGTGGGGAGAGGAGAGGAAGGGGGGTGGAGCTGGCTCCGTGGGAGTGGGCAGCCAGCTTAAAAGCCAGCTCCCCATGTGTATCAGTTACTGCCCCCCTTTGCTGCCTCTGATAGAGGTAGCGAGGAAGGGGGAGTGTGTGTAGTTGGTAGGATTAACCAATGAGCTAAGGCTTTTTGATTAATCATGCAGTTGACTACATGTTGACATCCCTACCCCAAACAAATCCATTTTACTCTGTATAAAGTTTAAAGCATAAGCTCATGTTGTTTGCCCTCTTTCTTAGGCAAATACCCTATCCCAGGAGATCGTCATAGTTACAACAATCTTGTGGCCCACTGAGATGAAGGAGGGCCGCTCACACGGTCACTCACTAGCCTAGGTTGCCCACTGCTGATTTAGGTGGTTGTAAATAATTGTACACAGAACAAAGTAAGTTACTAAGCAAAGTAAAATACACCAGCTAAGCTTAATACACTACGAAACTTGTTGCATGTAATACCGTACCCTAACAATAATTCTAATCATCTTATTTCACAGACTGGAAAGCCTCCAGTCTAGGCCCAATCATTCTTAATGTTGAGTTTCAGTGGTTTTCAGCAGACATCTTATATGATAAACAGAGGGGTTCTCAGGTAGGGTTGCCAGGTGTCCGTTATTGACCCGGACAGTCCGGTATTTTCGCCTCCTGGCTGGTAAAAAAATACAGAAAATACCGGACACCTAAAATGTCCAGTATTTTCTGATTTTTTTCTGGCCAAGAGGCGAAAATATCGGGTGCTCATCTGGTTCCGCAGGGGAACTGTCTGGCCCGAAGCAGGAAGACAAGATGGCGGATGGCTGCTGGCAGCCTGTTAGGGCCAAAAAGCCTCAAAAGCATTTCTTTAAGAGGCCATGCTGTTTGTTTGTTGTTGTTGGTTTTTTTTAAGCTTAACAACTCTCGGGGTCCTTTTTTTTTGCTCAACAACTTTGGTCTTCCCCCCCTTTTTTTTTCCTCAACAGAATTTTTTCCCTGATGGAGGGTTGTTTTTTTTTTTTTTTTGGGGGGGAAGGTGTTCGGTATTTTTGGTTAAACCATCTGGCAACCCTATTCTCAGGACTGGCAACCCTGCCTCTAGGGGCTCCCCCTTTAAATAGGTTGTGCAGAAGGTGGGAAGGCTTTGTTTGTTGGCAATCCGTGTGTGCAAAAGTACTTAACCGAAGATGGACTCCCATATCAGGTGACCTAAACAGATATCCTTCCGAGGATTCTGGGCTGGCTCATAGGAAAAAATAAACCCATTTACAGATCACTGTCCTCATCAAATTTCTGAAATACCTTTCATGGCCCTCACTTAGCAATGCCTACATCAGTAACAAAGGTTAATACTTCCTATTTTTAACTTCACTTCAAATACAGGAATAATACATGTACACAAACAGAATATACATATTCAGCAGATAACTTTTCCAATGATACCTTACAAGAAGTATTTTGCATAAAGCATTTCCAGTGATGCATATTTATAAGCATATTTCCATAAAGAATATAAAACACACCATCACACAATATAGCAACAACTATTTTTAGACAAATAAAAGTATGGAAAGATGAAAGTGCCAAGTGAATGTACTAATTGGAAGTACATAATCAGGCAGCAGCAGAGACACAACCTTTCCCCCCAAGCAAATACAATACATCACTGTGTTAAAAAAAAAAAAAAAGTAGTTTCTTCAAAAAAAGGGAAACAAGAATTTTTCTTCAACATAGTGAAGTTTCAAAGCTGTATTAAGTCCGTGTTCAGCTGTAAACTTTTGAAAGAACCACCATAATGTTTTTGTTCATAATTACTAACATTTCAAAGTTATGAACAACCTCCATTCATGAGGCATTCATAACTGAGGGTCTACTTTCTTTCTTTCTTTCATCTACAGAACTATTTACTAACAAAAGGATATAGAGGAGGCCCCCGACTTGTGACGTGATTGGTTCCGCGGGAAGTGCCGCAAGTCGGGGACATTGTAACTTGAACCCTCTTTTACGATAGGCGCCATGCACCGTCATAAAAGCGGGCCAAGGACATAAGTCAGGGGTTTCCAGCCCCTTCCGCACTTACAAAAATGGGTCTAAGTGCAGGGGGGGTCGGAACTCGGGCGGTTGCAAGTCAGGGGCCTCCTGTACAGTCTACTTCCTAACAGTTTTATCACAAAAGTACTTTAAAACTTCATTTTAATGGTAAACAGATATATCAAAGCATTAATTTCCAGGCAAGGCAAGATGAATAAGGCAGTTAATGGTCTGGAGAAGCATAATTAATGTTCATCTGCAGCTATTATACAGGACTTTTAATGTTTAGTACATCTTAGTTGACATATGCTTTTCATGTTGATAAATTAACATTATGCACAGATGTCTTCTGGTATATTTCTAATTTAAAGACTCTATCCAAAACGCAATATGAAATCTGTCTTGGACAGTGCAGCTTGGACAATAGACTTGAATGGAATGATAGCAATTATGCAGAAAGCTATTTAGAAGGAAAACGCACAAAGAAACTAAGATTGTAACCTATATAAATTGGTATTAAAAAGGAAAAAAGACTCTATAACCAAATACAGTCACTTCTCGTGTATGCATTAGAAAAATTAGCATCTTGCGTGAGGAGTTAGCTTTCTCATCATGACAGGTTTCAGAGGGTAGCAGTGTTAGTCTGCTTCTGCAAAAACAACAAGGAGTCTGATGGCATGTGAAAGACTAACACATTTATTAGGGTATTAGAACATCACAAAAGCTTATGCACTAATACATTTGTTAGCTTTTAAAGTGCCACCAGGCTCTTTGTTGTTTTTCCTCATCATGGCTGCTCCATATAGTTCACACAAATAGGTCAGAAAAAAGTATATCTTTTAGGATTTGGTTTTTAAAAAACAAAACCAAACCTCAAAATGCAATAAAAACCAGAGTTAGTCTCCTCCACAAGGCGTGTCTCTTTCTAGCATTCCTTTGTGATGCCTGCTCAGTCAATTCCTTAGGTTCCTTCTCTACAGAGCCACTCCTACTTCCCTTATTTCAAGGTGAAGCAATAAATCACTTGCCAGTAATTAATGAGTAACCCTACATTTTTAACAGGATAATCATCTGGCCACTGGGGAAGTTCCAGGCAAGCAGGGACAGCTTGTTGCACCTAATCATCCAAAACGTGTTTAAATCCAATGGTGTTTTTCATTTTACAACAGCACAACCTGTATGGATAGCTAAGTTCTGATGGGCACAACCTTAAACATCGCTAGGGATCTAAATAGACCTAACAAACTTCTGCATTGGCACAAAGTAATTTCTCTGAACTCCAGATTAAAAATAAACAAACAAGCTTGCTTCAAAACTAGAATATGTAGCACTGGCAAGACAGAGCTCCTATGAAACCTGCAACTCCAAACTTTGAGGTTAAAAGACAGAAGGTTGAAGTGAAGGAACAGTTTCAGAGGGGTAGCCATATTAGTCTGTAATTGAAAAATCTTAAACAAGGAGTAGTCCTGCAACATCCTGGAGACTAACAAAAAATGTAGATGGTATCATGAGCTTTCATGGGCACAACCCACTTCTTCAGATGAATGGAGTCAGGTTGCAAAATAAATAGCAGAGAAAAAGAGAGGGGAGGGAAAGAGAAGGAAAAAAAAAGGGGGGGGGGGATTGTCAGAGTGTTCATGCTAAATGAAGCTGATGGAGTGGGTTCTAAGTACTCTTAAGTACCCAGGGCTTGGCTTTTTATATCATTAGGATGTGGTATGTAGCAGGTAATCCAGTTAAGGTCATTGTTTAGACTTCTATTGCATGTATCAAACTTGTAACTGATATTAAGTTCCCTTTAAGCTGGTTTTTGAAATTGACTTGTAATAATATGGTAACTTTGAGATGCATTAATGAGTGCCTGGGCAAGTTAAAATGTTCCCTAGCAGGATTCTGTGTGTTACCTTTCAAATATCTGATTTGTGTCCATTTATCCTTTGTCACAGAGACTGTCCAGTTTGGCCAATATACATGGCAGAGGAGCACTGCTGACACTTGATGGCACAGAACACATTGATGGATGTGCAATTATATGAGCCTCTGATGTGGTGGTTTATGTGTTATGATGTCGCTAGTATAGATGTGTGGACAGAGATGGCAGGGGTGGGTTCCTGGATGAGTATGGGTGGAAGTGTGCCGTGTGGTTGCTGGAAAGAATTTGTTTGAAGTTAAGGAGCTGTCTGTAGGTGAGGATTGGCCATTATATTGACTACTTTTTTGGTTTGGCTCCCACTCGCAGGCCCCACGGAAACCCAAACTTCACCGCAGGCCGCAAACAAACACGTCGTGGGCTGCATATGGCCCACATGTTTAGTAGCCCTGCTCTAGTGCATGAGTCTCTACACCAGGGCTACTCAACATGCAGCCTGAGGGTGGGAGACAAAACAAAAAAATAGTCAATATAATGGTCTTCTGTTGATATTAGGGCTGTCAATTAGTGGGCGATAATGCCTGTGATTAATGCAGGGCCGAATTAACGCCTTAAAAAAATTAACTTGCGTTAATCGCAGAGGTCAACAAACCAGCATGAGCTGCTTCAAAGACCCACTCTGGTAAGGCGCAGGAATGCAAACTGCCACCAGAGGGCACACAGAAAACCAAAGCAGCCAGAAAGGAGGAAAAAACCCCTGAAGCTGTGGTTCCAGCTCTAGCGGAGAAGTAAACAAGAAAAGTAAAGACCCTGACACCCGCCCCTCTCCCCTCCCAGGTGACCATATCTTTTAAAATAAAACAGCCTGGGGTTTGCCCAAACTGTCCCGTTCTCCCCCCCCACCCCCGGCAGGGCTCACCCAAGCCACCCTCTCTTTGCCTCTTGGGGCTGGGACTGACCTTCCCCCCACATCTGATTCTGGGGCTGATTCCCCCCTCCCGAACTCTGCACTGCCCATGGTGGGGTCTATCCTCCCAGCTCAGGGGCTGATCCCTCCCCTGAGCTTGGGGGCTGACCCCCACCCCTTAGCCCTATGCCACCTGTAGTTGGGGTCTGAGCCCTCCCTGAACTCTGCACTGCCCACAGCAGAGTCTACCCCCCTCCAGCCCTGTGCTGCCCACAGCTGAGGCTGAGCTAAAAAAGGATTCTTTTGAATAAGAGAAGAATTTAAGTTCAGCTTTCATGATATAATTTGAAGAACAATACTTCAGTGAGGTGAACTGAATTTTTTTTTTAGTGTAAATGTTTTGTAATAAAAAATAAATATAAAGTGAGCACTATACACTTTGTATTCTGTGTTGTAATTGAAATCAATATATTAGAAGATGTAGAAAACATCCAAATAGTCATTTGGGGCTGGGGCAGGCAGGAAGGGAGCCTGCCTTTATGGCAACCCTACTGCACTGTCAGAGAACACAATCAACTAGGAGAGTTCCAGGATTAACCAGTCAATCACAATCAACTGGTTGGTGACCACTGGTTTAGATACAGATATTTAAGCAGATGCAATTAAATACATCTCATATTTGTATCTGTCATAGAAGATTTACTCAGAGTTGCTTGGGTCCTTCAGGACTGGGGGCTGGCGGTGGGGGTGGGGGAGTGCAGGGAGCTGGGAGGTCAGAGGAGGCTTACCAGGGCTACCCGTGGTGGTGAGATTGGTGCTGCTCCAGGGGAAGGAGGTGGCCAGGACTCTGCTGCCCTGGCACTCAGCAATATTCAGAACCCCGGCCCCAGCTGGCCATTCTGCAGTATAATTGTCCCCTGTGATTGCTGCCCCCAGAGGAGCATAACTGTCCCTCCTATCATATCCCTCTCTTTCCACATTTTGGGCAACAACTGAATGCCAGGCACATTCCACTTTCCTGGCAACACCAAACCCTGGCCTTGCTTTAAGTTACAATCAAAGGAAGCCGCATGCTGTATTTAGTGATCTTAAATACAGCTCTTACTGTTTAGGAAGAACTTAAAAAACAACAAATAGTCTAGCAAAGACTAACAAAACATGTAGATGTTATCATGAGTTTTCGTGGGCATAACCTTGGATGGATGGACTCACGGACAGAGCATATCTGTATTTGCAAAAATGAGCCAGAGAGATAAAGTGGATATGCATGGTTTTGCAGGTTCGACTCATGGACAGACAGACAGCTGCACAAACTCTCTAAAATATATACAGATGAATCTGCATTAGAACTACGAGGCATGCTGTGAGAATCTGGGGATATGCCTGTCAAATTGAGAATCGTTTTTTCACCATTTCTGATTATGTTGTTCTTGACTTTCTTTGTGGATTAAACCATGCCTTTTGTAGCAGAGGCTTGAAGCATATTGAACAGACTGTGTCTGAGGAGCTGTGACAGAGCAATCAAAGACCACCAACACTGAATTTCTCTTCCCTACTGAGAAATGTGCTTTTTTTTCTCAGCAGGGCCACTGACTTTAAATGTCTCTCTGCACAGAAGCTGGTGCTTGGACCTCCCTGCAGCTTATAGTTCTGGGGAAATATAGTCAGGTTGGCCTTAAAAGAGGTGCTGCTCTCAGCAAAGGAGGCCATTCCAGTGCTAGAAGCAAGACTACCAAGCCAGAAGGGTTGCCTGGCCTAAAGATTGGCGCCAGATCCAGGACTCAGTGGGGTAGTGAGGTCAGATGCAAAGATTGCATTCAGTTGTTTTCCATAGATCTGTAACTCTTGTCTGTTTCAGAGTAAAATGTTTGTGGATGAGAAATTGCTTTGCAGACCCTGTGTACTTTGTTTTACTGCCACATTGTCCTTGAAGAGCATAACTGGGAAATTAGATCTGCCACTGCCAGGTGCCCTCTGGAGGGAGCATGTCTGAGCAACTGGGAACTCAGAAAGAGAACTACACTGATTCCAGAGTTTTGGCAGCTGGGCTATAGATACGGTGACCATATTTTCTGAACCAAAAATAGGAACACATTAGCTACACCCCCGAACCCATTTTGCCCCCAACCCTCTTTAGCCATGCCCACCTGCCACCAGAAATCCCACCCCCTGGGGTAGTACTTCCAAGGTCGAGATGGGCACATGACCAGAAGTAAAGGGTGTGGCTCAAATGATTTATGTTTTCTGTTCTAATTGGTCACTTGTCTCACCTGGCAGGACGTCAAGTTCAAGAACTTTCACATGAACTCCAGTACTTTCACGAAAATATCTTACTAAGATAGGAACAACCTTTTTAATAGTTGTGGTTAGATGAATCTACCATAACAGTGAGACATGAAGTTTTGCCTAATTCCTGTTGCAAAATCTTTTGAGCTTCTGGAGCAAGAACGTTTTTCACAATTGCTTCACTTTTTGTTTGTGCTGATGAAAATGTAGGCCCAAACAATGTAGAAATTAGCTTAGAGGTGCAATCTAAAGATCTGAAAATGTGGTGGTGTTTTACTGTATGATATGCAATTACTGCTTCCTTTGCCACAAGCTCCGTTTTCACAGAATCATCTTTTAGAATACATTTCTTGATTGCTCCGTAGCTTCCAGTGCTTCAGACAGCTAACTGATGTTTCTTTGATTGAGTACGTACAGTGATGTCAAATTTCCCATCATGGGCAACATTTATCTCACTACTACATTGGGTGCAAAATGTTGTGTGGATTGTCATGTTTCTTTAAAAAAAGGATATTCCTTTTGCAAAGCCTCAGTAAAAGTGTGCTTCTTTTCCTGCTCTTTGCATTCATTTTGACACTAAAATAAAATTTTACAATTACATTAGTGGGCTGTGCCCGCTAGCCCCCCTGCTGATACACTTGCCAATTCCCCCCCTCCAACCCTCTCCAAAACCCCAAACTTTCCTTATGTGGTCCCCAACTGAAACACTTCACTCCCCTGATGCTCCAGCCCCACGGTGCGCGCGCAGAAGGGCAGGGAGAAGTGAGGTTCAAGGCCTAAGGCCAGATTAACTTTTCTGGGGTTTCAGAGTTAGTCGATTTTGTGGGGCCTCCTAGTCTCTGGGGTGGATAGGGATGGCAGTGCAGAATCTGCGTAGGAGGGGGTCAGGGTGCAGAGTCTGGCCAGGAAGGAGGTGCAAGAGTGAGCTGGGAGTGGAGGGTGCATGTGGGGGGGATGGAGGTATGGGGGGGCCTCAGCAGATTGGTGAATGAGCAGGCTGGGGGGTGTCGGCAAAGAACTATCTAGAGCAGGGGTCTCCAACCTTTTTACACTCAAGATCACTTTTTAAATGTCAGGGCAAGCCAAGATCTACACCATCCCTTCCCCATGACCCCACCCCTTCCTTGCGGCCCCACCCTCTCCATTCTCCTCATCTCCATCATTTGCTGTTCCCAGCCCTTACTCACTCACTGGGTTGACACAGGAGGTGCTGGCTCTGGGGTGGGAAATGAGGGATTTGGGTATGGGAAGGGGTGAGAGGTGCGAGTTCTGGAAGGGAATCTGGGTGCAGGAGGAGGGATGGGGCTCCAGGCTGGAGAGTGTTGGGGTCAGGTGGAGGGTTGGGGTATATGAGGGACTCAGGGAAGGAGGGGGTTGGGAGTATGATGGGCTCAGGGCACAGGTTTGCAGTGTGTGGATGGTGCAGGAGTGTGGAGTTGGGGTCTGTGGGAGGTGCAGGAGTGTTGTGATGCTGAGCCAGATGGGCCCTTGGCCTCAGTTGGGGGCTTGTTGGCCAGGCTTCATTTTTTATTAAAATATTATGTCTGACACAAAACATTTTAGCATTGTCTTTATTTATGGCAGGGTGGGGAACCTGTTTTGGGTCAGGGGCCACTGGGCCACAGAAAAATCAGTCGGGGGCCACACAAGTGAGATGCAAAAAAAAACAACCCCTCCAAAACTCCCAAAGCCTCACTGATGTGGTCCCAACTGAGACACCTCCTTCCCCTGGCACCCCAGGTAGGTAGGACTGAGATTCAAGGCCTCAGGCCAGATTAACTCTTCTGGGTTTGAGGGATAGTGAATTTTGTGGGCCCCTCCACACTCTGAAGTGGGGCCAAAAATGAGAGATCCAATGTGTGGGACAGGGCTGCCAGTAATTGGGATGGGGGTGCAGAATCGGGGTGGAAAATAGGGTATAGGAGCAAGCTGGGGGTAGGTGTCTGGCCAGGAGGGAGGGGAGAGGAGCAAGGTGCTGATGGGGGGCTGGCCAAGGGAATGAAGTAGGGTGCTGATGGGGGTCTGGCTAGGGAGCAGTGGCAGGGTCCTGGTGAGTGTCTGGCACGGGAGCAGGGTGCTGATGGGGGGGGGGAGGGTCTGGCCAGGGAGCAGCAGCAGGGTGCTGGTGGGAGGTCTGGCTAGGGAGCAGCAACAGGGTGCTGGTGGGGGTTCTGGCCAGGGAGCAGCAGCAGCTCGGCTAGTACCTGGAAGTCTCAGCTGGCGCCATCTCACGCAGCTCTGTCTTTTAAATCTAAGACCTACTAGGTTTAAAAAGCCGAGGGAATCGGCTGATTCCCATCTGGCTGCTGCTCTGCCCTTTAAACTTAGCAAAAGCCATGCACAGGACGGGGCCAGCTGAGCTTGAAATCAGCTGACCCCAGCTTATGCAGAGTGCTGGTCTCCCCTTTAAATCTAAGAAGACCTGCATGGCTCTTGCTAAGTTTAAAGAGCAGAGCTGCAGCTGGACTGGGAATCAGCTGATTCCCAGCTACAGCTGTGCTGCTGCTCTGCTTTTTAAACCTAGTAAGAGCCGTGGATGGTCTTAGACTTGAAAGGCAGAGCCAGTGCTCTGCAGAAATGGGGATCCAGCTGATTGTCAGATATTTGATCTGCACCTGGGAATCTGCCTGAGACACCCAGAACCAGAAACAGAGATCAATCACTGCTCAGATCCAGCTGGCTTAATAGCACATGGGATTCAGCAATTAGAGCTAACTGTAACCCACACACCTACTGGGTGTGGTTCACTGTCCCATGTAGTGGCACTCAGATGCCTTACAGGGAGAGAATGAGTTTTCTCTACAGCCCATAGCTGAGAGTCAGCTGGCTTTTACCTCAAGCTCTAGTTCAGGGCTGTTCAACTTTCGAAGCCCTGTGGGCCGCAATGATACTCACAGCACGTGTTGAGGGCTACAACTTAAGTGTGGTTGTGTACACATGTAAATATATATGCAAATGGCTTCTTTCACACTGACAGGCATGAATACAAAGATTAAGGCAAGACTACACAACACATAGGCCCCATTTAAGTCAGTTCTGCTGATATTAATAAAATGCAATATTTACCCGATTTCCACCCATATGACAGCACTTTTAATGAGCTATGACAGTCCAGGAATTTAACTACTAAAATGCATATCAACGAGGGCTGTCAAGCGATTAAAAAAATTAATCACACAATTAATCTCACTGTAAAACAATAATAAGAATACTATCTATTTAATGTGTGGAAGTGGCCAGGATGCTGGCATGGCCCGGGGGGAGGGGAGAGATGTCCATGAGCTGCTCCTGCCTGCAGGCACTGTCCCGGCAGTGGCCATTGGCCAGGGACAGGGAACGGTAGCCAATGGAGATGCAGAGGCAGTGCTTGAAGCTAGGTACAGGGTTCTGAGCCACGTGCCCCTCCGTGAACTGCAGGGTAAGTTGTCCCCTCCTGGGAGCGGAATAGGGACTGGACAGGCAGGGAGCCCTGCTGAGCTGCTGCTCAAGGTCAGTACCTCTGGGCAGGAGCCAGCACCCCCTTCTCCTGCCCTTCCCAGTGAAAGTGAATGATGGTGAGAAGGGGGAGGTGGAGTGAGCAGGGGGAGAGGGGGGGCTTCAGGGAAGTGTAGATTCTGGGTTGCCCTTAAATTCAAAATGTGATCTTGGGTGTATGAACATCAGAACACACTGCAAAGCCCACTCTTCACACCCTTCTATGTCAGGCGGGGCCGGGGGGCACATTCTTCACACGAGTCTCCTGACGGGTGGTTTTAGGTGGGTATACTTTGCTGCTCTTTTGAAAATAGTAATTCAGTTTAGTTTTGTTATGACTTGTGTTTCTGGTACCTCATTTGACACTTTAAAAGGGCCTAATTTTCAGGAGGTACTGGACATCCTATCATGCTGGCAAATCACTTGCCACAGCCTCACTGAAGGGGGGTGCGGGGCCCCAGGGCAACCCCCCGAGGTGCAGGGACCTGCTTCACCACTCCCCTCTTCACCCTCCTCAGATCAACACAGTCCTGGCGTAGTAACAGCAGGTTTGTCTCCCACTCACTCACCATGCAGGTGGCAGGAGCGCCTGCCTCCTGACTCCATGAAGAAGTGATGGAGGGAACTGGAACCCCTGGGCGGGGTGCTCTGCTTCCCGCCACTACTGAGAAGCCATGCACAGCAGGGTGGTGTGGAGGAGGCTGCCAGGCTCCTGCCATCTGTGTGGTGAGCGGGGAGGAAGTAACCCCTGCTGCCGCAGCCACGCCAGACCTCTAGTCCTTCCCATCCACAGGATGGTTGGGTTGGCTGCTGCAGGGCCCACAAAGCGCAGGGTCTGGGGCAGCCACCCTGAGTCCTCCTATGGACAGCACAGCTCTGTTGCAGACAGACAGTGTGCAGATCAGCTTGTCAACAGTGAGCTAGGAGTGCCCACCAAGAAATAACTGATTGCAAGACAAATGTCCCATGGCAGTAATGCTCATGGCATCCAGATCTAGGAGGCCCATAGATGCATTATCCTGCAAAGTGGAAAATGAGGGACAGGAGGATCTGTTCCAAGTTGCACATTCTCACTACATGTCTTTAGTGGACATTTCCTTCAAAAGCTCCTTTTCCTTTACTTATATTAATGGGTGTTGTCCTACATCTGCCTGCAAAGTCAGGCTCAAAGTGATGGATGACTAACTTAAACTTCTTACAAGTCCTATCCTATCTCAATCCATCTGTCTGTTTTACACAGGAAATAAAAGTAGGACTAAAAATGTGTGACGTACAAGATCTGCCATCTAGCTATCCATCAGAGATCTGTATGTCTGTCTATCTGTGAGTCCGTTTGTTCAGGAATTCCCCCAAAACAGTAAGAGCTAGGACCACCAAATTTGGCACGCAGTTTCCTCTTAGCATAACTTAAAGCAAGGTCAAGGTTTGGTTGTGCCAGGAAAATGGAATGTGCTTGAAAGTTGATTTTTTTCCATAACATGGAAAGGGAGGGGGCTGAGCGGAGGGAAGCCATACTCAGTCACCTCCCAGGGACAGCTATACTGCAAAGTGACCACTGGGGGCAGCCAGACCATCAAGGGAGTAAGTAAGTGGCCCCCATGACACAAACCTCTAGCTCCCCGAACCTCAGTCCCAGCAGACCGGGGTGGGGAGGAAGAAGAGCCCTACCGCCGCAGCCACCCCCATCTCCCACCCAGGAGCACTGTCGGGGCTGACCAGCGCAGCCCCAGTCCCACTGCAGGAGCTACAGTTGCACCCCCCGCCCCAACACTGCTGCCCAGCATGGGCGCTCTGTTTGCGTGGCCCCTAATTTCCCCCCGACCCCAGGGCCAGAGAGCATCAGCAGCAGGCCTACATAGCCACCCCCGGCCCCTGACCTGGGCAACGCTGGAAAGTCTTCTAGCATAAAAATAATTTGGAAAAATTTTCTTGGCTACATCATATTCAGATTATGGACCAATCCAGCAAATACTGTACTGTGGATTATAACTTTTACCACCAGTCCCTTTGATTTCAATCTCTGAACATTTCTTATTTCAATGGGACTACTACACTATTATATCCCACGGTAAACGTCTGGGCTATAAGTTACTGCAAAATAAGTATTGGCAAGAATAGGTAATTATTTGAATCTCCAAATTCAGAACACTTACTCCTGACACACATATATCTTTACAAATGAGACAACACAAACCCATTTCTATGAGCTCAATACTTGAATTATCATAGGTATTGTATGTACAGATCAGAATTTAATACTCTGCATTTTTAAATTTAAGTTGAAACTGCAAATATACAGTATATGGATAGGACAGAAAAATAAGTCCCCCATGTGCGTCATACTAGGGAGCACATGTGCTATTTACTCTAGACAAGCAAGTCTAGGAAACAAGTTACTCTAAGAAATCTTATTTTCAACTACATTAAACCTAAACATTATGCAAGGACTAAAAATCCTCATGTCATTTTTCAAGAATCCTTAGTAACCCACTTAAATATTAATTTTAAAAGTTAAGAAATAAGTTTAAGTTTGATGTTCATACCTTACGTTGTTTTTGTTGAAATCAATTTCAGTTGGAAATGTTGAAATAATTGGTTAGCTACTATGATGCTATTCTGTATGACTGCTTTCACGTTTGTTATACTGTACAGCAAATCCACAGGGCTCATTTAATATCAAGGGAGAGGACATGTCTGCACACAGGAAGATTCAAGCTTACCCCATTTTAATTTAACAGCTTCGGCTCCAATGTCTCTCTCTGAATTTCTTCCTTTACAGTTGTCAGGCTCTCACCTCCCTCACTGAGAAATGAAACTGAATTGCACTTCTTGAAATGCTGCCAGTACTGTAGGCCTGATATTCTTCAGTGACATAAGCAGAAAGACACAGCACGCTTCTTTGGACACACCTTGCTCATTGCTTACAAAAGCCTTCTTAAAGGCACAGTACCTTCCTCTGCGTGTAAGGGCATCCTCTGTTTATGCACACACATCTAAGCAACACAATCCTTCCAATTTGTCCACTGTTTTCCAGTAATTACATTTCAGTCTGTTAAAACAATTGCAAATTCAGACATTCACATTTAACCTGCTAACTTACATATTAAAAGCAAAAGATTTAAAGAGTACCAAAGTGTAAAAGTAATTTATGTTAAAAATTAAGTACTCTGTATGCAACACCATGAAAAAGGCTTCAGAAAGGTACTCTCTGCTCAATTAGCACCACCAAGGCTGACTAAAGTAACCACACAGGGGTTAATAGTACTGTGGGGATTAGGCACACTCCTGTCTGTTTGGAGACTAGGAGAGGGGCTGGTTTCTGCAGACATGAGCTCAGTCTACAAAAGCCAACAACTGCCATAAAAGAGTATCAGAAATAGGAACAGCCGAACCTGGTCTAACTGAAAGCACAGCCAGAAACATTGCATCCATCACCACTTCTGTGACTGTGGAACTGACAGGTAAGGGCACTGTTGGGAGAAAACTTTCACACAGTAGGGTCAGAATGTTCCTCATAGTCATGTATGGGCATGGAAGGTTTCATCTTCCATGAATTCTTCAACTATGGGAGTTTTTGCCAATTTTATATTGGAGGCTTGAGACCCAGGAATTACAGTCATGGAGATGCTATCCTTTTAGAACTGAAGTTGTAATAGAAAACATATCACTAGCAATTTATTCTAATGTGGAATAATAATTGTGAAGAGAGATTACCAATGCAGGCATTTAATTTGGTAAAGGGGATAATGGATTCAAGAATCCTGAAAGTTTAAGGTTCTATTCTTTAGAAGGAACTGGAAATCTCAGAAAACATGCTTCTGTTTGTAGAATTTACCTACTAGAATTTTGAGCAAAGAGATAATTGCACAAAATGGTGTAACCTGTGTGATAGCACATGAACATGACTGATTTTTTTTCTTTATGCCATAGTGACATGTATAGCTAACAATGAAGTAAGGCTCACATTCTGAACACTTATTCTCAGTTACCCTCAAGACTGAAAGTGATAATACTTCCTCTCAACTCAAATGAATTTCATATATCCATTTTCTTTGCTTTTTTCCATTTATCAAAAAGTTAAAAGTAATTTTTATTTAACAAATCCCTGGCTAGGCTTTGCCAAAATGAAAACTAATTTCGGTCACGCTTGAAAAGATGGTTTTGAGAGGAAGTAATGCAAGTTAAAAATGTATTGAGCATGTAGTTTACTTTTTTTCCTTTAATAAGAAGCTATCTGTCCTATTGAGTTCTGTTACAGTCAAACATGAGGAAAGCACAAGATTTTGCATTTTCATGCTAGGGACTCTGAACACTAAGCTTCCCTCCCACATGGTTACTACAGTATTAGTATGTTTCCCACACTCAATCACAGATGTTGTTATACAACTGTGATGTCAAAACTATACAACATTGAGATTTGCAGACAATTCCTGTCAAGTTTACTTAAGTCCTCTGTATGCTGTACATTATACTAACAGGTGTTGGGGTAAAAAAAAGCCATCTGTGTTTACTTATTAACTATCTGATAGGGCATTTCTTTTATGACATATATTGGTGGGTCTGAAAAGAAAGGAATTAATTTTGCCAAATAACATTTTCTCTGAATTACATGTCCATCCATCTAGACCCAAGAATAATCTAAGAGAGCTAATACGCTGTTAGAGGTTATTAGTATTAAGTATTTGAAGTTCAGCATCCATTCTAATAATTTTTTGTATTGTCATTAAGAAATTTCAGAAAGAGCTTGTGAGGGGTTGGCCATTTAACAAGTCTGCCTGACATTTATAACTGTAACTGACATTTATTTCATTAGCTGAAGTCATAAAATCATAGGAATCTAAGGATACGTCTACACAGCAGCGTTATTTCGGAATACCTGAAGTTATTCCAAAATAACATAGTACACGTCTACACTACAAGCCTTTATTTCAAAATAATGTCAAGCTGGAGGACTTCTTACTCTGACTCATGGTAAGCCTCATTTCACAAGGAGTAAGGGAAATTGAAGAAAGCATGTTCTTCCTTTGACTTCCTGCTGTGTAGACAGTGCTAAAAGCTGAGTTAAGCTATTTTGAATTCTGCTACGTAATTGACATAAGTCAAATTAAGCTACGCAATTTCAGCTTAGCCCTGCTGTGTAGATGTACCCTAAGGGACCTCAAGAGGAATACTTCAAACACCTGCACTCATGGCAGGATTAAGTAGATGCTCTTAAAAATCTCCAATGATAGATATTCCACAATCTTTGTCACTTCTTTGACAGATTGGCGGACATAAGATTAAAATTAGATTGTTTGCTTTTAAGAGATTTCCTTAAATACCTTTTTCATCCAAAATTAATAGTTTGCATCTCCTAATTTACATCGGAATCATTTGAAAGAAGTCCACAGAACGAATTTTAGTAAGAAAAAAATTTGTTTTTTCCAATTTTCACACTCTGGAATCTATTACAATACCTTAAACCTTTTTCATGTCAGTGAAAGAGTTGGTTAAACTTGTAATGGATTGCCTCAGTCTACGTTCAGCCACAGATAAAGCTCACAGAAACCCAGATTGAATTGTGAACAATCAGGTTTCATCCCTTCAACCTAGCAACTGAGGTGATGAAATGCAAAATACTGAACTTTGACCTAGCAGGGGTGTTGCCATGAATTCTAATGGAAGAGACATCTTACTCTTAAAGCTTCCATGGAGGGGCGGGGAATGTAACTTTCCCCACTTAACTTTGCACTATTTCCTGTGAACTTTTTGTTATCACTTTAAACACAAACTAACAACATTCATAATGCTCATGCGCTGCACACTTCCTCCTGCTTTAAGGATGCTCTGAAACAGCTGCTAGCTGTGGTAGACAGTTGAGTGCAGATGCTGCAATATGGCATTTGTCATTTTCATTTCCTCCACCATCACCTCAACACACACTTTGTGAAAGTCCTGCTTACAGTTAAGTATACAAAATGCTATTAGCTCTACCGAATTTCTTCATGTCAGTTAGCTTATGGCCAAACTTCAAAAACAGACAGCGAAGCCGAAATGTGAATACAGTATAAGAACACAATCAAATACAACAAAAGTCTACGTGGCACATCTCATTAGAAAAGCTCACTAAAAGCCACAAGGATGCGTGTCACCTAATTTTAACCGCAACACAAATCACAAAAACAAAAGAAAAAAATAACCTTTGAATATCCTGTTAACATTTCTAGTTGTATATGTTTTGAAGCAAAAGTCCTATTCCCTCCTTAGGTGCAAGAAATACCAAGTACTTCCCTGAAATCATGGCTAATTTGGGCCTTAAACTTGCTGTTCAGTTTATTGCTGCTTTTTCAATAGAGGAGTTGCTCAGAATAAACCATAATGCTTTAGCTCCAGCTTTGTGCATGCTCACTCTTTTATTTACTTTCTGAAAATAGGAGGCTTGCACAGAGTAACTAACACTAGCTTCATAGCATACAGTAACAAAGGGTGCGTCTAGACTACAATCCTCTTTCGAAAGAGGAATGCAAATGAGGGAAATCAAAAATGCAAATGAAGTGCTGATTTACAAATCTCACATTTCATTTGCATAATCTCGTCCGATCACTTTTTCGAAAAAGGTTTTCAAAACCCTGTAAACCTAATTTTTTCAGGAATAAGGGTTCTTTCAAAAAAGGGTATTTTTTCCCCGAAAGAACCGCATCGAGACTGCTTTTTTTTTCCAAAAATACCTTTTTTGAAAAAGGGATCGGAGATTAGGCAAATGAAGCATGAGATTTGTAAATCAGCACTTCATTTGCATTTTCAATTTCCCTCATTTGCATTTCTCTTTTGAAAGAGGAATATAGTCTAGACACACCCAAAGAGAGGGAGAGAGAGTGAGAGAAGGGATGTAAATGTTAACCAGTTAACCTGGTTGCAGTTAACCAATAGGGGCTGGAGCAGTTAACCAATAGGGGCTGTTCCAGCCCTCCAGGGACCTCCCACAGACAGGACTACTCCAGATGGACAGATGGAACAGCCCCTGTCCATGGCAAGCCCATCCCACTGCCTCTCGCCACAGTCAGGGGGCTTTTCCAGTCGGCCCACCAGAGCAGCCCCTGTCCATGGTAGGCCTAATTCATAGGGCATGCCACAGGCAGTGGCTGCTCCAGGCAGCTGCCTGGAGCAGTCCATGTTTGTGGCGGGCCTACCCAACCCCCCGCCACAAGTTACATGCTAGCTCCCTGGGAGCCAGCTGCAGAGCTTTATACTGCAGAGCCTGCAGTTGAGGTAACTGCCAGGATTCTTAACGGTTACATTTTTAAACACCTTTTTACATCCCTGAGAGAACAGAGATGGAACCTTTACAAGAGCTCATCTCCACAGTGTTCAAACATCAATTAACATCAGTATGGAGATGAAATAGCCTCTTTATAGTTAACATGGCACCTAACTTCCATTATCTTCTACTATATATTTTAGAGTGTGTCTGTCCATCCATGAGTCTGTTCAAGAACTCCTCCAAAACAGTAAGAGAAAGGACCACCAAATTTGATATGCAGCTTCCTCTTATTGTAACTTAAAGCAAGGTCAAGGTTTGGTTGTGTCAGACAATGGGATGTGCCTGAAATCAGCAAAACTAAAGGGAAGGGAGGGACAGTTAGGGACAGTTATATTCCAGAATTTTGTGAAACGTAATATATTAACCGATTTCCTTACTAAACAGTATCTTTAAGAAAATACTGATAGCAAAAATCAAGGGAATAAAATTTAACAAAAAATGGTTCTCTTTCTCCATCTCCACGTCCTTTTCCAAAGAACTTATGAGTCAAAGTGTAAGTAACCGTGGGCTGAATTGTGGATTTATTTTTACCTTGAAGCATAAATGCTTATATTAATAATATGGGTAGTGGAAGTGCTCTAACTTAATTTTTGGGACATTTTATAGGGAGCTTAAGATCTTTTTCAACACTGACAGAGATGAGTATCAATTATTTGTGTATACTTATTGCATCGCTTCACAAGTCTACAGCAGTCTTCGAGCTGCGTGAATGGATTTTTTAACTTGGTGAAACAGAGAAAAGCCTAATACAATAGGGAAGCAGAGCTATTTGTATAGAAGAGAATGGGAAAATTCAGATAGACGTCAGGAGAGAGTTAGATCGAGTCGAATTAAATCAAGCCCGGATTTAAATATCACGCCGCTGATTTAGATGTTCGGCCGTTGTTTTAGAAATTGACAGCCCGGTAACTGCCGTTACACGCCGTAGTGAATGGGATTCCGATTTAAAGCCCCTATTTCAAATTAGCTGGTAAACCTCATTGCAGGAGGAATACCAGCTAATTCGAGTTAGGGCTTTACATCGGAATCCCGTTTCAATGCCGCATGTAGACACGGGAAGTTACTTCGGGCTAGTCAATTTCTAAAATGGCGACCGGCCGGGAACATGCAAATCAAGCGCAGGATATTTAAATCCCGGGCTTGATTTGCAATTCCGGTCGCCCTCATTAGCCTCCCTAGATCGATCTAGGGGGCTAGTGTAGACGTACCCTCATTGTTAAAGCAAATCACATGCACCGCTTAAGTTTAAAGCCATGTTTTAAATATTCTTGAAGTATGATTATCTCTTCTAATATATACAATTGTTAAAATAGTTTTCATCTTTCAATCTACACACTGATTTTACTTTTGACAAATTAAAGAAGAAATGCTATCTTAGTGCTCTTTTGTAGAGCCAAAACTCATTCCCCCTGGAATTTCAAATACTTCAGATTTTTTCATCCTCGTATACCAAGAACAGTTATTCAAGACTTTATAGCCAGTCATGAACATAGCCGCCCCTCCTCACCAATGTTGAAAAGGCAGAAATTAACAGGAGTCATATGTTTTCTCAAATAGTCCTCAAAGGGGCTATCAGGTGACAGAAGCCAATGAATGGCAGTCTTCAGCAAACCCCCAATTCATAAAGTAAAATTTGTTTGTGGATATGGATGCAGATACATGAGCTGAGGATATTCGCATCCATCATCCATGGATGAAGATATCCGTGGATTTGCAGGGCTCTGCCAATTTGGTGGCGTTTCATCACTTGTAATCTTGCTACAGCCCAGTAGAATATGTTCAATAGTTTGTTTTGAATTAAATAAAGGTCAGCTGAAGATTAAGTCATTTTACACACACACAGATTTACTACTATCTACCCTCTTAATGAGAAAAATATTGCCCGTCAATAGGGCAGATAACCTTGACATTCTTCCCCAGGAGTAACAGAATGCTGTACATCTTGCAGCATAACTTGTTTCCATCACATTTTACTATACATCAGAGGTGGGCAAAATACAGGTAATGGGCCACAACCAGCCAGTCTAGCATTTCTGTCTGGCCCACGGCACAGCAGAATGCCCAGGCGGGCTGTCTGCATGCTGTGGCCCCACACCGCTTCCAGAAGCAGCCAGCTGCTGCTGCCATGCCTCCGTGTGCCCTTGTGGGAGTGGGACAGTGGATCTCCACATGCTGTCCCTACCCCTCCAACACCATCCTTACAGCTCCCATTGACCAGCAACCAGCAAATGGGTGCTGCGGAGGCATTGCTTGTGGGCACAGGCAGTGCACAGAGACATGTTGCCTCCCTCCCCCAAAGGAGTATGCAGAGACATGGAAGAGGTGTGGTGCCACAGTATGTGGCACCATGGCAGGTAGTCAGCCTGCGTGAGCATCCCACTGTGCTGCGGGCCAGGAACCCCTGGTGGTAAGTGCCTCCTGACCAGAGCCTGCAACTCGCACTGTCGCCTGTACCCCAACCCCCTGGCCCAGGTCAGAACTTTCTCCTGTACCTAAATTCCCTCCCAGAGCCCTGCACCAGCCTAGAGCTACCTCCTGCACACAAACTTCCTCCCGGAGCCCACAGTTCCTCCATTCATTTAGTAGAAATATGTGGCCTGTGATGACTTACCCAATTTCATGGAGCAAAAATTATTGCCCACCTTTAGTGTTAGGTACAAATTTAAAAAATCCTACTTTCTTGCATTGAAGCATTTAATAGAGGAAAAAGGAGGGTTACACTAATTTAAATGTCTCAAAGGGTGGCCATGTTAGTCTGTAACTTTAAAAACAAACAAGCAGTCCTATAGCACCTCAGAGACTAACAAAAAATAGTGGTTTGGCCCACAAAAAAATCATGATACTATATATGTATTTGTTAGTCTCTAAGGTGCTACAGGACTACTGGTTGTTACTTATTGAGACATTATCACAGAACACTAGAATGGGAAGAGACCTCAAGAGGTCATCGAGTCCACTCCTCTGCCCTCATGGCAGGACCTAGTACCATCTAGACCATCCCTGACAGATGTCTATCTAACCTGCTCTTAAATATCTCCAGAGATGGAGATTCCACAACCTCCCTAGGCAATTTATTCCAGTGTTTAACCACCCTGACAGGAACTTTTTCCGAATGTCCAACCTAAACCTCCCTTGCTGCAGTTTAAGCCCATTGATTCCTGTCTAGCCTCAGAGGCCAAGGAGAACAAATTTTCTCCCTCCTCCTTGTGACAAACTTTTAGATACCTGAAAACCACTATCATGTCCCCTCTCAGTCTTCTCCTTTCCAAACTAAACAAGCCCAGTTCTTTCAGTCTTCCTTCATAGGTCATGTTCTCTAGACCTTTAATCATTCTTGTTGCTCTTCTCTGAACCTTCTCCAGTTTCTCCACATCTTTCTTGAAATGTGGTGCCCAGAACTGAACACAATACTCCAACTGAGACCTAATCAGTGCAGGGAAGAGCAGAAGAATGACTTCTCGTGTCTTGCTCACAGCACTCCTGTTAATGCATCCCAGAATCATGTTTGCTTTTTTTGTAACAGCATCACACTGTTGACACATATTTAGCTTGTGGTCCACTATGACCCCTAGATCCTTTTCTGTAGTACTCCTTCCTAGACATTCGCTTCCCATTCTGTATGTGTGAAACTGATTGTTCCTTCCAAAGTGGAATACTTTATATTTGTCCTTATTAAATGTCATCCTATTTACCTCAGACCATTTCTCCAGTTTGTCCAGATCACTTTGAATTATGACCCTATCCTCCAAAGCAACCCCTCCCAGCTTGGTATGATCTACAAACTTAATAAGCGGACTCTCTATGCCAGTGTTTCCCAAATGGTGCTCCGCAGAACCCTGGGGTTCTGTGAAGTGAAAGTAAGGGTTCCTCGAGAACCTGAATGCTCCCCTGCCCACTTAAAGAGACAGAGAGGAGCCTGGTTCCCCGCTAGGCTTTCAGACACCTCCCCTTCTCCGCTGCCACTCTGCCTTTACCAAGGGACCTAGCAGCAGCAACAGCTGCTGGTCCCGCTTCTCCCCGATCAACCTGAGATTCCTCTCCCCCCGTCCCCCGCTGCCACTCTGCTTTTACAAAGGGACCAGCTGCTGCTGCTACTAGGTCCCTTTGTAAAAGCAGAGCGGCAGCGGGGGATGGGGGGAGAGAGGAATCTTGGGTTGATCGGGAGAAGCGGGACCAGCAGCTGTTGCTACTGCTAGGTCCCTTGGTAAAGGCAGAGTGTGTGTGTGTGTGGGGGGGGTACTATCAGTGAGTAGAACACCGGAAATCCTTTACTCACTGTGAAGGAGCGGAAATCCCCATAAATACTGTGAGGACGCGTGGCTCCTGTTTGTGACTTTAAGAATACAAGTTAATATCAAAATTCCCCATGGATCATTGGTTAAAAGAAGGAACTTTAAAGAAAAAAGTGAGTACTTCAAACTCCCATATTTTTACTGAAACCAGCAAGGAAAATACTGAGGCAGTTCAAGTTAATTATGAAAAATTACAGCCGACTAATAAGAAACGCAGGTATTGTGAGGACTATTTGTCATTTGGATTCACAAGCAATGGAAATGAAAATGCTCCAGGTGCCCAGTGTGTACTGTGCAACAAAATATTATCCAATAGTTGTTTAGTACCTGCTAATTTGTGAAGACATTTTGAAACAAATCATTCAGAATACAAAGATAAAGACATTAGTTTTTTTAAGCGGAAGCTTGAATCGCTTGAAAAAAGTAAACTCTTCATGTCAAAAACTACCAAATCTGATAATGAAAATGCAACAGAGGCATCTTACAAAGTTAGCTATCGTATATCGCTCGCCGGAGAAGCACATACTATTGGAGAATCACTCATAAAACCATGTGCAAAAGATATTGTAATGTGTATGTTGGATCAGGAGTCTTGTCAAAAAGTTGAGGCTATGCCGCTATCAAACTATACTGTCACACGTCGTATTCACGATCATGCTGCTGACATCAAGAAGGATCTTATTTTTCGGCTGCATTTATGTGATGCATATGCATTACAATTAGACGAGTCCACTGACGTTGCAGGTCTTGCAGTTTTGCTTGTATTTGTCCGTTATGATTTTAATAGTTCTATTGAAGAAGACTTACTTTTATGTGAATTTTTGAAAACCAATACGACTGGTAAGAATATATTCAACTGTATCGATAACTTTATGAAAACACATGAAATAAGCTGGGAAAAATGTGTTGATGTGTGCAGTGATGGTGCCAAAGCAATGGTAGAAACAGTGGCTGTTGCTGTAACACGAAAAAAAAATGTAGCACCAAACTGCGCCAGCAGTCATTGCATTTTCCACAGACACGCTCTGGTAGTTAAGAATATTTCTCCCTCTCTTAAAAATGTATTGAATGAAACAGTGCAGATTATTAATTATATAAAAACTTGACCATTACAATCAAGACTGTTCAAAATTATGTGTGAAGATATGGGGAGTCAGCACACAGCCCTGCTTCTACATACAGAAGTCAGGTGGCTATCATGAGGCAAAGTGCTGGTTAGATTATTTGAGTTGCATCATGAGCTCTCCGCATATTTGATGGATCACAAATTCCAACTGTTTGATCATTTAAACTTTTTGTGGTTATCGAGAGTTGCGTATCTTGCAGACATCTTTAGAAAACTAAATGAAGTAAATCTGTCGCTGCAAGGAAAGACTGTAAATATTTTTAACGGAAAAGATAAAATTTTGTCATTGTCACGGAAGCTACAGTTTTGGATCTCGTCTGTAGGACAAAATAGTTTGGATTGTTTACCAATCCTGAATGATTTCCTTGAAGAAAATGAATGTAAACTTGATGAAGATATTCGCAGTGACATTGCAGATCATCTCTGCGATTTAGACACGAACATCATTAAGTATTTTACAACCATAAATGACAACAATAACTGGATTTGAAATCCATTACGTTTAACAGAAAAGCCAGTCAGTTTTTCTACACAAGATTATGAAAACCTAATCGAAATCACTTCAGACGGCCAATTAATACAAACATTTAAAGAAGTTTCTCTGATTACATTTTGGGGTGGCTTATGTCAAAATCAAGAATATTCATCTTTATCAAGATGCGCAATTCGTTACCCTTCACCAGCACATACTTGTGCCAAACTGGGTTCTCGAACTATGCAGCAACAAAAATGAAATACAGAAATCGACTGATTGCTGCAGCAGATATGCACATCCAACTTTCTAGTATTAAACCAAATATAAAAAGAATTTGCCAAGAAAAGAAGAAAAACCCCTCTTCGCATTGAAAACTGTCAATATAATTCATATTATTTTTTAGCTTTATTTTTTGTACACATTTAATGTGATTTTTGTTTCAAAATATGTTGAATTAAAATGAATTGTGATCTCATGACCGTATTTAGCATCTTATTACTTCTAATTGTGATGTAATTTGCTCGGCAAACTTTTCCCCTGGCTGTAGGGGTTCCTTGAAATTTTTCCAAGTTTAAAAGTGTTCCATGGTCAAATAAAATTGGGAAACACTGCTCTATGCCAATATCTAAATCGTTGAAGATATTGAACAGAACCGGTCCCAAAACAGACCCCTGCGGAACCCCACTTGTTATGCCCTTCCAGCAGGATTGTGAACCGTTAATAACTAATCTCTGAGAATAGTTATCCAGCCAGTTATGCACCCACGTTACAGTAGCCCCATCTAAGTTGTATTTCCCTAGTTTATTGATAAGATCATGCCAGATGGTATCAAATGCCTTACTAAAGTCTAGGTATCCCATGTCCACTGCTTCTCCCTTATCCACAAGGCTCATTGTCCTATCAAAGAAAGCTATCAGACTGGTTTGACATTTATTCTTTACAAATCCATGCTGGCTGTTACCTATCACCTTATTATCTTCCAGGTGTTTTCAGATGAATTCCTTAATTACTTGTTCCATTATCTTTCCTGGCACAGAAGTTAAACTGACTGGTCTATAGTTTTCTGGGTTGTTCTTATTTCCCTTTTTATAGATGGGCACTATATTTGCCCTTTTCCTGTCTTCTGGAATCTCTCCTGTCTTCCATGATTTTTCAAAGATGATAGCTAACGGCTCAGATACCGCCTCTATCAGCTCCTTGATTATTCTACGATGCATTTCATCAGGTCCTTGTGACTTGCAGACATCTAACTTTTCTAACTGTTTTCTACAACTGTATCATGTGATTTTTCTAGTTTAAGTATGTGCACACCTTCAAGGCTTCATTAAGTACAGCAAAAGCTTTTAACCAGATCAATTATCTGGCATTTCTGTTATCTTCCAATACAAATCTTCAGTTTAGTAACTGAGACTGATATACTGCCCAGCAAGTTACCAATAGCATGTTCTGCACTCTACTTTAATGCAAAAGAGGCAGAAGGCAAGTAAGCAAGCTGGAAACAGGATTTATTCAAAAAAGCAGCTTCATAAGGTCAGTACAGATTCAGCCCAATCTCCAACACCTTCTATGTCTACAATGATAACTGATGTTAATAATTATGATCCTGAGGCACTGCAAGACCCTGAAGTACCTTATGAATCAAAGAAGTTTAAATTATGCTCAGTATAGTTTTACTGTTAAGTGTATTTACAGCGATCTGGTTGTACGTCATGGGCTGCCCACAGAGATATGCAGCGTAGGGATGTAAGCGACTAGTCGCTTCTCCCCAACCCCCTACCCTTTTCTGCCTCTAGCAGCCTGGCTCCTACTACATTTGAACTGCAGAGCTGCAGCAGGGGTAGCGAGCGCCCCCCATCGACTAGTTGATGGAAATTCCATCGAATACTCAAATAGCTGATTATCCACATTTTAACATCCTTATGGTAGCATCATAAGATAACCTACAATATAGAAAACTTTACCTGTATACACCTAAAAGTTCTTCAAGAAGCCAACCATTGTGCAGTTTGTTTCACTGTGTCTCAAAACCACATCACACAGACGTGGGAAAGATCCTTCTGTGAGACACTCCCTTCTCTTTCTCTGCGCCACTCCCAGAAGTGGAGGGCTGGTGACACCGCCATGTCTCTGCATGCTCCTTGTGGGCTCAAGTAGTACGCTGAGACCTTCTGCCTCCTCCACCAAAGCATCACCCCACAGCACCCACTGGCCAGTTTCAGGACAATGGGAGTTGTGAGGATGGTGCTGGATGGGCAGGAGCAGCATGCGGAGACCCGCTGCCCCCCTGTCCATAACGGGCACAAAAAGACATGGCAGCAGCATCTGGCCACTTCCATGAGAGCCATAGGGCTGTGGTAGGCACCCTGTCTGAGCACCCCACTGCGCCCCGTGCTGAACAGAAATGCTGGACATATTTTGCCCACCCGACTAAACATACTTATGGGCCCTGTAATAAACAAACCTAAAGCAAAAACCTACCAGTTGCAAAGCAGGTGTACTTACAGTTTTTACCAGTTTGAGAGGTACAGGCTTTTATTAGTGTTCCCTATTCTATAGATCAGAGATGAAAGAAACTTTTAAATGTAGCCACCACAGGCAAAACAATGTGGCCAGTGTTTAAATATACTATAAGACTAACAATGATTTAGAAAAACTTCCATTCACTAACTAAGATAGAAAATTACATACTGTTGAGATTATAGCTTAAACTAACATTGTGCAGTTTTAATTTTCAAGTCCTTACTTCTTCATATAAACTAAAATATACAGTATTCTTGAGAACACTGTGGCGTGATTTGTTAGTATTTTCATTTTGCATAAGTTGTATGCACACATTCATAAAGTATCTTTGATAAAAAGAGGCTTAAGCCTTAAATTATTTACCTGGGACCAGGTGCCCAGTCATCATCAAAGGGTGAACGCAACTTCAAAGTTTCTTCCTTCATGGGTTGATATGTCCTGTAATAGGACAAATCCAAGTCTCAAAAGTGCAGTATAAGTTACAACACCATGCCTGCTTACTGACATTTAATTCACAGGGGAAACGCCTATCCCACCAAGCGGGACTTGTTTCCACTCTTTGAAAGTCAGTGTATTTTCTCTGGGATTCCTAGATATACATGAGAAATAGCTTTCCTACTGCTAGGAGTAACAGAGAATATCTTGAGCTCACTAACAGGAAAAAAAAAAAAAAAAGCCAGATGAAATTCAGTTATGTAATCGGCTACATGCTAACATCCCTAGAGGAAGGGTGGGTCTGTGCCCGTGGAAGGGGTGGGTCCTCGAGCTGTCAGTCATTTGCAAAGCTCAAACCACGGCAGGCCCTCCCTCCTCCAGCCCTCAGAGAGCCACCTGGCGCTCCAGCAGCAATTCAAAGAGGCCTGTGGGTGATGGCCAGAAGCGCTGCACCCTTGACTATCTAGGCCCCAGGATAACTGCTGTTTTTTCCTCCCTTACCGGTGGACCTGCAGTCCCCCCCATCCAGTAATCACTGGCCTTGAATAACAAAATTATCTCTGCAAAGGGACAGGTTATTTTACTGTCTGTTTTATGGTACCATTGCAAATATATATGTGGTCACAAATGTAAGAATCTACGGGCAGCCCCCGACTTGCGACGCGATCGGTTCCTGGGTGTCATAACTCAAACCCGAATTTACGACAGGCGCCATCTGTAAGTTGGGGGTTTTCGGCCCCTTCTGCACTTAGAAAGATGATTGTAAATGCGGGGGGCTGCAACTCAGGCCGTCGTAAGACGGGGGTTTCCTGTAGTTTCTGCATGTCTGAGAAATTTTATACAACTGTTTTATACTGCAAAAGGACTAATTCTCCACTGCTTTCCTCCAAGGAGGACAATAAGCCTTGCAACCAAAGATTCAAAGAATTCTACAACTGTGTCAGGTAGGCAAGCATTTATGCCTCAGTTTACCCACCTATCAGATGGGATTAAAGAAACAAATTACATGGCTTACTGAAAAAGTCCACGATTCTGGGAATAGAGCCTGAAGGACCTACCATGGCTAGAACCAGTCTGGGGCAAGTGTGGCAACCTCCCAGTGCACAAAGCTACAGGGGTGCAAACAATAGGGGGTGCAAACATACTCACTTGCCTTGGGCACTAATATGCTTAGTTACAGCTCTGGAAACTACTTCAAATCCTCTGTTCTAACCACAAATCCATGTACCCTTATCTACTATCTTCCAGTATGCTGGGAGGAAAAAATCATGTACTAGCTCGCACACTTGAATTTGTCACATACCTGTTTTGCATGTTACACATAAACTGTTCATCTTCTCCAAGTTTATGAGACCTATCCAAGCAGCAATATCGACTGATGCAGTTTCCACAGCAGAACTGTGGGCAGGATTTTTCAGAATACACACGGCCATCAGAATCTGTGTATGCCCTACAATATTCACCGAAAGCTGAAAATAAGGAAATAACCAATAGTCAGACATTGAAAAATCAAACATGTTTAGATGAATCGAACTTAGCTGTCAGCTCATCAAGTGTCATATCAGAATATAATAAATACTATTTCAGTTGTGTCTTCAAAATTCATGATTTCCAGCACAGCTAAGGTGAGTTCTCAGCCTTCAGTCTTTCCATTTATAATATGCTGTCTCCAATCAAGATTGCTTGGAGAGAGCTACCTTTTCTCCCATGTACGTAAAGTTAAGTTTAGACATTCCTTTTGATTTTATTTTAATCACAATAGCTGCTAACAGACAGAGCAATGACTTTCGGATACAGAGACAGCAGTGTGGCGTGGCAGCAACCCGTCGGGAGGAGGGAGACCTAAGCTCCTGGACCCACCACGAGCCAGAACTGAGCTGAGCTGAGCTGCCTGCCTGCCCGCCTGGCTCCTAATACACTTTAAATGCAGAGACACAGTGGGGGTAGCGAGCTAGGAGTGAGCCAGGCTGCTGGCCAGCCTGCTAAAAAAATTTACTGATGAGGGAGGGCGGAAATGCGTATTGTCTAGAGCATTAACCGATAAGCTTTTGTTTATTGGTTAATTGGTTAATCAACTACACTATTACATCCCTATGCCAAACAGGACTGAAACCTCACATAAATCCATCTTAATCTGTGTAACATTTTTACACCGAGAAAGCTCGTTAGCTGTCTGTCAATTATAAATTAAATAAATATTAAGTTAAAATTAGTTTATGTCCCAAACAAGAGGTTTCAACATGGTCTTTATTTATGGCAGGAGTGGGGAAACCTTTTTTTTTGGATCAGGAGGCCACACAAAAGGGAGAGGCACAAAATGCAAAAACCACACCCAACACTCACTGATGTGGGAAATTTTTCACTCCCCTGGCACTCCTGGTACAGAAAAGGGAGGACAAAGGTTCAGAGCTTCCAAAAGGGCAGATTAACTCTTCTGGGTTCCTCTGGGTTAGTAGATTTTGAGAGCCACCACTAGGCTCTGGGGTGGGGCCAAAAGCGTGGGTCCAGCATGTGGGAGGGAGCAGCCAGAGAGTGAGATAGGAATGAAGGGGTTTGGGTGGGATGTAGAGTCCTGGAGCAGAAGGGAGTGACAGTCTAGTCGGGAGTTTGGATACAGGAGGGGATGATGGTATGAGGTCTGGCCAGGAAGAAGGGTTCAGGAGAAGGCTGGGGATGTCTGGTCAGAAGGGAGGGTGCAGGTGAGGGCTGGGTGGGGTACCACCAGGAGGGAGGGTTAATGATGGGGGCTAATTTGGCTACAACAAATCAGGAAAGAGATCTTGGAGTTATCGTGGACAGTTCTCTGAAAACTTCCACACAGTGTGCAGCGGCGGTCAAGAAGGCAAATAGGATGCTAGGAATTATTAAGAAAGGGATAGAAAATAAGACACAGAATATCTTACTGCCCCTGTATAAAACTATGGTACGCCCACATCTTGAATACTGTGTACAGATGTGGTCTCTCACCTCAAAAAGATATTTTGGCCTTGGAAAGGGTTCAGAAAAGGGCAACTAAAATGATTAGGGGTTTGGAACGGGTCCCATATGAGGAGAGGTTAAAGCAACTGGGACTTTTCAGTTTAGAAAAGAGGAGACTGAGGGGATATAATAGAGGTATATAAAATCATGAGTGGTGTGAGAGGGCGATAAAGAAAAGTTATTTATTAGTTCCTAAATAGAAGAACTAGAGGACACCAAATGAAATTAATGAGTAGCAGGTTTAAAACTAATAAAAGAAAGTTCTTCTTCACACAGCGTGTAGTCAACCTGTGGAACTCCTTGCCAGAGGAGGCTGTGAAGGCTAGGACTATAATAGAGTTTAAAGAGAAGCTAGATAATTTCATGGAGGTTAGGTCCATAAAAGGCTATTAGCCAGGGGATAAAATGGTGTCCTTGGCCTCTGTTTGTCAGAGGCTGGAGAGGGATGGCAGGAGACAAACCGCTTGATCATTGTCTTCGTTCCACCCTCTCTGGGGCACCTGGTGCTGGCCACTGTCGGCAGACAGGATACTGGGCTAGATGGACCTTTGGTCTGACCCAGTACGGCTGTTCTTATGTAGGGTGCAGCAGCTGGCTGGGGGTAGGAAGGTCTTGGTGGGATAGGGATGTATAGAATACTAGAACTGGAAGGGACCTCAAGAGGTCATCGAGTCCAGTCCTCTGCCCTCACAGCAGGACCAAGCACTGTCTAGATCATCCCTGATAGATGTCTATCCAACCTTCTCTAAAATATCTCCCATGATGGAGATTCCACAACCTCCCTAGGCAATGTATTCCAGTGCTTAACTACCCTGACAGGTAGGAAGTTGTCTGTAGTTCCTAATGTCCAATATAAACCTCCCTTGCTGCAGTTTAAGCCTACTGCTTCTTGTCCTATCCTCAAAGGCCAAGGAGAACAATTTTTCTCCCTCCTTTGTAACCCTTTTAGATACTTCAAAACTGCTATCATGTCCCCTCTCAGTCTTCTCTTCTCTAAACTAAACAAGCCCAGTTCCTTCAGCCTTCCCTCATAGCTCATGTTTTCTAGACCTTTAAACATTTATGTTGCTCTTCTCTGGACCTTCTCCAATTTCCCCACGTCCTTCTTGAAATGTGGTGCCCAGAAGTGGACACAATACTCCAATTGAGGCCTAATCAGCACTAAGGATATTAAAATGCAGTTATCTGACTAGTCCATGGAATTTCCATTGACTAGTCCATAGGCACTTCCACATTCCTCCTTTGAAATGTACAAGAGCCCCTGTTGGGGCTCTTGTACATTCCAAAGGAGGAATTCGGAACTCCACGTACAGCCCGGGGCCAGCGGGAAGTCCTGCTGACTCCGGGTTGCACGCGGGTGCCTACTTTGAAATGCACAAGAGTCCCCACTGGGGGCTTTTGTGCATTTCAAATCTATGAAGCCTGGGGTCAGCGGGGGAGTCCCCAGCTGATCCCGGGTTCTGGGGAAATGCCACAGGGAGCCCGGGATCAGCTGAGGAGTTCCCAGCTGATCCCGGGCTCCACGGCTGCCCCTTGTATTTTATAAAATAGAGGCAGCAAAAGGGGGAGGGGGAATATCGACTAGTCAAAATACTATCTGATAAGCAAATGCTTATCGGATAGTAGACTAGTCGACTAGTCTTTTACATCCTCAATCAGCACAGAGTTGAGCGGAAAGAATGACTTCTCATGTCTTGCTCACAACATTCCTATTAATGCAACCCAGAATCATGTTTGCTTTTTTTGCAACAGTGTCACACTGACTCATGTATAACTTGTGGTCCACTATGACCCCTACATCCCTTTCAGCAGTACTCCTTCTTAGACACTCACTTCCCATTGTCTATGTATGAAATTGATTGTTCCTTCCTCAGTGGAGCACTTTGCATTTGTCCATTAAACTTTTTCCTATTTTCTTCAGATCATTTCTCTAGCTTGTCCAGATCATTTTGAATTTTGACCTTATCCTCCAAAGCACTTGCAACCTCTCCCAGCTTGGTATCATCTGCAAACTTAATAATCATACTCTCTTTGCCCTCTAAGGGCAATGGAGGTGTGGGGTCCGGGCATGAGGAGGATCGGGGACGCTTACCTGGCTCCACGACCCCTGCTGCTCTCAGACACCATCTCATGCTGTTCCCATTGGCTGCAATTGCAGCCAATGGGAGCAGTGGAGAAAGTCTCCAGGAAAGCAGTTTCCTCGATGCCATTCCCGAGCCAGAAGGAGAGGGAACAGTAATGTGCAGACCTGTTCACTCCCCTTGCAAGCTGGATGTGGCCTGCAAAGCTCAGGGCTTCCCCCCACTGCAGTGGGAAGTTGGAACTGGAGCACCAGCACAGGCTCCCAGCTGGGGCGGGTGGCAGGGGAATGAGCCTGGAGCTGCAGCCCACCCACAAGGAGGTTCATAGATTGCAGTTTGAGAACCACTGCCTTGTACCCAATAGCTCCTTTTTAGTGCAAAAAAATAGTTGAGGTGCTAAACACACCCACCCTAATATAGTACTGGTTTGCGGGATGGGTAGAGGGAATCTTATCTAATGTTAATATCTAGCCTGGTCCCAAACATGTCAGGACACATATGTGGCGTGAAAAGATGCCATGTTCAGTATTCTTAAGAACGAGGTAAGGAAAACATGTTCCTTACAATGTCTGAGAAGTCACCTAATCGCCCCTTCTCAGCCAGTAGGCTGAGGCAAAACAGTTTTCGCTGTTACTGGCCAAAGCGACATCTAGCTGCGAGTGACTCAGCTACCAGGGTGTCCTAGGGAGTCTAGTCCAGGGTCTAATGCAAAGCGTTTCCTAGCCTGAGACAAGGCGGGTGCAGTCACCCCTGCTGAGTAAATACGATTTACTACCCCCCCTCCCCCTCTGCAGCGGTCCCAGTGGCTGGGGGAGGGGCGCTACCTCAGTCTCCCACAGCGCAGGCGAGGCAGTGAAGAGCGAATCCCAGGCGCGGGGTGGGGGCTCCCTAGCCGGGTGGTGACGTTTCAAAGGGGGGTTCCCAAGGTGGTGCCTGAGGCCCGGGGAGGCTCTTACCCCCCGTCTATCCGACGCCCCCGCCAAGCGCCTGAGGGAGCAGCACGTCCGCGCCCAGCTCCCGGCCCCCGCGGCACCTACCGCTCGCCAGCAGCAGCAGGACGCCGAGCGCCGGGAGGCTACAGCCGCGGGCGGGAACCATCCTCCTCGCGGGGGCAGCGGCAGCCGCTGCTCGCTCGTCGCGACTGTTCTCCAGCCAGGCGGGGGACGCGACCCCTGCGGCCCGGAGCCCGGCCCAAAATCCCGGCCTCGGCCGCCACGGACTCCCCCTGCGGGGCGGGAGGGAGCGAGAGTAACCGCGTCAGCTCAGCGCCCCCTTCTCCGCCCCTTGTGACGGCGCCTCCGCCTCCCGCCCGCAGCCCCCGCGAGCCCTGCCCGACGCCCGGGCGGGGCGGGCCGAAGTGCAGCCGGGGTGCCTGGACTCAGCCCTCTGCCCGGACCTGCGAGCCCGGGGGGGCGAGCGGAGGCGCCGCAGGGCGGGAGGGCGCTCGCGGGGCTGCTGGAGCCCTGGAAGGAGCGGGATCCCAGCACAGCGTTTCTCAACCGTTTTTTTTATAAAGTACCCCTTTAAAAAATAAGTACCCCAGTACCTACAGCTTTCAGACACCATTTTTTTCTACCATTATATTATAACACATTTGTTTAAACAACTTAATCTTAGCTGGGTGGGCAATTAAGTTTTTGGGTGTAAAAAGTACACAAATAATAAAACGCTGAAAATAACAACACAAATTCAGTTTTCTCCAAATTTCAGTTGTGTTGACGTACCCCCCTCCCCCAGGCTTCTCTCGCTACTGGCACCACTGGTTCAGGAACACTGGCCTAGCACTCTGCTGGTGCCATGCCCCCAGGGCAAGGACTGGAGCAGGAGCTGGCTCTTCCCAGCCAGAGTGCCAATGGCTGCAGCTGCTGGGGTCCTGGTGGGGTAAGTTTCTTTTTAGTTTGCCTGCAATCTTTTTAGTTTCCCCCTTCGCAGGCATATCCGTCAGCCCTAGGGTGGATGTATCACTTAGGGACATTAGCATAGAAATCAAGTTAACCTCGGTCAGTCCTTCACAGACTATTTGCAGACTAAGGCTGTGTCTACACTGCAGCGCTATTTCGCGATACTGGAGTTATTCCACATCTTAGAGCAAGCCTGTTATATTGAAATAGAATGGCCTTACTATTCTGACGTCCCTGTAAACTTCATTGCACAAGGGTTAAGGGATGTTTTGGAATAGCCCTTTATTTCCATATTTCAAAATAACACAAATTACATAGCTTATTTCTAGGTAAGAGTGCTGTGTAGACACACCCTAAATTCACAGAGTTGCTACCAGATTAAGCAGTGGGAGTAAAACTGAGCCCAAAATCGATCTAGCCTTGTATAACAGAGATATTTGCCCCCTTGTGGAATTTAGCAGCTGTTACTTTGCACCAAGGTTGAGTTTACTTTAACGGGACTAGTGTGCATTTGAGAATCACCCTTAGATGTTTGATTATATAACAATTTGCAAAATGAGTTCTTTACTGCGAGGGGTCTTTACTTATAGATTAATGCTTGTGAGAGTCTCAGGTATTATATAGGAACCTTATTTAAGATTTTAGATCATTATTTGACCCACTAGCCTCACAGAAGTTTGTTTCAACGGGATTTTTAATTTAACTTTCTTCTGGCAAGTGTAAATCATGAATTGCAGTGCTGCAACTTGTACCTGAGATACCAGCCATGAAAACCAAGAGAAACAGACTAGGAACAAGACAGACTTCTTTGCCTATTGAGAGAAATGAAGACGACAAAGCTGGCCACCAAAAACACTCTGAAAAATTAACTAAACCTCCCAGCTGCTGCATGATGTATATAATTATGAACTACTTTGATGGGGGAAATTGATGTAGAAAGCTAAAGTGAGTAGATCAGGACCAAAGGTATAGTCATTGTCAGAACCAGTGTGAAGGAGTTTCTGGCTTGTTATTTTGTATTCATACTAGACCTGTGGTGTCCAATACACTAGCCACATGTGGCTATTTGGCAGGTTGAATGTGGCTAGTTGGCTACTGCTTCAGAACTGGTTGGACACCACAGTACTGGACACTAGAGAGCTTTCTAGGGCAAGTACAGGCACGTGCCAAAGGTAACATTTTTATTCATTCAAATCCATGCAAGAAAGGAGTTTCACTTTGAAAAATATTAAGTCAAAACTGTCATGTGTAAATGTTCTTTAAATAGGAGTTAACTAATCTTGTTTCAAGGTGAAGTGGGTAACTGACACCCACACCTGCAGTCATCTGAGTTGGCTGTAGAAAGTTACTGTTCATAAGATGACTATGGAAGGAGAAAAATTTGTCTAACCCAGGGGTGGGGAACCTTTTTTGAGTCAGTGGCCCACCAAAATGTTTGGGACCAAGTAAGAAGCAAACCAAAAACCCTCACTGATGTGACCCCCACCTCCAAAGCAGAAAAAAACCCCTCACTTCACTTGCACTACTCAGGGCATCAGGTTCCCCTTGTACTCCAGCCCCACAAGGGGGTGGGTTGCTGAAGCTCAGGGCTTCCCCCCAGGTCTGGATTAACCCAGGGCTAATAAATTGTGGGAGCCCCCAAGTCCTGGGATGGGGCCAAGAATGAGGGGTTCATTGTGAGGGAGAGGAGGAGGGGATTGGTGCATTTATTTGGCACAGCTCTTGGGGAGGGAACACATGGCTCTGTGCAGCTCTGTTCTTGCAGGTGCTGCCTCCCCTCCCAGCACTGGCTGCGATTCCCAGCCACTGGGGACAGCAGAGAGAAAACCCCACAGGCCTCTGCTCTAACTTCACTGGCCTAGGGAGAGGGAGAAAGACAGCAGCAAGCAGAGCTACTTCCTCCTCCTCCTCCTCCTCTCCTTATCCCCCAGAGCTGGCCACATAGTGGCTTTAGCTCTTACTCCTCGCTGCTTCCCCTCACCAGGGATGTGAAGTTTAGTGCATACAGACATGTGCTGCAACTATAGATTTATGTAACAGTTGGATGAGCCCCTACTGCTAAGTACAGTTTTAACAATGTTAATGCCAACTTATTTGCATGTAGAGTTTTGCTTTCCTAACAGTTTCTATGGCCCCACAAAGTAGCCTGTGGTTAGATGTTGATACATTGTAGGAGACAGCTTAGTGCAGGGTTGGCCAACTCACAAGCTGCACGGGGCTCTTCCCCCCCAAAAAAGTGTGATTGGCGAAGCTGCCCCCACCACCACCCCCCCAACAGCAGTGGCCGGCTCCCCTGTGCTACCCCCAACCCCCAAGATGAATGCCATGCTTATTCTATCTCCAGGGACCACAGAGGTAGCGCAGGCTTCCTGTGGGTTGGGGGGAGTTGTGCAGCTGTGCACCAGGTCCCCGAAGTATGTGGGCTGCTCTTCCCCACCCAACGGCTGGTGCAGTACCTAAAATGCCGGTCCATCGCACACTGCAGATTTTGTTTCCCTGCTGCCTTCTTGCACACGGGGGATAGGGTGGGGGGCCGGGACCACACTGGCTCTGGCTACTCCAGTGGCACACGCTGCTGTGGGGAGCGGAGGGGCAAGGCGCACACTGCCCCAGCATTTGTTGCTGGCGTGGTCCGGGCTCCTCCCTCGTCCCACGCAGTAAGGCATCAGGCCCGTGACAGACCAGCATTTCAGGTACCGTGCCGCTGTTTGGGGGACAGGGGAGCAGCCCATGCACTTCCTGGGCCTTGGTGCGCAGCTACAGGATCCCCACGTACCAGTCCCTGCCCCCCCCCAGTACCCTGCCCCAGTACCCACTGGCACCCTGGCCCCTGCCCCAGCACCCTGTCCCGTCCCTTCCCCTTACCAGCACAGTTGGGGCCACACTAGTGAGGCTTGGGTGGGTTTGCACAGGTTGTTCTTTTGCATCTCACTTGTGTGGCCCTGACTGACTTCTGTGGGTCAGTGACCCCCCACTCAAAACAGGTTCCCCACCCCTCTCATAATAAAGACAACACAAACATTGTGTTTGACATTTTATTTAAAAATGAAGCCTGGCCAGTTGGGGCCAAGCCCCCATCTGGCCACAGCATCATAACACTCCTGCACCCCCCCAGACTCCAAACCTGAGCCTATCATACACTGGAACCCCCTGTCGTGAGCTTCTCACATCCCCAAACTCCTGCACCCCCACATCCCCAGTCTTCTGCCACAATACTCCTGCACCATCCACACACTGCAAATCTGTGTCCTGAGCCCACCAGCCTCCCTGCCCTGAGCTCCTCATGCCCCCCAGCCCAAACTCCTGTACCCTCACAGCCACAAGCCTGCAGCTTGCTCAGCACTCCAACCCTCCCCGACCACACTCTCCAGCGTGGAGCCCCCTCCCTCTGCCAGCATCTTCTTCTCTACTTCCTCCTGCACCCAAATTCCCTCCCAGAGCTTGCACCTCTCACCCCTTCCCAGTGCTTTTTTTGTGATGGTATGGCCCAGGATAGTGCACCGGCACCTATTTCCCCCCGGCACAACTTTTTTTTTTGCGCTCAACAACTCTCTTGCCCCCCGCCCCGGTACATGGCTTTTTGCACTCTATCGACCGCTATTTTGGCTCTTCATCTCTAATGGGTTGGCCACCCCGGCTTAGTGGGCAAAGGACAGCTCGCTTACATACCACATCAGCAGTAATGTGATTCGATCAGGGGATTCTCGACCTGTGGTGAATGAGCTCCATTTGGGAGGTCTGCAACAGTGCCCCTTTAACAAAAGTACTATCCCTTGATGTGACTAACGTATGCACGTTGGATTAAAACTTATTACATATTGTCATTCTGACCTTATCTTTTAGGATGCATCAGTGGGTTCCTGTCCCTAGGGGGAATGTTTTTGTTCCATCCTTGATATCAGAATATTCTAGTATTTAATATTGGAAGGTGTTTAGATAAGTACTCTGACTAGCACTTTTGTTTTTTTTCCTTTTTTAAGCCCTGTTTTTTTCCAAATTCTATGAGCAGGTCTTGCCTTATACCAGGCCTCTAATACAAGGGCTTATGACTCAGGCTCACTTCCTACTATGCAAGCTTTGGGCTAACCTCAAATCCCCCATTTCTAATTCAATTTGCTATGGTTATCTGCATCGCTTCCATATGGCAGGTGGATCAAACAGTTCTATTGCTATTCTTTAGAATGGCAAAGATTTTCATATCATTATTTGCTTATTTTAATATTTTGCAAATGTATACTGATTATCAACTTTTGTAAATAATTTCAGTAAGTAGTTTCCAAAATATTGAATGGGCATTAATTGCTTTGTTTCTTAAAAGATGAGTATACCATTTACCAGTTTGCAGCGACTTTGGTGTAGAGCAATGTGGTTCATAGAATCATAGGGTTGGAAGAGACCGCAGGATGTCACCTAGTCCAACTCCAACTAAATCATCCCAGCCAAGGCCTTGTCAAGCCAGGATTTTAAAAGGTTGAAGAGCTAGTCATTGCAAACCCTGTTGATGAAGTATGCAGATAGGACTCTTTCCCCACCCCTAGCCGATCCTGTTTCCCTTCCTCTTTTTATCTTTGTCTCTAGGAGAGAAAAGCATGGCAGCAGCTTTAAATGCTCTTTCTTTAGAAATATAATTACAAAAAAGGAAAGATCTTTGTTCCCTGTCTGAACCTCACTGTAGTTTTGTGGTTTGAAAGGTTTCAGTTCTTGCTGCCCTATCCCTGAACTCTCAGGTTCCTAGCCACCTGTGTACAAGGAAACACTGATATAATGTCAGCAACTATACCAAGTTCTATTGAGCAGGGAAGCTAACTGAATTACTTAAGATACAGACTTCTTTTACTCAGATAATTGATTAGTCGAATAACTTCATGAATTCTTATCGGTTAGTTGACTATTCTATAGTCCCCGAGGGTAGAGCTGGCAGCTAGTGCGCTGCAGCCTCACTCCCGAGGAGCCCCTGCCACTCTGCACTGCTGCCTCTGGATCAGGGGCAGCAGCACAGGGTGCCAGGTGGGACCTGGTCTGCGAGGGGAGTCCGTTTAAAAACCAGCTTCCCTCATAGGCCAGCTGCCTGTCACCGTGTGCTGCTGCCTCTAATAGAGAGGCAGCAGCGCAGGGTGCAATAGCCCCTGTTTGCAGGCTGTCTGAGTTCCTGGACCCAGCACGAGCCAGAACTGAGCTGGGCTGGCTGCCTGCCTGGCTCCTAATAAGTTTTAAAGGCAGATCCACAGCAGGGGTAGGTCCCAGATCTGTTGCTGGCCAGCCTGCTAAAAAATTTACTGGTGGGGGTTGGGGGTGGGGAGAAATGCGTGTAGTCTATAGCATTAACCTATGAGCTTTTGCCATCAATCAGCCATCCCCAGTGAAGTACATGAATGAGTGAAGTGGCTGTACTGTTTGGTAGCCAGCCATTGACTTGTGTCTTGACTTTTTTCTGGTGCACTCTCCAAGAAGAGATTTTTGAAGGTAGATGTCCAAGCTGTGTTTCATTATGCTAATTTGTTTTATTGATTTTTTTTTTTTTAGATGGAGGTGTCAGGGAAGGATGAGACCAGGGCAAAGGGCAGCTGCCTTTAGCCCGATACGTTGGCAACACTCAAATTAGATGCATCATGAACAGTGTTAGGAAGCAGCAGAGCTGAACAGCCACAGCTATCTCAGGCCTACATGCAACCAGCTTGAGAAGTAAACAAGGAGTTTTAAGTTATAAAGTAGCTCCTAAAGGGTAGGTAAGAGTTTTGTGGCATCTTATTGGGGGGACTAGTTGAACCGGTGTAGCTGCTGCACTGGCTCTTCCTGTCTAAATCATATTAGTCCACTGGAACATATTGGTATCATGGTGGACTAATATGATCAGTCTCAGAGCATGTGCCATCAAAATATTGTCTGCAATGGTGCTTTGGCCATCATTACAGGCATGGTAGAGAATTAATGAAAAATCATTTTAGGCTTGTCTATTGCAAAAGTCTGGTGTGCTAGAGAACAGTGAATTTCATTGGCCATCCTTGTTACTGTATAGCATTACTAAATAGATGGGAGCAAGAGGGAACCATATAAAAATCAGTACAGACACTTTTGGCATTCATGAAACCCAGCACATCTCAAAGTAATCACCACTTTTGGGTTACAGATTCAATATCCACTCCACTACTTTCCTTAGGAAGTGGATTATGGGCTTGATTTGAGCCTTCATATGCAACTCCACTGATGCTAATGGGGCTGAGGGTAGTTCATTGCAAGATTAGGCACTAGTGGCCCTTATTCTTCATTGAGTATTTCTGCAGAATTTCCTAGACATCACAGGAAACTTGTGATAGTGCATGTCTCAACCTTCAGCCAAGCTACCCTCTGAGTTTAGCAGTGAAATAGAAGCTGTCCCACTTGTCTCATACTGAATGCAACTGAATAATTAAAGCCAGTTTGTGCTGTGGTGCAGGATACCAGCAAGTGTCATTCATTTTCAAATGGATGTACAGGAAAAAAAGAAGCTGATGACAAAGCTGGTCCAGGGGTGTTTGAAGGGCCTTTTCAGAGAACTTTCTTAGGTGAAGCCTTTCAAAGATAGTCAATCAACGTAAGCCATTTGATCTTATGTAGTACACACAAGTCTAATATTTAACCAAAAAACCCAAAGATGTGGAAACTGCCCCCTCCACTCTAGAAAGTTACAAAAATATAATTATTCCTGCCACTGATGTACTCCCTACCCCAGGGGATATTTTTGTAGTCTTCCCGATAAGCCCCTCAGGTCAGTGACAGTATCCTGCATTCTGCAAGCTTTCATCCACACCAGAGCTCTTAAAAATATTCTTCCTGGAGCATTTTAACCATAAAATAGCATTTTTACTAATGCTCTGCACAGGTACAGCATCTTTCAGCTGGGGATATCCTTAGCACCCTCATGAGGAATGTTACTCCACTTTAGAGGCACAGTTAAGCAATTTTCCTTCATCACAGCAATTTATTGGTACATTGGAGAAAGTTTAATTCAATTTGTTCTTACCAGTCTTTTGGTCCAGTAGACTTCTGGAGAATTCCTGAAGTCTCATCTGCACTAGCGTGCCAATCATTGCTGCTGCTAGTGGTGCTGAACCTGTGCTATCAGTGAGAATTTCAGAGGAAAAACCAACACGCTGTGGTCAGAAGACACCAATGTGTCCTGACAGGTATCTTGCTCTGTCAGATGTTGATAATCATTTGGCTGTGTGCATGTGTTCCCCTTCTGTGCTGCCCCGGCTCTGCACAGTCAACATAGCAGACTCAGAGAATCCCCAAAGTACAAAGGCACCAGGTCAGGTCTGTTATCAAAGCGTGGTCCTAGTGTCCCAGCTCAATGGGCATTCATGTGTTAGGGTACCTATTGCAATGGACCAGCTCAGGGGTGGAATTTTCCACTCGCCCCTAGGCAGGACAAAGGCAACCCTTCTAAAATACTTTTTCATACACAGATACAAACAAGTTACACATTGCTCCTGCCATATCAGAATAAAGGGACACAAATCAGACATTAAAAATGTAATATACAAGAACCAGTGAGAGAATATTTTAACCTCCCTGGACACAAGGAATTGAAAGTTGCCATTCTCAAGCAAAAACCCTTCAAAAACAGCAGTTTCACATTGCAGTCTGAGCTGGAATTCACATGCAAATTTGACACCATCAGAAGGAGTCTGAATAAAGACAGGAATGGCTCTCTCATTACAATTAGTTTTCCGCTTTAGGTATTTTCACCTTCTTATCCACATACAGCCTGACTGAATAAGCTCTGATGTAACACTCCCATCTGTCTCTACTGTTTCTTTTTCTTTCACTTCATGAAGCTGATGGAGTGATTTCCAACTCACAAAAGCTTATGCCATAATGAAATTGCTAGTCTTTAAAGTACCACTGGACTCCCTTATTTTTACTATCCACACAGAGTATTTGAACAGGCTTCCTCCAACCCAGGCTATAGGGGCAATACTGGACTTTCCTTGTCATTGTTGCTCGGGGGGAGGGAAGGGAGAGAATGGTGCTGGGCATCAGACCAGAAAGCATGGAAGAGGGAGCTGCAGTGTAGAAGGGACCTAGTGAAGTAGGGAGAGTGTGGGGGAGGGGAGCTGACTGATGCCACGAGGTAGTGGCAAGGAGACAGATTTGAGTCTGGGTGGAGGCAAGAGAAAAACTAGGAGTCAGGCAGAGAAATGGGGACATGTGCAGGGAGGGACTAGAAGCTCTGAGGGGCTCTAGCTGAATTTAAACCCTGTTGATAGGAACAGTATCATAATTCTAGGAGGAAAACACTGGATTGGAATTTGAGAGAACTGGGATTATGTATTGATAGTGTAAGATAGACTGTCCTGCCAGTCAGTTGCAAGCAGATTGGTCAGACTATCAAGTTTCCCATGTAGATTGGGTCATGGAGAGGATATTTTCTTAGGCTGGGTCTCATGTACAGGGCTCTTCTGAATCCTGTCAATTTACAGCAGAATTTTTGGTGTTGTTTGCAGGACATCCTAATTAATTATACTTATCCCAAACACCTGTAACTTCCCCTTAGACATGTGTGGTTAGCCAAATTCAGGATGGTGTTCATTCTAGTTTGGAGGAGAAATTATTGTAGGGCCTTTTTAAAAATCTGTTCTTATTTTGAAGATTATACATAAAGTATCCTTTCCCTGAACACATCAGCAAGAAACAGTTTCTTTGCTCACTGTTTAAAGTCTTTCTATCCAACACTATCCCCAAAAAGTTTTGTCAGGATCACATTAGCAGCATTTCTATTACAGGCTGCTTCCCTTCACATCCTCCCTTACCCAAACAATGTCCAACTAAAACCCTCTACCCACATAGTTCAAAGTCATGGGCTTTGTTTATATGAGGGGATGATTAACCATATCTCATCACTATCTTAAATGAAGGACAGAATGTACACCTGACCCACAAGATACACAGAAATTACCGATGTGGATTGGCTTGTATGTGCATGGAGAGGGTAAGTGTAGGATGTCTGTAGGTAGCCCATTGAACCAAATTGGGATATTTTTACACGTGCAATGCCGAGAGGCATGGCTGGTTACAGATATTTATTAAATTTCAATAAAAGCAAAATAGTCATCTCAATATGTTTGTATTACAACAGCTATTTGAGGCCTTCACCAGAATTACGGCTGCATTGTGCTGTAAACTATGCAGACATATAAAAATATATATTCCTTGTCCATAAAAGTATACAATTTGATTTGAAATTAGAGGATTCAGTTGTGTTTAAACAAGCACTTGGAGAAAATAAGGATTCCAGTGAGAATAGTAATAAGATTGTCCTTAGAAGGAGAAACTGACACAGCCTACTAAATAGGTGATTCATGTTGTGTATCCCTCAGTCTTTTGGGCTTGCTGATCTAGGTGCTGAGAGTACTTCCAGGAACAAGCAAGGCTCCTTTTTATTAGGCTAAATAAGGAATACATTTTTGCATATGTGCAATAATTTTTCTGGGAGATCCATCATCAGCTATAAGTGTGTGATCATGTACCCTGAGACACTCCATTTGGTGTTTTGGTACTTCACTTTGGCTCATATGGTGTTCAGAATTTCAGCATCTGCCATTTGCATCTATCCAATTTATCAAGGAGAAATCAAACTGTTTACCTACTGGAGCCTCTTCAAACAATTTTTACACTTGCCCTTAACTTTAGTGGCATTAATCCTGATTTACAGTACTTTTAGGGTACATCTAGACTACACGCTTCTTTCGAAAGAAGCTTTTGAAAAAGCTTCTTTTGAAAGAGGTCGTCTAGACAGCCACAACTTTTCAAAAAAGCGATCCGTTTTTTTCAGGAGAGTGCACCTAGGCAATCTGAATGCTCTCTTTCGAAAAAGCCCTGTTTGCAGTCAAGAATGCCTTTTTTTGAAAGATCTTTTGAAAAAAAGGCATTCTTCCTCGTAAAATGAGGTTTACCACTGTCGATTTAATTTTGAAAGAATGCAGCGGCAGTCTAAATGCAGGTGAAGTTTTTTCGAAAAAACCCTGTAGTCTAGACATAGCCTAAGGCTGTGTCTACACTGGCGCAATCTGGCGCAAAGCAGCCGCTCTTGCACAAAAACTTGCTGCCTGTCTACACTGGCCATGTGTTCTTTCACAAGTAAACTGACGTTCTAATGTATAAAATCAGGGCTTCTTGCACAAGAACTCTGACGCTCCCGCTCAGGAATAAGCCCTTTTGTGCAAGAGCTCTTCCAGAAGAGGCCAGTGTAGACAGGCAACATGAATTTCTTGCACAAGAAAGCCCTATGGTTAAAATGGCCATCAGAACTTTCTTGCGCAAGAGAGCATTTACACTGGCATGGATGCTCTTGCACAAAAGCACATGCCAGTGTAGACGCTCTCTTCTGGAAGAGTTTTTGCAGAAGAACTCTTCCGCAAAAGAGTTTTTGCATGAGAACGTGCCAGTGTACACGTAGCCTAAGAGATCAAATCCACTTCATAGGATCCAGGGTGGTAAGGCACTAGACAACCTCTTTTCTCCTGAAGCCCATCCAAGAGGAGGAGGTTCAGCACCTCACAGGACTGGGTCAGTATGGACCTCAAAGTGCATATTCTGTAGGAATTTAAGACAATTCAAAGATTCTGTATTAAGGGACTATCATAACCAGATCATGTCCATGAACAGAGGAATCCTGTGAAGTCCTTCACTGAATAGGCGAAAGGTCACTACTAAAACTCAGACGTACTCAGGTTCTGGAAGAGGGCAATACAACTCATACTCTACTCACTTTCAAAGTTTCACATTTTATAAAAATCTATGTACACTGTAAGATGATGCATTAGAGTACTTGGCATTTTTTATTTCAGTGGCATTTTTTATTTGTGGCATTCAATACAAGATTGAGAATTTTCTGTTCTATAAAAACATGACTGATTTTTAATTTAACTAGTGTCACATGGACTTATAGTTAAACTAAGTCTAATTAATGTAAAATGATTAGATGAGTCCTATACCAGATTGTTTAGAGAAGCTATTAAGAGTTCTTTTGCCACTAGTAGTGAAATATGTTTCACTTCACTGTTGATAATTGTTTAGTACTCGATGATGCATAGTAGTGTGTAAACTTTTAGCCTTATCTCAGGCTTAACAGGTCACAAGGAAACATTTATATGTCTGGATCTTTGAAATCATGAAAGATTTGGGGGCAGTATGTATTATTCATTAAACTGGCAACTAACAGCAATTTCCATAAGCTCTATTCCCCTTTATTGGGTATTAGAGTCCTTTTATTTGAGCTATTCATAATCCTGGTCTTTTCAAGAAAATACATATTCTAGCTGCAGTTTTTCTATTTTTGTGTATTGCACATTTTCCCCACAAGAGGCCACCATGTTCCTCAAAGTCAAGACATTATGTGGCCCAGATATATCATATAAAATGCTGCATTAGCAATGACTGCTTTTAGAAAGGCTCTTAAAAAAAAAATCTTCAACTCACTTTGTGAGTTAGTCACACTGAAAAACAAATGCCCTTAACTCACACTGACAGACATCTACGTTAACTACAGTATCTGCAAATTCTTTTGTAATATTTATTAAAATACATGCCTTGATTAACACAATTGCACATAATACTCTAGATGTGGCCTCACCAGTGCCAAATAAAGGGAAATAATTACTTTCCTAGATCTGCTGACAGTGCTCCTCCTAATGCACCCTAATATGCCATTAGCCTTCTTGACTACAAGGGCACTCTGACTCATATCAGGCCCCTATGCAGGAATTTCTGTGAGGGTGGTGTGAGCTCCAGGAGGGGCTGGTGGCTGCCCTGCTCCCACAGCCCCACCCCACCCGTGGCTTCTCTTCTGGGGAAGAAGGGGGAAATCAGCCCCAGGCTTCCCCCAGCCAGCCACAGCATAGGGGAGGGAGGCTGGGGTAGCGCATTTCTTGTGCTTTCCCCAGCCAGCCACAGCACGGGGGAAGGAGGCTGGGGCAGCGCACCACCTCTGTTTTCCCCCGGCTGGCAGAGCACAGGGGAGGGAGGCTAGCAGCGCACCGCCTCTGCCTTTCCCAGAATGGCTGGAATCAGCCCCATGGCAGACCATGAAGGGGGAGGGAGGTGTGTATTTGCACCCTTCATACACCCACCCCCCACGTACAGGCCTGCATATCCAGCTTCTCATTCACTGTAACCCTCAGGTTCTTTTTTGCAGAACTGTTACTTATCCAGTCAGTCCACAGCCTGTAGCCATGCTTGGGATTCTTCAATCTGCACTTGTTCTTCAACTTCAGATTTTTTTGGCCTAATCCTCCATTGTGTCTGCACTCTATCCCTACCCGCCAGTGAATCTACCTCTCCCCGCTGCAGACTTGCTGAGGGTGCAATCCATCCCCTCATCTAGGCCATTAATAAAGATGTTGAACAAAACCAGCCCCTGAACAGACCCTTGGGGCACTCTGATATCGACTGCCAACCAGACAGAGCCAGGGCTGGGCCTTGGGCAAAAGAGATGGGGTTGGGGACAAGAGAGTATCTGAGTGAGAGACAGTGACATTGTGACCAACAGCGTGCTGGGGCACTGTCCCGATGTATGCATATCTTGTCCCAAGAGGGGGTTTTCAGAGGGCTGTGTGAGGACTCCGCTTTCATCACTGAGTCTATTGACTGCCAGCTTGTCACCTTGAGGCAGCCTAATGGCCAGAGTCTACAAGATGGCCCCTTGGCCACTGGGCAGCACTGCTTAATGGCCAGAGTCTGAGAGGTTGGGCAAGCAGTCCCACTAGGGAGCCCCAGGCCCATCCAACTCCATCAGGCCGCAACCCAGGTCCTGTCGGGAGGGGAGATCCATCACTAGTTCAGTGGGGAATTGCACTACAACACACTAAGCTTATGCAGGTGGGAGATACCACTCGCTCTGCCCCCTCCCCCAGTCACTTCCCACCATCTCTGGTGGAGAGGCAATCCAAAAGAATTCAGGGTCCTCCACAGCACTAGTCACTTCCTGTGGCTCCACCAGCTCTGGAGGATCGATCCAGTCGCCTGGGGCTCCAGCTCCTGCTGTCAGGTTCTCAGGCTGATTCACCTCTGGCGCTCCTGTAGTAGGCCCTTCCTCTCCCACATCCAGCCCAGGCTGAGCGGAGCCTTTTAGACAACCCCAACACTTGGGGCATGCCCAATATGGCTGGCGAGGCAGGACTTCCTGTGCCCACAGGGTATTAACCCCTTCTGGCCCAGTGTGGGCTATGCACACCCCATCACAAGCACATAGACTGGGTGTACTGGCTGCTGCTGGGTACATTTCTAGAGATGCCATGTGCAGTCTCCAAGACAGGGAAAGCTGTCCTGTTCTGTTGTCTCCCCCCCTCCTCCACTCTGCAGAGATGGGGAAGAGCGTGTGTGTAAGTGAGTCAGTGGGCTGCTGGAGAAATCTTAGCAACAGTGTGTTACAGGGGCTGTGGATTGCAACTGCTTTGAACACTAAGGAGAGGGGACCACCTCACAGGAGTGTAAAGGGTTTGTTTCTTAAGTTCAAACAGGGAAGGGAGGGGATCTCACTCATACACTCAACCACACTTACAATCCCAGGCAGGATAAGGCAAGCAGAAGGCAGTTCATGGTATCTGATCTTCCCGTGTTGACTCCTGAGCTGGTCTGCTGGCCAGGAGATCCAAGCAGAGGGTGTTCTGGGAGGCTTCACTTGATGGTCAACCAGCAACCTGAGTCTGCATCCCTCTCTCCTTTTTGGATCAGCCATGTGCAGCTTCTAAGTCTCTGGGCCTCTTGGGGCCATGTGTACTGTTTACTCCCACTGTTTACCTGTTTTCCCACCTCGTGTGTCCACCTCAGACATTTTTCTGCACTCTCTCAGGGAAGAGATAGGAGGTTAACAGATAACACTAACAGTTTAGGGAACCAAATAACATTGTTAACAGGTGAGAAAGAGAACAATGTCCATTTTAACTCTTTCATTGCTCCTCCTTTGCCTCCAACACAGAGCACTGCCTCTTAAGACAGGCACTCATCTCAGTCACTCGCCATAGTCCAGATTGGCCATTCTTTAAAACTTTTAAACTAAACTAAAAACAAAACTTCCCGATTTAAATAAAAACCCTATCAATAATCTAAGCAGCTGTAGGAGAGAATGCAGGCAGAAGCCTAGCAGCAGAGTGGGGACTATCCTGTTTATTGCACTCAATGTAGCACGTAGGATTACCTGCTTTGTGGGCCGGTGGTGTATGTGTGCACTCAGTGCAAGGAGCTCCTGGCCCTCAGACCACGTACGGGCTTTGGAAGCCAGGGTGGATGAACTGGAAGAACTAAGGGAGGCTGAGAGGTACATATATGAGGCTTTCTGGGTCACTGTAGAACTGTCCTGCCTCCAGTTAGACAGCCCCTGTGCTGTTAAGGAGGATGAAAGGCTCAGAGAAGGAGAGCAGTCAACGGGAGCGGAGGGAAATGACCCCATAGTTGGGACCCTCCTTCCAGAGGATGTTATGGTACTCTCTCGCACTGAGGATACATCTCCAGGGGAGGGAACTCCAGTCATTAGGAAAAGGCAGGTGTTAGTAATGGGGGATTCAATCATAAGAAACAGATAGCTGGGTTTGTGATGACCAGGAGAACCATATGGTGATTTGCCTGCCTGGTGCAAAAGTTGCAGATCTCTCAAGACATCTAGATAGACTTATGTGTAGTGCTGGGGAGGAGCTGGTGGTCATGTTACACATAGGTACCATTGACGTAGGGAAGGGTAGGAGAGAGATTCTGAAGGCCAAATTTAGGCTGCTAGGAAAGAGATCAAAATCCAGGACCTCTATGGTGGTGTTCTCTGAAATACTTCCAGTTCCATGCGCTGGGCCAAGTAGGGAGGCAGAGCTGCAGAGTCTCAATGCATGGATGAGACATTGGTGTGTAGACAAGGGGTTTCGATTTATTAGGAACTGGGAGAACTTATTACAGGGGGAGCCTATACAGGAAGGATGGGCTCCACCTAAACCGAAATGGAACCAGAGTGTTGGCACTTAACATTAAAAAGGTTGTAGAGCAGTTTTTAAACTTAAGGGCCAGGGAAAAGCTGACGGGTGCGAGGAGCACATGGATCCGACAGACATCTATTAGGGGAAGCTCTATTAATAGAGATGCTCTATGTTCTAGTCAGGAGGAGAGGATGAAAGTATGGGTCAGATCAGATGAGACACAATCAAATGAAAAAGAGTCTAACATCGTGTTAAAGGAGGATATTGATGTAATAGGCATCACAGAGACTTGGTGGAATGAGGACAATCTATGGGACAGTCATACCAGGGTACAATATATATCAGAAGGACAGAACAGGTTGTGCTGGTGGGGGAGTGGCACTATACTTCATTTGATTCTAAATTTTCTTTCATGTAAAAATCTTAAGTGAGCCAAAATGTTCCATAGAATCTCTATGGATAGTAATTCCATGCTCCAATAATAAGAATATAGCAGTAGGGATTTATTATCTACCACCTGATCAGGACAGTGATAGTGACTATGAAATGCTAAGGGAGATTAGAGAGACTATCAAATTAAAAAACTCGATAATAGTGGGGGATTTCAACTATCTCCATATTGACTGCACACATGTTACCTCAGGACGGGATGCAGAGATAAAATTTCTTGATACCTTAAATGACTGCTTCTTGGAGCAGCTGGTTCTGGAACCCAAAAGGGGAGAGGCAATTCTTGATTTAGTCCTAAGAGGAGCGCAGGATCTGGTTCAAGAGGTAACTAACTGGACTGCTTGGAAATAGTGACCATAATATAATAAAATATAACATCCCTGTGGTGGGAAAAACTCCTCAGCAGCCCTGTGGCATTTAATTTCAGAAAGGGGAACTACACAAAAATGAGGAAGTTAAACAGAAATTAAAAGCTACAGTGCCAAAGGTAAAAACTCTGCAAGTTGCATGGAAACTTTTCAGAGACACCATAATAGAGGACCAACTTAAATGTATACCGCAAATTAAAAAGCACAGTAAGAGAACCAAAAAAGTGCCACTGTGGCTTAACTGGGTAAAAGAAGTAGTAACAGATAAAAGGACATCTTTTAAAAAGTGGAAGTCAAATCCTAGGGAGGAAAATAGAAAGGACCATAAACTTTGTCAAATTAAGTGTAAAAATATAAATAAGCCAAAAAGGAGTTTGAAGAACAGCTAGCCAAACACTCAAAAAGTAACAGTAATATGTTTTTAAAGTACATCAGAAGCAGTGCGCCAGCTAAACAACCAGTGGGGCCCTTAGCATCTTGAATGTCCAAAGGAGCACTCAAAGATGATAAAGTCATAGTGGAGAAGCTAAATGAATTCTTTGCTTTGGTCTTCACAGCCGAGGATATTGGGGAGATTCCCAAACCGGAGCCATTCTTTTTAGGTGACAAATCTGAGGAATTGTCCCAGATTGAGGTGTCAGAGGAGGTTTTGGAACAAATTGATAAACTTAACAGTAACAAGTCAAGAGCTAGATAAATTCATGGAGGTTAGGTCCATCAATGGCTATTGGCCAGGATGGGTAGGAATGGTGTCCCTAGCCTCTGTTTCTCTAGAGGTGGGTGACAGGGGAGGGATCATGTGAGGATTACCTGTTGTGATCCCTCCCTCTGAGGCATCTGGTATTGGCCACTGTCGACAGGGCTACATGGATCTTTGGTCTGACCCAGTATGTTCTTATTTCCATGGTGTCTCCCTCTCCCTGACCCTTGCTCTTCAGAGAGGGGATATAGGAGCAGGAGGACACCCTGAATTCTGCACTCCCTCCCCACCCCTACACAGCTAGTAGGAAGCTCCTGGGAGTAGCTCAGCTGAAGGATGGAGCAAGATGCAGGGAGGGGTAGCTGAATACATGCTGCCAGCATGCTCTGCCAATCGGCTAAATGGGTTACACCAGGGGTGGGCAATAAGTTTTTTGAAGTGGCCCCAGACTGCACCAGAAGGGGTGGGGCCTCAAGCAGAAGGGGCAGGGCCAGGATACTTCCGTGCTTCCCCACCCACAGACCATGATTGGTCTGGGAGTTGGGCAGTATCTTTGCCCCCCCCCCATTCCCCTAGGTGCCCATGCCCCTGGCAATGGGAGGAGACTTCATGTACTGCCCCTTCTACCCCCAGGCCAATCAGGGTCTGGGGGCAGGGAAGCATGCAAAGTCTCCTCCCACCCTGCCAGGAGCATGTGGCGCTTACGCACTGCAAGCTCCTCGCAGGGCGGGAGCAGGGAGGAGGAAACCTCATGTGCTTCCCCCCAGGTCCTAATTGTCCTGGGGACAGGAGAGTGGCAGGGCCTCCACGGGCCGGATCCAGCCTGAGGAGGCCCTTTTGCCCACCCCCTGGGCTATACAGAAATACTGGGCAGATCCAGCCCACAGGCTGTGTTTTGCCCAACCCTGATTAAGATAGAGGTGGAATGTATAAGAAAACAAAATGTCAGAAAAATTGACCTCCCAAGAAGGACTGTTTACCAGTAGCCTCCCCAGGAATTGAAATTTGGGGGGGGGGGTGTTTCAAATTTACAAGGAGGGGGGGTGTCAGGGCTGATGAGGGGTGACACCGTGAGAGTGAAGGTGGGCTGTATGGCACCATAGTTCACAAAACTGGGGGGGTGTTGGGGAAATTCAGGGGGAGTGTAGGGAAACCCCTGCTGTTTACATATGTTTCAACAGGGTAATTAGTCTCAGAGTTGGGCAAAATTTAAGAAAAACACGTAACATTGTCAAACATCTTTCTGGGCATATAATTGATATAGCCTGTACAAAATAAGGGTCTGATCCCTTGAGGTCCAGAGACCTCTCAACTTCCATGACTTCAACAATATAGTTAGGGTTGCTCAGCATATCACCAAGGGCACTCAGAATTTGGCAGGCTTGGGCTAACTAGGTTATGTAAAATGTATTTCACTGCACCAAGGGCAAAGCATATTACTAGGAGTTTGATCTTACAGCCATTAAAGTCAGCAAGAGCATTGTCATCAACTATCTTTGGAGCAGGATTGGGCTCTTGATCTTCACAACTAAAGATTTTGAGAGCTAATTAAATGTAATGAATTCTGGTGAATAACCCTCCCTACCGAAGATACCTTTGTGAAGATATTAATGGCCATCAGCTTTGGAATGTTGTGTCAGCACATTCATGAAGCTCTCTTTACCTGAAGAAGAAGAATTTGATATTTCTCCACCTACAATACATGACATTTTGCGAAACATCAGTGTTTGAATTCTAGCCTTATAAAAAAGTAATTTATCTAGTTTGTGTTTTAGGTTTAACTCTCCATTGGTGCAGCAAAGGCTTCCACTAGTTCAAATTGCCCTTTTTTGTGCAAAGTAGATTTCTAGTTACAATGGTTAGAAATGGGATTACCATGATCGTTTTCCAATATTCATGTTGGCCTTGTACTGTTATATTTTAGGTCAGTTTAAAAACAAACATGCATTTCAAGTAATGAAGTTTAGCCATACACTTATTTGGCCAATACTTTCAGATGAATGGTAGTTTTAAGATGTGTTCTGCTCAGTATTAAAATAAGAAATTAACATTTTAATAGTCATGTCAGTAATTGTTACATGATACTATAGATTAAAGAGTGTCAGTCTTTTATGCACAAAATCACTTTGATACTTTCAAGTTTACTGTAAGCACCACATCATTTTTACCAATACAGATTTAAGATTATACCCTCACTCCAGAAAATCTTCTCAGCTTAAACATAAAAGAAAAGTCTTCATTAAAAATCTGGAACCCAATTTATCTCAGCTCTTTTTGATAGTATATCTTCAGCCCTCACTGAGGTCAATGGGATCGCGTGGGCTAACAAGCAGAATGTGATCCTTAGAGTAGCTAAAAGCTATACTTGACCTACAATCACATGTAGGATGGGCATACCTGTATCTGTCAGTACTGGGATGTGCAGACCTTAATGCAATCCAAATGAGGGCAGTTAATGTCTATTAACTGTGGAGAAGCAGGATTTCCATGCAAACTCTGTCAAGGATGGTCAGCCCAAGAATTGACCTTCCTTGAAAGCAATCCCCTATGAATATACAGATGCATGTATTTTGAAGGGATGGGGTGTGAAAACCACCCCAAAAGCAAGTGTTGCTGTTCAGAAAAACAAAATTAAACCCCAAACCCAAGACATTGTGACTTACTGTGATATATAATAAAAACCACTGGAGCACGTGCATCATCATATGCATCTCACATTTTGGGAAGAGAGGGAAGGGAAAGCCTGAAGAATTTTTCCCCTTTCTGAATTACTGCATGAAGAACTTAGAGGTGACATTTTTATTGAATCTGTGTCAACCTAGGACAATTTCAAGCATGCTGACCAGACACTGTCTATTTATGACTCACCAAAGTATCATTATTCATGTCTCTAGTATCAGGAAATTGATAAGCTATACTTCTGGTGCAGTAATTGTTGAGATAATTGTATGCTAATATAGTCAATCAGGTGATTTAAATTTTCTCATTCACTTTTGCACTGTCTGACCTCAAAACAAACTAGCATGGTGTTAACATTTTCAAACTTACCTAAGAAAGGATTTTCGATATCACAGGTCAGTGTGATTAACTATTTTAATTCATCACAAACATTGCTGAGTCCAAGAAAAATTAGGCGCAAAAAATTAAGTCTTGTAATAAGAAATAGTCTAGGTGTGAAATAATTGTCCACTAGGGATGTAAAATCCTGGTTAATCAGTTAACCGGTTAAACATTACATTTAACCAGTTAACTGATTAAACTGGGGTAGGTGCTGTGACCAGGCTGGAGCAGTCCCCCTGCCTCAGGTGGGGACTGCTCTGGGTAGGCTGGAGCACCCCTGTGCACAGCAGGCCCACAAACCTGGAGCAGCCCCCTGCCTGCAAGCACCACCCAGTAAAGGTGATGCTTACCACTTAACCGTTCACATTCTAAGAATAAATGTTATTTCCTGTACATGTATTGTTACAGAGCTTGCATAATTAATAGAGTTAAGGAATTATATGTAGGATATGCAGCGTATAGATCTAGGATCATATGTTAGCTATGAAGTGAGGTACATTAGCGTTTACAGACTAAATTATGATTTTGCTCTCTTCAAGATACATTACATGAGGTGATTTTGAAAAAAGTCATTAATCTGCATATCAATAGGTTGGCTTAATAGACACGCTCATTCGCTTCCTGACAGTTTAGGACATGGATAGAAGCCTCTGTCTTAAGAGGAACCATAGCATCTCTGCTAAAGATGCTCAGCTGTGGCATGAATCTTAGCACTGGGAGAATGTGAGTAACATACAAGCCATTGCACAACATCTCCATAACTAGTTTCATAATTTTCAAAAGCAAGCAAAAAGGAAACAGTGAGATATTACCACAAAGGAAAACCATTAAAGCATGAAAATAGAGACTGTGGCCTTTAGAAGCAACCTGTTGTGTTTACATGGCAGCTAGATACTTGATGGATTAGTGTATTAGGATACCTTAGACTAAATTATGAATGACCTATATTTTGAGTACTTTTTTAAACTATAGCATTTGATAAATTATACATAAACCACAGCACTAAAACAGTCACTTATGGGGTGAAGTTTTCAATATGCTGTTTGGATTCTCATACCTAACATAGAACACTGTTTCAGATAACAAGTTAGCACTATTTTGAAAGACATTCTTCTGATCTTTTACATACACCTGGACAGCTCTGCCATACTAAGGAACATATATATCTCAACAGGCATGGTAGAGAGGAAGGGTAGCAGGTGTCTAATCAATTTCTAGGTTCTCTCAAAAATTTCTAGGTTTAAATTTAAAATAGGAAATGATACTAGATTATATAGGGAAATCAATACAAAACAAAGATACTAAGTTATTAACATTGAGCAAATAGAGTTTCTTACCTGTTACAAAAATCAGTTATAAATTTTCTAACTAAACATGCTTTCAGCAAATAGAACTTAGCACTTCTTACAGCCAAAGGCTTTAAAGGGCTTAAACACTTTCTTTTATAAGGCCTTGTTTCCTAATGAGGCCCAGCTGTGAGCCTCTCTTTCTGTGATTGACAGTTTCAACACTGCCTTTGCAGTGTAACAAAATTTTCTTCCCTATTTTCCTGAAAATGTCAGTAACTTTTCCTTCCTCTTTTTTTTAGGTACAGAGTATATACACCCTGCTGCTGGGTCACCCCAAAGGATTAAAACAAAAAGATCCATGTTCTCCACCATGGTTAATGATTTTTTCTATAATATGTTGTACAATAAAAGTGCTGACTTTTTTTTTTTTTTTGTAATTTATTAGCACAAATAACTTAGTCTCATGCTTAAAGTTAATCCTGTGTGTAGTTGTAGAATCAGGAACTTGTTTTGTATTCCTCCTACACAATAAATAGGTCTTTTCCTCTCTATTGTTTCAATTATTTACTAAAGTATTTATTTGAGCAGCTTCACAGTGTAGATCTTGTCTTTACTTTGATATCTGAGCTGTTGTAAATGCTTCCTGAAGGCCACTCAGCTATATACAAATGTGCATGGGATTAGAGATTTTATACTGAAGTCAAAGGAAGCTACAGGTTCCTAGTGCTTCTGATAATCAGGCACAAGGTGTTTCATTTTGGGCTCCCATAAACAGAGAATCATAAGATCAGTGTCCTCTTTTGTACCTTTGGGTCCTGATCTTCCAAACATTTATGCATATCTTTGTCTTTCAATTGACTTCATTGGGATCACTTTTGTGTTAAGTTACTCAGGTACAGAAGAGTTTGCAAGACTGGGTCTAGTTTGGGTTGTTCATGATGCTTTTTGAAGGTTATTGTTCTAATATTGTCATGGCACATGGAAATGGCCCTCTGTAAAATAAATAATAATTGCCAAGAAGTCATAGAATCATAGAACCATAGAGCTGAAGAGATCTCTGAAGGTCATCAAGTCCAGCCCCCTGCCCTAGGCAGGACCAATCCCAACATAAGTGATCCATATGTTACTGATATGAAGCTTCAGACCCTGCTTCCAAACTGAACCAGTCCATATACCATCTGGTGAGCCCAGATCTACCCACCATACCTGCCCCTGGTTGACATCTCCATACTCAGAGAGACGTGTGATATCTAGCACATCTCTAAGTATTTATGCAAGTCAGAAGGCCTGTTTATATGAGTAAAGTTAAGCATAGCCCCTTACAGTAGAATACTGTGGTAACTTTTAGATTGGGTTCTAAAACTGTGATTGAAAGTGAGAGTATACTTATTATGTCGTAAGCCCCAAAGAACAAATATTTTGTCCATTCATCTAATACTTTATACCACACTAATTTACTGATTTTCTAAATGGAAACCACTTGTGCATGTGTAGTTTGCACCACTTGCATATATTGGTTAGCCTCATTCCATGGGTTTATTTTACTCTTGACACCAATGTGGGATACACCAAAACTTCAGTCCTGCAAACACACAGATGCTCAACTTTAAGCATTTGATGCCAATGAACTCTTCACTTGTTTAAAATTAAGAACATGTGTAAGTGATTGCAATATTAGGGCCTAAATTAACAATAGACAGAAATTTGTTATTACAGGAAATTGGCAGATTAGCTTGTTTAGTTTTTTTTCTATATAATGAAAATTGGGAAATAAAATGTTTCTGTTATTATAGAAGAGTAGTAGTAAAGAAAACAAGGGTTTTAGAAACTTGGTATGGATTTAATGTTGTGAATATAGCATTTTAATTTTTTTTCCTGGTAATTAAAAAATAGATAATGGCTCACTCTGTGCTCTTAACTTTGTGAATTGGTAATAGGAAGAATATATTTTTTTGAGGTTAGCTTTACTCATTGCATCTGCTGTTAAGACTCTATGCTGTGGGGAAAATCATGGTTAAGAATTACCACTGGTCTTTCCTTATGGAGTAGTAGTTGTCTCTAACAAGTGTGTATTTAAACCGAGTTTATGTTAAGCACAGGCAGATAACTTTTGTTCTCCATAAAAATAAAACTGATAAGAGGCATTGGGGAGAAGAGGAGGAAACCGTGCTAGACTCATAATCTCTTGTATGTGTAGATTCCCTTCTATTAGATGTATAGTATAAATATACTATTATAATCTAAAAATATAGCTGGTAATTAGTAATAATAACTGGCTAACTTTTCTTTAAAAAAAAAGTTCTCAAATCCTGAAAGCTGTGTAGTCCTGTTGGAAGCAAACTTTTGTTACCACTGTTTTGAATCAGGCAACCAGGAATAATATGATTATGCCTTGCAAATTCCTATCTATAGGAATATATAGCACTAAGGAAAGAGTTGAAAACTCAACATAGGTAATCTTGTTACTTCAAACTTGGAGGTAGTCTTTTTACTTCTTAATAAATACTTAGTAAGACTACACTGGGTAATATGCTCTCAATGTGCTACAAGATAAAAATCATTCCTTAAGCAGACTTAGCAGGGATGTTAAAATTAACAAACTTTCTTGACGTTGTATGAGGCAAATATTTATTCCATACAAACACATTCACTAACTTTTTCTTCTATTGTTTCAGTATCTGTGTCTGAGATGCCTTCACCATTATCTGTGCCTCACACAAGTCTAACTTGTCCTGACCTTAGAATTTTACCTCCTCCACTTTATGTTTCTCAAATCACCAAAGAGAAAACTAAATGGAAAGGAAAATACAAAAGCAAAAAATTAAATAAAGATGATATTAGTTATCCATGCAACTTCAGGTAAGTGAGGAAAGCTCTCTTAATTATGTATGAAATGCTAAGTTGTCTTATGTTGGTCAGTGTAGAATCCAGTGGGACAAAAATAAGTATCTAACTTGCAAATTGCTTGGGTATCAAAGTTATTCAAGGAATCTAACAATTGTTTTTCAACAACTTTTGCATTGCTAATAAACATCCAAAATTTCTTTTCTTATTCTGTACTGGTCTTATGTATCCTAGGAAAGGATTAGGAATTAGTTTGACAAATTTTCAAATATGTTCACTGGGTTGCCAAGAGATAAATGGGTATTTTACTACTAGCACCCAATGTCTGCTCCAGCTGTAACACAAGCAATCTCTGACTAAAAGTGAACATCAGCTTTTCATTTAAAATACCCTTTCAGAGTGCTTCAGACTGTGGTGATGGGTGATTATGAAACTGCTGTTAAGTAAATAATGTACACATGATACAGATGCCTAACTACTGTATGGGGCCATGGTGTCGAGGCAATGGGCCAAAAAAAATCTGATGAGGTTCAACAAGGACAAGTGTAGAGTCCTGCACTTGGGATGGAAGAATCCCAAGTATTGTTACAGGCTGGGGACCGAATGGCTAAGTAAGCAGTTCTGCAGAAAAGGACCTGGGGATTACAGTGGCTGAGAAGCTGGATATGAGTCAACAGTGTGCCCTTGTAGCCAAGAAGGCTAATGGCATATTGGGGTGCATTAGGAGGAGCATTGCCAGCAGATCCAGAGAAGTGATTATTCCTCTTTATTCGGCTCTGAGGCCACATCTGGAATATTGTGTCCAGTTCTGGGCCCCCCACTATGGAAAGGATGTGGACACATTGGAGAGGGTCCAGCGGAGGGCGACCAAAATGATTAGGGGGCTGGAGTGCATGACCTATGAGGAGAGACTGAGGGATTTGGGTTTGTTTAGTCTGCAGAAGAGTAAGGGGGGATTTGATAGCAGCCTTCAACTTCCTGAAGGGAGGTTCCAAAGAGGATGGAGACAGGCTGTTCTCAGTAGCGACGCATGGCAGAACAAGGAGCAATGGTCTCGTTACAGTGCGAGAGGTCTAGGTTGGCTATTAGGAAAAACTGTTTCACTAGGAGGGTGGTGAAGCACTGGAATGGGTTGCCTAGGGAGGTGGTAAAAACCTCTAAGGATAGAGATTCTAAGTCTGGGCTTGACAAAACCCTGGCTGGGTTGATTTAGTTGGGATTTGTCCTGCTTTGGGCAGGGGGCTGGACTTGATGACCTCCTGAGGTCTCTTCCAGTTCTGATTCTAGCTAAAGGGAGAGGGGGGAAATAGAATTTAGGATTCCTGAACCACAAGGGATGGCCCATCTGAAAATTGGGCCTCTTGATGGCTTACCAGGTTGGGCACCTAGAATCTACAGTTGCTCTTCAAAATCTTGGCCCTGAATTAGTTCTGATTGGACAAGAAGTAATATTTTTCTCAATATAAGGCAAAGTTAACTGGAAGATCAAATGCAAATAATACAAATATCTTGCTTTTAGAGATTTTGCTTAAACCGTTAACACTACTTTTTGTACAAGCCCAAAGCTACTGATGCATTAGGGGAATGGTTGAAATTGGAATACATGAATTTGGTCAAGCTTGTCTCCCCCCTCACCCCCCTTATGCAAAATGAATTATCTTTAACATAAAGGCCAATGAATTAGTCTTTCCTCTTCAACTTTTATTGGCTTTAGTTACTTCATATGGTAGGTAGCAAATAACATGTCTGACTTATGACTTGTCACATGATTCCCATGATACAGTTGTTACTGAGCTCTTGAGCCCTTTTAAGTTCGGGTTCTCTAATAAGAACCCCCTATAGGGCCAATACTGACTTAAGAGCTCCTGAGCATCTGTTTCTTCCAAAAGAGACTAGTTACTTGAGCTATAGGCCCTATATAACTTCTGTGAAACCCCTTCTTGGCCTGAGGGAGAACAGGGCTGAAGTTACTGTGGCTGTTTTGAATCTTTATAGCATGTGTGGTATGCAACAGCGTGTGAGGACTGGCTTTCCAGAGTATCAAATACCAGAATGCATAAACACCACAGTACATGAAGTACTGCTGTTTGGCCAAGGGTTTTGTATGAATCCTGCTATACAAGGCTCCAACAATGGGAAGTGTGAGGAAAGAGAAGGTGGGTAGTGTCAGTTTCCTCTTGGCCGGATGTTTCAAGAGGACATGTCTTAGTTACAACTAGTCAAAGGGAAACTACTAGAAACCCAAGAGCTCCTGACACTATTTGAATTGTTCTTTGTTTTTTGATAATGTGTCTAGAACATCAGGGGATGGGGAAGGAGGAACATATTCTCTATGCATGGGACATGTGGTGAAGCTTCCATGATCACTTCAAATATGGTTACCTTCAACATTCTAGAATTTGAGACTGACATCTAGTATATTTCCAATATGCCTCAAATAAGGTGTATATGGTGGTGGTTTGATTTACTTACAGCTGTTACTAATCTTGTATCTTATGTATGTGGTGCTCAAATGAACAAATACTTTCTCCCTAGGCATTTGAGCCATTGGGGGTGGACTCAGCAAACTGGATTTGCTGTAAGTATTTTCTCTCTTGGCTAACAATAGAGCTATCAAACATAACTGATAATACTTCTGCTTGTGTGGAACAATTTTTGAATCTAGAGTTAATGTTTGTTAACACTTAACAGTTCAATATTGTGCTCATTAGTCTTGTATGGAATGGTCTCCAGCACTTGTAAAGGGTGGGGGGAGGGCTTTTCTGTCTTGCTGAAAAGTGGCCAAAATGGACTGGCCGATTAGGGGGTATATTGTTAAAGAATGCTAATCCACTTAAGAGCTTTTAACTCTTCTTAGCAACATATATTTTAAAGGTACAAGAAACCGTAGATGTCTATTATGAGTTAATGCATAAGACTTCAAAAAGCTTGCTTCTCATACCTGGCTTTTAATAAAGATCTCTCGAAGACTGCATAGTCACTTGCACTATTTTATCCACTAAAGTTTGACTCCTTCCATGAAGCTACGAAGAAATAAAAACTTGCTTCAGCATAGAGCTGCACTTGTCTATCTTTAACATGAGTAATAGTGGAATGTGAACAAACTTCATCTACTGAAGGCTTTACACTAAATGCAATACAATTTGTGAATCTGGAGATTAATTGAAAATACTCAGTTTTCAAAGCCGGGTTTTTAACCAGGGAGCTCCCCAACTTTTCTGTTAATTAGCTTAAATTTTTGAGAAATTTTCTGGAATCTGAAAAAATTGGTAGCTTGTTTCCAATAGTGTAGCTGAAATTTTCTCCTCACTATACTCCTTCCCTTCCAACCTCTGGAAGGGAAACCCAGATACATTAATCCTGCACTATTTAAGATCAGTGAGTGGAAAAATATCATCTGAAATAAGCTGGTCATGTGACAGCCAAAAAAACCACCTAAATTGACCCTTACCGGTTGTCTTGCAGGCTATCTTGAATTCCGATCTGAAGAAGCTATTTGATCAGGCTGGTGTAACAGAAGATCATCTGAAAAACAAGAGAACCTCTGAAAAGATCTTCAAAACGATAGAGAGGAAAGGAGGAATAGAAGCTATACGGAAAGAGGCTCTGAGAGGTGCAAATTAAACTTTGATATAGCTTGAATAAGCTACTACTTTGTCAGTGTTTGAGCATTCACCTCATTACAGTAATACACTGGAGTGAAGTAGACTCTACAAGCTTGCCTTGTTATAAAAGCACGTAAGACAGGTGAGGGAAGGTTCCTTCCATATTAATAGTGATTCTGTTTAGAGGCATTGCTAGTGCTCAGGTAGTGCAAGTCTCAAAGGTTGGGTTTGAGCTTTGCTAAAACACAAGGGTGCTCGCATCTTCAGGTTTTGCTCTGGGCCTCAAGATGCGAGCTAGCTATTGTAAAGATTAATAGCTAGATATCTGACCCTTTCTTTAGGGATGTGAATGGTTAACTGTTAAGCCTCACCCTTAATGGGTGTGGCTTACTGGTTCCAGTTAACTGGTGGGGCTGGAGTAGCTCCCCATCCACTGTGGGCAGAGGGCTGCTCTCACTCCGCAGGGCCTGGTGGGGGAGGGGAGCATTCCAACCCAGCCAGAGGAAACTCTGATGTTGGTGTGCCCAACCTGGGTGTGCTGCAAGTCAGGGATGGGGGCAGGGTGGCCCCCCTGTCCAGCCCCCCCTTAATCAGTTCACCAAGTAAATGGGATTTTACATCCCTAGTATGTCTCATCCCTGTCCCCTTGCATCATACAACATGGTATGATATAAGTGCCTCAATTCTGCTTCTTTAAGATGTCTGATGTGCTTAAACTTTGCCAAACAAAGGGTAGTTGCTGAGGGATTGGTTGTGTAGAGGAAATCAGTCTGAGAGCTCTGCTCTTAGGTTTAATGTCTAACTTTTTTTTCTGCAGTGACATCTTCAAGATCTAGTTCTCCTCTGCTTCATTCTACATCCTCTTCAAAGCTAACTTCAACTATCAGTCCTAGTATTGAACTTACTTCTAGCTCAGCTCGAAGAGCAGATGGACTCAAATCAATTCAACTAGCATCTCCCTCTACATCAAACGCACTGTACCCTCCATGGAATGTCCCTTCAATTGTCATTGCACCAGCACTTCCAGTACTACCTCCCTTGTCTCCTAAGAGGACATCACCAGTGGATCTGCAAAGACAGACTCTGCATAAAATAAAGACTGAAAAGACCCCAACTACTTTGCATCAAAATGATCTAATGGGTCAGATCAGAAAGGGAATCCAGCTGAAATCGGCAAGTATATTTTTTAACCAGTACTAATTGATACTGAGTAGTGTTTCCCTGGAAGCTGTGTGCTTGTGCAGCCACTTAGGAGAAATCAAATGCCACCACAGCTATGTTCTGTGTTTGTCTTGGTAGTGCACATTCACACATGCCTCGGTACACAAATATTTATTCTGCATGTGGATGGAAAAGATCCGAAGGAACATTGCAAATGAGATTATGGCTTTTCAGTAATAAGAAAAGCCTACAAGAAAGGCTAAGTGTGATGTATTGATATTAAGTGGTGCAGAGGGGAGTATGGAATCTAAGGATGCAATTTAATACTTGGTATAGGCCTACATTCCTGTTGTGCTGCAGTTAGGAAACTGTCTATGGTGAAATGTACATGTAATCTCAGAACTTTATTTTGAAAGGGTATCCAGTTTTCTATACCTTGAAAATAAGAATGTGAAAACTGTAAATAAGCTTAGTATGGCATTTTATTGTGAAGTAGATGGGTCCCTTCCCCAGTCTTTGCCTCTGAGTGGAACTTGCCATGGAAGGTGTTGAGTAAGGAGAGCAGTGACTCCTCAAAACCTGAGTTAATGCAATGACAAGCAGTAAACTGATGTACTGAAAAGGTACCATAGACAGAAATATAAAGTTAAACAATGAATGTGTTAGATCTCAACTGGCTAACGCACAACAAAGGCAATTTTCCCTTTTGATATTCACATCTCCACATCAAATGCTGCAAATGAGAGGTGCCCACCCTGACTTAATTAGCCTTATTAATAGTGGTCTTACAATTGACAATTTCTTTTGCTGTTTATATACTCACCCTGGATTCTATAACTTCCACTCCAATGCATCTGAGGTGGGCTTTGCTCATGACCTAATAAATATCTTAATTTCTAAGGTGCAACAAAACTCCTTATTTAATTTATAAATGGAAAATGATCAAAAACTGCTTGATGCGGAGTGGGACATTGTCCAATATTAGAGAACTGTCCCTAGAGTGAAGCAGTGAATTGTCATGTCCCCTATAGAGTTCTCTTACTTTACTCTTTTTGACCATAAAGAACAAACAAGGTTCATACTAGCCAGTCTGTATGAGCACATTAAACAGCTTCTTGAGAAATGGCACATAAAATAGCCTAGAAGGAAATGCTTCCTAAAAATGGCTTAAAATTAACAGCAAACCCTTGAGACATGCCTTTTTTTCTGCTAAATGCATATTGGTTACTCTAGAAGAATTTTAGAAGATTAGGGCTCAAAGACATCGGACTAGACCTTTTCTCACACTGTTCAAATCAGGACCAACCTCCACTAAATCATTCAGCCATGGCTTAAAAACCACTAAGGATGGAGATTCTACCACCTCCCACTCCAGTGCTTCACCATCCTCCTAGTGAAGTAGTTTCTGAATATCCAACCTAGACCTTCCATGCTGCAACGGGAGATCACTGCTCCTTGTTCTATCCCCACTGAAAACAGCCTCTCTCCATCCTCCCTGGAACCCCCTTCAGGTAATTGAAGGCTGTTATCAAATTCCCCCTCACTCTTCTCTGCAGACTAAATAATCCTAGCTTCCCTCAGTCTCTCCTCATAAATTATGTGCCCGAGCCCCCTAATTTTTATCCCATCCCCCTGCTGGGGACTCTAATTTGCCCACATCCTTTCTGTAGTGGGGGACCCCAAACTGGATATGGACAGGGCCGGCCCTAGACTAGCTGCCAGCAACTGGTGTCCTAGGCAAACCGTGCGATTGGCGTCCCCACCTCCAAACCCCTCAATGATATTGCGCCACCATTTGGCACCCCATTTAGCTTGGCACCCTAGGCGACTGCCTAGTTCGCCTATGTGGATGGGCTGCCCCTGGATATGGACAGATGTGGTGTCACTAGTGTTGAATAAAGGGGAATAATCATTTTCCTTGATCTGCTGGCAATGCTCTGCAGCCCAATAATCCTTTCTGGCAACAAAGGACACCCTGACTCATATCCAGCTTCTCATCTACTGTAATCCCTGGGTCCTTTCCTACAGAACTGCTGCTTAACCAGTTAGTTCCCAGCCTGTAGCAGTGCGTGGGATTCATCTGTCCTAAGTGCAGGACTCTGCACTTATCTTGTTGAACCTCATCAGATTTCTTCTGACTCAATCCTCAAACTTGTCTAGGTTACTCTGAGCCCTCTGTCTACTCTCTAACATCACCTTCTGCCCCCTCCCCTCCAGCTTAGTGTCCTCCACAACTTGCTGAGAATGCAATTCATACCACCATCCAGATGATCAGGGCTTGACAAACCCCGGCAAGAGCTACTTGCCAACCCCTGCACTGCACATGTGCCAGACTGGTACTGCACATGCGCAAAGCGCCAGTGAATGGGGCACACGAAGCAACTGGCTGAAATCTACTCGCCATGGGCGAGTAGATTCAGCGGTTTGTCGAGCCCTGCAGATGATGATGATGATGATGATGATGAAGATGTTGAACAAAGCCAGTCTTAGGACAGACTCCTAGAATAATCAGTTTGATACCAGCTGCCAGCTAGACATCAAGCCATTGATTACTTCCCATTGAATCTGACTATCTAGCCAGCTTTCTAGTCTCCTTCTAATCCATTTATCCAATCGATACTATTTTAATTGGCTGGCAAGAATACTATGCATCAAAAGCTTTGCTAAAGACAAGATATATCATGTCTACTGTTTCTCCTCCCCCCTATGTCCACAGACCGTTATCTCATCATAGAAGGCAATCAGTATGGTCAGGCATGGCTTGCCCTTAGGGAATCCATATTGACTTACTGATCACCACCTTCCTCTCCTCTCAAAGTGTTTGCAAGTGGATTCCTTGAAGACCTGGTCCATGACTTTTTTCCAGGGACTGAGGTGAGGCTGAGCAGTCTGTAGTTCCCCCAGACCCCCTTTTTTTTTTTTTAAAGATAAGCACCACATTTATTATAATAATATATGGAGATATACCATCTCATAGAGCTGGAAGGGACCTTGAGGTCAAGTCCAGTCTCCTGCACTCACAGCAGGTCCAAGTACCATCCCTGACAGATTTGCCCCAGATCCCTAAATAACCCCCTCAAGGATTGAACTCACAACCCTGGGTTTAGGAGGCCAATGCTCAAACCACTGAGCTATCCTGCCCTCTATCATCAGGGACCTCCCTCTGATCACCATGAGCTTTCAAAGATAGTGGCCAATGGCTTTGCAATTACATTAGCCAACTCCCTCAGCACCTTCATATGCATTAGACCCTGCCTCACAGAAAAGCTGGACATGCTCAAATCCATCATTTCACCACTAAGGGTTGCTCACCTCCTCCATACTGTGCTGCCCAGTGCTGCAGTCTAGGAACTGACCATGTTGGAGTACTTCGGCTTTTTCCACATCTATCCCAAGGTTGCCTTATTGAATGGGGAAGGGCCTCACTGGCTTTCCCTGACTTTTTTGTTGTTGTTGTTGTTAACATAACCCTCCTTGTTATCCTTCACATCCCTTGATGAATGGGTAGGCTGACTTACAAAGGCACATTCTGAGTCAGACGGACCTGAAAAGAATACAGGAGTCCAAACTTCTGTTCTGCTTTGGTCTAAAGTTGAGCTGCACTTCCAAAACCATTAAGAGTGGAAATCTTGCAAAAGTAGGCTTTCTGCTGGTGCACCAGGTGACATTTTAGTCAGTACTCATGCCCTGTCGACCAAACAGCCTCAGACTGAAGATGTTTGGCAATGGCTGTACTATGCAGCTTACAGCCACACAGCTGCAGTCATACAGCTGAGTTGCTCTAAGCTTTCTAGCATGGCACTCGGAGCTGATGGAAGGGAGCTCTCCCCCTGAGCACTAGTAGCATGTCAGTTGGAGAAGCTTTCCCACTGATACAGTGCTGCCTAAACTGGCTCTCAGGTTCATGTCACAGTCCCAGCACTAGTTTCTGCATTGCCATTACAAGCCAAGTACTACCTCCTCTGCAATTAATGCCCGCTCCCCTCAGCGATAGAATTACACCAATCTAACCAGCATTATTGTATCTGCTCCACATGTGGTTGTTTTTTTGTTTTTTTGGGGATGGGGGTTGTTTTGTTTGTTTGGGGTTTTTTGCATATGAAGCTCTTGCTATATGGGAAAGCTTATGGCACAGCCATGTGTCTTAGGATGCCATGAGGTACCTCTGTCCCTCAGGGCACATGAGACAAGCCAGGTCCCCAAAGCATTATGCGGCTGTGGGCTTTGCAGGGCTGCAGTCTGGCATGTTAAGTGAGAGACTCTGAAGACTGCTCCCCTGAGCCCACATTGTAACTGGAGCTAGAAGACACGGTGTTGGTGTAGGTGGAGTCTTAACCCCCTTCCCCCATTCTCAGCCAATTTCTGGATTATTAGATCGTGGCTGAATCGTCTTGCCTATCCGTTCTGCTCATGCACACCGATCAAAGTGCTACTGCAGAACTCTTCCGGGCAGCTGGGTGTTTAATGAGCCCACAGACCAGCCACAGGGCAAGTGCACCCGTCACTGGCTAAACTGAACACTTCCTACCAGTTTCCTGAAACTTGAGGGAAATGGTTCAGCTTGGGAAACATCTCCCCGTCTCCCTCTTCCCCCTGTATGACCTCAGGTGGCATGGAGTGCAGGCCAGAGTCTCCACCTCTGGGATGGAGTCCTTTGCCCCAAATACTCCGTGCTTTTGAAATACGCACATTGTGCTCTGAACAGAGGCTTGTCTGTATCCCCTGCCTTGCCTTCTGGGAACTACATGCACTTAACTCCACTCTTGCTGGAAGGATTTGAATGTCAGCTGTCATGTCTCACCCACAGTCTTGTGGGAAAGACAATTTACCTTTCTAGCATGGAGCATGACTGCCCTTCACAGGAAGGAGAAGGAGTGACAGTCTGCATGGATTCCTCTGACTAAAACCTCCCGAGACAGGCTCTTGAAGCTCTTTGCTAACAATTTACCGACCCGAAATCTGTCAGCAACATTCACTTCACTGTCAAGAATGTGCCTGGGCCGAACAGCCATGTAGCTGATGGTCTCTCATTCTCTGGAAGCCACAGAAGTGCCAGAGAAGAGGTGGGCAGCATTATGAGTCTTGGGTGCTGAAAACAGGCTCTACAGCCAAAGGAGCGTGTGCACCATGCACCTTTTTAGCTTACTCAATGGCATTTGAGTTTTGGGATGGGTGTTGAAGGTCGTCTAGGGACTTGCCTATCCCAGAAGCACCAAATTGGGTGGTTCATGGCCTTGCATAGGTAACTGGCTATTTGTGGTGGTCTTACTGCAGGTCACCCACACCCCCTCCTGGGGATTCATGACTCATAGGATGCAGGAGGACTGAACCTAGGCTGCTGGGGGACAGGCCAGCATTAAACCAGTGACCTTGCTGATCCTTATGCAATTAATTCAGGCTCTTCCTTGGGTCTGGAGGTGAGGCTGTAGTATTTAAGCAGCCTTTGTTGGCTTTCTTCAGGGTCAGTAAGTTATTTTCCTAGTGCCAAAGGAGACTTCGGGACCAGCTCTTGAACATGCAGTGGAGAGATGGCACCAATCACAAACGGGTCAAATTGGGGCTGGCTCTTGCTCTGCACTGCCTTGAGGGTAACCTGTGTCCTGTCAGTACTGCAGGCATATGGGGCTCAGTGGCCACCTGGGGAGGGTTCCCTGCTCCTGCAATGGGTATCGCTCTTCCTTAATCAGATTCAAGTTTGCAGGAGTGAGGAAGGTGCTGTCATTCTTGCGCTTGCCACTGGGAGATTGCAGTTCCCACAACTTCTGTATAGGGGCCTCATTAGCAGCTACCCGGCTGGGTCTGGATCCGCCAGAGACAATAAGGCACAGGGGGCTTAGGCTCCGCACGTGCTTTGTGTGGCTGTCTGAGGGGAAGCTGATGTAGTTGATGGGCCATAATCACGACTGGCTTTTCACAATGTCTGCTTTCCCTCCCTATGTCTCTACAGTAGAAAGTATCGGTGTGTGCCTGCAGCTGGGGATATGGATATGGGAGCCCAGCATTGTGCACAGGGCTTACAAGAAAGGGAATCTTTCAGCAAAGGGCTTGCAGCTGGGTTTAGGGCTGGATGAAGCTGTTTTGGCACAGGGCATCAAGACAAACCAGACATCCTTGTTGTCTACCTAGGATGAACTGGGAATGTGCTATGGGCTCCAATTGATCTGGGAGGCTAATTGGGTTAGTGGACTTCTGACTGACTGGTTCCCTGCTGTGGGGATAGTATGGTTGGGCATTCTAGCCAACAGGGTTGGGTGGACAATAGTCAACCCATGAAGTTGGATAAGGCCTAGAGGAAAGCCAGTTTGAAAGGATCAGTATGGCTGGAGTCCTGAGGTATCCGAGTTAGAGAGCAGCCGAGACTTATCATAGGGACGGTTGTTCTTGGATAACTTCAGTTTTGGGTTGGCAGAACTCTTAGGTAAGTATGGAGTGGGGTGGATGCATCCAAGCTGATGCTGGTGTCTTCTTGTGACCAGTACCCAAGGCAGGAACTCACCTTGTAACATACTCTAGTAACATAGCATTCTGAGGGCATGAGCGTTGTCTAACCCCAGGGGCAAATGGGAGCCCAGGGCTGGGGCTGTACCTCTGAAGGACCATCCCACTAATACACTTGAGTGAGGCACTGGCTGGGGGATCAAAGTCCCCTCTTGCCACAACCCCTGAAAGCAGGAGGGATGCTAGTGGGCAAGTGTGGGCTCCCAGAGCCCCTTCCAGTGCTGTGATTGCTTCCCTCTATGGTGGAAGACCCCAGGAATCGGCAAAGGTCAATTGAGCGTGAGTGCTGTACTTCAGCTTTCCACCTGTACTGGAATGCAGTGGAGGAGCCGTGTAACTCTTGGATTAACCGTGCAAAATTGAAACTCTGAATATGGGATGAAGTCTACAATAATTCTATTCATCCTTAAGTGTTACTTACTGCACCAGCCTGTGGACCACACGTGGCCCAGCAGGGTTATCTGCTGGTGGGCACGAGACATCTTTGCTCAAGTTGAATGCCTAAAGGCACATTCCTCCCCCTCCATCATCCTCCTAATAGTTGTGATTTGCCAAACCCAGCCAATGGGAGCTGCAGGAAGTGGTGGGCCACAGGGATGTCCTGACCACCTTCCACAGCTCCTAGTGGCCAGGAATGATGACCCATGGCCACTGGAAGCTGCATAAGGCCATGTCTGGGGATGGTCAATGTAAACAAAATACCTTGAGGCCCACAAATGGATAACCCCAATGGGCCACCACAGCCGCACTGGGATGTTAAATTTCAATTAATTGAGTAGTCGATGGAATTTCCATTGACTACTCGATCAGTAGATAAGGGGTGGGATGGAGTGCTTGCTCTCCCTGCTGTGCCTCTGCCTTGTAAATGTAGTGAGACCAGGCGGCTCTTACTACCACATTTAAAAGGCAGAAGAACAGCGGGGGCTCAAGCAGTCCTCTCACCTGGGGTTCTGCCTCTCCCTTTGAAACGTAGCAAGAGCCCCCTGGGCTCCAGGTTCCCTGCACCGCCTACATTTCCAAGGGAGAGGCCTAGCAGTCAGATGGGTGCAAGTGGGGACTGCTTCAATCCCTGCTCACACTGTTTCCCTGCTGCGCTTCTACTTCCCCTGCACATGCCCTCCACACCCCATGGACAAGATGCTGGGGGGAACTGGCTTTTAAGATGGATTTCCCCCAGCATGGGCTCCTGCTACCCCCATAGCTGCCGCTCTCTGATAGGGCCGGAAGGGGGGGAGGAGTGACTAGTCAAGTAACTACTTGACTAACCTGATAAGCATATGCTTAATTGGAAGTTGACTGGCGGCTTACATCCCTACTCTGCACCAAGGCAGTTGCCACCTAATCCTAGAAGATTGATTATATATTGGTTTTGGGTAGGTTTCTGCATTTAAACATCATGCAGCTGTGATGTGTTGTGTTTATGCATCAGTATTTCAGTTTTTAAACTCGACCATAGACTATGACTTTGTTTTGACTTTGAAAGAAATATCTAACCTCACAGTTGTATGAACAAAACCTAAATTGGTAACATGTGTGATATGTCCTTTTTTACTTTACTGCTGATGCTTGCTGAGTAATGTCCAGTGAGCTCTGATGCTCTAGCAGTTACATAGCAAACATGTCTTGGCATCTACAAGCTTGTTTTGATTCTCTTGTGGCTGAAAAAAATACAAATAAATCCTACTAAGCCTAGTGGCTGGGCAACTATCACAGCTGCTTCCCTGGAAAAAAAGCTGATTTTTGACCTACTCACTCTAGCTAGAGTGCCCGGAGCAACTGCAGCTCCCTTTCAGAGATAAAAGGTTTCTCTGATCCAAGTTCTTCACTGTGGTAGACCAAACAGTCTACAAAACTAGGTGGCTTTTCATAAATGCCTTTCCTTCTGGGAGGAATTGTTCCTTCCCATTGAAAAGGCTTTGTAATACCAGGAGGGTCGATAATTTATCTGCAAGCAGATCTGCGTCCCTCTTGTTACCTCTTTCTGCAGCATTCCGTTGTGAATTGCCTGCACCAGATTCAGGTATGTCCTAAATACACGTTCTTAGGGGCAAAGTATGAGCCTACCACTCAAATCCCCCCAAGTGAGTAAAGTGGGGTTTTTGTTGTTGTGGTTTTTTTTTTTTTCCATCCTGCAGTTAAATTTGGACAAATAGTCTTATCTGTAATAGCTGAGGAAGTTTCATCCCTAATATGAAAAGGGTCAGGGCTGGGTCCTGTGAACTGACTGAGGCTTTACTTAAAGCATCTCTTCCAAACTTCCCAGAGTTTTTTAGCCTAAAACTAAATAAACAGGGATTCCAAATGCTCATACTTGCATCATTTTTTTGGCCAGGTTTTTTTTCTGTTAATAGTTTAAAGTAAACATATGCACATAGTATAGTTACTTGCTCTGAAAACAACTTGAGTATTCCCACCTCACATCTGGAGTTGACTTCCTCATATTAAAGCAAAACTCTTCCCTGAAAAAATCATAACAGTTTGTTAATTCCTAGTTAAGTTATAGTCTAATAGCCATAAACCTCAATGCTAGTTTATTTATATACTCCTGTGAGGTATCTTTGGCAGAAGCTTGCTAATCTAATTGGGAAGCTCATTCAAATAGCCCTTAGTATAAAGATTTGTTCATGTCTGTGTAGACACTACCTCGTAACACTAACCTCTTTCATGATAACGGTTAGTAGCACCTATTGCACTAGGTCAGACAAGACAACAAAAGCCAGGAGTTGCAGTGGCTTCTGTTTCAAAGCTTATCTTGTCTCCTTCAAGGACAGTATCAAAGACTGTCTGTAAAAGGGAGACTGGAGTGTGAGCACCACATGGTGCTGTGGATGGAAAGTGCAGCCTTGCCAGGTCCTAACCTGGAATTCTGTCTCTTACCAGAGTGTCTATGTTCTTCGTCCAGTGTCCATTGATAGCACAGGACTGCAGATCAGGTTGGTGAATGGCTGATGGATTGTAACTGAGACGTCCATGTTCTAAGGCAGGAGTCAAAGACTTAAGTCCTTTTCTCACTGCCTATGCTGTGATAAGACAGACAGGCTTGGCGTATTTGCATTTATAGTGAAGCTATCCCTCCTCCCTATATTACAAAGCTTTTTGTAGAGAAGGAAACTCCCAGGAGGAGAAACACTACTTAATTTTGTAGACAGATGTTCAAAATAGTGAACATGTGGCTTGGAGCATCAGAAACAAACTATTATCTCTTAAAGAGCTGCAGTTGCTCCAAACACTCCAGCTAAACTTAGTTTCCTTCCTTCTGCCCTTGTGTGGCTATTCAGAATATATTCAGTCCTTCTAGGTGGCCTTCTAAATGAATACATCTGAAGCTGTACTGAAATCATGGAGTAGTGATTAAGCAGCTATATTGGGTAAGAACTAGTTCTGCCTCTCTATTGATCTGGAATAGTCAAAGTAGGGAATAAGTTATTGGCTAATACCAGACTGGCTTGAAATATGGTACCTGGTTTCTAGCTGTAACACTCCCCAAATTGTATACACTGACCCAAAGTTAATGCAGAGTCGAACTAAAACCGATTTAATTCCTTTTGGCCAACTAGTTCATCCTGAAAACATATTGAATCTTTAGTAAATACATTCTTGCCCCACTTCGTAAATAGTAACTTCGTATTTCTGATCATTGTCGTTCCATCACTACAGGAATAGCTTCGTTATAAAAATCAAAATGATCACTCCTGTTAATCTATTTAAACAGGTGACTCCAACATCACCACAGTCACCCAGTGACGGAGGAATAGTAGCTGCTCTTAGGGATGTTATTCAGAAGAGATATAAGGCCCTTTACTCTTCAGGTATGCTTATAAAATATTTTCTCTTTGCTTAGAAAGCTTGTTTTATGCATCTCTTGTTAAATTAGGAAACTTTACCAACATTTATTGGTATAGTTGAATGAACCACCAGTGTGCTCAGCCAAACTTGTTTAAAACCCTTTCAGCTTGGTTCTAGAAAAATTCATGGTCTCAATTTGTTCTGGATCTCTGAGAGGTGAGCATGGATTTGGAGCATTACTTGTAGACTAGAATTTAATATAAAGCTTAAAATCTTAGTCCAGTATTCCTTACAGAGGAAACTTCATGAACTGGTGAGTAATACTGGAGTAAATGCAAAAATACCTTAAACTTGGCTCTGAATTACTTGTTGCTGGAATGACATTGAGGGATGATGATAGCTTGCATGTTTATAAGGAAAGTGGTCAAAACAAACTATCAACCAAGTACAGGCAAAGGAAAAAGGGTTGCAACAGAAAAGCAATTAATTAGCTGTACCAGATTAATATTTCTGTGTTAAGACTATATAGGTAGCTTGCTTAATGATAGCTGAGCCTCTTTAGGACTTGCTCATCACTGCGAATCAAAACTCCTGGTTGCCCTAGCCAGGCTGAGAATGTTGTAGTAGCAGCAGATAAGTTACTAATGAACTTACCCCAATTACTATCTTTCACCCCAGTTGCTCCTGAAGGGGGAGGGGGTTGGTAGGCTATTTGGACCATCTAGTATAATGCCTGCAATCACACTTGTATGCAGGTTTAATTGTTCTACTTATTTATACCCAAAAGTTAGAACTGGTTAAGTATTGTTCTCCCCCGCTACCCGCAGCCTATCTTACTTCTATGCAGTAATCACAACTTTATCATACCAGTTTAGAATTTTTTTCAAATCTCCCATACTGATAATTTTTCCCCTGCATTTGCCCTTCATATAATAATGGGGCTGTGCAGATTGATAGGTAGGAGGAGAGATTAAGTCCTTAATCTCAGTGGTGTTTGTGGGTGTTTTTGATGGTTTGTTTTTTTAAATTTTGGGACTGCAGCAATGTTGCAAGTATTAGTCTGATGTATAGAAGGGAAACATACACCTGCCTTTTTGGATTAAAAAAAAAATTGAGAGCTACTGCTTTTGATCTGAAAATAGACTCTTTGTAGAAAGGCCTCTAAGGGTACATCTACACTGCATGCTTATTTAGAAATAGCATGTCTACACTGCAGGGAAGTCTGAGGCAGGTTTCCCTAATATAGATGCGCTATCTCGCTTTAGAGCCCCAGGAAGCGCACAGGAGGAATAACTTAGAATGGCCCTGCTGACGGGCTTCTTTGAAATAGCAGCAGTGGAGCATCTACATGTGCCGTATTTCAGAATAGGCGTTATTCCTAATAGAATGAGGCTTACAGATTTCAGAATTATTTCAAAATAATGGAATGGCTGTGTAGATGCTCACATGGTTATTTCGAAATAACTCTATCTTGAAATAACAGTGCACTATAGATGCACCCTAAGTTAGTATCCCAATTCGTGTCTTATTACCCTCCTCCCTCCCTGCCTTTTGGATTGGTAACTTGATACTGTGATAGCTTACTCCCTTACTTCCATGGAATGCCACTCTTGATGTGACTTTCAGGCTGACTTGCAGGAAGAATCTTCTGGAGATAAACTTGAAACCCTTTAAATCCTAAAGGCCCTACATCACTCAAATCACTAACTTTTATAAGCAGTTCCTAAATGAGGAGGTGTAAACTCTAATTTGAATTTTAAGAGAGCTACGGGGAAAAATATACTTGTCTTGTATTGTCCCCAAGCTAATCAGCAAGCACTCTTGGGTTATGTCTACACAGCAACGTTATTTTGGAATAACTGATGTTGTTCCAAAATAGCATAGTGTGTGTCTACACTACAAGCCTTTATTTCAAAATGTCAAGCTGGATGACTTCTTACTCCCCTTACTCCAACTCATGGTAACCCTCATTTTACGAGAAGTCGGAGGAGGAGTGTTCTTTCTTCAACTTCCTGCTGTGTAGCTAGCTTATTTCAGCTTTTGGTGTTGTTTGGACTTCAGCTATGTCAATTGTGTAGCTCAAGTTGAATAGCTTATTCCAACTTTAGCCTTGTTGTGTAGATGTGCCCTTAATGAAGCTGATAAGCAAGTTCTAAAAAACCTCTTGCCTTGTATTGGACACCAATACATTCTAAAACTGATTTTGCAGGTGAGGAGACTGAGTCAGAGAATGAAGAATGGAAAGACTGAAAGGTTCCATTTCCTTGAGGTATAAGAAAATCCCAAGCAAACATGGGTACCCCCCCTTCTCCTCCAAGTGGAGAGTTCAAGTTTTTCCCCATTCCATTACTTTTGTGTAAATACATCTAACATTTTGAGATTTTCCCCCTCGGGATTTTAAAGCACCAACTTTCAAATGTGTTAGTATGGTGTGTGTAAAAAATAAACTTTTTTAAAGTTATTTTACTACTTTATTTTACTACATTATTAAAACAATACAGAAAACTCCATTGGAAAACAAACCCTTAAATTATTTACTTCCAATATTTATACTTCAAAACAGATGACTTTAGGTACATAAAATTAGTCATGAGCATCCATGCAATAGTTCTGTTTTTTTTTTTTTTTTTTTTTAAAGGCATGGGGAAGGGAAACTTTTCACTTAAACTTTTAAGGACTATTTTCTGCTTCCATTGAAGTAAGTGTGCTTTCCACAGTCTTCAATGGATTGGAGGCAGAATTTGGCTCCAAATTATAGCAAAATACTCAGCAAGCTGTTGAACACATCTTAAAATACCTGGGATCTTCAATACTCAACTTCCTCTAGCTAACGTTGTCCAGGACTGAAAATGCAGTTGACATTATAGTCATTTTACCCCTGCCCACCTGTTAAACTAAACACTCAAATAAGGCTGGATGTTGACATTCTGAGGCCCATACCATTAAAAATACTCCTTTTCACAGAAAGGACATTGAATATATTAACATGAGAGCTTAGTCTCAAAGACAACTAGAAGTCTTGTGGTACCTCCAGAGCCTAATGTATTTTGTGTCTGTGATTCTAATAAATCTTAGAACTGAAAGGGACTTCAAGAGGTCATCAAGTCAAGTCCTCTGCTGTCATGGCAGGACAAAGCACCATCTAGATCATCCCTGATAGAGCTTTCAAACCTGCTCTTGAATATCTCCAATGATGGAGATTCTACAACCTCCCTAGGCAACTTAGTCCAGTGTTTAACCAACCTGACAGATAGGAAGCTTTTCATAATGTCCAACCTAAACCTCTTGCTGCAACTTAGATAATAAGACAAAAAGCAGAGATCAAGGAGAACAATTTTTCTCCTTCCTCCTTGTAACGCCCTTTTAGGTACATAAACTGCTATCTTGTCCCCTCTGTCTTCCCTTTTCCAGACTAAACAAAGCCATTTTTTTCAGTCTTCCCTCATAGGTCATATTTTCTGGACCTTTAATAATTTTTTTGGTCTTCTCTGGACATTCTCCAATTTCACCACATTTCTTGAAATGGTGCCCAGAACTGGACACAATACTCCAGTTGAGGCCTAATTAACACAGAGTAGAGCAGAAGAATTACTTCTCGTGTCTTTCTCACAACACTCCTGTTAATGCATCCCAGAATCATACTTGCTTTGTTTGCAGCAGCGTCACACTGACTCACATTTAGCTTGTGGTCCACTTAAACCCTTAGATCTTTCTGCAGTACTCGTTCCTATACAGTCACTTCCCATTCTGTGTGGCAACTGATTGTTCCTTCCTAAGTGGAGTACTTTGCATTTGTCCTTATTAAACTTCATCCTATTTACTTCAGACCATAAAAAGTGGAAACTAGGTCAAATTACAAAGGATGAACATAAGCAAATAACACAAGATGGGCAAGATTAGAAAGGTGAAGGCACAAAATGAGCTCAATCTAGCTAGAGACATAAAAGGTAACAAGAAAATATTCTACAAATATTATAAGCAAGAAGACCAAGGACAGGGTAGGCCCATTGCTCAATGAAGGGGGGAAACAATAAGGCTATGTCTATACTGCAGACTTCTTGCGCAAGAAGCCTTTTACGCAAGAGTTTTTGCATTAAAAACTTCTTGTGCAAGAGCAGGTCCACCCCTCAAAGCGCATTGCAAAAGTGATGTGCTTTTGCGCAAGAGAGCATCCACACTGCATGGATGCTCTGATGGCTATTCACAGAATGGCCATCAGAGCACCTGTGCTTTTCCCCACTTGCCTTTTTGCGCAATAGCTATAACACAAGGGAGTTATGCCTCATAGAAGGAGATTTACCTACAGTGGCAAAAGCCCTCCATTCTGCCATCTTACTGCTGATTTACTTGCGCAAAAGCGCATTTGAGGTGTGGACGCTCTACAGGTTTTTGCGTGAAAACGGCCATTTTTGTGCAAAAACCTTGCAGTGTAGACGTAGCCAAACAGAAGATGTAGAAATGGCAGAGTTGCTTAACGATTTCTTTGTTTCAGCCTTCACCAAAATGTTGGTAGTGATTGGATGCCTAGCATAGTGAATGCTCGTGGAAATGGGGTAGGTTCAGAAGTTAAATAGGAAGAGAACAAGTTAAAAATTGCTTAAGCTAGATCTTCAAGTCACCAGGGCCTGATGAAATACATCCTAGAATACTACAGGTGCTGATACTTCCTCTATCTGAGCCATTAGCTTTATCTTTGAAAAGTCATGGAAGTCAGGAGAGATTCCAGAAGACTGGAAAAGGGCAAACAATGCGAAATAAGAACAACCCAGGAAACAATAGACCAGTCAGTTTAACTTCTGTGTCAGGAAAGATAATGGAACAAATAATTAAGGCGTTTGTCTGCAAACATCTGGAAGATAAGGTGATGGGTAACAGCCAGCATGGATTTCTGTAATGGGGGGGAGGAGGGGGCAGAATTGGAGTAATTCCCATAGAGGGCAACAAAAATGACTAGGGGGCTGGGGCACATGACTGAGGATTTGGGCTTGTTTAGACTGCAGAAGAGGAGTGGGTGGGTGGGGATTTGATAGTAGCCCTCAACTACCTGAAGGGAGGTTCCAAAGAGGATGGAGAGAGGCTGTTCTCAGTGGAGACATGACAGAACAGGGAGCAATGGTCTCAAGTTGCAGTGGGGGAAGATCTAAGTTTTTCCTAATATCCAACCATTTCACCAGGAGGGTGGTGAAGCACTGGAATGGGTTATCTAGGGAGGTGGTGGAATCTCCATCACTAGAGGTTTTTAAGTCCCAGCTTGACAAAGCACTGGTTGGGATGATTAAGTTGGGGTTGGGCCTGCTTTGGGCAGGGGGTCGGACTCTGACCTCCCGAGGTCTCTTCCAGCCCTAGGATCTGAGAGGACAGGGGGTCTGCAGGGCCTTGTATATACTGCCTTGGAGATGCCACTTAAGCAGGCTCTACAGCTAGGTACTGCTAGGATAAAAGCTAGCCAGTATCCTACAGGTACTGCTAGGATAAAAGCTTTCGATGATCATATGTGCTGTGCATGCACATTTATTGGGATGGATATGAGCAACGCATCTCAAAGAAACTGTTATGAGATGTAGGTAACTTTTTTTGGCAGTGAGATTTAAGTTATGGGGTTTTTAAATTTTGGGTATACATTTAATTTGAGACTCTATTATAATGTTTTAAAATAGTTTCCATGGCACTTGCAGGCACTTTCCTTTTAATTTCTATTGAGGAAGCGTCTATGTTTTTATATACTTCCTCTTTCTGAAATTATTACTATGGTGAGCTTCTTTGGTATTTCTCCCCATCCCCAGGGATGATAAATTTGATTATTATGGGCACTATTACTGAATGGTTTTGGAACAGACCCTATGCTCCACTTAAGATGAGGCAATTCTTGATTTAATCTTGTTGGTTACTGGACCAACTGCCCCCAGAAATAGCCACTTATGATGTCTTATAGATGTTCTCTGCAGCCCAGCCAATGGTGATAGCTGAAATCCCCTTATTAGTTTTGAGTCTTCTATTTTAATAGTCTCTTTAATTTCTAGGAGTATTTCACAATCACCATCAGCATTTTAGTCAGCTGATTGTAGTAGTGGAAATATACTACCATTCTTATTCAAGCTAGGGATGTAAGCAGCTGTAGTCAACTACCTCAGTGTTTCTCAACTTTTTTTTTTTTAGAAAGTACCCCTTTAAAAAATAAGTATCCCCAGTACCTACAGTTTTCAGACACACAATTTACGATTTTTTTCTACCATTGCAGCACATTTGTTTAAACAACTTAATCATAGGTAGGCGAGCAATGAAATTTTTGGGGGTAAAGTACAAAATAATCACTGTAAAACTAAACAAATTCAGTTTTCTCCAAATTTCAGTTGTGTTGATGCACCCCCCCAGACTTCTCTTGAGCACCCCTAAGGGTTCACATACCACTGGTTGAGAAACACTAGACTACCTGATATGCATATGTTTATTGGGTAGTCGAGTGACTACTCAACTAGTTGCTTCCCTCCCCTTGCTGCCTCTATCTGAGGCAGCGGAGGGGACGGACAGGAGCCAGTGTTGGGGGGACAGGACGGGGGGAGCTGGCTTAAAAGCCATTCCTCCTCCTCCTTCCTCCCCCAGCATTATCTGCACAGGGGAGGAAGAGGCATGTGTCTGAGACTGGGCATGAGCTGGGACAGCTGATTCCTGGCTCATGCCCAGTCCTCTGCTGCTGCTCCTCTGCCTTCTAAATGTAGTAAGAGCTAGGTGGCTGTTAGTAGGTTTAAAAGTTAGAGCCGCAGCGGGGTTACGTCCCAGGGCCAGGAGCTAACCCCACTGTGGCTCTGCAGTTCCCCCTCCTTATAGACTAATTGAGTAGCTGATGGAAATTCATTGACTACTTGATTAGCTGATTAAACAAAATTTAACATCCCTACTTCAAGCATGGAATTTCTATCTATGGAGATTCTGTGGTATAGGGATTCATTTAAGATTTTTAACAGGGCTCTCGATTATCATAGTTAGCTCATGCAACTAACTCTAATCAAATTTAAAAAAATCTCAATCACACTTTTAATCACACTTATGTAATAGAATGCCTATTGAAATTTATTAAATATTTTGGATTTTTTCCTTTTTCAAATGTATAACACAGAATACAAATTGTACAGTCCTCATTTTGTATTTGTAATAAAAATACTTGCACTGTAAAATTTTTAACAGGATAGTATTTTTCAGCTCGCCTCCTACAAGTATGTTGGTGAAATCTCTTCATAAAAGTGCAACTTGCAAATGTGGTGGTGGTTTTTTGTGGGAAAGGAGGGTTTTGGGTGTGACAACTGCAATGAGAAACCAAACAATGTAAAACTTTAGATCCTACATTCCTACTTTTTGGTCAAACAATAGCAAAGACAGGGAGTTTGTTTACATTTATGGGGGAAAATGCTGCCCCCCTTATTTACAATGTCAACTGAAAGTGAGAACTGGCATTCTCATGGCACTCTTGTAGGTGTTTATGTGCCCGATGTGCTAAACATTTGTATGCTTCTTCATACTTCAGCCACCATTCCAAAGGACATGCTTCCATGCTGCTGATGCTCTTTAATCACAAATTTAACAATTGTTTTTTAACTCCTTGGGGGAGAACTGTGTGTCTCCTGCTCTGTTTTACCTGCATTCTGCTACTTATTTCATGCTAGAGCAGTCTTGGATGATAACCCAACATGTTCGTTTGTTAAATCTGCAGTAAAAGTGTTCTTAAAAGTACAAAGGAGGTACCACTGAGAAATTTCTGAAGATCGCTACAGCACACAACACAAGGTTTAAGAATCTGAAGTGTCTTCCAAAATCTGAAAAGGATGAGGTGTGGAGCAAGCATTCCGAGGTCTTAAAAGAGCAACCATGCCAATGTGGAAACTACAGAACCTGAACCTCCAACAAAGAAAATCAGCTTTTGGGTTTGTGGTATCTGACTCAGATGATGAAAATGACTTATCCGTCCGCTCTACTTTGGATCATTATCGAGCAGAACCTGTCATCAGCATGGACTCCCATCCTCTAGAATAGTTGTTGGAGCATGAAGTGCCATATGAATCTTTAGTGCATCTGGCATATAAATATCTTGCAATTCCAGCTATGACAGTGCCATGTGAACACCTGGTCTCACTTCCAGTTGACGCTGTCAACAAGAAACAGGCAGCATTATTTCCTGCAAATAACCAGCCTTGTTTATCTGAGGAATTGACTGAACAAGAAGTAGGATTGTTGGATTTGAAGGCTCTAAAATTTTACAGTTCACTTTTGAAATTTTATACCTAATTCTACATTTGTATTGTCAACTTTCATGATAGAGATTGCATTACCATACTTGTATTAGGTGAACTGAAAAAAAGTCTTTTTTGTTTTTACAGTGCTAATACTTGCAATCAAAAATAAATGTAAAGTGAGCACAGGACACTAGATTTCAGTCCCTGCACTCTGTGCATGTGCGCATCCATCCATCCCCTGATGGTGGCTGGCATGTCCCTGCAGCCCCTAGGAGGGTCAGCCCAGGGGGACTCCATGTGCTATCCTTGCCTGAAGGCACTGTTCCTGCAGCTCCCCTTACATCAGTGATGGAGAACCATGGCCAGTGGAGGCTGTGGGGTCGGGGCCTGTTGTGGATGAGGGGTAGTGCGGAGCCACTGCTGTGCATGCCAGGTGCTTTCAGGGTTGGTGGGGGGCCAGGGCAAGAGTGGGCCTTGCCTTGACTCTGTTGCTGACTGCCCCACTGCTCCCAGGGTTGGTGGGGCTTGAACCTACCACCCTGTAGTCCCCAGGGGAACACCCTATCCCCAGGGAAAATATATATAATGAAAATGTAGAAAATATTCTAACATGGTTTAACAAAGATTAATTTCCATTTTTAATCCTCTGATTCAAAATTGTGATTAATCACTTGACAGCTCTTATTTTATTCTGTGCTTTCTTTCACATATAGCACCCCTCTCCCACCACTGTGACCCTACCCTAATATCAGGCTATAAAATATATAGGAATGGTAACTAATGTCCCATTGCTTATAATCATTCCACCAAGTTTCTGTGGTGCCTATTATAGCAATAGCCTCATTTAATACTAGGCATTCAAGTTGACCCATCTTAGTATTTAGACTTCTCTGGGAGAGGCATAAGGATCTTATGCAAAAGGCGATTTTTGCACAAAATGGAAGCAGCTACACTACTTCTTTTTGCTGCGCAAAAATCCCTTGCACAAAAAGAATCGGCAGAAAATATGCTAATGACATCATGACTCATGCTAATGAGTCCCTCATTAGCATATTTTCTGCCACAAAAAACTTGCAGTGTAGACAAAGCCTCTGAACAGTTACTCAGCCAGTTATGCACCAACTTATAGTAGCCCCATCTAAGTTATATTTGGCTAGTTTATTGATAAGAATGTCATGCAAGACTATCAAATGCCTTACTAAAGTCTAGGTATACCATGTCCACCACTTCTCCTTTAGCCACAAGACTTGCTATCCTATCAAAACTATCAGATTGGTTTGACATATGTCCTTTACAAATCCAAAACACCTTATTTTCTTCCAGATGTTTGCAGATGAATTCCTTAATTACTTGTTCCATCTTTCCTGGCACAGAAGTTAAACTGACTGGTCTATAGTTTCCTGGGTTGGTCTTATTTCCCTGTTTATAGATAGGCATTATAGTTCCCCTTTTCAAGTCTTCTGGAATCTCTTTGGACTTCCATGATTTTTCAGAGATGATAGTTAAAGGCTCAGATACCTGAGCCTTTAACTATCAACTCCTTGAGTATTCTAGGATGCATTTCATCAGGCCCTGGTGACTTGCAGACAACTACTTTTCTAAGTAATTTTTAACTTGTTCCTTTAAAAAAATTTTATCTTCTAAACCTACCCCATTTCCACTAGCATTCACTGTTAGGCATTCCTTCATCATCAAACTTCTTGGTGAACACAAAATGAAATTAAGCAATTCTGCCATTTCCACATCTTCTGTTGTTTTCCCCTCTTCACTGAGCAATGGGCCTACCCGCTCCTTGGTCTTGCTTCTAATATATTTGTAGAATGTTTTCTTGTTACCTTTTATGTCTCTAGCTAGATTGAGCTCATTTTGTGCCTTTGCCTTTCTGATCTTGCCCCTGCATACCTGTTTGCTTGTATCCAGCCTCTGTAATTTGACTTTCCTCCTTTTTGATTTTTAGATCATGCAAGATCTCCTGATTAAGACAAGGCAGTCTTTTGCCATACTTTCTATATTTCCTACACAGTGAAATAGTTTGCTTTTGGGCCCTTAATAATGTCCCTTTGAAAAACTGCCAACTCTCTTCTGTTGTTTCCTCCTTAGTCTTGCTTCCCATGGGACCTTACCTACCAGCTCTGAGTTTACTAAAATCTGCCTTCCTGAAATCCATTGTCTCTATTTTGCTGTTCTCCCTTCTACCATTCCTTAGAATCATGAACTCTGATTTCATGGTCACTTTCACCTAAGCTGCCTTCCACTTTCAAATTTTCAACCAATTCCTCCCGAGGTCTCTTCCAGCCCTAGGATTCTATGATTCTATTTGTTAAAATCAAGTCTAGATCAGCTTCCCCCCCCCACTAGCTTTTTCAGCTTTCTAAAACAAAAAAATTGTCTCCAAGGCTGTCCAAGAACTTATTGGATAATTTTTGCCCTGCTGTGTTAGTTTCCCAATGTATGTCTGGATAGTTGAAGTCCCCTATTACCACCAAGTCCTGCACTTTGGATGATTTTGTAAGGTTTTTTTTAAAAAAGCATCCTCCACCTCTTCTGCCTGGGTAGGTGGTCTGTAGTAAACACTTAGCATAACATCACCCTCTTTTTTTTTTTTTTTTAAATCAATCCCTTTTAATATAACCTAGAGACTCTCAATGAGTCTGTCTCTTACATGCATCTCCCCCTCAGTCAAAGTGTAAACATTTTAAATACATAAGGCAACACCTCCTCCTTTTTCCCCTGCCTATCATTCCTAAGTGCACCTTTCTATACCAATCATGTATTTATCCCACCCGGTCTCTGTGATACCAACTATGTCATAGTTGTGTTCACTTCAAGGTCTTCCTGCTTATTACCCCTACTTTCTGGATTTGTGTATATAACCTAAGATATTGATTTGATTTTTGCCTCCCAGTTCTTCCTTGTCCCTTTATCTCTATCTCTATTAAAGCCCATGCTTCCTCCTACTTCCAACCCAGGTCTCCATGTTTTTCACTTCCCTGTAGGATATTGGTATAGATAGATAATTTATAAAGATGCAGTCATAGGCCCTCAAAAAAAAAATGTAAGTGCAGCCTGCCCAGTTACATTGCTTATAAGAGGGGTGGGCAACCCGAGGCTCTCAAGCCACATGTGGCTCTTCGATTAAAGAAATGTGGCTCCTGCTGGTTCTGAGCCCCATGCCAGGACTGCTCACGGCCAGCCACTCTGCATATGTGTCCCAGGGCCTGCTCATTGCCGGCCACTCTGTGTGCACATGCCCCAGTACCTGGAGGGAGAAGCGCATGGCAGTGGCAGCTCTGGGACCCAGGCATTAGGTTGGAGTGAGGGGGCGGTGCCTGGCTCTAGGATGGGGTGGGGCATTGGGAAATAGGGGTGCCTGGCTCTGGGGGAGGGCATTGGGTTGGGGGGGAGGGCCTGAAGCACCTTAGATGCAAAATAGTGATAGAAATGTAGCCGTGTTAGTCTGGTGTAGCTGAAACAAAATACAAGACTATGTAGCACTTTAAAGACTAACAAGATGGTTTATTAGATGATGAGCTTTCGTGGGCCAGACCCACTTCCTCAGATCAAATAGTGGAAGAAAATAGTCACAACCATATATACCAAAGGATACAATTAAAAAAAATGAACACATATGAAAAGGACAAATCACATTTCAGAACAGAAGGGGAGGAGGGAGGTAAATGTCTGTGAGCTAATGGTATTAGAGGTGATAATTGGGGAAGCTATCTTTGTAATGGGTAAGATAGTTAGCGTCTTTGTTGAGACCGACGCGTAGAGTGTCGAATTTTAGCATGAATGACAGTTCAGAGGATTCCCTTTCAAGTGCAGATTTAAAAGGCTTCTGAAGCAGGATGCAGGTAATTAAGTCGTTGAGACAGTGTCCTTTCTGGTTGAAATGGCAAGAAACTGTTTTTTCTTTGTGATCCTGTCTAATATCTGTTTTGTGGGCATTGATCCTTTGGCGAAGTGTCTGAGACGTTTGTCCAATGTACAAAGCAGACGGACACTTTCGGCACATGATAGCATAAACAGTTTCTTGCCATTTCAACCAGAAAGGACTTCTGTTCTGAAATGTGATTTGTCCTTTTCATATGTGTTCACTTTTTTTAATTGTATCCTTTGGTATATATGGTTGTGACTATTTTCTTCCACTATTTGATCTGAGGAAGTGGGTCTGGCCCACAAAAGCTCATCATCTAATAAACCATCTTGTTAGTCTTTAAAGTGCTGTATCGTCCTGTATTTTCTTAGATGCAAAGTTTTCATAGAAGCAAATAACAATATACCAAAAACATAATCTATAATAAATAATTACAACTTCCCAATAAAAGTACATTTTCTTTGGTGGCCATAAAAGCTATCAGTTTTCATTTATGCAGCCCTGGGTAGGCTGTGAGTTTGACATGCCTGGTACAGATGGATTATAATTTATGGGTCTCCCCTAGTACCTCCATTCTTATGTCCTGAAGTTTATTTAACAAAGAGGAGAATTTGTGAAGAAGTAGGATTAATTAAAACAAATGGTTACAAATAAAACAACACATTCTAGAGTGTAAATATAATTCCTATGATGTCCTTTTGTTAAATATGGTACTGCTTACCCAAAATCCTTCTCGCCACATTCTACAACTAGAATGGCTGTGAACCTCCTTTCATGAGACCGAACCCTCTGGGAAAGACACCCTCCATCTGTTGATGGAGGATGTCTTACTGCACCATTACCTATCTTAGATCAGTCCTTTACTCTTCACCTGTACATAGTTTCCTCTTCATCTCTTCCTGTTAATTTCTTTTCCTGAACTCTCCATAATCACTTCATTCGCATTGCTGCCAGTCAAATCACTGCCTAAGTCAATATGCAGATAAACATCCATTGTAAGTCACACAAGGGGCAGAAGAATAACTGTCTTGTATCCCCTACCTGGAGGAATCTACTTTAAAGTGTGTAACCTCTGGGTAATCTGTCTTTAACTACAAAGCTTCAAGAACACACTTTCCAATATAGATATACACATCTTTTTGTGTAATATTTGCACATACATTTTGCAGAGATGATAATGACCAGACACACACAGGCTTTCACTGGAGACCTAGGGTAGTTGTGGAATCTCTATCTCTGGCGATATTTAAGAGTAGGTTAGATAAATGTCTATCAGGGATGGTCTAGACAGTACTGGGTCCTGCCCATGAGGGCAGGGGACTGGACTCGATGACCTCTCAAGGTCCCTTCCAGTCCTAGTGTTCTATGATTCTATGACCTTCCCTGACACTTTTTGGTAAATGTAATATGTAAATACCAAACTCAGGGGATCCATGTAGCCCTTATGATCCCTGTGCCCTTTGCCAGCTAACAGAACCATGTATGTCAGAGCCATGCTTGACACAAGTAAGGAAGCTTTAAAAATTCTTTTACCTCCAGTTTGGGTCTATGGCTTGTAAGTGATGAAGGGTGTATATTCACCATACAAGTAACTCAGTAAAAAAAAGTGCTATTTCTAATGTGATTTCCATCTATGCACACAAATCTGTGGATTGAATTCAGCACTGCTTTACACTCCAGATAGCTGGAGGTGGGGCAGTTTGAAGCATGACTGATGCAGTGAGGATGCAACAGCGACAGGTGCAACAACTCTTCAAGCAGCTAATCAAGTTGCTGCATAACTTTAGTGTTGTGTTGAAGTGCACACTCAAGTGTACTAACGTGAGCTAAGGCTTGCAGTGAAGACAAGACCCTTGTTGCAGCTGATTAGCTAGAAAAGGCCTGAAGTGGTTTTCTGCAGAGCCCTTCTTCCTTTCATGAAACAAGCCTCCAGAGAATAGTTCAGACAGAGAATACATTGACAGAGTAAAATTCTGCATTCTTCTCCAAATTCTGGCAGTAATTTTCTATATGACCAGATCCAGCTCTCACTGTGCTTTGTTTTCCTCTTCTGTAACATTGGGATGATGGTACGTTTTTATGTGAAGGAATGTGAAAAGGTTAAATTGGTGTACTCCTGCTTCCATTTAAATATGGCTTTATTTTATTGCACTTTCAGTGTCGATGCTTTTCATGGGAAGTTCTCAACTAATGTTTGCCAAATTGTATGTAACTATCTTTTTTTTCCTTTTTGTGTAAGGCACAATACGTGAGAACTAACTTTTCTCTTTCTAGACATACACTTTACACAGTGTCAAAGTGAACTTGTGTGATCTATTTATGAACCACTGTGGATGTAACCAAACATTCCTAATAATTTATTTCAAGCAATAGTTAGTTCTCCAGTGAAATATCTATCTTCTAATGTGATTTAATAATGTCATAGCGCATGATAGATACAGTAATACTATGGCCATGTGTGGAGATGCCTTAACTGAAGCACAAGAAATGTAAATAGATGTGGGTTTTGTGGTGGTTGTTCTGTTCAGGTTCTTGTACTGCTTTCATCAGCGTGGTATCTGAGCCCTTCCCAATAGTGCATTAAATAAGGTGATTAACATTTATCACTGTGGTTTGTTCAATTTGGCAAGGCACAGTAGAGCTATGGCCTGGAATCTTTCCCAACACCCACATATCTGAATTCCCCTTTCCATGTTCAAGAACTAGTGGACATTTCTTAACATTTGCTGAAAAGTCCTAATGTAGAGAAGACTAGTCTCCTTTGAGCTACTACTGCTGGGTTACCAGAAGAAAAAAACAGTGTGGAGGTGCTTTTATCAGTGGTGGCTAGAGTGCAGCCTGAATCCATCTTGCCTTGCACATTCCCTGTGCTGCAGCAGCTAGGGGAGGATTGCCTGAGAACTACGGGTACACAGCATACTCCTTTCCCTAGTGGGCCCTGAGCCACTATTGTAAATCAGCATTAACATAGTCGAGCAGAATCAGCTCGGATGGCCCCTTCGCTGGGTAGACTGTTTATTAATAAACTTGTCCCCATGCCATGCATGCTTGTGCCTAAGAATAGGCAGGAGGCTGAGATGTTTGGGGGGAGGGGGAAGCTGACCATTACTTATAAAGAGGCACTAGTGCAGCTGGCTAGGAGAAAACCCAGTCTCTCCCAGACTGATCTACCCCTTGCTGGGGAGGTTCACGTTAGAAATGGAAAAACGAGCGATCTTCCTCTGGGGTGATACCGTCCTTCCATGGTTTCTTCTCCGGCCTTTACGTGTGTAGCTCTCCGGCCGTAGGGGAACAAAATATCCCCCAGCCGCAGCGACAAGTGGGTCCCTTTTTGAGCTGCCTGGAGCTCATGCAGACGCCAGCACAACATCCCGTTCAGCGGGGTCGAGCTCCCGGGGCCAATGCGTTTTGCAATATTTGCGGGGTAGCCCCAGGGAGTCGGGTGGTTTGGGGGCGGTGGTGAGAAAATACCCGCCTCGAATGTGTGTATTTTGATTCGTGCTTATCTGAGGGTCTCCAGTCGGTCTAGAGGGTAAAACATTAAACCTCCCCAGCCGCTCTGCCCCGGGCCCATCTACTGCATTTAACCTGAGCGACCCGGCTCCCCCGTGCCAAGCGCTTTGGGATCCCTCGGAAGCAAGGGGCGCTCCGCCTCCTTCCCCGTCCCCACCCCTCCTGCCCGGCTCGCCAATCAGCGTGCGGGCGCGGCTGGTGCCCTGTGCCGCGGGAGCGCCGGGACCTCTCCGGGCTCTGCGCCCTCAGCGGGATGCCGCCGCGCCCTGCCCGTGGCCGCAGCCCGGCGCCGTGAGCGGCGGGCGCCCCGCACCCTGCCCCTCCCGGCCAGCCGGCGGCGGGCTGGGGCGCTCCCAGCCGGCGCGGCGAGCGGGGCTGGGCGCCCCCGCCTGGCGCAGCTCGCAGCAGGGACGCGGCCGGCGCAGATGTCGGGCTCCAGGTGCGGCGGCGGTGAGGGGCGGCCGGCGCGGCGGGACTGGCGAGGTGAGGGGCCCGGCTGCCCGCACTACACACACGGCCGCGGGCAGGAGCCGCCCCCGGCGCTGCCGAGCCGCTTTGCCTGCCCGGCCGCCTGCTCGGCTCGGCCTCGCCCGCTCCGCTTGCCCCAGGGCCCGGCTGGCCCTTGCCCGGGCTCCCGCTGGCATGAGGGGCGGCCACGGCTCCTGCCCGGCGTGCGGCGCCACTTCCCTTCCCGCTGGCGGAGCCCCCTGCCCTGCGGGGCGGGCAGCTGCCCCCTACCCTGGGGGGGGTCCCCTTCCCGGCTCCCCCCCCTCGCGCTGCCTTGGCTTGGGCGCCTTCTCCCGCCGCGCGGGCTGCTGTTTGTTTACCAGGCGTTTGGCGGGGAAGGGGGCAGGTCTGGCTCTGGAGCTGCTGCTGCTGCTGCTTTGCTCGATTCGCGGGTGCTGCTGTCACGGGGGCTGGGCGGAGGTGCGCGGACGGGCGCGTGGCCAGGCCCTCTCCAGCCGGCAGCCCAGGTGCTGCAGGAGGAAGTGGCGCTGGTGACTCAGTAGGGAGCCTGAGTCAGGGCTGAGCTAGCAGGCAGCTGGGGGTTCTGGGAGGAGGACAAAGGTCACAGCCTCTAGGGTGCAAGCTGGCAACCCAGCTCTGACCTCTCAAGCCCTGGCTCCCTTCCCCTGTGATCCCTTGGAGGGAGGGAGAGGGAGGGTTGTCTCATCTCTAGCATCCCTTTGACGGGACAGTAGTTGAATTAACAATGAAGTGACGTCCGCTCCTCCTGGCACAGACCTAGAGACCAGGGGATAGGAAAGAACCAAGGGGCATTATGGTGCAGAGTGGCTCCTGAAATGCTTTAGGAGATGACCCATTGCCACTCCTCAACCTATCCCTGATTTTGGAGGGATAAGGTGGGAGAACTCCTGGATAAAAAGGGGGAAATGCTATGCACAGACTCTGTTGGAATATGAGCAAGCTTAATACTCTGCCAGACTAGGAAATGTCAAACGGTCAGTTTCTGGTATCCTTTTAAAACCAGCAATTAATTCACCAGTGGTAGTGGTGTTTCTGTTGTAATGCCTAAGGTACCCACCAAGATGGGGGCATTGTTTGGTGTGGTACTGTATAAACATGGAAATAGGCTATCCATTTTAGGTACTTTGAGGTTCTTCCCTCTTTATTCAGTCTTCCACGGGCTTGGAGTTTGAAGGGAAATTACAACCCAGAAATTGCAGCAGAGGTTGTCAGATGAGGGAAGGAAACTATGGTTTACAAGTTAGGGTGCTGAAGCCTGCGGAGAGATTGCAAGGTGGAAAGAAGGCATGATGAGCACACATGTATTAGAATGCTGGAGTCTGTTGCAGGTTCCAAAGTAGTTTTTAATATTGCTTCCCTACTGAAGTGTTTTGCTGCTGGAGGTGAGATCTTTGGAACAAAATGCTTACTTGTGGTAACCATAATCATTTTGGCAAAGGCAGGTTGCTAACTGCAATGTTATGGTAATTTTTTAGGTTGGTAACTATGTTATCTTTTGTTGTTTTTCTACTCTCACAAAGAGAAGCTGTTTTAACTTTCTGCCTTAAACTGTCATGTGATGCTCCTAGAGTTGGTGGTGATCTTCCCCAGAAAGGGCTGAATTTCAGTAATGCATTAAGTGCTCAGTGTATAAATAGAGCATTGAGAGTAACAATTCAGAATGAAAGATGCCACAGAAATTTAAAAGATAGTGAATGTTTTGAATGCTGTTTCAGTGAATAAGCCCAGCTGATTAAGCCTTTTTAAAGAAAAATGTGTCCATATAGACACCCCAAAAATCACCTCTTGCTTTAATGGAGAGGTGAGAATAGATTTGAATAGTATAGACCAGTGGTGAGCAACCTGCAGCCCATGGGCCACAGGGACTCCACCTGTGGCCCGTGCACTCCCTCCCCCAAGCAACTCTTGTACACTGGGGCCCTGGAGCCCTACACTTCCTATGCCTCAGACCTCCCTCCTGCCACTTCAGGAAGAGCCAGAACTTGTCTGATTTGCATTCCATCCCTACTCCTCCTCCTTAATCCCAGAGTTAGAGTGCCATGAAGCAGCTGTTCATGGTGTTCCAGCTCTGGGAGGGAGAGGGAAGAGTGAGGACAGAGAGTAAATCAGGTGATTTGAGTGCTTTGAAAGTGATGGGAGAGAAGGGGAGGAACAGTAAGAGGTTGGGGGGGAGGGGAGAGGCAGATAGGGGGGTTGCAGTGCTACAGGTGGAACTCAGTGGGCTGCTGTGGCCCACTGGGGTGAATGAGGGCCATATGTGTGGCCCACCCACTATTTGTAAGTGCCCATCCCTGGTCCACCTGTATCATAAATCTCAACCTCTTAAGGCCTAACTAGGCATCAACCCAAAATGAGGGATCCCAGGTGATTGTGTATCCTAGTTATAATGATGTTTTAAAGATATAGGTAGATATTATAATAAAGGAAAAAACTTAAAGCACAAGTCTCTCATGATTTTTAATATAAACATTTTCTATTACTCTTGTGTTTAGTTCTTTGCGTGTGTATTGCATATAAACACTTTGTATTTAATATTGGATAACAACAAGTTAGTGTGGGACAAAATTAGGGTAATTTGATTTGCATTCCATGTTATGGTCACTTGTTTTTACAGTGACATGCCTGTGTAAAAAAGCTGAAAATGGAATTGAATAATAATGATTATCAGACTTTAAAACACACTTCAGTATACTATTGAGCAGTTCTAATTATTTTCCAGTAAAAATTTGCAAATACAGTCTTAAGTTGTTAGATGCTACTTAATTATAGATGCAATTAAAATTAGTGATTTAATGTAAATGAGAAGCAATAACTTGAACAATGTTGTTACTGCATTTATGTATTCACACAATTTGTATAAGAGGCATATACTCAAATAGGACTAATCACATAGTGATAGTTGTGTATAACTGTTTTCAGACTCTGGCCCTGGATTTATAATAAATCTAACATCACTTCAGAATTAACATCTTGACGTAATTCAGTAATTGTCTTTAATTGCTGGCAAAGCAATACAAATGTGTGTCTAACCACTTACTAATATTGAATGAGCGCTTGCTTTTGACTTTTACTGTCTTGAGGGTTAAATTTTCCACATGTGAGTGTGTGTATTTTTTTTCTCTTCTGTGGTCAGGATGACCATAAAACATTTTTGTCTGCTGACCCTTTTTAGAAATCAAGAGGCAGTAAAGTTCTGACTCATTTTTTTTTGGGAGTGGGAAGGGGGATAAATTTTCTTCCAAAAATAAAGTAAATGCTTAAAAAAAAAATCTAACAGCTTTTTTATGGGAGGGTGCTCATTTTGACACTAGGAGGGGGAGGAGAATTCACTTGAGGTGAGTTCAGTATGAGTGTTTTATATGGTGGGGTTGCTTATGATGGTAGGGGACAGGGCTGTGCAACTCTGAAGCAAACTTCTGGTTTGTCATTATGTTCCTAGAAGCTCATAGACTAGTCAGTTTCACATTTTGTTTTTCGCCCATTGCTCTGAACTGCTGCGATATTACTATGATTGAGCAACAGAACAGCCTATAACTAGGGATGTTAGTGTATAGTAGTTTACATGATTAACTGATAAGCCTGGGCTTATCGGTTAATCTTAATGACTGTAATCACCTCTCCAAGCCGGTGCCCATGGGGAGCCAGTTTTTAGGCTGGCTCCCGTAGAGCCGTCTGCTGCCTCCGCATAGGCAGCAGCGCAGTGGGGAGGTAGACAGGAACTGGTACATGCGGGAAGTCAGCTCCCTGTGTGTACTGGCTCCTGTGGAGCCCCCTGCCTCCCCCCCCTCCTCTGCTGGGAAGGGAGCACCAGCTCCCGCTTACCCCTCCCCCCCCATGAAAACATGTAACCGCTGAGGTTACACATTTACAAAAATAAATGTTTGCTAACATCCCCGCCTATAACATAAGGAAATCATAGTGTTGTTCCTGAAGATTGTGAACTTCTTAAAAAAAAAAAAATGGAGTGGACTGTGCCTGGGCCTAGTTTTAGATAGCCTTTGAAACATTCTCCCTGATTAAAAGTGCTGTTTCTGGGGGCCTGTAAGAACCTGGGCTTAAATGTCTCTGTCACATATTAATGTGGATGCAAGCCCATTAACCTTGTTTCTGAGTTAAGAAGTTGCAAAATAAACTCATGATCGTATGTTCAGTAATCCCAAGAGCCAAGCATCTGAATCTGCAAACTGAAATCTGTATCAAAACCTTTACAAACTTAGCAGGCCTTGGACATGCTAAACACTGGTTTAGAGAACACTTTGTAATATAGTTCTAACATGGCAGCTAGAACCTCTGCCATATTTTTCCAGGAACCCATTCAGATGTGTTCCAGAGTACATAGTATTGTGTGACAGTTAAAGTGGTATTTCTCTTGTTGTTAGTTTGCATTTACAAAATAGGAAGAATGCTACATGGCATCCCCCATGAATATATTGCATTTTATTTCTGTGTAGAGCTGTACTCGGGTTTTGGTGCTATAAGTGAATCACACAGTTGAGATGACACTAAGCCCTTGTGTGGTGCTGATACATTTCATACGTAACACTAGTAAATAAAAGAGGTGTGTTATAATTAGTTTCTCAAGTGCACATTTCCTAGTAACATTTTTAGTTATCTAACCCATTTCTAAAACAAACAACATTTTCTACATACTTTTTTCTGCATTCACTATATTCTAACATAATATAGTTTCCTATCCTACTCTGGAAAGTATGTTCTTCACTTAAATAGTTGACTTGAATTGTCAGATTACCTGAGAAGACCAACAGTCAGGATTATACATAATTCTCCTTGAGGGAAAATAATTACAGCAGATGCTAACTACTAATTCCTTGTTGTGTTTGTACATAGTTCGGTAATGTAATTGAAAAGCAATTTAGAGATGCACACTGTGGACACAGCAGTATTAGTCATTCTGAAAGTGGTATGACTTTCCTTTGAAATGGGTTAAAATAGGTGATGTGACCAGGCCTTCAGTCTCACTGCTTGCAGATAATCACAAACTTTGTGTTTAGGTTAATCCCTGATATAACTCAATTGAGTTGCATCTGGAATGATTTGGTCTACAATGTGGTCTAGATGGTAAATTCAGGATAACTTCCATTAGGTAATAAGATAATTTCTGCCCTCATGTGGATTAAATACAGTTTCTGAATGTATAGTTGAAATCAGATGTGACACACAAGGGATGGGACATTTGTGGTGATGTATTTTTAATTGCTAAAGCCACGCTTTGATATAATACATAAAGTCTTATCACATACTAATTCTCTACTGAGCTCAAAACACTGGAGGATTTTAATAGGCTTCAAATATACTTCCATCGTTTATCATCACCCAACATGATATTTGGCTCAGGACTGTCTCTTCCACTTAAATTCTCTCCGGCTTAAATTTCCCTAAAGATTGGTTGATGTGGTTAGTGTAAAACATGTTAAGTTTATAGTTCATGGGTATCCTGATTTTTGTCCTTTTCATTCCTTGAAGTCAGAGAATTTCATGGTATTTTTCTTCTATGTTATTTGAAAAAAAATTTAGAAGAGCTTTTGCAGTTTTTCCATCATTAATGTGAAACTAGTCTTCCCAAGACAATGGGGAATTTTACAGAGGTTCGTGACCTTTCTCAATTAAAAAGTTCCAAGTGGCCTGTCTGAGCAGTCCCGTGAGAACCAGGCTAGTGAAGAATGCAGGAAGGCATCTCTGTGTTGGAGTGAAATATTCCTGTTTGCACTTGCAGTTACCCTGACCCACATCTGTGCCCATATTTCACTGTAGAGCAGCCTGGTGGAGAAACACTTCCTCTCTTGGTTTGGAGAAGGACAATTTAAATAACATCCCCTAAACTCTCATGTTTCATTGAAAGTGGCCAGTTGCCTGCATTGTCATAGGCTCATTCAGTGAGCCTGTCATAATTTACACATATGTTACAAATGCTTATCTGGTGTACGTGTGTGTATATTGTACATAGCAGTGTTTTTTGGGTAGTCAGAATCACTGCGGCTGAGATTGGAATATGGATACTTTACCTTCTTAGGCTGGAGTTTTCAAAATAGTGTATGTACCATTACTGCAGTGCATTGCATGTATACAAGCTACCATTTTCCATTCTGCTTGAATAACCTATCAAAATAAATTGTTTAATTCAGGTGGCTTTGATTTAAATCACTAGTCAGGAAGACTCAATTTAATCATGTTTTTCTACATAAAAGTGCATTCTTGTTGGCTGTCATAAACTTAAAATATATTCTTCACAACTCAGAAATAGATGTTACATTTTTAAACAGTGATTTATTTTGAAAACTTTTCAGATTAGTTTTACAGCTGTATCAGAAAATGCATGATTGGTTATTTGATTCACCAAAGGTAATTGAAGCAGATATGTATGAAGTCATTGGGAGGTGAACTATCTCCAATTCAACAGGCAGTTCATTAATATTTGGAGCATTTTCTTGCCATGCTGTATTAGAAGAACATCACCAGGCAGACATGTAAATTGCTCTGTTTAACTAAAACAACACTGTTATGTATTCTGGATGTTTTTCTTCAACAGCAAACATGTAATATAACAAAACAAACATAATAGTTTTTGAATTTAGCTAAATATTCAAGTTTTAATAAAATCAATTTTGTTTGTTAACATTGTTTTTAACTAAAAGAATTAAATGACTTTTTTAAACAAAAATTAAATTGACTACATCAGCCAGGTAAACACGAGAAACTTAAAATACTGGCTTTTATTCATTGAACTTTTCAAAACTTTGCACTTTTAGAGAGAGGTAAGGGATTGACTCTGTGTTCACAAATTTTCAAGGGGACAATAGGGTTGAGGTCTGTTATTTCTCACTTCTAGATATTTATTTTACTTTATTAAAACATTTTTGTTGTTAACAAGCATGTTATCTCTGGAGACACATCCCCAGTTTGAGAACTGAGAAACTAAGCCTCTCTGATGGTAACTTCTAGACTGAGCACTGTGTCCCACTGGATAGATAGAAAAATTAACCTAAACAATCTCTACAGAAGTCTCTAGAACCCCATAAAATAGGGCCCCTAATCCATGAACACTTGGAAATCATTTTCACACATCTTCTTGAACATTACATTAATTAGAATTAATAATCCTTATTTCATGATGAGATAGCGTTGAGCTATGATGTATATTAATTAAAAGTATCTTTGCATAGTTTTTTCCTCAAAAAGCATTTTATCAAAACATCAGATTTAAATAAAAAAATCCAATGTTTTGATTTTTTTATAAAAAAATAATTGTTTTTTAATCTACACTGGTTTAATTTATCAACAGTTTTCAGAATGACACCATCTTCATTGTTGTGTCATCTGAACTATAAAGGTCTGCTATTCTAGCCTGCCTTGAGTTTGTGTATTATAATTTGTGATATTGCAGTCGTTTCCATGTTCCAGAGAGATCTTTAATAGCAGAAGCAAAATGAAAGTTTTGTTCCTAGGATAAACAATGAGAAGTCCTGTGGCACCTTATAGACCCAACAGATTTATTGGAGCATAAGCTTTCATGGGCAAAGATCCACTTCGTCAGATGCAAGTGGGTCTTTGCCTACAAAAGCTTATGCTCCAATAAATCTGTTAGTCTATAAGATGCCACAGGACTTCTCATTGTTTATGCAGATTCAGATTAACAGGGTTACCCTTCTGATACTTGGTTCTTAGGAATTAATCTTGTATTCAAACCAAAAAAAATATTTTCAGTAGTAGTGGTGAGAAAAATGCAGGGATATTATTGCTAGTAAAATCATTTGTCTAATTTTTGTTTGTTTGTTTTAGGTTTATTTTATAGTATCTCATTGGGTAAATGTTTGCGTTTGTCACAGCTCTGCTAATGTTATTGCTCTTGGTTAGTTTATCTGTGCTTGGTAAATTAGATTATTTTGGATGTTGTAATTTTATTGTCCTTCCTCATTAAACTTATTCATCTTCTATATTGTGTTTTTTGAAGAATCTCAGAAAGCTATATAGCTAGTCAGTGGGCTATGCTTGGAAAACACAGAAAGATGGAAAAAAATCTACCGTAAAGGCCATGAGAACAAGATTCCCAATCAGATCATGGTGTCTCAGCAGCTGTCTAGTCTAGTCATGTTTTCATGTTTTTTCATTGTGAAACTAGGTCTTAATAAAATACACATTTCATTACACCTCTTTAAATTCAGATTAAGTAAACTTCTCTTCAGAAACTGCAAATTAAAGAAAGGGGCTCTGATGAAATGTGAAAAACACAATGGTCAGAAAACCACCAGGATTTTAAAAATTATGATTCCTATGTGAATATTTATTTTAAAAATATGTCCACAGAAGCCCACTGATGTTACTTTCCTTATGCTTTGTCTTTCTTGTCTTATCTACTATTAAAATAACTAGGAAGTCAGCCTTGAAAACAGAAGCCATCTTTCTGTCTCAGCTTCTTGTGTGGTACACATGATATCTGCCCCACAACAAGGATAGCCTATATACACCTAAGAACTTAGAACTGATTGTCACCTGCCCCCAGTGATTGGATCCTTTGGCACTTCCATTGCCCCTGGGCTTACTCATTTTCTCAATTTCTTGTTGACCTGTGGCTCCTTCCCTATACAGTGTGGCTGTGTCTAGACTGGCAAGTTTTTCCGCAAAATCAGCTGCTTTTGCGGAAAAACTTGCCAGCTGTCTACACTGGCGCAATTTCATAAAGAACACTGACTTCCTACTGTCTGAAATCAGTGCTTCTTGCGGAAATACTATGCTGCTCCGTTAGGGCAAAAGTCCCTTTTGCGCAAAACTTTGTGCAAAAGGGCCAGTGTAGACAGCTCAGATTTGTTTTGTAAAAAGCCCGATCGCGAAAATGGCGATCGGGGCTTTATGAAAGCGTCTAGATTGGCACGGACGCTTTTCCACAAAAAGTGCTTTTGCGGAAAAGCGTCCGTGCCAAACTAGACACTCTTTTCCGCAAATGCTTTTAATGGAAAACTTTTCCGTTAAAAGCATTTGCGGAAAATCATGCCAGTCTAGACACAGCCGGTGTGTACAAGATGTCATGGTGTATCCTACCCTGCAATACTTTTCCTTTAATGCCATCTGCTTCTCTATCTCCCTCTTCTTCATTATGGAGTGTAGTGTTTCTCAGGTTCTCCACCTAAATGTATCTTGGATCCCTTCCAATTTGGTTTCCTGTATCTCCAAGAAAGCCTGCTCTTGCTGAAACTGCTCTCAGTAGAGTCTATGCTCCATTCTTATCCGTGGTGTATCTGTACTGCATTTGGCACTGTCAGTCATTCTCTTCTCCTTGCTAGTCTGTGATCAGGCTTTCATGATACAGTCCTCTTTTTCCTACTCTCCTTTCTCACTGTCTTTGTCACCCTTCTGGTCTCTCTTTACATCTTATCTCATGGCTGTCAAATTCTTTGTCTGAGACAACTCCCAGATTTATGCTCCACCCTGGTCTGTCTCCTTCCCATCCATCCTACATCTTGGTTTGTCTCTTCAGCTTCTTTTCTTGCATGTTCTATCATCAGATTTAACTTACTATGTCCCGAACCAAACTCCTTCATCTTCTTTCTCAGTCCTTCCAAGTAGGCTTCCTTCTTGGGCCTCCCATCTGCGAGTTATTCTTCAGCTCTTCCTCTTAGCTTGCACCGCAAGTTCAGGCTATGTCTAAGTTCTGCATCATGTTCCTTCTCCCGAGTCTCTCGAGGGCCCACACTATGATCTTCCTAGCATCCTTTTTTACCTTTCTAAAGTCCACATTTTCATTTTCAGTCTGTGCAAGTCTTCTTCCTTCTAGTTTTGGTCATGTCCGTCCCTTTTTCAGTCGCTCCTCTTGCGCCTCGTAAGCTTCTTGTCACCCTTAAAGCTTTATATAACTTTGATGCTTCCTTCTTATATGAGCGTGTCCTATTACGAGTCATACTCTGCTCTCTTGGTATGTCCATTCTTGACAGCCTCAATCAATTTTATACTTTTTACAGTGCTGTCCTTTTGTATGTAATGGCATTCCAGGGCTCTACTCTCTGCATATTAAAAGTCCTCCTTGAAGATCCACTTCTGCCGTTATGACTACATTAAATCTTGACATTCATATTAAGTAAAAAGAAGCAGCATATTTTACTTTCCGTTTCCCCTCAGCTCAATTTACTTGTCTGCCGGTTCCTAGATTATCACCTCCTTGGGGAGCTAGTTGGTCTGGAAAATATCAAATACATAAAACCTCACCACCATAAATAATTAGAATTCTAGCTTGGGAAGCAATGCAACAGTCTTCATTTTCAAATTGGGTTGAATAAGTTTTAAAATGGATATGCTTTATTACTCGGAGAAGACGTACAGATGGAATGTTATTATGGAAGGAAGAATGTGTGTCCTTTTGATACACATTCAGTCTGTATTCTTGGTTTAGATGTGTTCACTCTGAAATTATTGTCACTGAGGTCACTTTCTTCTTTTTTTTTCTAATTAGTCACAGGTAGTTTTATTAAAAGAGCAGATCTTTTATTGTAAAAACAAATAAAAAGTGACCCTCTTTGACTTGATTGACGAGAATTGGAATGTATGTTACGGTATCAAGATTTTGGGTATCTGTTGCATGATCCCCACAGCTAGGCTTCAACTTTGGGCTTTGTTAATCCATAAATAGGAGGTTTACAAAGAGGTTTACATGCTTCAAGTGTTTGGGAGGCATGTTAAATGTGTTACGTTTGGAAGTGAGTCTATTTGATATATCTCATTACTCCAAGAAGCAGCACATGCTGAGATGTTTTATATGTTCTGCAGAAACAGCTTTTCAGGTCTGAAAGAATCTTACTGAAGCCTATTGCAGATCTCAGACTGCTACAGAGATGTTTATTTGTGATGTCGCATAAGAGATAAAACTGAAAAGAGATTAAAGAGAATCCTTCCAGAAATCCTTGCCCTTGACTTCCTACCATATGACGCTGTGATTAAGAAACTAGAATGATATAAAATCATGAGTCAGCTGGCAAGGGATGGGTGTTTCTTTGCAAGGCCAGAGGGAACTGTTTATCATCTAGTTCAATTTCCTCTACAACACAGCCCACAGAATGTCCCCATAATTAGAAAAACATTCAGTCTTGATTTAAGAATTACCAGTGATGGAGAATCCACCACAACTCTCGAAAAATTGTTCCAATGGTTAATTACTCTCAACATAATAAATGTCTGTTTTATTTCTGGCCTGATTTTGTTTAGCTTCAGCTTCCAGACTTGAACAATGTTATTATGCCTTTCTCTGCTTGACTAAAGGTAGGTCTGCACAACAATCTACAATCTTGTGGCCTGTCAGTCCTAAGGCTCTCATTGTTGGTAAAGCCAATGGAGCTGAGCATGTTGGCAACAGTAGGCAGTTTGAAAAATATGTAACAGAAAAAAATGTATAGGAGAACCCTCTGTGTATTCAGGGTATAGAGCAGGGGTGGGCAATAATTTTTGATGGGGGCAAAGGGCACTCCAAGAATTTGGAAAGTGGTTGAGGGCCTCACTCTTTCATGATATTAATGGAGGAGGTGCGGGGTCTGGGATGGAAGTGAAACCGCCCCACAACCGCATTTCTGAGTGGCATGCGGGTGGGGCAAGGCAAGCAGGGACCCTGCCTGGAGCTCCCCGCAGCGTCCGCAGGCCGGATTCAGTGGCTTGGTGGGCTGAATGTGGCCTGCGGGCCATATTTTGCCCAGGCCTGGTAAAGAGGGCAGATTTCAATAACAATCCCAATCTCCGCATTCTTGCTGAAGTGAGATGAGTATTGAAATTTTGGCAATTTGGTGATCCTTTTCAACGTAATGTCCATAAATATAATATTTAGGTAGAGGATAATATTTGAGCTGATGGTGAATGGTGGTTTCTTGACTGGTCTGTACAAGTGCATCCTCTAAGGCCAGGCACTGATAGTCAAAATCAGAAGTAGATGCTGTGCTTCTTCTCCAGTAAGGAGGGACAGAACTCCAAAGCACAGGCTGTAGAACAAAGTGCGGCCAGCCCTACAATCACTCCCTGAGCAATACTTGCCAAGATGCAAATGGCGAAAACATAGGAAATAAAAATGCTCTGATTCTTGCTGCCAGAACTTTGAAGGAGTGACTTTTTAAAACACATTTTGATTACCAAAGAAGTTATTAACATAAATGGTAGATATGTACAACAGGGATGTAAGCCAGTTGTTGACTGCTCGCTTCCCTCCTTCCCCTTGCTGCCTCTGTCAGAGGCAGCAAAGTGTGGGGGGAAGAGACAGGAGCCGGTGCTGCGGGGAGCTGGCTTAAAAGCCAGTTTCCCCCCAGCACTGTCTCCGTGGTGTTACCTGCACTCTTCACGTTGCTGCCTCTATCAGAGGCAGCGGGTGTGTGTGTGTGGGGAGGGAGGCTGCTCCAAAGCCCCGGCCACTGTGAACAGGGGCTGCTGGAACTGGCCTGAGCTGGGCCTGAGGAAGCCTGGCTCAGTCCCGGCTCATGCCACTCCGGGACTGCTCTGGCTCTGCGTTTTAAATGTAGTAAGAGCTGGGCTGCTATATTTAAAATGCAGAGCTGCAGTGGGGGTAGCTCCTGAACTGGCATGAGCCGGGACAGACCACCTTCTCTTATCGACTAATCGTGTACTTGATACAAATTGTATTGACTACACGATTAGTCAATTACCCGCCTCTTAACATACTTAATGTACAAATGATTTACATGACATAGCTATAAATATAGGCCTGGTCTTGCAAATTCTATCCAGACCATATAGTGGCTAGCATTTGCCGGATGGGACCCAATATAATTGAAAGCTGTCCAAATGAAAAGCCGAAACAGTAAAACTGAGCTGTCCACGTCTCTGCTCATCTTAGAGGACATGACTTAGAAGAGAGCCTGAGGGATTTGGGCTTATTTAGACTACAGAATAGAAAAGTGAGGGGGGATTTGATAGCAGCTGTCAACTACCTGAAGGGGGATTCCAAAGAGGATGGAGAGAGGCTGTTCTCAGTAGTGACAGATGACAGAACAAGGAACAATGGTCTTAAGTTGCAGTGGGGGAGGTTGGATATTAGGAAAAACTTTCACTAGGAGGGCGGTGAAGCACTGGAATGGGTTACGTAGGGAGGTGGTGGAATCTCCATCCCTGGAGGTTTCTAAGTCCCAGATTGACAAAGCCCTGGCTGGGATGGTTTAGTTGGAGTTGGTCCTGCTTTGGGCAGGAGTTGGACTCAGTGATCTCCTGAGGTCTATTCTATTTCTTCTGCATTTTGTTGGTATTTAGGAAGTGAAGGTGGAAGGCAATTTTCAACCATCTTTCAGTCACAGAGGTCAGTCAGCATTGATAAACTAGTATCAGCAGCTTTTGTGCAGGGCAGTGAAATAACTGTAGTTCACTTGCGTACAGTCCCTGGCTATTTAACAACAGGAGTTCTTCTAGTTTGTCCAGATGTAACAAGATATATAAAGAAAGAGAAACAGTAGAAGTGGCTCAGAATTCATCCCTTGTAACTATTAGACTCTTACTATGTTGTGGCCATCCAGATCCATAACTAGTGAGTTTCTAAATCAGAAACATGCAAATGGGGGATTAATTATTTCAAAGATTAAAGAAGACATGTTTTACTTGACTGTCATGATGCTAATATCTTTAGCCCTGATCAAGTTTTCCACAACCTAGCATACTTGAAATGCAAACCCAAAAGGTGTGAAATTATTGCCTATCTTTGTCAACAAAAATCTAAGCAATGACTACCAACTGAAGCTGGGATTTTCAAAGGAGCCTAAGATGTTTACCTCCTGTTGAAACTGAATGGTGCTGCATATGTGACTCCTATGGGGTCCTTTGAAAATCCATTGCTCAGTGTACCACAGATTAGTATGTTATGTTTAAAAGAAGCACACGAGACCTTTTTCAGGGGGATAAGGCAACACGCCACATTTATTGATAATATAACAAAGTAGCATATGCATTTGCACACGCACACGCTGATGGAATAGTTACCAGTTTGTTGCTTGGCCCGACCTATTGGCCAGATAGGTCGGGTGCAAGGAAGGAACCAGATTCTTGTCAGTCCGGACTGATGATCCACTTGGTCTTAGCAGGACAGAACCCGAAGAACCATATAAGACACCCCATCCTTTATAGGGGTTTTCTCCCATGCAAGTCTATGCATTTTGCCTTGTCAGGCCTTGATTAGTCACTCAGCATCACAATCAATCTTCCTATGACATATGCTTATCAGGAAGAAGTTGTTCTCAGTCACTTGATATCCATATGCTGACAACCCCTCGGGGGTGTTGTTTTTCCAGCGAAAGTTGTTATCGATTCCCTATCAAGGGGTGCTTGCCACTAACTTCAGGGTTCATCAGTCTGCCCCCGGTAATCTGCATCTTCAGTGCGCTTTCACTTAGTTGATAATTATTTGGTGCTTCTGAGTCTCTGGCCTCTCCTCTGACCACTTGAGCATGCAGTGGCCTTCACACTTGTCTCTCCTAAAACATTCTCTCTCTGGTTCACACAAACAATATGTTTACAGAATTGCAGCATAGAACAAAGGGTACTTCTAGTCACTTTAAAAAAGTTACAAAGTCTTTCAACATTAAACTTCTTTCTATCTACTACAAGACCTTGCCTAATATTAACATCACTATGTATTACAACATTCCATCTCTTCACTTCAGTATGCTAACATCAAACAGAGCTGGAGCTAAGTTAGCAAAGCTGCCTGGCATGTCTGAGTCCTACATGTAGGATTTTACAGTAGGTTGTAAAAAGGAACGTAGAACAATCCGGTTGAAAAACAAATTCAATGTAAATATTTACACCAGGCACATAAGGCCAACACAATGTTTCTGAACAACTCATCTACGTCCTTTCTGTAATGGGGGGGCCCAGAATGGCTTTTGCAGAAAAAGACTCCCCTAAGCCCTGCAACAGATATCTGTGAAAAATTAAAATGCTGCTCATGCTAGATCTTTTTATCAGTGGATCAGATGTAAACTTAAAATAATCTTTCTGTAGAAACAAAGGTCCTCGGTTAAATTAAATTCCAGCATTTCTTTGTTTTCTTTCAGAAAAGTCAATGAATTTTCTTCTTCCTGATCAGTAGAAAATCTAGTCTGATGGAGACAGTGAGCTCTGATGTGATTTTTCTACAAGTTTCATGTGTCTTTCCACCTTACTGAGTGGTTTGTTTTTACAAACAACTACTGTGTTTGGGGCGTGCATAGGAACCTTGTTCTCATCTCCCTCTGTAAAGCACCAAGATACAAAATCTTAGGGGCTTGCCACCAAATATACATCAGAGATTCATTCTAGTGCAGACCTTCTACTTCACAGGTTGGTAATGTAGGCTTTCCTGTCTTTGCTATTATCCTGCAGGAAAGGATTCATCATTTAATTACATCTTCACATATGTTCTAAATAGTCCAGACTCTTGCATTCTTTCCCCAACTCTGCATTTCCTCCCTCTCCCAAGCTGTGCTTTACTCTGGACTGGTCTGTGCACCATTAGCAGTATAAATGTTTTGCTAATTTCTCACCTTTGTCTTGTGGCTCCTGAGGCACTGTATTACTTCTTTTTCCCTGTCCAAATACATGTAATAAATCCTAATTATCACTCAGATTACTGGTCATAGCTTTGTTTTCTTTACAAAGGATTATTTTAGGAAGACCACATGAATAGAATTCCAAGACCACATAATAATAATTTCCTCATGCTTTTTTTTATGTAGTAATGAAGAATTTTCCATTTTATTAGAAAAATTATTAGCATGCCAAAAAATAAGTTTGGTCATGTTTGTACTTGCATTAAACTACACCCAGGCCACTGAATAATGTAGTAAATAAGACTGGAGATGAATATCTTAGATATCTGATAGATAGTAGAGCTTCTACTATTTTTTTTCTTGAAGCTTAACATTTTTGAGACCAAGAGATTAATTTTGTCCCTTGTACTACGCAAGCATCTTTCCATATTTTTTTTACTTCATTCACGTGTGAGGCTTCCATGTTGGGGATGGAAAAAGTTTTATAGTGCTACAAAATCTGAAATGTGGGCCCCAGAATGCAAGCTGCTGTTTGGTTTCAAATACCACAGAAGTCAGTGAAGGATGAAAATGTATTCATTACTTTGCTGGTCTTGAACTGAATTCTCAAATAAAATTCCTTCATGTATTTATTTGAGTAGCTCTAGTTCTATAATCTGTTCTAACTTTAGGTTTCAAAGAGATTTGTTTTTAGCATTTTTTAAAATATTATTTGATGTTGATCATTTTGTGAATTTTTCTAATATTTATATCGCAGCAGTGCATAGGGACCACCTGAGAATGTGGTGCTCCTGTATGTTAGGCACTTCACAAATGGAGAATAAGAGATGTTCTCTGCCCGGAAGAGGTTACAATGTAAGTGGAAAAAAATCAAAGGGTAGAGTGAAAGATACAGCATAGCATTGGTGAACAGAGAGGCTTGCAAATATCTTATTCATTCCATTTTGGGGGGAGTTGTTAATTCTTTAGGTAGGGTTTAATTAGGAAGGGATGGTTATATTTTCTGACTCCATTATGATGATACTTTGCTCTTCTGTAGTTCCTTCTATACAGAGATCTCAAAACATAACTCCACTTTAGGGATGTAATAGTGTAGTTGATTAACCGATAAGAAAAAGCTTATAGGTCAATGCTATAGACTACATACATTTCCCTCCTCCTCCCTCGCCAGTACATTTTTTAGCAGGCTGGCCAGCAGCCTGGCTCAGTCCTGGCTTGTGCTGGGTCTGAGATTTACTCCTGCTGTGGCTCTGCATTTAAAGTGTATTAGGAGCCAGGTGGGCAGGCAGCCTGGCTCAGTTCCAGCTCGTGCCAGGTCTGGGATCTCAGACCCTCCCTGGACAGGTGATGCTGCCATCCCACGCAGCTGCCTCTGCATCAGAGGCAGCAGCACGGAGTGACAGGCAGCTGGTCTGCACGAGGAGCTGTTTTTTAAACTGGCTCCCCTCACGGACCAGCTTTTGCCTGGCACCCCATGCTGCTGCCTCTGATACAGAGGCAGCAGCACGGAGTGGCAGGGGGCTACCCAGGAGTGGGGCCAGAGCACACTGGGCTGCCAGTCTTGCCTCTAGGGACTATAGAATAGTCGAGTAACTGATAAGAATTCATGAGGTCAATCAACTGTTCAATGAACTGATATTTAATATCCCTACTCCACTTATAAGTAATTAATTATTTTTCCACTATTTTTTTTTTTGTGATCACATCTTACATTTACAGCATCTTGGATGCATGGAATAAAGAGTATATGGAGCATATGTGCTGAAAACTCATATATGATTTAATTTGTCAATTGAAAAAATTTCAAATGATGTTAACTCAGACATGGATTTGTTTAAAACACTGTATATTAAGGATGTAAGTGACTAGTCGACTATCCGATGAGCAAAAGCTTATCAGATAGTCGACACACTAGTCGACTAGTCACCCCCCCCCCCCACTTGCTGCCTCTATTAGAAAGAGGCTTTCCCGCAAGGGGCAGAAAGAGGAGGGAGTGCTGGGGGAAGCCAGCTTAAAAGTGGTTCCCTCCAGCTGTGTGGGAGGAGGCAGGGGCGCAGCGGTGGCGTTCCAACTTTGAAATGTACAAGAGTCTCCACTGGGGCTCTTGTACATAACAAAGTGGAAGTGCTGCATGGAGCCTGGGGCCAACAAGGGAATCTCCACTGGCCCTGGGCTCCACACAGCATTTCAATCTTTGAAATGCACAAGAGCAAAGGCGGAACGCCGCACTAGTCCTTATCCACTAATCAAAATTTAATATCCCTTATCGACTAATTGAAATTTAATTCACAAGTAAAACCTGACTCTGAATTGTGGAAACCTCTTCTATCAAACATATCTTACCCGAATGGAATAACAATAAGAACATTTTCCAGGTCATAGGAGTTGATGCTGTTGTCATTTTAATCTGCCCAGAAAAGATGGAAACATCACAGTGACTAGGAGATTCCTCCTCTTCCACCCCCTTCTCTCTCCCCACTCCTCCTTCCTCAAATTTTCTGAATGTTTTTAAGCATCAGGCCTTCTGACTTGCATCACAATTTCCAAACAGCTGAACCCACTGGCAAGTGAAACTGACAGCATTGTATCATAATTCCATGAAGGACAAAGAATGTTGTAAATGTTTCACAACACACCCACAGGCAGCCCAGAGATTGCATAATTTAGTACGTGCCGTTGCTGTAGTAACATGATTGGTTGCTACCCGAACAAGGCATAGGTATGACAGTCCTTGACAGATTTACCATGCTGGAAATGGAGAGTGTGTCCCTTAAAGAAATTGGGTAACTTCTGTAAATGTGGTGTCATTTCTCTTTACTGTATGTTGGTACTTCTCTATATGCATGCCCCCAGAGACATGTGCACACATCCCCACCCACACAAACCCATATTTGATTTGAACTCCTAAGTCTGTACAAAGTTATAGTTACAGGATTTAAACACTTACATTTATAGAAACCTACACAATGAAAATCTTGTAATCAGCATGTGCTTTGGTCTAGTCTTCATCATATAATTGGCAGATTTAAACCAATATCCTTCAGAAATTTTTAAAAATATTGGATGGAAATCAGTTGAAGATCTGGACTATTGTTTCCTCATTATGCATGAACTTGTTACAATGTTGTGCATGGGTTTTTGGGGTTGGGGGTCTTGCCTGATCAGATTGCAAAATAGCTGTTGTTCTAACAATATTTCAACTTTAAAAGAAGAGGAGATGAGCTCAAGTGGACCAGCATATGTTTGTACAATATCTTATGCCTCTTTGAACATTAAAACTAAAGTATTTTTATGAGTGCTTCAGCAGCTAATTGGTGTACTTCTCTCCCCCTTCCCCCCCCAATATTTTGTTGCTCTCTTTCGATATAAGTGCTGTTTCATTAAACTCTAAACCTGATTAACCGGAGTGCTCACTACTTGACTTTCGCATATATTAAAAAGGTGGTGAGCAGTAAAACTTAAGGTGAAGTTTCTGAGAATAGATGTGGGTTTACATAAAGATAACCAAGGAGGAGATGATTGTGATAGTACAGCAATGAGTGACTCTTCATCTCTTTAAAAAATGAAAATATTCTTTGCTGTGTTGTGCTTCAACCACCTGGCTGTGCTTGAGATTCTCGTGTAGTATCTATGCTGCTTTGCTATTACTCTTTTCTGATGAGGTGTACCCCAATCACGTTGATTGATTTATAATGCTATCTTCTAGATTCTGTGTGGTCCCAAGAGACATGTATGCTCCAAATGGGCATTTCCAATCTGTTTTGGCATAATTTTCTTCTGTAATAACAATAAGCAAATCTTAAAGATGGAGATGCAATGAATATTCCAATGTCCTGTTATCATTAGCTCTGATCGTAATTATGTAATTTGTTATACTGCACCTAACCATGAGCATCAACCCAGACATTCACAAAAGCTCCTTTAAGGGCTACACATCCATGGCCTGTCACTCATTGTCTGGGCAAGACGTGTCAGGATGTTTGAGTGAATGATTCTGGGAAACAACACACATGCAAATTCATTGGGCATTTACTTATAAGAGGTGTTGGGATGAGGTAACAGGATGACTAAACCCTGTCAACTCTTCCTTCATCAGCTATTGAGATGAGTTTTATTAGTGAGGATGTGAATTAGTTTCTCACTGGATGTATCTGCTACCAGTGTTTTACTTAGTACAGACTGAGAATAAGACCAATCTTGCTGTGAGGGAATAGAGAAAGGAGGGCCCAGCACCCCAAGGGAAAAGAGGGCTCCACTCTGCTTTATCTGCAACCAATGCCAGGCCTGGAGGGGGGAGAACAGGATGGATCCTGGCTCAGTTTAGGGCTGACTGGCGAGGAGCCAGGAGCTTGGTTTGCCAGTTTGAGGGCACGAACCAGAGCCCAGCAGCCATTGAAGAAGCTCTTATGCCGCCACTCTGGGAAAAACGGAGAAAACCCCAGCTAAGGGGAATCTGGACTCTTGGGGGCCACACCCCAAATTTAAGGGCTGAAATAGGGAGTTGCTCAGAGTCCCTGAGCCAGGAACATGGGGACAAGATCCCAGCCTCCTCCCTCCATTCCTGCCCACCTACTCAGTGACCTAGCCACTAGGCTACTCAGCCTCCAGGGACCCGGCCACACTTGGCTTCAAATTTAAATAGTGGACTACGAGCTAAATATGAATCAGTCATGTGACACTGTTGCAAAAAATGTGAATGTCATTCTGAGATGCAGAAGCAGGAATATTGTAAGCAGAACATGAGAAGTAATTCTTCTGCTCTACTCCACACTGGTTAGGCTTCAACTGGGGAACAGTTTCCAGTTCTGAACACCGCAGTTCAGAAAAGATGTGGCCAAATTGGAGAAGGTCCAGAGAAGAGCCACAAAAATAATGAAATGTCTAGAAAATATGACCTATGATGGAAGATTGAAAGCACTGAATTTGTTTAGTCTGAAAAAGAGAAGACTGAGAGGGGACAGGATAACCATTTTCAGGAACCTAAAAGTTTGTTACAAAGAGGAGGGAGAAAAATTATTCTCCTTAACGTTCTCAGGGTGGGAGAAGAAGCAAAGGGCTTCAATAGCAGCAAGGGAGATTTAGGTTAAATATTAGAAAAAACTTCCTGACTGTCAGGTAGGTTAACCACTGGGTTAAAATGCCTAGGGAAGTTGAAGAATCTCCATCATTAGAGATTTTTAAAAGCAGGTTAGGCAAACCCCGGTCAGGTATGGTGTCTGGGGACTGGATGTGATGACTTCTTACGGTCCCCTCCAGTCCTGTGATTCTGTGATTGTCTGAAAACTGAGATGATTTAATTGTGCGAAACAGTACTATTATAATACAGGTTGGGACTCTCTCCTTCCTTACATTGTGCATTTGCACAGCTTTGATGCGTAGACTCTAGGCTGCTACAGGTTGAACCTTTCTAGTCTGGCATCCTCAGGACCTGACCAGTGCTGAACCAGAGAATTTGCCAAACCATGGGATGTCAATATTGTCTAGCACAGGGGTGGGCAAAAGGGCCTTCGCAGGCCAGATCCAGCCCACGGAAGTCCTGCTGCTCCCCAGGCTGATCAGGGCCTACGGATCGGGGAGTGCGTGGTGCTTTGAGTCAACCTTGACTCTAAGTGCTGTGCGCCAGAGGGCAGAGAGTGAGAGACTTCGCTTTTCCCCCCCACCTCCAGGCCAATCAGGGCATGGGGGCGAGGAGAGCGCGTGAAGTCTTCTCCCACCCTCAAGGGGCTCGGCACTTAGAGTCAACTGCCAGCTGAGCAGCAGCTCTAAGCCTGGTGCTCTAAGGTGACTCTAAGCATGGTGCTCCCTTGTAGGGCCGGGGCAGACTTTGCGTGCTCCCCCAAGTCCTGATTGACCTGGGGAAAGGTGGGGAGCGCGTGAAGTCTCTTCCCACCGCCAGGGACGCAGGTGCCTAGAGGGAATCACCAGCTGTGTTAACAGCTGGTGGTTCTCCAGGAGAAGCGGGGCAAAAACTTCTCATGCTCCCCCACCTACAGATCAATCAGGGTCTGTGGGTGGGGAAGCATGGAAGAGTCCTGGCCCCAGGCGGCCCAGGGCCACTTCAAAAATTTCAGAAATTTTTGAAGTGGCCCCTGGTCAAAAATTATTGCCCACTCCTGGTCTAGCAGCATCAACAGCACTTACACTGCTTACTGGGCTCTTAGAATTCATTTAGGGGTAAATTAGAGCTAAATGACAGCACAGAACACTGAGAACCAGGACTGGTGGCTATAAACAAACTTTATGGGACCATGGGAAACTTGGCCACACCCATGATAAGAAGACATTTGGCTAACTAAAATCATGCTGGACCACAGATGTTGCTGGACCAAAGAGTGCTAGACTAGAGAGGTTCAACCTGTACTTCTCATTTGTTGAGCACTGGACAGAATTCTTTTTTAATGGTTGCTCATTATCAAATAATTGTTTTTCTTGTTGATTCACCCATGCAATAGTCTGACTGACCATTAAATGTACATTGAAAAAAATGGCTTCATTTTATAAAAAGTATGAATTATGAAAATATGAAAAAATAAGCTTTTCATACACTGACTCATGTATGGCTTTTAATGTTCATGCATTAACATCAACCATCCTTTGAAATGAAAACTATTGTGCTACAAACACATGGCGGTTTCTTTCTTTCTACATCAGCAGTTCCTAACTGGGCTGCGGCACACTACCAGGCCATGCCGCCAGCTTTTGATTAGCTCTGCCTGCTGGGGTTCCCCATAAGGGAATTCCCTTCCTGCCCACTTCCCCACACAGCAGCAGGGTGAGTGGCATGGTGGGCAGCTGGGTTTGTTGTGGCTGTGGCTGGAGCTGGGCTGCGGTGAGGCTGCCCCTGTTGAGGCAGCCTCACCGTGGCCCTGGTTCCAGCTCCAGCAGTCACTATGTGGCCTGGCTGGCAGGGCTGCATGGAGAGTGCCTGAGGCTGGGTGGTGGGTGGCTGCTCTGGTGGGGGGCCAGGACCTGCTGCAGCCGTGAGGTGGTGGGGGGCTTCTCCTGCTCTGGTGGCCGGGGCCTGCTGCGTGGCAGGGGGCTAGGATCTGCTGTGGCCACATGGCGGGGGACTGGGGCCTTCTCCGGGGGGCGGGACCGGGCTATGCCGTGACCGCATGGCGGTGGTGGGGCTGGGGCCTGCTCCAGGTGGGTGGCTGCTCTGGCAGCCAGGGCTAAATAACATAATAGGGAGGGGCCACAGGAGTCAGGTTTGGAGAGTATGAGGGGGCCTAGGGCTGGGTTATAAGTTGTGGCGAACTGGAAATATTTTATTTGCATATTCATTATTTGCGTAATAAAGTTTGTGAATGGGCTTGCTGATCCCCAGTATAAAAAAGTTTGGGAACCATGGCTCTAGATAATTTATAAAAGACCTAGAATCCTAGAACTGGAAGGGCAGTTGAGAGGTCATTGAGTCCAGTCCCCTGACACAGAACTAATGGTAACAGTATTGCACTAACTTGAAGTTCAAAACATGCTATTGTATTCAGAGCCTGATTGTGAAAGCTGCTCAGGAATCCTCAGTGTCCACGAACTTCAATGTAAATAAGGGCTTGATATGTGACTCCCATTAACTTCAGTTGTCTTTGAAGCAGGCCCTAAGTTTCAAGGAACTACCGGGGCAAGGTCATAAGGAGATCCCACTGAAGTGCTTGCTTCCCCTGGAGCTTGTCATATTGGTAGTTTTGGATCAGGGGTGGGCAAAAGGGCCTTCGCGGGCTGGATCTGGCCTGCAGAGGCCCTGCTGCTCCACCGTCCCCAGACCAATTAAGGCCTGGGGGCGGAGGAGTACCTGACGCCTTCTCTTCTCTGCCCCCGCCCTGCCAGGAGCATGTGGCCTGGGGGTGGGGAAGCCAATCAGGGCCTGGGGGCGGAGGAGCTGCATGAAGCTTCCTTTGCCCGACCCTGCGAGGAGCCCATAGCATTTCATAGTGCCACGGGCTCTTCACAGGGCTGGAGACGGCTTCCCACATTCCCCTGCCCCCAGGCCCTGATTGGCCTGGGGTTGGGGGAGCGTGCCAAGCCTCTTCCAGGGCATTGTTGCCTAGTGTGAAGGGGGGGGCAAAGGGGCTCCCCCACCCCCAGATCAATCGTGGTCTGGGGGTAGGCCTTCCCCTTCCTGTTTAGGCCCCGCCCCTTCTGGGGTGGCCCCGGGCTACTTCAAAAATTTTTGAAGTGGCCCCCGGGCAAAAATTATTGCCCACCCCTGTTTTGGATGCTTAAAATGTTGCGACATTTAACTTGACTGGTTACTCACTTTCGGTGGAGAGACTGTTGGATAGGGTTCAGAGGGGTAACCGAGTTAGTCTGTTACTGGAAAAACTTAAACAACAAATAGTCTAGCAGCACCTTAAAGATTACCAAAACATGTAGATGGTATCATGAGCTTTCATGGGCAAAACCCACTTCTTCAGATGAAGGGAATTATTAAAGGTCCAGTTCCAAAATAAATAGGGGATGGGGAGGAGAAGGAAAAAGAAGGGGAAAAGGGGGGAAAAAAAAAAAGTCAGAGTACATTAGTCATCTATTTTTTTCCTTTTCCCCTTTTTTCCTTCTCTCCCCCTTTCCTCCCCAATCTCCTATTTATTTTGGAACTGGACCTTTAATAACTCCATTCACCTGTTGAATAGGGGTTGGCTAAATAAGTGAAGGAACAAATGAAGGCATTTCAAAATGGTGGGATGCAGATTAGGGCATCAGAGGTATTAGGAAGAAGGGAAATAGTTATATAATCAAAATGAGTGCAGAAATCAGACACGGACTCAACTTGAACTATGTCACTTTGATGTTATGTGGCATCTGTTTTTTCGAGTGATTTGCTCTTGTGAATTCTAAGTAGGTTTGTGCATGTCGTGTACACGACCATTGGAAGGCTTTTCCCTGCTGGTATCCGTCGAGTCAGCTGTGGAGTCCCCTGGTATTTGCACCTTCATGGCAGCGTATATAGGTCCCTGCCCACCCACCACCTCATCAGTTTCTCTTACCACCAGTGCAGCTTCTTTCTTGCATTACCGAGCAATTCCCTAGTGGACTCTGTTTCTTCTCTTCTGTAGAGAGTTTGAAGTTGTAGTTAGTGAAGTATAGTAATTAAGTTTTAGATGCAGCTGCCCTTCCCCCCACACACTTTTCCGGTCCCAGGGACCAGGGCATGCCTTAGTCTCAAGGCTTCGAGCTGTGTGCTTCTGCATGAAGGCCATGCCGAAGGGAGACCCATATGACTCCTGTCTCGAGTGCCTGGAATGGGGGGCACCAATCAGCAGATACAAAATTTGCAGGAGGCTTAAGCCCAGGACAAAGAAGGAGCAGGACTTGCATCTTAAATGCCTCTTAAAGGAGTTTGCCCTTTGGTTCCACCTGGCCTAGGCGGTGTCTGACCTGGTGGTGGATGCTTCAGTGCGCCGCCCTCAGCACCAAGAAAGACTCATTTAAAGAACAGCCATTCCCCGGCACCTGGGATCAGCACCAGTCTGAGGCACTGATCAGTCACTGGCGTCGCACGAGAAGAAAGAGGAGCGTCCCCTGTCAGCCCTTACTCATGCAGTGGAACGTGGGCAGCAGTGACGTGCATCCTGTGTTGGGACACCTGGCTTTTGTGACCAACTATACCAGCACCATTGACTCCAGCTTCTTGAGTAAGCCCATGGAGGTGGACTCCCTGCTATGGGGGGATTTGGAGGAGGACTTGGATTCTCCCTCCATGCCAGACATGTTCAAAGCTGCCAGGGATTTGATTGCCAGGTCAGTTCCCTGCTCCACTGGCCCATGGGCCGGCACCGGAATCAACGTCCACACCAGCACTGATTCATTGCAGGGAGAAGCCACCGTGATGTGGCACCAAGTGGTGCAGCACAGCTCGCTGGCACCGTTGCAGTCTGCACCGCCTGGGTCTCCAGGATCAGACTACTCTTTGGATTCAGAGATGGACCCCTATGTGTGCAGGTGGAGCTGGCACTGCTCCTGGCACCATCCGTGGCAGGACAAAGGGCAGCCATTGCCTGTGATGTCCTCCCCTTTATAGTGGCAGGGGCCATTTTGGACCCCATGGGCCTACCACCAAGCCAGACTCCAGAGTCCCTGTCAGAGATGCAGATCACTCCTTCAGCTATCTTGTTAGCATAGGGGTCTGCCCTTGGACAGGATGTGGAAGCCCCGGTCAGTGCCAATACCAGCACGGGGCCCAGCACCGAAATGGCTGTGGCACTGGACAGTGCTGCTGTCCCCTGTACTGTCCAAGGCATTGCCATGCAAGGGGGCCCCTGCAAACCAGAGGCTTAAGAAGACCCAGTGCCATCAAGAGCCTTGTCTTTGTTCTCCCCAGATGAGGCAATGTCAGGGACCTCCTCCATTCTGCCAACCATGGGCACACCAGGGACCTGCTCAGGAGGGTGGCCCAGAACCTGAATATGCAGGTGGAGGAGACCAATCTGACGGTGGACATTCTGTGCCCCCCATCAAGACACTCCCGAACCCCACGGAAGTGTTGTGGCACACACCTGCCTCTATTCCACCACCGACTGTACTTTGTGCCATCTAAGGGGTATGAGCACCTTTTTACCCACCCACAGTCAGGTATTTTGGTGGAGGAGGCAGCCAACCACAAGGAGAGGCAGTTGGGACCTGCTCCCGAATCTAATGTTGCTAAAATGCTGGAGCTCTTTGGTCAGAAAGTGTACTCCGCTGGGGAGCTCTAGCTCTGCAGTGAACCAGCAGGCGATTCTCAGCCATTACTGCTATCATTCCTAGAGTAATTGAGCTAAGTTCCAGGAACCACTTCCTCCAGCCTCCGACTCCAAATTTGAGGCAAGAAGAGTGTCATGGAGGAGAGCAAGGTGGTGGTAAGGACCTTGCTACAAGTCGCCTTAGACTTGTCAGATTCAGCTATAAACCATGAGGCACAGCTCTTGGCTTCAGGTCATGTGGCTTCTGCATAAACTTTCCTTTTGACTGTTGAGGTCACTCTTCAGAGCAGCCAGACACTCTCTAGGCTCCATACATGAAGGACTTATGGGCAACCCTTTTATTCTGTAGGGCTACACACCCCAGCACCCCAGAGAGAACCTTTCAATCCCTAGCTTGCCCCACGCTTCTACTCTGCTCCTCCCATGCACAGAAAGTGGGACAGGAGTAACAGGAGGTGTCCATCTCAGACCAGACTTGATCACCCAGGACCAAAGCAGTCTTCAGTCCCCCAACTCAGTTTCTCCACCTTACAGCAGGTAACTCTACAACTACAGTTGCTGGAGCTTCAGTGCTCCAATTCCGTAAGGCAGGTCCTCCTTGGCAGTAGGAAGCCATCCACTCATGCCACTTCTCTGGCTAAATGGAAGAGGTTCTCTCTTTGGCCCTTGGAAAAAGGGGACCCCGCTGTTGCAGCCATCAGTTCTCTTCATTCTGGACTTTCTCCTATGCCTGAAGCAGCAGGGACTGGCAGTGCCATCAGTTAGGCTGTAACTGGCTATTATTCCAGCTCTCCATCCTGGCTCAGTGTTTGCTAAGCCCATGGTTGGCTGCTTCCTCCAAGAGCTAGAGAGATGGTACTCTCACAGTACAACTACCTGTCCCCTCAGGGGATCTTCAATCTGGTTTTCTTCAGGCTCATCGTTCCTCCCTTCAAGCCCCTGGCAATGTTCTCTCTGCTTTACCTTTCTCTGAGAGTGGCATTCCTACTGGCTCGACCATCAGCCAGAAAGGTGTTTGGGCTCAAGGCTCTGACGTCCAAGCTGCTCTATGCTGTGTTTTATAAGGACACAGTACCGTTGTGACTGCACCCAGCTTTCCTCCCAAAGGTAGTTTCACAATTTCATGCAAACAGGACCTCTTTCTGCTGGTGTTCTGTCCCAGTTTGCACAGTAATGAAAGGATGGGTAGTGCATGAGCAATCATTCAAAGAAGAAAAAATGGTTTCAGGCCTTTCTTAACTGTTGTTCTTTGAGATGTGTTGCTCTGCTCATGTCCATGCCAAGATCCACCCACCTCCTCTCTATTGGAGTATCCTGCAAGAAGGAACTGAAGAGGTGCTGGGTGGGCAGGGACCTATATACGCTGCTAAGGAGGTGCCATGCCATGGGGCTCCACAGCTGACCCCAAGGGTACCACCAGGTACCTTCCGATGATTGTGCACCCAGCGTGTGCACACCTACTGGACAGCACATCTTGAACAACATCTTAAACCATCTTTTGTCTCATTTCTCATTCTCTTCTTTTGAAGCTCTTGAGAGCAGAGAACCGGTCTCATTATAATGCAATATGATTATAATATGTATAAATTGATGTTTCCATTGTGTATATATATCCTCTGGAAGATGGCACTTCCTTACTCACAGTGTGCTTTGTCATCATGTAAGGGTGTTGGTTCAGTGCTGACCCGCAGGGAAGAGAGCCGCCTGTTGAATCACCAATATCACTTCCTGCCTTCAGTGCCTGGGATTTACCTGAACTTCCCCCTCCAAAAACCAGTCTGGCTCCTTACCTTATAAATAGTGTAGTGTAGCTGCATGTTTATTACTAAAGACATTACCTGCTGGATTCTCTCTTTCGTGTTCAGTCTTCTCAGCATCAGCACTCCCTGTGGTTGTATCCTTTTTTGTCTTGGTTACCTTTCTCCTGCCTTGCTGGGACATTGTCACTCAGTTCCCAGTTCTTGATCAGCAGCTGCTTCTTCACCCATGTTTGGGAGGTGCATTGTTGTGATGCATCAGCTGCATGCATGTCTTAAACACAAGAGATGAACATTATCTGTGCTGCACATTTCCCACAAACATGGGCAAAACTGTTTCTTCCATAACTGGTCCTTATGTGAAGATGCTGGTAGGGGGAGCATGTTTTTTCTTTGCTCCTGCTGACCTAGGTTGGGCATGGCAGATGTCTGTTTAGGGGTTATGTTTCAGAGTTAAACATGGAGTGCTGGGTAGCTTGTGGTCTTATGGTTTTTTTGATGTGTGGTGGTTTTTGCACCTTGTCATTCCATCCCCAAATCCAAATCTTGATGTTTAGAAAGTATGGTTTTCTCAGTGAAAATGTTTTAAAAAATCGTTGCTATGTCAATCACAGTGTCCCTTTGTCTATTGACGATGTCGTGGCATTGGTCAGTCGGAAGGCTGGTGACTTTATTTTCATGCTGAGTGTTGACCAGCTAGCACAGATGTCAGCCAAGGATCTGCCACAGCATTGAGAAGCTGTTTGAGCTTTGTTTTACTAGTGGGGAGCCATCAGAGATTTTCTCTGCTACCTTGGCAAATACATGGCGTAAAACATAGAGTAGGGATTCTCACACAAGTTTTTTTTTTTTTTTGATGGCCTCAGAGTGCAGCCACCAACTCTTGTTAATACTTATTTAACTTTAGGAAAAACAAATATGCATATAATATGTATGTCCACATCATTGTCATTTATGTAGGCTTTTTATTTTGGACTCAGTAATAAAAATTCATTACGGAACAGAAACAAAAATCAGGTGCATTGCATGTTCTTGTCTTGTATCTTTTTTTTTTTTTTTTTTTTTGAAGACTTGCTAGCTAGTAAGTCTGCTGCTGTGAAAAATGGTTGTTTGTATCTTTGTTAATCACTTTTTAGAATGGACGTACTCAGCCCCAGCAGTCTGGGGCAAATTAAGCCCTGGATGGGGAGGTGGGCACAGAGGCAGCAGTGAAGGGACATTAGTGGGGGTAGTGAGCATGGGATTGCACGCTGGAACCATAGCCTGCCACTGCATGGGCCCCTGGGAAAGTGGGGAATTCATCAGCTATCTGCACCTCCAATGTTTGTGTCTCTGGAGGGGGAATAGGGCCCAACCCCTGCTGGTAGTTCTGGGAGAAGGGCCATTGCTTTGCTCTTCCCCTTCTCAAATCACAGCCCCGGAGCCCATGGTGGCAAGAAAGACACTGGTGGCTGCATTAGAGGAAATATGAGCATGTTAATACTTGTAAATTTCTTTGAATACAAAAATCTCTAATGCTGTGTATGAATGATGTATTTTCATTTAAAACTTCTCCCGTCCTTTAAAAACACCATGCATTATTTAACTTCTTTGAAGGTTCTTCAAATTGGAATTTCATTTCATTCAAAAATAATTTTTATAATCTATTATCCTGGTATTCATTTTAAAGGTTCTGAAATTTGGACTCTCTTCTAGTTGAAAACTATGGAAATGAGTGTATTTCAGGAAAGGGTTATTTAAACTAACTGGTGATATCCTGGTTGACAGTAGAAGTCTGACTGCTAATTGTTTTGGAAAGCAATGAGAATTTGAGTCTGTATTTTCACTGGGCACGCTGCTTTGTGTATTTTTGTGTCTGAGGACTGCAAGATTTAAAGACGTCAGCTGTTCTGATTTTGCTTTCAAATTGGGTAAAGTATCATTTATACTGCAGGGATTCATTCTTCTGACCTTTAAACAGAACAGAAAATGATCTGCTTCAGAGAAGTATTAATTGCTCAGGCTAAATGTAATGACAAAAACTGATAAATTAGTATTTAACATTTTGAGAGATTGGGCTACTCAGCCCCTCTCAGGAGGGTGTGTGTGTGTAACAGTGATCATCTAGTTTTGTCAATAAATTGAAGCAGAATATGGCAAACTTTTTTATTGTGAGTTTGATTGCAATGGAAGGGTTCAGCAAATTGAGTAGGATTAATAGATTGTTTATGGAACTCAGGTGGGTAAAGTGTGAAGGAACAGATTTGTCTTTTTTCCCCTGGAAACTAGACTTGTATATTCCCATGATTTTTGTACTTGCAGTTTGGTGTATTTGAACATATATGAGGCTGTTGTGGGAGACTTTAGTTCCAATATCTGCGGCTGCTGCATTTTAATGCTAACTGATTGTGAAGTTTTAAAAGGGCTGCACTTGGTATCTTGCTATCCAGAATGCTGCAAACTGTTATACACAAGTTACCTCTGAGGTTACTCACATGCAAATATCCCTACTTCTGTGATTTCCATTCCATGCATCTGATGAAGTGGTTTTGACCCACAAAAGCTTATAGCCAAATAAATCTGTTAGCCTTTAAGGTGCCACAGGATTCCTCATTGTTTTCACATGCAAATATTTGCAGTATTGGGACTGAAGTAAATAAAATGCATTCACTCTCATCATTGCCCAGGTTTGGTTTGTGTGCCGTTTTCTGTCCTAAGTGAAATTAATTGTAAGAGGTCTGTGAAGTGAAAACATGAAAGGAAGAAAAGAACCAACCGCTAGGAATTATGTAGTTAATATCTTTCTTTACGAAGCTAATCGGGTCAGTTAGAATTCTGCCGATGAGACTGTCTTTTGTAGAGCATTAGTGTGTTTGTTAGTGTGGTGGTGGTTTTATATAATGGTGAATAATGTGTCTGATTCTGAATCTGAGTGTTTGATCAGAATCCCCTTGATGCTGGTTTGCATGCTTTGGATCTACTTTTCTTAGAACTTGTGTAACGGTTGTACATAGATTAGCATATATTCGGATGTTCTAATATAATTACACTAGTTAGTTTTCTGTTCTGATCCTCAATTGGCAACATTTTACCCAGCTTCAAAAGCTTTCTTTGAATATAGCATTTGGTCTGGAATAGGGATATAAGAGTTTAACCAGTTAACTGGTAAGCTGATGCATATTAGTTAGCCCCACTGATTAAACTCTTCATTGGGCTACCAGCAGCCCCACAAGGCTGACAGCTAGGAATATAAAATCCTGTTTAATTGGTTAACCAGCTAAACATTACGTTTAACTGGTTAACCAATTAAAGGGGCAGGTGGGTGGGAGGGTAGAGGGTAGGGTACTCCAGCCCAGCTAGGCTGGAGCATCACCCCCTTCTCCCCTGTCGTGGCCAGGCTGGAGTAGCATTCCCCCACCAGGGACAAGCTCTGGATGGAGCTGCCCCTGCCTGTGGAGGGTCCTGTGGGGCTGGAGCTGCTCCAGCCCCTACCAGTTAACCAGAACTAATAAGCCTCACCTGTTAAGGGTGAGACTTACCAATTAACTGGTTAACCATTCACATTCCTAGCAGCAGCCCTGGCAGTCCCACGAGGCTTATACTGCAGGTCCCACAGCATAGCCAGCTCCCCCTTATAAGCTGGCTTCCAGTGCGCACTGGTTCCTGGCTGCTGGCCTGGTTCCTGGGGAGCCAGCTGCTCTGTGGGCCCTGCAGCATAAAAGCTTCATGTATATGCTTTATAATGCAGAGCCCACAGTGTGTGTAACCACTAGGATTTTTACCAGTTACACAATTACATTTTAACCATTTTTTACATCTCTGGTCTGTAACCTTTATTAACATGTGGCATGATACAGCTATTTATTTCATATTTAAAGAAATACTCCAGCCTTGTCTGTAAACCATTGGAAGACTGAAATGCCTACATGACAGTGCGATTTTTTTTTTTTTTTTTAAATTAAATATAGAGGGCTAACGTAATATAGTTTGGTTTGCTGGGTTCTTTTCCTTATGCACCTTTGCAAAATGAAAGCAGAAGTGCCATCTGCTGGGCAGTGTTTGTCCCAAAACATCTTTTTTATAACTTTTCCCATTTTCAGAACTTAATTGTTCACACTGCAATGGAAGCTGATTGGTTAAAACAAATCACTTCTTATATTTGGATATCTTACCCCTTCCAAGAATAAAAATGAAAAATCTTTGGGGGGGGAGGGGGGTTGTGAGTGTAGATGTAACAGACTTAGTAATGTCACCTTCACACACAGATTGCATTTTGGCTTTTATTCTCCTTGTGATTCTTAAGACACTTGCTTACCATACACTCTGTGTGTGCATGTGTGGGATTAAAAAAAAACCCCTGACCCCTAATTCCAGTAGTCTTGTCAATTTAACTGTTAGGTATTACTGTGTGATCCTATAACTATGATTTTATATCTGTAACTTTTAAACTTGGCTGTAGAACAGAAAGTGGATTTCAAGATCCTAATCCAGCAACCATTTAAAGATGTGCATATTAAAGCATGAGCTGCTTAGTTAAGGCCTTATACTAGAGCTCTCAAGATATGGGAAATGCTCCAGTAGGGGACAGAGTCAAGCTTTCAGAAAACCAAATAGACTTTGCCCAGTAATTCTGTCAGCAGCCCTGGAAACAATGTTCAACACTTAAACCTATTTCATAAAATTAATGCTGACCTCTAGTGAGATTGAGTTGTTCAGCTTGTATAATATACTAGCGTCCCAGAGGTATTGTAGTGGTAGAATAGTATGAGTTTGTACCTTGCTTTGAGAATGTATAGTTCTACAAGTGGCACATATTTGTAATGCACCACTTCTTGGAATGTTTCCCATCTTGAAAGCATGACTAACTTAAAAAAACATGTTCTTTAAAATTTGGGAGATAATGGCACTTTAAGACAAATCTTGATCTTCAAAAATGATACAAAAAGAAAAATGAGTTTTATGTTGGTATTTCTTTCTTTCCACGTTTCCTCTCCTCAACTTGCAGGCTGTAGAGAAAGCTTTCTCCTGTTCTATTGAGGGGAAACATTGGTAGCGCTTCTCAGAATAGGATTGGGCATGGTCAGGTGGCAGCAACATCAAAATGTAATGCTTCAGTTGCTATGATCTTCAGAAGTTGGTGCAGGGGATGCTTTTGCCTCCAATGCCCAGCCGTTCGAACCCTTTCTTTATGAGACTATATATAGGAGAGAGGCATGCACAAGCCTAGGTAAAGGTACTCTAAGGATTCTCTCCAAACTAATCAGTCCTTCAGAGGGGTAGCCGAGTTAGTCTGTAACAGGAAAAACTTAAACTACAAATGGTCTAGTAGCACCTTAAAGACTAACAAAACACGTAAATGGTGGTATGAGCTTTTGTGGGCACAATCCACTTCTTCAGATGACAGACAGTCCACGAAAGCTCATGATACCATCTACATGTTTTGTTAGTCTTTAAAGTGCTACTAGACTACTACTTGTTTTTTAAGTTTTTTCTAGAATAGAGTAATTTTGCTAACTGCGCTTGTATACCTAGAATTTGTGGGGGGTGCCAATTGAACCCTAGCAGCGCTTTGGATGCAGAGGGAGCGCACGGCTCTCTGTCAATGTTGTGTGCAATCAGCACACACCTCACTTCACATGCCTTTGCTTTTTACCTGTGTGTCACTTGTTTTTTTTTTCCTACTGATATTACTTATGTGGAGGGAAGCCAGCAGAATCTGGCAAACCTGGGGGGGGGGCGGAACAGTAAACAAAATGTCTTGCAGGCTACACATAGAAAGAACCCTGATGGGCCTGGTGATGATTTAATGAGATTTTTGACAAAGCTCTTCCTTGCTTTCAGTGATGCCTGGTGTCCTGTAGGCTGTCTGCTTCCAAGACTTCCTACCTAAAGTTTTGTTTTTCTAAGTTCTTGAGATAATCTGCTACAGATGCATTTTTGTTATCTTGGTTGGGTGTCTTTCCCCTTCTCAGTATGTGGAGCAGAAACGTGAGAGTTCGTGTATGCAGCATGAGAGCTAATTAAGTATCCCTTTTCTCAAAGAGTTATATTGACCTACATGTGGATGAACAGAAAAAATGGTGGTTCTTGGGGACAGGTTCTGAGATTTGTCCTTGCATGATGGTAGGGTTCTGGTCAATTTGTAGTACCCTATGCAGAAACCTTCTATAATCCCATCTGAGACCCCCACCAGGTACACACTTGTATTGCGCCTCCATGTGTGCTAGCTCAGTGAGAACTAGTGTATGTACACCAGCTCAGCTGCGAATTACACCTCACAGCTGTAGTGTAGACATACCTTCACTGGAGTCATGTGCTTTTGCTTTACTCGGGAATTTGCCTGAACCTTCAAGAATGTCTCTAGAAGCTGTCTTAGGTCCTGTCTGCTTTGTAATCTTTTATGTTAGGGAGCCTGATTTAGAACACAGTTGTGCTCCAGTAATGTTAATGTGATTGTTTTTGCTTGTTCACTCAGAATCAAACCATGTTAAGTGAACCATGTTATGGCTTGTAATATAGTGTCCTTATGTTTCTAGTTTTGAAGTCTCATTTCAGAGTATAGAGGTTCGTTTCGCTGTCAAAAATATTTTGTGTTAAATTTTCAAAGTTTTTTTTTTTATCTGCCAGTTTTGTAATCTCAATTTGGGATCTGGGAGTCAAGATGAAATCTTTATATCTTATTGCTTGTCAGCTGTAATCAAGGTTCTGTAGGCCAGATCAGGTCCCCAGCTATATCTTGTTGTCCTCCTAAATAGGACCTCCATGTAGGGCCATCCCTAGTGGGATCTGGGGCCCAGGACAACCTCCTCCACTCTGCCTCTTCCTGTCCCTGCTCCACTTGCTCTGCCCCCTTCCTACTCTCATTTTCCCCATTCCCTCAAGTTCCTTCCCCCGAGCAATGCTGAGAGCCAGCAGAGCAGAGTGGGCTGCGGTCGGGCTGCTTTGGTTCGTTTCCCACCTCTGGTGAGTGCAGGGGTGGGCCCAACCTCTGCTATTGGCATCAGGTGCACTGCTAAACCCCTGGGCCTCCCTTGACCTCATGCTTCTGTGTCCCCCTGGGGCTCAGGACCATTGTCCTATGGACGGGACACCTCTGCCTCCTTAACACCTGTGGAAACCTGCTGCCGTCATTAGACTCATGTAGGGTGTATCTACACTGCAATTAGATGTCTGCGGCTCACCCGTGCCAGCTTTAGGACTGTCTAATTGATTTGTAGAAGTTCAGGGGGCTGGGACTCTTCCATTTCATATGGTCCTAGACCCTGGCTCCAGGCTAAGACTGAATGTCTACACCAGAGTTAAACAGTTCTTTAGCCCAAATGTGGCCTCCCCCATACAAACTCATAGGCATAACTGCATGGATTTAATCAAAGAATCTGCTAGTGTGCTACAAGGAATACAATCAAGTTTGCTTTCTTAGCAGTATTGGCTTAGCATAATCATAAAAAACAATGAAATTTAGCTTTTGGGACACATTTTCAAAGGTTTTTTGGTACTTTTTGAAAACCACACAGTGCACCTATCAATCTTTAAGAAGGACCTCATTTACATGCATCTTTAATCATCTAAATACCTTTGTAAATCTGATCTTTTGGTAGTAAAACAAGACACTGTGGCTGTGTCTACATTGGTGCGATCTTGCGCCAAAGTGGCTGCTTTTGTGCAAAAACATGCTGCCTGTTTACACTGGTGGGGAGTTCTTGCGCAAGAACACTGACGTTCTAATGTGTGAAATCAGTGCTTCTTGCGCAAGAACTATGATGCTCCCACTCAAGAATAAGCCCTCTTGCGCAACTGTTCTTGTGCAAGAGGCCAGTGTAGACAGGCAACGTGAATTTCTTGCACAAGAAAGCCCGATGGTTAAAATGGCCATCGGAGCTTTCTTGCGCAAGAGCGCATCTACACTGGCATGGATGCTCTTGCGCAAAAGCACATCTCTTGCGCAAAGACACATGCCAGTGTAGATGCTCTCTTGCGTTAAAGAGTATTTGCGCAAGATCATGCCAATGTAGACACAGCCTGTCTCTCTAGATGCATCTGTGTAACAAATCTGCTGAGGGGAAGGTGTTACTCTTCTGTACTCAGTTTTCAAAGATGAACTGCAAAGGACTAGTGGAGAAATGTGACTTTTTGGTATTTCATAATTTTAATTGTCAAGAAGGCCTGAAAAGCATTTTGTGGTTTTTATTTTTAAGTAAAAAATATTATTTCTGTGTATATTAGTATTTGGAGATATCAGGAATGTCCAATCTGGACATGCTTGGCTTTGTTGTAGCACTATTTGTCAGTTTTGGAGGATGCGTGTTGTGAAATTTTGCGCCATGGTTCAAGGGGTTAGGATGGTGCTGAATCTTTCACAAAAATGTATATTTTTCCAAAATGTTGATTACTCACTGGAATTAAACAGATATTAACAAATAAATTAATAGTTTTGAGCAGTTGAAAATTTCCTTCCTTTCTCACTTGCTTAGATTTCAATTGCTTGACACTTGTGACATATTTTTAACACATCCTCCCATTGCTATCAAGTCTCCTGGGATAGAGAAGATCACAGTTTTCTTTAATACTTGTCTTTGAAGAGGGAAAGGTACTGAATGTGATGGACCTGCAGGGAAGCAGAGGAATGGGAAATGAGATGGAAGAGGAGAGAGAAAGTAAGCAAACATGAGTGCTAAGGAGAGAGAAAAGACATGCAGTGTTGTCAACTCTTGCAGTTTTATCATGGTCTTGTGATTTATAGTGTTTTTCCTAAAGCCCTAGTTTTGTGGTTGTCGGAATCCTAGAACTGGAAGGAACCTTGAAAGGTCATCAAGTCCAGTCCCCTGCACTCACCGTAGGACCAAGCACCATCCTAACAGGTGTTCATCTAACCTGCTCTTAAAAATCTCCAATGATGGAGATTTCACAGCCTCCCTAAGCAATTTATTCCAGTACTTAACCACTCTGAAAGGCTGTTTTTTCTGATGTCCAACCTAAACCTCCCTTGCTGCTGCAATGTAAGCCCATTGAGTCTATTCCTATCCTTGGAGGCTCAGGAGAATATTTTTTTTCTCCCTCCTTCTTATAACAACCTTAGGTACTTGAAAGTTATCATGTCCCTGCTCAGTTTTCTCTTTTCCAGACTAAACAAACCCAATTTCTTTCAATCTTCCTTCATAGAGTCTCATTTTTCACTTAAAAATGTTTCCAGTCCTTGTGGTTAGGAAAACAACCTCTAAAGGCTCAAAACCTTTAAGGCAAATAAAAAGGGCCCACCATTTTTATTTTTCAATCCTCACAATTTTTGCATTAGTCTCATAATATTTGAACACTTATTGGAAATGGAAAAAGGTTAAAATGATTGAACAATTTTTTATTGCATGTAGGTTATAAGTGAGAGAATTTGAATATCTTATTTTGTAGAATTTTTCTGTGAGATCTTAATTTTTTCCTAAAAAGGACATTTCATACACTTTTTTTTAAAAGGGACATTGAAAACAAAGTAACCCCTTGGAATGGTTTTAGCCTTTAGTGCAGAAGATGGCATTCACATAGTTGAAAAATATTGATAAGAAATAACTTGATTTCTATTTTAGTATACTGCAGATGTGCAGTATTATGTTTTTAAAGAATATTCTAAGGTACAGAGCTTGACATGCAGTCTAACAAAGTCTGATTGTACCTACTTGTAAGTTCATTTGCAAAAAATGAAAACTTCCATGTTTGCATATAACATTTTGTGTGGTTGTTAATGGCTTCATCTCAGTGGCCCCCATGATTCTTATAACCAAGACAGTCTCCCAGGATAGAGTAGTTTTTGCTACTTGTGCTTGAATACCCTAAAATTCACATGGTGTGACGATTTGAACCATAGCAGCGCTTTGATTTATTGCACAGGCATGGGCAGCAGGTAACTAGGCAAAACTGACTACACTGCCCAGTTACCCGGGAGTGGTTGGGGCTGCACCGCGGTTGGGTGGGGTTTGACTGGGGGACAGGGAAGGGTTGTTGAAGGGGCAAGGTCTCAGGGAAAGGGGTGTGGCTTTGAGTGGAAGGGGCAGGGCTTGGGCTGCCTTCTCCTGCTGGGCAATCATCCATGCCCATGTGCACAGGGCTTGGTTCTCACTGTCCGTGTTGTGTGCAATCAGCATGCATCTCGTTTCATGTGCCCTTGCTTTAAGTGCATGTTACTTTAGTAACAGCGGTAGGAAAAAACGTACCTGGATGAAAACTAGCAGAAGCTGGCAACGCTGCTTGTGAGCAACAGTAAACAAAATACCTTGCGTTCTGCACATAGAACCTCAATGGTGCGCTGGGGCCGCAGGTTGCCCACCACTGCTGCAGACAGCTTGGCTATGTCTGCACTGGCGGGTTCTTGTGCAAGAACAGCTGTTCTTCCGCAGAGCATCCACACAGCCTGCCCGCTCTTGCGCAAGACATTTTACAGTATGGCGTTGAAAGAGAGGGCTTCTTGCACAAGAGCTATGCTCTTTTCTAACAAGTGTAAGCTCTCGTGAGTAAGAGGGCAGTGTGGACGCCGGCAGGGGTTTCTTGCGCAAGAAAGCCCTATGGCTAAAATGGCCATCAGAGCTTTCTTTCGCAAGAGAGCGTCCACACTGCCATGGATGCTCTTGCGCAAAAGCAGGTGGCAGTGTGGATGTGTTCTTGCACAAGAACCCTTGCGCAAGATGGTCTTGTGCAAGAACCCGCCAGTGTAGACATAGCCCTTGAGCGCTGTGCACAGAATGTCCATTTTTCAAAAGCTGTTGGTTAACAGTACCAGCGAGGAGCTGCCCGCAGCGCTGGCGTGAGGGGGCCGGCGGGCTGCAGCGGGCCCCGCGCTGGCTGTAGGCGGAGCGGTCGGGTTTAGGCATTTACCTGAGCCGAACGCGCCCGGCGGGGTTCGCTGTGCGACTGAGACGCTTTTGGGGGCGGGGTTGGGCTGTAGCGGGTCCCTGCTCCTTGGCAATCCGCCTACGCGCCGCAACAAAGAACTCGGGACCCCCAGGCGAGCTGCGGGGCGGGGTGCGCGTGGAGCGCGGGCTGGCTCGGGGCCCGCTCGTCCCCGCTGCGCTGCTCCGGGCCGGCGCTGGGGGCGCGTCCGCTCCTCGCTACCTGCCCGGCGGCTGGTTCCGGGTCTCGCCGGCCCGAGGAGGCGGAGCTGCCGCTTCGCCCGCCCGCCCGCTGCCACCGCTGCAGAGCGCCCGGCGTCTCCCCGCCACTGCCCGGCGGAGCGGGCCCCATGCGAGCATGGCGGCGTCGCCGGCCCGCGAGCTCACGCAGAACCCGCTGCAGAAGACCTGGGAGCCCTACAGCAACGGGCTGCCGGCCCGGCACAGCGCGCAGCGCGGCGGTGAGCGGGGGACACAAAGGGGAGACGGGCTCCGCAGAGGGCGAGGGGCCTGGGCCGGCTGCGGCGGGGCGGGGCGGGCGCCGTGCAGCCGGGGGGCAGGGCCTGTTGTTGGGGCACAGCAGCGGGAGGCTGGGCGAGATGTGACTCGAGATACGGGAGACGGCGGGGTCATGCTTAGGGGACCGGGGGGGCGCTGGGGACAGCGGAGCCTGGAGCCATGGCAACGCGGGGGAGCGGCCGGGGACGGAGATGGGATGGGGGCCTGGGGAGTGCAGAGGACGGGGTGAGGCAGTTGGGTGGGGAGGATGCTGGAAGAGAGGAGGTGGAACTGGGGGTCAGAACAAGGCTGCACGTGAAGATGAAGTGGGGGGAGGAAGGCAGGAGTTGTTGGAGTGAATATTCGGGGCTAGCGTGGAAAGGGGGAACAGCACCCTGGGGACAGCAGGAGTTAGGAAGCATGGATTGAGAGACATGGCAGTTGCTGAGGGGGATATAATTTTCATGGTGAGGGACAGCATGGCACGTCAAATCTCTGATTGTAAGCTGCACTTGGCATGTTGAGAAATGGAGAAAAATCTCTGAATGATTGCTGTCGTTTTTCTTCTTTTAGGAAGCATAAGGTGATGCATCTGGAAGGTCTCTGTTTTGTGGTATGGCTATTTCCATGAGATGTAGTTGTGAGGTTTGAGGTAGAAATCTGCAGGCTCTTGTACTTTGCACTTTTTGCTACACTTTCGCTTCTAGAATTGGTAATTGCGTCTGAATAATGTCCAGTAATGTCTTGAGCCTTTTACATTTTAAGAGCATGCGGTTGGCTTTAGAATTCTCCAGCTTGCACTAAGGTCCCCTTTATACAAGACACACTAGTGTGTCTTGTATAATTTGGTTAGCATATGTTAGTCCTTGTCAACTATTGATCTTGTGTATATGAGACCAAACTGCATTCCAGATAAGCAGGGCTTGACAATTAGGGCAATCTACTTGCCCGTGGCGAGTAGATTTTAGCCCGGTGCGGCCGCGCAGCACGCCAAACCACGCGGCTGGCGAGCAGGGCTCGCTGCCGCTTGTCAAGCCCTGCAGATAAGGATGTTAAAGACTAGTCGACTATCCTATAAGCATTTGCTTATCGGATAGTAATGTCAACTAGTCAATCCCCTCCCTCCCCGTTCCCCGTCCCCCCCGGCTGCCTCTATGAAATAGACAGCAAAGTGAGGCACTGCCACTTTGAAACCCCAAGGCGGCAGCTGCACAGCTGATCCCGGGTTCCAGGGAAGTGCTGCGTGGAACCCAGGGTCAGCAGGGGACTCCCTAACTGATCCCGGGCTCCCCTGCCTCCCTCTGAATCGCGGAGAGGTGGCAGTTTCAAAGGGGCAGCCTCTGCACAGCTGATCAGCTGTGCTGCCACTGCCCCTTTGTAACTGCTGCCTTTGTGCGATTCAAAGGGCCAGGGGAGCCCGTAGCATGGAGCCCGGAGACAGTGGGGGATTGACAGTCCTCCGCTGACCCCAGCCTCCATGGCTTTGAAATCCACAGGAGCCCCTGCTGGGGACTCTTGTGCATTTCAAAGCAGGCACCTGTGTGCAGCCCGGAGTCAGCGGGACTTCCCACTGGCCCTGGACTGTATGCGGTGTTCCGCATTCCTCCTTTGAAATGTACAAGAACCCCTTCTGGGGAATGTGGAAGTGCCTATCGACTAGTCGATGGACATTCCATCCTTAAGCATTATAACATCCTTAATTCCAGAACCTTGCTGTGAATTTGAAGTTCACGTGTCTGCAGCATGACTTGGTAACTCAGTTCAAATTTGGTTTGGTTCCTTCTACACTAGAAAGACTGAACTATACACAATGCTACCATGTTACAGTAGGGTAGTTTTCATAATATAGGCCATATCTAACATGGGTCCTACAACTGGCAGGTGTTGCTTCTGCTGTTTATATATAATCTTGGTTTGTATTTAAAACTTACAAAGAGTCCTCTGAGATCTCTCTTCCAAAAATGCTGTAAATATATACTGATTGGAAAGAAGCACATTAGTTGTTCTCTTATACTTTATATATATGGTCACCAACCCGTCAATCGTGATCGACTGGTCGATTGCAAGGCCTCGACCAGTCGATCGCGAGGCATTCTGGGCCCCCCATTTCCTCCCACCCCCAAGAAGCCCCACCACCTACCTCCAGCGAAAATGGAGATAGTGGCAGCTTCCCGCGGGGTAGACGGAAGTCCTGCAGCTGCGCTTCACTTCCGGGGGTTCTGGAAATGTGCTGGCTGCTTCCTTGCCCCAAGTCTGTGGCATGCCGGGAACTTACCGGGGGAGTCCCCAGAGGCGCGTGCTGGGACTTCCCTTCTCTGTGGAAGGGGGGAGTTGGACCAAGAGGGGGCGCGTGACGTGGGCTTCCCTGCTCCATGGGAGGCTCATGCTGGCCCTGGAGAAGGCCCTGCTCCGCGGGAGGGGGGAGTTGGGCCCAGAGGGGGCGCGTGACGGGGGCTTCCCTGCTCTGTGGGAGGCGCGCGCTGGCCCCGGAGGAGGCGTGCGACAGGGCTTCCCTCCTCTGCTGGGGCGGGGGAGTGCAGGGGACTCTCTGACCCCACTGGGACCCTGTCCCTTGCTGCAGAACCATGTTCCCTCTCCCCAGCCGCAGAACCCTGTCCCCACTGGCACCCCGTTCCCTGCCCCAGCACCCACTAGCACCCTTCCCCAGTACCGTGTCCCCTGGTCCCACCAGCACAACTGGGGCCACATTAGTGAGGCTTGGGGAGTTTTTGAAGGATGTGGTGTGGTGTGGTGGTGTGTTTTTTTTTGTTTTTTTTGTTTTTTTTTTAATCTCACTTGTGCGGCCCCAACTGACTTTTCTGCAGGTCAATGACCCCTGACTCTTTCCCTGCCCTTCTCATAAATAAAGACAATGCAGAAACTTTCTGTGTTTGACATAGTATTTTATTTAAAAATGAAGCCTGGCCAACAAACCCCCAATTGGCACCAAGCACCTATCTGGCCACAGCATCATAACACTCCTGCCCCCCCCCCCACCCTCCCCCTACCCCGACCCTAGGTCTGAGCCTATCATACACTGGAATGCCTTGCCCTGAGCCCCTCACATACCCCAACCCAAATTTCTGCACACTCACGTCCACAAGCCTGTGGCTTGCTTAGTACCCCAACCCTTCATCTGACCCCAACACTGCCCGGCCTGGAGCCCCCTCCCCGAGCCAGCGTGCCCTTCTCCACCTCCTCCTGCATCCAGATTTCCTCCCAGAGCTTGCACACCTCACCCCTTCCCACACCCAAATCCCTCATTCCCACCCCAGAGCCTACGCATCCTGTCTCTCAACCCAGTGAGACTGCAGGAGTTTTTCAGGATTCCAGAGAGATCCCAGAAAAACTCCTCTGCATCCAGGGATGCGTTGTTTGTTCCGTTTTTTTTAGTGGAAGAGCAAACATGCTCTTTCGGTAACCTCTATATTCCTCTTTCCATGAGGAATAAGAGGGCTTCCAAAAGAAGGGGTTTCTCTGACATTTGGTCCAGTCTAGACAGGCCAAATGTTGGAAAAACCTCTTCCTACAGGAGAATTGGGGAAAAAAAAAGCAGCAGTATAAGGGTTGGGGATAGCAAGTGATGGATAGGAGAACAATAGAGAGGGTGGGACGGGGTTTCAAGGAAGGGGTGGGGTCTGGGGGAGGGATGGGGTGGTAGATCTTGGCTTGTTCTGTCATTTAAAAAGTGATCTAGCATGTAAAAAGGTTGGAGACCACTGCTTTATATTAAGAAAGTAAAGTTATGGTGTTAAGAAAATTAATATAGTTGATGAAGAAATTATTAATTACAAAGTGGATCTCAATAACCCTAAAACAGGAATGTAAATGATAAAAGGACATTCCTCTGATTCAAAACTCTGTTCTCTTTTTGCTGGGCTGTAGCAATTCCTTTTTTATTCCTTTCTAGTTCCTTTCTGTTTAACTGACTCAGTGTAGTGCCATATCATAAATCATTTCTAGCTCAGCACAGGCTACAGCTCTTTACAAAGCTGTAGTTAAGGCTGCATGGAGCATATATCTGCATCAAACACAGGTCTGTTAAATGAAAGCAGTGGTGCATAATTTTTCACCAGATAGGCTTTTTGTTCAGTTGTATGTCTTAACTGCAAGAAGGGATGTAAGAGGCAGCAGGAGCTGGTGCTGGCGTGTTTCCCCCAGCACCATCTCCACGGGAAGAAGGGGAGGCAGAGACGCAGCGAGGGAAACAGTTCCAGCTTGCACCGGGTCACAGACGCTGTGGCTCTGCTTTTTAAATATAGTAAGAGCTAGGCTCTTGCTACATTTGAAAAGCAGAGCCACAGCGAACCCCCTTCTCGACTAATTCCATTGACTACTTAATTAGCTTCCTAACCGCTTTTTAACATCCCTAACTGTAAGATGGGGACTGGAGCACATGACGTATCAGGAGAGGCTGAGGGATTTGGGCTTATTTAGATTGCAGAAGAGAAGAGTGAGGGGGGATTTGATAGCAACCTTTGACTACTTGAAGGGGGGTTCCAAAGAGGATGGAGAGAAGCTGTTCTCAGTAGTGACAGATGGCAGAATGAGGAGCAGTGGTCTCAAGTTGCAGTGGGGGAGGTCTAGGTTGGATATTAGGAAAAACTATTTAGCTCGAAGGGTGGTGAAGCACTGGAATGGGTTATCTAGGGAGGTGGTAGAATCTCCATCCCTAGAGGTTTTTAAATCCTGGCTTAAAAAAAGTCCAGGTCTGGGATGATTTAGTTGGGGTTGGTCCTCCTTTGGGCAGGGGGCTGGACTCGATGACCTCCTGAGCTCTCTTCCAACCCTGATTCTATATCTTAAAACAGTGGGCTGAACTCAGAGCTGAAATAAGCAGAACTGATTCTATGAAGTTAATGGAGTTGCACCTTGCTAGGCCTAAGTTTGGCCTAAGGAGTTTAACAATTCTGCATGATTTAGGTGCTTTAATTAGATTATTCTAAAACAAATTTTTAAATGTGAAATGTTTAATTATTTAAGTTACATGGTTTAATACATCTTTTTTGAGTTCCAGTCACTGAGTTATTGGGCATTAGGACTTCTGATTTCAGGCTTTGTAATGTTGTTGTAGTCAGTTTTGTAAGAGTTTTTATCACAGAAACTTTGTCTAAGTTTGATTAAACCCGCCATGCTTAAGTCATAGCAACCTTCTTGGGCCAGCGGGTTTCAGCAGTACAGGTACTCCCCGAGTTGCAAACATCTCACTTGCGTACACCCGCACATACAAACAGGAGCTCACTTGCAGCCTCAGGGGAGGAGGCAAGAGGCATGGGTGCTGGTCAGCAGTGCCAGTGCTGGCAGGAGGATGCTAGAGGAGCAGGGGTCAGTTGCGCAGCAAGCTGCTGAAGAGAAATGGCGCTTTGAAGGGGAAACTGTTGCATTTTCCAGCCAAAGGCTGCATGGCCACCCCCTGCTCCTCCGGAGTCCTGTGACCCATGCTCACGCTGTCCACTGCCTCCTGGTGAAAGTGGGTTGGGTGCAGTCCACAGGGGTAGGTGGGACTGGCCCTGGAGCGAGTGTACAGCTTGCGGAGTAGGGGTTGGCAGTGTCCAGGGGATGCCCAGAAGTCCCCTTCAGAATCTTGACCTACCTCCTCAACCTTCTTGAATTAAACCTGTCTTTCCTCACACACCAGAATTCAAAGTTAAATAAAATAAAATTTCTACTATTTTTATTGCCATTATACAGTATTTCAGCTACATTATGGATTAAATAGGCTTTTGTGGGCTAGCCTGGGAACTTAACTACCATTTATAACAGTGTTTCTGTGGGAAAATGTGTTCCGAGTTCCAAACAACTGATTTAACACCAACTTTTGGAACACAGCCCATTTGTAGCTTGGGGACTTCCTGCACTGAATTCATGAGTGCATGGACTGCAGTTATTATGGACTTGTATGGCAAATATTTGCGATTGTTTACATGATCTAAAGTATCACACTTGTCCATCCATTAAAAATGCTCCTAAACATTGATTTATCAAATAAATTATTAAACTCATTTTTGTGTATGAAATAAATCTCTCAATTTTTTAAAAATTTGTAATAGCAATTGAATATGGAAAAAATGCCAAAGTACCTAAATATGAATTACTTCAGTAAAAAAGCACTTTGGAGGACTTAGTTTGGCTGAAATAATAGTGTATCTGTTTTCATCAGGTGATAATTTGTTATAGTGACAGCTTTTACACAGTTTAAGTGCTTCTTTAAAAAGGCCTGATGAAACTAAAATTTAATGTATGCAATGGAAATGTATATTAGATACCTGTGAACTGATGATCTGCTTGAATCTTCTCAACAAAAATTAGTGGCTTCTGATGGTTTTAAATAATGGTAACTAGCTTAGAACTTTTACATCTTAACAAGGATGTTAAGAGGTGGGTAATTGACTAATCGTAAATGATTAGTCGATAAGGGAATGTGCTCTGTCCCAGTCGCGCTGATCCAGGAGCTACCCCTGCTGCGGCTTTGCAGTTTAAATGTAGTAGGAGCTGGTTTAAATGTAGCGGGAGCTCAGCTCCTGCTACATTTAAACTGCCGAGCTGCAGTGGGGTTAGGTCCCGGACTGGCGCGAGTGGGGCAGAGCCTGGACTGCTGGGCCTCTGCATTTTAAATGTAGTAAGCTCTTACTACATTTAAAATGCAAAGGTATAGTGGTCCCGGACGGGCGTGAGCCAGGACTGCTTGGTCCTTGCTCACACCGGGTGCGGCAGTTCTGGCTGGCCATGGACAGAGGCTGCTCCTGTTTGTGGCCATCCCTGGTCACTGCAAAGAGAGGCTGCTGACAGAGCAGCCCCAGGCCAGTGTGAGTAGAGGCTGTTTCATGACAGCCTCCTCTACCCCCACCTCCACACTGATAGAGGAAGCAGCACAGGGGTTGGGGGAAGGCAGCACCTTTAAGCCAGCTTCCCCCAGTACCAGCTCCTGTTCCCCCCACATTGCTGCCTCTCATACAGAAGCAGCAAGGGGCGGGGAAGGGTGTATTTGTGGACTCGCTTACATTCCTACTTTTAACTGTTATTAGATTGTCCTATTTCTTGGTAAAATTCTGTAGCTTTGCCACTGGCAAGACCTGTTTAAATGGAGGAGCCTTTTCAACAGAGAAATAATATAGAAATACATATGAATTCTTAAAATATTTTCCTCTATTTATGAACACTTTTTCAGATTGACTTACTGTTTGGGCAGTATTCTTTTTTTAACTGATGTAGGTTATGGTTTTATTTTTTAAAATATTTATTTTTATAAATCCTAACTGTGCATATAAATGTTGACATTACTTAAAAAGTGCATGTTTGCGGTGAAAATTTTCACTCTCTTATAAGTGTTGTAAGCTCCAAGCTAATTCTGTGCTGGGACATGGAACTAGAAAATGATCTTTATTTTACATTAGAAGATTTACCTGGCATTGCTCGGGTCCTTAACTCAAATAAGTTTTGTTTTTCTTCATTTCAGTAATTGTTCTGGGGGTGGGACTGGAGATGATGGGTTCAGGATGCAGGCTACCCTGGGGAGAGAGGACAACTTCAGCCCTCTCTCACTGCAGCAGCTTGAGGCCAGGTGACAAAGGCCTGTCCATGCTGCAGGCATGGCTGGGGGGCAGACGTGCACAAACAGACAAACTCTCTGAAATATGCAGTAGATAGCTGTCCCTTTCTCCACTTCTGTCCCCCGCTGGCCCAGTGGGGTTACAACTGTCCTGATCTCCCTCTCTGGCCCCTTGTTGCCTCCCTATGGTCATTCTGTAGTATAACTGTCCCTTCTGCCTGACTCCTCCATTTCCATTTTATGATAAACAATCTAATTCTAGGCACATCCCATTGTCCTGGCCCAACCAAACCCTGATCTTGCTTTAAGTTATGATAAGAGGGAATTGCCTACCAAATTTGGTGGTCAGAGTTCTTTACTGTGTTGGAGTTCTTGAACAAACAGACTCACGGATGGACAGACGTGCATATTTCTAACATATATAGTAAGACTAGCAGACTTATCTGGAGTTGCTCTGGTCCTTCAGGACAGGGTGCTGGCAGTGTGGGAGGAGTGCAGGACTTGGGGTGGGCCTTGGAGATGTGTGGGGGGAAGCTGAGGAGATAGGGGTGTGACAGTGAGGGTTGAGGGGCGAGGAGAGCTCAGGGTGGGGACCTATCTAGCAAAGTCCTTTTCTTTCCCCCATCCCCTACCTCTGGCCATGAGGGGCTTCCCCCCCAGCAGTGCAGCCAAGTGGGGAAAGAGTCTGGGGTAAGTGGGGCTATTTACTGGTGTGCTGGCAGGCAAGATGGTGGAGCCCTGGCCCTGCTGGCCACTCCCTTGGTGGTACAGCTGCCTCCCAATGCACACTCTACAGCAGGGGTGGACAACCCATTAAATGAAGAGAGCCGAAACAGCGGCGGAAAAAATGCGAAGAGCCATGCTAGAGTTGTTGAGGGGGAAAAGAACACTGCCCCTTTAAAAACCACAGGTTAGGCTTTTTGGCCACATCAGGCTCCCGGCTGACACCATCTTGCCGATGCCATTTTGCCGCGCCTGACGTCTCCCCTGCATCCGATGAGCACAGGGAGCCGGGGGTCGGGGGCCATTTGTAGGGGCGCATGGGTGGCTTCGTGAGCCGTGGAGGCGGCTTTGCAAGCCGCATTTTCAGGGGTGAAGAGCTGCATGTGGATTGCGAGCCGCGGGTTGGCCACCCCTGCTCTACAGCATAGCTCTCCCCTGTGGGCTCATTGTCCCCAATGGCCACTTTCACATTGCATCCCTCCGAACAGCAGCCCCTCCCTTTCCATGTTATGGCAAAAAGTCCTTTTCCTGGGGCTTCCAGTTGTCCTGGCACAACCAAACCCCGACCTTGATTTAAGTTAGGAGAAGAGGAAGCTGCCTACCAAATATGGTGGCCTTAGCTCTTACCATGTGTGAGGAGCAGACAGATAGTCACACTCTAATATATACACGAGAGGAATATTACATTTAGATCCTGCTAAATCACTTACTAGTTTCAGACTCAGTTAAAAACCTGTCTACATACAACCTTGTTATACTCTGAATTAATTCTGATGAGTGTTACACATGTCCGACCATCTTTGACAGATAGGTTTGTTTTCCTGTTAACAGGTTGTAAATCTGTTGTTTTATGGCATAAGCAGGACATTATAACCAGGGCTCGCTGAACCGCGGCGAGCCCTGCTCTCCAGCCGCGCGCTGTCCAGCGATCTGCGCATGCGCAGATCGTTCTGTGCATGCGCAGATCGCCCGAACCTGGCTCTTCCGGGTTACAATCTACTCGCCGCGGGTGAGTAGATTGTATTATTTGTCGAGCCCTGATTATAACTGTACCTCTATAACTGACCAGTTCTTCTTCCTCGCATATTTTTTGTTCTCAGAGTATGTGTACTGCTGTGTGTGTGAATGGGATCCTTCCCCATATTTTTATGAAATGCACTCATTATGCATAGGTGGTAAACAGTGAGGCAGCTGGGGATACATCAGCATGGTTGGGATAGGGCTTTGTAAATAATTCAGAGGGGGGCGGTATCAAAATCTGATGATTAACATCAATAGTTGTCTTATTAGCTAAGCTAATCAGAATGCAAACACAAAGTAAGATAAATGGTGAGAGGAATTTTTTTTAAAGTGTGTTCAATTGAATTGATCTAAAGTGGCAGTTAAGAGTTAAGCATTTAGTTTCTTTTGTCTTGGTGATGTCCTTTTAAATTCCTTGTCTGTCTGTTTGCTTTCTTCCTGTTACATTTCTAAAGTAGCTTCTCTCTTCTGATGACATATATGTAGTTAATTGGACTGTCTTTGACTTTGAGACTGGATAACAGTTCTGTGGATGCAGTTACCTTTAGTGATTTTATTGGAGTTGGAAGAAAGCACATCAGGTATCTCACTAGACAATGAGAAATTAGAACACCTGAAACACTAATATTTTTAGATTCTGCCTTGAATATGATGATCCAACAGGGATAAATATCTCTGTAATTTTGGACAAGTTAAAAGCATGACAAAAGCACCCTAGACAGTTTTGTGTGAAAATACAGGGCTTTTAAAAAGTGTATAGACTTCACTGAGGTAAAGGGACAATCAGTTGTTTAAAATGACACTGTTGGGGTTGCCACGTGTCTGGTTTTGAACCGGACAGTCCAGTATTTGAGCTTTCTGTTGGGAAACAAACTGAGAAAATATAAATGTCCGGTATTTTCTAAATAAGATGTAATGTAGATTGTGATGTAATGTCAAGTGTGTCCAGTATTTTTGTTGAAACCATCTGGCAACCCTAGACACTGTAGCTGAAGTAAGGGAATAAAACTCACTGAAAAACAACTAAGTATCCATTTTATTTACAGTCCCACTTACCTTCTGCTGTAGACTGCTTTGAAAGCATTGTGTAACTGGTTATTTTGGTGCAACTGGGTGTGTCTATAATTGGCCTAGACCAGGGCTGGGCAAAACATGATCTGCGGTCCGGATCGCAAGCGCCTCAGCTGGCTCCCTACCTGCCTTGCCCGGCACTCAGTGAAACCGGCTGCTGTGGGGCCATGTGCTTCTGTGAATGCTGACAGCCTGGAGGAGGAGGGGCGGAGGCGTCTCACACTGTTCCCGCCCCCAGTAGCTCCCATTAGCCATTTTCCTGCCAATAGTAGCTGCCTGTTTGCAGGACAGGCAGTATATGAAGTGCCCCTCCTCCCTCATCACCTGGGCTCACATGGCCCCTATAGCTGCTGTGAGCAGTACAGCGGGGTAGAAGGCGGAGGCCTTGGTTAAGGAACCTGCTGGGCTGCTGGGTGGGATCCACCTAGGTAAGGTCTCCTAGCCAGAGCCTGCCTCTGGCACCCCAGCCCTTCCCTCCCCCAGCCCTCTGGCCCCCTTTTATCGCCCTACCTCATGTAATCCAAACCTTCTGCACCCCTGCTCCAGCCCCCATACATCTTTCCAGACACTTCATCCTCTCCTACGCCCCCCTCAGGTCACAACCCCCTCTCAGACCTTACACCTGACTTCTCTATCCCTGGTCACAGCCCAAATCCCTGCACTCCCTTCTGCACTCCTGCCCCAGGTTACAACCCCAGAGGTGGGCAAGGACAGCCTCCGTGGGCTGATCCGGCCCGCCAAGCCCTTTGATCTGACCTGCAGCCATTCTGCCACTTCTCTGAGACCTGGGGACGGGGGAGCGCACAAAGTCTCCTGGCCCCTCCCCTTCTGCTAGAGGCTCTGCCCCTTCTGGGGTGGCCTGTGACCACTTCTGAAATTCATGAAGTGGCCCCCCCTGTCAAAAATTATTGTCCACACCTGGCCTTGATCAAAGCTACTTTTAGGTTCACCTGTCAGGTTGCTTTAAATTCTGTGCATCTAGGAATCAAATCCAAGCATAAGATTTAATTGAGAACAGTGAAATATATTAAAGCTAAACACTTGCTTTGGGAGAGCTGGAAGGCTGAATGCTTTAGGTTGTAAAGCCAAGATGAAAAATAAAGGCCATGTTTCCTGCAATTAAAAATTGATTTTCCTGGAACTGTCTGCATTGGTGGTGGTTGTTAAAAATATAATTTGGACAAGTTGAGTAACTTTTTTTATGTGAGGTCCATATAGCACTGTGAATGTAGGTCACTTTCAAAACCGTAAAGACAGACGTGGGTGCTACCCTGGAGAACTTACTTCAGAAGTGTGTAGGGCCTTGATGTACAGTGATCTGTATAACACCATAGAGGAGCTTAAATGGGAGAAAGGGATGGTAATGAGCAGAGCAGCTGAGGATGACTACAACAGTATCTTGGATAAGTGAGAGGAGGGAAAACAAATTAGTGAGAGGCAGCTCAGAGAAGGGAAGGTTAAAGTAATAAAAATGTTAGCTGATCAAGCTGTAGATGAGGAAAGGTTGGTGGGGTAATTTCCTTTATTGGACCAACTTCTGTTGGTGAGAGAGACAAGCTTTAGACTAGAGCTACACAGAGCTCCTCTTCAGCTCTGGGAAAGGAGTTGTCAGAGGCAGCAGCTGGAGTGGGGCAAGTTGACAGCCAATACGCTTGGGGAGCTGACTTTGTAGGGCCGCCTGCCTCCCCTTGCTGCTTTGAGCACTGGCCTCAGTGTGAAGTGTGTGGGGGGGGAGGGGGGAGAGGGAAGGGAAATCAGGGGAGGCTGCCACAAAGCAGCCTCTGTCCATGGTGGGCCCAGGGTCGCTGCGGACAGAGGCGGCTTCATGGGATGCTGGCGCATCCTCTGTCCACAGGGATCTCAGGTCTCCTTTAAACCGGCTTCTTTTGCAGACCAGCTCCTGTCTGCCACCCTGCACTGTTGCTTTTCTAAGCACTTGGTTAGAGATGCAGCTACTATGTATTGTTCGAGGAGAATCAGGCTGCGGTTACTGCTTCCCTGTTCTTTGTCTTCAAGATCAATGTGAGTTTACAAAGCAGTGAAGCACAGGTAGTTAAATGTGACAGAATATAGGACAGGATTGGACATAATATGTAGAACCATCTTATTTGGGAGAGGTTATTTTCTCCCCTCTGGGGTTGTGTATTCTAGTTAGAGGATGGTGTGGGCCTGTCTGAATTAAAGAGTACTTTAATTTCAGAGACTAAGGGCTTTATATAAAGCCCATTGAAGTTAATGTAAACTTCTTGTATTCAGCGTGCTTTGGGCGATACCCTAATTAATACTTCTGCTGAGTGCTGACCATAAAAGTTCATTTAAATACCAAATACAGATTGGATCTCCCTGGTCTGGCACCCTCAGGACCTGACTGGCCCTAGATGAGGGATTTTGCTGAACCAGGAGAGGTCATTTCTGGCCCCCCTGCTGCTGTCCATGCCCAGCTGAGAGGCCGCTCCCCCAGCTCAGCTGAGCCATGAGCTGGCTCCCTGAGGGACGTCTACACTTGCTCCCTAGTTTGAACTAGGGACGCAAATGTAGCCAACCAAAATTGCTAATGAAGTGGGGATTTAAATATCCCACACTTCATTAGCATAATCTCGCCCACGCGCTATTCCGCTCGACAGCTGATTCGAACCAAGAAGTGCACTCCAGGATGCGTTAGTTGGAACAAAACCCCTTGGTTCAAACTAACGTTACTTCTCATTAATTATTAATAAGTTTTAGGTATATGGAAGGAGAGGAACAGTTTCGTATATGTAAGTGAAACATGATTTTTAGGCAGTGTGTAAACTTAAATTTACGGTCTTAAATTTCACAAGATCACTTGTTAAATATTCTGATCTGATGTCAAAATATTGACCAAGCATGAGCACGTCTATTGTGAAATAGTGCAAGAAATAGGAAATAAAAACATTTCTTGGTTTTTCTCAGTCTTCAGAAGTATTAACTCATTTATGCTTGCTGTTGCTTTAAAAGACTAGACAATCCTGATTTTTCTTTATTGTGGGGAACCTATTTTTTTTTCCTTTTCCAAAATTTGTACAAACAATGCTGTTCCACGTAGTCACATTTTCATCAGGATAGCAAATTACATTTGTTTCTCTCAGTTGTGTTGCAACTTGTGGCCCTATGGCAATGTGTGTTGCTTGGTAGTAGGAGAATGATTTGGCAAGTTGAATACACAATACCTTTCTTGGTGTGCTTGTTTTTATAAGCTTCTGACTATTTGGTGTCAGATGTGTAAGTTTCCTGTTTATTCAAATAGCAATGATAAATGTCCAGAGTCGCACTTTTCCCACTGATTCTCACTACTAAAGCTGTGCACAAAGTAGAACACAGTTCAGTTGCACTGTACTTGCTCAGGAACACTTTGAAAGTAGTGCAAATGGAATGCTGTAATGGAATAACACTCAGTGCATGACCTGCCTGACCAGCCACTTCCTAGAGGCTTATGCTCCTTAATTTCCTGCTGTTACTTGAGCTTTTGCTTGGCATCATGTTAATTGTAAACATCATTTTCTTTTTCTCTCTTTCAGTCTGTATGACCAATTGCCCTACGCTGATTGTCATGGTGGGCCTCCCAGCCAGAGGGAAAACTTACATCTCCAAGAAATTGACGCGCTACTTAAACTGGATTGGAGTGCCTACAAAAGGTTCTGTTCTATTTTTGTTTACATCAAAGGTTTCTCTTGGGATTGTTAGGGCTTTTTGTGCTTCTCTATTTCTTCTAACACTCTTGTCAATGTTCTTTTGTCAGTGTATACTTTCTTTCTTTCTTTCCGCTTAAATTTCACTCTACATCGTATATCTCGTCTGATCATTTCTTCTCCTTTTCTATACAGAGTCCTGAACAAACTTCCTGTGTTTATCTTCTGCGTATTGCTTTGTACAGTTGTCTGACTAGTTTTGGTATCTGAGAAGAGATCTTGTTTACTGGATGGGTCTGAATTAGCACTCCTGGAACCAATTCCTAATTTTATCATTGTCTCCCTTTGTGACCTTTGAGCAAACCTCTTAACTGCTCTAAGCTAGTCTTTATCCTTATTATGTAAAATGGGTGTAATGGTATCTGCTCGCTGTTGCTCATTCGATAACGTTGATAAAGCATTTCAAGAGCTCTGATAAAGGGCAGTAGGTAAAAATAAAGTCAGAGTTCCTGCCCACTCCTCAAATAAACTATTAATCTTTAGAGATGACTAAATATTTAAGGTGTGGAAGATTTAACCAACTTTTGTGGATTTTGCACCTGCATTTAGATTGCACACAAATGGTTCATCGGGCTAGCCTGACAGTTGGGAAATCTGGATTCAGTATCTTCCTCTGCCACAAATTGTGCCTTGTATCTCCATCTGTACAATGGAATAATAGTACTTCCCTGCCTCACAGAAGTTTGAGAGGATAAATACATCACTAAATGTGAAGGCTCAGTATGTTACTACAGTAATGAGGGCAATATAAATACTGTAGATAAATACATGTAATGCAGTAAAACAATATAGTGAACGTGAAAGGTCAAATTGCTGACTGCGTATGTTGAGATCAATTTCTTAACTACTTTTGAAGGAGAAATATGGAAAATGTGTTCTGGGCTGTATGTAGACTGCCATTTGACTTTGTCTCAACCTTTCTATTTAGTTTAGAATAGGGCTTTAAACAGTATTGTTTATAAATAAATATCAAACATTATTTGCATCGGGTAGATGATTATGGAGAGGGCATGTGGCTTATTGGTGGTTGATAAAACTTAAACAATGAATAATCCTACAGCACCTTAGAGCAGGGCTACTCAACTTTGGAAGACCCGGGGGCCACAGTGATAATCACAGAACGTGCCGAGGGCCACAACTTAAGCATGGTTGCATATATATGCAAATAGCTTTTCACACTGATGCGCACGAATACAAAGATTAACGCAAGACTACACAATATGCAGGCCTCATATAAGTCAGTTCTGCTGATATTAATAAAATGCAATATTTACCCGATTTCCAACTGATTTGCACTTTTAATGAGCAATGACAGTCCAGGAATTTAACTACTAAAATGCATATCAATAGAAGAGCATTATATTGACTTGCTGTTGTGGATCATGTTCCCAGGGGAGGCCATGTTCAAAGGATCCCACCTGAGGACTGCGTGTTGAGCCCTGCATCAACCCAAACTGCACCGCGGGCCGCAAACAAGCGGGCCGCATGTTGAGTAGCCCTGCCTAAGAGACTAACAAAAAATGTAGATGGTATCATGAGCTTTCATCGGCACAACCCACTTCTTCAGCTGAAACTGGTGGTTGATAGAAGCTCAATATTCTTATAGTGGGGCATATATATATATATTTCCAAAATATTGTCAGTTCTAATATCCATTGTCCTCTCTCTAAGTGGTAGCAAAAATCCAGGGCTTGCAATCTGGTTTTCAGCGGAGGAGAAATCATTGACTGAGGACACCTTTTAAAGTGTAACCTGCTTCGTTATTTTAAATACGCACGCAACACTCATGAAATGAGTCTGTCATGCAGGCCATTGCCTTCTTACACGTATCTCAGACCAGCACCATTGTTTAGTTCTAAGAGAGAAGCTCTTGTCAAGAATTGTTCCTAATCAGAGCCCAAGGCAGAGAGCAAACTCTCCTGCTCATGCAATTTCTCTCTCTGTCTCCCCATCGCTTCCCCTGCAGCTGCTGCTAACCAAAATTAACATCCCCTTAGTATGTCTTCCTGAGAGTCAAAACTTGCACATAAAGAAAAAAAGAACTTGGAAGGCAATGGAACAGTGCCCCAGTGACATCTCCTGTTCAGAGGAAGGGCACATTAGCCATTTCACCACTTCACTGACTTTTTAAAATAAACTTTTTTTTTTTTTTTAAAGATATCTAAGCTAAATGTCGCTCAGCAAGCTATTGCAGTAGCCTGAATTCCTCTGCTGCCTTATCACACTCCACAGTGGGGATGGTTATTGAGCTCAGAGGTAAATGCTGGACATTCAACTTTGAGAAGAAAAAATCCTATGTTGGACAAGGGCACTGTCTTGTGTATTGTCCCAGACTGGGGGGAGTAGATTGTGGGGCTCATCCATAGGCACTGGCTTCCAGCGGCTGCTCAGTTCTGGCTCAGCCCCAGCCCTAGCCCCAGTCCACCCTTTCCTCAAGCCCCTACCTTGCCTCTCCTTTCTTGCCCCCTTTCCCGAGCTTGCCCTGACTAGGGTTGCGAGTTTTGGTTGGATGTGTTCCTGGAGGTTTCATCGCATGACATAATATTAGATTAAAGATTAATCTGTAATTCCAGAAAAGCCCAGGAAAATTGTGGAGGGTTGGCAACCCTGCCCTGCTCTTGCTCCTTCCCAGCACCTCCTGCACACAGCTCTTCTGTGGTGTGCAAGCGAAGTTGAGTGGGGCTTAGGGACGAGGGGAGCTTGGCTGGTAGTGGGTGCTAAGCACCTGTTGATTCCAGTTGCAGTAAGCAAGGACGATTGGCTTGCGTTGAGGTAAAAACTACACAGACTGTCTTAGGATGGCAGGAGACAAATCGCTTGATCATTGTCTTCGGTCCACCCTCTCTGGGGCACCTGGTGCTGGCCACTGTCGGCAGACAGGTGACTGGGCTAAATGGACCTTTGCCCTGACCCAGTACGGCCGTTCTTATGTTCTTGTGTTCTTAGGTAACAGATCTGTAAATTTAGATATTTGTTTTCTAAAAAATTAAATTTTAAAATGAGCTAGATGCTCAGGAAGGTGCACTCCCCTCTGTATACTCTCTATTACAAACTTTGCACGGTTCAGCTGCTGTCTCTAACTCCTGCCTTAGATGGTCAGTGAGGGTTGTTCGGCTTGTGGCTGCTGGGGGTTTACAGTCATAGGCCTGTAGTGTAGTCCCCTCTGCCGCTGCTGCAAAACACATCTTGCATTTAATCTTTCGCTTTAGGGTGAACACTTTGTTATGTGGTAATCATGAAGGCAATTTCATCACAGCTGAATCAGTTTAAAATACCTGTCCTGTAATGGAATAGAGGGTCCTGACCCCATTTTCATGGAATCACCAGGGCTGGTGTTTAGACTTGCTGGGGTCTGACGCCAAAGCCTAAACTCCACCACCTGGGGCCAAAGCTGAAACCCAACAGCTTCAGTCCTTAATGGTGGGGCTCAGGTTATAGTCCCCCCCCAATCTGGCGCTCACATATTTTGGGCTTTGCCCCCTCCTCCCACCTGAGGTGTGGGACTTGGTTTGGCTTATGCTTTGGTCCCACCTCCAGGAGTCACGTAGTGATTTTTGTTGTGAGAATGGGGTTGCAGTGAAATGACATTTGAGAACCCCTAGAGAAGATAGATAATGCATTATCTATTTGTCATAGGTTAACATAGATGATCTTTTGTGTAATAAATGTCTGGTCTTGTATGCTTTTCACCCTGAGGTTTCTTAATGTCATTGAAAAATAACAGAATGTACCCAGTATAGTAAGATTTTAAAGCCTTTGATGTGGGTATTAAAGTTATTAGATTATCAAAAATCCAGAGGTTAGATGGGTGGCATCTTCTCATGTAGAGTCTAAGAACATTGAGACAAGTAGCCTGAGGATCCCATAATGAGAATTATTTAAAGATGCCTTCTCTAATTCTTTCTGATCTGATCAAATCAAATCCAAGTAGCCTAAGGGAGCTGAGTGCTCATATTCAATTGAATTTCAGTGAAATTTCATTAGGCTTCGATGGATAATCCCAAATTGTGTATCACAGTTGGAGCACAAGGTGTGAAACTAAATTGGGTTGCTTCAGTGAGATTTCTGTATTGAGTAGATACTAATCATAAGGGAAAGGGAGAAGTAAAATAGAATCATTTTTCTTTTAGAAAGAATTTCATGTACTGCTGATCTTGCAAAACTATTTTTGGTAGTTCTGCATTTTAAAGGGCTTGGACATGAAGAAGAGGCCTGTTTCTAACCGTTCTTTTCCTTCCTCAGCATATTCTTCTTTTCAGTTCTTAAATGTTTCATGGTGGCATCATGACTAGTTTGTGTGGAAAGTGTCTTGATGCCATGCAGTTGGTTACTAAAGTTTTCATCGACCATACTAGATAATTTATTGCAATGGCTGTTCAAGTTCAGCAGTATGTTTTGCCAAGGATTAAACTACTATTAATTTCATAGTTTGTATCCCTTTTCAGTGCACATTTTTATGCTGTTGTCAGGGCAATCTGAACATCAGCTCAGTAATTAATTTCTCCTAATTCTTTGTCTTCTGGAAATGAAGACTGGCAAGTACAGATGCTTCAGGAATGGTCTTTGTCAGTAGTTCCTCAGACAGAATGTTCAATCCAGGTTAGTTTACACAATATTCTCAAGCAAAGAAAACCATAAACACAAAAGAAGTTAAACATTTGTTACTGTACTTGGAACCCTATTTTATGAACTTAATAATGGTACAATTCCATTTGTCTTGTTTGCAAAGTTACTGCTTACTTTGATCACCTGTGCTATGATGCTGCTGCTGGCATAGACCTTTGTCCAGACACAAGACAGTTCACCTTTGATTAGTGATACATTTTATTCAATACATGTGCAATAAATGCATTGAACTTTGTACCTCTCTCTGAGTTTTAAATACATAGCATGTTTTTCAGGATGGTATAAATGCCTATTACTACTTTCAGTCCATGGAGGAGGGGGGGAAGAGAATGGAGAGAATGCTAGGTGTATTTAGCTAAAATCTAAGATGGCTAATTCCACATATAACGCTTTTCTCTTTATGTAATAGTTAGTCTTTGGATATTAGTTAACTTGCCGCATCAGGGAGGTTTAGGTTAGACATTAGGAAAAATTGTTGTTAAATTGGAATAAATTGCCTAGGGGGGTTATGGAATCTCCATCACTGAAGATATTGAAGAGCGGGTTAGACAGACATCTATCAGATATGATATAGACCGTGCTTGGACCTGCTGTGAGGGCAGGGGACTGGACTCAATGACCTCTTGAGGTCCCTTCCGGTTCTGTGATTAGGTGCTATAGAAATACAGTTTCATGAAAACAATTTGTGGAAGGAAAAAACGATCTGTAAAGTGCTTACAATAATATAAATTAACTCGCATCTCTGAGAGGAAGGAAGCAACTTACCCCACTTTAAAGGTGGAGAAACTGAGGCACAGAAAGAAGTGATTTGCCCAAAGGTGTACACAACACTGTTAAATAAAACCTATATTTTCTCACACTCAGTCCTGTTCTTCAACCACAAGGCTTTTCTTTACTGAAATGAGAAGTATAACTCGCTTTGTTGTCCTGTTATAAACCAGACTGATCTGTTCCTGGAAATGAATTTGTTTCAGAATTGTCATTGAATGTGATTTTTAAAGATGCCCAACTAATAGTGACTCCTTTTCACAGAATTTAATGTTGGTCAGTACCGTCGAGATTTGGTAAAAACATACAAATCCTTTGAGTTCTTCTTGCCAGACAATGAAGAGGGCTTGAAAATAAGAAAGTAAGTTGGAATATTTTTAGCTTTACAGAATGCCTGTTTAATTCTAATGATCTGTTATAATTTTCTATTCGAAATGCTGTAAATTTTGATTTTGTATGCCCTGGAAACCTCTGTAGGGCTATGGCATCAGATGCTCTAAGGTTTCACTTCTTTGCTAAGTTAAACAACTTAGAGCAAGTTCATGGATGACACTAAGCTAGGGAGAGAGGTAGATATGCTGGAGAGCAGGGATAGGGTCAAGAGTGACCCAGACAAATTGGAGGATTGGGCCAAAAGAAATCTGAGGTTCAACAAGGACAAGTGCAGTGTCTTCTACGTGGGATGAAAGAATCCCAAGCATGGTTACAGAATGAGAACCAACTGGCTAAGCAGCAGTTCTGCAGAAAAGGACCTGGGGATTATAGTGGATGAGAAGCTGGATGTGAGTCAATAATGTGCTCTTGTAGCCAAGTAGGCTAATGGCATATTAGGGTGCATTAGGAGGAACATTTCCAGCAGATCTAGGTAAGTGATTATTCCCCTTTTTATTTCCCCCACTATAGAAAGGACGTGGACGCATTGGAGAGGGTCCAGTGGAGGGCAACAAAAATGATTAGGAGGCTGGAGCACATGATTTATGAGGAGAGGCTGAGGGATTTGGGCTTAGTCAGTCTGCAGAAGAGAAGAGCGAGGGAGGGATTTAATAGTAGCCTTCAGCTACATGAAAGGGGAGGGGGTTCCAAAGAGGGTGGAGAGAAGCTGTTTTTAGTGGTGAGAGATGAGGATTATTTGATGAATTTGTAATAGCTTGATAGCCCTAATTTTGAATATGTTCCAATTAGTGGTTCAGGTAAGTTGGAGCTGCTCTGTCTCCGTCTGACAGTTTGAGAACTGCTTTGTACTTTGTGTATGCAGTAAAAATCTGCTGGTGAATTGCACCGATTAGCTTTCTGTTTGTTGTGCTTGGGAATTAGGCATAGGGAGTGAAGCACCAGTGGTAAATACTGTGGGCAAAGAAAGCAGATGGAACTCCTCCAGACTGTGAGGAGGGAAAGCTGCTGCTCATGCTGAGAGAACCACTGGTATGGAGTGCAGGGAGGATTTCTGTATCCCAGAAGCAGCGATAAGGGAGGCAGGTGGGCAGCATGAGAAGAGCGAGCCAAAGTCTCTCTCTGAAATTTGTGTCTTTTTTTTTTTTTTTCTTATCACTGAAACCTTCAGTTCATAATTTTGTATTTCTCTTGCAATGAGCAATATTCTAATACCTTGCATAGGGCAGTTTGCAGAAGAACCTGCTGTATGGTCGCGGCATGAGATAGATGGTACATTTCATTGACCTCCTAAGTCTCTACCTTTTACTTAGAGCTAAAATTCAGCTTCATGTGTTTTCATGATGGTTATTAGACTATATGGCTGGAATTAAAATAGTTGATAAGCTACGTGATCAGATCAGCCTTTTTTGCTGTGAGTCAGTTATTGTAGGAGTGATTGATGCATCTTAACTTCCAGACCCTATTAAGTAGCTGTTTATGTAGAAATGTTTTGCAATGTGTAAGTTGTTGTAATTAAAAAGGTTTTTTTTTTTTTTCTTTTAAGACAAAAGTTTTTACCTGGACCACAGAATATAGCTTTCTCTTGGTGGAATTTCATTCCGGAACTTAAAAAAGAATAGCAATATCACTTAAACCCATTGTAGGATATTGAGCCAGATGTGGTTCAGATCCAACCTGTTTGGTAGCTATTGTATGTCATTTTGGTTGGTAGCAAAAATTGTTGCTATCTGATGATTCATGTAACATATGCCATTTCCTAGTAGATTACTCTTTGTGAAATGGACAATTTAACAGACATTATCAACAGGATTATTTAGGTATTGAAAATATTATCTCATTTTGAGATTATTACTAGATCTGGTTAAATAATTGAATGGAAGGAAATTGATCTGAATGTTTGTCCATTTTAAATCAAAACGGCATGGTTTTCTATGTTTTTTTTTTTCAGCTGTCTCTAAATATTGCATAGTCTCATTTGTAATTCAGTTTTGTACTGATGGCTTTGGTCATGCTAATTTACATTAAAATGAATACACACTGCATTTAAGACAAAATGAATTGGACATGCTGAAGACAATAGAAAAAAACATAAGAAATCCCAGCATAGATGTCCAAAACAAGTAGACTACTGAAAAATATCTTGAAACAAATATCTGCAACAGTTATTCATTTTAACTTAAGAAAATGAGGCCACAATTCAAAACACTGAGCAGCCATGTCGTCTTACTAGAAAAACAAGTTAAGAGTCAATCACCCGTGGATAAGTGTTCGGGGGAAATGGGACTGGACATTCATCTTTAGTGGCATTTTAAAAAGAGTATTTTATATTATGGATCTGTGAACACTGAGCTAGGGTTGTAGACTAGGCAGTAGAACATTCAGAATGTTACCTGCTGACCTGGGCAATGTGTTAAGAGGCCTGCTTTTGTTTTTGTCCAACGCTGTGTGGCAGTGATCTATGGCCTTGGTGAGTCAATTGACTTTTCTGCCCATTTCCCCACCTGTATTGTGGAGATCGTATAGAATAGATCGAGTATATTGATGTATGACCAATGTTTCTGCAGCACTTGGAAAGCAAAGAGCTATGTAGTACTAAGCACAATTATGGATGATTAATTTAAACTAGCATATGTCTTTTTCCCTTTAAGACAGTGTGCCTTAGCAGCGCTGAATGATGTCCAACAGTACCTCAGTGAAGAACATGGGCATGTGGCTGTAAGTTTTCTGCCTTTTTGAAGGCAAAGTTTTGGGGTGTGGTCTCTGCAAAATGATCAACCTGTACTGGTTTATACATAATCATATTCCATCCACAATCATTTCATTATGTGTGTTCAGTAGCAGTGTGAAAGTGTAACCGTGAAAACATTTAACTCATGAGCCTTCATGGTACCAGAGGAAGCAGCATGGGGGGAGGTAGATGGGAGCCACCTGTCTCCCACCCCTCCTCCATGCTTCTGCCTTTGATACACAGAGGCAGCAGTGTGGAAATGGGGGGCAGGCGGGAGCTGGTACATAGGGAGTCCCATGTGTAACCATTTCAGCGGTTAAGTAAACTCATTTTAACATCCCTAGTTTTCTTTGTAAATGGAAACTGGATTTATGTTGCTACTGCAGTGGTTGTCATGTGAAGGAAAACATGATATTTTTATAATTAAAACCTGAAACAGCCCTTAGAAATGTGTGGATGATGTCTAATGCTACCAGTCTGTGCTAGTGCTGAGGGAAATGCCTGTGCACCTATGGTAAGATATCCTATTGAATTGTAATATAGATGCATCCAGAGCCATTTGGTATCCTACTCCAATGTTTAAATCAACATTTAAAATGTTTTTAAAATTCTCCTAAAGAAGTGTCTTTATACTAGTGTTGTTGACTCTCTAAAAATGCCTGGGAGAAGTAGTAGAACAAAATTATGTTTAACCTGCTGAACATTTTCTTCCCTGGTGAAAATAAAATCCAGTGGGACACAATGAATGGGTTGTCAAATGTGCAACGCTGGTGCCAGTACATCAGTGTTTTAAATTTTGCTGGCATTTTTGCTGCAAACTCCCATTTGAATGCCATATAACTGTTAATGGAAAACTACTTTCAAATGCGCACACACACACATGCCGTTTCTTTCTGCTAAGTTATAACTTAATTGGCTTATTTTTTGAGATTTGCATCTTCAGTGTAAAATTTGGCTGTTAGAATCTCTGCTCATCTAGTGTCAAGTAATATGCAAAAGATTGAAAACATTAGCTGTTCATCAAATGACATTTTAATTCTGTTTCCTCTGGGGGTTAAGTTTTTTGCACAATTTGAACTCTGTTTTTGAGAATCTGTTGACATGTGAAGCTGTTACTCAGCATTCAGTGAGTTAGTCAAACTAGCATTTTGTTGTAAGGTTAAGCCATACTTTCGGACTCAAAATAACATTTTATATCTTATGTACTATTTAAATGTCAGCTTATGAAGAAATGAATTTCTGTTTCACTATTAGGAAAACCATTCTTGGGTATGATTTATAAGTTATGTAGCACTCTTGCTATCTGTTTAGATCATTACACCTTACTGTACATTTTATGTTTTGACTAATATAGTGCTTGTTTATATACAATAAGGTGTATAGTTACCTGCCAAAGCAGTTTTTCCATTAGAATATATAAGGATCTCAGTGTAAAATATGAATTTATTTCAAAACTCAATCTGTCTGTGAGCTCATAGTAGTGCAGGTATCTTTTTATTTCTTAGTGTTTAGAAACCCAAGACAGATCAGTAAAATAAAACATTAGAGCTAAATTTTTTCCTATTATTTGGAGTATAGAAAAATAAAGACGTTATTTAAAGGATTCTTTTTATTTTTATGCTCAGTTTTAAAAATAAAAAGAAATTGCAAAATGCAGCTCATTTCATGGACGTTTTAACTAACATGAAAGTTTGCATAATAGAATTTGTGTCTGAAAATATTTGCATCTAGTCCCATTTTGCAATATGCCCCAGATATGTGCAGTTATCGCCCAACAGTGTTCACTTTGTACATTCTGCTTGTGAATAGGAATATTATGAATGACTTCTAAAGTCACTATAAATGAAGTATAATTCATGCCATTTATTATAGTCAGAATCTCTCTTTAGCTCATGCTTCTCAATTTTTATATGGATAATCACATACTATTATGGAGGCTTTCCCATCTTATCTAGTTTCTGAAAGCTTTTGACATCTGGAAAACTTCTATAGAGAAATCCAATAAGTTTATCTCTTTTGTACTGGTCTAACGAGTTTGACTATATGCAGCTATTTAAATGTCTGGGAGGTACATGGCATAACGACAAAAGAGCAAAACAGGATCTCATGAGGATCATGTTCATCATGTTTGTTCTTGAAGTGAATACTATTGAGACATTTTATTTTCTAAAAGTTTGGTTTGTTAAATTAGGTGAGTTTGAAAATCCTAGCTTTAATAATCAGGAGTACTGAACTAGTTTGTCTTTCTCTGTGGGGCATTTACTTTTTGAAAATGGAGACCACTGTAGAAATGAAACTTGATATTTTCATTGATGCATACTACTAGGACAAGTGAAAATGCTTCAGAAAAGTAGGCTCTAAACCCGATATTAATTTATTTGTTCAGAATTCTTATGGCCATTTTTGCCATTGCTTCTGTGAATGGCTCATTCCTAGGAGTTTGACAATTTGTTTGTTGTTTTTTAGGTTAAAGGACATGGAAACTTTTATTGATAGTTTGATACTTTTGTCAGTATGTGGCAATATTTTAACGCTGTTCTGATATGTTTTTCTCTGTCATTTGTCTTAGGTTTTTGATGCTACTAACACAACACGAGAACGCAGAGAAACAATCTTCAGATTTGGTGAGGAGAATGGCTATAAGGTGAGTCAATAACTAAGATGTTTGGAATATGACTCTGGATTTGTTCGTTTTGACTTATGCTCTAGACACTTTCTGATCAGAATTGTGCTCACACCGACTAAGTTTTTAAATGGTGTTAGCCAATTGAGATCTAGCACATTTTTCCTGACAAGTTTAGAAAGGTGAGGATTGTTTTTTTTTTGCCCCCTCCCCTCCCGAGACTCATGCTGTTTGCACCCTATTGAAATTAATCAGTAGGCCTGTTTTATGTTATGGCTCCTGTAGACTGTTGCTTGCCATGCTATTCAGGTAGCAATAACTGTATCAAACATGGTTGTCATTAGTCCAGTTTGGATTCTGATCAAGGTTCTGTCACTGTCTTCCTTAGTAACTTTGATACATGGAGAGAGCATTTCTGTCTTGGCTAGAGTTTTGTACAGATAAGAAGTTTTTTATTTGAGCATAGGAATTTTTGGCATCCGGCATTTTCCTAGCGGGCTTTGTTTTCCCTGATCTATTTCTTCATGCATGTTTGGGAAAACATGCCATGTACATCTCATTTGTAAGAGCTGCTCTATTGGTTAGAGAACATTTTATCACCAAAATGCTTTTATCTCAAAGGCATCAATGACTTTGAGGGGTGTTGAATTCACTTCTTTCCACCTTCCAACCATAAATTTCCTGCCACAGAAGTTCTCTGATAATGAATGTTGCTCAGGAAAAATATAGAGTCTAATGCTGCAAAGTGCAGGGCACCTTCAACTTTCAATGGAGCATTGAGCACCCTTTATAACCAATCCTTAATCAGCATAGGAATGTTTTAAGCATGGCATAATTACCAAGGATGGGTACATGAACTGATGGAACCTGTGTGTTTGTCAATTACTGGAGCAGTTCTAATGTCTCTTCTTTCTTCCCTCTTACTTCACATGTGATTTCCTGTTTTGGATTATAGACATTCTTTGTTGAATCAGTATGCGTAGATCCTGAGGTCATTGCTGCAAACATTGTGGTGAGTTATAGGAAGGTTTTCCTAAATTGAAGACAGGAGGTATTGTTGCTTCTCTAAAATCAGCTATATTATGAAGATGGCTTTTTCTTACCTTTCATTTAGTCTCATTTTCTCTCTCCTTTCGCACTAGTCTTGCTGAAGTACAGAGCAAGAATATCTTTTCATGGCAGTAATATAAAACTGTGCCCTTTCATTTTAAGAGGAAAAATTATTAGCAGTTGGGTCACACTTCATATGGGTTCTGTTTTTTCTTTAATCTGCCTTTAAGCAGGCTGTGCTTTGACTCCTAAAAGAAAAGAAACATCAGCTCATTTTCCATTGGATTTGTTTTCCGACCCATCTATCAGATAAATATGGAGTTTAGTTTTGATTAAAAGCAGCCATCTACTGCTACACACATCTTTAATGTTCAGAAATTTAAATTTGGTTCAAATTTCTTTAAACTTTAAAATGGGAAAGAAAATGCATGTGCTCTTTTATCTTTATTTTAAATAGCAAGTGAAACTTGGCAGTCCAGATTATGTTGATTGTAGTAATGATGAAGCTACAGAAGACTTCATGAAAAGAATAGAGTGCTACAAGAACACATATGAGATGCTAGATGAAACTCTTGACAAGTAAGTGGCAGCATAATACTGTGGTCACAGCCACTTTATTTTATGACATGGCATTAGGGAATGTGTACTCAGTCTACTTGTCATGGAAACGTCACTTTTTTTTTTACTTTCTCAATTTGTTGGCAATTTAGAGAAATTTTCTAATGCTCTAGCAGCTTGCCTACATGGGGAAATTGACTATCATAATTATTCCACCATAGCTGTCCCTGAGTGGACTCTCTCTCGAAACAAAAGTGCTTTAATTACTTGACTCACAATTTGCTAGAATCAGAATAAAGTTACTTTTATTTCAGAATACTGTCCACATGGGAGACATATTCCTGAATAGCTGATTCAAGGGTAGCTATAGAAGAATTGCTATTCTGGAATATTTTTATTAGTCAATTTCCTGTGGGTCCACAAGGCTTAAGGGATTTAAGGACACAATTCACATTGACTCTTAAATCTCATGCTTCAGCCTCAGTAAATTTGACGTCCAAACTAGGGATGTAAAGGAGTAGTTGACTATATAATTAACCGATAAGCCTAGGCTTATTGGTTAATCTAGTCGAATACATGCATTCTCTCTCTCCCCCTCCTCCCCCCGGCCTCTGTATCAGAGGCAGCAAGGAGCAGGGGAAGCAGGAGCCAGTGCTGGGGGGAGCTGGCTTAAAAGCCGGTTCCCCCCAGCACCGGTTCCGTGGTGCCGCATGCCCTCTCACCCATAATACTGCCTCTATCTGAGGCAGCATCGTGGGGGCGGGGTATGGGAGGCTGCTGCAAAGCAGCCTTTGCCCATGGTGAACCCAGGCGGGCCCAGGCTCACCGCGGGCAGAGGCTGTTGCACATCTGTGGTGAGCAGAGTGGCATGTCAGGGGGCTCCCCAGGGGTGGGGCCAGAACGCACTTTGAGATTAAGGTAGGGTCTGGAAACCATGGGAAGAACTCTTCCTTTGTCATCCAAGCACCAACATTCAATGTTGTCTTCCTAGGCTTTGGTGCTGTACTCCTCCCCTAGGTAAATTTCTCATTGTTTTTGTGGCTCTTGCTGTGCTGAAAAATACATTTTAGTGTAATTGACCATGAGCGGCAACAAGCTGTTTGTCAGAGCCATCAGTGCATGTCCTTTCTTTAAGAGCCATGACATTTGTGCTTGTGCAGATCAGTAATGATTAACGTTAGCGATGCTTGCAGAGATTAAGTGATGGTGTGTGTCTTGTTTTTTTATCATGTGCTTTCTCAACTCAATGTGCAAAACACAGCAAGGCTCATTTTAGGCTTATCAGTCCCAACACACTTTTTTGCCAAGTTGAATATTGCTCAAAATTGTTAGCTTACCTATATAAGCTGGTGGTGATGGGAGTGGGGAGGAAAAGAACTAGACAAAACAAGTCAGATTGCACCTTGCCCTATGTAGGTGGGTAGAACTAGGGTTGGCCAAAGACAGCTTCACAGTGTGGCTGGGATTGCTAGCTTTTTTGATCACCATTGCCTTTTTAGAAGGGGTCAAGTGAGGCATGTGGATTTGACCGTAGCTCCAATCCCTTTTTGTATTGGACATCTGTTAGCTTTGGGAAGCAGCAGCTGCAATTTGCAGAATGTCAGCAAATCAGAATTTCTCCTAGGACTGCTCCTGAATCTGCTTTTCAGTAACAGGCTGTGCCTTTGAGGCATGATCTAGCTGGAGAAGAGTGCACAAGTGAAGTGGAACCATGAGAGAGGGGAGAGTTTTGTGTGTGAGGAGAAAAAAAATTTGTTAGCATGAGTTCCTTGCATCTCTGCTCACAATACTCTTCTACCAGACATCAAGGCTGAGATTCTGTAGTGAAGTTTAGCATAAATCTTCAGCTATATGATACATATTTTCATATATATGAAGATTTATCCAATTTCTGGTCATTTTGGAAGTGGCCTTTTTGTTTTTTGAATGGTGATGTTTATTGGGGGTGTATGGTGCAGATTAGAGGAGAGAGGAAACCAAACGCTAACTTATGAGTATCATTTGTTTGCCATAAAAGGGATCTTTCCTATATTAAAATCATGGATGTTGGAAGGAGTTACCTTGTGAATAGAGTAATGGACCATATCCAAAGCCGGATTGTCTACTACCTCATGAATATCCACGTAACTCCTCGCTCTATCTACCTCTGTCGACATGGAGAAAGTGAACTGAATCTGAAAGGGCGAATAGGAGGCGATACTGGACTATCCTTTAGGGGGAAAAAGGTAAGATCATTTTTATTAAGTGGCTTCAAACAATTCATTGCCTTGTGTGCATGGGTGTTGACGTTGTTCGTGGAGGATTGGTGCATCTGTGGTGGTTAGCCAGTATGGTCAGGGATGCAACAGATCCAGATGTCCTTAAACCTCCGACTTCCAGAACCTGGGATTGAATGACAGGGGGATGCATCACTTGAAACTGCCCAGTTCTGCTCATTCCCTCTAAAAGCATCTGTCACTGGCCACTGTCAGACAGGGTACTGGGTTAGATGAGCCCTGAGTCTGATCCAGTCTGGGTGTTCTTAGGTTGTTGACTATCTCTTACAGTTTCCTTTCTTTCTTCTATCCTTTCCTTATAACACATATAAATAGCCCTTTTCCCTGGACTGTAATTTCATGCAAATGGGTAAGAGGTTTGGGTGGGCAAGTTTGGTTGTAGTTTGATGCTAGCTTTTTATATACGACTTCTCTTTCCATTCTTCACTGTGTTTAACCTGAGCTCAAAGCACTTGGGTTTTGGTTTTTAAAACCGGTGGCACTCCTTAGTTAATAGGCGCCTGTGAACCTTGTATTAAGGTGAAGATGGAAGAGGAAGCTATTTTGGGGCTGGCGTGGGGTACCCAAGAGGATCGTTTTCATCTTTGTATAATTGTTTTCTTTGCTGAACAGGAATTGTCATATTTTTAGGGAAAGTCTAAAGAGCCTTTTTAAAGTAACATAATGAATTTGTAGTGAGGGGCAAGAAGCTTTTGGGTTCCAACTCAAGCACAGAATGTCAGCACTGGTGGTCCCTCACCCAGCCTCTAATGTGTTTTTCAGTTTGCCAAGTGTTTGGCGCAGTTCATTAATGAGCAAAACATCAAGGATCTGAAAGTTTGGACCAGTCAGATGAAAAGGACAATTCAGACTGCGGAGGCTTTGGGAGTGCCTTATGAACAGTGGAAGGTTTTGAATGAAATAGATGCGGTAAGTGCTCCTGGGTTTCCTTTTTTGTAACTGTTTGAGAAAGTGATTCTGTTTTGGGTGAAGGATGGGGAGTACTTTATTGTGCAATAGTAGGCCTTGTGTGGATTAGAAAATATCTACACTACGCAACTTTTATGACAAAGGTGAGTCAACACAGCCCTGCTGCTAAAGGGCAGCATGTGTGAACGCTGTTTGTTGGTTGCTGACAAAATACTTCTACTTCAAGGAGTGGCTTTCGCTTTGTTGGCAGAAGAGTGCTTCTGCCAATGAAGTAGTGTTCACATTTGCTTTGGCACTTTATGGGGAGGAAGAGGGTAAAGCACCCATGAACAACGAAAGTTTTGTCAATCAGGTGCAAGTGCAGACATAGCCAATTAACATTATGGTTCTGGGGATTGGAAGGTTTATGGCTTTTCCCCATTAGTCGTTTTAAATGTTTTGAAAGGTGCCCTAATGAATTTAGACCTGGTCTGTCTTCCTCATTTAAACAGTATGCAACTACAGAGTTGCACATTTCATATCTTCTGTAGGCTGAGCAAGGACACTTTATTCCCCACCCTCACAAGCTCCCTCTCAGTTGATAGGGACTCTGCAGTGTTCTCTCCTCTCTCCCACCCCACTCAAACTCCTCTTCCTCCTCACCACTTTTAAAATGCCCTCTCCCCCTTTCAGGGAGATAAGTCATTTAGGGTGTCTGCATTTTAAACTCTGCAGAGAGTTAAGAGGTGAGGAAGAGATGAAGATGTTAATGGCTGTTCTTTGATATGTAGACAGTTGCAGTCTTATTGAAGCTAGAAACTCTTGCATGTTCCCTCATTTCACCCTTCTGATTTTCTGACTTTCCACAAATCAATAGCATTCTACCCATTGATATCTAGAATGTTCCCTGAATTTTTGCAGTGGGTCATATGCAACATTCAAAGGTTACTGCATTATAGGCAAGCAAAGAAATGCCCCCCAGTTGTGTGTTGGACCTGGTTAATTAAAAGGATGCCCATTAGAATTCTAGGTCCAAAGTTTCAGGAGTGGTCTTAGGAGAGAGAATAATTGTTAATCTTTGACACTTCTCGCTTATTTACCTTTTGTAAGGCATATTATAAGTTTTGAATCTGCTTTGGAGGCTACAGGTAGGGTCCTTGAAACTGATAGTTTTCCTGGGTGTCTGCCAAGTGTGTGCTGGGATGGTCTTATCTGGGAATTATTGTCACCATTGTGATGACAGCTAGGGGTGTGATAGTGTAGATGGTTAACTCATCAATTAACCTTCATGGTTACATACAGCTTTCTCCCCCCTGCTTTGCCATATCTGAATCAGAGGCAGCAGGGTGGGGGACAGGCAGGAGCTGGTGTGCTTGGGGAGCCAGTTTTCCTGCCCACCCCCGTGCTTCTGCTTCTGTATCAGAGGCAGCAGTGGGGTGGGGAGGACGGCTGCTCCACAGGAGCTGGTACAAAAACAGCTCGCCACAACACAGGGAGCCGCCTCAACCCTGTGTGTAAACATATAACTACTGAAATTTTCAGCAGTTACATGTTTACCTGAGTGTAAACATTTTAACATCCCTAATCTCTAGAATAAAAGGGATTTTATATGTAAAATGTTTCTCTACATTAGTATGACTGACATTGTTGAAGTCTGTGTGAATGACTAGGTCACCTATAGGATTAATAAATTACATAGATGCTTCTAGTCTGCCACTGTGGATATGGGAGATAAAGATCTACTGTTGTGCCCATGGGTCTGAGGGCTTCCTTACGTATTCTGTGCCTTTTGTTTTTATTACCCTTAGGGAGTCTGTGAAGAAATGACATATGAAGAAATTCAGGAAAACTTTCCTCTTGAATTTGCTTTGAGAGACCAAGACAAATACAGATACAGATACCCCAAGGGAGAGGTATGCTGCTGGGCTTCTTTCTTTTTATTGAGAAGTTAAGGAAGCATCATGTTTTCTTAGGTATAGGTGCCAGCTTCATCCAGGCCCAGAGGAGGGAGGGTGCTCACCCGCCCTGCTCTGCGCAATACCACCCCACTCCAACCCCTCTCCAAGCTTCCACTCCCACTCCTACCCCCACCTCTTTCCTACCCCCTCCTGAGCGGGCTTCATCCCCGCTGCTCCTCCTTCCTCCCTAAGCCTGCTGCACACAGCGAAATAGTTGATTGCAGCAGGTGCTTGGGAGGAAGGGTAAGGAGTTAATCCACTGGGCTCCTGGGAGGATTGGTAGGGCACCGGGGGAGGGGGGAAAGAGAGGGAGGAGGGGTGGCTGCCCATGAGTGCTAAGCACTTGCTATCTTTTTCCATGAGTGCTCCAGCCCCAGAGCACCTTGGAGTCCGTGCTTACAATGCTAGATATCTTGAAGAAAATTAAGCAATATGTTGTTGTCCTTTTCATGTGGAAGGACTACAGGAGCTTGTCTATCTTATTTAGCCAAAACATTTTAGCTGAATATACCCTTTGTGTAAGTTATGGGGTTTTTTGGTTTTTAAATAAATGCCATATTTGGAAATATGCCTGGAAGGATTTTCTTGTTACCATGAATTTTATATTGATAGACTGGTTGTTTCACAAGGTGATTGAGCAGGTTTTATTATTATTAGACATGCAGGTGTGTGCGTATCAACAGTGCCATTTATAATTGTCCTTTTTGTGTGTGAGAAATGTCATCTATAACATGCATTTTTGGTTCAGTGCTGTAGAGCACTGTAGATGTATTGGCTTCCCTTGTAAGCTAGCAAAAGTTGTCCTGCACTTCAGAAACAAGTGAACCTGCTTGCAGCTTTACAAGGAGACTAATATCAAGTCATTAAACTGAGTCAATTAATGGATAGTCGCATGGTCTGTCTTTGTAGGAATCATAGTAGCAGTGAATTGAGCTAATTAGAACACCTGTTTTGATGTTTGTGCAGAGGGCTCCATTGGCACATAAACAGAGCTTTAATTCTCTCTGCCATCAATAGCGTAGTCCAGAATAGGTGAGTGATAAAATGGTTTCATGTAGTGATGACATGGTCACTAAACTGAAACGTGTTGAATGTATTCAAACAACAATTGTTGGTTGTTTACATCAGTGCTAGCTACAAACGATTAACACACATTTCAGACTATTCCATTGCTTGTAGTGATTTTTGTTAATTTCTCAAAATAAATATATTTGTTGGTGATGACAGCAAAGCTGAGTCATTCAGTGTTACCAGGCTGGGATATAGTCAGTGTTAGTGTTGTCAAAATCAAAATAAATTAAGCTTTGGACCGTTCATGCCACGTATATTTTGGCTTTAACATACATTCAAGAACTATTTAAGGTTGCTTGAGAAAGCGGCAGGTACAAAGTAGGCAGTGGCAATGGAAGTTTCCTTTTAGTATCTTGTCAGTGTCCTTGAAAGTCAGCTGGAGAGACAACTTTTTTGGAGTTGACAAGGCAGCCTCTGTGAAAAAGGTATATAGAGTTTGTTAGAGAATGTTACCTTCTCTGTAGTGTTTTCAAACCAATAAGCAGAATTAGGGCTGTCAAGCTGAGAAATTACTTGAAGGGTTTTTTTTTAGAAATTAATATAAAATCCTATTCAACTTCATATACATTTGCTGTGCAGTACCCAGGCTCTTTGGTTATCTCTGTAGAGTGGAAGTTATTGCAGTAATAAAGTAAATTTACTATTTTTTTTATTGTTGTTACTGTGTGTAATATGGATAGCAGATAAACAGCTGGACATTACATGAGAACCAGTTTTAGTAACTTCCATGCTGAAAGCTATATGTTTTTGTTTAAATAATAATTTAGACATGGTACTCTTTTTAAAAAAAAAAAAAAAAAAAAAAAAAAAAATTTAGAATCTGACCTTGATATAAAAAAAAGTCAGTATAGAGCAGCTACCTAAATGTGAGCCCGCTCATGATCTTCTTGCTGAAGTTAAATAGTTGTGCATAAGATGACCCAAACAGAAAGGGTTATGGTGTTAATTGACAAATGTTAGGTCTATACTAGAGACATTCACAGTTGTACAGTTGCAGCTATGTCACTAGAAGATCTCCCAGGTAGATGCTCTGTGCCGATGAGAGAGAGTTTTCCCGTCGGCATAATTAAACCATCCCCCCCACAAGCAGCGTTTATGTCGGTCCTTCTGTTGGTGAAGCTTATGTTGGGCAGAGGTGTATTTTCTTTCACACCCCAATTGACAATAGTTTTCTGGACAAAAGTGCAGTATAGAAACTGCCTAAAATGGGACAATGGGTTAGGGTTTTTATTTTTTATTTTATTTTTAGTTTAATCAAGCAGGCATAATCCAGAAACTTGGAAAATAACAAAGAAACAAAAAATATCCTTAGACAAGGAAAAAAGTATGAATAAGTGATATCAGAGCATAGAAGTTCACGAAAATAAAGGAATGGCAGGCTAAATATTAATAGTATAATTGTGAGAGGGCTAAAGGATAATTGGGCTGCAGAGATAATGACTAAGGAGCAAGGCATTTCCTCTACGGTGTATGTGTGGGGGAAGTTTATATATATATATATTTTTTAGTGAGTGCTATACAAATGTATGACCTCCTTTCTAGTCAATATCGTGTCTTAATAAATTGTTTATAAGATAACTAGTATTAGTTGTTTCCTCTGAATGTGTAGTAATTCCTGCCTAAATGAGCCTCTGACTGCGCTGTATGCTGTTGCTTTTCCAGTCATATGAAGATCTCGTTCAGCGACTGGAGCCAGTGATTATGGAGCTGGAAAGGCAGGAAAATGTGCTTGTTATATGTCACCAAGCAGTTATGCGCTGTCTGCTTGCCTACTTTCTGGACAAGACTGCAGGTATGTGTCTATAATCATATTGATGTTATGATACAGTGGGGCCACCTTAGCCTTGTAAATGGTCTTAACAACTTATGAAGCCCCAAGCAAATAGTTCACTCATCCCTTGACAAGATGTTAACATGACAGCAAATTCTAACGATAACTCGCTTGCACATCAAGGATTACTTCTCTTGGGTGAATGGAAAAGTAGAATTTTTTTCATGGCTGACCTTCCTATATTTCTGCATGCCTGGTTTGTCATTTATATTTAACAATTCCTGTCTTGGAATAAACAAATGTTATTCTGCCCAATCAAAAAATTGGTCTCAGTGTCTCTTAGGAAGAAAAGTTTTTGGTTTTTTTTAAATTGTTTTAATATAAAAAACATTCCAGGTAAGTGAACTTTCTTGTCCTCAGTGTTTCATATGTATTTTTGTTTTTTAATTTCTCAGAACAACTGCCTTATCTCAAGTGCCCACTCCATAGTGTCTTAAAGCTAACCCCAGTGGCTTATGGTAAGTTAATTTTTTTTTTTTTTTGTAAACATGGTATTATCAATGTCATCCTTAACTTTATGTACCTTTAATAAAATAAAGTCCTTTCCAATATAACTTTCCCAATATCAATACAGTTATTTAGTCAAAACACTTTTTCATTAAATACCTTTACAAAACAAATATTTAAATTGATCTAACTGCTGAGGGCCAAAATCTGCCTTTACGTAGGTGCATAATTTCCTTCCAAATTAATGGGAATATGCATATATATTTATTTCTTGGTGTTGATTATATCAGAAAACTGTATGATAATGGAGAGATAAAGTACCAGTTAGTGAGAGAATACACTTTTTCTTATGTAGTCATTAATTTAGTCAAAATGATGTATCACTAATTCCACCAGCAAAGGCCTCTTGACTGTGTGTGTACAGGGCCAGCTCTATGGGACCCCAATTCTGGTTGCCTCCTGCGGGCACTGATTTTAATACCACTGCTAATGAAAAATAATCAAGTGACATTCTGAAGGTTGTGCATAAAATGGAAGTGTGGTAATTGTCAAACTTTTACTCCCAAAGAGGCTGCAGATTATTTTTTTTTTTTCTGAAGCATTTATTTGTGGTACCTCTTTTTTAAAACAATGGATTAGGTTTTTAATTTTTTTAATTAATTTTCTTTCCTTTTTTCCTGGCTGTCTCCCCACTTTCTGCAAAACTTTTTATTAATAGTTATTACTGTTGGATTGGTTTTCTGTAAATGTGAATATTTAATTTGTCAGAAATCTGCAGAATACAAAAATAAAACTTTGAATACTTACTAGAGTGGTTTTCACACATCATTCATACACTTATCACTATTTAGATTCTGAAGTGCATCTGAACGCTAATTCAGATGTCTGTCTTTAACATGCTTCATTGTCCTTGAATTGTTTAATTTTACACTGTGGTGGTTAATCAATCTTCAGAAGGTTAACTGTAGAGGAAGACAAACATCTCATAATTTATCTGGGAATTAGTTACAAATAGCTTCTGTTCAGATCTAAGTAGGATTAAGGAAATTATTGTTAAAATCTGTCGGAATTCATACCTGAAAAAAATATTTCTATAGACTTGAAATGATCTCCAAAAGTAGTTTTGCTTTTTAAACAAGCCAACAGAACTCTTCACTGTAATGACACCTAGTGTCCAAAATCATTTACAACAAGCTGGGAATTCCGGTGTTTAAAAATATCTCTGAGAAGCCAGAAGATCTCCCAGTTCCAAGCTATTCTAGAGTTTCACATAGAAATTGTACTGGGATATTAAATGATTTTGAATACTTTATAGTGTGTAGTTTGACATTGGGGCCCAAATGCATTAACAGTATTTTAAGACGTTAGATATAAAAATAGAGTTAACGAGGCCCCCTCTAACACTGATTGACTAAAACCGGAGGAAGGGAGTGTTTGTGAGGAAGGATTTTTGTATTTGTGTGATAGGTTACACTGCAGCTACCAATTATTTAGTAATCTCATCAACTGAAACCACGAAATTTGACAAAGTCATTGTCCTCAAGAAGTTTGGCTTTAGAAGTTAAAATATATACATATTTTAATTTGCTAATATTTCTATGAAACTCTTTAATATTGCTGTGTCACTTAGATTCCATGAGACAAAAGGTGAAAAATATGAGATATTAAATACCCATATGTGTTCCATGTGTTTGGGAGACCTGTGTCCTCTAGTCAGTTGCTATTATCTGCTGCTTTGAGCTTAACATATCTTATTGCCTTTGTTATGCATATAATTGTAGTATTTTAGTTCCTGTAAGTATTTGCTGTATGTCAGATTATTCCCCAAGAACCATACTTGGCAGTGTGTTCATCCTTAGTGACTGGTAGGGATGGACAGATGGGCTCTGTTTGTTATCTTAACACTCCCCTAGCAATCCCATGCTGAGACATCAGCTTCAGAGTTAACCCTCTGATGCTGTATAAACTTTTATATGAAACTTGTGCTTTTGGAGCTCCCCTTAAGGAGACAAGGCAAGGAGTTGAGGCAATGTTTCCTCTAAGATTTTCCATCCATGAGCAGAGTGAGTTTTGTGTTGTGCACCAATATTGAGGTCATGTGCGCTTGTTCAGGTGTGTGACGCCCACCAGTGGTGCTGCTCCCTGAGAGACCCCAGCCCGGCCCCCATTGCTGGGACCCTGAGCCCTGCTCCTAGGCAACATCCCCATCCCCGACCTTGTGCACCACACCATAGGCCCCGGCCCCAGCTCCTGCAATTGCCATGTGACCCCGCACTGGCCACAAGCTTCAGCCCTGGGGAAGGGCTAAAGCTGGGGCCAGGGCAGGGTAGTGGCGGCCTAGCTGCTTCCCCAGGTGGGGCTGCGTGGTGGGAGGCTGTCCTGACTCTGGCTCTGGTCCCAGCACACGGGACAGCTGCCTGCCACGCTTCCCCGCCCCAGGGGCAGCTGGGCTGCCACCACGCAGACCTGCCCCCCTCCTCTTACCACCAACAGCTTACCCTCCAGGAAGGGGAGTGCTGCTGTGTGCCTCTGCTGAGGAAGTGGGTAGGATTCAAGTTCTTTGTGCGCCTGCGCAGGCGAACACCCTAGGGGGAACTTAGGTCAGGGCCCTAAGAGACACTTTTTCAGTCAATGGCTAAGGGATAGACGGCTCAGAAGCCTGTGTGGAAATAGTTTGAGTCCAGCAGTTCCCCATTAGCGAGACAGTTTACTCAGAATAACACACAGTGATCACAGATTCAGTTATTTTGGTTATTTATTTAAAAATATCTCTCAACAAGTCTGTTTGTAATAACGGGGACAACAAAAATTCAGAAATGTTTGCGGACAAATTGACTCCTTACTAGTTCCATTAATTCAGAATGTTAAATAATAATTCATTTGAACTGCAACACTGAAATGTGTTTTCTGCACCCCTCAGAAGCATTGTGAAGGCTTGGGGGAGTCAGGAGTAATGGAGAAGCTGATGGAGAAGGAAGTGATTGCTGGAAAGAAACCTGGGAGTGAGCGTGGGGGGCTGTTGGGTGTGGGTGTGAGAAGTATGGAACAGTTCGGGTTTTGGGGGCAGAGATTTTTAGGGAGCCTCACCCATGCAGATCTTGGCTGACCTCTTATCTCTCCCATTGGCTCAGGCACATCTGCCCCGTCCCCTTGTGCCCATGCATCTCTGTCGCCATTTGGCCTGCACCCTCACTCAGTCACCCTTCCTCTTGCTCCATGTGGCCCTGCACCTCCTTTTAGCCACTCCCTCCCTGTAACCTATGTGGCCCTGCATCCCTACTCAGCCATCCCCTTCCACACTCCTGTGTGTCCTTACACCAGGGTCGGGCAAAAATATGGCCTGAGGGCTGGATCCAGCTGGCCAAATGTTTGCCTCCAGGCTGCCATGGATTTCTGGGCCGCTAAAAGTCCCACCATGCCTGCCGTGGCCCTGGCTGCTCTGGTCCCGGAAGATGCAGATGCGAGATACAGGGTCTGACGGCGAGGTGCTTACCATAGGCAGCTCCCGACCAGCGGGACACTCAGGCAGGCAGGCTCCCTGCTTGTCATGGTGGCCCAATGCTGCTCAAAGCAGCTGGCTGCTACTGGCAGGCAGGTCTCTGGGCACCACTTGGAGAGAGAGGAGGGGAAGTTGGTCTCCACATGCCTCTCCTGCCCCAGAACTATTGTCACCTATCCCATTGGCTGATTTCTGGCCAATGGGAGCTGCAGGGGTGGTGCTTGCGGGCATGGGAAGTGCACAGACGCACTGCTCCTTCCCCCCAGTATGTGCGCACAGACATGTTTGCCAGCAGCAGCCAACCACTTTGAGTGGCGTAGGGCCACCATGAGTGTCCAGCCTGAGTGTCCTGCTGTAATGATGGTTGGGAGCTGCCTATGGTAAGTGCCTCCCGGCCAGAGCCTACATCTTGCACCCCCGTCTGCCCCTTCCCCAACACCCTGCCCCAAGCCTGGGGCTTTGAACCTTTTGGTACCTGTGTACGGGGATGGGTGCCAGTGGGAAAACTAGTAGGGTTCTTTTTTAAGGACTGTGTTTCATCCCTGGGTCCCTTTTATGGGTATCTCTGCAGGATATAGCCATCTGGTGTAGTATTTGCTCTCATTGCTAGTTGCTGTTGGCTATCTCAGTGAGAAAAGATCCGCCTCTAAGGAATGTAATACACTTGTATCATCCTGACTGTTGATGTAGCTCTAATTTTCGGAAGTATGGCAGATTTCTGCTTGATTTGCATTTGGGAAAGAATGTGCGACTGATTCACAGTAATTAGTAAGTGAACTGACTAATTAGAAAACACGTAATGTATCACAAATGATACTTTGCTGTAATGTTGCATGAGGTTTCAGAGCATGTACTAGTTAGTAGGTATTTTGTAGTGTATTTTATAAAAAACTAGCCAATTAGCCCATCATAAGACAGGATTTTCAGTCTCTCCTCCACGTCGGTCTTCTCTCCTGAGCCTCCGGTCTCTCGTTCCATCTCTCTCAGCTCTCCTCCACCTCCTGCCTCTCTCTGTCTCACTTCTCCTCCCCCTCCTGCCTCTCACTCGGGGGACCACAGAGCCCAAATGGCCGTTTGGGCTCCTCACTCCCCGTGCTGCATGGGGGGTGCGGAGCCCAAATGGTCGCTTGTGCCGCTTGCTCCCATGCGGCGGCCTGGCTGAGCAGCGCAGAAGTCAGCCGAGCACCATGGCGGGAGGTGAAGGGGGACGGGGCAATGACGTTCACGGCTAGGGGGCGGGGCCTGGAGCTGCTGTTACGCCGCACATCACCGCCCTGTCCCCCTTCCCCTCCCACCGTGGCACTCGGCTGACTTCTGCGCTGCTCAAATGGGCCGCCGCGGGGGAGCAAGCGGTGCAAGCGGCTGTTTGGGCTCCGCAGTCCCCATACAGCACGGGCCCCCCAGAGGGAACAGCGGGCATTTCAGGCAACAGCGCCCCCCAGAGGGAACAGCCAGCATTTCAGGCAACAGCACCCCCCAGAGGGAACAGCCAGCATTTCGGCGTTACAGACTCTCAGACACGGGGCTACTATATATATGATAATGGTGTCTTAATATGAAACCTGAACTATAGCCCTTGGTTATTAAACATTGCTAAGGAGTTAGGACAGACCACCAAATTTCAGAGAATGCAGATTAGTGGCAAGTGCTTTGGGTGAACTTCTTCTGTGTTTTGAGATGATGAGAAGAGGTGGGTAAATTCTTTCTCCATTCCAAGCTTTAGCAGCTTTGCACTCGGCAAACAATCATTTCATTTTGAATGCACTGGATAGTCACTACTCTGTAAATGGATCAGCTTTTGCAGGAGGCCCCTGTTAAAGCTAAGTATAGCTTTCCTGCTTTCTCTGAGCTTGCTGACTTATCCACAGGGGGAAAAATGGCTTCTCCCCAGAAGTTAGTTTTAGATTTTGATTTGTTAAAATGTTAGGTAAATGTTAATATCCTTACCTGTGCCAGCCTTAGTAATGGGGGATTTTAAAAATCTGAAATATGCAGGCTTTTGTTTGTATTCAACATTATTAAAAATTTGAGGCCAATACTTTCCTTCTGTATAACAATGTGGTGCTAAGGCTAAAATAGCCTACAAAACAGAAGTGGGTATGAAATATTATGATTGTGTGTATGTCCAGCATCATTTTGGTGGGTTTTTAGAAAAAGTGAATTACTTATCTTCCCAGTTTTATTGAAAGTACTGAGAATGTGAGGTTGAAGATAATGAGACCTGGATTCATCACCAAACTGAGATAAATACTGATCCCATTGGTACTGGTACATTGTGAGGCCAACGGCATTCAGAACTTAGCAAAGCAATCCAAGTGAAAGCCAGGAGCTGAAAGGAAAAAAAAAAAAAAAGGGTCATACGTATATTGTAACTTTTTTTTTTTTTAAAGCAACACATTGTGAGTGCTAATCAGGTTAATTTCTGTCGACAGGTTGTAAGGTGGAATCTATATTCCTGAATGTTGAAGCAGTAAACACGCACAGAGATAAACCAGAGGTAGGACAAGTCTTGAATACAAATACCTTAACGCATTGCATTTTCCGAAGTGATTTTTTTATGATGGTGTCTATTACCCACATCTAGAATTGAATTGCTAGAAATGTTGAGCGTATTTAATTTTACACACCAACTTTGTGTAACCAGTATGTTCCTCATCTGCGTATTGTCTGCTAGATATGTTTGTGAAGAGAAATTTTCTGTCTGACATTTTCTAAAATGGTATGATTTCAGAAAGGTAAATTCTGGCTCTTACAGAAATATAAACCATGTGCTTCTAACTCAATGTCCTTTTTATTTTTATGTTAGAAAGCACAAACACCAAAGACTTAGTAACGCATAGAGCAATGAATAAGCTATTTAGTCTTTTGGGAGCTAGTTTGTATCTATTTCACTTTACAAGTGCATAATAATGTATATTAAACTTTAGAGGAAAATTGAGCCCTTTTCCATTGTGGAATTGGCATAGTCCACCATGCATTTCCAAAATGTGCAAGAGGTGTTGTTAGGAAGCATTAATGAAGTCTGTCTTGCTTTATGCCGCTGCAATTACAAGGCTTTGTCTATCCTGAGAATTTTTAGCAATGTCAGCTATGGTGGGAACACTGGCTTAGAAAAAAGAGACGGAGTGTGTGTAAGAAGAGTTATGAAGTCAGGCTCCTGGTAACTTACTGCATTCTTGCTGTATCAGAGTATGAGATGCTGTGTGGTGCCACACTATTCTGCAGTGACATGAGTTTGATTTGCCCATATTACTCCAAAAGGCTCTGCCACTCATGTATTATAAAAGTTTGGTAAGCTTGCTTCTTATGCCTCTAGCTTTTGTATCTACAGTCCTTAAGTCTTCCTTGAAGTGAGCTGGCTACCATTACAAAGAATAATATGGGCAGAGTTAAGGCAAATAGATTAGTGCAGTATAGTTAATTTATATTCTAGTGAGAAGTTGGGATTTGTGGTGGTGATTGAAGTCGTGTGTATGAAGATACGAGTTTTTGAATGTTTGTGTGTATGAAAATGATAGGGGTGTGTGTGTATAAGTAATATGGCATATGTTTGCGTATATGTGGCATTTTAACCAGGCTTTGCAAGAAGTTTATTGTCTTAGTTCAGGGATGGACAACCTAAGGCTTGTCTGGATCTGGCCCCTGAGGCTTAGGGCTCCCCTCAGCATTGGGGAGCCCGTGCTGGTGCTCCCCACTGTTTCCCCCCGTGGGGTTGGAGCACACACAATCTACTAGTCTGGGCCTGACTAATTTTTCTGTGGGTCAGCAGCCCCTGACCCAAAAAAGGTTCCAGACCCTGTCTTAGTGTCTTAGTTATATTCAGTTGACAAAACTTTGGCTTCCATAGCGGTTATAGTCAAGTGCTTTCATTATGTGTGGGTACTTTTACTATGTTTAAACTTTATCACTTTCTTCTTTTCCTTCATACGTTACATTTTGCCACATTTTTGATTGATTCCACTTAATAGGAACAGCATAAATAATAGGAAGCTTTCTGTGGGAACTAGTATCAAAGTAGTAGTCATGTTAGTTTGTATCCACAAAAACAATGAGGAGTCCTGTGGCACCCTAAAGACTAACGAATCTATTTGGGCATAAGCTTTCATGGATAAAAATCTACCTTGTCAGATGTGTCTGCTGCTGATAAACCTGAGTTTGCCACTGTGTCTTATAGCAGGCCATGTATTTCCAGGGAATTGCTATTAGGAATATTCATTATGATGTTAGCTTATTAAAAATGTTTATTTGGGAAGAGAACCTGTTGAGGCACTGCATTAGCTCTGAGTGTTACGCAAGCGTTACTGAGCACCTAAGACTGTTACGTCTCACCTTTTGACCTGATGTGCATCACAAACTGTAACATATGGCAATGCTAAAATGTAATCATGTTTGGGAAGAAAGGCAACAACTGTGTACAGTAATGGAGCTAGTTAAAAGTTTTGGCCAAGGTTAGCAGGTCAAACCCAGGTTTTTCAGGGAAGACCTATGTGGATTTTGTTACTGATTAAAGAGTCACAAACAAGACCTGTACTGAAGATGTCTTCTGAAAGACCCACTTTGAATAAACTAATGAGGCATGATGAAATGCTAAGTTGATTAGGTTAGGATTAGAGTGTGGTATTAGAGTATAAACTATTTATTTTATACTCTGTGTTTAGATGGTAACAGCTGCTGTAAAATCTTATTTTAAAATACTGTTTATTAATGCTGAACATCTATAATATTTCATTTTTTAAAAAGTTACCAAGTTATAAAATATAAATCAAACTATGTGCCTAAGAACTGTACAAGGTGTACTCATCAATATAAATTCCATCTTAATATATAAGGCACGCTACTGTCCATAGCAGATGTTGAAAATACTGTTTTAAAATACTATTTATGCACTCTTAGAAAAAATCAACTATCCTTTTTACATTGCAGAAATAAATATAAAGGAGTAGAATAACTGACTTTCCTGTGTTTTCTATAAAAACTATAATCCATCTGAATTTGGACCACAGATCTGGCTGTTCATGTACAGTAGCATCAGATTTGTAATGACTTTAGTCTTGGGGCACGTCTAAACTACATTCCTCTTCTGAAAGAGGAATGTAAATGAGCCCGATCGAAAATGCAAATGAAGTGCAGAGTTACAAATCTCGCACTTCATTTGCATAATCGTATGAGAGCACTTTTTCGAAAAAGAAACTGCAATCTAGATGGGGTTCTTTTGGGGGAAAAAAACCCTTTTTCAAAAGAACCCGAACTCCTGAAAAAATGAGGTGTACGGGTTCTTTCGAAAAAGGGTTTGTTTGTTTTTTAAAGAATCCCGTCTAGACTGTGGTTTCTTTTTCGAAAAACCCTTTTTCGAAAAAGCGTGCTCATGTGATTATGCAAATGAAGCACGAGATTTGTAAATCCGCACTTCATTTGCATTTTCATTCAGGCTCATTTACATTCCTCTTTCAGAAGAGGAATCTAGTTTAGACATAGCCTTTATAGGATGAAGGAAGAGATATCTTGTGAAATAAATCTTATGGAGCTGTTTCAACAATTATTTGAGTTCTGTCTGTGACGTTTTGAATTTTATTTCTGAAAGGAAGTTTAATGTTTTTTGTATGACAGTAAAATATCTTTTTTTTTTTCCCTACATATCGTAGTCCACACATTAGAGAAAACCTGGTAGTTCATTGCAAAAACTCATTTTAGACTGAGTTCATTCAGGTTTTTATCATAAAGAAATGTAAAATTTGCTCACTCTCACACAGAATCTGGGAGGAGAACAAAGCAAAACATGTTACCCAACCCCTTTTGTGAAATGGGAAATATATTTTTGAATTGGAATGGTTTGGTTTGAATAGCATTTGGCTTTGTAGAGTAGTAGGTAGGGGACCAGGTTAGCAAGTATTTTGTTTGAATTTGATGGTACTATTGTAGGCCTCCAACTTGAGCTGCATGGGTGCAGCCATCATCCGGCTTAGCAGCTGTACTGTCTAACGTGTGCTGCGTTGAATGTGGTCAATACTGTGTAACTTCTGAAAACTAATCAGAGGTCTACTCACCATTTTAGTCTTGGAGGAGGGATTTTCTCCGGTGTAGTTTTTGTATTCTAAATTAGCTGTATTACAGGTAAAGTGGAGATCATGGTATGTAAATGCAGTGTACGGTCCCAGTTCAGGATGGCAGAGAAAGCCGTTTAGAGTCACCACCCATTGAAATCAAGTATGTGCTCAGCTGCTTTTCTCAGTAGAAATGGTTTTAGGCACATGCGAAAGAGTTCTCCTGATTGGAGCCTATAATAGGCATCCTCTACAAGTGAGTAATTGAAGTATTGGCAGAAAATTGTATGTAGGATTGATAGTTGTTTTATGTAAGCTGTGTTGCTGTATGTACTAATGCACTAAAAAGCTGTTACTTCACTGAATCGGAGTGAAAAATCTTTTGTCAAAGTGCAGCTGTGTACTTGTGAAGGATGGATATTTTGTTGCTGCATGATAAATATTCTCCTCTGTATTTTTATTATTATACAGAATGTAGACATTTCCAGACCTCCTGAGGAAGCCCTTGTAACAGTCCCTGCTCACCAGTGAACCCGTGTCCAGATCAGCTATCAAACGTGTGGTGCTGTTTCATCCTATTACTTTAAAATACATTTTTTAAAAATCATTCCAATCACTTTTAAATCAATTACCAACAAAAAAAAAAACAAAACCTTAAATCATTGCACAGCACATAACCTCAACTTGTCCGGACATAGTGAAACTGTAGCCTACTAATTTGCTGTGGATGAATTGTTGAACCTTAATTGGCTGTTTGAATACTGATTTTTTTTTTTTTAAGACTGCTGTAATCCTGTGATCTCACAGCTTTAATTTTTAAATTGATTTTGTCATAGGTTCAGTGACCACTGGACACTAGTTGAAGTCTGAAAGCAATGAGGCGTAACATACTGTGTGTGATAAGCACAAGCTGAGCACAAGCAGCACTTGTTTCTCTGACCTTGGGAGTGATTGGACTGTAACTGTAGCAGAAAATAACATTTCCATAGTTAGCAAAAAAGTGTAGTTCTACTCACCCATCCTGCTAGTGTGGTATATAAGCACATTTTAATGGACGTATTTGTGGAGGAGGTGAGCAAATTGAAGTTTAATTTGTTCCAGACTTCAAATATAATTAGGAGAAGTATATGGACAGTTTAATGTGTATGGTTTCTCTTAAAATATATGTTTTCCATTGAGTGGACGGCGGAGTTCCCTGTGTACACAGTAACAATTTTAATTTGGTTTCTTTTGTTTAGGAATTAAGGTAGAAACACAGAATCTTAAAGTTCCCTATTCATGGCCTGGCATGCAGCAGCCACACCTATTCTTAGAAGTATGCTGGTCCTCCCTCATGTGTAGATGACCTTATCAGACCTTATCAGAGCTTACCTTGGCTACAGTACAAAGAGCATTGGCCATTTCAGATTCTTCGTATCTAGATTTTAATTTGTAGTTAAAAAAATAAAAGGGTTGGGCAGAGGTTTTCTGGGCACACTCCTCCAGAAGTGTTATTAAAACACTTGTATGAAAGACATCACAGGATTACTACTGGTTGTCAAGCACTCGTTCACCAAGACAATGCCCTTGTCTACAATCCTTAATGCTGCACAAAAAGAGTCTGCAGCTCATTGGACAGCTGAGCATCACTTTGGCCAGCCTGATTGCTTTTGGTGATAGAGACGAAATACAATGTAGAAGTGTCTGAGTGACAGGGACAGCTTTGTTTACATTGCATTAGATCTTGGATAATTGGCTGTTTCATAAGCAATTACTTTTCATGGAAAAGAATAGCACAAGTCCCTTTCTGCTTAAATTGCTTGTTCAGTTAATATGTCTGTTTCTCCAGCTTGTGTATCTTTATGAAAATTTTCATTTTGGTGAAACTAAGAATTTTGCTTTTGTATATAAAAATAACTAGAACATTTACCCGGCCTCGCTCGGGTTCTTAACTCAATTAATTTTGGTCTTTTTTTCCCCTTTCATTTAAATGATTACTCTGGGGTGGAGCTGGGGATGAGGGATTCCATATGCAGGCTTCCCCAGGGGAGACAGGACAACCCTCTCTCACCCAGCCCTCTCTCACTGCAGCAGCTTGGGGCCAGGTGAGAAGCACCTCTCCATGGCCACTGCAGCTCCAGTGTGCAGAGCCAGGGGACAAGGGCATGTCCCCCAGCGAGGGCGGGTCCGGGTTCATCTATCCCTTGCGCTTCCCAGCCAGAGTGAGGAATGCAGCAAACTGTGCATATTCCCCTCACTCCCCTGATGAAGGGGGAACAGCCAGCAATGTCCCTGTATGAATCAGAGGGTGATGGGGCTTCAGCCAAGCCTTAATATACAAGTGGGTTTGCTCCAGTCCCTCAGAGTAAACAGCTACAAGATCCTTACCAAGCATTCTTAAAACTTAAATACCCACCTGGGGACATGAGGAAACAGATTGACAGAGCCAGACGAGTACCCAGAAATCACCTACTTCAAGACAGGCCCACAAGGAAAATAACAGAACACCACTGGTCATCACCTACAGTCCCCAGCTAAATCCCCTCCAGTGCATCATTGACAATCTACAGCCTGTCCTGGAAAACGACGCCCCACTGTCTCAGACCTTGGGAGACATGCCAGTCCTGCTACCCCTCTCCCTGCCCAACCTGAAGCAAATACTCACCAGCCGGCGCACACCACACCACAGAAATGCTTACCCAGGAACCTGCCTCTGCAACAAATTCCATTGCCAACTCTGTCCACATAGTTATACTAGAGACACCAACACAGGACCTAACCACATAAGCAGCACCATCAGGGGCTCATGCATCTGCACATCCACTAACATGATATATGCCATCAAGTGCCAACAATGCCCCTCTGAAATGTATATTTGCCAAACCGGACAGTCTCTGCACCAAAGGATAAATGGACGCAAATCAGACATCAGGAATGGTAACACACAAGCCTGAAGGGGAACATTCAGTGATGAATTTAAAAGTAGTCATTCTTTTACAAAGGAATTTTATCACCCAATTACAGAGGGAGACAGCTGAACTGGTGTTCATTTGCAAATTCAGTTCAAATTCAAATTCAATTTAGGCTTAAATAAAGATCTTAACTGGTAAACATGCTACAAGGACAATTTCCCTGCCTTTGCTATTCACGTTTCCATATCAAACACTATGACTGAGACACATCCAGCCTGATTTAATTAGCTGAATTAACACTGGCCCTACAATTGACAGGTAACTTCTTCTGCAGTTATATATACCCTGGTTTCTGTAATTTCCACTCCACCTCTGATGAAGTGGGTTTTTCCCATGAAAGCTCATGATCTAATAATTTGCTAGTCTCTAAGGTGCCACAGCACTGTTTGTTTTTAAAGTTACAGACTACTATGACTTACCTCTCTGAGACTAGTTTTTACTGTTTAGGAGTTCTTAATGGACAGACACACAAACTCAAATAATGAGATAGCAGTCTACTATATAAGAGATCCTGTATAGTACAGTGATAGGGATTCATTGATAGCTAGCTAATTCCTGCAAATAACCTATTGTACAGATACAATTCTAGTATCAAATTTAAGGTTTCAAGTGATGGTATGTGTCACTGGACAGGACATTAGATTGGGAGTCTGTCTCTGTTGCTGCCATCGGTATTGCAGGGAAGTTGGTTATGTAAACCAAAGAAGTGGGAAAGTAACAAGATAGTGAGTAAGGCTATGTCTACACTGAGAAGGTTTGGCAGCAAAGGTGCTATTGCCATGTAAAAGTCGCCAAAGTGCAAACGAATCAAACCGGTTTTTCTGACTCTTATTTTCGACATTTCATGGCTCCATTGCTAGCACCCTTTCAACAAAGCAATGTGGGTAAGCATCCCACGGTGCAGTGTTGTGGGAAAGCAGAGCTGACCCCTGCACACAGGGAGAAAAGCCTGTTGAGAGTCTTTGGCTTAAGTTTAGAGGCAGGAGCAACAGAGGTAGTAGGGGTGATGGTGTCTGCTATAGACGAGACTTTCTTCAGACAATTAAGAGAAGCTTCCAGATCACATGCCCTGGTTCTCATGGGGGACTTGAACCACCCTGACATCTGCTGGGAGACCAATACAGCAGGACACAGACAATCCAGGAAGTTTTTGGAGACTGTTGGGGATAACTTCCTGGTGCAAGTGCTGAAGGAACCGACCAGGGACCATGCAGAGCTTGACCTGCTGCTCACAAACAGGGAGGAGCTAGTAAGGGAAGAAGATGTGGATGGCAACCTGGGCAGCAATGATCATGAGATGGTTGAGTTCAGGATCCTGACAAAAGGAAGAAAGAGTAGCAAAATTCACACTCTGCATTTCAGAAAAGCAGACATTGAGTCCCTCAGAGAACTGATGGGAAGGATCTCCTGGGATGCTAACATGAAGGGGAAAGGAGTCCAGGAGAGTTGGTTGAATTTTAAAGAAGCCTTATTGAAGGCACAGGAACAAACATCCTGATGCACAGTAAGAAAAGCAAATATGGTAGACGACCAGATTGGCTTACCAGGGAAATCCTTGGTGAGCTTAAGCACAAAAAGGAAGCTTATAAGAAGTGGAAACTTGGACAGATGACTAGGGAGGAGTTTAAATATATTGCTCGAGAATGCAGGGGAGTAATCAGGAATGCAAAAGCACAATTGGAATTGCAGCTAGCAAAGGATGTGAAGGGTAACAAGAAAGGTTTCTACCTTAGCAATAACAGGGTGATCAGAGCGGGTGTGGGGCCCTTACTGGGTGAGGGAGGTAACCTAGTGATAGATGATGTTGGAAAAGCTGAAGTACTCAATGCTTTTTTGCCTTTGTCTTTGGCAGCCCTCAGTGGAGAAAGAACAGGTTAAGAACTATTTAGAAAAGCTAGACATACACAAATCCATGGGTTTGGATTTAATGCACCTGAGGGTACTGAGGGAGTTGACAGATGTCATTGCAGAGCCTTTGGCCATTATCTTTGAAAACTTGTGGAGATCGGGAGAGGTCCCAGATGATTGGAAAAATGCAAATGTAGTGCCTATCTTTAAAAAAGGGAAGAAGGACAATCTAGGGAACTACAGACTCAGTCCTTGGAAAAATCATGGTGGGGCTCCTCAAGGAATCCATTTTGAAGCACTTGGAAGAGGGGAAAGTGATCAGGAATGGTCAACATGGATTCATGAAGGGCAAGTCGTGCCTGACCAATCTGATGAGTTTCTATGATGAGGTAACTGGCTCTGCGGACATGGGAAAGTCAGTGGATGTGATATACCTTGACTTTAGTAAAGCTTTTGTTACTGTCTCCCACAATATTTTTGCCAGAAAGTTAAGGAAGTATTGATTGGATAAATGAGCTGTAAGGTGGATAGAAAGCTGGCTAGATTGTTGGGCCCAATGGGTAGTAATCAATGGTTCAATGTCTGGCTGGCAGTTGATTTCACGTGGAATGCCCCAAGGATCTGGTCTAGGGCTGGTTTTGTTCAACATCTTTATTAATGACCTGGATGAGGGGATGGATTGCACCCTCAGCAAGTTTGTGGATGACATTAAGCTAGGAGGAGAGGTATGATATGTTGGAGGGCAGGGATAAGGTCCAGAGTGACCTAGACTAATTGGAGGATTGGGCCAAAAGAAATCCGATGAGGTTCAACAAGGACAAGTGCAGAATCCTGCACTTGGGACGGGATGGAAGAGCCCCAAGCACCATTATAGGCTGGGGATGGAGTGTCTAAGCAGCAGTCGGGCAGAAAAGGACCTGGGGATAACAGTGAATGAGACGCTGGATATGAGTCAACAGTGTTCCCTTGTAGCCAAGAAGCCTAATGGCATATTGGGGTGCATTAGGAGGAGCATTTCTAGCAGATCTACAGAAGTGATTATTCCCTTGTATTCGGCACTGGGGAGGCCACATCTGGAGTATTGCATCCAGTTCTGGGCCCCCCCACTATAAAAAGGATGTGGACGCATTGGAGAGGGTCCAGTGGAGGGCAACCAAAATGATTAGGGGGTTGGAGCACATGACCTACGAGGAGAGGCTGGGGGCTGTGGGCTTATTTAATCTGCAGAAGCGAAGAGTGAGGGGGGATTTGATAGCAGCCTTCAACTTCCTGAAGGGAGGTTCCAAAGAGGATGGAAAGAGGCTGTTTTCAGTGGTGACAGATGGCAGAACAAGGAGCAATGGTCTTAAGTTCTAGTGGGGGAGGTCTAGGTTGGATATTATGAAAAACTATTTCACTAGGAGGGTGGTGAAGCACTGGAATGTGTTACCTGGGGAGGTGGTGGAATCTCCACCCCTGGAGGTTTTTAAGTCCCGGCTTGACAAAGCCCTGGCTGGGATGATTTAGTTGGGGTTGGTCCTGCCTTGGGCGAGGGTTTGGATTCAATGAGCTCCTGAGATCTTTTTCAGCCTTAGAATTCTATGATTCTATGATCTTGGCATTCCCTCATATCTCTGTGAGCCTCTCATGCTAAGGAATGTCAAAGCAGCAGAGCAGTCTCTCCAGCCCTCCCCCTGCAGCAGCAGTCTGCCTATCACTGTGTTCCTAGCAGGGCAGAACAGAAGCATTCTAATGATTTGTTCTTTGTTCCCCAAATGGAGCTGAGTGCTATAACTTTGAAAAGGGAGGAGCACATGCCTGCAGGGCAGCAGAGATTATACAATACTGAGCACAGCCATCAGGGCAGGCATTGTGGGATACTGGTGGAAGCCAATTCTTCTGACAAAACAAACAACAGAGTCCACATTGGCTCTTGTCAACCATAAAGGGAGGAGAAAAGACACAAGATTCTTGCAGGGCTGGAAGTTTTTTGTTGCCAAAACTGGGTGTTTTCCTAACAAAAGTTGCATTGTCGTGTGTACATGCTCGCTTTTTTGTTGCCAAGAACTGCCTTTTGGTAACAAAACATGCCAGTGTAGACAAGGCCTAAGTCTGAGAGAGAAAGAGACAGTGCAACCCATTGCTAAGGAGATCCCATTCAATTGTAAATATATATTCAAAGTTAATTTAAAGCTTCTTCTGCTGTGTGAGGCTCTAATACCTGTATCCTGCAGGCCTAGTAGGTAAGAGTTGGTAAGCAGTTCTAAGATGTCTCTTTCAGTTTGTGTAATTGCCTGAATGTGGCAATGGAGTAGGTGGTTCAATAACAGCTTACAGCAATTGTAGCACTAGAGAAGCCCTAGTAGAGGACAGAATGGATTTTTAACTCTGAGCTGGTTGTACAGAGCTCCAAAGGAAATCTTCTAGCAATGGTGCCAGAGGATACTGATTTATTCTTGTGTATTATTTTATCTTTTTGGTTTTGAACGTGAATGCTCTTTGTGAATTTAGTCTTTTGGACAATTGGCCATGTCTGCATTCAGCATATTTAACAATTCCACATCTGGCTTCTTTCTGAAAGATACTGTCCTCCCTACTTCATTCCTTCCAGATTTGTTTTTCTTGTAAACCAGGGGTATCCTGGAAACAGGCTGACACCTAGTTTGGTCTTCTCAAGACTTACGCAATTCCTGTCAGTAAAAAGACACTTACTGTTAAGCTCTCTCTCTTATCCTAGTTCCATCTACTCTCACAGACATGCTTGCTGTAGGTATCTGAGATTTAGGGGTGTGATCAGAACTTCTCATTACCAGATAGTGTAGCTAGGCCATCCTTCCCCTCCCTGCCCAAATCCTTTTTTCTGCATTGCACTCTTTCTGATAAGGATCTCTCTCTCCCCACTTTAGGCCTCTATCTATTATGGCATATTGTTTGTTCCCATTACTACTTGGTCTCTTACTTTCCTTGAGCTTGCCTGGAATTTGGCTTCTTGCCTTCCATCTTTTTGGATCAACAGCAAATATCCAGCCTTCCCCAAGATGCTGCAGCCAATACTGTGGGCTCTCCAGGAGCCCACATAGACAACCCTTCAATAACTCAGAGCAAGGAGCGTATTGGATTTATTTTGGTCCTGGAGTTGCACAAGTTATTCTCAAAAATATGGAGAGAAAGAACAACCACCACCACCATTGCTCCTTGTTGCCATTCAGGGCTTGGCTTGCTAAAAGCCAAATATCCATAGGTGGGTGTTGATTCCAAATCCCTTATAGTCTTTCCCAAAACAGGACCATGACTCAACTCCAGAATTTGGCCTCTGCTGGCTTGTTGCATAAAAGATTATTGCCCCAAGAAAAAGGAGTCTCTGAAAAGATCATAAGTGCTCTCTTCAACTCTTGGAACCCTGTTGATCAGAGTTCCCTCTAAGGTGTGGGCGCACATGAAAAATTTGAGTTCCACTCACCTCCTCAGCAGAGCAGCGCAGCCACAGTTCCAGCTGCTCCTAGGGGCAGGGTCGTGTGGCGGGTGGCTGCCCCGCCCCAGGAACAGCTGGGCCACCAACTGGGAGTTGGAGGCTGGCCTGTGGTACTAAAAATAGCATCATGGCCCCAACTGTCCTAGCAGCTGCCACACGGTCCTAGCAGCTGTCACACAGCCATAGCTGCTCCCACAGGTGGGGCTGCATGCTGGGTGGCTGCCCCATGTTCCGGGACTGTGGCTGGGGCTACGGTGCAGCTGTTCCTGGGCCACGGCAGCGGTGCTAAAAATAGCACCATGGCCCTACCCCCGGTGCAGCTATCACATGGCCCAGCCATTACATGGGAGTTCCACGCTGTAGCGGGTCTGCTGGGGGAAGAGTCCCTGGCGGCAGAGGGGGTCAGCGTGGCGGGGGCGATGCTCCGGTGGCCGGGGGCTGCTCTGGCAGCCCAGGCTGCCTGGTGGGGGGGGGGCACCCCCTGTGCTGCAGCTGGAGCCGGGCTGCGGTGAGTCTGTGCACCCCATGCGCATGACGTTAATATTGGTGCACAAGACACAACTCACTCCACTCATGGATGGAAAGTCTTAGAGGGGAACACTACTCTTGATCCCATGAAGAGTTTGAAAGACATCCTGAATTTGCTGCATGCCCAGAGAAAATTCAGCTTTGGGTGTCATCAGAATGGCCTCTTGCATTTCCTCTGGAGGGATTCTATGTTGGCTGAGTCTGTGGCAGTGCAGGCTTCCAGGTTTGGTTTCAGAGAGTGGGGTTTCCATAATTCTCTCTCAAGGCTCAAATCTCCTGGAAGATACATTCTCTTAGCCTGGAATTTTAACCTAGTTTTAATAACATTATTGGAACCAGTTCCTTGAGCCTATTGGCACATCCCTGATTATACTCTCAACTCTTCAGGTCCTGCTTGCTTACTGTTTCAGCAAGGAGAGTCAGTGAGCTAACAGTCCTAACTTACCTCTCTCTCTCGCAGTTGTCTTCCAGTTTTATGATGGTTTCGCATACTGAAACGCCCTCCAGGAACAGGACTGTCACCCAGTTTTATTGAAGTGAAAAGTGGTTCTGTTCTGGTTTTTCTGTTGGGTAGAGGAACAGTTTCACTGCCTGGAGGTCAAAAGGCCTGCAATGACTCATTAGTCTTCCCGCATTTAGTCTTCAGAAATCTTAGCTGTGTATGTAAATAACAATCTCAGGCCCAAACGCAGGAATTTCTGTGGGGGGCTGCTCTTTTTTTGTTAATGTGGACTGCAAAGGGTGTGAACACCCCTACCTCCCCCCCCCCCAATAAGTTTGCTCTGGCCGTGGGAAGACAGGAGCAACACCCTGCCCAAGCCTCCCCACCCCAAGCTCTGGCTGGCCTGGGGAAGGCTGGGACTGATTTCCCCTCCTACCTCCCTCAGGAGCGAGGCCCAGCCCCACCCCTGGCCTTGCTCCTAGGAGAGGGGGGAGAAATCAGCCCCAGCCTTCCCCCAGTGGCCAGAGCATGGGGGAGGAAGGTTTGAGCAGAGCATGCTTACTGGGGGACCATGAGGGGTGCATTTGCACCCTTCACCCCCCGCCCCCCACGTAGGGGCCTGGATCTCCATGTTTATCCAAGGCTCTAAATGCTGATTTGAAAGAAATTGAATGAATTAAAATAGAGAGGATTATCAGAAGAAAAAGCAAGGGCTCCCTCAAGGGAAGAAAAATTGCAGGCTTTTTTCTATATATGATTTTCATAAGCAAGAGCTAGATTTCTGTCACAGAAATAGGGTTGAGGAAAAATGGATTTCTCTGTTACTTTTCTTTGTTTGCTTTTAACTGCAGTCTATACGTAGTCAGTTTTGCTGTTTCCTCTGTGTATAAATCAGTGTATGTTGTCTTATTAATGTAGGTTTTTCCAGATCAACAAGAATATTTTTAAAGGCAAATATGAGAATAAAACCACAAAAATGAACCAGCACTTATGGTTGTGGGGCATATTGGCACGGGTAGAACCTTGAAACATGTTTAAACTTATTTTTTAAGCTAAAGTGGTTTCCAGTGACTTTATAGCATCCCATTGAATGATAAAACCCTGAGTTGCTTGCAACTAATCATCCCAAAATAATTTTTTCAACTCACTTTTTAAATTTTTACTAAATCAAGTCATTGCCTGGTTTGTGCTGTAGAAGAGGAACTTGAGAAACTTACTAAAAGGACCGGCTCTCATTATTTAATTTTTGTACTGCAGTAGCTTTGCCCCTTTATAGTGGTTCAGACCAATACCGAATCAGAAAAGAAATTCAGATTCTTTTGAGACTACATAGAATGGTTATGGGAGGGAGGGTTCTGGTGAAGTTTTTGCAGTTCATGAAAACCTGAACAATGAAAGCAGCAATGAAAGCAAATTCTGAGAGAATTTGCAGGAAAGGCAGCTTACAGTGTTGATAGTAAGAGAACAGTTTTGTGGTTAAAGCACAGAACTGGGAGACGGTCTGTGGCAACATCAGGAATAGATTCTGTATCTCCAGCTGGCTTTGCATCAGGCCCATTATCAACAGGAGATTTTCCTGTGATACCAATGGTCTTTGCAGCTGGGGTTTCCTCTTGTTTCTAAACAGGAACTGTGCTAGAAAGAAAGTGCTGTGCATTCTGCAACACCCATCTTCCCCAAGATCTGTAGACTTATTACTTCTCGGTTAATGTTTGTATGGTTTCTGAGTGATATACAGGAGGTCCCCGACTTGCGACCACCTGACACCTCCCCCCCTCACTGACAACCATTTTTGTAAGTGCGGAAGGGTACAGAAACCCCTGACTTACGTCCTCAGCCCGCATGTACAGTGGTGCATGGCGCCTATTGTAAATGAGGGTTCGAGTTACAATGCCACTGACTTGCGATGCTTCCCGTGGAACCAATCGCGTTGCAAGTTGGGGGCCTCCTGTAGAAACTTCAGCTGCTATCTAAGCTGGGGTGGTATTGAGGTCAGATGGTAGAAAAGGTGGTTTTAAAATCACATCTAATGGCACCTATTCCTGTAACATGCATGCTAGACACTCTATGCCCTAACAGTAATTATGTGTGTGAAGGGAGGGGAGAATAGACCCTTCAGTTTTATTTACATTTTGCTTGTTCAAATAAACTTCAAAGTAAGTCGTTTGCCCTGTGTGCTTCATTTTGAGGGACCAGAAAAAAATAGTCAATAAAAAACACTTTCTCTAAGGCTGCAGAAATCAACAAAAATGAATTCACCCTGCTTCAGTCTGCTACTAGTTAATAAAACGTGAAATATGAGCAGTTAGTGTTTTGGGGACCTGACACATGTTCGCCTCTTAGTCACGTAGGGCCTAATGCCCAGGGCTGTGTGACAGCTACTGCTCAGTACACAGGCTGCCTCGTTTTCCTATGCAGTCTTTGCAAGCTGGTATCTGAGATTATGCTCGTACAAGGAGTGCAGTTCCCGCTAAACTGAAATAGAGCACAGTGCTGTTAAGGAACCACATTTTAAAGATAAACTTAATAGGACAATATGAGAGTGTTTTAACAGCTGGCATAATGGATTTCCTAACTGATGCAGCAAAGACGACCTGTGGTCTGATATTAGAGAGTTGGCTTTGTAGAGAACTTAATAGCTGGCATGAAGTTTTAATCATGGTTTCCAAGCTCTGGCAGGTGTAGGCTGAGCCTTATGTCTCATTTCAAATCTTCTGAGGAAAATGAGCATCCAAGGTGCTGTGTAAGAAAAGAAAGTTCTGTCTCTTACCCTTTGTGATGTAGGCTTTTACTCAGTCTGACGCATCAAAGCAGGGAGAAACTTTGCTTAAATCTCCTTTCTGTCTTTGGCTTACAGAATGTAGGTGTAGATCGCTCGAGAGAGGAAGCCTTGAGGACAGTACCTAATCATCTATAACTCCCATGGACCATGACAACATCCCCTGCCTGCTAGAGAAGCACTAAGGAAATAGCTCAGGTACATGAGACTGGAGAAGACATCCAAGGAGATCAAGCAATGTCAAATGCACACACTCCCCCTCTCTGTAAGGCTTTTAGAATGTGCTTCAATGACTTGTGGGAAAATCCATGTTTTTGGAGGATTCTTAATGCTGCAAGATGAAATGTGCAAGACTGGAAATATTTATGGGAAACCCAGTGAAGTTGCTTATAATTTTCCTTCTGTGAATATGCAGTTTTTCAACTGTTTTTATTCTTCATCTGTGGATCATGCAAGATTGTTAATTGCTCTTGTCAGCTTACTGTCAAGTTTTAACTGAACTTTTTACTTGTTTCAATAGTGGCTTTTCTAAGAGTACCTCTTATTTTTACTGTGAATGCCTGCCTAGAATGCGATGACTTTTTTAGTATGTATATATTATTTTGAATACATGTGAAATTCTGCATTTAATGCATTGGAAGCTCCATTTGATGTAAAACCACTTGATATGGGAGGCTTGCCCCAACACATTTTCTCAAGTACCCCTTTTTCTTTCATCCTCCATCTGTGTTTTAGCATAGTTCAGGGGTTGCAAAGCACCCATGCGTGTGTATTTGGAAGTGGGGATACTTTCCCCTTTGCCTAAAAATATACTTGATATTATATTGACAGTGAAGGGGGCTTTGCTATCACAGCAAGTTCCCTTATCTTTTCTGTGCAAAATGGCATTTTTGTACCATTGTACACTGTTGATTGTTATGGAAGGATGGTTTTAAGTACAGATAGCTGGCTTGTTAACAGTCCAAATTACTCTAGATAGCAATTATTAAAGGGTAAGATGGCAGATACCTTTCAGAATATCTGTACTGCCCAGGTTAAGCAAACTTTCCAGGAGAGGATACAACTTCCACATTCAGGGTGAAATATACTCCCATTTATTGGGCTCTCAAAAGATCCAATACATTTCACCCTAAAAATGTTTATCTATGAAGGAGCATTAAATCAATAGAGGAGAATGTTAAAATAGGATTTTAGCCTCCTGAGATTTGTATAAATACAAAAACCCTTGAGCGAATTTGGAAATTGTGTTTTTTGTGTGTGTGTGGTTTTTTTTTTTTGTTTGTTTTAGAATGTCATCTCTGTATTTTGATTTTAAAATCTTTACGCTTCAGTGAAATTGCAAGTGCATTTATGTCTGATGCTAAAAAGTGGTAGAATTTTCTATGCATGTCAAGGCCATACACTACCTTCTTCATTGTCCCAAGCCATTATATATATATATAGTTTCCATGTGGTGTTGGAGATAGAATTTAGCTGGCAATACAGTAGGTATCTCCTAATAGTTAATGAAATTAAGAAAGCTGCCTATGAGTTATCAGAGTATCTCTTTGATATCTGTATTATCTGGGTGGTTAATCCAACCCTGGTATTTATCTGTTAATATATTTTAGCTGAATCTCAGTCTTGAGAATTGGGTTCTGCCAAGGTAGCTTTGCAGGCAAGGGCTAAATGGTACGGTTTTAAGCAGGGTCGGGGATGCCAATATAATGCACTGCGGCTGTGATTTGTTTTCTTAAGCTAATCTTAGCAATATAGTCAATGTACTGGAAGTAAGCCATATTGCTAGAGTTCATTTCAGAAAACTAATGCATAGGATATCAAAAACACTTGCTTAGAACCTTAGCATCAAAAGTTTTTTGTCTGTAATCCATGCAACCAGTAATATGCATTGAAAAGTATATAATTTATTATATATATTAATAGTTATTGTCTAAAGTTAGAGCACAAAGCACTACTAAGACATTTGTTGATGCACAGCAAAATAAACCCTAAAGATGTTTGTGTTGGAGAGGGAAGAGATGCTGGATGGCAGGTTCCCTTCTGACCACCTATTAGTTAATAAATCAGAAAAACAGCCCTATCCTTTAACTTGTCCTGTTTCCTCTGGACCTGGGCCACACAACATTAGGGGTTATTTATGTTTAATGATGGTAAATTGAGGAAACTTAGCTTTTATCCATAGTTATCTAAGAGCAAATTCCCAAGTATTTTTTCTTAATGTGCTTTGAAAAGCAGAGGTTTACCAAAATAGAGTTTGGACTACTATAGTTTTGAGCCTGTTCTCTGTGTGTGTTTTTGGTCTCAGAACTTTCAGAGGTGCTGTTAAATTCTATATGGCTGAATGTTTTATGTATAGTAGATATTTTTATAGACTGCTTTTAAATATACAGTGATCAGAGCGGTTTCTCATTTGCAAGATGGCTGCATAGTAAACAATCATTGTGTAAAAGTATGAATAAATTGTATGTCAGTACTTGAAAATAAAAGAGAATTTGTAGCTGCCAATTCTGTTTTAATTTACAAATAATGTCATTGACTGCATCTGTCCTGCCAAATTAGTAAAACACAAAAAGACTAGAATGTAAAAATAAGTAAATGATCACCTCCATCTCCCCTGTAAAAATTGTGAGCTCTGGAAATACATTGTACAGGAATTGCTCATTACTATCTAAAAACTGTACACATTCCCTTTGGTTTCAGAAAAGTGAGTCATTATTCAGCGGGGTTAATTACTAAACACGGCTTACTATGTTTGTGTTGCAGTTCTTACATGATTTAAACTAACCTTTCTGACATGGCTAGCCTTCAACTTAATCTTCTAGGCAAAATGAATCTTATGTGACCTTTGAGCCAAGTAATAAAGATCAAATGCGAAAACTCAAGATGTTTGTGTTTCTTTCCTGGTCCCCATAGACCAACTATGCTACAGGAGCATGTAGAGTTGTGTAATATCTCCTCAGGTCAACACGCTTTATGGGTTTGTCCACGTTGGAAGGCTGTGAAATACGTTTCAGATGCATGAGAGTAAAGATGAGGAAGGATTAAGTTCTTCTTTGAGGAGTGTCCCTCTGGGTGCTCCACTCCAGGAATCTAAGTATGCCTCTAGTCAGAGATTTGTGGTAGCGGTGCACTCAGTAGGCTGTGCATGTAAGGCAGATGACTCGCACCATTCCCAGCAGCTGTCGTGCATGCGCAGCCACCTGTCCCCTCAGTGCCTTCTCTGTCACCTTTGGCTTTGGGTGGATCAAGAGGAGTGCCCTCAGAAAACTTTTCAGTCCCTCTTTTTGCCTACGGTTACCCTTTTTATTATTTTGCCTTCTTTTCTCCTCACCCTCTTTGGCGGTCATTGGCTGGCCTCGTGGCCATGCCTGGCTCCCGAGGCTTTAAGCATTGGTTAACCAGCAGGTTCTGATGGATGCTCAGTTTCTACTCAGACTCAATATGGTTACCCTTGCTACTATAGTCCCTGCATTGGAGAGGTGAGATTGGCTATCGACCCTTGAACTCTAGGACTTACCAACTTGCGACTGCTAGTTAGGGAAACTGCTTCTATCTCTTCACTCGAGTGGGCCTGCAACTCAACCCTCAAAAATGCAACTTAACAACTTGAATTTATAGGCGCCCATCTCCACTATACCATGGGGCCAGTAATCTTGCTTCAACACTCTGACGAATCTCATTTTGTAATACAAAGTAGCTCTTAAAACAACTGCCAGACATATGGTAGATGCCATGTTTGTCCAACATGCCTGACTCCTGGAGACCCCTCTAGGCTTGGCTCTGAACTGTACTCTCCACAAACATTCCCTATACGGACGGCTATCCATGCCTTTCAGAATCAAGACATCCTTGACCTGATGGACAAACCCTGACAATGTCTATACCAAAGTTCCTTTCAAATGCAGCCCTCCATCTTTAACAATAACTACAGATGCCTCACTCCTGAGGTGGGGAGCCCAGCTCTCGCAACACATTGTTCAGGGTGGTTGGTTACCCACAGAGCCTAACTGCATATCAATCTCCTGGAGCTGCGAGTGGTCTGCAATGCATGCCATCACTTCCTGCTGCTCATCCGCAGCAAGATCGTTCAGATTCTCATGGTGTCAAGTATCAGAGGGGTAGCCGTGTTAGTCTGAATCTGCAAAAGCGGCGTGGAGTCCTGTGGCACCTTATAGACTAACCAAAGTGTTGGAGCATAAGCTTTCGTGGGCAAAGACCCACTTCGTCAGATGCATGTAGTGGAAATTTCCAGAGGCAGGTATAAATATGCAGGCCAGAATCAGGCTGGAGATGACGAGGTGGATCCAATCAGGGAGGATGAGGCCCACTTCTAGTAGCTGATCTGGAGGTGTGAATTCCAAGAGAGGAGAAGCTGCTTTTGTAGTTAGCTAGCCATTCGCAGTCTTTGTTTAATCCTGAGTTGATTGTGTCAAACTTGAAGATGAACTGTAGCTCAGCAGTTTCTCTTTGTAGTCTGGTCCTGAAGTTTTTTTGCTGCAGGATGGCTACCTTTAGATCTGCAATTGTGTGTCCAGGGAGATTGAAGTGTTCCCCTACAGGTTTTTGTATGTTGCCATTCCTAATATCTGATTTGTGTCCATTGATTCTTTTACGTAGGGACTGTCCAGTTTGGCCGATGTATATAGCAGTGGGGCATTGTTGGCACATGATGGCATATATTACGTTAGTAGATGTGCAGGAGAATGAACCAGTGACAGTATGGCTGATCTGGTTAGGTCCTGTGATGGTGTTGCTGGTGTAGATATGTGGGCAGAGTTGGCACCGAGGTTTGTTGCATGGATTGGTTCCTGAGTTAGTTATTATGGTGCGGTGTGTAGTTGCTGGTGAGAATATGCTTCAGGTTGGCGGGTTGTCTGAGGGCAAGGACTGGCCTGCCTCCCAAGGCCTGTGAAAGTGAGGGATCATTGTCCAGGATGGGTTCCAGATCACTAATGATGTGTTGGAGAGGTTTTAGCTGAGGACTGTAGGTGATGGCCAGTGGTGTTCTGTTGGTTTCTTTCTTGGGCTTGTCCCGTAGCAGAAGGCTTCTGGGTACACGTCTGGCTCTGTCAATCTGTCTCCTCACTTCCTCGTGTGGGTATCGTAGTTTACAGAACGCTTGTTGAAGATCTTGTAGGTGTAGGTCTCTGTCTGAGGGGTTGGAGCATATGCGGTTGTACCTCAGTGCTTGGCTGTAAACAATGGATCGTGTGGTGTGTCTGGGATGGAAGCTGGAGGCATGCAGGTAAGCATAGTGGTTGGTAGGCTTTCGGTATAGGGTGGTGTTTATGTGACCGTCACTTATTTGCACCGTGGTGTCAAGGAAATGGACCTCCCGTGTAGACTGGTCCATGCTGAGGTTGATGGTGGGGTGGAAGCTGTTGAAATCGTGGTGAAATTCTTCCAGAGTCTCCTTCCCATGGGTCCAGATGATGAAAATGTCATCGATGTAGCATAGGTAGAGAAGGCGTAAGTGGGCGAGAGCTGAGAGCGTTGTTCCAGGTCAGCCATAAAAATGTTGGTGTATTGGGGCCATGCGGTGCCCATAGCAGTGCCACTTGTCTGGAGGTATATATTGTCACCAAATCTGAAATAGTTGTGTGTGAGGATAAATTCGCAGAGTTCAGCCACCAGTTGTGCTGTGGCATCATCAGGGATACTGTTCCTGACAGCTTGTATTCCATCTGCATGTGGGATGTTTGTGTAGAGAGCCTCCACATCCATGGTTGCTAGGATGGTGTTTTCTGGAAGATCACCAATGAATTGTAGTTTTCTCAGGAAATCAGTAGTGTCACGGAGGTAACTGGGAGTGCTGGTGGCGTAGGGTCTGAGTAGAGAGTCCACATAGCCAGACAGTCCTTCAGTGAGAGTGCCAATGCCCGAGATGATGGGGTGTCCGGGATTTCCAGGTTTGTGGATCTTGGGTAATAGATAGAACAACCCTGGTCGGGGCTCTAAGGGTGTGTCGATTTGTTCCTGTGCTTGTGTAGGGAGTGTCCTGAGCAGATGGTGCAGTTTCTTAGTGTATTCCTTAGTGGGATCTGAGGAAAGAGGCCTGTAGAATTTGGTATTGGAGAGTTGTCTGGCAGCCTCCTTTAGGTAGTCAGGCCTGTTCATGATGACAACAGCACCTCCTTTGTCAGCCTCTTTGATTATAATGTCAGAGTTATTCCGGAGGCTGTGGATGGCATTGCGTTCTGTACGACTGAGGTTACCAGGCAAGCGATGCTGTTTTTTCTACAATTTCTGCCTGTGAACGTCGGCGGAAGCATTCTATGCAGAGGTCCAGACTGTCATTTCGACCCTCAGGAGGAGTCCATGTGGAGTTCTTCTTCTTGTGCTTTTGGTGGGAAGGTATCTGTGTGTCAGTGCACTGTTCAGTGTTGTGTTGGAAGTATTCCTTGAGACGGAGACGGCGAAAGTAGGCTTCCAGATCACCGCAGAACTGTATCATGTTAGTGGGGGTGGTGGGGCAAAAAGAGAGTCCCCCGAGATAGAGCAGACTCTTCTGCCGGGCTGAGTGTGTAGTTGGAAAGATTGACGATATTGCTGGGTGAGTTAGGGGTACCACTGTTGTGGCCCCATGTGGCAGGTAGGATTTTAGACAGCTTACAGTCCTTTTTCCTCTGTAGAGAAGTGAAGTGTGTAATGTAGATCTCCTGTCTTATTTTAGTAAAGTCCATTTGTGGGGAAGGTTGGTTTTTTATGAGAGACTCCAGATTGGAGGGCTCTTTTTTGATGTTTTCCTGTTTGCTGTACAGGATGCTGATCAGGTGGTTCCTCAGTTTTTTAGATAGTGTATGGCATAATCTCTCACTGTAGTCTGTGCAGTATGTAGATAGCAATGGATTTTTCCTTCAGTCCATTTGGTATGATGTCCATCCGTTTGCATTTGGAGAGAAAGATGATATCTGTTTGTATTTGTGCAAGTTTCTTCATGAGGTTGATAGATTTCCACTCCATATGGCTAAATGCAGTGCCTTGCATGGTGTCAAGTATCAGAGGGGTAGCCGTGTTAGTCGAATCTGCAAAAGCGGCGTGGAGTCCTGTGGCACCTTATAGACTAACTGAAGTGTTGGAGCATAAGCTTTCGTGGGCAAAGGCCCACTTCGTCAGATGCAACAAAAACAAAGACTATGAATGGCTAGCTAACTACAAAAGCAGCTTCTCCTCTCTTGGAATTCACACCTCCAGATCAGCTACTAGAAGTGGGCCTCATCCTCCCTGATTGGATCCACCTTGTCATCTCCAGCCTGATTCTGGCCTGCATATTTATACCTGCCTCTGGAAATTTCCACTACATGCATCTGATGAAGTGGATCTTTGCCCCCGAAAGCTTATGCTCCAACACTTCGGTTAGTCTATAAGGTGCCACAGGACTCCACGCCGCTTTTGCAGATTCTCATGGACAACCTTAGATGGTGTTTTAGATGTCATCTGCATTCCCTACAACACAGAAGACCTCATAGCAGCCTATTTACTGGGCACAACCAGACCTGGTTTCCTTACCTCAGTTGCATTATCACCAAACCACCATGGTCCTTGCCTCTGGTACCTCACCTCCTCACGCAGGATGAGGGTCATCTCCACCATCCAAACATTCAGATACTCCCGCTCCAGGCAAGGCTGCTCTCTGGCTAATGCCTGCTCTATTGAAGTCCCGGAGGTTCTGCTCAACAGCCGTCAATAGTCTACACAGATAACCTACATGTGTAAGTGGTAGCATTTCTGTACATGGTGTCCAATCTGTCATGTTTCCCCATGAATAGTTCCACTCCCCACAATCCTTGACTAGATGCTGTCACTTAAGCACTCAGGCCTCTCCCTCAGCTCTCTCCGAGACCGTCTTTCTGCAATAGCCACCTTCCACACCACTATTGATGGGTTTAGTATATTTGTTCACCCACTCACGAAATGATTTCTCAAGGGTGTATACAGAACTCCTGACCTACCCCACATCTGAGAGCCTTCCTCCATGTGGGGCCTCAACCTAGTCATCTGCACCCTCATGGGCAAACCCTTTGAGCCCTTAGCCACCTGCTCGCTTTTGCACTTGTCCATGAAACTCGCATTTTAGTTGCAATTACTTCAGCTAGAGGAGTGGGGGAATTGGGAGCCCTCATAGTAAACCCACGTCCATGTACAGTAAACTTCCGATAATCTGGCACCTTTAGGACCCAGGGGGTGCCAGATTATCAGATATGCTGGAGTACCGGAAGGGGGGCTATGAGGGGTCTAGGGTGGGGTGGAGTGGGGTGGCGGGGAACTGCGCAGTGTGGGAGAGGGCGGCGCTGCGGTACCAACCCGGCAGCACCCCAGCTCCCAATATGTTTTAAATGAAGAGCCGCAGTGGGGTAAGTCCCAGACCCGGCGTGAGCCAGGACTGAGTCAGGTTGCTGGCCAGCCTGCTGCTAAATTCACTGGCAAGGGAGAGGGGGGAGGGAAATGCATGTAGTCTATAGCATTAACCTATAAGCTTTTGCTTATCGGTTAATTGACTATACCAGTGTTTCCCAATTTTATTTGGCCGAGGAACCCTTTTCAGCTTTTCAGAATTTCAAGGAACCCCTAGGTTTGTCAAGCAAAAAAAAAAAAAAAAAAGAAAAGAGGGGAACCCACCAATGCATGAAAATCACATTCCTTCCCCAAGACCCCCACCCCTTTGAGACCTCATCCTCTCTGTTCTCCCTCCTCTCCATCACTTGCTATCCTCAGCCCTTATACATTCTCACTGGGTTGAGACAGGAGGTGCGGGTTCTGGGGTGGGAATGAGGGATTTGGGTGTGGGAAGGGGTGAGAAGTGCAAGCTCTGGGAGGGAATTTGGATGAAGAAAAGGGGATGCTGGCTCGGGAAGGGGGCTCCAGGCTGGGGAGTGTTGGGCTCAGGTGGAAGGTTGGGGGGCCGAGCAAGTCACAGGCTTGTGGATGTGAGGGTGCAGGAGTTTGGGTTGGATACGAGCGGGGCTCAAGACAAGGAGGCTGTGGGTATGATGGGCTCAGGACACAGATTTGCAGTGTGTGAAAGGTGCAGGACTGTTGTGGCAGAAGACTGATTTGCAGCGTGTGGGGATGCAGGAGTTTGGGGATGTAAGAGGCTCAGGACAGGGGGTTCCAGTGTATGACAGGCTCAGATTTGGGGTCAGGTGGTGCAGGAGTGTTATGATGCTGCAGTGAGATGGGGATTTGGCCCCAATTGGGGGCTTGTTGGCCAGGCTTCATTTTTTTAAATAAATTATTCAAACTCAAAAGGTTTTAGCATTGTCTTTATTTATGAGAGGGGCAAGGAACCTGTTTTGAGTCAAGGGTCACTGACCCACAGAAAAGTCAGTTGGGGCCACACAAGTGAGATGCATAAAAACCACCCAAGCCTCACTAATATGGTCCCAACTGTGCTGGTGTGGGCAGGGGACAGGGTGCTAGTGGGTGCTGGGGAGAGGGTGCTTCTGGGTGGCAGGATGCTTGCACAGGTGGCGGGGTGTGGGGGCAGGATGCTGGGGTCAGGGACATGGTCCTGCTGGGCATTGGGGTGGGTGGGTGCTGCACTGGGTGGCAGACTGCTGGGGCCAGGGACAGGGTGGTGCTGGGTGCTGCGGTGGGTAGCAGGGTGCTGGGACAAGGAACAGGGTGCTTCTGGGTGCTAGGATGGGTGGCAGTGTGCTGGGGCCAGGGTCCTGGGGTGGGTGGCAGGGTGCTGGGGCCAGTGACAAGGTGCTGCTGGGTGCTAGGGTGGATGGCAGGGTGCTGGGGCTGGGGACAGGGTGTTGCTGGGTGCTGGAGTGAGTGGCAGGATGCTGGGGACAGTGCTGGTTGGGGCAAGGGACAGGGTACTCGTGGGGGGTCTGGGCAGGGGACAGGGGCAGCTGGGACCAGTACCTGGCAATCCTGTAGCACCTCTAGGTTACGGGAACTGTGCGACTGCACTGAGATGGTTGCTCCCTATCGGTGCTTCCCTCCTCTCCTCGCTTTGGAGTATACTTGTCAATCCTCTGTGGCAGAGAAGAAACTAAGGGGGTGGTTGCATGCACATATGGGACAGCTGTTTCGAGCAGCATGAGCTGGCTGCCCTGCCTGCACAGCCTACCGAGGGTCCTGTTACGACAAATCTCCGATTAGAGGCACAGAAGGGCAACCATCTTGAAGAACCTCAGTTACTGCACAAGGTGAGTAACTTTCTCTTCACTTCATTATCATCTACTGCACCAGGAGGTGAGGGACACTGGCTATATTACTTGTAGTATGTGGCAGAAGCTGAGATTTGCTCAGGTTGGCAAAAATCTTTTGCAGCTGCAAAGAAGCAGCCATAGTTTAGATTTAAAATAGAAAAGCTTATCAACATACACATGAAATTATGATTGTAAAGTGACGCTGTCTAAATTTCAATGAAAATTAACTGCTTTTGTCATTTTAAACGTTTAGAATTTGTGACCTTCTAAAATATAATTTTGGTTTCTTTTCTTCCTTAAAAAAAGATTAATTTTCGTCTACCTGATAGTCATCAGTACCAGTAGCTGCAAATTAGTAAGTAAAAGGTTGGTCTGCTATAGCGTTTGGATTTAAATGGTCCATTTGTGCAAGTATAAATAAGCTAGATGTAATAGTGTCAGTAATGCTTTTTCTATTTATGTTGCAGTATACGAGAATGCAAACCCAGCCGTCATTAGTCTAGACTAGGGGTTCTCAGACTTGTTCATATCGGGAACCACAATTTACTGTGTTGTAGACAGCCTTGCCAGGCACACGGCCTTTTTGGAAAGTGTTGATTGCTAGTAGCTTTAGTTCCCCTTAGTGTGATGACTTATCTACCACAGCAATTGCGATACCCTCTTCCTCCTCAAATGTAGCACCATGCTTTATTAAAAGTAACTCATTTCCAGCTGCCTTTTTTTCTAAACGGCCTTAAAACGGCTCTTTGCAGTGAATTGTATGGTCACTTTTAGCAGCAGCTGGAACTAAGCCCTTGTGGCCAATCCAGACCAGTTTGGATAGACTATAGCTGTAATCTGCTGTCTTCCACAAGGTGGCCCTCATGCACAATGGTTACAGGATCTGTATTTAATTGTTGGCTAATGGTAGTGATCGAATATTTAGTTCCATTTATCAGTGGGGAATTAGACTGTCACTTGAACAGCAGTACAGACAATATTTGTAATGTCTAAAATCTGAAATGTGTATTGTGTTGATGCAGATAAAAATTGCAGTGTGTGTCTGGTTACTTGTTGGAGGATATATTAACTCTTCTTACATGTTAATTAAGCCTCTTGATGGACACCGATTAGCTGAGTCAGGAACTCGCAGTAAATCACTTCAGCATCCCCTACCAGCTAGAGTGATGTGCAAGCTTTGTAAAATTCCTTCTTTCTTTGCTTAAAGCAGATACACGTTTTCCCTTCCTGAAGTCCTGGTCTCAAAAAGACATCTGAGTGTGTTGAGAGCCTGATTTGAAACTATATTTGTAATTACTTGTAATCTTGGAGTAATCTCTGCCATTCTGTTGCAGAAGGATGAAGCATCCTTAGGCATAACAATCTCAAATGTAAAGGACAAGAGTGTAGCCAGGTAAGTCAGACCTAAGCCTTCTCAGTTCTGGTGATGTCTCCCCCTTCCCCTTTCAGCCACTGGTTGGCAGCTCTGGTTAGGTTACCTTTGCTTGAAACTACAAACTGTGTGTTAATATTTATTTTTTGTTCTGCCTACGCTGAAAGTTTGCAATTAGACAGCTGATTTTGGGGCAGATCCCCTGTATGTAGGGACCCTTTTATCTGAAACACAATGCCAAACTGGGTCTGCCTGCATAAACCTGAAATTACTATGAGAACACTGATGCTTCAGCTGGAGGTCCCAGCTTTATAAAGTAATGCTGCTTTTCTAAAACACAAAACCAAGAAAGTGATATGATTGAATCTACAATTTAAAAATCCAGAGCAGTCTTCCTGCTTCCTGTTCCAGTAATCCGGGGTGACCGAGGTTTCATCTGCCTGCGGCTTACGGGATGTCTGCACTTTGAGCTGGAGATGTGAATTCCAGCTTGCAGACACATACCCAGGCTAGAGGGCTCAAAACTACGCACCAAGCGCGTATCTGTTTGAGCCGCTACATATGTACTGGGGGCAGCTAGCTCTCCTGCTGCTGTGGCTACATTCTTCTTACCTTGATCGGCACGAGTGCGGGTGTGTCTCCTTGAGCCAGAATGTACACCTCCAGGTGAAACCTCCTGTGCTATGAAGTGTTTTATCAAAATTATGTTTGTCAAATTAACCCGTGTAGGTTTTGTGGTTAATTCTTTGTGTCTGCTTACCCACTGATTTGCAAAATTAAATCTTTCTGCACTGGATTTGCCAGCGATAGCAAGGTTTTATTGTAGTTAAATGAGCTATACTAACCTTCTCCCAAATATTCCATGTTTGAGCACCGCACTTAGTAGAAAGTTCTTCTGAAACTAACTGGCCTTGTCTTAGCATAGATCTGTGGCTTATTTCAGTACCTCAGGAAGGATTTCAATAGGATGTTCTCATGCTCAGAAACAACAGATCCTAATTCTAAATTCTTAAAGAAACCCCTCAATTTTTTTAGTGTACCTTGGATAAAGAAATCCCGAGAAGGAATTAATTCTCTTCTGATCTCAACATAGTAGCTTGTAGCCATTTAAATTGTATATGCAGGGTACACTTGATTGTTGAGTTAATGAGCAATTCTGATTTATGAAATTAAAAAAATCCTCTTCTGCCCAGAAGCTAAATAAACGTTAAACATAATGGACCCTAGGATAGCAAATATTCTGAAGCAACTACACTTAATGGTTGTGCCACACACACACCTGTGTGTTGTCTTATTCGTGCTGTGTAGCACCATTTGCTAGGCCACTGCCAGTTACATAGTTGTGGAATTTTCTGACCAGTTAGCAAATTAGGGCCCTATTTTATGCAGTAAATTTGTAGAACAGCAGCACTTCAGTATCATTTTTTGATCTATCCATTAGTTTAAGGTGCTCAGTTGTAGTGTAAGACTAATTCCATAGTGCCAGATGGATATTTAATGTTGGTTCTGAGCCAAATAGAGATTATACTTTGAGTAAGTCAACTTTCCGTACTTGGAAGTAGGCTTGTGTAATGTAAGTGGTTTAACCTAGATGAATTATTTTTCTCCCATTCAGGTACAGATGGTGTTGAACTGTGTAAAGTTCACAGGTGGCTATAAGCTATTAAGTGGAAGCAGGATTTTGTTTTAGCAAGAGGTACGCTGAAAACACATGGGGTTCATAGAGAGTCTATTTTGAAAACTGGTGGCAGTTCAGTGGAAATGTTCCATCTGTGACAGGCCCGGTAAGTGGACCTAATATTCCATATAATCGCTGAACCAGGTCGTTTTTGTAAGAGGCAGTGATCTTTTTGCTCCCATCTATTAGTAAATGCATTTAATACGTTATAGCAGTGGAAACTTGTACTTCAGCCTCTAAAACTTTACTCCTAGGAAGTGGGCTGTTGCCAGATACTTGGGCCAGAACATCTGATGCTTATGTTTGCCAAGGATAAATATTTAGAGTAACCCGTGAAGCATAGCACATGGAAAAAATGTCACACAGCAAATTGAGACTAATTTCTTTTTTCATAATGTAACCCCATCCCTTTAAGCTACATTGCAGGTGGAAGGTTGTAACTACTACATTAGTGGCTGGAGGAGAGAAATCAGTTAAGTTCAGCAGTACTTAGTCATTCTTGTGTTTCAAAAACTAAAGAGACGCTGAGGCTAAACTTAAGAGAATAGCCATGAATAGCAGCCACAGATGGCCAACACATTTGTTAGCTATGGCATGAAACTATTTAGCCCAGAACAATCTGGAGTCACCACACTTATGAGAGGTCTTAAAATATTAGTTTGTAATGATGCAAAGTTGTTAGTGTCAGAGACTTGCCTGTTTGCTCATTCTGACCAAAGAGAGAAACTAGTCCTGGGTGGAGTATCCTTAAAGTTATTGCTTTTTAGATGAGGAAAGTTTCTAGAATCTCAATTTCCCTTTAACAATAGAGTGCAAGTAAATGAGTGTCATTTTGGAGGAAAAATTAATTGCTAAAGTCAAAGTTTAATATAACTTCAAATTATTTTATTGAAGATGAATAAAAGGTTCAACCATAGTTTAAAAAAGACACTGTTCTCTAATGTCTTGTTTCCAGAGCAAAATATACAGCATATATATAATTACATTCAAGTAACCAAACACAAAATTTACATTTTCCCAATTAATGCACACATGATTTTTAATACCTTAAGCCTGACCATGCAAAAGACCACTGCCAGTGAATCAGCAGTAAGAAATAATTCACGCTACTGTGTATTATTTTGAAGGAAAGGTATAGGGACAACATTGCTGGACCACATGTCACTTAGCATTTGGAAGTCTCTGTTTACAATGTTTAATTCCGAATGCTCAGAGACTATTTAGCCAGGATCTGTTCAAACTTAGGGTTAATAAAAGAGAATCCAGCAAATGCAGACTGATCCATAGACTCAATCAAGTTTTTGTCGCTGTAAGATAACCGGGCCTTCTCACTCAGAAACTCTCGGTCAAAGTTGTTGTAGTCACTTGCTGATTTCTGTCACAGAAAGAGGGTAGAAATAGTTAGGCTGCAATGCTCTTGGGTGTAGAAAGCCTCTGTCCTAACCCTTGTTCTCTCTCAGCTGCACAGCAGCCCAGCTTCACAGGCAACTAACCAGCTCCGCCCAGTCAGAGGCTCAGGGCTCCATGCGTGGAGCTGACTGACTTGGGGGGAGGGGACTGATGAATCCCCTGTGAAGCTGTGCTGCCATGCAGCTTAAAGGGAACGCTGGAATATAAGCGATAAAATCACAGGGGCCTGGGTTACAAGGCTCCCTGTGCTCTCCTCAGAGAACTTAACTATTAAACAGTGCATGGCATGTGAAGAAGAGAAACCCTTCCTTCCCCCTAGGGACTGAGTTGATTTGAGGTGGTGTGGAGCAGATAGGTACTTTTCTTTCCAAGATTAGGGTTAGAAAAGAGATTGCCTCATGTTTTTTGGTTACTGTTCCATTACAGGAAAGCAGCATCTGGTGCTAAATGAAGTGCTTTACATGCACCTCTGGAAGATTCCTAATCCAGGTGCAAATGGACTGTATGCCGAGACGGATTATAGTGGAAGTTCTCTTGAAACAGGTATTCAGACTTGCAATCTTTATTCAGATTGCTTGGTTTGAATGGCGGTGGTTCTCAGTGATTACATATACCGTCTTTTAGTGAATATACCCCACACTCGAATATATCCTGCGGTTTTTGCTTTTTGAGTTAAAAAAAATCTTGTATACCCCACGCATGAGTATAACCCGCGGGGTATATAAGGCTGTGCTGGGGGTATATTTATGGTGCGGGGGGGAATTCGCCAGCCACTCACTGCCCGGTTCCTGCGCAGCTGCCAGCCTCCAGGCGGGGGAGCGCTCACCGCCGGTTCCTGCGCAGCCGGATGAGTGCTCCCCCTGCCCCTTCCTACGGCTGCAAAGGAACCGGGCGGTGAGCTGGTGTGTAAAAAAATTTTTGTATACCCCACACCTGAGTATACCCCGTGGGGGAGGGTGCGGGGTTTGTAAAAACGAATATAACCCGCGGATTATATTCGCTAAATTGCATGCTATTTGAAAGTTTCATCTCACATAGTATGAGTTGATTGATCACAAGATTATTAATAAATCTTACACTATGCTTGATAACATGTAAGAATAGGATGCTCATCAATGGAAAAAGCTACAGCTAGTCCAACTCTTTCACTGAAGAATTCTTGCATCCAATTGTAGTTCCTTTCCCCCTGTTGGAAATGGTCCAGCTTTTCTGACACACTGTTTCTTCAACAATCATCTTTACCAGTGGTATCCTCATAAACAAGGACTGTCAGATAGTTAGGCTAAAGCACCACTGGTCTCTAGCTTCAGGAATGAGAATTGGGAAAATCAGAATGACAGCAAGGGCTTTGGCTTTTACAGTAAATATGAATCATCTGGGTAACCAGTGCTGAGAGAACAGGGCAAAACCAAGCTGGAGAGTACTAGCTGTGTTGGAAGGATACATACCACTTTGGGTTTGAAAGGAGGCTCTACCTCCTTCTTCTCTAGGGCAGTCCAGTTGATAGTTTTGAAGAAAGAGTGCTCCTTGATGTTCCCAGTAATTCCTAGTCTCTTCGTTGGGTCCCTTTCAAAGAGCTACGAAACACAACATGTATAAGAGTGAGCTCTGATTCCTTACATCTCCTTAGTGGGAAAGGGTACACGGGGCTGTAAGCTAGATCTGGGGGCACAACAACATGAGTGGAATTGAGTCACCTACTGACACCTAACACCTGTGTCATGGCCAACACCTACCTTCTCTAATATATCTTTTGATTCCTTGGTAATCCACCGGGGGTAGTGAGGTGTGTCCATGCGGATTGACTCAAACAACTCATCCTCATCGTCACCATGGAAAGGAGACTGTCCAATAAGCATCTCATATAGCAAGACTCCAAATGACCACCAGTCCACAGAAAAGGTGTACTTCAAGCCCTGAAGGATCTGTTGTCATGACAGGACGTGTACGAGAGAGAAACATAAATTCTTATAAGGAAATGCTACTTCCAGAAGCTCACTAAACCAGGTCTTTCAAAAATAACTTTTTCATCAAGTCTAAAAGTCTCACTTTAAAAAGTTAAATCAGCCTCGATAGCACGTCATAAGTTCTTTGATCACTACCAGTGATCTGTTTATCTGATTAAGTATTTGCAGTGTCTCTTCCTCACAATGTAGACCTGATATAGATTACAGCAAAGAGTCAAACAGAAAAGGCTTCACAAATCAACAAGCTATGGAAGAAAAAACAAATTTATGCGATGAGCTAATTAAATGGACACAGCTTAGATTGTAGCTAGCTGTATATGAAAATTGTGTCGCTAAATCTTTTGTCCACTTGTAACATCGACTTCCTAGGTCGAAATGTTATTGGACACCTGATAGTTTGACTTTCCAAAAGAGGATTTAATTCTATTCCCACTTGTACTAGTGGAAGTTATTGCAATGCCTCTGCCAGATTAGAAACTAGTTCTTGGAGCCTTTGACAAGTGCTCCTGACAAGTTGTGGCACTTCCTCTGCTGATGTCAGGGTGCCCTTCCCCCCACCCTGTATCCCATCTCCACAGAGCAGGGGTGGGAGAGAGTTTGCTGGCTGCTTTTGGGAGGGGTGCGGGGCCAGAGGAGGGGGTGAGTCTGCTTTACCCCCCTACACCAACACCCGGCAGCCACCTGTGGTAAGCAATGTCCAGCTAGAGCCCACATTCTGAACCATGGCCCCAGTCCTGAACCCCCTCCTGACCCCATACTCCTGCCCCCAAATTCCCTTCCACAGCCTGCACCCCCTCCTGGACCTCAACTCTATGCCCCAGGCTCAGCTCAGAGCCCCTCCCCCACTCCAATTCCTTTAGCCCAAGATGGGAGCCTGTATCCCCTTTCCCTGCATCGCTGGGGGAGGGAGGGAGGATGAAGTGAGCAGGGGGCGGGCAGGAGCCAGGGCAAGGGCATTTGGGTTTGAGGTAGATGCTGGATTGCACTTAAATTCAAAAAGTGATCTCATGCTTAGAGACCTCTGAACTGGATAAATGCGTTTCTTTGATCACAATCTATTATCTGAAATCTAGTTACAGCTAATGTCTATTTGTTAGCTCAGTCTGGACTGTATTAGAGATGAGTTTTTAAAAGCTGCTAGGTAACTTAAGAGCACAAGTCCTCTTGTATTTCAGTCAGATTTATGCTAAGTCACTTGATTTGAGGGTGGTGTACTAAAATGCAGCTGTAACCTACACACTAGCTGCATGTGGTGCACTGTCCCATTGAGTGGCACTTGGACCACTTACAGAGAGAGAGGGAATGAGTTTGCTCTACAAGCTGCACTGAGAGCCAGCTGGCTTTTAGCTCAAGTGGTAGAGGCTCATGTACTAAGCTCCAGAGATCCCAGGTTTGATTCCAACTGGTGACATTACAGACACAACCTAGTTTCATTTTGAATTTCACAATGCACGAGAAGGAAAAATGACCAGCTCTGAATTTTGACCAAGTTAATGTTTTAAATAAAGGACATGATTATGCCAATAGTGTTGTATTGGTATCTCTGGCTTCCAACTAGCAGCGATCACCTGAAGAATGTGATTGATAAGCTAAATGGACTGAGCTCTTTGAGTCTAGCAAAGAGGAGTTTAAGGGGTGTCCTGGTTGCCCAGCTTAATGGGGAACCTGTGATAATGTATTCTTCAATCTTGCAGTGAAAAGTAGAACAACCCACTGGCTGGAATTTGAAGCAAGACACGTTCAGACTGAAAAGGTGATACATTTTAATGGTGACAGTAATTAACCATTGGAACAAACTACTGAGGCTCATGGTGGATTCTCCATCACTAACAATTTAAGTGGAGATTAGAACTTTGAGAGAGGAAACATCTACTCTAGGAACTATTTGGGGGAATTTCTGTGGCTTGTGTTATACAGAAAGTCAGACTAGGTGATTGGTCCCTTCTGGCTTTATATGACATGGGTGTAAAAAGGTTGGAAATGATTGCCTTAGAACCTAAGATCACTTTTTAAATGTCAGGACAACCCAAGATCTACCCCATCCTTTCCCCAAGACCCCATCCCTTCCTTGAGGCCCCGCTCGCTCTGTTCCCCTTCTCCATCACTTGCTATCCCCGGCCCTTATACACTCTCAGCGTACAGCTACACTGCTGCTTTTTTTCAATCCTCCTGTTGGAAATTTTTTTTCTGACATTTGGCCTATCTGGACTGGGCCAAATGTCAGAAACCCCCCTTTTTTTTGGAAGCCCCCTCATTCCTCATGGAACAAGGAATACAGGGGCTGCCAAAAGAGCATGTTTGCCAGAAAAACTCCTGCAGTCTAGCCTCACTGGGTTGAGACAGGAGATGCGGGCACTGGGGGAGTGAATGAGGGATTTAGGTGTGGGAAAGAGTGAGAGGTGCAAGCTGTGGGAGGGAATTTGAATGCAGGAGGATGTGGAGGAGGGGATACTGGATCAGGGAGGGGGCTCTAGGCTGGGGAGTGGTGGGCTCAGGTGGAGGGGTTGGAGTGCTGAGTAAGCTACAGGCCTGGGGATGTGAGGGTGCAGGAATTTGGGTTGGTGTGTGTGAGGGGCTCAGGACACAGATTTGCAGTGTGTGGATGGTGCAGGTTTGTAGCAGAAGACTGAGGATGTGGGGGTGCAGGAATTTGGGGATGAGAGATTCAGGACAGGGGGTTCCAGTATATGATAGGCTCCGATTTGGGGTCAGGGTGGGGGGTACAGGAGTGTTATGATGCTATGGCCAGATGAGGGCTTAGACCCAACTGGGGGCTTGTTGGCCAGGCTTCATTTTTAAATAAAATATTACGTCAAACACAAAAGGTTTCAGCATTGTCTTTATTTATGAGAAGGGCGGGGAAGCTGTTTTCAATCAGGGGTCACTGACCAACAGAAAAGGCAGCTGCAGCCACACAAGTGATACACAACACCGCCAAACCCCTTACTAATGTGGCCCGGGAACAGGATGCTGGAGCAGGGTGCCAGTGGGTGCTGGGTAAGGGTACTTGTGGCGGTCTGGGCCAGGGGAGGGGACAGGGACCAGTACCTGGGGATCCTGCAGCTGCATGCCAAGGCCCAGGCAGTGCGCAGGCTGCTCTCCCATCCCACAAACAGCGGTGCGGTACCTGAAACGCTGGTCTGTCGCACGCTTGATGCCTTCCTGCATGGGTGGGAACGGGGGAGGGGGAGTCCGGGACCATGCCTGCTCCAGCAGCGCACGCCTTGCTCTTCCACTCCCCACGGACCAGCATTTTAGGTACCGTGCCAGCAGTTGGGGGGTAGGGGGGAAGAGCAGCCCACACACTTCCAGGACCTGGCGCGCAGCTGCAGAACTCCCCACCACCCTGCCGGAAGCCCGCGCTACCTCCATTGTCCCTGGAGGTAGCATCAGCATAGTGTTCATCTTGGGTATGGAAGGCAGCGAGGGGGGGCCCCCGAAAGCCTCACGATCGACTAGTCGACCCCCCCCAGGATCGACAGGTTGGTGACCATGGTTCTAAGGTGTCCAGTGAAAGCCTATGTCACAATAGCATTGCAAAACCTATGTAAGCAGTTGTGTGTGTATACACCGATAATTACATTCTTGGGATCTGTGACTAGTGATTGGTCCCCACAAGGATAAAAAGCAGGGTTTTTTTAGGCACTGTAAATTAAGTAGCATAGGGACCTCCATTTCCTGTCTGAGCTTAATGCTAAGGAAGGATTGTGAAATCTTCCAAGTGGAAAACAGGACAAAGTTAACTAGCACTTCATAATAAGGGCAATGAACTTTCTGGGGGTACAAGTGTGGAACACTTCTCATTCTGTCCAGCTGTGAAGGCAAGGTGATAGGAGGCTTGTTCTTATGAGACATGGTCTTAGTCACACTACTCAAAAATGCTGAGGAAAGAACTCGTAGGAACTAGGGGAAAGCCTTGTTAAGTTTTAGTCTCTAGAAAGTGCATTGGTGGGTTTATAGGTTACCCTTTTTCTAATATTCTATGATGTGAACATCCTCAGCGAGCAATCCGGGGAGACACTTGACTGCCCAGCGGATGGCATGTGCCTACCATTGCCTGTAGAGCGAGTGGGAAGCCTGCAAGGGTAATGATTTTTAGGAGCTGATCCACACCAGACCCCCCTCACACTAAGGGCAGGCAAGTGGCAAGGTGCCTCACAATCAGGGAGAAGCACCTGTGTTCTTTGGGCACTCGGACATTTTTTAGATTTAAATCTATCCAGTTGGTGAACTGATATTTCAAAAAAACTATGCATGCGTTAGAGTTCTGCAGGTACTCGTAAGGCTGCAGTAGTTTTAGGGCAGTGTCTGGACTAACCTTTCTAACTGGAGTACTAGCGTTTAGGAATAAATATTTTTAGAATGCTAATTTAAGTACAATTCAGCCATTTCCCCTTACTCTGTGAAAGGAAGGATAATTATGTGTTGGTGTGCGCCAAAGGAGGCTTTCTAAGCAAATTCCACAGAGCGCAACTTAGCTCTTCAAAGCACTTGACTGGGTCTGTGCTTACCTCAGGGGCTATGTAATCTGGGGTACCACAGAAAGTGCTTGCCCTGTTCTCTCCAACCACATTTTCTTTGCACATCCCGAAGTCAGCGATTTTGATGTGACCTTCTTTATCAAGCATCACATTGTCCAGTTTGAGGTCTCTAGATGGGAACGGAAAAAAAATCCCCAAAATCAGTACACTGCTTTGTTGAAAACAAGTGACCGACCTTTCCTGGCAGTAATGAGTAACTACCTCTCACCCTGTCAACACTTTCAGCAAATAAGAGACGTTTTCTCATTTACATTTACATTTCTGGAACTGTAGCAAATCAGTCTCTGTTGAAATCTCAACTGGCTGAAAATGTGAATCTAAAAGAAAATTTTGTTGTGCTCCCCTCTCCTTCCCCTCCATGTTTTAACTATTCCCACATTGACAATACCTGCGTAGTAAGCTCGGTGAAAGGGAAGTTTCTGTAAGCTTAATCACAGGAGCCATGGCTAGGTGCTGCATTCCTACCCTTGCTTGCATCTTTTAGAATGATAAGTTATCCCCTTTCCCTGAAAGCACATGGCTAGTTACCCTCGTGTTCACCTACCCTTACCACCTGTACCTTTTGCCATTGTGATATTATCCCCTAGAAGGAAACAGACGTGAGTTCAGGACAATCTCTCCTGGTCCCCATTTTCAGGGGTGGTTGAAGGGAAGACGTTAAGTAATTCTGTAGTAAGGATTTCATTCTAGATCTAAGTCCCCCGTAAGCTGTATGGAGCTGCTGGGATGGCCAGTGGAGAGGTGCCTGCCCTAGGCTGGAGCTGCCACAGCCCTGGGAAAACAGTGAGCCACCTACGTAACCCTGAATCCCAACCTTGAGCCTTGTCCCACTCTCAGAACCCTTGGCCATACTCCCCCATGTGAATTTTTTTTGGCGCGTGCCTGTTCAGGGGTGGAAAGCCATAGAGGGAACCCTGTCCTAGATACTCACAATTTGCAAGAACTAAACCCCTGAAAACAGCTGCCTTGACAAATGGCTCTCGACTGTTTTGCAAGCATTCCTGCCAGTGCCTTGGACTTTTTCTCTTCAAGCTATGAGGGCTTTGGGACAGCAGTGTGCACCTACCACCAACTGTCCCCATGAGAAGCTATTGCCATGGGGCAGACACTTGCACCCTGATTAAGGGAAACAGCCCAGCTCTTCCCTACCCATGTTGCAAAGATGGCATTTGTCCTGAACAAAACAAATTCCTAACTTCTTGTACTAGTATCCTCCCTTGGAAATCCTTAGGTGCCAATGAACCACAGCCCAGACTTGCTTCTTCTCCTCCATTTGGATTCTACACCTCTGTTTTGCAGCAAGTGCAAGGGTTTTTGAAAGTTGCTTGGTGATTGGGGAACCCAGTTCCTTCTGCAAGCTGAATTCTTTTCTTCAATTATTTTCTTTCAGGGTTAAAAATTGTTCCAATTACCCTGCCCATTGCCACATGCAAGTGGTGAAACAGCAACAGCCCTGACATCTCCTCAAATGTTTGAACACTTCATGATTCAGATGTAGCTGAAGCATCAGCCTCATTGTGAAGAAGATAGCTTACAGCATTATTGGTAGTTCATATTCTACTTGCCCAGAGTCATTTGTACTCAGTTGTGTTTTTGGAAGTTTGGCACTACCAGAATGAGATTTCATCCAAAGGTCAATCAACTTGCACAGTCAGCTGTGACAAGATGCTAAGGCTGCGCCATTAATCCTCTCTCCAAGATTTGCCATCATGCCTGCCCCAGTAGATTTTAGTGGTTGACACAAACAGAAATGTCACCCTCATGTATATGATTGTTTACTCTATGAAAATCAAATAACCTTTCAAAATTCACCTGGAACATGTTCATTCCAGCATCGCAACCATTTGCAAACATTTAAAGTTTGTATTGATTTTTAGGGCTTGTCTACATGGGAAAATTACAGAACTCCCTTGCAAATGGAGGCACATCCTCTAGCATCAGAGTGTGTTTCCACCATTTGTTTGCTGGTAGATGTCCTCATGTAGGTAAATGCTTAGGCAGTTAAACAAGGGATTTTCATTTGTCGTGTGGTTCCACTTGTGTCTTCTATGCCAAATGTACATTAGAGCCCGTATAAAGATGCAGTGTGGGCTGCCTTTAGCAGCCCTATCCAGCACCCACTTTCAGAAATTTGCTCGTAGCTGGATGTACACCAGAGGTGTACCCCAAATACTGACAGGAAAGATGTGGAACACCTGCCTCTCTAAGAAGAGAGGGCCTATCCCATCTGTTAAGTTTCACACAACGGCTAGTGTTACCAGAGCTACTGAATTGCAGGACTGCAGCCAGCACCAAAGCATAGAGTTAGTGGTCTTTGTCCTAGGCACACTACTAAATATGCACAAATATGCTGAGCCAGGGTAACTTAAATCTTAACCTCTGCCGCCTCTGACTTTTATGTTTTGATAGGGAAAAGAACAGACAACGTTTGAGCTAAGAACAACCAGCGATGGCATGACACTATATTTACTCAACTGCACTGGAGAGCGGAATGTGGCCTGCAAGGTCTAAACAGTGGGAAGCATTTCCATCTCTGCAAGCGCGTTTCCGATTTGGAGTTACACCCCAGGAAGCAATGTCTCTCTCCTAATTTCCTACAGAAGGCAGCACCATAGAGTTTTAGCCTCAGTGCTTTTCACGAAGTCGTCGGCAGGAATAAACACAGCCTCAGGGAACCTCTAAATCTCCATTACCACTAACCTACAGTCAAACTGTTTCAGTCTGAACACGGCGCTTGGCAATAACTAATGTGAAACAAAGACACGTCTGTGTAACAGAAATAATATTTCATTATTCTTGTTGCAAAGGGGAAAACACAAGAGACGACCTATAATTGTTTTCAGGTATATACTGAATTGCATTTTAAAGCCCTTGGAATAAAATCAAATGTTTAATAAAAAATTGTTCCTTTTATGTGTCCTACTTGTAAATTATTTGCAGACTCCATTAATACAGCACAAGAAATATACCAACTCTTAAAGGCCCCATATTTGAGGCAATCACTCACCTATAAATAATGCCTTTGCTGTGAAGAAACTGTAAGCCACACACTATTTCAGCTCCATAAAACCTGAAATAGAGCAACAACATTTCAAACTGGCTTGCTTAATTAAATGACATTTTTCTACATTGTGAATGCAACTCAGAAAGGTGTTTATTTATTAGAGACTAATAGTATTGCAAGTTTACATAACTGTTAGTTGTTTGGGGGGAAAATCCCATATACTTAGTTGTTGCATCATTACCCTGTATTGCTTGCAATATGGACATAATGCAGTGTTGAATATTACTACTTGTGAGTTATGGTATGTAGTAAGACTGCAGATAAAATTAATCTCTCATATCCTTAGTCTGCCATATCTTTCCAACGAGCGTGGCTTGACAGATTACAATATCACTGATGCCTCTCCTGATAGCTACAAGGGATTAGTTTTGTTTAACACTCCTGTTGAGTTCTATACACAGCTCCAAGCATTTAAGGAGACAGCAGCTTTCTTTTCTTGATGCTTTGCTACCTCTACGGAACATTTTCCCAAATCTAATCTTTACTCTCCCTTTATACACTTGCAGAGAGCTGCACAGCTGAGCTTCAAAAGGCAACCGTAACAAGGGTCAGACTATTAGGAATCCCACAGGATCACCTTAAAATGGATGGAATTCTTCGTGTCTACAGAACATTACATCCCATCTTTTAATAGTAAACCTGACCATAGAAAAGTCAGAGATAAAAAGGTAGAGCTGATCACACCTGAACATCTTCCTTCAGCATTCACCAAAGTTTACATTGAAAATCAGACGTAAGACGTTACACTACAGGCTGTGGTTTAACAGAGGTTGGTCTAACCGTAGGCTCTTCGGGGAGTCTAGAGCGTGTTCTAATGCAAGTGGCCTCCTTGTAAAGATTGTTGGGAGGGATCACTGCTGTTCGGGGGAATTGGAGTCCAATCAAACTCTGCTCCAAGGAGGTCTCTCTGCATCCAGACAGGAGGGAGCTGCGCCTCGCTGCCCATATGACCCTTCTGTGACAGAACCTAAACTGGGATTTGCCAGTCTATCATGGCATATTTGAAGGGGGAGGAAGGGAAGAGTAAAGGGAACCCTTCAAACCTCCCATATCACCGCTCATTTACGAAGAACTACACTGAAAAATTGTTAAAACCCAAATGCCAGCTCGTTCCCATTCCCGGAACAAGATGCATTTGGTAAACAATCCAGACGCCTGAAAAACACACTGTGGAGAAAGAAACTCTCCAAGTCACCCACACTAACCTACAGTTCAAGTAAAAGTAATCTGAGAAGCTTTTTACTGAAAGCAATACCAGTGACATGACTGGATAGCTGGCCCCCTCCTATAGCGCATGAGAGTGGATGCTGCAAGGTGGGGATTCATCTTAGACATGTTAACATTTTTCCACACTAATTTTAATGAAGACAACAAAAGGCTAGTTAGGGATGTAAGCGACTCGTCGGCCAGTCGACTACCTGAGAAGCATATGATGTCCTGGCAGCTCTTAATACATTTAAAAAGCAGAGGCTGAATCCCGGCTTGCACCCAGTCCCCCTGCTACGCCTGCCGGCTCTTAATACATTTAAAAGGCAGAGATGCACGGGGGTTAGCTCCGAAGCCCATGAGCTAACCCTGCTGCAGCTCTGCAGTTTCCCCCCTGTGACGGGGCGGACAGGCCCCGCACTGACGGACAGGGGGTAGCCCAGGCCCAGCTGGCGGAGAAAGCCCCGCCCCACCAGCCCTGCTGGGCATGCTCCCAGCAGAGGCTGGGTATAAAAGCAGAGGGAGCCCTGCAGCCGGGGAGACTGCAGGATGAGGGAGTAGACCAGGCCGGGCCGGTGTTTCTGCAGCAGCTGAGACCGGAGTCGCCACCCGTGCCTGACCCGGAGACAGGGCCAGCAGCCGCCGGCCCCAGGGAGGCAGGAGCACTCGCAACCCCGGCAGGCACTGACGCGGAGGCGAATGGGCCCCAGGGGAACCAGGGCGCGGTAGGAAGCAGCCCAGGGCAAAGGACTCAAAGCTCGGCTCGGCCTGTATCGGCCGGATGCCCTGCCTAAAGGGCCCTGGGCTGGGACCCGGTGGAGAGGGAGGGCCCAGGTCCCCCTACCACCCACTTTCCCTTCCCTGGATAACCAAACCCTGGGCCAGGAGAGGCTTCTCTGAGCGGCTAGGCCTCTAATGCCGTATTTACCTTGATAGAGGGGCATGAACTTTATCGGGAACTGTTAAGGCCGGGTTTACCCTGATAGAGGGGCATGAACTTTATAGCGAGATTGTTAATGTTGTATTCACCCTGATAGAGGGACATGGACTTTTATGTTGGGACTACTAGGGTTGGGTTCACCCTGATAGAGCGGGCAGCGGGCCCGTAAGGGAGGGGGCGCACCCCATGCCAGGGGTGTACCCCGTGACACCCCCTTATTGACTAATCGAGTAGTCGATGGAAGTGCTTTTAAAAACTATTTCACAGAAGGCATCTTATATCTACCAAATCCTTCTGCCTGAAGTTTAATTCCTTCTAATCACATGATTAGTTGCTCAATGTGCCCATAAATAATCCATAATCATTACTACTAAAATTTGAATGAGTTCATTTTTTGTGATTTGTTTTATTGCTACTCTCAGCTAAGAGAAAAGGAAGCATTTGTATCAGATCAGTCATTTTTTGCCAAACACTCAGAAAACTAATTATTTTGATAGTGTTTAAATAAAGAATAAGTGTATAGTGTACTTTGATGTACCAGCCAGTTAACACGGTGGTTTTATTCTGCTAATTTTTGGACCTTGAGAAAATAAATGAAGTTTGCACTTTAAATTTGGTTTGGACTACGAGGTAAACTATGGGAAAGTGACATCTCTTTTCACTCCAAATGAGGACAAGAAGTTGAAATTTGTTGTCAATTTTCAGAACAGAAGGAGGTTTTTTAAATTGAATTGATTCTAAATGAACCTTTACAGGTCCGTTCAACACAACAATATTCAATTTTATGTTGAACCAACCTGAAAAGAAAACATTTCATTTTGATTTTCCCAGTGGAAATGTTTGAAGGGAAGGCAGAAAACATTTGGATTCTGATCTGCAAAGTAAGTAGAGCGTCTCTGTGTACAATATAAAGATACCCTAATTTGCTGATGGTTACTCATTTTTACTATGCCAAAAAATAGGAAACCCAAGGGAAGGGAATACGTTTCTCACATGTTGGAGTTCAATATATAAAGAAGAGAGTTCAGAGTCTTGCAGAAGACACGGCTAAGAGGAAAAGTGCATCTCAATCACTGCTAAGAAACATTTCACGTTCTACAACTTCTTTCCTGTCTAAAGAATGTCTCATTAAGTTCCTCAGGCTATTTAATGTAATCAAACCCAACCCTACAAAGGAAACGAAAACAAGGCTGAGAGAACATTTCCTTGTGTCGCCACCAGGCTCTTATTACAGAAGGTCGTGCAGTGGATGGAAGAAACGCTTTCAAATACATCTTGAATATTCAGCCAATTAAACAGATTGGCTCAACATCACTAGGTGCTTTAGGATGATGAGCAGTAAGAAGACAGACAAAACTGATAACCTGTTCTTGCAGCAGAGCTTGTCCAAGAGCCATTTTTTGTGTTTAAATCTTATTTTAAAACCCCCAAGAAAAGCAAACTGCTCACTGATTTGGGACTTACGTTGCTCTGTAGAGATCAAAGCGCCCCTTGTCCTGTATGTGGAACATCAGGTCCCCTCCATTCAAGAACTCCATCACAAAAAACAGATGATCCTATTCACAAAGCAGGAGAGAACACTAAATTAACTTGCTTTTGCAACTCTGACCCAGCGTGGGTGTGCTGCTTCCCTCTGACCAAGAAAAGGAATAAGATGAGGTGAGGGAGAGAGGAAGCTGGTAAATGGCTTTTATGGAAGGCTCTTTTGAATTTTCTAGCTTTTCCCTCCTGCCCAGACCTCCACCAAAATCAAGAGTCCCATTGCTATGGATTTCATTAGCTCAGTGACATCCTCTGTATCTTAGGGTGTGTCTAGACTACATGGCTCCGTCGATGTGAAACGAGGTTTACCGGAGCGGTCGACGAAGGCTTCCCTTCTTGACCGTGCCGCGTCTAGACTACCGCGCTGTGCCGGATCAGCTGATCGTCGGCACAGCGCGGCGGCCATTTTTATTTTAATGAAGCGGGGATTATTTAAATCCCCCGCTTCTTTGCCTATGCCGAGTAAACTACTTTACATGGCTCCGTCGACGGAACCATGTAGTCTAGACTTACCCTTATTGTCATGTGCTTACAAGTCAGCTATGAATGTACATTTGAATGGATCGTCCATTTGGGCTTCCCTTCCCTTGTGTGAGTCATCATAAAGATAGTGTCAGCCAGGATGAAACCAGTAATTGAAGTATCAAGCTCTCCTTGCTCCGGTCACAGAGTTTGTAAATGTTGTTCTTTGCCAGGCTTAGTGGCATTTTGCACCCACTTTGCACAAACCAGTGCCAGAAGTGCAAGGGAGGGAACAATCAGAACCAGTTCCTCCAGGCAATGAAAACATATTTCAACCCATGCAAAGAAACAGTGTGTGCCTAGTCACACATCCATTTTGCTTTGCTATGGATACCAGTATTCCCATAAAGGCAAAAGTGAAATCTGTACTATACCTTTGTCTGAAATGTGCAGTAGAGGTGAGTAAGAAATGGGTTCTCCCACGCAAGTGCTAGGACCCGCTTTTCCACCATGGTACATTCCACGTCATCATCTATTAGCACCACATCCTTTTTCAGAGCTTTGATAGCAAAGTATTCATTCTTCCCTTTCAGTTCAGCCAGGAGAACCTGCAAACACAGGAAGACTTCAGGGCATTCATAAGAGAAGCTGACTTGGCTAATGCTGTAAAGCAGCAGAGGAGAATTTCAGGACAAGGAACTGAAAGAAGGTTGCAAAGCACTACAAGAAAGTTATTCAAAAATGTGGAGATTCACACCACCACTCAATGGCCCCCCAGCCCAAAAGCAAAGCTAATGGATTTTATGACAGGGTACAACATAGAAATTGGACCAGCTCTAACAGATGGTAAAATGTAGGACATCTGTGCAGCTCTTCGGTTGCCCATGGACTAGAAGAAAGGACATGAACCCTGTTCATCCCTTCAGGGTGATTTCAGTGCACTGGGCCACTCTGTACCCACTGCTGTGTCGTACATATGAGTGCACAACATTTTATACTTTAGAGCATAAAGGCTTTGCGTATTAAAGGACAAAATCCAGAAAGAAAGTTACAATGGGTACGTCATTGTGGATCCTTTGAGTTCCAACTCGGCTCTTCATTCGTTGCTTTTTAATGCCTCAGGCTCAGATGATCACATTCCATTAGCAGTAACACTTTCACAACCAGGGTTTATACAATTCTCTTCCCCATAGAGGATGTGTCTAGATTACAGGGTTTTTTCTAAAAAAGTGGCCTTTTTCCGAAAAAACTTCCCCTGCCTCTAGACTGCTGCCGTGTTCTTTCGAAAGTAAATCGAAAGAAAGCGGCAGTTTTTTCGACCGCGGAAAACCTCATTTTACGAGGAATAATGCCTTTTTTCAAAAGTGCTCTTTCGAAAAAAGGCGCTATGTAATGCAAACTGCTTTTTCAAAAGAGAGCATCCAGACAGCCTGGTGCTCTCTTTCAAAAAGCTGGTTGTAGTCTAGATGCTCTTTTTCGAAAGTGGCTTTTTTGAAAGTATCTTTCGAAAAAGCCTCTTCCGAAAGAGGCTTGCAGCCAGAATGTTTACTTAACACTAAGAATAAAATGTAAATCAAAGTAAGCACTTCATGCTTGTTACGCACCTTTCCAAAGCTCCCTTTCCCGAGTACTTTGTGAAAGATAAAGCTGTCTATGGTGAATTTTCTCCTGGTTCGTGAAGCTGGTCTTGGTGTAGTACCCTCCCAAAGCTTATCGTACTCGCTGTAATCTGCTAATGCAAGCCATGATTTTAACATTCAGCAGAGTCAAGGAATTTTCACGTTGGAGATGGCTGTAGGCAGGGCCGGCTTTAGGCTGATTTCCCGGAATGGGGCCCCGCTCCCGGGTGCGCGACGCATGCACAGTGCTCCTCCCCCCCCGGGCATGCGACACATGCGCAGTGCTCCCCCCTGGGCGCGTGACGCATGGCAGTGCTCCCCCCCGGGCGCGCGACACATGCACACTGCCATCCCGGGCACGCGACACATGCGCAGTGCTCCCTTCCCCCTCTCTCCCCCAGGCGCACGACACATGCGCACTGCCGTCCCGGGCGCACGGCGCACGTGCTGTGTTCCCCCCCGGGCACGCGATGCATGCACAGTGCTGTCCTGGGTGCGCGGCGCATGCAGGGCCCCGCCCCCGGAATCGGGCCCCGCGCTTCTTAAAGCCGGCCCTGGCTGTAGGTTGACTTGTGAGAGCTAACATGCCAGTAGTTCAGCAAATATGCTGCTGACAATGGTGACCACAAACCTGAGGACCTTATAAAACTAAATCATTGAAATAGAGTTAAAATTGTGGGCATAGCCTGCTGTAGGGAGAGGGTATGTGTTGAAGGCTGCTTTAAACCACCTTCTCAGATCCTAGGTCAGTTGGGCGCTGGTTACAGCCTGCTTACTTAGGGTGTGTCTAAACTACACCCCTCTGCCGACAGAGGGATGTAGATTAGGCACATCGCTATTGCAAATGAAGCTGGGATTTAAATATCCCATGTTTCATTTGAATAGAAATGGCCGCCGCTTTTTGCCAACACGGCACTTTGCCAGTAAAAAGCGGCAGTCTAGACAGGGATCGGTTGACAAGGAAAGCTTTTTCCGACCAATCCCTTATGCCTCCTGCTTCATTTGCAATAGCGATGTGCCTAATCTACATCCCTCTGTTGGCAGAGAGGTGTAGTTTAGACACACCCTTACACTGGGGAATGAAGTGGGGGTGGCAAAGGCCCATTGAAACAGCTAGGGACTGCCAGGAGGCAAAGCAATCTTGGCTACCTCCCTACCACCACCAAGTACTCAAGCCTAGCTGAATAGCTTCAGAAGGGTAGCTGAGTTAGTCTGTAACAGGAAAAACTTAAAAAACAACGAATAGTCTAGCAGCACCTTAAAGATTAACAAAATATGTAGATGGTATCATGATCTTTTGTGGGTACAACCCACTTCTTCAGATGAATGGAATATTAAAAGTCCAGTTCCAAAATAAACAGTGGCCGGGGGTGGAAGGAAGGGAAAAAATAGTGAATAAGGGTATGTCTACTCTACCGAGTTTTGTTGACAAAGCCTGAGTTACGTCCACACTACAGTCGCATTCTTCCAAAAGTAAATCGAAAGAACAGAGGGGTTTTTCCAGTGTTGGTAATCCTCTTTCTATGAGGAAGAAGCCTTTTTCCGCATGTGTGGATGGGGAAGAGGAAGTTCTTTCAAAAAAAAGAGGAAAGAGGAAAAAGCACAGGTGCCCTGGTGGCCACTCCACCCATAGTAATCACAGCTTAGATGCAAGATAGCGTCCATTCAGTGTGGATGCTCTCTTTCGAAAAAGCAGATCGCTTTTGTGTGTGGACGCTCTCTTTCGGAAGTTTTCAGAAGATCTCTTCCAGAAAGAAGGCTCTTCCAAAAGAAGCCTGCAGTCTAGACATAGCCTTAGAGTGTTCATGTTACATGAAGCTGATAGAGAAGGTGCAAATTGTTCTTAAGTACCCATTGTTTGGTTGGTTAAGTCATTAGGATGTGGAAGGTAGTGTGCTAGCCAGGTAATGTCTTTATTCATACCTTTGTGATGGGTCCCAAACTTGTAAATGAAGTTAAGTTCCAATGCTTCCCTGTGTATCTGGCTTGTGGAATTGGCCTCAAAGAACTCGGTGACTTTGAGATCCATTAATGAGTGCCCGGGCAGGCTAAAACATTCTTGAACAGGTTTCTGTGTGTTGCCTTTTCGGATATCTGATTTGTGTCCATTAATTCTTTCCCGTAGAGACTGTCCAGTTTGGCCAATATACATGGCAGAGGGACATTGCTGGCATTTGCTGGTTGTACCCACAAAAGCTCATGGTACCATCTATATGTTTTGTTAGTCTTTAAGGTGCTGCTAGATTATCTGAAGAGAGTACCTAGATAAGCAAAGTAGCTGCTATGGTGCCAGTGGCTGTATTGTAAGAAAGAATCTGATCCTATGTGCCCTTACTATACGCTTTAGACTTTCTTTTGCTAGGAATTAGTATGGGAAATTGGAAAGATATATTAGGAATGATCAAGCAATTCAATAAAATCAGCTCCATACACAAGGAAAAATACCACCTCCAAACCTTGGATTATCATCTCTTACTTGATCCTAGTAGTTACTATCAGACTTCATGGAACCACCCACATTGGTTGGTATAAGACACTTTGAATTTTCCTTCCAATATTCTGATCTGTGTTACTGAAGATTTCTTCCCCCGATTACCCTATCTGTTTTCACACTCTACAAATATTTTAATGATCACATTAATGGAATAATAATTACTTTGAGAGAATTGATACAACCCTGTCAATAAGATTATAGTAAATGTGTTCTAAAATGACATCCGGTTCTCTTACTTTTGAACAAAACTGCATGCATGGAATTAGTGTTTGTGGGGAATTTCAAGTAATTTTTCCATTTAGTCCCAACTAATATATTTTAGTTGATGCCAGTTTTTCAGATGAACAGCCTGCTTGTCATTTCACAAAGGTTTCTACATGCTGAGAGTCAGTCAAGATCTTCAGACTGTGTACTGTACATTTTTCAATTATAATATGCTGAATATTTATATGCGCACCTCTCCAATGAACATTCCTTTCCCAAATTCTGTTAGGGAAATTATTCTAGAATGAGAATAGAGCAAAAGCTGCAGGAATTTGAGCCTGTTCTCATTTATTTCAATACTTCTGTGGTTACTTTTGGGCAGATCAACCCACAGATCTTCATAAATGCACATATTTTTTTCACAATGTGCCAGTCTGAGGAATAAAATCTTATTAATGTTTTCAATGTTCTGGGGATAATTAGTGTTTCAGACAACAAACTATTAAATATAATATTTTAAAAATTAATTTAATTACTGTATTAAATGAATTATAAATTTAAATGATTAAAATAGCTAATGATGTATTATTGATATTTAATGTTCAAAATATTTGTAAAGCTATAAATATTATTTATCTGAACATAGTCACAGAGTTGTGCAGCAATTATCTTTGTATATTAAAGCTGTCTTTGTGTTAGAAAAATAAGAAAACATTGTTTTCAAGATATAATAATAGCAAGTAACTGCCCATGATTAACATTTCAATATAGGTATCAGTCTGGTAATTATCTCTACATAATTAAGTGAAAATTAATTTCTTACCAGTTGTATCTCCACCCAAAGCTTTAGGTTTCTTATCAAAATCCTGGTAAATACCAACATTTTCTAATGACCCAGAATCAGATTTTCTGGTCGATTTCTGTACAGGAACAAGAGACATTTCAGGTTATTCTTGCACTGTAATTTGTAATGTTTATCACAGCAAAATATTATTCAAGCTTTTGTTACAGTAGGTATTAACTAAGATAGTTTTATTTATTGCTTTGCCTTTATTTTAAGCAAAGCCCACTCCTGTTGCGAAAGAGGAGGTTACTCACCTGTGCAGTAACTGATGTTCATCGAGTAACCCTGCGGACGTGCCATTCCAGTGCCGGCTTGGCCCTGTGCCCTTGCTCGGAGATTTTTTACAGCAGTGTCTGTGCAGGCCACGCATGCGTGGTGCCTGCCTCGCATGCAGACAGTGCCCTAACATTGCGTGTGCATGGCCCATCTCCTCAGTTACTTCTCTACAACAGAGACCACAAGAAACTCTGAAGTAGAGGGGAGGAGGGTGGTAGTGGAGCACCCACAGGGACACTCATCTCAAAGAACGTCAGTTATCACACAGGTGAGTAACCTGAGAGAGAGAGAGAGAGAGAGAGGGGTTGCTGTGGCTGCTCCACTCCAGGTGACTAGAAAGCAGTTCATTAAGGAGGTATGTTCTTCAGGTCTGGTAGGAAGGCTGTGGAAAGTACAGCTCTGTCCAGTCTAGTATCAGACAATGGCCCCGAATGAGAGCATTGTGAGCATTGTGCTTAGCAAAGGTATCTTTGGAAGCCCATGTGGCAGCTTTGCAAATGTCACTAAGTGAGAGTTTGTGCAAGAATGCTGCAGAGGCAGATATCGATCTTGCGGAGTGCACCCTAATAGAAGAATTCTTTGTTGGTGGTGGTGTTGGTAGCATGTATGAATGCAATCAGATATCCAGTGGAAAGCCTCTGGGAAGAGACAGATTTTCCCTAGGAGAGGTCCGCAATGGGTACGAAAAGTTAAGTGATTCTCTAAATGGTTTTGTTCTATTGAGGAAAAGGAGAGAGCCCTGTGCACGTCGAGTGTGTGCATGGTGGATTCAAAGGTGTTTGCATGTGGTTTTGGGAAGAAAGTTGGCAGGTGGATGGGTTCATTGCAATGGAAAGAGGAATGGACTTTTGGAAGAAATGCGGAGAGTTTGCAAAAAGTGACTTTAAAAAATATAGTGCCTAGTGGGTTCACCATGAGTGCTCCAATTTTGAAAGGTTGACGCTTTAAGCAGTTAGGACCAAGTTCAGGTCCTGTGGTTGGGCAGGTGGTTTAATATCTGGGGTAGAGAGCTGGTAGTCTCTTAAGGAATCTCCATCACTGGGGGTGCAAATATGGAGGTGTCATCACTCTTGAGTTGAAATCTGTGATTGCTGCAAGGTTTACGGAGACGAGGGAGAGGCTGGACATTTTAAGGTGTAAGAGGTAATCAAGGATTAAGGGAAGAGATGCAGAGGAATGTTTGTTAAAGTACCAGTGGGAAACCCTTGACCATTTGTGAAGATAGGTTGTGTGTGTAGACTGCATCCTACTGTGTAAAAGTAATCTTTGGACATGCTCAGAGTATTCTAGCTCCTGAGCAGAGAACCATGGAGCAGCCATGCTTGGAGGTGAAATATCTGTAGGTTGGAGTGTTGCATCTGTCTGTTGTGAATAGGTCGATTCTTGGAAACCCACAGAGACTGAAGACTCTGTGCACTGTGTTGTTGTTTATCTCCCCCTTGTGTTCCCAGGGAAAAGGGCTGCTGAGTTTATCTGTGATAGCATTTAGTACCTGGGGAGATAAGAAGCCCTTCAGTTTTATGACCAGGGCCTTAATAGCGTTGAATCTGTCATGTGGGAGAGTAGTGATCACAGTTTGGAGTTGAGCTGAACTCCTATAAACTTTAATTGCCAGGTAGGCATCACTGTGGATTTGCTTATGTTTATCTGCAGGCCGAGGGAACGGAAGTAGTGGATGGTTATGAATGTAATTAATCGTGTGTCCTAAAGAGAATATACCTTTATTAGGTATAATCTTCCAGGTAAGGGACGATGACAGCAACTTTCTTCCTAAGGTGTGCCATTACTACTACCAGGACCTCTGGGTGCTATGGAGAGGCCATAAGGTAATACTCTGAATTGGTAGTGGTTGTGACCTAAGAAAACACCTGTGAGCTGGATGTATAGTTAAGTGGAAATAGGCAACTTGAGGATTGAAAGAGGAAAACAAATCCTCCTGCTCCAGCACTGGAATGATGGTTGTGAGGGTCACCATTTTGAATCTTTGCTTTTTTATGTACCTGTTCAGCCTCCTGAAGTCGAGAATGGAATGCCATCCTCCCATTTTTCTTTTGTCAGAAAGTAATGGGAATAGAATCCCTTCCCCCTCTGTTGGGCAGGTATGGTTATACTTCTCTGAGTCAAAAGAGATGCTGTACCTCTTGGTGGAGCAATTGGTCGTGAGAGAGATCCCTGAAGAGGGATGAGATGGGTAAAGGGCATTGTAGGGATGGTGTAGCCCAGTCCAATGATATGCAGGACCCATCTGTCTGAGGTGACAGCTTGCAAATTATTATAAAAAGTCAGCAAGTGATGACCAAAAGGTGTAACAGAAGTTGGAAGTACTGGAGAGAGTAGAAGGTCTTCTCAATCCTCAATTAATCTCTCAAATTTGTTTATTAGATTAAGGAGGCTGGGACTCGGTTGACATAAGGGGACGATGGCACTGAGACCTGTTTCTGTGCCGCTGAGATTAATGTTGCTCATATGGTCTTTGCTGCTGCTCTGCGTACAAAGCATATTGTGGTTGTGGGTAAGGCTAAGTGCCAGTGTGCAGATGCCAAGGGCTCAAATGGGAGGTCCTCTACAGTGGCTTATATCTCCTGTGGAAAGGAGGAGTTGAACCATGACACATGGCACACAATGACAGCAATACCTGTGGATCAAGTGGCAGTGTCTGCCACATCAAGAGCAGCCTAAAGTGCAGGCCAGGAGATTGTATGGTCTCCTGCGATGACAGCTTTGAATTGTCATCTTTTTACCTCAGGAATTTTATTAATAAAGTCAGTAAACTTTATGGTTGTATTGGAAAGGAGAGTTGCATAGTTGGCCACCCTAAATTGTAGGGTGGATGAGGCATAAACTTTCTGGCTGAATAGATGCGGTCTTCTGTTGTCACAACTGGGGGAATAGACTGGAAATCATGTTTAGGGTTTTTTTTTTTTTTTTCTTTTTGGTGCTCTGCTTACACCATGAGTGTATTTGAGGCAGGATATACCCTCAATGGAACACAATATTTCCAGTCCTGTCTTTTGCAAGTGGGCAGGATAGTGGCTGTGGTTTGCCGGATAGCCGTGGTGGGGTCCAACACCACAGAGTTAATGAGAAGGGCAATCTTGGAAGATGTTGCCGATAGCAAGATATCAGTGAGCTCTTGTTTGTTCTCAAAGACCTCTTCCAGGGTAATATCGAGCTCATTAGCTACGCTCATAAAGAGATCCTGAAAATGGGTAAAACTATCAGCTGACATGGGTGGAGATGACATGGTGGCCTCGTCAAATGAGGCAAAATTGGTGTTCTGTGGCAAGGTGTCTGGTGCCACTTGTTCTGTATCTGATGGTGCCTGTTCCTCCACTGTGGCCGAGGAGTGATGGGGTTGGGTTGGAGACCTGTTGGCTACTGTGCAGGGGTGGCGTCTGTTGCAGCGATGCACGTGTTACGGGCCCCAGGGCCTTTAATACTGCCATAGGGCATGGGTGGTCCCATCCAGAGGAGATTGTACCATGATGGGAAATCCATGGCATAAGACGACTGAGATCAGATTGGTGGCAAGGCAGTGGGTGTATTGATGGGGGAGGAGTGCTGTGGTGAGAAGAAACTCCCTCTATGTTGTCCTCATCCTCACTCGAAAAATGGAGCTGGCAATAAATGATGTTACGGTGCTGATATTCCTGGGGGGATGTCGGTACGGAACAGTGGACTATCAAGCATCAGGAGGAAGATCCTCTGGTGGGAGAATTGCGGTGATATAGGACAGGGCCGAGGTGTTCTGCACAGTGGTTGACCGCAGTGCGGTGGAGATGGTGGAGGTGGCAGCATGCTGGGAGGGTCGATAGGGAAGATTTCTTGAGGAATGTGGGATTCCCCCAAACAACAGATGCATCAGAAATGGGAAGGGTATCCTTGCACGTATGCACCTTTTAAACCCTGGTGAGCCAGGCAAAACTGAAACCTATCTGAGTAACTACAGGGAATGGTGTGAGGGAAAACAGGAGGGCGGGAGGAAAAAAATGGGCAACAGAAACTTATCTGAATAAACCGGAAAAACTATCTAAAACTAATGTAACTATTGGGGATAGCAAAGAAAAAATGTGAGCAACACTGCTGAGCTCCGTCTCAGCCCGGGGACGGTAGAGAAGTAACAGGCTGTACATGTGCAAGACAGGTACTGTCTACGTGTGACTCACGAGGACACTGCTGTAAAAATCACCAAAGGCGCACTGGCACCTGGAGTGGAGCACGCACGGGGACATCTCTCGAAGAAGAATATGAATTTACTCCTTTGTCTAGAAAGACTTTGGTAGTGGAAAGCTGAAGAATTATAATATACACACTTTCCCTTTTATAGCAGCTGAACTTTCCACTGTCATAGGTTGTAAGAAAATAAACAATTCAAAATGGTGCTAAAAATGCTTGAGTACTCTGCACTACACCTCTGCCAGCGTTATCCACTGAGAATTATGGGTTCAAAACATATCTTAATTTTAATGATAGGGTGGGAGGAACAAACAAAAAACCCAGGGCTGGAGTGGTGGTGGGAGAAGTGTGTATTATTTTAACTGACAGGTGTCCTAGACATAGAAAAGAATCACAAGTTTACTGGTGTTTAACACATTAAAGCAACTTGTATTGCTGTTCCTTACACAACTGCAGTGTTAATTCCATGTACTAAAAATATTGTTCTATCATCCCTAAGGGGTGTTTTTTAAGCAAATATCGCATAAAAGCTTTGGAAGAGTAGCTTAAGATGGAATTCTGAGATGGATCTGCATGCTGAACAACATGAAATACATGTTTTTTCATTTATGCTGTTCTTTCACAGCCAGTACACAGTTTTCTGCTTCTAAATGAAAGTCCGTGCTATCAAGCTGGAACAGAAGCAACCACCAGGCACAGGAGCCCAAGAAGTTAATCCTGAGGATGTGTTAGTTCCAGCACACAGACCCTCTGATAAGCTAAAAATATGGAGTACAATGTCTGTGTTTTCCACCTGGTGTGAAAAGCTACCGAGATTATTAACAACAACATTTTGAAAAATCTGATTTGTTTTTCACCATTTATACCAGAAGAAAGTTTAAATGCAACAAAAAAAGAAAAAATGTTTTTCCTGAGATAAAACAAAAACACATTTCAGTGGAATGAGTTTGAATAAATCAGAGTTGTTGGGTTTTTTTTAAAAACCAAACTTAACATTTAAGACAACACTGACCCGCAGATTCCCCTTTAAAGCATCAAAAGGGCCTTCACCACTTACCCAGAGGCCCTCAGCAGCCTATTTCACTTCATGACTCAAGGGGAAACCTCCTTCCTGTGCTTGTCATACAATTAGATGGATGACAAAAATCAGTGCAACATACCTGGCTAACTTGATTTAAAGCTTCTGCTAATAGCTTCTGGTTGATTCCACAGAGATTTGCCACTTTCTTTTGACATTTGTGGTGCACATTCATCCCACACTCTAAAAGAAAGGGAAGGACAGTAATGTGAACTTTATGCAAAATCCTGTGAAACAGCAGATCCATCAGAAAGACTTTTTAATTCAATACTTCTGTTCAGAAACTTGGATAGCCTAGATTTGGGATATGAACAAATTGCTCTTTTAATTGATTACAGTCTTTAATAAAAATGCAATTCACATTTTATCTTTTGTTTTCCCTAATGCACTTAAATTGCAAGTTGCCAAAGTCCTGGCAGGAGAAGACAGATAAATCTCTGCTCACCTGTTTAACTCAGCTCTAATTTTGGCCCACTCTTTTACCAACTGGAAAGAATACTTTAAATTTGATCTTTCTGGTTGAAGAATTATTATGAGATGGATTTATAGTTAACATTTGGAAAATGCATCTTCAGTCTCAGAGTACGTACTCAGATACGGTATAACAAATACATTCAGCTGAATCGCATCCGGGAACTGCTGGTCCCTATTGGTTCCAAAGAAACAATTTTTCTTGCTCTCTACTCCTCTATAGCACCGCAATAATCAAAATGCACTTTAATAGACCAAGCCTGTTTTTTAAGTGTGCTTTTTGTTAAACACAAGATGTCATATAAAACTCAAGCACACCCACAAACAAGATCTGGGCACACTTCACCACAAATTAGTTTTTCCACAGAAAACACCCTGACAAGTCTTTTTTCCCCCATCCTCCATAAAGCAGAAACTCAAATAGCACAGAAGCTTTTAAAGTACCTTCACACTTTAATCCTTGTTTAACTAATCCCCAGAGAAGACTGCCGCAATGATCACAAAAGGTGGGACTCATGTAATTGTAAATTTTAAATCGATGAGGCATGTCAATGTTGAAGCGCTCCTTCTGAAACTGAAGACAAATTTACACAAATAAATAACCTTGTCGGACATTAGGGGGCTGATCACTCTCTCACACACAGATTTCTAATTTAAAAATCACATTTAAAAAGCATTCACAAATTATCCAAAACTGAGTACTTTAAGTGTAGTCTCTGAAGATAGTTAACAGGCTGAATTTGGGTGAAATGTGAGTCTAACCAAGAGGAAATGAGATGCCAACTGGCAAATTAGAGTTATTTCAGTCAAAAAGTTGACTCTGGTCACTATTCTACCTCAGCAGACGGATCTCTCGTGTCACATATTTAAAGGCTATTATGGATGTGAAGCCATTGTTATATGCATTTATTTTGTTTTCAAAATGCTTGTAGGTCTAGGTGCCCTGACAACAATGAAAACTTACAATCATGTGAAGAATATAGCCCATCAGCTTAACAAAGTCAGAAGAGTTCCCATAGTACACAGTATGCATTGCAGGAAAATATACCCCTATAAGAGATAGGCCATGCTTCAAAACCCTTATGTAACAAATTGGAGCTATTTTGTATTTTAAAAGCTTGCAAAACCTGTATCTGTTACTGCATGATTTATTACACTCTTAAAGAATTACATTTGCTTCACAGACATTTTTTTTTCCCAAGTAAAAATGTAACTGCTCTGCTTTCTCCAAAGTTTCACTCACGTTCCAGCTTCATACCATGTCTAATATCTACAGGGGGCAGTAAACAGTCATTTCTATGCAGCAAAGTACCTCCCAAGTGGATCCTACTGTTTCCATCACAGTCTTGCTACTTTTGCAATCATATATGCTTAGAGAAAATGTTTTATTTCTTACCATTGTGTCTCTGCTGTTGGCTGCGGTACCAGTACATCTCCCAATGATTTTATCAATGCATTTCTTGTGAATAGCAGCATTGCATTCTTCAAGAGAGAAATAAAAAGAAAGAAAATGACCCACCCGTTAGCTGAGGGAGAGGATTAGGTGTTCCTCTTTGGAAACGTCTAATAAGAAACATGCTTTCCCTAAAAATTACAATTGTCAATCCATATTTCTCACGTAAAGTATCTCTCTCTAATCAAGAGAGAGGACGCTCTAGCTTCTATTTTGGAATTGTGTGTCTTGACTTCTAAGCCACCAGTCTCTCCTGCAGGTGATGCCACTAGCATTGGAGGGTGATGTGGGGGGAGGGTGGCATTACTATATTTGCAAATTTTGGAAACAAACGTACTTTGGCATTAGCTGGTGCTACCATACAGATGTACTATGACTCCAAGGTACTGCTATCACTAACTACATAAGAGAAGCATCAAGGGTTTCTTCTGGTTGGAAAAATGGCAATTCTCAAACTCTATTTAGAAACGATTTCCCACATGTTCCAATATTGTTCCAAAATGAAACAACTGGGCCCAATTTTTTGCTGTTGTATATGGGTGCAGCTGTTATCTTCAAGGATGTTTCACCCATTTACACCAGCAGAGAATATGGCCCATTAACTTATTACTCAATGCTCAAAGATGGGTTAGTCATTTCACACTGAATTATAGAGCCCTATTTTAGCATTGAACACTTTATAATTAACATTCTTGTTTAAAGACTGATTATGTGATGAATGTTTACACAGTGTATTATCCATGTTATGTATCATATACCTATCTACAGAATATTATTAAAAAGTTTATCATATAGTTACAAAATGCATAGTCAACTCACGTCTACATTTGTATCCCTGCTTGTTAAGTCCCCTGAAAAACAAACAATACAAAAAGAAAATCACAAACGCAGAAGGTGTAGCATTAAATGTTTGTCTTGTTCAAAACAAAATTTTTAGTTGCTTTCACATGCCAGAGATTCAAAGTTTAAATCACAAGAATATTTGTACAGATTAATATCAGTCCGGGTCCCTGTTATTCTCAATGAAGTAGATCGAAAGGTTCCTCTTTAGGAAAACCTTTCCATCATTCCACCAGCCCTCCATAAAAGGTTTGCACATCACCACTTTATGCCCTCAGCAGTGATCAGACATATTCCTTTGAGAAGGTTTTGCCAGGTAAGGACCACATCTTGCTCCCACAGATTGATGGAAGTTTTGCCAATTACCTTAGAAGGGTCAGGATCCATACTAAAATCATTACCATGGCATAATGTGGAAAAAATTTATATGTAGGACTTCTAAGGGCAACAGTACTGCAAAATATAATGTATTGTTCCCCTCCAATGTGATGTATAACATGCAACATCAAGGAATGAAGGCTGATTTACATTTTCCATCATTTCTCAGGACATCTGAAGCAAATTGTTTTGTAATTATTGCACTCCCAAGAATATACCTGAGTTTACATATATTGTTTCCTTCTTACCAGACAAAGTCTTTACAGACAGAGCAAAATGTGGGCTGTCCAAAGAAGGTGGCAATAAACTCATGGTTTTTGATGTAGTGGATTTTAGCTTGCTTGATAGCTCCTCTCCTATTGATCGTCACAATCCCCTCATCTTCCCTCATTGACTGCTTGCAATCTAGGGGAAACAAAGAAAGAAACTGTTTTAAAATGATACCAAGTTGTAGTGAAAATGAATTGCTATCCCTGCCCCAAAGTTATAATTTAATCTTATAATGTGTATATATATTATTAATTCTAATTCTCTCTCACACACACAAGTCTCAATCCAGTGATCAGGAGGTGCACATTTGTGCTCATATTATGCACTTGTTAGTGTTTCTACCTGTAGGACATGGGGTGATGATGCTGGGGTGGGGTTGGGGGGTGGAACAATTAACTTGTTAAAGTGATTTACAACAGCACGCAGCACTATGAAATAACAAAATGACCCTGATCAGGTTTTGGACCCAGACAAAAAAAAACCCCAAAACACTGGGAAAAAATTCTGTTGAGGAAAAGAAAAGGGGGAAACCAAAGTTGCTTGAGGAAAAAAAAAGTAAAAGAGGACCCCAAGAGATGTTAAGCACAAAAAAACAAAAAACAAAAAACAAACCACCTCACCCCCCACAACCCAGCATGGCCCCTTTAAGAAAAGCTTTGCTTTTGAGGCTTTTTGGCCTCACAGGCTGCCAGCGGCCGCCCACAATCTTCCCTCCCTGCACCGGGCCGGACAGCTCCCCTGCAGAACCTGGTAAGCACCTGGGATTTTTGCCTCCTGGCCGGGAAAAAAAAATCAGAAAATACTGGACATTTTAGGTGTCCGGTATTTTCTGAATTTTTTTTTACCGGAGAGGAGGCCAAAGTACCGGACTGTCTGGTTCAATACTGGACACCTGGCAACCCTACAAAGTCTCTGACACTGTTGTGATCAATTCCTAGCCAGTGGCTGATGAGTCTATGGGACTAAAATCGTAGCAGGCTTCCTCACCTGAGGTAAAATGGATAATGAACTCCAAAGAAAAGCTGGCCTCTAAGCTTCAGAAGTCAACACATACAGTGTAGTGGGATGCATAATTTGAAACTAGTGAAACAGTCACTGTCCTTAATCTTACCATCCCACTTTTGGCCTAAGAATCCTTGCACACAGTATCAATGTCAAAATCTGTATTCCAGAATAACCCGCTTCTACGCCTGACTGCCTTACTGAGCTGCATTGCTTTGGCCAAAGCCAACCAATATCTCAAACTATTATCAAAAATAATATTTTCACCTCTGTGCCCCAGAGGAAATCATAGAGTCAGAGGGTTGGAAGAGACTTCAGGAGGTCATTGAGTACAACCCCCTGCCCAAAGCAGGATCAACCTTAACTAATCATCCACACCCAAGCTTTGTCAAGCCAGGACTTAAAAACCTCCTTAAGGAACCCATCCCAGTGCTTCACCACCCTCCTAGGGAAACAGGGAAGTTTGAACAGCGGCCGTTGCTTGACAGCATCTGAGAAGCAAAGACTGCTTTCAAATGATACCGAAAGTGAATTACATTAAGATTACAAAAACAAAGAGGAGTCCTGTGCCACCTTAGAGACTAACAAATAACAAAGGACAATAAAAGAAAGAGGGTACTTGTGTAAAGGTGCCAGAGGACTCCTTGTTGTTTTGCAGCTACAGACTAATACAGCTTCCCCTCCGAGACTAAGATTACAGTATTTTTCATTTCCATTTTGTATACAAATGTCTACAATTTCCAGAAACCATTTCAAAAAGTGGAGCCATCATCGGGTCAAGAGGGAAGAAAGATTTTATTTTTGAGCTGAGATTCAGCTAGCCTTCGGGGTTGGAATAAGCAGGCTGAGGAAATGAGTCAGAATGCCAAATAGTTGGGGGCAGCACACAAGAATGGGAAACTTTGTCCTTCCCCAAAAGCGTGAAGTCATGGAAAGTTCAACAGAGATTGGCAGCATTTTTACAGACAGTTTCTTGTGCTATCCATGGTCAACACGCTTGGAAATGGTAAGATAACAACTGCACAAACAACAATTATGTTGCTCTCAGTGTCAGAAAATCCCCCATGGCCACAACTGTAGTTCCTATCAAGATTTTAGCCCTAGAACACACCCTTACATTTCGCTTTTCTAAATGTTTCCTGCTTAGTAAATAATGAGAAAAATGAAAAATATTTAAAACTAACTTATTATTCAAATATTTCCTTTTCTCATCCTAAAATCCAGATCCTTTTCTCAAACTGGTTCTTTTAATACATCTAAAACTTCCTCCCAATATTTATACATTGAGATAGAGGATAAAATCAGTCTCCAAATCATGACTCTGTAATCATGACACAAGCACTGCAGCTATGTGAACATGCAGATTTTATTTAAATTCTTCAGTGCTATTCCTGCTTCTGCACACATACAGCAATTATACAAGCAGCATTTCATACCTCTAGAACGGGGAGGGCAATAATTTTAGAAGGGGGGGCCACTTCACATATTTTTTAAGGGGCCCCAGGGTCATCCTGTAAGGGGCGCAGCCTCAGGTGGAAGGGGCGGGGCCAGGATACTTCCCTGCTTGCCCGTCCACAGGCCCTGATTAGCCTGGGGGACGGGGAGTAAGTGAAGTCTTTGCCCCCGCCGCTCCCCCAGAGAGAACTGCAAGCTGTTCTGAACAGCTGGCGGGTGCTTGTGCCCCTGGCATCGGGAAGAGACTTGTGTGGTCCCCCCCACCTCCAGGCCAATCAGGGCTTGGGGCCGGGGGGAAGCGTGAAGTCTCTTGCTCCCTGCCCCCAACGTGCATGGGGCACGTGGTGCTTAGAGTGAACCGCCAGCTGCTCAGCTGGTAGTTCACTAAGCGCTGTGCACCCCTGGCAGGGGAGGAGACTTTGCGCGCTCCCCCATCCCCAGGCCCTGATTGGCCTGGGGTGGCAGAGTGGCAAGGTGTCCGCAGGCCTGATCAATAAGCTTGGCAGGCCAGATGTGGTCCGTGGAGACTCTCTTGCCCCTCCCTCCTCTAGAATATATTTTATGGAGTGACCCAAACTATATTACTAGAACTAGTCTAACCACAATGACAATAAGCCAAGAGCACTCCCTCCATCTTAATAAGCCCATTCATTCCCCAGTCCTAAGGAAAAGTCTTTGCCAAAAGCTGACAAACTTCTATGCATTCACAGAGAGATGCATATAAATGTGGGATCTGAACTCACAAGATATTAATTAATTTATTCAGTACACAATATGGGGTGGCTGGTTTTCTGAAAGCTTAGAAATGGGAAAGCAAATTGTGGGATCTGACTAAAAGGCGAGCTTGCCATGGCAGTGATTTGTGTGGCTAGGCGAAATCCAGTTTTGTCCTAAGTGGCTGACCCACTAAAGAAACACTTGCAAAGTAAAATGAACATGTTGCAGACACATTTCCCCCCATGTTAATACCACCAGATCCGATTTTAAAATTTACTAAAGCTGAAGTTCACGGTGTCCTTTTAAATATTCTATTGCATTGCCATTAGTTTGTTTGAATGTTAACAAAGCCCTGTGGGCCAAATACAATAAAAACGTCCATCTAGACCCTTTGCACAGTAATACACATTTTCCCTAAACATGATTTCTTGCGTTGCACAGGCTCTTTGAGCACAGAGAAGGCAGTTATTCTACAAGCCTTACAGTTTGCATGCACGCTACAGACAGACAGACAGACACACACACACACACACGAATCACCTGTATAAAAGCTACTTTAAAAGGGAAAACTTTCCAGAACTCTACATTTATTAATAAATCTAAACATATATGTGCTACTCTCAATTATTTTCTTCACTTTTGTTTACTATGTTTTTGCTAAAATAGTACATTTTGTTCACGTTTACTGCGTCACCATAATGTATATTCTGTTCTGGGTATTTTAATTGTTTATTTTATTGAAATGTTTGTTCTGAGAGTATTGTGGATTTGGCTTTGATGACATATTTTAGGTTTCAATACCACTAACATTCTGCATTTGTTTACTAAAATGAGTAGTACCCTCTTGATAGTGATTTTGCATACAACATTCACTCTCAATCTGCACCAACCCTAGCCAGTTATGTTAAAACCTTTCACATGAGTAACTAATCAAATATCCCTCCTCCCCATGGCACCATTTAACAGAATACATATGTAGAAGTTTCTGTTCTTCAGAGTAACTAACGGAGTTAGTTGTAATCATATTTTCCTAAAGACGGCCAGGGCACCTTGCCTTATAGATGACACATCCTTAAATAAATAAATTAATGGAGATTGCCTATCTCCTAGAACTGGAAGGGACCTTGAAAGGTCATTGAGTCCAGTCCCCTGCCTTCACAGCAGGACCAAGTACCATCCCCGACAAATTTTAGCCCCAAATCCCTAAATGGCCTCTGCAAGGATTGAACTCACAACCCTGGGTTTAGCAGGCCAATGCTCAAACCACTGAGCTATCCCTCCCCCCACACATCCTTCTCATGTGTGGGGGCTGTAAGTAAATAAATAAAATAAGTGCCAGGCCAAGAATTCAGCTGACCTACCACTGCTTTGACTTGGACACGGCATCATAATATTATGGGACCACTATACTTACACCTGCCTTTGCGTGTGCTCTTGAGATCCTGGTTTGGTGAAAGTTAATGATGCCAAAGCACTCTTAGGAAAAAGAGAAAGTAAGGACACCCGTGTTTTAGACAGGGGAGGTGGAAATTGATTCAAATGGACAACTCTGCAGATTGTGTATTGAACATCACAGCCAGAACAAGTTTCTAACACAAAAATGGTAAAGGATCACATTGAGCAAAGGAGTAAATAGATAAGCGCCTTCTCATTTAAAAAACTGCAGCTAATGTTCATTCCTGAGAGGTACGACTGGCCTTTCTCTCATCATGCTATATCCTAAGGGGCCTAGGACTTTATCCTCATCATTAGAGCAAATAGAAATTTTTCCATGGACTTGACTGGGAGAATGGTCAAGTCCTAAATTCTATTGTCCGTTGCCTGGCATACCTTGCTAAGATGCAAGGGAGGAACTCAGGATTTCCAGCTGTGATGGTTTGCCTATGAATAGTGGTTGCCTGGCAAATGGCAACAGTGTTGCAATATAAAAAAATGTCACCTTCCAAATCTACCCACCTACTGCCACAAGACACTGGGGCGGGAAGTGAAGAGAATTTGAAGGGTGAAATCTTGATCCCATTGATCTCAAAGTGAGTTTTTTCACTGATGTTAATGGAACCAAGACTTCACCCTAAATTTTTTCATAGAATTAACATGTGTGCATAGAAATGCTTGCTAGCTCTCGCTCTCTGTAAACAAAGGAACCCTATTTTAAAGCACAAGGAGAGCCAGTCCATTGTAACGTCTGTAAATGCATTATCTACCTCCTGTACATTGGGAAAACCAAATTCAGTTCCCTCTGCCTGGTGCTTTATGGTACTTGGCTGACCATTTACATTGCTAGCTTAACATCTGCAGTGTAACGTGTGGCTATATGACAGAATAAAATTAATTTAATACTTCATTTGCTTTTCAAAAAATTTCACCTTTTAAGAGTTAAGTCCACATATGTTCATGTATATAAACCATCTATTTACTTGAAGAAAACTAAAAGTTCAGTTTAGTACTGGAAACATCACAATATGGCATCTCTTAGGGATATTATTCTTCCCCTTGTTCACTGGTTTATATATATTCTCCCTCTCCCTCATACATTATAGGGCCATCTTCTGACTTTACTTTATCATTATGATTTATTATTTGTATACTGAGACAAGAATGCCAAACATGCTTTGAACACCAGAGCACTCTATTGAACACTCTATTGTAATTTAGCCCTACCCAGCAGGCAGATGGTGTAAGCTGAACACCTGTAAATCTGTCTCTTAGCATGAAAATGAGCTAAGCCAGCTCTCCCCCTTTAAAAATCTCATGCTTAGTTACTCAGCACTCCCCACACGACATGCAGAGGAAGACACGCTACATATGAACAATTCATATTCCCAACCTCCAGAAAGACCAGCTAATTTGCTGGGAGTGACTTGTGAAGCATGTGTCTTCTGATAGAACTGATAACTCGGAAAAGAAAGATAATTCACTAACCCCTTTTCCTAGACGCTGAAGTGAGCAGCATGACAAGGCAGAGTCCAGAAACAAACCAAAAAAACCCAAAAACCCCCAAACAAAAATACAATCTATTCCAACTGCTTCCAAAGCTGCTTTCACACAGAGTGAGAGTCTCTAGCGTAAACCATGCACTGTGATGCTGGGGTTTCTTACTGGATAAGGTCATTAACTACATTTGAATAAACAAGGGTAAGCCAGACATAAAATGCATTGCATCTGCACACCATTAAGCTGCAGCTGCTTTTCAAGAGCATCTCTTTATTTCCAATGACACAATATGAGAGTGGGGGAGAAAGTTCTTAACACTATAGTGTGAGGCAGGGGTCCATTTTCTGTTGCAGGAAGAAAAGTCTCTTCAGGCTCACCGCCAGTATTCTCTGCTTAAAGAAGGGCAATAGGGAATGCAAGAAGAAATTTTCAGTCTGGGTCAATCTGGGGCCCTAAAGTTAGGGTTCTGTAGCCACTGTTTTAAAGAGTCCCTGAGAAAGGACCTTCAAAGACCGGGAAGGAGATCTTTCTATGACCAAATTACCTAGCAGGCTTCCTGTCAGACCCTAACCTGCAACAAATGAACATAGGGTTGCCAGGTGTCCGGTTTTGAACTGGACAGTCCAGTATTTGAGCTTTCTGTTCGGGAAACAAATTGAGAAAATATCAATGTCCGGTATTTTCTAAATAAGATGTAATGTAGATTGTGATGTAACATCAAGTGTGTCCGGTATTTTTGTTGAAACCATCTGGCAACCCTAAATGAACATGAGTGAAGTGCTACTGCTGTATCTCAAGACAGACCCTTAGCAATATTGAAAAAAACAAAAAACAAAAAACAAAAAAAAACCAACCTGCCAAAAACCTAAAATATGGAGCTCTAAACCAATCCTGTTTTACAATATCTTAGAGAAATCAGCAAATAAATTTTGAAGATTTTCACAGAAATATATAAGCCTGAGAGGTAAAAAGAAAACCTTGTCTACACGGTGATGTTGCTAAATGTAGTCTCATTTCTCCTTTACATTGCCTGTAGCTTTTATTGCAATAGCCAATGGTTATAGCACCAATAAGAAAAGTAAAGATGAGTGCACAGACATTTCTCAGATGCACTAACAAACTTTTCTGCTTCAAAAAGTTAACTGCAGTTCTACCTGTACCATTAAAATATGATAATACATTGTTCTGCAGAATACTGTTTCTGCAGAACTGAAGTCATTATGCTATTTTCCCATAAGATGACAAAATGGTTTGTTTTCTTCTGATTATTTTTTAGTTTGATTCCCTCAAAAATCCCTTATTGCTTCTTATTAAACACTTCTGATATAATTTGAAATGGGTGTTGAATTGTCAGTGCATGAATGGCTGATTCCTTTTATAAAATGTGCCTTTAAAAAAGCACTTAAATGCAGGTCAATATTGAGCCTGTTTAAAAAACTGACCTACTTACATTTTGAATTGTTTAGTTTATATATACGTCAAACAGATGTAATCCCACGCTCTCTCATCAAATCAGCAGCCTAGGAGCCCTCTCTCAACACACCTAATAGGCATATACATCTTTTTTATAGCAAGAAGCATAGATTATTGTAGCACTGTATAAATGTTGGTTAGAGCAAAACATTGTCAGTGTTGAACACCGAAGCCCCTTATGCAGTGTCTTCTATGCATCTACTCTCTTTTAGCTATTAATAACTAGAACCTCTGATTTTCTGTTGTGACACAGAGTTAAACTCACCAGGAAAAAACAGTAGTTAGCGCTCCTTTTTTAGAAACACACTCTGGCAGGATGGCAAAATGCCTTACCACTTAAACTGAGATTGTAAGTGAGAATTTTGTAAGTCTTTTGCCATTTTTGCTTCTGTATTGATCTATTCTGTTGAGACAAGTTCAAGAAAAAGTTCTCCGAGCTGTGATAATTAGACGCTTTGCTTTTAATTAACACTACTGCCATCTAATAGGGCATTTAGGCATAGCTCTTATCATGCACTGCCATCAATGCTCAGCTTTCAAATATTTAAATGTCAGTCTTTCTGAAATGATGGTTCTGCAATTTTCATTCTAATTTTGGTCCTTTTGGCCATCACTCATTCCTGGCCAACACACTCAAAAGCACACAGCAATCCTGAAGATGTATTAAGCAACTCTCATGCACAGCACAAAAGTAACTGCAGAGCAAAGCAACTTTTTGCTTTTCTTACAATAAACTGTAGCCTTTCTCTGGGTTCACAGATAGGGTGTGAATTGAAAGTGGATTAACTATTCCTGATTAACTTCCTATGCAGATGAAGAAAATCTGGAGTAAGGCACATTTATTGCAGAATAAGAGCCTCCATATATGAAGTTAATCAGGAGTAGCTATTCTGGAATAATTTTCCTATGTAGACAAGTCATCAGTATTATCCCATCGACATGAGTGAAAACCTTCTGTACTAATTCAAACTGAACAGTATAAACTGATGACACTTTTATGACACATTCCTGTCTCACAAAAGGTTTTAGGGTTCTTTGCTGTTTTTTGTATATGTGGGGGCACACGGAGTGGTTGGTATTTACACCTATGCATATTTTATAGTTAGCCATAGGAGAACACAGGACTGAATAAAGTAGGAGGCCAATTACCATAGCTCAGAGCTTTCTGGTTTATACCTAAGATAGGCAACAATTATTAATTTCATCTGATTTTTCTTAGCTTTATAAAAGCTGCTCACATTCTGGGTGTAGAGCATCCAAAGTAAGATGCTGTTTGCCAGCAGTCTCAAACTGGTCGTACAGCCTAGTGCCTGACAGCCTTAGACTCCCTACCCTGAGCTGATGCCATCACTGCATTAGTCTGTCTGAGATTTAACCATTTTGGCTTTCAGTGATGGCATAGATCATGGATGCCTACCGCTCCATTCTACTTCCTGCAGTTTTCTTACCGGACTCTAAAAAACTTCCCCCGAAGTACTTTACTGTCAGCTTTCCTTCCTTTCCAGTTCTCTCATGAGTTCCAGCCTTCTACGGCAGGCGTGAGCAAAGTCTGGCCCGCAGGTCACATGCAGCACAGCACATATTTTTAGACTGGCCTTTGAACTCCCGCTGGGGAGCAGGGTTGGTGGCAAGGATGATGTTCTGTGGGAGGTCCATACACTATACTGACTCTTTCCCAATACATATACAATTTACAGCATTTAAAATGAAATGTTACAGCACTGACCTTATTCACATGCTGACACACATTCAATTACTTCACTCAGTCACATGGTTTTTAGCTTCATTGGTTAAGACACTAGCATGAGACTTGGAAGATGAGCGATCAATTCCTTGCTCCACCACTAATTTCTTGTGTGACCGTGGACAAGTCACTTAACTTCCCCTTCCTCAACTTCCCAACAATAAAATTGAGAGACTAGCACTTCTTTACTTCACAGGGGTGTTATCAGCCAAGATACAGTAAAGACTGTGAGGTGCTTAAATACTACAGCAGTAGAGGCTGTAGTATAAGTATCTGAGCTAGATACATTAGATTCTGACAAAGGCATAACTTCATACATTACAAGAGTCCACTGAGTATAATTTTTCCTGGAATAATGTACTTTCCACAATGTGATTTCATTTGTAGAAAACAAAATATAAGAAAATGTTACAAATGTTGGTACTTGACTAAATTAAAATTTACTTTACCTGCATCTTCTAGAAAATATTGCACAGCCATCAGTATTTTCCCTTGAGGTTGTAAGTCAAGCTGTAAGAGGAAAGATACCAAGAGTGAATTACTGGGCTGATAGGCAACATGCCGTGATTTAGTTTAATTGATATTTCTCAATGGAATTAGAAAGTGTCATTTAAGTAAAATGACAGGATGACATCTTGGGAAACAGGGATATTTCTCTATATTCCTTATCTTTCACTGCTGTGACAATGCCAACTTTATCCCTTTTTTTAAATCTCTTCTTGCCTCCTCCATTACTTTGATGTAGCAGTGTCAGCCAGACTGTGAAATACAGTCAACTTGTTGTTGGGTTTTTTAAATTTTGTTTTATGTGCTCTCTGCTGTACTCAAGACAACTGACGGAGTGGTTACTTTTTTGTCTTAATTTTGATTTTCACTCATCTTCCTGCTGACATAATACACCAATATGATAAACAGCGAGGGACTTGGGCCAACCCCGGTGCAATGTGACTTAAACTTCAAAGGGACTTATTTTTCCAGAACTTGGTCTGATCGCTCTTGGTGCTATACAGAGTATGCACCATAGTTACTAAATCCTCACACTAGTGTGGGTGTCCTTTGGGTCCATGCAAGCCCATAAGCTATTCCACTGGTACTCTATTTTCCTATTCCTTGCTGAATTACAGAGATGGCACCTCATCCTTTTCTAAAGCTGAACTTTAATTGTTCCAGGAGGAGTTCCGCCATTCTTGTAATCCCGGATACTTTTCAGTATTTTCGTCCCATGCAACAACAATTTTATCCCTCACCCTTTTCCACATTAATGAATGCTTCCCTTTGTATGTATTGGGACCGGGATAGACTGGCCTCTGTCTTGAAGAATTCTCTTGTCTTGCCACATGGTTTTATGCCACTCTAGCCCAAGATTTTCACCAGATCTACAATCACTTTATCTGGTCACAGTGCCTTCCCTCTCTTCATTTCCTGTACAGCATTTCTGACATCTCTATTATGTCAGGGCCAAGCACCACATTAGGATCGCTAGGGAGCTGGAGGATAGAAGGAAATGTTGTGGAAGAACGGAGCTTTTCATCCCTCAGTCACTGGTTAAAACAGACAATGGCTGTTAACGACCAAAAGTCATTTGTGATGAATGCTTGCTTGTCTAGGTAAAGTTAGTGGCAAACAAGGATTCACATCATAACTGCCTTTAGTTGGCAGTACCCATAGGCAGACCTAAGACAGAGTTATGGAAACTGAACTACCTTCTTGTCCCAAGATATGGACTCTTCGAGTCAGGATTGAAGCAATATGGAGGAAGCTTGCACAGCTGATGCCTGCACTGAACCTGCTGTGTAGGTAATAGAGAACTTCAGTTTATAACACTATCTATACAGAACCATTTGCCTGTTCTCAATTCACCCTTTTTAAATTTTTAATTTCCAAAAAACTAAACGTGCAGGCCTGAAGAACTGTAGGGAAACCAAGGTCACTATGCAAAGTTTGAAAATGTTACATTGACATACAAAGGGTGAACCATTTACCTAATATTGTATCCCAGCAATACATGTAAATGAAATCAGAATTAAGCATGTTTGAATAAAGTTGTTCTCTGAAATGTGCTTGGCCCATTATTGTCTATGCACCTGTAAGTTTTAAGTGCATACTTAAAACTTGGACCCATCAGGCATCATGAGATGGACTTACTTGACTTGCTGAGAGTCCCCCCCACTCTCTCCTTACTCCATTTTTCATATTATCATTTGTTACTACTCATAGCATGGTAGTTTTCAAAAGCCACTACCGAGATCAGAGCCTGAACAGTGCTCAGTACAGTGCAAATGCAAATACACACTGTGACAGACCCAGGGCAGCTGGCTACAATAGTTTGATGGAGGGCAGACATACCAGGAGCTGGCTGAATGCTTTTCTGTTTCCTGCAGCTGCCACATAATCAAGGCAGGCAGGCACCTGAGGTAAGTGAAGAGCCTGTCTGAAGCAACAGGCTAATCAGGCACCTGCAGCCAATTAAGGCCCGTGGATCTTAAAAGGCTTCCCTCAAGTAAGGGAGGGGGGGAAGAGAAGAGGGATGGACTGAGAAGAGGAAGTGTGCTGCTGAGAGCTAAGAAAGGAAAGATTTGCTCAGGTACCAGGGAGAAGTTAGTAGGGGAGCATTTGGGGAAGTAGCCCAGGGAAAAGGCTGCTGTATTGTAATGAGGGAAAACCCTGTCACTTGCTGCTGCCTAGAGTCCGTGGGCCGGAACCCAGAGTAGTGGGTGGGCCTGGGTTTCACCCCCTCCCGCCAGTCTTCCCCACACCACTAAAAAGTTGGTTCCTGGAAAAAAGGAGGCCCAGGATTACAGAGGGTCACCCCCAATCATTTGACGTTGCCAGTGATGAGAGTGGCTCAGTAAGCTGTGACTCTAGCCTCTAGAAAAGACAAACGGCAGTGTGGAGAGTCACAGCGAGCCTCTGAGGCATAGAACCAACGCCTAGAGGCGCAGGACCCACACGGCATGGCCGGAGCTTTTCCACAACATGAAGACATGGTTAAGAATATCATTTTCCTTTTCATTGCTCTTCACTGGCCTTTACTGTCTTTCTAGGTGGTCAGTCTAGGTTGGAGAAGAACCTAATGGTTAAGGCTCTCTCCCCCCTGCAGCAAGAAGAGGAGAGGCCTTCAAGTGGAGGAGCATCCAATTCTGAACATTAGTGGACCAGTACAATTAAGCATCATCCTGTGGTGAAATATCCTGTGCTGCACAATGTAGACATTGTCATGTCTGTATTACTGAATGCGGTTAAAATATTTGTTGCCACACTGATTGGTATTTGCTGAGAGCCAAATCCTGCTCTGTGCTGCAGAAATGTACCTGTAAAAGGTGCAGAAGGCCTTTCCGTATCCAATGGCAACTTATATTGCAGCCCGTGGCATGCACCAAGAAACGATGCACTCCATTCACTTTTTTTCAGAGCAGCAACAAGAACACTCCCCACTACGCTTCTCTACCGACTGTCCTTCCAGCTCTGCAACACACTGTGCAAGTTGGCACTCATTTGCCAGCTCTCCCTCTGCCAAAGCACCCTGTGGCATGTTCTCGCTGAGTATCCGAGCTCTGGAAAAGCAAGCTGCTTCAATGCACATGCTGGTTTCCTAAACGCTTTAGGTGTCAGAATAACAGAGCTTATAAGGAGGTCAAGTTAGTCTACTCTCGTTGAACAAGACTTTCCTCCATGCTCACCCCACTAGCCATGGTATGAAAGGCAGAGACCTACCAAATGGATATTACACTCTATCAAGACTATCCCTAACTGAAACTTAACTCTCCAAACTCTCCAAGGGACTACACTTCTTCTGAACCAGATACCGTACTAACATGTGGAGAGCTACAAATGTTCCTCTGTCAACTCTGCCTCAAGGAATTCTCTCTCAACAAAGACAACATCCTCCCCACAACTATCACGTCTCCACCAAGAGACAAGAATAGTTTGATTAGACCCTCCCCCCCCCAGCAGACAAAAGCATGACAATCACCACAATCTCTCCACCACTGACAGCACAGCTATATCATCCCTGAAATCCAGTCAGCAGATAGTGATCAAACCAGCAAACAAATCATGAGCCATTGTAGTACTTACTCAGATGGCTATGCCAATGAGGTAAACAGATACTCTCTGATCTTACCTCCTATAAAGAACTCAAAGACCAATCCACCCCCCCACAATTTACACAGGAATTTGAAGACACCATCAAATCCTTCCCCAAACATCTTTTAAAAAAACTCCCTACCATCCTATACCCTAGGATCCACCAAAGGGACATGCTACTTGCTTCTCAAGATACACAAACGAGGGAAACCAGGCAGGCCCAGACCTCGCTATGGCACCCTTACACACAGCCATTCCCAAACTACTCTCCACATCCAGGGCCACTTCCTCAAAGGCACCGCAATTTCCTACAGAAACTTCATAAACTTCCATAGAACACCATCCTGGCCGCAGAGATCTCCCTATACATCAATGTCCCTTTCCATTCCAGTACCAGTGCCTGCCTCAAATATCTACAAGATGATGTACAAGGCTCAGAAATCCACTCTCAGCAAACGTCCGTCACCAAACTCATCCATTTCATCCTTCACATTTAACAACAATCATTTTGTCCAAACCATGGGAACAGACAGGGGTATTAGGATGGGTCCTCAATATTCCAATCTTTTCAATGGCAAGGAAGAATTTCTGGAAAAATGCATCATAAAACCAAAGATATGCCTAAGATCCATTAATGGCATCTTCATCCTCTGGAGAGGCAGCTTAAACTTTCTTATAAAGTTGTGAAGGAAATCTAACACCACAACCCATCCATCCCATTCACCCTAACATTCCCACACTAGTACTGACTCCTTGGACACCAACACCAGCTTCAAACACCAGTACAATTGATTATATAGAAGAACCTCAAGGATCCCTCCAGAGATACAGCGACAGACCTACACACACCAAGAAATTTGTTTTCTACAGCCAGGCACTCAAATACCACAGAATTTACTCCAAAGAGGAAGTCTGGTATACACTACATGCACTTAAAACTGCCTTCACAAACACTTGAAACTGCCTTCACTTTTCCCCAACAAAGAAATAGATTGCATCATGGAACAGGCAACCCAAATACCTTGAGAGAACCTACTTTAATACTGACAAAATACAATACAAACTGACTGCAAACCACTATTTGTCACCTACCCCTTCATACTGGAACCCATATGGGGTATCATCAAACAATTATAACCCATACTTGATGGAGACCACATCTCAGTCCCCTGATTTCTGGACTTTGAACACCCACCCCCAACCTCACCAAGGTCAAATTACAAGCAAGCGCCCCATAGACCAAGATACACCATTGCCTGCCAGAACAGCTGATGCAGTGTAGATGTATCTCCACTATTTTGATGATCAATGTGCACCACAACACACCTTTCAGGATCAATAGGTCCCATATATACCGATCACAGCATGCAACAGTATACTTCATCCAGTGCAACAAATGCCCCAACTACTGTGTGGATGCAGCAAGACGATCACTACGCTCTTGAAAGAACTCACACGGAAAAATGATAAGAGGGGAAAAAAACATGATACTACCGATAGGCGAATATTTTCCACAAAGCAACACTCCATATCTGACCCTGCAGCCCTAGTCCTCAAAAGAAACCTGCATCAGACCTTCACAGGATGCACATGGAAACTTAAATTTATAACTCTGCTAGTTACTAAAAAACATGGACTTCCCAGAGACACTGGTTTTATGGTTCTTACAATGTGACGCCAGCTAACCCTTAATTACTCACTTCATTTTAAGTGGACTCCTACCACACTTGCGCACCCCTTAGGCTTCAAGAGTTGTCCTACCTTGTATTTAGTTTAGACATGTTGGTTACCTTCCCCAGACCCGAAGAAGAGCTCTGTGAAGTGCAAAAGCTTGTCTCTTCCATCACCACAAGTTGAACCAATAAAAGAGATAACCTGGCATTGGCCACTGTTGGAAGACAGGATACTGGACTTGATGGAGCTTTGGTCTGACCCAGTATGGCCGCTCTTATGTTACTACTCAATTTGTCTCTCTCACAGGCAGAGATGGACATTTTCCTGTGTTATCACACACAGCAGCATTCTGGTAGAGCTCTCTGGAGTCCACTTTTACATGCATATCGGTGAGACGATATATATTCATACTTGCTTACCAGGTATGATCATAAACTGGGTGCCCCCAACCATATAAATGGAGAGGCCTCATCCAAATTATGGTAAGCATAAGCATTTCCCTCTGTTTGTAGCATTAAGCATGTATTTTTGCAAGGCAGACTGGTGATTTAATATGCAGAGACTCGCTAACATTTTAAACAGAGATTATACTACTGTTGTAAGTGATGAGAACAAGCACTTCAAAATGCCATAAAATTCTATGGGATGCTGCTAAGTCATCTTGCCCTGAAGTGTCTTATGGAACAAGGGTCTTGTTTACGTCAATAAATGAGGAAAAGGGGGAAATAAAATACACTGGAAAAATATTTCTGTTTTCACTTCAGGTGAATGAAGCCACAAAAGAGGAGAAGTTGACAGGGAAACAATTTTGTAATAGGACATAAGTTGGAATTTTAGTTAATGAAAAATCAATAAAGCCAAATTAATCAAATGAAAGCATTAATATATTAAACGTAGAGATGGACCTAGGCTACAAAGGTTGAATTCTCATCTGAATTTCACCAGAGTTTTGGATGTTCAATCCAGGGTTCTGATTCTATTTCTATTGGGAACATGATTTTGAACATTTACATCTTTTTGTCACAGGAGGTTTTCAGTGTCTATCCAGAATAATTTCCAAATGACCAATTGAGACTTAGAATTGTGCTTAGGAAATTTGCAAAATGTCATGAAACAACTGTAACCCACACACCTGGTGTGGTTCACTGTCCCATGTAGTGGCACTTAGACCGCTTTCAGTAATAGATAAGAACAAGGGAGCTCTCCAGCTTAAGCTGAGTGCCAGCTGTCTTTCAGAACAAGTGGTAAAGACTCCTGCACTAAGCTCCAGAAGTCCCAGGTTCAAATCTGCCCAGTGGTGGTTACACAACCACAAACTTTTAATGAATTTCATATTGCCTAATTTGAAGAGATTTTAAACACAAGGTTCCCTATGTTGTTTTCCTATGCTTGAGTCAAGGTTTTATGGGAGAATTCATTTAGTAAAATAGTATGTATGGAGACCACTAGACTACCAAGAAAACATTCAACCATTTGAGGTAAACCCAATTCGTGTCCTGTAAGACAGAGCTGCTCTTTACTCAAGGGCAAGATGAGACAACGGCAATTTTTTTATCATTTATGTTATGAAGAAGTTTTAAGAGATTTGCAAACCATATGCCATGTAAATAGCACAGGCAAAATGATAATCATTACAACAGTGAGCTTTTATTTAGAAGCAAAGCATTCAAAACGGCATTTGTAAACTGAAATGTTCATGTGTCACAGGACATGAGGGCAAGAAAGGGTGATAGATGAGTAGGAGGTCAGGAAGGAAGGACGCTACATACTGAAGCACGAGTAGAAATTATTTTTGAAAAGCAAAATAAAAAAAATCAAATAGACTTAGAATTAGCTTCACTTTTTTATCATGTACAAGCTAATTGTGATAATCCAGCTCTATTAACATACATGCTGACCATACTCAGTCTGTGATACTTGACACGATAAGATTTTAGTGTAATACAGGCCATTATTTTCAGATATTGAAGTCGAGGGTTTTACTGTCAACTTCGTGGACATTGACATTCCATTATTCAATCATTAGCAATTCTAAAATAATTGTCTCACTTGGACTGCCATGCACATCAAAAGGGAGCAGACATTCTTTTTTAGAAGCTACATGGCATGTCTGTTCAGCTTGAGTGAAATCTAACAAGACAAACACACAGTTGAATGATTTTGAATAGATTCCTCTTCACACTTACCCAGAATTCTGATTTGCCGTTGCCCTTCTTGCATCTCTCTGCCAAGACAGATACCCCTACGGTCACCTCGGACAGCGGCTCTTCTGCTGCCTTCATGAGCACAATTTGAATGACACGTCCTTCATAGATGTGGGCATCAAAGGAAGACTTCCATTCAGGATACATGGTGGGTTTCTTCTGAATCAAAGTTTTCCCCCTCTCTGAAAACCGCATGGAAAGTGGGGTAAGTAGGAAGTGATGGCTCTACATAGGACAGTATCTGATTTGACTTCCAATGGAAGAACAACATTGAGATGCCCCCCTCACTATGAAATAAGCAGGAGAGTACCTTGGAAAACCTGGGGTTGTGGTTGCCACCCAGGTGAACACCAACATACTCAAACCTTGGTAAAGTCCCTGATCCTAGAGAGTTACATTTATCCACAATCAGTTATTGTACAGAGACCAGCTATAGTCCAGTGACAGTGTAACTGTGTACATGGTAAACTGATGAACCTGTGCTCATCGATTAACCTTCATGATTACACACAGGTCCCCCAGTACGCATGGTGCACACTGGCTCCCGGGGATCCAAGCCCTCCTTCCCCCGCACTGCTGCCTCTGTATCATAGGCAGCAGGAGGAGGCGGCAGGCTGGAGCCGGTACACATGGGGAGCCAGCTTAAAAGCTCCTGGAGGGGGGGCAGGTGGCTCCCCTCCGTGTAACCATGGCAATTTTCAGTGGTTACACAGTTAAACACATTTTAACATCTCTAGTTCACAGGGTATTTCAGTGTCCAGGACAGTCACTAAGTTGTTTGCTGAAAATGCCCAGAGGGCACTAGGATATAGTGTGATGGGATTAGATCACCAGCTTTTCATGTCAGGCATCCACCACTAGATATGTTAAGAAATGTTGAATGCTGGCCTAGTTTGTATTCATACTGGTGGCCTACAGCTTAAAATTCTCATTAACCTGTCTCCTAACCTATGCTGACATTCTTCTTGCAGTTCTGTTGAGAAGCAGCATAGGGAAAGTCACCTGTAACATAGCTGTGGTCTGACCCAGTCATGATTTCTATAGATTTCAACGTATTGCAAGACCTCTCTCTGGCTTGTACAGCACACATGGGCTTCAATGATTATCATCATCTGTATTATCGTGTGCCATTGAGCCTGCATTACCAACCAAGACTCTCCTGTGCTAGATGCTGTACAAACCAACAAGAGCACAGCCCTGTCCCACTGGAGTGAGGCCACGATCTTCCTCCCGTAGAAGTCACTGGTAGAATTCCGGTTTACTCCAATTGTCTAAACAGCTTTCTGAGGCATGAATTCCAAGGTAAGTTTATATTAATTCAATAGCAGTTTGTTTGATGCACTCTGCTCAGTGTGATGAGCTGTCCAAACAGCAGTAAAGAATAACCTGCCCGTATTTCTTTATTAGGGAATGCCTGCCGAGAACAGCGTTACAAATTACAGCTTTGACGAGTGAGCTTAAGGCTGCTTGCCAAAAGGCCTTCTCAGAATGTTCACAAACAGCCCCCTGAGTATCTCCTGCATTTTGTTATGACCTTCTGTTTCTTCTCCTTTCCTTGTATTCAAAAGCTTTTACCTGGGATTCAAAGAGTCTTGTAGGAAGCAAAGGTTTCAATTACTCCAAAGTTCCTTCCAGAATTCAGCCCTCTCTAAAATTACTATGAAGGCTTTTAGATAAACAGATGGTAAGAATAACTACAGAAAGCCATAAATTAGACAGAACTTTTATTATAATCCTAAAGGATCTTCTCCTCCCTATAAGTTTTTCTCCTCCTTCTAAACCCTCCCATATCCCTATAATCTTTCAAAGAAAAGACAGGAAAAGCTAACTGGTGACATGACTGGACTTTATTAGTTGTATGGGTGTCTGTTGAACCACAAGCCTATGGAATGAGTATGCTATCTTCTCATTGCTTGAAGTTTCTGCTGCACTGGGCAATAACAAACAGGCCCTCAAGACCAAATCTTCTGCATGGCCCAGCCACTAGACTGGCCTTGTCCTTTGATTGTTAAAAATGGACCCACAGAAAGCTACTGAATGTTGCCCTTGGAACATCAGAGAGTAATTAATGGAAAGCGCCTTCTACAAAAAGAGAAATATTCACACCCAACCCTGTCTTTTCATATCTGCTATATTGGTCTTATAAACCCCATTAAAAAGTGCTCTGACCAGGCAGAAGTTACAACATTATATATGGGGAAACCATTCCACAGAACAAAGAAGGTTCCCAGACTTCTAGAAACCTTTTAACTAAACAAAAGTCTATTAAGCACTAGCAGGGGTCCATTTCCTGTGGGAATCAGTGTGTAAATTATAAACAAGTTTCCACTTAGAAATACATATTTTACAGACATACCTATTCTTTAAAAATGCTCAAGACTGAAGAAACAGCCAGAGTTGCTGGAACAGATTCCACTCAGCCACACTGCTTTTATTTTTTATGTATCTATTTCAATGTAACTCATACTAGTCAGGACTTGCCACTGATCAAGTTACCTGCTTACAAATACAGACATCAATGTCCCCAAAGAACAGCAATGGAGAAGAATGTTGAAAGGTTCTGTCACTACCCTTTTAGTCATTTTGTGTATTTACGAGTACGACTTTACATTACTTTTTAATGCTTGAGAATCTGCTTAACCCCAAACCCTGCACAAATGTCCTTTTCCCAGGGTTTCTATCTTTGGCCCAAGAGATGATCTTTTCCCTACTCAGGATGCAGTAGCAACAAGTCGAAACAGAATTATTGGTGACACTCTCCAGGTCAGCCATGAAAATGGGAAATGAAGGCTGTGTCAAGACCGTTCCTTTCTCCTGCTACAAAGGCCCCATCTACCCTCTCTCCAAAAGGAGAGGGGAAGGGAAAGCTGATACTACACCTGCTTTCTCCCCCTTGCCTCAGTAGGCCGTCTGGACCTTCTATCCCAGAAGGGGTGTGTACGTTCATGCATATTGACTGTGTGAGACTCGGCCAGAGGGCTGGGCCACTGAAGACACATCTGACAAGGGCAACAGCTGACCGGGGGGTGAGAGGCAAAGAGAGAGTGTGCATGTTTGCACTCACCGGGCAGGAGGTGCTCAGATCCCCCCGTGAGCCTCTTTTCCCCAATCCCATTAAAAACAGATTTTTAGCGTGAGGTTGCTGGATCGTGTTCTGAGTCGCCTTACTGCCTGGGACCCTAAGGACCACTCAGTGCCACATGGCAAAAGGGTTCATTGCTCGGTCACTACACCCACCACATTGCTACCATAATATTTATGCAAAGACCATCAAATGAGGTCTCTGCTAAAAGCTTGTGACATGATCCTTGTGAGATGTATGCAGGGTTGATATTTACAGAACTGTACGTGTACACACACACACACACACACACACACACACACACACACACACACACACACACACACACACACACACACACACACACACACACACACACACACACACACACACACACACACAGAGTTTTAAAGACTGAATGAGAACTGACTACCAAGCAGGTTTTTGACCAAACATCTGCCTTCGTTCACATGTAAGATAAGCATCATAAGCCAACACAGTGGATGCCTGTTTGCATATGACATTGACACGAGGATGTGAAGGCAATATGGGGCCATCATACACGGGACTAAATCACAAATGCCATCCTCCTTCTGGGGACAAAATAATGAACTTTGGTGACACAAGGGGAGAGCAAAGAGGACAACGTCTCATCCTTCATGGAAGATGCTATAAGGTCAGCGCTTTTTGCATGAAAGAAGGATTTCTAGCCATGCTGGCTGGGGACATCAAGAGATTACTTCATCTGAGAAACTACTCCAGGTGTTAGCTTGCTGAAGATCCATTTAGACTTTACGGAGTGCGTTATACTGTGTTTTATATACACGCATTTCTGTTTCCATTGTTACCATTACTCACTAAATCTTAGCTTTTTAATAAAAAACTTATGTTTTCACTATAAATATACCTCTGTGCTATGATGTTATAGCTCAGTCAAACAGGCTCATGTGTGCACTGTTCCTTTGGGGCAGCTTGCCTGGTAATTTCTGTGAGTGTCCAGAGCTAAGGGCTGAACATGTAGGGGAATGCTTCCAGGGGACTTGAGGACTGGCATGCCTCTATGCACAGCAAGAGCTGGCAGAGCCCTTAGGAAATACTTTGTTTAGGTAGCTAAAGACTCAGCGCAGGGAGCCTTCTCCCAGTTCAGCACAAGCAAATCTCTCTCTTGCTGAGGCAGGCAAGTAAAGTGACTCACCGCCCTGGGCACAATGAAAAAGCAAAATACTATCCTACCGTGGTGTATCCTTACTTTGCCCTACAGCAGAGCAGCTGGGTAAGAACACACTCTGCAGAACCAGTCATTTTATCTAAAAAAAATACTGCAAAGTTAGAGAGGGTTCAAAGAGGAACATTGAGACTGACCAGGCCTGGAAAAAAAACCCTCTCATATGAAGAGAGACAGATGATTGGAACTGTTTATCTTAAAATGGAGACAAGAGACAGGGCAATCATAAATAAAATAAGGAACGGTGTAGAGGGAGATCAAGAGGGCCTGTTCTCCTTTTCACCGAACAGGAACAAGGGGTGTGCGAAGAACTGGAACAGCTGAGAGAGGGAAACCCTTTCCTAAAGCACGTGGAATTTAGTGCCACAGAAAAACACAGAGGCCAAGGATTTAGCAAGACTCCAAAAGGGACTGGATATTTATACAGGTAACAAGACTATTCAGAGTAACAGTTAGTGCTAACAGGTTTTGGGAGAGATGTAAAGGCTCATGCATCGGATCTTAAGACCATCTCTACCTATTATAGATTGGAGAGATCATCCCATGTCCACCTACTGTAGTGTTTCTTGCTATTTGTCTGAAGCACCTGGTAAGGGCAACTGTTAGAGATAGAATAATGGCCCTTGGTCTGATATGGCATGGAAATTCATACAATTTTACTGGCCATGCAATATCATAGGAAGAAATGGGCCTAAATTCTTGCTATGGGAAGACAATTTTTAGAAGCCTCTCAAATCCTTCAAAACTGTTACTTGCTTTAGTGCAGCCATACTCTTTGAGCCTTTGTTCCTCTGATCACCCTTGATCAGCCTCAGTCAGCCTTGTGATCACCGTCCCCTTGTGTGGTTAAGATGGAGGAGGAGTCACATATCCTCAAGGTTGAAAGGTCTGCAGCCACCACTCCCAGGAAGACTGAGGTTGAGATGCAAATAGGAGACAGATTGGTTGAGAGTCTCTGGGGTAAAAAACAAGGCTGATGTCATGCTAGGGGTCTACTAGAGACCACCTAAACAGAAGGAAGAGATGGATGAGGCTTTTTTCGAACAGCTAACAATGTCATCCAAAGCACAGGACTTGGTGGTGATAGGGGACTTCAACTTTCCAGACACCTGTTGGGAAAGTAACACTGCATGGCATAGATTATCCAATTAGTTCTTGGAATGCACTTGGAGATAAATTTTTATTTCAGAAGCTGGAGAAAGCTACTTGGCGGGAGGCTGTTCTAGATCTGATTTTAACAAATAGGGAGGAACTGGTTGAAAATTTGAAAGTGGAAGGCAGCTTAAGTGAAAGTCACCATGAAATGACAGATCATGATTCCAAGGAATGGTAGAAGGGAGAACAGGAAAATAAAGACAGTGGATTTCAAGAAGGCAGACTTTAGCAAACTCAGGGAGTTAGTAGGCCCGGTCCCATTGGAAACAAGACTAAGAGGAAAAGCAATTGAAGACAGTTGGCAGTTTTTCAAAGATATTATTAAGTGCACAAGAGCAAACTATTCCATTGTGTAGAAAATATATATGAAGTCTGGCAAGAGAGCACTGTGACTTAACCAGGAGATCTTTAATGACCTAAAAATCATAAAAAAGGAATCCTACAAAAAATGGAAACTTGGTCAAATCACTAAGGATGAATATAAACAAATAATACAAGTATGTAGGGACAAAATTAGAAAGGCAAAGGCACAAAATGAGCTCCAATTCACTAGAAACAGAAAGTGTAACAAGGCCACATTCTACAAATATATTAGAAGCAAGAGGAAGACCGAGGACAGGGTAGGCTCATTTCTCAAAGAAGAGGGAAAAACAATAACAGAAAATGTGGAAATGGCAGAGGTGCTTAATGATTTCTTTGTTTCGGTTTTCACCAAGAAGGTTGGTGGTGATTGAATGCCTACCATAGCAAATGCTGGAGAAAATCAGGTAGGTTCAGAAGTTAAAGTTAAAAATTACTTTGCTTCAAGTCACCAGGGCCTGGTCAAATGTATCCTAGAACACTCAAGGAGCTCATAGAGGAGCTATGTGAGCCATTAGCTTTCACCTTTTTAAAAGTCATGGAAGACAAGAGAGATTCCAGTAGACTGGACAAGGGCAAATATAGTGCCCATCTATAAAAAGGGAAATAAAGACAACCCAGGAAATTACAAACCAGTCACTTTATTTCTGTGCCAGGAAAGATCAGGGAGCAAGTAATTAACGAATCCATTTGCAAATATCTGGAAGATAACAAGGTGATAAGTAATAATCAGCATGAATTTACCAAGAAGAAATCATGTCAAACTAACCTGATAGCTTTCTGGGATAGGATAACAAACCTTGTGGATAAAGGGGGGAAATGGAAGATATGGTAAACCTAGACTTTAGTAAAGCATTTGATACAGTCTTGCATGACCTTCTTATAAACAAGCTAGGGAAACACAATCTATATGGGGCTACTATAAGATGGGTGCATAACTGGTAGGACAACCATTCTGAGAGAGTGTTATCAACGGTTCACAGTCATACAGGAAGGGTATAACAAGTGGCGGTCAGCAAGGATCAGTTTTGGGACCAATTCAATATCTTCATCAACGATTTAGATAATGGCATAGAGAGTATGCTTATAAAGTTTGCAGATGATACCAAGCTGAGAGTGTTGCAAATTCTTTGGAGGGGAGGAGGAGCTGTATTGTATGTAAAAGAGCAGTATGATTGCTCAGAGCTCCAGTATTTAGAGGGAGAAAAGTCTGTTGAGAGTCTATGGGTTAAATTTAGAGGTGGAAGCAACAGGGGTGATGTTGTGGTTGGTGTGTGCTATAGACTACCGGATCAGGTGGATGAGGCAGACGAGGCTTTCTTCAGACAACTAAGAGAAGCATCCAGATCACAGGCCCAGGTTCTCATGGGGGACTTTAATCACCCTGATATCTGTTGAGACACCAATACAGCAGGACACAGATACCCAGGAAGTTTTTGGAGAATGCTGGGGATAATTTCTTGGTACAAGTGCTGAAGGAACCGACCAGGGGCCATGCGCAGCTTGACCTTCTGCTCACAAACAGGGAGGAACTAGTAGGGGAAGCAGCGGTGGGTGACAATCTGGAAAGAAGTGATCATGAGATGGTAGATTTCAGGATCCTGACCAAAAGAAGAAAGGAAAATAGTAAAATACACACCCTGGACTTCAGAAAAGCAGACTTCGACTCCCTCAGAGAACTGATGGGCAGGATTCCCTGGGATGCTTACATGAAGGGGAAAGGAGTCCAGGAGAGCTAGCAGTATTTTAAAGAAGCCTTATTAAAGGCACAGGAAGAAACCACCCCAATGCGCAGCAAGAAAAGCAAATATGGTAGGCGACCAGATTGGCTTACCGGGGAGCTCCTTGATGAGCTTAAACGCAAAAAGGAAGCTTACAAGAAGTGGAAACTTGGACAGATGACTAGGGAGGAGTATAAATATATTGCTCGAGAATGCAGGGGAATTATCAGGAAGGCGAAAGCGCAATTGGAATTGCAGCTAGCAAGGGATGTGAAGGATAACAAGAAAGGTTTCTACAGTCATGTTAGCAATAAGAGGGTGATCAGAGAGGGAGTGGGGCCCTTACTGGATGAGGGAGGTAACCTAGTGACAGATGATGTGGGAAAAGCTGAAGTACTCAATGCTTTCTTTGCCTCTGTCTTCACGGACAAGGTCAGCTCCCAGACAAATGCACTAGGCAACGCAGTATAGGAAGGAGGTGGACAGCCCTTGGTGGGGAAAGAACAAGTTAGGAACTATTTAGAAAAGCTAAACATACACAAATCCATGGGCCCGGATTTAATGCATACGAGGTACTGAGGGAGTTGGCATATGTCATTGCGGAGCCTTTGGCCATTATCTTTGAAAACTTGTGCAGATCGGGAGAGATCCCGGGTGATTGGAAAAAGGCAAATGTAGTGTCCATCTTTAAAAAGGGAAGAAGGACAATCCAGGGAACTAGAGACCAGTCAGCCTTACCTCAGTCCCCGGAAAAATCATGGAGGGGATCCTCAAGGAATCCAATTTGAAGCACTTGGAAGAGGGGAAAGTGATCAGGACTAGTCAACATGGATTCACGAAGGGCAAGTCATGCTTGACCAATCTGATTAGCTTCTATGATGAGGTAAATGGTTCTGTAACTGGATATACCTTGATTTTAGCAAAGCTTTTGATATGGTCTCTCACAATAGTCTTGCCAGCAAGTTAAGGGAATATGGATTGGATAAATGGACTGTAAGATGGATAGAAAGCTGGCTAGACTGTCGCACCCAACGGGTAGTGATCAACAGCTCGATGTCAGGTTGGCAGTCGGTTTCTAGTGGCGTGCCCCAAGGATCTGTTCTAGGCCCAGTTTTGTTCAACATCTCTATTAATGACCTGGATGAGGGGATGGATTACACCCTCAGCAAGTCTGCAGATGACACTAAACTAGGGGGAGAGGTAGATATGCTGGAGGGCAGAGATAGGGTCCAGAGTGACCTGGACAGATTAGAGGATTGGGCCACAAGAAATCTGATGAGGTTCAACAAGGACAAGTGCAGAGTCCTGCACTTGGGACGGAAGAATCCCAAGCATTGTTACAGGCTGGGGACTTAATGGCTAAGTAGCAGTTCTGCAGAAAAGGACCTGGGGATTACAGTGGATGAGAAGCTGGATATGAGTCAACAGCATGCCCTTGTAGCCAAGAAGGCGAATGGCATATCAGGGTGCATTAGGAGGAGAATTGCCAGCAGATCCAGAGAAGCAATTATTCCCCTTTATTAGGCTCTGGTGAGGCCACATGTGGAGTATTGTGTCCAGTTCTAGGCCCCCCACTACAGAAAGGATGTGGACGCACTAGAGAGGGTCCAGCAGAGGGCAACCAAAATGATTAGGGGGCTGGAGCACATGACCTATGAGGAGAGACTGCGGGATTTGGGTTTGTTTAGTCTGCAGAAGAGATTTGATAGTAGCCTTCAACTTCCTGAAGGGAGATTCCAAAGAGGACAGAGAAAGGCTATTCACAGTAGTGACGGATGGCAGAACAAGGAGTAATGGTCTCAAGTTACAGTGGGAGAGGTCTAGGTTGGATATTAGGAAAAACTATAGGAGGGTGGTGAAGCACTGGAACGAGTTACCTAGGGAGGTGGTGGAATCTCCATACCTAAAGGTTTTTAATTCTCGGCTTGACAAAGCCCTGGCTGGGTTGATTTAGTTGGGATTGGTCCTGCCTTGTGCAGGGGGCTGGACTTGATGTCTTTCTGAGGTCTCTTCCAGCTCTATGATTCTATGAAACTGACTAGCTACACTCAACCGGCCAAATAGCCACCTGGGTCTAGATGGTGCTTGGTTCTGCCATGAGTGCAGGAGACTAGACTCTATGACCTCTCGAGGTTCCTTCCAGTTCTAGGATCATGAGATTCCATGAATTTTATTTTGAAAAGAAGGTCAAAGAACTTGTCTCCCTGACCCCATAGGTAATTATTATTGTTTATGTTACATTAAACCCCAAGTAAATATAGTACATGCACTCATAGGGACATGTTCACTTAGAGTATAGGGTTGTTCCAGACAAATTAATTGCCATCAAAAAGCCTTGGTGATCATAATAAATCAAATTTCCCACTGATATATGTTTCATTTAACACACTGCAGCCATTTACTGTCCTGCAACTGAGAAAAAGTGTTCTCATCCTCAAGGCAATTTCAAATGCTTTTATAAGACACTCCAAGTTCTCCCCATGCTTTCAGATAAGCACATTTTGCCAATTTAGGCAGCACATCAACAGCTGATTTACAAATGCTAACTCATCAGGCAGTCACCCCCACACCCCATGCAAATAGGACAAGTAGACAGTTTTGCCACATGCATCTCTTTTTTTGCAGAGAAAGAGGAAATTAATAAGGATGGATTTGATCCTGTGAAGCGCTGAGCAATCGGGGCTGGATCCATCAAAGCACTAATGCATGAGCTCCGTGGAATCAATGAAACTTGTCATGTTTCTTTAAGAGAAGCCAACACTATTAAGTGCTTTGCAGGATCAGGACAAGAGTCCCCAGCACCTTGTAATTTGTGGTAGTGCTCAGGAGGTGCACTGCCCCCCTGGAACTCCTGCCAAAAGCTTCAATGCTAAATGGGGTGCTGTCTCCCCATTCCTCTGGGTGACCTTCCTTGTACTCCCCTGTTGTAGGCACCAGTTACCTATCCTTGTACTCCCCTGTTGTAGGCACCAGTTACCTATGCACTTGCAGGATGAGTCTTGAGTCCTGCAATCCCGCCAGAGCATGCGGGTAGAAAAGGTAATTTCTAATAAGCACATTCCAGTCCAGAAACATGCCAGTCATTTCTGTACCTGTTGTCAAGGCTTCTTTCATCTTTATAGCACAGAAGGGCTGCAGTTGGTCCCCTTCATTCTGCATAGGTCCCACTTCAAAGGAGTTGAAAGATATCCGTAAGAAGGGAGCCATTGCTCACCGCAGTGGCACAAACCTAGGCAAACAAACAAACAAACAAATTATATATATATATACATATATAAACCCTAAAATAAAAAAAATTGGGCCGAGACAAATAAAACCAAAATCTAACATGAGTGTCCTTCAATCAACAGGTCCCACTTCAAAGGAGTTGAAGAGTGCTTTCAAAGAAGGGCTTGGGAAAGGGCACAAAACTTCAGGCAACAACAAATAAACAACATATATATATATATATATATATATATAAAACCTCCCAAAACAAAAAATTGGCCCAGACAACAAAACCAAATGTCCTTCAATCAGTGTCCTTCAATCAGTAGTGTCTCCCAAAGTGATCCATTTTTCTATGCTTTGGGCAGAAGTCTGTTAATGCTTCCATATGCCTTCTGTAGCCAGAGGCATGTAGTCTGATTGCATTTCCCTAAATTTGCCTTTACTACTTTTGCCAATGCATCTATGTCAATGTGCAAAACTTGCATGGTAAAAATGTATGGGCCATTTTTGAGAGTATGACATTAAAATTAGAGTGTAATGAAACCAAACTATTACATATGGCTAAGAGGATATTTTAGCCACAGATGCAAGTTTGAAGAGACCATCTCCCCAATATATCCAAATCATAGTCACAACCTCTTTGTGCCCCTTTGAAATACATAATGCTGTGCAACATACTGTCACTTAAGTCGATAGATTAACTTTGGTGTTAAACTCCATACCAACAGAAGCCCTTAGTCGAAGGCTTCGTCTAGTCTAGACTCTCTCTTTCGAAAGAGGCTTTTTTGAAAGAATCTTTCGGAAAAGCCTCTTTCGAAAGAGTGTGTCTAGACTACAAGCAGTTTTTTCGAAAAAGTGAGCCACTTTTTTGAAAAAGCACAATTTGCATTCAATAGTGCCTTTTTTTGAAAGAGTACTTTTGAAAAAGGCTTTATTCCTCGTAAAATGAGGTTTACTGCGATCAAAAAAACCCCTGCCGCGTTCTTTCGATTTACTTTCAAAAACGCGGCTGCAGTCTAGATGCAGGTGAAGTTTTTTTTTGAAAAAAAGCTACTTTAAAAAAAAAAAAAAACCATGTAGTCTAGACACATCCTTAGTGCTTCTAAGAGATTTGGTTGGTATGGAGCTTAACATCAAAGTGACAGAAATCATGGGAGCACAGAATGTCTTGTCTTCTATTTGCTATGAGGTCCTGCCAAGACACAGCTACATTGTCAACTCTCTGTGCAACTTCAAGAGGTAGGTAATCAAAGTAGAAAGAAACACAACTTCTGTCCTTTAATACACTGCCACTGGTTTTCAGAAGCACCTGGAGAACTACTGAATCTACAATAGATTTTTCCAAAACAATGTAGGAAATCTTGTCTTGACTAGTCAGGATAACTCCTCCCTCCCCTCATCAGTGTTAAGTAATCACTACATACGGGTGCATTTTCAACTTCAACAACATGCTGCTTGAAAAAGTAGCCCATACATCACTAGTCCATGTTTGTTTACTTACTTTGTTACATGCTTAATACAGAAATATTTTCTTCACACTTTTGCTTTCATCTTTTTCAGCAACGCTCATTCGTTCATTATTATTCCAAGACTTTCCTCCTATTCAGTGATCACTATTGGCAGCTTTGCATAAGGTACTTTCAAATAGAGATGCCAGACTATCCACGCCTTTCTATCATTTTCTTTGTCTCAAAGCTAGTTCTGAGGCGTTTAGAACATTGCAACTTCTTCAGGAAAAGTCTTGCCATCAGCTTAACCGCAATATGACTAAAACAGGGATTTTAATTAATCTCCTCTCTCAATCACTATAAAAGCCATCATTATTTACCTGTCACTCAGGCTCGTAGTCTGGGTGTAATCTTGGACTTGCACCTCTTTCTCTCTAGGCCCCCACATACAAGCAGTTTCTAAATCTTGTTGTTTCTTTCTTCATAACATTGCTACAGTACAGCCTCTTCTAGCTATCTACTCAGCTAAAACTCTAATCCAGTTTCTTATCTCATGTCACAATTATTGCTACATCCTTTTCTCTGTCCACCAACGTCACAACTAATCCTTGAGAACTCAATGTTTGTTTTGCCATTCACAGAGACACTGAATCCTTTTGATCCATCCTCACTGATAAAAATCAAATACAACCACGAATTGTTTGGAAATAATGGAGAGACGAAGAATCCGAAACCATAAACACTCCTCTGATTAAGAAAATAAATCTAAGATTAATTTATGGTACTGAGGTCAAAACTTTGATAATACAGTAGAACACCAGGCTATCAACAGAAGGTTCTAGCCAAGTAATTATAGAAAAGTTCTGCTTGTCTAATTCTATTGTTAAATGGGGTTTCCTTTCTAATGGGACATTGGAGAACATGGAGGCTGCCATGACAAGAAAAGTCATTTATTGGTCTGGACTGAAGTGTCATGACATTTTCAATGTCTTCTTTTAAGGAATTTAGATCTGATTTTGATCTCACCAACACTATTCTAAATTGGGAATAACTCCATTATGTAAAACTGGAGTGAACAAGATTAGAACCACACCCTTCATGTTTGAAGTCTAGAACTTTTCAATGCACTAGCGAGCATTCTGATTTTCTAATTAAAACAGGATTCTGTAGATTGTAGGTCAGGACACCTGTGTTCTATTCATGACTCTGTTGCTGACCTGTTAGATAACCTTGTGTAAGTTATTACCCCTCTCTGTGCCTTAGTTTCCCCAATATGTAAAATGGGAACAATAGAGCCTTCCTTTAAAAGTGGCATATAAGCGTTCAGGGTCCTAAATTTCAGATGGTAGCTGCTCAGCTTCTGAAAAAGTCAGACATAAGAAGATTTTTTTTTTCAAAACATTGAGTCGTCCAAAATTAGGTCACTTTTGAAAGTTTAGCCTAGGATTTTACAAAGCTTGGAAAATAAGGCATTGACTGAATTACTCTCTCTCACAGGTCACAGTAACTGAATAAATATGCTGGTCTATATTCAATTTATACCATCATTATATGTTGAATGGTTTCAAATCCTCAGAAATATGCTTAAATGTCAAAGTGGTTTATTTTTCTAGATTAGGAAATAACCCAATTTTAAAAAAATTAAGCAACACAGTGTTTGCCAGACAAGATCTAACAACTGTTCAAGTTTCATATCCTGTCTCAAGCAGCAGCCACCAACAGATGCCTCAGAAAAAAAAAGTGTGTATGTGTAAAAGCCATAACCCACTTAGCCAATTGGGTACATGTGTGATGGGTGAGGGGAATTTCTTCCTGAATCCTGCAATTATGAGCAGATTACTTTCATTTGCACAAGCCTACTAAAGTTATCACTCATCACATTATCCAGTTCTTTTTTAAATTTAGCTCTAGTAGGAGAATTTGATTTCCTGGAGCTCTAAATCTCACAGGCTGTGAAGAATTATTCCCTGTTATTGGCTTTAAAATTTCCCCAATATTAATTTCAGGAAGTGACTCCCTTGTTCAAGTGTGCCAGCAGAGAACTATACACATACACACACCATTTTCTCACCTTTCCCTCTCCTCTCCCTTCAAAATGCATCCCACCACTCTGTTTCGCTGAGCCAGAAGTTCTGGTCTTTCCAGCCAATCCACAGAGTTGGGGTAACAGCCCCCCAGCAGAGTAACACAGACACTGTTAACAGCTCAGGTCTAGAAGTCTCAGTTACAGGGATTTGATAGCACCCGGGAGCACAGCCCTCACAAGGGACCAAATCTCCAAATGAATCTATCTTACTCTGTATAAAAAAGTTTTACACAGAGAAAGCTCTCTATCAACGACAGACATACATAGCTGGTTCCCCCCCACCGCGCGAGCGCACACACACACACACACACACACACAGGTAACAATTATTTACACTAGACTTGATAATAAACACAATGATTTAATTAAATATCAAAAATGTGATTTAAATGCTTTCAAGTGATAACACACAGATCAAAGTAAGTTACTAAGTTAAAATAAATAAAACACACCAGCTAAGCCTAATAACATTAAAGCCAGGTCTACACTAGACCTGGAAAGTCAGCTTAAGGTAAGCAACTCCAGCTACGTAGAATACATATGCTGGAGTCACCAGCTAGAATACATATGCTGTAGTTGGCATACCTTAAGCTGAGCTTGGTGGTGTCCACAGAGCAGGAGGCGGACGGGAGCAAACACTCCCATTGGCTTTCTCTTACTCCTCGTGACTGCTAGACCCACTAAATTGAACACCAGGAGATCGACTTCTGGAGCATTGATTCACCGGTAAATATAGACATGGCCTAAGAGAATTAGTTATAAATCATAATTTTTCACCCTAGTCCTTCAGGCCACAGCTGATTTTTTTTCTGACCAGAGCCCACCTGCTTCTTCTCCTCATTAGGGTTCTTTGTTTCCTGGTCTCTTCATTTGTCCTCTTGTGATGGGAGGGCAGTCTGTGAAGCCAGCTAAAGAACATCATTGTTTTCTCCCCATCTCTTAAAGAGAATTTCCCCAGGACGAAAATCCTTTGCTCAATTCTCCCCCATCTTGAAGAGTACAAAATTCAAGACTGATTCCAATACCAGGTGGCATGGTTACCTATCTTTGTAGGACCAACCATAATCCTGGTTTACTGGAAAAAACAAGACCATTCACAGATTATTGTCTTGAGCACAGGGACATTAAGTTCATTAAGTACCACTAATGACTTTCACTAGAAGACCTAGATTAACAAATAGGTTTCCACTTCATATTTCTACCTACACATACAAGAATGTTACATGCACACAAATAGAACATACACTTTCAGCAGATTGCAAGCTTTTCCACAAGAGGCTACATTTGGCATTTTGCATAAAGCATTTTCAAGTTATGCATACTCATGTTCAAAACACATTTTCATAAAAATATGGGGGCATAGTATCACATATTTGTCTTCTCTAGTCAGGCTCTCTGCCCCTAAAACAACGGCCTGCATTCAATGTCCAATTAGCCACCCTGGCCACCTGCTAACATGCACATCTGTCCCCTTGCCTCCTCCCCTGTTGAGTTGGTGTTGTAATTTGGTGGATGCAGCATTCAGGTGCCCATTTTCCTCTTCAGCGCGACCTCCATTCTGGTCCAGACTACAGGAGCTGGGGCGCACAAGCACTGAGCCAAGCAGCTACACGAGGACCCTGGGTACTAGGGCATTTGCTGACTTGCTGTTACTCCATAGAGACAACAGTAAAGTCTATACCAGTGATACTGGCGAGCTGCAAATGGCTCTAATGTATTTCCTGCAGCACTTTGACGCATATGATACTAAAACACTGTGTGATATAATTATCCACCAGTCTAAGTTATTAACCAATGCGATGATATTAATCAATTATTGTAGTTGATTACATATTTTATCAACTACAACTGGTTAATAACATTGTAACATACAAAAACTAAATATGTCCCCTGCCATACTGTTCAAATACGAGTATCTAGTACTATCATAATTGGAACAATGAATTTGCACTATGGTAGCTCTTTTGGGTAATTCTGATGGCTAATTTGGCTCCTCAATCACAGTGGTCTGAGTATCACTGGCCTATACCATGTCCAGATGTTTATGGCTGCAAAGGAGAGTGCTTGGAGGATTGGGGCAAGAGGCTGTCCTCTTGATTATCTGAGCTCTCAATTATCCTAATTATCTATGTCCACCTCCTCATCTATTTGGATAAACAGGAGTATACTGTATTCTAAAATGTAATCACTTAGAATACTAATGATGTTTCTCCAAACCATTCCTAGATATATGGTTCTGTAAATGGAGCAGTTACTATTGCCCATTATAGTATTATTTTACCAAAAAATACTGCAACTTGCCTATAATGGCATCTTGGTCATTAGCCTGCAAAATACCTCTTTGAATTATGATAGTATTTCAGTTAAGTGCAATTTGTAACCAAATAATCTCCACTGACTGATCATTTTCCACTATGGAATTATAGCCTAATTATACAATGCATGTCTTTTACAACTAATGCAATCCCTTCAATTTTGCAAATTACCCTGTTTAAGTAGGATCCAAGAATCTTTTATCTCTCTGAGCCCTCATTCTCCTAATCTACTATATATTTGAGAGAGTTTGTCAGTCTGTGTTTGTCTGTCAGTCTGTGCAAGAACTCCTCCTAAATGGCAAGAGCTAGGAACACCAATTTCCATATACAGCTTCCTCCTACCATAACTTAAAGCAAGGTCAGGGTTTGGTTGTGCCAGGAAAATGGGAAGTGCCAGGAATAGGATTGCTTCTCAGAAAACCATACAGAAAAGAAACAGAATCACCAAGCAGATAAAAGGGGCTGGCTGGGGGCACCCTCCCCCCCAATTTCGGACTGCCCCAGCTCAAAGCCTCCCATCTCCCAGGCACCCTTTAGGGAGAGTGGGGAGGCTGAAGCCACACCTCCTTCTGATTTAAATAGGAACATTGCCAGCTAGTCCCCTTCTCCAGGGAGCGAGGGGAAAAGTGCACAGTTTGCTGCATTCCTCACTCTGGCTAGGGAGTACAGGAGGCAGACAAACCTGGAACTGTCACAGCTGGCAGCTGGCACTCCTCCCCCAGCTGTGCCCACTGGAGCTGCAGCAGCCATGGAGAGGTGCTTCTTACCTGGCTCCAAGCCGCTGCTTTGAAAGAGGGTGAAGGTAGTCTTCTCTCCCTAGGGCAGTCTGCATACTGAACCCCTCATGCCCAGCCCCACCCCAGAACAAAGATTTAAATGAAGCATGTATTAAGGATGTGAAAGTGTAAACTTAAAAAAAAAATTAATCAAGTTAAGGAGCCTAGCAACCCGGGTAAATCTTCTAGTACATTTCTAAAATGAAAATGTGGCTGATACCTTTCTGAAGCCAAAGGTGACATCTCTCTTTGTCTTGGTCTGAACCTCTTGATTTAACATAAAGGTGATTATATTTTATATTTCTAACAGAAGGCCCATGGTTATCACTAGCCTCATTCAACTGAAAATTTTTGTCTGTACCTTATTTGATATTTTACTGTGAAATATAATAGTCCAGAAGGTAAAAAATGGTCAATTAATTTATTACCTTTTCTTCAAATCAGTCAAAAAATATTAACCAATTCTTCTGAATTACTAATTTGCGCAAGCAAAATGTTTCCTCTTGTAGAAACAAGCTAGCAAGCTAACACTGAAGAGTCAAAATTTTTACCCAGGGGGAGGGACTCATTTTTCATATTTTGTCTGGAAAACAAAGTTAATAAATTGAAGAGTATTACTACTAGGAGAGAAAGGATGTTTAGTTATGTTTTTACATGACAATTAGTGATTTAAGCCAGCAGCTAAGGAGCTGGGAAAGTGTGAACCTGGAAGGGGGGAAAGTAATCAAAGATCAAAGGCACCAATCTGATACTTCACTCTCTCTCTTCACTTTAAAAAAGCCCGGTAACTCATTTTGCAGCAGATTTCAATTTATAATTCTCTGTAATAAGAGCTATGAAATTATATCCAATGACCACACCAAGTGCTGTACTACATCAATTCTGTTTCGTTAGGCATCAAATTACTTAATAGTTAAATTAAGCAGCTATTTGGTAGTGCTGCCATTGGCTACAGAAACCGGGAAGTAACGAAGAGAATAAAAAGGAGATAGGCTCTGATACAAGAAGGTGAAGGGCTAAGATAAATAGTGGGGGAAAGTAAAAGGATGATGGCACAGGAATTAAAAATGGGATCAACCTGGTTTTTACTGTAAATAGTTTTAAAAACCGCAGATGAGACAATCAACGGGTCTGTGTTCTAATCCACGAGAGAGCTAAGTAAGGGAGATGCACTGGAAACCTGACTTCGCATTTGCCAGGGTAGCATCCTGGAATTAGCCCACATGAACCAGGACTTCCTAATGACAGTTTATAACCAAATTCAATGTTTACAAGATTCTGGGATGTACAATGAACACCAGCCTTCTCATTTTGTTATTTTAACACCAGTATTTTGATATTTAGTCAATCACCTTCTAACAAGGAAACAAGGCTTCAACCACACACAGTGACTCCATTAATTTTCTTAAGTCACTGTCCAGACTTGCCCTAGATTAACTGTTTTTGCCAGCAGGTAGCACAGGTGTGTCCCAGACTTTCCACCAACATTTTCAATAATTTATGAGATCTTCCTTTGCCCTTCCTCACCTCTCCAAGCTAGCTAACCTCTCTTTTCCAGTGGAACATAGTTTTGCTCTTCTTTCTGGGAGAAGAGTATGGAGAACTATTCAAAATCCTTCATAGAGCCAAGACAATTTGACCAATTACTCAGTTTTTTAAAGCAACCCTTATCCAACCTCAGAGTCTCCACATCACATGACTAGCATCATTCCATGACTAGGTTCTCTTCAGAGCTTATCAGCATAGTTATTTAAATTACTCAGAAGCATCACTGTTGAGTGGCAGCAAGAATTTCTCACCAACCCCTTGAGGCTTTGTGATTTAGACAAAGGATTGTGACATTTGAGACAAATCAGTGCATTGCAAGGGATATATTTGTTAGTACTCTCTTTTTTGTGTGCCATTCAGCTACTATAAATGGAATGCTCCCAACAACAACAACAAGAAACAGGAACATTTTACAAATCTCTAAAATAAAATAGTCTATGTTAATTTTGATCAATGACCTGTTCCCCCCTCCACAACAAGAAAAAGCTGAAAGGCTATGATTTAATCAGCTTTGCAATTACCTGGTAACACTGTTTATCCCATTGGACAACTGAGAAGCAGCACTATATAATGCTAATTTACACACTGTCATCCGGTCTCTAATAAGGAAACTCTCCCACACAGAACCTCAAGCTGATGGAGCTGAAGCTCCATTTCATCAGATTAGGGATTCAAATGACCTCCTCATGAAAAAAACCCCTACTTTATTAAAGAAACATTTCCCAGCTATAGCTCCCACCACCAAATGCAATGTAAATATAATGCTAATCAAAACCTATAATGAGAAACACGTTCTATTGCTAGAAAGGCTCTTTGTTCACTAAGACTAGGAATCTTAAAGGACTACCCAAATCTATCAACACAAGCCCACTGATAGCATGTAACATGCAGTACACGTGGGTAACTAGGAACCAAATGCTCTAGATTTTCACCTCTGGACAGAGGGATTCATTGGCAAGACTGGATGAAAATTTGCCCTGCGTTTGCTCATGTTGTGTCTTGTTCAAACCAGTGTGAGTCCCCTAAAGTGAACATATGTCCCATTGCATGAACTTTCAGAGCACTACTTTCATATGTACAATGTAAAGATATTGATGTAGTATGTGTTTGCTAAATGAACCAGTGTGATCTTTCCTCTTCCTGATAGTCAGGTGCAAAACTGACCTTTCAAGCCCCAGATGTAGTTACATCTCCCGAAACACTGTGGGTTTTTTTTTTTCTCATGACAGCTTCACTGGTGAGTTCAAACATTTACCTATATGTAACCAGCTTGCTAAAAACATACACATGGGGACAGCAAGAGTCCCCCACACTCTGATTGTGCTGGGATGAGCTAGGTCAGATCAAGGCAGCAGGCAAGAAAAGAATCATAGAATCATAGAGCTGGAAAAACCTCAGGAGGTCAAGTCCAGCCCCCTGCCCAAGGCAGGACCAATCACAACTACCTCTGCTTTTTTATTACCAATACAATGAATTACTCTGGAAGTTAACTTGCTCCCACACCAAAAAAAAGCAACTCAGTTTTCCTAACATACACAGGCTATGTCTTCAGTGCCACTAAGGATGAGTGTTTACTACAAGGTAACAAATATGTGTTAGCTATCTTGCTGTGAAATCCATTCGGATTCTACAGTAAGATATCTGATGTGCCTTAACTATCTTGCTGTAAAAATACCAACCTTTTTTGGCAGTGAAGACATAGCCACAGAGATTCATTCTAATCAGCAAAAATTCTTCCAAACCCCTAAAGAATAACCAGTCATCTGAAGTTCAGTCACATTTAAAAAAAAACACTACCACATGCACATCTAGCCAATACACACAACTCACTCCTAGTGTTCTCATGAACAGAGATCCTGCCAATCCCCCAACTTCACAATGGATCAGAAATGCTGACTCAGGCTTTTACAGAATTTCACAAGAAGTCATAAGGTGTTGCGAAAAGCCCAGCTCTGAAATAAAAGAGGATCACATTCATCTCATGAGAAATTTGTTACCTTTATGAAATGTGACAGCCAAATGGCTTTCCTTAAAGCCCTTAATTTCAATCAAACCTAATAGTGGGGAAATGGAGATGTAAGCCCCTAAAAACAGGACCAATGCAAGTCACAAGTTCAATAGTCCAAATAGTTAAAAGCTTGATGTTTCTCTTATCTAAAACAAAGGGGGAAAATCTTTCCCAACATCACTCTAGAGAAAATTGCACAGAAACTGCCATGCTACAGACTACAGAGCCAAACGGGGGCCAGTACCACTTTTCACTGCAAAAGGAGAGCCAAAAGCAACAACTCACATGCTGTATGGGGAGCTACAACAAAATTCTACAGCCAAGTCTATGAATTCTGCAGTGCTCTGGCAGATATCCTGAAAATTCTGCAGCAGCTTCAGGTTAGTTTTAGAAGTTGGAAGTTCTTAGTGAATTAAACTGGAAAGCAATCCATACAATCATCTTTGAATTATTAAACTTAAGGAGTTTGCCAAAAATCTGCTCACTAATGAGGACTGTTTGTGTGTGTTTGAAAATCCTCATAGGAAAATAAAAATAAATCGGTTCAGTCTCAAACATTCCAACCCATAAAATATTGCTAGGTTCCTTGTTACAAAGTTCAGCTAGTGCAGAAAAGTGTCTCAACCAACAGCAGCTGGTGGGGTGAAAGACAAAGCGTTCATTTTTTATCTTCTCTCATTCCCCAAAATCTTTTACAGCTATCTGGAGCTCATAAACAGCAACACTCAAGTCAGCGCTGCAGACTTGTTCAAGTGCCCTTTGTTACTACTGAGGCAATTATTTCTTCTTGTAAAATAGTAGCCCATGTCTATAGTGATCCAAAAACAAAGACACAGTTGCATCTCTTCTGCATCAAAGTAACATCAAAGCTGTGAGTTACACTATTCAGAGGAAACAATGACAACTCGACAACAAGCCAGAAACCCAGAGCTCTGTGGTCTAGAGCAGTGTTTCTCAACCTTTTTTTTTATAAAGTACCCCTTTAAAAAAAAAGTTTAAGTACCCCCAGTACCTACTGTTGTCAGACACACCATTTTTTTTCTACCATTGTGTGACAGAGTGCTGGCTAAGCCAGAGCTCTGCCACTGTAGCCTGGCTGAAGAGGCTGATGGCCACAGCTGAGTAAGCCCAGGCCTGAAGGCTATTAGAAACAGTTGTGGGCCTCACTGGGAGAGGGCTATATAAGGCAGGGGGCAAGGAGGAGCAAGAAGCCAGGGTGTGGCTGAGTGTGCTCCCAGGTAGACAGAGGAGGAGCTGGCTGACTTGACTGTAAACTTTGTAAATAGAAGGTGTTGGGAACTGACAAAGGCACGGGTGATTGCTCCAGAAGCCCCTCAGGCTGATTTGTGGACCAGAAGGTGTCCCAGACCACAGGGCCTAAGCGGGGACTCCGCCACACATTGCAACAAATTTGTTTAAACAACTTCATCGTAGCCGGGCAGACTATGAAATTTTTGGGTGTAAAAAGTACAAAAATAATAAAGCATTGTAAAACTTTAAACAAAAATTCAGTTTTCTCCAAATTTCAGTTGTGTTGACGTATCCCCCAGACTTCTCTCAAGTACCCTTAAGGGCACTCATACCACAGGTTGGGAAACACTGGCCTAGAGAACCAATGGGTCCAAATAGTGGAAACAATATTCGGTCACTGACAGACACAATGTTTAAGAAAAGCTTCTGGTGTTCATGTTTCTTATTTCTTAGCAGCCCCCAGAGAGGCAACTGCATTTCTGCAACATGGACGTAGAGCTGCACGCACTAAAAGGGTGACGATCTTTTCCATGCTGTCTGGAATATATGAGGTTGCATAAAAAAGCTGTTTTCTCCCAACAGCGAAGAATGCCCTTTCCTTGGCTGTTAACTGGTGTTGTGCTTGCAAGGCAGCACAAAGATCAGAAGCAAAGCCTCTTTGGCACTTAGTGTCTTCAGAGCTGTTTTATTACTGCTTTGTTTCCCACTCTATGTAAAATGTCTGAAAATTATAAAGAAATAACCATCTAGAAACATTTTTAAGACACTAACAAGATTAATAATAATTAAAAAAGGACAACTGCTTTTAAAACAGTCCCTCTTCACAAGATTGGCTTTTTAAAAACCTGCTCTCTGGGGATAACTTCAGAGAGCAGCCTGAAGTACCATCCCACTGCACCACCCCAGAAGTGAAACTTGGTTAAGGTCCTCGTGGCTCCCAAAATACTTTTTTCTTTAACATGCATTCATCATTCTAGTAGTAGTACCTTTAAACAACGTGAATAGTCTCACCCACGTCTTCCATTTCACATCCTCTCCCCAGTGGAGGGTTTTGTTTGGGAATTTTGTTTATGCACACACATCGTTACAGGTTTGTTAGAGAAGGCAACATTAAAATATGCACTGTGCACTCACAGGGGAAGATGGTGAGGTTTGTGATCATCAATTCCTGAAGGAGTTCTTTCCAAAGGAGTGGGCCAGCTCTGAGCAAGCTGTCTCCTGCACAGATGAGTTTTACCCTTATCGCAGAGAGTTCCATGCATAGCAAAGCTGCCAACAAATCTCCATCCCAGAGCTATCTTTTCGATACCCTTGGACCAGGGCATGGAGTGCACTGAGCATATGGAACGTGACCTGGATCCTGATTCAATATTCTGTCAGAAGCCCATGCAGGGAGCAGAACAGTTTTGATGTGCTCACGGTAGCTAATACTGGCAAGCAGATGCATTGCAGCATTTTGCAACAGCTGGGGCTTTAGGTGACCTACCATTACCTACCTTCCCAGTTATATTGCAGTGCTGTAGTCCAGCTGAGAGGTGATAAAGGCTTCAATAATTGAGGGCAGAACATCATATGCCAACATGGGACAGAATCTCCTATCTAGTGGGTCTCAATCAGAGATCTGGGGACCCTTGGGAGGTTGTGAGCAGGTCTCAGGGGGTGCACCAAGGATGGCTTGCATTAGATTTGCTTCCCATGGAATTTCAAATCAAGTTTAAAGTCTCAAACCCAGTCTTCAAAGCACTCCATGGCACGGGCCTGAGATAGGTAAAAGATCATCTAAAGCAGGAGGACAGAGATCATGGCTGAACACTTTCCTTCTCTGGCACAATGGGACTTGCAACAATAAAAATAAAGCTTGTCTGTGGGGGTGCCAGAACTTTCTCTGTGGGTGCCCAAAAAAGTGGAACAAACAAACAGCTCCAGAGATTAGGGGCCATCACAAACCCCCCTTTCCACTTCAAGGACAAGCATGTTTCTTTGACACTGATTGCTCTAATAGAAACACCTAGCAACAGGTAAATTTATTTAATAATAATAACAAAAAACGAACAAAACAAGCCAGGGCACTGCACATGCCTCTTGCTCTGCAGAAAAGATTAAAGACACATGCACACACACACTGCTTAATGCACTACTGGAAGAGGCTCACATACATTAGTGAGAAGCATAATAGAAAAACCTATATAGAACAGAATTGGCCCTACCATTCCATTGCAGGTCCCATTTGTGAACGTGTCCTTTCACCTGGGCCTCAGCCACTAACAGGTTATGTGCAGGACTTCCTGAGCCCAGGACCCAATAGAAAAAATAACTGCTACTGGGTTTCACAGCAGGATGTGAAAATGTGAATGAAGGACAGGGTTTTTTTGCAGGTACAGGAAAGAAATAATGAAGTGAATAACAAACAGGCATAGTGTCTATTCTCACAATCATTCATATCAACAGGGGAAAGGGTCTATAGGATCAGTCCCAAAATACGAAAAATAGAATAATACATCCCTAAAACTCACATTTCAATTTTTTGAAATGTAGGATTATTTTTAAAATATGGGCTTCTCTTCCACATTTAATCTTTTATTTCCAACTAACATAGCTTCTTCCTCAGAGTAATTTGCTACAGCAAGTTTCAGTGTTTAATTTCCCCATTTCTGGTGAAGTACTGGAGGTGAAGGCTAATGTGTCTGCACATAAAAGATTAGTGATGCAGGGGACCTTTGTACAGTTTCAGGGATTTTGCAAAACTTCCTGAAGAACTTTTCATCTGAAAATATTAGTTCAACTTTTTCAAGCTACTACACAGTATGTTTTTGAAGACCCAGGACCGGCTGTATAATTTCCCTAAAACTTAGCTGCCATGAAATGGTTCCCTAGATTTATTTTACTCTTTAGATTTTTCTCCTTCTCCACTTTTAAGCTTGTTTTCCCAAACAGACTTAGGAATACTGTACTTCATTGTGTCAGCCAGCTTTTCCATTAGAGCCTCTGACTTATGTATTTATTACTCAAAAGAAAAAAATTCATTCCAGCTCAAAGAATGAATGTCACTGCAAGTGTAAAAAAAGACTCATATGATTTAAAGAAACTATAGTTAAACTTAATAGGATTTCAGCACATTTAGAGGCTACTTTCTTCTCCCAGAGTTTGATTTTCAGAGGTACTGAGAATTATAGTTTCCTGATACATCAGTGGGATTTGTTGTAGGTATGCAGCATAGCCTGGAACCAGCCCTTAAAACTTTACCTTAGTGGAGAATAAAAGTCAGGAAGACTGCTTACGTCAACTGATGATAATGAATGAATCCCATTAATATTAAAATCACTAAATAGCTGAAAAAATTAGATTAAAGCAGACAATGGCACATATAGAATAACTACACGGTGTGGGGGCTTTAATACACACAGAGTTTCACACATGCTTTCACTTTTTTATCCCTACTTGCAGATTTACCCAGCATTGCTCAGCTGTGTAAGGGCACACTCAGGTCCCACGAGCACATGGGGTGGGGGTGGGGAATCCCCAGACCCCAAAAGGAGCAGCGCGGGGGAGGGGAAGGAGGGCACAGTAGGGGCCTATGAGGAGCTGCGCGGGGAGTGGGAAGGGAATCCCACGGCCAGCCGGCCCTGAGAGGAGCAGTGCAGGGGGAGGAAGAGGAATCCCCAAGACCCATGAGAAGCCGCCTGGGAGGGGAGGGAGGGCCCTGTGAGAGGCACAGGGAGAGAGAGGGTGAAGGGAATCTCCATTCTCTGGGTGAAGTGTGGGGAAGGGGGAGAGAATTGCCTGTAGGAGCCTCACAGCGGGGCGGGAAATCACCACATGCCCATGTGGAGCAGTGGGGAAGGGGGAGAGTGCAGGCCCCCTGTAGCAGGATGGGTGACAATGCCCAGGCCTTGTAGCTGCAGCGGGGAAGGGGGACCTTACCAGTAGAAGGTAGCCTGGCCAGCAACATGCATGATCCATGTTGTGGAAAACAGACCCATTCCCACCACTTCCCCTGTACACAGCACAACCAAGCCCTGACCTTGCTTTAAGTTGGTGTAAGAGGAAGCTGCATACCAAATTTGGTGGGCCCAGCTGTTACTGTTTAGGAGGACTTCTTGCACAAGCAGACGGGCAGACAGACGTGTGTATGTGTATGTACACACACACACACACACACACACACACACACACACATTCACTTCCTAATTCCCCTTTGGAAATTCCTTCAGTCTTGTCAAAGGGTGAGCTACAGATTGACCCAAGATTGTATCAATCTCTTGCACAGCAACACAGGTCGATATTAATACAGGCAAAGACAGACACTTAAGCTAAGAGTTACTATACCAGGGTGTTGTGATGTCGATGTTGAGAGGGCCAGGACTTTAACAGGGTTCAAAAAAGAACTAGATACATTCACGGATGTTATGTCCATCGGTGGCTATTAGCCAGGATGGGTAAGGACGGTGTCTTAGTCCTCTATCATTTTGAAGTCAACAGCCAACTCCTGTTAACTTTAACCCAATGACAGGTTTAGGGTGAGAGAAGGTAATTTTCTCTTCTGATTCTGCCTTACTCTGTCTAGTCAATTAGAAGTCCAGCATTTTGCATAAGTTTTTCCATTAAAACAAAATATCACAATGGCATGAGATTTTCCAGGACATGATATTTACAGCTGAGTCTCACATACACTTGGATTATCTATTTACATTGGACTGGATCCTAATAGCTCACAGGAACTGTGGCTATAATAGTAAACAACAGTTCTGATTTACCTTAAATGTGAAACTACAAAAGAATTGTATGCAGAAGGAGGGCAAGGATGCTGACGCAGAGTAAAATAAGAAGGGTATGACTGCCTCCTATAGACAAGTATTTATTTGCTGCAATTATTTGATTCATTTGCACCTATAAAGGGATCCTGCACTCTTAATCAGAAATATGAAGGTTTCCAAAAATAGTTTTGATAAAATGCCACATGGAGTAATTATTAGAAAGAAATAATAAAAGATTTTCAGAACTGCAGATATAAGAATAAGAGCTGCTAAATAGTCATGCAAACCCACTGTATCCTCGAGGAGTTTTTTTTTTTTATTACTATAGAAATACATGTTTTAAGAACAGAGAAGCTGGAACAACCATGACTGCATGAAAACAACAGACAGCTGAAAAGTAAGGTCTCACCCCATACAGATACTGGTCATATATTTCCAAAAATGTACACCCATAATAATTTTACACATAGCAGAATACCAAAATGAAGAAAAGAGATAAGAAATGTAACACCATAATTTGTAAGACTTGATTGCCAGGGCCCATAGAGTTCTTTAGATTACTTTGCAATTTTCAGTTTATTCTTAGGAATTGGGGACTCTTCAAAAACGTAATGTAATTTTTAAAAAATCCAGAAGATATGAAATAAGGGTAAAGGAAGTTGTTCTAGAAAATTCTTGACCGAACAAAATATACCCAAACCCTAATGAATCTGAAAAAAAAATACTGTTCATATTTCTCTCTAATTCCCCATTATTTTCTTTTGTGTATGCCTGCTTTTCCTCATTCAGGCCTGGACTAGTAACAAAAGCAACACCGTATTAAAGAGTTCTGTTATTCATTATTTGTATTACAGTAGCACTGACAGCCTCTAACCCATTCTGCTAGGTATGTCATATGTAACAGACAGTTTTTAGCTCCAAAGATATTCTTGCCATACTTTTTCCAATCTAACCAGAAGCACTGGAAATGCCCCCAGCTTCTATGTCTGTTTTGCAGATCCAACATATAATGAAAGCCACCCAAAATATGGCTTCCCATGCAAATCATTAATTCCACTCCCCATTATTAATGTGAAACACCTCAGAACTGCTGAGGGTCAAAACCCTTTTCTAAAAACAAAAACCAAAAAACAAAAAAAACATACACCCATCCTCCATGAGGGTGAGAACAGTAAAGAAGTTGTGGGTGAGTGAAGTTACTTTCATACACAAATCACAAGCAAGCAATAAAATGTCCAAGTTGTTTTTAAGTATTAACTCAAATTTGAATGAGCAGCCAATGACACGTGATTAGTCTAATAATCAAATTTAGCTATTTTAAAATTGCCTGAATGCAAGTGTGTGGAAAATAAGATTTTAGTCCTGAAAGTACTGACTTCCTGAGTGAGAGGCAAATCTAAGGCAGCATCTTATGTTGGAGATGTAAAAGATCTGATAGGAACAAGATAGAAAAGTACCTTGTAAACAGAATTTTTCTATTACAGGATGGTCTGGATGAAAACTGAATTTGCCAGAGTTCAACACAGAGTTCTTTAAGGTATTTGTTTTGTTTTGAGGGAAAAGTAATTTCCCACACCTTGGGGTCTAATGAAGTCTCTCTTCGTTTTGAAAGCACAGGACTAACTGGTAGATAGAAACAATTTAGAACCATGATAGTTTCCCACTGTTGTTATAACCATGTTTGAAGCAGATGCAGAATGAAATTCTGCCTAATAACGTAAAGCATAATTCCAGATATTAAAAAGATCTGTCTGCAGCCCATGGAGTTTGCTCGTTGTTTATTTTATTAGAGACTGTGCAAGCCAATGTAACTTGACAGGCAGTAAAAACACCAACATGAAAAGATTAAAATGTCTAGTTTGACAGGACCTAAATGCAACTCTGTATTTTAACAATTCAAAATGGGACTTGTTTTTAATTAATTAAAATTCAACCCCAAACTGTCCTGAAAAATATTTCCCAAATGACATTTTCTACATTTTACAAATCAATATTACATGTTAATCCCCTGCAGTTTCAGGTTTGGTTTACTCAACCCCAAGACCACAAATGGGATGGGTATTGATAGGAATAGCCATCAGCTAAAACAGCCAATTAGGAGATGGGTCTGTGCTCAGCATCAGAATAGCCATACTTGGTCTGCCACCTGTTCCAGCTCTGAGGTTCATTCCTGTCTGATAGAACCCATCCCCAACCTGCTTCCACTGCACGAGCATCTCCTGGCTGGATTCAGCTCTCTGCAGTTCAGTTTTGAAGCAGTGTTCCCGTTGTAAGAAGTGCATACCTCATGTATCCACAAATCAGACAGGAGACAAACAAAGAACTAAGGGTGCCATTTATGGGGGACTAGGGTGGATTTCAAAATGGATCACCGGGCAAGATACAGGCAGGTGGAATTCAGTGTTGATAAATGCAAAGTAATGCACATGGGAAAATTTAATGCCAACAATACATACAAAAGTGATGGGGTCTAAATTAGCTGTTACCACTTTGGAATCATTGTGGTTAGTTCCCTGAGAACATCTACTCAATGTGCAGTGGCAGTCTAAAAAGCTAAAATAATTTTGAGAATCATTAGGAAAGGATAATGAAACAGAAAATATCATATTGCCTCTATATAAATCATGGTATTCCCACATCTTGAATACTGCATGCAGATCTGGTCACCCCATCTAAAAAAATAGATATAGTGGATTTGGAAAAGGTACAGAAAGGGCAACAGAAATTATTAGAGGTAAGGAACAGCTACCCTATGAGGCGAGATTAACAAAACTGGAACTTTTCAGCTTGTAATGAAATGACTAAGGTGTGCAGGGATATGCGAGAGGTCTATAAAATCATGAACGGTGTGGAAAAACTGAATAAGGAATGTTGTTTATTGCTTCACTAACATAACACAAGATGCTCACCCAATGAAATTTATAGGCAACAGATTTAAAACAAAACGAATTATTTCTTCACAGTCAGCCTCTGGAACTCTTTTCCAGGAGATGGTGAAAAGGCCCAAACTGTATCAGGATTCCAATAAGAACAAAAGATAGGTCTATCAATGGCTATTAGCCAGAAATGGGCAGGGATGGTGTCCCTAGCCTCTGTTTGCCAGAAGGTGGGAATGGGCAACAGGGGATGTATCGCTTGCTTCTTCCGTTCACACCTTCTGAAGCACCTGGCATTGGTCACTGTTGGAAGACAAGACACTGGGCTAGATGGACCCAGTCTGACTCCAGTATGCCAATTCTGATGTTCTTATATAGAGCCCAAATGTATCTGCCCCTGCTGTAACACACTAGGCCCTACTCTTCCAGAGCTGAGGTAGAGACCAGGAGTCCTCACAGTCTCTTTCTCTGCAGAGTTAGTAACAAAGTAAGAATATATATTAAAATTTTAAGGCTACCAATGTCCTGTAAATTGCTACAAGATGTCAGAATATGTTAGTATAGAGCTGAGTGGGTTTAATATTTATTTAATTTTCTCTTTTTTTATATAGGAATTAAATGCAGAGTTTCTGTCATCTAATTGCTAAGCTATCTGTCAAAAGAGCCCTAGACTTTTCCAGTGCTTTAGGAAACCCTGGAAAGAGGTGATCTATATGCGTGTGTGGGTGGGTGGAGGGGGGGAACAGCTGGGGCCAATCCCGCACAATTTGCTGCTTGGCTTGTACTGAGCATGCTCAGTAATGCTACTGAAGCCATTGTCCTCACTCTGTCCCTCCATGCTCTCACTCTTCCCCCTATCACGTCATGCACAGGTTGCCCCTCCCCCAAATCTGAAATGGCGTCCCTGAAAAGAACACCCAAGCATATACCTGGCACACAAGTATCAGCTCAAACATTTTGTTTCTTTGATTTTATAAGGTGACCATTTTACTTTGTAACAATTTAAAAATAAAGGAGAGAAGAAAAAGAACCAGATTTGTGGATTTCAATACTCCTACCCTTCCCCGCTCAGTGCTGGGACCAAAAAACCAAGGCCTCTCTCTTTTTTAAGCAGAAAAAGAAATGCTACCAGCTTTTATTCATTTATGGACACATGAGCATTCTCAGGTCATTTTTAAAAAAAGGTTCAAACAAATGAGATGCTGAAGTATTATAAAAAGCAACTTTTTCATTACAAAATGCTTATCCAAAGGTCACATCCACCAAGCTACAAAAAAAGGGTTGTTACTTTAAAGTATTACAGGCACTTTGAAGAGTATGTCTGTTTATTTAAGTGTATTGATTCCTCAAGGATGAGGCAGAAAAGCATAGTGTGTTCAAACATGGGGGGAGGGTGAAAAGCGAGCATATGGATAGAACTCCTACCTTCTGCAGCAAAACGATCATATTATTCACATCCAGCAATTGCTATCAGTCCCCGTATCATCAGGAAGATAATTAATAATACAGTTGTGCCAGTCTAACATCTATACCAGGGCTACTCAACTTTGGAAGCCCCGGGGGCCACAATGATACTCACAGCACATGCCAAGGACTGCAATTTAAGTGTGGTTGCATATACATGCAAATATATATGCAAATATATGCAAATAGCTTCTTTCACACTGATGGGCATGAATACAAAGATTAAGGCAAGATTACACAACATTTAAGTCAGTTCTGCTGATATTAATAAAATGCAACATTTATCCGATTTCCACCCATATGACAGCACTTTTAATGAGCAATGACAGTCCAGGAATTTAACTTCTAAAATGCATATCAACAGAAGACCATTGTATTGACTCCTTTTTTGTTTTGGCTCCCAACTGTGAGCCGCATGTTAAGCCCCGTGTAAACCCAAACTGCACCGTGGGCCACAAACAAACAGGCCCGCCGGTCACTTGTTGAGTAGCCCTGTTCTATACAAGTATAGATTTGGGGTGGTTTTCAGATATCCCCACCTTTCTCAGTACGGAACTCAGCAATATCTACAGTTCATTGTCCCCCATAATTGAGACATACAACTCTCTTCACTGGAAGGTCATAAAAACACTATTCTTTGGAAACAGGCATGTATCCCATTGGTTATGAACTGTACCAGCTTCCAGTTGTTCTGGTGCCTGGACTAATCAAAAGTAAAGGTACTGTAAGGAGCTGATTTCTTTAAACCCATCCTCACAATTCAATTATTTAAAACACTGGAGTAAACACAAATACATAGATCAACCGTACATTTTTCTAAAGCTTCAGAGGAGTAGCCAAGTTAGTCTGTAACTGGAAAACCTTAAGAAACAATGAATAGTCTTGGAGCACATTAGAAACTAACAAAGCATGTAGATGGTATCATGAGCTTTCAGAAGAATAACTGGGTTGCGCCCATGAAAGCTCATGATACCAGCTACATGTTTTGTTAGTCTCTAAGGTGCTGCAAGACTATTCATTGTTTTGTATATTTTTCTTTTCTTCATTATAATAAATAGAGTAACAAGAAACTTCACATTTACTTCCTACATGCTTCCAACACCAATTGTCCTTTGTCAGCTCTGCATTTTCATCAGCCTCTGTCCATAGCTAGGCACTAGGCAGAATGCCTACCTTGCACTCTCAGAGCCCAATAGCTCTAGGATTTGAAAATACAGCAAGATACATTTGCTCTACAACCTTTACCATTAAAAAAAGACAAGTAAAAGCCAAAGAGCTAAGGAGGCAAACAGTCAGACATTTTAAAGGAATCCATTTTGAATCCCTTGGCAGAGGGGAAAATGATCAGGAATAGAACTATGGATTGGATAAATGGACTGTAAGATGGATAGAAAGCTAGCTAGACTGTGAGGGTAGTGATCAACAGCTCGACATCTGGATGGCAGTTGGTTTCAAGTGGAGTACACAAAGGATCAGTTCTAAGTCTGGTTTTGTTCAAAATCTTTATTAATGACAGGAATGAGGGGATGGATTGCACCCTCAGCAAGTTTGTGGATGACACTAAGGTAGGGGGAGAGGTAGATATGCTGGAGGGCAGGGATAGGGTCCAGAGCGACCTAGATAAATTGGAGGATTGGGCCAAAAGAAATCTCATGAGGTTCAACAAGCACTAGTGCAGAGACCTGAACTTGGGACAGAAGAATCCCAAGCATTGTTATAGGCTGGGGACCGACTGGCTAAATAGCTGTTCTGCAGAAAAGGACCTGGGGATTACAGTGGATGAGAAGCTGGATATGAGTCAACAGTGTGCCCTTGTAGCCAAGGAGGCTAATGGCATATTAGGGTTCATTAGGAGGAGCATTTCCAGCAGATCAAGTGATTATTCACCTTTATTTGGCTCTGGTGAGGCCACATCTGCAGTACTGCGTCCAGTTCTGGATCCCCCACTATAGAAAGGATGTGGATGCATTGGAGAGGGTCCAGCGGAGGGCAACCAAAATTATTAGTGGGCTGGAGCACATGACCTACGAGGGGAGGCTGAGGGATTTGGGCTTATTTAGTCTGCAGAAGAGAAGAGTGAGGGGGGATTTAATAGCAGCCTTCAACTTCTTGAAGGGAGGTTCCAAAGAGGATGGAGAGAGGCTGTTCTCAGTAGTGATGGATGGCAGAACCAGGAGCAATGGTCACAAGTTACAGTGGGGGAGGTCTAGGTTGGATATTAGGAAAAACTATTTCACTAGGAGGGTGGTGAAGCACTGGAATGGGTTGCCTAGGGAGGTGTTGGAATCTCTATCCCTAGAGATTTTTAAGTGCCGGCTTGACAAAGCCCTGGCTGGGATGATTTTGTTGGGGTTGGTGCTGCTTTGGGTAGGGGGCTAGACTCGATGACCTCCTGAGGTCTCTTCTGGGCCTAGGATACTATAATTCTATGATAGATGAACAAAGGCGCTCCTGGGCTCTTCATGAGTTGAAGACTGAACTTAGTGCAGAGTTTCTGATAAAGTTATATTTAGGAAAGTCTAGCCCACCCCTTTAACTCCATTCTCAATCAATATTTTAGGCTGACTATCTCGATATTCAGGATACAGTACACAATTCCAGATTTTGATTTTAGACAAGAACATATTTCTCAGGTGGTTGATTAAACCTCTGATTCCCGCCAAAATGCAAATATATAATTCGGAAGTCCTGGCACCAAACTTACATAAATACAACATGAAAGCATTTCAGTGCAAATATTTAAAACATCAGATGCTGATCTCTGTCTCTTTCTTTGTATTCTAGGCTATTTGTAATATCTTGTTGAGGAGAAAAAACCCCACCTATTTCCCCTTAAAACTGAAACAGTTCCACACCAGAGAGGTTGTGTGCAAATTGTTTTAATAGTGAATGCAATTGGAAATCTCCTTCATTTCACTCTTAGGAGGCATCACCCATCCCTACAAAGGAACTAAAAACAATACATAAATAAAAAAGAAAGAGAGCAAAACTGACATCAAATCAACAAGAGCTAAAAACATATCAGATGCCTTCTAAAATGTTGGAATTAAAAGGCACTTTTGAAACATACTTTCCAAAACACCAGGAGACCATCCAGCTGAAGTGACTCTTTGTGAGTACGTCCACACAGGGTTAAGAGATGTGTGGCATAGCAGCAGCAGGGTCCAAGACCTTGAGCTCCCTGCCGAGCCCAGGAGCCTACGCTGCATCCACATACAACATACTTATGATGGGACTCAAATGAAGAAAAAAAATAGTGCCTTGGACAGGCAAAGCTGAAAAAATAAGCCTGCAACATGCCTTGAATATTAGCTAGTTAAAAATTTGATAGACTTGGATAGATTGAGTTTGGGACTCGATTGAAAATGTCCCTCTGAAGTCTCTAGGCTTCTGGAGACCAAGAATAAGCATGACCTTTTTTCCAGGATGCATACCACCACCAGTCCCCCTTGCAACAAGAAAACTGTAGAAGAGATAAATGTGTATAACACACACGTACAGTTACTGAAATAAATAGAAAAATAAATTGCATACATAAGAACTCCACTTAAAAGCCTGCCCAATCTCCATCTGTTCTGCAGCTCTTCCTGGTCATTTTATTACAGGTTGGACCTCCCTAATCCGGCACTCTTGGAACCTGACCGGTCCCAGATGAGGGATTTTCCAGACCAGAGGTGGTTATTTCTGGCCCCCTCTGCTACTGCCCCAGCGCTACACCGGCTATGGGCCCTGCTGCCTTGCCGGTCCCTGCCATCATGCCAGGCAACCCGGCTCACAGCACTCAGGGCTCCTGCCCCACTGAGCATCCCAGGTGGGATGAGCTGCTCCCAGCCCCTCCAGGCAGCTCTTCGGCAGTGTGACGGGCTTCCGGCCCTTCTGGACAGCCCAGCTGGGGAGCACTGAGCAGCCTCACTGAGAAGACCAGCTGTGGCGTGCTGGGCTCCCAACCCCACCAGGCAGCCCCCACTGGGGCACATCCGGCTTCTCAGCTGTGGCGATCTAGGCTCCTGCCACAATCCTGCCAGTCCACAGGGCTCCTAGGGACCAGCCTCTCTACTGGGATTTTCTGGTCCTGGAACATCCATGGTCCTCCCAGACCACAGATGTTGCCGGACCAGAGAGTCCCAGTTTACAGAGGTTCAACCTGTACTGTAATATGGTTTGTCTCAAAAAGGAGACATAGCTTGCAGTATCTGTATAAAATGGATTGTTAGAATGGGAATAAGAGTAAAATAACTAACTTGCCCAAGTACTTGCACATTACCTACAAGTAATTAAGCTAGTATCACTTCACTACAATTCAGTCTCACTGCCACCAGGCCTCCAAGACATCCACAAAAGCAGGACAGTATTAAATAGTGTCACTACAATTTTCCTTCCTCAATGTTTCCTATGCTGGCTGAATCTCTCTAGTTGGGCACACTTGGAACCTGACCGGTTCTGTACAAGAGAATTTTCTGGACCACAGGAGGTCAGTATTGTTTAGTAGCATCACCAACAATTCCACTGTTTAGTGAGCTGTTAGAGGACATTTAGGGGTAAATTAGAGCTAAGTAACAGCACACGACACTGAGAGCTAGGACTGGTGGCTGTAAACAAACTTTATGGGACCATGGGAAACTTGGCCACACCTTGAAAAGTGGATATCCGGCCAACTAAAATCATTCCGGCCAACAGATGTTTCTGGACCAGAGAGTTCTGGATTAAAGAGGTTCAACCTGTAGTTTGCTCTGCCATAAAATATTAACACAATCCCTTTGATAAATAGGCTGAAAGTCTGGATAGTTTTACTGCAACTTTTTTCAAGTACTTCTGTTTCCTTTTCTACAGTGTTATCTTGTAATGATCCACAGCAATTTTCTGTAGTCCTTTAGAAATCACAACAGACTTTTTTTCCACTTATGTATGTCTTCCTGGCCTGCAGCCATGCCATCATAAGCTGTGATTCTATTGGATTTTAAGTTAAGTTGGATCAGACATCATTAGCACTGACATAAGACAGTCTTTACAGGAAAAGGTATAAGCAACAGTGTTGGCAAATCAGTAGATGGCACCCTTCCCTCTGAATCAGTATTTGAATCTCCACAGGTGCTACCGCTGCTTGAGTTGCTCCTTATGATTTTTCATGCAAATCAGAAAGAATAAGGTGCTTGGCTCCTGTGTCCCAGGCAAATTCTGGCTCAAATAATCAAAATTCCTGCTGTAGTTTCAAATGAACGAAGAAATTTTTTTGCCCTGCAATGTTCTGTTTCAATGCACTATTAAACAAGTGCACCACATCATCCCAGAAGGCAGCTGCATTTTATGTTATATTATACACACTTTTCCCTCTAACTGTTAATTTCTCCTTTTCCAATGTTCCAACATATTCTTCATAACCTCTTTGATACAAACTGATCTATAGCTATATTTTAGAGCGCATCTGTCAGAGTACATTTGTTCAAGAACTCCTCCTAAACCGTAAGAGCTAGGGCCACCAAATTTGGTAGGCAGCTTCTTCTTCTCTTAACTTAAAGCAAGGTCAGGGTTTGGTTGTGCCAAAACAACCACAAGCCCCGGGAAAGGGACAGTGTTCTGTAACATGCAAAGGGAGGAGCTGCTGTTCCAAGTGATGCAACATATGTGGCCATTGGGGGCAGTAAGCCCACAGGGGAGAGCTATATACAGAGTGTCCACTGGGGGCAGCCACACCACCAAAAGAGAGGCCAGGAGGGATGAGGCTCCATCTTCTTGCCTGCCAGCACACTGGGTAAATAGTTCTCTTCTCCAAACCCCTGACCACATGGGAGGCAGGGGGGAGGCCCCAGTGGGTTGGCCTGGGGGATATTGGGGAAGGAGAACAGGATCCAGGCAGGCTGGGGCGGGGAGAGAGAGAGGCCTATCAGGAGAGAAAAAATGGCCCTGCCTTCTCCCCGCATCCCGAAGGCCCCGCCCTGAAGGACCCAGGCAATGCCGGGTCAGTCTGCTAGTATAATATATTTTGTGGACTATACCGTATATAGCGTTAAATGCTAAAAGGTCTGTAATTGGTTTGATTAATGTTAGCTGAGTGCTTTTTAGACAAATGACTACAGTATGGAAATATTTTATCTTTTAATGGAAGAGCCTACATAAAAACATCTCTGTCGTATCACTTTCCCTCATACATCTACCAGAAACCACAGGGAGAAAGGAAAACAATATTCCAAGTCTGAAAAGCATAAATTGCACATTATAAGAATTGCACTAACCCACGCTATATAGATAGCAAAAAGGCCTACTCACTGACTCACGATTGCAACAGGGGAACTGAAATGAGCTGTTTGTGCTGCAATATGGTTAAATGTCAAAGAAGCTTGTTGTGATGGGGTGAAATGACAATGATTATGTATGAAGCCAGCTATACCAGAATGGGACCATAAAAGATTAGCTTTAACAGGTCATCAGTAGCATCCTTTTTCCATACCTCCCAAGTTTTCAAATCTGCCACCTTTTCATTTATTATCAACATGTTAATTTAGTGTTCACATGGGTGCCAGACACCCACATTGGGTACGTACAGATGCACCAAAATTATTGTGATGAAAGCCATGCTTTTGCATGGACCCTCTTAGCCAACGTATGGGCAAGTGATGCTACCAATGAATTCTTGAAAAAACACTTGTAACCTTTACCTCAGGAAAAGACTGCAGGAAAATCCATTCATGAATGACTCAAAACAGTATTTGCCCATGATCTAGTGCAGTGTTTCTTAAACTTTTTAAGACCGAGGAATACCAAACAATTTTTTAATGAGGAGCACCAAGGACTTTTTGTTGAGAAAATAAAAAGGTGGGGGAGAGGGGGAGTAATTGAGCCAAAAAAAAAAAAAAAAAAAAAAAAGACGGCCATTTTGAACTCTGTTGTTCTCCGCGGCACACCTCCAACTGCCTCGCGGCACACTGGTGTTCCCTGGAACACAGTTTAAGAAACACTGATCTAGAGGGCAACAGTAACTCTGCAACACTTTTAAAAACCACTGTTTAATCCATGCATTTTGGAATATCTCCATTCCTCCAGTTAGTATCACTTTTCCTTCCCCTTTTCTATTTCTCTCTCCTCAACTTTCATGCTTTGAACCCTGGCATAAGGAAGTCAAGTTTCTCTTAAGTTTTTGGGTGTGTGGGGAGGAAGGGACAGAGGAGAAGGCTTATGTGGAAATCAACTACCATTCAACAGCCCTAATATACAAAACTGCTAATAAGCACTTGTCTCTCTTGGGTAGACAGGTAGCTGCCACAAGGTACCAAGCTAAAGAGTAGTCCAGATCCTCTATTCTCTCTGATTTAAACAAAGGAAGGATTTTAAAAAACCTGAACATTTTATGATTGTGTTTCTTGTTGCTTAACTTGTACTAGTTTATATTTAGCATCTTACGGCCCTCTCCCTACTTCCCCTTGCCTCACATTTAGGCTGTCAGAACCTGTTAATTTTTTTCATAGATTTTTAAGGCCAGAAAGTATTGTTACAACATGTAGTCTGCGATATACTGGAGGTCAGACTACAGAATTCCACCCAGTTATTCCTGCCTTCAGCCCACTAATTTGAGTTTCAGCGTATATTCCAGAAAGGCATCCATCAGTCTTGATTTGAAGACTTCAAGGGATGAAGAATCCATCATTCCCCTCAGTAGGTTTCTCTGTTTAAAATTTGCAACTTATTTCTAATTTGAAAATTTCTGGCTTTAGCTACCAGGACTTTTTATGCCCCTCCTTGCTAGATTAAAGAGCCCTTTAGTACTCAGTGAACCTATTTATAATATCGTAGGTAAGCCACCTCTTGGTCTTTTTGAGAAAAAGCTCAATATCTTTAAGTCGCACTCAAGGCATTGTCCCTCACTTCTCACATCACTTCTTCAATCCACCATAACGTTGCTACTCCTTCCCTTGACTTGTTCACCTGATTCCAATCCTTTTACATCAAGAATAAATTCTGCCTCCTGATCTTTAAAGTGCAATTCTGTTCTTAAAAGGGTATTTGTAACAACCCTATGTACTTCCCTGTGGATTCTCTCGTCAGTGTCCTCAGATCAAATGTGTCCACTTTTCAAGCAAAGACAATTTTGTTTTAGATTGCCACATCTGTATGACGTTGAACAGGTGCTGTCAGCCATTTTTTAAAAGTTACTTTTCAGACTAGACGTGTATTTTAAGGCTCTTCTCAACTCTCCACTCACCTGTATCTTGTTACTCCTGCAATTCCCAAACCTGTTCCATTTCTATCTTCCTCCTTTTTGCTTCGACCACCCACTCCATGCTGCCTGATACAGTGCCTTTCCACTCCAGGCAAGTTAAGTAACTTTTCCCAAATCCTTTCTTCCTCCATGTAGCCAATTTTATGGCGTCCCCTCAGATTTCAGCAAATCTCTATCTAGGTCAACCAGAGCTTTGTATACCTGAATTGCCTTGTCTTTTACACTGTAAACTCCATGGAGCACGGACTAGGTCCCTCTTTTTATTTCATACATCAGCACCTCTCATATTAAATCTTTGTATGTTGCTCTGGTACCTCTAGGTCCGCCCATGTAAAACCAACCATTACCACAGCATTAACATCATTTGATCCAGGAAGCTTGAATAGGGCTTCCCTATTCACAATAATCCCCAGGCACAGTGATCCCCTGCCAAGTGGTGTTGGCTGTCCTCCACATCTCCAGCTGCTTGATTGCACTAACTCTGCTGTCAGCACAATATGGAAAAAGAATATGAGGGCAGTATTTAAGCAACCGCTGTGGTAGCCAGAGAGATGTTATGTAATCAGGAACCTGAGGTGGGTCACATGATCAAAACGTGGTGGGAAGTGTCAATGAGAGACACTATTAAGTTATGGCCTACACTATGAAAAAGCTTCAGAATCCCTTCTTTAAGGGCACAATAAGGAAATAACTTTTTCCACTAAGAACTAGGGATGTTAAACATCATGTTATAGGGTAATCTCAGCTGTTACATAGTTACCCGCAGCAAAGCCTCCACAGGAGCACTGCCTCCGCAAAGATTCCTTTCTGGGAGCGGAGCGGGCAGCCTCTGTCTGCTGGGCTCCTGGGAAGGAGGCTTCTCTGCCTGGCCACAGTGAAGCCGCCTCTCTGGGAGCTGGCTGAGTGTAACCGAGACCATTAACCGATAAGCATTAGTTAAATGGTTGCTCAGTAATACTCTAACATCCCTACTGTGGAATGGTCTGTGGAAAGCTGTTGATTTTGCACTGCTGTATTTAATACTCTGATCAGTTTCTAGTACACAATGTTAGTTATGAAGGATTTAAAACTTTAAATCTAAATATTTACTTTGCGCTGAATCAAGACTATGTTGGAGCATTTGCTTCAGCAATTTTTATTTAGCTCCCTAAAAAGTGGTGCTGTAATTCAAAATGTGACTTCTTAAAGTGGCATAGCGATAGATTTCCATAATCCAGAGGCCCCCAAAGAAACAGTATTTTTCTTATTGACCAGCCTGAAAACAAACTGAATTATTTTAAAAAACAGCAGCTGGGGGGTATTTACTTCTTACACAAAACACCAAGAAGGGGGCAGAGGAAGACTCAGAACTCAAAATTTGGCTCATGATGTACAACACAGAGTAGAATCCACATCACCCTCTTAGACTGTAGTTGCTCTGGGGGATTAACAGCAGAAAAAGGAAATAAATATGGAGACATGTATGGGTAAAATACACGTGACTGGTATGCACAAGGAGCTGATATGCTGAACTAGAAGAGTTACCCGGGATTGCCAGGGCGGGCAGGAGGGTGGTGATGTGTGTGGTGAAGGAGTCAGGGCACAGCCTTGGGGATGGGAGGGGCAGGAGTCAGAATGGTGGGTTGAGGAGGGCCTTAGAGCAGGGGGTTTGGGGATGTTGGGGGGTGCAAGAGTGAGAATTGGGGGGTAAGGAGCTCAGAGCAGATTAGACCCATACAAATAGGTACACCAAGGCTACAAGAGATTAAGTCCCTGGGTTGCTCAAGGCCTTCCTAAAATTTCCCCCAGTGGAACGGAAGTGGCCAGAGTGATGGGAAATTTGGGGGCAATAATGCTCAGTGTAGCGTCACTTCCCAAGAATGACCTTTCTTCTAAATTAGATGTGAAGCTGTCAGGCTTGAGTCTCTCTCTCTCTTTTTTTTTTTTTTTTTAAATACATATGATGCAGAGTGAAACTTTAAACAAGGGTTAGATATTTGCAGAGTGAAACTTTAAGCAAGAATTAGATACTTCTGGAATATTCGAAAAGACCTATTCAAAAGAACAAAGCAATCAAAAGCAGCACATAATGGATGCCACAATTACAATTTACACACCCCACAGCCATGTGGAAAACTTAGTAGGAAACTGCATATAATGCACTGTATTGTGATTGGCTGTGGGAGACTGGTATTTTTAGTTTTGTTTTTCATGTCAGTTATTAATTATTACTACCACCACCACCTATTGGTTGAAACAAAATACATTCTCTGCATGTTATGCAACTCAAGCTCAATTACTGTGTTCTCCAAATGTAACTTTCGCTATTATCTCATGTTAAATACATTATATTAAAAAAAAGAGTTCATTTGAAGTATACTAAGAGATGTAGAAGAGATGACAGCAGGGTAGCAGGTTATTTCTTTTTTCATAGGCCCCCCCAACACAAGAATTACAATTTACAGTGGGGTAGGAGTAACTTCGTGTTAAGTGGTTAGTTTCTTGGCTTGAAAGTTTCATAGCCGCATTGCAGAAGATCATGTTTTAAAACAAAGACTTGAAAAATAGTTGTAAGTACCGATGGCCTTCAGGAGCAGATGTTACCTAGCAGAGTTACAAAGAGACAAGATCAATGGATTGTGGTACAGAGCCTCACACAATGAGTTACTGTCTATGGTTAGATCCCCAAAGCACTGCCGCAACACAAATAATGAATAATACCAAATACACAGATCAAAAAGTGGAAGAAGAGACTTGTCATTAAGGTATGTGATTGTAGTAAGAAAAGGGCCGGAAACAAAACTCCATGTAGCACAGGCCTGGTTTGAGGCCTGAGGCCTAGCTAACATTGGACAAAACCTGGCTAATAAGAAGCAAAGCTAAGCTGTCAGCAAGAGGCAGAAGGGCCCTGCTCACAGAAATTGGCACAAACGGGTGAGAGTATAAAATACTCATTGGTAATAGGCCCATGTGTAGAACAGTAATTGGTACTAGGTACCAACTGTAAAACAGTAATTGGTACTGGTCACAAGTGGAAAGCACATTCCCAAAGGAGGGTACCACCAGCCCGTTAAAAAAGACCCTGGGACCCACATTCCACACAGATGCCCATCCAGGTTCAGGAAAGGGTAAAAAATGACAGCATGGTAGATAGAGATGTTCTAATTGAACCATGCAGTGCAGGGTGATGGGTGGTATCTAAGTAACATCAGAAGGTGGTTAGCTGATGTCAGGAGTGATGTGCAACTTGTTTGTACCTTTATATAAAGTGGTGTCTTGGAAAGGCAGCCTTTGTCTGGCCTAGCAGGCAGTAATGGATTTCCGTACCATCCCATATCACTGACTGAGTTGGTCCATTGTAGGGGGTACATAGGCATAATGGTTCAGTAGAGTCTACTAACATCTATTACCGTACTTCGTTTAACAATAAACCTGACCGGGCGCCATCAATCCTTATCTGATTTGTGGTCTATGGGGGCTCTCTCGGAGTCTGCTGTGTTGACTACTTATGCAAGTCCACACAGCACACGATTGGGCATACACGCACACAGATGACTGGTTATCATCATTGGCAGAGCATGAGATATGTCAGGACACCATGCCAGTAAATCCTGCAGCAACACTGGTTCCAATGCAATGTTAATTCCAACTGCCTTTTATAGTTGTGAACATGTACACAACCATATCAAAAACTCATTAACATTCTCAGAGAGAGGGGCACTAACAGCCCATTCTATTTTAAAGCAGTGGGCCTGTCTGTTAACCCCCTGGCTCGGGGTGTAAAATTGCAAAACTGCAAAGTGACAAGAGAAGATGCTATCAATGCATTATAAACCTTGCTGTTGACAAGCTATTGCCATTTTATTTCATATTCTTTTTGATTATGTCATCAAATCTACTGCTAGTCAATTAAAAGACTGAACATTGCACTTTTAAAGGAGAGGTTAGTAGTAATTCATCTCTCCTCAAAAAGAATGTTCCTTAATCCTTTTTAAAACCATGGGCCATCAAACTCATCATTCAAGACCCTCAGACCCTCCATAGCTGTATAGAGCCATCTAGGAGGAGGCATAGCTGGAATCAACACAATCATTTAGCAATTTTGGGAGAAACCAAATGGTGACCAAATGGACTACTCTACTTCAGCAGCTCAGAGACACTGAAAGGGATGGGATTTCTCTCATACACTACCCTCTCCTCCCCTGGAAACCTGACTTCCTTAGTCACTCATAATCCACAGACTGAGACCCATATCTGAGCGTCCGGATCAGGTTACTTTATTATTCTGAAGATTATTACTACCAGCAGCTTGAATTTCTAAAATTGAAACTTTGAACTGTAACATTTAATATGTAAGAATCTTCTCCAGCTTAAACTTGATTTAACAAATATTTAGGGTCACTGTTCCTTTCAAAAGCTAATGACCAAGTGGCTCTGAACAACCATGAAAACTGACATTGATAACGCGACTATGGAACAAGGGCCGTTTCCCAGTCAGAGAGACTCCAGAGTACTTAGAATGTGATAGGTCAAACCAACACTTCAATCACCGTTGAAACCCCACGGACAGCCAGTGTAGATCCCAAGTACAATGCAGTATTACTCATAGCGAGTTACCCTAATAAACAAGTGAGCTGCTGCATTCTGCATCATAATCAGTTTCTTAAATAGGTTTAATATAAACTCCAAAATAGAGCACAATGTACTAATGCAGTCTAGAAATGCAGAGGTCCCCCAGTTTCATAACGGCGGACCAGGAAAAAAGGTTACATGCCTCAGCGTGATTGAAAGGACCTGGGTGTGTGCTTTTGTGTGCAATTGTATATTGGAACTGAAAGAAATTCTGCTGTGGAGCCAATAAGTTTGAGTGAATTTGAACATTGTCATGTTTGGATGAGAAGTATGCAAGCTCAGCCTGGCTTGGATGTTAGTGCTGCCTTAATTGGTGATTTCCTTGACTTTTAGTGATTGTGCTGATAAGTAATACACTTGATGGACCTTAGCTGTAAGTTTGGTGTATAAACGCCTACACAAAAAACAACCGGTATAAGCCAGATCACATAAAAACAGCCAAACCTGCTGACTGATGAAGACTGAGTGAAACAGGGAGGTAGAACTAGAAGTATCAAAAAATGTTATTCAGTTCACTATATTTTCCTATAAACCTAATTGAATTTTATGACAAGAGTGATATCTCCCTAACTGGATGACTAGCAGAACTTCTCTCAAAGGCAGATTATACACAGCAAAAGTAGGAGAACAACGAGAATGTCTTTAATCTAGTCCACTTAGAAAAGGAAAGAGAATTATTTCCAACAGAAGAGCACAAACACTTTTCCAAAGCACAAAATCAATCTTTCTCCTTCTCTCTGCAAAAACCTTTATTAATGAAGAAAAACAAAATGCACAAGTTAATGCCATGTATTCTTACTTCAATACAAAAGTGCAGCATCACACCATGATTCACAAGCACTTATAAAGGGGAAAATACAATAGAGTCTTAAGTTTTACTGTCCTCAAGAAACTTTTTTTTTTTACTATAATATGAATGACTGAATTTTCCTTTTCAACAATTAAATATAATAAAGGCAAGAATAATTTATATTTGTAACAGAAGCTATATTGCCTGTTAAACCTGGACAAAATTTTCAGTCAATTTCCTTGCTGAAACATGCAGTGTGGGTCAATCTGAAACAATTAATGAATTTGACATGAATACTTTTGCTCAAGCTGCTGTCCTTGCCCTGCCCTCTCTATTTATAATCTTTAGCCCACTCCCTGAGATGACAACCCAGGTTTGAATCCCTGCTCTGAAACAGATCCAAAATGGACCTTTTTGATTCATCAAAATTCTGAATATTTCAGATTTAGTTTGACTCAAGTGGAGTTTTAAAAAACTGCCACTGAACTGAAAAATTAGTAATTCTCCTCATTCTATGCTCTATCTGTGCACATTTTGTGTGTATGATTCTAGCAGTGGGGTCTAGTAGTTAGACAAAAAAATGGGGTGAGAAGAATAGGATTCTACTCCCAACCTTGTCATTGACTACATTGTGACCTTGGGCGAGCCATTTAACTTTTCTGTGCTTCAGTTAACCCTGATAAATTAGGGATAGTGATATTTACCAGGTTTGATCAACTGTTTGAAATAATCTGATAAGAGGTTCAAAAAACAGCATTAAAGGCAAGGAATGGAATGTTAATCAATAGGAAAAACTGTTCTTAGACACAGATTCACACCAGAATTTGGAGCTAGGAGTTGACACTGTAGCCAACATCTAAAAAAGAAAGCAAAATAATTGGCAGGAAGGGAGCTGCACTAGGGAGCGTGCAAATTCCAATCAATATCAGCTGCAGCTGTCTCCATGGAACACGAAACATACACAAAAAGCATCAGCCACCAGATGCTACAATGTCTTTCCAGAGAGACTTCCTGGAAACAAATCTCTCTGAATATCATTTGACTTTAGGGCTACATCAGCCATTCACACCAACTGCTCCTATAGGCTTCTGAAAACACAGACAACTCACAGTAACACACTTGGTCATTTAATATGCGGAAGACACAAGTGATGAGCAGGAGCCACGGGAATGTGTGTGAGGGGTGCAACCGCTATCGCTGCACGGCACCAGCTCTTTCTCCCCCAGTGATCCTCAAAGTCACATGCTCAGGAGGTGAGGTGCAGATGATGGCAGGTACGGGTGGGGCTTGGGGACTGGTAATGGACTGTCCTCCGCAGCCCACAGAGTCTGGACTGCGCAATCACTCTGGCTGGGACTGGCCTACAAGCTGGGAGTTTGAGACCCTGGAACTAGCTGGAATGAGTCCTACTCCATTCTGCTGTACAAGAATGGTGATAGTGAAGCTCTAAAAACTAGCATCCAACATGCTTGCTCTCACAAGCTGTTCACCAAAACAACAGCCACCAACTGACTCTCTCAGACTCTGGACGAGCAGCAGCTGAGAGAGTGTAACACTGGCAGACTCCGGATGTCTGTGGATGAAATTGAACCTGGAACCTCCAGAGTTTAGTAAATGAGCCTCTACCACCTGAACTAAAGCTGGTAAATAAAGATGTAGATGAGACTCATTATTCTCTCTGCTCAGTGCCACTAGATGGGACAGTACACCACACCCAGGAAGGGGGTCGGTAATAACAGCAGGCAGACTTTTCAAGGAATTTCAGCACGATGGACCATATTTTCACTATCAACGAGATATTGGAATGCTCAAGGAAATACAAATTTCCTTTATCTATTGCCTTCACTGACTATGAAAAATCATTTGACAGAGTTGAGATCAAAGCAGTGTTGAGAGCTCTTGCAGAGTAGGGTATCAGTACAAGCTATATCAAACTATTAAGGAAACAAATTCTGACTGCACTACAGATGTAACTTTGATACTCTGATTTGCATCACAGTTAAAAAAGGTGTGAAACAAGGGGAACGGTTTTACCGAAACTCTTCATAGCCTCTCTCAAAATGGTAGTAAGGTGGATGAAATGGAAGGGTAGAATCAACAGAAAAGCAGTTAAACTATCTCAGACTCGCAGATATTTGTTGATCGCTTTAAATACTATCAAACTACAGAAAATGCTGCAAGAACTCAACACGAGAAGCAGACAACTTATGTCGTGTGACACCTTGCCAAAAGCCCAAACAACAATCAAAGGAGAAAAAACAGAGAAAGCTGATCAATATGTCTATTTGGGCAAAGAAATTAACATGCATCTTGATCAAGAAGATGAACTCTCGTGAAGAAAGAAAGCAGGTTGGTATGCATTCAGTTATATCAAGGATGCCTTCCAAGGAAAAATCAACAAGGCACCAGCCTCTTCAACTCAACAGCTGTGCCAGCAAAGCTCTACAGCAGTGAAAACAGAGGAGCAGCAATTGTCTGTCACAGAGAGGGCAATGGAAAGAATTTCAATCCACAACTGAGTCCGCAGTGAAGTGATCAGACAGAAGAGTGGCATGCAGTGTGTCATTGTTGAAGGAGGTGTAATAAAATGTGAAGGCCTGGGCATAGAGTGAGGCTCACTGATAATCAACGGACTGCAGCTGCCACCGAGCAGTATGCGCAGGAACTGAAATGACCATTCAGCTGAATGAAAATACATGGCTACACATGGAGAAGGAAGGCCAGGATATGAGAAGAAAGGAAGATGTGCTGTGGCCGGTGCAATCTACACGACGGCTGAAGGACCAATCAGTCAAGGTGAAGGTGACTGCAAATGCAACCATGTCCCAATTCTAACAGTCCAGCTCCCAATTCTAACAGACATATATGCCTGGGTTCTGAGGCTACGTCTATACTGCATCATTTTTGTGGAAGAGGAAATGCAAATGCAGCGCTCTCTAGCATTTCTCACACTCTCATTTGCATAGTCTCTTCCTATCCTTTTTGCGGAAGAGGTTTTTTGCAAAAAAAACCCCGCAGTGTAGACGGGGCCATTTTTCGCAAAAAAGCTTTTGTGCAAGATTCTGTAAACCTCATTTTTTGAGGAATAAGGGATCTTGTGCAAAAGGGTGGGGGTTTTTTCCGAAAAATGGCCCCGTCTACACGGTGTTTTTTTCCTCAAAAACCTCTTCCGCAAAAAGGATCAGAAGAGACTATGCAAATGAGAGTGCAAGAAATGCTAATGAGTGCTTCATTTGCATTTCCTCTTCCACAAAAATGATGCAGTGTAGACGTAGCCTAAGAGAGAAGGCGGCACACTGCCCTTTCAGAAGTTTTCTGGTGGTTACTACTACTGAGCACCACAGTTTGTTTTTTCACCCTGCTGTCATCACACGCCTGTTATTTCATAAGAATGATCATACTTGGTCAGACCAATGGTCCCATCTATCCTAGTTCAGACTGTGGCCAATGCCAGGTGCCTTGAAAGGAAAGAACAGAACAAGATGGAATAAACAAACAACACTGGAATACATTGCCTGGGGAGGTTGTGGAATCTCCATCTCTGGAGATATTTAAGAGCAGATTAGACATATATCAGGGATGGTCTAGAATGGTACTGGGTCCTGCCGTGAGAGCAGGAGACTGGACTCGATGACCTCTCAAGGTCCCTTCCAGTTCTAGTGTTCTATGATTCTATGAAGCAATCATCAAGTGATCCATCCCTATCAACCACTCTCAGTTCCTGGCAGTCACCAGTTAGGGCAGGGGTGGGCAATAAAATGTTGGAGATTCAGCAGGGTTAGGCCCTGGTGGGCTGCTGCCGCTATATTTACCTTTGCCTCCGCAGGTATGGGTGATGGCAGATCTCACTGGCCATGAATTGCCATTCCCACCCAATGGGAGCTATGGGAAGCGTCACAGACCAGGACACCACTTCTCACAGCTCTCATTGGTCACGAACCCCAATCTGCAGCCAATAGGAGCTGCAGTCATCCAAATCACAGGTAAATATGGCAGCGGTGGCCTGCCAGGGGCTAACCCTGGTGAACCTGATCCAGCCTGGCCATCTCTGGGTTAGGGACACCCATAGCACACGGTTGGCTGCTGGACCAATCCTTCATGAACTTATTTAATTATTTTTAAAATTATTCTATAGTTTTGGCCTTCTCAACATTCCCTGGCAAAGAGGTCCATAGGTTGTCTATGCAGTGTCTGAAGAAGTACTTTCTTGTCTTTTAAATCTGCTGCCTATTGATTTCATTGGGTGACCCCGGTTCCTGTGTTATGTGAAAGAATAAATAGTGCTTTCTTATTCACTTTCTTCAGATCATTCATAATGGTATAGGTCTTCATCATATCCAGGGCTACGATTTAATCACGGGCAATGTTTCCTCTAATCTTTACCTCACATGCACGGAACACATTTTTTTGTGCTGAAGCGTGTATCAATGTGCACTACTAGAAACAAAAAACCTAGCTGCCCGGCTCTGCTAATCAGCTGGGCTGCACTTGAATCTCTCCTGAGTGGCCACACAAGCACACAGGGAACAGTGGTCATGGGTATTTTTAGTAAAGTCATGGACAGGTCCTGGGCAATCAACAAAAGTCATGGCCAGTGACCTGCTCCTGACTTTTACCCCAGTTAAATCTTAGATCCTGGGGATGGAGGGTGCTCAAGTGGCTGCTGTTACTCTGGGGTCTGGCCCAAAGCCCTGCCAAATCCACTCCTCCTCCAGGCAGGGGAGGGGAGTGTGATGGGGTGAGGTCACAGTACACCCCTTGGGGGTGCTTCCCGGGAGGCTGACACGGCCACTGCCACTCACCTTCCTGCACTCTGGGGCGTCTCACTACCCTGTCCTGCTGGGCCAGCTCCCTGGTCTCCCCAGGCCAAAGCACAGAGCTGAGACCCTTGCCCCACAAGCAGAGTACAGACACTGAAACTCTCCAAGTCCAAGGAAAAGGCAGTTTGGGGCCCAGCTTTCCAGGATACCACTCCCCAAATGGGTTATTTAGGCAAGCTCCCTCTAACAACCAAAGGAAGCTGTACACACTGATTGCTCCCCCAGGTAACAATTATTTACACTGAGTTTGACAGTAAATAGGAGTGATTTTACTAAGTACACGCAGTAGGATTTAAGTGGTTATAAGTGAGAACAGGCAGAGCAAAGTAGATTACAAATTTAAATAACAGAAAACGTTTAGCTACTTCTAACACTAAAACCTCATTACAAACTGATTACAAACTCACCCTAAAACTGTTCTTGTTCCAGCTAAGCCTTCAAACCAGGGAAGTTTTCTCTTTCCCTGTGGTCTCTGGTTCACTTTCCTGGGTGTGCCAGCCCAAGACCCAGAAACTCCAAGCTCCCTGTTGCTTTATAAATTCCCACTTTGGGTGGGAATTCTCTTTCTGCAATCACCCTCAGATGGGAAGTGACCTGGCCAGCCCCTACCAATTAGGGAGGTCCCATGACTTCGCAGGACCAGCCACTGCTAAGACTTATAGGACAAAAGGCTGTTTACATATGATTGCCCAGACATTGAGGCATCCCAGCATTGGAAACACCCTTGATGGCTTTCCCTTGCACATTTAAAACCATAAACCATGCCGTGCTCCATATGTCTAATTTTACACACAAGAATGATACGCACACCAAAGTAAGATATATAGACCCAGCGGATTAAGGCAGGAAGATCGATAGGTTACATGAGGCACTTTGTCCCAAGCATCTTTCTGAATTGGGTCCATAGGTCCATTTCGTAAAGCATGGGAAGGGCCCCTTCACAGCCGGCATGAGACACCAGCAACGCTGCTCCTAGATTGCTGATTCAGGATGGTGCCAAGGACCAACTGCCTGGGGCTGCCTGAGCAGTGGCTGGCCTGGGTCCAGAATCAGCAACTCCAGCTGCTGCAACTGAGGAAGTCACAGAAGTTCCGGAAAGTCACAGTATCTGTGACCTCTGTGAAAGATTTGCGGCCTTAATCATACCCCTCCCGCCCCACCAGCTCTTTTCCAAGCTGGAAAGTCTCAGTCTTTTTAATCTCTTCCCTTAGAGAAGCTGTTCCAGACCCTTCCGTACTTTTGTTGCCCTTCTTTGTACCTTTGCCAATGCTAATGTATCTCTTGGGCAACGGAGTCACCGAACCTGCACACAGTATTCAAGATGTGGGCGTACCAGGGATCTCTGTAGTGTCATTATGATAGCCTCTGTTTTATGATCTATCCCTTTCCTAATGGTTCCTAACATTGTTAGCTTTTTGGACCACCACTGCACATTGGGCAGATTTTTCATAGACCTACCCACAATGACTCCCAGACCTTTTTCTTGAATAGTAGCAGCTAATTTAGATCCAGTCATTTTGTATGTATTTGCATTTATCAACATGGAATTTCATCCACCGCTTTGTTGCCCCATTGTATGAGATCCCTTTATAGCTCTTCACAGTCAACTTTGGGGTGGGAGCAGAAGCAGACTTTTTCTCCCATGCTCACAAACGAACTGAGCATGCTCAGTAACATCTGCTGAAACCATTGCCTTTTTAGCCTTCCTTCTTAGGAGTACAAAGTGTTAAAAAAACATAAACGGGGCAAATCGGAGGAGATGGATGGCCAGGGTCTGAAAAGGGGGTGGAAAATGTTTGATTGCAAGGGGGGGGAGGGGAGTCAAGCAGCTGGGGGCAGAGTTAGATTAGGTGCTGAAGCCAGGGCAAAATGAGGTATGGGGGTGAGATTACTATCCTGAGTAATTCTATGTTGTCTACAAATTTTGCCACCTCACTTTCACCCCTTTTTCCAGATCATTTATGAATATGTTGAACAGCATTAGTACCAGTACAGCACTCTTAGGGACACTTATTTACCTCTCCATTCTGAAAACTGACCTTTATTTCTACCCTTTGTGTCCTGTTTTGATCAGTTACCAATCCATTAGAGGACTTTCACTTTTATCCCATGACTGCTTACTTTGCTTAAAAACCTTTGGTGAGAGACTTTGTCAAAGGCTTGCTGAGACCATAAGTACACTATATCCACTGGATTCCCCCTTGTGTGCATGATTGTTGAATCCTTGAAGAATTCTTATAGATTGGTAAGGCACAATTTCCCTTTACAAACACCATGTTGACTCCCCCCCAAGAAACTGTGTCCATCTATGAGTCTGATAATTCTGTTCTTTACTATAAATTCCAACCAATTTGACAGGTACTAATGTTAGATATACTGGCCTGTGATTGCCAGGCTTGATTCTGGAGCCTTTAAAAAAAATTAGCATATTAGCACTCTCCAGTCATCTTGTGCAGAAATTGATTTAAGTGAGAGATTACATATCGCAATTAGTAATTCTGCAATTTCATATTTGAGTTCCTTCAGAACTCCCAGATATTCTTAGTGTGAGTGGACATTTCTCCGCCCATATGAGTAAATAAACTCCTATAAATCTTTCAGACATCAAAATTGTTACTCAAATTGTTGGAACATATGGGAGCAGGCAATGCAATACAGAAGTTTTATAAGGAATGAAGTAAAATAAGGCCACACATGGGTTGACAGCAAGGCTTGAAAAACATTTACTGGTCCAAGTGCTAAGCCCTCTATATAGGGTATAAAAACACCCTCTGACACCACAACCTCAATAGCCAGGAACTCCACATTGGAAAAGAACTAAGAGTTGTGAGCTGTTTGTTGTGTAATATAGTTAAATGGAATTAAGTCTCAGTTTTACTTTCATTTCAAGACTGGGGATAGGTGCTGGGATTCCTATCAGGATGCAGTCCAGGGACCACTTTTCATGATAAACCCAAATATTAGAAAAGTGTCCAGATCCTGAAACAAAAGAAATGTATAATTTTTGTTTCCCTTACTTAACTGAAGTGCCCTGCCTAATGCAATTGACTGGCATGAGGGGCTGCATACTTGTATCTAGCTGTAATACACTGAGTTCTTTTCTCCAACCTCTAACAGAGCTCTGTGTAAGCTCCAAAGCCGGTCTCTTTCACCCACAGAAGTTGGCCTTCACCCACCTTGTCTATTTTGTTCTGCTCCTTCCAGTTTAGGTTTTTGAGTTCTCCCCGGCAACTAGCTCTAACACCTGCTTCTGTTGCTTTTTAGAGCTTTTGTAAGTAGCACAACATCAAAATGACCCAATTCTTGTCACTTTCGCTGCTGCCAGCAAAGTTTTGAAAAGACTTGGCAAGAATTGGTAGCTTCAGAATATTGTAAATAGCAGCAAAGGCCCTGGAACTATTCATCTTCAGACATGCTTAGTTCCTAGTTGGAAACATTTTCTTTATAACTATAAAGACTAGATTTTTATTTTTATTTTTAAACGAAGGCTTAGATGCTACACAATTTTATGGCACTGCTCTGGGAAAATTTTCAACTCCCTACAGGCACGTAAGTAGATTTTTCCAAGCCTGTGGTGACAATTTTTCAAAATGCAGTGCCTACACATCACCAGACATGGTACAATTTATTTATGGTAATTTACTTCTTAAAAAGACGTATCAGGCTAGAAAACCACCAGTGCTGAGTTGTATCAACTGTCCCATGGGCAGAAGTGTTGTGATTCTAGTAATCCATGGGTGTCAGTCCATGTGTGAAGTGGAACTCCTGTGGGGGCCAAGCAGGGCGATATGAGAGCTGCTGTGTTTTCAGTTGCTAAGCTGCTATCCTTTCAGAAATTCTCTACTTCAAGAGGTCTGCACTTTGCTGCTCAAAACCAATGTCCACCATTGCTTTTATTTCTTCCATATTATTGTAAGAGCTTTTTTGTTTTGAACAGACCAGTAAACCAGAGAGGTTATTCCTTGGTGCTTTATTCATTTTGCTCATGGGGCTTTATACCTTTTGCTCTGAAGCTTCTGGTACCGGTCACCATTTGAGACAGGATATCTACGCAGATGAACCACTTGTCTTTTCTAGCATGGCAGTGCCTCTTTTGCCAGCAAAACAAAGGGTGCATTCAGAGAGAATGTTGGGTTTATCTTTGGCCTAGCTCCACGCTTTGGTGAAATCTACCCAATCATATTTTTTTAATATTACCTATATACAACTAATTCCCTATGGCACCAAATATGCACTATATGCCTTACATCATTAATATATTATGTGCAATTAATACCCAAGCAATCAGAGTACAAGCATGTTTGAGGCTGCTCCTCTCTCCTTTTCTAAATACATATTTCCTGACTCACAAGTTGTAAAGTTAGCATGCATTTTTAAAATGTGCTTAATCATCTGCTCTATACACTTAGATAATAAAATAATTACAAATCATATAAACTGCACAAGAAGTTATAATCTCATCCTTATTCAACTGACTCATTAGAACTAGCAGCAGCTGCAATTATCCACATATCATAGGTAGGGATTGTAGCACACCCTCTGTTCAAAGAACATATTTTCACTTATTTATAGGTTAGCCACATTTGAACCATTTGAGCTGAAATTTTACTTATCAGATGTCAGACTCGGGTTGCATTTTTTGTGTGAGGAAAATGTCAGTCAAAATAGTCCAACCATTTTTTAGAAGGAAGCTAGATAAAAGTTACAGTTTCTCCATGTTAAAGTCTGGTGACTTTTTTTTCTGAATAGTTCTTGCAACTCTATGCCTTAGAACAGTAGACTTGAATTTTGGTAGATGCATAGCCTGTGTGTCAGGGATTTGCTCTTTGCTCTCCCCATGAAAGTCTGTCCAAATCTGCCCAAATTATAGGCATTTGAGAAATCACAGTTTGCACATGCTCAATAGAGACAGCAGGGAGAGGGTAACAAACAAGGCAGAGGAGGCTTGTGCAACCCTGGCCAATCAGGGCCAGGCTGGGCCCTATAAAAGGCTGCAGGGGTGAGGGGAACTCACTCTTGCTCTGGCCAGGAAGGTATAGGAGCACCTGGAGAAAGCAGTGCTGGTCAGGCTCAGGGCAGCTGGAGAGAGGCTCCAGCCTTTTACCTCCAAGGCTGTAGGCCAGAGTGGGGAACCTTTTTTGGGTCGGGGGCCACACACAAGTGAGAAGCTGACCTCATCACTGACGTGGTCCCTAAATGAGAAGGAGAAAGACTCTCCCCACATTTCCCTCACATACCAGAGCCTATGGGGACCCAGGCTAGTAGATTTTGTGTGCTCCAGCCCTGTGGTGGGGCGGCAGGCTCCCCAATGCTAGGGCAGAGCCTTGAGACTCGGGGCCAGATCCAGGCAAGCCAGGGGCTGCATCCAGTCCCTGGGCCTGAGGTTCCCCACCCTGCTGTAGGCCTTGATACATGGGCCGAGAAGGTGCAAGGGTCCCAAGGAAGTGACCCAGGGAACATGAGCAGTAAAGGGGGAGTGAAGGAGGGCAGGACAAGGCTACTGCAAGAGGGTCCCTGGGTTAGGACACAGTAGTGGAGGGCCTGGGTCCCTGCTTTCCCCCTTGTGCTGCACCTAGCCACCACAGAGAATGGCCTATACAGATTGAAGCTTACCCCGGAGGCAAAGGTCTAGACCAGTGTTACTTAAACTTTTTAAGACTGAGGAACACCAAACATTTTTTTTTTTTAAATGAGGAACACCAAGGATTTTTTGTTGAGCAGAAAAAAAAGGGGGAGGCGGAGAAAGTTATTCACCAAAAAAAAAAAAAAAAAGGTCGCCTGCTCCTTTAAGGGTGGCCATTTTATTCTCTGTTATTCTCTGTGGCACACCTCTGACTGCCTCACGGCACACAGTTTAAAAAACACTGGTCTAGACTTTGGCGCTGCAGTTGGTTGCTAAGGCAGGTGTAAGGACTGGGGATTGCAGATACCCCCCGAAGGGAGTGAGAACGGACTAGTGGATACTGCCAGAGAGTGACTTGCGTCTGCAGAGAAACAGTGGAGTGGAGCGACGAGCGAGACATCAGCCAGAAGTGGGTGCCCTGCTGAGGGTCACAGCCAATTCCCAGTGTGACCAGTAGGAGGCGTGGCAGCAGCACACCATCCGAGCTACAAGACTGATTTTAGCAGCTAAAATTGAGCACCCAAAATTAGTGGAAATTTTACTTGAATTTCTCTGAGTCTCGGTTCTCCATCTATAGAACAGAAATATATCCTACCTTACTACACAAGTTTGTTGGGAAGATTAATGTTTGTAAAGCGCTTTTCTAGCATTTTAGAAATGCTCATGAAGAAATTACTCTTTGTTCAGAGCCCCATTTGAATACTGTGTTGTAAAGAAGACTGGAACCACACACTGAACAAGGAAAATAAAACACAGAATAGCTGGAAAAACCAAACCATAACACATGCGCACAAGAGAAAGAACAAAGTTGCGCATGCAATCTTCATTCTGGAATCCATAACTTTTGAGTGCTTGACTTTGCAAGCTTAATGATATTCTTGTGTGCGCGCCTGGGTACGTATAAATTACTTCAGCAGAGATAACACCAGTCCACGTGGTCCTCTCTGCATTTTGTAGAAATGGCCTATGATTGGATATCCTATATTGCAATATATTCGTTTCCTTCATGATCAGACACAATCATAAGTAATTATCTTATCTTTTACATGGCAGTTTGAATGTTTGCCAGCTGGTGCAGCTGCAGTTATAAGCAAGATGGTTCAACATAGCAGGACTTTTCTCCTACTACGACTTTAACTCCTTGAAGTGCCACTCAGGTTGCACTATGTTAGCTTTCAGCATCTAGCTACATTTACTCAGGATGGCCAACAAAACAGCTTTGGCCTTCCGTTTTGAAATTAACTTGAAATAAGCTATGCAATTTGCATAGTTGAAATTGAGTAGCTTATTTCAAGATAAGGGTGCAGTGTAGACGCATCCTTAGAATAACAAAAATATATAGCATCATGAGCTTTTCTGGGTAAGACCCACTTCATCAGATGAGTTGGAATGGAAATAACAGAATCCAAGATATATATAACAGCAAAGGTAGTGCCTGTCAATTGTAGGACCCGTGTTAATAAAGCTAATTAAATGGGCTGGATATGTCCCCCTCATAGCTTTTGATGTGAAAATACGGATTTCAAAGGCAGGGGAAATTGGCTTTGTAATGCGTTAACCTGTTAATGTCTTAATTCAAGCCCAGGCTAACAGGTCAAATTTGTAGATGAATTCCAGTTCTGCAGTTTCTCTGTGCAATTCCTTTATAGAAGAATGGCTACATTTAAATCCATGATTGAGTGACCAGGTATGTTAAAATGTCAACTTGATTTGAATTAGTACACGTGGTTCATAATAAAGATGAGCAATTTCCAAATAATAATAAAGAGGAGAGATTCCCAGAATATTACAATTACCTTCTCATGACTAGCACAACATCACTGTAATGAGCTAGAACATGAACACCACCATAATTCATTCTATGAGAGAATGAGAACAATACCATTTTCTCTATATTCTGAGGGACACTCTGGAATTTTTCAAGTGCCTTTCCTTGGCAGACAGACAGCTAAATGTTTCCTATGGTGCATCTTTTCGGAAGTTAAGACCCAATTAAAACTGTTCAGAAATTTCAAAAGTTTTAAAAGTTCCAAAACACCAACATTGCAATATTACATTCACAGGAATTCTTACCCATACAGAAAAGGGAAGGTAATAGTTTCTTGTCCTAAAACAACTTCTGAGGCAGAACATAGGAACAGGTAACAATTTCCTGTCCTAAAACAGTTTTTAAGACTATACTATAAACTACGGGGACTCTTTGGGGAAGCTATTAAATATTCTTCCTACATGATGTATGTGTGTTGCATGTAGGATATAAGATTGTACTGAATCAGATTTCATTTTACATTTTTGGAAGTGCCTTTCTAGCCCTCATGGTTGCCAAGAAAACCTTCCAAGTGGACAGCGATGTCAGTCTGCAGGCAATAATTCAGAGGTGTAACCTCCCATACCGCTATTAATTTCATTAGATTATCAGCTCTAAAGCCTAGGGATGTGCTTCAGTGTCAAAATTAGCTATTTCCTTGCTGATCATTTTAGCACATGGACTGAAGAATCAAGCAACGGTAAAGCTCAAGGGATTCTGGAATCTGGATTTTTTACAGGAAAGGAAATGCTGGAGAAAGAACAGAGGAGAAGCAAACAGGGAAGAAGGGTGAAAAAAAGAAAGGAAGATGTGAGAAGGAAGAGAAACAAAGCAGTGGTGCAAAGGAGTATACTCAGTGAGGACGAAAGCGACAGTGAGGTATAGAAAAAATAAAAATACTTAAGAGAAGTGTTATTACATAAAGTGAAAGTTCTCCCCGTGGTCCCTTCAGAACCTTCAGCGTTCTCAGTAGGTGACAGCTGAGGCATCAACACTTTTCACTGCACCTGGAATTTCCTTGCATGCCCCCATGCAAACAGCATCATAATATGACTGTACTTAATAGGGAAGATTTTACTGAAATGCAGCCAAAAGAGAACTTTGGTTTGTCTCTGTAAGTGCACGGAAGGACCCAGCTGAGTGGTTAAAGGAAACTTATAGATGGTGAACGCTAGAACAAGGCAATTTTTGGTCATCTGTCCAAAGTGGTTTTGTGCATTTATTTATTATACGATCATGCAAAATTATATGCAAACTAGGAACAATTCTCCGATTCAGCACAGTGACCATTAAGAGATATGTCATAAAAAGGCTGGGCACTATTGTCCTTGACATCACCTACCAAGACGATGCTATAGCTGTAGTATATACTCTGGGAGGGGTTCCAAAGACAAGCATCCATTATAGCCGCTCAGCACTGGGTCAGATGGTTTTTCTTCACTGATTCTCTATCCATAAAGAGATTAATGGTTTATTTGTAGCTACCTCTGATGAAAAGAGGCATGAAAAAAGATAGTCTGACTGGTTAAGTTAAAATGTAGTTGTTGTCTTTTGCAAATTTTAGTATCCATATATTTAAAAAAAACTTCTTCCAAAGTTTTCATGAGAGCTGTATTTCATTTTGATTTTAATATTCTCTAACTGATTGCAATCCAAATATAACACTTCCCTTTTGCACAAAAAAATAGGATTACTACTCAATTTTTTTCATTTTTCTGTTCAAACCATGAAAAATAAACAGCACAAATTTTTAAGTTTTTTTAAAAAAGAAGGAACTTTCAACAATTTAAAATATTAACACCACATATAGAAACATTTTTAATTTTGTTTTCCTGATAGCATCCATTTAAATTAATAATTACCAACAAAAAATTGAAACGTTAAGTGTACGTGGTCCAATTCATGGAAAAATTGTTGGCTTTTCTGTTTGTCCCTGGAACCACTCAATACATTTTGAGGAAAAAAAAGTGTTCAGAATATCTGTATCTGACAGACACCTAGTTAATAGGAGGCTTAAGTTTATGACAAGACGGTAGTAAAATCAAACCACTGATGGAAACAGGAGCAAGCAAAAGATACTAGGTACCTTTTGCAAAAGTCAGAAGCAAGTTACATTTTCACCACTGTGTAACCCAGACAACTTTTTGTAAGATTTAAGTTGCACTCTTTCCTGAGAAAGTTTGGGCCATAGTTCAACTGTGCCTCTTCCACAGGGAAGAAAACACCACAGAAAACAAGGCTTAGTATTTACAGAGAAGTTGCAGTCATAATACAGACTCCATAATCTCTCTCTGAACCATTAAATGATTACTGTTTGTTCAATATTTCCATCAGGGCGAGTGAGACAGAGATAAGCAGGAACATGTTAAAGGTTCAAATTTACCAGCTGAATAAAACCCAGTCTGTTTCAATTTTTCACGACCAGGTCTGTTTTAGTTCAGAATTGTATTACACCAAACAAATCCAAGCTAGCCAACTTCCTCTTAACAGGAAACCTTAGCCCTGCGTATCAACTGCAAAAAAAGAGCCACAGAGCACAACAAAGACTCTTTTATACGAACAAAAAATTAGCTACAAGGACAAAACAGATTCTGTACAAGAACCAGTATTTACATACCCAAATTGTGAGACTGTAGAAGAATGCATTAGATTTCTCCACAAATTTGGCACTAATCTAATATCAGTATTGTATTACCTTTTCCTAAGCAATGTGAGTGATGACAAGCAGAATTAATTACATTAAGAACTATATGTACTTGCAGAACAGGTTTACTAAGTTATGGTATCATTCTCTAAAATTTTATGCTGAGTAGTCACATCTTTGTTGACTTCACTTTAAGAAAGTCAAAAAGGAAATGTTCACACTTTAATGAGTGTTAGATCACTGTAATCACGCAATATTAAGAGAAAATTGTTTTACTGGACACAGAGAAATTGGGAATGTGTAATACAAGAAATGGGTGACAAAATTTAAAAGCAGTATTTATTTTTTTTTAAATGAAATGATCCAGTTCAATGGACAGTACATGTTGCTGTCTTCAGTGAACAGATGAAGCGCAACAGATATAAGACAGACAGACATGACAGGTGTTTGGAAAGTTTGAGCTAAAAAACTGCATTTGGGATGGCATAGAAAGGATTCTGGGACATAAAGAGAAAAATAGGTAGCTTTGTGTGATGAGAGAAAACCCTGTCCACAATAAGGCCTCTGAAGATCACAAACCTACCAGAGATTTTTCTTGTATCACTGATCATTTCTGCATGGTTTATATCCTGAGGTTAAGGAATTACATTGGATTCACGGCAACGTAATTTTTGACATGGCATCCCTGAAGTCAAGATGCTGATAGTGGGAACATTCACAATCAGCAGTTCAGATATACTAGGAACATCAGCTTCAGAAGTGGATCACCAAGATGAGCGATTTGGTGCATTTTATATTAATTTCTGCAAACAATTCTTCAAACGGCTTTCTGCTGACATTTCCTTTAACAAACTGGGTTTTTAATAAAGTAGAACACCTACAAAGGAAAAGAAGAATATGCTGGACAAAGAGGGAAGTAAAATACATGAATTGTGTGTGTCTGGATTATATACAGTCTGAACCCTTATCAACCTGTGAAAAGGATAAAATGGATGAAATCCAGGAAAGTTTCTTAAAGCAGCTATTCACTAGCTGTTTCTTGTATCTTGTGCAGAGCACAAAAACTAATTCCAAACAATTCTGGAATGTCTTGTTTTAAGGATTAAATGCAACTCTTTCCACAAGAAGTCATTTGGAGAAAGAAATGTTGATCTAAAAAAATTTGGAGCTAGTTCATGCATAAGAACACAAGGTTACAAAATAAAGAATGAGTGCAGTAAACACAAGGAGAATTAGAAGAGGGTTTAAAACAATTTCCTAAAATCATAAACTTAAGTCTCAGCTTCTCACCAATTTAGGATGTTAATCACGTCGAAAATAGAAATAGCAAAACTATATTAGCAATTACATCCATATGTTTTCATTTCTTTCTTAAATTAAAACAGACTCAGAATTGTGCTTTCCTTCTCAGACTTTCTCTACACAAGGATTTTCAGATGTGAAACTTCACATAGGTGTTATTCCACTGACAGAAGATATCACAGCGCAGGAAAAGCCCAGGTGTGTTTAACACAAATTGTCATATAGTCTTAGCCTATCCATGGTGTAGGGATGTTAGCGACTAGTCGACTATCCAATAAGCACATTGCTGCCTCTATCAGCAGTCTGCAGTCTGCAGTCCCTGCTCACGCTGTTCCCACTGTGGGTGCTTCTGCTTTTGAAATGTACAATTTCAAAAGCAGAAGTGCCGCAGGGAGCACGAGGCAAGCGGGCACTCAAGCAGTCCCTGCTCACCCCATGCTCTCTGTGGAATGACCCCCAACCCCCGCTGCCTCTATGAGAGGCAGGAGCCGGTGGAAGCCAACTTAAAACCTGGTTACCCTCAGCACCATCTCCGCAGTGCCACCTGCCCCCCAGCGCTGCCTCTATTAGAGGCAGCGGTGGGGGCGGATAGGGACGCTGGCCCCCCTCGTGGACAGGGGCTGTTGCCACCAAGCAGCAGTCCCTGTTCCTGGCTAGCGCTGATCACTGTGCCTCTGCATTTTAAATGTAGTAAAAGCCCAGCGGCTCTTCTTCATCATCAACTACCCGTTGGTGTCTGATGCCTCCCTCACTATTTCCTTCCATCTTTCCCTGTCTACTGCGGAGTGGCTTAGTTTCTGTAGACTAGCTCCACACCAATCTACTATATCATCTACCCATTCTCTGAGGGGTCTGCCTCTTCTATTCAGACCATCCATTATGCCAAATACCAGGGTCTTAACTTTTCGCTCGTCATAAACGCAGAGCCACAGCGCAGGTGACTCCGGAGCTGGCAAGAGCCAGGACTGCTCATTCTCAGCTGGAGTCAGCTCCTGGAGCTACCCCCGCTGCATCTCTGCACAGCGGCACTTATTGACTAATTGTATAGTCGATGCAAATTGTATCGACTACATGATTAGCCAGATAATCGCATTTTAACATCCTTACCATGGTGATGAAAATACAAGCCCTGCCTTTATCACATTTTCCTCTACAATGCTGCCATAGAGTGCACCTATTGGTAATACCATGCCTAAAAATGTTAGTGAAACACAGCCATCTGGCTTGTCTAAGCACAGATTTATACCAGTTTATCTTAAGCTTTGGTATTTCAAAACTAGTTAAACCCTTCCAAGTGACTATGTGGACACACTTATTTTGGTTTGACTCGGTTCACCAGGGTCAGCACCTCATGGGCCACCAGATGCTTTATTTACCTAAGGATGCTCAGGTATGGCCACTTACAGTTCCTGTTGGCCATGGTTCACCATTCCCGGCCAATGGAAACTGCTTAACAGGCCCACGGCCAACACTTGCAAAGTGCCCATACTGATTCCTTAGTGTGCCTATCTCTAGTAGGAAAAAAGAAAATTAAACATTACTAGCGGGTTGCGCCCTGTGCTCGCTATGCTCCAACATCTCCCCTCCCCCCCCGTGCCTTTGGTGGCCAGTGAGGGTAAGAGCATGATTACATCATTCTGTGGCCCAGGAGAAAAACTTTTTTATATACAGGGAGAAATAAAACTCTGGTTTTGCTCAAAACTATTTTAAAAGACCTGTACAACTGAGACAGATTAATTTGGGCTATGTCATTGTTTGCCGCCATCCAGACAGGCTGGACCAACCGGGTATTAGAATACATTTGGGCAAAAACAAAGTTTAACAAAAGAAGTTAAATTTGGCTGCATCTGCAGCATAGATAGGGTCTCTCAAGCCTAACCGAAGGACAGAGTTATCTGGTTTTGGCTGTGCTTTGAAGTTATACAACAGTGCTTAGGACACCAATGACTTGTCTACACTAGCACGCCTACCTCATTAGAGGATTAGTGGATCCAAACTGGTGGTAGCAAAAGTCTGAAATTTTATGAAAAAAACATCTCTCAGACTCCTCCTTACATCCCGGGACATCCATCCCCTTGGCTACACCATACATCCTGCTTTCTCCACAGTCCCACTATGTAACATGATGTCATGGTTACTGATTCAGTCTCATTTGCAGGACTCTGAAGATTTGCACAGCAAGAACACATAACCAAACATCTAAACCTTATATTTCAAAACAGATGTTTATATTCTTGGCTATTCAGCAACATCTGTGGAAAGCCTGTAAACTGACAGATCGCACAGATTGCCAGCAATCTGCTCAATATACTCAATCCAATGTCCAATTTGACAATGATAGCACAGACAGTATTAGATGCATTTTGAAACCACCACACATTAATCTGTTGAATTCAGTCAGCACCTAGATTCTAGGGCTTACCTAAAAGGAACAAAAGCTCCAAACTCACTCCTACGTAAAAGAATCAATGGACACAAATCAGATAGTAGGAATGGCAACATACTAAAACCTGTAGCGGAACACTTCAATCTCCCTGGACACACAATTGCAGATCTAAAGGTAGCCATCCTGCAGCAAAAAAACTTCAGGACCAGACTACAAAGAGAAACTGCTGAGCTACAGTTCATCTTCAAGTTTGACACAATTAACTCAGGATTAAACAAAGACTGTGAATGGCTTGCTAACTACAAAAGCAGCTTCTCCTCTCTTGGAATTCACACCTCCAGATCAGCTACTAGAAGTGGGCCTCATCCTCCTGATTGGCTCCACCTCGTCATCTCCAGCCTGATTCTGGCCTGCATATTTATACCTGCCTCTGGAAATTTCCACTACATGCATCTGACGAAGTGGGTCTTTGCCCACGAAAGCTTATGCTCCAACACTTCAGTTAGTCTATAAGGTGCCACAGGACTCCTCGCCGCTTTTGCAGATTCAGACTAACACGGCTACCCCTCTGATAATAAACTCACTCCTGTGTCCTAACATGCTCCTCACTAAGAAAACGAATAACCCACAACTCTTATTGGCTTCTATCATGAACAGATTTTCATCCAAAGCATATTTAAAGAACATTCTCTGTTTCCTGAAATGACATTCATTACAAGAAGTTTGTAATGAACGAGAACCTGCTAATGGGCAACATTATGGGGAAGTGCCACTACAATACCGGATTTCCAGCTATGTGCAGTTCACACTGCAGATAAACTGCATCTCTGTAAACGTGTGACATAGATTTTCACACATGACTCAGAGTCCAAGGCCAGACGGGACCATTGTGATCATCTAATTTGTCCTTTGTATAGCACAGACCATAGAAATTCACCAAAAAAATTCCTTGACCATATCCTGGCTACTAGCTCATGTGTATGCACAAAGAGAAACTATACATAGAAAAGAAGTTAAAAACTATTTCAATACACTCCAATATCTTCTTTATGTACCATAAAGCAGCAAAAATATCCTGGAACCAACATAACTATGCTAACATTGCAAATATTTAGTAATAATATCCTTCTTAAAAGGCTTCTGCTCTAGTGACTGCCATATCTGGAAAAATCCATCCAGGATTCCTGGGAAACAATAAAGTTCACCTATTTATAGATGAATTTTCTCAAACATCTGTGCCACTCAGGTGGCAAAGGTAATGTGATCAAGCATGTAACCTGACATAGCAGGTTAGAACCTTCATAGCATCCATGTGAAAAGAAAACCCGCAATCTGTTAAGCCAGTACTGCTACAGCCTGTTTTAGTGACAGAAGCTTTTGGGATGAGAACAACTGTTGTAATAAGATTTGCAACACCTTTTTATTCTGGCTGGAAGTTCAATGAATAAGTGGATGACTGACACAAGGCGCTTCCAAAATCCAATGATACACCTGATGAGCTTAATATACAACTTCGGGATTTAGGGCTAGAGTCCTACTATTGTAAGAACTCATATTGAAGTCGATAACATTTTTACTGCTAACTTTACTCAGAATAAGATCAGGCCCACAGCTGCTAACAAATAAGAGAATAAAGAAAAACAAAACACCACATACGCACAAACATGGGAATAACAAATAAGTCACAATAAATCCATGCTGTCTTTATCCTTCCCCAGCTGGAACACCAGGGTAAATTCCAAGACTTCAGAACATGATGAGGTACAACTGCCATAAAATATTTTATCTGTGGGAATATTTCGTAACATTGTCTCTGTTTTAAAGAAATGCTTCTCTCAAGCAAAGCTACATTTCTTATCTTTGCCCAGAGGAAAAGGAAATTAGATAGACCTAACCCAACTGATCAGGAGAGCAGTCCAAGAGATATATGTAATTAAAACTCTGGGATTGCCTTGGGAGACTGTTAAGGACATCAGGGGCCACTTGCTCTGGCACAGGGCCCCACAGCAAGGTAGTCCCACATAGGGTGGAAGTGCAGGGGTAGCCTCCCTGTGCACTGTGAAATAAACTACAGACTCTCCCCTAACCCGACATGCCCCCAGGGATCTGCAGCCCGGTTTTCTCACAGGATGTGCTAACACAGTTTGGGCTCTAGAGTTTTTTCTTCTGAACTTCTGCTGGGCCAGAGGGGGCATGATAAGAGTTCTGCGGCCTTGCCTACAGCCCCTCTGCTCCATTCATTCCCACCCCTTCCATCTGTGCTGGGTTTGGAGAAGGGATGTTAAATATTGGTTAATTGAATAATCGAGTAACTTCATGAATTCTTATTGGTTCTGCGACTAGTCTACAGTCCCCGGGGGTTGGGTTGGCAGCCAGTACACTCCAAGGAACCCCCTGCCACTCCGTGCTGCTGCCTCTGAGTCAGGGGTAGCAGCACAGGGTGGCAGGCGGGAGCTGGTCTGCGAGGGGAGCCAGATACAGAGGCAGCAGCATGGGGTGGCAACAGCCTCTGTCCGGGCGTGGTGGGGTTGAGCTCCTGGACCTGGCAGGAGCCAGAACTGAACCAGGCTGCCTGCCCTCCCAGCTCCTAATACACTTTAAATGCAGAGCCGCAGCAGGGGTAGGTCCCAGATCCGGCGCGCGCCAGGAGTAAGCTGGGCTGCTGGCCAGCCTGCTAAAAAATTTACTGGCAGAGGAGAGGGGGGAAATGTATGTATAGCATTAATTTATAAGCTTTAGCTTATCGGTTAATTGGTTAAATGACTGCACATCCCTAGGTTGGAGAAGTGGTGAGACAAAGTCCCCCTTTTTGTAGCGGTGTAATTGGGAAGGGGGAAGATCCCAGCACAGGGCTACCCCCTCCCTCTGATTCCTATACACTGGGCCGTGAGCTCACTTCCAAGTCTGGGCCAGCTCTTAGGGTATCAAAGTCAGCTGAGATGTGCCCTTATGCACCTGAGCCACATAATCCTGTGTGAACCAGGATAAACTTGCTGAACGAAAATGACAGGTCAACTTCAGACAGCTGCTAAGGAAAGCAAGCAAATAATAGTATTAATGAACTCTCTGAATTTCCTGATGAGATCTTATCTTAGCAAGAATTTTTCAGTACACTAAAAGTTCTCAGCCAACAGATGCATAAGAACACAGTTAAGCTTTTATGAAGCCCCTGGAAATTCTGCATTAACAGAACTCTAATGGATCAGCAAACTAAATGATAAAGCATTAAGTGATGTGTCCGCAGAACCACACATTTAAAATCTTACAGCAGTGATACACAGACTGAGGATTGCAAGCTACAAGTGGCTCTTTAACGTGTCTCCTGCAGCTCTTTTCAGTGTTGGTATTGAAAACTGTGTGATATAATTATTAATCGAAGTGTTAAGCAAATAGGCTATTTTATTATATTATTAACAATTGTCATTGATAAAGCAATAGTTGGGCCAGTCATCTTACTGTGAGAATATTTTACACACACACACACACACACACACACACACATTGCTCAGGTCCATAACTCAAATAAGTTTTGCTTTTCTTCATTTAAATCATTGTTCTGGGGTTGAGTTGGGGATGATGGGTTCAGTATTCAAGCTGCCCTGGGGAGAGAGGACAACCCCACCCCTCCCTCACCACAGCAGCTTGGGGCCAGGTGAGAAGTGCCTGTCCATGGCCCCTGTCACTGCAGCTGGCACAGCCGGGGAGGGGGGGTGCATACTCCCCAGCTGCGGGACAAACTGACACACTAACAGGTAAACTCTCTGAAATATATAGTAGATAGCTGTCCCTTTCTCCATCTCTGCCCCTGCTGGCCCAATGGGGTTATAGCTGTCCTTGTCCCCATCTTTGGCCCCTTGCTACTCCCCTGTGGTATTCTGCAGTATAACTCCGTTCTACCAGATCCCACCCTTTCCATTGTACGAGAAACAATTGAATTCTATGCACACCCCATTATCCTGGTACAATAAAATCCTGAACTTGCTTTAAGTTATAAGGGGAAGCTCCACACTAACTCTTACTGCTTATAAGGAGTTCTTAAACAAATAGAATCACAGATGGACAGACAGATGCATATTTCTAAAATATATAGTAAGCTATATAATTTTCCATCATACTGTTTAAATATCAATATATAGCATATGAAAAATGAATTCTCACTGTGGCGCTTGTGTAATGCCGATTGTTAATTTGGCCCTTGACCCACTGAAGTCTGAGTATCACCAATTGAGAGAGTATGAGAAATGTTTTATTTTTTCAGCAACAATCTCCAGGTGCTTTTGAAGAGTTTTCTGTCACATTTAAAGCATTTTTAGTCAAATCAACTCCTACTCTGTCACATGCACACATACTTATATGACTGTTTGGGGTTTAGATCTTATTGTAGTAATTACAACTCAGATCTATAAAGGAAGCAAAGTTCACTGTCAAAAGCTTGAGCTTTTAACAGGAAAATACATCCAGCCCACCCTGAAATAAATACATTCACTGTATTCTTTTCTTACATCTATTTAAATGAATCAGAAACTGTTAAAAATAAGCAATACGTTCTACTTCGGCAAAAGGTTTTCAATGAAAATATCATCTGTCATTGCCACAAGTCAGCATTTACAGTAGTGCAAGCCAAGTAGCACTACAAAAATGTAGATAGTTCCTTCTTTAGTTACTTGGTTGAGCCAACCAAATGAAGTCACCAGGAGGCATTACAAAAGGTATCATATAATTATGAGAATCTCACCATTAAAACAGGTAGTTTAATTTTAACACAAAAATCTTTTGAAGGTCCATCTCTGACTTTTTTCTAACAGCAAATCAAAGGCGTAGGGCAGGGGGTGGGGGAGAGGAATCTTCATACCTGCATTACATAAGGATGGCACTGTGGAAGAACTTAGCCCTGAGTTTCTCAGTTATTAATTTCTCACGCAGCAAGTTATCTTTAAATGAAAAAGCTTCATGCCTCACCCTGCTTCCCAACCAGTTCAAAGCAATTCCCAAACAAATGTTTCTATGCACATTTCCTGGGAAGTTTAGTTTTAAAAAACATCACCAAATTGCTCTGTTAGTAATAAACTAACTAAGCTTCATTGAAATATGTGGGTGTTTTGAATAAGTCATAGGCTTGAAGGGTCTAGTCCATAATATTTGACTAAGGGCCAGATTTTTAAAGGTATCTAGGCATATAGCGGTATTTTCAGAGCACCTAGATGCCCAAGTCCCATTGGTTTCAGTGAGTTAGGTGCTTTTGAAAATCCCACTAAAGCGCCTAGCTGCATCTTTAGAAATCTAGATACCCTGAAATATATTTCTGGACTCTGGTGGCCAAATATTTAAATCAACAAACAAAAAGTTAAGTCTGATATCACAGCAAACAATAAGACTTGCCCCTCTCTGTAACTCTGCCCAAATTGCATCTTGACACAAAGTGTATCAGGTGCATTGACATAAACGAGCTGCCACAGGCATGATTAGGAGGAAACTCTGTAATCACTGAGTGTTCAGGTTTAGCAAGTTCCTTAGTTAGGCAGAAAAATGTGGTAGCAAAGATAAACTGCACTTGCACAAGAAACCGTGAACTTTAAAATGATAGGAAATGCAAAAATCAACATTCAAAAATATTACTTTTAACAGGTTTGCAACACAAGCTACTTGGGAAAAATTAGGTTCTAAATGAGGTTTTAAGCTTGACCTTTAACTTAAGTGTCCTAAAATTAAGTGTCACCTTTTTGTTCTGTCATCTGATGAAACAAACACATAATAAAAAACTAGGTTAAACCAGCACTGGACTAGATGTCTGTCTCCCAACAAACATCATGTATAACTTTTTATGTTGCAGAGGCGAAAGAGGGGAAGGGGGAAATCTATTGTTTTTGCTGGATACACTCCAAGATATACCAGTGTTTACCGTCACACAGCCAGGATTATGGTCACACTGTGATCCCTCAATCAGCTCTGCAAACCAAGGAAGGATGATACTTTTGATTATGGTATTATAATGAAAAAAAGTGGCCTGTGCATAAACAAAGCCATTTTTACAGTTTTATGCCATTCTTAAGTTTGCTGTTAAAACAGAAACAGGACATTATTTCATGCAACCCATCTAACGCACACTGATATGAATAAACATGTGTACACGATCAGTGAACACATATTTCTGCCCCCAAAACAAAGACTCATCTATATCGAGCTGTTCGGGGCATATCCTAGAACAGATTTTTGCTATATGTATGTGCAATGTCTAGAATAATTGGAACTTGGTCCATGATTGGGGGGCTCACAGGAGCTACCAAATAAATAATACAACTATCAGTGAAGTATAAAAGTACTTAGGTTACATAATTAATTAGATGACATACCAACTAAGCAAACAACCTACACCATACTTTGCCCATGATTAATGCCATCCAAATTAATCTCTTGTTCTCCTTGGTACTTTGCCCATCTGCCTTGTTCTTGCATATAGGTAACACATAGGAATCTACAATAATCCTTTTCTGAGCCAAATTTTTAAAGATCTGATTCTCTGTTCCCTCAGAAAGACCCCCCACAACCATACACACCCACACACACAAACATACCTGAACGTATATAATTTAAGGCCTAGCAACTTTGAGCGTATCCCTTTCCAGTTAAAACCATTATGGAGCAGTTATTCATACTACAGTTCAGCGTTCCCTCTAAGCTGCCCGGCAGCACAGCCCCCCACAGCTGATTCATCAGCCCCACCAAGTCAGACTCAGGACTCCAGCAGGGAACTGACTGGGTGGGGATGATTAATCAGTTGCACAGCTTAGAAGGACCACTGCTACAGTTCTATGAAATTATCTGATACAGTCACATAGAAACACACCAAACTGTTTATTAAGCAGTTATTACTGCTTGAATGCCACTCCAATGTGCTTGAGAAAGCACCCTTACACTTTTCAACACTTAGCAATGCTCACAACAGCAAACTACCTGAATGCTAACCCAGATTTATAGGAATTGAAATACTGGGGGCTGGAATATTTTTTTTTTTTTTTTTTTTTTTTTTTGAGAGAGAGTGCTGAGACACATTGAATCAAACTGTAAATCCTGTATATAATGAAAACCACTTCAGTCCAAGGGGTGCTACAACAATCCCCCTTCCCCCCACCTGTAATTCCAGCCCTCGACTGCAATACCTAACATTATTTTCTAGTTATGTAGATTTGTTCTGAAATACTGTTTATAGAAACTGGTTTTACATTATAGTGCCAGATACTGACCACATGAAAACAATTTTAGTTTGTCATCATGTGCTGCAGCCATATTGATACAGCATCCTCATGCTGGATGTCTTTTTGCAGCAGAACATGTTTAAATATGTATCCTGGGATATTTAAACAGGTACTTAACTCCCATTGAATCTCAATCTTTTGAAAGCTTCAGCCTTAAGCCTTAAGTGAAAATAAAATATCCTTTTATTTGAAAGGCTTGACAAACCTATCATCAGAAATACACACACACATGCTCACACTCCAGCCCTTCAAATTGCTCAGCACCAATACAGTGACAATTCGTAAAGGCCCTCTATTTCTCAGATGGATCAAGGACATTCTCAAGTTTCCTGAACTTTTAACTCTTCCCATAATCCCCAAAGACTTGCATCCTATCATCATGGCCCTGCTGACAAAGGAGGAATAGCTGGCTCTCTACTGCGGTTGCTGGTTGCTCAGCATGAGACATTCTCTCCAGTAAACAGAGTGCCAAGCTACTGCTTTGCTCCTTGTTCCCATCTCCACACCTACTGAAAAATACTGGACTGGGATTCAACAATGCATACTCTATAGTGTATTTCGTGCAGCTGCCCTTCCCTGTAACTGAGGAAACATTTTATAAAATATTAATTTTAGAGTCTGGCACCTCAGTTTATGCCTTTGGGTCTTTCCCTGCTTCTCCCTCTTCCTAGCTAGAACAGCATCAATTCTAACTGAATTTTGTCAGTTGAAATAAAGGTAACAAGTGACAGAAAATTTGGTGCAAAATCTAACTCGGTCTAGTGGAAAAATATATTGTCTTGCCACTGACTAGTGGAAGCCTTTCCTGGCAAGTGGGCTTCAAAACCTCTGTTTCTGCATAACCTAACATTTTTTTTTAAATAAATGGCCATATTGACATGAGAACTGAGAACATTCATATTTATCAGGCATCTACTAGTCAGAAGCCAATATCCAAGATGGAAGCCCAGAGTAAAGTCCAGGGAGACCATCATTCTGGTAGGAATCCCAGCACTCATCTCAGCAGCAGCAAAGAATAGCAGGGCAGCTGGTCTTCTCGTAGCAAGTGGGTTGCCCCAGGATTTCACTCGTGTTTCCTTCCTTTTCTGTCACCTTTTCTAACTGCCCTTGATTAGTGTCTGATGTTTCAAGCCCTGGTCTACTGATTTTTTTGTTTGTTTCTTTTGGCTCAGTTGCTGGGGGACAGGTCTCAGACTACTTCACATCAGACAAACAATGACCCTATCCTGCATTTAACAACTAAATTTGTCTTACTTCAACACAGCTTTGTAAAAGATGACAGTTGTCATATTAAGCCATTCATTGCCATTAAGCAGCAGTAATAACTTGACAGCTAAGTTAGAATTTCTAGAATTAGATTGGTAGTGGTTAATCCCTTCCATTTATTGTTATACAAAGCCATTTAATTCATGCTTAACTGAGTAATATTTCTCATGTTGTAAAGAAATGCAAAATTTTGGTTTAAAAGTACAATATGTACAGTTTTTACCCTTTTCCATCTTTTTGCCCTTTAGAAATAACAGTATTTTAAATTTTATGAAAAGGTAATACATAACTGGGGACCATAATAAAAAGATTTTATAAAGAAGACAATCACTGAACCTTCGTGTTAAGAATTTATTATAAAAAGAATAAGATATAGAGAAGGTACAGGTTTTTTTTAGATTTCAGCATGGGAATACATTTGTGGAACCCAGAGATTGTACTGTAACTAGAGCTGTCAAGTGATTAAAAAATTAATCATGTGATTAATCATGTTAAACATAATAGAATATCATTTAAGTACTTTTGGATATTTTCTACACTTTCAAACGTTGATTTCAATTACAGCATAGAATACCAAAGGGCTCACTTTATATTTTATTACTAATATTCGCACTGCAACAAATAGTATTTTCAATTCATCTAATACAAGTGCTGTAGTGCAACCTATTTATCATGCAAGCTGAACTTGCAAATGTAGAAGTAGGTACAAAAATAACTGCATTTAAAAGTAAAACAGTGTATAAAACTTTAAAGCCTAAAGTCCACTCAGTCTACTTATTGTTCACTCAGACAAACACATTTTGTTACAATTTGCAGGAGATGCTGCTGCCTGCTTCTTGTTTACAATATCACCTGAAAGTGAAAACAAGCATTCACATGGCACTGCTGCAGTCACCGACACTAGATGCCAGATATACTAAAAAGTATGTCCCTTCATGCTTCAACCACCATTCCAGAAGACATGAATCCATGCTGATGACAAGTTCTGGTCGATAACAATCCAAAGCAGAGCAAACCAAGACATGTTCATTTTCATCAGCTGAGTCAGATGCCACCAGCAGAAGAAGGGTGATTTTCTTTTTTGGAAGTTCAGGTTCCTTCGTTTCCACACAGCATTGCTCTTTTAAGACGGCTGAAAGCAAGTTCCGCGCTGTGTTCCTTGATTTTTGGAAGGCACTTCAGCTTCCTAAATCTTGAGCCCAGTGCTGTAGCTATTTTTAGAAATCTCATACTGGTACCTTTTTTGATTGTCAAATCTCCAATGAAGGTGTTCTTAAAACAAACATGTGCTGAGTCATCATCCAAGACTGCTAGGACATGAAACATATAGCAGAATGTGGGTAAAACAGAGCAAGACACATACAATTCTCCTCCAACGAGTTGAGTCACAAATTTCAATAAAGCATAATTTTATTAATGAGCATCAGCAGTATGGAAGCATGTCCTCTGGCATGGTGGATGAAGCATGAAGGAGCATACAAACGTTTAATATATCTGGCAGTAAATACCTTCCAATGATGGCCACAAAAGTGCCAGGCCAACGCCCGTTGTCACTTTCAGGTGACACTGCAAACAAGAAGCAGGCAGCATTACCTCTGCTGCAAATTGTAACCAAACTTGTTTGTCTGAGCAATTGGTTGAACAAGTAGGACTAAGTGGACTTGTAGGCACATTGTTACATAACTGCATACAAAAACAAAACAATCTAAGTCACACTTCCATGAGAAAGAGACTGCACTACAGTACTAGTATGAGGTAAATTGAAAAATACTATTTCTTTTGATCATCATTTTTACAGTGCAAATATTTGTAATAAAAATGATATAAAGTGACAACTGTACTGTGCTTTAATATAAATCAATGCATTTGAAAATGTAGAAAACACCCAAAATATTTAATATCTTTCGAATGGTATTCTACTGTTTAACAGTGCAATTAATCACAATTAATTTTTAAGTGTGATTAAATTTTTGAGTTAATCATGTGAGTTAACTGCAATTTATCAACAGACCTACTTTGAACATATGATTCGAGGTAGGAAGAAGAAGCAGAAAAAGAAGATAATGTTCTGAAGTTAGTGTGTTGCCATCTGCAGTGTTTAACTCTGTCCCGAAGTTTGCAGACTTTCCATTGTGGCTTCGTGTAACTGATAATTTATCAGGCAGAACATTAGATACTAGTTCATTATACATTTTTGTAATAGATATTTTCAGGAACTACTCTAAACAGGAAATGCTGAACATATTTTTTAATTACTGAAGTAGCTGATGGACAGTTAAGGAACATTTCATGAAAACTACAATGTTGCTGCAGTCACCTTAAAACTCAGTGGCATTGTTTTCTTTGGTTGTTTCTTTGATGCTGCACACAACACACCTTACATATGAATGCATTCACTAGTAGGTTAGCATGCAGAGTGAGAGAAGCAGTTGGGTTATGCCTTCCTTGCACATGGAGGTGTGATTTGCATTAATTGTCATGAAGGCATATCCACAGTAGCTTTAATCTAGTCAGCTCACTAAAATAGCAGCAAAGATGCAGCAGCGCGGCCTTCAGTGAGGACCAGCAACCTGAATACGTATCTACGGGGGGACTGTGCAGACTTGAAAGGACCATGCCTGCACTGCTATCTTAGCAGGTTAGCTAGACTAAAGCAAGCATGTGCATGCCCACAAATTGAAAATCTCACCTCTGGCTGCACTGCAGACATACCCTAAATGTGCGCAGGAGGCCAAGAATCTACTAAGTTTCAAAACAAATTGAACATTTATCTGAATAACTAGAATATCTAGAATTATGAAAATTAAATGTTAACAACGTTTCGTTAGAGACAGGGATGTTAAATATCGGTTAACTGAATAGTCGAGTAACTTCATGAATTCATATTGGTTTCTCGACTATTCTATAGTCCCCAGGCTTGGAGCCAGCAGCCAGTTGTGCCCCACTCCCGAGGCAGAGGCAGCAGCGCAGGGTGCCAGGTGGGAGCTGCTCTGCGAAAGTAGCCGGTTTAAAAACCAGCTCCCCTTGCAGACTGGTTGCATGTCGCCTTGTGCTGCTGCCTCTGTATCAGAAGCAGCAGAGCGGGGTGGCAGCAGCCCCTGTCCACGGGAGGCGCTGAGCTCCTGGACCTGGCGCGAGCCAGAACTGACCTGGGCTACCTGCCCATCTGGCTCTTAATGCACTTTAAATGCAGAGCTACAGCAGGGGTAGATCCTGGACCTGGTGCATGGAAGAAATGAGCCAGCCTGCTAAAAAATTTACTGGCGGGGGAGGAGGCGGAATGCGTGTATTCTATAGCATTAATTTATACGCTTTTGCTTATTGGTTAATCGACTACACCAGTGATTCCCAAATAGTGCTCTGCAGAACCCTGTGGTTCCACGAAGTGAAAGTAAGGGTTCCGTGAGAACCCGATCACTTCCTCCCTCCCTTCCCTCCCCGCCCGAGCCAGTCTTAGGAGTGGGTGAGCCAGGCGGTCGCCCGGGTCTGCCACTTTCAAGGGGCCGCTGGGCACAGTGGTGTTAGGGACAGGCCGGTGTTTTGGTTCTTTTTTTGCTTGACAGTCACCCCCACCCCCCTTTTTTTTTGGTCGACCAGTTTTCCCTGGCAGGTTTATTTTTAAAGAGGGTTTCCGTGGCCAAATAAAATTGGGAAACACTGGACTATACTATTACATCCCTACTTTAAACCTCATGTTTCAGGTTAAACCAAAATCTTAGTTATTTGAGATTAACAAAGTGAGACAACATGGGAGGCAGATAATCTCCCATCTGTCTTCAGTGGGATTCTTACAATTTCCCCAGGTACTGCCCACTATCAACTGAGAGTATATTAGACTAGATGGAGTTTGGGGCCTTGAAGTTCCTAGGTGCAAACCAATATTACTTTCTTTGGGCTAGCTAGGTAATTTAGGAGAGATACTGCACAATATTCAACCACAACCTGTAAATTAATACTTCAGAAATGAACACAAAATGCTATATTTCAAGAATGTTAATGGCTCAAACTCCAATATAGTATTCTCATTGGAGAATCCTGATGTTTCCTGAACTCACACATATAGTAGTGATTATGTGTGTACACATATAGCATGTACACGAAAGGGGAGATCAAACAGGTACATTCCTTAAAGTTTACTCTGTTTTCTAACTGCTTTTAAAAGATCCATTTTTGATCACATGGTGAGGAATTTTATAGCTGGACATGCTGAGCACTTATACTTACAATTCAAATGTGCTGCATATCCAATAGTGTTTCCTGAGAAACAAAAACTGATGATATGTGTTTCTGGGCTGAAAAGACTAACCTTACCCTACTGAAGATTTAAGTGCAAGTGTGACCAATACCCTCTTGGCTGATGTGAAAGGATTTGAACCAAGGACCTCAAAAGCTCACACCATGAGTTTGAATGAAAGGGCCAAGGCACTACAGTCAGACACTGTAATAACTCATATTCTTCATGGATCAGAACAAAGGGACCTGTAAAACCAACCAACCAACGCGTGCATGCACACACGCACAGTGGGTTACATACGCGCCAGATATTTGAATAAGGTCTGAAGACAAGAAGAATTACGTTGTATATCATACAGTTACAATTTGCTTAGCTCATTAAAAACTCTGCTTTTCTCCCATTTGCTTGTGGGTGGGTGAAGGTGTGAGTGTCTCATAATCAACAGAAGCTAAGGCTATTTTATAATCAAACTTATAGCTGACCTATGGATAAATAGATGAGCTCATACAACTTGAGGAATGCTACTGAATAAAGTAAATTATGACTCCTCCCTGAACACAAAGTTTCCCTGTCCAGATTACCTATACTTCCTGGAGGTAATGAGCACTATTATTACAGTGAAACTACAAGATATGCTAAGGACAAAGTCCACAACAAGAAAAAGTCTCATTCAGGAACTGAGGCATCATACACATGGGGATACAACTACTACCAGGGAGGAGAGTCAGCCTCCTTACCTCTTAGTCCCTGGCACCTGAAGCAAAAGCATAACTGAAAGTCCCTAAGGAACTAAAAGCTGTATGACTTATGGTCATCATTTGTTCCAAGGACCATTTGATTGGCATCAACTGTCATGCTGACTATACTTCAGCAACAATAATGACACATTTCAATAACAAATGGCCTGGTAGTAATAGAGATGTAGCCGTGTTAGTCTGGTCTAGCTGAAACAAAAGACAGGACTGTGCAGCACTTTAAAGACTAACAAGATGGTTTATTAGGTGATGAGCTTTCGTGGGCCAGACCCACTTCCTCAGATCAAATTGTGGAAGAAAATTGGCATGACCATATATACCAAAGGGATAAAATAAAAAAAAAAAGTGAACACATAAAATTGACAAATCAGATTTTAGAACAGAGAGGAGGTGAGGGGGGGAGGTTAGTGTCTATGAGATAATGATATTAGGGGTGATAATTGGGGAAGCTCTCTTTGTCTGGTAGCACTTTATAGACTAACAAAACATGTAGATGGTATCATGAGCTTTTGTGGGCACAGCCCGCTTCTTCAGATGACCTGAGGTTTGAGTTTAGGATGTGCAGACCCAAAATAAATGGGGAAGGAGCTAGAGGGAATAAGTATGTATCTGAAGATTGGGTAGTTAAAACGAAGCAGATAAGAATCAAAGTCAATTGATAGCATCCTTCCTGACATAGGCGTCTACACACTTAAGTTTTTCCTGTTTCAATATGTTTACTGACCTGACCCATAACTATTCTGTCAACGATTTAATAAAAATCACTTGCTGATTTACAAACCGCCACTGACCAACTTTCCCACTCAAAAGTTCAGCACGTAGCCAGCGAAGGCAAAGGGCTCCAGCCAATAGGGTCAGTGGCAGAAGCAAGTTCAGCCAGGCAGAAAAAGAGGCTCCGCAATCAGAAACCAAAGTGCCGAGCCAACTTGGCAGAAGTCAAGAAAACTGGCGGGTCTCGGTCATCGGGCTCCGGGTCGAGGAGCCTCCCCCAGCCCAGAGTCACGGCGCAAAATATGGAGGCGGGCAGAACAAGGAAGCCGAGGGGGAGCCCTCTCTCGGGGAAAGGATGCCAGAGGCAACCTCTGCTCACCCCAGCGGGGCGGGCTCGGGGAGCAGCCCCGGCCGCCTGGCCTCGGCTCGCTGGACAGGCAGGGCAAAGCAGGGCTCCCCCTCGCGGCTCGCACGCCGGCGCCCAGCCCAGCGACCCCGCCGCCCTGGCAGGGGGACGTGAAGCGGCCGCGGCCGCTCGAGGGGGCGCCCCAGGCGGGGGCAGCCCGAGCGCAGCGCACCCCGGGCAGGGGCCCCCCAACCTCGCCCCGGGGCTCCAGCGCGGGCCGGGGGCGGCAGCGCCGGTGCCGCTTCCTCCTTCAGCCGGCGGGCGGGCGGAGCAGGAACTGGGTGCGTCGCGGGGATCCCCAGCCCGGCCGCCGCAGGTACCCGCCCGGCGCGCCCCCCGCGGAGCCGCCACTCACCGACTCCCGGGCGCCGAGCCCCGCCAGACGGCGCGGAGCTGCCGCAGCTCCCAGGCCGAGCGCTGTCCCGAGCGAGTGCCCAGCCCGGCTCCTGGCCCGGCCCGCCCCGCGGCTCGCCCCGCCCCGCGCTCCGCCCCGGCCGCCACGGGAGCCCTGCGCCTCGCCTGGCGCTCACCTGCCCGCCGGCTCCGGAGCCCCTGTGCCGGCAGAGCGCGGGACAGAGCCGCCCTGCGGGCCGCTCGCTCCTTCGCCCGGGTTGCTTCCCTTCTCTCCTCCCTCCGTCCTGCCCCTTCTCTCCCTTCCTCCTCCGCCTCCTTCCCCCGTCCTGCCCCTTCTCTCCCTTCCTCCTCTGCCTGCCCGCCTCCTTCCCCTGTCCTGCACCTTCTCTCCCTCCTCTCCCTTCCTCCTCCGTCCTGCCCCTTGCTTCCCTCCCCTGCCTCCCTCCTCTGTCCTGCCCCTTCTCTCCCTTCCCCTGCCGCCTCCTCCCCTGTCCTGCCCCTTCTCTCCCTTCCTCCCCTGCCTCCTCCCCGCCCTGCCCCTTCTCTCCCTCCCTCCTCCGCCCTGCCCCTCTTCTCCCTCCCTCCTCCGCCCCTGCCCCTTCTCTCCCGTCTTGCCCCTTGCTTCCCTCCCCTGCCTCCCTTCTCCGTCCTGCCCCTTCTCTCCTCCGCCTCTCCCCCCTCCCTCCCCTGTCCTGCCTCTTCTCTCCTCCCTCCCAGCGCCTACCCCTTCTGCTGCTCTGCCTCTCTTCTCTCCTCCTCCCTACTCCTTCTCCCACGCTCTTTCCCCCTCTTTTGCTCATCTCTCTTCCTTTGCCTTCCTTGCTCTCCCTCCTCTCCCCTGTTGCCTTCCCCTTCTCTGTTACTGCCTACCTCATGTTTGCATTCTTCTGTGACCAGGTGGCTGGATCCAGGAGTTCAACTCCAGGTCTGCATCAAAGGCAAAGGCTCCAGTATGGGACAAGCAAACTCATCCAGTCTTAAACTCATCCAGTCTTAGTGTATGCAGCAACTCTTTGGGAGATGCTTGTCCTGCCAGCTTACTTTATCTGGACAGGTGGTTTTAATGTTCACTCTAGTTATTTAATAACTCTGGCTCCATTATGGGGTTTTGGCAGCAAGGCCCCACCTCACTGTTTTTCTTGTTTGTGGCACTTATCCACCAGAAATTGGACAGAAGACTCCAAAATAATTTTAGGTGGCTTATGATGTTCAGCCACTGGTGATGTACATTTGAATTCCTTCCATCTGTGCAAAAGTTTTTGTTGTGCTAAAGCTTGGGATATGTTCTTAATCCTTTGGGAAAGCTTGTCTAATGTTTACAGTGTTTTTTTAGAGGGGAAAATAGGTTTTTTTAATGGCTTTTAACATGTAAGTTGTGTTATAAAAGGTGGTAAAAACTCAGTAAGCAGTAAACACTTTCCACATGTCTAACTTTATGCATGGGAGCAGTCATTGGGACTATTCATGTGCGTGATACTAAGCATGTGCATCAAATGTTTGCAGGATCAGGGAGTTGTGTTAACTCAGGACAGAAGCTGTGTCTTCCTGCCTGCTCCTACAATGCCCTCATGAGGGCCTGGATTTAGGCCCCTGAATGGAGTTACCCAATGTCCCTCCCTTTATCCAGTTTTAAAATATAGGCTATGAAGATGATGAATCAATCTGGAGTTGATCTTCCTTCACTGGAAAGCAGCATTTCCAATGATAAAATTTATAATTTTATTTATAATTGTTAAAAAAAGAACATAAAACGATGCCCAGAACAATTGATAACAGAGAAATACAACTCTTGTCCTTGGTATGGAAGAGAGAAACGTTTCTAACAGAGGATGTAAATTCTAGGTTAAAAATACACTATGTTTAACTGGTTAGCCCTGGAGCAGTCCCCCTGCTCACAGTGCAATGTGGCAGGCCTGGCTGGACTGGAGCAGCCCGCTCCCTGTAGCACAGGAGGCAGGGGAGGGAGGAGCTGATCTAGCCCAGCCATGCCTACCCTGCTGCGCCATGGGCAAGACTGCTGCAGCTGGACCAAGCTGCAAGCTAACCAGTTATTGGGTAAGTCTGCCAGAAAGGCTGATGCTTACTGGGGAAAACTACATCACTACTAATAACCTCTTTAGCACTTAGCTGCTTCCCCCCCGCCCCGCCCCCCATAAAGCGGACTTCCTTGTCAGACCTTCACCTAAATGATTTATCCTTCTTCAATTACACTTCACTGAATTCAGTACTGATAAACCCCACACTTTTACCCACTGGAAGCTATGGGACATATATACAGGGCGTTCCCACTATACATCCAAGATACTTTCCAAAAAATTTGGATGTATAGTGAAATGACGAAAAGCGGGGATTTTTTTCCCCTGAGCTAACTTCTGTTTGTGTGAATTGGTCTCCATTTATGTGCGACATAAGAGGGGGGAACGGGAGGACTTACACAGCAACACTTCCTACAAGCATCAACAACATTAGTGCAGAACTGACGTATACCGGGGCGATGTATAGCGGGGGATGCCCTATATTTTTAATTATTATTATTTACAGCCCACTGCGGGTTAGATTCTAGGTATGGAGACTGGTCAGAACCATGCAGATTAGGTTCTGCCTAAACAAAGGCAAAGCCAATGTGTACTAGCTCCAGTCAACCTCCTCCTGAGTTTCTGATGTTTTATCCATTCACCTTCCCAGCCTATAGCTACCAAAAGCACACAGGGCACAACTTGGGAGTTTCTAAAATGTTTCTTGGGAGTTTCTAACACCTCTGAATCAACAGCAGAGATGATCTCTGTCACAATTCCCTTTATAAATGAAAAGCATGATCAAAAGTAACATCTCAATTTACAATTTAAAAGAAAAAATATGAAAGATCTGAGCACTATGGGAAATGTTATATAACTGCAGCTATGGTCAGAACAAAGGAATGGAAAAAACCTTTTGATCATAAATGAAATCTACTTAAACTACACATCTTCATACAGTCACATGTTCTTAACTCTGGGGGTGAGTTTTTAAAGTTTGAAAAATATAATCAGAGAGTTCTCGTTTATGACGGATGGCAGAACAAGGAGCACTGGTCTCAAGTTACAGTGGGAGAGGTCTAGGTTGAATATTAGGAAAACTATTTCACTAGGAGGGTGGTGAAGTACTGGAATGGGTTACCTAGGGAGGTGGTGGAATCTCCATCCCTAGAGGTTTTTAAGTCTCGGCTTGACAAAGCCCTGGCTGGGTTGATTTAATTGGGATTGGTCCTGCCTTGGGCAGGGGGCTGGACTTGATGACCTTCTGAGGTTTCTTCCAGCTCTATGATTCTATTATTCTAATTTCACTTCTGTAGCCAGTGACCATAATTTTAAATCCTATTTTAAAATTGATTACATCTCACCGGAATTTCAATAAAAAATAAGTTGTAGTACTCACTGCTACGGTAACTACCATCAGGCAGATTTGAACCTGTGGGTAGGAGCCTCTACAGCTTGAGCTAGAAAGCCAGCTAACTCTTAGCTTAGGCTATAGAACTCCCTTGTTTTTATCTCTAGTTGTAAGTGGTCTAAGTGCCGCTACATGGGACAGTGAACCACACTATGTGTGGGTTACACTACCACATAGAATTCCAAAGCAATTTATAAAGAATATATGATAGCAATTTATGGATATATTTTCTGTAAAGTAAAATTATAAAGATTAAATGGAAGATGAAAGTGAAAATAAATTCAGGAGCCATGATTCAAATCTGTCCAAATGAGGCTTTCCTGATGTCAGAACTTCCAAAGAGCTTAATCTAAATGGGTAACATTTTATAATGGATGTCATATAATTTCTTATTAATTTGGTGTTTAAAACAGTATAAAATACACAAGGAGAATCCTTTTTGTTATATGGTTGCACTGTATAGTGGCACAAAAACTTGATTGCTATCTCTGTTAGGTATCCATGACTTTAAAATAAGTCTCTCTAAAACAAACAGCTTCTTAATCTTTGGACTATAAGATTTTCACAAGGGTTATAAAAATTGAAGAGAAAAGATTTTCATGTCCCTGTGAATATAAATCTTCATGTCTTTACTCAGTCAGAGCTCTCTAAAGTCAATGGGAAGTTTGCCTACATTTGGTTCATAGAGAGTTCAATGTAGACTCTTTCCTGCTTGATAAAGCAGAGTCTTGGCCTTATCAACTTGATATTCCTTCCAGTCCAATCACCAATGTTTCTAAAACTCTAGTTTTGTTTTCAGCTGCCTTTTCCTAATGACTTTGGTTTGTTTCTCTAGCTTGAAACATGAGGAGCCCGACTTGTGGATCAGGATCCCATTGTCAGTGATGGGCAACCTAGGCTAGTGAGTGGGCCACCCTCCATCTCAATGGGCCACAAGATTGTCATCACCATTGTCATATGCTGGCCTAGAGTAATTTTGCACACTGTGCCTGCATACCTAGAATTTGCGGGAGATATTGTTTGAACAGTAGCAGCGCTGTGATTGGATGCAGAGGGAGTGTTATGTGCAATCAGTATGCACCTTACTGCATGTGCCCTTGCTTTACCTGTGTGTCACTTTAGTAATATACCCATAGGAAAAAAACCTATGTGGATGGAAACCAGAGGAATCTGACTGCCCTGTGCATGGGCAATGGAAGACAAAATGTAGGAAAGTCATCTTTGCAATAGCACTCTGAGTGAATTTGAGTAGAGCAAGACTGCACTTGCCAAAGCTAGTGAAAAGGATTTTAAAGTAATTAAGATGCAGAAGGATGAGAGGCTGGATGGATGGATGGACGGACAGGTGGGAAACACTATGTTTTAGAAATGTGACGTAGAAAGAACCAGAAAGATTTAGACATAACCTGGTTGTGGGGACCTAAAGAGGTGTGAGTGGAAGTGGATGTTGAGGTTATGGAACTGAGAGACAGGTGATGTTGCCTACTGTGACTGAGAAAGGAGGTAACAGGACAAGTTTGGAGATAGAACAAAACCTGTATTTTAGCCATGTTGATTTGGGGCGATGGTAATATGTCTACAAAGTGATAATAGAGAGACAGGCCAAAATTTTAATTCAGACAGGAGATGGGCCTGGAGGAAACATAGACCTATAAGTTGTTGAATTTGTGGTTATTTATGAGATTACCCACAAGTCAGGTATAGAAAGGAGACCAAGAACAGAGTCCTGAGGAACTCCCACCAAAACCTGAAGGGCAGAAGAGGAGGATCCTCCAAAGCACATGCTGGAGGAGTGATGAAAGTGGTAGGAGGAGAACCTGGAGAGGACAGAATAGATAGTGTCTCATCTGGATAGATACTTAAGCACTTGGCAGCAGCCCTTGCTAACACATTTCTGTCACATCATTTTGCTAACCACAGATGGCTATTCAGCTATGGTGTGAAAGCCAGTAGCTATTGAACAGTGCACAGCACTCCAACATGGTTTTTGAGTCAGCAGTCAAGCATACTGTATATAACTGAGAATACAGGGGGAAATCAGCAAGGTAAAATGGAAACATACAAGCAGAAATTTGGTCAAGACACTGGGGCTAAATAGTTTTGCTCTTGTGAAGTATATTGTGGGACTTTCCCACCTTAAGTGGTGACAATTGTGGTTTTATATTGCTTCTGTCAGACTGCACCATAGGTAGCACAATGCCCCTCCCCACCCTGCTGAGGTATTGATTTAATACTGAAAATATTTGGGTTTTCTTTAGAGATCTCACATCTAAAACACCTTGCCTGAGGCTGCTTCATGTGTGAAATCTGACAGGGTCACAGTAGAAAGTGGTATGACTACAAGCCATTTTACAAGTAGATGAAAAGAAGTGAGCAATTAATTTAGCTACAGTGAAGTTGACAGCAAAAGATTCACAGTTGAGAAGCCAAATAAAAAAAGAGTATCAATACCCAGCACTTTCCCAAGAGGTTGTGTGATTAACTTCCATGAGTTGTACTAATGCTGTACCTGTTTCACGTCAAATTAAGGAAAGGTGTTTTACTGATACATGATGATGCATAGACAAGCATCAATTCACAACAAAGAAATAAACAGCAGTTACAATTATACTTTTATTCACCAAGCCATGTTGCAGCTGGAGGTTGAGTGTCTGTTGATCTGTTTCCCAAGTCTAAGCAACACTTAGTCTCACTTCCCTTTTGCTCACAGAGACAGGGGAACAGAGTGATAGAGGGAGGAGCCTGCTACAATCTAATATAAAAATTATGGGGATTTCCATTAATGAGAACTGCAAAGGTAGGGAGGCTGAATTCTGCCTGCACTAATCGGTTTCTATCTTGTCTTTTTATTTTGGAAATGTTCAGAACATTGATTATGGTTTTAACAGCTGGCTTTAGAATGTTGGTGTCTTCCTTGGGAGCCTCCACTTATGGCACACAAACTTTTCCTTCAGTTTCTCATACTTTTTACCTCCAGAAGCATGTTTGTTGGTTAGTAATGAGAGTTAGATACGTAATGGGCAGGATTAGTTTATTTAATAAAGTCTGCCTGCCTTATCCCTTTGAGAGACTGAAGGATGCTGAACTCGGCTTTAGGGGATCTTTCCATGGCAATATGATTTTTTTAATCGTTTTAATTTTGATATTGAGGTATGAAGGTGTTTTTCTTTGTATTAGTCAGCATTTCATTTATCTGCACCTGTGACAGTTGTTTCTGTCTTTTGTAACCCTTCTGCCAGTTAGAGTCAGCAGCAGAAAGGACCAGGTTAAATATCTAGGGGTTCCTCATCCATCCATCCAACCCAGAACTGGCTCGAGTGCCCACACAGTAACCTGGAAATTCTCCCACCACCCCCGGATGCGTCTGAGAGGCAATGCTTCCCCACTCGCACGCACAGAAAAGGGAAAGAAGTCACTTGACATTCATTTGGAAAAAGCACCACAAACAGAGCTCATAACCAAAACCATGAGTACAAGTCCCACCCCAACTAGGCTGGGCAGTGTCCTTTTTCTCTCCGGTTTTTAACTCCAGCAACCTGAATGTCCCTTTACATGCCAGACTCTCCACAGTCCACTGACAGCTGCTGCCCTTGGTCAGGGCAGACCCAGAGTTCGGAAGTGCATCCAAAGAGCCACTCCACTTTTTGGCTCTCAACTGATTTCAGCTCCCACTGATTTCAACTCTTAGCAGGCAGAGTAGGAAAAAACACAAATGCAACACAATTAACATAAGGAGAGAGGCACCTACTGATGCCTGTTTAACTTTGTTCTATGAACAATTGGGAAGGGGAATAGATCAAACTAGTCTAAGCAGGGGAAGCCAAATAGCCTCCAAACCAGAATAGCCTTCCTATATGTCCATAGAGCTCTGGAAAGTCAAGCTCCTGCTTGAGTCTTGCAAGATTCTTTCTGCTAACTGTGAGCCCTTTCATTTGGCACAACATAGCACAGTCCTACTTTTCTGTGTTCCCACAAAATTACAAACATTGGTATCAATATTTCAGCGATCCCTGCATTTAATACAAACCTAGCTGGTGTTGGGTCACAAATTAAGTTGATTGCAATGAGCAAATTACCACTCCATTTGCTGAATATCTAACACATCTAAGCAAAGCAGGGGGAAACTGTATTTACATAGACACACCCAGGGTTTTTCTTCCATTTCGGCTAGCTGTAGTGCAAGCAGTCCTTCAGACCGTGCTTACACTTTGTAGGCCTTCTTGTGCCACGTGTAGATTGATGGCAGCTGATGTCACCATGGATCTCTATCATAGAATACTAGGACTGGAAGGGACCTCGAGAGGTCATCGAGTCCAGTCCCCTGCCCTCATGGCAGAACCAAATACTGTCTAGACCATCCCTGATAGACATTTATCTAACCTACTCTTAAATAGCTCCAGAGATGGAGATTCCACAACCTCCCTGGGCAATTTATTCCAGTGTCTGACTACCCTGACAGTTAGGAACTTTTTCCTAATGTCCAACCTAAACCTCCCTTGCTGCAGTTTAAGCCCATTGCTTCTTGTTCTATCCTCAGAGGCCAAGATGAACAAGTCTCCTCCCTCCTCCTTATGACACCCTTTTAGATATCTAAAAACTGCTATCATGTCTCCCTTCAATCTTCTCTTTTCTAAACTAAACAAACCCAATTCCTTCAGTCTTCCCTCATAGGTCATGTTCTCTAGACCTTTAATCATTCTCGTTGCTCTTCTCTGGACCCTCTCCAATTTCTCCACATCTTTCTTGAAATGCGGTGCCCAGAACTGGACACAATACTCCAACTGACGCCTAACCAGCGCAGAGTAGAGCGGAAGAATGACTTCTCATGTCTTGCTCACAACACACCTGTTAATGCATCCCAGAATCATGTTTGCTTTCTTTGCAACAGCATCACACTGCTGACTCATATTCAACTTGTGGTCCACTATAACCCCTAGATCCCTTTCTGCCGTACTCCTTCCTAGACAGTCGCTTCCCATTCTGTATGTATGAAACTGATTGTTCCTTCCTAAGTGGAGCACTTTGCATTTGTCTTTATTAAACTTCATCCTATTTACCTCAGACCATTTCTCCAATTTGTCCAGGTCATTTTGAATTATTACCCTATCCTCCAGATTAGTCGCAACCCCTCCCAGCTTGGTATCATCTGCAGACTTCATAAGCGTACTTTCTATACCAATATCTAAATCGTTGATGAAGATATTGAACAGAGCTGGTCCCAAAACAGACTGGAACCCCACTTGTTATGCCTTTCCAGCAGGATTGTGAACCATTAATAACTACTCTCTGAGTACGGTTATCCAGCCAGTTATGCACCCACCTTATAGTAGCCCCATCTAAGTTGTATTTACCTAGTTTATTGATAAGAATATCATGCGAGACCGTATCAAACGCCTTACTAAAGTCTAGGTATACCACATCCACCGCTTCTCCCTTATCCACAAGACTCGTTATCCTATTAAAGAAAGCTATCAGATTGGTTTGACATGATTTGTTCTTTACAAATCCATGCTGGCTGTTCCCTATCACCTTGCCACATTCCAAGTGTTTACGGATGGTTTCCTTAATTACTTGCTCCATTATCTTCCCTGGCACAGAAGTTAAACTAACTGGTCTGTAGTTTCCTGGGTTGTTCTTATTTCCCTTTTTATAAATGGGCACTATATTTGCCCTTTTCCAGTCTTCTGGAATCTCTCCTGTCTCCCATGATTTTCCAAAGATGATAGCTAGAGGCTCAGATACCTCCTCTATCAGCTCCTTGAGTATTCTAGGATGCATTTCATCAGGCCCTGGTGACTTGCACGCATCTAACTTTTCTAGGTGATTTTTGACTTGTTCTTTTTTATTTTACCTTCTAAAACTACCCCTTCCCACTAGCATTCACTGTGTTAGGCATTCCTACAGACTTCTCGGTGAAGACCGAAACAAAGAAGTCATTGAGCATCTCTGCCATTTCCAAGTTTCCTGTTACTGTTTCTCCCTCCTCACTGACCAGTGGGCCTACCCTCTCCTTGGTCTTCCTCTTGCTTCTAATGTATTTATAAAAAGTCTTCTTGTTTCCCTTTATTCCGTAGCTAGTTTGAGCTCATTCTGTGCCTTTGCCTTTCTAATCTTGCCCCTGCATTCCTGTGCTGTTTGCCTATATTCATCCTTTGTAATTTGTCCTACTTTCCATTTTTTATATGACTCCTTTTTTATTTTTAGATCATGCAAGATCTCGTGATTAAGCCAAGGCGGTCTTTTGCCATATTTGCTATCTTTCCGACACATCGGAATAGCTTTCTTTTGGGCCCTTAACAATGTCCCTTTGAAGAACTGCCAACTCTCCTCGGTTGTTTTTCCCCTCAGTCTCGATTCCCATGGGACCTTACCTATCAGCTCTCTGAGCTTACCAAAATCCGCCTTCCTGAAATCCATTGTCTCTCTTTTGCTGTTCTCCCTTCTACTCTTCCTTAGAATTGTGAACTCTATGATTTCATGATCACTTTCACCCAAGCTGCCTTCCACTTTCAAATTCTCAACCAGTTCCTCCTTATTTGTTAGGATCAAATCTAGAACAGCTTCCCCCCCCTAGTAGCTTTTTCAACCTTCTGAAATAAAAAGTTGTCTCCAATGCAGTCCAAGAACTTATTGGATAGTCTGTGCCCTGCAGTGTTATTTTCCCAACATATATCTGGATAGTTGAAGTCCCCCATCACTACCAAATCTTGGGCTTTGGATGATTTTGTTAGTTGTTTGAAAAAAGCCTCATCCACTTCTTTCACCTGGGTAGGTGGCCTGTAGTAGACTCCTAGCATGACATCACCTTTGTTTTTAATCCCTTTTAGCCTAACCCAGAGACTCTCAACACTTCCGTCTCCTATGTCCATCTCCACCTCACTCCAAGTGTGTTCATTTTTAATGTATAAGGCAACACCTCCTCCCTTTTTTTCCCTGTCTATCCTTCCTGAGCAAGCAGTACCCTTCCATACAAACATTCCAATCATGTGTATTATCCCACCAAGTTTCTGTGATGCCAACAATGTCATAATTGTACTTATTTATTAGCACTTCCAGTTCTTCCTGCTTATTTCCCATAAGGAAATAAGGTCTATAGGTCAGTGTTTCTCAAAGTGGCCCATGGATCCTCTCAGAGAAAGCTGCTCCCGGGCATCTCCAGTTTGTTTATTTACCGGCTCTGCAGCCATGGAGCTTTGCGGCTCCTATTGGCTTTGGTTCACCGTTTATGGCCAAGGGGAGCCGTGGGAAGAGCAGCCCAGGCCACGCTGCTTCCCGCAGCTCCTCTTGGTTGCAAACAGCAAACCATAGTCAGTGGGAGCCACGAGGCTTCGGAGCCTGTGCGTAAAGAAAGCACAGCTGCCCTGTAGCAGCTTTCTCAGGGCGAGTCCGCGGACCACGTTGAGAAATGCTGCCATAGATGGAGGCATGTTACGTTTTGCTACATATTTCAGAATCAGACGTAATCTTCATATTTTAGCTTATGTTTACATACATGTTTTCAATTGTATAGAGTTCAGTAGATAATGGAAATTAAAACACTATAGCTTTGACTGGTCAGGTATAGAGATCAAGAGTTAAGAGATTCTTGATTTCAAATCCAAGCATTTTATATGAGCATGTTTGTATTTTGGGAAACTACCTGTCTTGCCCTTGAGATTGGGGAAGGGGAAGCTCGAAAACATGACCCATGTGGATCATAAAGGTTCAAAATCCAGGAAGACAATCCAAAGAACCCACAATGTTGTGTTATTTAAAAGCTGATTGTTTTAGGTTCTGTCTCATGAGTGCAGAATGTTGGGGCTGGCGATAGTGCACCTGTGTTTAATCCATATTCATGAAAGAATTTTAATACAAAAAAAGACTTGCAGGTACAATTAAAACTCCCACTGGGCTTCTGCTAGGTCTGACTCTGCCAGGTGTGAATTTGTTTGTGTCTGTGATGACCAGCGTTGCTGTGACACTTCCACATAGTTCAATGCTAGTTTGCAAAGAAAGTAAGAAGTGGGGAAAGTGATAGTACAACAATGAAGAGTGTGTGTGGGTGCAGTTCTGCAGTTGGCAACAGTCCTCTTCCTAGTTGGCTTTACATTCCTATGACTGCTGCAGGAGGGGCTATAGTACCATGTGCAGGAATGTAGACTGTCCTCTTTTGCTTGCTTGTCTTATAATATTTCTCTTTGATCTTAATTCAGCTGCAAGGAGATGAGAAATGAATTCCTATTTATCTACAGTGAGAGTTCACACTTCATGGAATCACAGAATCCTAGGGTTGGAAGAGACCTCAGGAGGTCATCGAGTCCAGCCCTCTGCCCAAAGCAGGACCAATCCCAACTAAATCAACCCAGTCAGGGCTTTGTCAAGCTGGGACTTAAAAACCTTCAGGGATGGAGATTCCACAACCTCCCTAGGTGCATTATAGCCTATGTTGTCCGTAGCTGATCACCAATTCCCACCCACCCTGGATACTTTTTTTTAAATAAATCAAGAATGAACTGCCACACATCAAGAGTGCCAGCAGTCAGGGAACAGCTGCTGATTGATGGTATCCGATTAAATAATAAGGCTGTTCAAATAGTGAGAAGGGAAAAAAACCCGACACGCCAAATTTATCTAATTCACAAATTATTTTCATAGATTAGAGTTGTATTCCGTTCACTGTGATTCATGGTGCCATATGTGTTGTTCATTAATATACAGACTACTACTTGGTGTTTATGAACATTTTGAGGAATCTTTGTTAATGTCAGCACAAGTTATTATTTAACTGAACATCCATTCTGGATAGTAGTCTTTTTGTCCCATTTAAAATGTTTTAGCCATTCACTCAGAATGTAGAAACAATATTAGGGACCAATCATACTCCTCAGTTTGAATAAGGGATTGTTTAAGTCAGCAGTTCACAGCTGTGTAACCTTAACAAATAGTTCCGATCCTGCGTAATGCCCAGCTTAATTTATGCATCATATGCTTTAAACTGAAATGTCTTTCCTAATACCAGTTCTGCGTCCCATTTGTTTGCTATTACTTTGGGCTCTAGGCCTGACTTAAAAGGCTTCTGGGGTTAGATGTAACCACATCTTTTTCATAGCATATTTGTGATGAATAACATTGTTCTTAGTTTTTATGTTCCCTGTGCTGTCTCACTTTAGCCTGTTCCCCAGGCAGGAACACAGTGGTAGTCTAATTTCTTTTTAGTAAATACTATTTTATGACAATGGTAGCTGAGTCATGAAAAGTATATTAGGGTTTTATTAACCTGGCAGTAGATGTACTGATATTTAAAGCTTAGTATCAGTAAAACAAGGTAACACATGCAAAATACATTCGAATCGGCCTATTAGTCAGCAGGAACAATGGTTTTGAAACTTCATTCTGTGTAAGTTTGCACAGTAAGAAGGGCGGGGCAGAAAGCTGGAACAGCCTGCTGTGTTCTTGTTTGAGTTTGCTGAACTCAATCCTACAAGTTCAGCTTAGCAGATGGATTTATGTATTCAAAATGTCAGGAGTCTGTGATGGGTTTAATCACAGAGGTCCCTTTGAGGCTGTCACCCAGTGTGCTGATCATACCACTGAGGCTGCCTACCTGCCCTAAGGGGTACCTCAACACCCTGTCCTGCGGGCCCAGAAGCTCTTGTCTCCCCTAGCCAAGGCACAGAGTTGGGGTAACAGCCCCCCAGCAGAGCAGCATGGATACTGAATCAGGTCAGCTCTGGGAGGGGTCATCTAGTAGGACTTGAGAGCATCCAAGAGCACAGCCCTCAAAAGGGACCAAAACCCCAGATAAATTCATCTCACTCTGTATAAAAGTTTTTGCAGGGTCTTTGCTTCCCCAGTGCTACTTGTACTTAGGTGAAACACAAGATTTGGACCCTCCTTTAAAACACATTATAATTACTGAGATAGCTCACTGAGAAAACTCAGACTAGCTTTGTGAAAGATGATAAAAAGGAAGACACTTTCTTTCTAAATGTTCATTTATGGTTAGGGATGAAAGGAGCCCAGAAGCAGAAGTGGGCTCACCTCAAAGCCCACTTGCAGATGGACCCTGTAAATGCTGTCTATTGGTCCTAAGAGCAGAACATAGTTAAAGATGGTGTTTCTTATTCCCACTTTATAAATGAGGGTCCACTACTGCTTCCCCCATCCCCGAAATAATTAATTTTGCATGTTACACCCCTTTTGTTCAGACTTGTATGTAACCCCACTGTTCTAAATTTTTCTCCACGTTGTGGGATTGGGGCATTACAGGCTCAGGCCCTTAATCATGGTCCTCCTGTTATAAACACTTTTTGAAAGTTCAGCTCCAATTAAACAGAATGCGTCTACTTTAGGTGTTCGAGTTAGTGTTAAGTCTTTTGTTTAAAGGCTTTGAAGTACAGAAATGCTTTTTGGCATGGTTAAACATTACATTTAATGCTTACAACAAAACTGGTCTTTTAAAATATGACTTTACTAGACATTTACTCGGTGTTGCTTGGGTCCTTCAGGGCAGGGGGCTGAGAGCATGGGGAGTGCAGGAGTCAGGGCAGAGCATGGGGGTGGAGGAGTTGTGGCAGGGAGTTGGAAGGTGTAGGGAGGCTCAGAAGAGGGGGTAGGGATTCAGGACATGGGGTGGGGGTAACCAGCAGCTGTTCCCTTGGTTTGGCCCAGGGCACCAGGGACCACACTGCCCTGGGGCTGGCCCTGGACGATGGGGGCTGTGCTGTCTGGGCAGTGGTTTCGCTGCCCTAGGCCTGGCCAGGGTGGTAGAGGCTGCTCTGCCAGGCTAGCAGCTGTTCCTCAGCTCTGCAGGGCCGTCAGGGCAGCGCTGCACAGACGACAGCTGTTTCGCGGCTCTTTGGGGTGGTTGGGGCAGCGGAGACGTGCTTGCTTGGTGCCCCTGGGGTCATTCTGGAGTATAACTGTCCCTTCTATCACCTCCCTCCCTTTCCATTTGATGAGAAACAATTGCTCTCCAGGCACACCCCATTGTCCTGAGACAATCAAACCCTGACCGGGCTTTAGGTTATGCGAAGAGGAAGCTGCGTACCCAATTTGGTGGTCCTAGCTCTTACCATTCAGGAGGAGTTCTTGAACAAACAGACTCACAGACAGAATCACAGACTCTCTCAAATAAATAATAGATAAGAAGAGTGGTTTTCCAATAGGCAGCAGCATTCCAGACCACCACTCGCTACTCCTTCGTGTGCCCTCGGATAGTAAGTACAGTCTCCAGTTCCACCAGTCAGCTTTGAACACTTCCATGATAGAAACTTGCCCAAGCACTGTTAGCATACACAGAGAATGGAAGAACTAATCCAATTTCTAAATATTAGCTTAAGTATTGCTCTTTTCACCCTGCCAACACAGCAAACAATGTATTCCTACAGACAAAATACTTGAGCTTATATTTTAATGATCCACCTCTTTTCAAATATGTTTGCAAAACACAGAACAGAGTTTTAGATGGTGCAGTTTTTTGTGTTTCTCACTTCTTTCTTCGTGCCCAATCTCCTTTAAGGGTATATCTACACTTGCACCCTCTTTTGAGAGAGGGATGCAAATGAAGACAATCGAAATTGCAAATGAAGCCGGGATATAAATATCCCGAGCTTCATTTGCATATTCACGTTATGGCGCTATTTCAAAATAACAGACGCTGTTAAGACACGGTTATTTCGAGAGAAAACCCTTCTCTCGAAATAACTGGTAAATCTCATTGTTTTCTCTCGAAATAACTGTGTCTTAACAGCGTCTGTTATTTCGAAATAGCGCTATTTTGAAATAGCGCCATAACGCGATTATGCAAACGAAGTGCGGGATATTTAAATCCTGGCTTCATTTGCAATTTTGAATGTCTTCATTTGCATCCCTCTCTCGAAAGAGGGTGCAAGTGTAGACATACCCTAAGTTATTAGATGCTTTGATTTACGAGTTCAAATACAAAGCTATGCAAAAGATGTAGCTGAAGTTGGTGGGTTTAGTGCTTTACTGGCTAGCACCTTGTGTAGCCATTTACCCACATCCAAAGCAGTTATAAAAATCAGTCCCATTATGAGTGGGTAGCATTTTGCACACTATTTGCACAGGTGTGCATAACTACACAAGTGTCTGTGCTTGTTTATGCTTGTGCAACTCTCTTTGAATGCACTGGGACTTGAGCATATATATCTTGAGGGCAGAGTTTAGTGCCCTGACCTCGTCATAACTAATGGCTGCAGCAAATGTGTGGCCAACCCATAGATTTATGGCCATATTGCGGCTGGAAAGATGGATATAGCCAATTTTAGAGAGCAGGAGTGACTCAAGATATTTGGAAGTGGGAAAGGATTGATGATTTTCTATTGTATTTATCTGGCCATGCTATTTTCAGCCAAGCCCTTGAATTGAGAGTCATTCTTGCTCTAAGGAGCATTCCATTCCAGCTAAGGGGGAAGAATGGTAGTTCAGAGCAAGACAGCTTTTTCTTTTAAACTTCTAATATTGCAAAAGCACCTGGAAAGGTGTGTCATTCACATTTATTTTTCCACAGAAAGAATTAGCTCATCATTAGCTGCAGAATTTTTTGAAGCAATCCTTTGCGGGGAAGAAGAACCCAATAGAGATAATGTGTTGACTGTAATCTTCCTGTGCTTACAGTTAGAGCAAGCAAGTCAATGTATGGAGGAAGCAGTGAATATTATCTTTTGACTGGAAGTATGATGTAAACCACCCATGTGTCCATTTTGAGGAAATGCAGCACAAAATCCAAACTGTACCATTTTAGTCAATGTGCAACCGAAACAAGTGACTGAGCAGATGCAAGCGAACATGAATTGCTTTAGTTAATCTTTTTAAAAGTTACCCCTGGTTGCCATCTACACTGCATGTTTTTCAGGTCTATTTCTTGAGGATTAGGATCCAAGTAAAGCTGTTTTCTTTTTGGGTGCTTTTTGTGGTACTTGCTTATAGTCAAGGAGATGTACTAAGCTCTCTGTGCTGAGATTCCCAGCCCAATTTGGCATTGCTGAGAATAGCTGATTAACATCCACATTTTGAAGCACTTATCTGAAATTGACCTGCTCACAAAGCTTTTGCATTGGGCCTCTAATAAGAAAAAAGATACTGTGGGCAAAAGGATTATATTTTCATAGAGGTGTGTCACTTGAATTTTTCTGGTAAATGCCTGATTAGGTCTTTTGCTAGGAAATTGCACTTAATTAAGTCCATTATGCAGCATGCATGAAACAGGACAATAAGCATGTTGGAGTAGGAAACCAGTTGTTCCACAGCCCTTGTTTTCTGTAATATAATATAATTGTCCTGCTTCTCTTGTCTTTAATTCATTATACATTATGGCTTTCACTTTGAAAAAGCAGATTTCCCCCCTTGTCTTCTAAAGACTAGATTACCACTCAAAACAAAAAACACAAGTTTCAGTTTCTTCTGCAAAAATTGCTTGTGTAACTTGAACTCTTCACTCCAATGCATTTAAAAAGAGATTGCTTTAGAGTGGAGTCTTAACAGCATTTACAGACATTCCAACATTATTTCTCAGAAAAGATACAAAATTACCCCTGTTTACTTCTCCCTGTGAAGTGATATTTTCCCTTCCACAAATGGTAAACGGAGGCATATGAATCAATTAGGGATTAATGCAGAGCAAACTCTAACTAATGGTTCTGAAGCAGATACCCATGGAGCGTAATGTTCAATGAAACATTTATTTCTGTTGCTTATTCTTCTTATTATATTTCTGTATCATTATAAAATTTTCATTATGCCCAATTAGTTCAGTTTAGGAAAAGAGTTGATATATGAATGACTAAATCATGGGCAGAATTTTCAAAAGCACCCAAGTTCCACTGAGTTTCAGTGAGACTTAGGCACCGAGGAACCTAAGTCACTTTTGGAAATGGCACTCAGGCTGAAAGTTTTGAAAGAGCCCCTCTGGTTACAGTGACTTCATTTGATTTTACATGACTTCTCCCATTCCTTTCTGAAAAATGTCAGAGGAAAGCGATCATTTTTAAAAAGACAGTAAAGGTGGAGGCAACTTGGACTCTATTTTTGAATCAGTTAATTTTGCAGCTACATGGATAGGCCTCACCATATTGTGCAGTGCAGGAGGAAATCCATCAGAGGATCTGGAAAACCATTGAAAATAAGCGTTTCATTTATTTACAGAACAGAACAGCAAGACTGACACAAATCATTTGTATGAACATAACATGGGTAAAAACCAAGGAGGGAAAAATTGCTATTTAAGCTACAGGACAAAAATGGCACAAGGACAAATGGGTAGAAACTTGCCATAGACACATTTATCCTGAAAATTATATAATGTTTCTAAGCATCAGAGGAGGAGGGGCAGCCTCCCAATAGGAGTAGGGTGGGGAGCAAATAACCTAACTAGTTTAATAGTGAAATTTGTTAAGTTTCTGAATAGGATTGTATGACAGGGTTACCAGTCATAGCAGGGGGCTGGTGCTAGTGAACCAGGGGGTCCCTTCCAGTCCTATGTCAATAACATTTTATGCCTCCTATGTGTCAACTTAGTGCAAATAAAAATTCATCCTGTGGAGGAAGAGGGAGTTATCAATACAAGTTGGACCTCCCTGGTTTGGCACCCTTGGGACCTGAGTAGTCCCAAATCAGGGATCAGAAGAGGTCAAGGCTCCCCTCCCAGCTGTCTGCCCTGCTCTCAGGTGCCAGCCCTGGCCGCTGGGCTCAGACAGCGCTCCCCGCCACTGGCCCTACTGCCTCCAGCCTAGGACAGGGCTGCACTCCTGACCCTGGCCAGCCAGGGCTCTTTGGTCCAACAATCTCCTTGGTCCTGCCAGACCCCAAATGTTGCCAGACCAGAGAGTCCCAAATTTTAGAGCTTGATCTTGTATTATTTTGATGATTATCATTAGCACCTTGCTTTATTTACTTGACGTTACCATGCCTGACTGGAGGGTATTAAATCAAAGGGTTCAATTCTGTGCACATGAAAGGCTTGTCTGCCTATAGTTGTCCCCCTAGTTTGAAGGTGTAACTTTAAGCCTGTCATTCAACAGGTGGAAATCTCTGGTATGGACACTTTTATAACAGTTTAAACCTGGTGTATACAGGTTTAAGCAAGCACTTGTATCAGTTTGGCTTGTCCCTGTAATCTACAAGCATCCACTCATAAAATTGCGGGTACATACAGTGTTGGCAACACAATAGAGTTTCTGGAAAATAAATAGCAGTTCTATTGGAAGCAGATAACATAGATACATTGTATCTCCTGAGCAATCATTTACACCCTGAGCTCACCATTCACTTACTGAGGGCACGTCTTCACTTGCTGCGCCAGAGATCTATGTTCTGGTGTATGATTTAGCAGGTCTAGTATAGACCTGTAAATCGAACGCTGAGGGCAACTCTGGCCAGCATCTGTACTCCTTGCAGTCACATGGATTAAGGGAAGCTGATGGGAACATTTACTCCCGTTGGCCTCCTGTAGTGGATATGGTGCCAAGCTCGGCATAAAGTAAGCCAACTCCAGCTATGTATTCTGTGTAGCTGGAGTTGTGTACCTTAAGCCGACCTTCCAAGTCTAGTGTAGACCTGGCCTGAATGAGTTAACGGGGCAGCCCGAGGAGGCTGGCGATGTATTTCATAGATGCGTGATATTCCAATGCATAATGATAAGGGTAACGTTACAATAGACTCAGCTCCTGTTGAGTTTCCAGTTATAGGATGTATAAACATACAGATCAGCACTGGAACTGAGCTGGGGATGGGCCAGTTTTTCTTAACTAGAGTTAGATCCAGTTTTCTGTCCTGGAGCCCAAATCCCGTATTTATTAGGATCCAAACTTCACAACCCAGGCTGATCCATTCTTGACATCCCTAGTCTGTCTCATGGCTTCAGTCCTTTCAATAAATTTGCCCTTCTCTTTCCTGTCATCCCACCTCTTCCCTTTCAATTTTCTGTACCTTTCCCTTCTCCTTCACACTCTTACCCCACCCCTCCTGCCTCATTCTCCCTTCTACTCTGCTCCCGCTCCACCCCCTCTCCACTCTGTATTGCTATCTGTGCAATAAGTCCAGTTTCTAGTGGACAAGTAACCATATCACAAAGCCACTCTCACTGATGGCCCTTCTAGACATTCATGTCAGCAGGCTGGACAAAGCAGCCAAAGACTTACCTGTTCTCTCATCCCAAGAAATGGTCACTCCAATTCAGGGTTATCACTTTAGGAGGATGGTGCACGGGATGTTTGTAGTGCGGCTTCCTACTGTGTACTTTACTCAGTGGGAAGGAGTCTTACTTATTCCTCAATAAAGGTGTCATGAAGAAAACGTCTGCCAAAGAAAAACCTAGTTCAAACATGGTAACGTGGATAATATGGGTATGTCTAGACGATAGGGTTTTTAAAAAAAAAGTGGCCTTTTTCTGAAAAAAACTATACCTGCGTCTAGACTACCACCGCAATCTGTCGACTGTAAATCGACAGAATGCGGTGGTTATGTCGACAGCGGTAAACCTCGTTTTACGAGGAAAAACGCCTTTTTTACAGAGATCTGTCGAAAAAAGGTGTGTGTGGACGCAGGGAGCCAGTTCTGTTGAAAAAAAAAGGCCTCCAGGAAGAAGCCCTGGTGGACAGTCCAGCCTTTACATGTAGAGCACCTCTGTGGTTCCTGGCCGCAGCCTCTTAAAGGCACAGGCACCCATTCAGGCCTTGCTGTCCAGCAGCTAGCCAGAGCACCCATGCCAGCTGTGCTAGCCATGTCCCAGCCTCAAGGCCCTCCTGGCCCTTCTTGGGACAGAGAGGAGGACCCACCCAGGGGCAGCAAAAGACGGGCACCAGCCTGCTCAGGGCCAGAAATAAAAAACCTGCTAGAGCTCTGGTCCCAGGAAGAGGCCCTGCAGGCCCTGCAGACACACCGCAGGAATGCAGACATATATGGGCGCATGGCCCAGGGACTGACCACCAAAGGGCATCACCCCCACTCCATGGCACAAGTGAGGGCCAAGGTAAAAGAGCTGTGGCAGGGATATGCCAAGGCCCAGGACCAGAGCTCCCACTCCAGGGCAGCCCCAGAGAGCTGCCCTTACTACCAGGAGTTGGAGCAGATCCTGGGTAGTGGGGAAGCCCAGACTCCACTGCGTGTGGTGGAGTCCAGGTTACCCCGCCACATCATGGACCGACCCCTGAGGGAGGAAGACGAGGCAGGAGAGGTGGGAGAGCTGCACCAGGAGGAGGAAGAGGAGGCAGCAGGGACCCTCTCCCAGGAGCCAGTCCTCCTGACCCCAGAGGCCTCCTAGGTGTCCGTGGACATCAGGGAGGGATCATCAGGTAAGTGCTTTGAGGGGTCACCACACATGGGCGGGTTGGCAGTGTGAGGGGCCATCTAGTCCCATTGCCACCATGGGGCCCCTGTGAGGCTTTCAGGCTGCTGCCCAACTCACATGCGGTGTCACGTGTAACACCCCTGAGTCTCCTGTCTAAAGGAGAGCCCCTGCCAGCCATGGCATGCCCCCGGGGACAGTAGAGGTACACACAGACATTGATTGTCTCCTCCTCTTTTCCTCCACAGCCAGACCCTCTACCCAACAGGGGAGCACCACACCCGCCCCACCACCATCCCGGACCCGTGGCACCCGCAGGCACTGGCGGGTCTACACAGATCTGCTGAGGGAGCACGTAGTGGCCCTGTAGGACCTGAACAGGACCCTCCAGCAGAGGACGGAGGCAGAGGCCGAGTGGCACAACAGGCTTCTGGATGAGCTGGTCCAGCAGCGCACTTCCATCTGTTCCACAATGCGGGAGGTCCTTGGCTTGCCTGCCCCTGTCATGGGCACCGCTCCTCCTGCACGCCAGGCCCCTGCTCCCCTGCTCCTCCAGCCCCCTGCTCCTCCAACCCCCTTCCCCCAGCCTCCCTTCTCCCCCAGCCCCTCCTGCTCTTCCAGCCCCTCCTGCTCCTGAGCCCCAACAGCTGCCCCCCCTCTTGCCCAGGCCAGGACTGGCTCTCGCTCCACCCGATCCCAAGGCCGTGGTGATGCCAGGACGCAGGAAGGTGGCAGGATGCTGCGATCAGGGAAGCAGTGGCCTACTTGAGTCCCCCTCCTCCATCCAGGTTTTCAGTCCCCTATGACCCCAGTTAAAGGACATTTCAGTTATGTAACAAAATCTTTATTTTTGACTGACAGATTTACTTTGTTTATAAACAGTTGAACAGTAAGAAGAGAAAGGTGTTTTATACACAGTTCGCACCTGTTCTGTACTGCTAGTGTTTCTAAAAAAAAAAAAAAATTCTGTTTACAAAGAAAACCGGGTCTATGTCTTCTTAATGGGAAGAGAGTGTGGGTTGTGGAGGGAAAGGTAGGGTGGGCCAGGCCAACCCCCCCATGGGGGAGGCCCTGGGGAGAGTCAGTGTGCTCCTTCTGAGAATCTTTACCTCAGGGCCTCTCGGATTTGGACACCAGCCTGGTGAGTCTGGTGGATGGCAGCCGTCTGGGGCTGCTGAAATTGCCTCTCCTCACCATCAGCACCTGTCCCCCCATGCTGGCAGGATGGCCTCCCCTTTCCTCTCCACCAGGTTATGGAGGGCGGAACATGCGACCACCATCTCTGGGATGTTGCGTTCGCCCATCTCCAGGTGTGTGAGGAGGCAACGGAACCTCCCTTTCAGACGGCCAAAGGCGCATTCCACCTGGATGCAAGCCTGGCGAAGATGCGTGTTGAAAAGCTCCTTGCTCGCATCCAGGTGGCCAGTGTAGGGCTTCATGAGCCACGGCATCAGGGGGTAGGCCGCGTCGGCCACTATGCACACCGGCATCTGCACATCCCAAAGTGCAAGGTGCCACTGGGGGAAAAATGTTCCTGCCTGCAACCTGCGGTACAGGTAGGAGTTCCGGAATATGCGGGCATCATGTGCCCGTCCCGACTACCCGACACAAATGTCCATAAAGTGTCCCCGGTGGTCGACCAGGGCCTGCAGCACCATGGAATAGTAGCCCTTCCTGTTTATAAACTGGGTTGCTTGATGGGGCAGTGCGTGGATTGCAATGTGTGTCCCATCGAGGACTCCTCTGCAGTTTGGGAAGCCAAGGGCAGCAAACCTGGCAATGATGTTGTCCAGGTCCCCGAGACGGATGAGCCTCTTCAGCAGCTCCGCATTGATGGCCCTCACCACCTGCAGCACGAGACAAATAGACAGACAGAAACCAGGGAGTTAGACAGGTTACCTAAGCGCTTGGGAGGAGAACCCTCCACCCCACCCCCAACTCACACCTCCCCTTGTCAGGACGCCCCCTTCCCCCGCATTAGTGCAGGGGTGGCTGAGAAGCAGCCTCCAAGTGCCACTCCATCCCCCACTCCCTCTTGCCCTTGCCTGGCAGTCCCCCTTTCTCAACACCCCTACTCAGCAGGGCCTGTCCCCCGAAAGTGACTTACTTCTATCAAGACGGCCCCGATGGTAGACCTCCCCATGCCAAACTGGTGTTCCATGGAGCAGTAGCTGTCGGGGGTGGCCAGCTTCCACAGGATGGCGGGCCGCAGATGGGTGTCCTGGTGTTCCAGAACAGAGGCGAGCCAGGCACACAGCTCCAGGAATGTGGCCTTCTGCATCCAAAAGTTGCAGAGCCAGTGGTTGTCGTCCCAGAGCTGCATGATGAGCCGGTCCCACGAGTCCAAATTCGTCTCGTGCCTCCAAATCTGCCTGTCTCCAAAAAAGTTTGGGGGCAAGGACAGAGCTCTTGCATCCCAGAGGAGGGTCTCCTTGGTGCGGTCCTGGGTCCATATGGGGCAGGAGCTTCATGACAGAATCATGAAGATGCAGCAGAAGCTGCAGCGTGGGGGACATCGCCTGTCCAGGGGCAGCTCAGGCTCCATGTCCAAAAAGAGTGAAAAGCAGAAAAAAAAACCCAGAAAATAAACTGCTGGGTGTCCGAGGAAGCAGGGCAACCAGAGCAAAAACTGCAGCAGCTTTGCTTTCCCACTAGGAGGTAGGCAAGCCAGAAGCAGGAGCAGAGCAACGGCTGTCCAGGGGGATCCCTTTAAGCACGCGTCTCTGAAAAAGGGCAGGCAGCAGCACCTGGAAATAAAGGCTGCCCCCATGCCCTGCCAGAAGCACTTCCGGGTGCCTTCTTTTTTCGACAGAGCATCTGGTAGTCTGGATGCTCTTTTTCGACAAAGCAGATTGATTTTTCGATCCGCATAATGTAATCTAGACGCTCTTTTTCGACAAAGGCTTTTTCGAAAGATACTGTCAAAAAAGCCTCTGCTGAAAAAGGCGTGCAGTCTAGACGTAGCCTACGTAAGGTACAGATGAGAAATCAGGCTCTCTCAACATACACTATGACTATGTTAAAGGCTATGTCTATACTACAGAGTTTTTTCAGAAAACAGCCATTTTTCCGAAAAAACTTCACACTGCAATCGTGTTCTTTCAAAAGAAAATCGAAAGAACAGAAGGTTTTTTTTCCAACATTGGTAACCCTTTTTTTACAAGGAAGATGCCTTTTTCTGAAAGAGCTCTTTCGGAAAAAGGTGTGTGTGGATGGGGAAGAAAAAAATGAGGAGTACAGGATCTTTCGAAAAAAGCTTTTCTTTTTGAAAGAACTGCTCCTAGACCGCAGTTTCACTTTTGAAATAGCGTTTTTCGACAGAACGCCGTGAAGCAATTATGCAAATGAAGCACGGGAAATTCAAATCCTGGCTTCATTTGCTTCCTTTGAAAGAGGGATGTAGTTTAGACATACCCTTCCAGAAAAGCTTCTTCCGAAAGAAGCCTGCAGTCTAGACGTAGCCACGGTCTTCTGGATCTTCCGTAGTATGTGATGTTTAGCTAGGTGTGGGTGAATTAGAGGTTAATCAGTAGAGATCTCAGATTTCTGCTTTTAATAAAAAACTAACATGAAAATCAATTGTGAGTTAAGACATTCAAAAGGAGGAATATTTTTTATTGCAGAGTATTATTGTTTGAAAGCAAAAACATCATTTGTGCAAGTGGGTCTAGCAATGAGTTTGTTTCTCCCTCCGACATAAATGAGGACATTTTGATTAAATATTGTAATATTCTTAGTTTCAATTTAGACAGCCAAGGCATTTTATATAACTATTAGTAACAAAATATCTCAGTAAAAATAGAAGCATATGGAAGTTCAATATGAAATCAACACTTACAGAAATAAGAACAATTCTTCCTAAGTGCTTCTGAAATGGTATGTAATTTGGGTTTTCTGTCTGGAACTGCTGCTTTAAGTATTAGTCAAATACTGAAAGTGTAGCGAGAGTGTAGGTGCTATAGAAACTCCATGTATACCACCTGGTGAATCAACTGATGCTAAATTATAATGGAATTTTTCTGCGAGTATATATTCCACCCACATGAATGCAAAATAATTCAGAAGGATTCACAGCATTGCAGCAAATATCAAAAGTAGTAAGTGCAATGTGCAATTTCTTGTGAAGTATGACTTGTTAAATATGTCTAAATCATCATCATCTCAAAGTAGTCCTTCGGGATTTTATTATGTATTATGATCTGGTGCACCAGATGTTGAGTAGGAGAAGTCATTTAAAAGGTTTTCATTGCCCCCAGTGTCTAGGCTAGAAGTATTTCAGTTTAGAGTACGTGATGTGTATACAAGGGAAAACATGTTTAATGATTGCTACATGTGATTCATGATATAATGAATCGCATCTATTGCGCATGATCAGTATACACCAGGTAGTACCTTTTCCATGGTAAATGACAGAACTCAATATCTTAAAAAAAGTAAATCAGGAACAGTTTGGTGTTCAATGTGAGGACACTACAATAAAATGAAGGAAAGCTATTTTCTGCTTTGACAGAGGAGAATATATTGATAACACAGTGCCATGAGAAGCTTCTTGAAAAACAAAAGGGAATGGAAATTCTTTGTCCATGGAACTTCTCTGTTCCCATAAGATAGTGGTGTGTACACAAACAGCATGGGAATGTGAAAGGATCAAAATAGATCCAGAGGGCATATTGTTTTTGGTGAAGTGCTGTGCATAGTATAAACTTGTTACAATATATAATGTGTCATTTTAAAATAGTAATTTTGGAATAATTTCACCAGTCCCAAATTCACAGGTAACAATAGGTTAGTTTATTACCCATCAGGTTAAAACAAGAAGCTCAGTTAAAAAAAACCAAAACTTATCTTCATGCAATGTGATCAGCATATAAAACATAGGACATGATATATAGCTAGAGTGTCCTAGATCCTAATGCAAAGGGCGTCACTTGTTTTCCTCTCTGACACTGCCAAAATTTACCCTGGAATAAATCTAGTTTTGAAAGCAAAATTTCTTTTAGGTGTGGCTCAAAGTTAGAATCAGAATAATGCATCTCATACCATGTTCTTGAAAATGAAGTCCTATTAAAGAATAAGAGAAAGAGATTTAGGAATACATTGCTAGAAGACAAATATTCTGAATAAAATGGTAAACCATTTCCCTATCAGTCCTATTAATAATTATATTAGACATTATCCCTACAGGATATATGCCTAGAAACTAGGTGGGAGTCCTGTAAAGCAGTAATAAGGGGATCTTTCTCATAAAAGAGAAAGGAAAAATACATCAGCAAAAACCAAGTAGACAGAAACAAGTTTGCAGTAGCAATATTATTTGAATAATAATGCAGACGTGCGCCAACACTTTAAGAATTCAAGCATTAGAAGCACTAGAAGGAAAAAAATCAAAACAGCTCTTATTTGCCAACAAAGGTTTTATGAATGGGGAGAAGAAATCTGACAGATGACTCACATGACTGATTTTCAGCAGAAGACCAGAACAGCCATACCAAACAAAGCAGAACATATCAAAACTAAAGGATAAAACCCCCCAGAATATTCCACAAACAAAGGGATTAAGAAAATACTAGTGGAAATTTTGAAAAGATGAATATTAGCAAATACATAAACATGGAAGAAGCGAGAGCTATACTGCAGGATTTGAAAATGCCCAGACTGGCATGTAATGTGTAAAGCAGGGTCTGAAGGAATGCTTTCATTACAGCCACCTGGAATGGGAGAGAAAACCTGGGTGTGTCTATGTAAATATAGTTTACCCCTGCTTTGCTTAGATATGTATGGATTGGTGTTTTGCTCATTGTAATCAACTTGGATGGTGTTGGGTCATAAATTATGTTAACACTAATTACAATGTCTGTAATTAGTGTGGAAATACAAAAGAAGAAAGTCTGTGCTTAAGCTGGCACGAAGGAGAGAGACACTGGCAGTGTAAATAAACTTGGATGGACAGAAACTCTACTTCCAGAGCCCTGTGAGGTTAAGCTGGGGAGAGCAGGACTCTGAGTCAGCAGGCTACATGCCCGCTAGGCATGAACTGTAAGACTGGTTCAACCTGTTTCTCCCCCCTGTTTCAATGACAGAGCTAGAGACAGATTCCATAAGGAGTCTTTTTTATTATTTAAATTTACCCCAGTGGATGCTGGAATTTCTTGTGGCTGGACTCTGCTTTGTGCCAAATCTACCACCAGTCAGCAGACACAGCGAGTGGATGGTGGCAGCATGATGAGCAGTAAGCAGAACAGCGAGGTGATGGCAAGTGAACTCTGCAGATGCACCGCTGAGCGCTGGGTCTGCCCTGACCAAGGGCAGCAACTGTGAGTGGGGAGCAGAGAAGGGTTGGGCTTGTGAAGGGGACATTTACATTGCTAGACTTAAAAATCGGAGAGAAAAGGGACGTTGCCCAACCTACGTGGGGTGGGACTTTTACTTGTGGTTTTGGTTATGAACTCTGTCTCTGGTGTTTTCCCAAATTAATGCCAAGTTACTTCCCTCCCCTTTTATTAAAAGTTTCTTTTCTAAGTGCTTGCACGTGGGGAAACATTGCCTGTCAGAAGCGCCCAGGGGTGTGAATTTCCCAGGTTGCTGGGTGGGGCTGGAGCCAGTTCTGTATGGATGGATGGATGGAGAGGAACCCCTCGATACTGAACCTGGGCCTGGCTGCTGCTGGGTTCCCCTGGCGGAAGGGTTACAAATGCAAGAAGTGCTAGATTGTCTATACGGAAATGGGCTCCTCATGGGTGGCCCCTCACAACCTCAGGACAGGGTGGCAAGTGACCCTCTCACCTAGGGGCAGCCCGTGAGCATAGGCAGACTCGGCGGTCGCCTAGGGCGCCGCCGGCCCAGGGCACCCGATGATGACGTCACGGGGCGCCCGGGTGCTTGATGATTACGTCACGGCCATGCAAGCAGGGGCACCGATCGCACCTTCTGCCTGCGGCGCCAGCTGCTGCAGCCGGTCTCAGGCTGCTCCTGCTCTCACCTAGTTCATTTTTAAGTCCCCACTAACCACATTCACATTTACAGTCCCTAACCTTTGTTTTTATTAACCAAACAAACAACCATATCACCCCCAATGCACATGATTTTTAAAACCCAACGTGGCTCTCACCATACTTGGGCTCTTTGTCAGTCTTCCTCAGTCCCTCTGCCAGGACCACGGGCCCAGCCCTTTCTTCTGGGGTGAAATGCCTCTCTTCACACAGCCGCTCTGCTGGGAGCCTCCTTGCCAGGGAGTGAGCTTCCTTCACTCCCTGTGGCCCTCTCATGGCCCCTTAACAACTCTAGCTAGGAGACAGCAGCAGATAAGCCCCTCCATAGCTCCATCGTCCAGCCCTCTCTGGACCTTGAATCCTACTCTGCAGTTTAGAGTCAGTACACGTCTCCTGCTTCCGCTGCCACCTCCACTGCTGCCTTCAGCCCTGACATCTAGCATGGAACCCCAGCTAGCAACCCCCTCTTGCCACTTTCTTGCCTTCAGCCCTCTCCCAGAAATCACATTCGCTCCGTCTAGTGGCTCCTATCACCTGCTCTGCCTAACTGAACCAGCCTCCTCCGGCTTGTGCTCTCATCAGCCTTCATAGCCCCCGGGTGCTGCCTGACCTCTTTATTGGCCCACGTGGGAGCACTTGGATTGCAACAGCTCATTCAATGAGCTAGCTGCCCTGTGACATAGCCCTATGACACAGGGAAAAGAGGGTAATTGGGAAAAGTCCTGGATCAGATAGCCACAGCTCCGAATTATAATGTTCAAAACACAGGTAATTTGGAGAGCCTACCAAATACCTTACATCAAGCAGATAGGGTTTTAACACCTAAACTAAATAATGGACTTATTAGATCAAGTGTTTTATAGGCTCATGTCATTAATAAATATAGATAATAAGATTTTAACTCAAATACTAGAATCCAAATTAAAGTCAGGAACACCTCAATTAGTGCCCCAGAACCAATCTGGCTTTGTGAAAGGCAGAAGCTCCTTAATTAACATACACAAATGTCTACATTTAGTCCAGCATTCCAAGAGTAGCCTGCATTCTAACTATAGATGCAGAAAAGGCTTTTGACGCCGTTGAATGGCCATTTTTCTTCGAATATAAGAGAAATATGGTTTTGGGATATTTTCAGAAGTAGGTTAAAATAATCTACAAAGGTCTATGTCATGTATGCGTCACATTATACAAAAGAACAAGACCAGGGTGTCCCTTATCACCTCTATGATGTGATTTAATTTTCAAATTACTAGTTGAAAAGGTCAGAGATACTGAAGACATTCAGAGAATTAATGTTGGAAATAAAAAACAAAGTTTATTTTAAAGTACAAAGTTATTCTAAATTGTGTTGGGTTGAATAAAAAGAGAACATCCACTTGTGATCACAGGCATGGTGCTGCTAGATTTTGTTCATTATAAAATTATTAGCAAGCTACAGCCTGTGCTCGCTACACTTGCTAATCCCCCTCTCTCTGGTGGGCTTTTGTAGCCAGAAAGCATGAGAGCGTGATGTCATTCTGTCACTGGCAGGAAAAACTTTTTTATATATATGGGAACGGGTCCCATATGAGGAGAGGTTAAAGCAACTGGGACTTTTCAGTTTAGAAAAGAGGAGACTGAGGGGGGATATGATAGAGGTGTATAAAATCATGAGTGGTGTGGAGAGGGCGGATAAAGAAAAGTTATTTATTAGTTCCCTAAATAGAAGAACTAGAGGACACCAAATGAAATTAATGGGTAGCAGGTTTAAAACTAATAAAAGAAAGTTCTTCTTCACACAGCGTGTAGTCAGCCTGTTGAACTCCTTGCCAGAGGAGGCTGTGAAGGCTAGGAATATAACAGAGTTTAAAGAGAAGCTAGATAATTTCATGGAGGTTAGGTCCATAAAAGGCTATTAGCCAGGGGATAAAATGGTGTCCTTGGCCTCTGTTTGACAGAGGCTGGAGAAGGATGGCAGGAGACAAATCGCTTGATCATTGTCTTCGGTCCACCCCCTCTGGGGCACCTGGTGCTGGCCACTGTCGGCAGACAGGATACTGGGCTAGATGGACCTTTGGTCTGACCCGGTACGGCCGTTCTTATGTTCTTATGTTCTTATATGTATGGAGAGATGTGTTGGACTCAAATCCCAGAATTCTACTATCCATGAAATACCACCTGCTACTAGGGTTTCCAACAGCCCCGTGTCACATGGGATTTCCCTTATTTAAATAGAAAATGACGTGTCCCTTAATAATTTAATGTGAGAGGCCTTTTTTCAGGGGGGCAATATTTGTGGGTGCATCGTTCCACTCCCATCTTGACCCTGCTCTGGGAAAGCAGATGGAGCTGTGCTCAAGGGCCAGGGTCAGGGGTGAGGTAGAAAGATACACCCATGAGTGCTGGTCCCCTGCTACACAAGGTCCGCTGCCTACCCCAGACCTTTGTGTGTTTCATCTGCTTTCCTGTGCAGGCTCTGTCTGGCAGTGCAAGTGGTCGGGGCTGTGGATCATGGGGCTGTGTTGGAGGGCCAGTGCCAGGAAGGAGTTTTGTATGGCAGGGGGATCAGTGCTCCTGGGTGTAGCCTCCCTGCCTGCAGAGTCTCTGCCAACATCCCAGAAGGTGCACAGTGCAAGGGCAGTTTCTGACCCCATGCACATTCTGAACAAGAGTTGCAGAGTCGTCTGCCCAGCACCTGAGGCCCTGGATTCTCTGCAGTATCCAGAGCTGGAGAGAGAGAGAATCATAGACTCATAGAGCTGGAAGAGACCTCAGGAGTCATTGAGTCCAGCCCCCTGCCCAAAGCAGGACCAATCCCAACTAAATCATCCCAGCCAGGGCTTTGTCAAGCCAGGACTTAAAATCCTCTAAGGATGGAAATGCCACCCACTCCCTAGGTAACCCATTCCAGTGCTTCACCACCCTCCAATAGTTTTTCTTAATATCCAACCTAGACCTCCCCCACTGCAACTTGAGACCATTGCTCCCTGTTCTGCCATCTGTCACTACTGAGAACAACCTCTCTCCATCCTCTTTGGAACCTCCCTTTAGGTAGTTGAAACCCTATGAAACACCAGGGGATGGGGGACAGAGAGGGAAGGGAAAGGAGAGGGAAAGGGACTTCACCCTGAAGGTTCAGTCAAGATCAGGGACTTGTGAAGCCATATTGTGATCCCTACCTGCTACTTAAAAGTGCATTTACTAACTGGGCGTATGTGAGGCACCTAACCAAACAAGAAGAGGATATCATGCTAATTTCAAAAGTACAAAATAACAGGGTCTTCAATCACAGTCTCAATAATTTTTTTTGGAGCAAATATCACTATGATAAAGGGAAGCATTTCCTTAGGATTGTCCAAGCAGATGTAACTGATATAGTAAAAATGATGTGTACTATGAGTTTATAGAGATTGCTTACTTTATTAAAAATGCTTTTAGTGAAGACATTAATGAATGAAACTATCAGTTTTAGAAAATGTTATGCAAAGACTTGATGTTTCTGCAACCAAAAGTATGTCTAGAATATATAATCTCAGGATTATGGTTTTAAAACCCAAACTGCATAAACGATTAATTTATGTAAACATGAAATAACAGCAAAAGAATGAAATGGGACAATGCAGAGACATATCACCTGTAATTCTAACCAACTGGTGCAAGTTCACAACTATTTAATTTACAGAAAGTATGGTGTGTCATTTCTATGGAATAAAATGCATAATATTGCCCAAGAGATCTAGATGAAATGCAACATAGCCAGGCCGTGCTTTGTTCACTTGATAGGTGACTGCTGGATGGTAGCAATTTTCTGGAAAGCCATCCTGAAAGAAATTAAAAAGAGAGAGAGAGAGAGATCAACCCAAACTGAAAAACATGTATATTGGGATTTGTCCTGTTAAAAAGATTCAAACCAGAAATAAGAAAGGTACGCCTATTCTTGCTCTTTATAGAAAATGAAAATAATCTTTGCTTTCCTTTCTTTCTACTTTATTATACATATAAATACAAAATCAATTATATATGTGTGTGTGTGTATGTATGTGTGTATATATATATACACACATACACACACACCCCATATTAAATTGTGCTTAAATAATTTTTTGGGAGGGGGAAGAAAAGAACATGTTTATGCTAGAGCAATGTATCATCAATATGCAATATGTTGCTTAATATGATTAATTCTATATTATTATATGTTCCTATACATGTCAATACAATGTAATTGTAATGTCTTACTCTAATATGAATAAATAAAATCTCCCTCCCCCTCATATCGTCAGAGAGAGATTGAAAGAGATACACACATGTGCACACACATTCTGAGTAAAAACGTTCAAAGCCATCTAAAGGATTTGGATATTTACTCTCAATTCATTTTAAAATGGGACTTAGGGTAAGATTTTCAAAGTTGCCTTAATGATTTGCATGTCTACATTTGGCCATCAGTGTATGAACGCAATTCCCGTTATTAATGGGAATTATACAAAGAAATCAAAGTACAATTTTACTTTATAGTGTAAATTATTATCGGTATGGCATCTGCTTTACAGAAATTGGGTACATATTTTAGAGCATGAATACTGGATTCAATATAACATCAAGTATGGTTACTGGATACAATATAACTAACTCTGATCACATAAAAGTGTAAGGGAACATCTACACCAGGCATGTCAAACTCCAAGCCTACTGAGGGCGGCACAAACGAAAACTGATAGCTTTCAGGGCCACCTAGGGTTCCCAGATGGTTTGTCGCAAAAAAAAAGAAAAAAAAAAAGAAAAGCATTTTAGGTGCCAGGCAGAAGGCACCAATACCGGACACCTGGCAACCCTCGGGCCACCAAAGAAAATGTACTTTGTTGGAAAGTCGTAGCTATTTATTATTATTATTATTATTATTATAGATTATGTTTTAGGTATATTTTATAATATTACAATAATTTGATGTGTAAAGTTATTTGCTCATATTAAATACATTTAAAATTACTATTACATAATTTTTAATTTAAATATAAAATTAAGGTACTTTTAAATTTTGTATATGATACATAACTTGTTTTGTTGAAATAAAAACAAGTATAGACCACGGTTAATCAAATAGAACAGGCTTCTGTGAAAATTTCAGATACTTTGTAAGTTTGACATTTTGCATAAAGATATAATTATTCATGCAGTTGCAAAAAATTGACATATTTATTGATATAAATTTAATATACATTTTGTGATTTTATTTGGGAAAAACAAAATATTAACAAAATAACCCCTTCCTTTCCCCCAGAGCTAGGCACTCCCATACCCCCGTTGTAACCCAATCCCCCTCCTCTCTCCCAGAGCCAGCCCCCCCAACCTAATGCCTCCTCCCTCCCCCAGAGCCAGGCTCTCCCAGCGCCCCCCCAACCTAATACCTGGGTCCCGGAGTTGACATTGCCACCTGAGGCACTGGGGTGGCGTAAGCACAGAGGCCAGCTGTGAGCACTTGCTGGAGCGCCCACCCGGCCGTGAGCGTGTGCACAGAGTGGCCCAGCCGTCTGTGAGCGCCTGCTGAAGAACCCAGCGCAGAGCAGCCCAGCCGTCCGTGAGCAGTTGCTGCGGCGCAGAGCGGCCCGGCTGGCTGTGATCTGCACTCGGCCACGTGCTCCGAGCGACCAGCGGGCCGCACTTCATTCTTTTATAACAATATTCTGGCGGGCTGCAAAAAAATTTGATCAGGCCACACGCAGCCCTCCAAACGCCAGTTTGACATGCCTGATCTATACACCAGGGCCAAAGTCAAATTAAGCTACGCAACTTCAGGTACGCCAGTTGCCTAGCTGAAATCAGAATAGCTTAACTTGGCTTTTGGCACTGTCTATACAGCAAGAAGTTGAAAGAGGAACACTCTTCCTTTGGCTTCCCTTACTCCTCGTAAAATGAGGGTTACCATGAGTTGGAGTAAGAACTCCTCCAGCTCGACATTATTTCAAAATAAAGGCTTGTAGGGTAGACGCACATTTTGTTATTTTGGAATAACTTCAGTTATTCCAAAATAACGCTGCTATGTAGACGTACCCTAAGATTGTAGCACTTTATATAAGTAATAGTGAATACATGTAAGAGATTTTAATGCCTGAGCCTGCAAGTTGTTAAATTCTCTCAACTTAGCCCTCAACTTGGGAGCTAAAGGCACTCAACACTCCAACATGAGATCCATTATAGTTTTGGTCAACACTGTTTTATTGGCTGGTTGAAAGCATTTCATTAGCTAACACAAGTTATTAGTAATAGTTTATTATTTCAGCACATGATGTGTGTGAATGTGTGCCTCCCCACAAATTCCCATAAAAACATTTTGGTGAATGTACCAATGCATTAATTGCAGTGGATTGGAAGGAAAATTAGTTTGCCTATTTATTTGTTCCTGAGCAATAATAAAACTGAAAAAATCCCCAACCCTTTACAAAAAGAGTTGACAGAATATGACGTAATTCAGACTATTGTGGAAAATATGAAAGCCAATGGTCTGAATTAACGGAAGAGAGACAGATTTAAAATTGTGCTTTTCTTTTTGGTAACCTTAACACTGTTGTTTTAAACCACAAACTTCTCTTTATAAAAGAGTTTAAAGGAAGTGCAGAAAATGTGAATCTGCTCCATAAATCCATATTTAGCACCACGTCAGTCTACAGCCTGGGTAATTCAGCACCACAAAAGAGCTTGTTTTCAATGTTTTTCCGTGGCAAAATAGAAACTCTTATAAGTATGTATGTCAGATGGTGAATGGGACATTGAAAACAATTCACATAGTCTGATTGACTGTCCTGGGAACCAATTCTCCTTTACAGTTCAGTTGAAGCTTCTTCACCTTCTAACAGCAGTAACAATCTCTTTGTGGCATGTACATTTATGCCTGGCGGGAGACTGGGAATGAACATATTTGGAACTCAGATTTATTTATCAAAGTAGAAATAAAGTTATTCCAATGTGACATTGGTTTTTGCCTTTTTAACTTAAAAATGCCAAGTTTCAGAGTAGATTATACTTGTGCAGCATAGTTATAAACCCGGAATGCTGACATTTATCATAGAAGTGTTATGGCAACTCCAAGAGTGGCCCAATTAGCAGTATTGTTATAGTGTAATGTTGTTGTAAAGAGATAACCCCATGTGGCCAGTGGCTTAGGTTGCTGAGAACCATCAAACCAATGGGGACTGTGAGCTTACAGCATCAGTGCATGGTCGTTTGGTTCCCAGATTCACTTTGAACTTGCAGCTGAACTTGCCTTGTGTTTTAGCTGAGGTTCCTTGTGAACGTTGACAGGGAGCCATCTTCCTCCAGACACACAATTTCCAATTGTGTCTCCTGGTCCCAACTTAAAGCTCCATCCTGTAAGTTTCTGAATATACGCAACCTGATGTAGCAAAGCACTTGTCCCCACCCAGAATTTCACAGCTACTTTCAATTGAGCCTAAGTTTTTTTTGGCCATGCAGATGTAGTTCATAGTTGCAGGAAGGCTAGTTAAGACTGAGATACATAAGTAGTTAGGCACAATAAGACACTGCTCATGTTTCAGACATACGCTGATGACCTGCAAGGTCAGAAAGGATTTCTTGTCTCCACCTTCTGAACTACATTATGGGCTAAGTGGATCTGAGGGGCAGGGCTCCTCTTTCTCTGAAGCGTTGGATAGTGATCACTGTCAGAAGCAGGGTGGGTGGCCTAATCTAATCTAGCAGGTTGACTGTTGTGACTTATCCAAATGCAACTTTGTCTACATTGGGAGATTTTGCACCACTGCACTGGTGTGAGAAACAACTTGCACCACTGTCCTGCCTCTGTTTACTCTGGGTTAATTCTGGTCACTTAACGTAGCCACATGAAGGGCAAAGTACTGTTCAGCTTTTTTGGAAAATTTGCAGACACACACACACACAGACACAATGCTTTTTCCCTAGTGCAGACGAGGCCAATGTATCCAGGTTTATATGTTTACCAATACAACTAAATCATTCTGATCCACGGCTCAGAGAAGTTTAATAGGCTGAGCTCATTAGTATTTCTATGAAGAGTCTAATAATGAGATTCATTAAGATTTGTGGGCCAGTCTTCTATTTTACCATGTCATGGTCTTATGTGGCTTTTAGGAATTACTGGTATTGCAAAACAGGGCTAGAGGAAGACACATACATGTCTTACTTTTACCTCTAGTTGTTTCCCAGATTCAGCAAGGGTCAGTTCAGCCTTTGATCCAGATTTTCTTTCATACCAACCGTGTAGCAGAAATTGGTTGCTCCTAAAGTCACATTGATGGCTTGGGAATGGGGAACTATAGGTACCTTTTCTAATTTTTGTGAGCAAGTGTGTTCTGGTGGGAAGATCACAGGACTGAAAGTCAGAGTAATTGCTTTGTGGCCATGGGAATTCATGGCATCTTGGTGTGACTCACTGTAAAATGGGAATAAGAAGTTATCCCTCTTTCTTAAGTGTACTAAAGTCTCTGTATTTTAAAAAGCCCTCTATTCAAGGTAATGGACTAAGTTCAGCAGGTCAAGTGAATGCAACTGGAAGTGACCACAACACTGATGAAAGAGGAGCCAAGCCCACAACTACGGTGTCTGAATTTGGCCCACCATTATCGAGTTTATCTAGTGCTGTTCTGAAAAGCTCACTCTAGAAAACACGTAGGGCACATTTACCCTATCAAATCCCACCCAAGATGGGTGCCCAGGAAGGGAATCCTTTGACTTTGCCTATTTCAGTGTTTCCCAATTGGTGCTCTGTGGAACCCTGGGGTTCCACGAAGCGAAAGTAAGGGTTCCGCGAGAACGTGGCACTTCCCCGCCCACTCTTAAAGAGACAGTTTATTTTGCAAATTTTTATTTTTTTACTTGACAAATTCAGGCTGGTGGTTTTTTTTTTTTTTTTTTTTGACAAATTTTACCCTGGCAACCCTAGGGGTTCCTTGAAAGCTGAAAAGGGTTCCGTGGCCAAATAAAATTGTGAAACACTGGCCTATTTGATGAAGTGATTTGGCCTTTTCAGATTAGCTCAATCTGTCTATTTTAAGGTATTGCAATTTATTGTCACCGGTGATGTGTATTACATACAGGCCAGCGGTTCTTAAACTGCAGGGCAGGACCCCATTTTAATGGGCTCACCATGGCTGACTTAGGCTGGCTGGGGGCCACAGCCAAAGCCGGAGCCTTACCACCTGAGGCTGAAGTAGAAGCCCCCTTGGGTTGTGGGGCTTAGGTTACAGGCCTGCTTGGCACTGAAACCCTTGGGTGTTGTCTCCCCCAGGATTGGAGGGGCTCAGGTGGGCTCATGCTCTGGTCCCTCCTCCTGAGGTATAATGTTTGATGTCAGAAGGGGGTCATGATGCAATGAAGTTTGAGAACCCCTGGTGTATATTAGAGAGCTAAAGCGATACCAGCGTTGTACGTGCCAAACGCTCTTTGGCTGGCTGCATACAAATGGTGTCCTTGATTCTCACTTGTTCCCATTGTATGCTCTGTTGTCATTCATAATGGTAGTCATTTAAAACGCTGCTTTGGACCGCGGATTTTCCAAACCAAAGGATGATAAAATACAGCTTGTTTCAGGTGGGGTCTTGAAATGACCCGGTCCCAGGTTTTAAGCCTGAAAGCTGCAAGATATGGAACAAGGTTTGAAAAGCACACCATGAGGAACAAATTTTACTGTTGTGTTAGATACAAATGAGAGCTGCAGAGCACAATGCAAAGTGCCCCAATGAAACACATGATAAAGCCCTTGATCTGGTTTACCTTTCAGTGCCTTTGTTACCCAGCACAATATGTTGTAAAGAATAGGTCAGGGTGGAGAACACTGGGCTGTATCAGTTCTCATAGTTCTTTTGAAAACATCAATTGAAAGAGTCTGGATTAAGCGAACAAGAGAAGAGCAATTGACTAAACTATTCTGGGTTGGATAATGAGACCTGAGATACACTTATGCTCAAGGAACCTGAAGCAAATTAATTCATTTAAACTGAGGTCAGTGAACACGGGATTGTGGACTCTGCCTGGTGAAACTTTTACCTCTAAAAACCGGGTTTGCTACAGAAGTGTAGTCATCATCCAAGTGGTTTTCTTATTTTTTTTTTATTTAGTATCCTCTCAGACACTAGCTATCTAGTATTCACTTGGGATGTAAAAAAAATATAAAAATATTAACCGGGTAATGATAAAAATTCTATTGGTTACACTGTTATCCATGGGGCTAGGCCAGGGCTGGCCCTACCATGAGGCGAACTGAGGCGGCTGCCTCAGGCGCCAGACTGTGGGGGGGCACCACTAGGGCCCAGAGTGTAGAAAATTGTGTCTGCTGCTGGTGCATATGTAGGTAGCAGAGCAGACCCATGAGAGGAGTAGAACAGGAAGAAGGCAGAATTGAGACCTTTCAAAGTTTGGGCCCCAGCAAGGGGACATGGGGGCGTCATTTGAGCTCCCCGCCTCAGGTGCCAAAATGTTGTGGGCCGGCCCTGGGCTAGGCTGCCAGCTACTGGCTCCCAGCCCTGCAGAACTGCCAGTTCTTGGCCCCATGGGGCTGCCAGCTGCCAGTACTGGCCCGTGACATGGCGCGGTGGGCCCAGCTACACTGGAGCAGCCCCCTGCCTGTGCACCAGTTAACTGGTTACCCATTTATATCCCTAGTATTCTCCTTGGAGCCTTTTTAAAACTGTAACTTCAAGCTACTACACTAAGATTTTTGGTGGTTCTTGTTTATTTTCCTGTAAAGGTAGCAAAATCTAAAATTGTATTCACTCTAGATGAACACACTTTTGTAAGATAGGGAAAGGAGAGGTATATGAACAGATCCAGATCTCACTTAATACATCTATCCACAGGGAAGTCTTAAGCACGTAGAATGGAAATAGACTACAAAATCTGGCCAGTTCTCTGATTCAGGGTCAGACCCTATAAAGTGCTGACTTTCTGTTGCTTTCTTGCCATTGGGACTTAAACTGGCAATGGCACGTTACACATTGTTCTCGCTTTCCTAGAAAGATTTTCTTGCAAAATAAAGACAACCTCCCCCAGGAAAACAGCTGTTAGATTGTGTGTGTCCCAAGAAATTACTTGAGCACATGGTTCTGTTTTCATCTCTTCCAGAGGGACAGTGTTGACTCTTGAGGTTGCATATAAGGCTGCAGGAAAAATGCTTTCAAGTCTGTCTTTGGGACAAAGTTTGCAGCAATATAATAAAAGGAACTGCAAAAAGAATTATTCCAAATTCATCAGGGTAATTGTGCACTTCGTAGTCTCATTGAAGAGGACTCACATGCTTGCAGCTAGGCATGTGCCTGAAACCTTGCTGAATCGAGCCCTTAAGCATTTCTTAAATATGTGGACTTTCTCCCACCATGAACCTTCTACCACAGCTCTGCCTGCTCTCCTGCTGTTTTGCCTGTCTCCGTTTTCTGGGTTTTCTTCTTCCAGCCTTTTGGCAGGGCTTTCCCACACACTGAGAGTTTTTGTTACAGTTTGGCAGATACGTGGACCAACAAAGGTTGCCAGTTTCCATGAGAAACTTACTTTTAAAATGTTGATTCCTTCTGTAGCTGTGTGGGCTTACTACTGAAACAGGTTATTTTGAGGTAGTAGGGGAAGATATGCTTCTTCTCAGTGAGCTACAGTTAGTTAAACTTTTTCTTTCTTTCTTTCTTTCTTTCTTTCTACAGGGAATCTGCCATATGTCCTGCATACAGTAAAGAACATAGTCTCATGTTCCATTCCTCTCTGACCTACTAGTGATCAGCAATTGTTGCATAAGATGCTTTCCTGAATGGGTTATGTAAAACTAAACCCCTCAGAAACTGGGAACATGGTGAAATGTTTAACAAAGAGAGCTACTGTTCCTCTCAATCCTATTATAGCTTTCATAAAGTACACTGTTCCCCTCAGTGCTCACTGGGTCTTCCATGTGCGTCCTTAATTTTCTTAAAACTATATCCATACCCTATGTGCTTTGTTGTAACCCAGTAAAAGGAAAAGCTGGGAGTCTGGCTGGTGAGAGAAAGTTAAGGAGGTCTGTTCGGAATGTGACTTCAAGCCTAGTACACCTTGGAACAAAGCCAAGGAACAAATGACTTCATCAAGTGGCATTTCCACAGGGGATTGGAGGTAGCAGTCACTGCCAAGTGCCATAGCTACAATGTGGAAGAGCCACAGCATTATGACAACAGGCAACAGCTCACAGTATTGCCTGTCCTGAGCATTCAAAGGTCAGGACCCCCAAAACAATGACATCGGATTAAAATGAGGTTTTGTTTTAAACTTTTTAAAATTGAGGATGTGTAACAAGGGGACTCTCCCCCTTAACAGGTATTAGGGACTAGAGGTTACTCCACCCCTGTTCCAGGGCATGTCCCTTTAAGATTCCTGCAAGGTTTGGAGTAGATGAAGGCCCAAAGAGGGAGGTGCTGGGAAAGGGAGCTGGTTCCTGGGGGACTAGTTGGTGCTTAGAGGAAAAACCCAGGCTATTGTTTCTTTAAGAGGCTAGGTCCTGGTGCCTTGGAGTGTAGGTGGGACAATGCTACTGTCTGTCCTAGGCATCTGGGAGGAGCCCTGAGAAGAAAGGCAGCGTAGGTTCTGTCTTCTCGCTTATGACAGAGCAGACACTAGCAGGGCTGAAGGATGGCTGTCCTTCCTCAGTCCAGCAAGGCAAGGTGGTGAGTTACACAGGAGACTAACTGGGAAGGAAGCTGGTTTAGAATTGCAATGAACCTGAATTAGCTCAGCCCTAAGCAAGCGACGGTGGGACTCTTGAGCTCAGAAGGGGAAGACTGAGTAAATCGTTGCAGCCCCCCAGGAGGGCTGGGGACCCCTGAATAAAGAAGGAGCAGGCCTGAGGGTAAAAGTCTCTGGTTTTGGAAAGGATTAAGTAACATAAAACCCCACAACCCACATATTGTGGCCTGAGAGTATGTCACCAGAGTTGCCAGGTGTCCGTTACTGAACCAGACAGGCCGTTATTTTCGCCTCCTGTCTGGTAAAAACATTCAGAAAATACCGGACCCATAAAAAGTCTGGTACTTTCTGATTTTTTTCCCGGCCAGGAGGTGAAAATCCCGGACTGTCCGGCTCAATATGGAGGCAGCCTGGCAACCCTAGTGCTTAATGGGGAGCTGTCCGGCCTGGCGCAGGGAGGCAAGATGGCTGGCAGCCATGTTAGGGCCAAAAAACCATGTGGTTTTTTAAAGGGGCCACGGTGTTGGTTTGGTTTTTTTGGCTTAACAACTTTCGGGATCCTGTTTTGTTTTTTTTATTTTCTTTGCTCAGCAAACTTTTTCCTGGCGTGTTTTTGTTGTTGTTGTTCAGTATTTTTTCTGAAACCATCTGGCAACCCTATATTGTCATTGCAAGGAAAAGTAGAGCGGGGAACCTGCAGGGTTGTCTCAGGCCCTGAGGAGGTGGCTTAGGATGGTACCAGTCCACAGGGTTGCTTGTTATTTGACTGCTGTTTTCTGAGCTTTTAGTGTGTATTGTGGTCATGTTTTCATGCTTTCCACACAGCCATGAGGACAAGAAACTTTTTTTTTCTAAATAGAAAGTGAGGTTCTCATGTAATTACATGAATCTTGGAGGTGGGGCTTAAAAAATCTAACAAATATGTGTTTTGTTGTAAGAGTCATAAGAGTTGGCAACATTGAAGAGTATTGGTGTTTTTTAAAGGTGGATGTTTTAAAAGAATGGACTTGTGTCCTTTTCTGATTAGTTTTTCTGCACATTTTCCCCCTTTGGTAGTACCAAAAAATGTCAACTTTGGCCTTCCTGGAGAATGAACGGAATGTTCTAGAATATGTCGATTGTTAGTTCTCATGCTTTAATTGAAAGGCTGGGGTATAGAATTTTCTACAAAGACATCCTTTCTCCAGTGTGTTCACTAGACAAAACTGACTAGGTTTTAAAAAAATATATTTAAAATAGTGACTAAAAATCTCTTCTGTTCACAATTACTCAGCTTTTAATCAATTCTTTTGTTACCACAGGGTTTTCCAGTAGAATACATTTGTGAAATGACCAACAAACAAACAAACAAACAAACAAACAAACAAACAAACAAACAAACAAACAAACCTACCTTTCATTCCTGTTTTATACTTCCTGGAGAAGTAAGGGAGGGTACAAGTAGAATATTGTGCAATATTTTGAGGGTTTGGTGGCTTTTTTTGTTTTGTTTTTAATTCTGTGAGGAATTTTAAAAACAGGGAACTTAAATTGAATGAAATAAGCTCAGGAGCACAGTAGAAAACTCAGGTAAAATAACTTTATAGAAATGTGACTAACCTTTTATGGTGAAGTCATAGAATCTGATGACGTTTTCGGTGCTCCTTTCCCATCCGATTGAATTGGAAAGGAGAGGATATAACCCGGAGCAAGGGCTAGAAAATACCTTACGTGGAATGAGTTACCGTCGACTGAGTTTAATGAAATAAAAGGAGATCAAGACTTTTTTATAGAGGAGGAGACAGATAGATTTACAAAGCGTGAGAAGTTTGAGTCATGAGGATGACCTTTTGGGTGACATTTTATGAATAAAGTATCCAGAATTTAACACAGGTTACAGGCAGCCTAATCCATAACAACTCATCTGATGAAGTAGATTTTGCCCATGAAAGCTAATGACACTACATATATTATTGATAGTCTCTGAGGTACCACGGGACTACGGGTTGTTTTTAAAGTTACAAGTTAACACAGCTCCCCCTCTGAGATATTTCTATGAAAAAGAAGACAAAGGCCTATAGCAAAATCAGATAAATGCAGCTATGACTATGGCACTCTGAACAAAACTCCAGGGCCTTTGAAGAGTAAGGAAGTCAACAGCAGGGCTCTGACCAAGTCCCACTGCAGGTAACTGTGGACAGCACTGCTTTCGTAAATTCCTTCCCTTGGGATTCCACTTGCATGTTGTTGTTCGGGTCTCCAATTCTGAGTTGTGCAACATTGCTTTGGGCTGTGTAGCAGCTGGCCTATTTTACCAAAGAGATAGGTTGCTTCAACTACCATTGAAATGTAGCTCTCTCTCTATTTTATTCCTCATCCATTGCAGACCCTTTAGGATGAAAAGTTACATTCCTTAGGCAATTATTACTACTACCATGTTTAAGTTAAGCTTTTCTGTAGCTTGTGGTGTAAAACTAGTTTAAAGGAAATTTGATGTGTCAGAATCTGAACAAATAACCACCTCTGAAAGCTTGAAGTATTGCCCCTGCAGAACAGATGTTTTCAATGAGTAGTGAGCAAAGAATCACAGTCAGATACCGATAAAAAGTATCCAGTGTTATTGCTATTGTTTGAACTGTATTAAAGATAGATGTAACAATGCAGTATTGGATAGTTCAGTAGCTATAAGATGGGGTTAGAGTACGTGATGTTGACTTAGCAGCATACATTTCCCATAGAATGATATTACATTTGTTACATAAACAGTGGTTTCATAAAGTTTCTTTGAAATGACTTGAGCAGCAAAGAAAATTACTTGAACTATTCCAAGTTAATGCAAATGAGGAAATTCCCAGTGAGAGGTGATTTATATCAATTACGCAGGGTTTCTTCTTTGACTTCCTCGTTTCTCTAGCAGTGACTCATTGCAGGAGCATACCAGCTCAGCGTGAACTTGGCGTTTTCTTGTTTTTCTTGTTGCCTTGCATAACTGGAATGGTCCGTGTTTTGGTGTTTCGTGTTTTGGTGCGTGTATGTGATTGAAGGGAGTTATTCAGGAGTCAGTTTCTGTGTTATTCAGGGTAATGTGAGCAGTATAACTACAGATAAACATTTTACGAGCATTATGCTTTGACACACATGAGAGAGTACTCAGTGTCTCAAAAGTAAACTGAGCATAAAAGTTAGCAAGGGACCCTTTAGAACAGGGGTGGGTGATAATTTTTAATGGGGGGGCCACTCCAAGATTTTGGCAAGTTGTCTAGGGCCACACTTCTGTGGAGGGGGTGTGTAGTCTGAGACGGAGATTAGGTGCAGAAGGGAACTTGAGATAGGGGCTGGGGCACAGGAGGGGGTGAGGGGTCTGAGAGGGAGTTTGGGTGAAAGAGGGTACTGTGACCTGGGGCAAGGGTTTGGGGTGCACTCTCCAGTAGGGAGTATGGGTGCAGGAGAGTATTTTGTCTTGGAAGAGGGGCTCTAGGAGGGGGTGCAGGGTCTGGGAGGGAGTTGTGACCAGGGAGAAGGGGGTGCAGAGGGTTTGGGTGGTGACCTGAGGCAGGGAATGTGATGCAGGGTCGGGGTGGGGTATGAGTGCAGGAGAGGATTCTGGCCTGTGGGAGGGGTGTAGGGGGTGCGGGGTCTAGGAGGGAGTTGTGACCTGGGAGATGTTTGAAAAGGGATACAGAGAGTTTGCGTGGTGGCCCGGGGCAGTAGTCAGAGGAGAGAGAGGGGTTGGGATGCTAGAGGCAGGCTGTGGCTGGGAGGCGCTTACCTGCAGAAACCTGAGGCAGACTATCTGCTGCAGGCTGCTTGCTGCGCCATGTGGCTCTGCTTCGGGCATGAGGGGGACAGGGAGGGAGGGAGAAGCCTTCCCACACTGCCCCTGCTCCCAGCAAAAATTCTCAGCTTCGATTGGCTGGAGACTGAGAAATTGGCCAACGGGAGCTGAGCTAGTTTGCTGGGGGATGGGAACAGCATGAGACGTCTCCCTCCTCCCTCCCCAGCCATCCAGAGTGGAGAGCAGCTGGCTTTTAAAGTGTGAGCCGCTCTCTACCTAAGGGTTCGGGGGAGGCAGCCCTGGGCTAGATCCAGTGGCGTGGCAGGCTGGATTTGGCCCACTGGCAGCCTCTTGCCCACCCCTGCTTTAGAAGGTCTCATTTGGGTGCTACTCTTGACTGCTTCCTGGAGACCTTAATGGAAATGAGACAACATCATGTAGACCATGCATCGTGAGCAGCTGGCATTCTTCCAGCACAGCCTGCCCTGGGGCAAGTGTTTGGTTCGGAGTGATGAGCACCCAAGAAGCAAGGCACAGCCCAACATCCATAGCAACTGAACAGAAGCTGCAGGCACAGTCCATAGCAGACTTTGTGGAGATCTCACGGCAGCTGCTAGACTTGTATCTCCAGCACTCTCCTCCCCTTGGTCCTGCTCATCTTTAGCCACTCATGTTGTGTGGAATGTAGCAATGGGTGCTGATGATATGCCCTCAGTCCAACCCAATGTTGCAACAGCCTATAGCATCTCCCTTAGATAAGCCTTTATGTTCTCCCCAAGGACAGTCCGCTTGATACTAACTCACAGCAAAGCCCCATCACTAGTCATTGGAGGGTGATACAAGCATGTATTTGGCATTTTCAGGTGCCACCAGCCCACTCTAGCTAAGTGCACATAGAAAAGCCCTCAACCAGTAACCTCAGTTGGGCATTCTATCATAGCATCTTCTTTCCTTTGGTCTCCTTATTATCAAACACTCTCACTAACTGCATTGACTAAAAAGTACATTTCCCCCCATATCCACGTTTAGTCTGTCTCCTAAGCATGGGTACGTCTACACCAGCTCGTTAGTTCGAGCTAGGTAGGCAAATGAGGGCAACCGGGGTTGCAAATGAAGCCCGGGATTTAAATATCCCAGGCTTCATTTGCATGTTCCCGGGTGCCGCCATTTTTAAATTCCCCTTAGTCCGAACTCCATGCCTGCGGCTACACGCGGCACGGAGTAGGTAGTTCGAACTAGGATCTCGTTCCACGAGGAGTAACGGTAGTTTGAATTAGAGATCCTAATTCGAACTACCTACTCCATGCCGCGTGTAGCCGCGGGCACGGAGTTCGGACTAAGGGGGATTTTAAAATGGCGGCGCCCGGGAACATGCAAATGAAGCCCGGGATATTTAAATCCCGGGGCTTCATTTGCAACCCCGGTTGCCCTCATTTGCCTACCTAGCTCGAACTAACGAGCTAGTGTAGACATACCCCATGTTTCCGTTCTGGTTCAAGAGTCCAGTTGGTGACCTACAGCCTAGCTCTCCAGGATTATGGCTCTCGGTCGGCTGTCTCTATCTAAGGGCACATGGCTGCAGGAAACCCATTGAAATGCTGCTGCCAAGGCACCCCCGAGAGTTTCATCTAAGTTTCAAGCACCTCAAGCTGCCTTTGTGCTGTTTTGAAAATGCTGTGCAAAGCAGGGATAAAATCATAGAATCCTAGAATCCTAGAACTGGAAGGGACCTTGGGAGGTCATCGAGTCCAGTTCCCTGCCCTTGCAGCAGGACCAAACACCGTCTATTCTCCCTAAACAATGAGAAGTCCTGTGGCATCTTATAGACTAACAGATTTATTGGAACATAAGCTTTCGTGAGCAAAGACCCACTTTGTCAGATGCATGTAGTGGAAACTCCAAAGGCTGGTATAAATATATAGGCACATGAAAAGAAGGGAGTACCAGTCAAGAGGAAGGCCAGCGATAACGAGGTCAATTCAGTCAGGGAGGATGTGGTCCACTTCTAGTAGCTCATGTTGAGGTGTGAACACCAAGAATACGTCTAGACTACATGGCTCCGTCGACGGAGCCATGTAAAATAGTTTATTCAGCGTAGTCAAAGAAGCGGGGATTTAAATAATCCCTGCTTCATTAAAATAAAAATGGCCACCACGCTGTGCTGATGATCAGCTGATCCGGCACAGCGCGGCAGTCTAGACGCAGTGTGGTCGACAAGAGAAGCCTTTGTCGACCGCTCCAGTAAACCTCATTTCACGAGGCATACCGGAGCGGTCGACAAAGGCTTCCCTTGCTGACGGCGCCGCATCTAGACTGCTGCGCTGTGCCGGATCAGCTGATCGTTGGCACAGCGTGGTGGCCATTTTTATTTTAATGAAGCGGGGATTATTTAAATCTCCACTTCTTTGACTATGCCGAATAAACTATTTTACATGGCTCCGTCGACGGAGCCATGTAGTCTAGACGTACCCCAAGAGAGGAGAAACTGCTTTTGTAGTTGGCTAGCCATTCACAGTCTTTGTTCAATCCTAGATTGTTTATGCAGATTCAGACTAACACGCCTACACCTCTGATACTAGATCCTCCCTGACAGGTGTCTGTCTAACCTGCTCTTAAATATCTTCAGTGATGGAGATTCCACAACCCCCCTAGGCAATTTATTCCAGTATTTAACCACCCTGACAGATAGGAAGCTTTTCCTAATGTCCAACCTAAACCTCCCTTGCTGCAGTTTAACTCCATTGCTTCTTGTCCTATCATCATAGGCCAAGGAGAACCATTTTTCTCCCTCCACCTTGTAACACCCTTTTAGATTCTTGAAAACTGCTATCATGTCCCCTCTCAGTCTTCTCTTTTCCAAACTAAACAAGCCCAATTCTTTCAGTCTCCCTTCATAGCTCATGTTTTCTAGACCTTTAAACATTTTTTTGCTCTTCTCCGGTCCTTCTCCAAATCTTTCTTGAAATGTGGTGCCCAGAACTGGACACAATACTCCAGTTGAGGCCTAATCAGTGCAGAGTAGAGCAGAAGAATGACTTCTTGTGTCTTGCTCATAACACTTCCAGAATAATATTTGCTTTTTTTGCAACAGTGTCACACTATTGACTCATGTTTAACTTGTGGTCCACTATGACCCCTAAATCCTTTTCAGCAGTGATGTGAAAGTGTAACCGGTTACACGGTTAACCAGTGAGCCTGGGCCCATCAGTTAATATATCTGGTTACACACAGCACCCCCATCCTGCACACTGCTGCCTCTGTGTTAGAGGCAACAGCATGGGGGCACACGGGAGCCAGGGCGTGTGGGAAGCCTCTTTTAAACTGGCTCCTCATGCTCACCAGCTCCTGTGGAGCCACCTGTCCCTTCCCCCGCTGCCTCTGATACAGAGGCAGCAGCGGGTGGGGGGCGGGGGGAGAGCCAGTGCACACAGGGATCTCCTCCTTGTGTAATCCCTCCCACAACCTTCCCCCCACATGTAACCATGTAACGGCTGAAATTTTCAGCCGTTACATGATTACATAATTAAACACATTTTAACATCCCTAGTGCAGAGACCTGCATCCTTCAGAACACTTGCTCCTTTGTAGTGTGTGGTTTCTGGTGTGCTGTTTACACATCTGCAGTTAACCCAATTCCCAGCTTCAGAAATTCCCACGTTGCAAAAGTTATGTCCCAGCTGGACACCGTGTTATTTGAAGTGACTCCTTCTGAATCAATGTGTGATTCAGAAGTGAACCTCCGCTTGAACCATAGGATACCAGCTTCAGGCTGTAATGGCAGAACATCAGAGGCTAGACTCTTCTCATTTGAACCAACCCATGTCTGGAATAATTAATGGAATCAATTGAGTTATTCTGGATTTATACAAATGAAAGAGAACAGTTTTGCTCCATTTCCAGTCAGTTTATCTCTAGACTGGTCCATGGAGAATCTGTATATTTTTGATATGACAGAGATAAGGGTAAAAAGAACTGTTCTCAGACACAGGAAAATCCCTTCTCTCCCTTTGGGGAGAGAACCTTTTCCAGCAATCCACAATGCAGTCTAGGATTTATCTGAGATGTTCAGCAATGCCTTCTATCAGATAGTGTATGGGGACTCAAGGACTCTTTCATCACATTTCTTCACTGACCAATTCAATGCTCATGACTAAGGGTGGGTCAGGAACCAAAAAGAAACACCATTACCTGAATAAATGGTTTCCTAACATCTTCTTTTATTTTGTTTAGTGGGATAGTTTTTCTCTTTCTGCACCATAGACAGTGGACTCTGCAGTACAGAAGAAATTTACATGCCAGTGGCCTGGAGCTGTATCAAGCAAACCACATGTAGTTTATAATTTGAATGCTAAAAGTGAGATTTGCCCAAGTGTCTGAAAACGACCCAGGAAGCAGAGGAGCAGTGTCAAGAGGTTTTGTAAAATTTGCCCCCACCAGCATCCTTATTTTAGAAAATTTGGGGCTTTTCTGCAAAGTATGAATTTGATGAAAACTGTCTTTTGTGTTTTGTCAGAAATTGGAGCCAATTCCTAACAGGAAAACTTAACATTTACTCTCCTGCACATATGATAACTCGAGAATTGCACGTACCAAAATGTTTTGCTTTCTCATGCGCCTGCTGCACAGTGATTCTTCACTGGGATAAAAAATGTGTTTACAGAGCTGTCACCTTTTGCCCCCTAAACTATTCTCTTCTGTGGTCAAGAGGCATTTCCTAACGGTCGGTCTGACCACAGTCCTGGAAAAGACACACCTTGTGCCCTTCAGACAGAGAGCTACCCTCCAGAAAATCTCCATTTCAAAACATTGTTTCTCTCTGAGAGAGTCTGTATAAAATTCCCAATTCATCTTCTAAGACTCAAGCAGTTGAATTAAGAATAGAGAGATGATCAGATGAAAAAAAAACAAATACTTTGCAAAGTTCATCTAGTCAGATGAATACTAAAAAAGAATCTAGAACTAGATGGATCTCTGGTCTGGTCCAGTCCAGCAATTCCTAAATAGTTTCCAGGCCTCAGATGCATTTGCCTTATTCCATGCTGATGGTCTCTCATTGTCCGTTGGAAACCCATCACCTTGGTTCCTGGCCCCCTGCAAGTTCCCTTCATGGCTGTGTTATATCTTTAGGGGTTTTTTTAATGTGGTTGAATGACTTTCCACGCAAGTTGATTCCTCCCCTCCAAGCCTCAGTGATGTTCTTGGGGCTGCAGATTGTTATTGGGAGGTCAGGGAAGGGGCAAAGGAAGGGGTTGTGGTAGGGAAGGGATAGAACAGCAAGCCAGAGGCCCCTATTGGGAAGCCCTGGGGAGAGTTACTGGGGTGCTTGAGAGAATCTCTCCCTCAGGGCCTCCTGGATGCGTACCCCAGCCTGATGGACCTGCCGGATGGCAGCTGTCCACAACTGCTGAAAGGCTCGCCCCTCGTGGCCGGTGTCTGCCCACCACCATGGGAAGAAGGCCTACCTCCTTCCTCTCCAAAATATTGTGGAGGACAGAACATGCTGTCACCACCTCAGGGATGTTGTGCTCCCCTACGTCCAGGTGGGTGAGGAGGCACCGGAAACGTGCCTTGAGGTGGCTGAATGTGCACTCCACCTGGATCCTGGCTCAGTTCAGGTGCACATTGAATTGCTCCATGCTGGGATCCAGGTGGCTGGTGTACCGTTTCATTAACCACAGCATGAGGGGGTATGCTGCGTCCCCCACTATGCACAGAGGCATGTGCACATCCTCGACCGCAAAGTCCCGGCGGGGGAAAAATGTGCCCACCTCCAGCTTGCGGTACAGGCTTGAATTTTGGAATACTTGGGCATAGTGTGCCCTGCCCGACCACCCTACAAAAATGTCCATAAATTGTCCCCATGGTCCACTAGAGCCTACAGGACAATGGAAAAGTAGCCCTTTCAATTAATATATTGGGCCACTTGATGGTCCGGTGCTCAGATGGGGACGTGTGTCCCATCAATGGCTCCCCTGCAGTTGAGGAACCCCAGGGCAGCAAATCCGGCCACGGTCATGTCCAGGTCTCTGAGACTGATGACCCTCTGCAGCAGGAGTTACAGTGGATGAGAAGCTGGATATGAGTCAACAGTGTGCCCTTGTAGCCAAGAAGGCTAATGGCATATTAGGTTGCATTAAGAGGAGCATTGCCAGCAGATCCAGAGATGTCATTATTCCCCTTTATTCGGCTTTGGTGAGGCCACATCTGGAGTATTGTGTCCAGTTCTGGGCCCCCACTACAAAAGGATGTGGACGCATTGGAGAGGGTCCAGCAGAAGGCAACCAAAATGATTAGGGGGCTGGAGCATATGACTTATGAGGAGAGGCTGAGGAGTTGGGTCTGTTTAGTCTGCAGAAGCGAAGAGTGAGGGGGGATTTGATAGCAGCCTTCAACTTCCTGAAGGGAGGTTCCAAAGAGGATGGAGAAAGGCTGTTCTCAGTAGTGACAGATGGCAGAACAAGGAGCAATGGTCTCAAGTTGTGGGAGAGGTCCAGGTTGGATATTAGGAAAAACTATTTCACTAGGAGGGTAGTGAAGCACTGGAATGGGTTACCTAGGGAAGTAGTGGAGTCTCCATCCCTAGAGATGTTTAAGTCTCGGCTTGACAAAGCCCTGGCCAGGTTGATTTAGTTGGGATTGGTCCTGCCTAGAGCAGGGGGCTGGACTTGATGACCTTCTGAGGTCTCTTCCAGCTCTATGGTTCTATGATTCTATGATTCTAGGAGGGAGTTGATGGCCCTCACCACCTGCACAAGGAGACACAGGAACACACAAAAAAAGAGAATGAGACAGAGGGGGTGCCTGAGCCCTTGGGAGGTGGCTGCCCTCCTCCCCTCCCCTGCCCCCCCAAACACCCCAGGAGCCACTCCCTATGAGCTTCCCCCCACCCCCACTCCAACCGCCACAGCCCCCAACCTCCCTTTCCCGAGGGGCCACCTTATGCAACACTCTCCCCCCCCTCCCCGCAGGGACTGCAGCCCGGAAGCGCCTTACCTCCATGAAGAGGGCCCCGATGGTGGACTTCCCCATGCCAAACTGGTTGCCTACCGAACAGTAGCTGTCGGGGGTGGCCAGCCTCCACAGGGCGATGGCGACCCACTTCTCCATGGGGATAGCGGGCCACAGGTGGGTGTCATGTCTCTGGAGGGCAGGGGTGAGCCAGGCACACAGTTTGAGAAAGGAGGCCTTCTGCACGCGGAAGTTGTTGAGCCACTGTTGGTTGTCCCACCACTCCAGGACCATCTGGTCTTACCAGTCCGAATTGGTGTCCAGCCTCCAGAACCATCTCTCGACTGTGGGGTGCGGTAGCCAGAGTGGAGCAACCGCAGCCACGGAGAGGGTCCCCGGAATGAGCTCAGGGTCCGTGTCCTACAGGACCAGGAAGGCAGCTGGCTCTAAGTGCTGCAAGAACTGCAGCATGGCCATGTGGGGCCATCACATGCCCAGGGGCAGCTCCAGCTCCATGGCACAAAAGAACAAAGCTGTTGCATCCAAAAAAAGAACAGGGCAACCACAGCAGGTACTGCAAGAGCTTTGCTGTCCCTCAAAGAGGTAGCAAGCACACAGCAGAAGCAGAGAAACGGCTGTCCAGGGGGGTCCCTCTAAGTATGTGTCTCTGCAAGGGCTCCGGCACCAGCACTCAGAAGCAACTGGAGACCTAAAGCCCTGACTGAAGTGGTTCCAGGAGGCCTTGTATGCGAGAGAGCGTCCAATCAGTCTGGACACTCTCTTGCGCAAAAGCACATAGCTTTTTCATTGCGCTTTTGTGTGTGGACGCGCTCTTGCGCAAGAAGTTTTTTTCGGAAGATCTCTTCCGAGAAAAGCTTCTTGCTCAAGAAGCCTGCAGTCTAGATGTAACCTCAGACTCAAGCCTAACCCCCTTTCCATCCAGAGTTATATATTATGGAATATCAAGAAACTAGGAAGCACTAGTTGAGTTTCACAGAGAAATTAGAGTTAAAACTCAGTTTTGCTAAAATTTGCCACATGGTCTCATTAGTGAATCCTTCAGCCTGAAAGTCTGGGATTGATTCTTTTTTTCTAGTTCACCTTCTTCAGGTGTGTAGCTCACTCCCACTTGGACGCTGTAGCCTAATTAGCCACTGGTGTCATATTTCAGGGACTTCTGTTTTTCAAGGAAACCCATATATGGACATTTTCTGTTTACACAGAGAGCATATGACATAGTGACTGAAACATTGCCACATCAGAGTATGCAAAAATGAAACTGACCTGCCATTGCCTTTCCTACAAGAGTTTTATGTGGAAAAACTGTGTCTTTGAGGGGCTGGGAAAACATCTTAGTCATCTTAAAAGTCAAGGGTTATGTAGATTAATTGTGTAATAATTTGCTATGATTGAGCTGGTTTGCAAGGGAGATACACCCGCTTATTGCTGGGCAAATAATTGCTGCAAAAACTGAGCCAATAAAGTTTCTCTGACACCAGGTGTAGTACTGTTACGTCATTCAGTAAAGCTGGTTTCAGTACACTTTACCCGGTCCTATTTTTAGCCCTGAGGGGTGTGGCCACAGTCACACACTGATGACTAAACCGTGTAGTGTTTTGTGGAGGTATAAATACAGTGTGCACTATTTCAGTAGCAGTACCTCTCACATGAACCTGAGAGATTAAGAGAGAAAGCAAAAGGCTGCCAGGAAAAGTAGTGCTTCAGTGAGCTACCTGAACCCTCTGGCTTGCTTGGCTGCTCTGCGAAGTACAGTACTGAACTGTATTTAATCACAGTGCGCTCTCTCAAAACCTGCCAAGGTTATTTTCATTTTTAAATTGTTAGTTCTGAGGCAAATGATAGCCGGTGAGAGTTTCTAAGGAGCTTTATTTGAGCCTGGAGCCAGACGGCTTATAACCAGTCCTGCTTCAAATGTTGCTGTTGTTCTCCCTGCATGATATTTGCATGGTTTCTGTTGCACTTTTAGCAGCTGCACACATCAGTTACCTTTCCCATGTTTGCAGCATGCAGAATTTGAGAACACAGAGGGAAACTGAGTTTCTTTAGATACGAGAGGGGTCTGAAAATGCTGAACAAATTGGAATAAATTTGTTTAACCCCAGGTGTAGGGATAGACTACAACCTTTTTATGGTGGTTAATTTACCAACCAATATTTTACATTAAATTATCTTATTTCGCTGGATTAGCTGTACAGAAAAAAAATTAAGGGGTAGTAGTGTCCCTCTTGCTTGCTTGAGCTTTCAGGTTTACCACTTCAGCACAAGTGGCAGCACACTTCAGCGAAAGGCATGTGTCCTTATGTTCTCCCAATTGAATTCTCCCTTGCAGTGTCTTCCCTACCAAGGTCTTCAAAGTTCGTTGCCTGCTCTTGGAGACACTCCTTTCTGGAGCTAATTAGACTTCCACCTCCCCGTGTGGCCAATTTTGTAATAAACTTAGATTCATTTTGAAAGTGTGTGCTTTGGATCTTACTCTGAAACACCCACTGGTGCACCATAATTTCTGAAGTTAGCAGCAGAGCACATGCTGTAGTGTCAGCTAGAGCTGGGAGAATAATGTGAACAGGTAATGTTCGTAAATCTCAGAGAAGTAGCCATGTTAGTCTATAACTTTAAAAACAAGTAGGTCTGTGCCACCTTAGAGACAAAGCAAAGTATATAGAATCATGAACTTTTGTGGGTAAAACCCACTTCCTCAGGTGACTATTAACTTGACATTTTAAAATAAGTATGCCATGCCAATGCACGCTTTCCCGGTTGTTTTTGCTTAAACAGTCAAGTTTGATTGACTGGCAAAATATTAATGATTAGGTGAATTTCAGAGCCCTATGCACAATTAGTTGCAGAAACCAAAGTTTGGTGTAAAAGTGCTTGCACACTCATTCAATTAGGCAACAGAAACAACAAGCCATGTGGCTTGTCTGACCAGTCATGGCAAATCGACACAATTTAAGTTTAAAATTTGCCTTGAATCAGTGGAGCAAAACATGTAGACAACAGAATGGCCATACGAGGTCAGAGCAGTGGTCCATGTAGCCTCATTCCCTGTCTTTCAACAGTGGCCAGATACTTCAGAGGGAATGAACGGAACAGGGCAATTTTGAATGGTTCAGCCTTGGCATCCAGCCCAGTGTCTGACAGTCTGAGGCTTAGGGAAACCCTGAGCATGGGTTTGCATCCCTGATCATCTTGGCTAATAGCCATTGATGGACCTATCCGCCATGATCATGTCTAATTACTTTTTGGCCTTCACAACATCCCCTGGCAACAAGTTCCACAGGTTGGTTCTGCATTGTGTGAAGAAGTACTTCCTTTTTTTGGTTTTGTTTTAAATGTGCTGCCTATTAATTTCATTGGGCAACCCCTTGTTCTTATGTTATGTGAAGAACAAATATCACTTCCCTATTCACTTTCTTCACACTATTCATGGATTTTATACACCTCTGTTGTAGTCCCCACGTAGCTGTCTCTTTCCCAAACTGAACAGTCTTAGCCTTTTGAATCTCTCCTCTTATGGATGTTGTTCCTTGCCAATAATAATTGTTGCTGCCCTTCTCTCTACATTTCCAAATTCTAATTTTTTTTAGACGGGGCCATCAGAACCATTGGCAGTTCAGAGGGTGTGGGTGTACCATGGATTTACATAGCACTACTGTCTTATTAGTGCAGACTGTTAGTTTGATTTGGTGGTGGTGTGATAACTGGACCAAGAGGTTTATCCTGTTTGTGAGCTCAGCTATAAAAAGTGAGTGTGCATGTCACAAGAGAGCACAGTCACCCATTGCACAAGTGTTGGTGGGAAAAGGTGCAAAACTTAGTCCGAACAAAAAAAGACTGACAAGATCACTTTTTATCGGCAGGGTTCAATCCAAAGACTGTATTAAGATGAGGCTTGGAAAATAAGAAAAGTGTGGTGCCAGAAATCAGTGACTCACAATTGATTTGTTGGACAGCCATCATGCAGTCCTAGCCCCAGATCCAGCCTCCCTGCTCCAACAGAAACAAGTGGAGACAGAACTAGATCCACAAAAGGACTTAAGTGCCACAGTCAACATTCCATTGATGCTATTATTAATCATCACATAGAATCATAGAATCATAGAATACTAGGACTGGAAGGGACCTCGAGAGGTCATCGAGTCCAGTCCCCTGCCCTCATGGCAGGACCAAATACTGTCTAGACCATCCCTGATAGACATTTATCTAACCTACTCTTAAATATCTCCACAGATGGAGATGCCACAACCTCCCTGGGCAATTTATTCCAGTGTTTGACTACCCTAACAGTTAGGAACTTTTTCCTAATGTCCAACCTAAACCTCCCTTGCTGCAGTTTAAGCCCATTGCTTCTTGTTCTATCCTCAGAGGCCAAGATGAACAAGTTTTCTCCCTCCTCCTTATGACACCCTTTTAGATACCTGAAAACGGCTATCATGTCCCCCCTCAATCTTCTCTTTTCTAAACCAAACAAACCCAATTCCTTCAGCCTTCCCTCATAGGTCATGTTCTCTAGACCTTTAATCATTCTCGTTGCTCTTCTCTGGACCCTCTCCAGTTTCTTCACATCTTTCTTGAAATGCGGTGCCCAGAACTGAACACAATACTCCAATTGAGGCCTAACCAGCGCAGAGTACAGCGGAAGAATGACTTCTCGTGTCTTGCTCACAACACACCTGTTAATGCATCCCAGAATCATGTTTGCTTTCTTTGCAACAGCATCACACTGCTGACTCATATTCAACTTGTGGTCCACTATAACCCCTAGATCCCTTTCTGCCGTACTCCTTCCCAGATCGTCGCTTCCCATTCTGTATGTATGAAACTGATTGTTCCTTCCTAAGTGGAGCACTTTGCATTTTTCTTTATTAAACCTCATCCTAATTACCTCAGATACATCAATGATCAATAATGTTAAGTTGTATATTTGCAGTATTGCAAATGGGCATTCTTATACGGCTCTTCAGTGACCACTTGTTCTGAGTTTTGCTGTAGTTTGGCTCTTTGGTTTGCAAAGGTTGCCGGCCGCTGAAACAGTCCAACGTCGGTACAAGTTTGCAAGGTCTTCCTCCTGCCGTGCCTGCAATTTCCCTGCAGGGAGATGGCAAGTGAGAGCCAATGCCAGCGACAGAGGCTGCAATTTCTGTCAGTCTTTTCTCTCCCCTTTTGTGTGCACTTGTCTTTTGTCTTCTAGGAAACGGGACCAGACTTTAACAACAGCTGCAGCCCATTTCAGCTAACTTCTCTTTTCCTCAAAGAGACAGTCATTGTCGTCGATACCATCTAAGAGACTGTCAAACAAACAATTTTTTTTCTCTTCTAAAACCAATCTCCAGCAAAAGGGAAAAGGAACAAGGAATGTTAAAATGAAACATTTCAAATGCTTGGACTGCTTTTCTTTCTTTTCCCGTGTCTGTATCGAAAGGTTAACAGGATTTTACTGAGATGTTTGCCATGGCGCTCAGCAGGCTGATCAGCAAAGCCGGATCCTTGTTTAACCCTGTTTAACGTTGGACACTTTCATGGACATGTTAACTGCTTTGACCCTTTCAGACACGTCACGTTTCACTCACAGGGCATGAGCCTCGTTCATGAGCATGCTAATTCGCTCTCCCCCACGTTTCTCAACTTATCTCCCTCATTCTGAGGAAAAGGATGTGAGATTCTTTTACTCGGAGTTGGAAGAGACAACAGTACACGCAGGGCCTCCAGCACAGGGCTTGGAAAGCTGCTTTCCAAGCTTGTGTACTGTGGTAACCATGGCGACTCCCGGCCTGAGAGTGATAGGTGGGGGAGAGGGAAATATGTGGGGGTTTTTCAGGCATGTAAATACTTGACGGCCAAAACCCCCACGAGTTTGCCTTTTTCTGCCCATTTATGTGATGATAGGAAACCCTTGTGGTGAGGGGAGGAAGGCTGTTAATTTTCTGACCCTCCCTCCCACAAAGGCTTCTCCAGGGATTTTCTCCTGGATACTGGCAATTCTCTGCCCCAAAGGCCATCAGGGAAGAGACGTCACTGAGGTTGCTGCTCAGCTTTTGTACTGAGCCTGTGAGAGTGGCAGCTGAGGGCTGGCTGGGGATGGCTGCAGGAGGGAGACCAGTGCCGAGAGGGAGGCACAGCCGTGCAGTCAGGATAATTAGCCCACAGAGGTACCTGGACTTGCCATGCTCATTAGCATGGGCTGAGGAGGCAAACTCCCCCAGCCTGTGGCCCTGCCCATATCCCACCCCTGCTCTTCCTCGCTCCACCCCGTCTTCACTGTCTCCCTCTTCTCTCCACTCACCCATTCCAGGCACATCCCTGAACTCAAATGTAGCAAATGACATAGGGGACAGGATAGGAGGGGGGGGGACAACCTCTTCTAAAATTTCTTTTTAAAAGAAAATGGAGCATGTTTTGCACTGCATGCCAGATTGTAAAGACTGGACGTGCAGAAAGAATGCTAATTAAAAGCATTCACTTTGGGAATAAAACAAGCCAGTCATGGGGTTTTTGATTGACCCTGAATTTTGTCAGATTTATTTGCAAAAACTTTGTAGTATGGGAAAGTCAGTTGTCCTGCTGAATACAACATTAAATATTATGGACTACATGCTGCAGCCCTTCTCTGTTTCACATTTTCTTCATTAGTATTTCTAAGCTGATTTTATATTTTAAATATACTCTTAAGCTTCATAAAGTCATCATCCCAGATTACTACGTGTTTAAACTCACTGAAACCAAGCTATTATTGTAAATCAATCGTTCAGGGCAGGCTAGTGTTTTCATAACAAAGTTCATTGTTTTTAGAAAAAGGGAAAACTAATTTATTTTGTGTGATTTTCATAACAAGACATGTTTGTGAAATTTCACTATATGTTTATGTTAAAATATGTTTCCAGAGATTTTAGGCATAACAAAGGATTTTATATCTTAGTAAGGTCCTGAGTTTGGTGGAGAGGTCTCTTAAAATGGGTTCATCAAATAGTCACAAGTAAAAGGAAAACTCATTTGTTCAGCTATCTGGAAGAAAAGGCATGTTGTCCCTTTAAGGGCTCTCTTCAACAGGGAGGTGAAAAGCGTGTAGGGATGGACAGGAAGACTTTAGAAACAAGTATTTGTACTACAGTAATTAAAATTAAAATGTGTATTTTAGATGAAGCTGGTCTTTTGAAGAATGTATCAAAAACCTATGTGTCTGAAGAGCCAAGCATTTAAGGCTAAAGCTGAATACTCAGGGGCTGTGTCTACACTGGCACCCTTTTTCGGAAAAGGGATGCTAATGAGACACAGCGCAATTTCAAATCCTTTCAAGTAGGATTGAATTCCTTTCAAGTAGGAATAAGAGATCTTGCAGAAAAGGGTTTATTTTCCGAAGTCTAGACTGGCGCTTTTCCGGCAAAACCCGCCGGAAAAAGCGTGCATGTTCATGCAAATACCGCGGGGATATTTAAATCCTCGATTTGTTCATTGCGCTCCCTTTTCGACAAATCCCTTTTTTAAAAAAATAGCGGTGTGAGGATTTTTAGAGATACGATTTATAACCGTCAGCAACAAATGAAATATTTAAAGCAAAATGTAAGGTCCTGGAGAGACAGGTCCTGTTTTTGTCAGTAAGTTCAAGGTTGGCACATGCTTGTTAAATGGTTTCATTACCACTGCATGACTCTTTCACAGGTTCAGTGTTATGCTAATTGGTCTGGCAAACTGGAAGGCTTCAGTTAAGTTAACAGATCCACTTCCAGGTGAGAATCCCCAGTCTCCAACAGCTTGCTATAGGAGCCTTCAAGACTAGTCAGAAAAGAGATAGGAAGGGGGGCATGGTTGAGCACTAAGACCCAGGGAAGGCATTGCCTCTCCTTGCCTCTTATACCGGATGCCCATGCTCATTAGAAAAGGGGTTTTTTCCTGTCAACATGTGGAAGGATGGCTTGAGGTCACCAGGGAGAACAATGAAAACTCCTTGACTGTGTCCTTACATAGACAGACTCTTATTTGTGCTCTCAGCCTTGTGCAGGTAGCACCCAGAATTTAGAGAGGGAACTGCCTACAGTAGAACCATGGGAGCAACTTTTCCAACACCAGATCATCTCCATCCAAGCATGGCTGTGAGTGCCTGGTCTGTGCCTTTATCAGACTCCTGAAGTCTGAATTAGAAAGACTTGTCTTTGTTTCTAGCCACTGCGTTGTGAAAGGTGATTTCTGGTGGTGCTGTCTTATGAGAGATGGGAGCAATTGCAAGACAGGAGAATCACCGGTAGTCTAATGCTGGTTTAAATACAACTGTGTGACTTGCTGGGCTTGATGAGGAGTCAGCCATTATTCTTTGAAGAGTGAAAGCTACAGGATATTCAAGGCACTGAGGGCCAAGGGATTGCTGGGAACGGCACTCTGGCAAATACAGCTGCAAAAACATGAAGCAACATCTCCCTGAAGATTTAGAAGAAAAATGTACACTTCCTTTCATGGCAAAGCTGATGATTTGCAAATTGAAAAGGAGAGTCAAGGGAGCACCTACCCTTCCCAAGAATGCTTCTCCAAGGGACACGTGTGGCAGCATATCAATTAAGCAACGGGAACCGCATATTTTAAAAAAATATTCTTTATTTTCTGCTTGGAGAAGGTTAAGCCTGGATGGGCAGATTTTTGTCTCCTGTGGTCCAAAATGGCTACGTGGAAAAAAATTGCTAGTTTAGAAATGTAAACTCTTGCTACTCTCCTAACCTGTGCATGAAAGACCTCCTCTCTTGAATGCCTCAGAATCTCGGCAGCTTTCTATGGCTCTCACACCTGAACAGCCTCATAATTCCAAGTTTTTTGAATAAAGGAACTGCTGATTTCTGTGGTGCACAAGAGATTCAAGTGCACGCTGCCCTACAGTATCTATACCCAGTATTTTCTTCTCTCTATAACACCTAGTGCATTGTGTAAGAGACAGTGTCTATGTACCTCAGATTCCAGATCGCTTAAGTCTGTCATGTTTTACAGTTACCAGCTTTTCCAAACTTCCTGTGCCACCCTGAGCAAGTCACCAAGGCCAAAACTTTCTGAAGCCGCCAGTGATTTCAGGTCCCCAACTCCATTGGTCTGTACCTGGAATTATTGGTTCTCTGCTTCTGAAGAGAAATCCATAAATAAAACTGCACACTGATTAGTTCCTCACTCAAACACTCAGGGTAGCTGGGCTTGATAATACAAATGGTGTGGAGGATTGCTCCTCACCCCTGCCATTGTGCCAGCTACAGTAACCTTTCCATGTATAATATTCCCACTCTCCATGGGGAGTGGAGAAGCTGTAAATAGGGTAACTAGTCTACACTAGTAGAGCTAGTCTACACTAACACCGGAAATCAATCTAGAGTTACACTACTTCAGTTACGTAAACTACATAATGAAGTCAATATAACTTTGGTTGACTTACAGTGATGTCTACATCATGCTCTGTCAAAGGGGATGCTTTCCCATTGACATAACTTCCACCTCTCAGGGAGGGGGAGTACAGGCTTCAATGAGAGAGCACTCTCCCATCAATGTAGCATGTCTTCATCAGACCTGCTAAATCAACACTACTTCATCAATTGCAGCAGTGATGATTACGTCTGTAGTGTAGACATGGCCTTAGTTAGCTATAGTCCAACTGCCATTTCCCTCTGAGGAGCAGTGTGATGGGAAACTAGGGACATTAAAATTAGATTTGATAAGGGCGCTTCCACTTTGAAATGTAGCAAGAGTCTGCCTGGCTGTTGCTACATTTCAAAAGCGGAAGAGCCCTGCAGCATTCCACCTTTGAAATGTACAAGATCCCCAGTGGGGACAGTAACCTTTCAAAGGTGGAACGCCTCTGCTGCGCCTCTGCTCCCTCTTTTGGAGCTGTAGCTGTAGCTGTGGGGAACCGGCTTTTAAGCTGGCTCCCCCCAGCACTCCTCCTCTTCCCCCTACTTGCTGCCTCTTTCTGGTAGAGGCAACGGGGGAGGAAGTGACTAGTCGACCAGTGTGTCAAGTATCCGATAAGCTTTTGCTTATCGGGTAGTCAACTAGTCGATTAGTCGCTTACATCCCTATGGGAAACCATCAGTGCTGATGGGCTTCATACGCACACTCCTCAAACCCTGCATCACCCCATTGCAGGGTGCTCTTTCCTTTATACGAGGGCCAAGCACACTACCCACAAAAAAGTTTCAATGTCTGACAGAGTTAATCAAGTGTCTTAAGTTCTCTTTCTGGTTAGCTTTGTCCCTGAATCTTTTCTACAAGAAAACCTGAGTTTTCTTGACTTCACATGTAATGAAAGCAATTTTCAGCCAGTTCCATCTGCTGTTGCCGCTCACAGAGGAAACCAGACTCCATTCCTAGAGGAGGAAAGATAATTGAAAACACAAGCATGCTCTCAAATTCCATAGCGTTTTGAAGCAAAGGGCCAGTGACCCAGCCGCACTCAATATCATTAGCTGGAGCATCAGACTAAAAGCAAAACAAGAGACATACATTGAATATTAGCCCTCAGACCACAGTATTATTGAAATGGTTGGTTTGGGGTTTTTAAAGGTAGGGTATGTCTACACTACAGAGTTATTTCGAAATATCTTATTTCAAAATAGTTATTTCAAAATAGCTTATTTCGAAATAACGCATCTACACACAAAATGCATTTCCAAATAGCATTTTGCTATTTCGAAATAGCGTGTCCACCCACACTGAGTAGACGCTGAATCGCATTCAAGGCCAGCTGGAACCAGGTCCAGCAGGGCATCAGGTCAGGAGTTACTTTGTGTGGCTGCTGCCTGAGGCTATCTGAGGCCTGTGCTTAAAGGAACCCCCCCCGGACAGCCAGTTCTCAGCTTTCCCTGCTTGCTTGCCTACCTCGATGAGGACAGCAAAGCATTTTGTCTCTGCATGCTCTGGTTGCCCTCACTCGGGACACCACAGCACTCTGCAACATGGAGCCAGAGCTGCCCCTGGGCACTCTGGTGCTTCTCGTGGACACGTTGCTGCAAGCCTGGCTGCACTTTCTGCAGGCTGCCATCTGGGAGGTCCATCGGGGGGCTGTCAGTATCCAGGAGGCCCTGCGAGAGCTTCCACCCTGAGGAGCATTAAGAGCCTCCCTGGTCTGCCCCACGGGGGGCTTGTGCCTCATTCCTCCCTCACGTCCTTCCACTTACCCTTCCCTAATCCCCCTTCCTGATGTCAAATAAAATACATGTATTTTCATGAACACAAACTCTCTTTATTTAACAAAACTGGGGGGGAGGATGAAACTCTGGTGAGACTGGGGAAAGAAGGCGGGAGAGGGGAGAAGAGAGGGTGGGAAAGGGGAGGGAGAAACCTGGGAGAGGAAGAAGGGGGAAGGGAAGCTCAGGGCTCAGGGTTGGGGATCTTGCTGGACCAACTTGATTTTCATGCAAATCTGCTCCTGGGTTCTCATGTGGCCTTTGGTGGCCAGGCTGGCAGCTATCCTGCCATAGACGGCCGCGTTCCTCCGTCTAGTACAGAGATCATGGATGTTGGGGGCATCCCGCCCAAACCTGAATAAGGTCCATGATCTCCACCCTGGACCAGGAAGGCGCCCACCTTCTCCGGGCCCTGGCAGGCTCCTGGGAGCTGGCAGGCTGCTCCTGGGGAGTGGTGGAGGGCTGGCTGCCAGTGACTTGCTGGCTTATGGGGCCACTGGGTCGGGGGCAGTGACTGCTGGCTCTGGGCTGGCAGGCTTGGAGCTGGCACAGGCACTGTGTCCAGAGTCAACCCCTTTAAGGGCTCCGGGAAGGGCGGAGGGAGAGGAGTGTTCTTGGTTGAGGCTGGAGTGGCCACCAGGGCACCCTGGGAAGGCTGGAGGCCCCCTATTTCGATGTAAGTGTCTACACAGCACTTATTTCAAAATAGCTATTTCAAATTTGGCTTTATTCCTCGTGGAATGAGGTTTACCAAATTCGAAATAAGTGCGCCGCTATTTCGAATTAATTTTGAAATAGCGGTTTGGCTGTGTAGACGCTAGTAAAGTTATTTCGAAATAACGGCTGTTATTTCGAATTAACTTTGCTGTGTAGACATACCCGTAGGGATTAAGAAATTATTTTTATGGCACTGGGATTTTTCTCAAACACCAAGGTCCCCACTTGGGGATGGTTTCTCTATGATTAACAGTGAACCTATTTTTTTTTTAAATATTATTAATGGATCCATTCTTTATAATTTTCTGCTTTGGATTGCCTTTTAATGGGGGTAGATTGCAAAAGGTCTCTTATTAGGGTTGATGTTATACAGTACAGTAAATATCTGATCTGACTAGCTTGATGATAGTGCTTGGTGAAGCTAGTCCTTTCCCCATGGCCTTTGAAACCCTAGGTATCTCATTTTCCCAAATTTCCATTGATCCTAGGACTAAAATCAGGAGTGTTTGGAAAAGGAAATGTATTTTGGGTAACAAACTTCAAGCTATCAAAGCTGAGGCTTGAAATAAATGCTTTCTGCAAATATGCAGCTTAAGTAGAAATATAATAAATACATTGATGATAACTGGATCCACACTTCTTACACTTCTCCAGGAACATGACATGAAAGGGTAGCAGCAGTTGTTATATGCACCTTTCCAATTAAAGAATAAATATATAGGTCTATCCTTTGAGCGGGTACTAATGTGGACTTTGTGTCTTTCAGTAGGAGCCCCAAAGGACTGACCTAATCAAAGGCATCTGTAGAGCCACCATGTGGTCCTTGGTCCACACAGTCATGTCTCACTGCACCATCACTGAGCAGGCCAGAAACAATGCTGGGTTTGACAGAGCTGTAATTCAGTCAACATGGCCACGAACTCTTACCTGTCTCCGTGGATACTGCTTGGAGAGATCTACTGTGGAATGGACATGAGCAATCACTCGAAGGAGAAAAGACAGTCACCTGTTCCACAACTGAGGTTCTTCAAGATGGGTTGTTCATGTCCATTCCATGACCCATCCTCCTTCCCTACTATTGGAGATTCTGGCAAGAAGGAACTGCCAGAGCATTCAACACACCTTGTGCCTCATTATGGAAGCACCACTCCAGGGGTTGCCAGAGCCACTCCCTTACTGATAGTGCTGAGGGAAAAACTTCAAGCACAGGTGCGTGTGGTGAGCACACACATCTAATGTGGAATGGACAGGAACAACACATCTCACAGAACACCAGTTACAGAAACAGGTGACTGTCTTCTGCTTCCTCTCGCATGCTGCTTTCCAAGCCACTCACTCTAACCCTTAGTTCACTGAGATCAGCCTTAATTTCATCCAATTTGGCATCTATAATGTCAACATTTTTAGACGCCAAACTTGCTCCCCAAAATGTTCTGCAGCAACAGGGATCCCTTTCTCTTTCTCCCTTCCTCCCATGAGGCACCTAGGCCCAGCAGCTGCCATCTTGGATTTTTCCAGCTCAGCCTTCTCTTGCTGCCTCCTGAGTTCCTCTTCTGGAAATAATTCTTCAGAATGATCTCTTTATATGGCATAGCCACCTAAAAAGACCCCCCTTTCTTTGGGAGTCACAGAGGGCCAGGAACCAGCCATGTCTGCAGATTCTGCCAGCTTCAACATAGAACTAAAGCTAAAGCAGCCGTTCAGCTCTGGTGATGTTTCTCCCCCTCGTATGCATTGTTCTTATGCTATTCATTGTCCAGAATCGGGACTGCAGACCACAGGCTGTTAACCACTAACTAATCAATAGGCTGCATCAGTGCAGCATTTCTTCATATGTAGGAAGGGCATTTCACAATACTTCCTGTTTTGCCATCCACTGTGTATCTCACAGTGTATAGCTGTTTAAAATGCAACAAAGGCTCACAAAGAAGGAACACTGAGGCAGCAGAGAGTGAAGCCTTTTTTTAAAGGCAAAAGGTAGATTTCAGACATGACTGTATTGCAGATTGACCAAAGACCTAATCTTGGTCAGCAATAGTAGCATTAGCACTGCAGCGATACCCTAGACAAGCCCTTCCTATTCCCAACACTACTGCTGCATTCAGTTTGCTTGGCTGCTCTATGCTATTATACTAATTATAGGTACTATCTGCAGCATACATGTCTGTCTGTCTGCCCATCTGTCCGTTTGGGTGTTTATCTGTTCAAGAACTCCTCCTAAACTGTACGAGCTAGGACCACCAAATTCGGTATACAGCTTCCTCTTACAACTTAAAGCAACATAAGCTTTGGTTGTGCCAGGAAAATGGGATGTGCCCAGAATGGGATTGCTTCTCATAAAACCAAATGGAAAAGAGATAATCATCAAGCCAGTGAAAGGTAGGGATATTAGATAGAGGTAATTGAATAATTGTGTAACCGCATCAAATTTTAACAGTTTCACGACTATTCAATAGTCCGCAGGGGTGGGGCCGGCAGCCAATGGGTCCTAGTCCTACTCCCAGGGACCCTTTGCCACCCTGTTCTGCTGCCACTGTATCAGAAACAGCAGCGCGGGGTGGCGGGTAGGAGCCAGTCTGTGAAGGAAGATGGTTTAAAAACAGAGGCATGATAAAGAGGCAGCAGTGGGGGTGGAGGCAGTATCTCCTGTCTGTGGGGGGCCAGAGCTCCCCATGGTCAGAGGCTGCGCCTGCATTCTATGGAGCAGCCTCTGTCCACGGCGAGCCTGGGCCCACTGCAGACAGAGGCTGCTTCATGGCAGATTCCCCGCTCCCTGCTCTGTGCTGCTACCTCTGATAGAGGCAGCAGCATGGGGGTGGGGAGCCAGTTCTCTGTGGGAGGCAGCAAGAGAGGGGCAAGCAGTTTACATGGGCTGATACATGTGGGGACCTGCTTGAAAGCTAGCTTTCCAGGTGTACTGACTTCCGACTGCCTTCCCTCACCGTCCATGCTGCTGCCTCTCTATCAGAGGCGGCAGTGTGGGGGTGGCTTATCGGTTAATTGTGTAGTCAACTACACATTGACATCCCTAATGAAAGGGGCTGGCTGGGGGCATGCTGCCTATCCAAGACTATACCAGCCTTGAGGTACCCTTTAGGGGAACTGAAGATCCTTCCCTAATTCATATGGGGCCGTTGCTGGCTGTTCTTCGTCAGGGAGCAAGGGGAAAATGCACAGTTTGAACAGTTTCCTCACTGTGCCTGGGAGTGCAGGGGGCAGACAAAGGTGTTCTTGCGCCAGCTGGTGTACATGCACCCTTCCCCCGGCTCTGCCTGCTGAAGCTGCAGTAGCTATGGAGAGGTGCTTCTCACCTGGTCCCAATAAGTGGCAGTGAGAGAGGGCTGAGGTAGTCCTTTCTCCCCAGGGCAGCCTGCAAATTGGACCCCTCATCCCCAACCCCACCCCGCAGCAATGATTTAAATGAAGCATGGACATTTTTATTTTATTTTAAAAACATCGAGTTAAAGAAAGGAGTAACACTGGGTAAATCTTCTAGTTCATGTATAAAGCACAAATAGCATTAGGCATAAAAACTATAACAGTTATATAGCCTAAATTGGTCTGTACCTTTACTATAATTCTATTCGCTTATGCCAAGTATCCCGTAACACCTTGCATCAGCTGAAGTACGCTTTGTCTTAAAGTAGAATGGAAAGGGTTCAGGATCTGGAGTAGGGACAGGTAGGGAGTTCTTTTCACATTCCAGTAGTGGACTGAGCATCCCAAAGGAAAAGGAGAAGACATAGGACTGTTTTATTGTACTACACATTGCTGAGGTACCTTCATGTCCTTTGGTACCTGGAATTCATGTTTTCAGAACAAAGATAAAGGGAATATCATGGTGCCAGAAAAGCGACTGGTTAACTCAAGTTTTGGATGATGTACAGAGTATCTTTTACTCGTAAACAGGTAGGGTATTAAAAGGTGGCTTGAGGAGAATATCTCTTGGAGCATTGCTGGGTAAGATGTCTGGAACAACTCTGCATGCGACAGCTTCACAGAGACTGATATTGTATGGAACTTTCTTCCTGTTACACATTATTACTGGCTAATAGCAATTAACCTAACTGATATTGGTTAAAAACAATGAGTAGTCCTGTGGCACTTTATAAGGGTGCATCTACACTGCACCTGTAACTCAAAATAAGATGAGCAATTTGAACTACACAAATTGCATAGCTTATTTCGATCTTATTTCAAAATAGCTTATTTAGAAAGACAGTGCCACATATTGAAATAAAGTGCTATTCTGAAACGTCCCTTAATCCTCATGCAGTGAGGGTTACAGGGATGTTGAAATAGCGAGCCTGTAATATTTCAATATAATGGGCCTGCTCTTAGGATGTGGAATAGCTATTTCGGGATACCGGAGGTATCCCAAAATGGTTCTGCAGTGTAGACGTAGCCTTAGAGACTAAAAAAAAAAAAAATACATAGAACCATGAGAGAGCGCATGATATTATATATATGTTTTTGTTAGTCTCTTGGGTGCCATAGGACGTCTTGTTGTTTTAAAAGTTGCAGACTAACACGACGACCTCTCTGATATTGGTTATTTGGTCTGCGAATATATTTCCTAATGAACTGAAGTGTGGTCAAGCAACTGATCATACCATTTATCAACAGTTTGCTATTTGAGAGCTTGTTTTAGTCCACAGGCTTAGCAAATAGGGTTTTGCTGGTCTTAACAAGACATATTGTTAATCATGCAGAAGACACAAGCCACAGGCTAGGGGTGTCAGTAGTAGCAGGGCTCACTTCTGCAATAAAAATGATCAGAATTCCTACAGTTGCTTTTCTGTGGCACACTTAAAATGTCACTGGAATTGCCCGGAGCTTTATGGTTTCTTACAGTATTCTGAAATGTTTACTCAGATGAGCAGATTCCACCCAGCTCGCAGTATGAGATTTCAAAATAAATGATGTGCAGCTGCTTTTGTGGCACTGAAACTCTCTCCACCCATAGGCAGACTTATATCCACTTCACAGTATTGGCATCCAGTTCTGATAAAACCAGGCACCATAGCAGCCATTCCCTGGACTGGAAGTGGTGATGCCAGCCGTTCTGCACAGTGCTTTTGTTCCCGCATCTGATCTGATGCAATGTTCTTTGCTCAGCCACTTGCAGCGGGGGAAGCTTCCTTTGAAGAGCTAGTTTCCATTGACAAACCAGGAAAACTAACACAATGGATGCTGGGCAGCATTTGAAGAGGACCTGGTGCAAGTGGGAGAAAAAAATTGTTCATCTGCTAATTTTTTTTACAAACGTGACTTTTCCTGGCCTGGAGTAAGTTTGGTCATCCACATGAGGGAATACTAGAGAGCATGCATCTCAGCTTTTGAGCTGATTGGAAGTTGCAATATACTTTTGCAAAGTATATTAGATGCTTCTATTCAAGAAAAAAAAGGATTCTTACACAAATGGAGAACAGCAACCACCACAAAGCCTTAACCACACATCTGTTTCCGGAGATAAACTACTGAAGAGGTTTCCATCATTATTGCTCTTTTATACACCTACTAGATTAGATTAAAAAGACACTTTAACAGTGTCAATGCATTTGGCTTTTTTTGTACTTTTAAAACAGGGAGAATTTGGGGTTGTTTTCTGGTGGTTTTCAACTGCTCTCGTGCTGCAACATACTCCCTCTATAAAAGGCAACATGATCATAGTAGCGTGGGGCAAGCTATACCATATTTGACCTTTAGTCCAGCGTTTCTCAAGCTGTGGGTCCCGACCCCCCGGGAGGCCGCGAGCAACTGAGAGGGGGGTCGCGAATAAATTAGAGGGGGGTTGCGAGCAACTGATGGAGTGGTTGCAGCAATGGAGAGGGGGGGTCGTGAGTAACTGAGAGGGGGGTCGCGGTATCACAAGTTTGAGAACCCCTGCTTTAGTCTATAGAATCTGGTACCTTGTTTTAAATAGTAGCCAGTACCATATACTTCCAGGACCTTTCATGGACAATTATGAAATACCCTGTTCACAGAAGAAGTGTTTTCATAATATCAAGTAGTTAGTAGTGACAGTTTTGCCAACCCCAAATAGTTTTAAAAAAACATTAAAAAAAAACCCCACACCTTGAGTTCTTTGTATTTATTGTCTGGTTCCTAGTTTTAGGCTGCACTTGAGGTCATGTTTTCAAATATTTCTCTGAAAGTGCAGGGGCTAGGATCTTATTTTGAAATGAAAGCTGAGAAAGGGATGTATTCATGTGCCTTTAGCACCTGGACCTTTAAGAAAAATACTAATCACCGAAAGACACCCAATCAAATTGCAAGAGTTGGCAGCACATTGGATGCCTCTGAAGTGACAGAAGCTGTTGCCCAATATGCTAGGGATGACATTTGAAAGTTGATATGTTACTCTAGAACATCAGTGCTTGAGAAAATTGATGAACGTAGCAGCAGTACAGAAACCTCAAATGGAATTCCTTAAAAGAGAATTCATATAACAAGCTTCATGGGCTATTCCTGCCACTGGGCTCCAGCCCTGTGCAAACAAGCTGAGACAAAAATAGATTAGACTAGGAAGCATTAGGCATTATTGCAGCTGGACTAGTGTTCAGGCAGGAGAAAGGAAAAGATACTGCAACATACCACTTTGTCCTGGTTCACTCAGGCACAACTTACTATGGCATGAGTGATTAACAACAGAGTGCATCTGACCAGGGGCAGGAATTGACTGGCACCTATATAATATATGAGCGTTGGTGCTGCAGTTGCTGCTAATGCTAACCAATGAAGGAGAGTTAATTTTAAGTTATATTATTGCTTTTATTAGCACATTTTGTTTTTAGCATTATTTTCATACAATCATAGAATACTAGCACTGGAAGGGACCTTGAGAGGTCATCAAGTCCAGTTCCCTGCCCTGACATCAGGACCGAGAACCATTTAGCTCATCCCTGACAGATGTTTATCTAATCTGCTCTTAAATGTCTCCAATTATGGAGATTCCATGATCTTCCAAAGAGGCTGGAGAGAGGCTGTTCTCAGTAGTGACGGATGGCAGTACAAGGAGCAATGGTCTCAAATTGCAGTGTGGGAGGTCTAGGTTGGATTTCAGGAAAAATGATTTCCCTAGGAGGGCGGTGAAGCACCTAAGGAGGTGGTGGAATCTCCATCCCTAGAGGTTTTTAAGTCCTGGCTTGACAAGCCCTGGCTGGGATTATTTAGTTGGGGTTGGTCCTGCTTTGGGCAGGGGGTTGGACTTGATGACCTTCTGAGGTCTCCCCCAGCCCTAGGATTCTATGATTCCCTAGGCAATTTATTCTAGGGCTTAACCTCCCTGACAGTTAAGAAGTTTTTTCTAATGTCCAACCTAAACTCCCTTGCTGCAATTTATGCATATATTAACATTTTGGTTTCCTGTCTTCTACTGGAGATAAGCAATTCTTTCACAATCCCAAAGCAAGGGGAAAGCTTGGAGCTGCTTCAAGTGTGGGGAAACTGGCCAAGCATAGGAGAATCCTTGCCATCCCCAAACTGATGGAGAGGACGGTCGAGAACTTTGAGTCTTGACAATTGTTGAGAGGTTTTTCTGAGTGGGTGCACTTGTATTCATCCTGCCACCCTCCCCAAACACAACTCAAGGTTCTAAGAAACGGAATCTTATTCTACCTTTAAGGAATGGTAAAAACAACCCAGACAACTCATTAGCATGCCTATTTCTTAGGACCAGAAGGAGCCTCTGATAATTGAAAACCTCAGTCAGGAAGAACCAAAAGGAAAGTCACGGCTGTAATATTAAAGTATAACAATGTTGCCCCTAGACTGTCACAAACATTGCTCTGTGAACTCGTGAAAGGCAAACCCACATGTGAAACATTTGGTGAGGTATTGTGCATAAAGGAAGCTACCACTAATAGTTGTCACACAGAGAGCAAATAGTTTTGCAAATAGTTTCAGAACTGTTTAGTTTAAGGATAAACAAAACCTAACCCCCCCAAAAAGCAAAGTCTCCCTCCCTACCTACATCTCTGTCCCTCCTGATAGCAGGATCCATGAAATTTCAAGATTCAATACGTCAACATTCCTATGTTACAGACAAATGTACACTACAATTGTACCCTACAATTACCTTGAACACTGGCGAGACTGTACAACCTTAAATTAAACATCTAATTAAATTCTAGCCTTGAAACTATAAATACAGAGCTGAGTACCTATTATTGGTTGAAACTGAAGTTTCAGGATGGGCTCCAATGCGTCAGGTGTTATCCTCCTTGAACTTCAGGGAAATTCATATTTGAATGAGACTCTGAGTCTGTTAGCGTGCATTGAAACCTACCTCTAGTTAAGACTGAGTTTTAACTAAAGGACAAATAGGTTATATTTTCAGAATTTGCGTTTGTCTGGTCCTAGCCTCTTCTAATCCATCACTCTACCCTGCATATGTTGAATTTACATAGGCAGCCCCCAACACTTCCCAATGCTGTCAGTCTGTAAGTTATCTAACACCTTGTTTTACAATACATCTGAATCTGTCAAGAGAGACATCTGGTACCCTTCAAATTAGTGGCCTGAAAATCATGGTAAAGCAGCATGAAATTCAATTATAGTACCATGCATATAGTATGCTTGCAGCGTGACATATAAGTAAACTTTTCTTTAAATCTATCTGTACCTATTTAAACTCGTCAAAGCTGTTCTCCACTTAGGCCCTGGTTACAAAAGCTTCCCCCCAAAATCCTAATACCCAGATTTGGGGGCATTTGCTGTAGACAGCATCAAATGACGAAATAAGCTATTTCGAAATAGCATCAAAACAAGATACACAATTTGGGTAGCTCAAATTGCATATCTTATTTTGAGTTACAGTACAGTGTAGATGCACCCTTGATGAGCCAAATTTAGCTACATCAAATCCAATTTAGGTGGGCTGCTTAGTCCACGGTCCAGTTTGTCCCTCATGTGTATAGTATGTATTTATTCAACTACAAATTATATGCATTTCTGTTAATAGCCCAAAGTATCTTCAATCTACCTTTCTAAACCTGAAGAGACACAACACAGTTGCAAAGAAGAAGAAAGGTACAAGAGGTGATGTGCAGGCTATTGAATAGAAACGAGTTAATTCTTGGCATGAGACAGAAATAGCCCCCAGATACGTTCAAACTGCGCTTCATGATTTTATTTTTACCACTCTCTTGAAATAAGTGTCATTCATTAGTGAGGAGACCTGCTCTCTAAGAAAAGGATTTTGGTTACATTTCAAATGTCTTAAAATATGTTTTGCTAGCACAATGATGCTACCACACATTGAGACTTCTCATTCCTTGGGACACCTCCTGACTTCAATATCTAAGCCTGTCTCACGCCAAACAATTCTGGGGTCACATAGTACATGCCTGAAAACGGACCATGCCCCTTCATATAGATTTCATGACTATTTAATAGGACTATTTTCATGACTATTTAACTAGCCCTTGACCCTAGGAAGGGCTAATTGGCAGAAGCTGGGTAAATTGGCAGAACCGTAGGAGCTGGGTTGGAAATGCAGCTCCCTCTGCCCCCATTGAACTCTGAGGTTAATGTTTGCACCAGCTCCACTGTAGCGCTGTACATGACACACCTTAGCATGGTGCCATGACCCCCTCCTACAAATACTTGCTTTGCTGCTACCACAAATTACAGGGTCCCAGCTGACCAAGATGGGCAGGGCTTGGTTTCTTGGGCCTTTTTATGGCATTGTAAATAGCTATGCAGTTCTCCTACAGTGACAATGCAAATTACAGACTAACTCAGCATATCAGTGTCTCTGTCTAGGGCCTCGCTGTTTATTATAGCCTCCCAATTTTAATCACATGACAAAAGGCAGCTGGATATCGAGGGAATGTTCAAGTGTCCAATAAGATACCTCACACTTAGATAGGGCCTTTCTTCCTAAAATAGTCTATGAAACTGTCAAACTACACATAGACTAGACATCACTGCAACCACCCATAACACAACCTACCCAGGAGTAACTTGGCAAAGTAACAGGTCAGGCAGAGAGTGAGAGGTCCCTGTTGCTACTGAAACTGCAGCATAAATATAGAGGGATCAGGATCAGAGCTGGAGTCTGGGCAGTGCACAAGAACACCCTATGCATGCAAACATTGCCACAGGGCCTTTGGGCTGCATCTGCACTGGCAAATCCAGAGAAAAGACAAGAATTACATCTGTCTTGCTAGACTCCCCATGTGCACTGAACGTTCACAGTGTTTCTTTGCCCCTGCAGTCCTCAGAAGGCCCTGAATAGAGGAGTTGCAGGCCACCTCCCCTTAGTCTGCACCAGTGAAAGGATTAATCTGGACCAGAGCATGAGACTGAATGTAAACTCCATTTGTTACCAGTTTATCCTTAATCTCTGGCCACCTGGATTATGCAGTGCAATGGCCATTGCCAATGTAGATTGTCATTTGAGCGTAACACTTTAGAAATGTTATTACTCTTAGCAATTGTAGAACAATAATATTTATGTGTTCTGCCTCCCTAAGCAACCCTGTCAATCTCCTGGCTGAAAACATTTATGCCATCTGCTGAAAAATCTGCCTTCTCTCAGCTCCTGCTTTAACATGGGTTTGACAGGTTCTGCATCCCAGCATTGCTCTGCTGTACTTCAATTTTTTTTGGAAGTGGCAAGAAAGCAGGTCCCACGGAAATCATTTTAGGTGGCAGCGAGCCAAGTTTTCTTTCCTGATGGTACTAGCTATGATCTAGGGTTAAGGTTGCCAGATGGCTGAAATAAAAATACCGAACACCCGCCCCATAAAAAAACCACCGGGAAAAAATTTTGTTGAAGGAAAAAAACCAACCACCACACACACAACCTCCGAGAACCTGGATCTTCATTGGGGGGAGGTTATCAGGTAATCATCAAACCAGAAGGAAGGGGGCTGGGGAGAAGCGGGGGGAGCAATGGGGCTGGCTGGGAGGAGGGGGAGGAAACAGCTGGGGGCAGCAATGGGGCTGGCTGGGAGATGGGGGGGGCTGGAAGCAGGCTGGTCGTGGGGTCGGGTGAATGGGGCTGGCCGTGTGGATATCAGTAAGGGAGGGGACCGCTGGCCGGAAGGGGGCAGGGCTGGCCGGGAGTAAGGGGGCGGGAAGCAGCTGGGGGGGGGGGTGATGAGGGTGGCCGGGAGGAAGGGGGAGCGGGAAGCAGAGCTGGCGGGGAAGAGTGCAGCGGCGCTGGCCAGGAGGAAGGGGGCCGGGAGGAAGGGGGCAGGAAGCTGGGGGGATCGGGAGCCGCGAGGATGGCCGGGAGGAAGGGGGAGCAGGAAGCAGAGCTGGCGTGGGGTGGGGAGTGCAGCGCGCTGGCCGGGAGGAAGGGGGAGCGGGAAGCAGAGCTGGCGGGGCGGGAAGGTGCAGCGGCACTGGCCAGGAGGAAGGGGGTGCCGGGAGGAAGGGGAGCGAAGCACAGCTGGCGGGAGGGTGCAGCGGGGGCTGGGAGGAAGGGGGAGGAAAGCAGAGCTGGCCGGGGCGGGAGAGGTGCAGCGGCGCTGGCCAGGGGAGACAAGGAAGAGGAATGGGCCGGCGGGAAGCAGATCTGGGGGGGTACAGGGAGGGTGGCCGGGGAAGATCAGGAGGGGAAGTGGGGGAGAACCGGCTGGCCGGGAATGGGGAGGGTGAGCAAATTGGCCGGCGGGAAGTGGGACTGACCTGGGCACTTGCTGCCTGTCCCGCGCAGGCTCCCGGCGACGCAGGAGCTAGGAGGAGGCTTCCCCTCTCCTCACACTCAACCGACTGAGGGCTCCCGGCAGCAATCGCGGCCCCGCCTCCCAGCTGGGACTCCCAGCCGCTCCCCCTGCCCACGCCAGGCTTCTGTCCAGTGCACAGCTGGAAAAATCAGAAAATACCAGACATTGCACATGTCTGGTATTTTCTGATTTTTTTTACCAGACAGAGCGCACAACTACCGAACTGTCCGGTACTATACCGGACACCTGGCAGCCCTATCTAGGGTGCCCATTCTTGCTGTATGGAAATAAGGGGAAAACAGATGAAAAAGAAGGGGCAATGCTTTATTTTAAGGGACATTTTAGAGAAACACCATTTTCCTATGCATTTAGGGTGTGTCTAGACTACAGGGATTTTTTTGAAAAAAGTAGCCTTTTTTTGAAAAATCTTGGTCTGCGTCTAGACTGCCGCTGCGTTCTGTCTCCAGTAAATCGACAGAATGCGGCAGTAAACCTCGTTTTACGAGGAATAACACTATTTTCGACAGAGATCTGCTGAAAAAAGGGAAGTGTGGACGCGGGGAAGATTTTTTTTTTTTTCCGAAAATAAAGGCCTCCAGGAAGAAGCCCTGGTGGACACTCCTGCCAGACCTTTCATCTCTATTGTTCCTGCCTGTAGCCATCTTTTAAAGCCACAGGCACCCAGGAGTAGCGTTGTGGCAGCAAGCCAGCTCCAAACAGGACCCTGACTGCTCAGCTCTTCCTGGTAGGGCCACTCAGAGCCATGTCCCAGGGACAAGCCCCCCGAGACCCTCCTGGCCCTTCCAGGGACACATCCCCACAAGAAGCCAGGGGCACCAAACACCAGGCGCCCTCCTGGTCTGGCCCTGAGATCAAAGCCCTCTTGGGGCTCTGGTCCGAGGAGGAGTCTCTTCAGGCACTGCAGTCCAGGAGGAGGAATGCGGACATTTATGCCAGAATGGCTGATGGCCTTGCCAAAAAAGGTCACCACCCCCGCACACTGGAGCAGGTCAGGGCAAAGGTCAAGGAGCTGTGGCAGGGGTATGTTAGAGCCCATGAGTGCAGCTCCCGCTCGGGGGAAACACCACACTATTGTGCCTATTATGAGGACCTGGACCGGATCCTGGGGGCAGGGGCACCCCTGCCTCCCGAGAGAGTTGTGGAGTCTGGGGTGGAGACCCCTGTGCAGCAGCGGCTGCAGCTCCAGCGGCTGCACCAGAGGACCAGCAGCTCCAAGAGGAGGAGGAGGAGGAGGAGGACACCAGCAGGAGCACAGCGACCCGGACACCCAGACGCAGGAGGCCTCCCAGACAACTTCGGACACCGGGAGGGAACATCAGGTGAGTGCTGTGAGGGCCCAACATGCACAGGGTGGGGCAGGCAGGAGCAAAGTGGATGGTGCAGTACTGTGACGTGTCATGCTGATCATAGCCTGGGAGGGGGCACACACCTCAGGGAGGGCCGTCCTATCCCTGCACCCACATGGCTGCGAGGCACCACCCGCTCCTGCAGACACTGATGCCAGGTACAGGCATGGGTTGGGGACCCTGGGATTGCCACACAGCTTCAGGCCTCTCAGCAACCTGGGGGAACCCCAACTGTGGCCTGACACTTGTCTATGCTGCCTGGCCATGGGATGTGTGAGTGGGGGGGGGGCGCAGTATGGTGGCCTGCACACCTTCTGGGCTCCAGGGAGGCCGTGGCTGCTGGCCAGGCCACACCGTGCCTTACTGAGACCACATCAGCATCCCCTGACCCGAGAGGACAGGCACTGACTGCTGAGAAGGAGGGCGCCTCTCAGGGGAAGGGTGAGCGTGCATGACTGACGACTTTTCCCTCTTGTCCTCCACAGCCGGACCAGCTGTCCAGGAGGGGAGCGCCACACCTGTCCCACCACCCAGACGGCTGCAGGGAACCCGTCGGCACTGGCGCACATATTTGGACCTGGTGCGCCAGCACATCTCGGTCCTGCAAGGGATGCAGGAGACGTTTAAGCAGAGGATGCAGGCAGAGGTAGAGTGGCGCAGTCGCTTGCTGGACAAGTTTGTCCAGCAGCGCACTGCTATTTGCTCTGCTATCTGGGAGGCCATGGCCTCTCCTGCTCCTGTGCCTGTTCCTGCTCCTTCTGCTCAGCCTGCTCCCCTGCTCACCCCCTGCCATCCCAGACCCAGGTACGGCCCCACCTCCTGCCCAGTCCTCTACTGTCCCAGCCCGCACGCGCAGCCGTCTCCGAGCAGGCCTCCGCAGCCACGGTGGCAGGGGCTCTTCATCCAGATGGCACCCTCAGCCCTGAGCCTCCTTCCCCCCTTCCAGGTTGATATCCCTCTTCCCACCTGTGAGAGTCAGTAAGGGAAGCACTTTACTTTGTTAACAAACAATTTATTTTTCTGAACAAAAGAGTTTTATAGTCTTTGAAACTATCAACAGTGAAATAATCTGTCAACGTGTCTTCAAAAATACCTGTCTCTGTGCTCAGTGTGAATGTGTACAATGTGAATGTGGGGCCAGGAGGAGCTTTGGGGTGGGGGGGAAGGCACTGGGGGCATGGGGCAAGCCCACATTTGGAAGGCCCTAGGGAAACTCATCGGGCTCCTTTGGAGAATTGCTCCCTCAGGGCTTCCCGAATGCGCAGTCCCAGCTGGTGGGCTTGCTTGGATGGCAGCTGTCCGGGGCTGCTCAAAGTGCCTTTCCTCCACATCAGCCCATGTCCCCCACACTGGGAGGAAGGCCTCCCCTTTCCTCTCCACTAGGTTGTGCAGCACACAGCATGCAGCAACCACATCGGGGATGTTGTGTTCCCCCATGTCCAGCCGAGTGAGCAGACGTCTAAACCTGCCCTTCAGACGGCCAAAGGCGCACTCCACCTGGAAGCGAGCCCGATTCAGGTGGGAGTTAAAGACTTCCCTGCTCACATCCAGGTGTCCAGAGAATGGCTTCATGAGCCAGGGCATAAGGGGGTACGCTGCGTCGGCCACGATGCACGTAGGCACCTGCACATCTCCGACTGCATAGTTTTGCTGCGGGAAGACTGTCCCAGCCTGCAGCCTGCGGTACAGGTACAAGTTCCGGAATAAGTGGGTATCGTGTGCCCGGCCTGACCACCCAACACAAATGTCTGTGAATTGTCCCTGGTGGTCGACGGGGCCTGCAGTACCATGGAAAAGTAGCCCTTTCTGTTAATATACTGGGCTGCTCGATGGGGCGGTGTGTGTATCGGGATGTGCATCCCGTTGAGTGCTCCACCGCAGTTCAGAAATCCTAGCCCTGCAAATCCAGCCACGATGGTATCCAGGTCTCCCGAGGCGGACAGTCCTGTGAAGCAGCTCTGAGTTGATGGCTGTCACCACCTGCAGAAAGGGACAAATAGAAACACACATAACAGGACATTAGAGGAGTTGCGTGAGCTGATGAGAGGTGCTTCCCCACCTCTCCCCTCCCAGACCCCAAGAGCCCCCCACCCCTCAGACAACCCCCTATCCTTCCTCCCGCACCATGGCAGGGTGAGGCCAGGAGGACTTCTATCACTGCTACCCCCATTCCCTCTGCCTGGTCCTGACTGCCCCCCCTTATCTGCCCCCCCCCATGGACTGTCCCCAGAGAGTGACTTACCTCCATCAAGACGGCCCCAACAGTAGACCTCCCCATGCCAAACTGGTGTCCCACGGAGTGGTAGCTGTTGGGCATGGCCAGCTTCCAGAGGGCAATAATGACCCGCTTCTCCAGGGAGATGGCGGGCCACAAGTGGGTGCCCTGGCATTGTAGGGCAGGGGCAAGCCAGGCACATAGCTCCTGGAAGGTGGACTTCCACATACGGAAGTTTCGGGAGCCAAGCCTCGTCATCCCACTGCTCCATAACAAGCCGGTCCCACAAGTCTGAACTGGTGTCCAGCCTCCAAACTCGCCTCTGCAGGAATAAGTTTGGGGGCAAGGGCAGTAGGGCTGCAGCCCAAGTGAGGGGCTCAAAGCTGGGCTCTGAATCCAGCTCTGCCACAAACATCATGATGGTCTCATGAAGATGCAGCAGAACTTCCAGCATCACAGTGTGGGGCCATCGCCTACCCAGGGGCAGCTCAGGCTCCATGGCCAAAAACACAGTGAAAAGCAGAAAAAAACCCTGAAAATAAACTGCTGTGGTGTCTGAGGAAGCAGGGCAACCAGAGCAAGCACTGCAGCAGCTCCAGGAGGTAGGCAAGCCAGAAGCAGGAGCAGAGCAATGTCTGTCCGGGGGATCCCTTTAAGCACGCGTCTCTGCAAAGGGCAGGCAGCAGCTCCTGGAAATAAAGGCTGCCCCCCTGCCCTGCCAGAAGCGGATCGAGCCTTTTTTTCGATCCACATCATGCAGTCTGACGCTCTTTGACAGAGGCTTTTTTGAAAGATACTTTCGACAAAGCCTCTGTCAAAAAAGGCGTGTAGTCTAGACGTACCCATAATGTATTTTTCTCTGCAGCATACATTTCTATTGCCCTCAAGTATACAAAGCAATTTCCATAAACTTCAATGAGATGCTTAAAATTGTATTTATTAATTTGAATACATCTCAGAATAAGGCACAGGTGTTCATCCAATGGTACAAATCAATGAAACAAAGGGTGGGTGGTAAAAATAAAGGTTGGGTGGTTACCCGATGATCCTCTTGGCCATCAGAATTTAAGCAGTAAAGACCCTGCAGGAAATCTAAGCCAAAAGCTTTGTAACCTTTGATGCCCTGCAACTGGTTAAAGTCGGAGAAGATGGGATTTTCTTCTTCTGGCCACAGAGTTGAACCCACAGGACCTGATTTCCTCTTACATCACACATAAACCCATTCAAGTCAGTATAGCAACACAGTAGCTTAGCTTTATTGGGGTACGTCTATACTACAGGCTTTTGTCGACAGAAGTTTTTTCGACAGGTACTGTCGACAAAGCTTCTGTCGACAAAGAGCGTCTAGACTACATCCAGTTGCATCGACAAAGCAAGCCGCTTTGTCGACATGACAGTGTAGACGCAAAGGACAGTGTAGCTGCAATAACGCCTTCTGTTGACAGAACTCTGTTGACAAAAGGCGTTATTCCTCGTAGAATGAGGTTTACAGCCGTTGACAAAACTGCTGAGTTCTGTTGATGTTATGTCGACAGAACTCAGTGGCAGTGTAGACGCAGGTATAGTTTTGTCACCAAAAGTCCACTTTTGGTGACAAAACCTTGTAGTCTAGACACACCCTTGTAAATAGGAGGATCCAATTCAAAGAGATTTGGCTACTAATAAAACCAGCAAGAAGTATTCATGTTTTGGAGCCTGACCACTGTCATCTTCTTGTTACATTAGCGGAAAAGTGTGTCAGATGGCACAAAAAAATATAAATCCAACATCCTCCTTCTCTAGGTCTCCCATTATTTCCAGTTTTGGACCGCAAGCTTGTTAGAACAGTTTTTCTGATTTCTACAGCCCACAGCACATTTAATACATTGACTGTTCTGTTATTAGGGGTCTTTTCAATGACAGTAACCAAGATGGGGATTTCCTACAATTATAACTTCTCATCCATGCATTTCTGGAGGGTTAGATGAGGAGTTCCTGCTGTGATGCACCTGACAGGAAGAACTCTTTATAGATTAACTACAGGTGTAGCTCTACTCTGAAAAGTCACCATGTACATAGAGCAATTTTCTAAGACTATGCCACTAATTCCCTAGAGCTATTTTCAGGCCCGGCCCTTGGGCAACTCGAGCGAGGCAGTCGCCTTGGGCCCTGCACATTGAGGGCCCCACGTTGCCCAGCTCCCTGCCCCACCCACCCGGCTGGGAGCCACGCAGCCGTGCTGCCTGGGGCCCTGCTCACTCTTCGGCCGGGCCTGGCTATTTTACATGGCGTTTTACATTGCAAACCAACAGTGATTACTGGCTGTGGAGGAAAGAATCGATTCTAGTTTGTGCACAAATCGTAATGGCAGGTTTGAGATGGTTTGATTTACACCAGTGTACCCCGACTCAAGACTGTAAAGCTGCCGGGGTGTAAGCGATGGGACAACCCGGGCATCTGCACCAGGGAAGAATCTAGGAGCCAACGTGGAAAGAGAACACAGGTGCGCCTTCTCCGGGCTGACAGTCTGTCGCGGAGTGTGCGGGAGTCTCCGGGCCCTGCACCCCCATCCGCAGCCAGACGTGACTCTCAGCCAGCACGTAGACCAGAAGGTTTATTGGTTCACAGGGACACAGTGTAGCATAGGATTGATGTTAACACAGGGACCAAGCGCAGGCAGGATAATTCCTCTCAGGAAGAAGGGGTCCCAGCCCTTCTCCCCCCTTTTCTGCTCTGAGCCTCCTTCTCTCATCCTAACCCAGCCAAGACTGACCCATCCTCCAGGCCCTACGCCCCAGCCTGATGTCAGCCCCTCCTACCCTTTGTCTCCCTTCCTGGGCAGGAGTTGTTATCTCCTATGCCTGGTCCTCAGGTGGGAGAGGCTGAATACACTTCCGAGTGAGTCATGTCCCCCTCCTCCAGACAGTGTTGCTGTGCCCAGGATAGTAGGAACCACACACAGCGCAACAAAGCACCACAGTAATGCAATTCCCACTATGTCACACAGTCATTTTTTGTTGTCAGCCAAGTTGTCCAGGAAACCAGTAAGACACATACCGAGCTTTGCAATGCCTTTTTACAGTGTCATTTTCTTGTGGACTTTCTCCTGGCTTTGTGTAGCTACATAGTCCGCATGCAAAGTTATGGACTTGAACGGCACTGGACACGTATAACAATAGAAGCTGATGGTTACTAACCCAGCCCTGTCTTTTTTTCACAGCTATCTTCTCTAAGAATTAGATGTAAGTGGAGAGAGAACTAGAAAGGAACATATTGAAACATTAAAACTCCCTAGCAATGAATCTTTTATCGGTGTGCTGATTTTTCCTCCCTAGGGAGGTTGTGGAATCTCCCTCACTGGAGATATTGAAGAGCAGGTTGGATAGACATCTGTCGGGGGATGATCTAGACGGTGCTGGGTTCTGCCGTGAGGGCAGGGGATTGGACTCGATGATCTCTCGAGGTCCCTTCCAGTTCTAGGATTCTATGATTCTTTCACTGCAGTTCAAACATTGCTTCATATTAAAAGTAACACATCTATAAACTGGAACCCTCTGGTTTTGCAACAGCCGGAGTTTGGTGGCTCATACAGAACGGCTCCAGAGAGCCAGGATGCTGCTGGGCAGCCAGGGGCCGGGGGTGCAGGAAGCCCAGCACGTGGCTCAGCTGGGCTGATGTGTGTGAGGAAGCTAGGGAGCTTGGTGTGTGGCTCAGCTGGCTGGGGAAGGGGGTGGGAGCCGGGGAGCCTGGCAAATGGCTCAGCTGGGCTGGGGAAGGGAGTGGGAGCCAGGGAGCCCGGCGCCTGGCTCAGCTGGGCTGGAGTGTGGGGACCTAGGGAGCCTGGTGTGTGGCTCAGCTGGGCTGTGGGGGGTGGTGGTGGGAAGCCCAGCATGTGACCTAGCTAGGTTGCACGGGGATCCTGGAAGCCCGGTGGGGTGGCGGGGCAGGGGGTGGGGCCAGCAGCAGGGGGGCCAGAAATGGCCTCCCTTGGACGGGCAAAATCCCTCATCCGGGATCAGTCAGGCCCTTTCGGGAGTATGGCATTGATGCTCAGCACACTCGCCTCTTCAGAAGCGAAGTGTTCCTGTCTTTGCTGTGTTCCTCCTGTGTTCCTGTCTTTGCTTTGGCCACAAGTAGAGATGGCTCTCCAACGCCGCCAGAGAATCTACTAAGCTTATCTCTTGCAAAAGCTTCTTTGGCCTTGTCTCCAGAGCCCACAAGCCTGCTACAAGGGCAGCGAGAGATATGATATGATGCCGGGCGATCAAGTTCCCGGGCTTTTATCGAAAAGCCAAGTGCAAGTCATGAAGTTGCCCTTTCCCTGCCAGTCTCATGTCATCAATTTTGCTGCAGGTTTCTTTCTGAGTTTGTGCTGATGTCCATTTGGAGCACCACAGCCCCATTACTGGCTGGACGTACGCCAGAGCTTCTGAGAAGGGCGGACATGCCTCAAGCGCTCCTTCTCTGTGAGGAGAGATGGTCATTAATAAGTAACGCGGATAATTCCCGTCAAACGCCCATCACAGGCCATCAATTATTTATGAGTGGCTCCATTCCGTTCTCTTTGTTGTCAGCGTGATCTTGGACAGAGATGTTTTCAGCAAGAAGGAATTCGTTCTGGCATTTTCTGTCTCAGGGTGGCTGTTATCTGGGTCTGTTTCTGTCCAGTATCTTCATCAATGATTTAGATCTGTTGTTCCCAAACTTTAGCAACCCAAGGATCCCATTTCGATTTACATTTTTTGGGGGACCCCCTGCCTTGCCCCTTCTCTGAGTCTCCCCCGCACTCATTCCATCCCTCCTCCCTCTGTTGCTTGCTCTCCCCCAGCCTCACTCACTTTCATCAGGCTGTGGCAGTGGTCTGGGGTGCAGAAGAGGGGTCGGGGTATGGGCTCTGGGGTGGAGGCAGGGATGAGGGATGTGGGGTATACCCACAGTGACATACATCTCAAAGAACCTGTTACTGCACTATGTAACTTCCTCTTGTAGTGAATCAAAAGCTAAATAGGAGTCAACACTGTGACACTGTTGCAAAAAAGCAAAGATCATTCTCACATGTACTAGGAGCTCTGTAAGTAAGACACAAGAAGTAATTCTTCTGCTCTACTCTGCACTGATTAGACCTCAACTGGAATATTCTGCTCATTTCTGAAAACCACATTTCAGAAAAGATGGGAACAAATTGGAGAAATTCCAGGGAAGAGCAACAAAAAATGATTAAAGGTCTAGAAAACATGACCTATGAGGCAAGATTGAAAAAAATGGGTTTGTTTAGTCTGGAGAAGAGAAGACTGAGAAGGGACATGATATCAGCTTAAGTACATAAAAGGTTGTTACAAGGAGAAGGGAGAAAATTCTTCTTAACTTCTGAGGGTAGGGCGAGAAGCAATGAGCTTAAATTACAGCAAGAGAGACTTAGGCACTGGAATAAGTTGCCTAGCGAGATAGTGGAACTGGCAATATTGTTTAACTTGCTCTTAAAAATCCCATAGGGATTTTTAAGGGCAAGTTAAACTAACATATGTCAGGGATGGTCTAGATAATATTTAGTCCTGCCATGAGTGGTTCTTTAGGCTCCCCCTTTCTGCCCATTTGATAAAAGTCTTATATTAAAGGACCCACTAAACTGCTACTGCAGCTGTTGTGCTCCAACCTACAAATACAGTATTATTTGAAACACCCCAAGCCCCACTCTGAGTCTGGGTGCTAACCAGCTGACAGCGATGTCCTTGTGGTCAAAAGGATAATGTCAGGCTACATCTAGACTGCCCCCTCTTGCACAAGAGAATATGCAAAAGAGGCGAAGCAGTGAATATCGCCGCACCTCATTTGCATACTTAATAAGCTGCCATTTTTGTGCAAGGGGCTTTGCACAACCCCCCACTCTTGAGCAAGAGCCATTCATCCTAAAAAAAAGCGGCAGAACGGCTCTTGCGCAAAAGCCTGTTGCGCAAAATGGCGGCTCATTAAGTATGCAAATGAGGCTTGGCAATATTCCCCGCTTTGCCTCATTTGCGTATTCTCTCGCGCAAGAGGGGGCAGTCTAGACGTAGCCTCAGAGGAAAACTTTGGGAATCCGTTATCTAGAATAAAGGCCTGTTACTGCTCCCAGAGATGAGATGGGAAATACCAAAAGACCACATCTTTCATGGACCTGGAATATCTTATGGGAAAATTCTGATTATGGTACCAACCCATAGCATTTTCTCATAATTAAACTTGATGCTGAAACATGACTGTAACAGCTGATCTGATCCTCCTCGTCCTCCGCTCCAAGGAAAGGAAAAGAGAAAGAAAATTCATTTCCAAGCTGGATGCCAATTTTGCAGACGATGCTCCTCTCTATTTAAAGTGCGAGAAGTGTATCCCTGAGATGCATATAATTTCCCGACATCTCTTCATGTTTAATAGAAACGGTAACTTGAGGCAACATGTCATTTTTACATTTACTTCTGCTTAGATTTGACTGTGCCATTCTCCTCAGGTTTAAAAGTTTGCTCTCTGAAACTGAAACACAAGACAGGCAGCAGTATCGGGGCTGGGACAAGACCATCGGTAGTAGACAGCAGCGGCAGCCCACAAACACAGTGAAATAATATGTTTTTAATTCTGTAGGGGGCTGGGTACATTTTTGGACCGTGTCTTTGGAGCCTAAGAGAAGAGCCCGAGTTTCCCTCCCACACTCCCCATTAACATAACGCTCTTCGACATGCTCCTTGTAACATGAACAAAGAGCAGCAGGCATGTCCTGTGTGGAGGCTGAGGAGAAGCACACAACAGCATTCCACAGCTCCATTCAGGCCGAGAGACCAGGCAAGCCTTGGACAATGTTTAAGCTGTGCAGATGGTGTTTAGAATTTGGTTATTCCTGAGCAGTGTACCAAAGTTAGGGGGAACAGGGCGGGTAACTAAGAAGCCTTCATGCAGCTCTGTGCAGGGTCTAGGAAGAATCCTTGGCCCTCACACTCCCAGCAGACACGGTACAGGATAGAGTCTAATGCTGCAGGCTTCATTACAGCCCAAATGTAGGCGTTTAATACATTGCCTATGGAAACCTAAAATCCATCTTTGGAAGTTGATTACGAAGGGGACACAGGGACGAGGCTTGCCTTGGGGAGGGGGATTTCTTACTTCTGGGACAGTGGCCCATATCTGGTTCCTTGCTGCATCCGTTATCCCAAACAGTCATAGAAAGGGAATAGCTGGCGGCACCATTTCTTTTTGTTTCTCAATAGCGTACATAGCACTGGATGAATTTGTAAGAGGGTCTAATTCTGCTCCCCATGACATGGGCATATGAACTCCCAGTTGCTTCAATAGGAGCAGGTTCTAGCCTGGCGGTGGGCAAATATCAGCCTGTGGGTTGGATCCAGTTTGCTAGGATTAGCTCCTGGTGGGCTACCACCACTGTATTTACCTGCGCCTCTGAAGGTAGGGGCCCTTGCAGCTCCCATTGGTGGCTGATCGCTGTTCCCCGCCAATGGGAGCTGTGCACTGGTCTGTGCTGCTTCCCACAGGTCCTATTGGCTAGAAATGGTGATCCACAGCCAATGGGAACTGAAGGCACCTGTACCCACCAGAGGCTAACCTTGGCAAACCATCGCCATTTTATTGCTCACCCCTGTTCTAGGCTAAGGCCCTAGCTGTGAATAACGTGGTCACTGGCCATTAAAATTCTCTCTTTTATGACACTGGGGCTATGTCTAGACTACACCTCTCTGTCGACAGAGAGATGTAGATTAGGCACGTCGAAATTGCTAATGAAGCAGGGATTTAAATATCCTGTGCTTCATTAGCATAAACATGGCCACTGCTTTTTTTCGAAACGGAGCTTTTTAAAAAAAATGGCAGTCTAGACACGGATCTGTCAAAAATAAACCCTTTTTCAACAGATCCTGTATTCCTCAAAAAATGAGGTTTCATCCATCAATCTAATGTTGATCTAGACTAGGGGGAAGGTTGGCTTAATACATTTCTCAGGGATGTGGATTTTTCCCATCCCTGAGAGATGTACTCTGCTGATGTCACTTTTCAATGTAGACCAGGCCATAGTGTAAATCCGCATGGCACTGGCAGCTTCCATACGGCCAGCAAAATGAATCTTCGGGATTAACTTTGTCCTCAGACTGAGAAGAGTTAAGAGTTAATCCAGCCAATTCTTTTCCTTATTGTCAAAGTCAGTGTAATGCAACTTGAACTATTCTGTTGTTTTTTTAGTTTTTCCTTTTACAGACTTACTTGGCTACCCCTCTGAAGCTTATCTACTCACCGTCTCTCTTTTTTTCTTCCCCCTCTCCTTTTTCTCCTTCCCCGCCTTCCCGCCCCTCCCCCTCTTTCCTTATTTATTCTTGGATCTGGACTTCTAACACTCCAGTCACCTAAAGAGGTGGGATGTGCCCAGGAAAGCTCATGATACCATCTACAAATTTTGTTAGAGTTTAAGGTGCTGCTAGACTCTTTATTTTTTGGTTTTTTTTAAACTATTCTGAGATGCCATTTTCAGAAGCTGAGCAAGTTATGCCAGTATAAGTCACTTATTAAATGCTGACATAACTGCATTCACACTGAGCTTTATAGCAATATAAATGCCAGTAAAACACACTCATCTAACTGACATAGTTACATTGGTAAATCTTTCTGGTGTAGACCAGCCCTCAGAGGTTTAAATTACCACTTCCTAGCAGAGAAAAAAAATGTAAAAGAAAGAAAGAAAGACACCCACTGCCTGCTTTTATCAGCTACCTGAGGTCTCTATTGAAGAGAGCTGGCTTATTTGCTAAGCTGTGATTTTTGACTAATTTTGGAAATTGTGTAGGCTCTGAATTATCACAGTCAAAGTCTTAATGTTCCAACTGCACGTACACACATGGAGGCAGCAGCCTGTTGTGGGGATCTGTAGCAGCATATATCATTCAGAGGCCAGAACCTCTCATCTAGGTACACGTAATACTCCTGTTGAAGCGAATGGAGGTTTGGGGTGCACTAGACATACAGGAATGAACCCCCGGCAACTTTTTATTGTTGTATTTACTGTTGAAAGAGGTTAAACAAGTTTAGAAGCCTCTGTTCATGGCCCATAATTCTATGAAAACAATCATTGGAATGTTTTAAGAACTTGGTGAACTATGAACCAGAAACAGAGCTGAGCAGTGTGCATACTCATGCATAGCGAGACTAAACAAGATACAACCGTCACAAAATGTGCCAGGCTATTAGTACACTAGAACTTCTGGACTCCAGGTGTCACTAATTTGGGAACACCTGTGGTAGGAACCCTGGCAGGGGGAGGAGGAAGTGGCTTTGCATGCTGCTTCCCCTCCCCCCCCGCAGCGATGTATCTTCTGCCAGAGGCTTTTCCCTGCCTCTCCCACAGTAGCAGAGGAGGGGAGAGGTGGGGCTGGAGGCAGTGCCGGGGGAGCAGCAGAGGACGCAGAGCAGCAGGTAAGCACCCTGCCCCTATTTCCCTGGCCCAGCAAAACCTTTAATCCGACAAACCCTGCTCCCCAGGGTTGCCAAATTAAAGGGGTTCACTTGTAATTACATCTCACTTCTGAAAAAAAAAATCTCATGGCGCGCTAGTCAACATGGGAAAGGTGGAGGAGACTAAACATTTTCAATAAACGTGCTAATAAAAGCTTGAGACATGGGTCCTGTCAGGTTTATAAAAACGTCTCGCAGGGTGAGCTCATTGCTTGGTTCCCTGCTGTGCAGTATTCCAGCGGCGTGTCTGGACAACTGGCAGCCAGTCAAGTATTTATTCCCTTCCAGTAGGTCTAACATGCCTTTCCAGGAAAGGACAATTTTTCACTTTCAACGTACGCAGTTTTCTTGGGATCAGGGACCATTTTCAACATGAAAAGTTTATGCCGTGGAAAGCCAAGAATAAAACTGAATATATTTTCACCACAGGTTTTTTGGCACATACCTCTTTCTGAGCCTGTCTGTATGACGTATGTAACTTACCATCAATTGCTACATCAGTGCTTAAGATCATGGGGTCACTCAAGGAGTCAGGCTCTGCACTGATGCCAATGGAAATGCACACATTTGGTCCGGTATGTGAAGTTCATTGGAGTCCCGGTTCTGGCACACCAAGTGGAAACATACCCCACGTGCGTTGGCTCATAAGCTTACTGGACTATGTTGCAAAAGAGGGGTAGGTCACGGCGGTGGCCTTTCAAATGGAGGGTCTAATTATATTAGTGTCGCTACAGGTTGTACCTCTGTGGCCTGGGACTCTCTGTCTGGCAACGTCCACGGTCCAGCAGAACCACGGAGGTTGCTGGACCAGAGAGCCCCAGCACCAGAGGTTGCTGGTGGCTAGGAGCAGAGCTGGCCAGTGACAGCAGGGAGCAAAGCTTGTGGGGCAGCAGAGCCTGCAGCTGGTGGGGCAGCAAATCCGGCACGGCGGCGGAGTCCTGTGGGGCTGGCAGGGCTGCTGGAGCTTGTGAGGCTGCAGAGCCAGCATTTGGTAGGACAGTAAAGCCTAGTGGGGCTGCCAAAGCCTGGTGGGGCTGTAGGACTGGCAGGGATGCTGGAGCCATTGAGGCCTGGGGAAGAAGCGGAGCCTGGTGGCCTGGCAGAGGAGCCCAGCACCGAGGCTTGAGCCCCTCCCTTTCCCCTGGTCCAGCAAACTCCCTTGTCCAGGACTGGTCAGGTCCCGAGAGTGCTGGACCAGGGAGGTCCGACCTGGACTACGTGATTGTGCAGTAAGCAGTACTTGTGGGAAGCATTGTGAACCACAGTAGTGTCACTATATCATTGTGTGGATTCGACATACAACCACGCAGGGACCACAAAGTGAGCCATGCCTTGCCGGCGGGAGCCGTATGCGTGCTTCAATGTTTGCAATGGCCCCTTGCTTTAGCAAAACGGCAACATTAAATTCTGCCAGAATGACCTGTATAGATGAAGGGATGCCATGAATGTGTCATTGACTTTTGGAAAACAACCGGTGCCTTAGCTGATTTGGCAGCAAGATCGAAGCAGTAGGTGGAGCAGATCTGCATGGCAGGTAGGCGGTGTTTGATAAGGGTGGCATTTTGCACAAAGGGACATGGGGATAGTCAATCTGCTACATACTGTCTGTAAACAAGGGAGGCTGTGGTAGAATGACCAGGCCTGCTGATGGGAGGACAAAGGGGACGATTGCCCTGGGGCCCCAAGATTCAAACTGGCCTGGAGCTACTGCCCCAAGCCCCTTTGAATTATTGCGGGGGCCCCCAAGTGCCACTCTGTGCAGTTCTGAGGGCTGACGGGGGCTTTGCCCCATGGTCTGGGCAGTGCTAAGGGCTGACTGCCCTCAGCCCCGTCCCTTCCACCCTGGGCCCCACCCCTTCCATGGGCGTAGAGCCACCCTGCCACATACTCCTTGCCCCAGGGCCTGCAGTGGCTGTTGCCCTGCTGAGAGTCCATGTGGTTCATTTTTTCATCCTGAGTGACAATTGCTCTTTCTGAAGGTGGCTCATGCAGGTTGCTTAACAGAGAACACATCTGATTAGCTATGTTTGGCATATCACCTGCCCATCGGCAGAGCCAAACACGTGGTAGCCGTGGTGGGACATTTTTACCTGTATTTGGGTGGGGAAACAGCCACCTTTCAAAATGATTTAACTACATTGCTCATTTTCTAGCATGACAGCGATACCTAGACTTCATCCTTTTTTTTTTTTTTTAAGTTGCCTTAATACTTTTACTTGGTCCACACAAAGCATGACTAGTCCTTGTTTGTTAAAAATGGGCATTTTCTCGGGGCTCGACCATTTCATCCCATGGTTACATCTGGCAGCTTAAGGCTGACAATCTGATGTCTCCATCAAAGACATCCCACTGATCTGAGATCTTTAAGGCCACCCCTGCAGAAGCTGTCTTTGTCTTTTCCCATTTGGCAGATTAGTGGAGAGGCCTCCATGGAGTTCAGGGGAAAGCGGAAAGTGCCGAAAATTGCACAAATTAGGGGTATGAGGTTCTCTGCTGTGGGAGACCCTCCTATCATGTCTCAGTAGCCATTGGCGTGTTCAGTGGCTTCCAGCCAGCCAGTTCTCATGTTCCTAATCAAAAAATCTCTATTAAACCTCATGTTTTCATAAAATGAAAAGGAAAAATGACTAGAAATTTAGTGCAGCCCTCCTGGTTCCTTTAGCGAGCGTATATATTTGGACATCCCTCACCTTGCTTCTGTGCAATTATAGTGGGTACAACAAAGTATTATTTATCCTAAAATCATGGAACACTGCCCAGTCTTGTGTGTCCTTAGCCTACATTTCCATGCGAAGAAAGGTACAATTTGTTTCACAGAACAAGGGGACTAGTTCACTATATTGCACGCTGAGACTGTACTATCATCAGTACAGTGAAAAAGAATGCAATATTTAAGTTTGATAACTGGAGCCACTCAGTCACAGTTGCTTCACTATGACTTTTGAGATTCCTTCAGTTAAGTTGAAAACTTTTATTAGGACTCCCTTATTGTTAGAAAGAGCCTTCTGAATTATTATTGTTCAGGGGGAAAAACTTGCAGTAAAAAATGCTCCCTTGGAAAGTTAGACCCCCCAGTCCGTCTCTGGGGCAGCATTGTGGTTTAGTCTGACAAGGGATTATTGAGGGGACTTGAGGGTGGGAGCATTTCACTCTTGTATTTCTGTGGCTGCTCACTTGTGAGATTCAGAGTAGTTTAGAATCTCTCCACTTTAGACAAATGCCGAGCCTTTTGTCCATGGCAAATTGAGCAGAGCTCTGTTCAGATAAAAGGAGCTGGACTGCATCTGAAAGGCTGCCAATATCAGCCTGCTTTTTCTGCAGAGGTTGCAAGCGTGTACATTTGGCATTCAGAAAGGCAGTGTTGTTTTCCTTTCTGTCCTGTTGACTGCAGTACTTTTCCTGGCCTTTTGTAGAATTCATTTCCCCACAAAACCGAATCACTTCTCTTCCAAAACGGAAGTAGAGGCTTGTGCTGCTTCTGTTTCCACTCGTGCTTGCTTTACTGGTGTTGACCCCAATCCTGGCTGCCTCAAATATTTTAAATAGAGAGGCGGGGTAAAAATATGCAAATAAATAAATAAATAAAATCTAAGGCTGCTGGCAGTGCTGGGTTCAGTCTTTGATGAGTTCACCAAGGGCATGTGCCAGCCTAGTGCGCCAGGTGCAGTGTTAGCATTTCATTAAAATGTAGAAATAGTTATCCCTGCAGAGGAAACTCTTCAGGGAGGACATGGGAGCTTGTTTTCCCTCTTAACATAGCTGTTTGTCTCAACTTGCTGTGCCATTACTTCTGTCAAGTGGCACCCGGTTCACACTTGCTTTTGCAACACCAACTGGTGGAATCAAAACTGGGACCTCTGGCGCTTGGTGCATGAGTCTCCCTACCGCACGAGCCAAAAGCACACTCGTTATTCTCTCGGTAAGCCGCCTCAGTGCCACTCAATGGGACGGTGCAGCACACCCCTGAGCTGTGTGGGTTGCACTTTTGCAGTGTAGGTTAGGAAACCTGGATGTGCCATGCACAACACCAGATGTTAGGAAAATCCAGCCTGCCCCACCTAGAATTAGGGAGCCTCGATAAAATTAGGCTGACAGAAATTCTAGGCCTCCCCTGCCCCAGGACGAGATCCGCCTGACATTTGGGTGGTGCTGCTCCTGAGCTGTTGGCATGTTCCCTCTGACTCCATGTGAGCAATACATGCCGCTATGCGCACCAAGCCATGTGCAGACGTGCACCGCCAGTAGAAACAAATAACCTAGGCATTATAGAGAGAGATGTAAAAATTACCCCAGGGATAATTATTCCAACTAGGGCAAGAGACAACGGGGGGAGATAGCTCAGTGGCTTGAGCGCTGGCCTGTTAAACCCATGGTTGTGAGTTCAGCCCTTGAGGGGGGCCATTGAGGGATCTGGGACAAATCTGTCATGAATGGTCCTTAATCCTGCCATGAGGGTAGGGGACTGGACTCAATGATCTCTCAAGGTCCCTTCCAGCTCTATGAGATAGGTATATCTCCAGATTATTATTATAGGGAGTGTAACACAGACTCTGTGTGTGGGTAGGGGAGAGAGACTGTGAGCTGGCTGCAGGAGAAATCTCAAAGCTGCATACTGTCTCTTTAAGAGAGAGACACACACACACACACACACACACACCATTCAGAGTAGAAGGAAACAGCTCCAACCCAAGACCTCCTGAGTCAGAGCCTCCTGTGTTCCTTGTCCCACGTCCCTGCCTGTGACATCAGCATCCCCTGCTCTGCACAGCTAGCAGGAGGGCCCTAAGAGCTCTGAGATACATCCAGACAGAGCAACATGAGGGGAAGGGGCACCTGCCACCTCTCATCTAGAAGACTCATGAATCTGAGTAACAGAGACAACCTGACTGGCCGCTGCTCCAAAACTTGATCTGGCTCTGTTCCCAGCCCCTGGCTTGGACTCTGGTTCTGACCAATAGGCCTGACCACTGTATTTGCATTAAACACACATGAATACTGTATTACTTTTCCTCTAGAGGTGGTCCTTTTAGGTCAGAATTGAGTCACTTCCTTAGGATGAGCAGTGTGGGATAAAAGTTGTATTAAATACACAGTGGCCAATATGTTCAATTTGATCAATCCAGCTACATATTTATAATACACAAACAAATGATAACAGAATAGGAAGTGAGCAGACTGTTCTCCATCCCTTCCTATTAAATTCCATTTGGGGCATTGTAATGGGGCTAGGCCCTAAGGACAGAAAGGCCATAGTGAAGTCCTCCAGGAAGCTAGAGAGTCTCTGGAGGAACTGGCCAATCAGGGGGCAGGAAGGACTACAAAATGAGCTGGTGGACTAGCAGAAGCTCAATTGCTGCCCAGACCTGAAGGGAGAAGGTCAAGAGGGGTGGCTGACAGAACCAGCGACAGCTCAGAGCGGGGAGCTGTTCAGAACACTGTCTCCAGGAGGAGAAGCCCTGGAGGCACCACTCTTCTATTGAGTGGGGAAAGTGACCGAGGGGAAACAGACTGAGAGATCGGACTCAGCGGGACACTCTGCAGAGGGTACTGGGATGGGCCCCTGTTAGAGTTGTACCCCGGAAGGGGGTTGTGAATTCACATGAGGCTGTGTGACTCGCTGGAGGGCTGAGTAGCCACAAGGCTTTTAAAAGACGGAGGCCGTGCAGTAAGCTGCATTAGGCCAAATGGGGGTAAGAAGAGAGGGGGCTGGCGGGAAGTGAGTGCCACCCAGTTACAGGTATACTTTTATTTTGTATGCTCTTTCCCTCTTTTCTCCTGCAGTGTCTACACATAGTACTTCTTAGGCTGATATAATAGGAATTCAATTGCAGAGATAATTCTTCTGTCTGTCACTACATGTACTGAGATATCTACTGGTAGGGGTTCTGTGAAAAGCAGAGTTGCTATCCAGCTGAGGTAAAAAGGAAGCTGCTCTGGAGCTTTTGTCAGGGTCTGAGAAATGGCAGCGTTCCAAAATGTCAGTTTATTAATGCAAATAAAGTTATTAGTGAGCCTGAGGCAAGGACAATTGTCCCCCGGATCAGCACGTCTGGCTATTGTTAACAAAGTAATCAGTATTTCCACTTTCAATGCACTACCTCACTTCCATTTAAACAGTTGTAATACCTCTTGTTTCTGATCACTGCAGCCAATGCTCAGGGCAGCTGAGCCTGCCAACAAGGAAAGCAGTGGCCACATTGTTCTAGGTATGCCTATCTGCTCATTAGGAAATTGTACAAGGCCACCCACGTCGTGGTCCTATCAGTTCCCAATCTGGTTCAGATTTGAACCAGTGGCCTTTCATCTGTAACATCAATCTGTGAAACAGTTCAATCACCTGGATTACTGTCAAAGTGAATTTACAAAATGTCCACTAATCACTCCCACGTCACAGTTCTCTGAATCAATAGCAACTCATGTGTGGCATATATTAGCACACAATATTTTTTACTAAGCTCTGAATCAGCACTTTCCCAGCCTGAAACAACTTGTGCCCTCAGGGAGAAACTGAAAGTTAAACAGATGTTGTCTCAATGGAATTCAAGGCACACTGCATTTTTGGGAATATCTGATCTCTTCTGTGTTGCAGTTTGATAACAAACAATGCTACCAGAAGAATCTATCAGACAGTCTTTAAGTAGCAGTAATATAAGTTAATAGTAACTCTTCTGTTTTTCCCCCAGGAATGTGGCAAGCCTCATTCTTCAGCCAGTTTTTCCCCTTGGTTTAAGTCTATTGACAATTGTTTCAGTGGAGTAATCTAGGAATGAATAAGGTCTGTTGTTTAAACATTAGGACAAAATTTACTGCAGAAACTGACTGTTATCAGAGTAATCAAAGCAAAATGTGTGGGAACTTGTCTCTGTACCTCAGCCTTCTTTCACAAAGCAGCATAAACATGTCGCGTTTTATTTATCACTCCTGCACCACCTACTGTTTCTAAAGTATTTTATTCCACACTTTGTGCGGACTGTTCCTTTCAGAGGAAAAAATCAGATCAATTTCACACATTTTGGGAAACAGTGTCTTAGGTTTATTTGTAAAATTAATTGGAATCACAGCTTCCTATATTACCTTCTTTCCTAATTTTCCAGTAGTATAAAAAAGCCACCAACTTTATCGCGTATACTTACTTTATAAAACTGGCTGTTTATTGCTCATGACTCTAATCCACCAGAATTGAAGAGTTATTTTAATATTCTGCTAGATGTTGGTTGGCAAGATCGCTGGTTTTTGTTGAGTGGTAGCATTCGCGTTCTCCTACCCCTCATCCTCAGTCCTCTAGCAGGTCAATAGCTCCTTGTGGTTTTTCAAAATACAATAACTTTTTCTCTTAGCGTGATCAGACATGCCATCCAGACCTACCAAGTCACATATTTTCACATTTTCCAAGTATCTCTCTCTCTGGATTTTACAATAGTTATTTTTACAAGGCCTTTATTACCTCCCAATTGTCCCTTTTTTCTTATTTTTACTAAGAAATTATGAAGAGACATTCATATCTCATCAAATTATGCTCCATTTCCCTCACTATATCTCATTAGGGCTAATTTTTTTCTTGCTATGGCAGAGGCAGGCAATAAACAGCCTGTGGGTCGGACATGGTTCACCCCGGTGGGCTGCTGATACTTTATTTACCTGTGCACCCTCAGGTACAGCTGCTCGCAGCTCTCGCTAGCCATGGACTGCCGCTCCTGGACAATGAGAGCTGCGAGAAGCAGTGTCCTAGTGCATGCTAGTTCCTGCAGCTCCCACTGGCCGGAAACAGTGATCCGCAGCCAGTGGAAGATGCAAATGGCTGTACCTGCGGACGCTCAGGGAAGTAAAGCGCCGACAGTTGGCGAACCACCTCCAGCCCATTGTCTTCCCTCATGCTATAGTAATAATTTCCATTTGATAGTCACCTTAAAGTCTATCTTATTCCTTTCAACTCCTCCACACTAACGCATGGCACATGTTTACTGCCATCCTCTGTTGCCTGAAAACCTCTGTTTTCTTCTCTCCCCTTTTCCAACGTCATTGCATCGAGTCATTTACTCTCAAATTGTTTTGTGGCTCTTCGTGAAGCTTTATTAACTCACAACTCCATGCTCGTCCTCTCCGGAGGAAGTAATCTCATGTTTATTATCTTCTCAACATTCTCCAGCTTATTTTTCCCATACAAATCAATTGTAATACCTTCTCCCATAGCACCCACCCACCAAGTTTCTTACTGACATTTTCTTGAAATCTAACACTCTTGAACTAGTCTGTTCTGTATAACTATTTTTCCTTTACAGTACGCTGAATTCAGCTTGTTCATGAACACAGGTCCTGGCTTCCCTATGACTCAGTTATTTTTTAAAGCTCATAGACTCATAGACTTTAAGGTCAGAAGGGACCATTATGATCATCTAGTCTGACCCCCTGCACAATGCAGGCCACAGAATCTCACCCACCCTCTCCTAGAATAATCCTCTCACCTATATCTCAGATATTGAAGCCTTCAAATAGTTCAAGACCCCAAGATGCAGAGAATCCTCCAGCTGTGATCTGTACCCCATGCTACAGAGGAAGGAAAAACCTCCAGGGCCTCTGCCAATCTACCCTGGAGGAAAATTCCTTCCCGACCCCAAATATGGCGATCAGCTAAACCCTGAGCATGTGGGCAAGACTCACCAGCCAGACACCCAGAAAGTTCTCTATAGTAACTCCTATCATCCCTCCATTGACCTATTTACCACTGATAATGAATGGTCAATTAGTTACCAAGATCATGTTATCTCATCAAACCATCCCCTTCATAAACCCATCTAGTTTAATCTTGAAGCCAGATAGATCTTTTGCCCCCACTACTTCCCTTGGAAGGCCGTTCCAGAACCTCACTCCTCTAATGGTTAGAAACCTTCGTCTAATCTCAAGTCTAAACTTCCTACTAGCCAGCTTATATCCATTTGTTCTTGTGTCCACATTGGTATTAAGCTTAAATAATTCCTCTCCCTCCTGGTATTTATCCTCTAATATATTTAAAGAGTGCAATCATGTCCCCTCAGCCTTCTTTTGGTTAAGGTAAACAAGCCAAGCTCCTTGAGTCTCCTTTCATAAGACAGGTTTTCCATTCCTCGGATCATCCTAGTGGCCCTTCTTTGTACCTGTTCTAGTTTGAATTCATCCTTCTTAAACATGGGAGACCAGAACTGCACACAGTATTCCAAATGGGGTCTCACCAATGCCTTGTATAACGGCACTAACACCTCCTTATCCCTACTGGAAATACCTCGCCTAATACATCCCAAGACCGTATTAGCCTTTTCACGGCCATGTCACAATGGCGGCTCATAGTCATCCTATAATCAACCAGGACTCCGAGGTCCTTCTCCTCCTCCGTTACTTCCAACTGATGTGTCCCCAGCTTATAACTAAAATTCTTGTTATTAATCCCTAAATGCATAACCTTACACTTCTCTATTAAATTTCATCCTATTGCTATCACTCCAATTTACAAGGTCATCCAGATCTTCCTGTATAATATCCCGATCCTTTTCTGAATTGGCAATACCTCCCAACTTTGTGTCATCCGCAAATTTTATCAGGACACTTCCACTTTTGGTGCCAAGGTCAGCAATAAAAAGATTAAATAAAATTGGCCCCAAAACTGATCCCTGAGGAACTCCGCTAGTAACCTTCCTCCAACCTGACAGTTCACCTTTCAATATGACCCGCTGTAGTCTCCCTTTAACCAGTTGCTTATCCACCTCTCAACTTTCATATTAATCCCTATTTTTTCCAATTTAACCAATAATTCCCATGTGGTACTGTATCAAATGCCTTACTAAAGTCGAGGTAGATTAGATCGACTGCATTTCCTTTATCTAAAAAATCTGTTACTTTCTCAAAAAAGGAGATCAGGTTGGTTTGGCACGATCTACCTTTTGTAAAACCATGTTGTAATTTGTCCCAATTGCCACCAGCCTCAATGTCTCCAACTACTTTCTCCTTCAAAATTTTTTCCAAGATCTTGCATACTACAGATGTCAAACTAACAGGCCTGTAGTTACCCGGGTCACTTTTTTCCCCTTTCTTAAAAATAGGAACTATATTAGCAATTCTCCAGTCAAATGGTACAACCCTGAGTTTAGAGATTTATTAAAAATTTTGCTAATGGACTTGCAATTTCATGTGCCAGTTCCTTTAATATTCTTGGATGAAGATTATCTGGGCCCCTGATTTACTCCCATTAAGCTGTTCAAGTTTGGCTTTTACCTCGGATATGGTAATATCTACCTCCATATCCTTAGTCCCATTTGTTATGTTACCATTATCCCTAAGCTCTTCATTAGCCTCATTAAAGACTGAAGCAAAGTATTTGTTTAGATATTGGGCCATTCCTAGATTATCCTTAACCTCCACTCCATCCTTAGTAATTAGCGGTCCTACTTCTTCTTTTTTGTTTTTTCCTATTTATATGGCTATAAAACCTTTTACTATTGGTTTTAATTCCCTTTGCAAGGTCCAACTCTACCTGACTTTTAGCCTCTCTCACTTTGTCCCTACATGCTCTAACCTCAATAAGGTAGCTTTCTTTACTGATCCCTCCCGTCTTCCACTCCTTATATGCTTTCTGCTTTTTCTTAATCACCTCTCTGAGATGCTTGCTCATCCAGCTTGGTCTAACACACCTGCCTATAATTTTTTTCCCTTTTCTTGGGATACAGGCTTCTGACAGCTTCTGCAACTTTAACTTAAAATAATCCCAGGCCTCCTCCACCTCAAGATCCATAATTTCTTTAGTCCAATCAACTTCCCTAACTAATTTCCTTAATTTATTAAAGTTAGCCCTTTTGAAATCAAAAACCCTAGTCTCAGATTTATTTTTGTTTATCTTTCCATTTAATTTGAACTGTATTAGCTCATGATCACTCGAGCCAAGATTGTCCCCTACAACCATTTCATCTATGAGGTCCTCGCTACTCACCAAAACCAAATCTAAAATAGCATCCCCTTGTTGGTTCAGCAACTACTTGATGAAGGAATTCATCAGCTATCACATCTAGGAAAATCTGAGCCCTATTATTATTACTAGCACTTGTTCTCCAGTCTATATCTGGAAAGTTGAAATCTCCCATGATTACACAGTTTCCATGAGTATTTACTTCATTAAAAACATTAAAGAGGTCTCTATCCATATCCAAATTGGATCCTGGTGGACTATAACACACCCCAAGCCTATCCCAGGGGAGGATCTGATAGTTTTCTTCCCCAACGTGATTTTTGCCCAAACAGACTCTGTCGTCTCCATTCCATCACTTTTTATTTCTTTACAATCTACCTCATCTTTGATATACAATGCGACTCCACCACCTTTACCCTTATTTCTGTCTTTCCTAAACAGCACATACCCTTCAATACCTGTACTCCAATCATGCCTAGTATTCCACCATGTTTCTGTTATTCCTATAATATCTGGTTTCACTTCCTGGACCAATAGCTCAAGTTCCTCCATTTTGTTACCTAGGCTCCTCGCATTGGTGTACAAACATCTTAGTTTTTGCTGTTTGGCCTCACTCACATTCTTTACCCAATTTGGCACGGACGTTGTACCTCAATATGACCTATTAGACTAGTATCCACCCTACCCTTCCTCCTTATGTCCATTCTCCTACCCCCAGCTATATCCTTTCTTACTTCATTTTCCTCCTCTCAGTGTTAAAATCTGGCGTAGAGATTACCTGAACATCTCCCAACCGTCTCCCCCAAATTCCTAGTTTAAAGCTCTCTTAATCAGTTGAGCCAGCCTCCATCCTAGAAGTCTATTTCCCTCCCTACTTAGGTGAAGTCCATCCCAAGAGAACAGTGCTCTGTCCATAAATGCCTCCCAGTGACCATACATCCCAAAGCCCTCCTTATAGCACCACTGCCTAAGCCATCTATTGATCATCATAATCCTGTCACATCTTAGTTGCCCTTCTCTAGGAACAGGCAGAATGCCACTAAAGATCACCTGATCAATTTGCTTGAGCGTCCTCCCCAGCCTAACATAGTCTCCCTTAATTCGTTCCAGCGAGAATCTAGCCGTATCATTTGTTCCTACATGAAGGATGATCAATGGATTCCTTCCTGCTCCCTTAATAATCCTCTTCAACCTCAGTTCCACATCCCGTATCTTAGCACCTGGCAGACAGCACACCCTTCTATTCTCTGGATCCGCTCTAGTTACAGGCCTATCTATTCTTCTCAATAAGGAGTCCCCAATCACGACCTGCCTTTTCCTAGTGACAGTGCGATTCTCTGGTCTATCTCTTGCTTCCTCTAGCTGCAAGTCCTTGCCATTCCTGTTTTCCCTTGTAATCCTCTTTAACCCATCCTGTATCCTCCTGATGCTCATTATTGGTATTGTCTCCATTAACTCTTCCCCTTTATCTATGGGACTAGCCACTCTTCTCTTCTTCCCTTACCCTTCCATCTTCATTATCTACCTGCTGTACCCCTTCTTCATTCTCCAACTCCACATACCTGTTCTTGAGCTCTATTTTTCCTTCACTGACCCATCTTTTCCTCTGCCTGGTTCTCTTAGTCACATGCTTCCACTGTCCATTTTCTTCGCCCAGCAGTCCCCCCTCTGAGGCTATTGAAGTAGAATCAGAAGGTTTAAAGTGTGTAATTTCATGTCCAAAGAGAGCAGTGCATAGATTTATGGTAATTCCACATAGAGTAATGGTTGGATGTCCCCCATTATTTTTGAGACCTGGGTTTTAGTTGTGGCTGTGCTACCAACCTGCTCCATGACATTAGTGAGTTGCTTCAGTTTCCTCATCCATAAAGTAGGGCCAATTATGTTCATCTTTCTTTATGAAGACTTTGAGAGCTTGAGTTGAAAGGCATTTCAAGTGTTGCAGTGAGACATGATCATATTTAATAAAGTTGAAGATGAATCTTCAATGGTTTCCCATGGCCACTAGTTAGCTTGCTCTACATTTTGTTTTTCCTTACTTTCCCCTCCTTACCCAAGGAAGAATATGTATTTCAGTTTTATATACTGACTAGATCCATTAGTCAAAAAAAGAGGGGTGGAACCTTCAAATGTCTAGCAAGAGGCAGAAGTAGTCATGTCCATAGGAGGCAAATGTTACCCTAAAAATATTCTCACTGGAGACCACCCAGGGTTACGCTAGTATGGGTTTATTTCCACTAAGTAAAACTAAAGAGGAGTAAGCAGCCACCAAAGGTTTAAACTAAAGAAGATAGAACTCTCTCTCTCTCTCTCACACACACACACAGACAAGCAAGCAAGCACAGACCCCTCCATTCATTCACTCATTCACACCCATTCATTCCTGCCCTCAGGCACTCACACACTTACACAGACATATGGGTTGCAGAAGGAGCCAAGGCATGTGGATCCTGGAGGGTCTGTCTGCTCATCATGGCTCGGGAAGCTGGTCAGGAGGAGAGACACTGGAGAGGAGCATCTCAGGAGCAGGGGAAGGAAAAAAGAGAGAGTCTCACGTGCTCCCTCTCTTTATATAGTGTCTGAATGGCTCCTGTGACTCATTTACCTCATCATCAGGGAGCATGCCCAGACTTCCCTTTATCCAGCAGGGAGCATGCCCAGACTGTGATGACGCATTGAAATGTGCTCCATTGTTCCAAGCCTTCTTCAAACACACTCTTTCTCCATTCACTCAGGGGAGAATGCAGCTTAGGGAAAGTTACAAGCAAGGTGGCTGAGAGTTACAAAGATTACAAAATTGCAGTTTACAGTAAATTTGAGAGTTACACAGATTACAAAGTTTGACAAAGATCACAATGAGTTGCAGTTTAAAACCTTCGACTCTACAGTTTGGTGTAACTTTGCAAGTAAGCTCAGGCGGAGGCTTTTTTATGCAACAGCAAATGCATCTTATTCACACCTCATGTGGTAAGATCCACCTGACAGGCAGGTTGCAGTGTGACTGAGAAAATTCCCCTCTCTTTTTTTTAATTTGTCTTTCATCACAGTTGGATGATGCTAACCAGTGGAGACAAGATGTAAGGACAGCAGAAAATCTATGCCCGAGAAATGTTTAGACTGATTGAGCCTAACATCTTGCACACAGTGAATGTGATAGTAAAGAAGCTGCACTGACATCATCCCAGTTAAGCTTTATTAATTTGTGTGAAGCAGTTACAAAGTAAGTGAGGACAACACAAAAACTCTTCTGAAAGCTGAAGTACACAGCAAAATTCACAGTCTGCAAGTCAGCAGTGGATGTTCCTCAGCTATGAATAGAGTTTCACAATATAATCAATGTCTCACTAAAATGACTGAGATTTAACTATATTCATGTTTAATATCCTATTTTGCTTCTTGCAGCCTTTTATGCCAACTGTTAATATACTGTCTGTGTACCTAAGGAAACTTTTGTTTGAAGAGGCTACTAATACAAACCTTTCTGTTTGTTCATCATCACTTTCAGGTTACTCTACCTATAACCCTTCAATATAACGTGTGAAACATTGTATGAAGCATGTGGCCAAGCAGATTTCATGGGAAAGTACTACTGCTGAGACTGGGAAGGCATGTTACATAGTCAATCTTAGGGCTAATCGTGTGGCTAAAACAGTCTCTCAAAAGCAAGAGCCACCAGTTGTTTTAATTCAGGAGGCACCAAAATATAATCTGAAAGCAGTTTAGAGTTGGTATATATTTCATTTTGAAAAATTAGAATGAATATATGAAGAATTCCTGCTGAAAGATTTAGCAAGTGAATAAAAATACAGTATGAGCCACTTAGGAATTAGTAAGCAATCTACATAATTTGCCTATAGAACAGTGACAACTTCTTCCGACTTTTCAGTAAGGATTTAAGAGCTGGATGGTCTAATGTGATCGGATATGTAAAACCTCATGGCTTTCACAAAGCAATCTACAAGTTATTTACTAGTGTTTTATGAAGTGTAAGCACAGCTGTACTGTTGTCTCAGTATTTCACACTTGGTCTTTCATTCACTACTATTAGCAACTTTCTACTCTACTTTGCCTTCCTACAGCATTTTTTATCTTGTGATATCACATCCCTATGAGCTGTGGAGTCCAACATGCTAGTCACATGTGGCTATTTGGCTGGTTGAGTGTGCCTAATTTGCTATTCAGAACTGGTTGGACACCATGGCCTATGAGGCAAAGAATTACTTTACATATGGTTGAAAATGAGGCACGGAGAAGTTAATTTCCCAAGGTCAAAAGTCTCTGGCAGAGCTGAGAATAAAATAGGGAAGTCTTAGCTCTCAATGACCTGCTTTATCCACTAAATCAAATTCCATTTTAAACAGTAATTTCTGCTTTGCAGACACAGAATATTGAAATAACTGGAGAGCTATAAGTCTAGAACCTGATCAATTTGCACAGGTGTAATGGGAAACTTGCTTTGCACTGGCCATTTCATGCTAGCAAGTATACTTGAAAAGAAATGGAATTTCATGGGTCATACTCAGTAAAGAAAATTGTGAGAAATCCTTCTGACGGTCAAATCACTCAAAATAAATAAATGTTTAGGAGAGTGCTCTGGCATTATGCAAATAACAGTAGTTTCTAAAATGTCTAAGGCTACATCTTCACTGCAGAAAAGGTTTTGGTTTTCAATAGGAGGATAACTAATGTACATCAGCCATCCCGCTGTAAAACCCTAGTGAAGACAAGGCATTTGTAGATTTTGCTGTGAGATGTTAGGTCAATACTATACCTCCTGCCTGTGGTTAATCTCACCTTGCAATAAAAATTACAGGTGCTTGGTCTCCCTACCATAGCTATTGCACTTGAGTTATCCCATAGAACAGAACCAAACAACAAACAAATGCCTTCTTTTGTCAGTGAAGTAAAAGCCTAAAAGAAAAGATTCAATTATGCATCTATGCCAATGGGTGCACAATTCTGCTTTTCATGTCTAATCCCTTAATCTAATCAATTTGTGCACACTGCTTCCAAGAACATTATTGGATTAACAGCAAAACCAAGTCTTTATCCATTCACAGGTTAAAGTAATACACTGAGGTGTTAGGACAGCCATTGAATTAGGACACAGATTGTAGTGTGCTTCTCCCAATCTGCTTCTGTTTGTCTCTCTACAGGAGATTTCAGACGGTCCATAGCTAGTGTAGGATGCTGGGAGCTGGTCTTCACTAAGCAAAAATAACTGTTCCTTTCCCTTTCCCCTACACCCTTTTTTTCTCCCAGTGATGAGTTGTAAGAATACTTTACCTGGAGGCTGGAAAGAGACCATCTTGGCAGGCTGCTGTACTCAGGTTCTGTAGTCTGTGTAAGCCTACCAGGTTTGTAGGAACTTGTTTTCTTTTAGGTTGGAAAAGGTAGGCACTGAAGAACGCTTACAGCTGTTTTATTTCTCATACTCGTTACCCCATCAGTTTGCAGATGTCTTTGCAGAAAGTTTCTGAACATGTTCCTGAGTCAGAGCTGTGCATCTATGCTGGCACTGGGCACACAAACTTCTGTACCTATCCAAGGGCTGGCAGTGTGTCCCTCCCACAAATACTCTACGGTTATGTCCAGTAATATGCTGACCTTCCTGCAGCTCCCAGGATAGCAGCATTGCTGTTAACAAGGTAAGGTTCTCTGTGATGGGAAGAGCAACCTCACTCCCAAATGAATGGGAGCTAAGAATCATAGAATCATAGAACCATAGAGCTGGAAGAGACCTCAGAAGGTCATCAAGTCCAGCCCCCTGCCCAAGGCAGGACCAATCCCAACTAAATGTTCAGCATATCATGGGATCGAGCACTCAATCCAATAAAGCCTCAGTGAAGATGGAAAGTAGTGAGGAGCTAATTATGCTCATGTCAATGTTAATGAGAGACTTGACGTGGACTTCACTGGACGAAGGATCTGGCCCTTAGCTTTTAAGGCTGGAGGCAACAGATGTCTTGGAAGGACACGCAGTACTTTGTTTAACTACATGCTGAAATACATACAAGGGCTGTTACCTTTGATATTTAAAGTGAATATTATATTTTTAGTAATGTATAAGTTAATCAAACGTGTCTGAACATATTTACTACACTACGTGCTCCTGTTTAAAAATTAATGAGTACTTCTCGATCTCCTTTTGTGTGCATATATATCTGATTTTACCTGTGAATGCAATCTCCCACAGGGAGCGCAGCACCCAGAACTTAAGACAGCTAAAGAGATCAAGCGGTTTTAATTCCCACCCACTGAGCAGAAAGTAGATTTCCACAGACAGCTAAGCTGAAAGTGGAGTCTTCAATATATTTAAACTTCATTTTGGATTAAAATGTAGATGCTTTTGCCAGCAACAAGCTACATAATTTGCTGTCCTCTGCGTATATGACCGCCTTGGCTCGTAAAACTGATGTATACATCAAGAATCAGGGCATCACAAACATTAGTAGGGAGCCACATATGTTTGCCTGTTGCTTTTATGATGCAATTAGCTTGGCCAGTCAGCACTTTAAGTGAAAACTAACTTGCTTCCCCCTAGTAGTACGTTCCTCCAGAGTCTGCCCTGTGACTGATTTCCTGCAAACCCATCAAAAGGGTGTGATGTGAATGACCTAGTGGTTAGAGCATGCAAATGGAGTTAGACAAGCTGGATTTCATTCACCAACTCTTGGAAGTCAGGCAAATAACATAGGCTGCAGTTTCCAAAGAGCTCAGCTCCCATTTAGATACCAAATTGCCAGATTTTCAGAAAGAGCTCAGCACACTGGCAATCTCTAGCCAGCCAAAGGTGGAGGCTTCCCTCTAGCTTTGCTTCTTATCAAATAAAGGCACGACAAGTACAATGGAAAACACTGCCAGAAAAATTGGGGAATGAGCCAGGGATATCCAAATCCAAAAGCATGAGCTGCTACAGCTTGAGCTAATACTCTGTATGTGGGAGCTATACTAATTCATTCTCTATGGACTGGGAGAGAGGAGGCCCTTTAATACCCTCTCGGAGATGGGCAACGTAAGTAGACACTTATTTCCAGGGAAAGCATAGCCTTGATTGTGCAGCAGCAACCACACTTTTATTTTATTCAAAAAGAAGTTCTCTCCTAAGAGGAGAGTTTAACTGCATTTGGCCTCTTCATTTTTTATTTGGAGTGTTGTAGCCATGTTGGTCCCAGGATATTAGAGAGGCAGAGTGGGTGAAGTAATATCTTTTATTGAACCAGCTTCTGTTGGTGAAACAGACAAGCTTTCAAGTTTACACAGCGATCTGAAAAACCATGTTCCTTCCACCAGGAGTTGATCCAATAAAAAGATATGATCTCACCCCCGTTTTCTTTTTGGCCTCTTCAGACATACTCGGGGGGTGGGGAGGGGGCAGTTTTTGACAGTATCAGCCACACAGCTGAAGACATGGCTGCACCAGACCCTTGTTTACTTTTATGTTCAAATAAACAAACCATCGCTGCTTCCCTAGATGAGATATTCCAGCTTCCTAAGGCCAAGCAACCCTGAGAGAAAGCCAAGCAGGTTCTCTGTGTAAGGTAACAGCATCCCTCTTCCATAGCAGGAGAGCAGGTAAAAATCCCTGAAGAGGAAGTCCATTAGTGCCTCCGACCCAGTGTACAAGCTAATCCTGACAAATGTCCCTGGGGAAAGGTGGGGTTCAGGACAGAATCACAGACACTGGAAATGGAATGAAGGTTACTAGTCACTGTCATCCTTGGGCTGCCAACATGGAAATGGACCTTTGTGCCATGCAGTAATGCTACCAGCTTGTTTCATTAGCTGTGAATTGGAAACCTCTGCCTGTCAAACATTAGTGCCCACTTGAAACTGTCATCAGCCCTGAGTATCTGACTCATAATGTCAGCAAGCCATTGAGACTCCCATCAAAAGTAGAGAATAGAGTGGGACAGATTATGTAGATGAGACAGGTGAACATGAAAAAAGAGGAGCACAGGAGGGCTGGTTTTATGGAAGAACTGCTGGACTTTCTACACCGTGCAGCCTGGAAAATCATTGACTGAAAACTGAAATACAGAAAAGAAGAAGGCGCAAAAGAGTGAAAAAGCATTTTCAGGGTAATAACTCTCTGTTACAATTATTTCCCTTTCTATAGTCCTTCATAATTTAGTAATGACTAAACCAACTCTCAAAAAAAACTTTCCTGAAAAGAGCATTAGCTGCATTTTACAGATGCAGCAATTGAAAAAAGTTTGCCTCTTCTGAAACATTTTGTATGAACTGTCCCACAAAGTAATACAGAAGCTCTTGGAATGTAAATCCAGTGCACAGATAAATGACAGAGCTACATATGTAATCTTAAAATGGTGTTACATCATCTTCCAGCATGACTACTTCCAGAAGTGATGAAAGTGTCACATGGTGTAGCAACAGCCTATAGCACTTGTGATCAGATGTAAGTTGTGGTTGGCGCTATCTCACTCTTTGCAGTCATGCGTGAAATAGCTAATGACTGCAGCTGTAAGGCACATGATTGAAAAGAGGTAAAGAATTATTGTGCGTGGGTTAAGAGTAGCAATCTGAATCAGTCAAGACAGCTGTCTTCTTTGAAATGAAACCATCTCTGGCTAGTTTCATGAACAGCAAACTAAAGATACCACTCAGGAAATCACTCATGTTGATCTGGCACATGAAGATGTGTCCCCACTTATTTCTCAATTAATGCATGGAGAGATCCATTAGTAATGATTCCCTCGGTCCAGATAAGAGGAACATGACAATGGCATAAAGGACTGTCTGGTGTAGGTAATTCAGCAACACAATAGATCTTCATTTCTTGTCCTAACCGGTTAAGCAGTATTATTTGCCCTGTGGATCAGCAGTGGTCCAACCCAAGGTGGCTGGCCCCAGCGGGGCATCAGGCACTCAGCCCACCTGTGACAGGCTTGGTTAAGGAGAATGAGCCAACACAGTAAGCCTAGGTGTATCTTACCTACTCAATTAACTATCCACTGGTGGATCTGAGTTGGCTATTCTCCTTAAGCAGGCTGATCAGAGGTGGGCTGGGTACCTAATGCCCCACTGGGGCCAGTTCCTGTGACAAAGAACAAAATGATTTAAGACAACATTCAAAGAAAGGGTCTAGGATCCTTTGGGATGAAAGTGATTTATGAAATACAGGACATGACTTTGATATATATACAAGTCTAATCCAAAAATACTAGATATGGTAAAGGACTTGTCGTTTCTGTTTGTCAGTTGCAGCCAGTACACTGTGTTGTGCTTCCAAAGTTAGATAGCTCTTATTAAAACATCCCAACTGAGAACACTATTTTAAAAAGCGACAACCAGGACAAGATCGAGACTGAACAGGGACACAGCACTGAAGGAGGAATTTCTGCACAAAGGTTCTCCCTCAGCAATGCACTTGCACACACTTGTAACTACAATGGTGTTCAAGTCTATGGATGAGACGTAAGCAATTATTTCAGATTCAGCATGTATTTAACACCATGGCTGAATAGGGATGGACTTGAAGAATTTTTTAAAATGCTTTAAAAAAAGTCATCTTTTAGGCTGAATCACCCTTTGTTGCCCAATTTAACATAGTTTGGCTTAGTCAGTACATCTACACAGCAACATTATAGCTAGCTTTATTTTGAAATAACATAGTCTGCCTCTACATAGCAGGCAGTTATTTCGACATAATGTCGAAATACTGTCAAGCTGGAGGACTTCTTACTCCGACTCCTGTAACCCTCATTTTATGAGGAGTAATGGAAGTCAGAGGAAGAGTGCTCTATTTCAAAGTAAGGGCTGCGTAGCTCAATTTGAGTAGCTTATTTCGAGTTAAGCCCTGCTGTGTAGACACGCCCTTTGAGTGACAGCAACAAACTGCTTTGTAATTCACCACACAGCCTATGTTCTGCACAGTACAGTGGCAGTCACTAAAAGTAGTGTAGGGTACTGCTTTCAATGCATTAATGTCAGAATCAATATGCATACAACTCTTCAACTAATAACATATGTCACTGCACCCCAAGGGTAGCTTAAGAATATAAAGATTTATATGAAGCTCCACTCCTGGAATATCTAAAAAGTAGGTACAAATGCTCTGAGTTTCTCATTGCAAGTCTTCATCCTCCTGTCCTGGTTAGTAAAAGAATGCTGTAAAGTAGTTGAAGTAAACAATTATGTTAAGTTTGTTGCATAAAAGGGATTTTTGTTAAATTCATGCTGCAAAGATTTTTAGTCTGCAAGCCTTTGTCATGAGAAATGCCTAAAGAAGTCGTCCTGAAAGCCTCGTGGTTGAAATGTTCTATGAACATTGGCTGGGATTTTCAATGGAGCCTGCAGTCTAGACATAGTCTTAGTCTAATATCACTTTACAAAAGGAGCAAAGTTTTATTACCCCCATTTTACAGAGGAGGCAATTGAGGCAGAGGGCAATTAACATAAGAACATAAGAACGGTCATACTGGGTCAGACCAAAGGTCCATCCAGCCCAGTACCCTGTCTATCGACAGCGGCCAATGCCAGGTGTCCCAGAGGAAGTGAACTGAACAGGTACTGATCAAGTGATCTCTCTTCTGCCATTCATCTCCACCCTCTGACAAACAGAAGCTAGGGACAGCATTCCTTACCCATACTGGCTATTAGCCATTAATGGACTTAACCTCCATGAATTTATCTAGTTCTCTTTTAAACCCTGTTATAGTCCTAGCCTTCACAAACTCCTCAAGCAAGGAGTTCCACAGATTGACTATGCGCTGTGTGAAGAAGAACTTTCTTTTATTTGTTTTAAACCTGCTGCCCATTAGTTTCATTTGGTGGCCCCTAGTTCTTATATTATGGGAACAAGTAAATAACTTTTCCTTATTCACTTTCTCCACACCACTCATGATTTTATACACCTCTATCATATCCCCCCTTAGTCTCCTCTTTTCCAAGCTGAAAAGTCCCAGTCTCTTTAATCTCTCCTCATATGGGATCCCTTCCAAGCCCCTAATCATTTTAGTTGCCCTTCGCTGAACCTTTTCCAATGCCAGTATATCTTTTTTGAAGTGAGGAGACCACATCTGTACGCAGTATTCAAGATGTGGGCGTACCATGGATTTATATAAGGGCAATAAGATATTCACCATCTTATTCTCTATCCCTTTTTAAATTATTCCTAACATCCTGTTTGCTTTTTTGACTGCCGCTGCACACTACGTGGACTTCTTCAGAGAACTATCCACAATGACTCTAAGATCTCTTTCCTGATTAGTTGTAGCTAAATTACCCCACGTCATATTATATGTATAGTTGGGGTTATTTTTTCCAGTGTGCATTACTTTACATTTATCCACATTAAATTTCATTTGCCATTTTGTTGCCCAGTCACTTAGTTTGGTGAGATCTTTTTGAAGTTCTTCACAATCTGCTTTGGTCTTAACTACCTTGAGCAGTTTAGTATCATCTGCAAACTTTGCCACCTCACTGTTTACCCCTTTCTCCAGATCATTTATGAATAAGTTGAATAGGATTGGTCCTAGGACTGACCCTTGGGGAACACCACTAGTTACCCCTCTCCATTCTGAAAATTTACCATTTATTCCTACCCTTTGTTTCCTGTCTTTTAACCAGTTCTCAGTCCATAAAAGGATCTTCTCTCTTATCCCATGACATCTTAATTTATGTAAGAGCCTTTGGTGAAGTACCCTGTCAAAGGCTTTCTGGAAATCTAAGTACACTATATCTACTGGCTCCCCCTTGTCCACATGTTTGTTGACCCCTTCAAAGAACTCTAATAGATTAGTAAGACATGATTTCCCTTTACAGAAACCATGTTGACTTTTGCCCAACAAATTATGTTCTTCTGTGTGTCTGACAGTTCTATTCTTTACTATTGTTTCGACTAATTTGCCCGGTACTGACGTTAGACTTACCGGTCTATAATTGCTGGGATCGCCTCTAGAACCCTTTTTAAATATTGGCATTACATTAGCGACCTTCCGGTCATTGGGTACAGAAACCGATTTAAAGGATAGGTTACAAACCATAGTTAATAGTTCTGCAATTTCACATTTGAGTTCTTTCAGAAGTCTTAGGTGAATGCCATCTGGTCCCGGTGACTTGTTACTGTTAAGTTTATCAATTAATTCCAAAACCTCCTCTAATGACACTTCAATCTGTGACAAGTCCTCAGATTTGTCACCTACAAAGGACGTGTCAGGTTTGGGAATCTCCCTAACATCTTCATCCGTGAAGACTGAAGCAAAGAATTCATTTAGTTTCTCCACAATGACTTTATTGTCTTTAAGTGCTCCTTTTGTATCTCGTCCAGGGGGCCCCACTGGTTGTTTAGCAGGCTTCCTGCTTCTGAGGTACTTAAAACATTTTATTATTACCTTTTGAGTTTTTGGCTAGCTGTTCTTCAAACTCCTTTTTGGTTTTTCTTATTACATTTTTACACTTAATTTGGCAGTGTTTATGCTCCTTTCTATTTACCTCACTAGGATTTGACTTCCACTTTTTAAAAGATGCCTTTTTATCTCTCACTGCTTCTTTTACATGGTTGTTAAGCCATGGTGGCTCTTTTTTAGTTCTTCTACTATGTTTTTTAATTTGGGGTATACATTTAAGTTGGGCCTCTATTATGGTGTCTTTGAAAAGTGTCCATGCAGCTTGCAGGGATTTTACTTTAGTCACTGTACCTTTTAATTTTTGTTTAACTAACCTCCTTATTTTTGCATAGTTCCCCCCTTTTTGAAATTAAATGCCACAGTGTTGGGCTGCTGAGGTGTTCTTCCCACCACAGGAATGTTAAATGTTATTTGTTAATTAAGTGACTTTAAGGTCTCCCAGCAAGTCAGTGGCATAGCCAGGAATCCAATCCAGTTCTTCTGAGTCCCAATCCACTGCTCTACCCATGATCCTTTTCACAAGGATGGGGATCTCATGAAAGTTTGAATGGGAACAGAATTGATGCTAATTTTTAATTAATTTATGCTTCAAGTTTCACCTCCTTCTGCTATGAGTTGTCCATGATGAGCTTATCAGAGCTTCAGATTCATTCTTTGTAGCATTTGTTTTATTAATACTAAAAACAGTCTGTAGTTTTTCAGGAGCAGTTTATCTTAGTGTTGTTAGCCTATTTGATCCAAGCAGCTAACCAAAAATCAGCAGTCTTGTAGGTTGTTCCAGATGAGAGGCAAAACTTGAGATGACATCTGGTATCTTTGATGCAATCTTGTTTATTTACAAAGCATATAAAAAAAAAATCAGTTTCTTTGGACAGGGTACACATCACATAGCAGGACACAGTTCCTTTGCTTGTTTTTCTGAGCTTGCTTTTCCAGACAGCACTCTGGACCCCAAAGTTTTTTCTCTTAGCTTGGTGTGAAGGTCACATTTCTGCTCTTCCAGGCTGTGTCTGCTTGGCTTCCCACTTCCTGCTTCTGACTCCCCTCCCAGGTCCCTGTGTGTTCTCTGTGCTTCTGTCTGCACTTCAGCTTGTCTGTCTCTCAAACGTGCATCTGTCATCAAACAACACCCGGTGGAACCCTCTGCCCACATGGTGCTAACTTCAGTATGGGTGCACATATGTTTGGCTTACGTGAGCGTATGTGATTAACGCTTTTTTAAAAATGAAAGGTGGCAGTTAAGCTTGTAACAATTCTCAGTATGCAAAATTTGAGCTATATTAATACATTTTGTTTGTAAGCGGGTCTGATAGTGTTGTGTTTTTCCCCATTAGATAAAACACACTCTTACTATTAAGTTTGAAATGTGATTATTTAAATTTACCAGTATAAGAGTATCCATGAGTGTGCTCTAAAAGTTGCTTTTCCTACAAACATTTTTGTTTACTAGTTATTTATAAAACTAAAAACAGCACTTACAGCTGTTGCTCTATCAAATTTATTTAACTTGTAGTTGAGTTGTTTGGTCATTTTAACCTCCTCCACTTGAATATGGATAGAGCCCTGTAAATCATTCCAGGTTGCCCATGAATATAGTTAATTGAATTAATTTTTAACAGGCTGTCTTAAGGTCACTAATTTTTAAGTATGTTTATTTCTAGCATAGAGGGGAAAATGACTGAATATAATGCTGGTTCAGAGAAGACACCAAATTTAGTGAAATGTAGTTTGGTTTTGGCCATCCATTAAGTATTTGTATTGTTTAAATAGGAAGCCGAATACAGCATCTGGTTATTTGTTAATATATGCTTGGGACAAAATACTATTTTTACCCACTTTCATATGGTAGTGTTTTCTATTGTCAAGTTTATAATTACTGATTACATAACTGTCCAGTCGCAATTCTGCCACTGTAGATTTCAGATTTAGAGACCTATAACTTCTGCAGACTACGTTCATCCTTTCGACACTTGGCAACACAACAGTAAGAAAGCAAATCAGTAAATGGCACTGTAAAAGCAAATAGCTTATTGAAAAGGAAAGGCAATTACACAAGCCTGTAATTAGTAGTCACAATTGATGACAGCCTTAAAAGAGCAGACGGTTTCTTTCTTGGAAAAAAAGTCAGATGTAAAGAGTTTCAAGCTCCTTTGAAGTTGCCCACAGAAAGTCAGATTTACTGACAGATTCCATCCTAATCTTGTACTTCAACAAGAGAATTTTGTTTGCTCCGCCCTATTCCTCTTTTTTCCTGACAACTAAACATAAGGTAACTAGACACCAAACAGTCCCGAGTAGGTTATGTAACAAACAGGGCAGTAAAGCCTTCAGTGCCTCCTGCTAGGAGGTCCTAGTAAAAGAGAATAATTTATGCTGCTCACTGTCTCACTTGAATGGCAGACAGCTCTGTATGCTAATGAAAGCAGAGTACCATGGGCTAAACTATGTAAAAAATATCCCCATTCTGTGGCCTGACCAAAAACTATCCTGAATCCCTGTGTATAAAAGTAAAGAGCTCTGCATTAAGATGATGCAATGAGTAGCAGAATTTGGAGCCAAGAGTAAACCTGTAGGGAACTAAAACAATGTTCACCTATTGAAGGCCAGGGACTTGTCAGAATCTAAGCCGCAGTTGTTGCAGGTTATATGCACTCTCGGTGTGTAATGCAGCCAATTTGGTTATTTTGGCTGGGAATGGGGAGAAGGTTCTTGTCTCTCCAGAAATAATTTTGCCAGCATCTCACAGCTAACATTGAAAAAAAGTGTATTGGGAAATAAATGGCAAAACTGTGGGGGCTGTCCCTATGAGATGGTGAGGCAATTAAAAATCTATGAAAGTCCTTGGTAAGGTGTTAGTGGAATACGGAGGGTCAGAAGCAGCAGAAATGAGTCTGAGCTAAGTTGTGATTGTGACACTTCCTCTGTGGGTTCCTGATGGCAAAGATGGCAAGAGCTAGTTTGCTGTGCCAGAACGCAAGCAGTTTGCCTGCTTTTATGTTGGGTTCCCAAAATGCCTGGGTCAAATAGAAAGTTGCTATGAGTGAAATATTGGTATTTGTTGAGTTAAAAGCTGATTCAAACTAATGTGAGAACAAGTCCTCCATTTAAGACAGTTGTAAGAGACAGTTAAGGGACCACACCTGTAACCCTTCTGCCGGGTAGGCCTGGCAGCAACCAGGGCCGGGTTCAATATCCAGGGGTCCATCTCACACAGAACCGGCTCGAGCCCCCACCCAGTAACCTGGGAAATTCACACACCCCTGGGTGCCTCTGAGAGGCAATGCTTCCCCACTCGCAAGCACAGAGTCTGAGCGTAGGAAAGAAACATTTAATGAAACAGAGAGAGAAGTCATATGGCACTAACTTGGGAAAATACCACAGAGTTCATAGCCCAAACATGAGCTAAGCCCCGGCCCCCCCAGCCAAGAATCACCCGAAGTCCCAAAGTCCGACACCCCAAAAGTCTCTGTCCCTGGTCAGTGCCACCCAGAGTCCAAAAGTTCACCTGCAGGGTTTCACCTCCCAACCTGGGTAGAAATGGGGTTGGGGAGATAGATAGGGGGCACCTTACGAGCCACTCCGCCACACTCCACCAGCTGTCTCGTTCCACACCACTGGACTCTCCGCTGGTCACCTGCCGCCGCTCCTACCAGCCGCGCCACGCCGCTGGTCGCCGCTCCTGGCCTGCTGCCGCTCCACACCGCTGGTCACTGCTTCTCACCTGCCGCCGCTCCTACCAGCCGCACCACACCACTGGCCAGTGATTCCCACCAGCCACTCTGCCGGCCGCCGCCGCTTCGCTGGCTGCAATGGGTCTCACTCCCAGCCCAACAACTGATTTCAGCTCTTAGTGATTTCAACTCTTTAGCCACCACCTGGACTGGCAAAGGATTCCAGCTTCCACTGGACTAGCAAAAAGACTCCTCATGGAGTCTGGTTTAGCTCTATCCTTAAAACAAAGGGGGAAAGGGGCAGGTTGGGCCAGTCTTACAGCTCACACCTGGCAGGTGTGAAGCAGGCTGACTCAAGCCCTTTAACCCTTCCCCCCAGCTCAGTTCACTCAACTCTGGAAGGGTGGAGGCTTGTTCCTCGGAGACCTCTTACAATGATGGTGGTATCTCTCCTGCACGCACTGGTGGCATATTTTACAGTTCCCACATTTAGGGGTAGCATGATTTGTGACCCCACAACAGCCCCAAATGATTTACAATACACCACATTCCATTCCAACACTGATCCTCCATCAGCCCTGGCTAAATGGGCTTTATATAGCCACACCTCGTATTCCCTCCCCATCCTGGCAGGAAGCTGTATTTACATATCAGTTAACAGTTAATTATCTTGCAGAGCTAAACAATTGTAGTGGGCACACCCACCCCAGGGCAGCTCTCTCCTTTTAGCTGGCTGATAGCAAGCAGCAGTTCAGCCCCTGCTTATGCACCTAAAACAAAGCCTAAGAGTCTGCCCCCAAACTAGCACTATGTGGGTGTGGGGTTCGATTGGGTAGTGTGACAATGCATGAGGGTGTGAGAGGAGACATAGAAATGGAGGACAGACAATAACAAAGGCACAGAGGCAAAAAAGAAAGAGAGAGCAAGGTCTTGGGTCTGTTAGCGAGAGTCTTGGGGCTATATGCTTGGGCCTTCTCTTCACATAGAGCACTACAGCAGCTCAGCTAGCCCGGTGCGGCTCTGCCACTGTGATGGTTTATGGAAGATGGTACTATGCCAAGGCAAAAGGACAGCTTCTCCTCTCAGCATAATTAATCCACTTCCCCGATAGGTGGTAGCAGAAGCTCTGCCACCATCATAGTACTTATACACGGGTGGATAGGTTGGTGTTATTACATCATAGTACTTATACATGGGTGGATAGGTTGGTGTTATTACATCATAGTGCTTATACATGGGTGGATAGGTTGGTATTGTTATATCATAGTGCTTATACATGGGTGGATAGATTGGTGTTGTTACATCATAGTGCTTATATACGGGTGGATAGGTTGGTATTGTTACATCATAGTGCTTATACATGGGTGGATAAGTTGGTATTGTTACATCATAGTGCTTATACACCGGTGGATAGGTTGATGTTGTTATATCACTCGGGGGTGTGGGTTTTTCAGAACCCTGAGTGACATAGTTACACTGATATAGGTCTGCAGTGTAGACCTAGCTTAATAAATCACTTTTTGTTGTTGTTGTTCCTTCTGCAGTCAGAGACAGAGGATTTCATACACTCTGTTAATAAACAACTGCATCAGGGAGTGCTGGCCCAATTTCTGCTCCCAGTTGGAATGTCTCCAGGGAACTAAAACCGGATTAGCTGCTCAGGACTAAAAGGGACAGAAATACTGTGAAATCCACATGCATGCTGAAGTCCATTTCTTCATACTAGGTGTTTGGTTGCGGAGCATGTTGTGTATAGGAGAGGATACACACTGCTATCTACTCTAAGGCATTTGGTCAAATCCTGTTGTTTCAATTGTTCTATAGATTCTCTTAGTTGTGAATGAGATTAATTGGTTGTGCGAAGACTTAAGTGACCCCGACAAGGTATCCTGGAAGGCATTGTGCCCTCACTGGTCTCCAGGAAGAGACTTTGAGAGGTCCTGTTTTAGGTAGGAAGTGAGTGGAGGGTTTCTGAAATGTGGCCACCGAGGCTTTTCTTACAGCCTTCTGGGTGGTGATTGGGTTAGGGTAAAGCAGCAGATGAGTATCTCAGCTGAGTATGATTATGAGTGGGTTATGACTGAGTTGTGGGCTAAGGAAGAAAAGGGGCACATGCTCACAATGGTGTGAGAGTGGTTTGAGTTTCCAGATTTCTAGCAGCGTCATGCTGATTAGAAGTGCACTTGGAGGGGAGGGAGAGTTAGTCAGATGGCAACCCAAAGGGTGAACCAATGTGGAATCAAATTGTGAGGATGAAGTTTCTTTCAATAAATGAAGCCTTCCTTTGGACACAAACAGTGGCCATAGAGGCCGTGGGAAAATTCTGGTGGCCCTTAACACAGCCTATTATCTTCTCTAAGAGCATGTCTACACTGCAACGCTATTTCAGGATACCGGAGTATCCTGAAATAGCTAACCCGTATCTCCACAGCAAGCCTGTTATATTGGACTTGCTATTCTGACATCCCTGTAAACCTCATTCTACGAGGAGTAAGGCACATTTCGGAATAGCGCTTTATTTTGAAATTTGGTGCTGTGTAGACAGTGCCAAATGATGAAATAAGCTATTTTGAAATAGCATTGAAAGAAGACATGCAATTTGCATAGCTCAAATTGAGTATCTTATTTCGAGTTATGGTGCTGTGTAGACACAAAGACCTAGCAGGAGCGTATGCCCCTCACAGTTTCTAAGCCAGGGGTTCTCAAGCTGATGGTTGGGAACACTCAGGGGATCACAGGATTACTACATGGGGGGCTTGCAAGCTGTTAACCTCCACCCCAAACCATTTTTTGCCTCCACTCTCAAGCCCTCTTTTTTCCCATCATTTATAAGGGTTTTAAATATATAAAAAATGTTTTCAATTTACATTTACACTCAGAGGTTTGCTATGTGATAGAGGGTTACCAATGTGAAGGGCCCTGCAGACGAAGATCAAGGAGTTGGTGGCCAAGGCCAGAGACGCATTAGGGTAGGTCATCTGAAGTACACTCAGATAGGTGAGACCATGGACCAGGCCGATGCCAAATATCCAAAGGCACTGAACTAGGCGGTGGAAGTTAAAACAATGATTATGGGCAATGCCATCTCAAGTGACAAAATCTCCTGGGGATGGTTCTGTGTGCTATTCTGCCAGATTATGTGGGGCGTGTCCATTCTGACATTCCTGCCGGTGTTAGTGCTTTACCAGTGCTTCCGAAGTAAGCTAAAAACGTTAAAATTGTTGTATTTGACCAGGCAGGTTAGGGACCCATAGGGTCAAGAGGAGGGACTGAAGGACCAAAATCTCAATAATGTGTATGCAAGATTCTGACCACAGCCTTTGTTAAGAATCTTTCACATATGTGCAAACGGAACAGGCCTGGGCAGATGCCTGAGAACTAGCTAAAAATGGACAAAACATTGGATGGCTAATGGAAAGCAAAGATAAGCAGGAAACAAACCTTGTTTGTACAACTACACATAAAACAAAACTGAGACAGCATAACCCCAGTGCAGAGCAGTAACTGGGGCCTTGTAGTGAGTTATAGGCACATAACTCACTGAGAGGGGCTTCGAAGTCTGCTCCCCAGTTCAGGAAGAGATAACAATGCATCCTCCCCAAATACCAACCGGGTTCAGGGAGAAGGCTAACATGTCAGTATGAGTAATGATATCTGCCCCTCACAGCTGCCAATCCGAGTCCAAAGGGGCGCATTGATAAACTATATACAATTGCCAATGCTGTGTACTGTTTACTGTTCTTTTTGTTTTAAGACCGTATAGGAATGTACCTATGTGCAAACCTGTTGAGAGGTGCCACCCGTCATTTCTAAGGACCTGAAATCAGGATTTAACCTACTTACTGCAAGAGGAAAACTTGTGTACTAGCAACCATGTAAACCTGAGTTATGGGCAGAGCGTTCATGTAATCTTTTAGACTATTGGCTCATCGTGCTCATTATGTCTTGCTGCTAGAACCTATCTAGGGGCTCAGGAACTCTTACCCCGTTGCTTCTCTCCGCCTATCGGCGCCCGACATAATCCACTGTAATCAGCTGTTTGTCAGTGTCACTGAGCCTAGCAAGCAAAGTGACATTCCACCAGCTATGTGTAATAAAGGCCTTGTGCTTGAACCTGCACGGTGTCAGACTTGCGTTCCTTCACAATGCAAACGGTTGAGAACCATTGCTCTTAGTAGTGTCTGATGGAAAAAATGGTGCTCACCCAGATTTTTATTTTGCTAAGGTCCCCCTCCTGTAATAAGGTCACCTTAGTTATGATATTTTCCATATTTGGTGGGTCTTATTTTTCTGCATGTTTCATGAAAAGTTTCTTCTCTCACACTAATCGATCAATAATCATCCCTTCTTGTCATTGTGCTAAAAGTATGCGGTGCTCAGATCATGCATGTATGTCAGCTCTTGGAAGTTTTGTGCACCTAACCCATGTAGCATGATTCAAAAGAATGCAGTAAAAAGATATCTCTAGTGTCTAGTAGAGTTAACAGCCTTGTCATAACTTAAAAAACAGCACGTAGTCCTGCAGCACCTTAGAGACTAAGGCTACGTCTAGACTGCATCCCTCTGTCGACAGATGGATGCAAACCAAGCACATAGAAATTGCTAATGAAGCAGGGATTTAAATATCCCGCTCTTCATTAGCATAAAGATGGTCGCTGCTTTTTTTTGAAACGGAGCTTTTTCCAAAAAAAAATGGCAGTCTAGATGTGGATCTGTCGAAAATAAACCCTTTTTCAACTGATCCTGTATTCCTCAAAAAATGAGGTTTACAGGATCTGTCGAAAAAGGGTTTATTTTAGACAGATCTGCATCTAGACTGCCGTTTTTTTTCCAAAAAAGCTCCGTTTTGAAAAAAAGTGGTGGCCATCTTTATGCTAATGAAGCATGGGATATTTAAATCCCTGCTTCATTAGCAATTTTGATGTGCCTAATCTACATCTCTCTGTCAACAGAGAGGTGTAGTCTAGACACACCCTAACAAAAGAATGTAGATGGTATCGTGAGCTTTCGTGGGCATAGCCCACTTCCTCAGATGAATGGAGCAAGGGGTCCAGAATTGCAAATAAATAGCAGAAAAAGAGGGGATGGGGAGGGAAAGAGAAGGGAAAAAATTGTCAATTAGAGTGTCACTTGGCGTGCCCATGCTAAATGAGGCTAATAGAGTGGGCTATAAATGCCTGATTAACCTGTAATGTCATTAGGGTGTTGAATGTAGCAGCCCATCCATGTAAGGTTTTTGTTCAGATCTTGGTTCAAGGTGTCAGACGTGTAAATGAAACTAAGTTCTGCAGCTTCTCTCTCGAGCTGGTTTTTGAAATTTCTTTGTAATAATATAGTCACTTTTAGATCCATTAGTGACTGCTCAGGCAAGTTAAAATGTTCCCCAACAGGTTTCTATGTGTTACCATTTTGAATATCTGATTTGTGTCCATTAATCCTTTGTTGTAGAGACTATCCAGTCTGGCCAGGAAACATGGCAGAGGGGCACTGCTGGCACTTGATGGCATAGATCACATTGATGGATGTTCAGTGAGTCTCTGATGTGGTGGCTTATGTGGTTAGGTCCTATGATGATGTCGCTTGTATAGATGTGTGGACAGAGTTGGCACTGGAGTTGACTGCAGGTGCGGGTTCCTGGGTGAGTATAATTGAGGTGTGATGCGTGATTGCTGGAAGGAATTTGTTTGAGGTTAGGGGGTTGTCTATAGGCAAGGATTGGCCTGTTCCCCAAGGACTGTGAGAGTGAGGGGTTATTTTCCAGGATAGGTTGTAGATTGTTGATAATGTGTTGGAGGGGCTTAAGTAGGTGGCTGTAGGTGTTCTGTTGCTTTCTTTGTTGGGCCTGTCTTCAAGTAGCTGATGTCTGGGTACTCTTCTGGCTTTGCCAATCTGTTTTTTCACTTCTCCGGTGGCTATTCAAGTTTTAAGAATGCCTGATAGAGATCCTGTAGGTGTTTGTCTCTGTCTGTGGGATTGGAGCAAATCTGGTTGTATCTTAGGGCCTGACTGTAAACAATTGATTGGGAAATGTGTCTTGGATGGAAGCTAGAGGCAGGTAGGTAAGTGTAACAGTCGGTAGGCTTCCGGTATAAGGTGATGGAAATGTGGGCATCATTTAATTGTACTGTGGTTTCAAGAAAGTGGATCTCTTGTGTGGACTGGTCTAGGCTAAGGTTGATGGTGGGGTGGAAGTTGTTGAAATCCCTGTGGAATTCTTCAAGTGTCTCCCTCCTGTGGGTCCATATGGTGAAAATGTTGTCAATGTAGCGTAAGTAGAGTAAGGCTATGTCTACACAGCAGTGTTATTTCAGAATAACCCAGGTTATTCCAAAATAACACAGTCTGCATCTACACAAAAGCAGTTATTTCGACATAATGTCGAAATAATGTTGAGATGGAGGAGTTCTTACTCCAACACCTGTAACCTTCATTGTATGAAGAGTAAGGGAAGTCGGGGAAGAGTGCTCTATCTCGAAATAACTGCTCTGTTGACAGTGCCAAAAGTCACAATAAGCTATTTTGACTTAAGCTACGCAATTAGCGTAGCTCAAGTTGCGTAGCTTATTTTGGGTTTAGTCCTGTGTGTAGACTTGCTCTAAGGGTACTGGGGGGTGAGAGCTGAGGAAACATTGTTCGAGGTCAACCATAAAGATGTTGGCATATTGTCTTGTCATAAGCGTCCTCTTGTTCTGGAGTTAGGAGTTCTGTCCCCAGGGAAGAGAGAAGGCAGTGGGAAGCCACAATGGGGTTGCATGGAGAAAAGGCAGATTTTGTGAACAGTTCAATAGGGACACCCTATCGCTAGGATGCAGTTATATTTTCCAACAGCATAAGCTCCGATACAGGAGGATATGGGATTGTACAGAATGAAGGCTTATTGGGTTGAGGTGCTAGTGTGGACCGGGTTTAGCTCCAGGTAGAGAAGAGAGGTCCCAAGAAATGAGCTGAAGATCTTACTGCTGTACTGGTACAAGTTACAACAGAACAGCCACAAACCAATATCCATTCATCTGAAGGGGGGCTTCTTAGCAATGCAGGAGAGTGTACCGACTCCTGCTGCAATACAGCCAGTTCTCTGTCTACAACAAGGAGCAGGTATGGCAAAGAGTGTAACAACAAAAATCTGTTGCTATAGGAGAACTTTGCCCTAAAACTCACTGACTATGAACTTGCAGGATGAAAAGGGAGAAGTAAAAAGTGGAACAGCCAGTAGTATTGACTCAGCTAAATCCATTCCTGCTGTAATTCTCTAACCTTCACGGGGCTTCCCCAAGGGATCATTTTGGCCTAATATACCTGTTGCTCTGAGTAGTTTCTGTGTTTGTGAGGTACACAAGGATGGAGTGAACATTCTTGCTTCATCAAGTTATAGCCAGACTCTTAACATTTTGACATTGTGGTTTATCTGTGGTTTAGTCATATTTGAGTGCAGAAAGGGAAGTATGTCTTTTTACTTGATTGCTTTAACTGCCTTGATGGAGCACAAACTTTTTCAAGTGAGAGGTAAAGCTGTATAAAGGAAGTGTGTGTTTGAAAGGAGATATACTGTAACAGCTTATTTTATGGAGAAACAAGAGGGGGAAATTTATTTGAAGCCTTTAAGCAAATAAGGGACACGTCTGGGGAAATCCCATAATAATCCCATAATAATAATGAGCACTGCTTTCATTTGTTATTTTTGTTCTTCCACCCGCTTTGTGTAACTCCTGTAACTCTTTGTGAGTCAGGCCGATAGCATTACATTACAGGCCTCACGACAGGCCATGCAGTGCTGCTCCCTTTGATCCCATGAGACAAACAAAAGTGGCCGTCTGTATTTGTGTAAGTGTCTTTCAAATAATAGCTGAACACTACAGGGCTATGTCTACATTCGCGGCTTCTTGCGTGAGTAATATGCAAATGAGGCTAAGCGTGGAATATCGCCGAGCCTCATTTGCATACCTAATGAGCCACCATTTTTTTCAGAAGAGGCTCTTGCACAAGAAGGAGCGTCTACACTGCCCCTTCTTGCACCAGAAAAACCCTCTTGCGCAATGCCGTTACACCTATTACTTTTCAGGAAGAACGGCATTGCGCAAGAGGGTTTTTCTGGTGCAAGAAGGGGCAGTGTAGACGCTCCTTCTTGCGCAAGAGCCTCTTCTGAAAAAAATGGTGGCTCATTAGGTATGCAAATGAGGCTTGGCGATATTCCACGCTTAGCCTCATTTGCATATTACTCACGCAAGAAGCCGCGAGTGTAGACATAGCCCAGGAGTATTGGTAGTACAACACATGACAATGACTGAAATGTTAACACATCTGCATTGCACGGGGAAGATGCATTTTCTTGTAGGCCATCTGCAATATTACTGTGTGGTGGTAAATAGGTAACATGTCTCGCTCTTTCAATACCCTCATTTCAGCAATGACAAAGAATCCAATGTAGAGTTTGTATAATTTTAAATAGATCAAATACTGTTAGATCCTCCTAGGTGAAAGGTGCTACAGTACCATTTGATATTACACATAATTTTTCTGGTGTGGCCGTACAGTGCAGCTGTCAAGCATAGTCTGAAGTGAACACATTTTCTGTGGAATTCTGGAAGCTAATGATACCTGAGTGACAGGAAATTTTTTCCCATTTAACACATCTTGCCGGAAAAGACCACAATATGATAAATGGTATCGCAACTCATTTTGGGGTCCCGACCTGCAGTTTGAGAACTGTTGGAGTAGAGAGTATCCATGTTGTAGCCAGAGTGTTACACTGTGCAGAAAGTCTGTGTCTGGGGAGCTGTGACCAAGCCATAATGGATCATCAAGATTAAATGATTTTCCTACTGTAACTTTTTTTTTTTTTTTTTTTTTGCTGGGAGGGCCACTAAGTTTGAATGACTATACACAAACTTATGCAGACTTGTGTGTATGTGTCTGAGAAAACTCCCCCAGTAAATACCCCAAGGGCATAAATCTGTGATAATTTATACCCTTATGTTCACCCTTTTTCAAGGCTGTAACACATTTTGTGCAAAGTATGCCTTGAGAAATATAATTGAAAACTCATAATTTGATGATCATTATTGTCCTGGTAAAATATGCATGGCAATACTATATGTAAAATTATAAAGTTCTATTGTATGTCATAGATGAGACATGCTCCAAGTTTAGAAAAGGAGACACAAACCAGTTCCTCAAAGGCAAGAAGGAAGCTGATGCCTCAGCCGGTTGTCAACAAAATCAGATGGACGAGCACCTGGGTAAATGGCTGTTCTTTGGCAAGAAAAATGGTGAGGGTAAGAATTCTATATTTTGGCAAAGAAAGAGCTGAAGGTTCCAATCCATGCTGTCTCCTGAACCGATGATTTTCAAAGGAAAACATTATTATAAGAACGGGGAACAAAAACCCCAAACCAACTTTCTTCCTTCATCTCTATTCGTGGCATTGACAAAACTTGCAGGACAAAGGAAGTATCACTGGGGATCCTGGCAGAAAGGAGTTCCACCAGAAAGACTGCTAAAACATGTAGGGAGAAACTTTTGCTTTGAATTCATTTAGCTTGCTAAGTTAGGTGTTAGTTTCATTTTACCATTTCTTTGTAACAAATTCTAACTCTTATGCTTCAATACTTCTCTCTCTGTGTATATATAAAAACCCTTTTCCTGCGGGATGACAGAGTGATGTCAGTAAGTCACTCTGCGTCCCGCCACCCTTTCCCCCTCAGCTGCCTGGCCTCTTTCCTCCCTCCTTCCCTGCCCAGTGCTCCACGGGGCGAGAGGTGAGCCGCGTGGCTTCCCCAGTGCTCTGGGATGGTGGGGAGGGAGCTGCACAGTCTCCCTGGTGCTCGTGGGCAGGGGGGTTGGGAGTCCTGCGGCCTCCCTGCTGCTCCGGGCGTGTGGGGCATGGGAACTGCATGGCCTCCCTGGTGCTCTGGGGAGGAGTGAGGGGGGTTGGCATAGCCCTCTCCAGTTACAGACTAACCCGGCTACCCCTCTGAAGCTTTTGAACATTCAAAGCACTGCATTCCGCTGTATGGAGTGGAGATCCATCGAAGTGGGTTTTACCCACGAAAGCTCATGTGATACCATCTACATGTTTTGTTAGTCTTTAAGGTGCTGCTAGACTATGTTATTTTTTAAGTTTTTCCACTTAAAATAAATCTTTCTGTAGCTCATAAACTTGTTTTATACTTGTGCTTTGGCTGAATTATTTGGGATAACAAGATTTCTGCATATCGTGTCTATTAATAAAGCGACGGACTTTATATGAGCTTGTGTTGTCCAGGAGAGGGCTGGGAAGAACAAGAAGCAACTTTCTGGGCAGAAAGTCTGTGACTGAGAATTTGCTGGTGTTGCTTTGCAGTGCAGTTCAAGCGTGTCTGGCCATAGCACTCATACTGGGAGTAATTTATATGCTAGAGGCTGTGAGTGAGCAGAGCAGGAGTGGTTGCTTTCACAGTGTAGCCATGTGAAAGGCAACCCACATTGGAGACCTGAGGGGACACATCCGTTCAACACTCCAAATTGCAGCCTGGGACACGTCACAAGTCCTCTTTTAAAAGAGTCTGCTTTTCTAAGCAGCAGGCCAGATGATGGCAACATGCAAGAAAACCAGGCCAAGAAGGCAGGACATGCTGCCTTGCCTAAGGGTGCTGACCAAACCAGGACTGCTAGGAAAAGTGATATCAAATTTGGAGGGCTGTATTCAGGATTGTTGTTTTCTGATGATCTGTAACCCTCTAGAGCAGTTTAAAAATAGAAGTGCTCATAGTGAAAAAATTCCACTGCTAATCTTTTCTTCCTTGCTTGACTGCCATGTTGTCCCTGCAAAGATGTAAAAAAACTCAGAGTTCTCACTGCAAAGTGGAACTCCGAGGGAGCTTCTGGGTGCATCTATACTGCACCGTAGGTTGAAATAAGATACACAAATTGAGCTACGCAAATTGGGTATCTTATTTTGATGTTATTTCGAAATAGCTTATTTCAAAATTTGGCTCGTGGAATGAGATTTATAGGGACATGGAATAGCGAGCCCATTATATTTCGAAATAACGGGCTTGCTGTGAAGATGTGGGATAGCTATTTCAGGATATTCCAGTATCCCAAAATTGTGTTGCAGTGTAGACGTGTCCTCTCTGAGCAAATAGAGGCTCAGGAGGACTGGGGCATTGGTTGTGGAGTCTAAGGATGCCAGATTGCCAAGAAAGGTGTCAGACAAGGGTTGTGAACCTGGAAGTGTGTTGGAGAGGTGCAGAGTGAGGAACAGTGACCAGTCAGTTCCAAACCCAGAAGGCTTAGATGCATATGGGATCCAGCTGTTGGGTCCATTAATAACAGACTGGTGTCCAGTGAGAGAAGGAGACTGGGCCAGCAGACAAGTCTCCAACCTGGGTGGAAACCTCCTAAGACAGTGGAATGGGTTAATGTCTGTATGGTTTCATGACAACAGCTCATTTGTGATGCCACAGCAGAGAAGTAATGAATAGATCAATTGAAACGATTCTGTGGTCCAGGACACCATTGAGGGGACTAAAATATGACTAACGGGGCATGCTAGCCATAGGAAAATGTTGAGCACAAGTAGTGATTTGTAATAACAAAAACTGGTCAAAAAGAGTCCAGGTCACAGCAGGTTTGAAGATAGATATGCTTCTGTAAATATTTCCTGTTTGTCTTTTGGAATGGCTTGGCCATCAGCTCACGAAGTAACAATGCTGCCCTCTATCTGTCTGCAACAGAATGGAGTGAAAGTAGAAGAATGATTTAAAACTCTGCCAAGCATGAGAAAATATCTTGAGTCAGAGCTCAAAACCATTTACTAAAAATCAGGAGGTTAGAAATAATTCATTCTGGATTCTTTTTATTTATCTTCTAGACTGAGACTTTAGGACACATTTGTTCATGGGTTTGACTGTTTCTCCACAACTGTGAGGGCTAGCTTCCCTTAAAAGCTAAGTTTTCACATAAGGTGATTACAAGAGCTGGGGACTTAAGGAAAACACCAAATATAGTAAGAATTGCAAAGAAGAGGCAAGCAGGCCCACTGACGGGGGACGAATGCAGCAATTGCCCTGGGGCCTGGTGATTCTAAAGGTCTCGGGGCTCCCAGCCACTGCTGCTGTTACCGCAGCCATGGTGGCAGGCAGAGCCCTGGGCCCTTAAATTACCACGGGAGCTCAGTGTGGCCTGCTCTAGAGCTCCATGCCACACATTCTGGGCCGCTCAGAGGTCTGGCATGAGGGGGGAGGGTGCTGCATGGTCCAGGCAGTGCTGGGGGCTGGCTGCCCAAGCTCTGCCCCTTCCTCACGAGGTGCTGCCCCTTTTGGGAGTGCAGAGCCACCCTCCCCCATCCCTCATTGCCCATGGGCCCGGCAATCCTTTCAGCCCCACTGGTGGCAAGAATTGGTCACACTGAGTATGACAGAGTAGGTTTTATGGTACTGCTGTATTTAGGGTTGCCAGATGGTCTCCCAAAAATACCAGACACCCGGTATTTTTTGGTCGAGCAAAAAAAAAAAACCATCAACAATGGAGGATAAGCAGCAATCGCAACCCTGCCTCCCAGCTGGGACTCCCAGGCTGGGAGGCGGGCCACGATCAGCGCTGGGAGCCTATGATTGTGCAGAAGCCTGGCGGGGGCGGGGGGAGTGGCTGGAACTCCCACCCACTCCGCCCGCCACCGCCAGGCTTCTGACGCGACCAGAGGCACCCCCAGCGGCGACTGCGGCCCCGCCTCCCAGCCAGGACTCCCAGCTGGGAGGCTGGGCTGCGAACGCCGCTGGGAGCCTGTGATTGTGCAGAAGCCTGGCGGGGCCGGGGCTGCCCACGTCAGGCTTCCGTCCAGTGCCCAGCCGGAAAAATCAGAGAATACACTGCACGTGTCCGGTATTGTCTGATTTTTTTAACCGGGCAGAGGGCTCAAATACCAGACTGTCCAGTAAGATACCGGACACCTGGCAACCCTAGAGCCTGTATATGTGAGTAGGAGGGGGCTCTTTTTTTCTAGTTAAGCACTGCTGACAAAGAGAAGTAACTGAGGAGGACAGTAAGCTCCTATTAAAGTTAACAGCCTCCCTGAGAAGTAGATATTTTAACATGGGAAATAGACAACAAGGGCAAGTGCCTTGTCCAAATTACTGATCCAGTGGTGTAGCTAATTACAACTCAAGACATTCTGTCTCCAAACCTTTGGCTCACTTCTCCTGGCTATACTTTCCCTTGAGGAGGGAACATTTTTAGAGGTGCTCCCACTAGATCAGAGCTCCCCAGACTGAGGGGAGTAACTCCCTAGGAAGGCATGGAGGAACCTGTGGGGTGGCTGGCCCAGTCCCTGGGGTAGAGGGCAGGGAGGAAGAGCCATCCAGCCCATATCCACCCATTGCTCTGCTTTGGTCCCACTTGAAGTCAGGTCCCCATCTCCACACCTCGTGCCTAGCCCTATCCCCAGCCTGGGTGCAGGTCCACTCCTGCCCCAAGATTTGGCTGCTGGCCATGACTCCATCCTCAGCCCAGGCTTGAGACTGGGAGCTGGAGCAGGGCCAGGAGTTGAGCCACACCTGACTGCAATCTCAGCCTGCCTGGTCTACGCTAAGTGTTTAGGTCAAAATTAGCTTCAGTAGGTCAATTCTCTAAACAATGAGTCCACACCACCAGGGTCCGTCTATTGACTTTAAGGGCTGTTAAGATCGATTTCTGTACTCCAGCTTGTTGAAAGGAGTAATGGTAAATTTGACTTTGAGGGGTCAACTTTAGGGTAGTGCAGACACTACTAGGGTTGCCAGGTGTCCAGTATTGACCCGGACAGTCTGGTATTTTTGCCTCCTGTCCGGTAAAAAAAATCAGAAAATACTGGATACCTAAACTGTCCGGTATTTTCTGATTTTTTCCCCTGCCAGGAGGCAAAAATACCAGACACCTGGCAACCCTACGACACACTCAGCAACCGGGCCCAGCCCCGACCCCCCCGACCCAGCCCCTGGGCCCCTCCTGGACCCCCCTCATCCTCTGAGCCCCTCCTCCCCCACTTACCTGGTTCTGCAGGGGAGCTCTCTTCTGGCACGGAGTAAGAAAACAAGATGGCCACCAGCAAAAAACCCGCAAAGGCCATAAAGGGGCCATGCTGGTTTTTTTGTATTTTTTTTTCTTTTTGCTTAATAACTGTCAGGGTCCTTTTTTTTTTTTTTTGGTCAACAACAGTGGGGGGGTTTTTGGTGGGGGGGAGGGTCTTCGGTATTGGTTAAACCATCTGGCAACCCTAGACACTGCACTGTGAAAGTCAACATTCTTGGCTGCAGGAGGTGTCCCACAGTGTTCCACAGTGACCGCTCTGGCCAGGACTTTCAACTCTGCTGCTCTCCAGGGGCACAGAAAAAGCCTTGGGAAAGTTTGAATTTCATTTCCTGTTTGGTCAGTGTGGCAAGCCGATCTTACTAGGGTTGCCAGATGGTTTAACCAAAAATGCTGAACACCACCCCCTCAAAAAAAACCACCGGGGAAAAAATTCTGTTGAGAAAAAAAGGGACCCCGAGAGTTGTTAAGCAAAAAAATTAAAAAAATTTAAAAAAACCAATGAGGCCCCTATAAGAAATGCTTTTGAGGCTTTTTGGCCCTAACAGGCTGCCGGCGGCTGTCTGCCATCTTGTCTTCCTGCTCCAGGCCAGACAGCTCCCCTGCGGAACCAGGAAAAAAAACAGAAAATACCAGACATTTTAGGTGTCCGGTATTTTCTGAATTTTTTTACCTACAGGAGGAAAAAATACCGGACTGTCTGGGTCAATATCGGATACCTGGCAACCCTAGATCTCACCTCAGCAGCACACCTGACCGTGAATGCCCAGGGTCACAGATGAACTCCAGCATGGAGCGTGCAGGAGATCCAGCAGACAAAGGAGGCAGATGGATGGTTTGGGTCAGTGCTGCAAACATGCTGCTTCTATAAGTAGCTGCATGAGATGCTGGGAAAAGGGAGAACCCGACCAGTTTCCCAAGCCAGTCCATGGATTCCTGCCAAGATACTCCTTTGGCAGCCTCGGGCAGCAGCAGGGTGGACAGTGTAAATGAGGAAGAGGAGGAGGAGGAGGAAGAGGAAGAGATCGGTCAGCAGGCGAGCAGAACATCCGATTTCACAGACAGCCAGGACCGTTTTATAATTTTGGAGACAATCCCGTCTTCCCACAATGTCTCACTGCTGAGCCCTGGTGGCAAGGAGGGCACTTTTGGTGAGTTCACATTTTTAATCATGCTATGCGTGGGTTAAGGCAATGGGTGGGGTGGGTGGGGAGGCACTACGCTGAACTCTTGCGCACAGTTGGGACATGCACCTTTGACTTTACAAAATCGGGCGCTAGAAAACAGACCTTAATAAATTCGTTCTTGTCTTGTAGTATAGACAAGGCCTCAGCTGTCAACCCTTCAGCAGCCCAGCTGTGGTTCTGCTCCCAGCTCCAGCCTCAGCCCCTGGCTGCAGCACTGCTCCCGGCCCCAGACCCACCTCTAGCTACAGCCCCAACCTCAGCCCCTTCTCCCATAAGCATTTTCCCTCACCCACCAGCCGCGGCCCTGCTCTTGACTCCAAGGGAGCACAGATCTGGGTAAAGGGGAGCATAACTCAAAAGTTTAGGGACCTCTGCCCTAGAATGTAGTATTCAGTACATTTGAGAAGTGTTCTTGTCCTCTGCATTCATTTCATGGAAAACTGCTGTGTGCAGCTAGCTACTTGTGCCCCTCTTCCAGCTAGTGATTTGTGTAACAGGATTTACTGTACTGGGAGAGATGTTAGTTTACGGTAATGGTAATGTTGGCCTTTTCCTGAGCATAAGTTTGGGACTATTTTGACTGTCTGTTGACTCTTTTAGGAAATAGACTCTTGTTTGTGACTAGGGAAAAGGAGAATCCAAAAACTATAATTCATGTCAAACAGATTAGATAAAACAGAGGGTGCCAGCAGGGACATGTTGATATTGTACTCAGTTAATTTTTCAGATTGATAATTGCTTTCTACAATGGGAACTATCCCAATAGAGAATGGAAGTAAAGTCGATATGGGTGCGTCTACACTGCACTGTTATTTCGGATTAACTAGCATTATTCCAAAATAACAATGCGAGTGTCTACACAGCAATTCCGTTATTTTGAAATAATATCAAAATAATGGGTGGCTTATTCCGAATTCTGTAAACCTCATTCCATGAGGAATAACTCCTCTTCTGAAATAGCTATTTCAAAATAGCTGCAGTGTGGACGCTCCACTGCTGCTATTTTGAAATAGCTCCTTACCAGGGCTATTCTAAGTAATTTCTCCCCAGTGCTTCCTAGGGCTCTAAATCGAGATAGCACATCTGCATTAGGGCAACCTGCCTTGGACTAATTTTGAGGCTTCCCTGTGGTGTGGATGCTCTATTTCAAAATAAACTTTTTCAGAATATATCTTCTGGAATAGATTATTCCGAAATAAGTGTGCAGTACCCTAAAAGTACTCTGACATTCGAAGATACTTGACTTCTATTTCACTTTGTTTTGCAGGCTAGAAGTTACAATATTTTATAATAGGAAAACACAAACGAGGTCATTGGTTTATTAAAAATATAAAACATATAATCATTCTATTTTAAGAGAATCCAGAGTTTCCAGACAAAAGCTATTTTCTTTTTACACATATGGTAACAAAAACATTTCTGATGTTCCACAGATGTTCCTTACAGTTCTTAACTGTGACTTTGACATATCTGCAGCCACTTAAAAATACATATCATTTAGTATATTAAGCAACTCAAAGGAAGAAGCAGAGGAGAAATTAGGATGAACCCAAGATTTTACATTAAACCCATTTTCAGGGGGCCAAATTCCATTAGAATTAATCGTGCCTAACTCATTTGGGGAACTTTTACTGGCATCAAAAGTGTCTTTAAAATTGCTTAACAGAAGATATATATAACAAATACTAGTTTGGATTAAACATTTTCCAGCCCTTCTGTTTCTCCACTAGCACACGACTCAACTACACAATCCTATTTGTTGTTCCCGTAAACGCATCTTATTAATTCCAATTTACACTAAGCCCCCACTATTGGTTTGCTCTTGATAACCAGGGAAGGAGACAGAAATGATCTTACGATCCAGTATGAATTCAGTATTCAACTAGATGAACTCCTTTACATAAGGCAGGCATGCAGGGAACGCCATTACCCCTATATATGCCAAAGTAGGGTGCTCCTCCAATCTGCTAAGGCCATGGGTGTGTAGAGGTTTGGGGACTGGATGGTTCTGGGATTACACATGGACTTGAATAGACTGCGGAAGGGCTGAGGAGCTGACCTCTACCCTGTCCATAAAGTCGGACGTCCATTCCCAACAGAGCGCAAAGCCTACTTAGTCAGGGTGAATTTTACAATAAGATTTTTCACATTAAACTATAGTCACACAATTTCATTTTGTTACCCTTATTTAATTAATCGTCAGACTCTATTACCTCCACTTGTAAAGCACCAATGATTTAAGACTATAACAGAAACCGGGAAGAACAGAAGTCCCTCTCCTCTTTGGATAAACAATGCAACACAATCAAACCAGGAAACCTAATATGTTCCCATATCACACTGTTTAAACCTGATGGGACAGAATTCAATCCAAGGCTCGCAAGGCCAATGGTTTGTTGTTGAAAACTGCTTTTTGGTGACAAAATAGAGTTTACACACTGCCATGTGACTTTTGTCAGGAAAAATGCCCAGTTTTGGCAATAAAAAAATTCCATTGCATGAGAGACTCTCCCGCCACTTTTATAGTGGAGAAGGAGTCAGCTTAGACTAGAGATGTAAAAAATTCATTTAGAAAGGTAGCTGCTAAAAATCGTAGCAGTTACATAGTTACACACTGACTACAGGCTCTTTCCTTGTCGACCAATCCCCGTCTAGACTGACGCTTTTTGCCAGCAAAGTGCCGCGTCGGCAAAAAGCGTCGGCCACTTTTATTCTAATGAAGCGAGGGATATTTAAATCCCCGCTTCATTAGCAATTTAGGTATGTCTAATTTACATCCCTCTGGCGACAGAGGGATGTAGTCTAGACATACCCTAATTGCTCCTACCTCTTCCCTGGTCCATGGCACAAAGGCTTTGCTCTGTATAGGAGACATGCACAGCTTTCAGCCTTTCCACCGCTTATTCATGCTGTGGAACCAATATGAAGTTCTCTGCAGCTAGGGATAATGAGGCTGGATTTGTGTATTTCCCTCATATACAGGATTTTAAAAGAATTACAAATTCTAATATAACCCAGACGACAAAGAATTTGTATGTTGCAAAGCAAGAGGCACATTCAACTCCTGTAAGAAATCCACAACTTGAGCTTATGGCCTATTCAGTTAATGTTGTGCAATATTTACAAGATTTAATAAAACTGTTACAGCTCCAACCTCTGTTTCTTGAGGACTCTTCGTTTTTTTACAGGAAAGATAATTTTCCATGTTCTTTATGCTTGTAGACTTTATACTACTAATTGTGGAGCACAGTATTAATTTGGGTTAATAAAACACTAAGGTTTCTCTTCTGATATTGCTCATTAATCTGCCCTGGCTTTGATTCTAGGAAGAAACCTTTATATCAGAGTAGATGAAAAATATCAGCTGTTCAGATTCCACGCAGGGTCTGGCTGCTGGTTTAACAGATTCCTATTTCTCAACTCTTTCTGTGTCATTAGCATTATTTTGCGAATGCTTGCACCCTAGGAAATTAGCTGTAATATTTTAGTTAAAGCTGATTTCCCCTCTGAGGACGTGAGATGATTGAACAGACCTTTAACTGCACTTAGCACATTTTAAAGCTTTCTGTAGTACTTTCATGTGCTTTGTTATTTGAACCATTTAAACCACCAAATGCTCTTTCCCTTTAATCGGCTGAAGCCAGAAATAAGTATAAAAGAAAAAAAGCTTTAATAAGCGAATAATTCTGTTGGCAAGTGTTATAATAATTTGCATTTATAATGTCCCTTTCATGCTGAAATATGTCACTAACAGTAGCACTGAACTGCAGTTATTTTAGATTGTCACAGCTATTAAACTTCACAAAGTCCTACAGGGAAAAAGAAATTTTGGCTTGGGACAATCTGCTGTTCTTACAAAGGCCCCTGAGAGACACAGAACAGAGAAGCTCTGTTTCAGGTCTAGACAGTGCAAAGAAGGCAAACAGCGCATGGACTGATGTTACCTTCGAAGAATTAAGTTAGGAGCTCACCCTACCAAGTTTCATATGCAACTCTGATTAACCTAGGAAAATTACATATTAGCACAGACTGCTCTTCAAAGACTTAGGCTGGTTAGGCTGACAAAACCTTCTTCAGATCGTCGTTCCAATTCGATATCTTTGTCCTAAATGAAATGCTTGATAGCCTCAAATAACATTAACAGATACATGAAGACGCTCACTATCCCAAGGGAGTTACAAACCCATGGTTCAAATGTCAAAATGTCAAATGTCAAAAAAGTATTCAAGAAGACTCTTATGCTGCGTTTGACCAGCTGTTGTGTATTCCACTGCTTTAGCAAGCAGATCTAGTTTAACTGTTGCTGAGACATAAGCATGCAAGAGCAGCAGTGATGATGCTAAAGGGCTAAAGTTATTCATTTTAAACATAATGTGTGTCACATAATGCTTTGTGGACTTAACAGTGTTCCCTGTTTGATGCCTTAAGGAAAGCTTGCCATCTAGTGGTTCAGATGCATTAACAAAAAAAGGAAGCAGGTGCTTGAAATAATTCCAGCTAAAACCAGTGTTACTAATTTCTCTTTAGCTAGCTTCTACTGCTTCAAGTTTATGAGGTGGCAAATCAAACTCCTAAGAAAGACATCAGCAGCTCACAGTAGGTGCCTGTAAAAGACCAAACAATGGCCTTCAGTGAGCACAGATTTCTCCCCTTCCTAATTCTAGGCCTCCACTTTATTTACATATGCAAAGAAAAGTGGAGGGCATGTAAATCATTGTCACTCTGTTTGTAGATGTGCCTTGCATTCCGTTTATTAAGTGATCTTTTCTTTCCCTTTGTGGTATACTAGATAATTTGTGGTTTTGCCCATAATGGAAGAGTTCAGACCCATAATTCTCCACCATTGCAGATAAAGCAGAGTGTACCTCAGGTGCTTTTATTACAAGTCATCTATGATACAGCTTCCACCACTAGAGATCTGTTGAATCTGACACATCTTGACACTTCTGATTGCACTTTCCTTCTAGGACTTGGTTGGAGAGCAGTGGAAGGGGAGAATAAGGTGAAGGGAGACAGTGTATCCTAGGGGCTCATGAGACTTGGATTCTCCTTTAAAAGAAATAACCAAGTAAGGTCCCAAATACTGGCTAACTGCTCAGGAGAAAAGGAGCAATACTGCAGTAGATTTTAAGGTAGTCTTCATATTGCTTGAATTCGGATCTTCCCAACTCAAAGGACGTAATTCAAAGCTGGGTGGGGAACCTGCGACTCCTGGCTTGTTTGGATCCGACCCTGAGGCTCAGGGTTTCCCCCCCAGCATTCAGGAGCCTGTGCTAGCATTCTAGCCCTCCAGCCCCCTGTTATACCATCATAGCGCTGGAGCACACAAAATCTACTTGCCTGGGGTCAGCAGCCCCCTGACTCAAAAAAGGTTCCCCACCCTGTTATAGAAGAATAGTACAGTACAGAACCATCATTCATTGCACATAATTGCCTCATTGGTAGCACCCAGAAGACATAATAAAAATCAGAATTAGGCCACACATATGCCACACATCATTGCAACCACTCCTTGATCCTGCTTTATATTTAATCCATATTAGGCGCCAATTGCAACTTTAGTAAGAACTTGATTTATTGGACAATAGTTAGATTACTGTTCAGTCCTGTACACAAGGTGGTGTGTGTGTGCAAAGGGTCTGAATGCACCCCCTCCTCATGGGGCCAATTCTGGTGGGTCTGGGAAAGACAGAGGCGGCACGCTGCCGGCCTCCCTCCCTCGTGCTCCAGCCAGCCAGGGGAGAGCAGAGGCGGTGCACTGCCCCAACCTCCTTCCCCTGTGCTCTGGCCAGCCAGGGGAAGCCTGGGACTGATTCCCCTCTTGCTCCCCCAGGAGAGAGGCCGGGGGCAGGGCTGGACCGGGGGCTGGGGTTGGAGGGTGGGGCAGCCACCAGACCCTCCCACAACTTGCACCCCCCCTGAAATTCCTGCAAACAGGCCTGCTATTAGGTTAAGGGCCACCTGAGGACAGGCAAAGTAACTTTTGAACATATCCCTGCTTAAAGTAGGGACTGCAAGTCCCAAGGTCTTTGACTATAGGAAATTGGATAAGGCAGATAAAGTTTAAGAATTTTTGGAGTAATAATCTACATCACATTTCTTATCCCAGTAATTAGTATGCGTTTGAGTTTACACCACAGTCTTCCAAAACATTCTTCACAAATCTCTGCGGACAAACTGGTATCCAAAGACAACTGAAAAATGATAGCTAACCATTGGTCACAATGACATATATGAATCATTTAGTCTCTGTAGCTTAAGATCTTACCAGCTTTTAGCTTAAAGGTCTCAACAGAGTTGCTGTTCCCTGGCCAAGTACTCCTCCAAATCCATATGTTTAGTTTTAATCCTTATTTGTATTAGGTTTATATTTTCTGCTAGTAGTCATCTATGATTCTAACTAGTCCTCCGTTCAGCAATACAAATGGGCTGTGTCTAGACTGGCAAGATTTTGCGCAAAAGCAGCTGCTTTTGCGCAAAAACTTGCCCGCTGTCTACACTGGCTGCTTGAATTTGCGCAAGAGCACTGAGTTTGTAATGTACAAAATCAGTGCTTCTTGCGCAAATACTTTCACGCTCCTGCTCGGGAAAAAGCCCTCTTGCGCAACTTGCGCGAGAGGGCCAGTGTAGACAGCGAAGAACTGTTTTGCGCAAAAAAGCCCCTATGGCTAAAATGGCTATCGGGGCTTTCTTGTGCAAAATTGCGTCTAGACTGGCCACGGATGCTTTTAAGAAAAAGCACTTTTGCGCAAAAGCATCCGTGCCAATCTAGATGCACTTTATGAAATACTTTTAACGGAAAAACTTTTCCGTTAAAAGTATTTCCGCAAAATCATGCCAGTTTAGACGTAGCCATGATGTGCAATCAGCCAGTATTTGACTCATTTCCCTCTGGAACTATCACTGCCTGCATGAAAACTTGCTCCTTCCTCACATTAAGTTAATTGTATTAAACTATACCATGCTCAAGAATGGTAGCTCATATATTTCTACCGTAATATCGTACTCTGTTGTGAGAATGTTAAATGATGTTCAACACTGTAGAGGTGTTTCAATATATACTTTAAAAAAAGAAATAAGGCTTCAGGGCTATATTTTCAATGCCATGTGCTTAGTGTGTTTATAAAATACCAGAAAATAAGCATGCATATGCATATGCAATCTCTTACCTACAAAATTCGATGCAAATATACAGCTGCCTATTTCAGCTCTGCAAAGACACTGAATGCTCCAGGCGACAATCATCGTTACCTATTATTAATCTTCATAGGAAATCTTACAACATCCCTGACCAAATCTACAGGGATTCTTCAAAGTCTTCTCAACTATAATTGAATCATTCTTTTCTCTCTTAGCTACAGAAAGACATGTAGTTCTTAACTACCTCAACTTACAATTCAGAAAAAATTCTTTCCTGAGTCAGACCTCAGAACTGCACTCCTTAAATATACCTGTTCAGTTTTTATATTATGCTGGAGTCTCAAAGGCTACGACTACACTGTAGCCTTCTTGCGGAAAAGCTTATGCAAATGAAGCTTGGCGTGGAATATCTTTTTGAGGAAGAACGGCTCTTGCACAAGAGGGGGGTTTTGCTCAAAAAAGAACCATCTACACTGCTCTTTTTTGTGCAAAAGCCTCTTACGCAAAAATGGCTGCTCATTAATTATGCAAATGAAGCACGGCAATATTCCACGCCGAGCTTCATTTGCATAAGCTTTTCCACAAGAAGACTACAGTGTAGACGTAGCCAAAATATCCATGCTTAAAGGATTAAGGCCCATAACAGGAATGCTGGACTTCACCTGCCTTGAGGAGGTCAGCCTACTCTTACCAAATTGACTTGCAGTTATTCTCTTTTGTGGGGAACAGATACACGAACTCCAGCCAGTCAGAAAACACATGTTGAAAGCAGAAAGTAAAGGCAGAGCCCATATATAGAGATGAGCCTTTGTTCTATGAAGCATTTGAAGCATCTTATGCTCATGAGATTTGGGATAACACTTGTGGGCAGGGTTGGAATATATAAACAACTGATTAAAAAACCCTGGGAAATATTGCTTATTTAAAGACACTTGAGTATCGATATTTGACACTTGTAATTGTCACTCCGTAAGCCACAAAGTTAATACAGCACGAATGCAGCTGATCTATAAAGAAATGTATAATGAAATGTTAGATAAATGTATATTAAATAATGGTAGAGAAATAGATAGTATATATTTAACAGTATTACAAGAAAATATAAAAGAGATCTTTCTGTGTGTCATGTTGACACAGCTCTAAAAACTCTATTAAAACAACTTCAAAATTTGTAAAAAATCAGAAAGCTGATTTATGTCTAGTTGGTTCTCGGTCTGCGTACATGATGGGGCAAAACAAACCAGATAAATGTGTAATTTCTCTGCTAGGTGCAACTATTCCAAGACAGACAGATAAGAGAGGATTGGATAAGGGAGAAGCAGTGGATGTGGTATACCGAGAATTTAGTAAAGAATTTGATAAGATCTCACATGACCTTCTTATCAGTAAACTAGGGAAATACAACCTACATGCGGCGACTATAGGGTGGGTGCATAACTGGCTGGATATCTGTTCTCAGAGAGTAGTTACTAACAGTTCACAGTCATAGTGGAAAGGCATGACAAGTGGGATTCTGCAGGGGTCTGTTTTGGGACTGGTTCTGTTCAATATCTTCATCAATGATTTAGATGATGGCATAGAGAGTATGCTTATTAAGTTTGCAGATGATACCAAGATGGGAGGGGTTGCAAGGAGGACAGGGTCATAATACAAAATGATCTGGACAAATTGGAGAAATGGTCTGAGGTAAAGAGGATGACGTTTATTAAAGACAAATTCAAAGCACTCCACTTAGAAAGGAACAATCAATTTCACACACACACAATGGGAAGTGATTGTCTAGGAAGGAGAAAGGAGTGTAGGGGTCATAGTGGACCACAAGCTAAATATGAGTCAGCAGTGTGACACTGTTGTAAAAAAAAGCAAACATGATTCTGGGATGCATTAACAGGAGTGTTGTGACCAAGACATAAGAAGTGATTCTTCTGCTGTGCTCTGCACTGATTAGGCCTCAGTTGGATTATTGTGCCCAGTTCTGGGCACCACATTTCAAGAAAGATGTGGAGAAATTGGGGAAGATTCTGAGAAGAACAACAAAAATGATTAAAGGTCTAGAAAACATGACCTATGAGGAAAGACTGAAAGAATTGGGCTTGTTTAGAAAAGAGAAGACTGAGTGGGGATATGATAGTGGTTTTCAAGTATCTAAAAGGGTGTTACAAAGGGGAGGGAGATAAATCATTCTCCTTGGCCTCTGAGGATAGGACAAGAAGCAATGTGTGCTGGACTTACTGTGCACAGATAGCCAGCACAGCAGACCCCAAGAGAAACCCCAAATGTCCACAGAATCAGATAAGGTATGAAGGTGCCAAGCCAGGTTTATTGTCAACAAAGGAGGGTCCTTCATCCCAGGATCCTTGCTGGAATGAGGACAATCAGTGGGATACAGTCATACCAGGGTACAAAATATATCGGAAGGACAGAACAGGTTGTGCTGGTGGGGGAGTGGCACTATACATGAAAGAAAACGTAGAATCAAATGAAGTAAAAATAGTAAACGAACCAAAATGTTCCATAGAATCTCTATGTCTAGTACTTCCATGCTCGAATAATAAGAATATAGCAGCAGTGATTTATTATCGACCACCTGACCAGGACAGTGATTGTGACTATGAAATGCTAAGGGAGATTAGAGAGGGTATAAAAATAAAAAAAATCAGTAATAGTGGGGGATTTCAACCATCCCCATATTGACTGGATACACATCACCTCAGGACAGGATGCAGAGATAAAATTTCTTGCTACCTTAAATGACTGTTTCTTGGAGCAGCTGGTTCTGGAACCCACAAGGGGGAGAGGCAAATCTTGATTTAGTCCTAAGCGGAGCACAGGATTTGGTCCAAGGGGTAAATATAACTGGACTGCTTGGAAATAGTGACCATAATGTAATAAAATGTAACATCCCTGTGGTGGCAATAACACCTCAACAGCCCAACACTGTGGCATTTAATTTCAGAAAGGGGAACTACACAAAAATGAGGAGGTTAGTTAAACAGAAGTTAAAAGGTACAGTAACAAAAGTAAAATCCCTGCAAGCTGCATGGACACTTTTCAAAGATACCATAACAAAGTCCCAACTTAAATGTATGTCCCAAATAAAAAACACAGTAAGAGAACCAAAGAAGTGCCACCATGGCTTAACAACCAAGTAAAAGAAGCAGTGAGAGATAAAAAGGCATTGTTTACAAAGTGGAAGTTAAATCCTAGTGAGGATAATAGAAAGGAACATAAACTCTGTCAAATTAAGTGTAAAAATATAAGAAAAGCCAAAAAGGAGTTTGAAGAGCAGTTAGCCAAAAACTCAGAAATAGCAAAATGTTTTTTGAAGTACATCAGAAGCAGGAAGTCTGCTAAACAACCAGTGGGGCCGCTGGACAATTGAGATGCCAAAAGAGCACTCAAAGACAATAAGGTCATTGCGGAGAAACTAAATGAATTATTTACTTCGGTCTTTATGGCTGTGGATGTTAGGGAGGTTCCCAAACCTGAGCCATTCTTTAGGAGACAAATCTGGGGAATTGTCCCAGATTGAGGTGTCACTAGAAGAAGTTTTGGAACAAAAATTGACAGATTTAACAGTGACAAGTCCCTGGGACCAGATTAGGGTTGCCAAGTGTCTGCTTTTGAACCAGACAGTCCAGTATTTGAGCTTTCTGTTCAGGAAACAAATTGAGAAAATATAAATGTCCGGTATTTTCTAATTAAGATGTAATGTAGATTGTGATGTAATATCAAGTGTGTCTGGTATTTTTGTTGAAACCATTTGGCAACCCTAGACCAGATGGCATTCACCCAAGACTTCTGAAAGAACTCAAATGTGAAATTGCTGAACTATTAACTGTGGTTTGTAATCTATCCTTTAAATCCACTTCTATATCTAATGACTGGAAGATAGCTAACGTGACACCAATATTTAAAAAGGGCTCTAGAGGCGATCCTGGCAATTACAAACTGGTAAGTCTAATGTCAATACTGGGTAAATTAGTTGAAACTGTAGTAAAGAATAAAATTGTCAGACACGTAGATTAACATAATTTGTTGGGGGAAAGTCAACATGGTTTCTGTAAAGGGAAATCATGCCATACTAATCTCCTAGAGTACTTTGAGAGTGTTGCAAACATGTGGACAAGGCGGATCCAGTGGATAAAATATACTATTTCCAGAAAGCCTTTGACAAGGTCCCTCACCAAAGGCTTTTAAGTAAAGTAAATTGTCATGGGATAAGGGGGAAGGTCCTTTCATGGATTGCTAACTGGTTAAAAGACAGGAAATAAAGGGTAGGAATACATGGTTAGTTTTCAGAATGGAGAGAGGTAACTAGTGGTGTTCTCCAAGGCTCCGTACTGGGACCAATTCTATTCAAACTATTTATAAATGATCTGGAGAAAGGGGTAAACAGTGAGGTGGCAAAATTTGCAGATGATACTAAACTGCTCAAGCTAGTTAAGACCAAAGCAGACTGTGAAGAGCTTCAAAAAGCTCTCACAAAACTAAGTGATTGGGCAACAAAATGGCAAATGAAATTTATTGTTGATAAATGTGAAGTAATGCACAGTAGAAAAAATAATCCCAACTATACATACAATATGATGGAGACTAATTTAGCTACAACTACTCAAGAGAGAGGTCTTGGAGACATTGTGGATAGTTCTCTGAAGATGTCCACACAGTGTGCAGCAGCAGTCAAAAAACCAAACAGGATGTTAGGAATCATTAGAAAAGGGATAGAGAATAAGATAGAGAACATCTTATTGCCTCTATATAAAACCATGGTCCACCCACATCTTGAATACTGCGTACAGATGTGGTCACCTCATCTCAAAAATATATATTGGCATTGGAAAAAGTTCAGAAAAGGGCAACAAAAATGATTAGGGGTTTGAAACACATCCCATAGAAGAGAGATTTAAAAAGACTGGGACTTTTCAGCTTAGAAAATAGGAGACTCGGGGGGATATCTTCGAGGTCTATAAAATCATGATTGGTGTGCAAAAAGTGAATAAGGAAAAGTTATTTACTTGTTCCCATAACATAAGAACTAGGGGTCACCAAATGAAATTAATAGGTAGCAGGTTTAAAATAAACAAAAGGAAGTTTTTCTTCATACAGTGCACAGTCAACCTGTGGAACTCTTTGCAGAGGAGGTTGCAAAGACCAGGACTTTAACAGGATTCAAGACAGAACTAGACAAATTCATGGAGGTTAGGTCCATCAATGGCTATTAGCCAGGATGGGTAGGAACAGTGTCCCTACCCTCTGTCAGAGGCTGGGAATGGATGACAGGAAAGGGATTGCTTGAAGATTCCCTGTTCTGTTCACTGCCTCTGGGGCATCTGGCATTGGCCATTGCCGGAAGACAGGATACTGGGCTAGATGGACCTTTGGTATGACCCAATATGGCCATTCTTATGATCAGATGTCTACATTTATTCTAGCACATGTATGCCCATTGTAATGGACCAGGTCAGTCAAAGGCAGGACTTTCCATTGCCCCCTCAGCCAGACAAAGACAGCCCCTCTGTGGTACATCTTTATACAGATACAAACAAGTTACCTTGTATATGTTGGTTCATCATGCTCTCATCCTGACTCTATCCTTACCACGGGTCAGTATGTTCTTGTTTTCTATCAGGAGTGTGTTGGTACCAAGATGCCATGCTCACCAGGTTTTCTGGTACCACCCTTCTGAATGTGTTCACGTGACTTGTGATTAGTAACTCGTAGGTATGTGTGTTTCTGCAAAATCAGCCCTGTTTGTGCCAGAATCTGTGAGCTGGGCCTGCTTCTTGCTCATAGCTCAACTTTGCTTTATATTAGGAAAGTCTTGACTACTTTTGCCCAGGTCTCAGACTAGGCCTGTGATATGTTTCAGGCCCTCTTTTTATTACATGAGACAAGGTATAAAGATGTATGATTATAAAACGGGAAGGTGGAGCAATGCAAGACAGCCACTAGTCCAGACAAGCATGGACATGATGATGACCGAAACAGCCTATCTGCGCCATAGGACTTGGGAACTGACTGTTATTCTATTTTGCATCTGTTTCACTTATGGTTTGCACTTGTAATGGCATAAAATTTTCATATTAAAGCTTTAAACTAGTTAAGCTTAGTAATTGGCATGGACTGCTTTTCACACCACAATCTTTTCATAGGGACTGTACATGTGTATCTGTATGAAATGGAGTCCTAACCATTTTGCTGCTGCCCCCTGTACAACGTCAGAGCACAACTTCATGGAAGAGTGTGGCCCTTGACCACTTTCCAAATTCTTGGAGTGCCCCCTATCAAAAATGATTGCTCACCCCTTGCCTAAGTGATACATTGGTAGGTCTGAGCTATTGGACAATTGCCAGGTACACTTCTTAACAGAGATAGTGTGACACAGGAAACATTAGAAATAATTATTAGTGACAATGAGTCTCATCAAACAGCCAAAATCTTTGCCTCAGAAGGACAGAATCAAAGTACAACATTGATCTACCCAAGAGGAGAGGAGTGTGTGTGAAGGGTGTGGTCATGCTGACTTTAGGAGTTGATACAGTTTGGGGAGCTCTCTTTCCTTGTCCCAGGCACAGGGCCGGCTCGAGCCATTCCTGCGCCCCGGACAGCGTGCGTGCGATGCATGCACGGCCCCGCCCCTGGCAAGCTGTGCCCCTTAGAGCTGCCATCAGGTGCCGTGTGGCCCCAGGCGTGCGGCGCCTGATGGCAGCTCTAAGGGGCGCCGCGTGGCTGGGCGTGCGGCGCCCCTTACAGCTGCTGCCAGGCGCCCCCCATAGGTTGGCGCCCCGGGCAGCTGCCTGGCTAGTCCCCCCTTAATCCGGCCCTGCCCAGGCAAGGGTAGGTTTGGGGGAGCTGTATGCAGGGTCTATTGGAAGGGCTGGGGAGCGCTGGTGCTGTTTGCTGTCGGGAGTGGGCGACTTATATGAATGGTTATTTTCTCCCTAGAAGCTAGGCCAAGAGCGGGGTGTGAGCTGTCATCTCTCTTTGAGAGTTGGGCTGTGCTAGGGGGTACGTTTCCTTGTTCCCTAAAAGGGGCACATGGAGCTGCGCGTGTGTCCCCTCTCGGGATGTGAAAGCTGGCTCCCCCCCCCAGCCCCGGGGAGCCGCCCTGCGTGTACCTGTGTAACCCTGACAGTTCAGCGCTCACACGGTTAAATGCATTTTAGCATCCCTAGTTCCCAGCTCGTCCCTCCAGCGCGGGGAGGCAGTTCTGTGGCCCCGCTTGTCCCGTCTCTCGCTAGGGCGGGAGCTCGTCTCCCTGTCCCGGGGCAAGGGGCGGGCGCACCAGCGGGGCATGGGGCAGCCCGTTCACCCATTAGTTGTGGCAGGGGCAGCGCTGCCCCGAGGCAGCCGGGCCCCGCCCCACAGAGCGGGGGGGTCTCTCTCAGGCGCGGGCAGAGCCCCACGCTCCGCCCCGGCCGGCTGACGGGATCGGCGCGCGACCGCTCGGCAGCGCCAGCCGCCTCCTGCTTCCCGCCGGGCGGCTGAGAGCGGCAGCCGAGGGGCCGGTGCGGAGTCGCACAGCGGGGGCCGCCGCGCGCGCGCGCCATGGGCTCCCAGGACGTGCTGAGCGAGACCGCGCGGCTGGCCTCCTCCAGCGCCCTGCTGCAGGTACCGGCGCGCCTCGGGCGGCGCCGCCAGGCCAGTCCGGCTGAGAGCGGCCTCCCCCGCGGCCCGGCGGCGCGCGTCTGTGTGTTGCCCTCGCGCCCCGTCACAGCTGGCGCAGCCCGGTTGCAGCCGGCGAAGGTCGCCTCCGTGTCCCGCTTCCCATCCCGCCCTCGGGCTCTTTGCCCTCTGCGGCCACTTGAGGGTCAGCCCTGTGTCCCTGGGCCCGGCTTGCTGCAGCGCCCGCTCTCCCGGCGCCTCCGCAGTGCAAGCCCGCTTTGCCCCAGGCCACCGGCACCAGCACAAGGCCAGCGCCCAGTAGCTAGCACCTTGGCCTCTGCTCGGGGGGACTAGGCTCTTGGTAGCTCTGCCACACACCTGCTGTGACTTCTTATTCAGAACACCTCATCTGGGAAGCAGAGTAAATGCTTCCTTGGTTAGTAAGTTTGTGCTTCCAGTATATTCAAGGGGCACCTCCATGTGTTCCTTCCCTATAGGTAATTTTTTCCCTTTCTAGATTAACAATGTGAGTTGTTTCCAATTTATATCATTGCCAGGTACATTGATGCTGTATTGGTGGTTCTCAGCCTTTCTAGATTACTGTACGCATTTAGGAATCCAGGGTTTGACCCCACTGCCTGGGACCCAAGCCCTGCCACCTGGGGCTAAAGCTTGTAATTTAGCTTCACGCGGCTCCCTGTTGTGTAAGACCATAGGCAGTTGTCCTGGTTGCCACTCCTTAATGCTGGCCCTGCACATACACTGCCCTTAAACCCACCCTTGACCCCATTGAGAGTCACAACCTCTATAATGAAAAACAGTGGTGCAGATAAGTTGACATACCGGTGGTTGAGAACCACTCATTTAGATAGCAAATAGTAAAAATTGTTGTCCGTGGCAGAGTCATCCTTACAGTACAGGGAATTGGGTGACTGCTCTGGGGCTGGAGCAGCCACTGGCAGCCTTCATACCAGAACCTCCCCCTCCTATCACCTAGTTTAGTGATGGGCAATCTAGCCTATGACTCGCATGGTCAATGTTGTGTGCAGTCAGCATGCACCTCAGTTCACATGCATGTCACTTTAGGGAAAAAACCCTATGTAGATGGAAAATAGTGGAATTTGCCAGCACTGCACGTGAGCAGTGATACATAAAATATCTCACAGGCTGCACATGATGGGTCAGATGTGGGCTTCAGGTTGCCTACTACTATCCTACTGCCTGTTGTGGATCAGCTGTTTTGCGGCCTCAGGAGGCCTTGGGAGGAGGAAAGAGGAGTGAGGGCACAGTGTGCTTGGGAGGGGGTGGAACTGGGCATGGAAGGGGTGCATCAGGCATGGGGTGGAGCTTTGGTAGGGCTTTGATGGGAAGGAGTGGAGTGGTGGTGGGGCTTCGGCAGAGTTGGGGGTGGGGGGAGAAGAAGAAACTCAGCACCTATGTCCTGGGTCCTGTACCCTCCTAGGGGTCGCCCTGGTCCATGGGCTTAATCCTGTGAGATACTGGACACCTTGTGTTAGCTGAGCACATATACTCATCAATTTCAGTGGGAGTTGAAAGAATTCAGTGCCTTTCAGAAGGTGTTTGAACTTGCTCAGGATCTGGTTGCTTTTTAAGATTGATCTTGGCCTGTATTTGAAAACAACTAATACAACTTATTCTGTGTGTTTTCTTGACAGATATTGTTTCGAGTGATTACTTTTGGCTTAAATGCATTTACTCTCCGCTATGTATCGAAAGAAATTATCGGCCTTGTGAATGTAAGGTAATGAAGAATAGAATTCATGGTAGATGATTCCAATATAGAAGTTTGTCACATTGTTCCTTTTCTAAATACAAATAAGTACCTGGACTTTAAAAGTAAATATTACTAGTAACACTTCAGACTTTTAAAATCTAATTTATAATACTTTTTGATATTTATGCTGTTTGCTCCTTGGATTTCTCTAAATCTGAGCAATTAAAGTATATCAATCCATTTTACTTTCTGCTTCATGGACTAGCAGACTGACTAAGTGAAATATTTAGAGTTCTTTTCAGTGGTATTAGAAAGATTTCTGTGTGAATTTTGATCTATACAATGATATGCCTGTAATCTTGTGATAAGAGTAGCCTGAATGTTCAGTTTTGAAGTTATAAATGAATAACTATCTAATAGATTCTTAATATTCAATATTTATAGGTACCCAAATCTTAAACCAGTTAGGTGAACTATTCCCTTTCCTCCCAACTTGCTTAAAACTTATCTGGTTAAGGTTGGATTATCCATTTGAAAAACACTGCTGTACCCTTATTCTTTTCCTGCCTTTCAGGAGAACTGTATGTTAACAATATATCACATCTAGGCAAATTGTGTTTTCTTTTCCTCATCTATATTAAAATTTATGTTATCACACCACATTTTCCCTCACTGTTGGTCAACCCTCTGTTAGAAATAAGTTTTGCTCCACATATTTAAACTATGTTTATGGATAATTACATAACATAGTTTTATCTGTTTTTGTGCGGGGGTGAGGTAGAATGTTTACATTGCTTTGTGTACCTGAAAGAATGAAACTGAAGGTGTTTTTCTACCAAGAAGTTTATGTTTTTACTCAGTGTTTTATCATTCTCAGTACTGTTTCAGGCTGGGTCTACACTACAGACCTATACTGGCATAACTACATCGGTCAAGGGGTTAAAAAATCCATATCGCTGAGTGACCTGGAGATACTGACCTAACGCCCATGTACACAGTGCTATGTTGATGGGACAGAGCTTCTCCCATAAACATCTTGGGGAAGTGGATTAACTACACTGTCAGGAGAAGCAGCATCTTCGCTAAAGTGCTCTAGGAATCACTTTCTCTTTTTATTCCCTTTCTTTAGGCTAACACTGCTTTATTCTACAGTTGTTTTCTTAGCCAGAGAGGCATTTCGTAGAGCTTGTTTGAGTGGCAGCACAAAGCAAAATTGGACCAAAACTATTAATCTTTTGTGGCTGACGTAAGTTTCCTTTCAAGATTCTTATTAATTCCAGTCTGTGTATAAAAGCATTCACTGTCAGATATCCGAGTACATATAAAGATGAAAATATGTATTTACCTAGCTAGATTACTGTTCCATTATGTAGCACATTATGATCTCCTCAGCTGCAGCCCCAGGACAAAGAATCAAGGAATTAGATTAAATGGGGTTAATGATTCTTACCTCCTCTTTAAAAGGATTTTGAAAGCTACTGATGAAAAGTGCTGTATGAGTTAAGTTGTGATGTTTATACTGTGCTATGAGTACCCATGGACTTGGCTTCTTTTGGAGCTATACTGGGGAAGTAAATTCCATAGTCAAGATACACACAAGGGAAAATTTGATTATTTAGGAATATGTTATTAGAACTAAAAGTATTAGATCTAAACTCTGTAGAGGTTCTTATTGCTCATCACTGTTCTACCTAAACACCTTCTCGTAGTGCCTTAAGCTCTGTGACTGACATCTGTCACGTGTGTTTGCTTAGCCTCTTCCCATGTGGAGAAGTAAAACCAAAAAAATGAAGGTTTTAATTTATGTGGAAGATTCAAGCAAAAGTAGGAGCCTAGCCAAAATGCCTAGCAGCCAAAATGGAGTGTGTGTTGTTTCTTATTACTTAGATTCTTCAGGCTTGTCTATACAAACTATTAGTTTATGGCAAGATGGGGTGTGAATCTAGCCATCACAAACCTACTGTGCACTAAGTGTCCATGTGGACCTTGCTGACACTCAATGACACTTCCTTAGCGTTCCTTACTTTATTCGCCCTGCTTTGAAATGGGAGTAGATTAAAGCACACTAAAGAATTGCTAGTGTGTATCAGTAATGTCCACATGAGCGTGTTGTGTGCCCTGCAGCTTGTTGTGAACCAAGTGCTGCTGTAGAAAAGCTTTTTTTTTTTTGGTATTAATTTTATTATTGTTTAACTTATATTGTGTTAGTAGCTGAAGCCAGCCCATCAGGGCCCTGTTGTATTAAATGACGTAAAAATATTGTTACTGTCCATATTGCTTAAATGTAATTACAGATCGTTTTTTCAGATATGGTAAAACACATAGCTAAAAAGGCCTCTATTTGTATAAAATAAATAGTGCAGTCATCCATAATTGAAATTATGATGGTAATTATAATTTGGTTTACATTGTTAATACTAAATCTCTAAGGCCACGTCTACTGCACGGTTATTTCAGAATAAGCTATTCCGGAATAGTTATTCCGAAATAGCGTATTTTGAAATGGCATGTCTACACTGCAGGGAAGCCTCAAAATTAGTCCGAGGCAGGCTTTCCTAATGTAAATGTGCAATCTCGATTTAGAGTCCCAGGAGGAATAACTTAGAATGGCCCTGGTGAGTGGCTATTTTGAAATAGCAGAAGTGGAATGTTTACACATGCCTTATTTTGAAATAGCTATTTTGGAATAGGTGGTGTTCTTCGTAGTTTGAAGTTCCCAGAAGTTGGATTAAGCCGTCCATTATTTCAAAATTATTTTGAAATGATGGAATTGCTGTGTAGATGCTCAAATATTTATTTTGGAATAATGGCCGCTATTCCAAAATAACTTTGCTGTGTAGATACACCCTAAGAGAAAGCAGTTTTTCCTACTTGCCTGTGTGTTCCAGGGGTTTTTAATATGGCTTTGTTTCCAGTCCATGTTTTCACAGGGCAAGATAAATTGTACCGTAATTCCTATTTCTATACTGTTATTTTACTAGCAGGATAATGCAATATTCATTAGTATATTGTAATTTATTAAAAGATTTAGTGTCTTTTTCTCTAGTCTTACTGAAGACTAGCTTTTTCAGAAAGAAGGCTCAGTCTTGCATGGTTGTACGTAGGGATGTGAAAGGTTAACTGGTTAACCGGTAAGCATCATCCTAGTTAACTGGTAACTGGTGGGGGCTGGAGCAGCTCCCCTCCTGCCGCAGGTAGGGGTCTGCTCCAGCTTGGCCTGCTGCAGACAGAGGCTGCTTTCGTCTGGAACAGCCTCTGTCTGTAGTGGGCTAGGGCACCCTGCAGGCAGGGGTTGCTCCCTGTCTATACTGGCAAGTTACCGTGCTGAAACTTTCTTGCTCAGAAGGGTGAAAAATCATCCTCTGAGCACAGCAAGTTTCTGGCACAGTAACTTGCCAGTGTAGACAGCCTCCCAGTGGTGGGAGCTACACCCCTTGTGGAGGTGATTTTTCCTAAAGTGCTTGGAGAGCTTTCTCCTAGTGCTGGCACTGTAACCACACTGTCACATTAAACTAAGTGTGGAAGCACTTCAATGCTGCAAGTGCAGACAGGGTCTAAGTTGGGTAAGCCTGTAAAAACAGATCAAAGGAATTTTAAAAAGATCTATTTAAAATAACAGCAACAAGGGGCAGGTTTGAGTTTTTGGGGTTTTTTTGAGGGTGGGGGAGGTTGGAGCAGTTAAAAAGTGGGTTGAATGGTTGGTTTGAACATTTTCTTTTAGAATGTTTATGTAAATATAACCATAAAAAAATTGAATATATATACTTGTATACTGTAGTATCAATTCGAATATTTTCATTTTAAATAGCAAAATGAAAACTTCATGTTTTCCTTCTCTTTTGCTTGCAATATGTGATCACTTAATTTTTTTCCTGTTTAGAGAAGCACCTCTGTAACACAGAAAAACAACTTATTTGACTTTGTTTATTTATTTAAAGAGTTCCTTTGGGGGTGTGCTGGTCACTATTCCTGGGCTGGATCTGGCTATGGTTACTTGAAGTTCCTGATCCTAATGTGGTTCCCTACTATCAGATTGGAGTAGTTGCATTTGGTCTTTCTGCAGTGGTTGAACTTCTAGGAGAACCATTCTGGGTTTTGGCACAAGCACATTTGTTTGTAAGGCTTAAGGTTAGTAAAGTGAGCACTATACTTACGTGTACTGAGCAATGATAGATAAAGTGTTGATTGAGGTAGCCAAAAATGACTGGAGGACTTAACCATATACCTCTGAATGAAGTTAGACTAGTGTGATGAAAACCTTTGGCCTTGAATGTCTAATACCTAATATTTAGCATATGTATTTAAATGTACATACACAGAAAAAGTGAATATGCTGTTTTTGTACACTTTAGGTCTTCTGACTCATGCAGTTGGCAGTGAATCTGTTTTTTTCTCTTTTTAAGGTAATTGCTGAAAGTCTTTCAGTAATCTCAAAATGCGTGTTCACAATTATTTTAGTAGTTCTATATCCACAATGGGGGCTTTACATTTTTTCTTTGGCTCAGGTAAGTTTTTTTCTTTGTTCTCTTCTGTATATTTGTGATTCACTGCTGCCGCCTCTTGGACTTAGCAATTAACTAATTCTGAAAGTAAGAGGAAGATGCTTTTGCAATATTGTACGGAATACTGTTCTTGTATATAGATGTCTGCTACAGACTTAGCATTGTGACTGATCAGTTTAGTGCTAGCGGAACCACACAACATGTTTTATGTATGCATGTACATTATCCAAATTAGGGCCACAAGTCGCTGTCCTTCCTTCCCTTCCCCCCCGCCTCCCCAGCACTCCCAGCCCCACCACCAGACCTCCTTGTCCTGGGCTGTGTGTCCCGGTTTTGTGAAGTACAACATATATATATTTAAAAGATAACTATAATTTGGCTGCAAATTTCAACTGCTTGAATAGTTTATAAGCCTCTTTCCCCTATGCAAGTACTTGTGGCACAGAACAACACAATAAAACAATAAAATAAAATATTCTATACATTAAATTAAATTCTATAAATAAATTAAAGCTTTATAATTGGATATCTGCCAGGTAGGACAAATGAATTGGACCACACAAGAGGAAAACACTGCAGTGAAAGACTTGTGTGGTCTCAGAGCCTTGGCTCCAAACATCTACACTGCACTTTTTAGCCTTGCAGCTTGAGACCTGTGAGCATGAATCAATTGACCAGTTGCAGCCATGCTGTAAATCTTTCATTGCAGAGGTGAGGAATCTCTTCTGGGTCGGGGGCCTCTGACCCACAGAGAAATCAGTTGGGGGCCACACGCAAGTGGAAAGCAAAGAAAACAAAACAAAACAAAAATCTGCATGGACGTGGCCCCCAAATGATAAGCAGCAAAGAAAAGACACTCACCTCACTAATGCAGTTCAAGGTGCCAGGGTTCCCCTCTCACTCTAGCACTGTGACAAGGCTCAGGGCTTCACCCCAGGGCTGGATTAACTTTCTGAAGGGCCCGGCCTAGTAGATTTTTGTAGGCCCCTCCTGGGCTCTGGGGAGAGGTTAAAAATAAGGGATTCAATTTCTGGGAGGAAGCTGCTGGGAATGGGGGTGCGGGGTCTGGCAGGTGGTAGGGTGCAGGAGAGGGGTGGGGGAATAGAGTGTGGGCAGGAGTGGAAGCAAGGGTGGGGTGGGTCATGGGGTCTGGACGGGATGGGGTGTGGAAGAGGTCTGGATGGGAGGAGGGTGCGGAGGGGGCAGGTGATTGGAGCTCCTACCTGGCATAGCTACCAAGGGGGGAGGGACTGCAGGTGGCTCCATGCTATCTCTCCCTGGCAGGCACCACCCCCTATCACTCACACTGGCTGTGATTCTCCGCCAATGGTAGCAACAGGGGTGGAGCCTGTAAGTCAGCACAGGGGGACAAAGCTTCCCTGCACTGCCATTCCCAGCTCAGAGCTTCTTCCTTCCCTCCCCCACCAGGTAGAGCCTGTGGGCTGTAGGTTCCCTATCCCTGTTTTATTGTAATGTAAACATAACTAATCGTAAGGTGGAGTGACACAGATTGGGGCTAGTAATGCTAAAAAGTGCTAATTTAAAAAAAAGTTATGAGATTTTTGTGCGTTAAGATTATTATTGATAGTAGTCATTTGGTTTAGAATATTTGTTTGCTGTTCCTTCACCCAGACATTTGACATTTCAGAATAATTGTGCTGTATTTTATTCAATTATTATTTAGCTAGAAATACTAGTACGTAGTTCTAAATGTGTAGTTTATATTGATTTATATTGATGATGTTGATAGTTTATATCTTTTCTTTCAGCTTTTATACACCAGTATTCTGGTGCTGTGCTATGCAATGTATTTCATGAAGTTTTTGGGCTCTCCTGAAGCAACAAAGGAATCATTTCCAGTTTCTAGAATGACAGACCTGTTACCCAACTTGACTGAAGGCCAGGTATATGACAGAGCTTAATGTTTGTAATATTGCAGTCTTTCATGCATGGGGGAATTTCAGTTGGTTTTGTTGAATGAGAATCTACTTGAGCAACACCCACCTTAAGTATAATTTTGCAGGATGTAGCCTCCCTGCAGAGGAAACAGTTGAGCAAGAACCCCAATTTTTCCAACAGTAGGGAGGCAGAAGTGGGCATCCGTGCACACTGGTTTGCTGCTTGTTTCAGCTTGTAACATTCAGCAGTGGCATGTTGGAGCAGCAATTTCAAGTGGCGATGGTGTTGCCTCTCATAAAACTGCTTGCTGAGTCTCCTCCCAAACTGCTGTAATTAACTCTGGCTGTTGCAGGCTTTTTCCACCCTCTCATCCTGTCTCCTCCTTGATGTTCACCTGCCTGCCATGCTGGTTTACCTGCTGCAGGCTCAGTGGTCATTTTTATGTGAGGCAGCACTGCTGCTCTTTTGTATATATATGCACAGGGAGGTGTAAATGTGCAGAGACTGCTGAGTCCCCTCTCCCTGAGCTCCTGTCCAAAATAAGGATGTTAAATTGCGGTTAATTGACTAGTTGAGTAGTCGATGGAATTTCTACTAGTCGAGTAGTCGACTAGTCAGTAGGCACTTCCGCATTCCTCCTTTGAAATGTATAGGCTCTTGTACATTTCAAAGGAGGAATGCAGAACTCTGCGTGCAGCCCAGGGCCAGCGGGAAGTCCCACTGACTCTGGGCTGCATGCAGGTGTGCCTGCTTTGAAATGTACAAGAGTCCCCAGTGGGGGCTCTTGTGCATTTGAAAGCCACAGTGCCCTCATGGAGCCTCAGAGTCCCCCACTGACCCCGGGCTCCATGCTGCGCTGCATGCCGTATGGAGCCCAGGGTCAGCTGGGGACTCCCCAGCTGATCCTGGGTTCCACTGAAATGCTGTGTGGAGCCCAGGATCAGCTGGGGACTCCCCAGCTGACCCCGGACTCCATGGTGCTTTGAAATGCCGAGGGGCAGCCGCCGCACAGCTGATCCCCGGCTCTGCGCGCTTTGCAACGGGGATCAGTCCCCAGCTGATCCCTGGCTCCGCTTGCGCTGCCCCTTTGAAGTGCTGTTTTGGTCGTTTTCAATCCACTTGTGGCCTTAGTAAATAGTAGGGCTGTCAATTGACCTGTGTTAATGCCTGCAATTAACACAGGACAGGATTAACGCATTAAAAAAATTAACGTGATAATTGCAGGCCTTAATGCTACGCTGCCACTCCAGCACTTCAAAGGGGCAGTGCAGCATTAAGTCCTGCGATTAACACGTTAATTTTTATAATGCATTAATCCTGTCCTGCGTTAATCGCAGGCGTTAATGCAGGTCAATTGACAGCCCAACTATTTACTAAGGCCACAAGTGTATTGAAAACTACTAAGCTAAAGGCACCTGTTTAGATACACAATAAAGTAATGATGGTTGTTTATTACAGATCTGCACTGTTGATACTATTGGCATTGCTACTTGCTGTTCCTATGCAAATAAGAGAATTTTCCTATTATTAATACTGGCAGTCTTTATGTACTATAGTAGGTAACCAGAAACACTACTGAGTCAGACACAACTTCACTAGTAGCAACAATACATGCATTTTCAATACTGCTGACAGTGTCTGAGTCGATGCATTGTAGAATGTTGTAAAATAGAAAAATCTGATGAGTGAGATACTTATGTTTTACAATTAGACTGGTCAAAGTACAAGGTAGGGAAAAACTTGCATTGCTACTGAGGGGGAACGGACTAGAGAACTTAAGAAGTCTTTACCATATGTCTTATTAATGTGAATTTATGAAGAATCACAAGTAAACGTTTATGGCGTATATGTTTGAAATTTATTTTTAATAACTAGAAACTATTTTACTTTGAAACAAGGCCATCTCTTTAAGGATGTTATAACTTCAGTTACAAATTTCTACAACAGAATTTTTGTACAAAGCCTTTTTTGGTTTAAGCCCTGCAAATGTATTCAAGAAGTCAATGGAATGTGAAATAATACCCATTAACTTTTAGCCTAAAATGGTACTGCCAGTACATCTGAGCCATAGTGTAAGCTATAGACGCTAACTACATTTTTTTATGTCAGTCACAATTATTACAAACCATTTCATGCTACCTCACTTGATGAGCTATAAGGGACAGCTAAATCTGTTATTACTAAGAAAAAGTGCTCATAAACAATATAGAACACTGTAGCTGTGTTGTTCCCTGGATATTTGAGAGACAAGGTGGATGAGATAATATCTTTTATTGGACCAATTTCTGTTCAGCTTTGGACTGAAAAGAGCTCTGTGGAAGCTCAAAAGCTTGACTCTTTCACCAACAGAAGAGAAGTTGGTCCAATAAAAGATATGGTCTCATTCACTATATTTCTAATCTACACATCCAGCCTGACTTAATTAGCTTAATTGCTACTTGTCCTTCAGTTCACAGGTAGATTCTTTTGCTGCTGTATATACCCTGGATTCTGTAATATCTCTTTCAACTCATATGAAGTGGGTTTTACCTATGAAAGCTCATGACCTAATATATTTGTTAGTCTCTAAGGTACCACAGGACAGCTCATTATTATTAACAGAAATGGTGTTTCTCATCTCAAGAATTAAATAAACCACAATTTTAAGAAATACATTCACAGTTAAGCAAAAGGGGGCCAAAGCAGAGTTTGTCTGCTTTGTAAACACAAGAGCTCAGAGTGGGAATCTTTGTTCCAACTTGTCCTTTGGCTATGATTAAGTTAACCAGGGTTGATTTGCCACAAATCTCAATATATTAAACGGTTCATTGTTCACTATTACTGCACTAGGCAACCCCTTCTTAACTAGAGGAGCATTAAATATTAATATTTTGCTTCCTTGGACTTGGAGCAGTTGCATTTGTTCCAGTTGGATGTAGAGCTTGTTTCTAAATATGGGAAGCATAGTCATCAGCTCACTTTCTCCATGCCTACTACTGCCCCTACAGCTGCACTGTGCCCTCCCTCTTTTCAGCCTTTTCCAGTCATATCCAAGGCAGACTTTATTGAGAACAACTTCCTCAATCTGCTCGGGATTGGCATACAATTCAAAAGCAACACAAAACAGAAAGAAAGCTGATTCTTCTTAATGTTTCAGCAGGCCTCATGGTAGAGGGTTAGCAGAGTAATAGTGATGGTGTAGAGAAAAATCTCATTTGCGAACAGTATACTATAGACTATTACAGGGATGGGCAAAAGCCTCTTAGTGGGCCAAATCCGGCCTGCCTAGGGCTTTGACCCAGCCTGCGAGTCAGTTCCAGGCCACGCCCCCTAATGTGTTGCCTCAGAGCAGGAAAGAGGTGCGAGCCCTTCTAACTACTGCTATTTAAAGGGCTCACGCCTTCTGCGCCTTGCCTAGCAGCCGTGGGGAAGGCGCAAGCCCTTTAAATAGAAACAATTGAAAGGGCTCACTTCTCTTTCTCCCTAGCAATACACTAGAGGCGCTGGGAGCTGCATGCCCTTTCAGCTGTTTCTATTTAAAGGGCTCTCGTATTCCCTGCGTCTGCTAGATAATGCGTTGCCCGACAGGCGCAGAGAAGGTGCCAGCACTTTAAATAGAAACACTTAAATAGAAATACTTAAAACACTCTAGCGCATTGCTAGGGAGCCGGAGACGCGAGCCCTTTCAACTACTTCTATTTAAAGGGCTCGCCTGCTGGGCCTCCCATCTGCTCCAGGTTCCCTTCCATTGGCCAGAAGTCGGGGCAGGGACCCCAGGCCAAGCAAAGCTCTTGGTAGGGTAGCTCTCAGCACTGCCCCTTCTACCCAAGGCCCTGCTCCTTCCACCCGAGGACCCACCCCTTCTGGGTTGGCCCGTGGCCACTTGCAAAATTTGTGAAGTGCTCCCCATTCAAAAATTATTGCCCACCCCTGGACTATTATGTTGCATCTGTTCTTAGTGCATATCAAGGAATCAGCTGCAATATATTGCTTGGTCCCTTCTTGTGCTGTGTGATGCTTCCTGGAAGAATCTTTCAACTATTCTTGTTCATTTTGTTTCTGTACAGTGCAATGCCATGAAGACAGATGTTGATCTGTCAGCTTGTAGTGATTAGGTCTGCCCTTGTGTTCAGGAATATTTTAGGTTAGTCATTAATGGCAATAACTGAGAGTTTTCCAGGTTAGTACAGGGGGTTAGAGTAGATGGTGCTGGCCTTGATTATCAGAAAAATGTATTCATGTGTCACCTTGCAATTCAGAGTCTCAAAATTCATTGTCAATGGTTAAATCACAATACTTATGTCTTTCTTGCAGACTGTGTTTGACTGGAAAGAAGCTAAGTTGACTTGGAGTTTCTTTAAACAATCATTCTTGAAACAGATGTTGACCGAGGGTGAGTGTGATGTGCACTTTTTGTACCTGTCCAGGATTGTAAGCAAAGAATATGATTGGTCCTGCCAAGACATGTGGACAGGTCACCTGATGCTGGAACCCATTTTGGATGTGGTACTTCTCCTTGGGGTAGGGGAAAGAGTTGAAGCTGAACACAAAGGATTGCCGCCTTGGGCAAAATCTATTTACAGGCAGGGAGCCAAACAATAGGGGGAGTTGGTAGAGGCCAGACACCAAGACACTTCCTGCTTACCACCGAGATGGCTACTAGAGACATTTAAAACTGAACAGTGGGAAGGATCGAGCCCAAGCTAGTAGGATGCTAAGTTTGTGAGAAAAGATAATTAAAACTACTGTTATGGTAAGAAATTGCATGTAACAAGTTTCTTAGAGCATTAAGCTTAGCTGGTGTATTTTTGCTTAGTGACTGACTTTGATCTGCCTGTTATCACTTGCAACCACTTAAATGCTACTTTTTATTTTTAATAATCACTTGTGTTTGTTATTAAACCCAGTGTAAATAATTGTTACCTGAGGGGGACAATAGCTGTGCATCTCTCTCTTTTGTTAATAAAGGGAGTGAAGAACTTATGAGCTTGCTCTGTATAAAACTTTTATGCAGAGTAAGGTGGATTTATCTGGGGTTCTGGTCTCATTGGGGCTGTGCACATGGGTGCCATGTCAAGTCCCTGTGACTGAGCTTTCCCAGAGCGGAGCTGCCTTTCCATGCCTGTGTTGCTGTGCCTTGGGGTATGACCCCAACTCTGCGGTGCCCTAGAAGGTAGGTGGGTGGGCTCAGTGGTATGATCAGCCCATCAGGTGATAATCTCAAGGCGATCTCTATGTCCAAACCTGTCACAAAGGTGGTGTTTAAAAATGAATAACTTGCTGATCAGTAGTATGGCAAAATACACATAGCATCTCTATATGTAAAGTTATGAATAATGAACTGAAATAATGACCGAAGGATGTTTCCCAAATGAGTTTAGGGAATGGCTAAACCAGTTCTTCAGAAACAAAAGGAAGCTTATGCCCGAGACAGTTAACAAGTTTGTCGACCATTCCTGCTAAGTGGTCTTTCTTTGGCAAGAAAGTATATAAGTTCAAAAATCTGCATCTTAGCAAAAAATCTTTCACTGGATTGCCTATTCCCAGTGGGTAATGCTTTTCAAAGGAAGGACAGGACTAAAAAAGAAGGGGCAGATGCTCTAAGACATTATCCTTTCTTTCCCTGTCTGTCTCTGGCATTGAACCTAAAGAGGTTGGACTCTGGAGGGCAGGGGATGGGGCTTGGGACCTGAAGATTTTTGGTCTTGCTGGAAGCATGTAGTGAGAGATTGCTTTGCAACTAGGTTAGTTTCTTAAGTAGATGTTAGTGTTTTCTTTAAAGACTAACAGATATATATGGGCAAAAGCTTTTGTGGGTAAAAAACATTTAATCAGATGTATGCAGACACATGGTAAAAACCTCTTCATCACTCCACGCATCTGATGAAGTAATTTTTACTCTCAAAAGCTTATGCCCATATAAATCAGTTTTTAAGGTGCCACAGGACTCCTCGTTGTTTCTGCAGATGCTACCCCGCTGAGACTTGTTCTAAAACTTGTATATTTTCTTGTAACTATTTCTCACTTTTATGCCTCATTACTTATACTGAATATCTACTGCTTTGTAGTTAATAAACTTGTTTTACTGTTTGATTTAATCTAGGGAGTTTAAGATGGAGGGTCTGGCTAACTATTTAAGGTAATAATTAGGGATGTTAAATATCTGTTAATTGAATAGTCTATTAGCCTCATGAAGAATTCTTATTGGTAATATGACTATTCTGTAGTCCCTGGGGGTGAGGCCAGCAGCTCCAGCCCCACTCCCGAGGAGCCCCCTGCCACTCTGTGCTGCTATCTGTGTATCAGAGGCAGCAGTGCAGGGTGACAGCAGCCCTTCCCCGGGGGGCTGGTATGAGCTGGAACTGAGCCGGGCTGCCTGCCTGCCTGGCTCCTAATACACTTTAAATGCAGAGCCCCAGCAGGGGTAGCTCCTGGACCCAGCGCAAGCCAGGGTTGAGCCAGGCTGCTGGCCAGCCTACTAAGAAGTTTATTGGCGTGGTGGTGGTGGTGGTGGTGGTGGTAGGGGAATGTGTGTAGCCCTATGGCATTAACCTGTAATCTTTTGCTTATCGGGTAATTGATTACACTATTACATCCCTAGTAATAAGATGACATATAATTCCTTTTGAGAAGTAGTGGACTAAATATATTTGTACTGTCCAGGAGAGAGCTGCACAGTGCAGGACAGATCTTCTAGGGGAAGATGGGAACTGGGCTATAGGTTGGAGTTACCCTGCAATATAATCAAGGTTGGTGAGAGCCAGGTGATAGCTGGTTGACTGCAGTTGTGCAGAAACAAGCGGGGCATGTGGCTTGTCCATTGGAAGGCTGGGTGGCCCAGGTGAGAGCTACTGGTAGCAGGCACTGTCAGACACCAAAGGCTGCAGGGCAAGGGTGTCAGCTACCCATTTGCCTTGATTATGCCCTGGCATGTCACAGAAAGTATTTAGCTTCTAAAAAATTACATTATGGTAAAACATGAGAATGCCACTATTGTACTAGAGCCTCTGTGACCCATTAGTTCAGCAGATGAGCCTTTTGGCCTGGAAGACTGTTTCAGATTTGTCCTATCATTATTGAAAGTGAGTTTGGCCATCAGTCATAGCTGATATTTGCCTACTCTACACTTATCTTCTGAAAACGAACAAAAACCCCCAGATGCCTTATGTAGGAGAATAAACTCAACAGATCATGAAGATTAGTTTGTATGGAACAGAGTGACTTTAATGTGTGAAATGTATTTTAATACTGTTCACAAAGCAAGTAGCAATATGAGACATAGGGAATGCGTATGCTGCAATGTAAGACCAGGCTTTGTAGAAGTCAAATTAGCAGACCCTGGGTTTGAGCACCAAATTGATATGTAAGCCCAGGTTGGGAATTGTTGAACACTGGGTCCTAACCTTGGCTCCAGTGTCTACACTGCATTCTATGGACCAGAGTCCAGTCACAAACATCCCAGATGCCACTTTCCCCATTTATTTATGGTGCAGTATGGACAAATTTGACTGTCCAGAGGGAAAAAGAAGTTGGCCTGCAGGATTATGGGATACTTTTGGCAGACTCCCAGGCCGTGTCTACACTACAGATAAGATGGAAGCAGCTGCAGTTGATCTTCCGGGGTTCGAATTAGCAGGTCTAGTGAAGACAGGCTAATTCAAACTGAGAGGGCACTCCCGTTGATGCTGATAGTCCTGCTTCTACGGGAAGTAAGGGCAGTTGAAGGGAGAGTCTTCCCCTTTGACTTCCCGCAGTGTGCACAGAGCCAAAATTCGAGTTAAGATACTTCGACTTCATCTACGCAATTAACATAGCTGAAGTTGCATATCTTAATTCAAACTTAGCCCCTAGTGTAGACCAGGGTTCAGAGTACAAGACCATTTTGGCTCCATCTACACTGTAGATCAATAGGGCTTGAAGCCTGGGTCCTAGCTTAACTCAGGATCAGACTCTCCACCCGGAGGTCAAGCATTAGTGTAAACATTAACATCTACTATAGTATTTGAGAGTCCAGCATCTGCTGCATTGAGAAGAGGAAGCAAATCTTAAAAGACTAATGGATGACTGGAAATTAAGGTTGATCTGATGCTTGAGAAATCTGTGTCATGTTTGATCCATTTTGGAAGTTTTATATTAATTACACTGCTGATGATTTCTGGGATGCAGTAGACATGATAGATTTAATTCAAGAGCAGTTATGTTTCTTTACTGATCAGTGAGGACAAAATGTTCTTAAAGTGGCCACAGATTTGTTGTTTCTGCTTCTGGCTGTCCAGTTCAGCACTTTGGGCCAGAGCTGCTCACCTCTTCAACTCCAATTGACTTCACTTCATATCAAATCAAGGGTGCAAATAGTAGCCATTCTTGAGGATTTTTCACCTTTTCTTTTGGCTTCCTCACTACATTGCCTGCTAGAAGTGTCTGAATAAAAACTGGAAAAGGACATAGATAGTAGCATTAATTGTTAGTTTTTAATGTCCTTGTTTTTAATTTATAGGTGAACGATATGTGATGACTTTTTTGAATGTGCTAAATTTTGGAGACCAAGGTAAGCATGGTATATTACCAAGTGGTAAAACAAACTTGTTATGTAAAAACTAATGCTTTCACATGAACTTTGAAATTAAGATACCATGTTGAAAAGGTACTTTGACATTTTAGAGATGGTCTGAAAGCCTTCTTGACTTTATCATAAAATAATGAGGAATTGCTCTATATCTATATCTATATCTATATCTATATCTATATCTATATCTATCGAGAGAGAGAGAGAGCGATCGATAGATCTTGACCAAAGGCTTTAATTTTCCCCACAGTATTTGAAAAGTCTAGAACATTACATATTTTACAATGTATCTTGATTAGCATTTTTAAAGCTATCTTTGCCTTCTTTTGGGACTTTTGCTGCCTTCAGGTCTCTTTTTGAATGTAAACAAAAAAGAGCCTTGCATTTGAAGATGGCTCTTCCCCTTTCCTTAAGTTTATTAAAGTCCTCATAACATACCCGTTCAGTGAAACAACATTTGTTCTACAGTATCTGCTGATCTTAGCAAGTTTTTCCTACAGTGATCCCCTGCTAATGTCAATGTAATATGAGGGGCAGTTACACATAAATTAAATCTTGCTTAAACTTTTCTGTCTATTCAAAATTGAGATTTGTCGTTCCAGTGGCTTACTGCTGTCAATATGTTTAGGTCCAAAATCCTTCTGGATAGGAATATTACTTCTTTAAAAAGTGTTCTTCTGTATATTGCGAGACAAAGAGCTTTTTTAAATAACCATTCACCAGAAATGTCAGCTCAAGAAAAGTTTACGTGCACATAACTTTTAATTATCTAGATCTAGGAAGCTGACAGTATTTTATAAAAGTTAATATACTGTTTCTCTATTTTGTTTAAGGTGTGTATGACATAGTGAATAACCTTGGTTCTCTGGTACCTAGACTTATCTTTTTGCCAGTAGAGGAGAGTTTTTACATTTTCTTTGCTAAGGTGCTGGAAAGAGGGACAGCTGTAAAGCTACAGAAACAAGTAGGTTGAGTGTAATTCTAAATTTGTAAATATATGCTATAGAACTGTGTTTTAAGATGAATAAAGAACTAATAATAAAAAATCTACCAATTTCTACAGTGGTAAGTTTTCCTTCAATATTTATTATGGATATGGAACAGCTTCCATATAAAGAAAGATGGAAAAAGACCCGGACACTTCAGTTTAGAAAAGAAATGATTAAGGAAGAGTATAAAATCATGAATGAGATGGAGAAAAGGAAGACTAAGTGTTGTTTACCTCTACACTTAACACAAGAACAAGGGGGTCAGCTGATGAAATTAATAGGCAGCAGGTTTAAAACGTAAGTCTTTCTGCACACAATGCTCTATCAAGCTGTGAAACTCATTGCCAAGGGATGTTGTGAAGTGCAAGAGTATAAATGGGTTTAAAAAGGAATTAGATAAGACTATGGGGGTAGGTCCATCAATGGATAGAAATGAAGCCCCAGAAGCTGGAACTGGATGATGGGATGAATCACTCAATAATTTTCCTTCTCTCTTCATTCCTTCAGAAGCATCTGACATTGGCCATTATGGGAAGACAGGATACTGGGATAGATGGATCATTAGTTTGGCCCAATATGATCCCTCTTTTCTCTTAAGTAAAAAATGTATAAGGGGAGCAAAACTCCATAGCATGGAATTTCCCAGAGCGTTAGCTTCAGTGTTAATAGACAGCAAAATAATTTTACATAAACCTCACCCAATGCATTTTCACGTAGCTCATTCAGGGTTCTCTTAATATAGGTTAATTCTCACACACATGAAAACATTCTATACCACCTGAAATGAATGCTCCTACTTACTTTGTGCAATGCTTTGAAAATATATGGAACAGAACAAATACTCTAGTTGTATTGACATTTACTCCATTAAAACATGAAAGTTTTTTTTTAATTTTGAAAGGAGAAGAATCAGGTGGGAATTTAACTATTTGAGTTTATGAAATGCATAGTAAAAACTGCATTGTACTCCCTTTTCACGGAGGTAAATAACAATAGAGCAAGAGGATTACTCCAGGAAGTGAATTATAGATACAATCCTATTTAAGGAATACAGGTTGCACCTCCCTGGTCTGGCACCCTTGGGATTTTACCAGACCAGGAGAGGTCATTTCTGAACCCCTCCCACTGACCCCTTTGGCCTGGCCAGCTGGATTCTTGGACACCTTCCCACCTCCTGGCCCCACTGCCCTGCCAACCCGTTGAACAACCATTGCTGCCACAGCTCCGGGACCTGCCAGGCAGCTGCGTGCCACATCTCCGGGACCCGCTGGACAGCTGCCACCGTGCACTGGGGCTCCGGGACCACAGGGCAGCCGTACACTGGGGCTCCAGGACTGCTGGGCAGCTGCACAATGCGGCTCTCTGTCCCATCCAGCCATCACCACTGCAGCTCCCAGCCCTCGCTGCCCTGCCGGCCTCACAGGGGCCTTTGCTGCTAGCCCTCCACCGGAACTCTCTGCTCCTGCAGCATCTGTGCCGGACTATGGATGTTGCTAGACCAGAGAATCACAGTTAAGAGAGTTTCAACCTGTACTTAATAAACATAAAGTTTAGTTCCTGGAATTTACAAATAATCTATTTGGGTATTTTATTTTCAACAATACTTGTTACACGATACAACAGGGTTAATGAAATCTCTTGCTACAAGGCTTTGGTTGACTGGTGCAGAATAACATATATACTTTCTCATGTTTTGCATTGCATAATAGGCCAGCGTTATAAATTTTCACATTTCAATCATGTGTCCAGGATAGGCCACTGTTACAGATGGAAAACTAGCATTAACAGACTGTTCTGGAATGGAAAATCCTGTGTTGCTGCACAGCAGTAAAAATCATACCTTTGATTTTGCCACTCAGTTACTGTGGCCTTAGGAAAATATTTTACCCTTCAGTGTACCACTATATCCACTTACTTTACCAGGTGGGTTGTGAGGCTTGATGTAGTATACAGAGCCGTGAACACAGAAAACAGTAGTTAAATTACAAGTGTTTTAAGATTGAAAGTTAATATATTTGTACATACAAAATGTATAAGGATAACTCAAAACTTAAGGAAAACTTTACCAGTTCTTCAAAAAAGAATAGTATTTATCTATTGCTTTGAAGTAATTCTTTGTGAAAATGTCCATTAAAATAAACTGCAGAATTCTAAAGCTTCTTATTCATGTAGATCATAAAATTCTTTTCCCAGGATGATATTGCAATGGCTGCAGCAGTGTTAGAATCACTGTTAAAACTCGTGCTTCTGATTGGCCTAAGCATTACAGTTTTTGGCTACGCATATTCTCAACTGGCTCTGGATATTTATGGAGGCTCAATGTTGAGTTCCGGATCAGGTAACTACTCACTTTTTGCTAGTTTTAGAAATCTTTCTGAACAGAAGCTGCAAATTTACTGAGTTTTACAAATCCTATGTCAGTCAAGGGCAAAATTATGTGATAAGTGGAAAAGCACCTTTGTCTAACTTGATCGTGAGAAACAGAAGTCCTTAAAATCCTGCAGCATTTCTGCATTGCAGTCTGCAGTAACACGCACTGACCTCATTTGGATAATCTGCTTCATTCATTTGTTCAGTAGTAAACACCTAACTTCAAAATTTAATGGCTCTAGGGAACTGATATCAAACCACGGTAGCTTCTGGGAACTGCCATGGAAGATGGACCATTGCGTAGAAGCACTGTGGAACTTGACATATTTGAAGTTAACATTTTGGAGGCTTCAATTTTATTCTTTTTGCGTGGTAATACTTTGGGAGGGAGATTATGTAGTGATTAAATGGTATGTTTCTAATAATATTTTTATGTGCATAGTGTTACAGATGTATTTTATATACAATTTTACGTCTGTCCAGCTCATCAGTGCAGCTGTAGATTTCCATTATACTGTTGTTGGGAGGTTTTGGTTTCCTTCATTTCATATCACATTTGACAAGAGCTTAGAGCCAAATTCCTTCTTTGCGCACACATATCTAGCTCCCATGGAGACCTGTGGGATAGTTTGTCTACTTGAGTCCAAAATTTGGTTTTTAGTATTCAGCCTCTTCATATAAGTGGTTATCTTCAGTTTAAATTTGCCAGAGAGTTTAATTAGTGTTCACATAATTTTTTTCAGGCTTTCCTATTGTTGAAAGGCAGTTTAAAAGATAATATGCATTTAGTTATAAAGCAATATTACCAACCCCAGAGATAAATAATCATGAGTCAGTCCTCCCCAGTCCCTACAAAAAGATGTTGAGGGTTCTTTTTGTCTTCCAGCTCCTAAGTCTTTAGGGTCATGTTTCAAGCTATTTTTTGCAACCATGAGTGTACAAACTTACTTATTTTTGAAAGTGGAAAGCTGAGATGCTTGCTTAATTACATGATTGCAGGAGTCAAAGACTGAAGAAAATATTATGAAAGTATTATGATACTTTCCAGTTCCGGCAAAGAAGCCAAAGAGGACAGTATGGGATCATTCACCCCTTTCTGAAAACAGCAGGATAAAGCAAAGAATGAACATAGATCCCACTCTCAGTCCCCCTCAGGCTCACGGGGCCCAGCTCTGTGTCTCTTTCCTAGGATATGAGCTGGACCCTGAGTCACATTCAGGTGCCCTCCACGTTGGAGACCCTGTTGGCCATGAAAGTGATACTGACTCTGCCAGTACCAGCCACTGAGGCTTGGTTCAGCTGGCTCCCCACCTCAATGGCACCGGACTCTGTCAAGGGAAGAGTCCAGGCACCTCTTTGAGGCATGCCACTGCTGGGAGTCAACCTGGGACAAGCCAACTCCGCTAACTAGACTTCATTTGTTGGGCTTGGATCCCCGTCACAGAGGCTTACAGCATGGCTCTCCAGCACAAGAGCCAGCCCTTTGGAGACACATGCCCGCGCCAAGAACAGGGACAGTGACACCAAAGATGGATGAATCCTTGGTATTGTCATTGCACCAGCCTGTGCGAATGGTGTGGCCCCTCACGTGGGTGCCCCTCCCCATAGCTGTCGACTTGTTACAGGTACCAACCACACTCTGCCTTACAGTCCAGATTGCAGTTGTGGCACCACTCACGAAGCGCAAGACATTGATCTCTGGGCACTGGCCACCGCAGATCCACTGGACACAACTTCTCCAGGAGCAGTTGATCCCTGAGGGAATCCAGGTCCTCGATGCTGGACTAGTCTCAAGCGTGGTACCAATCCCAACATGTCTTCATGGGCTCCTAGTCACCGAGTGGTGGCTGTTTAAGCACCAACCCTGCTTCTGTCCAAGGCTCCCAGACAGTACCGGACCGACCCTTCCCACTAGGAACACCCTTGACCTTCAGGACACATACTACTTAGAATAGCTGCAATTAGTCCACTTTATCAAGGGAGCGTTTTCTGTCCCCTCGATTGCATCACTTGCTATGCTATTTCCCCCTCTAAAATGTAAAGAGTTAGTAAGGGGGAAATGAAAAAAAGGTGTTACTCTCTGTGGACCCAATCTGTCAAACATTAACTATATTTATGGGCCAAGCTTGTTCAATTCAGGAGGACTTTTCGCTCATTTAGTCATTCTCAAGTATAGTCACAAAATTGGGTCCTAAACATAACACACTGGCACTTGTATCCACCCTGATTTTCCTTGAGTATACATTAGTTGTTTTAAATTATTTCATTTTCTTTTTTTCTTGAGTGCTTGTAGCCTGATTTTGATTGCCTTCATGTGCATCTTCATAGAGTTGAATATTTCCTCTTCCATGTGCTCGGGACTTGAGACAGAGGGAGAGTGCATAGTGTAATAATCTTCCTGATTAATTAAGTCCTGGGAGATGAGTTCATTTGTCAACATTCATTTTTTTGCTACCAGAGCAAATTGAAGTGTTAGCTGCCATTTTGTAATTTTCTCATCTTTAATGTATTTTAAAATACTCCCATGTGAATTTTTAAACTTCCAAAGCTAGGTGTAGAATTTTGAACTCATTTATAAATTATCTATGTGCCATAAAATATGCATATAACTTGCAGTTTAGCACTGTTTTACTGTCTGTTTCTTATGACAATATGTTCTGGGTTGACTATATATTCTCCCTTGCTTTCTGTTCTTGAGGATTGGGCTCAGACTTTACAAAAGACAATGCTGGATGTAACAAGCTTTCATCGTTATTAAAGAAATCTCTTCTATTAAAATATACTTTTGGCCATGGGGAAAGAAAAGGTCTGAGTTACAAGTGGTGTCCTTGGCTTTTTGTTCAGTCTGCTTATTGTCTCGTAATAGTATTGATAGGAATGTGCCTGTGTGATTTAGACTGCAGATTGAATTTTAAAATATCTGTAATGGTTTGTAGAATTGGTCTACGAGAAGTATATACAGAGGCGTTATAGGCATGTTGGTTCATTTATTGTCTTACTGCTTTTTAGGTCCAGGTCTCCTGCGCTGCTATTCTTTATATGTCCTACTTCTTGCTGTAAATGGAGTAACAGAATGTTTTACATTTGCCTCTATGTGCAAAGAAGAGGTAGACAGGTAAGCAAAAAGATGTATGGATCTGTAAGCAGCCCCTAAAGTGTTAACACATTTATTGCAGGTGTGATTCTGTCAGTCTACAGTGCATCTGTACCTAGAGGGAGGGATCAAGGGTCATGGGGGAAGAAAAACACTGGAAATTGATTCCTTTTTACATACTCTTGTTTTACCACTTACGCTTCAGTTTTGAGGTTCATATCTTCAGTGCCAATTCTAAAGCAGTAATTCATTCTCAGCTAATATAAATATGGTCAAAATGTTCAGACTCTGGTTCCTAAGATTACATATCTAAATCCATATAGAGCTCTTTCAGTAAGTGACTTGATTTACACTTTGCAGCCAGCAATCCTCCCTTTGAGGTGAATGCTTAAAAACAGGCTAAATATAGATTTGGTGGATAATCCTGGCACATAGAAGTTTTAACATTATGTACACAGAATACACATCTGGTCAAAATATGAAAAAAATGCTAAACCTTAGTTTCTATACTTGTGTCCATTGAGTAGTTTTAAAAGTAATTATCAATAATAGCAATATTTTTATTATAAAGTATATTGGTTTAATAGTACCGTGAAAGCTTTGCTATCCAGCACCCATGGGAAATGGGGATTGCCAGTTAAATGAATGTGACTGATAACAAAGCATATTGCTCCATCTCTGCCCCCTACCCAATCCGACTCCCTGCAGCTCAAGGCAGGCTGAAGGGGAAGGAGGTGCTTCCTGATGATGTCAGCTGGCAGTACTGGCTGCCAAAAGCCCTGCAACGGCCGGCTGGACAGCCGGGAGTCAAGTGTGTGCACCTGAAGATGCATGCGCCTGAAGAAACGTCGGTATTGTGACTGAGGGCAATGCCGGTTTACAAAAATTTCTGGTTAACCGAGTGCCGGATACAACGCTTTCACTGTATGTCTTATGTAAGAGAGTAGTCGACTAGCCCCCTTCCCCTTTCCCGCTGCCTCTATGAGAGGCAGCAAGGGTCGGGGGAACAGGAGCCGGTTCTGGGAGACGCCAGCTTAAAAGCTGATTCTGCCCAGCACCTTCTCCGTGGTGCTGCCTCCCCCACCCCCATCCCCATTGCATCTTTCCGAGGCAGCGGGACGGGGGGATGAGGGAGGCTGCTGCGAAGCAGCCTCTGCCTTCAGTGGGCTGAGGCTCGCCATGGGCAGAAACTGCTCCAGCAGCAGCCCCTGTTTGCAGCAGCCTGAACTGGCCGCGGCCAGGGGCTGCTACTGGAACAGGAGCTGTTGCTGGAGTAGCCCCTATTTGTGGCAGATCAGCATAAGTCAGGACTGAGCAGTCCCGGCTCACGCTGATCTGGGATGCTGCGCCTCTGCATTTTAAATATAGTAAGAGCCCGGCGGTTCTTACTACATTTAAAATGCAGAGCCACAGCGCGGGTGCCTCCCAGAGCCGGCACAAGCTGGAACTGCTCAGTCCCAGCTGGAGCTGGCTCCTGGAGCTACCCCCACTGCGGCTCTGCATAGTGGTCCTTATTGACTAGTTGTGTAGTCGATACAAATTGTATCGACTACATGATTATTTAGATAACTGCAATTTAACATCCTTAATTTCATGTATTTTTCTGAATAAATTTTTACAGTACATCACAAAATAGCTGTCTTATTAAATAATATATATAAAACAGATTAAACAAGTTTTTAAAAAAATTTGATGGACAAACTTAGTCTCTTTTTTCTCTGATCAGCTCTATTTCTGTGGCATATTGTTGAGTTTAAGAATGAAATGATTAGCAATATAATAGGAGTGTCAAAATAGTGGAAGCAGTAGTATAAGAATATTCATCAGACTATTTTTGGATTGGCAAGCACCCAGTATTGAGGAAACAGATTTTTATAACATGTGACTTGGCACAGAGAAAATTTTCACATTATGTTTTAAACGTGTACTGTTTAGACCAAAGTCTTTTTTAGATTATATTATAGACTTTACAGGTCCAAATTCTGAGACACTGGTCTATTTCAAGTATGTCATTTTAATTAACGTAATGTTCCAATTGTGAATTTTTTATTTCAGTTCATCAAAATAATTCCAAAATTTGTAATTTTAAAATTAGTTATTAGATTTAAAAGCTAACTTTTAACACGTTAGATTAATTGCCTGCCTTAGTGGGACAGTATGGCTATCCTGTCTTTTTAGCAATCTAAGTATCTTGCAGAGATGGCATGTTTCAAACTGAATTTCACTCTGGAGCATCAAGAGCAGAGCAATGAAAATATGGCAGCATACACTGCATTTTAACCACAACCTTATAGCAGAATAATTACTGTTATGGTATAATAATTTTCTGTTGACTTGAAAAAGTGTTATATTAACTTTGCCTCATTTTAAATTTTCAGTTTTTGTCACATATATAATGTGCCTTTAAGGCTGCAGATTTTTGATCTATGCTTAATTGGGAAATGCAACAGATGCAGTGTTCATTTAATGGAAGAGACAGCAGGACTTGTCATTATCAGCTGTACCAATAGTGCCTTGAAGTGGTTCATTATACTCTTTTAGACTTGGTCTGTAATGTTGAATTAATTTCTATTTTCATGAATTCTTTATTAGTTCATATCAATGTTATCTTTAGGGGCATAACTTTATTGAACTACTGAACTTGTTGCAATTCAGGATGATCATGTATGATCTAAATATTTTTCTATTGATACTATAAAATAAATAGAAATTAGATCAAGTGAAGTGAATTTTTGTCTAAATTTATGTAGGGGCAAAATGGTTAGTCTAGCTCTCTGCACACTGATTGCATGTTGTACCAAATGTCCAGCAAGCTAGGAGACTGACTGTGTGCACGTGAGCTTGCTGAACGTTAGTAGATTATTTTTACACACACACACACACACACACACACACACACACACACGTCTATAAAAATAAACTGTGCATAGTAAATCACCACTGCACTTAAGCAGTATTAGCTGTGTTTGAAAACTGTTTAGTCTCAGAAATTAAGTAGGCTAAAATTATCCACTTCGTATTAAGTTTTAATGACCATCTGGCTCTGTTTTGTTTGGGTTTTTTTTTAATCAGAATCTTTTTCTGCTTTGCTAAGAGCTGGTCTTTCTCTCCCAAACCTTTATTTAGTAATGTGAACAACAAAACTTTTCCACTCTTGCTTTTCATATGCAGAAATATTGGACTGGACCTTACTGTTAATGTTCAAAATTAATCACAGTTTGGTTTCTTATTTTAAGGGGAAAAATGTGGGATTCTTTCTGACATAGATGTAAATTGATGTATCTTCACTGCGTACATTGCTTAATTTGTTTCTCTTTTTTTTCCTTTAGGTTCAGTTTTGTTATGCTGGCCTTGTCCTTCACATTCTTGTGTGTGTCTTATTTCCTGACTCAGTGGCAAGGCAGTGTAGGCTTTATCCTTGCAAACTGTTTCAATATGAGTATTCGAGTAGCACACAGCATTCACTATATCTACAATTACTTCAAAGAGAGCCCTTACAGGCCTTTGAAAGGGCTGCTACTCTCAACATCTCTAATCTTTGTTTATATCTTAAGTGCAGTAATCACTGTTTTTTCAGAGGTGAGTGTATGTCTCAGATTTCACTATTGATCTATTAAAAGTTTGCTCATATCAGATCATTTCAGTATCAGAATCTCACTAAAGGGCATACATTATTATTATGATTATGAGCATATGCTATTAAATTGTCATTACAATTTTGCTTTCTAGTGCATATATGTATATGAAACGTGAAAATAGTTTTTCTAAGTGTATATATATAAAGTACATAAGTTCTACCATGCACAATGGGGTGTGTGTGTGTATAGAATATCTCACTGACATGTGGCAGGAGTCTGATAGTTTAATTAATCATGCCATTTTTTACCAGAGCTCCTGTTCTCTGCCTACTGATCAGTCTTCTTGGATTTTATTTCAATATCTCAAATTTCCCAACAGCTTCAAACAGCTACCCACCCCCCAAAAAATAACAACAACTTGCCACGAAAATGTTCCCCTCTCTGTCTGTGAGCCTCCCTTCTCAGTATGTGGCATTCCTTCTCTATTCACACCTACCCAAGGTAGAAGATAGGCAAGGTTCCATCCTGACTAGCTACAGCTTTTCTGTGGTAACAATTACATGAATTAAGTCTAATATCCCATGACTCTGAAAGGCTAGAAACCATAGCTTTATATTGGAAAAGGTGGTCCAATAGGGCCTTCTTTTAAACATCGGTTGATATATGGTTGCAGAAATGAAGAAATGATGTGCAGCCTTAGTCGTAACGCATAACAAGAAAATAGTTTTCCTGAGTATATCATTTAACTTCATGTGTGCACAGTGAAGGTGTATGATGGCATATAACTTCTACAGTGATCAAATATTTACCAAATGCTTAGTTGTATATATTCATAGAAGTCTACTGTAAATTTGAGAGGCTTTGTCTCTCTGTTTGTTCAAAAACTCTTCCTAAGTGGGAAGAACTAGAACCACCAAATACCATATAAAGCTTCCTCTTATAACTTAAAGCGAGGTCAGGATTTGATTGTGCCAGGAAAACGGGATATGCCCAGAATGGGATTACTTCTCATAAAACCACACAGAAAAGAGGCAGAATCACCAGGCAGGTGAAAGAGGCTGGCTAGAAGTGCAACCCCTCTGCCCTCCACCCTCTTTGTCTAAGACTGCCTAGCCTTGAGCCTCCCACTCCTCAGGTGCCCTTTAGGAAGGGCGGTGGGGGGATGGGAAGTCCCCCAGATTCATTCAGGGACATTGCTGGTTTTCCCCCTTCATTAGGGACTGAGGAGAAAGTGCACAGTTTGCTGCATTCTGGCTAGGGAACTCAGGGGCAAATGAGCTATGCACTTTGCTCTCTCCCTGACAGGAAAGAGAGGAGCAAGCCGCTTCCACCCCCTCCTCCCTTCTTTCTTTTTCCTTCTGTCTCTCTCCTCTGCCCAGAGCCCCTCCTCACCTTCCAACCCCAACTCCTGCATTCCACCCCACCTCCAGTCCCCTGCCTTGAGCCCCTCCTTAAGGACCCAAGCAACACCGAGAAAATGTGCTAATAGTATTATAAAAATATAAACATGGCCATCATTAGCCATTTTTTGCAAGTTTAAGTTACACTAGATGAATCTATCTGATTGCCTTGCATGAGGACTGGCTGCCTGTAGTGCTGCTATTGTGGTCAAGAGACATACCAAATCATACTTATCAATAATGTAGAGTATTCACCTCTCTACCAGTAATCTTTCTACAACTGCTTGCTTACTTTGTTTTCTTTGTAGGCATTCTTGTGCTGTGATAAAGGCTGGCTGGCAAGGCTGATCCACATCACTGTGGGAGCTCTCTGCTTCGCTGCAACACTCATCACTATATTCTTCGCAGAGACCAAGCTAGTTAACTTTGTTAGAACTCAGTTCCTGTCGCGGTATACCAAGAAAGAAACCTAAAATGACCATGTACACAATAATTCTTATGTATGTATATGTTTGCTACACAGGTATATTTTATATATAAAATATATACAGGATAAGTTTTAATGATATTTTGTAAGGTTTCTTTTTTTTTAAAGATTCCTGTTGAATATTTATGACACTGTGGAGCTTAAATGGAAATATTTTCCAACCAGATATTATTTCCATTTTCAAATCATTTAAATTCATACTCCAGCCTAGTACACAAATTATCACAACCCGGAGCCAGGTAATTCTCGTTATCATTCTTATCAGCTCCCTTTCCTTCATAAGAGTATTGTCTAACTTTGGGTACCTCTACACAGCAGACCAGGACCTGGATCCTGGCACCAGGCAGGCGATATGCTGGCCCCGGCATTCCTGGCCACACCTGAAACTCTGGTCCCGGATGGGGGCAGGTGGGACCCTGGCCGCATCTGCAGTGACAGTCCTGGCTCCAGTTCTGCCACACAGAGGCAAGCAAGACTCTGGCTCTCGCTTCAGTGGTCCTGGATCCTGGCTATGCCATAGCGTAGAGGCTCTGGCGGGGACAGGCAGGGCAGTGGCTCCAGACCCCAGCCACGCTGCAGCAGCCCCGCCATGCCTGCTCACAGCTCCATGAGACCTCCTGCCCAGGCAGCCCTGTGCCCCTGGCCCACCAACGGTTAACCGGCTAAACAATAGAATTTTAATCATTTACCCGGTTAACTATTTTGAACGATATTTACATCACTGCTACTTCAGCAAAATGCCATGGGTTTGAGAGGGGAGACCTTAACAGACCTAAAAATGTGTTCTTGAAGAAACTTGGGTATGCAGGGTCTTCCCTTATGATGTTGATATTTTAAATTCTTAGGTGGAGGGCAGTAGAAACCTGGTTCTGTGCTGCTCAAATTTCTGATAAAAATGAACCCAGCATCTTCATTGAAATGTCTTGTGTCCCTTTGAATAGGTTTGGCTTTTTTTGTTTTGTTTCCATGCTTTATTCTCTTACAATTTTTTTCTTGACTTCTAGCTGATTATGAATGCATTGTGGAGTACATGGGCTTGGATTGCAGCAGGTCTAGATCTTTTTCCATTTTGTTATATATTTGTAGAGTTTTATTATCTGGGGGTATTACTTCATCATCTAAAAGGACAAGATAGGAGTCAGACTTTAGGATTCTATTCCAGGCACTGTCTCTCTTTATTGTTGTATGTCTTGAGACTTTGTTGTGTTTTCGGCATCTTACCCTGTAAAGTATAACTACCTCACACAGTACTGTGAAGTTTGAAAAATTCATGTTTATGTAAAGTGTTTTTGAGTGCCTCTGATAAAAGATGTTTTAAAAGTATGAAGAAGTTTTTTACCCTACTCTGGCCTGCCTTTTTCAGTGTGTCATGAAAGTTTTTCTTTGTATCTGGTATTTTACCTCTGCTACTAACCATTTTAGTACATGAGAAGGCCATATAGGTCAGACCAAAGGTCCATCTAGCCCAGTATCCTGTCTTCTGATAGTGGTCAATGCCTAGTGCACCAGAGGAAATGAACAGAACCAGTAATCATCAAGTGATCCATCCCCTGTTGCCCATTCCCAGCTTCTGACAAACATTACTGCCCATCTTGGCTAATAGCCATTGATGGACCTAACTTCCATGAATTTATCTAGCACTTTTTTGAAGCCTGTTATGGTCCTGGATGTCACAACATCATCTGGCAAGGAATTCCATAGGTTGACTGCACATTGTGTAAAGAAATACTTCCTTTTGTTCATTTGTTTTTAAAACGGGCTATCAATTTCATTTGGTGACCCCTACTACTTGTGTTATGGGAAGGAGTAAATAACTTTTCCTTATTTACCTTCTCCACACCAATCTTGATTTTGCAGACCATATTCACACGTAGTTAGTTGTTTGTTTTCCAAGCTGAAAAGTCCCAGTCTTACTAATTACTCCTCGTATGGCAACTGTTCCATACCCCTAATAATTTTTGTTGCCCTTTAAACGTTTTCCGTTGCTAAGATACCTTTTTTTTTTTTTAAGATGAAGTGACCACATCTGCACACAGTATTCAAGATCTGGACATGTCTAAACTACATCCCTCTTTCGAATGAGGGATGTAAATTAGGCAGATCGAAAGTGCAAATGAAGTGGGGATTTAAATATCCCGCGCTTCATTTGCATAATCGCGTCACAGCATTCTTTTGAAAAAGGGTATTTCGAAAGTGAAACCGTCGTCTGCAAATGAAGCGTGGGATATTTAAATCCCTGCTTCATTTGCACTTTCGATCTGCCTAATTTACATCCCCCTTTTGAAATTGGGATGTAGTTTAGACATAGCCACTATGAATTTATAGAGAGGCAATAAGATATTCTGTGTCTTATTCTATATCCCTTTCTTAAATATTCCTAACATTCTGGTTGCTTTTTTGATTGCTATTGCACATTGAATGGATTTTCCCATTGACTACGTGAGGGTGGGAAATCTTAACATTTTTGAGGAGAGATGATATGCCATTTCTAACAATTTTGCCTTTAAGTGGTATATGGTTTGTAGCTGAATTATGAGTTTTATTTTCTTAAAATGAATCATTACTTTGATTTCCTAGTGGAAAGGCTTTGGAAGTGTCTGAACATGTCTGCCTCCTAGTTAAGCAGTTCAGGTGCTGACTATAAATAATTATTGCAGGTTTAACCCCTATTGATGGCCAAATCAGAGGGTCTCTAATTTTGTGAATTAGCTTTGATCAGTCATTCTTGTCTGTTTATATTACAGTATTTCAGATCTTTTTTCCAAAAAAGGACAAATAAAAGGTCATCTGGTCCATGCCTCTGTCAAAGAACACTTGATTTGTAATTCTTTAATTCTTTGTTCAGTCTTTGTAAAAAAAACCACTCATCTTCATAGGTTTTGATGTGGGGAAAAATACTGTGGTGCATAAATGGGACTAGGTTAGAGAAGAATAGATTAATATTAATCAGCCAGTTGCCTTTTGGAAAATATTAATATGGTTCAATAAACTGTTGCACCGTTATAGGCTTGGAATACATTCCTTTTTAAGTTAAAATTGTGACTATGGTTTTCTAATATGTAGTATGGGCTGTGAAAGACTGAGAGATAGGAAGCGTACAGCTTAGAAATTGTTGCAGCTTTTAACGTGAATGTTGTTTGTAGCTTTCCTGACTAAGGTAAATTATAAATTTTTGTTTCAAAGATATTGAATAAAATTTCAACCTGTTGTTGTTTGTCATGATCTTTTCCCTGACAACTGCAACTTATTTTGAGTCCCCATGTTGTGGATCCCTAGTGCTTCAGACACTCATAAAACCTATGTCTTTAGTTCACTGACTTGAGAGAGGCTCAAATTCTTTTGCAGATGTACTGGAAAGACTTGAGACTGAGTCTGGAGGAGGGTTAGTTTGCCTCTTTCTTCTGAAAATAGAATACATTTGTGTGTTGATGTCAGATTACACTGAGAGGCATAAAGTTGAAGCAGATGTTGCATTTTAAGGGTGAATGTAAGGATACTATCAAATAAAATGTATTTTTTTTATTGTTTGTGTGCCTTTTTTATTTAGAAAGTCCATATACTAAAGAGCTTACAATTTCTTAAAATGTATATGTGCACCTTGTAAAAAGAAGGCCTGAATGTAGTTGAGATATATAGGTGCTGTAATACAGATGAATCCATTTTCACACATGAGATCATCTCACAGACCTGGAAACTTGCATGATGTTTCCTATTGAATTAAATGGAAACATACATTTTTTGGTATTCCTGTGAGAAGTATGTTGTGCATATTGGCTCTTTTCTACCCTTTTCTTCTGCCTAATTTCATGGATTTGTAAATTGGATTTATTTTTAGTTTATGAAAATATTAGATTTTTAATTAATCCTTGCTTAATGTTTTTAGCAAAGAGTCTTATCTAAAGTCATCTTTATTTACGTAACTCGTAATGAGTTGCATACTCTAAGAAATTTGCAGTTGCTGACATGTTTCAACTGGATTACACAGAAATCTATGATATGCAGCAGAGCCCAGTCCTGTTGACTAAAGGGGCAGGACGCTTCCCAGATTTGAAACTGTTTTCTAGTGTTTGCTTTTGTATTTTACCCATAGCAGGTTGGATGCTTCTTGTCTTGCTCCCAATGAAATCATGCATTGTGATGAAAGTGTTCAAGATTTGTCCTTGTATAAGTTAAACATGAAAGCCCAAAACTGTTGGGAATTAGCCTTCTGAGCCAGTCAGATGCACGCTAAATATTATTCCTATTGCTGTACACATAGTTGAATTGCCAGACTCTTTTCTTTGTGACATATGTATGCAGATGAATTAGTCCTTAATATTATAAATATCTCATTTGCTAATTCAATCTCAGAGATAGCACAAAATATGTTGTTTACAAGAATGTGAAATTAAGGCGGAAAAATTCATAATATTGATTTGCATCATCAGTCAGTGCTCCATTACTTCAGTGCAATCAGTTCCACTACTTAATATTCATTTTTAACTGAAAAATCATAGTATATCAGAACTGTGTAATATTAATGGAATAAATGGATTCATTAATGAAGCGCTCCCTCATTTTTGTACCTAATCAGTGATGTTACGGAAGTCACATTAAGGCTTTTAATAATCTTCAAGATAAATGGACAGAAATTATCTTTACATTTTATATCAAATGCTGCCCATTATTTTAATCTTTTTTTCTTTTCTTACACAGTGCATTTTTTTGGCATTTAAAATCTCACTGAAATAGCTGTCGTTAGTGCACAAATTTGCTTTTGGGGAGGGGCGGGGATAGGACTGTGAGATCCAAGGAAATTCCTGCTGGTTGTGCCAGGCGCTCTTCATTCTTTTTAAAATTTCACCTAAATACAGTCAATTAGGCAATTACATGTATTTAGTGTTTGCTTTTCTGTATTGGACAGTAAGTGCCTCCATGGGCACATGTCCTGTTTGTACAGTGCTGAGCACACTTGGTGATCAAATAGTGATAATTCAGGTACAGTAGGAATAAATACAAAGTAATACAAAGAAGCACTTGCCATGAAAAATGGAAGCCCTGAAGGCAGGACAGGTTCATAATTTTTATATACTAGTAGATGTACCCAGCGTTGCTTGGATCAGGTGGGTGGGAAGTATATGGAGGGCTTATGGCAGGGAGTGGGGGATGCTGGAATCAGGGAAGGGAGAGGGGGTTCAGCGCAGGGGGTTGAGTATGTATGGAGGCTCAGGGAAGAGGTGCATTGAATTAGGACAGTGGGTGGAGGGCTCAGGGTAGGGGTGGGTGATGCAGGGGTCAGTGAAGGGGTGGAGGACTAAGGGAGGGAGTTTGGTGGGGCGAGGTGGGAATGGGGTAAGGCCAAGAGTTTGGATGTAAGGGGGCTCAGGGAAGGGACAGGTGTAGGAGTGAAGGCAGGAGGCTGAGAGGGCTGGGGGCACAGGATTCAGTGTGTGTGGGTGGGTGGGCTCGGAAGGGAGTGGGGGTGCAGAAGTGTAAGTAGTGGGTGGGAGGTGCAGGACTCAGAGGAAGGGGTTGGAAGGGGAGGGAGCTTACTGGCAGTTGCCCAGGACAGCTAAGGTAGTGCTGCTATGGTGGTGTCTCTTCCCAGGGGGTCAGGGCTGAGGGGGCCTGGCTTGTCTGTGGTGAGCGGGGCCCTGTGGGCTGGCCCCAGCCTCCTGTTGCCCCTCCGGCCTTGCAGCTGGTTTAGAGGGGGCCTGGCCTGCAGCTGATTCCCGGCCCCACTGTCTCCTTGGGAGGGGTCCCCTCCAGGGTGGGGAGGGGCCAGGCTGCGGTTCTGGGCCCTAGCCTCCCTTTGCGAGAGGGTCTACTGGGTGGGGGCTGGGCCTGGTCCCAGGGGTCTGCAACGGCAAGGCCAGTGGGAGGGAGGACTCCCCCTTCCCTGATCCGGCACTGTTTGGGGCTAGGAATGTGACAGTTTAACCATATAAACGGTTAACCGATAAGCTTGGGCTTATCAATAATTGTTCACGGTTACACACAGGCTCCTGCCCTGCTCCTGGGGGGGGAGCCAGCTACCATCCCTGCGATGCTGCAGCTGAGAGCTGGTGCATTCCAGAAGCCAGTTTAAAAGCTGGTGGCTCCCAGGAGGTTGCCGCTGAAATTTTCAGCGGTTATTCGGTTACTCAGTTACATACATTTTAACGTCCCTATTTGGGGCACAGGAGCCACTTGCCTTGTCTAGTCTAGTGGCTAGCAACGTGGAGGGCCCAGCCCCAGCTGGATACTCTCCTGATGGTGTGGCTGCCCCCAGTGCTCACTCTGCAGTATAGCTTACCCTCCAATCAGCTCTCTTCCTTTCCATGTTATGGAAAACAATCCTGGTCCAGGCACTTCCTGTTTTCCTGGCACAACCAGACTTTGATCTTGCTTTACGTTAAGATAAGAGGACACTACATACCAAACTTGGTGGTCCTAGTTTTTACAGTGTAGGAGGAGTTCTTGAACAAACAGACTCACAGACAGAAAAACACTCTCTAAAATACACAGAATTTTATACTGCCTTTTAAGTGACATTTTTTCATAGGTACAGATCCAAATTTTACCATTTGGTATGGAGATTGATGAAAATGATCTAAGAAGCTACATGTACAGATGACTATTGTACCAAAAGAAGTAGTGTGACTGCTACTACAGTTAAGAACAGGTAATTGGTGCATCATTGAAATGTCTTTGTGAGAAAGCAAGCTTTTGGTGTAGAATAGGTAAAAATCACAGTGTAGAGAGGCCTTTTTAAATTATTTTTTTCTATAGATTGACCGTATGTTCCAGAATGTATGTTTTAGTGTGTATAATAGAGCTATTCATTGTGTGCAATTATTATCGGATATGGGTCTTTGTTCAATTGCTCTTACTTTTGTCATTAAAATTAGAATATTAGCTAAAATCCAGTGGTGTTTGAACTGAATGTGGAACTGTCAGATTCAGTGATTAGGGCCATGTTGTTTCATTGCATGGAGCAGGAAGGGAGATGGTGTCCCAGAGACAAAGCGACTTTCCCAGGGTCATCAAGAAGGCCAGTAGCAGAGCTGGAGAGTACATCCTCTCTCCCAAGTCCTAATCCAAAGTTCTGCTCGCTAGATCATGCTGTCTCTACTCTGGACAGTGTTTGAATAAGTTGTTTCCAGACCATGACTTATGGCTGTGGTCACCAACTAGTTGATTGCGATCGACTGGTTGATTGTGGGGGCACGACCACTTGATTGCGAGGTGTTCCCAGCTTCGTCTTGCTTCCCCTTCACCCCCAAAGAGGAGCCCGCGCTGGCACTCCAAAATGGAGATAATGCCGGCTTTCTGCAGCGTGGGGGAAGTCCTGCGGCTGCGTGCCAGATCTGGCGTCTCAGGAAGCGGGTGCTGCCTCTCCCTTCCCCACAGCAGTGGATGCGCTTCCTGAGATGCTGGCTCTGACGCTCAGCCGTGGGACTTCTCCTCCCTCCACGCCACAGGAAGGAAGGCAGGCAGGCAGCACGGGGAAACAAGGGAAGACAAGAAAGTGCGCGCCCCTCCCCTGCCCACAACAGCACATGGGCTTTCTTGTCTTCCCTTCCTTCCCTGTGCTCTGGTAGGGTGGTGGTGGTGAAGATGTCAGCGCAGGATCCAGAGCGGCTTCGTCCAGCGCTACCCAGAGATCCTCATCCCTGGAGACCCCCAGGTAGCAGCCGAGCTGTCCCTGCCCCCTCTCTCTGCCACGGCCCCCCTGGCCAAACCCCCACAAGCACCCTGGTCCCTGGTTAGATCCCCATCAGCACCCTGCCACCATAGCCAAACACCCATCAACACCATGCTCTTGCCCCCTCCCTCCTGGCTAGACACCTATCCTCAGCTTGCTCCTGTACCCTATTTTCCACCCAGATTCTGTACCCCCCATCCCTATCCCATTCACTGTCAGCCCTGTCCCACACATCGGATCCCTCATTTTTGGCCCTACTTCAGAGTGTAGAGGGGCCCACAAAATCCACTAATCCTGGAACCCAGAAGAGTTTATCTGGCCTGAGGCCTTGAACCTCAGTCCTACCTACTCCCCCACCGTGGGGCTGGAGTGGCAGGGGAGTAAGGTGTCTCAGTTGGGGCCACATAAATGAGGCTTGGGGTTTTTTTGGAGGAGTTGTTTTTTTGCATCTCACTTTTGTGGTCCCTGACTGATTTTTCTGTGGGGCAGTGGCCCCTGACCTAAAACAGGTTCCCTGCCCCTCCCCTAAAGAAAGACAATGCTCCACCTGACTCCAACACTCTCTAGCCTGGAGCCCCTTCCCTGAGCCAGCAGCTGCTTTTCCATCTCCTTCTGCACCCAAATTCCCTCCCAGAACTCGCACCTCTCACCTCTTCCCACACCTAAATCTCTCATTCCCACCCCAGAGCCCGCACCTCCCATCTCAACCCAGTGAGAGTAAGGGCTGGGGACAGCAAGTGCTGGAGATGAGGGGAATCGAGAGGGCAGGGCCTCAAGAAAGGGAGTGCGGTCGTGGGGAAGGGATGGGGTAGATCTTGGCTTGCCCTGACATTTAAAAAGTGATCTTGGGTGTAAAAAGGTTGGAGACCTCTGACTTATGGGATCATGACACACATGACACCCCCTTAAGGGTGTTGGTGTAATGACCACAGAATAATTTAAGCAATCAGGTTCGTGCTCTTTGCCTCTATCATTTACTTTTCTGTGGACACCTGCTGAGGGTGCAGTCATTGGGCTAAGGAGGCTCTTTCATTCTGGACTGCAGTAGACTTAGCAAAGGTTTTAATTCAGCCTCAAAGGGGTAGCCGTGTTAGCCTGTAACTTTAAAATCCAAGAGTAGGGGGTTTTCCCCACAAAAGCTTATGATAGTATATATATTTTTGTTAGTCTCTAAGGTGCCACAAGACTACTTTTTAAATTCAAGAGCTTGGGGCGAATGTCCTAATACCATTACAGGAATCTGATTTCTTTAACTGTAAACTCCTTCGCCATTTAAGCCAGTGTCCTTTAGATAATTGAGGAGCCACAGGAGATAAAGTTTAAGGTTTTGGTGAAAGCAAGCTTCAGAAAGGTTGACTGAAGTAGATAATTAACCTGTCATTCAGGTACTTTAGCATAAGTGATTGTCAGTACCTTGTGTTTATAATCACAGATGCTGCCAGTGGAGTTACAGTGGCAATAGAGTTGTGATTTTAAGAAAGGACTGAAGTAGGAACCCTTCTTACAATGGCTTTGCTAAATATGAAGTCCGTCCAGAAAAAGCTTGTTCTTCTGTTGGGGAGTAGCAAGGCAGAAACATGCTCCTGTGTACACTTACTTTCCCTGCCTTGCATTCCATATGGTCATTTAAATTTCTCCTGTACAAACTGGATATATAGTAGGTATGCAACTTCCAAAATAAGAACCAGCTGCACAAGTCTATTCCACCATGTAAAAGGCAGACACATTATTACCTGAGTGTCTTTTTCTTCAGGAAGTTTCTGGTTCTGTCTGGTTTGTAAGTTGTTCTGTTGAGCAGACCTGTATACTTGTTGAACTTTGTAGTCAGGGAAGGAAACATTGGAATGTGCTGGGTCTGGGCCCCGGGTGCTAGGGAAGGGTGCACCCCAGAGAAGATGGGAAGAGGTAGCATGCGGCTTCATGAAGCCTTAGTGCCCCTACTCCTTGTGGGCATTCAAGCTGCAGTCCCTCTTTCTGCTGCTGTCCTGCCTACAGCCTATGCTGCCAGTCTGTGGTGCTAGATTCTAGCAAGGGCTCCCCTCTTGATGGGGATGTGGGTTCCCAAGCCCCTTACATCCTGTGTGGTGGGAGGACTGTAGGACAGCAGCCAGGGAAGAAACATGCCAGCACTTTCCTTCTATGGCTGCAGCTGTGAAAACCTGCCTATGGCCAAGGCCTTTTTTCAAAACTAAGTTACTATGGAGTATCATGCCGATGGCCAATATTAGAGTTCCAATACAGTGAAGAGGACGGGTCATTTCTGGGCCAATTGCTGCTATTAAAGGAAAGTTGTTGACATCAGGATTGCTATTGAGTGGTCTGCATGGTACCTAACATAGTTAGACACCAGAAAACATGCCCTGCAGCTTATTTTAAATCACAATTTATGTTTAGTAAGTCTGAGGAATCAGACTCCTCCTCAGAATCATGAGTGGGCAGTGGGAGACAGTGGAAATAATTCAGGATGAGTGGAGGGTGAGACTGGAGAATGGAAGAGAGGGGGGTAGTGAGGGGTGGAGCTAGATTAGGAAGACCATAGATGTTAACTGGAGAAAAAAGAGAGAAGGAAGGAAGGGCCTAGAATACTCAAGGAGCTGATAGAGGAGGTATCTGAGCCTTTAGCTATCATCTTTGAAAAGTCATGGAAGTCAGGAGAGATTCCAGAAGACTGGAAAAGTGCAAATCTAGTGTCTGTCCATAAAAGGGAAATAGAACAACCCAGGAAACTACAGTCAGTTTAACTTGTGTGCTAGGGAAGACAGTGGCGCAAGTAATTAAGAAATGCATCTGCAAATATCTGGAAGACAATAAGGTGATAGATAACCGCTAGCATGGATTTGTAAAGAACAAATCATGTCAAACCAATCTGATAGCTTTCTTTGATAGGATATCAAGCCTTGTGGATAAGGGAGAAGCAGTGGATGTGGTATATCTAGACTTAGTAAAGCATTTCATACAGTCTCACATGAACTTATTATCAATAAAGTAGGGAAATACAACCTAGATGGGGTTAACCATTCAGAGAGTAGTTATTAATGGTTCACAGTCATGCTAGAAGGGCATAACAAGTAGGGTTCCACGGCGGTCTGTTTTGGAACCGGTTCTGTTCAATATTTTCATCAATGATTTAGATGATGGCATAGAAAGTACACTTATTAAGTTTGTGAATGATACCAAGCTGGGAGGGGTTAGAATCATAGAATAGAATGCTAGGACTGGAAGGGACCTTGAGAGGTCATCGAGTCCAGTCCCCTGCCCTCATGGCAGGGTTGCAAGTGCTTTGGAGGAGAGGGTCATAATTCAAAATTATCTGGACAAACTGGAGAAATGATCTTAGGTAAATAGAATGAGGTTTAATAAGGACAAATGCAAAGTACTCCACTAAGAGGGAACAATCAATTTCACACATACAAAATGGGAAGTGACTATCTAGGAAGGAGTACTATAGAAAGGTATGTAGGGGTCATAGTGGACCACAAGCTAAATATGAGTTAGCAGTGTGACACTGTTGTAAAAAAAGCAAACATGATTCTGGGATGCATTAACAGGAATGTTGTGAGCAAGACATGAGAAGTCATTTTTCCACTCTACTCTATGCTGATTAGGCCTCAATGAGTATTGTGTCAAGTTCTGGGCATCACGTTTCAAGAAAGATGTGGAAAAATTGGAGAAGGTCCAGAGAAGAGCAACAAAAATTATTAAAGGTCCAGAAAACTACCTATGAGGAAAGACTGAAAGAACTGGGCTTGTTTAGTTTAGAAAAGACTGAGGGGGGACATGATAGCTGTTTTTGAGTATTGTTCTCCTTGGCTTCTGAGGATAGGACAAGAAGCAATGGGCTTCAATTGCAGCAAGGGAGGTTTAGGTTGGACATTAGGAAAAAGTTCGTAACTGGCAGGGTGGTTAAACACTGGAATAAATTGCCTAGTGAGGTTGTGGAATCTCCATCACGGGTGATATTTAAGAGCAGGTTGGATAGGCCTCTGTCAGGGATGATGTAGACAGTGCTTGGTCCTGCTGTGGGGACAGGGGATTGGACTTTGACCTCTCTGATTCTATGATTCTAAGAAAGGTGAGTGAAGAGAGTTAAGCAAAATATGAGGCAGGCAGAGCTGATTACTTGTATTTTATGGAAAATTAAGGTCCATAATATTTACAAACAATGCACACCAGCCTGACTTAATTTTAAAATACCACTAGACAGCAGGGGACATGATTCTTTAAGGTGAGGGTGGAAGGGAAGGGGAGAGCTGGTAGAATTTGGTTGTGGATGGAAGGTAGCCAGGAGCCTAGTTGTCCTTATTTAGGGAGAAAATACTACGTAGCCTTTCAGTATCCTAGCCTTGTATTAAGCTCAGTATGACAAAACACATCATGCAACATTCAAGCCATTAACAGAAAGAAAATTCTCATAGACACTGAATAGCACACAGCTGTCCAATTCATCAAAGTAAAGACCAAAATATAAATATTTTGCGCTGACAATTGAAAGCCAGGTTTTACTGTCTATACAAAATAACTGAAAAAAGTAATTGTGCAAAACAAAGACAGCTATTTTAAGCATAAGGAAAGTGTTAAGATGTTAGCTGTGTTAGCACAGAAGCAAATCAATACATGTTGAACCTCCCTGGTCCAGCACCCTCAGGACTGGAGTGGTCCCGAATAAGGGAATTTGCTGGAGGTCAGGTATCTGGGCTCTTCTGGGGCTCCCCTCCTGGCTGCTGCCCCAGGAAACCCGAAGGCCTGACCTCCTCCAGCCTACCTTGCCTGGCTCTGCTGCCCCCAGCCCGCTCCCAGGGCTCTGCTACCTGTCTCCAGCCCTGCGCAGGGCGGCAGCTGCTCCTGCGGCTCCTTAACCCCACATCAGTGGTTCTGCAGGCTGCCACCGATCAGACTTGCTCTGCTCCTAACCACTGTCAACCTCTGCGGCTGGGGCTCTCTGGTCTAGCAACATCTGTGGTCCTGCCAGCCCATGGATATTGCTGGACCACAGAATCCCAGACGAGAGAGGTACAATCTGTACTAATAGCCACTATTTGGTATTTAACTTATTTTCATTTCTTTTTTCTTTTCATTTTGCAACCTAGTCTGCTTGGCTTCTATTATGAGTGAGTGACAAATGCATGATTCTATGCTACATCAGTTATTATGACTCTATTGTGACATATTGGGATTCAACTGATCCCAAAAGACCGAGCTGATGCCTTGGAAGCAATTAATTTTTGATTGATCTAACTCATTCCAGTACTGCATGTAAAATGTTCAGAGACATTTGAATAATTCTGTTATATGTGGGAGATGACTGCATGAAGATCATTTCAAATTAATTGCAGTTATTTTCAGTAAATGTAATTCACTATTCCAGTTCTAGTGTGGTAACAGTTATGTAATTGCTTTATGAAGTAAACTAATGAAGTAACGGGACTTTGACTAAACTGAAAGAGAGCGAGAAAGGAGAGAATGCAATGTACATTTCTTTTCAAATAGGAGGTTACAGTTCCCATTTCCAAACTGAACATGTAATGTAAGTGAACTAGAAAAAACATAGAAAAATAAAATCCTTTAGATGAATTGAAATACACGATATAAAAGACTTCAGGTATCGGATGCTTCTTGTGGTGCGTAAGGATCAAGAAATCATCACTATTATTCCAATCACTCTTTTAACAGCCAAATATATCAGTTATACTTACTGAGTGTAGGATTTTGCCCTTATTTTGCAAAATCTAGTGGTTATTCCATGTTCTTCATTTTACTGAAAAACAGCAACATTTACACTTACTGTTTTAAATGTGTAATTTGTAGATTGTGGTCAGGTGCCATAGAAGCATGCACTTCAGTCAGTCTTCATACAAATTATGGATTTAATAATGGCATCCAGTTACAGGAATGCTGGTGTTAAAGTTCAGTGAAAGCCAGCTCATATCACCACTCCCATCCCACTCCTCAATAGCCGCTCCCACCCACTCCTACATTGTTTCTTGTTTTTTCCCACTTGAAAAAACTGTAGGTCCTGGAAGGGGGACAGATTTCCTTCTGCTAATAAAAATGGCCAGTTCATATTTTTAATATAAATAAATAACATAGCATTCAGGCACAATTTTTACTGCTAAAGAATGAAACAGATCTTGCTTAAACCATGTCAAAATACTTTAACTTCTATTATATTTAACATTAAACCTCTTTCTGTCTCTCAATTAAATTTAAGTTGGTCACAGGACTTTCTCCTGGCGGTGTTGTCCCAGAGCATAATCCTCAGAACACAATGCCTCCCTGGACTATCAGACAATTCACCTGTGTAAAATTACTCTTATGAGTAATATTTACAGGATCCAGGCTTAGTTGTTTGCTACATAATTTACAGCTTTCTACATGATTTTTTTCAGTTTATGTATATTCAGATTATTTTCAATACTGTTTAACAATGACTAACCAATTTTAGATTTTTTTTTACAGTTAGCATTTTATATTTAATTTGAGGAATGAATGCCTTTTACAGCTACTTAATTCTTTAAGTTATTGTTTGTGTGAAATTTATAGTACTTGGAATTAAGTTAGCAATTTTCTTATATTTTATTCATTACTCGCTATTGTTTCTTCATTTAAAATGGTGAATATGGTAACTAACTCTCCTTAGAATATCTTTGTGTGACTTTCAGAAGCCTGCCTTTATAGTAATGTTATAGACACTGCAATCTGACACTGCACACTAAGCTCTTTTTTGTGAAACTTTTCAGCTGCCCAAATAGGGAGCCAGAATTGTCTGTAATGTGTATCCATAAACTTATTCTCAGAGGTTCCAAAAGATAGTGCTTCTTTCCAAGAGCTGCTACTGCTGTTGTACCAAGAAAGCAGAAATAATTAATGTGTATGCTATTCACACTGTTGATTTCTAGAAGTAAATTTCACTCTCAACCCTACCTAGAGGATTGCTGCAGTTAAAATCACTGAAGTCTTCTGTTCACTTTAGAGGGTGAATAAGGGTTGTGGATCTAGAAAACCAAGGGCAAAAGTTAGGATGCACACAGCAGAGTCCTTTACAGGGACCTGTGTAATTTAAGGATTACTATGCAAGGGGCAGCAGAGATGAATGTAGTTACAGAGTTAAATTAATTTTTGTGGAGACCATTGTGTTGCACAATATACATCCTCATAACTAGTCAAACTATTCAGATCAAATAAGGCCAAACAAATGGCAGAGTATGTACGTGTATTAAAAGGCAATGGAATGAGAAGGATTAGAAATGAGTACAGATTTGGGAATCAAGAAGACCCGAGCCCTAATAATGGCCTTGTCATCAATTTACCTATGATCTTGACCGAATCATAGTATTTTCTGGCTCAATTTATCTTCACCTTTAACTGGAGATAAGAGGGAGTTATCCACTTTGTGCAGGTGTGTCCTAGGTTGCTCCACTTCAGGTGTTGGGGTGTCCCCATGTTGCAGATCAAAGATTTTCAGAGCAGTGCTTCTTTGGGGCACATGTGCACAGTGGTTGTCTAACTGAGCTGTTGGTGTCTGATGCATTGCAGACACAACACAACTCATTGTGTTCTCTACCATAGAGCTTGAATCATAGAATCCTGGGTCTGGAAGAGACTTTAGGCGGTCATCGAGTCCATCCCCCTGCCCAAAGCAGGACCAACTCCAACTAAATCATCCCAGCCAGGGCTTTGTCAAGCCGAGATTTAAAAACCCTCTAGGGATGGAGATTCCACCACCTCCCTAGGTAACCCATTCCAATGCTTCCCAACCCCCGTGAAATAGTTTTTCCTAATATCCAACCTACATCAGGCCCACAGTAATTTGAGACCATTGCTCCTTGTTCTGCCATCTGTCACTAGTGAGAACAGCCTCGTTGGAACCTCCCTTCAGGAAGTTGAAGGCTGCTATCAAATCCCCCCTCACTCTTCTCCTCTGCAGACTAAATAAGCCCAAATCCTTCAGCCTCTCCTCATAGGTCAAGTGCTCCAGCCCCCTAATCATTTTGGTTGCCCCCCGCTGGACCCTCTCCAATGCGTCCACATCCTTTCTGTAGTGGGGGGCCCAGAATTGGACGCAATACTCAGATGTAGCCTCACTAGTGCCGAATAAAGGGGAATAATCACTTCTCTAGATCTGCTGGCAATGCTCCCCCTAATGCACCCTAATATGCCATTAGCCTTCTTGGCTACAAGGGCACACTGTTGACTCATATCCAGTGCAGGACTCTACACTTGTCCTTGATGAACTTCATCAGATTTCTTTTAGCCCAATCCTCTGATCTGTCTAGATCACCCTGCCCTTCAATATCTACCTCTCCCCCTAGAGTGGTGCATCACAAGGAAACACATCTCAAAGAACCCTCATTACTCTCCAAGGTGAATAACTCCCTCCTCTTGTTCAAGCAGTGCCCCTGTCGATGTCTGAAGAGCATTGCCTCCCCTGTGGATGATAGGGGCTTTGAGTCACGTGGTTTGTTTCAGAGAGCACAGTAAGGCCCAATATAACATCGGCCAGAGCATGGAGCATGGAGGACCTTGCGTAGGGTGACCACATTTCCCAATACTGAATATGGAACACCTGATAAATTTACTTCTCTTCAAGCAAGCTCAACACCAATCAAATATTCGTACAAATGTTCAGTTTACCCTCAAGTGGATTGAGCCATTGTTAAAAGGAAAGACTGTGATTGGATTCTTTTTATTTACCTTCCTCTTTAAGGCTTTAGGATTCAAGCGAGGATAGGTGATGCACATGCGCACACTCCCATATACCTCTCTCACATAGAGGGAGAGGGCTACTGACTGACCCAACCCTTCCTGCCTGACACTCTGTCCTCCACACCTGGCAGGGCTCCCAGGGAACACCCTGTGCCTTTCGTGGTACATGGCACAGTGTGTTTCCAGGATGACGTGTGGGTGGGGAATGCAGAGTCACATGCCCACTCCCCAGACTTCTGCCAGGGTTCTCACCAGAATGTGGCCAGCAGCAGCGTTTTGGAACTATTCAGAAGGGAAGGGATGTGACTGCTTCCAGCTGCAGGGGAGGAGGGGGATGGGAGAGAGGATATGGCAGAGCTCCTCTCTTCTCCCTTCCACTGCTCCAATGTGGCTGGAAGCAGCTTGTTCCTTCCTGCCGCATAATGTCAAAAGGCAGCTAACATCCCCAGGCTGCTCCTGGCCACCAAGATAACCCAGCCTCCTCCTGTCCCCTGGCTACAATTTATGCAGGAAGGGGGTAAGCCCTAAGCATGCATTGTGCACCAGGGTCCAAGGAACCTGACTGCAGGGGCTTCGGCAAACTCAGAGGTGGGTCAGCAGAGGAAGGTACCCTTGAGGACAGAGAAGGACCAAGGGCTGGGGATAGAGGTGGGTGAAGAGGGTGCTAAGCCTCTGGCCCAGGGGCTGCTGTGGCGCTAGCAAGTTAAGGGTATGAACAGGCTTGAAATTGCTCCCTCTTCCTGCTGCTCCAGTGCTTAGCAGAGGGGCTGGCGTTACCAGCGCCGCGCAGGGCTTTGGCACATGCAGGACTTGGCTCTTCCTGGGCCAGAGGGTCTTGAGGTTTCCTGAGGCACTGGCCCAGCCCGAGGCATGGGGCAAGGAAGGAGCCTGCCGGCCTTGCTGTTAGTGAGCTCAGTGCTTGGATCAGGGTGTGGTTCTCCCTGCGGTTCTGGGAGCAGGATGTGCTCCACTAGGGAGGATATGGGGGAGCAGCAGGGCTTGAGAGAGGAAGCAGATTGAAGGGACAAAGCAGGGAGAGCTAATGAATGGGGAAGCACATCATGGGCTCATGGGTGGGCAGCGGAGGTGACGTAACTGGCCGCCATCTGGTGCCTGCCTACACTCACCCACCACTGCAGCCAGTACCAGCTAGAAACAGGACAGGAGCAGGGGGCTGTTGCCTGAGAGCAACAGGGGCTGCACTGACAGACCAGCAGGGGATGCTGCAGACCCCATGTGCTGCATTTTTCCTCCACCACCAGCCTTGCACACATTATCTCCACTCAATGCTGGTGATCGGGTGGCTGGTGAGCAGGGATCTGGCCAGCAGTAGGACCCACCAAGATGATGGGCAGGATGATGAGTTGTGGGCTGATGAGATGCCTTCATGATCCATGTCATTTTCCTCCTCCTTTGCAACACCCTCATCTGCCTCCAATTCTCCCCTGCTCAGAGCTGGAGGAGGAAAATGGATTTTTTTCCAGTTGAGGGTCTGGTATGCAGCCCAGGAATCCCAAGATGGCCATCTGAGAGTACAGGAACAAACCATCCTGGTGTGCAGAAGGAGTAGTAATTATGGCAGACAGTCTCCTTGGCTTAACAGAGAAATCTTCTTGTAAGCTTCCTTTTTGTGTTTAAGCTCACTCAAGAGGAAATGTGGACAGGTGACTAGGGAGGTGTATAAAAACATTGCTCAAGCATGCATGAGTGTAATCAGGAAGGCCAAAGTTCACCTGGAGTTGCAGCTAGCATGGGATGTGAAGGGTAACAAGAAAGGTTTCTACAGGTTTGTTAGCAGCAAGCAGGCCAGGGAAAGTGTGGAACTTTTACTGAATGGAGAAGGCAACCTAGTGACAGGTGGTGTGGAAAAAGCTGATGTCCTCAATGCTTTTTTGCCTCAGTCTTCACAGACAAGGTCAGCTCCTGGACTGCTGCACTGGGCAGGCCAGTGTGGGAGGGAGGTGAACAGCCCTCGGTGGAGAAAGAACAGGTTAAGGGCCATTTAGAAAAGGTAGACATACACAAGTTCATGGCACCAGCTCTAATCTAGCCAAGGGTGCTGGCAGTGTTGGCCGATGTGATTGCTGAGCCACTGGCCATTCTCTTTGAAAACTCGCAGTGATTTGGGGAGGTCCTGGACAACTGGAAAAAGGCAAATGTAGGGCCCATCTTTAAAAAGGAGAAGAAGGAGGATCTAGGGAACTATAGACTGGTCAGCCTCACCTCAGTCCCTGGAAAAATCATGAAGCAGGTCCTCAAGGAATCCTTTTTGAAATACTTGAAGGAGAAGGTGATCAGGAACAGTCAACAAGGATTCACCAAGGGCAAGTCCTGCCTGACCAGCCTGATTGCCTTCTATGACATAATAATTGGTTCTGTGAATAGGGGGAAAGTGGTAGATGTGATATACCTTGACTTTAGATACACAGTATTTTAATACACAGTATTCTTGCCAGCAAGTTAAAAGTTAAAGCTCATCAAAATAGTGCTTGGCTATTGCAAAACAGAGCATCCACATTGACTGCACGCTGAATTGCATTTAAGGCCACCCAGAACCACTTCAGGCAGGGCATCAGGACAGCAGTTACTTCCAGGAGCTGCTGCCTGAGGCTATCTGAGACTCATGCTTAAAGGGACTCCCCTGTACAGCCGTTTCTCAGGTTCTTCACCTTTGCCTACCTCCTTGAGGGACAGCTAAGCCTTTGCTCTGACTGCTGTGATTGCCCTTGCAGACACCTCAGCTTGCCAGTTATGAAGCCAGAGCTGCCTCTGGGCAGGCAACAGCCCTTATCTCTCGTGCTGCAGTTTCTTCAGCAGTTTCTGCAGGCTGCCCTCCTTGTTCTGCAGGAACGCAACCCCCAGCTGATCGAGGAGACCCTCACCATCTGTCTGGGAGTGCAGCTCTTCCAGCTGCACCCCACCATGCACCGTCACTTCTGGCATCTGGACACCAATTCCGACTGGTGGGACCGGCTCGTTATGGAATGGTGGGACAACCAGCAGTGGCTCCAGAATTTCCACATACAGCTGGAGCTGTGTGCCTGGCTCGCCCTTGCCCTCATGAAACAGGACATACGCATGCGACCTACCATCCCCCTGGAGAAGCAGGTTGCCGTCGCTGTGTGGAAGCTCGCCACTCCGGACAGCTACCGATCCATCGGCAACCAGTTCAGCATGGGGAAGTCGACGGTCAGGGCCTTCATCATGCAGGTATGGCACACTCGGGCTGTTGTCCCAGGAGAATGGGGTGAAGTGCTGTAATGGGGAACTCTGGGGGAAAGGGTGTTGGTGGTGGTGGGGGAAGCCCCCTTCCCCAGGCAGTTTTTGAGTCCCTCTCTCACACAGCCCTGCCAGGGGATGGGCTACGTGGCAGGTTGCTCCTGGTGTGCGTGTGGAGGAGGACAGCGTGTGGGGAGGAGGCAAGGGGAGGCTTGGGGACCTCCCAAGGACTCAGGCACCCCAGTGATTCTTTGTTTGTCTCCTTCCACAGGTGGTGAGGGCCATCAACACCATCCTGCTGTGCAGGGTCATCCACCTCAGCGACATGGACCCCATCATCGCCTGCTTTGCTGCCATGAGCTTCCCCAACTGCAGGGGGGCTGTTGATGGCACCCACATCCTCATCCTGGCCCCCGACCACTGGGCATCTGTCTATATCAACCACAAGGGCTACTTCTTAATGGTCCTACAGCCCCTCATTGACCACTGTGGCCAGTTTACCGACATCATCTTTGTCTTCCGCAACTCCAGTGTTTCCAGAAGCTGGAGGCTGGCACTTTCTTCCCCAACCGCACCATCAGGGTTGGGGATGTAGACATGCCACTCTGCATTGTGGGGAACGCGGCCTACCCTCTCTTGCCCTGGCTCATGAAGCCCTTCACCGGCCACCTTAACCCCAGCAAGGAACACTTCAATGCCCAGCTCAGGTGGGCCCAATTGTGGTGGTGGAGGGCTCCTTTGGGCATCTCAAGGCAAGGTTCAGATGCTTCCTCACCCGGCTGGATGTTGGGGAGCAGAACATGGGAGGTGGGACAGGACCTGGCATGGGAGGTGGGGCAGGAGCTGGGGCTGGGGCAGGAGCTGGCTCTGTGCCGGTGAAGAGAGACTGGATGGCCTTGCACATAGTGCGGCCCTACTGCAGCAACTACCTCCAGGTCTCTCTCCGCAATTGCATGTCCTCCCGGAGCCTCTGGTCCACTGTCTCATGCAGGGCCTGGAGCATGGAGATGGGTTCCCGCAGCAGTTCCTCCTGCGGTCTCCGGCACCTGTGGGTCCCCCGGTGTCGGGCAGCTGGCCTGAGTGGTGTCGCCCATCCCCCTCTCACAGCTGGTCCAGCTGTGGAGAAAAGAGAAATGGTCAGTCATCCCTGGAGACACTGTCCCTGCAGCCTTTCCCTCATCTGTGAGCTGAGACAGACAGTTTTCAGGTCAGATGAAGGTGATGTACTGGGAGCAAGGCCATCTGTGGCCTGGACAACGGGCCCTTTCCTACAGTGACCCAGATGTCCCCGTGGGTGGGGAGCTTCACTACGCCCACATCCCAGTACAAGCAGGCATGGAAAGTTGCCGGCCACACTGGGATCCTGTGGGCAGAAGGGGGCCTCTGACTGCCTGGGCTTGCCTCGGTGTCACACACATGCTGGATCCAGCAGTGGTGTGTCCCAAGGGGAGAGGTCCCAAGGGCTAAGGGGGACAGGGTGTAGGAGGGAGGGTGTGAGCCACAGATGCTTCTGTGCCTGGCAGCACTGTCCCTGGGAGTGGGTGCTGCCTCCAGTGTGCAGGCATGACCATGTGCTATGTGCCGCACTCCTGAGTATGTGTGTGTGTGGGGGCATGTCCCCAGCCTCCTTCTAGTAATATAAGATCGGCCATACTGGGTCAGACCAAAGGTCCATCTAGCCCAGTATCCTGTCTGCCGACAGTGGCCAATGCCAGATGCCCTGGAGGGAAGGGACACAACAGGGAATCCTCATGTGATCCCCCCTGTCACCCATAGTAATGGCTTGTGGTGAGATGGTGTCCCACCTGGGTGTCAGAAGTGTGGCTGGCCTTCCCAGACCCTGTGAGCAAGAGTCTAGGGATGCTCTGGTGCAGCCTCCTGGGGCTGTGTGGCCCAGACCAGTGCTGCACGTGCATCCATGTGCACCTACTGCAGCGTGATCCCCAGGCTGAGAAGGCCGTGCGAGAAGTGCACCCAGCCCCTCGCTGCTCTCCACCTGTACCCTGTCTGTGTCACTCACCTGATGTTCCCTCCCTGGCCTCAGAGGATGCCTGGGAAACATCCAGGCTGTGGGGTACCGGCTCAAGTGTCAGGGTTTTGATGGTGCTGGCTGCGTCGGGGTCCTCCTCCTCCTCCACCCCATGACTGGCTCTGCCCTCCAGATAGGCGACGACGGGTGTCTCCAGCCCTAAGTCAACCACCAGGGGTGGGGAAGAGACTGCGCCGCCCCCCAAGATGTGGTGCAGGTCCTGATAATAGGGGCAGGAGTGTGGTTCTGCCTGGAGCAGGAGCTGCCCTCTTGGGCCCTGGTGTATGCCTGTCAGAGCTCCTTCACTTTCATCTAGACCTGCTCCTGGCTCCGGATGTGGCCCTTTGAAGTCAGGCTGTCGGCCATGCGGCTGTAGATTTCAGTGTTGCGCTGTCTGGTGCAGAGATCCTGGCGGTTTTCCTCCTCGACCCAAACCTCAATGAGGGCCAGGATCTCCGCCCCAGACCAGGATGGCACATGCCTCTTGTGGTGCCTGGCAGGCTCCTGGGAGCCATCAGATTGTTCCCTGGGAGTGGGGGAGTGCTCTTGTGGGAGCTTGAGGGTTGTTCATGCTGGCCTGATGACGTGCTGTGGCAGCTGCAGTGTGGCTGTGAGGGCCAGCTTCCTGCCACAAGCTCTTTCCCCTGCGGCTGCAGCTTTAAAGGCTGCAGGTGAAGAGGAACTATAGAGCCCTGATGAGTGTGGACAGAGTGCCAGCAGGGCACCTGTGGAATTTCCTGGAGGCCCCTTATTTCAAAATAACTCCAGCTGCCATGTCTACACATGCCCTATTCCAAAATTGGAGCTTGTGGAATGAGGCTTACAGAAGTCGGAATAAGCCGTCCGTTATTTTGAATTTTTTTCAAAATAATGGAATTGCTGTGTAGATGATCGCATTATTTCGAAATAATGTCAGTTACTTCGAAATAACTCTGCTGTGTAGATGCACCCTAAGAGGGTGGTGAAGCACTGGAATGGGTTATCTAGGGAGGGGGTGGAATCTCCATCGTTTAGGGGTTTTTAAGTCCCGGCTTGACAAAATCCTGGCTGGAATGATTTAGTTGGGATTGGTCCTGCTTTGAGTGAGGGGTTGAACTGGGTACATGCAGCATCAACTTTGTAAAATCAGAGGCTAACCATTGATTAATTTGACCTAATTTTGTAGTGTAGATATACCCTCATATTTGAGCGTTTTGTCCAAAAGTTGTTTCCTAGACTGTCTGGAAGCAATCTAGTCAAAATGCAATCTACAGAGCAACTCTAAAAGGTATTGTTACTAGGAGCTAAACTCTGGAGTTATTTTTTCCACTCCCAGTGTTCACTGTATTACTAATGGTAATAACTATGTTCTCCACAAAGCAGATGCGGAGTCATGACCTCTTTACTTTTCCAGGCTGGACACCCTGCCAACAGTGAGTGCTCTACTGACAAAGCAACATTATGTTCAGCTGCACTATTTTTCAACCTAATTCACAGCTGCAGGAAAATCTAAACAACCGGCCAAAGTGATTTACAAAATTGTTCAAAACTATTAGGCTAATGTTTTTAAGCATCATATTTCAATCCAGGTGACTGAATCAACTTGCTTTTGGGGAAGTGTGTTTGGTTAGTACTTAGTGGCTTAAGTTATGTCATTTTCAGAGTTCATATTTCAGCACCAGAGAAGAGACGTGCTAAAATGTCATACAAATCATGAGCTGGAGTTACACCAGCAATAGGGAAACTACCTTTAAAAAAGGTAACTGACTTTGCTTTTATTTTATCAATGGCTGGATAAAGTGGCTCCACCCTTCTGAAAGATGGGATCTAGAACCACTGTCACCTTAGGAAAAATGCATGGGGCTATGGCAAACTGAAAGCTTAGCCCCTAAACTAGCAAACCAATAATCCAGTTAGCTAAAGGATGAATGGGAAGGTGTAGGATAGCATCCTACAGGATGGCACAAAGAAACTGCTGTTAGGTCCCCCCCGCCCCGGCCCAATCACAAAAGAAAGGGAGTATGGGGGAATATATGAACAGTTTTAAGCATGCGGTGGAAAGAAAATAACTTCAGCACTAATCAGCAAAGAAATTTATCATTTGACCCACCAATGTCTCCTAAGTCACAATCTAAACAAATTCATGGAAGAGTGAGGTGGAAGGAAAGAAATTCACCAGTATAGAAAACTTAGTGAAGCACTGGTTACTTTACCACTGTTTTAATGGATATTTTTGATTGTCAGGTCATACTGCCTGACATTAAGTGAATTTAAGTGGATTATTCCGTGTGTCACAACACTTTAGTTTCTGTCTTTATCTGTCAGTAGAATAACAATATTGATTGTCTGGGATGACATTAGAAGGGAAAAAAATTGGTTATGAAATCACTTTGTCCACATAAGAAAAGGCAGAGCAACTTTATACTTGCCACAAGGTTCATGCTGCAATAAAAAGGGGAGATGGATTGTCTCAAGAGTAAACCTGCCTTTTGGCATTGTAAAATGAGTGATTGTCATACTTGCATTGTTCCTTCCTGCCTTACTCATAATGTTTAGTACATTCCCAAACGCCATCATTGCATCCCAGATAAGAGAAAGAAAGATGATGTGACGATTTCAAGAATCTATGTAAAACTTAGGAATTGCTGTTGGAGCAACACCTGCAAGTCTGTCAGTGAAGACTGATCAATAAAGACTTTCAGCACCTGCACAGATCTTACCTGGAGAGAACAAGAGTAACTGCATCCAATGTGATGCCAGTTTCTCCAAATTCTGTATCTTTGAGGGGAAGGGAGGGTAGATTGCAGCTCCTTCTAAGGATGGCTGCTAATCTGAATGTACAAATTGAGGAGGTCTCAGAGGAGGCCAGGAAGCTGTGCATAGTCTAGGTCCCTTCTGATTGGCCTGGTCTCAGATGACTATGGACCATTGATTGCTCCAGATAATATCCTCAGGTTATACAAAGACAAGGTCCAGTTGCTGCAATAGTCGGCTTTTCTGCCCAAGATAGTCTCTCAGTTTCACATAGGCCAGCGCATTTCCTTACCTGTCTGTCTTTTTACTTGCCTGCATAAGTTGGAGGAGGAGCATAGCCTACAGTAATTCCTCATTTAACACTATAGATGCATTTCTGAAAATGTTCGTGCTAAGCAAAAACGTGCTATCCGGGGTCAATTTTCCCATTAAAAATAATGGAAAAGGTGCGGGTTGCATTTCATGTGGTGGTGGCAAAGTCAATTTTTTGTTGGTGCTGGGTTGTCAATGTCAGCATTAGATATCTAGCAACACAAGATAACTAGCAACACAAGTCGCTGCAGTTTGTTAAAACACAAAGATAAACGTGAATGAGTGGAGGAGCGCTGTGACCACGTGTATTCATCCGCTCATGCGTATTACCACTGTTTTCACCAACTTATACCGCCACGTGAAGTAGTCTGCCACTTGATTATTTTTGTGTTATTTCAGGGACTGTCGTGTTATTCGAAAAATGTTCCCTAAAAATAAAATCATGCTATTGTGAAAACGTGTTAAGTGGGCACGTGTTAAACAAGAAATTACTGTACATTCCCTGTACAGTCTTTTACATTGCAAGGCTCAAGCCACACCACAGGTTGACACAATTGTTTGTTGCAATGGCTAACAGGCTAAAAGGTCATCTAGTGTCTGCTCGCTTCTTGGATTACTGTCTGCATTTGCTGCAGCCATGATCAAGCAAGGATACCACCTTTGGCAACTGTAACTGCCCACTTGACAAGGCCACAGGTCTCTTTGGCAGCTTTCTTGACCAAGTGCTTATCCAGGACATGCTTAGGGTGCTCACCTGGTCACCATCCATACCTTCATGTCCCATTATGCTCCTATTCAGCAGGCTGGCTGGCTTTGGTAGGGCAGTACTGCAAGCTGCTAGACTTTTGAACTCTGATCCCATCTTTGAGGATACAGCTTGTGAGTTACTTAGAATGGATTCAAAATGAGCAAGTACTTGACGGAAAAAAAAAAAAAGATTACCTACCTTTTGTAACTGTTGTAGGGTTGGTGGCTCCTGGTATGCTGACTCAGGAGTGCAGCACTCAAGGGGGTGCCAAAGCCGACCCTATGGGTAATGCTAAGGCATAAACTGTGCATGTGGGTGTGCACACTGCTAGAATGGAATGGAAATAAGCAGCACATCTCAAAGACCATCAGTTACAAAAGGTAGGCAACTATTTTTTCTGTTTTACAGCTGGTTATTATTAAAGCACTACACATGACTGATAGGCATGATAAGTCTATTGGTATGTCTACAGAGTTTTTTTTCCGGAAAAAGGGCCGTTTTTCCGAAAAAACTTCACTTACATCCACACTGCAATCGCATTCTTTCAGAAAAAAAATCTAAAGAACTGAGGGGTTTTTCCAACATTGGTAAACCTCTTTCTATGAGGAAGAAGCCTTTTTCCAAAAAAGCTCATTCTAAAAAGGCATGTGTGGATAGGGAAGAGGGAGTTCTTTCAGAAGAAGAGGAAAGAGGAAAAAGCACAGGTGCCCTGGTGGCCATTCTGCCCATTGTAATCACAGCTTACATGCGAGAGAGTGTCTATTTGGTGTGGACGCTATCTTCTGAAAAAGCACATCGCTTTTTTGATGCACTTTTGCTGTGGAGAAACTCTCTTTTAGAAGAAGTTTTTTTGGAAGATATCTTCTGGAAAAGATTCTTCTGAAAGAAGCCTGCAATCTAGACATAGCCTATGAGTCAGGTCAATATCTGACTATGTAGAACACCCCACAATTAGAGAGAGTAATGGACTGTTGCTTCCTCAAAGACACATAGGATGTCTGTGGTGAAGCTGTACCATCCTCCCTCTCAACAGTAAAGCCCCTCATTAGTACAATGGTGAAGCTGCACCTAGAGTTCTGCTTTCAGTTAGGGGTGCCTCTGTTCCAGAAAGTTGACAAGATGGGGGGAATTCATAGAAGAGCAGCTAGAGGTAATTATGGGGTAAGAGAAAATGACTTGAAAGATTAAAAAGAAACTATAAGTGTCTCAGGGCTAGGATTGTCTGTCACGTAATGAGCAAACTGGCACTTACAGGAAAGGATCAAACCAGAAATGCCAGATGAGAGAAGCATTGAACAGCAGTTTCATTTTTTTCTTTACTTGGAACTTTGACCGGAATATACTTGATCAGTGTTGTTGATCAGTTTAATTGTGTAGAGTAAGTCTTATTACTTGTATATTCTTGAGAACATCTCCCCTCCCATTTGTAAACCCAAAATATCCTTATGACATCTATCACAATTGCTTATTAAAAAAGCAGCAGCTGTAAATATTGGCCTTTTTTAAGTGGTTACTTTTCTCTTCGTCTCCTCTGCCCATCTGTTCTGTTTCCATCTTCCTTATTTATAACCTTCCCCTCATTCTTTCACCCCTCTCTCTTAGCCTGCCCCCTTCTCTACAGCTGAATATATTTGTCAGGCACTTAATTCCCCTGTTCACATATATTTTGCATTGCTGTCTTGTTCTTGTCTGACCTCGTTGCTAAGGAGTTATTGCGGAGCTGTAACCTGCCTGTGAAATAACGGTTTTAATAATTGTAATTAAAAATTAAAATTTAACAAACATTTAATAATGTTTGACTTCTATATAACTATGATGGGTTCAACTTGTTTATTGGTTACTATATTCATGTTAGTCTGAAAATCGACGTGGTCTTCATTGATTTCATATATATGGCATGGCTGAATGATTTACCTGTGCTGTGTCACCACTGTTTCTTTTTATATGTACATTCTGCTGCACAGTTTTAGCAGGAAAACCTTTTGAGACCTTGCTTGATATTTATTTATTTTATGGACTAAGGTGGTCTGATCTGTAGCTATAAAATGCAGAGTGTTTCATCAGAAATCCTTGTTTTGAGTCAACAAATGTCACTATTTAAACACAAGGCCTAAATTTGGACCTTCTGTTTACCTTGCAGAATTAAAGTTACCAGTGAAGCCTACCATACTTTCTTAGGGTAGGGTACTCTCCTGTGAAAGTTTAAGGTTTGCAAAGAAGGCACAAACAAGCATTGTAATGCAGATCAGTACTGAAATGGTGTCGATAACAACCCTGTTTCTGCTACTGCTGCAGTCAGTGAGAGTTTTGTCCCTGGTTTCCATGGTGCATAATTAAGGATATCTGAATTTAGTGGACTCTGAAGTTTTGTGACCCTGATTAATGAAAATGGAACTTAATTGAAACCTAAAATAATCAATGTTTTTATCACTCTGTAAATGAAACATGTTTATTTTTTACACATGTGATTAACAAAAGTGTTTTTGACTTTTGTAACTAGGTTTTGTAAACAGCTATTGTGCCAGACAAACAATGAAAGATGCTGATATATGTTGTTTATCTGCTATGGAGGATTATAAGTTATATAAATATAACCTGATGCCAAAATGAATACAATAAAAATGTGGTGTTAATATCCATATTAAAGTATTTCCTGTGATTGTGAAAGGAGAAATTTTTCTGTGTCCTTGGATTTTTTCTAATTTTACTGACTTTTTTTTATAACTCAATTTTTTGAATGTCTACTAAATTTAAAATTTTATAATGATGATTTTTAAAGCTGACAAATGTTTGGGGTTTTTTTTCCAATTGTTTACATCTTTTAAAAAAAGCAGTACTGCAAATACTTCTGCATCTTTGGGTTTTTTTCACAGGGTGGACTCTGATATATTGCACAGCGGCTCTTGTAAGTGACTTGCTAGTGAAAAATAAAAACTTCTCTTTAGGAAAGATTGATATTCATGGACAATGTTGTTTCCTTTGCCTCTGACACTATATTTTTCTATCTATTACTTCATTTAATCCTCTTTCAAATTGTGCCTGGTAAGTACTGAGACAATTTCTTGCAATATCTTTGCAAGATCTTATAGAATTAAATCAAAATAGCTCAGGAGTCAATTGTATTATAAATGCAAAGTTTCTGTATTATTGTGGGGTGGCCTATCATTTCTCTAGGGGAGAGAGGTGGCCATTGTGAAATGTGGGAAGTCTTATGATGAACAAGAAAGAACTTTTGGGACAAACAAAATTAAGTGGTTTTAGAAAAATACTTCAGGAAATACCTAGGAGATCATGAATGCAAATTTCCATCTACATAGACCTAATGTTTTGAAGCTATGACCTGAGGAGACAATCATTCTCGGACTGATTACCTATTCACTGTTTCCGAATACTAAATACCTGTATTTGGTATGCATATGTATTTTTGTTGAGCAAAAACTGTTATGAAATTGTGACCACAGAAAACCCCATTGTTCAATTGGAATTGCAGCTAGCAAGGGATGTGAAGGGTAACAAGAAAAGTTTTTACAGGCATGTTAGCAATCGGAGGGTGATCAGAGAGGGTATGAGGCTCTTACTGGATGAGGGACGTAACCTAGTGACAGATGATGTGGGAAAAGCTGAAGTACTCGATGCTTTTTTTGCCTCTGTCTTCACAGACGAAGTCAGCTCCCAGACTACTGCACTAGGCAACTCAGTATGGGAAGGAGGTGGGCAGCCCTTGGTGGAGAAAGAACAGGTTAAGAACTATTTAGAAAAGCTGGACATGCACAAAACCATGGGTCTGGATTTAATGCACCCAAGGGTACTGAGGGAGTTGGCAAATGTCATTGCAGAGCCTTTGGCCGTTATCTTTGAAAACTCATGGAGATCGGGAGAGGTCCCAGATGATTGGGAAAAGGCAAATGTAGTACACATCTTTAAAAAAAGGAAGGAGGACAATCCAGGGAATTACAGACCAGTCAGCCTCACCTCAGTCCCTGGAAAAATCATGGAGGGTATCCTCAAGGAATCTATTTTGAAGCACTTGGAAGAAGGGAAGGTGATCAGGAATAGTCACCAAGGGCAAGTAATGCCTGATCAATCTGATTAGCTTCTATGATGAGGTAACTGGCTCTGTGGATATGGGGAAGTCAGTGGATGTGATATACCTTGACGTTAGCAAAGCTTTTGATATGATCTCCCACAGTATTCTTGCCAGCAAGGTAAAGTAGTATGGATTGGATAAATGGACTGTAAGGTGGATAGAAAGCTGTCTAGATTGTCGGGCCCAACAGGTAGTGATCAACGGCTCAATGTCAGTTTGGCGGTCGGTTTTAAGTGGAGTGCCCCAAGGATCAGTTCTAGGGCCGGTTTTGTTCAATATTTTTATTAACTACCTGGATGAGGGGATGGATTGCACCCTCAGCAAGTTTGCGGATGACAAAGCTATGGAGAGAGGTAGATAGCATCCACAGTAGGAAAGTAGGGATAGAGTCCACAGTGACCTAGACAAATTGGAGGATTGGGCAAAAAGAAATCTCATGAGGTTCAACAAGGACAAGTGTAGAGTCCTGCATGGGATGGTACTTGGTCCTGCTGTGAGGGCAGGGGACTGGACTCGATGACCTCTCAAGGTCCCTTCCAGTTCTATGAGATGGTATATCTCCATATATTATATTATATTATATTATATTATATTATATTATATTATTTGGGACAGAAGAATCCCAAGCATTGTAATAGGCTGGGGACTGACTGGCTAAGTAGCAGTCCAGCAGAAAAGGACCTGGGGATAACAGTGGATGAGAAGCTGGATATGAGTCAACAGTGTGCCCTTGTAGCCAAAAGGCTAATGGCATATTAGGGTGCATTAGGAAGAGCATTTCCAGCAGATCTAGAGAAGTTATTATTCCCCTTTATTCTGCACTGGTGAGGCCACATCTGGAGTATTGTATTCAGTTCTGGGCTCCCCGTTATAGAAAGGATGTGGACACATTAGAGAGGGTCCAGCAGAGGGCAACCAAAATGATTAGGGGGCTGGAGCACTTGACCTATGAGGAGAGGCTGAGGGATTTGGGCTTATTTAGTCTGCAGAAGAGAAGAGTGAGGGGGGATTTGATAGCAGTCTTCAACTTCCTGAAGGAAGGTTCCAAAGAGGATAGAGAGAGGCTGTTCTCAGTAGTGATGGATGGCAGAAAAGGAACAATGGTCTCAAGTTACTGTGGGGGGAGGTCTAGGTTGGATATTAGGAAAAACTATTTCACTAGGAAGGTGGTTTCCTAGGGTATGTCTAAACTACATGCCTCTGCCGACAGAGGCATGTAAATTAGACATAGCGACATAATCAATGAAGCAGGGATTTAAATATTCCCTGCCTCATTAAAATAAAAATGGCCGCCTCGTTGTGCCAGCTCAGCTGATTGTCGGCACAACACGGCAGTCGAGACGCGGATCGGTCGACAGGGAAAGCCATTGTCGACCAATCCTGTAAACCTTGTTTCACGAGGCATAAGGGATTGGTCGACAATGGCTTTCCCTGTCGACTGATCCGCGTCTTGACTGCCACGTTGTGCCGACAATCAGCTGAGCTGGCACAACGTGGCGGCCGTTTTTATTTTAATGAAGCGGGGGATATTTAAATCCCCGCTTCATTGACTATGTCGGTATGTCTAATTTACATGCCTTTGTCGGCAGAGGCATGTAGTCTAGACATACCCCTAGGGAGGTGGTGGAATCTCCATCCCTAGAGGTTTTTAAATTCTGGCTTGACATAGCCCTGGCTGGGATGATTTAGTTGGGGTTGGTCCTGCTTTGGGCAGGGGGGCTGGACTCGATGATCTCCTAAGGTTTCTTCCAGCCCTAGGATTCTATGATTCTAAGCCTGAAGAGCTGAATCCGATCAGAGTCCTTGTTGGATTTAGGGGTTTGATCCCTGGTAAGCTTCTTAACATGCATATAGGTTCTTTTAAAGTTCTTAATGAGTTTTCTCTGTGATACCTTCACCTCAAGAATCAACATGCTTGCTAAAAACGTCTGGGTGTCCTTGCTGGACCCACAGAGGGGGAAAACTTGCTGGACCCACAGAGGGGGAAAACTGCACAGAGGTGCAGTTTTCTGAACAGTGACAATGATGTTGTGACTTTTCCTTTCAGATGTGGACCTGTCACAACTATGAGCTACTGCAACGTGCTACCTTTTGATCTAGATCAGGAGTTCTCATACTGTGGGTTGGGACCCCAATGTGGGTCATGACCCTATTTTAATGGGGTCACCATGGTTGCTGTTAATCTTACTGGGACCTGAGGCCAAGACTGCTGGGACAATTTTTACAGAGGAGATGCTCAGCCATTGAATCAAACTGTAAACTCCGTATATAATGGAAACCACTTCAAAGCAGGAGATGTGGCAACACCCCTAGTTCCAGCACCTATGCCCGGAGCCTAAGTCCAAGTCCCACCACTTAGGGATCTCGTAGTAATTTTTGTTTTCAGAAGGGGCTCGCAGTGCAATGGAGTTTGAGAACCCCTGATCTAGAGCAAAGACCACTCTGGAAACTGGAGTTGGTGCAGAATGTGGAAGCACATTGTGGAGGGAACACATCACATCTATACCATAGAAACTGCCCTGGCTTCCAGTTTGGTTCTGAGTGGAGTTCAAGATGTTTTTATCTTGGTGAAATCCTCTAGGATGCTGAGACTGCCATCTCATTGTCCTGTCAAAAATCCTTAGACGTGGCCTGGACGCTGTTTTAAAGAGACAGTAATAGTGTTAGACGCCATGTGTGCTGCTAAAGAAAAGGGGACAGAGGGGCAAGAAGTAAACAAGTACGGCTAAATCGCAAGGCAGCATATGCAAACCACATGGAGAGCCTTCAGAATTTGGTAGTTTACACTTAAGTGTGTAAATGGCAGCTGGCAATATGTGAAGGGGAAACTCAGAGTCAGTAGTGGCACGTATAAGAAAAATGATTTGTTTAACTATAGCAGAAGCAGGAAGCCTATGAAAGAGTCAGAGGTTCTGCTCCATCATTGTTTAAGGATAAATACATGGCTGGGAAGTTAAATGAATTCTCTGTATCACTCTTTGCCACATAGGATTTTGAGGAAATTCTAGCCTGGATTTGTATATTTCTGACAATAACATCAGATATTATGAGGAACTGAGGTGTAATAGGATGACTTGATGTACTAAACTCATAATTAAAAAAAAGTCCATGGGCTCACATGGTATATATGTAAATATTCTGAAAGAAGTTGAGAATGAAGTGACTGAGGTGCTAGTAAAAATAGGCAGCCTTTCAAAAACTGTTACTACGTTTGAGGATTGAAGGATACAAATGTTACATTAATTTTAAAAAGCTCTAGGTGTGATGATAGAGAATTACTGACCAGAAGCTTTACATTTGTACTAACAGATTGCTCAAAATTATAATTAAATGATAATAAAATACCTAAGATAAGTATAAGACTGGATCTAAAGGGGCAAAAAATAACTTTTAGTCCTGATTGTACACGTTTCTTTTGACCAACGTGCCTGCCGTAGTTCTCAGTATTGTACAAAGACACTAAATCAGAAATAAGAAAAAATGTTAATGTGGAAAGATTGAAGGTGTGTGACAGTGGTCCATCAAATTCTCTGGTTCGACACCGGTCAGGTCCTGAGGGTGCTGGACTAGAGGGATTTAACCCGTAGTGAATACAAGTACCTGGTAAAATATTCCATTAGAATTGTCAAAATAATATAAAATGCGTTTTGTCTAGAGCTCTGTCTTTGTGCATTTGTTTGCTAAATCCCAAATGTAAATAATTGCTGGGGGATCTCCCAGTTGTGACTATCGATGTGCAAATTTATTTTGTAATTGTTTCTAGTCTCAGGGAAGGACTGGAGTGGCCCGTAACAGCGGGATAAAGATTAATATTATCTGTTACTTTTATTTGTAAATTAATTATATGCCTTATGTGTCTCAATGGGAACACATTTCTGTATCCTGTGCTTGAATGACAGCTGCCTGACTCAGCAGTAATCAATTTGATGCTCTGTGTTTTATAGCTGCTATTGTTCACTATAATCAGAGCAAATTAAGTGATTTTTGATTAGCTTTCCAATTAATGTTGGCATTTTTGAATAATTATTCATGAATAAATGCTTTGACTAACTGTGCCTATACTAATGCAGATAGGCTCAAACCCTGCACACCTAATTTTCTTTCCTTAGTATGACACACAAGGTGTTGAGTGCTAAGCTTGTGAACGGTAGAACTAGCATTGCCATTGTATCTTTTGTAAATCACACCAGGCTTCCTTTCCAACAGCTGTTAGAGAGAATAGGGAAATATAATAGAGCTGCTGTCCTTCCTTTTGCCAAAACGTGGAGCTAGTGATCCATAGGAGAGTCTGTTGCTAATTGGTTTTCTAGGTAACTGGGACTAGTCTCCTACAGACATAGGCTTTCTGTGGGCTTCTGTTTTTAAGTGTTTTGGTATTTTTCATATGTGGCAGAGATATGTGACCAGTCATCTTAATAAAGTGGCCAAACTGATTAGTGACAAATGGGTTAAATAAGAGTCTATTGGTTTCTTTTACTTAAATTATTTTGTGTGTCTGTGTGAAAGGTGTTTTGGTTTTTTGAGTTTTTAATTTTTATTTATTTATTTATTTATTTATTTTGGAGGGTCAGGGAGACTTTCCCACAGAGAAAAAAAGAATACATGTTGCTGAAGAAATAAGCTGTCTCTTGTGCTAATACTACATTTTGGGACACTATTCTGCTATTGAATATTGTATTTCTTTAACAAGGAAAATTATTCATTTGCTGTAAATGCTGTTGCACAGACATTGACTTTCTCTGAAAAGTTTTACATTTCCTTCATTTATTTTTTGACCTATCTGACTTTGGCAAGTATCTTTGCATGAAAGATATGGGCTTCTCTCTTCTCTTGACTTGTGAAGATCTTGTTCATCTTATTTAATGCCTTTGTGTGGAGGAAGTGTATCCAATGACTTTTCTCAGGTGTGTCAAAATGGGACTGCCATCGGCAGTAGCTTTTTAGTCAGCTGCTCCCATTTTGAAGCAGTGGGCTATGAATGATAAGAAGGCAAAGCAAGATTAGTTGAATTGGGGAAATCACTTGGAAGAGGCTGGGTATTTTATATGTTTTAATGCAAACAAACTAGGCTCTGGCATGCTTTGTGTTATGGGTAAGATAGGCCTTAGGATCCCTTTCAGCTCTGCAGGGCTACTTCTGTATTTCAGAAGAGCAAGAGTGTGGAGCTGCGGTGGTGGGAAGTAGTTTACAGTGCTGTTTGGAATATGCATTGTATAAAATCCTTCCCCCTCGCAATGCTGTGGACAGCAAATTGAATGAACAGATGATGGTGAATGACTGACTGAGACATTCAGAGAGTTTTATGCACTATAGTTGTAGCTGTGTCCTTTAAGCTCCTGCCCATGGCGTGGGGCTGCTCCAACCCAGCGGGCTGGAACGGCCCCCTCACCTGCCCCATTTAATCAATTAATTGGTTAAATTTAATGTTTAACTGGTTTATTAATTGAACAGGATTTTACACTTCTAATGAATAGTGTAATATATACATCAAATGACTTCTAAACTGGATTTTTATTTTGATATCTGTCTGAACAGTCATTCAAGCTGCCTTTGAGATGGTTCTGTTAATACATAAATAAGCAAAATCTTTGCATTAGTTCGTAAAACATGGTCTTGGCTGGTTTTAAAGAGGCCAGTGGCATAGCGAGGGGGGACAGTTGCCCCCGGGCGCCACACTAGGGGGGAGTGCCAATTTAGTCCCCTTCATTCCTCCTGTCATCCCTTGGCTTGTCTGTTCCTCCTCCACCCGCTGGCACCGGCTGGAGCATCCTCCCCGCCTCTCCGCCCCCAGCCTGACCCTCCTCCGTCTCCTCTGGCAGGCTAGTGTGCGCGGGGGACCGGCCCAAACTGGAGAGGGCGGGGGAAGACACGGTATAAGCTCCCTCCACCTCCCACCCAGGGTCAGGCTCAGCCGTGCGTCAGGTTCAGGGCCCCTCCACAAGGGGGCGGGGACGGGGTGGGACACACACATTTTGCCTTTGCCCCCCGGGCATATAACACTCTTGAAACAGGGAAACTAAAAACCCTTCTGCCTAGCAATGTCGGGAGAGGAAGGGAAATAGATTTATAGAAAAGCCCAACCAAAAACTTATCTGTGAAGTTAACCATTTTGTGTGACTTCACAAAATTGTCTGGGATGATTTCAAAGCCCCAGAATCCATGAAGTGGTATATTCCTAATTCCAGTTCCCCCCTTTTCCTTGCATATTTTTGTGTTTTATATAGGTGCATGGGAAATGTTCACCTGAAGAAAGAGATAAATGATATAGTACATTTGACATAGAGGTGATAATCATTGCAAATCTAAAAAAAAATAGAGTAAAAGCTCTGTTATCTGACATGTTGGGGGAATAGAGGGTGCTGGATAATAAAATATTCTGGTTCACTGAGAGTTGAACTTTACCAATGGAATACCAATTTTCAAAGAATTAGAGTACAATAAAATTAATAAAGTATAAAATATTCTACAGGTATTCCCCAACCCAATAGTAGTACTACATTGCAGAGTGTTTTGATTTCTTGGAGCACTTATGTGTATACAGGTAAAGTTTTCTATATGGTATGATACCTTGTCACACTACACATCACTACAGGCAGTGCATGGTGTGTATACCAGTGATGGGTAACGTAGACTAGTGAGTGGGCCACATGAATAGCTCTCCTTCATCTTAGTGGGCTACAAGATTGAAATCGGGTATATGCACTAACCATGACCCCATGAATAAGATTAAATACATTTACTATATGCCAAATATTTCAACATAAGTTATAGAAATGCTTAATCATGCAAATATTAATAGCACAGTCATCAACTTCAAATAGTACAAATAAGAACATAAGAACAGCCATACTGGGTCAGACCAAAGGTCCATCTAGCCCAGTATCCTGTCTGCTGACAGTGGCCAGTGCCAGGTGCCCCAGAGGGGGTGGACCGAAGACAATGATCAAGCAATTTGTCTCCTGCCATCCTTCTCCAGCCTTTTGCAAACCGAGGCCAGGGGCACCGTTCCTTACCCCCTGGCTAATAGCCTTTTATGGACCTAGGCTCCATGAATTTATCTAGCTCTTTTTTAAACTCTGTTATAGTCCTAACCTTCACAGCCTCACCTGGCAAGGAGTTCCACAGGTTGACTGTACGCTGTGTGAAGAAGAACTTTCTTTTATTAGTTTTAAACGTTATAGTGGTAAAGCCGCTTAGTTACTGTAAGCAGCATACCAGAAATCACATTTCAGTGTATGGATGCAATGGGAAGGATAACACCCTAACTTTCTTCACATACATTGAGATGAAGATTTAACTCCTTGTGCTTCATCAGCTTCCAATTTCTGCCTCAGTGGGTATGTTTGGAAGCTGACCTGAAGGTTTGTCAAGACATGTAGAAATGATGTGACTGAAAAGTGGTTATGAAATTTCCCCCTGCAAAGACTTTCATACCCCACAGATAGATAAATGTGCCTTTGACACAAAACTAGGATGTGGGAGTTCAGAACTGGAGTTTAGATTAACAGCAAAATTCAGATCTTGACCCCAGGTTGAGTTCTGAACATCCCTCCCTTACAAAAATAAAAGAATGTTTAAGGTAAAGCTTTTAGTTTGGGTCTATGATATGTAGATAAGAATTTACCTCTGATGCATAGCTAGGTCTTGGCGTCGTGAGGAGGGGAGGGAGAGGAAAGTGATTTATCATCACCCAGGAACATTTCACCATGATATATGGGCCTGATCCTGCCATCACTGTAACTTTGCCTTTGAATTAAAGCAGGATTAGACCAAAAGAAAATTGAATGTTAAATATGGCGTGCATATGTATTATAAAATGTACTGTAGAGACAAAAGGTCATATTGTTAGCATCTGGTTTTTTTAAAGAGATATGGCAATATTTATGGTGCAATTTAATATGTGGTGTTTGTTTTTTAGTAAGGATGTGAATTAACGCCCAAGTCTTTCTTTTAACACTAAATATTGACAATGTAATCACAATCCTTATCTTTTATAGCAGGTTTCCTGAAGTTATCCCTCTGAAACCTATTAAATGTTAACAAGAAGAAAGTCTCACAGGATTGAGTTAAAGGGCCCTGCACAATTTAACTCTCTGTTGAACATCTTCCTCGTCTCAGACATGCAGCCACCACAGGTAGTTTGAGATCCTTCAGGTTTCTCACTTTTCTGTGTGCTTACTTTCCTGATTTTTTAAGAAATGTGGATATTTGTTATTGGTGTGTGGTGGGCAGCAGAAAGAAGTATTACACGGAATCTATCAACAAAGATAGTCTTCATTGACACACACTGATCTGCCTTTTTTTGTCTGTTTTTAGAATGGAATTCAAAAGGAGCCATTTGAGGTTCTGAAAGGGAGTATTCATTCAACAGATACAATTTGCTATTCCAGATGTATGATTGGTCACTTAGGGTATGTCTACACTGCGGGCTAAAGTCAAGTTAAGATACGCAACTTCAGTTATGTTAATTGTTTGCTGAAGTAGCTTAACTCAGAAGAACACTCTTCCTTTGACTTCACTCACTCCTCGTGAAATGAGGATTACAGAAGTCAGAGTAAGAATCCCGCTATTTTGAAATAATGGGCTTGCTGTGTAGACGTGCACTCTGTGGGTGTGTCTAGACTACATGGCTCCGTCAACGGAGCCATGTAAAGTAGTTTACTCGACATAGTCAATGAAGCGGGGATTTAAATAATCCCCGCTTCATTAAAATAAAAATGGCCACCACGCTGTGCCGACAATCAGCTGATCCGGCACAGCGCGGCAGTCTAGACGCAGCGCAGTCAACAGGGGAAGCCTTTGTCGACCACTCCTGTAAACCTCGTTTCATGAGGCGGCCATTTTTATAGAGCTATGTAGTCTAGACACACCCTGTTATTTCAATATAACATGAGTTATTTCAAAATAAGCGTGCAGTGTGGACATTGCCTTTAGTAATATGGTATAGTTTATTTTCCCTGATGGGATGACTCTGCCTTCACTTGCTGTTTAGGCTTATTCATGAGCCACATTTAGTTTAATCCCAAAACTAGATTCTTTATTACACCTGTAACTGAAGACTATTTGATCATCTACTTTCTGAGTTGTATGGAGAACACTTAATGTGTGCAAATTTGAAAAATGCACAGTGCTAAATCAAAGTGTCATTCAATATTTGCACATATGTTTGCAAATAATCTTATCCATTTGCCCAACTCCAGTGTTTAGTTTAAATTTAAATAGCTCTGCCACTGAAAACATTTTCAGGGACTATTGTCCAAAATGATAAGTCTATTTTTTTTTCTATCCCCTTTATTTGCATTTGAGGTTGTCTGGTGCACTTACTATTTAAAAGTGAATAAGTAATTTTGGGAGGAGTCTCTGTCACTTGTTTATCAGTGAGTGCAAAGCAACAAGATAACTAGCATGCAATAGCTTTTCTGACCATATTAGATGAACAACTGTGCAATTTGCAAGTGAAGATACTTCCAGCCATACATATATGAACTCAGTTATTCATCAACCTTCTTCAAGTTGCATGTTGTCATATAGATTTTTTTAACCTGAAGTGAACTCATTCTTTCTCCCAGAAAAGCACGCACGCACGCACGCCATTCTCACCCATTTATTTATCCTGGAGCTGGTTTGTGCTAGTGCCTGCTCAGGTTTGTGAGTGTAACCAAAATATGAAATTGGAAATGAACCCTCAAAGCGATTTCAGATATTTTTTGCACAAGGGTCATTCCCACCTGAGCAGAACAACTCGGGTCATCCTCTCTCTGCCCCTGCAAACCCCACCAATACTCTCTTTGAGTCTGTGAACCAAGCATGCTCTCCTGTTTTAATTCTGCATCTTAGAAAACAGCTATGCAGGAGATTTGAACACTCAGGGTATGTCTACACTGCATTCCTCCTTCGAGAGAGGAATGCAAATGCAGCTGAGCGAAATTGCAAATGAAGCGTGGATTTGAATTTCCCATGCTTCATTTACATAATCACATCCGGGTGCTTTTACGAAATGCCTTATTTCGAAAGAAAAACGCAGTCTAGATGGGGTTATTTAAAAAAAAAAACCTTCTTTTGAAATAACCCTTACTCCTTAAAAAATGAGGTTTAAGGGTTATTTTGAAAGAAGGGATTTTTTTCGAAATAACCCCGTCTAGACTGCATTTTTTCTTTCTAAATAGGGTATTTCGTAAAAGCTCACGGACGCGATTATGCAAATGAAGCACGGGAAATTCAAATCCACACTTCATTTGCAATTTCACTCAGCTGCATTTGCATTCCTCTCTCGAAGGAGGAATGCAGTGTAGACATACCCTCAGTGAATTATTGGGCCTATCCATAGTAAAGGAAACAGAGTTATTTACCTCAGATGTTTCTGTAAGGTGGAGAGAATTTGAGGAGTGTGCAGTGACCTTCAGGCACTGCCTGCTGCCCAGTGGCTTAGTATTGGCAAAATATTCTGTGCTTCTAGTGGTACCTGCTAGGTAACACTGCTATGTCTGGGGCTATGTCTACACTACAGAGGGTTTTTTTTTCGGAAAAACGGCAGTTTTTCTGAAAAAACTTCATTTGCGTCCACACTGCAATCCTGTTCTTTAAAACAAAAATCAAAAGAACAGAGGGGTTTTTCCAACTTTGGTAAACCTTTTTCTACGAGGAAGAAGCCTTTTTGCGAAAGGCTTTCAGAAAAAGGCTTGTGTGGCCGGGGAAGAGGGAGTTCTTTCGAAAGAAGAGGAAATAGGAAAAAGCCCAGGTACCCTGGTGGCCACTCCGTCCATAGTAATCACAGCTGAAATGTGAAATAGCATCCATTCAGTCTGGATGCTAACTTTCGAAAAAGCAGATCGCTTTTTCGATGCGCTTTGGCAGCGTCGACGCTCTCTTTCGGAAGAAGTTTTTTCAGAAGATCTCTTCCGGAAAAGCTTCTTCCGAAAGAAGCCTGCAATCTAGACGTAGCCTGGGTGACTCAAAGTTTTCTTTAGAATAATATTTGTTGGACAGTATCTCCTTTTCTCTCCATATGGAGCTTCCCCCCAGCAGCAATGCTCCACATAAATAAGTATGAGCACTTTGTGTTTAGTTTTACTAGGCTTTGTCTTCTTTCCTAGAATTCAGGCTCTTGCCATGGTTTTTTGGTTACTACCAGGCCAAAAGGTGTTAGTCAAGCCTGAGACCCAACTTGCTTTACAGAGAGTCAGAGACCCTCCCTGCCTGAGAGGATTGACAGTCTCAACAAATGAGATGGACAAAGGGGAGGGGGACATGGTCATAAGAGGTTAAAATCCTTGTTGACGAGCATGCAGCAGGTTGTGACAGAGCTAGGAATAAAACCCTGATTTCCTTGAGCCCCATTTCCAGTTCTCTGTCCATTAGATCGTTCTCCTCCCTGACTTTTGCAGCAAAGGGATATAATTTACAGGCAGAGAGCACATTCTCAATATTGCAGTAGGATAGAAGAGTTGGCCTGAAGTTGTTTTAATAAGCTATTTGGACTATCTTGGTTGACTGTGGGGGCAGCTTTGGCTGGTGTTTAGGGTGTAGGGCTGAATGTTGGTTGGGAGAGCTGAACTCTATTTCAGACTCTGTCACTAATTTCTGAATGATCTTGGCCCTGTCATTTAACCTCTGTGCCTTAGTTTCCCTGTCAGTAAAATGGATGCAATAGAAATTTCCCATCTCCTATGGAATTTTTGTGGGAATCAAATTTATTAATAATTTAAAACTTCCTTGTGATTCTCATAAAGAAGGAGCTCTCTACCACTACCGTATATACCTGATCATAAGCCTGTTCGTTTATAAGCCGCCCCTCCCCCAAGTTAAAAAAAAATGTAAAAATTACATTGACCCATTCTCTCTATTAGTGGTTTACAAACTTCTGGTCCCAGCTCCCAGCCAATGGGAGCTGCAGGCAGCAGCGTGGGCCAAGGGACTTGCTGGCCACCGCTTCCTGCTACTCCGGTTGACCTCTGCCATAGGGCTCAAGCCCAGTTTCCAGGCAGCCCCCAGCTGCCATGGGGTTGAAACCCTTTCCCCACTGTGGGGTTCAGCCTCATTCCCAGGCTGTTTTCCCCCCACAGCAATCAGTCCTGTTCTCGTGTTCCCCCCCCCATGGGCTCAGCTCCGTTCCCAGGCTGCCCTCAATATGGGGCTGAAATCCTGTTCCCGGGAGGCCCCAGCCACGGAGCTCAGCCCCCTTCCAAGGCAACCCTCACCGTGGGGCTGAAGCCCCGTTCCTGAGCAGCCCTGGCTGTGGCGCTCAGCGCCATTCCTGAGTGGCCCTTGCCGCGGGACTGAAGCTCGGCCCCCACCCCATCCCATTTCCTCCCTCCTGCCCATTATGGGGCTGAAGCCCTGAGTGCTCTTTAGGCTAAAGCCTTGAGCGCTGGCAGCCCCTGCCCCCACACCTTAATGTCCTGTATTGGGCATAGGGAAATATGGTCACCCTACCTAGGCTGTTCTTGGGAAGCAAAAAGGGCTGAGGGCCTGAAGTGCCCCCAGCAACAGGAATCCTTGACCTCATTCTCCCTTGCATCCCTGACTGCAGTAGAGCATCCCCCTGATTCAGAGCAATAGAAGTTAGCAGAGAATGAGCCCTGTCTCCATACTGTGCTACATTATACTTCTATAAGGTATTAGTATGTCTATTAAATATGTGTTCCCAACTAAAACTGTGTTTCCTTATTCTGTGTGTACTGAAGTTAAAGGTGCATGAAGTTATCAGGAATCTAGTTTAGGTTCATCTAGAGGTGAAGAGAGATGTTGTGTCTATTGAGCCTACATGTTTAGTGAGTTTAGTTATAAAAAGTAATTGTAAATTCATAAAATCTCACAATAATGTATAATAACACAAATGGATGGGAACAGGTGCAAGAAAAGAGGCAGGGAATCTGGATTAGCCTAAACCAGAAAGGTCACACTGATATAACCATACAATGATAGAACCCTAGGGTTGGAAGAGACCTCAGGAGGTCATCGAGTCCAGCCCCCTACCCAAAGCAGGACCAACCCCAACTAAACCATCCCAGCCAGGGCTCTATTGAGCCAGGACATGCAAATCTCTAGGGATGGTGATTCTACCACCTCCCTAGGTAACCCATTCCAGTGTTTCACCACCCTCCTAGGGAAATAGTTTTTCCTAATATCCAACCTAGACCTCCCCCCAAAACTGATGAAATTATGCTTGTTAAAAACAGATGTGGAATTGAAATTTATGGACCAGAACTGATGTATAGAATATTAGTCTTAATCGGTGGACAAAATAATGAGGGGATGGGCTATCCCACCCATCACTTCCTTTCTGGGACTGTAAAAGAAAGAGATGTTGTGAGAAAAGTAGGAAAGAACAAAGGGAAGGTATGGGAGCAAGCTTCACAATCATGGCTGCTAGCCCCATATAAACTAGGGAAATACAACTTAGATGAGTCCACTACCATAAGGTGGGCGCAGGGGTTGCAAGTGCTTTGGAGGATAGGGTCATAATTCAAAATGATCTGGACAAACTGGAGAAATGGTCTGAGGTAAATAGGATGAAGTTTATTAAGGACAAATGCAAAGTACTCCACTTAGGAAGGAACAATAAATTTCACACATACACAATGGGAAGTGAGTGTCTAGGAAGGACTACTGCAGAAATCAGTCTAGGGGTCATGGTGGACCACAAGCTAAATATGAGTCAGCAATATGACACTATTGTTAAAAAAAAAAAAAAAAAAAAAGCAAACATGATTCTGGGATGCATTAACAGGAGTGTTGTGACCAAGACACGAGAAGTCATTCTTCCGCTCTACTCTGCGCTAATTAGGCCTCAGTTGGAGTATTGTGTCCAGTTCTGGGCCCCACATTTCAAGAAAGACGTGGAGAAATTGGAGACGGTCCAGAGAAGAGCAACAAAAATCATTAAAGGTCTAGAGAACATGAGCTACGAGGGAAGACTAAAAGAATTGGGCTTGTTTAGTTTAGAAAAGAGAAGTCTGGGGGGGAGGGGGAAGATGACAGCGGTTTTCAAGTATTTAAAAGGGTGTTACAAGGAGGAGGGAGAGAAATAGTTCTCCTTGGCCTCTGAGGATAGGAGAAGAAGAAATGGGCTTAAACTGCAGCAAGGGAGGTTTAGGTTGGACATTAGGAAAAACTTCCTAACTCTCAGGGTTGTTAAACACTGGAATAAATTGCCTAGGGAAGTTGTGGTATCTCCATCACCAGAGATATTTAAGAGCAGGTTAGACAAACACCTGCCAGGGATGCTCTAGACAGTGCTTGGTCCTGCCGGGAGAGCAGGGGACTGGACTCAATGACCTCTCGAGGTCCCTTCCAGTTCTAGTATTCTATGATTCTATGTTTCTAAGTTCCTGGGAACTCAGGACTTTATCATATTGCACACACTGCAATTTTTTTTTTGTTTAGTTTAGCTGTTCTGTTCATTTATAGAATATTGGTGCCTTTGCTTTGTATTACCTGAGATAATTCCCATTCTTGTATCTAGCTCCTTCTGATTGTATTTAATGGGCTTTAATGCATTTCTGATTTGTATGTATATGAAAAGATATTATATTTAGTTTTTCAATTGGTTGCCTGATAACTGAGTGTTATCCTCATCCTTTGTATGTTGAAGCTGTGTTAACATTTTTTCCAGTCTTAAAAATACTCATACATTTAGGCAGAGCGGGGTTATCTGACAGCAGCATATTACAGGTTGCCATCTGTGTTACTGTCAGCCTACTCAGTAATGTGTGCAAATTTAATTACAAACAGAAATGCGGTTTCTAAGTCAAGACTTCAAACATTAGAAAATGCCAGATTCTCAGTTGTCTGTGCAACTTTCATTTTGCCCCTTATGCAGCCACACTGTGCATTGAATGAAGCAGAAGCCCTGTTGAAAATAAGAAGTGATCACGTAACTGAAGACTGTCATAATATATTAACACAATGTGACAGAATTAAGGTTGCACAGACCTTACTGTACATTACCTGACTTGGGTGCTTAACTTTAATCCATCTTTTTGAAATGTAGTTTTGGGATGTAGTTTCCTAGATTTTTCCCCAAAGGAAATAAGTAAAGACACCCTCTCTTGTACAACTTTAATAACCCCCCGTCCTATCATGGGGCAACATGAGACTTCCCTCCCTTGCGTTATTAGACTGACTTCATTAACTGACAGCAGTGGAAGGGGAAGATGTTGTGAATGAGCTGTCGGCGCCATATGTTGAGCACAGGTAGAAATCTAGCTCCACCTGGGAAGGGGATGTCTCCCCGGGATGTAGAAATGAAGGCATGGGAGGAGTCCAACCCAGGGTATTTCCCAGGTGCTTTCAGTGCAGTGTGTGCTTGTGCTGCATGAGCCCACATCTTTTCCAGGACTATAAGATCAAAAGTTTGTCTCACCAGCAGAAGTCTGTACAGTAAAAGATACTATTTCACCCACCTTGTGTCTCAGGCTGTGTCTAGACTGCAGGCTTCTTTCGGAAGCTTTTCTGGAAGAGATCTTCTGAAAAAACTTCTTCGGAAAGAGAGCATCCACACTTCGAAAGCTCATCGAAAAAGCGATCTGCTTTTTCGACAGATAGCGTCCATTCAGTGTGGATGCTATCTCGCATGTAAGCTTGTGATGTAAGCCCCGCTCGCCAGCCGTGCGGTTTGGCACGCTGCGCATGCGCAGACCGTGCTGTGCATGTGCTGACCGCGCTGCGCGGCCGCACCGGGCTAAAATCTACTTGCCACGGGCGAGTAGATTGCCCTAATTGTTGAGCCCTGGTGATTACTATGGGTGGAATGGCCAGCAGGTACCTGTGCTTTTTCCTCTTTCCTCTTCTTGTGAAAGAACTCCCTCTTCCCCGTCCACACACGCCTTTCGGAAGAGCTCTTTCGGAAAAAGCCTTCTTCCTCGTAGACAGAGGATTACCAATGCCAGAAAAACCCCTCTGTTCTTTTGATTTACTTTTGAAAGAACGCGATTGCAGTGTGGATGTAACTCGGGTTTTGTCAGAAAAATGGCCGTTTTTCCGACAAAACTCTGAAGTGTAGACATACCCTCAGATTTATGTTGCTATTTGAGTGTTGTAGTTACCACAGACTTGTCGCAGCATCGAGAGTGGTAACTATTATTTTTAATAAAGGTTTTTTTATATATGTATTAGCCTAAATTTAAAAGGACACTTAGAAGATAAGGAAGGAGGCTGGCTAGCTCATTCAGGGAATTAATTCCAACTCTAGAGCAGTGGTGGGCAACCTGTGGCCCACAGGCTGCATGTGGCCCATTGGGTTTCTACGTGTGGTCTGCAAGACATTTTGTTTACTGTTGCCAACAAGCAAGGTTGCCAGAATCCGCTGGTTTCCATCCACAAAGGTTTTTTTCTACTTGTATTACTAAAGTGACACGCATGTAAAGCAAGCGCACGGGAGGTGAGGTGTGTGCTGATGGCACATAGCATTGACTGTGAGAGCTGTGCGCTCCCTTTTCACCCCATCAAAATGCTGCTGTGGTTCAGTCAGCACCTCCCCCCAAATTCTAGGTGTGCAAGTGCTGTTAACAAAACTACCCTATCCCGGGACACCCTCTTGGTTAAAACAGTCTTGCAGTCCACTGAGATGGAGGGCCACTCATGTAGCCCACTCCCTACCCAAGGTTGTCCATCACTGCTCTAGAGCCTTTCAACTTCTACCTCACCAGTTTGGACATAGGCCTGCTTTATATGAGTGAAAGTCATTAGCAGCTTGTGGCCTGTGTGAAATCTGAAGTTACAGGCCACAAGTGGTATGAACGGGACCTTTTCGGGGGAGTGCAGCAGAGCCTAATGGATGAAATTGGAACTGAGAATGACCGTTGTTCTCCTTCCATTATAGTGTAAGCAAAGATATTATTCATCGAGCAGAGAAGCATATACCTGTTCTGCAGTGAGTGGGTCTTTGTCTTCAATGTTGTCAATTTCAAATGCTTCACTAGCACTACATTTGATTGAGACTATTGAAAGCACATTTAGTAGTAGCAATAGAAGTAAGCTATACATGATTTTAATAGGTGTTACTATGAATATACAAGAGGTAAAATTTCAGGTCAGTGTGTTTGTGTGTGGGGGGGTTAACAGGTGACACATGCTATTAACAGAAATTTTGCAGTTAATTATTTGCAGTGTCATGCTTTTTAAATTCACCTCTAATATAAACATAAATTAGTGGAACCTAAATATGAAGTGTACATAATTGCTGCTTTAAAAATCTGATTTGATGGAATTTGAGTTGATGGTAGGACCCTAGTTTTTAAAAATAAAAATGTAGCATACATCAGAATCCACTTCTCTACACAGTCAGGATAGATCCTCTTGTTAGCTGAAGTTAGATGTTGATACACTAATTTTATTCGTAAATGAAAGTGAAACTCACCTTCTTAGCCAGCTATTATCAAATTCATTTGATGTATTGTTTATAAAATAAATGAACAAACCTCAGGAGGTGCAAAAACTTGCTCCAAATAAACATCCAACCATTAAAATACTCTTTTGAAGATGTGAGACTAACTGGAAATAGAGAAAATTCCTTCCCTCCCTCCCTTCTTCCTTCCTCCTTCCCTCTACTACAAGAACAATTTATCTTGCTTTTGTTAAGGGAACCTTAGTATAGAATATGGGAGAACTCTGGGGCAGGGAAGGTTAGCTGAATTTTATTCTTGATTGTAAATAGATTTTGGCTCATTTGAGTAACAATGATGAGAGAAGAGAATGAAACCCAAAGTTCGGCTGTAGAGTCTCCAAGTTTTGTCCAATCCAGCTGCCATTTATTTATATAGCACCATAGGGAGGAATAGCTTTTATCTAGTCTACTTCAACAATTTCTAGTGTAACTGTCCAGGTAGTTTGAAGGATAACTGATGGTTAAAGTTAATTTTGTCCACACTGGTTTACTGATTCTGCTTACAAACTAGGAATTGGTATTTTAAACAATTAATTGAGTCGGTGTCTGCACTGGCAGGTGTAAAGCGCTGGCAGTCACAGCGCTGCTCACAGAGCACGGCTATGAAAATGCTGTTGGGTGTCCACAGTGTCAGCCACCAGCACAGTAGCATGACCACACTTGCAGTGGCTTTCAGAGCGGTGCACTCTGGGTAGCTCTCCCACAGAGCACATCTTCCTCTTCTGCCGCTGAGGTTTGTGGGAAGGCCGAGGGAGGGTATGAGGCATCCTGGTCCTGTCCCAATGCCCTGTGGTGCATTACTTCACATCCCAGCAAACCCTGCGCTTTCGTCCGCATTTGGCGCCAACCTTTAATAGCTTTTGTGCTGCACATTCTGCCTTCTCAGTGTGCAGGAATGGATCCTCAGCTGCTGAAGAAAATGCTGATCAGTCTCACTAACACGTCACGAATGCCACTCGAATTGTTCCTGAAGCTACAAGGTGATGGTATGGAGCACATGCAGTGTATGTACGACACAACATTTGTTGTGGCATTCACAGAGGTGCTGACCACAGCGGAATGTCACTCTTGGCCTTGGGAAACCAGCACTGAGCGGTGGAATCACATCATCCTGCAAGTCTGGGATGATGAGCATTGGCTGCAGAACTTCTGGATGAGGAAAGCCACTTTTGTGGGACTGTGTGCTGAGCTCGCCCCCACCCTGCAGTGCAAAGACACGAGAATGAGACCTGCCCCACTGGAGGAGAAGGATATGGCAATTGCACTGTGGAAACTGGCTACTCCAGACAGCTTCCAATCAGTTGGAGAGGGAAATCTGACTGTTGGACTTGTGTTGATGGAACTGCACAGGGCCATTAATTGCATCCTGCTCCAAAAGACCATGACTCTGGGCAACGTGCATGGAATTGTGGATGGCTTTGCACAGATGGGTTTCCCAAACTGGGGAAATGAGGGTGGGTAGATGGCACAAATATTCCATATCTGGCAGCAGACCACCTTGCCTCTGAGTACGTTCATCAGAAGGGGAGTTTCTCCATGGTTGTCTAGGCACTTGCAGGCTGCTCTGGAAAAGTGCATGATGCATACATCCTTTGGAACACTGGCCTGTTCAGGAAGCTACAAGCAGAGACTTTCTTTCCGGACCAGAAGATCACAGTGGGGAAAATGGAAATGCTCATTGTGATCCTTGGAAACCTGGCCTACTCCTTAATGCTGTGACTCATAAAGGCATACACTGGGGGCCTTGACAGCAGCAAGGAGTGGTTTGATCACAGGCTGAACAGATGCAGAATGACTGTGGAGTGTGCTTTTGGCCTTTTGAAGGCCTGCTGCCGCTATTTGTACCAGAAACTGGACCTGGCCAATGATGACATCCCTATGGTTATTGCCTGAGTATGCCATGGAATTTTGATAGCATGTTGGGAATGCCAGCCTGAGGCAACACAGCAGCCATCTCTGCACTCAGCCAGTCTACTCTCCACAGGGTCAAGGTCTTGTTTATCTCTAGCAGGTAGGGAACTAATTAAACTGTCTATAAAAATAAAGGATGGGACTGTGTTTTGCAAAGCTGGCTGTGTGATATTATTTTGTTCTCGAGGAGGCTTTCTGCTGGCATAAGAAAGCAAAACAGAAAGACATCTATAGCTGAAGGATAAATCAGTATTTCAAAGAGAAAGTCTTGAACATGTTTGAATATCCTCATTTCCTCCACTGTGGTTACTCTAGACCAGGGGTCGGCAACCTTTTCAAACCAAAGCGCCAAACGACATCAAAATTCAGAACAAGTGATCAACAAAGAGCTGTATAAGAATGCCCATTTGCATGACTGAAAATAGACAACTTAATATTATTGATAATTGACATGATGAAGAGCAGCATAAATGAAACACCGTACTCACAGACTTTATTTAATGGGACTTCTGCTGCTGCACCTTTTTGCACATTTCTTTGAATTTACATCACCACTGGTCAAATTGAGGTTCATGTGCGCATTCAAGCTACATGAGCAATTATGTGCTTTTACAATTCCGAATTAATTTTTCATTTTAATTTAAAAAGCATGTATTTTGGGAATGACAAAAGAGCCATATTTGGTTCCATGCTGAGCCATATTTGGCTTGAGAGCCATAGGTCGCAGACCCCTGCTCTAGATCTTCTGTTGTAAGGATCTTTATTCAAATTCACTTTTCTGGAGATGGTCCTAATCAAAATATGCTGCAATTAAAACCTCCATAACATGTAGATCCAAATTCTACATCTTGTTCCAACCTCTTTCTATCCCTACTACCAGCCAAACAATAATAATTATTACCCTAGGCCAGAAGAGACCACTGTGTTCATCTAGCCTGACCTCCTGTGTAACACAGGCCATAGAACTTCTCCAAAATGATCTCTAGAGCAGATTTCTTAGAAAAAAATCCAATCTTGATGTAAAAATGGTCAGTAATGGAGAATTCCACCATGACCATTAGTAAGTAGTTCCAATGGTTAATTACTCATTGTTAAAATTTATGCTCTGTTTTCACTTTGAATTTTTTAATAGCTTCAACATCTAACCACCAGATCTCGTTATACCTTTCTCTGCTAGATGAACAATCCATTATTCAATATTTGTATTACCATTCAGCACAGTGTAGGGCTCCATCGTGAAGACACTAAAACAATGGTCAGAGCAGGTTCCTTTCTGGATTTGTTTCTACACAAGTTGTTGCCAGCTCGTGTGTTTATCTGGAATCATGATTTTTGGTATTCTTTTTAAAACCCCGGAGTCAAGTGGTTACATGAGAATCACAGCTTTCATATATGAATAATAGATTTCTAGCCCTCGCTGCTGAGGAGGAAACCTGGAAAACATGATCTGAAAGTCCTCTGAAAGCCTGAAATCTAAATACAAAGAAAACAAACCCAAAACTTGTTTCTTTAAAATCCTAATTTTTGTCTCTTGAAATATGATGTTTGAAGACCAGGTTGGCAGCACTTAAAGTAGGAATGGCTACACTGACAGCTTCACTAAAGATACCTACCAATGGATTTGGGGATGAATTAGCCATGCGAGGTCTGTTGATGATAAGACTGAAAGCTAGCAGCTGGCTGACCTTTAAACCTATGCTTAGCGAGGTACTTATTTTTTAACTTCTTGAAAGTGTTATTTGCTCAAGCTGTAAACAGTCAATGAGCTTGTTTAGATTATGCAATGTTTGATGTTTTAGTAGTTGATTTGTACGCTGGAGAGTGGCAGGGATATAATTTCATGGAACCCTTTAACTGTATTTCCACCAAGTGTATTTCAATCAAAATTTTAACAGTTCTTCACGTCTGAGCTTCTTTTGTTACACTTTCGCCTGTATCTGCAGGAACTCTGGGTGCAAAAAGAAGACTGGCATTGGCTTCACTACAATGGCTTCACCTATGGCTCATTCCCAGCATCTAGCAAACAAAGGTTCAGGAAAGTGCCTTTTTCTCTTGCGCTTACTCCTGAATCTTTATGACTCAAAAAACCCTCAAACAAACAAACTCTCCCCCCCGCCCCACTTCATTTTACACTTTGCTCCACTCCCCACACTCCACTGTTACAGTACCCTCATGACAGGGTTTGCCCAATTTACTGGGTTTCAAATTGTTCTCAATTGCATGGACTCTATCCTGATGATTGACGGACACTCTGAATGTGTCCACTGCCTGGGAGAGAACCATATAGCATAGAAGTATGGTTTGTGCCAACAGCTGAAGCCCAGATCCAAATAGGATAGAGAACTGAGACTCAAGCTTTTTGTGGTAGAGGTGGAATTTGATACACTCTCTGAACCATGCCAGTACCATTCTGTGTCTTTTGCTAGCACATACCTTTTTTGGTCAGCCCTCTAGCATGTTGCTGGGTCTGACACGGAAGGTCTGCCATCTGAATTTGGTAAGGTCCAAGAGGGCCTCCTTAATAGGGAGAGGTGCTCTGGATGAGGTAGAAGAAAAACAGAGATGTAAGTAGAACAGGGAATGTTTATAGTTAGACACGATCAGGTTATTATCTTTGTTTTTTTAGTTTGGTTACCTCCCTTTACACTGCAACTAAAATGAATCCCAGGGAAGCAAATCTCCGTGCTTTAATCTTTTTTTTTTTTAAGTTGCTCTGTAACACCTAAGAACCAAGTATGCTTTACCAAGTTTAACAATTTCTTTGTTTTATTAATAAAATTACCTTTTTTAAGACTATAGTCTAATTCCTGTGTCCTAAGTAAAAGCAGGAGGTTCTGTGTACACATGCCTGAAACTGAAGGTCCGCTAATAAATTACTGTTTGTTTTCAAGTTCTCTCCTAAGGGAGGGTATGAGCTTAGGGTTACCCCTCAGGGAAAGTTCCTAAGTGCATCTTCCTGGCTTCAAGGGGTTTTTGAATTTAAGTGGTAGCAGCGTACCATTCATCCTCCCGTTCATCTCGGCACCATTCCACCCTCAACACAGGCCCCCAGCTCAAGGGTCATCAGCACCTCCATGGTCATCTTCTTCCGGCTCAGAGTCAGACGTGGCTTGTCTAGTCCACATGAAACCATGTTAGCTGGTGTAGGCTTGAGAAATCAGTGCCTTGGCACCCAAAGTGGCCTCCACCCGCACAATGGCCTTTCTGGTTACTGGGGCCCACCCCAGATCCAGAGCACTGCATCCAGGGATTCCAGATCAGTGGCTTCAATCCACCATCACTTCCTCTCCCTGTAGGATAGCCGAGCCTCATGGCCACCTCAAAACCGCAGAAGTTAGGGCAGTACCAGGGCCTGACCATTCCCAGCTGGATCCTGAACCCATGCCAGGCAATGACGTTATCTCTGCTCAAGAGCAGGCCCAGATTCAGTCTGACCTCTTGTGCCACCACCAGCATCCTCGTCTTCATCTCTGGATGAAGCTGTGGCTGGCACCTTTGCCGCAGAACCTGCTCTCATAGACTCATAGACTTTAAGGTCAGAAGGGACCATTATGATCATCTAATCTGACCCCCTGCACAATGCAGGCCACAGAATCTCACCCACCCACTCCTGGAATAATCCTCTCACCTATATCTCAGATATTGAAGTCCTCAAATGGTTTAAAGACCCCAAGATGCAGAGAATCCTCCAGCAAGTGATCCATGCCCATGCTACAGAGGAAGGCAAAAAACCTCTGCCAATCTACCATGGAGGAAAATTCCTTCCCGACCCCAAATATGGTGATCAGCTGAACCCTGAGCATGTGGGCAAGACTCACCAGCCAGACACCCAGGAAAAAGTTCTCTATAGTAACTCCTATCATCCCTCCATCGGCCTATTTACCACTGATAGTGAAAGGTCAATTAGTTACCAAGATCATGTTATCTCATCAAACCATCCCCTTCATAAACCCATCTAGCTTAATCTTGAAGCCAGATAGGTCTTTTGCCCCCACTACTTCCCTTGGAAGGCTGTTCCAGAACTTCACTCCTCTAATGGTTAGAAACCTTTGCCTAATTTCGAGTCTAAACTTCCTAATAGCCAGCTTATGTCCATTTGTTCTTGTGTCCACATTGGTATTAAGCTTAAATAATTCCTCTCCCTCCCTGGTATTTATCCCTCTAATATATTTAAAGAGGGCAATCATGTCTCTCCTCAGCCTTCTTTTGCTCTCATTGATCACAGGCCTTACCAACAACACCTTCAACGAATATCCTGAAATATGAATCTACAGTTGAAGAAGTGACAAAGGCTGAGGACCCGATGGCTGATATACTAGCATCAGAGAGTCTCTCTAGGATAGAGTTACCCATTCTAAGGACTATCCAGAACAACAGCAATGCCCTGTGGCAAACCCAAGCCTCAGTTTCCCCCCACAGCCAAGGGAATAGAGAGACGATATTTCATTCCATCCAGAGGATATGAATTTCTCTTTTCTCATTCAGATCCATGTTCTTTGGTGGTCTCTGCCATCAATGAAAAAGAGAGACAGAGTCAGCAAGCCCTGATCCCTAAGACCAAAGACACTAAAAAGACCAGACCTCTTTGGCAGAAAGGTCTATGCAGTTGGGGGTGGGGGTGGGGGTGGGGTGGGGCGTTTGCAGCTGAGGATAGCTAATCAGAAGACTATCCTCAGCAGAAATGCTTTTTAACTCATGGGACACCATGTCTAAGTTCACAGAACTACTCCTTTCTGACTCCAAACAGGAGTTTTCAGTCCTCATTGAAGAAGGCAAGGTGTTGGCAAGAACGTTACTCCAGGTCTCACTTGACTCAGGCGACTGAGCGGCAAGGTCTCTGTCCTCGAGGGTGGTTATGAGGTGCTCCTTATGGCTGCAGGTGTTGGACTCCCAACGGAAATCCAGCAAACTTTACCAGATCTCCTATTCAATGGCAAAGGTCCCTTTTCTGAACAAACAGATTCAAGCCTTCATAGCCTCAGGTATTCGAGGGCAGCTATGATATCCCTCAGCATGCACGTTCCAGCCTCCCAGAGGAAGCCATTTAGGCCCCAACCACAGCAGCATAGGCAATACACTGCAAGACCCAGACAGGAGCCATTCCAAATAGGCCAGCCAGAAGGAACTGAAGGGTGGGTCGGGGCAGCAGTGGTACATAAGGGTCACCAGCGACACCACTCCATGGGGCTCCACTGCCAACCCTGACAAGAGCTACTTGGGAAAAAGTTTCTGATGCTCGTACATACAATGCATATACACCTAATTGAAATGGATGTGGACAACACATCTCAAAGAGCACCAGTTACAAGAAGTAACTGTCCTTTCTCTTAAATTTAATTGAAAGACATTATCATGTAAACTGAACACTTGTGTCTTATACTACTCCCCCCTGTCTAGCCTGCTTTCTATCATTCTCACTGATAATGGCATCACAGTTATGCAACCCAGATACTGTAAGAATCACTATTAATAGACCTTTGAGAGAATTTTGAAAGGACAATCTGTGCTCAAGGGAAAGGCTTTGGGGGAAAGAAAACCAAGTATATTGTATGTGGATTTTTTTACTCTGGCTACAGAAGCAAACAGCATCAACAGAAATGTATTTGATCAGAGAAAGAGTTATAGGAATACAACAACTTCCTGCTTGTATTAGATAAAACTGAACTATCTGAGGAAGGAGGAACTAAGTATTCAACTGATTAAGGAAAATAATTGAGGTTACTCTCCTGAGTTCACAGAACCCAATGACAAAATAACATTTACTATACCTCGCAGAAAAAAAATACAAAAATCGTCCTCTTTTAAAGCCTTTGTCCTAAATTCTGTAAATGTTGTACCAACCAAGTGACAATGTGTGTGGAAATGGACTTGTTTCATGTGAACAAATAATTAGAAACTTGATGAAATTTGTACCCTACCAGAAATGTATTTCCCATCAGATGCTTTTGTGTAGCTCTAACTCCTCTATTCTGTCAGCACTCATCTTGCTAATTTATACCTGTTCTCCAACACTTCACTTGTATAATTTTTACTGGCTGTTTTGATTGGCATTTGATATGCCATTGTAATTTAAAAACTCAATAAAATACCTTTTAAACAAATAATGTATAAAGCAGTCAAGTTTTTCATCCTTTGGAGCAGGGTCCTGGAGTTCACCCAAATGTGGCCAAGGGTTAACCCTCTGAAAATCCCACTTTGCAGCTAAATTCTCTAAGGATACCATCTAAACATATTCCATCCTCATCACAGCTCCTCTGTGCCCACTGGATTGCATATGTGCCATCTGTACAGAGTGACTGAGCATACTCCATCCAGGGACTGCTGGTTCACAGGAATATTTTCCCTGCAGTTGCTTCTACAAACTGCTGGGAGCTGCTGTGCTCCTGACACTAGAACTGATAGCAGGGGTACTTTCTTTTCTGTGCTTTCAGTGCATCATTGGAGATTTTTAAGAGCAGGTTAGACAAACACCTGTCAGGGATGGTCTAGATCATGGTGTGTGTGATTCTCTGTTACTGGCCTCCTAGCCCTGCCCTGTGAACTCCCTGCCCTCTCTGCTCCATGGCACCCCGTTCCCTAAGCACACGGCTTTGGGGATCACTCTCTCCACCCTGCTCTGTCTGCGGTGGCAGAGTCGTAAGGGAACATATCGGGCGAGCACACTCCACTTCTCCAGCAGTTCCTGCCGCCACGGAGCATGTGGGGTGGGTTTGCAACCTCTGCCGCCGCGCAGTGCCAGGCCTCTTGGTCATCCCCAAAGTCGTGTGCTCAGGAGATGGGTTGCAATAGGGTAGAGAAGGTGGGGCAATGGAGGGAAGGGGCAGTGTTTGGGGGCTTCTAATGGAGAGGCTCTCCCTCAGCCTGCCATGAGTCCTGGGTCAGATTGCATAATTGCTTAGGCCGGGACTGGCCCGTGGGCTGGGAGATTGAGACTCCTAGTTTAGGTAGTGCTTGGTCCTGCTAGGAGAACAGGGAACTGGACTTGATGACTTCTAAAAGTCCCTTCCAGGTCTATGGGTCTATGATGGTTTGTGATAGATAATGCCGGGGACCACATATTGAATGATGAGTATAAAAGAAATATTATATAACTGCCCATTCAGTGAGCAATGTCCATATTGCACACTGAGGGTGTGTCTAAACTACACCCCTCTGCCGACAGGGTTGTAGATTAGGCACATCACTATTGCAAATGAAGCGTGGATTTAAATATCCCGTGCTTCATTTGAATAGAAATGGCCACCGCTTTTTGCTGATGTGGCACTTTGCCGGCAAAAAGCGGCAGTCTAGACGGGGATTGGTCAACAAGGAAAGCCTTTTCCGACCGATCCCTTATGCCCCGTGCAATGAGGTTTACAGGATTGGTTGGAAAAGGCTTTACTTGTCGACCAATCCCTGTCTAGACTGCCGCTTTTTGCCGGCAAAGTGCCGCGTTGGCAAAAAGAGGCGGCCATTTCTATTCAAATGAAGCGCAGGATATTTAAATCCCCCCTTCATTTGCAATAGCGATGTGCCTAATCTACATCCCTCTGTTGGCAGAGGGGTGTAGTTTAGACACACCCTGAATGTGGCAGGGAGCTCGTGGAAAAAATAGTATGTGCTCACATAATTGGAGATTGTATTATAATACATATGCACAAATTGGCTAAATTAAGGTTACATAGGTGATCTTTGTATTTTATGTGTGTGTGTTTCTGTGAAGCAGGTACCTATCTCTCCCTTAGTACGTGCCCTTATGGATTTGATATGGTTTTGTTAATGATAGGCGAGACACCTGTTTTATACATGCAAACTTGGAAATTCTATGTGAGTAAATTCTGTTCATGTAGAGAGAGGAGTGCAAATAAAATTGACAGGTACAGAAGCATCAGGGAAAGGAACGGGAGCATGTGAGCGGTGAGTTATATGTAGTGTTGAGAGAGAAACAGCCACAATGTACAGCATGCATCTATTTTTTAGGAAGCTAGTGTAGTTTAAACCAAGGAGGTTTGAAGTAGCAACAGTATCTAGAATTTTCTTTGACAATCTGTCTACTGTCATGATTTGAATTTCATGGCAATTAGTTTGTCTTTCTCTTTGGTTAACAAATCAGGTAGGGGACATTCTTTGTTCTTGTTAATTTTATATAGATTGTAGACCGTGTATGAGATCTAGGGGTTATATTGTTGCTTAATAGAAAAGTAATTGGGCAAGAATTTAATGGGTTAGTAGCTGGAAATGAGGAACCAACGCCATATCACCAAACAGTCTCAGCATACCTCCAGCGAATATTCTGGCTCACAGACCGCAGTTTAAAAACTCTCTTCTGAAGCCAGCTCTTACTGAGGTTTTACATTTTAGAATGAGCTATTAATTGCTGTTTCACTATTGACACGTTCAAGCCTTCTGTTCTTGATTAGGGCTTGTGTTACTCTGAAGTCTGAACATTAGAAACAGAACCTATCCACACATTTTTCTGGGGGGAAAACTAATCTCATTTGTGCTACATTATTCATAGCACAACTCTGCCTGTATTCAAGAGTGCCAAAAATATCATGAAGACCTGAACTAATTTAATATCATATGTGTCCACTTCTGGATGTGGCAGTCTGTGCACACAGCATTTTTTTTCATACACATAGAATGCAAAGTATTACTCCATTTACATGAAACCCCGCTTTAGAAAAATGGCCATCCAGTTCAAATTAAGCAATATTAAGAAAGGGTTAAACTGGTAACCCTTATTGTAAGATAGTAACGATGTCATGTCCAGAAATGGCTGCAAGGGGAAAACTCTCATGCTTATCAGAAAGATTTATTTATTTTCCATTAATGCAGCAGCAGTTAAACACTTACGTTCACCAGAAAAGTATTCCAAATCTTGCACGTTATCCACTAAATATTTTTGTAATCTACTTTCAGAACATTAATTTAACAGATCAAAACAGTTTTAAAAAGTCATCTGATATTTAAGGGGTGGATATTTACCTGTTCTAGTTTGAGCAGTAAATTAGACTGTTTTTAAAACATTCTTCTACAGATGACAAATTAAGCACCCACAAGGTCTAAAAATAACTCATACAAGCCCAGGGCCAAGTTTTACATTCTCCGCACCACTGAATGCCCGTTGCCTTCGGTAGGAGGTTCAAAATGAGAAATGGCCCTTTAATTTGGCTTTCCTACTTTTAACTTCTGGATGTTTTCACCTCCGTAACTGGATAACATTGCCATGTTCAGCCTTGGAAGAACCTTACTTCTTTTTCCCAGTACATGGGTTGTAACTCTAGGCCAGGGTTGGGGAACCTTTATTGGAGTGGGGGCCATTGACCCACAGAAAAATCAGTTGGCGACCACACACAAGTGAGATGTGGCCCCTGACTAAGGAGAAAGACACTTCCCACATTCCCTTTGAACACCAGAGCCTACAGGAGCCCAGGCTAGTAGATTTTGTGTGCTCCAGCTTGGCAGGGAAGTGGCGGGAGCTGGAGCACCAGCAGGGACTCTCTGATGTTGGGGGAAGCCCTGGGCTTTGGGTGCCAGATCCAGGCAAGCAAGGGGCCACATCCGGCCCCTGGGCCTTAGGTTCCCTACCAGTGCTCTAGGCCCTAGTGTCTAAGGTAAAACCAAGTGGACTTAGAAGGAAGTCGTTTTTCCTTTCTCCCTGTCTGACAGTTGTAGAGTAGGGCTTTCACATATTCACAGCTTTTTGCAAATAGCTACTGAAATGATAGGCCAGTGTAGTGAGATGGAATGGCCTCCCAGTGAACCAGAGGGGCGGGGCCCCCTCTTAGGTGGACAGAACCAGGCTGGAATCGTGCCAGAAGCTAAGAGGCAGGCCAAGAAGTTTAAGAGGTAGGGTCTCTAGCCCAGTTGAGCCTGAGCCAAGTGTCCTAAGCCTGCTGTAGGCCCCAGGCTCCAGTGCTGAGCTGAGGAGCAGAGAAAAGAGCTGACCCCAGGCTGTCCAGTAGTTGAGTAGAATCAATGAGATGCAGGACCTTGGATTGAGAACCTTCAACTGGATTGTGATAGAAAGTAGCCCAGGGGAACCTGACTTTCGTTGGGTTTTGCTGTCAGGACCTGTGTCAGTGTGTTGCAGTGGGATACCCGCTGACTTCCTGGGGGCTCCCTCTGCCACTCTCAGGGCTCTGTGCTGGGACCAGGTGGAGTAGGGTGGGCCCAGGTCTCCTTGCCCCTTTGAAAGTCTCGTAACCTTAGGCCAAATGGCTATTTTTGCTCTACCCTGCCTGAGATTCTGAGCTCCCTAAACTGCTTGGTTGCTCTGCCCAGCACGAGGGCTGACATTACTCCAACTGTGTTACTGCTCTGCCCTACTGGAGGGTCAGAGCTACCTAGACTACTTTGCTGTTTTGTCCTAACCCACCACCTCTGGAGGTTTCTCGCCTCTGGAGGATCTTTACTACAAACTGACACTCTAAACAAAGTCCCTGGCACTTGATTCATCAATACCCTGATACTGGGCACTGTCCCAGGGACATAGTGAGCCAGAGGAGGGAGGGACAATCGCTAACATGCTACAGCCAGGTATATGTAACAACAGGGCCATGGATATGCTAGTGCCCTTGCAAGCAAAATGTTCTGGAGTCTTTGCCCCTCAATAAACTTGTGCATGGCTGGTGTTTGGAGGAGGCTGCAGAGACAAGCACAAGACCAAGAGATACTGTGTGATGTTATTGGATTGCAATATGAACATACAGATCATTGTTGCAACCACTGTTATATGTTTGCAGCAAATCTTGTACTAAGTGCACCGTGTGAGGTGTCAATCAATGAGGTGCAGGACCTTGGATTGAAATTTGCTGGTTATGTTTATGCCATTAATGCACGTGTCATTTTTATATTTGAAGTAGTAAGTATTGGCTCTGCACTTGTGTTTCAAATATTTGCTTCTGGGGGTACCAACAGGACGGTGGGCCAGCTTATTGTGAAAGGATTATTAGTCCAAGAGACTAGAAGTACTTGACTAACAATGGGCTTTGGGAGGTGCCAATCCACATCGGAGGAGCTTTTCTGTGAACGATCAGACGAGCATGGGAGGAATGGCTTCTACCTGTAAAGAACTGAGTCCTGCATGGACAGGTCACTTGCTCATGTGACAAACTCCATCTTGTAACTGTACTTTTCCACAGCGAGAACAATGGGATTCCTTCCACATGGCCAAGGATATAAAAGGCTCTGGGAACTCCTCCGCTCCATCGTCAATCCTGTCTCACCTACAAATGGAAGCTCTAAAGAAAGGACTGAATGACCCGTCCTAACTGTGGATGTACTCCAGAGACTTGAGGTTAGCCAGGAGTTTCTTCCATCTCTGCTACAAGCCTCATCCAAGAACTGTGTAGTTGTTGTGCATATTGCGGCAGACCAAAGACCGCAGGCTGCAGGAGTCTGGTGCCACCAGGTATACGGGTAGTTAGGTGAGCAGGTTCCTGTTCCCTGAGTAGGCTGCTGCTCAGCAATTAAGACAGGTGGGCACCTGGGACTCATTAAGAGCCAGCCTGCAGAAACAGGCTAATTGGACACCTGCAGCCAGTTAAGGCCGGGTGGTGCACTAAAATAAGGCTTCCCTCAAATAAGGTGAGAGGAGAAGAGGGATGGATTGGAGGGGGGGAAGTGCAGAGTGGAGGCAAACTGTAGTTTGCAAGCAGGAGGGGTTTTCTCCAAGGTCCCAAGGAGAAGGTACTGTGGGAGAGGTTGGGGAAGTGGCCTAGGGAGAGGCTGCTACTCCGTGGGGATGAGGGCAAGAACCCCACTAGCAGCTGCTACCTAGGGCTCTGGACAGGAAGCCATAGTAAGTGGGCAGGACTGGGTTCTTTCCAACCCTGCCCACACCTGGTGGGCTGGAAGGGGGACTTTTGGACCACGGAAGGTTCCCTCCTCCAACCTGGTGACTTTTCTATGATGAAAATAGTTCATGAAGTGGGGAACCCTTGTCTCTGAGAAAACAAGAGGTAGTGGGTGGATCACCGCGAGCCTCTGAGGCGTACCAAATATCTGCCAGGAAGCGCAGGACCCAGGGGGTACAACTGGAGCTCTGCCACAGTATTGGATTCCTTTAACAATGTTAACTCTGACCCTTTCTTTCTATGAATAAACCTTCTGATTTTAGATTCTAAAGGATTGGCAACAGCATGCTTTTTGCATAAGGTCTAAGTTATACATTGACCTGGGAACGTGCTTGGTCCTTTGGCATCAGAAGAACCTTTTTATTTGATGAGACTGGTTTTCAGAACCTCTCATCTGTATGAGGAACGGAACTGGAGTGTCTGAGGGAATTGCACGTCTCACTTCTTGTTAGCCGGTGCGATGAACAGAAGTGCTCTTTGTGACTGGTGTAGTGTGTCTCATAGCAGAGGACTCCCCGTCTTGGGCTGTAAGTACTTTTTTTTGGTTTAAAAAAAAAGTGCCGGAACTCCAGGGGAAAAGTTGTTGAGCTCTGACTGGAGGTGCCGGTACTGTGTACCAGGCAGTACCATAACAAAAAAAGCACTGGCTGTAAGTAACCCTTTCTTTAAGCAATTTGCCCTGAAACTGATACTCTCAGCAGTGTCTCCACTGGACTCTCTTGTTACAACTGGAACAGCTGCTGCTGCAGTGCATGGATCAGACCAGCTAGTAGGGATTAGGACCTGGGGGTGAAATAGGCCCAGAGCAGGGACCAGGATAATACTTTCCAGCCTGAAGCCAGCTTCCTGTTCGCCTTGCTGAGTCAAAGTTCCACTCGTCATCCCCCCCCCCCCCGGCCCTCATAGTCACAAAGGCTACTTCTAGCACATCGAAATTGCTAATGAAGCAGGGATTTAAATATCCTGTGCTTCATTAGCATAAACATGGTTGCCGGGTTTTTCCGAATTGGAGCTTTTTGGAAAAAAAATGGCAGTCTACACGCGGATCTGTCTAAAATAAACCCTTTTTCGACAGATCCTGTAAACCTCATTTTTTGAGGCATACAGGATCTGTCAAAAAAAGGGTTTATTTTCGACAGATCCGTGTCTAGACTGCCATTAAATAACTGATCCTTGCAAAGTTTGGGGTTTTTTTTAACATGATCATATCTTTACAGTAGTTTCTCATTTTTGCATGTTAAATGTCAGTCAAGCTTTTTTGCATTGCTGAGACGTAATAATGAACTTTGATATATTTACAATTCTACTAGGATTTTAACAAACAACTTTCTATTCAAAATCATCAGGAGAATCCATCAATGCTGATGCTCTTTCATTAAAGCACCACTTTTATATATTAGATTAGCTGGTGTTCCCTGAGTTCAGTACAAAGCGGTTCATTTGGGGTGCAATTTTAAAATAACTTACGTGGGCAAAACACTCCTCTATGTATGTGTAGAGATCGATCCAGGGACATGGATGGATGAATGAATGACAAACACACGGGATAGATTTACGATGTGTGTGTACCCTATTTTCACATACCAGTCATAGGACTGGTTCCAGTGTGGGGTTTCAGAATTCTCATAACCAATAATTTATGTTAGACTTGCCTAGACCTACCCCTGGACATCTGCTCACTTCTGAATCCTCTCCTCCTTCTACTGTGTGCATGTGGGGTGGATAGAAGTTACCAACTGGAGCCTTGGTCCACGAAGGCTTCCAATCTTTTCTTCTACATAGCGATGAGTTCCACAAGTGAAACTTTACCTCTGGCCCTTTTAACCTTTAGCTGCATAGAACACTGACCATAGTTTTACCTATTCTACTATTAAACTTTTAAGTCCCATTTCTGTTAACTCAGCTCTACCTCCACGATGCTTTGAGGAAGGTGATAAAACCCAATATTCCACCTCACTTTGGCCCAATGAGAAACATTTCTTTGTGATTCCAAAACAGACCTGCAGTGTCCTAAAAGCCCACAGCTCCTGCACTCCCACTAAGGGAAGGGAGAGTAGGAGCAAGAAACTTTTAAAAATCTCATAAAGATTTAAATACGCTGGAGAGGGAACAGGTGGGAGCCAAACAGCAATGTTAATGGCGTAGCCAAAAGGTAGGCAGTGGAACTGAAGGGACCAGCTCCTATCTTGCCACATGTCTGCTCTTACATCCTTCCCACCATCCCCCACTTTCTGAGCACTGTTACATTCCCTGCAGTTAATTCAAGATCCCACTTCCATTGACCGAGGGGGAAGAAGATGCACATGACGTTTATAAAGATCTGTAGCTACAAGATTTAATACAAATCCAGATTTCATTTAATCCTCAGTGCCATGAGCTCAGTGCCAGATTTATGCACAAGCTAAGTAAACTTCAACGTAGGACCTCAAATTACATTAAAAAAAAATACTAGTTTTTATTTGCATCCTTGCCTGTGTACCAGTATATATGTAAATATAATATGTTGTTATTTCTATTTTCATTGTCCTTTCTTTAGAATAATACGCATTTTTGGTAATGCTATGGGGCCTCTTAAACTTGACGTAGTTTAGGATCTCAGCAGGTCTTAATCCGACCCTACATCAGCAGCTAATTTGTATGTAGCATGGGAAATTACAATTTGCACCCCTAAAGTACAGATGTAACTACAGGTGGTTTGCTTTAGGTTTATTCTAGATTGTATGTTTCCCCCAATTTAAACTGGCAGCAACCATAATCTTAATCTGACCTTTCTGGGCTCAGTTTAAAAGATCCAGGAAATGGAGTGATTATTTTGAGAACATGCCCAGAGTTAGGAATTTCTAACTACCTCCACTTCTGGCACTACTTAATGAACTGATACTGGACCTTGTGTTACTGCATCTTGGGTGATGATTGCAGTACTTTTATAAAAGCATTACTATTTATTTTACTAAGTTCTGCCTGTGATCTTAGTGCTGAGCAATACATGAAGGAAGGTAATTTCTACTAGAGAGGTTGGCCAATCTAGTATCTGTTGCCTGTGTTCCCAAGCTGTCTTTAAATTAAAACTAATGTATAAAGTTTGTGGTCCAATCCTGTATGAGTGCTTACCAGTGGGAACTCATTATGCCTCACAGAATCAGCCTCTTCAATACAAGCTGGTTTGTTGTCCAATTCTCAGAGCACGCAACCAGTAATTTAACTAGATGTGCTAATTTAGTTGTTACACACAAGAACCTGAAGAATGGATAGGAGAGAGAGAGGAATATGGAAAAAAAGGAGATTTATCATGATTTATTAATGTAATAGGCTTAACATCTGCTTGCATTAGGGTTGCTATTATTTAATAATAGCTCGTTAACTGTCTCTTTCACTTTCCTTCAGTTTGCTAGGAATTAGAAAATATTGTGCCTTCCTCAATGGCTGTGGTTTAAAGAAAAGGGATCATTGTTTCCATGGCAGAAATGTCACAAGGAGGTAGGTACAAGTGAAGAGATTATTCCTCACCATTTCATTTGCTGAAAAATGTAGAACCCATACAGAATAAACACAATCCTGTTCATTGCTACAAAGAATAGGAAACTGAATTGCTGGTGGGCATTTATTTCAGTGTGAATTTAGGGTCTGACTATTAATCCCAGCAGCATAATGCATACATAAATGCATTCACAATTATTTGTCTTGCTCACACAAATTTCATTAAGATCCATATGCAGAGTAATATTGCTACAGCAAGCCTTACGCCTAATATTCTATTTTTCTTCCTTTTTCTCCCATCGATATGTGGCATATTTTTGAGCTTTCCTGGGCTCAGTGCCAGCAAGGAACTACAAGGATCTATGGCAACTGCCACATTTGCACTTTTCAATTACAAATCAGTAACTAAATTCCCATTAAATATTCTTAACCAGCCTGTTCAACATATGTTCACTTGGGTATCTGTACCTATGAGTTGAAGCAAATTAGAGAACAGTAGCTAAATTTACTCCCTAATAGCTGAAGGTATTTGAGATAGAGTAGGTTTTGCAAATGAGCACTTTTATAGAAGTGGCAGCGTCTCCCCCCGACACCTGGCTTTTGAAACCTCTTGTACCCCAATCCCTCCCACACCTCAACTCCCCCCCCAAGTCACCATCCAAACCCTCTGCACCCCCTGCCCTGGTCACAATTCCCTCCCAGACCTTGTACTTCTCCTACACCCCTCCCCCAAGCCAGAATCCTCTCCTGCACACACATATCCTCCCTGACCCTATACCGCAATCCCCTACCCCAGGTCACAACCCCCTCCTTCACCCAAACTCCCTCTCAGACCCCACAGCCCCTCCTGCGCTCCAGTCCATTACTCTGTGCACCCTTCTGCCCCCTACTTCCATTGTAGACCCCACATTTCCTCCACAGAAAAGTGCAGCCCTTGACCACTTTCCAAAATCTCAGACTGGCCCTCCCACCAAAAATTATTGCCCACCCCGATACAGCAGCTCATTCATAATGCAATAGAGACACTGCATGTGTGGCTAAATGTGTCACTCCCCCATGGGCTGTTACTAATAGTGTTGCATGTTTATTGATTAGGGCAAAGAACTGGTATTCAGGACTCCTGGTTTCCATTATTGGTTCTCCTACTACTGAATGTGTCACCACTAACTCACAAGCTCCCTCTCTCTGGTTCTTCAAATACAATGTGAAATATAATATGCTTAATCATTTTAGCAGAGTTATAATGCTTTAATTAATCCATGTTGTACAATGCTTTAAAAGCCTTAGCTGAAAGCTGTTTGTATGTGAAATTATTAAGTAATAATCTTTTGCCCTACCACAGGTAATGTTCCAATGTTTTCTTTGCTAAGTAAGGAAAATACAATTGGGGCCAAAATGTCCTGGTATCTGTTGTGTAAAAGTACAAAACTGAGTTCTGCCATATGAAATTAAAGATCCAGAAAGCCTTCTTCCTAGGATGATCAGGAAGGAGCGAGCAATGATGAGAGGAGACTGGAAGACCTTGGCTTGGTTCATCTAGCAAAAAGAAGGCTGAAGAGGGATATGAGTGCTCTCTGTAAATGTATTACAGTGGTAAACACAAGGTAGGGTGAAAAGCTATTTAAGCTAAAGGACAATGGTGGCATAACAGCAAACAGATACAAATTGGCCATGAACTGGAATTTCAGACTGGAAATTAGAAGTTTTCTAACTATCAGCTGTGGAGAGAGATGAGTTTCTGGAATAGCCTGCCAGAAGAAGTTGCGGGGGCAAAACCTAATTCGTTTTAAGAGAGAAATGGACAAATTTCAGCTGTGTGACCATCTAACAGAGTTGCTTATAATGGCAGAGGTCAGAGGCTTCGAACACTAGTGCACCTCAGTCCCTCCTCCTCCTCCTCCCACCCCCCATTCTCTGCCTGTGGAATGTATTACCCTTGTCTTCTGTGGGTTTTAACACTTTGGACTTATTTTGATTGTTGGGTTTAGTGAGGTGCTGGATGGTGTTGGTGGTCTGTAATATACAGAGGGCAGACTAGATGGTCCTTTCAGGCTTTAAACTCTATGACTCTGTCCCTAACTAACTTTATTTTCAAAGCCAGGCCTACATTTTTCCACTGAAGAACTCCCAAAGACTTTCATTCGACTTTCACACATCTCCAGGCTCAAATTGTTGGGAGGCATATTACAGTAGCAAATCCAGCTGCAGCAAAAGCAGTTATATGACTCTCGAGGATTTACCTGGCATTGCTCAGGTCCTTAACTCAAATAATTTTTGTTTCTGTTCATTTAAATGGTTGCTCTGAGATGCAGGCTACTCCAGGGGAGAGAGGACTACCCCGTCCCTCTCTCACCACCTCAGGTTGGGGCCAGGTGAGAACCGCCTAAACATGGCTGCTGCAGTTGCAGTGGACACAGATGGGGGAGGAGTGCATGTCCCCCAGCTGGGGGACAGAAAAACGCACGCGTGCGTGCGCGCGCATGCGCACGCACACACACACACACACAAATATATAGTAGATAGCTGTCCCTTTCTCCCCTTTAGCCCCTGCTGTCCTGGTCCCCATCTCTGGCCCCTTGCTGCCCCCCTGTAGTCATTATACAATGTAACAACTATTCCTGTTGTAGTCCCCTTATTAAAGGGGCCTCTGTTTTATTCTGAAAAGACCCTGTGTGCTACAATCCAGACTACAATTCCCATGAGCCCTTGGAAAAAAAACAGGAAGGGAGGACTCTGGGGGGAGAGAGGACTGCTCTCTCCATGTGCTTGAAGAAAGAGGCCTAGCAGTCTGGGACTCTGCCTTGGAGTTTGGAACCAGAGGGGAGCCAGGCTGCTGCCAAGGACATTGACCCAGTGGAGGGGCTGTTGGAGTGCAGCTACTGGATGCCTGTTGGAACTGGGAGTTAGCAGGCTGCCTCCTATAGGCACAGCATAAGGCAGTAAGTTTGGGCCTTGTTGGAAAAGTGCTGCCTGGGACAGAGCTGCTGTTTAGCCTGGACCAAATCCTCACTACAGCTGCATCATCAGCGCGCCAACGCAAGCAAGTGCCTGGGACTGAGTCTAAGGGTGTGCACACTCTGGGGTGGGGTCACTGCTGTCTAGCTATATAAGCTTCAATTATTGATATGTGTTTGTTAATGCTATTCATTGCTAATCTGTTAATCCCTGTTTATTCAAATTAAGTAAAGATTGTTTATTTTAAAGTGTTCTATTAGATATAAATGATTTGTAGTTGTTCTGGAATTAGATCCAGATTTATAGTGGAATGAGTATATTCCTGGAGGCTCTCAAGGCACACCAGTGTGTGTTCAAGGCCAGCCAGGTGGAGGCACTGCCATTTTACATTCATTGCCAGCAAGGGACTGCAGTAAGGGGTGGATAGGGTTTTCCCCAACTAAACACCATCACCACTGGGGTGCTCAGGATCTTTTTTTGGGTTAAAACATCAGGCGCCCAGGCACACCTGTGAGTGTGACCTGCTCCCCAGTAACCCGGGGAGGGAAAAGGGGGTTATACTGTTAATAGACCTCTCCCTTTCTGTTTTATGAGAAACAATCTCATCACAGGCACATCCCGTTGTCCTGGCACAACCAAAGCCTGACCTTGCTGTAAGTTAGGAGAAGAGGAAGCTGCAGACCAAATTTGGTGGTCCTAACACTTACCATATAGGAGGAGTTCTTGAACAAACAGACGCGTGGACAGACAGACAGACACACACACACACACACACACACACACACGAAGATAAAGTAGATTACATCAGTCAAGTTATAGGACTGAGATCATGTACAACACCTTTCACTGGCTGCTGTAATTAATATTAGTCAAGTTCCTTCTTTGTTAGGGAAAAAAAACAGATGAGCCAAAAACAGACAAACCTGATTAAATGTGGACCCTTAAGATCTTGGCATATAGTATAGACTTTAGAGAGGATTTGGCTCTGTGTACCATGTAGCTCAAAGCTACTTGATTTATAAAACCATGTTAGGTCCAGTACTTCACGAGGGCACAAAAACCTGTGCAGGAGAGAGCAAATGCAGCCTTTGTAGATTATATACGAAAAAGCATTTTTTCTCTCTCTATCTCTTTGACCTGGACATGGCTGCTATGTTCTGAATGTGACCAGCATACTGTGTTTAAAGAATGGATCAGCGCCTGAAGAGGCGGGGAAGAACAAAGCCATAGAAATGAAAATTTTAAGAGTGTTTGGAAACATTGTGACTGCTGGAACACTTCATTATATAAACAGATTGGCATTGAGAGGTGGAGAGAAAAGGAAGGGCAAAGATCAAGAATATTGAAGTTGACCTTGGATGCCCTTTCCTGGGAAAATATGCAATAGCTTTAGGTGCAATCTTAGTCGGCGTATGGTATTTTCCTGCATTAGAAAGAGGCTAGTAGAGTCGTAACTTTATTATAAAAAAATCAGTGACTGAAGAAAGGTGGGAAACTTTCAATAGAAAGGACTCAGTTTTTGATTTTTGTTTTATATAGAGCCAACCGATCTGTGACCAATGAAGGAAATTTTGCCAAATATTAATTGTTTGTAAATAACTGTTGCTAAATATTAGTTTGGGAAGTCATTTCCTGAACTTGTGTCCACAGTCTGCCCATGACATAGCTTTTTCCAAATGAAACTGTATGTTTTATAGAAACATCAGTGTCTCTGCAGTTATTTCTCCTTCCTTTACCATTTAAAGCTTACAGAAAAATCATGATAATATTTTATGAACTGTATAAAGGGTTGCTTACTTGAAAAATGGTCATTTTAGGGTTTTTTAACTATCAATATTTTTAGCAAGAGCTACACCATTGGATAGGAAATCTTCGGTCTCTTCTGAGTTCTCTGGATTTTGTATGTCTCTGTCTCAGGCGTAAATACTTCAAAATAAGTTTGTTTGAATTTTGGAGATGATTCAGGTCAGTATTTTCTGTGAGCAATTTCACACATCTCCAGGCTCAGTTCCACTGAAAGTTGTCTGCTTATTGTTTGTGAATAAGGTCACTTTTCCAGTGAACTGTGTCACAGTGAAAGGGTTCCAAATCCATTCAGTGGACTTTCCACTTAGGGTGCGTCTCCACAGCCAGGGCCAGTCCACAACATTTTGGCACCTGAGGCGGGGAGCTCAAATGATGCCCCCATATCCCCTCGCCTGGGCCAAAACTTCGAAAGGTCTCAATTCTGCCTTCTTCCTGTTCTACTCCTCTCATGGTACTGCAGAGAGAATATATATGCACTGGCAGCAGACACAATTTTCTACACTCTGGGTCCTAGTGGTGCCCCCCCACAGTCTGGCACCTGAGGCGGTTGCATCAGTTTGCCTCATGGTAAGGCCAGCCCTATCCACAGCACCCTAAACTTGAAATAAGATACCCAATTTGTGCTACGCAAATTGCGTTTCTTATTTTGATTCTATTTTGAAATAGCTTCTTTTGAAATTTGGCTCATCTACACAGTGCCAAATTTCGAAATAACGTGCTATTTCAAGACATAACTTAACCCTCATGGAACGAGGGTTACAGGGATGCTGAAATAGCACGCCAGTTATTTTGAAAAATATTGCGAAATAACGGGTGGTTTGTTAAGACGTGGGGTAGCTATTTCGGGATACTTCCAGTATCCTGAAATAACCGCGCAGTGTAGATGTATCCTTAGTGACTAGACGTGGCTGAGGATTTGTATGTACTTTGCAGTTGGAATTCCAGGACGGGTTCATTCCAAGCAGTTTATGGCTGCTATCTCCTATTGTGCTTTAAGGTCCACACTAGGAAAAATTAGTATTTGTTTTTCATTTCCAGTATAACTGCTCCATTCCTGCACTCAGATGTCCTTCATATTGACGCCTCATCTATCCCAGCAGTTAGGTTGTCAATTACAGTGGGACAGCTCATGCCAAAAGCCAGACACTGGTTTTCCTAGCTTTGACCAGAGGTCCAGAGAATTCAGAAGAGACCCAGTTTTTCTAAAATGTCCTGTCCAGTTTTGTAGATCAAACACTTTGGAAAAACAATCCAGCAGGGTCAAACTATGGTGTGGGGACCGCATCCCGCCAGTCAAGGCGTTTAAGGTGGCCTTTAGGATTCCCTGTCTAGTGGTACAGCAGGGCTGAGGCAAGCTCCCTGCATGCCCTGGGCCTGTGCTACTCCTGGAAGTGGCCAGCAGCCTTTGGCTGGGGCTGGAGGACTCTGTGCACGGCCCTTACCGGCAGGTGCCTTCCCCGCATCTCCCATTGGGTGGAAATGGGGACCACAGCCAATGGAAGCTGCAGTGGCAGTGCCTGGAAGCAAGGCAGCGTGTGAAGCCACCTGCCCCTCCAGGAGCCTCTGCCCAGAGGTGCCAGGTGCTGGGGGGAGCAAGAGGCAGCTGCTATAGGAGTAGCATGGAGCCAGAACTGGGGGGAGCCTGCCTTAGCCCCTCTGTACCACTGACCAGGAGCCACCTGAGATAAGTGGAGCCTGGCCAGATGCCAAAGCCTGCACCCCAACCCCAGCCCGCACGCCCTCCTGCACTCCAGCCCCTTGTCCTGAGCTCCTTCCTCCTCCCTGAACCCATCCTCCACTCCAGCCCTCTATACTGAGCCTCCTGCATCCCATGCCCATCCTGCACCCAGCCCCAGTTGACTAAGGGACGAAATATATGTTATGCAGGGAGGTGATTTAATATTGTTTCTTGTTTCATCACTCTTCCTTTTACTCTGTGTAAACATACAAACCTATTATAGAAATGGTCTTAGAGGGGTAGCTGTGTTAGTCTGTAACTTTAAAAACTAGTAGTCCTGTGGCACCTTAGAGACTAACAAAAATATATAGAATCATGGTCTTTCATGGGTAAAACCCACTTCATCAGATGAGTTGGTGTGGAAATAACAAAATCTAAGATGTATATAACAGCAAAAGTAGTTACCTGTCAGTTGTAGGACCCGTGTAAATGAAGCTAATTAAGTGGTCTGGATGTGTCCTGTTCATAGCTTTTCATGTGCAAATGTGAATTTCAATGGCAGGGGAAATTGGCTTTGTAGTGCATTAACCAGTTAATGTCTTTATTCAAGCCCAGGGTAACAGTGTCTCTAATTGGGTAGTGAAATTCCTTTGTAGAAGAATGGCTCCTTTTAAATCCATGACTGAGCGTCCAGGTAGGTTAAAATACTCCCCTACAGGATTATGTGTGTTAACATTTCTGATATCTGCTTTGAGTCCTTTTATCCTTTGTCAGAGACTGTCCGATTTGTCCAATATACGTAGCAGAGGGGCATTGCTGGCACTTGAAGGAGGTAACCTAGTGACAGATGATATGGAAAAAACTGAAGTACTCAATGCTTCTTTTGCCTCTGTCTTCACAGACAAGGTCAGCACCCAAACTACTGCACTGGACAGCCCAGTACGGGGAGGAAGTGTGCGGCTCTCAGTGCAGATGCCAACATGAGGGGGAACCGAGTCCAGGATAGCTGGCAGTATTTTAAAGAAGACTTATTGAAGGTGTAGGAACAACCATCCCGATGGGCAGTAAGAAAAGCAATTATGGTAGGCAACTAGCTTGGTTTAGCAGTGAAATCCTCACCGACCTTAAACACAAAAGGGAAGCTCACAAGAAGTGGAAACTTGGACAGATGACTAGGGAGAAGTATAAATATAATGCTTGAGCATGCAGCGGTGTAATCAGAAAGGCAAAAGTGCAATTGGAATTGCAGGTAGCAAGGGATGTGAAGGGTAACAAGAAAGGTTTCTACGGGCATGTTAGCCATAAGAAGGTGATAAGGGAGGGTGAAGGGCCCTTACTGGATGAAGGAGGTAACCTAGTGACAGATGATGTGGGAAAAGCTGAAGTACTCAATGCTTTTTTTGCTTCTGGCTTCACAGACAATGTCAGCTCTCAGACTGCTGCAGTGGGCAGCCCAGTATGGGGAGGGGATCAGCAGCCCTCAGTGGAGAAAGAACTGGATAAGAACTATTTAGAAAAGCTGGCCATACACAGATCAATGGGGCCGGATCCAAGGCATCCGAGGGTGCTGAGAGAGTTGGCTGTTGAATCATAGTCTTGCAACTCTGTCTTCATTCCTTCTATCTCGCTGAGTCTTACCCAGCTACTCCGCCTATCTGAGGCTATGTCTACATTGCGGTTTTTTTGTGGAAGAGGATATGCAAATGGTGCACTCATTTGCATATCTACCAATTCTTTTTACAGAATAGATTTTGCCACTAAAAAGCCCCGTGTAGACGAGGCCATTTGTCAGAAAAAACCCTTTTTGCAAGATCCCTTATTTCTCAAAAATTGAGGTTTACAGGATCTTGTGCATGGGGAGCGCGGACCCCAAACGGCTGCTTGCGCCGCTTGCTCCCTCACGGCAGCCCGGCTGACCAGCGCAGAAGTCAGCCGAGCACCACGGCGGGAGGCAACAGCGCCGCCCAGAGGGAACAGCCAGCGTTTCAGCGTTATAGTGTCACAGACATTGGGCTACTATATATATGATGGGATTTGGAACCTAGAACTTTGAATGTCCTTTTTCTCCCTCCCCCAGTACGAATGAAGGCAGACTTAATACATTCCCAAACAGCTCTTTACACAGCCCAAACACATTTAACATTGAACAGAAAAATCACGTTCCTCATGCTCCTGAGATGCAATATATGGTAAGCGCCATGGGAAGTCATTTATAGGGGTGCAAAGCAGGAGTAATTCATAGGACTAAAAAGCTGCTAGTAGTGTAAATAGACAATCTGGATTTGGTAACAGTTGATATTCACTCAGCACTGGTGTGGCTTCCCAGCGGGGAAAGCGGTAGCAACTCAGGACTTAGGGGAATGTGTGAAAGGGCTTGTGCCCCTGCCTGACAAAAGGTGCTGCTAGGAGTAGGATCTGTAGTTAGCGAGTTTCCTTGCTCTCTGAACCCTCAGGGAGATTGATGGGTTCAGCTGAGCACCAGCTGAGCCACCTGCTTGGCCAAACTGCCCAGTTGGCTGAGGGGCTCTTAAGACCAGAATCAGCATGGCTGTGAAAGCAGTGCACCCCTCTTCTCTCACTCAATGTAACTTGGCTGTGACCTTTGATTCCAATTTCTGACTCCAGCTCTAATTCTTTTTTCTGGCCCTTGGCTCTGATTTCTGAATTCTGACTTCAGCTCTGACCCTTGGCTCTGGTGTCTGGCCATGGACTCCTGTTCCAACCATTGGGCATGATTGTGGATGTCCTGGGGTCTGACGGGTTTGGCCAGTGGGAAAAGCACTGCAAACTGTCAAGTGTCTTATACATGCTCTCTGTAATATAGAGGGGCATTGCAACGTAAATCTGGGGTGTCAGTCTCATTCTGGAGAGGGCCTTAATTCTGGGATAATTACTGACTAGTTCATGCTAGGGTGAACATATTTTTCCAAAGGGAAAATGGGACTCCCCCTTCCCCTGGCTGGCCTGAGCCCTCCTTACCTGTGTGTGGCTGGCCCAAGCCCTTCCTAAGGTACCTCAGCCTCCCTGCATATGGGCCTGAATAAGGCTGCCCTTCCCCCCCACTCTTGGGCTGGCCCAAGCCCTCTCTTCCTCCAGCCCACATGGGGCCAACCCGAGTTCCTCCTCCCCACTGGTGCCCAGGGTTGGCCCTACGCACCCCACTGCCTGCCCACAATTCCCCCACCCCGCCCCCAGTCCAAGCCACGCTGCTGCACGCCTGTGGACAGGACTGGTCCTTAGAGCCCCTCCCCACCCACCAGCATGCCCCATCACCCTCCCACCCCCCAGGCATGGGTCTGGTCCAAACCTCCCACCACATGCATGCCTGTGGCGCTGGTGATCTGAGTCCACGCCCCCACTGTATGCTTATGGGGCCACTGGAGGTGCCCCTCACCCTCCTGCACATGGGGTGGGACTGCCAGGCTGAGCTGCTCTTCCTAGCCCTGCCTCCAGTTAATTACCTCATTAATATCTTGCAGCAGGTAGTTCCACACAATGATTGTGCGGCGTCCTTCCCTTTCCCCTGTTTCTTCTTTGAAGTTCTACCACATGAGCTAAAGGAAATCCTGTCCCACATGCTTTGTCAGCTACCTGCTAGAAAATGTCAGGCATGAAGCCAGCCCAGTCTTTCCCCTTTTTATTTCTCTCTGTTACTTCAAATTTGACAGGGAAAAGATGATTTGTAATTCCCTGTTAAAGCAATGAGATAATACTGACTTTTTTTTATGAATTCACTTTGAGTGCGTCTACACTGCATCCGTAGCTTGAAATGAGCTATGCAATTTGAGCTATACAAATTGCATAGCTTATTTCTAGTTAATTTTGGAATATCTTATTTCGAAATATGGCGCTATCTACACAGCACTTATTTCGAAATAAACCGCTATTCCGAAACGTCCCTTACTCTTCATGGAATGAGGTTTACAGGGATGTCAGAATAGTGAGCCTGTTATATTTCAAAATAACAGGCGTGCTCGAAAGATGCAGGATAGCCGGTTCGGGATACCTCTGGTATCTCAAAATAGCGCTGCAGTGTAGACATAGCCTTTGTTCTTCAAAATCTACAGTAGGCATGTGGCTATTTAACCATATACATGTTTCCCATGTCTTATGTACGCTGCTGATCAATCTGATAGATGCCGATCCTGTGGTGAAAGTGAAGTAATTACTCAATCTGTTCACCTCTGCTATGTCACCTCTACCTCCTTCATGACAATTAGAAACTATTCCAAATTTGGCCTCGGGAAAGTGGCTGGTTTCTCAGCCTCACTGTATGGGAAGAGCTGCTGTTTTGTGGTGCCAACTACTGCAGCTGGGACCATTTGTGAGGGAGGTGAGAGGAGGAGGGATCCCAGCAAAGCAGTGAGCTGCCCTCCTCTGAGGGGAGGTGGGCCCGGCTCTGTGGAGCTGGGTCTAGACCTGATGCTGGGGAGAGGCAGTCCCTTGGTCACTGGCCAGTTCCTGGGCAGCAGGTTCACCCCTCCCTCCCCAAACCACAGGTATTGGAGCAGTGCTACACTGCCCGGCCCCAGTGGCCGGTGGAGCCTCGGCGGGGGGGGGGGCGCGGCGCATAGTGGTGTGGCTGAGGGCCCAGGGGAGGGGTTTGGAGAAGGGGGGGCACTTACCTTGGCCAGTGGTTGGCAAATTTACAAGCTCTGGTCCCAGCTGGCCATTGGCTTCCTTATGCGGTCACCCCTCTGTGGTCACTCTACAGTTTAGCTTTCCCCTCCAATCCAACCCTTCCCTTTCCATGTTATGGAAAACAATCAGATTCCTGGTACATCCCATTTTCCTGGCACAACCAAACCCTGACTTCGCTTTAAGTTAGAATAGGAAGCTACATAACAAATTTGGTGGTCCTAGTTCTTACCATTTAGGAGGAGTTCTTGAACAAATGGACTTGCAGACAGACAGATGAACTCATAGACAGACGCACAAATCTCTAAAATATATACAATGTCTAGATTAAATAGCTTTTCTGTTGAGCTTTCTCATTCTTAGCAGCTGATTATTCTGTCACAGCACAACCTCTCAGGATTATTTTATAATTCTTAAAATTTTGAGTTAGCACCAAATATTGTTGCAGAGAATTTCCATGGATTAAAACTCTTGCTTAGCAGTTATAGTAGACTCAAAAGGCTTATCATAGAACACTAGATCTGGAAGGGACCTTGAGAGGTCATCAAGTTCCAACCCCTGCCCTCACGGCAGGACCAGGTCCTGTCTAGATCAGTGTTTCTGAAAGTGTTCCTCGAGAGCACTCAGGCTACGACTAAACTATGATCCTCTTCTGCAAGAGGAAATGCAAATGGAGCACTCATTTGCATATGTCACGCTATCATTTGCATTTCCTCTTCCTTTCCCTTTTGTGCAAGAGGTTTTTGTGCAAAAAAGTGCTGTGTAGTTGGCGCCTTTTTGCGCAAAACCCCTCTGCGCCAAAAGGCACCGCCTACACAGCGCTTTTTTGTGCAAAAACCTTTTGTGCAAAAGAGAAAGGAAGAGAAAATGCAAATGAGAGCACGACATATGCAAATGAGCACTCCATTTGCATTTCCTCTTGTGGAAGAGGATAGTAGTTTAGACGTAGCCTTAGAGAAACACTTTAACTGGCTGCCCCGGTGTGTTTACTTACTGGCGCCGTGGCCACGGAGCCTCGTGGCTCCCCTTGGTTCCGTTTCATCCTTTGCAGCCCAGGGAGCTGCGGGAAGTGGCCTGGGCCAAGCCACCGCTTCCCACTGCTCCGCTTTGCTGCAAAGAGCAAAACGGAGCCCATGGGAGCCACAAGGCTCCATGACGGCGGCGCCGATAAGTAAACACACCGGGGTGGCCATTTAAAGTGTTTCTCTAAGGCTCCGTCTGCACAGCTTCCCTCTTCTGCAAAAGCCTATGCAAATGAAGCATGGATTAGCATATTACCATGCTTCATTTGCATAATTAATAAGGAGCCTTTTTTGCACAAGAGGTTTTTGTGGAAAAAGGCGCCATCTACACAGCGCCTCTTTGTGCAAAAACCCCCTCTTGTGCAAGAGCCATTCTTCCTCATTTTTTCCAGAAGAATGGCTCTTGCTCAAGAGGGGTTTTTTGCACAAAAAGGCGCTGTGTAGATGGCGCCTTTTTGCACAAAAACCTCTTGCGCTAGAACGGCTCCTAATTAATTATGCAAATGAAGCGTGGCCATATGCTAATCCATGCTTCATTTGCATAGGCTTTTGCGGAAGAGGGAAGCTGTGTAGACGTAGCCCCCAGCACTTTCAGAAACACTGGTCTAGATCATCTGGCTTCTTTAGATATCCAGAATAACTATTGTCTGTTCAAAATTTCAGCTACTTAGAATCATGCAGTAAGTGGCATCTAGCATTTTAAAGGAACACACAGTGAAACTGAGTTATTTAATCCCAGGAGAATAAAAACCTCCCAAAACCTTACTAAACAAGAAAAATAAGCTGAGAAAATTGTGCTGTTCTTAGTCCATGTCTTTTCTACCTAGTTTAGCTGAAAATGGCAATACACTAACCTTTTTACATGGGTGCCTTCTAACTAATTTTTATATGGCTTCTGAAAAATACAAAAGGCCTCCACTGTGATAAAACTGCAGCATTTTATTACAGTTTTACTGTGCTCTTCTTCCCTGAATTATCCCCCGTGTAAGATGTGAAACAATAGTGATAGATGAGGCATTTTGACAAGCCGTGAAATCAGGGCAATTTATTTTCAAGGGGCAAATAACCATTTAAAGTAACCTCACTTTCTTTAGTATTGTTCATTAAAGGGTTATTTTCAAGTGCTCAGACTTACTTAGTTATCCATTCAGTTGCTCACATATTTCTAACTGAAGAGACACGATGGTAAATATTTGCACCATTAACTACTGGGCTTTGCAAAGAGGCTTATGTGAGTTATGGCCTTTGAAAAATCAGTGGGAGTTGGGTGCTTATTTGTCTTAAAAACCTTGAAAAATCTCAGCCACTGCTAGCTCTGTGCGGTGGTCGCAGAAATTACAGGACAATTTGCTTGTCGTTATCAAAATGTCAGGAAACTCAGAAGAAGGCTTAAATATGGGACTGTCCCATTAATGGGACATCTAGTCACCTGGGTTTTCATTTTATGTCTTCCTACACGTCACAGCTTCCTGTAGAGACTGAAGCATAGGACCTAGGCAGTGATAGTAGGAATCTGAAAACAGCATATCAAATATAACCCTGAGGTTCCCGAGCACTGTACAGTTTCCTTACCCCCACTATGCTTCCCATCTCCTTCTTGTATTTTTTCTCTTTGTTTTGCTGGCTAGAACGAGAGGGCATTAGAAACAGGGAGTGAAGTACTCTTTCCTTACATGCAGTCTTTCTGTTAAAGCCTGACGTTAAAGACTTGACACAGGCCCAAAAGTCAGCAGAGAAATCAAATTCTATTCTTCTTGCAGAGCTCCAAACACATAATGAATTGCTAACAGCTCTAATGCTGCCGGCTGCGGTGTGGGTTTTTGATAGGTCCATGAGATAGCAGAGCTGTCTTTATGAATAAAAAGAATGCACAGTATGAAAAGCTTTCCTGGTGAAACATCTGATTAAGTGTTAAGCCCTGTCAGTGTTTCCACTCTTGAAAATACCAGGCAGGTTTCTTTTATTTTTCCCCCCAGTACAACTGAAGTGATGAAGGAAATGCAGGACTGATTTGGCACCCTTGAGTGACTCTAGTTTCTTCACTCTTGTACCAAAATGACTCAGGTGCCACAGTAATAGGGGCCACATAAATATCTCAACAAATAAAGGCCACACTCTCCACGTTTTTATTATTCTCTAGACTATTGTAGCAGATTGACTTGACAAATGGATAATTGGTATTTGTTCCATTAGGCTGATCTAAGGGACAGAAGCAAACACAAAAGGGAGGGCAATGCAACTGAATTACATACACTGTGTTTTGTCCTCCAGGCACAGCATTTGAAACTGTTTCGTTTCATGAAGGTACTTGCACTGTTCTCAGGTCACCTCTGTGGCAGACGTGATCAGTGGGTAGGCCATTCAGACACTGGGCTGCAAATGCCTGTTATTTAGTTTTGTGTCTGTGCATATATATTTATATAAGATCTGCCATATTGGATTAAACTCAGTGGGCCATCAAATACAATATCCTATCTCTGACCTAGGACAATAGCAGCTACTTCAAAAGAAATTACATGAGATAATTATGAAATAAGCTGCCCATAGGGGAAGTTTTTTCCTAATCCCCTTGTGTCGAGATTGGCTTATACCATGAAGCATACTCGTTTATATTTTGTATTCAAAATCTTTGCAATCCTGTCTTCTGTAACTGGAAAAGAGTCTTAGGAAGAGAAGACACAGACAGACGGGGAGACAGGCTAATATGTATCCCCCTTTGAGAAATCCTCACCCTAATTTTGTTTTATCAATACCCTCAAGTCCTTGGTAGAGTGTTCTTTGTATTACATTTCTTTTAAGATGACATTCATTATGACTGTAACATCACCCAGAAGGAAGAGTGAATTAAAAGCCTTGATGGCTGATTCACTAACTGTCTTTTCATAATGACAAGGATCTTGTCATAATGGTATGGATCTTACCTTTCTTGGATTTGATCCCAGATTTTAGCCCAATTGGTTTCTGAATTTCACAGAGAATTAATTTGCTAGTATTTGTCCCAAAGCTGCATTCTAATAAGGGGGTGGTGGGGGGCAAGGGGGAAATCTGTTTTATATACTTTGGATGAAAAATGAGCTCTTGCACATTTTAAATAGTTACTAAAAGTTTTCAATAATCATCTTGCTACTTACTGGGCAGTCCCCCCATGGCCAGCATTCCCTTTGCAATGGCTTCCCTCTGTTCTCCCAATCAGGGCCCCTTTCAGATGCTCTCCTGTGTCTGTTATAAGTCTCAATGTCCTCCACTTGGGACTGGTTTTAGTGTCCACAAGCAGGCCCTGTCGGGGGGGAGGAGGAGATGGAAATTTGGCCCAGGCTTCAGGAGACAAAGGGGCCTCAAATTTTGACATTTTTCTACCTAGTCATTTCCATTTATTATACACCTTGCCGTTATAACAGAGAAACATCAAAAGAAGCTAGATAGACCTGTAAAAAATTGACTGAAATCTTTGTGGGTCCTTGGGCCTTTGCCAATTTTTCGGTCACATCCAAGTTTTCATCTGCGTGACTGGAGTAGCTTCTGTGTTTAGTGATTCTACGTTATGAAACGCTGTTTCCAGACTTTGCATAGTTTAGAGGCTTTTAAAGTCAGAATTAATTCTGATACTGTAAAGTGATTTTGGTTGGTCTGAGGGTGAGTTTAACCTTTAAATTAGATATTTATCTCTGCATAGGAGATTTTTATATTCCTGTTTTTTCTAATGTGTCTTCATATACAATAACAATATCAGGGTCAGCTGTAAGCTACCTCTTTGTCCAGTTTTAGATTCACCTTTAAAGGCTTTTTTTGTGATAATAAACTTTAAACTTTATATCTAATCTGGCAATCACCCTGTGTTAATATCCATAATAACGCACCAGATATTAGAGGAATTTAATAACGGGAATATGTTGGCAGATTAAATTTCAAGAATTTGAAATAAGGCTATACGGGCCTGCGACGGGGTGCCCCAGCCCCGCACTGAAGCTAAGGGAATGGCCTTGGGCCAGCTGGCCATGAAGGCCCCACCCCCACAGCCTTGCTGGGCATTGGAGACAAACTATAAAAGCCTCTGGAGCAGCTCAATTGGGGCTGACCGCCAGAGGGGAAGGAGCTCAGGCCCGAGCTCCAGAATAGCCCCAGCAGCAGCCTGAGCCACAGCAGCAGCCTCAGCGACAGCAGCAGACTCAGCAACCCCAGTGACAGCCCCAGCCAGGGAGGCTGTCTGGGAGGGTCCGACCCACCAAGCGATGCCCCGGGAGCCATGCAGTGCCCCAGGAATGGTAGGAAGTGCCCCAGGGCGGAGGATTGTCCTCCAGGAACTCAGTGTGTTCCAGCCAGTGTCCCCACTGAGCAGGCAGCAGAATACTCCACTGCCAACAGGGTCCTGGGCTGGGACCCGGTGGAGTGGGATGGCCCAGGTCTCCCTACCCTCCCCACCCTGCAACAAGACCCACTCCCTAGCAGTTGGGAGGCTTACCTTTGGACTAGAACTGAGGGCCATGTATACCCTGCTAGAGGGAACTGTACTTTGGGACAGGACTGCAGGGCCGTATATTCCCTAACAAAGGGAACTGTGTTTTGGACCAGGCTGGAAGGCCATATATACCCTGATAGAAGGACATTAGCTACAGAGTTTATGAGATGGATTGGCCCTGCGAAAAGGGAGCCCTAACCCAGGCTTTGGGGATTTCTAGACCATTGAGGAGGCTTGTCCCTGGACAGGGCCATAGTAAATAATACCCCCAACCCATTATTATATAATTTTTGTGTTACTGTGTTTCAAAAGAATACCTTTATAAAAATGAAGTGAAGCTTTGAAAGTGGTGCAAGTAAGAGATGGCGAAAGCAACAGAGTGAAGCAGCAGTTAAGAGTTTAAAGCCAATATCATCATTTCTCATTCATCATTAGACAGACACCATACTGACAATGACGCTTACAGTTCTGATGATGAAAACTTTGTATCCACAAATGACATTTCAATGCTACTGCCTCAAAATGAGGAGGTCATTAATCAGAAATGCCAAAAGTAGCGATAGATGCAGAATCTATGTTTGATTTAGAGACTGTGCAGGCAGAAAATGAAGACCTCAGAGATGCTGCGCAGCAAGAGCAAGAACTTATGACTAGCACAGGACACAGTGTAACAACGGTGTCATCAGAGCCTGATATTGGACTTCTTGATAAGAACAATGTTGCTCACATGCAGTCGTTTCTCAAAGTTAGTTGTTTTCAGATTCCAAGTAATATACTGAAAGATGCTGAAAATCATGCTTTCCCCACTCGTCTGCTGACAAAAACTCTTCCAAAAGGAAGAGAGACTGGCTCTGCTGGAGCATGGAAACACAAGCTCTGTACTGTGTACTCTGTTTCATTTTTAACAATAATACTTCAAATGAATCAGTAATGTCTGATCCATCTGGTTGGAGCATCAGTAGAGGTTGGAGGAGGTTGAAAGACCGAATACCCTCACATGAAACTTCAGTATCGCAAAAAGATAACTATGTTACATGGAAATCAGCCAGTGGAGCAGCACTAGCTGAAAGTTCAATTGAAAACTTACTCCTGAGTGAAATAAACACAGAAACTGATAACTGGAAAAAACTCCTTGAACACATATTGAATGTCATTCTTTTTCCTTTCTGAATGGGGATTGGCTTTGTTGAATGCACATTCAGTGTCTTAAAACAAGTAAAGAACTTTCATCGTTCTACAATGGGGACAAGAGTGTTTGAATGGGCTCGCAATGTTTAACAGTGATGTTGCATGTAAATTAGATTTTTCTTCAATTATAAACAAGTTTGCACACAACAAAAGCCAGATAAGCATTCCTAAAATGAAGAGTTTTGCTTGCAGTGGAAACTCACAAATTAAAGTTACATTTTTAATATACATGCTATTGGTATAATGACTTAATTATAAAGGGGCAGCCTGGGGTGGGGGGATCACAATGGCCCCGGCTCTCCATGTGGCCAGGCTGTATCGGGCTGGGAGTGGGCGGGGCTTGGCTCAAGGGGTGGGGCTGGGTCCTGCCTCCCCCAGCTGGGCCTGCACCCCATGGGTTTTATATATTCTTTTGGTTTTAGTATGACCCTGTGGATGAGAAGTTAGATACATCAGGAGCCCGGGGCTGGGCTGGGGCCTCTAAACTCAAAGTGGCCCGGGCCTCTGTCATTCTCTGAGAGGGCCTGTCCACAAGTAGTTCCTAACTACTCCACCAATAAAGTCTATCACTGCAATCCAAAGGTTCCTAGTTCTGCCGTCCACACAGGGCTCCTTCCCCTGCCACAGCCTACTCTTCATGGAGTTGCTGCTCATAGTTGTCTCTCCTTGGAATTTAGCCTTCTGGCCCTGGCTTCCTTCCCTTGCCAGTGTCTCCCCTTTTCTAAGGGAAAAGAGAGTCTTCCAGAGAGCTCCTTATGATTGGCTGAAAAAGAGGGGAACCCCACCTTACTCTAGATTACAGGGCTCCCAATCCCAGATTCTTAAATGAACAGTGTCCTGGGGTTGCCTCACTGTCCAACTCCTAATTCCGGGAACTGTTTCCTCTCTGCTGCATCCAGACTGTTTCTAGGGCCTTTGTTCATTTCGGCTCCCTCATACACAGTCTTTTGCCCCATTCTACTCTGGTACATGTACAGAGCCATCTCTAAGAACTCTGGTTACAAGTAACCAGCCTTCATTTCCATTATACGTTGAACAGGCAGAGAGGTTTTTAAATGAGACATAATGAGTTTGCCAAACCTGTAACTCTTTTACCTCATCGGGGTTGTAGGGGGTATCATTGTGAGGATCTCTTATTTTTAACATTACAGGGATAAGCCTTGGTATCTGGCAAAGTCCAGTGAAATAATTTGGACATTTTTTTATGAATTTCCTCCCTGCCATCACTCAAATCATAGTGATAGCTTAACAACAGGAAAAGCCCTGGAACTGAAGGCAGTGTTGCAAAACACAAATAGATTATACACAGCAAGTGTAAAGCATTATTTTTCAAGCAGCTACACTGAAGCATCATTCGTGTTCTAGTAATTTTGTTGGCTGTGATGCCTGTGGCAGTGATCTATTGCATTCCATGGAGACAGCTAGCAAGCTGGATATGACATTCTCTGATGGATGGTTTTGTACTTGTGGCAATAATAAATATTTCTTTTAGATCACAGCATTTTATATGTTAGATATGTGCCACACCTTCTTTTTGTATTTACTTTCTAAAAATTACCATGTTGCAGAAAATATGAAAATAATTTAATCATGTTCTTAAAATTCCTCATTGTTAACTATATCCCATGTATCTTTCTACAGAGGGTACTTTCAGCAGTCACCACCTCTCTTTGCTAGGGCTGTAGTCCTATGCATATTGGGTGCTAAGATTTTTAATATTTGACTAGAAACTTATCTTCACGGTGTGTTTGAAAAAAACAACCCTCATTTGATGCCCCTCTGCCTGTTGGTTTGAGTAATTTTAATACTTCTGGGGATAAAGCCATAGAATGATATTAGTCTTTTTTTTATGGCTTTTTTTTACGGTTGGATATAATCCTTTCATTATCCCCTTGGATTGGCAGAATGGAAAGTCAAATAGATTTTTTTTTATATAGCTAGCAGTTCTAAGTATATAGGGGAACCCAGTTAGACACACGGAACAGGACCATATTTACCTTTTAGAATTCATGGAGGATGGGAGAGGTCCCAGAGGGCTGGAGAAGGCAAATGTAAAACCTATTAAAATGCCAAACAAAGAGGACCCAGTGAATCACAGAACAGTCAGTGTAACTTCAATACCTGGAAAGATCCTGGAGCAAATTATTAAGCAAGCCGGTTATAAGTACCTACAAATTTTAGGGTGTTCAGTGTGGATTTATGAGGAACCAATCATGGAAAAAACAGCTTAATTTCCTTCTTTGACATGATTACTGGCCTAGAAGATAGCAGGAAACAGTAGCTGTGATTTATTTTGATATTAGTAAGGATTTTGGCATAGTCCCTCATGACATTCTCATAAGAAAACTATGGAAATGTGATGTGGATGCAATTACCTCAAGATGCTTGTACAACTGGTTGAAAACCCATACTCAAAGATTCACTGTCACACTGGAGAGCACTTACCTAGTACGGTCTTGCAGGGATCTGTCCTAGGCCTGGTACTAGTCAATATTTTCATTAGTGACTTGGATAAGGGAGTAGAGAGTATGCCTATAACATTTGCAGATGACAGCAAGATGGGAAGGAGTGCAATCACACTGGAGGACAAGAATTCAAAATGACCAACAAATTAGAGAATTGATTTGAATTGAACAAGGTGAAATTCAATAAAGATAAGTGCAAAGTACTACACTTAGGAAGGAAAAACGCAGATGCATAGGTACAAAATGGGGACTAAGTGGATAGGCAGCATTCCTGCAGGAAAAGATCTGTGGGTTATTATTAATTACACATTGAATGAGTCAACAATTGTGATGTAGTTGCGAAAAAGGCTAATATCATTCTCGGGAGGATTAACAGGAATGTCCTGTGTAAGGCTGTAGTGATCCCTCTGTGTCAGGCTCAGAGGGGGGCCACTGATTTGCTGCATAAGGCAATAACCATAAGTTAATTAGTGGTTTCCAACTGAAGCCTCCTGGCTAGGGGTAAATACAGTCATAGATAGTAAATGCAATCTAGGCTCTGGCCTTCTGTTCGGGGCAAAGTAATAAACAGTCTTTGGGTCCAACCCTCCCTAAGGCAGGCAGTAACTCAAACTCAGTCAGTGGCTCAAACCTTCTGGGCAGGGGAGAGCAGTAGATAATTAAGCAGCCTATAAACTACCCTCCTGGCTAAGGCAGACAGTGAACAGAGGCCAAGGGGGAATACTGGCCCTTTACAGGGGCTGTAACTTTCTGGGTGTGAAAAACACCCACCTCCCCAAGCGCAGCAAGTTACAGCACTTGTAAAGCACCCATGTGAATCAGGTTACAGCACTGGGAACCGCGCGTCCAGGGCTATTAACTACTCCATCACACAGGTGGTTTACATGGAGTGCTGGGAGACTTCTCTCCCAGCGTTCGTGCCATGGCCACACTTTGGGTGTGTCTACGCTGCACCCTTAGCTGGAAATAAGCTATGCAACTTGAGCTATGCAACTTGCGAGTAGCTTATTTTGAGATAATTTCAAAATAGCTTATTACATAAGGACAGCACCAAATTTTGAAATAAACCGCTATTCCGAAACATCCCTTAATCCTCATGGAAGGAGGTTTACAGGGACATTGGAATAGCGTGCCCATTATTTTGAAAGATATTTTGAAATAACGGGCGCACTGTCAAGACACAGAAAACGCTATTTTGGGATACTAGAAGTATCCCAAAATAGTGACGCTGTCTAGACATACCCTTTCAGTGTAAAGTGCTGCTGTGGCTCTCCTTAAACTGTTAAGTGTAGACAAAGACACAGTCAGTGGTTCTGACCCTCTGGGCAGGGCAGAGCAATTAGCACGGCTGTGCCAAGAAAGGGCAAGGCCTCGTGGCCCAGTACAAGCAGCATTCAGCGCCTACATGCTGCACACAGGTGCTGCTCTCAATCTCCAATGCCACAAAAAAAGAAGAGGCCAGTCAGGGATCTGGGGTGCCATTTATGGGAGGGCTGAAGGGCGAAGTAGACCCCCCTCCTGGAGTTGGAACCCCTGGATTTCATACGTGAGGTTTGCATAAAGCTGCATGTCCTGCCTCCAGATGCAGGTCTTAACAGCAACAGAGTTTGAGCTGCTGACAGCTTTGCCTTTGGGGTGGGGAGTTTGTTATAAAAAGAGGGAGGCAGGTGATTAAGAATTACAAAAGGCTGGTTCCAGTAACTGGAGGATCATTAGAGCACAATGAAAACATTGCCAGGTACTTAAAAGAGTAGGAATGAGTGTTGTGCTGCTGGAATTTGCATTTGAATCACTGCTGTTAAACTTATAAATGTTCTTGAAAATGGAGTGAACAGGGACTAATCCAAAGCTGACTGGAAAGAGTTAGGAAGGGATTTCACAGAACAGGGTGACTGGGCAATACAGGAGCAGATGGAATTCAGTGTTGATGAGTGCAAAGTAATGTACATGGAAAAATATAATCCTAACCATAGATACAAAAGTGATGGGGTCTGTGACAGGGTGTCCCCACCCCACACCTCCCTTACCGCCATGCCGGCCCTGGTTGGGGCACCGCGAGTGGGGCCGCACGCATGCGCAGCTTGTTCGGCATCCGCAGCTCAGCTGCGGAAGGGAGCCAGCTGGAGGAGCGTCAGGAAGGCAGGGCCAGACAGCGCATGCACAGAGGCTCGGAGAGCCGAAGATCAGCTGGGAGGGCAGAGCATAAGAGGCGCAGGCACGGTGTGGGGAGGGGAGGAGTCGGAGACAGGGCGGGAGCTTTGGAACGGCCAGAAGGAAGCAATCCGGGGAAGGTACGGAGCAGAGGGACTGGCAGAGAAAGAGACGGGGAGAGGAAGCAACCCAGGGCAGGGCAGCGTAGAGCCTGCGGGCTGGCGAGTTTCGGCAGGACGCCCCGCCAGCTGGACCAGACGCTGGAAGGTCTGTGTCCTTAGGGCCCTGGGCTGGGGTCCATGAGTGAGGGCAGGCCCGGACCCCTTCTCCCCGACAATTGCTGGAAGTCGCAGTGGGAGCGACCCTGCTTCAAGGCAGGAAGCTGACAGACTTAAACTTTTCGAACTAAGACAAAATAGGACACTGGGACAGGACGATAGGGGTAGCTGGGGAGGGAATGAAAGGGGGCTCACCAGGTGAGCACACCCTGGGATCGTTACAGGGTCTAACATAGTTGTTACCACTCAAGAAAGAGATCTTAGAATCATTGTGGATAGTTCCCTGAAAATATGATTAGGAGTAAGGAACAGCTTCCATGTGAGGAGAGATTAATATGACTGGGACTTTTCAGCTTGGAAAAGAAATGACTAAAGGGTGTGGGGATATATTAGATGTCTAGAAAATCCTGAATGGTGTGGAAAAATAGAATCAGGAAATGTTATTCATTCCTTCGTGAACATAACACAGGAAGCTGACCCAATTAAATTTATAGGCAGCAGATTTAAAACAAACAAAATAAATTATTTTTTCACAGTCAACTTGTGGAACTCTTTGGCAGGAGATGGTGGAAAGGCCCAAACCATAGCAGGATCCCAATAACAACAAAGTAAGTTCAAGGAGGAAAGGTCTGTCAATGGCCACTAGCAGGAATGGGCAGGGATGGTGTCCTTAGCTTCTGTTTGCCAGAAGCTGGGAATGGGTGATGGGGAATGGATCATGATGATTGCCTCTTCTCTTTATTCCTTCTGAAGCACTTGGCATTGGCCACAGTTGGAAAACAGAATACTCAGCTAGAGGGACCTTTGGTCTGAGCCAGTATGGCCATTCTGATGTTCTTATACAGAACTGAAATGTATCTGCCCCTTTGCTGTAACCCACCAGACCCCACTCCAGAGCTGAGAGGGAGCCCAGGAGTCCTGACAGGGTCTCTCTCTCTCCACAGAGTTAGTAACAAAGAAAGAATACACACTAAAATTTTAAGGCTAACCAGTGTCCCTTAAGTGACTTGCCACAAGATGTCAGAAAATGTTAGTGTTAGAGCTGAGTGGGTCTAATATTTATTTAATTTTCTTTCTTTTGTACAGGAAATAGATACAGTGCTCCTGCCAGCTAACTGCTAAGTTATCTGCCAAAAAAGTAGAGTTTTCCAGTGTCTTGGTAGCCTCTGAATAGAGGTAATGTATGTAGGGAGGAAGGCAGATGGGGTTGGTTTCCCCCGTTTTGGTAATTGGCTTGTACTGAGCATGCTCAGTAACACTGCTGAAGCCTCTGTCTTCAGTCCGCCTCCCCAGTGCTCTCACTCTTTTCTCCGGTGCCCCTGCAGGGGACAATCTCCCTCAGCTAGGCCTAAGGAACCAGCCTCTGTGAGATTGAGTTGGGGCACACTAGGGCGGCCCCACCACTAGTGGAGGTCCCATTGGCTCCTGCCTGTGGGGATGAGCAAAGCCATGAGCTGCACCCTCCCTCGATACTGTAGGTGTTCCCTGCATTCTCCCCACCTAGACTGGAAAAGTCACTAGCACCAGTTGCTCTCTGGGTGCCTTTCATTATCATCAATAAGGGTGCACTTAGCCTCCATCTTGGCCTTCCATCTGGATGCCAGTGGTTTCACGGTGTTTGATAATTCCATGGTCAAATGGTTTTTAGAAGATCTGGACAGATTGACCCCCCCTCCATCAGCCTATTCCCACCTGGGAACTCAACCTGGTCCTCTCTGGACTAACAGGACCACCATTTGAATAATTGGCAACATTCTCACTGCTCTCTTTCTCTTAGAGGGTGGTGTTCCTGGTAGCAATAACTTCAGCCTGGAGGGGAGTCCTCGCTGAAGGCCCTAACTTTAGAGCCTCCCTTACAATATATTTGTGTAAGAACATAGTCTGGTCTCATCCTGCTTTCCTCCCAACGATGGTGTTGCAGTTTCACATCAACCAGGACATCTTTCTTCAGGTATTCTACCCTAAGCCACATTCTCTAGCAACAGGGAGCAGAGACTCCTCTCCCTGGATGTTCACAAGGAGCTGGCCTTCTACAGCAAGAGAACGAAACCTTTCAGAAAATCTGTTCAGTTATTTGTCGCAGCGGGGGACATAATGAAAGGTCTGTCCCTGTCCTCTCAGCGCATCTTGTTGTGGATAGTGGCGTGTATCCAGGAGTGCTACATCCTCACAGGAGTACCTGCATCCCATTCATGGAGCACTGCACCAGGGCACAAGCTTCATCCACAGCATTCCTGGCACAGATCCCTAGTCAGGAAACCAGCAGAGTGGCGACATGATCATCCATCCAGCCATCCATCTCTTTGCCACACTGTACACCATCATCCCGCAGGCCTGAGAGAATGTGGCCTTTGGGAAAGCAGTGCTCCAATCAGTGCAAGACTCTGATCCTTCCACCTAAACTTGGGTTTGTGAGTCACCTGATTGGGATTGACATGAACAAACACAAGAAGAAGAAAAGACAGCTCTTGTAATTCTTCAAGATGTGTTGCTCACATCCATCCCAATCCTCACCTCCTACCCCTCTGGCAAGAAGGAGCTGAGAGAAGAATGGGTCAGCAGCCATCCCTACCCTCTGCCGTGAGTCCCCTTCCTCCTCCCCTAAGCTCTCCCTCCTCTAGACCCCCTGCCCTGATTCCTGCACCCCCCCATTCCTGCCCTGAGCTTCTCCTCACCCCCTGCCCTAACTCCTGCACCCCCACCCTGCTCTGAATCCTTCCTCTCCCCAACCCTCATTCTCACAACCCCCCACTACCAGCATACACTGTGGCCCCCTTTCCTGAGCCTCCCATCTCTCCAATGTCCTCCCTGACTCCTGCACCCCCCACACCACCAACCCCCTGCCCTGAAGGACCCAGGCAATACTGGGTAAGTCTTCTAGTAAATAAATATTAGAATACAGTTCCTTGTGTCTGTATTAATCCATAATAGTGCTTGGAGGATGAAATATTTCACTCTGAGTCCAGATCAAGAAGCCATAATATACCATTAAAAATAGGGTTGATTAATGGACCCTGACTTTGGCTACTTTACTGCTGTCTTGGTTTTCAATATCACAGCGCGATTTGGGAAACAGCTTGAGGTATTCATGATGCACTAGAACATGACTGACTGATGGTTTTGTAATGAAAGCCAAAACCAGAAGACGCTTGTATAGTTTCATGTTTCATTAACCATTACAGCCTGTCAGAATTGTGGAAAATGGGCTCAGGTCCTTATGAATTTTGTGCAAGCCTCTTCCTCATGGTTATTGAGGTGGGACATGAGCTTCACTAGAGAAAGGCAGAACTTTGGATCCGTATCTGGCCTATGTAGAGGAGGGTATGGTTCCCAATCTGGGATTGTAGTTTGGACTATTATTTAGATAATGTCTAATTGTGAAGTATAGAGCCAGATTTGTGCAGTTTTTGATTGTATTCAGATCCTTAATTTGGGATCGTCTTCAAGACTTTGTCTACTCACAGATTTTGTACAGGTGTACCATTTTTTTGTCTGGGGAATTATTTATGGAAATATTCAAACCAGTGTAACCTCTAATGTGGACCCAGTTATCTACTATATATTTGAGAGAGTTTTTCCGTCTGGTTTGTTTGTTCAAAATCTCCTAATAAATGGTAAGAGTGAGGACCACCAACTCTTATCGTAACCTAAAGCAAGGTCAGGGTTCGATTGTGCCAGGAAAATGGGATGTACCAGGAATGGGATAAAACCATAAAACCATACAGAAAAGAGACAGAATCACCAAGCAGATGAAAGGGACTGGCGGGGGCACGCCCCCGTCCTGTCTGGGACAGCCCCAGCCCTGCGCTTCCCACCCCTCAAGCGCCCCTTAGGAAGGGTGTGTAGTTACTGTTTGTTTGAATTTGCAGACTATACGTGATATTCAAGAGCTATTAAATCCTGTAAACTGAAACAAAGCATTTGCCAAACCCTAGACCAACCAAATAATGAGACTTCCCCAGATTTACACCTTTTCGAGACTCTATCACCCCCTTCCTGGTCTCTTTCTTTTATTCTCACTTCAGAATAGCGGGTTATTTTGAAATTTGGCACTAAGTAAGAACATAAGAACAGCCACACTCAGTCAGACCGATGGTCCATCCAGCCCAGTATCCTGTCTGCCAACAGTGGCCAATACCAGATGCCCCAGAGGGAGGGAACACAACAGGTAATCCTCACGTGATCCCTCCCCTGTCACCCACTGTCATGATCATGAGGGATGGGCAGCAGCCTGGGGACTAAGGGGTTAACTGTACCTAGCCCGGTAGCAGTCAACCAATAGAAATGCAGATAGGAATTTCAAACTGAGACAAAGGAATTTTGGGGTTTTCCCTCCTTTGTCTCTGATCCAGTTTTGCTCTCCAGATACTGAGGGAAACAGACAACATGTCTCTCTCCAAGAAAAGACTCTTCACCATCTGTAAGTAGGGTAAAGTTTAGATAAATCCATTAGGTTTTATTGTTTTATGGTTTGGGACTGTGGAGCTGAAGTCTGTGCTGTTAGAAATGGGCTTTCCTCTCTTTTGTAACTAAGTTTTGAGCCCATGGGAAAATTCCCCATGATTTTATTAATAGGTGGCTCTTACCATCTCGCCAATCCAACTATGCTTGTAACAGGAGTATTGTTTTGATAACAAAAGTTCTTTCTTTTTTATTAACCTGGTATCGGTTCAGTTCTGTGTCCTGGAAAATCTGTCTGTGGGATCTGCATGCCTCTGACTAGGGGATAGCAGCCACAGGCTGCAGTTTGTATTTTCTCTTTCTTTTTCAAGCTCTTTGGAGAAAAGAGCTTGGGATGCCCTGGGGTTGGTTTCAAGTGTCCACCCCTGTTTGTGGGTTCAGAAGCACTTGAAGGTGGCAGCGGATTTTTATCCCCAAAATCTAGGTTTTTAAGATGGGGGAGGGGAGGAGAGGGAGATGGAGTTTTATACCAAAGCCTGGAAAGATAAGGTTTTGGGGTATTTTTGCGGGCCCCCACTTCTGCATTCATCATATCATAGTGGGGAATCAGCCATGATAACCCACCTCCAGAGAAACAGAGGCTATTAGCCATTGATGGATCTAACCTCCATGAACCTGGGCAGCAGTGATCATAAGATGATTAAGTTCAGGATCCTGACCAGAGGAAGAAAGGAGAGCAGCAAAAAACAGACCCTGGACTTCAGAAAAGCAGACTTTGAATCCCTCAGAGAACTGTTGGACAGGATCCTTTGGGATGCTAACGTAAGGGGGAAAAGAATCCAGGAGAGCTTAAAGTAGCCTTATTGAAGGCACAGGAATAAACCATCCTGATGGGCAGTAAGAAAAGCAAATATGGTAGGCGACCAGCTTGGCTTAGCAGTGAAATCCTTGGTGAGCTTAAACACAAAAGGGAAGCTTACAAGAAGTGGAAACATGGACAGATGAATAGGAAGGAGTATAAATATGTTACTCGAGCATGCAGGGGTGTAATCAGGAAGGCGAAAGCACAACTGGAATTGCAGCTAGTGAGGGATGTGAAGGGAAAAATCAGGGAGGGGATCCTCAAGGAATCCATTTTGGAGCACTTGGAAGAGAAGAAAGTGATCAGGAACAGTCAACATGGGTTCACCAAGGACAAGTCATGCCTGACCAACCTGATTGCCTTGCATGACAAAGTAACTGGCTCTGTGGACATGAGGAAGTCAGTGGATGTGATATACCTTGACTTTAGTAAAGCTTTTGATATGGTCTCCTACACTATTCTTGCCAGCAAGTTAAGGAAGTATGGATCAGATAAATGGACTGTAAGGTAGATAGAAAGCTGGCTAGATTGTCAGGCCCAATGGGTAGTGATCAGTGGCTCAATGTCTGGTTGGCGGTCGGTACCAAGAGAAGTGCCCCCAGGATCAGTTCCAGGGCTGGTTTTGTTCAACATCTTTCTTAATGACCTGGATGAGGGGATGGATTGCACCCTCAGCAAGTTCGCAGATGACACTAAGCTAAGGGGAGAGTTAGATACACTGGAGGGCAGGGATAAGGTCCAGAGTGACCTAGACAGATTAGAGGATTGGGCCAAAAGAAATCTGATGAGGTTCAACAAGGACAAGTGTAGAGTCCTGCACTTGGGACGGAAGAATCCCAAGCATTATTACAGGCTGGGGACTGAATGGCTAAGTAGCAGTTCTGCAGAAAAGGACCTGGGGATTACAGTGGATGAGAAGCTGGATATGAGTCAACAGTGTGCCCTTGTAGTCAGGAAGGCTAATGGCATATTGGGGCACATTAGGAGGAGCATTTCCAGCAGATCTAGAGAAGTGATTATTCCCCTTTATTTGGCACTGGTGAGGCCACATCTGGAGTATTGTGTCCAGTTCTGGGCCCCCCACTATAAAAAGGATGTGGACACATTGGAGAGGGTCCAGGGAAGGGCAACCAAAATGATTAGGGGGCTGGAGCACATGACCTACGAGGAGAGGCTGAGAGCTTCTTTAGTCTACAAAAGAGAAGAGTGAGGGGGGATTTGATAGCAGCCTTCAATTTCCTGAAGGGAGGTTCCAAAGAGGATGGAGAGAGGCTGTTCTCAGTAGTGACGGATAGCAAAAGAAGGAGCAATGGTCTCAAGTTGCAGAGGGGGAGGCCTACATTGGATATTAGGAAAAATGATTTCCCTAGGAGGGTGGTGACGCACTGGAATGGGTTATCTAAGGAGATGGTGGAATCTCCATCCTGGGAGGTTTTTAAGTCCCGGCTTGACAAAGCCCTGGCTGGGATGATTTAGTTGGGGTTGGTCCTGCTTTGAGCAGGGGGCTGGACTCAGTCTTCTGAGGTCTCTTCCAATCTTATGATTCTAAGTTGATTTTGGACCTGCATTCCCCCGTGTCCTCTTTCCTTCTGCTGTTTGTGTCCACGCATCATCACCTACCTTCTTGCAAGAAAATGGCGTCTGATTTTGGAACCTGTTGGTGCAAAAGCATCATCTTGTGCACTGGGAGCTAAGCCTTTGAGAATAATGGCTTGGATGGGGAATTTTTTTGTGTGGGATTTGTGGGGTTCAGAAGATTTAATAGCCACAACAGGGCATTGCTGTTGTGCTCTTCAACGTATTCACTAATAATCTAGAAAAGGAGGTGAACAGGGAAGTGGCACCATTTGCAGATGATATAAAGATGCACCAGAATGTGAAGTCCAAAGGAGGCTATGAAGAGCTCCAAAGGGAACTTACAAACCTGGGTGGCTGGGCAACAAAATGGTGGATGAAATTCAACATTGAGAATTGCAAAGTAATGCTCATTGCAAAAGATAATCTCATCTATATACATACAATGATGGGTTCTAAATTACCTGTTACTACACCAGAAAGAGATCTTGGAGTCACCATGAGTAATTCTCTGAAAGCTTCTACTCACTGACAGCAGCAATCACAAAGGCTATCGGTATGTTAGGGATTATTAGGGAAGGGATAGAAAATAAGACAGAAAATCCCATTGTGCCACTATACAAAACCACCCGAAATACTCTGTCCAGTTTTGGGTGACACATCCCAAAAAGCAGACAGTGGAACTGGAAAAGATTCAGAGAAGAGCAGGCACTTGGTACTCAAGAGGCTCTCAAGAACGAACTTTAAATAATTGTTATCAATGAACTAGATGAAAATATGAAAACAAAGCATGCAGGCCACACCCCTGGAATGGGGAAATGTTCCCAGGCAAGCAGTGACTCTGAGAAGGATTTAGGGTCATGCGGGGCAAGCCACTTCCTAGGAGCTTCAAAGGTGATGCTGTGGTGAATATGGCTAAAGTCGTTATTAGACATATGAGCAGAGGAGTGAGTAGGGCAGGGAGGTGACACAGCATCTGAGAGACTGACACTCGAATACGACAGCCTGACCACATTTTAAAAAGATGTTGAAAAGTTGGAGATGGGTCAGCCCCAATGTTTTGATGGCTGAAGAAAACACCTTCTTGTTAGGGTTGCCAGATGGTTTAACCAAAAATACTGCACCCCCTCCCCCCCCGGCAAAGAAAAACCACCTGGGAAAAAATAGGGATAGGAAGAGGGGAGAGGTTGAGCACTAAGACCCAGGGAAGGCATTGCTTCCCCTTGCTTCAGGTCTTTAGGCTTTTTGCTGGTGGCCATCTTGTTTTCTTGGTTGAGCCAGAAGGCAGCTTCCCTGCAGAACCAGGTAAGCAGGGGGTCAGGGGTCTGGGTGTGTGTGTCTGGGGACCTGGGGAAGGGGGGTCAGGGGCTGGGCCCAGTTGCTGAGTGTATCGTAGGGTTGCCAGGTGTCTGGTATTTTCGCCTCCTGTCAGGGAAAACCCCCCAGAAAATACCGGACATTTTAGGTGTCTGGTATTTTCTGAATTTTTTTACCAGACAGGAGGCGAAAATACCAGACTGTCTGGGTCAATACCGGACACCTGGCAACCCTACTTCTTGTGAGCTATTGAAAGGAGCTTAATCTGTTTAGCTTCTACATAAGAAGGCTGAGAGGTGACTTCATTGCAGTGTCTAGATGAGAGAAAATGTTGGGTGTTAAAGGGCTGTTAAATGTCTCAGAAAAAAGTAGAACAAGACCAGTGGTTGCAAGGTGAAAACCAACAGTCATATTAGAAATAAGGCACAAATATTTCACACATTGGAACAAACTACCAATGCAAGTGATGGATTCTCCATTTCTTGATGTCTTCTAATGCCTTTCTGGTGTATGCTTAGATCAAAAGTTAACTAGTATGATATACAAGAGGGCTGGGTTATGCCAGATTTGATGCTCTAATAGTCTCTTCTGGCCTTAAAATCTACTAATTACTGAGAAACTGAGTGTGCCCTAGGGAGCAGCCTCTAGAACTTTATTGCGTAGCTGGCTTGATCCCCAGACTCAGCTGTCATTAAGTGGGACGATCCAGGCACTCAGATATCCAAAGAAGCTGGCCAGGGGCAGGTCACCAGCTTTGCAGGGGATGGGTGGGTGTGGCAGTGACATCACAAAAGCCTGTTGCAGGACCTCAGCCTGTTGGGGGACAATGGCAGAGAGGTGGTGACCTCATAGAGAGACCCTGACATCAGCCAGGCAAGACAGAAGTGCAAAGCAGGGGCAACCTCAGAGACTCCTGTGGCTTTGCAGCAGCAAAGCTCCTTCTCAAGGTCTCTCCTTGGGGACTGAGAGAGAATTAGGATTAACGTATGTGAGCCTGAGGAGGAACCTCGTTGGAGTTTTCTCCTTCCCTACTACTGATTTTGTGGACAAGAGCCTCAGAAAGGTTTAGAAAATCTGTCTAGTCTGATCCACCTGGAACTAACTGAATTCTAGGCATAGAAATCACTAGGTTAAGGTGATTTGATTTCCTACCAAGGACTTTGTCCCATAGACTTACTGGGGGAATTGGAGGTTGTCCTTTTAACTTTCCCCTTTCCTCCTTCCCTCCCTCCCTCTTTTCTCTTCTCCTCTTGCTTCTTTTCCATTGCTCCCTGCCTCCACCAAGGAGGGGTGTGTGTGTCGGGAGTGGAGGTTGTTGTCACTGTGGAAGACCCTCACAAAGAGGTGGGGCTGGAATAGTGCTCAGAGACTGATCCCCTCCAGCGGACCTGGGTCAACTTTTGGACTTCTGCTGAGACTACTCCACCTCCCAGCTCGTTGAGTCTTGATGCTGATTGGCCAAGCAGGGAAGACTCAGGTCCTTTTGTTCTCTCTTAAGACCAAACAAATAAGTCACAGGCAATCATGTATTTGATTGATCATACTGCTTCTCTGAAATTACTGTCTCTGTGCAGTTCCTGACTCAGTATGGCCGTTCTTATGTTCTTCTTATGTTCTTATGTTGCCATTCACATCTATTTCCCCTTCCAATTCCTCTGTTTGTGAGCAGCAGCTCAAGCTGCATATGGCCCCTGTTGGTTTCTTCAGCATTTGCATCAGGAGTTGTCCCCAACATTCTCCAAAAACTTCCTTGATTGTCTGTGTCCTGCTGTATCGGTCTCCCATTAGAAGTCAGGGTGATTGAAGTCCCCTATGAGAACCGGGGCCTGTGACCCAGAAGCTTCTGTTAGTTGTCTGAAGAAAGCCTCATCTATCTCATCCACCTGATCTGGAGGTCTATAGCAGACACCAACCACAACATCACTTCTGTTGCTCCTGCCTCTAAACTTAACCCAAAGACTCTCAACAGGCTTTTCTCCCACTTTACACTGGAGCTCTGAGCAGTCATACTGCTCTCTTACATACAGTGCCACTCCACCTCCTTTTCTCCCCCGCCTGTCCTTCCTGAACAGTTTATACCCTTCCATGACAGTGCTCCAGTCATGTGAGTCGTCCCACCAACTCTCTGGAATTCCAATCACATCATAGTTCTTTGTGCCAGGAGTTCTAATTCTTCCTGCTAGTTTCCTAGGCTTCTTGCATTCGTGTACAGACACCTTAGAAAACTAGCTGCTTGCCCTACCTTCTCCATACGAATCAGACTTGGGCGCACCATCTGCTGGAGAAAAGTCCCTTTCCTGTTCTGGCAGGGGGGAAAATCTGCTCTGTGCCTTAGCCTGATGGCATGGGGCAGTGACCTGGTCATTTCCCATATGCTGAGCAAGGCTGGGCCCTGGAGGAGGGAAAACCTGAGTCCTGATGATTCTAATGGCTTGGCTGTCTCTAAGCTAGTGCATTCAGTGACTGTAGCAGGAGGGAGCGGGGCTATTGGAGGTGCCCTCTCACAGAAGGGTTATAAAATCCAAAGTTCTGACCGTCTGTGATCTTGGCAGATCCCAGGGTTTCTCCTCATATGACTGTGAGTCTCTAGACAGATTCCAACTCCCTCAAGCTGTTGTGGCCCACGTGAGATAAGGTGTGACTTCATCTCCTTAAAGAATGTCCCATGCTTACACTACACCCATGCAGTTTTGATGCCACCCAGGTTGTGAAATGAGATTGATCATTTTGAAGGAAGGCAACTTTCACACTGATGATTCAGTGACTGATGGGGAGTCTAATTTCTTTGTAAGTGGAGTTTTAATTTCTCCAAAGGCTGAAACTCCAGCCCTCTTGAGAACCCTGGCCTGCCTTATCAGAGAGCTGCCTTGTTTCACCGTTCAATGCAATGCCGGTAGCTGATGTGTCACCCCTGGGACATGGAAGCGCATACAGCTGGATGCAGAGAGGCAAAGCAAAGACAGCCAGAGATTCAGCAGCCAGTGTTGGCAGGAGAGTGGAGTCAGAGGCAAGTTGGCTGCCTTTGTGTCACAGGGAAGTAATGGGATTCCAAGTGATGGACGGGATTCACCCATTAGCTCTGGTTGCTTTGCATTACTCCAGCCCTACACAGCAGTGCATGACTGGCCCTCCACCCATCTGGGGTCCTGAGACAGTCCAGGAGGAGGTTGAGTGGAGAAGCCCATGGGTGTAGGGTCTTGGATTACTGGTCTCATAGATGGGGACAGCAGTCAGCTGGAGCATGTCACCCTGCCAGAGACACAGGTGGGGCCTTTAAGACTGTTTGTTGAGAATGATGAGGGTAGAGGGTGATTGCTGTGGGGAGAACAGCTTGGGGTCTGGGATGCTGAGGAAAGGGGACCTGCAGCCTGATCTAATCCTGGCAGGACACTGGTTAGCTGAAGTTTGGAAGGAGCTGGGCTGTGTCGTAGGCTGTGGCTGGAGGAGTAATCTTTGCTTTATGTTTCTTTCTTGATTTACTGGCTCCTTTTTAGCTGAAAGATGCACCAAAACCCCCATTCAACCACCCAGCCAAACTGGGTTTGCAGCTGTTTTGTGCTAGCAGAGCCTGCTGCTAAATCTGTCCCCAAACATTTAGAATGTGTTCACTGCCTCACTAGCACACCAGAGAGTTTTCCAAACTGGTGATATTTAACAACGCTGTTTCCCACTGGTGTCGTTTTGTCGCTTTGCATTTATCCAGGGCTGTCCGTAGTGGGGCACAGTGCCAGGGGTTTGCCACAGTAATCTGAAAGTTTGCCACAGTCATCTACATCCTTGCCACTTCAAGGTTGACATGCTACAAGAAGATCTCTCTCTCTCTCTCTCTCTCTCTCTGCCCTAGAAGGCCATTCAGGATCTCCAGCTGGTAAAGAATGTGGCTGCTACAGCTGTGTAGAGGACAGAAATTCTGTTTCACACAGGATTTTGAGATTTAGAAATCTGGCTTTGTTCCAGCTCAGAACAACCCCCAAAATATTCAAGTACTCTGAGAAGGAATATTTCTGGTTTTTTTTTTTTTTTTCAAGTTCACTGAAATGTTTCATCTTGACAAAAACCTTTTATTTCCATTTTGACTTTTTAAAATTGTATATGTAAAACAAAGATTATAAAATGAAAAGACACTTCAGAACAAACAACTGAAAACACAAAACTTTTGATATTGTCAGAACTTGTTTTGGGAGAAGACTAGGGGAAAAAAGTATGGTGAAATCACCAATTTCACAGTGTATTTTGATTTTGACAGAATTGCAGATATCAGAATATGATTCCATTGACATTTCTTCAAACATCTCTAGCGGCTGCCTACTGTTTAAGTAGTGTAGCTTACTGAGGTACTATCATATCTGTGTTTCATACTTTTCAGTGACTGCCAGTTTGCCTCCATGTGAAGTTCAAGATGCTGACTCCAAATAAAGCCCTAAATGGTCCATGTCTCCATTATCTCATATACATCTTAGTCTATGCCCTGCTCTGAAACCTGTGCCTGGAGAGAGAACATATTGGATGGATAAGTTTAGAGTGATGCTTCAGAATCAGGGATATTGCATTTTCAGCATACTTCATTCTGTCCTCTGTTCCTTATGACATCCAGAAATCTGATTCAGAAAATTTAGGCAAAAACTGTCAATCCTTTGTTACATTTCTTGGATATTAAATTGCATTTTGTATATAACTATATTTCCCTGTAGAATATCCACTGCTCTTTACCAATTCTTAGTCATAGTTATCCCCACTTCAGAGACTTCAGCATTTTCACTCCAACATGTCACCCACTCCACCTATTTCTTTTGCTTTTGTATTTTTCTTCCATAGCTATTTACATAATAGAATACTTTATAATGAGAAAATATGCTCCTTTTTTAAGGGAAGGAAATTCTACCTTTGCACAGAGCTCTGGAGTCTTGATACATTTTCTATTAGATAAAGAGTTGAAAACACCCGTGTTTAAATTGATAAGCCTCTATTACCCTGGGGAAACGAATAGCATTTTCTCATATTGATTTTAACCTTCCCCAAGTTGATTGGACAGTACAGATTAGATGTAGAACTCGGGTGAATTTGTAAACCCTTCTGTTAATAAATGTGATGAGGTAATTTGTACCACATGATACACTGGTACTACATTAAACTGTTAAACATATTTGAACAGCTTCCTTATAACTGTATGGGAAGGTATGTTTTTTGCAGTTAGTCAGAGGGGTTTTAAAGAATGAAATGATTCACTTGTTAAATATTTAGAGCTTCCCAGAACAAAATAAGTTTGGGACCTCCTGTTCCTAATAAAATAATTTTGAGAGGTTATCTTCACCAGTCATAGTATATAGACAAGTTTGAAAGAGTGGGATCTGCCTGAGGGAAAGCATGAAGGGATATAAATTATATAAATACTCTCCCAGTACTTGTTTGCAGTCATTTTACAGTCGTTGGACTCCAACCATCACCACAGTTAGGAACAAATAAATCTGTGCAACTACATAAAAAATAATCGGAGCCCAAGACTTTAACTGTAGAGAAATAATCCTTTAGAGGATTGAAAAATTATGTGACTTTGTAAGGGAGTTGCATTTTATTATACGGTAGATGAAATCCACACATTACCTGTGAAGCAAAGTGTTAAAAATCCAAACCGAGTGAACATGAAAGCTTAATTGGTCTTATTCCTAGATGGTATCCCTTCAGATCAGAGATGAGGCAAGTTAATGAGCTGTAGTTCCTGTATTCAGTGGTGGCAAGAGGGTGACACTCCTGCCACACATACTGTACCTGTTCTGGGGCTAAGAACATCCTACTCTGGTGTGTCATATTGGATGGTGATTTGGGTGATAGAAAATTTGAGTTGGACAGCTGTCAGGAGAACTAGATCATGTTTCTGTGCCCCTCACAATGGAAATAACACCAAAGATGGTCACTGGGGTGAAGAGTGAGAAACAATAGGCAGAGCAACTAGTGAATAAATGAAAGGGATATGAGGATACTTGGAAAAAGCATTGAGGGCCAGGCAAGTGAAACAGAGAACTGGCTCTGGTTACAGAGACAAGAATGCTAAGACTAAGGCCAGGTTTATGCTAAAGGGGAAGCTTGAAATAAGATACGCAACGCTGGCTATGTTAATTACATAGCTGGAGTTGATGTACCTTAATTTGAGTTTTCTTGCCATCCCCACAGTGGGAGGTCCTCAGGAGCAAACACTTCCAGTGGCTTCCCTCCGTCCCCGCAGGAGCAGGAGTATTAGCCGCTAATGGGGGTGCCCTCTCAGTTTGATTTAGTGGGTCTTTACTAGACCCACTAAACTGAACTCTGGAAGATGGATCACAGCAACATCAATCTTCCCCCGAGTGAAGACATGGCCTAAGAAACATAAAGATTTGGCACTTCAATCCAGGCCCCAAAGTGTAATATTTTCTTAGGGATTTACCCCTCATTAATAAGTCTTCTTTTGTCCTGCTCCTATCAAGGGATATGCTGGTTGCCTAACAGTATCTTCCCATAGCATCTGACATAGTTAGGATGGGGCTCTATGGGTGTGTCTAAACTGTACCCCTCTGCCGACAGAGGGATGCAGATTAGGCACATCGCTATTGCAATTGAAGCGGGGATTTAAATATCCCGTGCTTCATTTGAATAAAAATGGCCACCACTTTTTGCTGACGCGGCACTTTGCCGGCAAAAAGCGGCAGTGTAGACGGGGATCGGTCGACAAGGAAAGCTTTTCTGACCAATCCTGTAAACCTCGTTGCATGAGGCATAAGGGATCGGTCGGAAAAGGCTTTCCTTGTCGACCAATCCCCATCTAGACTGCTGCTTTTTGCCGGCAAAGCGCAAAAAGCGGCGGCCATTTTTATTCAAATGAAGCGCGGGATATTTAAATCCCCGCTTCATTTGCAATAGCGATGTGCCCTAATCTACATCCCTCTGATGGCAGAGGGGTGTAGTTTAGACATACCCTCTAGTTCCTGGATTTTGTATTTGTCTCTGTCATTAAACAGTTCATACAATTAATTATAATTTTAATAAACTCAGTGCACTAAACTGGGCTCCAGAGTCGGTAATGTGGTAAATAGTTAGTAAAGAACAACATGGGTACCACTGATCTTGTGCTGGAACGTATAATCAACAGCAGGGACTCTGTATAGGTAGAAATCATTTAATGTATTGCATGACCTTAGGGGAAATTGCCAGATAAGCAATCAGATCCCTGGTCCTACTGCATTCCTAGTGTTACTATATCAACTGGGGTTCCCCCCCCGTCCCGTCCCCCCAAGAAATGAAGCCCTATCAGTCTTGCTCCTTTCACAAACTAATTAACATGACTATGTCTTTGAAAGTACTTGACTGTGTGCAGGAGAGAAGGCAAATAGATGCTAAGTGTTTGTATTTAGATATAAAATGTGACAGGCATCTTAAAGAGGTTCACTCCAGTGGTACCACTTGAATGTGAGAGGAGCAAGATTTGACTCTGCCATTATGCAGCCTGATGCTGTGAGCTGCTGTTATGCATTGGGAATCCCCGGAAGAGCTGTGAGAGGAGGTATCTGTACAATGAGAGCACTGTCATGCAGCGCTTAGCAGCTTGGCTGAAATATGGACTGGATTTCCTTTGTCACCTTTTACTATTTCCACAGCGCTTGGGGTGTGGACCTAGCACTATTCAATGACAAAGTCCCTGAAGAACTTTACTATGTAAAAGGCACAAGAGCTACCATACAAAGTAGAACACTCACTCAAGTGGGCATGAAAGCCTAGCTGGTCTCATCCCTACATGGCGTCCTTTCGAATCAGAGATGAGGCAAATGAATGGAGCGGTCCTTACTGGATTAGCGGTGGGGAGAGGGTGACACTGCTGCCACTCATCCTGTACCTATTCTGGGGCTAAGGACACCAGTACTCTGGTCTGTCACATTTGATGGTGACGTGAGATTTGAGTGGAGACATATTCATGTTAATTTAAGAAGAATCTTGGTGGCAGCACATTAAATGTGGGAGCTTATATGGAAAGTTAGAGCCAAATCCTAAGCCCTGAGTGCCAGTCGTTTCTGTTCTTAGTCGGATGCACACTATGTGGGCGGAAGCAGTGAGGGTTTTCTCCCCCTTCCCCTTGAGTAATGACCAAGTATAGCTGTGGTCACCACAGGGCTTGCCCCTTCCTTACTTGGGGCACATGACACCCCAAGGAGGGCTGTGAAAAGTGAGAAAGAAGTGGGGGTGTAACCCGCACACCTTCTGGGTTTGGTACTGCCCCATCCAGAGGCACTGAGACCCCTTACAGCGAGAATAATGAATCTGCTCTGAAACTTTACAGGCATGTCTAGACTTGCTTTCACTTTCGAAAGAAGATATGCAAATTCGGCGTGAATTTGCATATCTTCTTCCAATCACTTTTTCGAAAGGTTCTTTTGAAAAAGAAAGTAGTCTAGATGTGGTTCTTTCGAGAAAAAAACCCTTTTTCGAAAGAACCGTGTAAACCTAATTTCTTTAGGAAGTACGGTTTTTGTGAAAAACGGTTTTTTTTCTTGAAAGAACCGTGTCTAGACTACTTTCTTTTTCAGGAGAACCTCTTTCAAAAAAGTGATCGGAAGAATATATGCAAATTCATGCCAAATTTGCATATCTTCTTTCAAAAGTGAAAGCAAGTTTAGATGTGCCCTAGCTGAGAGCCAGCTGGCTTTTATCTCATGTGCTAGAGGCTCATGCACTAGGCGCCAGAGGTCCCAGGTTCAGTTCTGTCCACAGATGACAGGGGTGTGCTGGCATTACAGGGGCATCCATTTCACCCCATGTAGGGTTGCAATCACATGCATGGTTTTCTGACAGAATGCCTCCTGGTGTTCCTTGTAGAGCACTGTCCTCTTACTCTGGGCTGGGCTTAAATGGTACAATCGAGCCTTCCATTAGGTCTGACTAAGCACCTCACAATGGAACCCAGAGCAATTAATTCAAGATTGAATTTGTACAAGATTGGGTGTATGTCAAGACTAGAAGTGTTGATTCAAATTAGTCTTTAAAATTAACCTTTTGAATGAAAAGCATGACTGCCATCAATTAAATGACACTTCCTGTATTATTTATGTTCTAAATGGCTGGGAAAACCAATCTAACTGCCTTGAGAAAAGCAAGCCAGCAATTAAAGGTATTTTCACAATGTGGAGGTGTAATCACTTAAATCCACTATGTAATAAATCTGTGTCTTCTCTGAACACACTGGAACGGTGTTTTTTCAGGGATAGAATTCTCTTTAAATATGGCTCACTGTTCATCTATATGTAGTTCTGACTGCATGGATTACAAAGCAAAGAATGGCTTAGTATTTCATCTGGGATGGTCTGTTATACAATGACTAGCTGAGATTAGCTTCAGTTGTTGTTAGTCTCATGGTTTCACCCAATTTCCAATCAAAGGTATTTACCTACCAGTCTCAAATGTATGTCTTGAAAGGGAGCAGGAAATATTTGAAAAATATAGAAAAAAATATATAGCTTGTGAAAAAAACATAGAGCTCATTGGGTAAAAGATTTTTTTGATTGTGATGGTACAATGCGAGTAGACCAGAGTGAAATGCAGGCTAGCCTATGTAAAGACCCTCATCCTCATTTCAGATATTCATAACTGCCTCAGACAAATTCTTCTGGGCTGAAATGTTCCTGGCTTGGCCTTCACCCAGTAAGTTTTGGCACAAATCAGCCAGTGAGTTGGATTCTTCATGTGCATTAAAAACAAACAAAAACCAGGCCTAAAACACAGCTGAGTCTTCCCACACTGCCACGGTCTGGGCCTCAACCCAGACTTAAATAGGAAGATTTTTTTTTCAGCTTAATGGAAGCTCTGGTTCTCTGGCCTGTTGAGCTCTTAGCTGAGCGAAGATAAAGGAGCTGAAGCAGGCCTACCATAAGGCCAGGGAGGCAAACGGTCGCTCCGCTGCTCCACTTAAGACCTGTTGTTTTTATAAAGAGCTGGACACCAAGTGAGCCGACAGATGCACCAGGCCCCTGGGCAAGGTATGGGAGGGCCTGGCTCCGTACTCCGAGGAGAGGCAAGGCCTCAGGCAAAAGGGGCAGAGCCGGGGCAGCCAGCCCTCAGTGCTGCCCAAACCATGCCTCCCCCAGTACTGTCTGGAGTGCACCACTAAGGGCTCTGCAGCACACCACGTGGGCCTCCAGCAATGATTTAAAGGACCTGGGGCTCCAGCCAACACCACTGCCATAGTAGCAGTAGTGGCAGCCAGGTGCTCTAGACTCTAGGGCAGCTGTCCCCTTTATCTCCCCTCCCCCACCCGTTGGTGGGCCTGCTGGATGCTCTCATGGGTGGTGACACCACCTTCACTGCCAAGAGCCCCATGGATACTCCAGAGGGCGAGGAGGCAGCAGAAAGAGGGCCTAATCCAGGGGATGATATAATAGATGAGGTTGAGCTAGACAAGGATGTGGGGCTCTCAGCAGGGTCATCCAGTGGGACAGGCAGCCAGTAACTGTTCTCCACTCCTGAGGTGCACAGGCAGTTGCAGTCGCTGCTCCCTGGAGAGGAGGAAGCAAGAGATGGGGCCCTGTGTGACAGTGGCTTGTGGAGTGCAGAGGTGGGTGTGGGGCATAGAAAAGTGGGAGGCTGGCTGTGTTTCTGTGTAGCTAATTAATTGGTAAGCCCAAGCAGGGTATGTCCAAAGTTTTCCTGAGGTAATTCACAGAATCATAGAATCATAGAGCTGGAAGAGACCTCAGGAGGTCATCAAGTCCACCTCCTGCCCAAGGCAGGACCAACCCCAACTAAATCAACCCAGCCAGGGCTTTGTCAAGCTGAGACTTAAAAACCTCTAGGGATGGAGATTCCACCACCTCCCTAGGTAACCCATTCCAGTGCTTCACCACCCTCCTAGGGAAATAGTTTTTCCTAACATCCAACTTAGACCTCTCCCACTGTAACTTGAGACCATTGCTCCTTTGTTCTGCCTTCCATCACTACTGTGAACAGCCTTTCTCCATCCTCTTTGGAACCTCCCTTCAGGAAATTGAAGGCTGCTATCAAATCCCCCCTCCCTCTTCTCTTCTGCAGACTAAACAAACCCAAATCCCTCAGTCTCTGTTCATAGGTCATGCGCTCCAGCCCCCTAACCATTTTGGTTGCCCTCCGCTGGACCCTCTCCAATGCGTCCACATCCTTTCTATAGTGGGGCAGCCCAGAACTGGACACAATACTCCAGATGTGGCCTCACCAGAGCCGAATAAAGTGGAATAATCACTTCTCTGGATCTGCTGGAAATGCTCCTCCTAATGCGCCCCAATATGCAATTAGCCTTCCTGACTACAAGGGCACACTGTTGACTCATATCCAGCTTCTCATCCACTGTAATCCCCAGGTCCTTTTCTGCAGAACTGCTACTTAGCCATTCAGTCCCCAGCCTGTAACAATGCTTGGGATTCTTCTGTCCCAAGTGCAGGACTCTACACTTGTCCTTGTTGAACCTCATCAGATTTCTTTTGGCCCAATCCTCTAATCTGTCCAGGTCCCTGCCCTCCAGCGTATCTACCTCTCCCCCTAGCTTAGTGTCATCTGCAAACTTGCTGAGGGTGCAATCCATCCCCTCATCCAGGTCATTAATAAAGATGTTGAACAAAACCAGTCCTAAAACAGATCCTTGGGGAACTCCGCTAGAAACCGACCACCAACCTGACATTGAGCTGTTGATCACTACCCATTAGGCCCAACAGTCTAGCCAGCTTTCTATCCATTGTACAGTCCATTTATCCAATCCATATTCCCTTAATTTGCTGGCAAGAATATTGTGGGAGACCGTATCAAAAGCTTTGCTAAAGTCAAGGTATATCACATCCACTGACTTTCCCATATCCACAGAGCCAGTTACCTCATCATAGAAGCTAACCAGATTGGTCAGTCACGACTTGCCCTTCGTGAATCTATGATGACTATTCCTGATCATTTTCCCCTCTTCCAAGTGCTTCAAAATGGATTCCTTGAAGATCCCCTCCATAATTTTTCCAGGGACTGAGATAAGGCTGACCAGTCTGTAGTTCACTGGATTGTCCTTCTTCCCTTTTCTGAAGATGGGCACTACATTTGTCTTTTTCCAATCATCCGGGATCTCTCCCGATCTCCACGAGTTTTCAAAGATAATGGCCAAAGGCTCCACAATGACATTTGCCAACTCCCTCAGAACCCTCGGATGCATTAAATCCGGGCCTATGGATTTGTGTATGTTTAGCTTTTCTAAATAGTTCTTAACCTTTTCTTTCTCCACGGAGGGCTGCCAACCTCCTTCCCATACTGCGTTGCCTAGTGCATTTGCCTGGGAGCTGACCTTGTCCGTGAAGACAGAGGCAAAGAAAGCATTGAGTACTTCAGCTTTTCCCACATCATCTCTCACTAGGTTGCCTCCCTCATCCAGTAAATCCTCTGCCGCAGGTTCCATGGCAGAGCAGCTGTGTTCCTTTCCCCATTGTAGGACACTCCCCATACCGCTCTGCAATCACTCTGCAGGGACCAACGCGTCACAAAGGGTGGGCTGCATATGGAGCAGGGTGAAAGCTGCAAACATTCAGTAGCTGAGCCCTGGTTTCCCTTTTTAACCTCGGCGGTGAGATGTCTGTTAGACTGTGGAGGGTTGTGGGATAATTAGAGCAATTTCCCTGCAAATCTGCTCCCGACTGTATTTTCTTTTGTCCGTATGCACACCCCCACCCTCCTCATGCTTACAGTGCAGGCAGAGACATGCGTGCCTTGCCAGGGTCCATGAGAGAGTGGTTGGACATGTTGCAGAAGGTGTTCACAAATAAAATGTTTCAATGCTGAACTGGAATGTAACTCTTTTGTGCACTGTGTTTTACAGGGGAGACCTCGAGCTTTGAGAGACGCACCCGAGCAGACAGGCCTCAGGCAGGTAAGGAAGAGGCCAATACATGGCAGAGGATTTGGTTAGAGAGGGGATCCAATGCTCCTCCAGAGAGTCAAGGAGGCCAGAGGAGCACTGGGAAGCAGAGAGAGGGTAGGAAAGAAAGGAAGCATTTGCTCGGGACACCACTGACTGCATTACAAAGATCAAAGCAACGTGCTCAAGCGTTTAATCAAGTGGCAGAGTGAGCAGATCTGGGCTCAGTCTCCTCTGCAGCACATGCACAATTCTTTATGTCCAGACCTTCCTTTTCACTGCCTGGAAATCCTCAGGTTCTCCTACACTTCACAACGTTGGATATGACACCTGGACCTATACACAGTTGGGAGGTTTTATCTCTTCCAGCCCCTCCCATACCAGCAAGCATGGGTTCTTTTGTGCATTTCACTCTCTTGATCAATAAAGGCAAACTTTTTCAACATTACAGCATTTTTATTTTGTGTTCCACACACTTACACAACAATCACTTTGGGCCTAGGTATAGGGGGTTCATGCATTTTCTTGTGTTACATGCAATGTGACATGGGATGCAGCAGGGAAGCAACTCCAAAAGAGATGTATTTTAGTGCACCCCATTGTCAAAGTGCTTCCTCAAAGCTTCCCTCATCTTAATAGCATCCCTCTGGGCTCCGCTGAAAGCCCTTGTATCTGGCTGCTCTGACTCTGCGGCCAAGCACTTGTACCTCAGTGATACACCACTGAGCAAACAGTTCACCCTAGATTCACACAGATTATGCAAAATGCAGCACATGACTATAGCCATAGGAATATTCTCCTCAGTAAGGTCTAGCCTGCCACAGAGACACCTCCATCTCTCTTTAAATCTGCCAAAGGCGCATTTGGTTGCCATGCAGCACCTGCTCAGCTGGCTATTAAAACACTCCTTACTGCTGTCCAGGTGCCCTGTGTAAGGCTTCATGAGCCAGGGCTGTAAGGGATAAGCCAGGTCTCCCAGGTTTTTATAGACATTTCCATTTCTCCCCACTATAATGTTGTGGTCTGGAAAGACAGCCCTCACCTGGAGCTTTTCTGGACAGGTCAGTGTTACTGAAGATGTGTGCCTCATGCGCCTTTCTAGATCACCCTGTGTTGATGTGTGAAATGCCCACGGTGACCCACAAGAGCCCGCAGCACCATCTGTGATGTCCTCTGTGGCAAAGTGCTCTTGTGCTTAAACTGGAATGTGTGCCTTCTATTCCCCTCCACCATTAGGAAAGCCCATCTCTGCAAATCCATCCACTACGTCATGCACATTTCCCAGACTTACGGTCCTCCACAGCAGAATGCTATTTACTGTCATGCACACGTGCAGTAGTACGACTCCAGCAGTAGATTTCCCCACTCCAAATTGAGTTGCAGCTGATGGGGAGCAGTCTGGAGGCACCGGCTACCCACACAAAGCTTTCATAGACTCAATTATAGCAAAACAAAGCTGAAGTAAGAGATTACAATTTAAGAAGCAATTATTCAACATATTTGGCTGGAGAAAAACCTCTTTTTAATAGGCTGCCAAATATTTCCATATTGAGGCTTGATTTAATAGGAAAGCTTTATAATTCTTCTCTGCATTTGTGGGTGAGAGGAATACAAAGCTTCACTTAGCAGCTCTCTCAGCAAGTCACACTTAAGGGTGGTCAAGAGCCAAGATGAGACATTTACAAGAGCAGCAGGAGCACTAAGTGGACCTATCAACTTTATTATTTTTTGTTTCCTTTGCTGTTTCAGTACCTTGCTAAACTAGGCAGCTGATTGAATCAGAGATCATCTCACCCCTTCAAGGCAGCTAGGTATGGGAGAAGGGCTCAGAAGGGGAGTGATAGGTAGAGAGTCAGTGGAAAGGAGGACAGACTTCCTGCAGATGTCTCTTGCAAAGTCTTCCAGATCTACAAAGCGTCCAAAGCCCATTTCCACTCAAATGGTCAGCCAATAGAGTTCAAATCTGCAGTTCTTCATACACAGGAAACCCTTTGTTTATACATATTCTGTATTTAAGCCAGCTCCTATTAAAAGTAAATGCAATGTCTTGATTTGGTTCTTTTTTCCTTTGTTTAACATTTCACGCCAGTATGCAGGCTGGTGTGGGAAGAGAGGACCGCCCAGCCCTCTCTCACTGCATCAGGTTGGGGCCAGGTGAGAAGCATCTCTCCATGGCTGTTGCAGCTCCTGCAGGCACAGCCAGGAGAAGGGGGCAGGTCGAGGTTCATGGCCCCCTGTGCTTCTCGGGCAGAGTGAGAAATGCAGCAAACTGGGCACTTTCCTCTTGCTCCCTGACAAAGGGGAACAGCCAACAATGTTCCTGTATGAATTGGGGTAGGGTAGCTTCAGCCTCCCCTCCCTAAAGGTGCCTGAGGGGTGGGAAGCTCAGGGCTGGGGCAGTCCCTAATGGGGAGGGGGTGGTGCCCCCAGCCAGCCCCTTTCACTTGGCTGGTGATTCTGTCTCTTTTCTGTTTGGTTTAATGTGAAGAAATCTCATTCCTGGCACATCCCATTTTCCTGGCACAGCCAAACCCTTACCTGCACTTTAAGTTATGATAAGGGGAAGCTGCATACAGAATTTGGTGGTCCTTGCTCTTACTGTTTAGGAGAAGTTCTTGAAGAAACAGACGGACACACAGACAGACAAACTCTCTCAACTCTATAGTGGATAATGAGAGAGCCAATTCCAGATGCCAACATGAATCAGCTAAAAAGAAAAACCCTTAGAAATGCTTTTCCTCCTTGAAGCTGCGTCATTCAATAGACTTTCACAGCCGGGTAAAATGTTCAATTAATTATGTCGATCTCTTTCAGATTCTCGGAACATCTCAGGGCACTTTGCCAAAAGGAAAAAAAGAATAAAGAGACAAAAACACAGTCTGCATTCATGAGAAAAAGGAAACTGAAATTTGAAACCGATCCAGGGAGTGGCACAACCACTCTCCCAGGAGATAGCAAAGGGGTTGCAGAACTGAGCAGGTAATAGAATTTGCTGTGAAAACGGTGATCTTCTGTCATGAAACAAAGTTTTAACTAATCACTAGGACCAAAATGGATATTTTTTTCTCGGAGAACTTTTTTGGAACATTTCCTACTTACTAGAATTTTTCATAATAGTTGGCCTTTCTAAGTCGTCAAAACTTTGTGAACATTAATACATCACCCTCTGCATAGCCTTGTGAGGCAAGATGGGCCAAATCCAGCCCAAGTTTCAAGGGGTATATTTCTATTTAAATCCATAGCAATACAGTAAAACAGGTCAGGGGCTAAACAAGAATATCCAAGGCTCCTCAAGTCTGTCAGGGTTTGTCCAGAGGAACCGTGAGTTTGTCACCACCTGCAGTGTAAAATCTACCTTGCAGTAGCTTGCTGAGCACTAAGGGTCCATATGGATGGTGATGTTGAGCATTAACATTACATAGTGTGCTTTAGTCTAGTCCTGTTTCAAAACAGGATAGATCAAAAGGCACTGGGGAGCTGTTACTATATGGCAGCAGGATCTACACAGACACAAAATAGCAACAAGGGTTAGGGTTAAGGTTAGGGTACATCCAGGCTCTGTACATCCAGTGAAGGCTCTTGCTACGACACTAAAAAGATCAAAGATCAGCATAGATGTTCTCACTTAGGCTCTGTGGCCTGGTCTACGCTACACTGGAATCTCGAAGTGACTTTCCTGCTTTTTCAATTCCCAGTTGGTTTCTTAACTTTGAATGAAGTAGTCATCGAATTGAAGTAATTGAATAAACTGTAATGAAGAAAATATTCTCTCTGTACCTGCAAAAGAGATTACTGCTGTCAAAGATGGTTTAGCAATTCAGCAAACTCTGGTTCCAGATATTTAACTAGTGACTTGAACCAGTGACTTCCACCAGTTCAGTGGTTTGAATTTCTTTTAAAACTTTGGCACCCAACATGTAATGCTTGAATATATTTTATTACATTTAAATGATTTTAGTAGATTATATTAAGATGAGGCCTTAACATAGGCTGTCAGTTTGAACGTTGATTTTAAATAGGTTTATTTTTTTTAAAGTATTTTAATTTACATAAAATCAAATTGTTATGATTAAATATCATTGATTTCCAGTCAAAGCTCATACTCTTCTTTTGCTTCAGTTTGTGTTGGATCAGAATTCTCAGCTTCTGACATAGTCATAATTTCTGTAACCAACTGTAAAGTGACAAATGGCAAATTATGAGCTTTGTTCAGGATCACAAAAAAGCAGAAATCAGTGCACTGAAGAAGAAAGCTCTAATGTATAGAGCCCTGCAAATCCATGGATATCTGCTTTATATCTGTGAGTCTCTACATCTGTGGATGTGGATGCGGCTATCTGCAGCTCATTTGTACAGCCCTGGATGTGGATACAAATTTTGTATCTACACGGGGCTCTTCTTATGTAGATCACAAATATCAGCATTATATTCAGGAGAACAGAAAATTTCCAGGAAGATAAATAATTTTTATCTATAGGTGTTCCTCCCCGGCCCCCAGAAGTTTCTGTCACTTACATGACAGTATCAATTGATCTTGGTAATCGCTACCTCATTTGACTTCTTTACAACTGTTTTTAAAACAATTTTCCTGTAGACAAGATGGCAGCCCATTGCGATCAGTAGATTTGCAGTATAAATAGCAAACTGTGGCATTTTTCAGCCTGAGGAAAAAGTAGCTCAAAAGCTGAAGGCTTTAGTTGTGAGGTAGTTGTGACATTTACTTAGATGTGTGGGTATTGAAATGTTTACCAATGTTTAACTTGTTATCTGGTAGCACCTAATTATTCATAAGTATCCCTCAATAAGATTAAATTTCACACCTTGAATCTTAAATCAGGGCTTTGAGGTAGCAGTTTGCTCAGCACATCCTGCTTTAAACTGAAAATGTATGATTATTTGTGCTCAGACAACATCACACCCCATTAGCACAATAAGGATTGCATTTGTGTTAAATGAAGCTGCTTTGTTTAGTGAGGTAAAACACTGAAGTCAGGATACTATTTATTAAACAGTCACTCATATATAATGAAAGACTGTGCTCCTAAAAGAAATTGGGTTTCTCTAATTTGCTATAATGTTGGCATGCCTTCTTTTCCATATATGGTATCAAGAATTGCAATTGGGATGAAAGGCCAAATTCATCTGTCATTAACTATTGAGAGCCACATATTTATATTAGGGATAAACTCAGCCCAGTGAATGTATGGCTGCAAGGGCCTGTGGGAAACTGAATTCAGTCAAAGTTTTGTTTTGTTTGTTTACTCCAGTATTCTGTTTCTTTGCTCAATTAGTCATTACAAAGATTGGTCCTAGTCCTGCTCTTTATCTCAGTAAATGGTAACCTTGTTTGAGTAGGAAGTACAGGATCAGGACTTTTACTTGCATCATAATTTCTGTTTATAATTCTTGTAATTATTTTGCACTGCATCTATTTATCCTTAAAATGTATAAGTGTATCACAGATTTTCTTGATCCTCCAGCTCCAAATATGCCTGCCTTTTGAGAAGATTCAGAATTTAGAGCCAGACTCAACTTCTTGCTTGGGCTTTTTGTTTGTGTGCGTAATAAATTTGTAGAAACACCCTGTACATATTTCTAAATATTTATGTAACACTAATCACTTAGGGGAGGTAAAAAGAAATCTCAGTCATTCTTTGTACTCAGTGTTCATGATTAAGTTCTATAAATGAGTCTTATAGTTCATATGAGACTATTATATCATGCAAGCCAGGCAGTCAAAGTCAAAAGCTCTAACAGTGATGTAGGAGTGCTATTACTCTGCATGTTGCACTCTGGCCTCTTATCAGTTGATCCAATCTGTAACCTGCTAGTTTTGATGGATGACAGCATTGTGAAAGGCCGGTGGGGGCTGACTTTGGAATAAGCATACAGATCCCGAAGATGCCATGACTCAGAGCCTGGGCTTGAGGTACGGTTATCGAATTTGTGTACGTTTATATAGCTATCACGCTGATATCAGGTATACAGACCTATCCGTACTGATGGCATGGAGCACAAAGAAATGCTCCAGAAAGTTTATATAACAAATAACCTACCCAATCTAAAGAACGTTAGCTCTGTGCTTCTCTTATCTGCTAAGACCAGCACAAAAACAATTACGTGTGAAGGGGGCTAAGTCAGTGAAAGGCTTCCAGGATTTCTGTTCCCTGGAAGAGTCGGGGAGAGAAGCTTCAGAATGGTGGCGAGAGAGAGAAAAAAGGAGAAATACAGCGAGAAGAATGTAGTACAAGGTCTCAAGTGCACAATAACGAAGACATAATGGAAAGGGCGGGTTCCACCCAGCACAATTAATTATGCCGTCTTCTTGACACTAGTGAATTCCCTTGCCCATCATGTCAAGATGTGCCCCGTTTTTAAGCTGATTCAATAAGATCTCTCGACAATGGAGATTTAATATCTGGATTGTATCGCATAATATTTTTGACAGCACTGTGGAATCATTTCAGAGAGGCCATGCCTCGAGGGGCCATTCTTTTGTCAATAAACTCTCAGAAAGGTTGCCATCCAGCTGCTACTGAGCTGGGGGGTATTTCACACAGTGAGGAAGTAGCTTTTTCAGTTTTTAATGTGTACACGTGATGTGCTCTTTGTCCTCAAAATCAATTATTTGCCACATTAGGAGTAGTTCACCATTGATGAGGATTGGAACAAGCAGCTTGAGTTAGCTTTCTGTTTCTTCCTGATTGCCTGCCTTTCCTTACACCTGATAAGAATGTGGGTTTTTAAAAGTTTACTGTTAATGATTTTTAAATTGAAAATACTAATATAGTAGCATCCACAAATGATATTTTGCAATATACATTTATCAGAAGAGGAAGAGATTGAAGCTATTTTGTTTGTGATGGATGATTAAGAGAATATAATGGAAAGACCTTTTATCTCCAGATGAAACGTAAGAACAATCATATTGGGTCAGACCAGTATGATAACCGGTACGATAGGCCCATCTAACACCGAATCCTTTCTCTGACAGTGGCTAGTGCCATATGATTCAGAGAGAGTGGATATTACATAGCCATAACCAAGTGATCCATTCCCTTTTACCCTGTCCCAGCCTCTGACAATCAGTGAATTAGGGACATCTGTAGCATGGGGTTACATCTTGGCTAATGGCAATTGATTGTTTTCTCATCTATGAACTTATTTAATTCTTTTTTGAACCCAGTTATAGTTGTGGCCTTCATAATATCCTATGGCAACAAGTTTGACTAGGCATTGTTTGAAGAAGTACATCTTTATATATGTTTGCTTTAAACCTGATGCGTCTTTATCTCTTTGGGTGACCTGTAGTCTTGTGTGACATGAAAGGGTAAATAATGTTTCTCTATTTTCTTTCTTCACACCATTCATGATTTTATACACCCATGAGAGGTATGCAAACCCCACACTGGGGTGGAAGGCCCTAAAGGCCAGTATTGGGCCCAGACGGGCTGCCCCCTCTACTTGACTTGCAAGACCTAATGCTCCTTTCTGTCTTCCTCAGTAGGATTTGACATCCAGTTTTTATAGGATTCCTATTTTCCTTTAACCACTTCTTATATCTCTGCTGTTTTGCCCTGGTAGCCTTCTTTTGTTCTTACTTTTTTTTAAATTTGGGGGTATATGTAATTTTAGCCTCTGATATAGTGTTTTTAAATAGTGTTTTGGCTTCTGAATAGTGTTTTTAAATAGTCTCCATGCAGTTTGTAGGCATTTCATCCTTGTGTCTGGTCCTTTTAATCTTCCTTTAACTGGCTGTCTCATTTTTTAAATTAAATGTGACTGTGGTGGATTTCTTTGGCATTTCCCCCCCTCCAAGAATGTTACATTCAATTACATTATGTTTGCTACTACACAAAGGTTCAGCTCTTTTCACCTCTGGGACAAGATCCTGTGTTCCACTTAGGACTAAATCAAGAATTGTCTCTCCCCAGAGGTTTCCAGGACAAGCTGCTCCAAGAAGCAATCATTTAATGTTTGTAGAAATTTTCTCTCTGCATCCCTTCCTGCAGTTACATATCCATGAGGCCAATTGAAATACTCTCCCACACTTTATTATTGCATTTTATGCCTATGTAGCTTCTGTAATTTCTCTGAGCATTTCATAGTCTCTGTCCCCAGCCTCGTCAGATGTGTGGGAGTATATCCCTACTGCTATACTCTTATTATTCAAGCATGGCATTTCTATCCACAGAGATTCTATAGTACAATTACTTTCCATTAGGGCTTTGACTTTATTTGATTATGTGGTTTCTCTAATACAAGACATTTATTTTGGCTGGAGTTATATGGGCACATATACCACCACTTGCTGCTAGTTCTTTTTTATACCTTGCGGGAGGCGTGTTATTGCCCTCTGTTTTTTGAGCCCTTGATCTCTTAATTGATTTTGAGAGGACCCTGGTAGTTGCTTTGATTCTGTTGTTGGTATTTTTCTCCACCCAGTGATGGATTGCTGCAAATGAAGATGCCATTGCTTGTGGATGTGTAATTTTCATTCAAGCACAAATATGAGGAAAGAAGTTATAGGAGCAAGTGTTTGATTTAAGAGCTTTTCTGAACTTTATTTGTCTGAATATCAGGAAAACATGATGGTGTGTTAAACTATCTGAATGGAAGTAGCTAAATAGTTTGCGATTTAAAATGGAACAGAACAAAGTTGGGTGAAGAATGGGCATGAATACCTAAAAATGTATCTGGGGCTAGCAGATATGTTCCTCGTGCAAGAATATTTGCTAGCAAAAGATATGTGAAAAGTTGGAATAAAATCCCTAATTCTCCTCCCAAAAGTCAAGGTGAATTATTTTTTTCAATTTTTTTCACATGATTGGTCCATGATTCTCCAACAGATCTGGGTAGATGCTCTCCACAGGGTCTTTGTGACTTAGCTGGTAAACTCCTCAAATGATTTGAAGTAGTTTAAGATCATAAATCAATTTAATAACTTAAGCCTCATGGTCCATAGAGTGTTGTAAAATCTTAAATGGCTTTTGGAGGCTGGGGGGATTAAGGATGTCTTGAAATAAGAAGGCAGGAGGCAGTTAACTGAGGGAAAGCTTTCTTGGAAATTGTGTGATGTTTTCTCCAGTGGAAGAAAAGTTTTGTCCAAACAGGGAGGAGAAATAATGGTTATCAATCACATCATGAATAGGAAATAGGGCTGTCAAGTGATTAATAATTAATTGTGATTAATCACACTGTTTAAAACAATAATAGAATACCATTTATTTAAATATTTTGGATGTTTTCTACCTTTTCAAATATTTGTACTTCAATTGCAACATAGAATATAGAGTGCACAGTGCTCAATTTATAATTATTTGTATTACTAATATTTGCACTATAAAAAACAAAGCACATTTTCAATTCCCCCATAACAAGCATTGTAGTGCAATCTCTTTATCAGGAAAGTTGAACTCGCAAATGTGGAAAAAATAACTATTTTCTAAAATAAAACAATGTAAGGCTTAAAGCCTACAAGTCCATTCAGTCCTACTTGTCCACTCAGACAAACAAGTTTATTTACATTTGCAGAAAATTAGGCCCTGAACCTGGTGCACAGCTGAGCCCAAACCTGGGGGAACTTGTACCACGTCTTCCTCCACCTCAACCAGTGGAGATGGAGGAGGGTCGGGCTGGGGACGGAGAGGAGGGTCGGAGGCTCCAGCTGGCAGCTGCGGGTGGAAGAGGAACAGGCAAGGCAAGGGATAACAGGGGTAGTGGAGAGGGACTAAATTGGCTCCCCCCTAGCGTGGCACCTGGGGGCAACTGCCCCCCGCTCCTCCCTCGCTATACCACTGGAGCTGCAATTCATCTGCAAATTTAACATGATCAAATTAGGACTAGAATAAAGATTTAGAATGGTTCTCTCACTACAAAGGCAATTTTCCCTCTCTGGGTATTCACATTTCCCCATCAGCTGCTGGGAGTGAGCATAATCCACCCTGACTGAATTGGCCTTGTTAACACTGATCCTGCATTTGATAAGTAACTCCCTTCTTTTGATATACCATTGTATACATCCCAATCTCTGCAATTTCTACTCCATGCATCTGACAAAGTGGTTTTTACCCACGAAAGCTTATGCCCAAGTAAATCTGTTAGAGTGTATCTACACTGCACCCCTAGCTTGAAATAATCTATGCAATTTGAGCTACGCAAATTGCGTAGCTAATTTTTTAATTAATTCCGAAATAGCTTATTTCGTAATTTGGCGCTGTCTACAGGAACTTGGAGCAGAACTTGATACCAAGCACAGCACTTTGTCCATTTCCTTGGTTCCTGTTAAGCCTTGGCCTCAGGATGGTACATCACAGAAAGAAACTCTTTCTTTCTTTCTTTCTTTCTTTCCTCAGCATTTGTGTCTGCCTGGCCTCTCCTGCACAAGTTTGTACACACTGTCCTGTGGATAGTATTGCCCCAAATATGAAAATATAATTTGAAATGCAGCACCTTGAGCATATTTTACGGCCTATCGGTCCATTCAGGTAAAGATTTTAGCTACTCTGGAAGTAGAAGTTTTGGCATCTGCTTTACCCTGGAAATCAGTGGAATTACACAGCCAACAGTGCTGGTTGTCAGAAGCCTGCAAAGGCGGACTGGGCAGGTGGGAGTCAGGATGTGCACATGAAGACGTGGCAGTATTGTCGCTGGGGGCAATGCTGGTTAGCAAAGTTTTCAGGTTAACAGAGTGCTGGATAAAGCTTGCCCTGTACAAAAATCATAATGCAAAATCAGAATCAGCACTAGTAATTAGGTCTAATTCTGTGTCCTAAATTATTGCTATTATTCACATTAATGACAGAGAAAGAATGCTTATTTTCTCCACCAGAGAAACAGCCTCTGGTTTAGGGAGTAGTTAGAAGCTCAATAATTAAAAAAAAAAACCATGGAAGGGGTGAAATAAGTAATTTGCCGATGAGAGATTGCAAACACTGGAGTAATATCTCTTACAGACAATTTTTCTTCCAAATGGAAATGGGAACTTGAGAAGAAGATGAAGAAGAGCGAGTAAATATTTATTCTTTAAAAGCTCCCAAGCCAGTAAGTGCTGCAGGTGTCAGCCCTTGCTTTGGAAATCAGGTTATTAACTTCTGCTCCATTTTTTTCTGGGGATGGGCATTTCATACCTTTCTCACCTGTGGAGTGGGCTGCTTCAATATATCACTGGTAAAGCAAATAGCTTAGAGAATATATATATATATATATATATATATATATATATATAGTATTATTGATAGTTGTATCATGGGATAAAAAAATGAAAGGGTATTTTTCCAAAGCAGAAGCTAATTCTCTTTCTCTATACAGTTCTACTCACTTGGCCAGGTTACTTATGGGTATTTGCAACTTCTAAAAAAAGAGGCATTGGTAACTGCTGTAGTCATGATACAAGACAAGATTATTATTGTTTTCCTAGACAGCGTGATAGTTGTTCATAGAGCTTTATGAGGACATAGATCCTTGCCCGCAAGCTACGTAGCTCAGATCCTAAAAGGTATTTGGGCTCCTAACACCTACTGAGTTGAAAGTTTCAATTAGACTTGCAAAGAAGGACGGTACACAGAATAGGTATGCTTTATGTTTAAATATGACTTAAAACAGTGAAAGATGAGATAAGACTATTAAATATACATTTCCTTCAGCCTTTTCCCACTCCTTTGGTTATATTAACTCAATATATTTGAGGATCGGATCTGGAAGTGAGACTTTGATGAAGGTCAGCGTTCTCCAAAGGGAGAGATTTTTGCAAAGACACATGAAAGGCATTATTGAGTTGACTGGTATGCAGGGACAATGTCCTGGTATGACAGAGCCTATGTTCCTCTGAATTCTTTCAGTGATATTGGTTTCCCTTCACTAAAGCTATTTCAGCTGAGCAAAGAGGGTCTATGGTCGCTTCACTTGGGCAGGATTAATCGAGTTAACAGCAGTAATGTAAATATATACTTTGGATACTGTTTCAAATCTTAATTTGTTTTAAAATTCAGTCTTCAGAAGAATTATCTTAGATGTGTCACTGCATAGCTCCTTGTATTCCTTGTATAGGATTACAAATAATTGATTAAATGTTGCTCTTTATGAGACCTGTGCAAACCCACTGAGACTGAGGGCCGGGTCTACACTGGTGGAGAAAATCGATGTAAGAGATGCAATTCAAGCTACGACAAGTGCGTAGCTGGAGTCAACGTATCTTACACCAATTTTCTGGGGCAGCCCCATAGCAGGAGATCAACAGGAGAAACATTTCCATCGATTTCCCTTACTCCTCATGATTGTGAGGAGTATCATGATTGACAAGGTCGCTGTCAGTGTTTGATTTAGTGGGTCTTTACTAGAGTCACTAAATCGAATGCCAGAAGATCAACCACCACAGCTTAAAACTCTGTAGCAGTGAAGACAAGACAGATGAGAGTTAAGTAGATTTTGGAAGTTTCCACGTTATCAAATTGAATTTAGTTGGCCAAATTATTTATAGTTAGCCAGATTTTGCTCTGTTGAAGTAACAGAATTACAATCAGGCCCAGATTCTGAGCACTGAGTTGTGCTGAGATTCTGCATAAATCAGTGTATTCTCTTTACTCTTTTTACCAAGTTTTTCTGCACATTATTGTTTTAATTAACAACAACATGTGCTAATATGGTTGCCATTATAAAAGCCTGTATCATAATATCATAATATTCTCTCCCCAACCCATGCGAAGAATCTTAGAGATCTGAAGTAACTCTGGCAAAAGTTAAATATTGACCTTTAGAGCGTTCTACTGTAAATAGTCACTCGTCTTTCGAGTTTTTCCTATCAACAGGATTAAATAGCTTTTACCACACTGACCCATTTGGCATCTTTCCCAGATTTGAATTGTTAACACTGAAACTAATTTTTAAGAAGCCCTGGAATGTTTTATTTTGCATTAGATTAAGTGTAAGTCAGGTGTATTCCCATTGTGGATATGTTCTTTGTATATCTGATGGCTCGGTATCTAGAATATAATTGAATATGTGGTCTTGTGCCAAAAAAACATTAAAATACACAAGGGAAGAAAAATCAATAATTGATACTATTTAAGTGTGGGAGATTATTAACCTTTGTTTGTAGCAGTGCAGTCTCTGAAACCACTCTCTTCTGCTCTGCAATGCCTGATCTCTTAACACTCGCACAAGAAATCGATGTGCACAGTTGCAGTGTTTTATGTACATTGCTCAGGATGTCTATCTAATTGACTGGTAATAGGCTGCCCTATAAGTAAGGTATTTAAACCCAGTGGGATTATTTTCTTGTATCAGTTTTTGTCTTACTGTGTTGCAGAATGTATTTCCCTTAGTATTACACAACTGGTCTGGGGACCTCTGGGATTCTGCTTGAGTAAAAACTGCAACACTGAATATATTTGAAGCATGCAATTTGCTTGACTAGGACCAAAAGTCTGGTCTAGCTGTGCAGTTTTTATGTATTGACTTAATTGGTTTTTGAATTAAAAGCTGAATTTTAAAGTAGTTTACAGATACTCAATTTACAACCCTTCATATCTGACATATGGCTCTTTCATTATGCTTGAGTGAGATGCTGCTAATGTTCTAATATTGATCAGTAAGGACACCCAGGAAAATGACTGATTAAAAAAGAAAGATGTACACAGAGATGTGTGCACATACCCAGTTTAGTTCCCTGTAGACTAAGTAGTGAAAGCTGCATTATGTTACAGTAAATGAAAACTTCGGTGTTGAAGCTTTAAGTCTTCAGAAAACTGTGATAATGGAAACAACTGTTTACACTGTTTTACTCCTCCCTGGTAGCCTCTAACCCTACACCTTTTAGGACAGTGGTTTTCAGGCTTTTTGAGACAAGCCCCTTTGAGTTACAATTTTTGGTTGCACCCTCCAACCCAGACAAAAATAGACAAATTCCAAGCTGGGGGGTGGCCTACAAAGGTTATTCAGCGGGGTACAGACCCACCATGCAGGCCTGGCCTAGGCCCTGCCACTCTCCGCCTCCCCCCTTGAATGTATCTCTGAACCATTTGAGAGAGGGGAGAACATCCCACACTTTGAAAACCTCTGTTCTAAGAGGATGAGCTCCTGACATTTCTGAAGATAGCCAGCAACTTCAAAGGAAAAGAGAATATGTAGCTGAAGAATTTCTTTGCAATATTTACATTAAGAAGCCTTCTTTGAAAATCGGGTACATAATGTGAGGTTATTGCTTTAATTTTATGAGGTGTTATGTATCTCAAACTCCCGTAGCAGTGAATCGGACCTGCAGGTGCACAACCCCTGAACAAAAATCAGACATCCCATGTAACTATGACTGACGTCCATTGCAAGCGAATGATCAGAAAAATTCATTTCTATTCACTGTGTGAAACTCAGCCAAATTGCAAATGGATGCAACTCAATTGGCTCGAGTTGCATTTGTTTACATTAGAATTCAATTTGGCTGTCTTCCTGTACAGTAATATTAATGTTACACAGTCCTTTGCATTCATGCTGTGACCTCATTAGAGGTGATGTAACAGTGTAATTCCCTTGATATTGTTACACCTGTTCAAGTTGCCTAGTTGAGACAAGCCCGGAATGATGGGAAGTGTGGAGATTAAAAAACTTGGGAGTTTTTAGATTCCAGCCCAATTAAATTCACTATTCCATGCTGCCTCTATAGTAACAAAAAGTTGCAAAGCAACAGCGAAATAAACTAATCAAATATTAAGGAATACAGATTATTAGCCAGACTTTTCCTGTGAATCAGTAGTTTATCACCAGATAGGATAGATATCGTGGAGTTATTAGCAAGAATACTCTGACTTTGTGCATGAACTGAAATTGAATGGTGACAAATTCAGTTAGATATGTAATAACTATTTAAAAAAAAAGTTAGATATTTTCATATAATGCACAATTAACCTGTGGAAAGGGTTGCTACAAGATATGTCTGGGATTAAAAAGGATGAGACATTTAATCAGAGTTATAATAGTACATAATAAGAAAACCAGTTTTGAGAGAGAGCAAAACCTTTATAAGACAATCGTTAAGTTAGATAGAAACTTTGAGGAAAGTTTTTCACAACTGTTGTTATGGGGGTCATTGGACCTTCCTCTGGAGCAGCTGATATTGGCCACTATTGGAGAAGAGATACTGTACTAGACAGACCACTGATTTGATCAGGCATGGCATTCCTATGTAAGTTTAACTCCTTGCTAAAACGTTGATTTGCCTTGAACCATTCTCTCCAAATGGCTCGACCCACCACTTTCGCTTTGTTGCTCATCATCAGCTCCATCCTGCAGTTTTAGTCTAATGATATCTCACAAACCCTTGCCTGCCTGAGCCTGTGTGTTGCCTGCTTGCTATGAAAGTCTCTTCTGGGATTTCTCTCTCTGCTGTGTCAGCTCTGCACAGTTGGCACCTCAGACCAAACTGCCCAATGACCACAAGATCTGTGAAAATATGAAGCCACCAGGCCAGGTTTATTGTTGACGAAAGACATTACTAGAACCTGGCAGACTCTACAGAAATACCGAGACATATATGCCCATGACAATAAACACAGCTCAGTGAATGGCAGGACTTTCCATTCCTCCCTCAGCTGGACTGAAACGCCTTCTTAGAGACCTTTATATACCCTGAAACAAATAAGTTGCCTACTCCCTTCTGACATAGTTAGTTACTGCCCCCGACATAGCCAGTAATTACCCGTCTTCTTGTACATGTTGGTTCAATCAACACATTATTATTCATTTCACTGCTTTTGTGACCGTATCTTTTAGGAGAGGTCAGTGTCTTCCTGTTATCCCTGGGGAATGTTTTTGTACCATCCTTGATATCAGGATGTTCTGATACCACTCCTCTGGAATAGGGTTCTGTGAGTACCCCAGGCCCAGCACTTATTTGGAAAAGATTCAGAAAAGGGCAACTAAATTGATTAGGGGTTTGGAACGGGTCCCATATGAGGAGAGATTAAAGAGACTGGGACTTTTCAGCTTGGAAAAGAGGACACAAAGGAGGGATATGATAGAGGTCTATAAAATCATGAGTGGCATGGAGAAAGTGAATAAGGAAAGTTATTTATTTGTTCCCATAATGTAAGAACTAGAGGCCACCAAATGGCCTCTAGTTCTTACATTATGGGAACAAATAAATGAAATTAATGGTCAGCAGGTTTAAAACAAATAAAAGGAAGTTCTTCTTCACAGCGCATAGTCAACCTGTGGAACTCCTTGCCTGAGGAGGTTAGGACTATAAAAGGGTTTAAAAGAGAACTAGATAAATTCATGGAGGTTAAGTCCATTCATGGCTATTAGCCAGGATGGGTAAGGAATGGTGTTCCTAGCCTCTGTTTGTCAGAAGGTGGAGATGGATGGCAGGAGAGAAATCTCTTGATAAGTACCTGTTCAGTTCACTCCCACTGGGGCACCTGGCATTGACCACTGTCAGAAGACAGGATACTGGGCTGTATGGACCTTTGGTCTGACCCAGTATGGCCAGTCTTATGTTCACATGTTCTTATGTGTTTCTTGCCAGATTCGGTCAACCTGCAAGAGCAGGCAGAGTCTGACACTTTTTCACAGCTTGACTGTTCCTGCCTTTGCTTTTATATTAGCCAACCTTGCCCACAACTTTAACTCAGGCCTCATATCAGGCCTCTAACAAAAGGACCAACAACTCAGGTTCTCCTCCTACTGCAGTCTCAACTGGCCATTTATAAACTTGGAGGACTGTTTGCTCTCATCTTTCTCTTTCAATATTGTTGTCTATTTTTTCCCATGGGCACTTGCAAGACAGCAAGGGGGCATTAAACATTGTGTGTATGTTGGAGCTGGGCCTAAATTGCCAAATGTTAATCTGGTCTTGAAGTCATCCCCTTTCCTCACACCTCCCAAATCTATTAATGATTGATTTTGGAGAAGTGGTGATTGTTCCTGTCTAGGGCCTATGTGTTGGGGATAAAGTGTATATGGAAAGGCAGATATTAAGCCATTAGTATGCCGAGTGTGCCTTTACAGCAATGATTTATAGTCCAGCATAACCATGCAGAATCACTTCATTATATTTGAATAATGAAAAGAGTGGCATCAAAATGGCATGTCTCAAGGGAGCTTTCTAAGGCAATACTTTAAACAAATGAATTTTTAGATAAATTTATTATGAAGTGTGATGGAAACCATTTTTCTTGACAGTCACATTTTGCACAATCAATGGGTTTTCTTCTGCTGTCTTTTCTTAAGCTCTTGCATAACTATAAAGATCTAAGCCATGAAAACTTATGGTTGATATGTTATAGACACAAGTTATGAAAGGCAAAGTTAAAAATGGTCAGTTATAACTCTACCCCATTATTCCTACTTAGTATTCATGGACCTCATTTAGGCCTAAGTCCTGCAACTCTTTCCTAATTATGAATATACAGACTTACAATTAATTTTGAATATATGGACATGGGTATTTGCACTTGAAACACAAATGTGATTTTCTCATCTGATTAGGAAATAGAAGAATGCCAAGTGCCTTATGTATAATCAAATCAGAGAATCATCGGGTTGGAACAGAACTCAGGAGGTGATTGAGTCCAACCCTCTGCACAAAGCAGGGCCAAATAAGTGGACCCAGCTTGAAATGACAACAGGCTGTCTGAGCAATTAAAAAAAAAGAATGTCATTCTTCTTCAAAAAGTATTTTTTAGAGAAATACGATAGAACCTCTTGCAGGTCCCTTCTCACCCTCCCACCCTCTTTTGGCAACTGCCTCTTTGACTTTCACTAAGCCTGGACTCTGATCACCTTGGACCAGTGAGCCCTGGAAACTGTCAATTGCAATTATTCCACCAAGTTCCAGTCTCTTCCTGCATTCTGTCCCCTCTTCAGGGACTCTTCTCATAAGATACTGCTAAGACAAGAGGTCTCCCTACTAGATCCTGAGGCAGTGGAGGAGATGCCATTTGGATTCAGAGGCAGGAATTCTCATTGCGACTATTGTCTTATCTGAAAGAAGTACAAAGAGTGACATCTCATTCTGGAGCTTTGAGCTCATCATTTCAAGTTCATTGTGGTAACACTGGCTTTCATAATTCCCTTGATAGAGCCTCAAAACCGGTTTCTAGCTTTTGACCTTCAGAATGCCTGCCTTCACATCCATTTGCTTAGATTATAGGAAATACCTCAGGCTAGGTCTACACTATAGCTTTTTCTGATCGCTTTTCTGGAAGAGGCTTTTCCACCATTTGGCCCAGTCTAGATGGGGTATCCTTAAAACTGTTCACAGTGGGCCTCATAGTTAGAGAAATATCTGCATGTACTCTAACTCAAAGCACAGAGTTCACAGGAGCTGTGTTAGAGCTGTCCATTCTCCAGAGAGATTCCATATTATAGAGAACTCCATTGAGTAGTTTTTAAGCTCACCCAAAGACATTAGTTAGACTTCTGGGACACCTGGCTTTATGAACCAACGTGATACAATTTGCCAGACTTTACCTATGCTGTCTGTAAGGATGGCTGAAATTAGTCTACCTACACACCATACGCCACATACCCATGTTGGTCATAGTCTTGTAAGAAGTCTGTTCCTCACTAAATTATCAAAAAGACCCTCTTCATGTGTACAGTGGAGTACCCTTCTCTGTACTTCTCTCTACCAAGACACTGGTGACAGACACTTCCACTCAATGATTGGGTACCTAGCTAGAGTGCCTTTGAGTGCCTAACTCAGGGCATATAATCCCCTCATGATGCTCATTTTACAACTCAAAACAATCCACTTGATATGCAGAATAGTTCTGCCTTTACTTCAGGGAATTTCAGTCCATATGCTTCTGACAATACACTGCAACTGTGAATTATGGCAGACAAAAAGCAGCAAGATCTTTTCCACTCTTGCAAGGAGTCAGTTTGTCTCTGTTCTTGATGTGTTCCTCATTGGATTACACCACTCTCCTTATGTCTTCTTTTACTACAGGAGCCTCTGACTTTTACAGGGAGGATCCTTTGTGCTGCAGTTTAGCCCTAAAGACTACAACTCCCATGAGCTCTTGGGGGAAAAGGAGGGAATGGTGGCTCTTCCAGACAGGGAGAGAGAGAGTTGGTGGGCTGCATTTTGGAGAGAGCAGCTAGATTGCTCGTGTGGAGCCTTTTTCTAGTTCAGGAGCCGCTGCTGGAAGCTAGAGCCTGCTGAGAGCCTGCAGGGGCTTGGAGCTAGCAGGCTGCTTCAGGGGCTATTGGTGTGATTGTCCCTGGCATGGAGAGACTTTGGCTGTGCCTGTGGCTGAGAAGGGCCTGTATAACCCTGCATAGAAGATACTGAGTACTTGTGGCTGTTTGGAAAAGTGCTGTACAGAAAATAGACTGACTCTGGGTCCAAAGCGAGGCAGAGTGACCAGCCCAGTGAACCAGAGCTTCTGGCATTTGGTGGGGCCTGCTCCAGTGGCAAAGGGATTTTGCAGCTGGCTGCTCAGCTTGGACTGACACACACAACCTGCACAGGGCTGTCTCCACTCCAGCTGCAGATCTTCAAGCTTGCCCATGCAAGGAAGTGAATCCAGAGGAGTGCACACTTTGGGGTGGGATAAATGGTAGCAGATAAATGCCAGTTAGATAAGTTTCCTTTCTTTAGGTGTACTTTGCTAATTGACTTTATTCTCTTTTAATCTGTTAAACCCTGTATTTTAAGTGGTTAAATAAAGGTGTCTTAATTCTAATTTAATCAGTTAGATGTATATTATTTATAATTATTGTTTTTGGAGTTAATCCAGATTATTACTGGAATAAATTTATTCCTGGAGGCTCCCAAGGCACACCATTAAGTGTATACAGGGCCCGCCAGGTGGAGACACCGCCATTGTATATTCTTTTAGGAGCAAGGGACTGCAGCAAGGGGGTAGATAGGGAATCCACAACAATACAACATTACCGCTGGGGTTCTCCGGATCTGAGGTCTCTTCCAGCTCTATGGTTCTATGATTCTATGATTCCTTTTATGTTAGAAACATCAGGCGCCCAGGCACACAGGTGAGCGTGGCCTGCTCCCAAGTCACTCAGGGAGGAAAGAGGGGGTTCCACAGGTTTTTAGAACTTGGTAGCAGATCATCTCAGCAGACAGTTCTCAAGCATGAGTGTTCCATCAAGGACACCAGTGTTGCAGAGCATCTCTTGCAATTAGAGAGTCCTAAATAGGCCTGTTCTCCGCCGTCAGAACGAGAAATATATGGTGTTGGGCTCCGGAAGGCAGTGAAGTCTGGCCTCCTTTCAGATGCCTTGCTCATCCTTTGCACTCTAGGACTGATACATATGAACAAAGGTTGAAATGCCTGTTTGTATGCAGATTCCACCCTGCTCTACACTGTCTTTACATCAAATAGCACCTAGCCAACACATCAACCTCTGGACGGAAGCAGCTGCTTACAGGTGAATCTAGGCGATGCAAAGATGATGCTGGTAAGGAAGAGGGTAGCACTTCAAAGAATTTGCCTTCTCTAATCGACCTCACTATAAAACACACCACCTTCGGATAAGTCTGTACAGCACTGGGTATCTTTCAGACTCAATGCAGTTGAATACCCAAAGAGCCAAGCAGGCAAAAAATGCTCACTTCCACCTGTGACTAGCCAGAAGACTGTACCATGTTGTCGGACAGATCTGAGCATAAGGATCTGCCACTTGTAACCACAAGTTTTAATTACTGAAACTCATATCCAGAATCACACATGCTGCAAGAGCTCAGCTAATATTTATGTTGACCAAATGTGCGTTGTTTCCCATTCTGAGTCCATCTCACAGTCTCTTCCCTGACATTTAAAGTACTCCATGGAATGGATCCTAGTTGCTCTTCTGCAATCATGGCCCCATGACAGCTGCTTCCCACCACAACAAGGAAACTGTACACTACTAAGTGAAGTCTTATATATCACAGCAGCGGGATCTGTATTATGAAAGGAATAAGAATTGCACCCAACTACAGCAATTGTAATTATTTCTTCAACTTAGCTTCCCCCCAGTTCTGCCCACAGCAGAACTGAACTTCTGAACTATCGGAGCTATTTCTCTTAGAGTATGTCTACCCTACAGTGCTATTTCCAATTAACTTAATAGTTAATTCAAATTGAAACTGTTAATTCAAATTAAGCTAATTCGAAATAACGCATCTATACACAAAAACTATTTCGAAATAGCATTTTGCTATTTCGAAATAGCACGTCTGCACTGAGTGGACCCTGAACCGAAGTTAAGGCTGGCCGGAACCGGTGCCGGCAGGGCATCAGGTTAGGACTTAGTGTGTGGGGCTGCTGCCTGAGGCTAACTGAGCTCTGTGCTTAAAGGGACCCTATCCCCACCCCAGATAGACAGTTCTCAGGGTTCCTCGCTTGCTTGTCTATCTCGATGAGGGACAGCAAAGCAGTCCTGTCTTGGAGTGCTTTGAGTGCCCGCACTCGGGACACCACAGCACTCAGCCACATGGAGCCAGAGCTGCTCCTGGGCACGCCGGTGCATCTCGTGGGGTCGTTGCCATCAGCCTGGCTGTACTTGCTGCAGGCTGCCATCCGGGGGGTCCATCGGGGGGTTGTCAGGATCCAGGAGGCACTGAGGGAGAGCATCCACCCCTCGGAGCCCTCGGAGCCTCCCCAGTCCTCCCTACCGGAGGCTCATGCCCCATTCCTCCCTCACGTCCTTCCACTTACCCCTCCCTAGCCCCCCTTCCTGATGTCAAATAAAAGACACGTATGTTCAAAAATAGAAACTGGGTTTATAGAACAAAACTGGGGGGCGATGAACCTCTGGGGAGACTGAGAAAAGGAGGTGGGAAGGGGAAGAGAGAGGGTGGGAGAGGAGATGGGGAAACTTGGGAGGAGGGAGCTGGAAGGGGGAAGCAAGGGGAAGAAGGGGAAGGGGAAGCTCAGGGCTCAGGGTTGGGGGTCTTGCCAGACCAACTTGACTTTCATGCTAACCTGCTCTCGGGTTCTCACGTGGCCTTTGGTGGCCAGGCTGGCAGCTATCCTGCCATAGATGGCTGCGTTCCTCCGTCTAGTGCGGAGATCATGGACGTTGGGGCATTCCCCCCCAGACCTGAATAAGGTCCATGATCTCCACCCTAGACCAGGAAGGCGCCCGCCTTCTCCAGCCCTTGTCAGGCTCCTGGGAGCTAGCAGACTGGAGGGCTGGCTGCCAGTGGCTTGCTGGATCATGTTTTGGGGCCACTGGGTCAGGGGCCCAAGTGGCCACTGCTGGCTCTGGGCTGGCAGGCTTGGAGCTGTCACAGGCACTGTGGCCAGGGTCTACCCTTTAATGGCTCTGGGGCTGGGGGATAGGAGAGTAAGTTTTCCTGGTTGTGCCCAGAGTGGCCACCAGGGCTCCTGGGAAGGGCTGGAGGCCCCTATTTCATTAAGTGTCTATACAGCACTTAATTCGAAATAGCTATTTTGAATTTGGTGTTACTCCTCATAGAATGAGGTTTACCAAATTCGAAATAAGGGCTCCACTATTTCAAATTTATTTTGAAATAGCGGTTTGCCTGTGTAGACACTATTAAAGTTAATTCGAAATAACTGCTGTTATTTCGATTTATCTTTGTAGTGTAGACATACCCTTATAGGGTCGGAAAGAAAAGAGATTCTTATTTGTAATGGAATTTAATTATGTAAATGGAATTTATTTAATGGATGGGAGCCATGTAGGTACCAAGAGTGAGTTTTACCGGTACAAGCACACACAAATTTTTTTTCAAAGTTGGGGCAAATAATTTGTTCAACAAATTTCACCTTTTTCCATTCAGAAATTGTTTATGAACAGATTGCAAGCCTCAATTTTTGGAGTAATTCCCAAAATTGTTTAGTTTCTTGAAGGTAATTCATGAGCAGTACGTTGTCAATACTTCATACAAGCACTACTGGATGTTATTGAGTATTCGAGTCACAGTTTTATTCTGTATGCAGGCTGGATCAGTTTCTGGTGTGGATGCTTATTTAGGCATTCAAAACTTGCTTTCTGAAAATGTTCCAATAGTCCTTTAAAATGCACTCTTTCTATGAACCTTCCTATCAGCAAGCCACTGCTGAAAGCAAATGAAAGAACAGTCAACGCAAATTCAGTGACTTTATTCAAGCAAATATTTATTAATAGTTTTTCAGGTATTTGTTCAGCTTTAGTTCTTTTTCTTCAGAAAAAGCAAGGGTCTTCAGTCCTCTGCTTTAAACTGGAGTTGGGTGCCTAAGGAACTTGACCAAATTGTGGGCACTCTTTCTTGGACACTCTCTAAGACTGCTGTGAGGGGAATCTAAGTGCCCCTGGTCTAGATCCCAAAGGTGATTCCTGGAGTATGAAGAGAATCGAGCCATTGCCCCAATCCTAGAGCCCTAAGCACAATGCCATGGGGCAGATGTCCTATGTAGCACCCCCCGCTGAGTGTTGGAACCTGCTGGCCAGCCATGGAGAGCAATCTGGGCACAGCTCTGGCCCTCAAGCATACCCCTCTCCCAGAATGCCACCCAATAGGCATGAAGCTTCTAGTTTAAAGTTTAGCTCTCTTGGGGCACAAAGCAGTCGTGAAGAAGTCGGCACTCATGCTGGGTGCAGCCTATCAACTTTAAGCTCTTTATAGTTAATCTTGTAAAGCACTGGAGAGTGTAAGTCACCAAACAATAGAACATCCCGAACACAATGTCCCTCACTTGCTCACCCTTCCCTTGGGTGTGTTCTGTCAGGCAGGCAGGCCAAATCTTTCAGCTCATGGCCTACCCTGCCCTTGCAGACTAAACTGCAGCAGCCTCCTTCATCTTACTCTCGTGCAAGGTGGCTCTCTCATGGCCTTGCAAGAACCCAGTTCCCTCCTGCTTCTCCTGATAACATGCTCACAGCCCAGAGCACTTAGAGTTCCCCTTTCTGGGGTTCAGTTTACTAAGTCTTGAGAAAACACAATCTACTCTGGCCCTTTGGGGTAAACCCGCTTCTCTGGGGTTTTCCATTTCATCCCTGATCAGGGCTTCAGATTCTTGGTTCTTCCTCCTTTCACCTGAGCCAGGGAACTACATCAGTCTCACTGCAGCCCCTGGTCTCCCCGAAAAGTCCACCACCCACAAACTCTCCTGCTGTCCATTCTCACAATATCAATTTCCAAGTCCTCTTTCCTGAGGTCTTCCAGAGCCCTCCCCCCGGGGCTGTGAAATAGTTAAGACCAGCTTCCTCAGCCCACCAGATGCCAGCTCGGCTAGATGCAGACAGGGCTCTTTTTCTTCCCTAGAGTCACCTAGCAGCTGTTGTTTGTTTTATTTTATTTGGGAGTTTGCTTTTCCATTGCCACCTGGCTTCCATTTATCAGCTTGTCTGTTACTCCCTTAAACACCTGTTCCTTAAAGGAGCCATGTTATGGAACAGGATTGGTGGGCCCTGAGCCCTCTCACTCTTTAAAGCAGCCAAGTCACCCTGTTTCAGGGGGATCTTTCTCTTCAAAGCTGAGTTATCTCCAAATACGAGCATAAAGTCTAAACCTAGAACAAGACTCTTAACACAACTTAACTTACTTGAGAAAGTATGTTATGTCACTCTCAAAAGTGGGACAGATTTACACCTGGTGCCGCTAAAGGGCATGTATTGTCACCATAATTTGTTCTGTTGTTTCAGGATCTAAATTACCTGATTGACTAATTTAAATATACATCCCTGCCTAGCAAAGTATTCTGCACTGTTATTTAGCTCTAATTTACTCCCAAATGTCTTCTAAGAGCCCAGTAAGCAGTGGAAGCGTTGGTAATGCCATTAGACAATATTGACCACCCATTGTCCGGCAAATGGTCTGGTTCAGCACTGGTCAGTTCCTGAGGGTGCCAGGCTAATGAGGTTCAACCTGTATAGTATCTTTTAAAGGTATTAACTATGCTACTCTGTAGGCTGGTTATATGCTAGAGAATATATATCCTTTCCTGTCACATTCTATAAACTGTATCATTTTCATGCAACCCTGTTTCTTTCATCTTAATTTCTACAGAACTGCTCGGTAAGCGGAATTGCTGGGGAGGAGAGTTTTGGCTTTGTCAAACTTTGTTTCCCACTCTCATGCTCCTTCCTTTAATCACCTGCACAGTTTTTCAGACTGTTCTGTGGAGCAAAGAGACTCATTACTCATTTTGTTTTCTTGTGGATAGAAATGAGCTGGATTTTCTCTATAGTATTCACAGCTTGGTTTTCCGATTTGTTAGACACTTAAGGTTCCCGTGAATTTGGATTATTTGTTACAAACATTTATAGTGGTTTAGAGTCTGCTCTGGTCACTGTTTCATTAAATATTCCAGAGTTAGAGATGCACAGGGGCAACATTGAGTTTAATCTGCCCATGACTTTTTCCACCATACATTGTTCTTTCCTTTGCAGTGTTGCTCAGATTCATTTAGATGCTGGTAATATATATTACCCACGAAAATATATTAAGAAGATTAAGATTGCAAAATCAAGTACCGATAGCCAATATAAGGAGTTCCCAGGTATCTTTGCAGATGTGGTTTATGCATACAGCACATATTCCAGCTAGAATATATTGGATGTGGGAACTTGACAGCAAAAAGGTAACAAGAGATACTGGGCTCTCCTGAATGATTAACTTCTTAAGTTTACATTTTGGAGCTGTAAAGCATGGATGTGATCTACTTGTGGTCTTTCAATGCAAACTCTGCACAACAGGGTAGTAAGAGACTAACAACATTCTCAAGCTACAAGAATATACCTGAGTAGCATTATATATGTTGCTTCTTTCTGTGGTAGCAAAATATGTGTTGAAAACAATTCTAGGTTGGGAGAAAAGCATAATTTGTTCTGATAAAGGGCATAAACCTAAATTTGCTGGAAAATTTCTGCCTGGAGGGTTTTGTATTTTTTCTGTCAAGGTTGCAGGTTTATAGGACCTTTTTGGCTGTATTTGATATATGGCTAAAACACCCCCTTTTTGTACTCCTGGGTGAGGACTCAGTAGTGTTTATTAGTACAGCTGTTAGCCTTTTTCTAAAATACACAGGTTATATAAATCTCCTAAAAATAAAACTGGCCTTTTGTCAGCATCTGAGCTGGAACATATAAAAAAGGGTAATAAAGAACCTATTTGGATGAGAAAGCAGTCTGAGTCACTAGGGCAGAGAAAACAGAGCTGAGGGTTGTTGTGGGGAAAGTAGTTTTAAGCTTTAATTTTATTCATTTGCAGAGCATTTGATTATGTGTATAGTAGGGATGTAAGTAAGTAGTTGAGTTGAGGACTCGACTACTCGCTTTCCCCCACCTTGTTGCCTCTGTATCAGAGGCAGCAAAGGTGGGGGGACAGGAACCAGTGCTGGAGGAGCCGGCTTAAAAGTCGGTTCCCCCAGGACCTTCTCCACGGTGCTGCCTGCCTTCCCCGCCCTGCTGCCTCTATGAGAGGTAACAGCAGTTGGGGGGAGGTTATCATGAAGCAGCCTCTGTCCTCGGCGGCCCCTGTCCGCAGTCGGCCCAGGTGTTAGAGTGGTGTGTGTTATAATGTTGATTTGTTTATAATGCTTATAATGTAATGTAATTGTTGTAAATAGGATGTAGGTAAGGTGCACACTTAAAGGAGTGGTTGATGCCATCAGTAACTGAAAACAAAATGGAGTTTAGGAAAACAAAATGGAGTTTCTGGAAAGTCAGTTAAACTTTTCCCACCTTGAGTGTCTGCACTCAGTACCAAAATTGCACCAAGCACGCAGATGCTTTGCACCCAGCCCGGAATTGTGCACACCACCCTACACAAGTTTACAGTTTACCTGCCAAAGGTTCAAAAAAGGAAAAAAAGCACGGCACCCGAGGGTGGGTGGTCAGTGTTCCGGTCTGTGTCTGTGAGGACAGCACAGCGCCACAGAGGGAAAAGGCACAGGGATCATTCACAACTGCGGTGGGTTCCCACACCACGCTGTGGTGGAGGCTCAGCACTGGTGATCTGGGATACACCGAGCAGAGGTGTTTGATCTCTACCTGCCTCGGACCAGAACATTGTCACCATCCCTGAAACACTCTGTTGTGGTGAAGGCCCAACGAGAATCACCCCAGAACTGCGAGGGATCACTTGCGGTTCCTCCCTAAGGGCTAACCTGAGCCCAAAGGTAGAAGGTCGCAAGCAGCAGTACCACCATTGGCAACACAGAGACTGTTGTAACGTATAAATACCTTACCTGTATTGGGGATCTTTCTGTCTTCCTTCTCTTCTGTTTTGGGGTGGGGGTTGGATTTGTTGGTTGTTTTTGTTCTTGTTCATGCACTTGTCAGTTTAAATTCTTACAATATATTAGTGAACTCTAATCTGGACTCCAAGCGTGGTTTTTTTGGGGGGGAGAAATCACCGGTGATCAGATACAGTGTCAGGGGCCTCCCTTCTGGTAACCAGAGCATTTACCATCATCAATCAGATCCCTTATCCTAAATTCTAAATTAATTCAAAAGATTATGCTTCTTACTGAGACTCTGGGGTAACACAGGTCACTGCAAACAAGGGCTGCTGGACCCGGCGCGAGCTGGGACCGAGCAGTCCCAGCTCACACCGGTCTGAGACTGGTGTGGCTCTGCCTTTTGAATGTATTAAGAGCTGGGCAGCTCTTTCTATATTTAAATGGTTCTGGGATGTGGTGCAAGCCGGGACTCCTCAGTCCCAGCTCACACCATGTCCTGGACACTACCCCCAATGTGGCTCTGTAGAACACCTTCCCTTATCAAGTAATCGTGTAGCTGATACAAATTATATCGACTACATGATTAGTCAAATACCCGCTCCTTAACATCCTTAGTGTATAGGTCTCAATCTACATACATGGGTGCTGCAATGTAATCTAACCATTACTGCAGAAGATTATGAAATATACTTGGGTTCTATTCTTGAATGTGTCACCGATTTGCTTTGTACTTTGGGTAGTCACCAGTAACTCTGATGCCCATCTCAAGAGCTTGAAATGATCAGAACCTTGTAAACACTTTGTAAATTCTTCACATACGCATCCAATGGCTCTGTCTGTGTGTATCTAGGCTTACAGTGTGACTATCTTGAACAATGTGTTATATAGGCTTCCAAATAACTAACAGGAGTAGCTACACCAAAAGCTACAGCTGCTGCTGTCAGGTGTTGCTCAAACTAGGGTATTTGTAGAGGAGTAGCCATGCTAGTCTGTTTCTGCAAAAACAATGAGGCGTCTGTGGCAACTTAATGACTAACACATTTATTTGGGCATAAGCTTTCGTGGTCTGGAGCCCATTTTCTCAGATGCAACTTATGCCCATATAAATGTGTTAGTCTTTAAGGTGGGATTCCTTGCTGTTTGTAATGTATTTAGATACTCTAAAAAGCACTCCCCTGCTTAATCCTAGATGGATGGAGGGTGTTTTAATCGGTTCATAAAGAAATGTGCCCTTTAAGAATGATTAAGTGTGAATTTGCTGCAAAGTTTTATACCAATGAACCTTATCAGTTTGGATACATTGTCAGGAAATGGTATTTCACCTACAGGTTAGTTTATAGGGTTCTGTGTTGCAGCCCTTTATCAATCACACACCCTAAGAAGTATAGTGAGGTTTGTTTAATTATCTTTTTCTCTATTTAAGCTTAGCCCAGCACCTGCATTTGTCTTCAGAACTTGTTTTAAACTTGCACTGTATTTAATTGGAACTTCATTTGGAACCAGCTCAGGCCATGTAATATTGCATATGTAAAGACAGACGTTCCCTTCATTGAAACAGTCCTTCCGTAAGCATTCTCTACTAGACTCAGTGCATAGTGGAATGAAACAGTAATCCATGAACTTTAGTTGTCCATGTTGCAGCTAGAAAGGACCCTCAAGTTTTGCATAGATACAAAGGTTTTGCTTCACTGATTTTCACTGCGTTATTACTCCTAATTTCAGACCCATCAGGTCAATGGGGCTATTCATGTGGATAAACAGGCTTAAATTTAAATGCTTGTAAGTTTGGTATGAGAGTTAAATTGGTCCCTGTATCTCATTGGTTTCTGCAAACTCAGATTCTGAGACTCCCCTTGACTCAGAGGGCATCTTAATAGCTAGGGAATAAGTGTCTGAATAAGAGACAGAAAAAATGAGAGGCTAAAGAGAAGATAATAATAATAATATAGAAGTAAGCCCCAAAGCTAGAAGGTTTAAAAGCGAAAAGATCGCCTTCCTTCATAAACAATGAAGAGAAAAAGCTACTCCAACAGCTTAATTTAAATGATTTTTCTTGTATTCTCATTTTATTAATATAAGAGTCATTTAATGTAACTACAGGTTGAACCTCTCTAGACTAGCACCCTCAGGACTTGACTGGTGCCGAACCAGAGAATTTTCTGGACCACAGAAAGTCAATATTGTCTAGTAGAATTACCAAGATTTCCACTATTTACTGGGCTCTTAGAAGACATTTAGGGCTAAATTAGAGCTTAATAACACAGAACACAGAGAGCCAGGACTGGTGGCTGTAAACAAACTTTATGGGAGGGTGGGAAACTTGGCCACACCCATGATAAGTGGACACGTGGCTAACTAAAATCATGCCGGATCACGGATGTTGCCGGACCAGAGAGTGCCGGACTAGAGAGGTTCATCCTGTGTTTATGAAAGGCCATCTGAACTGTGCAGTATGCATCCAGTCATAAGTGGAACTGACACAGAGGACTGGTGGCTGTGAAATCCAAGGTCAGCAGTGAGTCTGAGGGCTAAGCCCTCTTTGACACAGCAATGACTCTGCCCAGAGGTCCTCTTTTCATAATTTGTCTTGCAGGGATTTTCTTTGGCAAATGCCAGACATGAATGTTGTGGCAACTGACTAGTGGCAGAGATGGTGGAGCTGAACTTGGAGAAACTAGACCAGATAGTGGTAGATTAGAGGGGTCTCAGTGATAAATATTTTGCTGGACTGGCTGAGGATCTACCTCCTGATCTATGTCCCTCTAATTTTTTCTATCTATGTGCAGATTTTTTCCATATATGTATGAAATACATTTTATGTGCCTTGAGACAAGTACAAATTGTGCACCACCAGAAGAAACAAAAAACCTAACTGTGGGTGCTCTGCTAATCAGCTGGGTGGCATTTGAATCTCTCCGGGGCAGCTGCTGAAGCTCTCAGGTTACAGGGAACATTGCTCCTCTGGTGACTGCTTGATCACCCACTGGGAGTAATGGAATTGGAGAATGATGATAGCATTGCAGGTAAGTGTTTTGATCACTCAGTAAGATAGACTATTATTAATGGGGAGTTAAGGGGCAGCCCTACCCCCAATAAATGGTATGGATTTTTCTCACTTTCTATTATGTGAATATATGACTGTGTTCTTTTCCAAATAAAACTCATTTGCAGTAACTTCACAAGTGCTTCTAGGCAAGTAACACCTGCAAAGACGACCATAAGCACCAAAATTGTGAGCTCCTAAAATTTATCTGCTCCCAGGTTTTGGATTGAAGCTCAAAATAAATGTCTAGACCAAAGCCCTGAACAACATTGAAGGTGGCCCTGTTTCTGCTATGACGCTTGACAGAAGAGTCTTATGAATAAGTTTGGAAACTAGTAATTTAAAGCAAATAAAATGTTTCTAGCATTGAAACTAGCCTAAATACAATTTTAACCCTAGCCAATCAACCATCTGTGATGGTTTATAGTCTAGTCTTTGACTTGGCTATTGAGTTAGTAGAAGATGTAAGATATATATCTATAGCTACATCTATATATATATATATATATATATATATATATAAAAGATATAAGATATATAGATATAGATATATAGGATCCTGTTCATAATAGCATTCCTGGGCACTTTGAAATGGTTTTTAAACTAGAGCTAGGTGGAGAGTGGAGAGCATATTTTTCATTTTTAGAGAAATTTGAGCCCTTTAGAAGTGCTTAATCCCTGCCAATGGGTAATGTAATACAGTAAAAGGTAGGGCAACAAGAAATATATTATATACACTGTGTAGTATCTTGTCACATTGGCTAGATGCCAGTCCTAATAGATGTGAAGAATGCACTGTGTCAAGGATAAGAAATGTCACGTGTAGATTTTGACGAGGCACCTTGAAAGAGCAGGAAGACCTGCTTGCAAGTGTAATAGATGTAATTATACCCAGAGGTTACTTGTGGGTTGATCGTTTGCTGGCCACTCTGACATTGAAGAGAAAGAGACAATGTTAAAGATCTCATGTTTGAGAGTAAAAGTGGATTGCTTACAGGGGGTAGGCAGGGAAGAAATTCTTTCCTGCACTATAGCTCACAGGGTACCCAGAACCATGAGGCATTTCCTAACTCTGCAGACTCTGACTGCAGCAAGAAGGAGACTTGGAGCAGGATATTTTTGTAAATGCCTTGCCTGTTGGCATTGAGTGGTTCATGGTTCACAAGCCACCACTCGTTTTCCATTGAAATATGCTCCTGATTAAAATATCTGCGAGAGAACTTTGACCTTTGAGAATGAGGATTCCATATGCTCTGAAAACAACTCACATCAGAGTAGTTAAATTACTTTAAATTGCTGAGTTACCTGTTGTAGAGCTTACAGTACTAAAAGCAAGGAAAAGACTAGTGAAGGGTTACTGCCCACTTGAAGTAGGCTTGGTGGCCTTTCTGTCACAAGTGGGCCAAACCCAAAGGGTGCTGCAAATCTGTGCACTGGGTGGTAATACCCAGAGCAGAGAGCTAAACCCAGCCCCTCGGGAGAGACGCCATTACTAAAGAGTGAATGGTGGAGGGGCTCATTCACCAGATTCTACCCGTGGGTCCTAACCTCCACATGACTCAGGATTGCAGTGCCAGGGCAAAAGTTGCTGCTGCAGGTGGTCAGTAGTAGTGCATCTACTGAATCAGGATGGGGCAGGTAAGAAGTCAAGCGAAGCCTTAACTCTTTGGGGACATTTCATATGCTAGTTTGATCTTGTTTGGGAGGCCTGGCGAACAAAGAACTGAAAACTCTATAGAGTTACCACCCTCACCCCAGGCAGAGAGAGGTCATTTTCATCTTCTACAAGAACAGATGTAAAACTGTGACCTAGAGGAACACGCCCTGCAAGAGGTCCAGAAGTACTCTGAAATGTGCTTGGGTTTCCATGTGGAAGATGAGTTCCACATGGTAAGATATGCATGTAAGTTGTTTTCAAGATAATTTTTGCTCTGTTCTTTGAAGGACCCTGTTCCTTCTCCTGGTTTCTGGGGGGGGGGGAGGGGTGTCCTCAGGGCTCTATTCTTGGTTATCTTCCCCTTCTAAACCTTATCTCTGAGTATTCTCACCTGCTAACAAAAATTTAACTGCCATCTCTATGTGGATGACACACTGATTTATTTCCCCTATTCCAGACCCATCTCCAACTGTCCAAACTAAAACGTCAGCCTGTCTCTTACCTTCCCTTATGGTTGTCTAGAAGTCAGCTGAAGCTCAACAGAGCTAAAAGAGAGCTCTTAATCTCCCCTCACCCTGCTACTCAGTCACTATGGTTAATATCACCATCCTGCCCATCACTCCAGGCCCTTAACCTAGATGTCATGTTATTGAGTTGGACCTTTCTATGTCCTCATGTCCAGGCTGTCTGCATAATCTTTCAAATATATGGTCTCTCCTGTCTACCCACACAACTAAAAATCTCATCCTGACATCCTTCATCTTGCATCCAAGTAACTGCAACATCCTTTTCTCCGACCTTCACAAATGCAGTGTTGCCCTGCTGATATCCATTCAAAATGATGCCGCAAAGATCATCTTCATAGCCCATCATTTTGACCATGTTATTATCTCTTTGCATGCCATCTATTGCATGAAACATAAGCAACTTCTCTGCCTCTCAGGCTTTTTCTGCTGGGCTGGTCAGATCTGACGATTCCCCTGCTCGAGGAAAGCCCACTTGGCTTGATACCAGCAAGAATTAGTGCTCAGAGAGCAAGAAGGGCCAGGAGGAAACACTGACCAATTGGGAGCCAACATGGCAGTTCAGAAGGCTTGCCTGCTTCTGGGACTCAAACAGAGGAGGAATATCCTCAGTGCTAGCCCCAAACCACAGGTGAGGTCAGGGCTTTGTCTTCAAGTGCAGCAACTAACCACTTGCCTTTTCAGGTTATTTGGTTTGTTTAAAGATGAAACAATCAAATTCTGAATGTATTTAACTGCTTAGAGACTAATGGCGAGTGTATGCCCTTAGCCATCCTATCCTGAGCAGACAGCCATAACTTGTGTACTAGGGTAGGCAAAGCCTGCAGTACCATGTCTGGCCCCAGAGGGGGCACTACAGCACACCTGTGACAAGGCCCTTCATGACACATTCCCACCCTACCTATCGTATTACATATTGAAAAGTTGATTCCTACCTCCAATTGTCCCATGATGCCAGCCCCCACTGCCCACTTAGTACAGCGTCAAACGAACAATGTCATGCTTTCTTCCTAGCTGCTCCTCATGTGTGGAAGGCAGTCCTCATAAACACCTGCAGTTACTTAAAACCCTCCTTTAAAATTTTCAGTAGCCTGAGGCCTACAAAAAAAACTTGATGATTGCTAGGCTCCTGGAGTGCTGAGATCACTACCTGTCATGTTGACCCATCCTGTTTCCTCCTATTCCCCCATCTCTTGTGTCTGGTTTTCATATTTAGACTGTAACCTCTTTGGGGCAGGAGCTGCCTTTGTTCTGTGTTTGTACAGCGTCATGGAGTCTGGTCTATGGCAGACACTTATAGATGCACGACAATACAAGTAGTAATAATGAGTCCAAATACACTTACGTTCAAAAGTCATTTGAGCAAACATGCCATCTTTCAGAGAAACCTAAGGGTAGAACAACTAGATTACATGCCAGGAAGCTATCTTTTAAGCCCAAGTCACAGTTGGCATGTTGACTTGTACAATGGTAAAAATAACTTCCTGGCATTTTGTGGGCCAATTATCAAATTTACGTAGATAATTTCACAAGAGTATGAGTTGCGTTGAGCCATTAACACTACAAATAATTGTTACTAATCTGCAGTATATGTTTATCAGACTGAACATTGTTTATTACAAGCACAGTCAGAATTTAGACATGACACCAGATCTAATGAAAATTAAGTGTTTCAGACCTAGATTTACCCATCCATAATTTGTATGTTGGAGAATGGTTGCATATTCATAATATATCATATATTTTATATTTCACTAACATACACTTTCACTTTTAAATATATTTGTTTTAAATATATATAGTGTGGTTTATATACGTTAATTACACTTTAGAAAGGTTTGGCTTAACAGTTAAAGTTTTTTTTTTTTTAAGTGTTCATTTTATTTGTAAACAGTCAAGGCCTAAATTTTTGTAAGTGATTTGGGGTCCCTCAGTTTTTGGTTTCTCAACTCAGCACGTTAAAGGGTCTAATTTTATCAGGTCTATGCTCAGTATTTATATAGATAAAGGTCCTTTATGGTCTTTCAGGCAATAAGTTGTCCACGTTAGAAAACATAGGCCCCCAGACTTTTGGGAATACTAGTTGCTATTTGTAACTCAGTATTTAAATATGTGATTATTTGTAAGGATTGCATTTCAGAAGCTTGTTATATGAATTTTATGAAGACATTGGTTACTGGATAATACATTATCTGGCTATATTTTCTCCCTCCTTTTGCAATCTATAAAAATCCAAGTTTATAAAGCTTAACCCCCTTCTAAATGTGCTACTCAGCAGTAATTTTAATATGCTGGCATCTTCTATGTTAAGGAGCTTTCACGGTTGCCGTGAGTAGCTGTAGTAGTCAATGCTGAGCTTATAATGGCAACAGCTATATAAGGACTTTGATTTACCATGTGATGAATAGCAAATCTGAAATGTTTCTGGTTAGTATTCTGTTCAACAGCAATCTGCAATTCCAAGGCTACTTTGTGGAAAATTATTTCATGTTGTCAAATCATTTCAGTCATAATAGCAAGGCATAAAATAAGGTGGGGGTAATATATAGATTAGATAGAGCAAGTTGGTGCCGAATGCTTCCATAGTCTTGACCACATTTTAATATAAGGAACCACCTTCCTCCCATGGGTGATCTTATAACTGCATAGTAATTGATTTATATGGTCAATATTACACTATGCATCTTAATGAAGTTTAAGATCAGGAAGAAAGGAGGCACCAGCATCTTGAGTTGGGCACAGAGTAGAATTTGGGCACCTCTAAGATAGAGCTTCAGATAGAAAACCCTATCAGCTGGGACTCCAACTACTGCAAAGCAAGAATATGTGGGAAAACAAAGGGGAAACCTCTTCCTAAAAACGGGATATAACTGGCCTAATGTCCACTACAGGAAGTTAATGATTACACTAGATCCCTTGTAACTGTTCACTTTATCAACTACTCAAAAATCTTTGCCCTCTGTCAGCAAAGATTTAATACCTGAGGTTGCAATAAAGTCTCATTACCAAAGTGTCACTTTCACATGCTATATTACTGTTTCCTTAAGGTGCATCCACACAGATATGCAATTTGCATTATGCAAATAGCATATCTTATTTCAAATCTATTTCGAAATAGCTTAATTTGAAATTTGGCACGTCTATGCAGCACCAAATTTCGAAATAACGCTCTATTTCGAGACATCCCTTAACCCTCGTGGAAGAAGGGTTACCGGGATGCCAAAATAGTGCACCTGTTATTTTGAAAAATATTTTGAAATAACAGGTGGCTTGTGTAGACGCGTGGTAGCTATTTTGAGATGCCTCCGGTATCCCAAAATAGTTGTGCGGTGTAGATGAACCCTTACTGTTACATAAATAAAAATAAATGTACAAAGTACATTGTGGTGCATTATCTTTGCTTTGATCATGCACTTGCAGAATCACAACATTCATCATTAGCAATAGTAATCCCTGTCATTAAGACAAGTGATGATTTTAGTGGAACAAATTAAAATTAAAATTAAATAACAAATGTGAAATACTTTATGTGAAATACTTTATGAATTTGGTGACAATTATGATTACAGTAGATCTCTTTCAGACTATTTCAAAGCTTGTAAGATGGTTAGAAAGCAGAAATAGTGTGTATAACTTTTCTTTGGTAGGAAAAAGTTTACAAATAAACTGCTCAAATTAGAACAGCTTTCTGCAGCTCTCCTTTGGGTTCTCCAGAGAAGAAGTATAACTAGGAATAAGAGATAAAATTAAGGAATTGAAAAATTTCAGGGAATATCAGGAAAAAATTAACAATGAAGTTAGTTAAACCATGGACTAGTCTCCAAAGCAATGTGAAAGCCCCATCGCTATGCAGGTTAAAACATGACTGGACAAATATCTAGAAAACATGCTGTGAGGAGGATGGTCAAGGTGGTCTCAAAGCACTTTATGAATTTTCAGTTAAGGTTACTCACCAATTTAAAGTAGATAATATATAAGGATCTTCATGGGACATGAATTCTGTGCATGCACAGAGATGCAGAATCCTCCCAGGAGTCATGTACACACACTAATATTATAATAATAAGTGAAAAAGACCATGTCTAGTTGAACAGCATGGAAAGTTGAAAGAATCCAATTACCTTAGAATAAATTGTGGCCAAGATATTGGCATGAACTCTAACCTAATAGGACTTTCTTCTCCATCTCACACTTGTTTCTAATGTTGCAATGCAATACATCAGGTCAAATTCATGTGTAAGTGTGACTGTGTTCAAATGAGTGAACCAAATACTGATCTTTCTTACATCAATATGAATCTGCAGTAATCCAATTAACATCAGAGGAGGAGAATTGGACCTAATGACTTCAGAAGTTACAGCAGGGATTTATTTCGTTAGTTTTATAGAAAAAAAAATTGAGAAGTTTGACACTGATTCAGAATACATCCTAGTCAAATATGTACCTTTCTGTGAATTTGTTGTGTCCGACATTCTAGTAAATGATTAAACTAAATTATGTGCTTACATTTAAACTGGAAATTCAATTCTACATTCTGAGTCTCTACAATTATTTATCTGTAAGACTGACATAAAGTATTATTCATGCCCTTCAGTTTTAGACTGAGTGTTTTTCTGTTAAAGCACTGTACATGACTAATCTGTTTTTCTGCTTATTCAAAAGCAAGAGATTATCAGAAAGCTAGCCCGCTAGTGAATTCAAAACATATTGTTTTGTTTCCATCACTATGTTGAAAGTTGGCCTTTTTTAAAAAGGCCATCATATGCCGAGTGTGATAGTGTATCGGTGAAATGCCGTGATGAACAGGTGGACACAGTATAGAATTTGTTCTATAGCACCGTGCAAAAAGAGGTTGATGACATCTGTATATTCTGTTTTCAGTTGCAGGAGCTGCCTTGGTTAATGTAAGACAAAATGGGGTTGGGCAGCCTAGCACATTTGCTATTAATAAACAGTTACAATTGTGTGTCTAGCATAATAATTAATTCCATATCGGATGGGGGGAGGGGGTGTTCAAAATGTTCGGTGCAATGTCCCATGCAAGAAATTCCTGACTTGCAACAAAACACCTTCATGTAAATATCTGGTTCGTCTTGCTTAGATTTGAAGCTATATTATAGTACTGATCAGGCATGTTCAAATTGTGGCTAGTGAGCTGGATGTAATTTTTTTACAGTTAAAGTGCAGCTTGCAGAGCCTCTCCTGCATCGCCCCACACACACTTCTCCGTCTACCAGACTGGGTGCAGCGGAGCCCCAGATTTTTGCCCCAGAGGAGTGGTGAGAGTAGGAACTTCCTCCTTGTGGCGAGGTCCCTCCCCCTGAAGAGAGGTGGAAAGTAGAGTTTCTTTTAGCCCCATGCAGGGGGTCATGGCAGAAGACACACACCCCAGCAGGTCTGCCCCTTAGAGCAAATTGAGCTCTCAAACATCTGAAGATTTTTGTATGTGGCTCAGAGGGTCAGTAAGTTTGACCGCTCCTGGTATAGTTATGTGCTGTGCTCTAACCACTCCCTGCTTAAGTTACCTTTTCATTCTATTACAGTCAGGGTCCTGAAATCATTCATATATTGTACCATATTAACTGGTTAATGCACTACAAAGTCAATTTTCCTGCCTTTGATATTCACATTTACACATCAAAATCTATGAATGGGACACATCCAGCCTAACTCAATTAGCGTCATTCATACTGGCCCTACAATTGACAGGTAACTGCTTTCATTGTTATATATACTCTGGACTCTGTAATTTCCACTCCAGCTCATCTGATGAAGTGGGTTTTACCTATTAATGTGCATGATCTAATATATTTGTTAGTCTCTAAGCCCTGGTATACACTAGGGAGTTATTTCAAAGTGACTCCCCTTATTTCGAAATAACAAGTGGAGCGTCCACACGACCAAGCCCATTATTTCGAAATAACTCCTGCTTTCCACAAGGAATAATGCTTGTTTCAAAATATCAGATGGGTAGCCCTGTTAGTCTGAATCTGCAAAAACAACGAGAAGTCCTGTGGCACCTTATAGACTAACAGATTTATTGGAGCATAAGCTTTTGTGGGCAAAGACCCATTTCATCAGATGCATGTAGTAGAAATTCCAGAGGCAGGTATAAATATACAGGCGCATGAAAAGAAGGGAGTACCAATCAAGAGGAAAGCCAGCGATAACGAGGTCAATTCAGTCAGAGATGAGGTGTCCCACTTACAGCAGCTGAAGTGGAGGTGTGAACCAGTGGCACCGTTATGAGCACCCACATGGCCCCACAATATGCCAACATTTTTATGGCTGACCTGGAACAACACTTCCTCAATTCTTGGCCACTAGCCTCCCTCCTCTACTTACGCTACATTGATGACATCTTCATCATCTAGACCCATGGGAAGGAGTCTCTGGAAGAATTCCACCTTGATTTCAACAGTTTCCACCCCACCATCAGCCTCAGCGTGGACCAGTCTACACAAGAAATCCACTTCCTGGACATTACAGTGTGAATAAATGATGGTCACATAAACACTACCCTATACCGAAAACTTACTCAACGCTATGCCTACCTCCAGCTTCCATCCTGGACACACCACACAATCCATTGTCTACTGCCAAGCACTAAGGTACAACCTCATGTGCTCCAACTCCTCAGACAGAGAAAAACATCTACAAGAGCTTCATCAAGCATTATTAAGACTACAGTACCCACCTGAGGAAGTGAGGAAACAGGTTGACAGAGCCAGACGTGTACCCTGAAGCCTCCTGCTACAAGATAGGCCCAACAAAGAAAATAACAGAACATCACTGGCCATCTCCTAGAGTCCCCAGCTAAAACCTCTCCAACGCATCATCAGTGATCTACAACCCATCCTGGACAATGATTTCTCACTCTCACAGACCTTGGAAGTCCTCGCCTACAGACAGCCCGCCAACCTGAATCATCGTCTCACCAGCAACTATACACCACATCACAGTAACTCTAACTCAGGAACCAATCCCTGCAATAAACCTTGGTGCCAACTCTGCCCACATATCTACACCAGCGACACCATCACAGGACCTAACCACATTAGCCACACCATCATAGGCTCATTCACCTGCACATCTTCCAATGTAATATATGCCATCATGTGCCAACAATGCCCCTCTGCATTATACATTGGCCAAACTGGACAGCCCCTACGTAAAAAAATAAACAGACACAAATCAGATATCAGGAATGGTAACATACAAAAACCTGTAGGAGAACACGTCAATCTCTCTGAACACACAGTAGCAGATTTAAAAATAGCCATCCTGCAACAAAAAAACTTCAAAAACAGACTTCAAAGAGAAACTGCAGAGCTACAAATCATTTGCAAATTTGACACTATCAATTTAGGATTGAACAAAGACTGTGAATGGCTAGCCAACTACAAAAGCAGTTTCTCCTCTCTTGGTGTTCACACCTCCACATCAGCTGCTGTAAGTGGGACACATCATCTCTGACTGAATTGACCTCGTTATCTTTGGCCTTCCTCTTGATTGGTACTCCCTTCTTTTCATGTGCCTGTATATTTATGCCTGCCTCTGGAATTTCCACTATATGCATCTGACTAAGTAGATCTTTGCCCACGAAAGCTTATGCTCCAATAAATCTATTTCAAAATAGTTATTTAGAAATAGTGGTAGTATAGACACACCACTGCTGCTATTTCAAAATAACTGTTCCCCAGAGTCATTCAATGTAACTACTCCCCAGTGCTTCCTGGGGCTCTTAAGGTATGTCTACATTTCATTCCTCTCTCTTGAGAGGAATGCAAATGCAGACATCCAACATTGTAAATGAAGTGGGGATTTAAATATCCGGTGCTTCATTTGCATAATCATGTTATGGCGCTATTTCAAAATAGCGCTATTTCAAAGAAAAACGGGGTTATTTCGAGATAAACCCTTCCCTCGAAATAACCTTTAAACCTCATTTTTTGAAAGAAAGAAATCACTTGAAACACAAAGAGCTGAAGCAGTTGCAAGCTTCCCATTTATTCCATAATACAGATCTAACTAGAACCAGCCAGAACTGGAAGGGCTGATCCCAAATGATCTAACTCAGTTACTATAACAACACAAGATCTATATCTACAACAGCTGGATTAAAATGTTTAATTATGTACATTATTTATAGAACTTCATGAATTCACATGGCACTGTGCAAAGTCTAAATATATAGAGCACAGGGAGCTCATGGAAGGATAGCTAGAGTGTCCATCTTTGAGGTGTCGGAGGAGTTGTAAGAGGTTCACACCACCTTAAAGAAAACATCAGTGCATTACATAATACATTGTGAAGTGGGGCAGTGTCTGTTTCCTACTTCACAGGAAATTAGAAATAGTCACTGGCATGTTTAAGTGGCAAATTTAGGACCCAGTATAGGGGGAGGTGTTTGCTTCCAGAGCCTGAGACACTGTTGTGACTAAAAATGCAATGTGAGGCAAAGCTGCAGACAGTGTGGCTTTTGTTTGAGTCAGACCACTTCAGCTCTGGAAATCAACATCTGTGTATCGAGTCAGACTCTTTACTTTAGCGGTTTCTTGATTGTGAGGTATTTTGCCACTGAAATAATTGCCAAAGCACATGCTGAACAAAGACTTGGAAGTAAACCATCAAGCAATTTGATGCTTAGTCAAAACAAACAGATGAACAAAAAAAACTCCACCAAAAATGTTTATTAATGACAAGGCCATTAATAAGCTGGGGAAAGTAATCTGGTACTGAAAGAGGCGGTAGAGCCCCATTTCTCATTACTTATCTTTTGGAGCTTGTCCAGAAGTACTGATTGAACCTCTCTGGTCCAGCACATTCAGGACCTGACCAGTGCTGAACAAGGGCATTTGCTGGACCACGGGAGGTCAACCACAGCCCAGGGGCTCTGATGCTGGCCCCAGGGTCCCAGCCACTGGGACCAGGTCCTGTCCACCAACCATCGGTCTCAACTTCTGGTCCCTAGCTGGACCACTGCAGCTGCTCCCTGCTGTGGTGTCAGCTGGAGGCAGTGAGGGGTGCAGACAGGGGTGGACACCTGGCTAACTAAAATCAGGCTGGCGCAGGGATTCTGTTGGACCAGAGAGTGCCAACTAGAGAGGTTCAGCCTGTAGTAGGGACCAGGCCCACTCTTATCAAATCTAGTAAGAGGATCAAACTCCTGGATCTGACCTATATTAAAGAGGTTTTGATGAAAATAATCCACCATTGTTACCACTGGAGAAGCTCCATGGGTATTAGAGATGGGAATCATAGTAAATGTGGCCTTGAAAATTGCTTAGCTGTGCCCTGAGCCGGCTTAGCCAATGTGCTACCAGCCTTGGTGGCTGTGGACACCCACCTTTGCTACTGCTGGGGAAGTGTTTACAAAAGAACCCGACTGTCAACAGCCTCTGATTCTGTCGTCCATGTAAACGTGCATGGAGATGTTTATAGTCAAAAGGGCAGGGCAGAGAAGATGGTTTTATCTGTCCCAGCCAGAGCTTCCTGATACACAATACTGGGATTAAACCCCTGCCTCTTACCCAGTGACATTGATGGGAGGAAATGCTAGGCCAATTCAGCCAGTTTTCTTCTTTACATTGTTACCCTCTGTAAACACGACTGCTGAGCTGAAAAAAAAATCAACATAAGAACATAAGAACGGCCATACTGGGTCAGACCAAAGGTCCATCTAGCCCAGTATCCTGTCTGCTGACAGTGGCCAATACCAGATGCCCCAGAGGGAGTGATCACAACAAGTAATCCTCACATGATCCCTCCCTCGAGAGAAACAGAGGCTAGGGACACCATTCCTACCCATCCTGGCTAATAGCCATTGATGGACCTAGCCTCCATGAATCTATCTAGCTCTTTTTTGAACCCTGTTAAAGTTCCAGGCTTCACCACATCCTCTTGCAAGGAGTTCCACAGGTTGACTGTGCCCTGAGTGAGGAAAGACTTCCTTTTGTTTGTTTTAAACCTGCTACCTATTAATTTCATTTGGTGACCCTTATTTCTTATGGAAACAAGTAAATAACTTTTCCTTATTCATTTTTCCACACTAGTCATGATTTTATAGACCTCTATCAACTCTGCAGGCTGGATAAATAATGCCTTTCTAATATTTGCAGGAGGTTTGAGTTGGGATTGGTTTGCTCCTGGTTGGAGGTTACAGCAAGGGAGTAGTGCAAGTTATTGGATTTTCCTGTACAATGCTCCACATTGTGACTGACTTACTAGCCAGCTCCCATTGCAGCTGGATAACCAGTTAGTGGCCAGCTGCACACATTCCTAAGCAGCTCTGTGTTATTCATTGGGTCTCCCAGCTCACCAGCAAAGGCTTATGCGGCAGCTTACGAGCAAATGTTCCCATTAGCCCACTCTCCAGAAGCCAAGGGAAAGATCTCCTCTTGAGATCCTGTGTCCCCCTAGTGCCTACCAGCCTCCTACCCTACTCTTCTTTCCTCACCTTTAACTCTTCCCAGCTGATGGGTTGATTGTTCTCATTAGCTTGTCAGCCTCCTAACTGCTTGAGCCATTCTGCATCCATCTCCCAATTAAGTCCACTCCTGGATTTAATAGTTGGTACCTTAGCAACCATCATGCTGGGTCAGCTGTAGCTCCTTGCACTGTGTGACAGGGTGTCAAGTTGACATAGAAGCAGCTCCATGGTTGCAGCAAGATCGGTTGCAAAATAATTACATTATGATACTTATACTTGTTATGTTGCTGGTCATTCTAGTGTTGCTGCCACTTGCCTCAGTACCATGGAGGCTGCTGTGTGTTGAACCGAATGTTGGTGTGTCCTCTCGTTAGCTGTGTAGATGCTGCCAAACCACTGCAGGATGTTGGCACATTGTCATAAAATCATAGAAGATTAGGATAGGAAGAGACCTCAGGAGGTCATCCAGTCCAGCCCCCTGCTCAAAGCAGGACCAACCCAACTATATCACCCTAGCCAGGGCTTTGTCAAGCCTGGCCTTAAAAACCTCTAAGGATGGAATCTCCCTAGATAACCCATTCCAGTGCTTCATCACCTTCTTAGTGAAATACGTTTTTTTCCTAATATCCATCCTAGACCTCCCCCCCTGCAACTTGAGACCGTTGATCCTTGTTCTGTCATCTGTCACCACTGTAGTTCTCCAAATTCTCCTCCTTCTCTTTTAAAAAGATGGGCACTATATTTGACTTCTTCCAATCATCCAGGACCTTCCCTTACCACCATGAGTTTTCAAAGATAATGGTCAATGGCTCTGCAATCACATCAGCCAACTGTCTCAGTACCCTTGGCTGCATTAGATCCAGCCCTATGATCATGTGCATGCCCAGCTTTTCTAAATAGTCCTTAACCTGTTCTCTCACCATTTCACAACCTACATGGTTTAGGTTGCATTTGGCAGAGTCACATTGAAAAGGCCAAAGATGGTGGTTTCCTTAGAGTAATGTTATGCTCCTGGATTCCCAATTCACCAACAACAAAACCTCAGCCCACAACATGGTGGCCTTGGACGTGCATTTTCAGTCTTCAGATCGTGTAGGATCAATGGCAAGTAGAAGTGAACCAGTCAGACACAGTCAGAAGGAGTGGTGCTTCAACCTTCCAGGATGGAAATCTGACCCTCAAACAAATAATGGATGTATAAACTTTTGGTTGCGTAAGCTATTACCAATTTGTTCAGATGCCAATCTGCCCGACTCAAAAGTTTGTCAGTGATACTTGCTTATATGTTCCAAAAAGACAGAAATGCAGGGTCACCTGTTCTGCCTTACTCATATATAGGACATTAAGCAGTCCGTAGTGACAATAATCCAGTGTGGGCATCACATATCCCAATTACTGAGCTTTTATCTAGTTACACCTGTGACTCTCAAATGCTACACGACGAATAGAGAAAAGAATGACTTACAAGCACTCGTTGGCACATTTAAATCTACATTCCATCAGTGCTGAGTGTCTACACAAGCGCTCAGGAAAAGGGGAAACAATAGCTCTAGCTCAGTTGGTCTGTCTAGTGAAGAGAGAAGGCAATAAAATCTTAGACAGTATAAAAAGAAGGAAATGAACAAAGAAGTTTTTCAGGAAGAGAACGGTGACCTTGTGAAACTCACTGCTGAGGGCAGGGAGCAACAGAAAACAGTGGCTTGGCATTGTCCAAAAGAGAGCCTGCAAGGGCAAATTAGTTTAAGATGATTAATTGCAAGATCAGTATTTTTTGAGCCACTGCTATAGAAATCTATTGAATAGTATTTCAATGACAAGTCCCTCTACAAGGGCTGCAGATCACAACAAGCTGTCTGAAGGGCACTGCCTATCCTTGCTATTCCATATACATTTCTGACTATAAACTTCAAACCAATTGCTTTTGTAGCTTTATAACATATATGAATGTCTTTGCTGTAGTTCATCTCCCCATAAAGCATCACACAGTGCATTCATATAAGCACCAAAACAATTCACGATTAATGTTACGAATACCAAAGGAATACATAATGATTTTCCACTTATTGCAGAGTGCTGCAGCAATTAACTTGTACTGTATGTCTGTGTTATACAATTAGATCTAGGAAGCTAATGACTATTTAGATGGTAAATGGGGAAAATACCATTAAAATTGCTTTTTAGTTCTACTGGGCAGTAAAACCAGGTTTATTCCATCAGCAACGATGTTGGGGAATAACAAAGCAGTGGGAGGGGTAGCCTTCTCACATGGTGCCAGACATCAGATGTTAGCATATGCACACAATGGTGCAACTGAATTGATTTTGTACTATTGCCTGCTGTTACTGTCACTCCTGTTTTTGTGAAAGAAATATTGATCTGCGGCAGAAAAAAGAATACTAGACAAGAAAAAATGAACATTCCAAAGTGGCCGGAAAAGTCATTTTCTCTATCTTGTAGGAAAGTTTCACAGTTGATCTGGTAACCTCTCAGACTTTGTCTAATGTCATCAGCTGGAAATAGTCAACTTCGCACTTCTTTCACCATCTGGACCAGGAAAGTAGGTCATGTTTGAAAGCTGGGTAACATGTTTTTAAACTTGTTTGACATCGAGTGTTGACACAGTTTAACGCCTTTAAAAAGTGTTAGCTGGTTGTTGTTGGCCCTGAGGTTGAGTGGAGAGCCCTCATTCCCCAAGAAGTCTCAGGCACGTTCTTTGGAACAGGGCTAAAAATGATTTTGTCCAGGCTGTAATCATGGGTTAAACATTTACCACATTATTTGAGAAACTGATGGGGGCAAGGAGAGTACCCACTACTTACAACCAATGTTAGCAATGGGTTATTTCTATATTATCGGGTGTGTGCTCTGGATGAGACACAGAACTGGGCTTTGATGCAATAAACTTGCAGCTTTCTATACTTTGTAGACAATATTGATAGGTGGTTCCCAAAAGCCCTCCTACAGTGCCCTCGATAGTAGTCTCTTGCCCTCTTCTGGGGGCTTTACCAGCAGTCCTGTGTCTCTGATGTCTCCTCCAAGCCTAACCCCTCTGTCTCAGGGGCAAGCCACAGTCTGTATGGGCCACCCCCTCCTCCCAGGAGGGTATCAGCAGTTCTCCATTTCACCTGCCACTGTGGCCAACTGTGGCCCCAAAGTCTAGCCCCTTACCTCAGAGGCAAGCCACAGTCTGTATCAGCCGCACCTTGGCGGCAAAGTGTGGTGCAAGGGGAAAGGAGAGGGCTAAGGCCCTCCCACGACTCTGGGTCCCCACCCAGGGACCCTCCGACAACAACCTTGTTCTTCCCTCCTCTACTCCCCTTCACTGCCTTCTATTCCCTGGAGCAATTCAACTGTAACCCTTTGCATCCTCTGGGCCCTTGTAGCAAGACCTACAGCCTGGCAGGTATCAGCCTGGATCCTCCCTCTCTAGCCCCTCTGAGCCTGCCCAGCAGTGCTCTCCCAAAGTGCTTCTCTGGAACCAGGTCCTGCACCTTTCCTAGTCAGGGTCTAACTGCCTGCTCTCTGCTCCTTTTATACACAGCTGCCCCAAAAAGCTGCACCCTGACTGGCTCCTTAAAAGCTCCTCTCCAGTTGGCCAGGGCTCTGGGCAGGCTCCCTCCTGCCTTCTTTAACCTTTCTGGCCAGTGTGGGGCAGTCACCCTATCACACAGACCTGGCAACCTTACAGCCATTAATGTTGCCTGACAACATTAGTAGCCCTGAGATAAGAGGGGAAGTGGTATAACAGGAGGAATCACAAGGAGGGTGCAACAAGGACAGTCAGGGGAGAAAAGATGGCAGAGTTGCACTGCATGTAAGAGAGCAGTAGGATTGCTCAGAGCTCCAGTATGAAACTGGAGAAAAGCTGTTGAGATTCTTGGGGTTAAGATTAGAGGTGGGCGCAACAAGGGGGGTGTCATGGTGGGCATCTGCTATAGACCACCAGTCTAACAGAAGCCTCCAGATCACAAGCCCTGGTTCTCATAGGGGACGTCAATCACCATGACATCTCCTGGGAGAGCAATACAGCAGAGCACAGACAAGCCAGGACATTTTTGGAATTTGTTGGAGACCACTTTCTGGTGTAAGTGCAGAAGGAATCAACCAGGGATAATATTCCTCTTGACCTGCTGCTCACAAACAGGGACGAATTGGTAGGGGACGTAGAAGAAGGTGGCAACCTGGGCAGCAGTGGCCCAGTGGGATGGCCAAGTTCAGGGTCCTGGCAAAAGGAAGAAAGGAGACCAATAGAATACAGAAAAACAGACTTCATTTCCCTTGGAGAACTGATGAGCAGGATCCCCTGAGAGGCTAAAATGTGGGGAAAAGGAGTCCAAGAGAGTTGGCTGTATTTTAAAGAAGCCTTATTGAGGGTACAGGAACAAACCGTCCTGATGTGCAGAAAGAATAGCAAACATGGCAGGCGACCAGCGTGGCTTAACAGAGAAATCATTGGTGAGTTTAATCACAAAAAGGAAGCTTACAAGCAGTGGAAACTTGGACAGATAAGGAGGAGTGTAAATACATTGCTTGAGCATGCTGGGGTGTAATCAGAAAGGTAAAAGCACATTGGAGTTGCAGCTAGTAAGGGATGTGGCGGATAACAAGAAGGGTTTCTCCCAGTTCGTTAGCAGCAAGCAGGTTAAGGAAATTGTGGGACCCTCACCGAATGGGGAAGGCATCATTACAGATGATGTGGAAAAAACTGAAGTACTCAATGCTTTTTTTGCCTCTGTCTTCACAGACAAGGTCAGCTCCCAGACTATCAACTGGGCAGCACAATATGGAAAGGATGTGAGCAGCCCTCAGTGGAGAAAGAACAGGGCTAAGTGCTATTTAGGAAAGCTGGACATACACAAATCCATGGGGCCAGATCTAATGCATCCAAGAGTGCTGAGGGAGTTGACTGGTGTGATTGCAGAGCCATTGGCCATTATCTTTGGAAACTTGTGGTGATTGAGGGAGATCCGAATGATTGGAGGAAGGCAAATATAGTGTCCATCTTTTTAAAAGGGAAGAAGAATCTGGTGAACTACAGACTGGTCAGCCTCACCTCAGTCCCTGGAAAAATCATGGAGATGGTCCTCAAGGAATCCTTTCTGAAATACTTGAAGGAGAACAAGGCGATCAGGAATAGTCAACAAGGGTTCACCAACGGCAAGCCATGCTTGATCAACCTACTTGCCTTGTATGACAACTGTCTATGTAGATCTGGGGGAAGCAGTGGATGTGATATACCTTAGCTCTAGCAGAGCTTTTGATACTGTCTCCCACAGTATTCTTGCCAACAAGTTAAGGAAGTATGGCTTGTATGAATGGACTGTAAGGTGCATAAATAGCTGGCTGGATCGTCAGGCTCAATGGGTAGTGATCAATGGCTCAGTGTCTGCTTGGCAACTGATATCAAGCAGAATGCCCCAAGGGTCCGCCCTGGGGCTGGTTTTGGTCAACATCTTCACTGATGATCTGGATGATGGGTTGGTTTGCACCTCAGAAAGTTCATAGATGACATTAAGGTAGGGGAAGAGGTAGATACTCTGGAAGGTAGGTTTAGGGTCCAGAGTGATGTAGACAAATTGGAGGATTGGTCCAAAAAAATCTGATGAGGTTCAACAAGGACAAGTGTAGAGTCCTGCACCTGGGACAGAAGAATCCCAAGCACTGATACAGGCTGGGGACTGACTGGCTAAGTGGCAACTCCATAGAAAAGGACCTGGGGAGTAGAGTGGACAACATTCTGACCATGAGTCAGTGTGCCCTTGTTGTCAAGAATGCTAATGGCATAGTGGAGCATTGCCAGCAGATAGAAGTGATTATTCTGGTGAGTCCACATCTGGAGTATTGTATCCAGTTTTGGGCCCTCCATTCCAGAAAAACTGTGGACAAATTGGAGAGAGTCCAACGTAGGGCAACACAAATGATTATGAGGATGGGCATATGACTTATAATGAGAGGTGGAGAGAACTGGGACTACTTAGTCTTCAGAAGAGAAAAGTCAGGGGGGATTTGATAGCAGCCATCAACTACCTGAAGGAGGATTCCACAGAGAATGGAGCCAGGCTATTCTCAGTTGGCAGATGACAGAACAAGGAGCAATGGTCTCAAATTGCAGTGGGGAAGGTCTAGGTTGGATATTAGGAAAAACTACTTCAGTAGGAGAGTGATGAAGCACTGGGATAGGTTACCTAAGGAGGTGGTTGGAATCTCCATCCTTAGAGATTTTTATAGTCAGGCTTGACAAAGCCCTGGCTGGGATGGTTTAGTTGAGATTGGTCCTGCTTTGAGCAGGGGGTTGGACTAAATGGCCTCCTGAGGTCTCTTGCAACCCTAATTGTTTATGATTCTCAGTCTGAAGTATCTCTTGAATGTTTTGCAGGCTTAATGGCATGCACCTATGAATCCCAATCAGCCTAAATGTTTGATACATTGCATCCCACACATTTGGATTCTAGAACTTCATACAGGTAGCAAAATACTATTACCCCAATATTGTGTAATAGGCACCGGAGTAAGATTTGGGAGTAAGTCTGGAAACACTGAAGACCCAAGGATATTTATTAACAATTATTTTGTTAATGTGACTGAAATCCACACTGACCTCACAATTACCCGAGTTATCAATCAGGAAGCCAGTTCCACAACTGAACGTAGAAGAGCAGTCCATTGAATTCAGCTGGACTATATACCCAAATATAGGTTTGGGCCTCCAATGAGCTGCTTCTTCTATCAAGCACATTCCTAGTTGTATTTCCACCATTTTTGCTTAATACAAGTTTTTTAAAATTTCCCATCTACAGCAGCCTTGAAACCTGGTAACTTGTGTAGGTGAATCTTTAAAAGTTTCAAGGTTCCAATACAAATGTTGGGAGTGTTGTTTAAAGCAGTGGTTTTCAACCAGAGTTCAAGGCCTCCTGGGGCAAGGAGGTTCCAGAAGGTCTGCCAAGCATGGCCAGCCTTAGACTTGCTCGGACCAGTGCAAAAAGCCAGAGTTCTACTGCATGGGACTGCAACCCAGATCTCCAGGGCTCAAGCCAAGGCCTGAGCAACTTAGCTTAGTGATGCCCCATGGTGTCAGGTTCTGGGTATTTGCTCTACTTGCTACCCCGTAATGCTGACGCTGACTTTTATATGCAGCAAAACAGTTGTAGCACAGCTGGAATGTAGCGTATGGTGCGGGGAGGAGCTCAGAAAGGAGAAGGTTGAGAACCCCTGATGGAAAGCACGGCATCTGTCTAAATCACGTCAGTTGGCAACACAGAAGAACATGTCAGATTTCTAGCTGTAATTTTGTTTTACTTCTCACTTCCAGTTGGGGCCAGCTTACTCCGGGCATGGGCATAGGAAGTATTTGTACAGAGGGGTGCTACAGCGCCCCAAACCTTTTCACCAGCGTGGCCCCAGCCAAGGTCCCAGCCACCAGCCTGCACCTGGCACTCCTGCTGTCACCCAGGCTCTTGGCCACCTACCCCACACCTGGTGGCTCTGGTGCTGGCCCCAGGGTCCTGGCCTCCAGCCCCATGCTCAGGGGCTCCGCTGCTGGCCCCACTGCAACCACCAGAAATCCCAGCCTCTGGCCTTGCTGCTGTCATCTGGGGTCCCGGCCACCAGCTGCAGGGGCTCTGCTGTTGCCTAGGATTCCAGCTACTGGCCCAGGGCTCCATAGCCACCCCCAGCTGTAACGCCAGCCTGCGGGGAGTGAGGGGCGCACACAGAGGTAAGGGGGGTGCATCTCAGCATCCCCACCCTAAAAACTGTTGCAGCACCACTGAAACAAAAAACTCCGTATCCTTCTATTTTGAATCATCCAGTAAGTTGCCCTGTTCTGGTGATTCCCTCTGACGCATCTGGTACCAGAAGACAAGTTACTAGGCTAAATGAAGAATGAGTCTCACCCAGTATGACCATTCTTATGTTCTAATTTGGAACTACTGTTTCCAGGCTACATCTACACAGCTGCGTTATTTAGGAATAACTGATGTTATTCCGAAATAACAGTGCACATCTACACAGCAAGCCATTATTTCGAAATAACGGTGAGCTGGAGGACTTCTTACTCTGACTTCTGTAACCATCATTTCATGAGGAGTAAGGAAAGTCGAAGGAAGAATGTTCTTCCTTTGACTTCCTGCTGTGTAGACAGCACCAAAAGCCGAATTCTTCATTGAGTAGTGTCCCCGAGGGTGCTCCACTTGAGGTGCTGGGCTCGTCCCGGCGCCGCAAACGGAGAATCTTTCTTAGCAGTAGCCCTGCCGGCCCGCGCATGCGCTCCTGCTATCTCGCGCCGTTCCAGCTGAGCGCGGGCCGGCTTTTCAGTTTCCTTCAACCGTCCGCGGCTGCAGACGGACTTTACATACGCTCCCCCTCCTGACAGGAGAAAGGGAGATTAGTGTTAGATAGTTACTTGTTCTTCTTAGTTTGTTAGTGTTAGAGTAGTTAGTAGTATAGTTCTGTTTGTTTTAAAAAAAAAAAAAAAGCTTTTTTTCCTTGAGTTGTTCACCAAGTCTGAATGAACAATTATGCCGGGATCACCCGGTTTTAAAAGGTGCACCCAGTGCCAGGATGCCATGCCAGCATCAGACGGGCACTCGCGGTGCATTAAATGTCTCGGGGACGGACATGTCCCTCTCAAGTGCGTTCATTGCACGAAATTGACTGCGCGCGCCAGGCGCGACCGGGAGCTGAGGCTGAGGGTCCTGTTGTTTAATAAAGCCCTCCAGACCTCCGACATGCCTGAGCCACTCTCTGCTGCTTCAGGGACGCATGAGACTCTTCCTACAGAGACTCCCCACAGAGCCGTTAAACCCTTTCCGAGGGTTAGTGTGGGCGACAGACCGGGAACCTCTGGCATTCTGCCGAGGCATTCCACGGAGAAAACGGGTAAGAGCCGTAGCTCTTCTGCCCCTACCCTAGTCCGCACTAAGGATCCGATACGGGCTTCTGCAAAGGGATCCAGGGCTGAGTCGGCACCGACAACGGCTCCAACAGTCAGTGCGAAGCCGGCAATGGCTGCCCCAGCACCGGGTTTCTCAGCGCATGCGCGAACGAGCGCAGCTGTGCTGGCACCCACAGCAGCAATGCCGGCGGCTTTATCTCCACTCCCTTCTGTGTTGGACGCCCCAGCACCGGCCTCGGTACTGCAGGAGGGCACTGTCAACTCGCAGCCCTCAGCACCGGCATTACCTCCCTCGGCCCCGCAATCCGCTGGGCCAGCAGCACTGGCTCTTCATTCAAACTGCAGCCAGGCTATGCAGGTTGCTTCACTGCCTGCTAGCCCATTGCAGACAGCACCGTCCTCTCCTCTGAATTGCTCGGTGCCATCCAACGCACAACGCAAGTCGAGAGGGGTTCGGACACCATCTCTTACCCCAGACCGCGCTGTATTTTCTCCTCCACCTTTGTCACCCGCCTCGTCCTATGCGGACAGCCATCACCATGCCCATCGCCCGACCAGGGACCATCATTACAGATCACCTCGTCATTCACCACAGTGTTATTGAGCGCATTATTCTAGATCTCCCTCCCGCTACTCCACAAGGTCTGTTTCACCACGGTCTTCAAGACCTTCATGATATTCACATCGGTATGGAACACCAAGGCGCTATTCTCCGAGATATTCACCGGGGTCATACCGTCATAGTAGGTACTATGCCCATTACTATGATGATCGTTATTACTCTCTCCATCGAAGGTACCCGCGCTCACGGTCTCCGCGCTCCAGCGGACCAGTGTCTCCACGTCTTGCACCATTGCAACCCCACCCTCCGGCAGCATCACCAGCCCCTGTAGAGGACACGGCTTCAATCCAGACCCATGAGGGACAGCAGGACAGCCACACTCCAACTCGGGAACTTCAGAGTCCTGATTCTCCTGCTAACCACTCGTCTTCATCACCAGATTGTGCAGTTTTCCCCGGGGATCTATCTCCAACAGAAGACCATAATCAGTTTCAAGAACTTTTTAAGAGGGTTGCTCAGTCTCAGAGTATTCAGACTACGGATGTTCAACAAAAACATCATCCGTTACTTAAGAACTTGCAACATTCGCAAAAATCGAAGTTGGCACTCCCCTTTGACGACGCCATTTTGGAAATTGCCGATGACATCTGGCAGACTCCAGCTACTTCCTTGCCGAACAACAAGCGATCTGACAAGAAATACTTTATAAACCAGAAGGGCATGGAGTTCTTGTTTACTCACCCTCTGCCTAATTCCCTTGTCATGGACGCCGCACAAGAATGGTCCAAGACAGCACAAACTAAAAATATCGTGAATGACAAGGAGGCCAAACGCCTCGACATTTTAGGCAGAAAGGTGTATTCCTCTGCCACTTCAGCTTTGAGAATGTGCAATTACGCGGCTCCCCTGGAGAATCATGATTTTGATAATTACTCAAAATTAATTCCTCTTTTAGAACATCTGCCGAACTCAAAACGTCAAATTCTGAAGGCGGTAATACAGGAGGGCTATACAACAGCCCGAACAGCATTGCAGATCGCTCTGGACACTGCCAATGCAGCAGCTCGAGCCACAGCAACTGCTGTAGTCATGCGTCGTGCATCCTGGTTGCATCAAGCTGCTGCCCCCGAAAGATTTCTGAATAAGGTAGAGGACTTGCCCTTTGATCGTCAGTTGCTCTTCACTCAATCCACGGATCAGGTGTTCCACTCAGGCAAAGACTTCCGTACGACGTTGAGAACGCTGGGGATGTATATACCTCCGTATAAGCGTAAGAGATTTATGCCCTATAACAAGCAAAGACCTTTCTCTTATGCGTCATTCCGTGCCAAACCATACGAGCAGCAAAGGCCAAAACAGCGCCAACAGAAACGGAGACAACAACCTAACAAGGCGCCCGGCCACCAGCAGGGACGGCAACAGGTTTGACGTGTCAGTCGAGGGACTGTGCATTACCCCTTTGACAGAAGCTCCATACAATCCGCAAGCTTTATTCCATCATCGGTTGAGACCTTATCAACACCGTTGGTCTTTGATTTCCACCGACCGTTGGGTCAACGACATAGTCGCTGCAGGATATGCCATTCCTTTCATCTCAATCCCCCCCCCCCTTCTCCACCCTCCCCGTCCCTTTTCAGGGACCCCCTCACGAGACTCTTCTGCAGCAAGAGGTTTCTCGTCTACTGACAATAGGAGCAGTGGAGAGGGTACCTGCTCAGTTCCGGGGGGGAGGGTTTTACTCTCGGTACTTCCTCACCCAGAAGAAGTCAGGGGGTTGGAGACCTATCCTGGACCTGCGTCGACTCAACCGTCACTTGCGGAAACAAAAATTCAAGATGGTTACATTGGCCTCTATCATCCCTGCTCTCGACAAAGGGGATTGGTTCGCGTCCCTCGACTTGAAGGACGCTTATTTCCATATAACGATCCATCCGGCCCACAGGTGCTTCCTTCGTTTTGTAGTGGGCACAGAACATTACCAGTATTGCGTGTTACCCTTCGGCCTCTCAGCAGCTCCGCGGGTGTTCTCCAAGACCCTAGCAGTGGTGGCTGCTTTCCTTCGACATCTTGATATCACGATTTTCCCGTATCTCGACGACTGCCTGTTAAAGGCCCCTACCTTCGACAAAGCTGCCCGAGCAGTTGCCACTACCACGACAGTATTCAACACTTTGGGTCTCATAATCAACTTCAACAAGTCATCCCTGACGCCAAGTCATGACCTGGAATTTATCGGCATGAGGCTCAATGCACGGAGCGCAAGGGTATACTTACCCACAGCAAGATTCGAGTTGATTCGGGATTTGCTTCAGAGTGTATCAATTGCTCCCAGATCCCGCATACTTACCTGCCTGCAGCTGCTCAGGCATATGGCCGCCACCACATATGTGGTGTCACATGCGAGACTCTACCTGCGCAGTCTCCAGCGCTGGCTTTTCACTGTTTACACACCGGGTGTACACAGCATGAACAAAACAGTGTCTATTCCCAAGCACGTCAGGACTTCGCTAACATGGTGGGACAGCCCCAAAATCTTCTAGCAGGGTTCCCCTTCCATGGGCAAAAGCCCTCAGTACAGATCACAACGGATGCTTCCTTGATTGGTTGGAGTGCCCATCTGCAAGAACATTGAATTCAAGGGCTCTGGACGCCCCAGGAATCCCTACAGCACATAAATTTCCTCGAGTTGCGAGCTGTATTCAACGCCTGCAGGCACTTCCTCCACATGATCCGAGGTCTTATGGTTCGCATTCTCACCGACAATATATGCACGGTGTACTATATCAACAGGCAAGGTGGTGCATGCTCACGCCCCCTTTGTGCAGAGGCTATACAACTGTGGAACTGGGCAATTCGGCACGGTATAACCCTTACCGCATCATACCTTCCCGGCAAAGACAATGTCATCGCCGATGCCCTCAGCAGGCACTTCCTTCCCCAACACGAGTGGGAGTTACACAACAAAGTTGTTCGCAGTCTTTTCCATCTCTGGGGGTTCCCGAGTATAGACCTCTTTGCCTCTCGCCACAACAAAAAGTGCCATCGTTACTGTTCGCGGGCGGGCGTCGGCATGAACTCCTTGGGAGATGCTTTCCTACTCAACTGGAGTCGTCACCAATTACTCTACGCTTTTCCTCCTCTTCCTCTTATTCCAAGGGCGCTGGAGAAGATAGCAATGGAGGCGCGACAGTGATTTTCATAGCACCCTTTTGGCTCCGACAGACTTGGCTGACGCAATTGTCGAGAATGTCGGTCGCTCAGCCACGACGACTACCACTGCTGTCCAATTTGCTGTCTCAACAGCACGGTACAATGGTGCATCCGAGCATCGATCGCATGCACTTCACGGCATGGCTCCTAACTGGCTCCAACGGCCAGAAATGACCTGCTCTCAGGCAGTGAGACATGTGCTGATAAACAGCAGACGCCGGACCACTCGCAAAACCTACCTCTACAAGTGGTATTGGTTCCAATCGTGGTGTGTGGAGAGGAATCTCTCTCTTTGCCAGTGCAGCAAGTCCTGGACTACATCCTCCACCTAAAGACGGGGAGGTTGGCGATTGCTTCGCTGAAAGTTCACCTGGCAGCAATCTCGGCCTTCCGTCTTCCGATCGACGGTCATTCGCTGTTTGCTCATCTGCTCACTAAAAGATTCCTAAAGGGACTTGGGAACCTGTACCCGACCTACACAATTCCACCAGAGCCGTGGGACTTGGCCTTAGTACTGGACACATTAACTCGTCCCCCTTTGAGCCGTTAGCAACTTGCGACTTGCGCATGCTCACGATGAAGGTGTCATTCCTGCTGGCAATCACTTCAGCACATCGAGTTAGTGAATTGGCAGCTCTATCTGCTGATCCACCGTACACGTTATTTTCTGAGCAGGGGGTACTGCTTCGTGTCCATCCTCCCTTCCTCCCGAAGGTGAACTCTCCTTTCCATATAAATGAGCCCATAAGTCTGCCAACATTCTATCCAAAACCTCACTCTTCACCAGAAGATTCACGTCTACATACGCTCGATGTCAAACGAGCGCTGGCCTTCTACCTGGAGAGAACACGTGCTTTCAGGAAGTCTCGGCGTCTTTTTATGGCTACGGCCGAGCGTTCGAAAGGCCAACAGCTCTCCGCTGGCGTATTTCCAATTTAATCGCCTCTTGCATCACACGTTGTTATGCCCTACGGCATGAACCTTTACCAGGATGGCTTCACGCTCACTCCACCAGAGGCATGGCCGCATCCACTGCTTACCTTAGAGGTGTGCCCTTGCAGGACATATGCCGTGCAGCAACTTGGTCATCTGCTCTTACATTTGCCAGGCACTATGCCCTCGCGAAAATATTGAAGAATGATTCAGCAGTGGCGCTAGCTGTTTTGGCCACAGCGCAGAGGCCATAAGTCCGAAGCACACCGATACCATTGGACCACTGCTGTGTACTCATCTCGAGTGGAGCACCCTTGGGGACACTACTCGATGAAGAAGAGAGAGTTACTCACCCTGTACAGTAACGTCCGTTCTTCGAGATGTGTGTCCCCGTGGGTGCTCCACGACCCATCCTCCTCCCTGCTTCGGAGCTTCTGTTTTATCTTCCAGATGCTTCCGGTTGGGAGGAAACTGACAAGCCGGCCCGCGCTCAGCTGGAACGGCGCGAACGTTGCGAGACAGCAGGAGCGCATGCGCGGGCCAGCAAGGCTACTGCTAAGAAAGATTCTCCGTTTGCGGCGCCGGGACAAGCCCAGCACCTCTAGTGGAGCACCCACGGGGACACACATCTCGAAGACAGACGTTACTGCACAGGGTGAGTAACTCTCTCTTAAACTATTTCGACTTCAGCTACGCAATTGACGTAGCTGAAATTGCATAGCTTAATTCGACTTTAGCCCTGCTATGTAGACATACCCTCAGGCTCCTCATGAATTCACTGTAAAGTATCTAGGGAAAAATGAAAAAATTTCTTCAAACCTCAAAAAAGGTTCCTAGCAGGTTTGAAGTGAAAATTTAAGGGATAATGTTGTAGTCCATTTGAACAGGTTGTCTTTCACTTGGATGAACAGATTCACTTACAAGAGTGGATCTGTTAAAGAAATCTGTTAAAATATGGTATTAGCGCCTGTTATAATAAGAGAACATATTGCTGGAGATTGGCCAGTTTTGGGTTCCAAATGTTTGTGTCTCTTCTCAATGTTCACAAATTCTCTGGTGATTGCTCAAGTATCTAAAAAAAAAATCTGACAAATAATTGCAGGTTGAAGGGCATACTTAATGGAGGTCCATAAAAATGATTCACAGGCAGCTGTAAACTGTACTATTACACTAAAGGATAAAAAGCTTCCTTAATGAGCCATACAAGAAAGTTATTGATGTATTTATGAAAACATTCTTAAGTACATGCAAGCAGGGAATTAAAAGATGAATATTTAAAGATTGGTTTAACAGTCTTACATCACAGAAATCTGATTCCAATCTAGACCAATAAGTAGAATGTGTATTTATATAAATTGTAACAAACAGAAACCAGCATTTGCTTAATAACTAGGGAATGGTCTCAAAAGTGTGTTTAGTTCTACTGGTGTTATGGAGCAGGTCACAGGATAAAGTGGGCAGAAAAAAAAATAAAAAGTTAAGATATTGACCTTTTTTTTCCCTATCATAGAGTTTATTACAGAGCAATGCTACAGAAGTGTACTTGAAGGAGTGAAATTTGCAATTGCCCTACAGATTTTTCATTGTCTTTTCATTCTGTCTTTGTTGTACCTAATTAGTGTATTTAAATGTGATCAGTTAGTATACATGTTGTAATTCATAGCCTTGTTCTCCACAGAAGAATTGGTCCATTGTTATTAATCACAGATCTATGCATGCTCTTGTTACTGTTAGGCATGTGCACTTGGACCCCAGATGTATAATTGCCTCATTGTGTTATATACTCTGTTTAGATTAATTCTTATATTCTGAGAGAGAAACATATAGGTATTAAACTGACATTTTGTTTGACATTAGTGTCTGTTTCAATCAAGAGAAAAAATAATTTATTTAGTAATGATTACTTTTAAAGAGGGGGAAAATGAGATAGTTTTATGATTACAGGTACTATGCCATGGGATAATTTCTTAAATACAGTAAAAAGGTCTGGACAATACCATTACAATGAACTGTATATTTCTTGTTGCTAGCTACTCTTTTGTTTAGATTTAATTACTTTTGTTATTTTAATTAAGTGCCAGAAATTGAGGATAGATGGGATTGTGGTATTGTTCTTCTAAAAATAGGTAGATGGATTGAGTAAATAAGGTATGTGGATGACAAGTCATCTAATCAATGGAAGGCATGCAGATAGCATTGGTAATGGGAAGTTGAGTGGCAGTGGTGGAAGAGGTCCTGAGGTAGCATGATCAAGTACTATAGGAAAATAGCAGAAGGACTGGACCAAAACAGTTGCAGTGGGCATTGGATAAAGTATATATAAACAGGAATGCGGGGGCTCTTACTGCACAAGCTAAGGAGGAGGAGGATCGCTGTCCTAAGAAAGGAAGAGGAGGAAGAACTCACTGTGCTTCCCCATCTCCTCCCACATCTACTTTAGCCTTACTGGAGTAGGAGAATTTCCTCTTTATGTCGATGTTATATTATCTGTTTTACTAAAAAAAAATTAATGCGCTTTTGCCCAATTCTTTTTACTGTACGTTTAGTCTTCTTCATTTATATCTTTCAAACCCACTTTCCACATCTGTTCAGGTGTTGATCAGTTGAATCACATTTGAGCTATGGTAATTAGTATTTCACAGATTAACTCTGACTGATAAATTAAACCACCCCCAAATTAGACGTTGTGTCTGCCACAGTTCCTGAGGTAACTGCACTTTTCATCCAATATTGGACTCTAAACCTGTAGGGGTGTGTGGCCCTTCCTTGCTGTCAGTCTCTGAGGGAGGCCATGCCTCGTGGTTGTCACACCCCTGGAATAACAGTCTTCGACAAGGGGGAAGTTAGCAGTCTCAGGGCTCAGTCCCTCCAGTGGGATTGAGCAGTGAGCAGGGCCGGCTTTAGGAAGTGAGGGGCCTAATTCAAACAATTTTGAATTGCCCCGCAGCAATTTTGGTTGAGAAAAAAAAAAGGGCACACAAAAGTTTTCAACAGGGGGCCCCAGGAATTTTTTTGATTGAGCCCCAAAAAACCCCCCAAAAAGGCACACGAAAAATCCCCCGCCAACACACACACACCCTCCCACAGTGCAGGAAAATCCTGCGCTTAACTCACACCTCCTGCGGCACAGGCAGCCGATGCACTCCTCCTCCGGGGCCGATGCCCCCTCCCGCAGCGCACCCGCTTCCGGGTTCAGGGTGCGGGGCCCCTTTAGGCGCGGGGCCCGATTCAGGGGAATCGGGCGAATCGGCCTATCGCCGGCCGTGGCAGTGAGTGTCCAAGGGCCCAAGCCCAACCCTCAGGCAGGGTAGGCCATGTGTAGTCTGAGAACCCAGGCTTTCAGACAGGGGAGTAGCGAGCACAGTATAGGGGGGTCCTGACCCTCAGGCAGAGCAGTGGATAATCCTGGGACCCCAACCCTCAGGCAGGGCAGGGTGCCAGCAGTCTAGGGCTCCAGCCCTCAGGCAAAGGGGTGAGCACCAGTGTTCCCTGTAAGTTGAGGTCTTGGGCAGCCACTGAGGAGAGATTCAAATGCCACCCAGCTGATTAGCAGAGTGCCCACAGCCGGTGTTTCTATTGGTGGTGCACATGACAAAATTTACCCTGCACATGGATGGAAAAAATTAGAGGAAACACTGGTGAGCACCCAACATAGTCCAGGGGGCTTCGTCAGGCAGTAAGCTCCCAAAGGCCCCTTGGCTAAAGGTGGGATATCTGCTATCCCAGGGGTGGTGTGGCAGGGGAAGGGAGACACAGGCCCACCTGACTCCACTGCATCCCAGCCCAGGGTCCTAACATTCCCAGCGTGGTCTGCCTCGGGGTCAGCGGGAATACAGCCATTACACGATGAACTGGACTCAGGCACTGGTAGACGCATCTGCCTGCCTCAATGGATTCTCCTCAGCTGAGCTACAGAGCTTGCCTTCTATACTTCCTGTTCCTGCCCTGGCCCACTGCTTCCAGCATGGAGCGTATGGCTTTCCTGGTTCCGCCCGTCAGGGTCTCTCTTGGGGTGTGTCTAGACTACAGGGTTTTGTTGACAAAAGTGGACTTTTGTCAACAAAACTATACCTGCATCTACACTGCCGCTGAGTTCTGTCGACATAACGTCGACAGAACTCAGCAATTTTGTCGACGGCTGTATACCTCATTCTATGAGGAATAATGCCTTTTGTCGACAAAGTTCTGTCGACAGAAGGCGTTATTGCATCTACACTGTCCTTTGCGTCTACACTGTCATGTCGACAAAGCGGCTTGCTTTGTCGACAGAACTGAATGTAGTCTAGACGCTCTTTGTTGACAGAAGCTTTGTTGACAGTATCTGTCAACAAAACTTCTGTCGACAAAAGCCTGTAGTCTAGACGTGCCCTTGCTGTCCATCTCCAAGGGAGGCCACGCCTCTCTGCTACAGACTCCTTGAGGGCACCCCTTCTACATCTCGGGCCTCTATCCGTTATTTTCCTTGGGGTAGAATCCTTCCACTCACTCCCTCTAGCGCTGGGTCTCCTCAGGCTGTAGAGTCCTGCAGTTCTCTGTGACTGGCTCAGTAATCTCTCAACAATGAGAGCGTTGGCCAGTGACTAGGCAGCTTGCATAAAACACTGTACAGTTTATTCAGAACAGAAGCATTGCTGATAAAGCATACCTTGAAAACAGTGAACAGATTATATGCAAACCTCTAGTGGGCAGTTCCCCATGTTTCACAGGGAGCCCTGATAGGGCACACCTACTTCAGGTCTTTCTACAGGATCTTTTTCTCTCTTAGTCACAGTTTCATGTGAGTTTCTTGTCGAGTGAGGATGATCCTTCTCCTAGGTAAGATCTGTATCCTTATCCAGTTTTAAGATTTTTGTTTGCCAGGCCTGGTGAAGCAGATGAAACCGGTATATGCTATCTGCCCAGGGTGTGAACCTTTTATGGACTTGCTACCTGCATTAGGGATTTGCATTAATTGTCCCCCCAGTCACATTAGTTCCTATGCAAAAACAACTTTTAGCTCACCTACTGAATCAGACACACAAATCACCAGCCAGTCTATAAAGATAAACATAATACTTGAAAGTTGCTACACTGTTTTTGAATAGTCCAGGTGTTCATGGAGTTTGCCACCTCTCAAATTGAGAGTTTGTCACCTCTCAATACAATACTGTCTGATTAGTCTGTGTTTCCAAAGCATCACATCTGTTACAGTAGCATCTAATGCCACAAACAAAGAAGTGAATGGTGCAATAAAAAGTTAAAACGTTGGAAAGCGGCAGGTGAAGAGAGAGGTCTGTGGTATTTGGTCTCCTAACTTGCATTTAAATCAATGTGTTTAGGAGCCTAAATACCTTTTGATGTCCTGAGTCATTGAGGAAACATTGAAAGCTTGCAATAATGAGTGCATAGATGAAATAACCAAACTCTCAGCAACGCATAGCAGCAGGAAAAGCTTCCAGAGAAATGGCATTATAATCAAAATGCCAAATAGGGTGACCTACAGAATTGCAACAGCTTGTGTTTCTTTCAATATTAGGTGATGTGCGCCACCGTATCATCTTGAGCAGAATAAAGGAAGTTGTGGTTGAGGCAAAATTTAGGGAAGAGTGTTGACCACATTTCCATGCTAAGAGGAATGATCAAAGAAGGAATTGAATGGTAAACATGACTTATCAGAAATGTCATAGATGCCATGGAAGCAGGTACAGCCTTTGTTGTGATTCACTCTGGAACTTTCTCAAGTGTTATATGTCAACAAAAATAATCATCATGGCTTTATATCCAGGTGTAGCAAGCACAGGTAAAGTAACCACAGGGTTAAGTGAATGGTTCAGCATAGACCCTGTGGACAGCCATGCATTGTCTCACCTCTGCTGCTTGGCACGGTCATTGACTTAATGATGAGGAAAAAATGTAGAGTGATGAAACACAGGCATTTCATGGCTCAGCAGTATTCTGGAAGAGTTACGTTTTGTTGGCAGCAAAGGTCTTGTGAAAGCTAATGTGCAAGCAAAGAGCGAAGAACTTTCCGGTACACAAAAGAGATGGGTTTAAAAAGCAGTTATGAAAAAAAACCCAAATCTAATGAGAACCCCAGTAGCTCCAACTCAAGCATTATTTTGGAAGACAAAGAAGTACAATTAACAAACCTTGCAGATGTTCAAGCCTTTGGAGATGTCCAGAAAGAAATGATGACACAAGCTGACAAGGTGGCAGCTGTGTTCACGAATTTAAACAAAATGTGGTCATAGAAAATGTACAGTTTAAAAACCAAACTATGAATCTTCAACTTCGATGTGAAAGTGGGAAAATCAAAGACATATCTAAATCAAAGACATATCTAAATTCCCTTGAAAGCAAATTCCTTTAAAAAATAAGTGCATGTGTTTTTCAGGAAATTCCAAGATTAATCAGATTTCAGAACCCCCTTATCTTCAAAGTTATCCAGAAAAGATGGAAATACTTGAGGGTGTGACTATACTGCAGGGCTTAACTCAAAATAAGCTATGGAAATTGAGCTACGTCAATTGCATATCTTATTTCAAAATAGCTTATTTTGAAATAGGGAGTGTCGACACAGCACTTATTTCGAAACAGAGCACTCTGCCTTCAACTTCCCTTACTCCTCATATAATGAGGGTTACAGGAGTCAGAGTAAGAAGTTTCCAGTTTGACAGTATTTTGACACAATTTCGAAATAACTACCTGCTGTGTAGATGTGGACTAAGTTATTTCGGAACAGTGTTGCAGTGTAGACATACAATATGCATTAAGAACGAAGCCAGAGCATCTGCCATGGAAAGTATGGCATTGGGTAGCTGGAGGAATACACAAAAGGGGTGACTGAAAGAATCCCTCCTCAAAAACGGAGAGAAAACTTGTATGGGACTTAACAACATAAAGGACCTATGGGAGTGAGAGGCAGGGATGGCTTAATTAATTTTTGAGCCCTAAGTTACATCTGATGCATGGGATGAATTGAGATTCAGAATTGAAATTTGGGCTTCAAAGTAGAAACGAAGCCACATCCAATTTAATTCCACATTCTGGAGTCGATACTACTTGCCATAAAAGCCAGCATTTGTTATAAATTTAAAAAAATAACAAATAGTCTGGTAGCACTTTAAAGACTAACAAAACATGTAGATGGTATCATGAGCTTTTGTGGGCACCGCCCACTTCTTCAGATGTTATGTTATTTCTGTCAGAGTTTCAGGGTTAACTGTCTCTTCAACTCACTACCACCGTGGTCTCCTTGGGGACACTACCTTGACATTTTAGGCTTCCCATCCATCACCTCTCTTGGTGCAGAGAATCACATCTTTCTCCCTTCGGACCAGGGGTTTAGGTTTGCAGTCCCTCTGAACCTCAGTGTAATTTCCAGCCTCTGAAAAGGGTCCAACATCTGTGCTTAACTCCTGTACACCAGTTACCAACCAGCTTTCACAAAGCAAGCTGCATTATTGTTAGAGCAAAAGCATTACAGAGAAATCATGTATATGAAAAGAAAAGAACCTGCACACATACTAAAACCACATGTCACTCCCAGCTCTATCATAAGCCTCTGGGAGTTGTCAAGCTTTCAAACCTTACAAGTGAGTTTGCTCTGTTGGTTACAAGTTAATGTCAGTTTTTAGATCAGGACAATTCAGCTGTTTATTTACATAGCTATGGCCTGTGAACTCCAGTTTGCTGGAACAGGTAATCACCTGTGAGTGGTCCTCTTTTCAGGGAGTCACTTGAAGAGATTGGGTTTGTGCATAACTGGATTTGTATTACCCAGGCCCCAGGGATTCCCCAGGAAAGTAATTTAACATGTATTGTCCTCAAAGTCTGTGGCTATCTGGTTGAACTCCTTCACTTCCCAGGTCTCCTGTCTGTCACAGTGGTACAATATTTAGTTTTAGTGTGAAAAATGTTGCAGTATTCAGAAGATATGTAAATAGGAAGTTTCCATATGTAACAACACTTCAGAAAAGAAAAATTACTTTTGTGGATTCCAAGATTCCTTCCAATATTACTTTTATTGTGCCATTTCCTTTCTTACCTTTCTTTTTTTCCTATTGGATGGGCTAATTTTGACTCAAAGCCTTAATACATTGTGGTTGTCATTTGGTATTGGTTTTCCTTTTCTGCTAAAGTTCCTTTTTGTCTCTCATCGCTTTAATAAAAATATCAAAGGTAGTTATTAAATTCTGAAAAACTGTTAAATTTACATTTTGGAAAACTGCTTTTCTGTAAACCCCAGTTTTCCTCCAGTCAGTCTCAAACTCTCTAACTTCAGATGAGGTCTTCGCATGTGAGTGAAGGTTACAGGTTTAGGTACAATGTTTCTGAGAACCAAACTCCTTGAAGTCAGTTGCAGACACTGAACACTCAATCGGTACCAAATATTCTTCATCCATACAACCTTGAGCTAATTTCCCATGCACTAATTTTAAAAATGATCTTATATTGGTCACTATGTTGATTAGGAGGATATTTGTTTTAGTAGGGAAAATTTTTAAAAAATGTTGAGAAATAACACGTTTATGCATTGGATTATGTTAATAGCAGCAGCACATGTATTGTAGCAGCTTATCTGGGACTGATTTTAGGCTTTTGCTAAAATCAGTGTATGTGTTTCACCCTTGTCCTTCCCCCTGCCCCTACGGTATTTGACCTAATTGCCTGTTGCCTAATCACTATGCCATGCCATTTCTGCTTCTGCTCTTTACTTTAAATTTATTTTTCAGTTTGATAGTTATGGTACAGTAGTTCCATTTTAATGAGTAATTTTAATATTCTTTGTAAGATGAAATAGTTTAAGGAATCCCTTTGTGAAAAATTGTAAGTAGAAACTGCTGACTAGTTGCTCAGTTGGAGTGTGAATGAGGTGGCCATAGAGAAGACAAATATTTTGATACGAATGAAAGTGAGAAGTAAACATTTGGTACAGTCTGAGTTCTAAAGGTTTATACAGATTCTCCATCCAGGTGTATTCATGCATCTCACTCTTAGTTTGTGCCAGCCCCTGCTGGTTTCACCTTACAACTGTCTTTAAAAGAGTCTGATAAACCTGCTCAATTGTACTAATTGCGTAGTAATTTTGGGCAAATGTCTAACCTTCTCTAATTGTGACCTAAACGAGATTCTAAAGCAAATTTCCAAAGGTTAATGTACTGACCTACTCTTCTACTCTTTGTTTTCAGACTAGCTTTGCTGGAGAATCTCTTGCAAAGTATCCAGTGTTTAAACAAATTCAGGGCCAGAGTCTTTTGAAACTTCAGCATAGTCTAGACGATCCCTTTGCTGTACAAACATTTCCAGACCTTGCGAATTAAGAATTATTCCCACTTTGCGAGGCAGGGAGTTGAAAGAAATTGTGACAACCATGGCCCCGGAAGTCATCTATGTCAGAGCCAAAATTACAGAAGACAAAGTTCCTGTTGTACCCCGAGGTCCTGACTTTTTGTAAACAGGTCTGGTAATGGACACACTTTCGGTAGTAATGCATTCGAACTTTTCAGAAACATAAAGATGCCTAAATGAATCAAAACTAATATACTGTAAAAATGAAGCATTTACACAGATTGTAGTGAGGTTTAATCTCCTCTGTAGTAGTTACCTTGGCAACTATTCTATTGCAGGAGATTTGGGTTACTAGTAAATAACACACCGACTAAAGCTCGAAAGGTAGGACACAACACTTAGTCAATGCATTTCAGAAGAAATAAACATAAAGTGACATGTATGCGTGTGTTATATTCAATTCAGGAAAAAACAACACTACATTCAAGGAACCTTTGTCTGAAGTGCATTATTATGGCGTTTATGTCTTTTTCTAGCAGTATGTGTACCCTATACGAGCGCTCGCTGAAGCAACATGACATGCATGGGCATAATTAAGACAACATTGCATGCATCGCTCGGAAAAAAAATCTTAACGATCCTCATTAGTACAAGCCTGCAGTTGTATACTATTGAAGTCCTCTAAATCTGGGGAGGTGACAGACTTAGTTAGATTAAGAGCTTGTCCACATGGGGCCATTCTATGCTTTCCAGCTTGTGGCTTGTGGAGAGCCTATAACGTAAAAGGTCTGGAAGAAACATCGAGAGGTCATCAAGTCCAGTCCCCTGCACTCATGGCAGGACCAAGTATTATCTAAACCATTCCTGAGGGGTGTTTTGTCTAATCTGCTCTTGAAAATCTCCAAAGATTCTACAACCTCCCTAGGCAATTTATTCCAGTGCCTAACCAACCTGACAGGAAGTGTTTCCTTATGTCCAACCTAAACCTCCCTTGCTGCAATTTGAGCCCATTGCTTCTTGTCCTCTCCTCAGAAATTAAGGAGAAATAATGTTTCTCCCTCCTCCTTGTAACATTCATTTAGGTACTTGAAAGCTGCTATCATGGCCCCTCTCAGTAGTCTCTTTTCCAAACTAAACAAATTCATTTTTTAAATCTTCTTTACTATATAATGTTTTCTAGACATTTAATCATTTTTGGCCTCTGGACTTTTTGCAGTTTGCTTACATCGTTCCTGAAATATGGCACCCAGAACTGGACACAGTACTCCAGTTGAGGCCTAATCATCCCAGTGCAGAGCAGAGCAGAAAAATGACTTCTTGTGTCCCACTTACAACACTCTTGTTAATACATCCCAGAGTGATGGTCCCTTTTTGCGACAGTGTTGCATTATTGACTCACATTGAACTTATGGTGCACTATGATGTCCCAGATCCCTTTCCACGGTCCTCTTCCTAAGCTATCATTTCCCATTTTGTGTGTGTGCAACTGATTGTTCCTTTCTAAGCGGAGTACTTTGTATTTCTCCTTATTGTATTTCACTGTGTTTACTTCAGCTTATTTGTACACTTTGCCTGAAGGTGAATGCTGGGCCACAAAGATGATGTTGCTAGGAGGTTTTGACTTCCTTGACCATAGGGTGCTGTTCCAGGAAGGACTGCTAAGCAGAAATGGAATCTACCTATTGAGAAAGAAGAGATTATTTGGATATAGATTGATTAACCTCATAAAGAGGGCTTTAAACTAGAAATAAAAACATGGAGACCTGGGTGACGAGTCAGAAATTGGGCAGAGCATGGGCTTCAATGGCATGGATAAATGAGACAAAGAGAACTGGGAAGGATGAAATCAAATCTGTATCTTAGTTGTCTGCATGCTAATGTGAGAAGTATGGGGAATGAGCAGGAAGAACTTGAAATACTAGTAAATAAACACAAGTATGACATAGTTGTCATCACGGAGACATGATGAGATATCATGTATGACTGGAATATTAGTATAAAAGGGGTACAGCTTGCTCAGGAAGGACAGGCACAGACAAAAGGGAGGAGATGTTGCCTTATAATATGAAAAATGTGTACACTTGGACTAAGGTTGACGTGGAAATAGGACACAGATTCTGGGTAAAGATAAAAGGGATAAAAAGCAAGAGTGATGTCAGAGTAGGAGTCTATTATGAGCCACCTAACCACGAGGAAGAGGTGGATGAGACTGTGGTTTTTGAATAACTAACAAAATCATCCAAAATACAGGACAACTGTTCCTGGTCCTTTCCAATTTTGTCCCTACGTTCTTGTGTTATTTGTTTATATTCATCCTTTGAGATTTGACCTAGTTGCCACTTTTGGTAGGACTCCTTTTTGATTTTTAGATCACTGAAGATCTCCAGGTTAAGCTCGGGTGGCCTCTTGCCACACTTACATCATTTGCACTTGTGTCCTTAATAATGACTCTTTGAAAAACTGCCAACTGTCTTGAATAATTTTTCCTCTTAGTCTTGCTTTCCAAAGGACCCTACCTACTTACCTGAGTTTGCTAAAGTTTGCCTTCCTGAAATCCATTGTCGTTCTTTTGCTATTCTCCCCGCAACCACTCCTTGTAATCATTATTGGTACCATTTCATGATCACTGTCACCGAGCTGCCTTCCACTTCCAAATTCTCAACTAGTTCCTCCCTGTTTGTCAAAATCAAATCTAGAACAGCCTCTCTGCTAGGAGCTGTCTCCACTTTATGAAATAAATTATTGTCTCCAGTGTCTTCCAAGAAGTTGTTGGATAATCTTTGCCCTGCTGTATTATTTTCCCAACAGACGTCTCAGTAGTTGAAATCCCTTATTACCACTGCATCAGTGCGCTGGATGATTTTGTTAGCTGTTTAAAGAGATCCACTCCTGGGAATGAGAAAAATTTAGACTCCTTGCCCATTAGCTCCTCAATACCAATAGCTCCAATTAGCTACAGTTCTAATGAGTATGTGTGTGGTGATGCTTAGGAACTGAGCTGATGAAAAGGCTGAGTTTAGAATGTACATAACATGAACAGTCATGTAAGCTGGTACGGGTGGAAGTCAGTAGTAGGAGCTGCGAGCACATTTCCAACATATTTAGAGCTTTCTTTTGCAGCATTTGAAACTCAGAGGCTACGTCTACACTGGTGCGATCTTGCGCAAAAACTCTTTAGCGCAAGAGTTCTTGCGTTAAAGTAGTTGCGGAAGAGAGCGTCTACACTGGCATGTGCTTTTGCGCAAGAGATGTGCTTTTGCGCAAGAGCATCCTTGCCAGTGTAGACGCTCTCTTGCGCAAGAAAGCTCTGATGGCCATTTTAACCATAGGGCTTTCTTGCGCAAGAAATTAATGTTGCCTGTCTACACTGGCCTCTTGCGCAAGAACAGTTGCGCAAAAGGGCTTATTCCTGAGCAGGAGCGTCAGAGTTCTGGCATAAGAAGCCCTGATTTCATACATTAGAACGTCAGTTTACTTGTGCAAGAACACGTGGCCAGTGTAGACAGGCAGCAAGTTTTTGTGCAAGAGCAGCCGCTTTTGCGCAAGATCGCACCAGTGTAGACACAGCCAGATTGTGTTGGAAATCTACTGCTACATCCAGGATTATAAGTTAGTTCTTCCACTATTTAGTGCCTCTCCATGGTCTCCACACTGACATAATAATAAGTGACACTGAAATTTTATATTACAAGTTGGACCTCCCTGGCCCAGCACCCTTGGGACCGAACGAGATCTGCTGGACGAGGGGAGATCAACTGCCACCAGCCCCCTAGCCCACCACAGGTTATGCTTCCGGCCCCAGATAGTCACCCTGCTGCTGGCTTTGGCCAGGCTACCTGTCACTGGCTCTAGCTCAATTGCCTGCCAGGCTGCTGCAGCCCTGGCTTCTGTACTGGGCTGCCACGCGACTGTGGTCCTGGCATCCCTGCTAGGCTGTCATGGCCCTAACTCCAGTTCCGCTGCTGGGCTGCTGCCAGCCCCATCAGGCAGGGCTCCTAGCTCTGGCTCTTCTGCTGCCTGACTCCCTGCCACTGGGAACATCCATGGGCCCAGTCCACGGATGTTGCCAGACCAGAGAGTTCTGGTTTAGGGAGCTGCAACCTCTACTATTTTTCTATTCCATCCAAATGGCACCATTTTTCAGCAATGGCACTAATATTCACTACCAAAGTCCTTTACTCCTTAGCTCAATTGCCGGCACTGATTAAGCCATGGTAACATGTACATTTAAAATAAAAATGATAGCAGTATGGAAAGTAAATCATTTCAGACCATAACATTCCCCCCAAACCTAGCTCAGAATCAAAGGTCACACAGGAGGAGTGTTTTACTACATATTTCCCCAATACTCAGCTGGGAAGAGCTTGTAGCTTTTAACTGAGAGAAAATGTGTCCATATAAAGATCACTAGAGAAACCACTCAAGTACTGACATTTGAAGTAGTAAAGAAGCAAATGGCCAAATAATCACATCTTTGTCAGGACCATTTTATTCCTTGAAGAAGTGCTGTAGGTGCTAATTGACATTGTCATGATGTAAAAGAGTAATTGTCTCTGGGCACTAACGTGAAACATGTGCTGCCTTTGAGTCATCCCCAACCTTTGTAAATGAGCAGTATAATCTTGGCAGCAGTCATGTCACATACTAGTCAACAGCTTAAGCACAGTATTTTGTCTGATTCGACGGAGGCAAGCATTCCTTTTTTTCATCCTACGACGCCATGTTATTTCTTTATGCACAAGCAACTGGAAAACTTATCCCAATGGAATTAGCAGAACTTGCCATTATAAATCAAAGTTCAAGCAAAAAAATATTCTTTTCAAATATTACATCTCACATCTATTTACTATGTTGAATGTATGCTGAAATATGCTTGCATGAGGCAACTATAGTATATTTTGTGTACATGATGGATACAGTGCTATATTTCTTCCACATTCAACACTCCTGTTACACAAGCTACAGGATGTAATACTTATATAGGACTTCAATGAAGGATTTATATTTCATAACATTTTCTTTAAGTAATGCTGAAGACACACAATTGAAACAGTGCAAAGTGTGGAAACAAAAAATGAAGAATGTGATAGACCAAAGACTTTGACCAGGTCTACACTAGACCCAGAAGTTGCTATAATGATTGCCCGTCTGAAGTAGAAATCAGATTTTGAACAAAAGCTTCAGCCGTTTTTCCATGTTGGGAAAGTAAAAAGGTATCTAAATAATATATTCAAGCTGCACTTTTTAGAAATTTCTCCAACAGAAGTCACTACATTTTAAAATCTGAACACTGTCATCACTAAGGAATTATCAGAGCTTTAGGCCCTGGTCATACAAAAATTATACATGTGCTTAGCTTTATGGTGTAATTGGTCCCTTTGAACTCTACAGACTACTTGCATTATATGAAGGATGTGCTTAAAGGCCACATCGTCACTTGCCTGCCAAGGATCAATCTTCTGGCATTTGATTTAGCAGGTCTAGTAAAGACCCCCTAAATCAAACACTGAGGGCAGCTTCACTAAGCGCAGTCACATGGAGTAAGGGAAACCAACAGGAGTGTTTGCTCCCATTGGCCTCCCTCTGTGAAGATGATGCCAACCTCAGCTTAAGGTAAACTGACTCCAGCCACATATTTTATGTAGCTGGAATTGTGTGCCTGAACCCGACCTTTCATCCCAAAAGATCTAAATATTAAAAACTCAAATACATAGAAAATAAGGAGTTTAATAAAAACTAGAAAAATATAAAAATCTGTGGGTACAAGTTTAAAATGTTACATGTTGCATATGCCCATCTGGGGCCAAATTCGGAAGTGATGTTTGGTGATTTACACTAGACTACCTTGTACATTTGTAGAGGAAGAGTGAATTGGGCTGAAGCAGTTTGGAAAAAAACTACTACTCAGATTTGCTGTTTTGTCCCAGAGGCACACGGAGGGCTTTGCTGGCTGCCGGCCAGGAGCTGCCTAGGGTAAGTGCCTCCCAGCCAGATCCTGCACCTTTCACCCCACCCCTCCCACACCCTAGCTCCTTGCTCCAGGTCACTACTCAAACCCTCTGAACACCCTCCTGCACCCCTGCTCCTGGTTACAACCCCTCTCCTTCAGCCAAACTCCCTCCTAGAGCTCACACCTCCTCTTGCACCCCAACCCCAAGCTCACTTTTGCACCCACCCTCCCTCCCAAACCCTGCACCTCCTCCATTAACATAGAAGAATGTGGTCCTTGACCACTTAACAAATTCGTGGCATGTCCCCCCCCCCCCCCCATCAAAAATGTTTGCCTGCCTCCGTTTTCTCTGAGGGTAGTTTCAATGTACTTTCAATAGGGCAGTTCTGAGAGGCTTTGTGATTTGAAGGCATTCATTAGTAGTGGGTTCCCTCTCAACAGCAGGGTAAGAATAGAGTGTGTGTTCGTTAAAAACCCACATAAGCCACTTCTAGTGTAACCTTAACATCCATGGTACACTTTCTATCTGAAACACCGTTTCTTGAAGGTGGGCAATGTGGGAGCAAAATATGAGTGAAATCTTATAGTAAGATTAGTGTGGCAGGAGATGCTGTTGTTTGTGATTTAAGAATTGTAGCTTCATGCTACCCTAAGAGGAAGTGAGCATTAAATCAGCAAATGTCTGGGTTTTCATTCTGACACTTATTGCAATAAATTCCAGCTCTGCCCTGCCAATCCTCCAGCACAGTTTTATTCCTGTATTTCTTGATGACAATTTTGTTGCTTCAGTTGCCTTTGTAGAATTTCTGAAACCAGCTTAGAGCAAGTGAGTAGAAGTATGTTATCACCCACGATCAATTCACAGCATGGTATTGATGCAAAGGTCTGATCTCTCCACCATGCCAACAAGAACAAAAATCACATATTTGTATGACATGTGAATGACATGAGGGGCTGCATTCTCCAAGTTACCTTCACACAGAAAATCTACCAGTCAGCTGTCCAGAAAGGTTAAAAAATAAGACAGGTATAAACCTCAAACAGTGGGGAGCCAAAATTTCATCAAATGACAATTGTATATTAAATTGTCCAATAAAAGATATTACCTCACCCACTTTGTCGTTAATATCCTGATACCAACACTGATGAAATAACACTGTATACAAAATTAATATGGGAGTTTAACCAGGCTGAAAAATCCATGTTGGTGGGTTTGGTATGAAACGCTGTTTTTTCAGTTCAAACTTCATTTGACTAAACAAAGTCAAAATTGAAACAAAACATTTCTAGTAGTAGGAAGAAAGCCTGAAACATAGCTGTATAATAGCAGAGACCTGGTATGAGGGCTAAGGCCTGGGCTAATGTAATGATATTGCAGAAACACACATACCTAAGAGCTGCTAGGCACATTTGAGGGTAGTACCAGAACTCCCCGGCACTAGCACGCTCCTCATAGATAACAAGAACATACGGACCCATCGTAAGGTTAAGGTGAGGATGACAGCATGATGGATAGGGATATTTTGATCGAACCAGTATGAATAAGTTAATGGGAGGCACCCTAATTCATCAGGAGTGATACACAGTGGCTACGTCTACACTGCCCTCTCTTGCGCAAAAAAATATGCAAATGAGGCAAAGCGTGGAACATTGCTGTGTGCGTCATTTGCATAATTAATGAGCGGCCGCTTTTTGTGCAAGAGGCTTTTGCGCAAAAAGGAGCCATCCATACGGCTCCTTTTTGCTCAAAACCCCCCTCTTGCTCAAGAACCATTCTTCCGCTTTTTTTCAGGAAGAACGACTCTTGCGCAAGAGGGGGGTTTTACGCAAAAAGGAGCTGTGTAGATGGTTCCTTTTTGTGCAAAAGCCTCTTGTGCAAAAATGGAGCCTCATTAATTATGCAAATGACGTGCAGCGATATTCCATGCTTCGCCTCATTTGCATCTATTTTTGTGCAAGAGAGGGTACTGTAGTCGTAGCCAGTATGTTTGTATCTATGTATAAAGATGTAACTCTCTTTGTCTGGCCTAAGAGGCAATGAAAAGTCTCTTCACTAACTGAACTAGTCCATTGTCAGGGGGCACATAATATATAGTGGTAGCATCCACTGGCAGCTATTGCTGTGCTTAATTTGGCAGTAAACTTGTCCGGGTGCCTTCGTCCTTTATTTGACTGTTTTAGTCATTGGGCAGTTCGCTCAAGATCTGCTTCACTGACCATCTGTGCAGAGCTGAGGAGGCACAGAGAGGAAACATAGACATGCATCCAGTCTCTATCAGCATCTGATAGAACACCACATGGATAACATGTCAACACAGACAACAATATTTTTAAAAATATTCAAACATTTTAAAATATTGTTCAATGGGAAATTTCAATTTTTGGTTTTTAAATAATTTGGAATAAAATAAATCTTGAAATTTTGGAATGTTCTGAGAAACAGAAACTCCAGTTCTTGCACAGCTCAATGTCACATTTTTCAGGGGTGTCTTGCACAGTGGAAAATATATTTCCTTTTTTTGCTGAGTCACATCCTGTCGCTTCTTTGCAGTCATATTCCTGAAGGAAAGGGAGAGTAAAGCAGATAGTGGGGGATGGGTAGACTAAGTTTACAAATCTTACTATTTAAGAGATATTCCAGCTCGTCAAACTAGAAAATGTACGTAGACATGAAGTGAACTCCTACCTGCTTTAACTGGCAATGATTAACTTAGCTGTGTGGCTTGCTGGAATACACGAAGCAATTTTGAATATGCATGCAACGCTTTATAGTATAAAATGTTGAATTTCTTTGACAGCTTCATATGAATTTTACATGCATTTCTGCACCAACAAAGGTAATGTCAATCAAATGGAGTGATTATGCAACAGAATATTGCTTATTGACAGTGGTTCTTAAAGTTGCAAGATATGTTTTTATCTCGCCCAATAATAAGGGCTGAAAACCTAATTATTACATGCATTATAGTCTGTGCTGAGTCATTCCTACAGCTGTTTCTCTTGCTGAATGTAGATAATTGGCTAGAGTAGCAATCATAGCTCTTGTTAAATGGAAAATACCAAATTGCTATGAGAATCATCATGAAAGAAATTTGAATTTGGCCTTTCTAAAAAACACATTCTAAGTAAGCTAATCTATTTGTGACAAAGTTAGTATAACAGTCACTCCCATCCATTGCAGCAGAAGAACCAGACTTCAGTAGCCCCAGAAATGAACCAGCAAGGGCTACAACCAGGCCTTTAACCATTAGAATGTACAGTAAGTTTTTATCTATATCAGATCACTGAGTGTAGATGGAACTCCACTTTTACTTCATTTTACTCAGCTCAATTCATCTACATTTGGTAACATTTGCAAAGTTGATTTATAAGAAACTTAATGTTCAAGGATGGTTGTTCCTGGCATGAAAAATTAAACACTTATTTGATGACAATTGGATTTTAATTTACATTAAAATGTTTTACAGGCCAAAGAAAGTAGTTCAAATACAGTATGTGTGTTCGTTCTCTGTGTTCTTTTAAAAGGATAAAATTGACCAGTTTCATCCAGTTTTAGTGGGTTGGCTAGAGCCCAGAGATTTGATGGAAGAAAAGCTTGTTGAATTAATTAAATCATATCAGAACACATGGTCTAACTTTGTTCTTCAAAACAGTGCCAGACATTAATTAGTGGAGTTGACAGTTTAAGCATATAACCTTGTTGGAAAGCAGGATCGTTAATACATAAGGAAGGGGAGAAGAATGTGATCAGTCTTAATTGTTACTTTTTGACTGTTTTAAAGATTGTGAGGAGAGATCCCTGTTTATAGGGACAGTCAAGGTCTTAAGAAATTATGTCGTTTTTACCAAGACACATATTACTGTAGGTGTATGTCTACACTGCATTTTAAAATCTGCCAGCTGACTTGGGTTCAGTCTAAAAGGCTCTTTAATTGAAGTTAATGTGGGTGATATAGAGCTGGGGAGAACTCTATATAATAATAAAGAATGTCCTTTATATTATGTACAACAACTCTGTCCCCTCTTATTGGGAGAGATGCAATAGCCAGTTTGTCTTATGTAGTAGTTTGTGTAATCTAAACAAGTTCCCTTAGATGTTATCACTCTTTAAAAAATATATCTATTTAGAAACTTGGAGTTTTCTTAATTTTTTTTCAGATTTCACATGCTTAGAATACTTAAACAGACAAGCTTGTCCCAAACAAGCTGATTTCTAACAAAACCTGGATCCATAATTCATAAGCCATTTTAGTTAAATTAAATGATAGTCTTGATTTATTTGCTCACCTTAATAAGACGGATGAATAGTAGAGAAACACACTTATCTATTTTAAAATATATAACATTCAAACAAGTTGGAGGACTATTATTTGACCATCTCTATCATTCTAAATTTTTGGTTAGTTAATTACTATATGGACCTTTGAATTTCTGGGTTACAATTAGAATTGGTAATGGAGCTCCCAAAATGCCACAGGAAATCCTCTCTATGACGTTATAGTCTGGAACAGAAAAAAAAAACAGTAGAAACCTTACTAAAAAAACCTTGCAGTGTGAATTTCCAAGTCCAGATCTGCTTATTTTAATAATTCAAATAAGTATCAGAATCTTTTGAACTTTACTGGCTAATAATAAAAACATAACTTTGTAATGTGATTGAAACAGAGTCAGCACCCACCTTTCACAAGCATCCTCTGTTTAGCTGGATTTGAGCTTGAATTCTTGGCGTTCTTACAATGGGGTCGCACCCTTCTCCTCTAGCATAGGTCTGACCCACGTTTGTTAGATGGGTCTACAGCCCTTCGGGTGACTTACACATGCTGTCCCCCCTTCCAGGGTATACAGTCTCTAGTTCTTTCTCACAGTCCTGGGATGGAGTGGTAGCACTAGGGTTTCCTCCTTGGAGCCACTGCCTTCTTTAACAGCCCAATCAGGGCCCATCTTGGTACCCTCACTTGGTGTCCTTTTAGCAGCCTTTCCTGGGCTCAGTCTTCTAGCAGACCAGCAGGGTCTATCATGCTACCCTCTGGTCTGGCAGGGTTCTGGGCTCCATCTGCTGGGGTCAGCCTATCTGTACTGCCCAGTCCACAGTCCTGCTACTTTTCCAGCAAGCCAGGTACCCAGTTGTTGGCAGCCTTCCCTAGCTCATTTCTACCAGCCAGGCACCTAGTTCTCTTTCTTCAAGCTCCATGCAGGAACTGACTGCTCTGCCTCTGCTAATTCCTTGTATAGGGCCCTTCTGGCCTCAATAGGTCACTCTAACTGCCCCTCTAGGCTGCCTAGGACTTCTCTGTTCGTTTCTGGGGTGGGGTGAAGCAGGGCTGCAACACTTTCAGCAGGGGGCCTCCAGACCTAGTCCACTCCATTGCAATAAAACAGGGACATGAGTAGTGCTGTATTGTATGATATACAGTAGAACCTCAAAGATATGAACACCATCTTCTGAACTGACAGGTGAAGCAGACGCCTCATGAAACCAGAAATAAAACAGGCAGCAACAAAAACCAGTAAATAAATAAAGCAAAGAGTGTACTCTGCAGCACTGTGACTGTATTGGGTCTTAAAAGTAGACTCATATAGACTCCCTGTCCATACCGCCACACACAAAGCACCCACTTGCATCTAGGAGTGAAGACGCAGGGGCTGCCAGTCAAAGGCAGCCAGCAGACCATGAGCAGCACTGGGATCTGTGATGTTTTCACCCCTTTCCCACAGCTTGGAGAGTCAACTGCTGGAACTGCAGCCCAAACTGCTCTTTATTCAGAGCTATGCACATTTCAGAATTACAGACAACCTTCATTCCTGAGGGGTCCATAACTCCGAGATTCTATTGTTTAAGTAAATACCCATTTTACTTGGAATTGCTTTTTTAAATTAAGGTGTAGGACTTACTTCATTTTTTAAATTTGAGATCAGAAGCAAAAGTTCACAGGGCATTTCACATAATTAAAGAACCCACAATTAGAAAAACTTCTCGGACTCCTGAGAAATGTTGGTTACGACTCACAGAACAAGTGCACAACTTGCAGTTCTTATTTTAAAGGCATCTCATTTTATGAGCCTGTGTTTGCAAACCAAAGTCACTGAGGTTGACCCCAGGTCTGGTAAGGCGGAATTCAAAAATGCAATAGTGAAGCTACACTCTGAGGTACGTCTACACTATTTTGGGAGATCGGAAGTATGCTGAAATGTCTATTCCGTGTCTATTGAAGCAGCCTGTTATTTCAAAATAGATTTTGAAATAACGGGCATCTTATTCCGACATCCTGGTAATCCTCATTCCTCGAGGATTAAGGGGCATTTCGGGATAGTGAGTTATTTTGAAACTTGGCGCTGCATAGACAACGCCAAATTACGAAATAAGCTATTTCGAGCTAAGGGTGCTCGTACCCTGAGATACCATTGCTTCTGTCTGTCCTTTGCACTGTGTACCACAGAACACAAACACCTCCCATGGCAGTTAGAATACAGACATATGGTCCAACCCCCTGTGAGAGGTGTATATTCATTACAACTAGCAAGGAAGCTCAGAATGTGCTCCCTGTGCAGTGTAGGGTTTCAGAAAAATTAGAATCCTTCAAAATACAGTACACTCCCTTGTTCTTGTTATCTTGGGTGCTGGCATTATCATCTTGTACACAGGAAGCTTCCCCCCCGATTCAGGAGACTTTGAAAGAGCCTAAGCCAGGATTTCCTTTCTGTAGCCTCTTGCCACCTTCGTTTCATGATTTTTCAGCATTTTTTGCATGTTTTCATTTAGCAGATGTGACTGCTCTCTGCAGATTTTAACCTGGGCTCAGTGTGGCTGCACAAGCTCCATTACACATTCGGTCTTTGAACAAAGGAGGAAAATGTGAAATGAAATTCCTGAAAAGTAGCCTAGACACGTTCTGCTTCTCCTTTATCTCTTTCACATTCCCGTAGCATCTAGAGCACCCAAGGCACTGTGCAGACCCGGGATAAGCCCTGTCCCAGGAACCCTCCACTATGCATAGACAAGATAAACAAAGGGTAAGAGGAAGGGAGTGTTTCACAGGTGATGAACTAAGGCAGGGCTAAATGATTTGCCAAAGGTGATGCAGGGCATATATGACAGAGCTTAGATTGAACCCAGATCCATTTCCTAGTCCAGAGTCTTACCTACCAGACCAAATTTCCTCTGAATTCCTTTGTGTCTGTCTTTCAGAGACTATTGAGGAGTGATTTCTGGTACAACTCCAATCATGTGGACTCCATTAGCTCACCTTGAATATGATTTTCCAGACATGCACTCTCTTCCACATTGTTTAGAATAAAAAATGCAGAACTCTGACACATGCAGTTTTAGTAGATCAGGGTTAATGCATATGCCAGGGGCTCCTTGATCATTCCAAGCCACCCAACAGGCTCCCTGCACCTCCCCCAGCTGCATGGCCACCCTGCAGTTCTGTGTGCCCCCCATTCTCCCTCCTCCCAGGTCCCCTAATCTCCCTCCTTCCAGTTATCTCTGCCCCACACCATATAATTGGTTCTCCTTATCTTCTCCAGCCACTAGGAGTTCTGTGTGACCCCCATTCCATCCTCTCCCCCTACCCCATTGTCCTCTGCTCTCCCTTAGACCGTGGGTTGTGTGTGCATTTCTTCCTCCCCCATATACCATGGCTCCTGAATTTCTGCCCCCAGAGATAGTGCATGTCTCCATTCCCCAAGTGCCTTCCCTCCCCCACTCCCTGTATTATTTGTCTGGGAGACGGCATTAGGGTATAACATGTTGACGAGCAGGGGTATTGTAATGCTGACAGGCTTTAATTATTGCCTCCAAACACTTGTTTGAACTCTGTACATTTGTGGAAGGGTTTGAAGCTGTGACTGTGCTATATGGATGGGATTTTCTGATTCCCCCCCCCCCCTGATTTTCTGATTTTCCCTCAAATCAATGGGATTCTGACTGCTGATGTCTAACACATTTCCTGTAATTTTTAGGGTGATTGGATCTGTGTTTGAAGGCTATTGTGTTACACATGCAACAGGCAACAAATTGAGTGTAAGGCAATAGGTAGGCCAAAAAGTGCTCATTGAAATTGATCACTGATTGTAGCTTCTTTCCACACCCTCTGCATTCCCAGTTTCCTAGGATTTAATTATTCAAAATTTACTAGACTCATGTAAATAATACATTAGATGGATTGTGAAGAGGTCCCGTTAGCCTTTTGACAATTGGTATCCAAAACTAGAGTCCACTGTTTGAAAGAAATAGAGATTGTTTTTCTGTCCAATCACAATAGTAGCTGCGCATGTAAATTACCCACAGCTGCCAGCGCAAATAGCTCTGACCTAACCAGTTGCGAGGTTGTTGTTCTGTTATATAAATGTGCACGCCAAAAAAAGTCTGCCCCTCTCGTCTGAAGGATAAGAACATAAGAACATAAGAACGGCCGTACCGGGTCAGACCAAAGGTCCATCTAGCCCAGTATCCTGTCTGCCGACAGTGGCCAGCACCAGGTGCCCCAGAGGGTGGACCGAAGACAATGATCAAGCACTTTGTCTCCTGCCATCCCTCTCCAGCCTCTGTCAAACAGAGGCCAAGGACACCATTTTATCCCTGGCTAATAGCCTTTTATGGACCTAACCTCCATGAAATTATCTAGCTTCTCTTTAAACTCTGTTATAGTCCTAGCCTTCACAGCCTCCTCTGGCAAGGAGTTCCACATGCTGACTACACGCTGTGTGAAGAAGAACTTTCTTTTATTAGTTTTAAACCTGCTACCCATTAATTTCATTTGGTGTCCTCTAGTTCTTCTATTTAGGGAACTAATAAATAACTTTTCTTTATCGGCCCTCTCCACCACTCATGATTTTATACACCTCTATCATATCCCCCTCAGTCTCCTCTTTTCTAAACTGAAAAGTCCCAGTCGCTTTAACCTCTCCTCATATGGGACCCGTTCCAAACCCCTAATCATTTTAGTTGCCCTTTTCTGAACCCTTTCCAAGGCCAAAATATCTTTTTGAGGTGAGAGACCACATCTGTACACAGTATTCAAGATGTGGGCGTACCATAGTTTTATACAGGGGCAGTAAGATATTCTGGGTCTTATTTTCTATCCCTTTCTTAATAATACCTAGCATCCTATTTGCCTTTTTGACCGCCGCTGCACACTGTGTGGAAGTTTTCAGAGAACTATCACGATAACTCCAAGATCTCTTTCCTGATTTGCGTAGCCAAATTAGCCCCCATCATACTATGCGTATAGTTGGGGTTATTTTTCCCCAATGTGCATTACTTTACACTTATCCACATTAAATTTCATTTGCCATTTTGTTGCCCAATCACTCAGTTTGGTGAGATCTTCTTGGAGTCTCTTACAGTCTGCTTCTGTCTTGACTATCCTAAACAGTTTGGTATCATCCATAAACTTTACCACCTCACTGCTTACCCCTTTCTCCAGATCATTTATGAATAAGTTGAACAGGATTGGTCCTAGGACTGACCCTTGGGGACACCACTAGTTACCCCTCTCCATTCTGAAAATTTACCATTTATTCCTACCCTTTGTTTCCTGTCTTTTAACCAGTTCTCAATCCAAGAAAGGACCTTCCCTCTTATCCCATGGCCATGTAATTTACACAAGAGCCTTTGGTGAGGACCTTGTCAAAGGCTTTCTGGAAATCTAAGTATACTATATCTACTGGATCCCCCTTGTCCGCATGTTTGTTAACCCCTTCAAAGAACTCTAATAGATTAGTAAGACAGGATTTCCCTTTACAGAAACCATGTTGACTTTTGTCCAACAAATTATGTTCTTCTACATGCTTCACAATTTTATTCTTTACTATTGTTTGACTAATTTGCCAGGTACTGAAGTTAGACTTACCGGTCTGTAATTGCCAGGATCGCCTCTAGAGCCCTTTTTAAATATTGGTGTCACGTTGGCTACCTTCTAGTCATTAGATGCGGAAGCCGATTTAAGGGATAGGTTACAAACCACAGATAATAGTTCAGCAATTTCCCATTTGAGTTCTTTTAGAACCCTTGGATGAATGCCATCCGGTCCGGAGATTTGTTAACATTAAGTTTTTCTATTTGTTCCAAAACCTCCTCTAATGACACTTCAATCCGGGACAGTTCCTCAGATTCATTACCACAAAGGATGGTGCAGATTTGGGAATCTCCCCAACGTCCTCAGCCGTGAAGACTGAAGCAAAGAAATCATTTAGTTTCTCTGCAATGGCTTTATCATCCTTAATTGCCTTTTATAGTTCGATCGTCTAGGGACCCACAGGTTTTTAGCAGGCTTCCTGCTTCTAATGTACTTAAAAACATTTTGTTATTTCTTTTTGAGTTTTGGCTAGCTGTTCCTCAAAATCTTTTTGCTTTTCTTATTACATTTTACACTTGATTTGACAGTGTTTATGTTCCTTCCTATTTATCTCACTAGGATTGGACTTCCACTTCTTAAAAGATACCTTTTGTCCCTCACTGCTTCTTTTACATGGTGGTTAAGCCACGGTGACTCTTTTTTAGGTCTCTTGCTATGTTTTTTAATTTGGGGTATACATTTAAGTTGGGCCTCTATTATGGTGTCTTTAAAAAGTTTCCATGCAGCTTGCAGGGATTTGGCTCCTAGATGACACTAGGATTCTAGAAACTGCCCAGAAGGAAGGAGTTCCACAGTTAGGACCCTCCAGGGAACTACTGTGCTGATGGGCCCTCTGGAAGGAGGCAGTGGAGGTGGGAAATTTTCAGTCCCTAACTCCCATTGGGACTTTTGAAAATCTCATCCAAAGAGTGTATATGTTGGTGTAATCAGTAACACATATAAGGCTGTTTCAGCTACACATTAATGTGCTATCCGCCTTTTAAGTAGTACATAGAAAATCTTACATGATTTTTAGTCACCAGGATCTTGAACTGGTTTCTGATTGTTAACATATGCCAATGGCGTCCGCTAATCAATCCGCATAAAAGTGGACTTTAATGTTTATTCATTCTTAAAGGTCGATTTTTTTAAAAAAAAGCTGATCTGATCAGTTAAGACTAGAACCTGTTATTTATTCATTATGCTCAATCTATTGGCTGATTTAGCTATTTTTCCTAATTGTGAATTGTCTAATAATTCATTAATTTCATTGACATTGTTTGATGAATGTTTTTAGAGCATTTAGTCAGTTTTGATTGTTCAGGAACTGTCCTTAGTAAGTACTTATGGTAGTAGATATCCAGAACTATTTGAGCAGTGTCATCAAGTAATATAGTTTCTGTTCCTTGATTTTCTTGCATTTTAAACTTCAACATTTCTGCTTCAAACACATTTAATTTCAGCAGTGACTTTCATTTTGTGGTTTAACAAATACATATTTCTGGCTAACTTCTAGACAGGAAAATGTTTGTTTTCACAAGCTTTCGTGAAAAGTTATTAGAACAGGTATATGTTCAGCAAGTTTGCCAAGTGTTCGTGCAAAATTCTTTCCACTATTTTTCCAACTGGTAGAAAATTCTTGGAGATGGGTGAAAATGTGCATTTTTCCAAAATGAAGTCTAACCAGAGAGAGCTCTTCAGTCTGATATAGTGAAAGAGAAAATAAATAACTGCTGTGTGTTGTAAGGGGAAAATGAGTCTGAGTATACATATTAGTAAGATACAATGGAGAATGTAAGTGATAAAAAGAATGTTAGCATCAGAGCAAAAACTGGACAAATGAAAATGTTGCCAATTAATTTACTTAAACTTCAAGTTCTCTGTGAAACATGAAGTCTCAAAGGGGTTGTTTTTCAAAGCTACTATTAAATATTTCATTAAAGAGTAATTTAAACGAAGGGAGAATGAGTAACATTTGCAAGTGCACATCATATCTTCTCAGCTCTCCACTGTCTTGACCCACCTGGCTAACTTTGGCTGCTTCTCATCAAATATTGAACAGCTGTTAGTGTAATTGCATGCACTGCACATCCTCATAAAAGATCATCAAGGCTGTGCTTTCCCTGCTGGCCGAGAAACAAGAGCAGCTTTAGAAAACCACCCTGCAACTGTTCCCAGCACACTACATCTTGAGCTGGGATTAATGAAGTTAACTGTCACTTTATCTCTGAGATTGTGTCAGCCATGCTTCACAGAAGGCCATAGGGAGATAGGGCATTCAGAACTTACTCAGTACTCATTTAGCACTGCTGCTCTTCAGGGTTATCAAAAATAAAATAAATTAGAGTGTTAAAAATAAAGATGTACAATGTTCTTAACTAGGATTGTCAAATTATTAAAATTAATCATAATTACTTGCAGTTTTAATTGCACACTTAATAATAGAATACCATCTATTTAAATATTTTTGGATGTTTTCAAATATAGTGATTTCAATTACAACATAGAATACAAAGTGTGCAGTACTCACCTTCTATTATTTTTATTACAATACTTGCACTGTAAAAAGATAAAAATGGCATTTTTTCAATTACTGCATATGAATACTGTAGTACAGTCTGTTTAAAATGTAAATGCAATTTACAAATGTAGATTTTCATTTTTTTTAAACCACTGCACTAAAAAATGTAACAATGTAAAACTGTAGCAAATACAAGTCATCTCTATCCGACTTATTTGGCCAATCGCTAAGACAAACAAATTCGTTTACATTTATAGGTGATAAAGCTGCCCGCTTCTTATTTACAATATCACGTGAAAGTGAGAACACGGATTCACATGGTGCTTTTGCAGCTGAAATTGCAAGGTATTTATGAACCATGTATGCTAAATATTTGTGTGCTCCTTCATGCTTCAACCACCATTCCAGAAGAAATTCTTTCATGCTGATGACAGGTTCTGCCCAATAGGGATCCAAACCACTGCAGACTAATGCACTAGGGATGTTGAATTTCAATTAATCCGCTAATCAAGTACTTGATGGAATTTCCATCGACTATTTGATTGTCGATAGGGGGTGGGGCGAGACGCTCACAGCACTGTGGGGCTCTTACTACATTTCAAAGGCAGAGGCACAGCCGTTGGACCGGTGCAAGCAGGGACTGCTTCAGTCCTCGCTCGCGCCATTTCCCACTGCGCCTCTGCCTCCCCTGCCATTCCCTGCCCCCAGCAGAGACAGTGCTGGGAGGAACCGGCTTTTAAGCCAGCTCCTCCCAGCACCAACTCCTGCTCTTCACCTTGCTGACTCTGTATCAGAGGTAGCAAGGGGAGGGGAAGTGACTAGTTGACTCAACTACTCGATAAGTCTATGCTTATTGGGTAGTCAACAAGTTGCTTACATCCCTATAACACACGTTTGTTTTCATCATCTAAGACAGATGCCACCAGCAAAAAGTTGATTTTCTTTTTTGTTGGCTCTTTTAAGACTTCTGACAGCATGTTCCCCATGTCATTCTTCTCAGATTTTGGAGAGCACTTCATATTCTTAAACATTAGGTTGAGTGCTGTAGCTATTTTTAGAAATCTCATATTTGTACTTTCTTTGCCTTTTGAGAGATCTGCAGTGAAAGTGTTCTTAAATTTAACAATACATGCTTGGTCATCATCTGAGACTGCCATAGCATGAAATATATGGCAGAGTGCTGGTAAAACCACTAAGCAGGAGACATACAATTCTTCACCAAGGAATTCAATCACAAATTTAAGTAATGTATTATTTTTCTAATGGATGTTATTAGCATGGAAACATGTCCTCTGGAATGGTGACCAAAGTACGAAGGGGCATAGAAATACTCAGTATACCTCGCGTGTAAATACGTTGCAATGCCAGCTACAAAAATGCTATGTGAATGCCTGTTCTCATTTTCTGGTGACATTGTTAATAATAAGAATGCAACATAATTTCCTGTAAACGTAAGCAAACATGTTTGTCTTAGAATTGGCTGAAGTAGAAGTAGGACTGAGTGGACTTGTGGGCTCTGGAGTTTTCCTTTTGAGCACAATTATGTAACAAAAAATCTATATATATAATTAGCACTTTCAGGAAAAAGAAATTGCAATATAGTACTTGTATGAGCTGAATTGAAAAGTGGCATTACTTTTCTTTATCTTTTATTACAAAATTTGTAATAAATAATGATATGAACTAAGCACTTGTACTCTTTGTATTTTGTGTTGTAACTGAAATCAATATATTTGAAAATGTAGAAAAACACCCACAAAGCTACTAAATGGGTATGTCTAGACTGCAGGGTTTTTTTTGGAGAAACGTCTGTTTTTCCGAAAAAAACTTCGCTTATGTCCACTCTGCTATTGCTTTCTTTCGAAAGAAAATTGAAAGAACGCAGGGGTTTTTCTGACATTGGTAAACCTCATTCTACGAGGAAGAATGCCTTTTCCGAAAGAGCTCTTTCGGAAAAAGATGTGTGTGGACGCAGAAGAGGGAATTTTTTTGAAAGAAGAGGCCTCCAGAAAAAACACAGGTGCCCTGGTGGCCACTCCATCCATAGTAATCAGAGCTTAAATGTGAGATAGTGTCCATTCAGTGTGGACACTATCTTTCGAAAAAGCAGATTGCTTTTTTGACGCGCTTTGGCAGTGTGGACGCTCTTTTTTGGAAGAAGTTTTTTCAGAAGATCTCTTCTGGAAAAGCTTCTTTCGAAAGAAGCTTGCAGTCTAGACATACCCTATATTTGAGAATCTGTCTGTCTGTTTGTTCAAGAACTCCTCCTAAACCACCAAATTCAGTACACAGCATCCTCTTATTATAACTTAAAGTAAGGTATGGGTTTAGTTGTGCCAGGACAATGTGATGTGCCTGGAATGGGATTGCTTCTCAAAAAAACATACAGAAAAGAGAATCACCAGGCAGGAGAAAGGGACTAGCTGGGAGGTGTGCCCCCCCATCCAGGACTGCCCCAACCCCTAGCCTCTCACTCCTCAGGTGCCATTTAGGAGGGTGATGAGAAGCAGAAGATTCCCTCCCCCCAATTTCTATAGGAACATTGCTGGCTGTACTACTTGGTCAGGGAGCCAGGGTGTCATAAATAGGAGCTGCTAAGGAGAGTCTGACTTACCCTAAGAGTGAGGAAAGGGTTAAGCAACTGTAGCTGCATCTAGGAAGGGGGTCCAGGCAGTCATCCAATAAAAAAAGTAGTTAGGAATTTCAAACCGGAAGACGGGGGGTTTCTTTCTCTCTTCTTTGTTTGAGATCAGAGCAGTTTCTACCAGGTATTGAGGGAGATGGGAGATGCTCTCTCTCTCTCCAAGAACAGACTTCTTGAAATGTGTATGTAAGGAAAAGTTTAGATAGTCCATCAGGGTTTATTGTTTTCCTTATTTGGGGGTTTGGAAATCATGTCTGAGCTGGCCAATTGTTTTTTTCTTTTGTAACTAAAGATTACAACCCGGGGATTTTCCCTGAGTCTATGTCACTTCATGGCTATTTACCACCTAGTCAATTTACTATGCTTGCAACAGTAGTTTTGTTTTGATAATAAAAGAGTTTTCCTTTTGTTTTGATTAACCGGTATTGGTTGATTGTTGTGTCCTCAAGTTTACGTGCCTAATTACCCGGGCAGAGTTCATTGTTCTCTGCAGATTCCCTCTGTTTTCCCAACTCCAAGCAAAATGGAGGTTGGAGGCAGGGGGGAGAGCTTTATTTTAGGAAGGGGATTCCCAAGTGATCTCTTCCCTGGAAAAGGGTTTATTTTATATTTTCTTTTAGTCACTTGGGTGGTGGCAGCAAGGAACCAGTCTTTTGTCTTTTTTGGATCTCAGGGGGACTTAGATTGAACAAGTTTGTCTCTGGGAGTCACTGAGACAGGTTTTGCTGAGTTTATTCTACTTGCCGGCCCTCCAATCTCTGCACTCTGTACAAAAGATTGGCTGACTTTCCACAAAGGCAAGAATCACAGGACATTGCCATTAGTCTTGAAACTAATAGATATAGAGGTTGGGAAGGTGCTGCTACAGTCTGTAATGAGGGTAACAGATATGGAAATGGGCAGGCATCTTTAGAGCCATTTGTAGTCCAAGATGAAGACAACATGCTCCCTTTACCATTTACAGGGGGTTTCAGTATTCACAGATTAGATATAGATATAGATAGTGTATCACTAAAGTGAAGATGTTTGCTTTATCAAATCACTAATGACTAGAACAGCATTGATTTTTAGTCTTTTTGACAATTTTAGTGTCAGAGTAGCACTTACAGTATTTTAGTCTTGCCATGACTTTTCCCACTTATCTCTAAACACATCCTCTTGGGGGAGTTTGCAGGTGCTTGAAACTGTTTTTGTAGTGTAAACTGAATTAACTGGCATACCTAGTAATATTTTTGTAGTCAGTTGGCACATTTCAGGGTACAAGCCAAGGGAGCATCTAAACATTTCTGATGTTAATAGATACGGGGTCAGGAAGTACCAGCACTTCCATCAGCTCTCTTTACCTACCTTCAGAAATAATGAATAACACTTTTTGTAAGTTTCCTGAGATCAATAACTATTGCTCCATCTTTTTGGGAGAGTGTCTCTATGTATTCAGGCAGATGAATGCAGTAAAGCCAATGTAGCGGTATTCCAGTTAGCGATGAAAAATGCTATTTCATTTTTAAAATCTAGGATTGCTCCTGGCCTTCACTGACTTTCAATTAATTTTCATAAGTCTTTCTCTGATATAATTAGGTTTTTGCCCGTAAAAGTTCAGAGTTTTGCTTTAGAATTTCAATCTCCATCCTGTTTTTTTTTAACATCTTCAAGATTACATGCACTCCAGATACAGTAATTTGTACACTGCTGCTTTATTTTTCAGCAGATTTTTTATTTGATTGAAAAGGGACATAATAGGCATAACTGATAGGATTAGAGGACCAGATTGGAATTGTTCAAGTTCACATTGATCTGCCATGACCCTATGTTTAATAAGCTACAATGCTTTTTTAAAAGCACAAGAGAAGACTCTAAGCAGCATGAGTTCTTTAATACATAGCATGCTAAAAAAGCATTCCATAAAGTAGGCTGGGCGTTTTTATCATTAGGATCACAGGAAAGTGCTTTAATCCAAACAGCAGTTAATATGAATGAAGTAGCTATATCAGATAATACCATTCAGACTGGTAGGTGAAAGAGCCCTTCAAAGTACAGGTCTTTGTTTCTCTTCAGGTAAATAGCTAAAAGCCCTTGTCTTGTTTTCATCCAAACTTACTAGAAACATATCTCTCGGTACATGAAGGGCACTGACAGAAGAACAGCCTTTCCAACTGTCTTTTTACTTTGGTTTTCAACTTGTAGCTTTAAACATAACCTGCATAAATGGCCATGCATAAATAGTAAAGTATGAAAAAATTACTGTACTTTTGAAAAGGGATATGTTCACATTGATTGGTGTGATGACCTTCTGAATCATGTTAAATTTGTTTATGTTTTGTTTATGCTGTCAGTCTCAAAGCCGTCTCAACCCTTTAAAAACTGATACAAAAGATTATACACTCACAAAAGATCAGCAGTCTTCAAACAGAGTTCCTTCTTTCTTTCCATTCAGGAAGCCTGGGTAACACAAAAAGACTCTACCACATACCCTGAAAGTCAGCATACTGTAGCTGTGTCAGTCCAATTAGAGAAGCAGTAGCAAAGTCAGGGAAACTCCAAAACTACTTCTGGCTTAAGTACCTTAGTTGATAACAGTTATTAGGATGGTAGATGAGGAAAGGAGATCTCTAAGCTATTCATGGTCTAAGTCATAGAGGACTTGGGATAGAATCATGATTCCAGCCTCTGGGACTATTCAGAATGTCTTAGAGACCATTCCCACTCTAAAATAATAAAAATAAAAATAAACCTCCTTTAGCTAATATATTTTGCCAGAGACCTAGTACTAAAAGCTTGGAGAGAAATATCTATATTTAGTATGCAAAAAATTCACAGTCTAGTATACAACACGGGTATTATGGAAGTGTGAAATTGTTCTATCTAGTTAATATTCAGTTCAAGTTACTTGGAAATTTATTACAGGCAGGACCTCGCTGGGCCAGCAGAGCCATGGATGTTGGCACAATAACACATCCTTGCTCAACTCATGCTTTGCTGACAAAAGGTTTCATCTGAAGGCCATTGCAGAGAACTGTGGCAGTCAGCTAGCTGATCATGGAGAAGTCTTAGGACATTAATAAATTGTGGAGGGCAGACAAATCTGGCCAGAATCTTCCACGGGGCTTTGTGATTCTCAGAGACAAAGACCTTTGTCAAATCAATGAAGGCCTAGTACAGATCCTGATTTTGCTCCTGAGACTTTTCCTGAATTTGGCAGGCAACAAGGAACATGTTGGGTGTCCTGTGGTATGATGTACAACCGCACTTAGATTCTGGCAACATTTCCTCAACAAGGGGAAGAAATCGGTTTAAGAGATTATTGGCAAGAATTTTCCTTGCTGTCGATGGCAAGACAGTGCCTGGATAGTTTTTACACTCAGACTTGTCTCCGTAATTAAAGATTGTAACGTTGTTAACATTTTGTATGTCTTCTGGAATCTTCTCATTATATTGGACATGAAGAAAAAGTTTGTGGAGTTTTCTTACCAGTTCTTTACCTCCAAACGTGTAGATTTCAGCTGGTATGCCATCTGGCCTTGCTGCTTTGTTGTTCTTGATTTGCATAATGGCTCATGTTTCTTCTTTGGGAAGGGGGATCTAGCAAGAGATTCTCTTACATGTCGTTAGGGTATAGATCCAGTAGTGGCATCAGAGACAGTTGACACAGAGTTCAGGAGTAACTTAAAATGCTCCTCCCATCAGGTTTTGATGGCTTTGCTGTCCTAAAAATACGTTGACCCATCTTGGGCTCAGAGTGGTGTCAGTGCATGAGAATATGGACCATAAATGGCCCTTCTTGTCTAAAAAAGATACTCCTGTTTTGTTTATCAGCATGAAACTCAATCTCTTTGGTTTTTTCCTCATATTCACTTGGTTTTGGGCATCAGCCTTGGGCATCAAACTTTCTTCTGCTGGTGTGTTGTGTCATTTTGCCATATGCTATGAGCTTTTCTTTTCTGGTCGAGCAGGCCCTGAATCTCATTCTCATTAAACCAGTTCTAGCATTCTATGGTTCTGTGACAGAATCAAGCACTGGGGACTATACAATGATGAGAGCAGTTGACTGGTTGTTACTGAGCTCAAGACAAAAAGTCATAAGATGTCCATTGGTTCCTACAGGAAATTCTGTCAGATGACCAGCAAACATATTCCTAATTGCAAAACCAGCACCATGAATGTGCCTGGCCGCTGCAGATTTTCCTTTCTAACAAAAGGAGCAGCTTCTCTCAGTTGACCTTCATCTGGACACCCTTTCTCACTTAGGGCAGTGATGTCAGTACCTCACTCAGGACAGCATCTTTGAGACTGTCACCTTGTTGTGGTAAAGGGGCTCGCATGCTCTAGTGAGCTTCAGAGCTATGTTGTCGGGAGCTTTATGTTCCTGGGAGAGTCTCTCAAGATGAACAGGTCTGAGGGAATTCCCAGACAAAGCATGGTCCAATCCCTCAAGTTCTCAATGGTAGATCAGGTGAAAGAGGGTCCTTGGGTCTCAATGGCTGTGAAAGCGGATGAAGGCTGCAGCAAGTTGGAGATCTGCAGGCGCCTTGGTAGGTGCACCAGCTTCCCCACATTAAAAGAAATTGCCTGAAGGCTTCTACCATTGGAAATAACTCCTTTCCAACTTGCCAAGCCTTCTGGTGATGAACTAGTGATGTCAGCGACAGGATTAGTGAATCTAGCAGACCCTAGCCATGATTCTTCACATAGGTAGCAGTCGTTAGAGGGCCATCTTGCACCTGGACTGAGACAGGAGTGCAATTTGGCAGCTGCTATGATGACAAAGCACTCTTCTTTGGGCTCCTCTCATATGGGGAGAGGGCTAGAAAAGGTGCTCTAAATCTAACATGACTCATATGCTGCTCATGGCTGGATTACCAAGTCGAAGGTATAAAAACAGCGACTTCTGTTTGTTACCTGGAAAGTTTGCACCCTGATGGACAACATAGCTGATGTAGAGCCAGAAAGAAGCACTGCTATCATTGCGAGGAAAATACAATACAATAATTATACTGGAATCAGAAGGTGATTATAATAAGAGATGAAAATCTAATACGGATCAAGAAAGAAGTGAGACAAGATTGTTTAAAGGTACGTCTATACAGCAGGGCTAAAGCTGAAATAAACTACACAACTTCAGCTATGTCAATTGCGTAGCTTATGTCAAAATAGCTTATTTAGGCTTTTGGCACTGGCTACACAGCAGGAAGTTGGAGAAAGAACACTCTTCCTCTGACTTCCCTTACTCCGCATAAAATGAGGGTTATAGGAGTCGAAGTAAGAAGTCCTTTAGCTTGACATTATTTTGACATTATGTCGAAATAACTGCTTGTAGTGTAGACGCGGACTATGTTATAACATAAGTTATTCCGAAATAACTCTGCTGTGTAGACGTACCCACTTGTTAGACTGTCTCCAACTTTCAGTTTTTATATAAAGCATGTTTAGTTTAAAGAGAGATTACCAGAAATATTACACCACAGCCATACAGTATATATTGAGAAGAAAAGGCATTTTAACAATATCTGAGTGTATGAGAATGATCCAGAAAGGGGTCTTAGAAACACTATGTTAAAATTCTGCCACCTAACTAAAGGGGAAAGGTTTTAGGTAAAACAATCTCCTTGATCATTACCCACTGTGAATACTTAGAAAATCATCCCTGCCAGAAAGATCTTGGGCTCAGAAAAACACTGTTGAAGCAATTGTTTGCTTTTGCAATGGACTAGGCTATACCAAAACACAAACATTTTCAAAAGTGTTCTTGAGGAACATACCTCTGGAAATTTCCTCTCTTCACAAAGTCTTCACCCCACAATCCTTTGTTGCAAATGATACATGCTAAAGAGATTGCTGTGCTTGCTCGGTATTTTTCTAGGAGCATCGTATGAATATCTCCAGAGAAGCGTATATAATACAAGTTTGTTTGCCAAGAGATGCGGCCTCCTACTTTGGTCATGTTCAGGAGAAAACATGCTAATGAATTCCCCCAAATCTTTGCTCCTCTCCACCCACTGCAAGAACACACTGCTCTGTCAGGTGAGATTTATCAGAGGCTAATGGAAATCATTAGTGGGAATCGCTTGTTAAAATATTGGTAGCACATCACTGCTCTGAAACTCCACCAGTGAAGCTGTGTCACTGGTGAAGCTGAATCAAATATCACATCCTAACTGAGAACTGAAGTTAATTATTCAGAATTAAAATTTAGCACGGAAGAGAACAGCTTATTCATAAACTGCTAAAGACTCATTAACAGGGCACCTGTTTTATCCAAATTCAGCTGAAGGAAATTTTGCTGCAACTCAATCATTCTTTTAGCTTATTACATTTCAAGTACCGTGACAGCGTGTGCAAGGCGAGGCTTTGAAGAGATGTAAACCTGGGTGTCATCAACCTAGAAATGACAAACCACATCATGTTGATCAACAGAATTAACGAGAGGAAGAACAGAGATGGGATGCAGCAATAGATGTGGTTGGGAACCTTGAGGGATCTTATAAAGACCTTCTGCAAAAGGGAGAGGAAATTTCTTTTTGATGCAAACAGACATCTGTTTAGTAAAATAAGACTTAAATCTGTCATAACAGTGCCAGTGGAGCCTTCATAACATTGTAAATGATTCATTGAGACAATATACGCTACAATCAACATTGTTAACTGAAGCTCTCAAACAACCAACATTAAAACATAGTCAGATTGACTGCATTAAGAAACCATTATAGAAATTCTGACAGGAGCAGTATCTGTGTTACAACATGACTGGCGTCTAGAATGATTTTCCATCAGAGGAGACTTGTCACTAAAGAGCAGTTTACTAAGCCACTGACCCCCTCCACATGTTGTACTGGCCAACATGCTGAGCTAAGGTATGTACAAATCTGGCCTAATAATGCAGAAGGTATTTGGATATTTATTTGTAAATTGTAATGAGTTTTCTATGACTTCATTTGTATCATTTTAATGTTCATGTTCTGCAAATATCCCTGAGAAGAAGCTTACTGACAATTATTCAAAACAACCAAAAACTTACAGCAAATATTGCAAAATGTTCTCAGAAAACTAATTTCAGATTGTAATCATGAGTGTTTGCAAAGGAACACTCCTTCTGTGACTGGAGAGAAATAATTCCGTGTGCTTTGTTTCTCCAGTAACAGTGGCTTGCACTTTGAATGGTGAATGCTCAAAGTGAACTGACTGTGAATGATCAGCAGAACAAGAGTTATTTTGGGAACAATGAGTAAGTTTGTGAATAATTCCCAAAGGAAAAAAAAAGAAGCAAACTAGTCACAAGAATTTTCAACAAATTGCTTGCCCAGCTCTAACTGATAAAAACAGTTTTCTTTCTTTGTTCTTTACAATTCATTTGCAGTTTCCAGTGAATGAACAGAGAATTTATCAGCTGTAGGTGAAGGAATTATAATTTGGGAATAGGGATAATTTTCAGCAGTCACTGTAAAAAGGGTGAATTTAAAAGTCAATTCTTGGTATTTTCAGAGGAGATGTATGAGGTTTTTACTCAAATTTTATTTCCTGACTTTGATGCAAAAAGCTGATGTAAAAACAAATGTCTGCTAAAATTATCGTCTCAGCCGCAGCTATTCCTCTGAAAATTGTTTAATTGTATAATGAGCATGTGCAGTAGAAAATGCCCTTAATTCTTCACTTGCACACTAGAGATACACAACGAAGGCGTGTACAGTTTTAAACTTTGTTTTTAAACTCATCCAAAAAGCAGCATCCCCTAGTCAGACTATGTCTACGTCCAGGGAATGTGTCTGCTCTTCCGAAATTTTTTTTGTAGATGTGCCAAATGTTGGAAAAGCGATTTGCAATTTGCGTGCCTTTTTCTGAACCGCCCTTCTCCCCCTTCCCCCCCACCAGCAGTGTAGACATATCCTCAGTGAGCAAAGTCAGGTTTGAAAGCTATTCGCAGAACCATAGCCACTAGAGCAGGGGAGGGGAACCTTTTGGGGTGAGGGGCTGCTGACCCACAGACAAATCAGTCAGAGGCCTCACTCAAGTGAGAAGCAAAAAACTCCCCCAAAACAAACCTTCACTTAGGTGGTCTCTGACTGAGAAGGAGACAGATACTCCCCATATTCTCCTCACACACCAGAGGCTTGGGGCAAGGGCACCATTTTGGGAAGGTAGGGGCAGCAGCTGTGCACTCCGGGACACAGCTAGCTTTTCATCCCTTTCCAGGACGCTAAGGGAGTGAGGGGAAAGTATTTGCAATCTGTGCATGCCTCTCACACCTGGCTGGTGACCAACCAGGTGTGAGAGGTATGCATGGAATGCAAGCACTTTCCCCTCTATCCTTTAGCCTCTGGGAAATGGCTGCTGCCCCTCCCCCTCCTAAAATGGTGCCCTTGCTTTGCGGGGCCCAGGCTAGAAGATTTTGTGTGCTCCAGCCCCATGTGGGGGGACTGGAGTACAGGCTCCCCAATACTGGAGGAGAGCCCTGAGCCTCGGGGGCTGGATCCAGGCAAGCCAGGGGCCTAAGCTTCTGGGCCTAAGGCTCTCCAGCCCTGCACTAGAGGGACAAGGTTGCAGAAGTCCTGTCTTTAGGGAGCCCTAACACATAAGAAGTGCACTGTGCCCACGAAAGCTCATGTTGCCAGTCACATTTTTTGTTAGTCTCTATGGGTACGTCTAGATTACATGCCTCTGCCGACAGAGGCATGTAAAATAGGCTACCAACATAGTCAATGAAGCGGGGATTTAAATATCCCCGGCTTCATTAAAATAAAAATGGCTGCCGCGCTGTGCCGGCTCAGCTGATCGTCGGCACAGAGCGCGAGTCAAGACGCGGATCGGTCAACAAGGGAAGCCTTTGTAGACCACTCCTGTAAACCTTGTTTCATAAGGCATAAGGGAGCGGTCTACAAAGGCTTCCCTTGTCGACCGATCCGTGTCTTGACTCGCGCGCTTTGCCAACGATCAGCTGAGCTGGCAGAGCGCGGCGGCTATTTTTATTTTAATGAAGCCGGGGATATTTAAATCCCCGCTTCATTGACTATGTTGGGTAGCCTATTTTACATGCCTCTGTCAGCAGAGGCATGTAATCTAGACATATCCTAAGGTACTGCAAGACTGTTAATTGTTTTTTAAGTTTTTTTAATTACAGATTAACATGGCTACCCCTCTGAAATATACACACATGCCAGTCTTTTGTCATTTCTCAGGGGGAAAAAACAGTAAAGGAATCCCATCTCTCTAAAATATCATTATGTCTTAAAAACTGCTCTCAATAACATTGACCAGAATCGTGGAGTATAAGTGATCATAAACAGTGAATTCTGAACTATCTGTATCCTTCAGTGGTACATTAGCCTGGCTTTTTAAAAACATGTTCCTTTATTCTCTAATTCACACAATTAGGTAATCTGCAGTGGATCTTTTGTAATTAGTGTGAGACAGGACGATTTGGGTGTAATATTTCATGTAATTTGGTAAATCATCTCAATATTCTTAAACTACCACTCTCCATTTGGACAAAACCAAGCTGAAATGCCCTCACCATGTGTTATGTTGTGGGTCCTTTGTCCATCTTAATGGAAAAGGGAGTTACCCTTTTTGTTGCAGGAGTGACTAAGCCAGAGGCTGGAAGGAAAGCCCCTAGCACCCCTCTCTGTGTGTAGCCACTTGATGCAAGAGACAGGAAGCAGTCTGTGGGGTGACTTGTCCCCGCAGGTGACCTGAAGATTGGGGGCTCTTTGGTCTGGAACCGGCAAGCACTCAGCCTTCCACCCATGGAAGCTCTGTCATGAGCCACTGAGGGCATTAGGTTGCTCATTCCTTTCTTGAGGGGCTGGGAAGGATTTTTTGACAGATTGGTTGAGGTGAGATGAGATTTTCGCCGTCCCCGCCGTGGAGTAGGGCCTACAAGGCTAGCAGAGGGGTGTTAGGATAAAAGGGCGGAGCTCATTATGTAAGCTAGGGGCAGCTTGCCAGTGCAGGTACTCTGCAAAAGGAGACATTCCTTAAAGGAGCAGATAAGGAGTGGGGGGAGGGGATGGCAGGGTCCCGGCTGTGGTTTTGCTGGGTCTTGAATGGAAAAGGGGGGAGCCCGTGAGTATATGGGAATAGTTATGGAATTGCCTGCACTGCACAATTTAATCTGCCAAGTTCTCCCAGGTATTTAATAAAGTTGCAGCCTAATTAAAACCACATCTGCTGTCCTCCTTTGGGCATAAGCTGGACAATATTGCAGCTTCCCTTTGCATACTGAATGAACAAGGAGAAGGGGCTATCAGAAATGTGCTTGCAACACTCAAAACCCCAGTTCTTTGCTTTATACTTTTCTTTTTGTTAAAAAAAGACCCCGATCATGCTGCGTTTACCTTAATTAACAATGTCAATTAACTATTCTACAGGCTGAATACAGCAGAGCTGGCCTTCTTGGCAGAGTATGCCATGGTCGTGGTGATGAGCCCTGTGGCGAAGGCACGAAATATTCTCCAGCGCACAAATGGGATGGCTGCTTCCTACACTATACTGGCTGGATTCAAAACAGCAAAGGGTCAAGGTGTCCTCCAAGTTCTGTAGGCCACTGGTAGATGCGCTTCAATGGGGCATTAAGAAATGTTTTGACAAAATGTTTGAGGACCCAGAGTTGATCGCAGCTGCCATCTTGCTGCCAAAGTTCAAGACTGCTTGGACCAAGCATGATGCTGTGATTAGAAAAGGTAAGAGACTGTGTTAAAGCAGTACAGGCCCTCCCATGCAATATCTCTGCACTAGGCTAGCAGAAAGTTTTCAGTTTGACTGGTTGTTTTTAGGTGAGAATGTTTTTAACCTACTAGCTAATATTTATATGTTAAAAATAAAACGTGTATGTTTAATTCACTTGTCACATGTTTAGTTCTACACTGAAATGTTATGAGGGAAAGCAGGTTTATCCTTGGATTGATTTAAAAGAGCCAACTAGATCTGATAGCTCATTAGTTGGCAGCACAATTTTTCTGTAACGTTATTTATTCAGTTTCATAACTAATCCCAGTTTTTATTATTAGTTCTCATTCGTTTTCCAATACAGGTCTTGACTACATCAGACGACAGATGGAGCCTGTGCCGGACCCACCTGAGTAGCAGAATGGCTCCTCTGATGCAAAGGATTTCTTTGCTTCAATGAAGTCCTCTTGCACAAATGAAACTGCAGATCAGCTTGACGGGTATTTAGCCTGTTCAGCAGGCATCACGGATCTGCTGCGGTCCTTTCCAACACCCAGGGAGGTGTCCATCAGGGCCAACACACCTCTGCCTGCTTCAGCTGCCTGTGAGAGACTCTTCAATTTTACTGGGCTCATATTTTGTCCTAGGAGAGCAAGGCTTGACTCTGGTAATTTTGAAAATCAACTGACTCTATGGTTGAACAAATGGTTTTGTAATTAATCATTACAATGCTAAAATGCTAAAAGTGCACACTTGTGAATGTGGACAAAATAATACATTCCTCTAATCTGACTCCTGTATTTAATCTGGAAAAGCTTAAAAAAACAATCAATAGTCTAATAGTACCTTAAAGACAAAACATGTAGATGGTATCATGAGCTTTAATATGGTCACTCTTTAGCTTTATAAATGAAGGCTGAGACTACATTTAGACTCCAAATTTGAAATATAAATGTATACTATATGTGTGTATATAATACACACACACACACACACATATACATATATACATGTGTACACACACACATACATATATATACAAACACATGCACATTATATATATATATATATATATATACACACACACACACATTATATATGTGTATGTGTGACAGAGTATGTGTGTGTATCTGTGTGTATGAAAAAATAATGGTACCTCTGATAACACGGGTGGTTAACCATAGATTTCCATAGGATGGCTACTTTTTTCGCCTGGATTCTTGAGTACAACTAAGATGCGATACTTTTGTACTTTTACTCAAGTAGTTTTCCAGAAGGATACTTGGACTTTTACTTAATTACATTTTTTTCAAAGTAGAAGTACTTTTACTCAAATAACTTTTTTGGGTTCTTTTCCCACCACTGAGATTCGTTAGTACAGTGACCTTTTAGGGGAAAGGGCACTATATCAATATAAAATATTATCATTAAATGGTTGCCATTCGGGCCCTGTCTTTGCGCTCAGGGATTGGACTTAATTGGTATTCAGTCTCATATCCTTTTCCTTCTCTGTGCACAGTTAGATTCTGCTGAATCTATGCTTTACATGTTTTCTTTCTTCTGCCTGATGCAGTGGTACCAGACTGAGTCTGCAGACAGTCCCTAGTCCTATGGTTCATCTCCTAGGTGTGCTAATTCTGAAATCTATTAACATCACTTTAAATATTAATGTGAAATATTTCACTGCTGCTCATGTTAGCAAAAAAGTCCAGCTTTGTTGAGATAGCTGGCAAAACTTAAATAGTAATTGCCTCTTCTTCCCATCACTGTTTGTGTAGTAAATTCTCTGTGCACTTTCAAAACTAATTTTCCTCAAACTCCATTGGGTTTTAAACCAAAAGCCCTATCCAGACTACGAACGTACTGAGAGAGGGACTCCCAAACAGAGGTGTGATTCCAGATTTATTTGGCACAACACGCCAAACCAAAACCTTAGCTCTGCACACCCGTCATCATTTTTTCAACATGAAGTAGAATCTTTAGCTGTCCCCTGTTGGGATTGCAACATGGTTATCTGTTGTAAATATTCTCCTCAGTCATGTATTCCTGGGCCGATACATTAACTAAAAGCATCCTCATGGATCATTATTTACTGTCCTTGTTCTATACCAAAACCCCTCTGAACCTAATCTGTTATTTCAGAGATCTTTACGGTAGTGGAGGATTTCAATTTTTCATAGATTCTTAACATTTTGAATCAGAAATTGCATTAAAATAGGAAATAGCTGTTCTAGTTTGCTCTGAAATAATCAGAGATCTCTGATGGAACTTCTGTACCTAATTACTGGAAGATAGCTAACGTGACGCCAATATTTTAAAAGGTCTCTAGAGGTGATCCTGGCAACTACAGACCAGTAAATCTGACATCCGTACTGGGCAAATTAGTTGAAACTATAGTAAAGAATAAAATTGTCAGACACATAGATGAACATAATTTGTTGCGGGAAAGTCAACATGGTTTCTATAAAGGGAAATCATGCCTTACTAATCTACTAGAGCTCTTTGAGGGGATCAACAAACATGTGGACAAGGGGAATCCAGTGCATATAGTATATTTAGATTTCCAAAAAGCCTTTTACAAGGTCCCTCACCAAAGGCTCTTACGTAAAGTAAGTTGTTATGGGATAAGAGGGAAGGTCCTTTCATGGATTGATAACTGGTTAAAAGGCAGGAAACAAAGGGTAGGAATAAATGGCCAGTTTTCTGAGTGGAGAGAGGTAACTAGTGGGGTCCCCCAAGGGTCTGTCCTGGGACCAATTCTATTCAACTTATTTATAAATGTTCTAGAGAAAAGGGTAAACAGTGAGGTGGCAAAATTTGCAGATGATACCTAACTGCTCAAGATAGTTAAGACCAAAGTAGACTGTGAAGAGCTTTGAAAAGATCTCACCAAACTAAGTAAATGGCAAATGAAATGTAATGTTGATAAATGTAAAGTAATGCACATTGGAAAAAATAATGCCAACTATATGTACAAAATGATGGGGTCTAATTTAGCTGCAACTACTTAAGAGAGAGATCTTGGAGTCATTGTGGATAGTTCTCTGAAAACATCCACTCAGTGTTTAGTGGCAGTCAAAAAAGCAAATAGAATGTTAGGAATCATTTAAAAAGGGATAGAGAATAAGACAGAAAATATCTTATTGCCTCTATATAAAACCATGGTACGCCCACATCTTGAATACTGCATACAGATGTGGTTGCCTCATCTCAAAAAAGATATATTGGTATTGGAAAATATTCAGAAAAGGGCAACAAAAATGATCAGGGGTTTGGAATGGGTCCCATATGAGGAGCAATTAAAAAGACTTGCACTTTTCATCTTAGAAAAGAAGAGACTAAGGGGGGGTATGATAGAGGTTTATAAAATCATGACTGGTATGGAAAAAGTGAATAAGCAAAAGTTATTTACTCATTCCCACAATAAAAGAACTAGGGGTCACCAAATGAAATTAATAGGCAGCAGGTTTAAAAAAAACAAAAGGAAGATTTCTTCACTCAGCAGCCAGTCAATCTGTGGAACTCCTTGCCAGAGGATGTGGTCAAGGCTAGGACTTTAACAGGATTCAAAAAAGAGCTAGATAGATTCATGGAGGTTAGGTCCATCAATGGCTATTAGCCAGGATGGGTAGGAATGGTGTCCCTAGCTTCTTCTTGTCTGGAAATGGGTGACAGGGGAGGTATCACGTGAGCATTACCTGTTGTGTTCTCTCCCTCTGGGGCATCTGGTATTGCCCACTGATGGCAGACAGGATATTGGGCTAGATGGACCATTGATCTGACCACTGTGGCTGTTCTTATGTTCTAACATATCGATACTTTCTTAAGGTTTCTCACAGAAGCAATTTTCTTCATTTTAGAAATCTCTTCTCATCCTGGAATACTAAATATTAAATGCTCTCCACTTAGGAGGAATTGATTTTGTCATAGAGCTGTGGCATTGTGGCATTTTAGAGACTTCTCCATCGCTAAAGGATAATTACAGTTTAATGATGGTGTGAACAGATTGCTAACTGCTGAGGGGAGGTTTCTGTGCATAAGGGAGGAGGGAAAGAAACATCTGAATCCCCATCCAAAGGGTTAAAGTCTGACAATGTCAGCGGGTGCTTGGCGAGAAAGTACTTTTGGTTTAATACCAAATGTCATGACATTTTTGTATTGCCTTCATTTTTCTTAGCAATTCTTGTGAGCAGCAGTTTTATCACAAAATGCCATGGCATCACATGCACGCCCTCTAATGTATGCGGGGCTGTACTCTCATCAGCAGAGTGACAGAATCCGTACACACTCAAAGCTAGCGGAGAGGGCTGTACTAAGGCATTTGTGTACACGCCTAACTGGGTATGTAGACCATACCTGCTTACTGAGATCATTGTGTCTATTAAGATGTATTGCATTACATCTCGGCATAGCACTGTGTATTTCTTTAAGCAAACCTATACAAAAGGAATCCACGTTTTAAAAGCATGGCATTGTGTAATAAAATTTGCAGTTCTAAGGTCTTGTGCATCCATGAATCTCCACGAGCTTTGGAAATGTTAAAAGCTCTTCAGATACTTCTAGACTGCAAGCCTTTTCCGAAAGAAGCCTCTTCCGAAAAAGAGCATCTAGACTACAACCAGTGCTTTTGAAAAAGCAAGCCGCTTTTTCAAAAGAGAGCACCCAGGCAGTCTGGATGCTCTCTTTCGAAAAAGCACAGTTTGCATTACATAGCGCCTTTTTCCAAAAGAGCACTTTCAAAAAAAGGCATTATTCCTCGTAAAACAAGGTTTTCCGTGGTCGAAAAAACTGCCGCATTCTTTCAATTTACTTTCGAAAGAACGTGGCAACTGTCTAGATGCAGGGGAAGTTTTTTCGAAAGAAGGCCACTTTTTTCGAAAAAACCCTGTAGTCTAGACACACCCTTCCTGACCTCCTGTGAAACAGGAAAATGCCTTGCTGTGTCTCTCACTAAGGCTGTGACAGAGCTGGGAAATCTCTAGAGTGTTTGCATGATGCTTCCATAGAATCATCAGGTTGGAAGAGACCTCAGGAGGTCATCAGTCCCACCTCCTGCTCAAAGCCAGACCAATCCCCACTTTAACGTATAGTGGTGCTAGCGGTTTGCCCCGGACACCAGTGAGGTTACTTTTGGGCTGTCAGTTGGAGTTTCACCTCCTATATCACAATGGATGTTTTTGTAGTTCTGTTGTACACTGTTTTCATTGTAACATCATGTTGTCAACTGTATGCAGAATGATGCCTCGGTGGCACTGTTGTGTTTAGATAATCCTTGCTAATATCTGGGAATAATGTCACTGTAATTTTATCATCCATCTATAGAGTTTAGACTCCTAAGTGCCTAAATCCCTTTGAAAATGATATTTAGGTTCCTAAATCAGCTGGATATGGCAATGTGGAGTATAAGAATACCTAAACAGCTTTAAAAATCTGACTCTACATGTTCTCATCCAGACTTTGCAGATGGGAAACTGAGGCACAGAGCAGCAGCAACTTGCCCAAGGTCACCCAGCCCTGGAAGAGGGGCAGCAAAGCAGAGCCACCTCTTCCATGAGCTCGGCAACAGCCTTACCTCCCCTAGCACAAGAAGGGGCCACTAGTGCAGGTGTGATGCAACTGTCGTCTCCACAGAAAGCCTGCAAGGCATTAAGGTGGCTAAATTGGCCATTAATCTATTGGACTGCAAGTGGCAGGAAGTAAGGCTGGAAGGAAAGCCCTAATGAAGGGAAGCTCACCTGTGCAGGACCAGGTAACTGATAACCTCTTTCTCCTACAGATGGCAGGTGGTGATCTGCAGTGGAAACAAGGACTAGGAGTATGATGGGACTGGATGGAGCCTGCTGGATTGGAACCTGGAAGGGCTGTGAATAATGTGCCAGGGTATGGGAGGAAGGGAAGTGGGTGCCTAAACATTTGGGGGTACACTTTGTATGCTTTTACAGGTTGATATTTTAGCCTGGAATGGTCAGATATGCACACAAGGTGGGTGGGCAGAGGGAGAAAAATTAGGCAGACATGAATCCAGATTCCTCCTCTTTTAAATGTCATGGTTTTCAGGCAACTCTCATGCTTCCTTGAGTCCGGCCTCATGCTTTAACTCTCGGGGTTGGCGACGATGGGGAACCAAGGCTTTGCACAAATCTCACCATGGATTTTGTCTTTCAGGAGGTGGAGCAACCTGTAGTACACATCATGGGTTCAAATTGCTGTTAGCATCTCAGCTGTAAATGGGTGCTTTCCACTGCACTTCCCAATGGTTATTATTGCCAGCCTTTTTAGGAGCATGGTTAGCCCTTCAAATGAATAGCTAAATAGCTAATCAAAAGTCATTAGTGTGCTGCGGCCTGCTGCAGATTAGGCAGTGTAGCAATAGTCACAAGTACTAATGTGGAGCAAATGAAACATTTGTGTTCACACATTTATACTTGCACCAAAACTAATCACTGCTAATGAACATCTGGTCCACTGAGCACTTCCCAGTGCCTGTTCTGGAAAGTCACTTCTAACAGGTCCTCACTCAAATAAAGAGCATGCAAAGGAACCCCAAATCCAAGCCTGCGCTGTAGCAGGGAATGTATTAATGAAATAAGACCCTGATCTCTGAACACACAGCAGGACTTTTCTTGTAGTTACGCCTTTTAGGTTTCTCTCCTGGAGTGTTCAAAAAGGCCCATTCCTGGAATGCCTTTGCCCTCCTAGCTGCACTGTGTATGTGTGCATCCCCCCTATGCTAGACCAGGCAGGTTGGCTTGGGGTACACAACTCCAGCTACTCAGAATGCACAGCTGGAGTCAGCTTACCTTAAGCCGAGCCGTGGCGGCGTCCACACAGCAGGAGGCTGATGGAAGCAGACACCCCATCAGCTTCCCTTATTCCTCACAGAAGGAGGAGTACTGGTCACCAGCGGGGGTTGTCCTCAGCATTCGATTTAGCGGGTCTAGACTAGACCCGCTAAATCAAATGCTAGAAAATTGACCTCCGGAGTGTCGATCTTCTCGTATGTGCAGACATGTCCTCAGTGAGTATGCCTTCTTGTCTTTTGGGCCTGCAGTCACAACTGGGGGCTGCTGTAACTCCATGCCACACAGCGACCATCGCACCAAACAAAAACACTATTGATTTGAATTTCCCCACAGTCACATGGGTGTGAGACTCACAGTTACTTAACATGATCAGCAAAAAGCCAGGCCTCAGAGAAGAATGTCTGGTTCACCACTAGTGTCTGAGAAGACTGCAGTGATAAACATGGGTGAGAAGAGTGGAAATGCTAGATGTGGCATAAGGGTGCCAGGACAGGGGCCAGTGTTCCCTCTAATTTTTTCCATCCATGGGCAGAATTAATTTTGTTAATTAATGTGTACTAAGGAAAGTGCAGGTGTGCACCAGCAACAGAAACACATTGGTAGGCTGTGGGTGCTCTGCTAATCAGCTGGGCGTATTTTAATCTCTCCTGGAAGGCCGCCCACAAGCTCAGCTTACAGGGAACACTGACAGGGACATGTGCAACTCCAGCATTATAGATTTATAAAGAATGTGCACCCATGACACAGGTAACAGGGGTTAATTCAGTCTGAGAACCAACTGGAAATTCACCAGCTGGCACAATTATCACTTACTGTAAAAAGGCTTTAGTTTTCAAAGAACAGGGCAAGCAAGAGAGAAGAGTTCCCTGTGAGAAAGGGAGTAAAAGGGTTCACCAAACCTCAGGCCCCAGCACTGTTCAGTAAATTAGATACTTTGGTTTGCTGCTTTGCAGGTGAGTGAGTTGAAATAAACTGCTCTCCTCGTCCATTCTCTGTGAACTGGGCTGCAGAATGCTCCAGCTTCTGTGAATCTTGAAAGACGGAGGATTTTTTTCCTGGTTTGGCTGGAGGGTCAAATTGCCACGCCTGACAGAGGGAAAGCCGGGCAGCAGATGTGCATGTGACAAGAAGGTAAAGTGCATATCCACTCAGCAGTGAATATTAGCATGCCAGAGTTGAATAGGGAAAGACAGAGGAACAAAGTATTTGGAGGAATGTGTCCCGAGCATGAGGGTGGGAACATGTGGAAACGGTTAAGATGTGGGCACTCCGGGGAAGAGGGCACGTTCATTCTACATGTCTGTAGGAAAAGGATAGACACATTGTGCAGCGGTTAAAATCTGGGAGGGGTGGAAACAAGGAACAGAAATATGTCTTGGGGAGAGGACACACCTGGGGTTTGGGTGGGAGAGTGTTGGGAGACAATGAACATATGTGAGAATTAAGTAGTAGTACCCTGGGAGAAGATGATATTCCTTCCCCACCAGGATGCCGCTGGTAGATGACTATGGGGACTGAAGACACAGAGGCCAAAGCATGGAAACATTCCGGGCGGGGAAAGAAGGAACCATTCCACTTACCCACCCATAGAGGTTGGTCCTGTCAAAAGATTCGTGTCCAGATTAGTCATTCGAATGCTGTAGGAGGATGGAGGTTTACAGAACATAGGTGTATGACAGGCACTAAAATGAAAACATTTTCTTCCCTTTAAAACATTGTATGTTAAATAACCTTGTATTTTTAAAATTGCAGCATTCTATAGTACTTACTTAAGAATACAAAGCCATCACGTCTTACATTCTAAACTAATTGTTAGCATAACTTCAGAAATGTCCTTGAGGTATTTAATTTATATTACTAACAGATGATTTTACATACAGGTGTAGAGCCGTGTGTGTGTGTGTACATATATACACATACATACACAGATCTGGATATTAAAAATGAGGCTAAATATAGGTAAGAGCACTTAAAATAGAAATGAAAAGTAGCAAAGTATTGATTCCCAGGTTGCCTAATTAAATGACATCCTTGCGTTCTAATTTTTGTTATACTAAACCAGGAATGTGTATCTTAATTAAGATGACTAATAGTAATGTTTAATCTAATTATAGCCGTGCCATCAGACACTGTTATAGTTAAGAGTCTGTCAAGCATCTTTACTACCAAATCTTATTTTCAGTGGTTGAATGCTTAGCTATAAACATGACTTCTTAGTTGGCATCATGGTAAAAAGCCTCAAACCAAATGTACCATATTGATTTTAATTAATTTGTTTACTAGAAATAGTTTTTGCTGCGTTTTAAGGTAGAGGGGTCAAAGTAAAAAAAACACATTTTATTGGGTTTGAAATAGTCATAAGCAGATCTCAGAAAATGTGCATTGTTTGGTTGGGTTTGGATGAACACTGAAGGTCAGTTATCCGAATGCAGTTTCTTCTGTAAAAATTGAGATGGAAAGCATTTCTCTATTTTTGGACTGTTATTCCAGTGCTATTTCTAGTAAAGTGTGGTGATGCAAAAAAAGAATAACGAAATAAATATAGATTAATAATACAAAATGACAACATCTCCTGATTCTAAATTCAAGATTTAAGCAGAGGTTTGCATTGCAAACTGGTAACCCAGATCTGAAATGAACTGAAAGATCTGTCCTTCACTTACGAGACCCAGAGCCTGCTCTTCTAGTTCTTAGTCAAATAAAAGTCCCATTGAAAGAAATGAGACTGAGTAACAACTGTGGGATCCTGTCTAGTCTCACATAGCTCAGGTTGGCATCAGTGGGGCTGGAGTAGGTACAATAAGGAAATCTGGGGGCGTGCCTACACACCAGTGTTATTTTGGAATAACGGCCATTATTCTGAGATAACAATGTGAGCATCTACACAGCAATTCCATTATTTTGAAATACATTTGAAATAACAGATGTCTTCTTCCGACATCTGTAAACCTCATTCCACGAGGAATAACTCCTATTCCGAAATACCTATTTCAGAATAGCAGCAGTATGGACGCTCCACAGCTGCTATTTCAAAGACGCTCCACCCGCAGGTTCATTCACAGTAATTATTCCCCAGTGCCTCCTGGGGCTCTAAATCAAGGTAGCACGTCCACATTAGGGGAGCCTGCCTTGGACTAATTTTGAGGCTTCCCTGTAGTGTAGACGTACTATTTTTGAAATAAGCTATTTCGGAGTATTTCTTCAAGAATAGCTTATTTTGAAATAAGTGTGCAGTGTAGACATACCCTAGATCTCCACATTTTTTGAAGGAGCTTTTGAAATTGAAAGTGTGTTAAAACATGAATTCAGCTACAAATCAGAGTAGCTATTATGTAAATTTATGAATGGGAAAGACACCCCACTAATATCAGTGACAGTTATGCAATATTGAATTGTTTTAAATACTGATCGTGAAAATGAAACAGGCTTTTAAAAGAAATGCTCAAATAGGTGAATTGTAGCTCCAGTAAATAAATACTCCACATTTTAAAGGGTCATAATATCTCAAGTATATATGTCTCTAAAATTGCATTAATGCCAAGTTGTATAAAGATGCTCTCTGTTATAGTGGCTATGCCTTTGGAGGACACTATGTATCTTCACAGCAGATAAAAGTAGAATGAAATTTGTGTGAGCTGAGTCGTGCATTTTGCAATGCTGAAAACACAAATTTAGTTGGGCAAATGTCTTTAAAATTATCTCAAGCTGTCTTCACAGCTTTGTTAAGACAAACAGGTAGAGAACATGGGATTGTTTGGTACTAACTGTGAATGCTGAGTTTGATCTGTTATTGGCATAGTTACTGTATGGTGATTGGCATAATTACTGTATGCTTGTTTTGGTTTAGTTCAATATCAGAGCTGTTAGGAAATTAGCAGGAAGGCACTAGTGATCAACGTCTCAATGTCTGGCTGGCCGTTGGTATCCAGCGGAGTGCTCAAAGGTCAGTATTGGGGCCAGTTTTATTCAACATCTTTGTTAATGAGTTGGATGAGGGGATGGATTGCACCCTCAGCAAGTTCGCAGATGACAGTAGGCCAGAGGAGAGGTAGATACGTTGGAGGGTAGGGTCCAGGGCAACCTAGACAAATTGGTGGGTTGGGCCAAAAGAAATCTGATGAGGTTCAACAAGGAGAAGTGCGGAGTCCTGCACTTAGGACGGAAGAATCCCAAGCATTGCTACCGGCTGGGGAATGACTGGCTAAGCAGCAGTTTGGCAGAAAAGGACCTGGGGATGAGAAGCTGGATATGAGTCAACAGTGTGTCCTTGTAGCCAAGAAAGCTAATGGCATATTAGGGTGCATTAGGAGGAGCATTGCCAGCAGTTCTAGGGAAGTGATTATTCCCTTTATTCGGCTCTGGTGAAGCTACATCTGGAGTATTGCGTCCAGTTCTGGGACCCCCCATTACAGAAATGATGTGGAAGCATTGGAGAAAGTCCAGTGGAGGGCAACTCAAATGATTAGGGGACTGGAGCACATGACTTATGAGGAGAGGCTGAGGGATTTGGGATTAGTTGGTCTACAGAAGAGAAGAGTAAGGACGGATTTTATAGCCACCTTTAACTACATGGGGGGGGGGGGTTCCAAAGAGGATTGAAAGAGGCTGTACTCACTAATGACAGATGACAGAAGGAGGATCAATGGTCTCAAATTGGGGTGGGGAAGGTCTAGGTTGGATATTAGGAAGGTTGGTGAAGCATTGGAATGGGTTGCCACTAGAATAGGGTGGTGGTGGAACCTCTATCCCTAGAGGTTTTTAAGTCCCAGCTTGACAAAGCCCTGGCTGGGATGATTTAGTTGGGGTTGGTTCTGCTTTGGGCAGGGGATTGGGCTCGATGGTTTCCTGAGGTCTCTTCCAATGCTAGAATTCTATGATTCTGTGATTCTAGTTCCAAGTAAGCCACCTCCCAGTGAACGAGGCAGGAATTATTAATAAACAATACCTGATCTATTAGCTAGGAAGAGGCTAGTTCCAGGTGACAGCAAAGTTGCAAGGCAAGGGGACAAAAGGACAGTAAACAATTAAATTCATGGGTAACAAAAATCCTCTTCTGGAGGGTCTGAAGCAGCAAAACCATCTTTATCTGCTACCACAGGGATGTAGGGCTTAGAGTATGGTATATAGATTCTTTTTGTTGTGATAAAATCCTCTTTTTCTTATGATCTGCTTTGATGCTACTATTAAGATTACCCAGTACTTGGGTCTGAGAAAGTTGCTTGGACCTGGTCCTCACTAACCCTCTATTCTGTCTTCTGTGCTGCTACCGTGCTACATCCACAGACCATTCTCCCTGTCTCATGGCTGACAAATAAGCATAAGAGGACAGTTTAATTAGTCAGTGATGTTTTTTAAAATTAAAGTGGGTACCCCTTTAATGCTGAGAATCTTTTGACTGACAGGAGTTTGTCCAACCTACTGTTCTCCAAACAAAGATTTTGAGTATCCCCTTCTACTGTGTCATTCGAGCTAGAGACCCAGGAGTTGCAGAACTATGTGGAGATCTGCCTTTCTAATGTTACCTGCACTTCATTTCTTAGAACAGATCTGTCAGGTTTGGTTCAGCTCCACCTAGTAAAGGTTTGGTCTAATTCTCCTTCTGAACAGCTTGTTCCACCTGTCCCTAATCTCAGCTCAAGCACATGAGCAGGCACCACGAAAAACGCACTCGGGTTGTTAACCTCTGCCTACATTAGCCTGACCTACTTCATTTTTGTGACTAAAAGTGTGGTTTGTAAAGTGAGTGGATGGGTAAAGCTGTTCTCACAACTCTTGCCCGACTGTAAGATAAAGCTGAAGAGCCTAGAAGTACTGTTGGTATCGTAACTCAGGGAGGGTCAAAGCTTTCTTTCACGTTCAGTAATACGTGACTCCTTCAGTATTCTCAGTGTATCTGTGAGAATGTGACTGAGGCTGCCAGAGGCCAGATTCTATCAAAATGACTTTCCAAAGTTTGACACACTGATGAACAGTGAAGAGGGGGATTAAAAGATCATACCAATTTAAAGATGTAAAGACCACTAATGTAACTTCTCTCTACTGACTGTTCCCGCTGTCCTCCTTCCTTCCGGTTAACTCTTTTAAGATAAACGTATTCCATGGCTGAAGTATTGTAGTATACGACTAGCTATGGAAAGATCTGCTATTAAAAATGAGTCATAGATGGGAAAAATCTGACTGCATCATCTAATTCACCTGTCCTGCCACTGGCAACCGTGGAAAATGCACAACATCTTCATAATTTTAATAACTGGCAGGATCAAAGTTGTACCAGTTTATAGGAGGAATATGGTCTCAGAATTCTGGAGTTTAGCTATCTTTCTGCCATTGATTAACCTAACTTCTCTGGGTCTTTTTCCAAATGTCTAAGACATATCAAACACCTCCCATTCAAGACTCTTGAGGCACTTAGAATTTTGTCAAAGAAAGCTGTTACAGAACAGTGAAACATTTGATTTCTGACCTATCTGTTGTCTATTATGTGTGGTACGGAGCCATCATCCCACATCCCAGATCTGCCAATGATGCCGTTCTTTGATGACCATTAATCAAATGTTTCCCAAAAACACCATTATGTATTTTCCCATGTTGGAGGACCTCCCTGGGGGTGTGAGGAATGGGGGAAAAGTCTGCAAAGTTACTACAATATCTTTCAAGTCCCTCCTTAAAACTGAAAAAGAAAAGCCACAAACTTGTAGTGCTAGGCAACTGGTGTTCTGAGACTGTTGTTTATCATGCTCATCATTGTCTTATACTACCTTATACTCCCCCACATCTGTTTGTGTTAGGCATTTATTGACTCTGATACTTAAATTGCAGTCTTTTTGGCAGGATTCTTTTTCCATGTGGTGTAGTATCTAACATAATGGGGCTCTGTTAGGAGTCTCTAGATGCTTCCGCAATGAAATATTACACAGTACTTAAGACTTAAAATCTGAAGCTTTATTTATTTCTGTTGTACAGTACGTTCTTTTTGGACTGTGGGAAGGGAAACAACTGAGATCAGGCTCCTCCATTATCGTCTGGGACCTAAGGGAAAGTGAAAAAGCTGAATCATGGACTCCTGTCCCTTCATAATGCAGGTGCTTTTTGCTGAACAGGAGTGTGTTTGGACAAGCCACAGTGGTGAGGATGTTAAAGCTGTGCTTAGGCCTAAGAGTTCCATATGGCAAAAGGTAATTGCTTCTGGAGGGGCGAGAAGGGAGTGCAATAATAGGTATGGACTATGCAGGGAATAACACTAAAATAACAACAGTCATGTGTGAAAGAGTAGGTATAAGGCCATTCCCCACCTATGTAAGATTAGCTCACTTGTACTGAGAACGAGTCATCAGAATATTTCATGTAATGTAAATAATACATCTTTTCTGAATTCCTTTGATACAGTGCAACCCGAGATCTTATCTTAGCAGGCCATCAAAACTGATTTTCATCACAGAGCAAAGTGAAGCTCGGATGGAGTTTGGTTTTTTTTTGCAGGGCGGTGTTTCTGAAATTCAAGAGTTAATTCATTTAAATACCCAATCTCTTCAATGTAGTATAAAAACATATTTTAGAATGAATTTTTTAAAAAATAGCCTACATTTTGTAGGGATGGATACATGTACAGATAGTCCCCGACTTACGAACGAGTTATGTACCAAACACTTGGTTGTAACTCGATCTGTTCATAAGTCAGACCCCATTCATTTAAATGTGACCGCGCTGTTCATAAGTGCGGATCGCATTCATAACTTGGGGACCAGCTTAATGGGAGGTTGGTCGTAAGGACGAATGGTCGTTAGTCGATGAGTTCGTAACTCGGAGACCACCTGTAAATATGTGGCGTACCCGTGTTGCCTAGGGTATTACTGTACATAGATATGCATTGTTGTACACAGCTGATGCAGCATTATATTCAAGTCTAAGCACAGATGCCTACTATAATCTTACAAAGATAGGTCTACATGTGTACTTGGTGCTGGCTTTCAATGAATGGCAAATGCAATTGAAAGTATGCGGAGAAAAGAGTTATTGAATGGTTAAAGACGCATATACATACAAATAATAGCCTCTGCTATATGCATAGAAATGTACTGCCCCAAACAAAGCCCACAGCCCTGACAAAGATGGACTCAAAGGTCACATGTTCACATCACATACCCTTCTATGTGTTGCTGAATGACAGAGGTGGCCATTGGCTCCTAGCTATCTGAGGCATCTGCAGGAAGACTCATTGAAGGCTCATTGATCTCCCTGAATGGCCCATCCCCAGGAGCGGCCCTAGACTAGCTGCCAGCAACTGGCACCCTAGGCGAACCATGCAATCGGCACCCCCACCTCCAAACCCCGCAACATATTGCACCACCATTTGGCGCCCCGTGGTGCCCCATTTAACTTGGCACCCTAGGCGACTGCCTAGTTCGCCTATATGGACGGGCCGCCCCTGCCCATCCCCACTGGAAGGGTCCATCCACAAATGAATGACACAATACTAGGCTACCTAGATGGGACATAAAATTACACTGTGGGTATTGTCCCAAGAACCAACACATTTGAGATACAACTGCATAGCCAATATTCATAAAGTCAGACAAAATGATGATACATGTATTTAACCTGGATGAGTACACTGGACAGACTATAACTTTTCCATTGACCCCTTACATGATAAACTTTGTATCTATTTTAGTGCAAATGTCCCACAGCGGGTAGAAACAATTATATAAATGGCCATCTTCCTTTTCATACACCCAGGGCCGGATTAAGGGGGGGGCTAGCCGGGCAGCTGTCCAGGGCGCCAACCTATGGGGGGCACCTGATTGAAGTGGTAAGGGGTGCCGCATCAGGCACCCCCCATAGGTTGCCGCCCGGGGGCGGGGCTGCGCATGTGCCACGCGCCCAGGGGCGTGGCGCCCCGTACACGTTAATCAGGTGCCTCGCACCCGAGGCGGGGCCGTGTATGCGCCGTGCGCCTGCTGCCCGGGGCGCAAGAATGGCTTGGGCCAGCCCTGCATACACCATCACACCAGTCACTCAAATTCACCTGTCTTAAGTGTATACAAGCACTTATAACATTTGTCAATATCAAGTTGTCTGCCTTCATCTGATGTTATTGCATGGGACTCTTTAGTTTGACTTTTTTCTCTTGGTTCCTTCTTGTACTTTATTGACTTCTATCCTCTTCTCCTTACTAGGATATAGAGATTAATAGATCCTCCCCTAAGTGATGTCTTTGTCCAAACTGTGTGCTCCTCCATACCTGTTGGCTGTCCCCAACCCTTTATATAAAACTCTTCTACCACCGTTTTAAATTGTACATGTCAGCAATCTGGGTCTGTTGGCATAGAAGGAGTCCATCCTTCCTGTACTGATGACTCCTTTCCCTGAAGGTTCCCCCATTCCTAATAAACCTACATCCCTCCTCCCTAGAACATCATCTCATCCATGTTTTGAAACCCTACTGTTCTTCCTGTCTAACTAGCTCAGTGCATGGAACTGGAAGTATTTCAAAGAATGCTACTATCAAGGTCCTGGATTTTAATTTTAATCGAGATCCTGGATTTTACACAGTAGCCTAAATGTGGCCTCCAGGACCTCTCTCCTGTCACTGTTACCTGCATGTACCACGACCACCAGCTCCTTCCAGCACAGCACCAAAAGTCCATCTAAATATCTCAGCTCACCAGCATTTCTGGTCATCACAAACCATCTATTTATATTTCTAGTAATCGGATCCCACAGCCCTATTATCTGGCTCCCTAGTAATAGCAGTCCTCTCCACCAAAGTTTAGTGCAGTGATTTGAGATGTGATGTTCCTCTGTTATATACGACTGACTTGCCCTGTGCACTGAGGTTAAAAAAATTAAGGCTTTGGCACCTGCACACAGCCTTTGATTCACAGTCAAGTTACATCTTCCAATTACCTAATACAGCTTCAAGGCAGTGGATTTGCAGTTTAGCTGTAAAGTCATGTCTGCTATGGCTATATACTGAAGTGGGAAGAGAATGGTCATACAGCTGATTTACAGCAGAGCCCTCCGTTCTCCCTCTTGCCCCCAAAAGTTAATCAAGCCTATGCAATTCCTGCTAGGCTGCTGATTAGCAGCTCCCTGGGTGACATCAATGTAGCTGTTTCAAATATAATTAAAGGTAAAATGCAACACTTTGTGTAAATAAATGAAACACTTTGAAAAAAAAATCTGTTTCTTGCTTCACGTGCACTGCTCTGCTCTGATGCCTTTCATTCCATTTTTTTTTCAAAATGAGTTTTTCGTTAATTAACCGCTTATTTCAGATAGCCTGGCTTTGTTTCTGAGATGCTTAATGGCCTATACAAAGCATGCATTGCTGACTTCACTATCTGATCCAGTATATTTGACATTTACAAAGTACAATGTGTTCTTATACATTAATCTACTCTGTCTCCTATGTTGTGTCGTGTTTGTCTTATGTAGGTGGTAAACTCTTCTGACCAGGGAGCATTTTTCCATCAAGTGCTGTATAAACTTATAGTGCAACACACTAGTACAAACAGCGATGTTGGCAAAGGGGCTGTTCTGAGTGAAGTGGTCTCTCGTGTTTCAGGTGCCCATCTCCAAATATAGCCACTTTGACATTAGGTGTGTCCCAAATTTAATAACTTGGCCATAGCCAAAGCAAATGAGGTGAATCTTGCAAACTTAACCATGCATCTAAAATGTAAATGATGCTGAATTAGTGATTCAGGGTGCCTGTCCTTTTCAACAAAATTGCTTAGCATGTGAAGACAAGATCCAAAGGTTACTGTCCCACTAGAAGAAGGAGGCAAAAGAAAAGGGTAGTAGCAGTAAATAAGAATACAGATTTTTCAGGCAGGTTCTGTCTCGTGTGTTTGTACAGTACCTAACCCAATGGGACACTGATTGTGATCTTCAGATACTACTGTGATGCAGATAGCAATGTTCTATAATTACACAAGTTGAGTGTGCATGGAAATCATTTAACTCTTAAGAATTCCAAAATGATTTTAATCAGACAAGAACCTCTATGCTCCCTTAACATTTGTCTCTTCTTCCCCATTACCTCACCAGCAAAGTTCCCTTAGTCTTGTAGCCTTTTTCTGTGTATGTTCTTCTGTATAGGATATCCCCCAATTGACCCTCAACCGAAAGTTGCCAGATCCAGTGTGAATAAGACTGGAGTCCAGTCCCCAATTTGGAAAATTAACGTAAGTCCTAGTACTTTTAAGTATTATACCAGTCTCTGCTCCCATTCTTATGTATAGGGGGCATGATCTAAAGCCCACAGAAGTCATGGAAGACCCATCATTGACTTCAGTGAGTTTTGTATTAGGCTCAAAATCCACTTGGGATATTTGGACAGTTTTTGTTTTTTAAAATTAACACCGCTTTGCAGTGCTTCAATCTGTATCAGAACTGACTCCGCTCTCCAGTCCCTCTACAAAATACGTATTTCCACTGCTCCACTTGATCATCTTCAGAAACTTGCACTTTTTCCTGAACATCAAGAGCCAATAAAATAACCGCGTTCCCATCTGAATTTTTCTATCTTGAACTTCTTACCTGAAATAGACAGCTGTTATTTGTCTCCATTGTCTTTCAGATGCACAGCTTTCTTTAAGTATTCACTTACATTCCTCCTATTTTAAAAAGCTTGCACCAGCATCTCCATTTCATGTCTTATTTTCCTTTGGCCGAAGGATATCTCACACCATAAAATCTTCCTTAGTTGCAAATCTCAGGACTATGGCAACAAACTGCCATCCAAATTAAAAAAAAATTACTTGATTTTTGTCTGGAAGGAACTTTCATGATATAAACTAGCTGTCTTAAATTTTATTCTGTGTAAATTTGACTTAGTTTTCTAACAGAAGTCATAAACGCTGAAACGTTTCACAGAAGAGGGTGATAAGGTTTCTTTCAGACTTGAGCAATTCTTTCAGAATTGAGCAAGCCGGACCGCGCGCAACACATCAAAGGCGCGAACGCCGCTTCTGGAAGCCACGCATGCGCGGTCCGGCGGACCACGGCTCTGACAGCTCTCCAATTCGCGGCGCTGGGATGGGACCCGACACCTGGAGTGGAGCACCCACGGGTACATCTCAAAGAACAATCGTTACTTCACAGGGTGAGTAACTTCTTCTTCCCTGGTAGAAGAACTGGTGCCTCATGGGAGGGGAGAACCCTGGAGTGCGCAGTTGAGTAAACAACACCCCCCCTCGGAAGGGGACGAAGGGAGACTAGAGTGGACACTGTCCAGAGGGCCGTGTCCTGAAGAGGATGCCGTGGTCAAAGAGTGACACAGGCTGGGATCAAAGGGAAGAGCAAGAACATGGGGAGACACCAGCTAGAGAGAGGTGTACAGTGAGCTAATTCCCAGGACTGCCGGCTGGAGGAGCCAGAGTGGTGAGTTATCATCACTTGGTTATATCATATTCCTATTCAAAAGTATCTTTATCTTTCTGTTGAAGCACCCTGCGTGAGAAGTCTCAAGTGGAAAAACCCCTTTACAAGAAAGAACTGATTGCGGAATGTCCATCGTGACTGTGTGGGGATTGTGGCAGACCAAAGGCAGTCGGCTGCAGGAGTTTGGTGGAGGGCAAGTACACCAGTAGTTGGGTGAGTGGCTTCCTGTTCCCTGCGTAGGCTGCCAGAGACTGCTGCTCAGTAACTAAGACAGGTGGGCACCTGGGCCTCCGTAAGAGCCGGCCTGTGGACACTTGCAGCCAGTTAGGGCTTGCTGGTCCACTATAAAAGGCTTCCCTCAGGTAAGGGAGGGGGAAGGAGAAGAGTGATGGGCCACAGAAGAGGAAGTGCAGAGTGGAAGAGAATTGAACTCTGTGGGGATAAGGCAACAGCCCCACTAGTGCCCACTACCTCGGGCCCTGGGCCGGAACCCAGAGTAAGTGGGTGGGACTGGGCTCCCCAACCCTCCCCACACTCCATGGGCTGCCACCAGGGAAAAGGGGGATTCTAGGGCCACAGAAGGGTTTTCCCCCAAGCTTATGACTTGCCTGTGATGAAAATGGCTCACTAAGCGGGGAACCCTTGCCTCTGGGAGAGACAAGAGGCAGTGGGAGGGTCACCACTAGCCTCTGAGGCATACTAAAAATCTGCCAGAAAGCTTAGGATCCTGGGGGTCCAACTGGAGCTCTGCCACAGGCTATAGGCTTTGGTTTCCATTGAGTGTATGCACTAGTCCTTTGTTCAGCAAAGCACTAATGTTTACATGCTTTTCTGAATTGAAGCCATAAACCTGAACGGCTATTTCTTAACTGCTTTAAATCTCTTCCTAATTTTATTCCTCATTTGGCAGTTGATGTTACCATGGAGCCCTCATAAGAGTCCATTCTTAAACATACTTGAGACATGACATAGGGATATATTGTCATTTCCCATCTATCTCAAGGCATTCACTTTCTGCTGATAATCCCTTCCCTGTAAGAAGTGGTTGAGCTATATAATTACCCATTTTATGGAGCACAAACCTTGAGTCAGTCAAGCTAAAGACACCATTGGGAAACAAAAATATCAGCCCACCCTTCTGTGTGTCTTATATCAGATGATTGCTCAAAAGCTGAAAACAAGAAATGGAAGCAGTTGTTAGTAGATCCCATGTCAGGCTCTGTACTTCTCTCTTGGCGCTCAAGGCCATGGTCGAGAGGGATTTATAATAAAACAATAGCTGCTTCTAGGGCATGTAGTGCTTATAGAGTACCAGTTTTGTGTAAGATGAAATAAATTACTCAGTATTTGCAATAATACCTAAACTTAAGAGTACTGACTCTAGTGTGATTTGAATACTGTATCATTATGATTAAGTTGCTTAAATAGTAATGAAGGTATAAGCCAAAGGAACTGGCAAGTTTTTAAGGGCAATCACTAAATGTGTGCCATTAAAATGTGTGAAGTGCCATTGCTTTTGGATAAGTGCAGAAAAACTTGAAGGATAAACAAAATTAATCAGACCATCTGGCACCCCCAACAGCTCTTAAGAAATTAAAATGTGGCGATACTGTCTCCTTCATGCCTTGTTCAGAATGATCATTGTGAAGGATGTGCACAGAAACACGGTATGGAATGTTTAGCATGTATGGAAACCAGCAGCATGTACTAATGTTCACTGCTCTCGGCTCAAAAAGCATGCAGTAAGTCTCACCTCCGTGTGACTGGCATAACCATCATAAGAATACTGCAGTCCCTAGAATAAAGACTACATTCTTTGCTACCAAGTAATGGATGACATTGAAATTCTGGCCTGTTTTGCCAAGACAGCCCAAAGCTCCATTGGTGATGTGGTGCTCTGATTAGCAATTTAATTTAATCACAATCTGTGCATTTTTATATGATCAAGTGATGCTGCAGAAATCATTAACGGTACATTTACACTGCACCCTTAGCTCAAAATAAGCTATGCAATTTGAGCTACACAAATTGCATAGCTTACTTTGAGTTAATTTAGAAATAGCTTATTTCATAATTTGGCGCTGTCTATACAGCGCCAAATTTCTAAATAAACCGCTATTCCAAAACATCCCTTAATCCTCATGGAACAAGGTTTGAAGGGGCATCAGAATAGCACACCCTTTATTTAGGAAGATATTTTGAAAGAAATAAAAGGCACGCTGTCAAGACCCGAAATAGTGTTGTAGTATAGACGTACCCTAAAAGTAACCATAACTTGATTCCAGAGTTTCCTCATTTCTGGGAGAGGTTAGTAGACAGAAGGCTAGGTGGGATACATTCAGAAACAGACTTCATTTATCTAATCGAATTGGTCTTATTTTCCAAAAGTTCTAATAGTTTATTTCTGGGTTGGGTTACCAGCCCCTCTTTAGGAGCAAGTACTGCACTTCCTATGGACAATTATAATTTTATAATCCATTGGTCCCTATTTTTTGTTAGCTAAAGATGGAATTCAGCATGCTTAAAAGGTTCCCTGGGTTATTATTCATGTGGCTTTAAACTACAAGTGGGCTCTTGTGTCTGATTTACAAATATGCTGATCCAGTTTTTATACTTCATAATATGGAGACACACTTCTAATGTACATTTTATTACTGTCTCCCAACAGGCAGTATTTTCCAAGCCTGATCATCCACTACATACTTGTTGATATGAATGAAGCACAGTGTCCGCAAGAGAGTGAGAAGCTCCATTTGTGATGTTAGTGGCAGTGTTACCTGAACTAGGATTAATGTTTGAGCAACATGGTTTTTCTTGCTATTGAATGAACATGCCTCACAATCTTGCTTACCTCATATGCAGTTCAAGAATGGGTGCATCTCAGTTCTCTTTCATCCCTAGAAATGTTCGTTTCCTGGAAATGTTCTGAGCTCTTTTGTAAGTTTTGCATGGTTTCTTCATCTTTAGCTCTTTCATAGAATCCTAGGGCTGGAAGAAACCTCAGGAGGTCATCAAGTCCAGCCTCCTGCCCAAAGCAGGACCAATCCCAACTAAACCATCCCAGCCAGAGCTTTGTCAAGCTGGGACTTAGAAACCACCAGGGATGGAGATTCTACCATCTCCCTAGGTAACCCATTCCAGTGCTTCACCACCCTCCTAGTGAAATAGTTTTTCCTAATATCCAACCTAGACCTCCCCCACTGTAACTTGAGACCATTGCTCCTTGTTCTGCCATCCATCACTACTGTGAACAGCCTCTCTCCATCATCTTTGGAACCTCCCTTCAGGAAGTTGAAGGCTGCTATCAAATCCCCCCTCACTCTTCTCTTCTGCAGACTAAAGAAGCCCCAATCCCTCAGCCTCTCCTCGTAGGTCACATGCTCCAGCTCCCTAATCATTTTGGTTGCCCTCCGCTGGATCCTCTCCAATGCGTCCACATCCTTTGAGGAAGGACAGGAAATCTATGCCATTTTTGACTGCTACACATCAATTTTAGGAATAGAAAAATATACATTGATTGGAGAAGCATAAGGCACAGTTATGTGGTATCTCAAAACAATTTTCAGTGTTCAAAATGAAAGTCTGAGTGGGCAACACTGAGGGTCACAGAGTTCCTTTCGCTGCAACATAACCGGTTTAGGCTGCTGATTTTGCCAACTGAAAATGGAGAGACATTAACAACCCTCAAACTTCTATTTTTGAGGGGATGGAATGTGGTAGAAAGTGAAGCTTTTTTGTGCGCAGGCTGTAAAATGAGATATATTGTTGCCTGTCTCGGGGAGACTAAGGTGTGCTTATTGAAGACTTTCATAAATATTGAAGATGTGTCCACCTTTCTCAAGTTGACAATCACAATCGGAGTTTCTGTGATGTGGCCAAGCACATATGAGCTGTAGATGGGAGGAAATCTAGCTTGTGTTGGAAGGAACTCAGGGGAAAACTGATTGCCCTGCCACAGGTTGGTACAAAACCTGCCTGGCACTTACCACCTGTTTTCAGAATGTCCGAGGCGCATAGGCTGCCCGGGGTGAAGGTCTCTACTGGACAGTGTAGCCCAAGTCCATCTACTAGCCACATACAAAAGATGAAAGGATTTTATGTCTGCGTTGACCCCAGGCTTGCTTGTTCACCTCGTGATACTGGTGAGAGCCAAGGTTTTGCTTGAAGACTAGTTCTAATGCACCTACTTTGCAGGGCGGCTACAGCTAAAGCCCAAATTGCAGAGTTCATGTGATGCTTCGTGTGAAGTCTGGTCAACACTAGAAGTTAAGAGACTTAAATACACTTTAGTGAGGTCAGAATTTTAGAAAATTTTTGCTATTAATAAATGTTAAAAGGTGTCCCTGGCCATGTGCCAACTCGGCCAAATTTGTCCATTGCCATTCATCTTTTACTTTTCCTTTATTTTCCATTTCACAATACATGGTCTATAGCTGCCAGAACATCTTAACAGCTTCAGAGTTTGTTCCAGTTTTAGCCTTAAGCTACTTTAGTGAAAAATAAAATGCTGAATGGTTTTGCTACATTTTTCAGTGGCAAAACTATCACACTCAGGGTATGTCTACACTACAGAGTTTTGTCGGAAAACGGCCATTTTTCCGACAACTTGAGGAACGTCCACGCTGCAATTGCGTTCTTCTGCAAGAAAATCAAAAGAACAGAAGGGTTTTTTCCTTCATTGGTAATCCTCATTCTATCAGGAAGAAGCCTTTTTGCGAAAGAGCTCTTTCACAAAAAGGCATGTGTGGACGGGAAAGAGGGCATTCTTTCGGAAGAAGAAAGAGGAAGAAGTGCAGGTGCTCTGGTGGCCATTCCATCTATAGCCATCACAGCTTATATGCGAGAGAGCGTCCATTCAGTCTGGATACTCTCTTTCGAAAAAGTTGATCGCTTTTTTGATGCACTTTTGCAGTGTGGACGCTCTCTGTTGCAAGAAGTTTTTCTGGAAGATCTCTTCCGAAAAAAGCTTCTTCCAAAAGAAGCCTGCGGTCTAGACATGGACTCAGTTAAGCCCCACTGGTAGTAGCACCTTTGTGGTAGACTCAGGCATTTTTACCATTCTTGTCTAGCCCTGCAGTGTAAAAATGCTGGGCTCCTGTCTTTTCTGTTATCACCACTGGAGGCTGCACTGGTTTTGAATTATTGGCTCCATTTTCACTCAAGTAAACAAGGTCCATATGGATGGGTGTTGGGAAGTGTTGGTAGAAGGCACTTCACCGTCAGCATCAATGCTTCCTCTAAAGCCGCTGTCATTGTCCCCTTGAATTTTGCCAGGAAACACGTCACCCTTTGTGAGTGAAATCTGTAATTTTGTCCAACTCACACAGGATGTGAACAGCTGACCATGAAGTGTTGGCTGATCTAGAAATAGACAAAATTGCACTTTATTCCCTTTCTTTCTGAGAAATACTAGATCGTTTGGGAGAAAATCTCATCTACCTTGAAAGATCTTTCATGCAGGACTCCATTTTTGTTACCCCTCTATTCAATAGTATAAGAGGTCATGAGGAGTACAAGTCTCCTTGGCTGCTTTCAGTATTGTAAAATGTTTTCTCCATTTTCATGGCCAAGGTGACTGAGTAAATTAGCTTAAATGGTTTGTATCTTTGTGGCATTGGGACAGCCCCCTTCCTCCTGTGGTAGCATGGCACTTGAGATGAGATGAGGCGCTCAAGCTAACAGCTTTCTGGAATGGGGCCAGATCTTCATTGTGTTAGTCTAAATCGGTAGTAACGTGATTCATTTAGTGACTCTTCCCAATTTAAATTAACATAAAACAATTAGAATCTGGTGGTTAACTAGGAAAGGGGATATTTGTAGGTGCATATATCAAGGGTCCCATACTGCAGGGTCACTCTTTCCCCTTGGTTGACCACACCCTACAGTCTGCTGCAATGCACATTTTTCCCAGCTTTTCTAACAGTGCTGGGCTAGGAAAGGTGTAAATGGGTGAAGGAGGGTAGGCTTTGTTACTGATGAATAAAAGCTCAGAGCGCTCATGCTTTATTGGCCTATTTTGGAGTTAATCATCTTATATACAAACATCTGCTTTGAGCACCAGGATGAAGTTAATTTTGAGAAATGCTGAGACTTTACAATAGTGCTAATCACATGAGGTAAAGCTGCAGGATTGGTTTGAGTTTGCAGCTGCATCTTTTGTCTTTTTCCTGCTTGATCTACAAAAGGAGCCTGACACAGCAGAATGAGAGAGGTAACACCCAGTAAATGAATGTTTGTTTTCCACCACATGTGATCCAGCCTACTGAGTGAACAAGTAGTTTTTTTAACATAACAATGTCTGATAGAAGGGATGCTCCAAATTTAATCACCATGGAAACAAACATGTCCCCTGTCAACATGCCATTCAGGTGCTATATCTCTGACAGTTCAAGAGGTTTCTTTTTGGCAAACATTCTTCTGTCTACTCTTGTTGATTTGCTGAAGTTGAATATCCCTGACATAACTTTTTTTTTTCCTATTGAGTCTATCTCCTGCAAAATAAAACAGGCATCTACAGTTCTGTTGTACAGTGCACATTTTGCACTTTGAATATGAGGTAATATTTTTCAGTTGCATTTAAAACCCAACAAAACTATTTTAAGATGATTAAGGGTGTTTTGAGGGGACCCACAAAGTCAGAAAATTCCCATGGCATCTTGGTAAATGTGTTTCTATGAAAAGAAGGTGCTCTGAATCTCAGAGGTAGCACAAGCATCATGTGATGTAGAAGTTGCTATGGTAACTACTTTTACTGCTTACAAAGTAAGTAGTCACATGAAACATGCACAGTTGTTAGTGAGTAGATGAAAATTGGATGGGGCAAGAGCTGGCACAATCCCCCTTGTTGTCTATCTTATTATTTTTGTGCAAATGGCTTTTTCGGACGTGGTTTTCTACTGAGCCACAATGCACTTATTTTGAAATGTTGCCCTCGCTATTCTCCATGGGGCAGCCCCTTCATGCTCTAGAGAAAATACAGTCAGTTAGTCCTGAATCTCAAAATGGCATAGCCATAGAATACAGCATGTGACTAGCCCACATCATGCCTTTCATCCCTTTCTATCTGAGAGCAGAATCTCTGCTGTGCAGCTGACATGAAGGGTATGTTAGATCTTTATCATTTTACTGGAGAACTGTGGCCAAAATATGAACACTGGGCCATTTCATCCCTTACTAGTGCCTTTGAATTCAATGGGCTTACACAGAGGATGGGTCTGGTTCTTTGAGTTGATAAAGACTTTTTTTAGGTCAGTATAAAGATGGGGATTTGGATACTTTCACTGTTTTTGAGAATGACCATCTCTTGCTGGGTCCACTCCTTCACACGGATCTCCAATGGAGGGTCAGGGAAGCATGTCTTGCTAAGTCCTTTCCTCCTCCTGTAGTAAAGGGAAGATAGTCTTCTCTGAATGTGTCCACACACCACTGGAGGCCACCATTGAAGTGGGGTAGGGTGACACTTTCATTTGCTGTCCTAGAAACCATGGGAGGGATGTGGCAGGAGCAACATCTTCCCTGTTCTACCCCTCTATGTGCCTCAGTTTCAGAAGACACAACTCCCAAAGATGGGTTCCCTTCACTGAAATTTGTGGGGAGAAGGACCAAGATCTTTAAAGGAATAGTAATTGGTTTTGGAATGCCTCTGTCCAGACAAGGCTGCAAGAAGGGCATCAGCAATGTTTTATTCACATTATCATAGAATCATAGAACATTAGAACTGGAAGGGACCTTGAGAGGTCATCAAGTCCAGTCCCCTGCCCTCCTGGCAGGACCCAGTACCATCTAGACTATCCCTGATGTCTGTCTAACCTGCTCTTAAATATCTCCAGAGATGGAGATTCCACAACCTCCCTGGGCAACTTATTCCAGTGTTTAACCATCCTGACAATTAGGAAGTTTTTCCTAATGTCCAACCTAAACCTCCCTTGCTGCAGTTTAAGACCATTGCTTCTTGTATTAACCTCAGAGACCAAGGAGAACAATTATTCTCCCTCCTCCTTGTGACACCCTTTTAGATACCTGAAAACCACTATCATGTTCCCTCTCAGTCTTCTCATTTTCAAACTAAACAAGCCCAATTCCTTCAGTCTTCATGTTCTCTAGACCTTTAACCATTCTTATTGCTCTTCTCTGGACCTTCTCCAATTTCTCCATCTTTCTTGAAATGTGGTGGACACAATACTCCAATTGAGGCCTAATCAGTGCAGAGTAGAACAGAAGAATGACTTTTCTCGGGTCTTGCTCACAACACTCCTGTTAATGCATCCCAGAATCATGTTTGCTTTTTAGCAGTGTCACACTGACTCATATTTAGCTTATGGCCCACTATGACCCCTAGATCTCTTTCTGCAGTACTCCTTCCTAGACAGTTGTGTCCCATTGTGTGTGTGAAACTGATGGTTCCTTCCTAAGTGGTGGTGCCTAGGAACATGTGCCACAGAACAGAGCCTCTTTGTGCTAAGCATTATACAAACACAATAAGAAAGGACTATCAATGCTCCAAAGGCCTCACAATGCAAGCATAAAACAAGAGGCAACAGTTTGGTAGACAGGGAAGCATAAGAACAATATGAGACTGTACAGCAAGATAGGTAGTGAATCAGCAAATTGGATGTCCAGTTGTTGTCCAATTTTTGTAGACTATAACACAAGGTTAGTTTAGTGGACTTCAAAGAATGATCCTGAGAGCAGTAGATCACAACTGGGAAAAGGGGAGGAAACTGAAGATTCCCTAAATTGTGAAGGGAAACGTGGTGGAAGAAATTGTAAATAGATGCTTCTTAAAAAGAACCATGACTATGGGGTGAAGTGGTGGGGGACACCAGCTTTGCACAATGCATAGTCATGTGTGGAACTCCTCTTCGTGCAACACATAGTCAACTTGTGGAACTCCTTGCCAGAGGAGTTGTGAAGACTGGGACTTTAACAAGGTTCAAAAAAGAGCTAGATAAATTCAAGGAGGATAGATCCATCAATGGCTATTATCCAGGATGGGTAGGAATGGTGTCCGTAGCCTCTGTTTGTCAGAGCCTGGGAATGGGTGAGAGATGAAGGATGTGATGCTTGTCACTTGAGTGGTGCACTTAAGAGGGACTGCACAGGAGTCAGCTCACCTTGTAGCCAAGACCTCATGGGGAGTAATAAGCCCTAAACAACCACAGAAGCAGAAGGGAATTGAAGCGGCTGAATGGCTTCTGGGAAGCATTTAGCATTCTTAGACCATGAGCCCTTTAGAGTGGTGACCAGGTCTTGGTCTGAGTAATTTCATGGCTCAGAATACAGTATCATCTCAGAATAGTCACAGAGTCTGTATCTTGTCAGTTATATTCTAATATTTATGAAAATATCCTACGTTTCCTTAGGGAACTGATTGAGGTGGTTGTAATTATAAATCAAAGTCTAGAAATCAAGCATTCTCTTTATTCATAGCCACATTATGATGGGTTTCAAGGCATTCGTTTCATGGATTTTAAGTGACATGTGGACCTTGGGCAATGAATCCTAAAAATAAACTGGTATCGTTGCCAACTTGCCTCTGAGCAATAATGAACAGAAACTGAGAAATGTACTGTCATAGCACATAATGCTGTGACAAAGAAGCATTCATAGACCGCAGCTTCCAGAGACACTGAATGATACAGTCCCTGTAAAACATGAGATCACTCTCTGTCCAAGTTGTGCTATGAAATGCCACGATGGAATAGCTCCCATTGACCTCTGCACTTGTGGGGTATTTGGACAGTGCTGCTTGTGCCTGGAGAGGTCTTCAAGATGTTTGTCTATCGATTGCTTGGAGAGATTGGTTTGTGTGAGTTTCTCTCGCTTGTAACAGTGGTTAGAGTTAAACCACTTAAAGCACGAGGGTCAGATTGGAGGCAAATCAAATCAAACTCAAGCCAGTGAAATTTTACTGTCTGTAAGCAGGGGGCGGGGGAAGCATTAAATGCCCAAAGGAACCCTGTGAAAGCCAGCGAGACCGTTTCAGAAAGCAGACGATGAAGCAATGTGGGAAGCAATCAGAAATATACATATATCCAGAAGCCAAGCTGCTTACATAGTTGACAACACTGTTTTCCAGCATTGCAAACGGACGGAAATATGAAGGACAAGATTGGCAAGGAGGCTGCTTGTGCCAACAGCAATGGGATGAATCAGTTTGATGTAAAACATTGCATGTTGTATTTTTAAAGAGCAAGCTAAAATACATCTTAAGAGTCAAAACAAACAGGAGTGGGGCTACAAGATAGATTGTGGAAGTGGCAATGGCAAAAAGGAAACAGCAGGGCAATTCATGGGGCACCACAATTTAGAATATTGTGCGGCATAAATAAAACGTAATTCCCATCTCAAATCATTGATTTCTTGCTGATAGAAATGAGTACACTGGCTTCTGATAAAAGAATCACCTTGAATCAAGCTGTAACCTTTTTCGAGGTTCACAAGTTTCCAGTCAGCTTTTTAGCTGGAGTCCAGTCTGATGGCACAAGGGAAGCAGGGTGATTAAGACAAATACTTGGATGAGGGTTCTCCAGAGTACACCAAATGCAGAAAATGTTGCTGAGGCGTCAGTAAATGTCCACCTTTCCTCTGAGTCAGCCCTTAACAAATGCACCAGTATGGATATGTCTACACTACAGCGTTACTTTGAAATATCTTATTTCGAAATAGTTAATTCGATATAAGTTATTTCGAAATACCGCATCCACACTGAGTGGACACTGATTCGGAGTTAAGGCCGGCCGGAACCGGGTTAGGGCATCAGGTAAGGAGTGTCTTTGTGTGGCTGTTGCCTGAGGCTATCTGAGGCCTGTGCTTAAAGGGACCACCCCCCCCCGGGCAGCCGGTTCTCAGGTGTCCCTGCTTGCTTGCCTGCCTTCCGCTTACCCTTCCCTAGCCCCCCTTCCTGATGTCAAATAAAATACACGTATTTTCAAAAATACAAACTCTCTTTATTTTACAAAACTGGGGATGAAACTCTGGGGAGACTGGGGAAAGGAGGCAGAAGAGGGGAGGGGGAAAACTGAGAGGAGGGAGCTGCTGGAAGGGGAAGCAAGGGAACAAGGGGGAGGAGAAGCTCAGGGCTCAGGGGTGGGGGTCTCGCCGGGCCAAGCTGTCTCCCAGCAGGGCGGGTGCAGGGGCCTCGGCGTCCCCGGGGGGATGGGGAGGAGGGTGTGGAGGTTGAAGTGGGGGTTGTGGAGATTGAGGAAGGTGTGGAGGTTGAGGAGGGAGAGGCGGGAGGGGGAGGAGGAGTGGGAGCTGGGGAGGCAGCAGGCGCTGGAGCGGCATGAGGCACGCTCTGCACCAGGGTCTGCAGATGGGCACAGATGGCACGACCCTGGGCAAGCAGCTCCCGCCGGAACTCCCATTCGTCCTGCCCCCTCTGCTCCATGGTGCAGTACAGGGCTCGCAGGGCCCCCAGCTACTGGTCTCGGTACCCCTGCTGTGTTGCGGTGGACCTGCTGAGCCCTCGGGTGCAGGAGGATGTCCCGGGCGGGGTGGTGCCCCCTGCACGCGAAGCTGGTGTGGCTGTGGAGAAACAAGAGAAGTGGTCAGTTCTCCCTGGGGACACAGTGGGTGAAGCCCAGCCCCCTTCCCCGCGAGGTGAGGATGACCGTGCCCGGCACCATCAGAGCCGCTGTGCTTGCACAGAGGCCATGGTCGGAACGTCCGGCTATCCCCGGGAGTGGGAGCTGCCCTGAGACCGCACCCAGGCCCCTGTGCTGTGTATAGTGCGGCCAAGGTGGGGGCGAGATATTAGAGGTGGCTTGTGAAGGGAGGGCGTCCTGCTGTGTCCCGCCCCGGGGTCAGGAGCATGTCAGGTTTCTTCACACATGCGTGTGGCTATCAGGCCATGGTCCTGCCGGTGTGGTGGCTCCTCCTCCACGCCCTGGTCAGGGCCCTCTGGTCCTGGCTCGCCCCCCCCAGGGTGGCACAGACCGCACCGCCCCCCAGGATGCAGTCAAGGGCGGTGAAGTAGCGGCAGGTGTCTGCCCCTGCTGCAGAGCTGCCCTGAGTGGCCCTGGCGTAAGCCTGCCACAGCTCTTTTATCTTCAGGCACACCTGCTCCTGGGTGCGCCTGTGGCCTTTCTTGCCCGTGGTGGCAGCTATGCGGCCATAGACAGCCACGTTCCTCCCTCTAGTGCGGAGATCATGGACATTGGGGGCCTGCCCCCAAACCTCAATGAGGTACATGATCTCCGCACTAGTCCAGGAGGGCTCCCGCCGTCTACGGCCCTTGGCTGGCTCCTGGGTGCTGGGGGACTGGGCGTGGGACCGCTGGCTGGCTCTGGCTGCCCGGCTCATCCTGGGGCCACTGGGTCGGGGCAGTGACTGCTGGCAGGCCTGGATCTGGCACGTGCAGTGTGGCCGGAGTCTACCCCTTTAAGGGCTCCGGAGCTGGGGGAGAGGAGAAGAGTTTTTCTGGTTTGGCCCAGAGTGGCCACCAGGGGAAACTGGGAAGGGCTGGAGGCCCCCTATTTCGAAATAAGCGTCTACACAGTGCTTATTTCGAATTAGCTATTTTGAATTTGGCATTATTCCTCGTAGAATGAGGTTTAACTAATTCGAATTAAGCGCTCCGCTATTTTGATTTTATTTCAAAATAGTGGTTTGCTTGTATAGACGCTATTAAAGTTAATTCGAAATAAGGGCTGTTTTTCGAATTAATTTTGCTGTGTAGACATACCCTAAGGTATTAAGTGACTCTATGATACTGCAGGTGCCATAACCTTGAAATCCAAACTATACCCCATTCTGGTCACTGATTGCATGGCATGGATCAAAAGGCCTGAGGTGATGCCCCGGAGTGGGGAAGGGGAGGCGCAGAGCTTGGTTACCCCACGTTTCCCCTGATTTCCAGAGGGACAGGAGATTCTTTGCTTGTGGAGAATTGTCATGGAGAGTTGCTGAATACTATTAAATAGGTGTTGATTTTCATCTGAGCCATATTCTGCATAAATATTAGGGGCACAGCATGCCGTTGAAGGAATTTGAGAAGTTCTCCTTTAAAAGTGAATGACACAGTGTGCCTCAGGGATAGGCCTTATTCTGGCTGGGAAAGTGTTCCATTAATGTAAACGGCTTAATTAAGCTCCTCAATTCGTTGCTTTGGACAGGAGGCAGAAATGCTACAGGACAATATTTTTTGCTCCAGGCTTTCAGCCAAAGCCAGGAACTATCAGAAATGCCCCTGAACGCTGGCTCTTGCCAAGCCCAGGAGATATTTTCAGTCTATTGAGCCACTTCTCATAACTTCCAGCCCAGATGGATTAGATTAAATAAGATGTTTGGGCCAAATGTCAAGGAGACTCTATGGGACACTGGCCAGCTTCTTCCCTTCCTTCACCCCGAATCCCATGCAGCTGCTCCTAGAAACTCCATGTTTGAGGCGACCCAGACCTTCCATTTGCCTCTTTGTTTTCTGGTACACCTACCTGAGTTCCATTATTTTCACGAGGCTCTGCTGGGTGTCCCTGGTGCATCCTTTTTCCACCAGGCCCTGTGCGACCTTGCCATGGATATCAACATTTCTTCTGATGCTTCCTCCTGCACAGATTCTGCTCCCCACACAGCATTCAGATCCAGGATCTCCTGCACACTCCATGCTGGAGCTTGTTTGTAACCCTGGCCTTCCTGATCAGGTGTGCTGCTGAGGTGAGATTTGCTTGCTGCATTGGCCAAGCAGGAAATGAAATTCTAATTTTCCAGGGGCTTTTCCTCTGCACCTGGAGAGCAGCAGAGCTGAAAGTCATGGCCAGAGCGGTCACACTGGGGCACTATGGGACACCTCCTAGAGGCCAAGAACATTGGGGTTGTGTCTACACTGGCGCGATCTTGCGCCAAAGCGGCCGCTCTTGCGCAAAAACTTGCTGCCTGTCTACACTGGCCGTGTGTTCTTGCGCAAGTAAACTGACGCTCTACTGTATAAAATCAGGGCTTCTTGCACAAGAACTATGATGCTCCCATTCAGGAATAAGCCCTCTTGTGCAACTGTTCTTGGAGGAGTTTTTTTGTTTCTCACTTGTGTGGTCCCCAACTGATTTTTCTGTGGGTCAATGACTCTCAACCCAAGAAAGGTTCCCAACCCCTGCCATAAATAAAGAAAACATTGAAACCTTTTGTGTTGGGCAAAATATTTTACTTTATTTCAAATGTAGTTCAAATGAGGTTTGATAAACTAACATGAGAAAGCTAAAAAGCTTCAGAGGGGTAGCTGTGTTAGTCTGTAAGTGTATGTCTAGACTACATGGCTCCGTCGACGGAGCCATGTAATCTAGTTTACCCAGCATAGGCAAAGAAGCAGGGATTTAAATAATCCGCGCTTCATTAAAATAAACGTGGCCGCTGCGCTGTGCCGACGATCAGCTGATCCAGCATAGCGCGGCAGTCTAGATGCGGATCTGTCAGCTGGGGAAGTCTTTGCTGACCGATCCCTTATGCCTTGTGAAATGAGGTTTACAGGATCGGTCGGGAAAGGCTTCCCCAGCCGACCGATCCGCATCTAGACTGCTGCGCTGTGCCGGATCAGCTGATTGTCGTTGCTGACCGATCCCTTATGCCTCATGAAATGAGGTTTACAGGATCGGTCGGCAAAAGCTTCCCCAGCTGACAGATCCACATCTAGACTGCCGCGGTGTGCTGGATCAGCTGATTGTCTGCACAGCACAGCGGCCATATTTATTTTAATGAAGCGGGGATTATTTAAATCCCCGCTTCTTTGCCTACGCCAGGTAAACTAGTTTACATGGCTCCGTCGACGGATCCATGTAGTCTAGACATACCCTAAATGAAAAAACTTAAAGAATAATGAATAGTCTTGTAGCACCTTAGAAACTAACAAAAAGTGTAGAAAACGCTTAATCTGTTTAATAATTTAAATTAAGCCATTCTCCCCAGCTGCAGCACTAGCAAAATGGCTTGGGTGTAATTATGTATTACATTAGCCTGTATTCCATTAGCAATTGGTAGGCCACAGAAAGTTTTGCATTGACCCAGGTGGTCCATGGGGCGTGCAGTAGAGAGAATCCCTCCCTCCTCCTGGGAGAGTGGCACAGCCCAGGGCAGGAGGGTTACATCTTGGCACACCACTTCAGAAAGTTTGCTGACCCCGGGCTAAATTAAGGTGAAGTGGAGCCAATATTCTTTTTTCAGCAATTTCTGTCTCCACTTCCTGAAACAAGTGTTACATTCTCTCCTCCAGCATGTGGGGCTGAGGGCCAGCATCCTGCACCAACACTGCCCTGGTTGCAAGCAAAATTAGTGATGGACAAAGCTGAAATGATCAAGTGGTGATATAGTATTTGGGAACAAAGCCTTTATGCTTCAGCTTTGGGGTTGCAAAAGTTGTCAGGAAATGATCTGAATGCACATGTTCCCATAGTATTTCAGCCCTTTTGGTTGGATGAAATCATCAAGAGGGGAACTATACTGAAAACAAAATATCTATTATAAGACTGGGCAGTTTTTTTAACAGACCAGTTTACAGGAAATATGTAAATTCTCTTTTCTTCTATGTGGTCGGTGACAATCTTAGACAAAGTTCTCTGTAGCTATTTAAACTTCTGACAAGTGTCCCGAGTGAGACTGAGAAAAACAAATCTGTGTTCAGAGAGCTACTTATCCGGTGGTAACTGTCAAGAAGCAGCTGCAGACATAAAAAAGTGGGACGCTGAGAGCTGGCCTTTTTTTGTGGGATGCATCTGTAGCCTCAAAACGATACAAATCTGAGTGCTTAGCACTCCCAGTGCCCCCTTTATAGCTACCAAAATGCAGGCCAAAAACTGTTGTTCAGAACTTTTGGCCTAAAGTTAAGTTTTCCTAACTGTCGCCAATTGTGCCTGAGTGCCCCAGCCAAGAAACAGTACCTGAACTTTCACGCTTTTAATAGGAGCAGAGAATATCCACAATAACTGCTGCAAATGGAATTAATCTTACCCTGCATACAGAATACCCCTGAAGGATTGCCTTGGAAGTGCTTGGTGTCAGATAAGAATTAAGCTCTCTTTAATGATGTGTGTGCTTCCTAAAAAAAACCTCTTTTTAAATGGACTTGCTGCTTAAATCTGTTTATTTACTGTGGCATATTGTGCAGATTATGTTTTAAAGAATTCAGCAACCAACATCAGAGCTTTTACATAAGTGAGATCTGAGGAAAATAGGAGTGAGATTTCAAATATCCCATTAATCTTTTCACTTTATGTCTGAGCCAGCTTACAATTGCACTAAATTGCTGCCAACTATGAGTGAGTTTCATTCCAAATAAAGGAGATTTGGCAAGTCTGTGGGTTTTAAGAATATTTCAGGGAGAAAGATTGTGGGGCTTTGTTTTGTTGGTTTTTTGTTTTGTTTTGTTTGTGTGTTTGTTTTTTGGGGTTGGGGTTTTTTTAGGTTCCGAGTATTCTGTAGTAGTGTGGTGCTCTGTGTTCTGTGGCATGTATTTTGTGCCAGCCAAGTGCCAGATTAGCTCCAATTACACATGAAGATGCACATTTATTTTTTTGCATATTGCTTATCCATGTGTATTTTGATAGACAGTAAAATGTTAATACACATCTAGCCCAGTTCGATATGACTATTTCATACACACATGCCTTTTGGTTTTTCACCAAGATGGGAACTGCAGCATTTTTCTCCTTGTTACCAAATTCCCTAATGCACATCCCAGTCCCTTAAATTGGGAATCCTTATAGTGGGTATTAATTACAAATATGGTTTTCACATCTTTTTGCTAAAGACTTTTTGTTGTTGAAGTTAGGACCTTAAGTTTTGTTGGAGGATCTGTTTGGCCATGTCTACTGTAGGAAATTATTTTGAAATTACTACATTTGATTTAAGAACTCCTGATTTAACAAATTCGAACTTGTGTGTCCTCACTATGGGGAAACATCGAAATTAGTCTGAGGCAGACTCTGTTAATATGGACGCGCTACCTTGGACTTAGATTCCCAGGAAGCACTCTGCAGGAGGCCAGTTCAAATTAGCTGCACCAGAGCATCCACACTAACTTTATTTTGGACTTACAAGTTCAGAAATAGCATTATTCCTGATGAAAAGCAGGAGTACAGAGTTCAAATTCTGAGGTCCGTTATTCTGAAATACCAGGCTTGGTAGTCTGAACACACTGTTAACCTATTGCAACTTCGGGGCGGGGGGGAGGTTATTTCAGACTACGGTCGTGGCGTAGACCAGGGCTTTGAGAGGAAATTAAGAAGTATTTGTGCAGCAGATGGAGAAGGAAGGCTGGACTTGAGTATGGCACAGGGCTTTGGTTCTGGGACACCATGATATATTGTTAATGATAGAGAAAAATAAAGCTTCTTTCAAAGAACCTTTTGGGATGAAGATTGTTTTCCTAAGCCTCAGTCAGAGTGGATCTTTCCTTTTTCCCCTGTGGTCTACTACTGAGTCTTGGCTCTGAGCGAAAGAGATACCAGTACAATGACTTCCCTGAACCCAGGTGCATTCTGGGTTCAGATTCTAGGCCTTGGGTACACACTTGATCCTCTAGAATTCTCTTTTCAAGTGGTTGCACATTTTGCCTATTGCAAGAATATATCTGTACACAGTTTCCTTCTTGCATTTTTTAAGCCTTATATCCCCTCACATAATCTTTTAATGTTCTTGGTCATGTTAGTTGGTCCACACTGAAAGGCCGCCATGTTACAACTCCTTCTAGTCTTCTGCTAGATCATAGTCTTACCTTATCCTATGGCCATGTTTGGATGGATCCTGAAAATCTACAGGCCTAATAAAATGATAGAATTAAACAATGCAGAGAGGTGTAGAGTTGTAGATCTTCTCTAGGGCCCACCACTCTGGCTCTTGGAATGCTCATGAGAGCTGGGCAGACAAGCTTATCAGCTGAATAGCATGAATATTGACACAGTTTGGCTAACCGTGTTAATATTTGAAACTAGAAAATATGTTGTTCCCTGATTCAGGAGGTCACACACCACTTGGAATAGGTGCTTTATAGATACTACCTTACACAATACTCTTTTTCATATGCTTAGGTGATGTGCATATGGAATAAGTTACATATAAATGTAGGAGTTCTCTTACTATCCAGTACAGGCCGTCCTCGCTATAAGTCCAAGATACATTCCAAAAAACTTGGACTTATAGCACAACAATTTAAAACAGGGAATTTTTATCACGCGGCTGATTTCCAGTTGTACAAATTGGGGTTCTTGTTTGCGCAACTTAAGAGCGGGAAACGGGCAAACTTATAACGCATCAGTTCCTTCAAGCCTCAACAACTTTAGCAGGGCAATGTTAGCGGGGCAACTTTATCAGGGACGCCCTGTAAAATAAAACTAACTTGAAGGATTCAAACATAGCTTAAGAGTCATGTGCTAGGCCCTTCCATGGGCAGAATAGGGTTTATCACGGTTTTGTGCTGGCCATGTCTTCAGCAAGGAAATTCAGCAACCTTTTTGTCATGTTACTAGATGAGCTGTGCTTCAGACCCCTTTGGGTCCCTCTCAAGTGCATAGGCAACTAATGCCTAACGGAGAACAGGGGTGCAGGAAGGCCCACACAGTGAGACAGAGAGGGAGCATGTGGGGGCACCCAATTTGGCAATTAAAATTTTGGCAGTGGCACGGGGGCCTTTGCACCTCCCTAGTGATACCATGAGTCAAGTGAATCCTCAAGTGACAGGTTTTACTATCTTCACCCGTCCCTAGTTGGAATCACGCAGTCCTGTCACTCTAAGGCTGGGTCTCTGGGTTCATAGAATCATAGAATCATAGAACCATAGAGCTGGAAGAGACCTCAGAAGGTCATCAAGTCCAGCCCCCTGCTCTAGGCAGGACCAATCCCAACTAAATCAACCCAGCCAGGTCAAGCCGAGACTTAAACACCTCCAGGGATGGAGACTCCACTAACTCCCTAGGCAACCCATTCCAGTGCTTCACTACCCTCCTAGTGAAATAGTTTTTCCTAATATCCAACCTGGACCTCTCCCACCACAACTTGAGACCATTGCTCCTTGTTCTGCCATCTGTCACTACTGAAGACAGCCTCTCTCCATCCTCTTTGGAACTCCCCTGCAGGAAGTTGAAGGCTGCTATCAAATCCCCCCTCACTCTTCGCTTCTGCAGACTAAACAGACCCAACTCCCTCAGCCTCTCCTCGTAGGTCATATGCTCCAGCCCCCTAATCATTTTGGTTGCCCTCCGCTGGACCCTCTCCAATGCGTCCACATCCTTTTTGTAGTGGGGGGCCCAGAACTGGACACAATACTCCAGATGTGGCCTCACCAAAGCCAAATAAAGGGAATAATCACTTCTCTAGATCTGCTGGCAATACTCCTCCTAATGCACCCTAATATGCCATTAGCCTTCTTGGCTACAAGGGCACACTGTTGACTCATATCCAGCTTCTCATCCACTGTAACCCCAGGTCCTTTTCTGCAGAACTACTACTTAACTGGTTGGTCCCCAGCTTGTAACTATGCTTGGGATTCTTCCGTCCCAAGTGCAGGACTCTGCACTTGTCCTTGTTGAACTTCATCAGATTTCTTGTGGCCCAATCCTCCAATTTGTCTAAGTCACTCTGGACCCTATCTCTGCCCTCAAGCTTATCTACCTCTCCCCCTAGCTTAGTGTCATCCGCAAACTTGCTGAGGGTGCAATCCATCCCCTCATCCAGGTCATTAATAAAGATATTGAACAAAACCGGTCCTAGAACCGAACCTTGGGGCACTCCGCTAGAAACCGACCGCCATCCTGACATCGAGCCGTTGATCACTACCCGCTGGGCCTGGCCTTATAGCCATCTTTCTATCCATCTTACCATCCATTTATCCAATCCACATTCCCTTAACTTGCTGGCAAGAATATTGTGGGAGACCGTATCAAAAGCCTTGCTAAAGTCAAGGTATATCACATCCACTGACTTTCCCACGTCCACAGAGCCAGTTACCTCATCATAGAAGCTAATCAGATTGGTCAGGCACGACTTGCCCTTTGTGAATCCATGCTGACTATTCCTAATCACTTTCCTCTCTTCCAAATGCCTCAAAATGGATTCCTTAAGGATCCCTTCCATGATTTTTCCAGGAACCGAGGTAAGACTGACCGGCCTATAGTTCCCTGGATCGTCCTTCTTCCCTTTTTTGAAGATGGGCACTACATTTGCCTTTTTCCAATCATCCGGGATTTCTCCTGATCTCCACGACTTTTCAAAGATAATGGCCAAAGGCTCCTCAATGACACTTGCCAACTCCCTCAGTACCCTCGGATGCATTAAGTCCGGACCCATGGATTTGTGTACATTTAGCTTTTCTAAATAGTTCCTAACCTGTTCTTTACCCACCACGGGCTGTCCATCTTCATCCCATCTTGCGTCACTTAGCACATTAGTCCGGGAGCCCACCTTGTCCGTGAAGACAGAGGCAAAGAAAGCATTGAGTACTTCAGCTTTCCCCACATCATCTGTCACTAGGTTACCTCCTTCATCCAGCAGCAGCACACCCTCTCTGATCACCTTCTTCTTGTTAACATGCCTGTAGAAACCTTTCTTGTTATCCTTCACATCCTTAGCCAGTCGCAATTCCATTTGCGCTTTCGCCTTCCTGATAACCCCGGCATTCTCGAGTGATACATTTAAACCCCTCCTGGTCATTTGTTCAAGTTTCCACTTTTGTAAGCTTCCTTTTGTGCTTAAGTTCACCAAGGATTTCCCCGTAAGCCAATCCGGTCTCCTACCATGTTTGCCTCTCTTGCTACATGTCAGGATGGTTTCTTTCTGTGCCTTCAATAAGGCTTCTTTAAAATACTGCCAGCTGTCCTGGACTCCTCTCCCCTTCATGTTAGCATCCCAGGGGATTCTGTCCATCAGATTTCTGAGGGAGTGAAAATCTGCTTTTTTGAAGTCCAAGGTGTGTATTTTACTACTCTCTTTTCTTCCTTTGGTCAGGATCCTGAAATCTACCATCTCATGATCACTGCAGCCCCTCAGTTTAACATGACAGGCCTAACTGTGTGTGAAACTTGAAACTGTTTTTCTTCAGGAGCTTGTGACAGTGACTGATCAATGTGGCTCAAAACGTTTTTCAGGAACAAACCCATTCTCAATTAGCATGCAAACAAAGGGTCACAACCAATCAGGAGTCTGTGTACAGGGATCTCCCTTTATCACAATCTTTCCTAGCAAACTTTTGTAAGTTTCCTTTGGCCCAGTTACCTTCACTTCTGGGTTGAAAGAGGCAGTTGTCCCGTTGCAATTTGACTTTGTCTCCTTGCATCCCTTCCACTGCTGACTGACAATTCTGGCCAGCTCATGTCTGCTCACCTCCCACCCCAGTGCATTTTTAGGGCTGGGGTCCTTTGTGCCTTTCCATCCTGAGCTCTGGCTTGGAAAGAGTAAAGTGTGCCAGGCTGGGTGGAGCCAGAAAGGAGCCTTCCCCAATTCAGAGCTCCTCCCATTGTTCTGTCAAGCCCCCTTTGATATTATGTCATTCGTTTGTTGGTTTAATTCCAGGCAGGATAATACCAACCCAGTAAGCTGTTTTATAAGAAGCTCCTTCATTCTCCCCAGGTCCAAAAATAAATGTTAGTCATTTTAGTGACACTTCCTTTGAAGAACCAAAGCTGGGGAGGGAGGATGGCGCTTCCGTAGTGTTATCACCTTTCTTGATGCTTAGTTGGATGCCAGTCCCTGTTTACTAGAGGCAAACACGCCACCAGTTCTGCAGCAGATTCCGTCTACTGAATGCCAGTCAGTATTGGCATGGTCCAGGGTCATGCTTCCTTCACCATAGACATGGGCCCACAAGACTGACTGTGAAATGAAGACAGTATTTCTGGCTGGGAATCATGCAATTAAAAATCAAACCCCTCTTTGATGTTTCTACAGTACATGGCCGCTTGTCAGCCTATATTCATGCCCATCTGTTCGAATGGCATGGTGCCTACTTCAGAGGTGAAGCCAATATCAATAGAATGCAAATGCCAAATAGAGACCTACATGGACATCTCCTTGCTAGGGTTGCCATTTGGTTTCAACAAAAATACCGGACACACTTGAGATTACATCACATTCTACATTACATCTTATTTAGAAAATACCAGACATTTATATTTTCTCATTTATATTTTCTCAATTTTTTTCCTGAACAGAAAGCTCAAATACTGGACTGTCCGGTTCAAAACTGGACACCTGGCAACCCTACTCCTTGCAGGTGTTTCTGCAACATGGTTTGCTATGAGTGCCACGTGCCTCCATTAGATTGCATTGCTAATGCTTGCAGGCCTATGCCAATGGTTTTGCTTCTGCTTTCCTTTCCTCACTGTTAATCGTTTTGCACACTGATGGTTGATACCTACGGGTTTCTAGTTAGCCAGGGAGGGTTAGAGTCCTTTGAAAGGTGCCTGCTTTCAGTTTGCTGGTCAATAGCTTAAGCAAAAGCCAACCTGGTGCTCTGTCTTTCAAGTCTGCAGCAACAAGAGTGCATGCATGGGGAACGAGGCAGGAGGTGTTTGAGCAGATGCTGCATGTACCTTATTACTACTTGATTGCTGGACAAACTGACACAGGTTGATTGAAAGGCCCCTTCCTAACTGTAAATTCTTGAAGCTGCTGCAAGCAAAGGCATGTTTGGGTGATCCTGGTGGTCCTTGTGCCTGTCAAGATGCCTTCCACCCTCTTTATTGCTCCCTCTGCCATATTGATAGAAATATGGAACAAGCCACAGGCATCTGTCACATCCTGTATCTGTCCTTTGCTGCAGAACTTGCCTTTTTCTCCTGAACGCATTATGTCTCCAGTGCACCCTGGGATATGGTGGATTTCAAAAAACTAAGTTCTTCGTTTAGGCTTCTCAGTTGCACATAGAATGGTAATTGCAGCTGTCTGTGCAGAGCAGAGTAGCTAATACTGAAATCACATTGTATTACAGCAGTAAAGAGCAGGTACTAGATTTTTCTAAATAGTTTCGATCTGGATTTTTATTTTTATCTTGGTGCATGCGCCACTTTTGCCAAAGATTATCATTCGTTTGCATGCACAGATCTCCATCAGTGTGACCGCTGGACCCTGTGCACAAATGTGCTTGCTGATCTGCTTATTCCAAATCGGAAACCCCTTCTCACAAGTCTGGGCTGTCACTTCCCACTCCCAATTGGTCCTGACCCTGTTACAATACAGAGAGCATCGACAAGAATGACCCTTGATTCATTCTGATTACAGTTCTTGTGGCATTTCATTGGGACTGCAATGGGACGTCACTCATGTGAGTGGCCCGCTTTGGCCTTGTGCCCGTGTCTAGACTCCTTGCTGTGGCAGCCCTCCTGCAGCCCAGCTCGCCAGCCCTGTCTGAGCCTTTTAAACTCCAAGGAGGAACTGCCTCACTCTGACCCAAGAGCTTCCTTTTAACAGGCTTGCTGGGCCCTGATTGGCCATGTCCTTTTTGCCACTCTAGCTTTGCTAGAAGACTTCTCTATGGTTTGCTGGGCGGGGTGTGGCAAGCCTCCAGCAGGAGACTTTGGGGCCTGGTCCACCCCGTCACAGGGACGTATGCATGAAAACCTCTCATTGGTCCTTTTGAGGTAAGAATGAAGCTGATGGCAGTAAGGAGCGACCTCCATCCATTTGTGATGCAAAGCATCACAGCACCCCACCCCTGAGAGACCTAGTGTCTAGCTGAGGCTGAACCAATTTCCTGATTGTTTAACAGTCTTTTGAAGGAAGGTAAAAAAAACTGCCACTTATTGAAGTCTCTGAGTTCCAGCTTATTAACTTTGGAAGCCTCTAATGCCCATAGGAGCGCTGCATCCACATCAGCTACTGCACTCGCTGGAGTTTCTCCTGCTTCTGGGCAAAACACGGTTGTGATTCAGCCAAGTGAAAACACATTGCAGCCAGGCAGCAAGCACCTGAAAAAATAACTCTACTATCTAGCAATTTATTTCCCCCCTTTTCAATGCAGCTGGGATGCTTCTTCTCTGTTTAACCTTATATTACAAACGGATTACTTTTTGCAGCTTTTTGAAAACTTTGGAACAGTGTTTGTTTTGTTGTTATGTAACTCAAAAATGGCTAAGTTATTTTAAATCCATTGCGAAAAATAAGTGCCTAGAGGCTCACCACTTGTATGTCACATTGACATCTGCTGTGATTTGAAATGACCAAGCTATAAGCCCCCGAAAACGAGGATTTTATAGTGAAGAGAGAACAAGCTTGCTTTAAACCACTTTTTGAAGTATTATGTGAAACCTAAATGTGAACATCTGCATTGCTCTGTAAACCTGGGCGCGTGGGACCCTATCTTGTGGACTCCATGTTTCCAAGCCTACGCCTGAACATTTATACTGCACTGTGAACTGGGTTTACTACTGCTGGAACCGGGTCTCACAACCGTGGCAAAGCCTCCATCAGTCAGAACTTCTGACTTGGGTCTGTGGCTTGAGCTTTGCCCACCCTACACAGTGACAGGTTGTATCTGAGTCTTAGTGAGATTTGAGCTTGGAAAAATTGGGGGGGGAGGTATGGGTCAAACCTCAGTCTGAGGCCAGATTTACTATGCAGCGCTGACAGACCCCATGGGGTCCGAGGCTACCCAAACTTTGGACCCGACAAAAACATCAATTTCTTCCCCTGGTGTGCAGAAAAGCCAAGGCTTTCAATAGTGTTGAACAGCCATTCTTGTCCCCTCCTCTAATAATTTTTCCAACCCCATCAAATACTTTTCTTTCCCAATCCCTCTGCCCCATCATCTATTTATTCATCTGTGAAAGAGTTCTCCAGTCTCCATCATGCGGGACTTTTAAAACTAGCAAATGTGCTGTAGGCACATCCTTTATGGGCAGGAAGATGGATTGGATAACTAACAGGCTTTCTTTTTTCCATAGCAACTTCTTTGATTTTGTTATGAAGTCCTCTATAAAATGCTTGCTGCATACGATGTGTAATGCTTCTGCTTCGAAAGAGAAGTAATAGACCCAAAGTTATTTTAATTCCTTGTATATAAAACGCAACTCATGAATCTGATCCTGCCCACCACTGTGAGCCTTTAGTTGCTTTTGAAGATGACTGGGAGATATGTACATTCATCTCTGGGCTCCTTATTCTCGTGATCAAGTATTTTCCCCACCTTCTGCACTGGTGCTCACACTTGTACTTTGCTCAAGGCAGCAATACAAAGAACTAACAAATGAAGAAGCATAATTTTAAAAATCCTCAAATACATTCATCAGAGCATTATGGAAACAATTTCTAAGCAACATGTAAGTGGCATAGTAGCGGTTATTACTTTGTTATGGAAGGAGGAAAAACCCATCAAGTCAACCAAAGATGCCTCAGGGGAAACAAATACATCAAACAAGAGACCTGTTTTGAAATCTGAGCCTTTGGCTCTCTCTTTTGCTTATCAATACAACCGTATTCCATACAGAAATGGATCCTCACACCAAAGCTCTCTGCAGAGCAAAGCATCTATTTTGCTTCATCCCTTACATATAATACTTGTTAGCTGAGATTGTTGATCCTGACTTTCTCCTGGGGCTATGATGATGATGCATGATCGTTCTACAATTGTTATCACTTATTTGGGTTTATTTTTATCAAAGCCTCTTTAGTTCTTTTAAAAATTTTAAGAGCAGATTGGATGTTTATGGTATATATAATGCATTTAATCTGTTATGATACATACTTCACATTACATCTCTGAAAATAATACAGGATGCCTTGCAAACAGTATGGATATTTCATTTTAACTCTTTATACGACTATCTGCTTTGCAAGAGGCCGAGCAGACCTGGGATTTTCCTTACTACTTCAAACAGAGAGATGAACATTAATGGAAGGGGAATACAGCCTTTCCAAATACAAATCTTTAACTTGAAAAATGTGCCGTGAGGTCTGGCCCCTATATCAAAGGCACTTCCAGTTGAGCACTGCATCTCCAGAATGGCATGACTGAATGATTTACTTTGTCAGACTTTTTTCCAAGGGTTATGCCGTCATCACCCCTCATAGGCAATGCATGGAATTGGATTTGGGGTTGGTTCACAGGCATGTTACTGTACAAGCCAAGGCGTTACTCTGCAGCCCATGTGGTCACTGCTACAACGCACAGAAAGTTCCAGAGGGCACTTTGATAGACGGCTGTGGGCACTGTGGTATGCTGTAACATCCTGTGTATATAGCCCATTGGCTAATACCTGGGTGAGAGGCCACCATGGTTAAGGTGCTAGGAAAGGTGATGTAGTGAAAGCAGTAAGTGACCATTGCCCTTCAGTCAATATGAAATGCCCTAGCATGATAATGGGAGGCACTGCTTCTGTATCTCTCTCAGGTGAGATGTAAAACTGAGCTCTTGGCTATTGTAAACATGTAAGATCCCATGACACTTAGCCCCAGTTTCCTGGCCACATTCCAACTTGCAAAATTACATTCTGCTTCCATAATTTCAATTAAGTAAAAAAAAGTCTCAGGTGGTGGCCATGTTAGTCTGTAAGTTTAAAAACAATGAGTAGTCCTGTGGCACCTTAGAGACAAACATGTATATAGTATCATAAGCTTTCTTAGGCAAAACCCACTCTCCCACTCATCTGAAGAAGTGGGTTTTGCCCACGAAAGCTAGGTGCCATAGAACTACTCCCTGTTTTCAGTTAGATACGTTGTTCTTCCCTTCCTTTTGTGACTAAACTTTCTGATTTTTTTCTCATATCTAAGCATAATGACCCCCTTATCAATCTGCAAGTCTGACGTGATGAACTGAGGAATGCTTCTTTCCTATGAGAGACTGAAACAACTTGTACATCCAGGCTGTTGTATTTCACCGCATTCTAAGAAAATATTTCAAACATCCACTGCAAAGTATTTTATAGTAGGTTCTTGTGTACTTGACAGGGTATTTGGTGGAATTTATTTATGTTTTGAGGCTGGAAAAATACATAAGGCGGCACAATGATCAATTAACAATGAGTTTGCTATCCTTATAACTAAGGCTGTGAATTTGTAATAAGGTTCACAGTAACAACCCTTGTCCATGGATGGATGGATGTAAAAACAACAAGTCCTGTGGCACCTCAAAGAATAACAGATTTATTTGGGCATTTTCAGATATGACCAATGAAGTCATTTTTACCGACGAAAGCTTATGCCCCAAATAAATCTGTTAGTCTTTAAATTGTCACAAGACTCCTCGTTGTTTTTGCAGATGCAAAGTAACATGGCTATCCCTCTGAGACTAGAGGGATGTAAGTTAACTTACATTGCCATACTGCAGATTGATGGTACTAAACTGTTTAAGATAGTCAAGACAGAAGCAGACTGTGAAGAACTTCAAAAAGATCTCACCAAACTGAGTGATTGGGCAACAAAATGGCAAATGAAATTTAATGTGGATAAGTGTAAAGTAATGCACGTTGGAAAAAATAACCCCAACTATACGTACAGTATGATGGGGGCTAATTTGGCTACGACAAATCAGGAAAGAGATCTTGGAGTTATCGTGGATAGTTCTCTGAAAACTTCCACACAGTGTGCAGCGGCGGTCAAAAAGGCAAATAGGATGTTAGGAATTATTAAGAAAGGAATAGAAAATAAGACACAGATATCTTACTGCCCCTGTATAAAACTATGGTAACCCACATCTTGAATACCGTGTACAGATGTGGTCTCCTCACCTCAAAAAAGATATTTTGGCCTTGGAAAGGGTTCAGAAAAGGGCAACTAAAATGATTAGGGGTTTGGAATGGGTCCCTTATGAAGAGAGGCTAAAGCGACTGGGACTTTTCAGTTTAGAAAGGAGGAGACTGAGGGGAGATATGATCGAGGTATATAAAATCATGAGTGGTGTGGAGAGAGTGAATAAAGAAAAGTTATTTATTAGTTCCCATAATAGAAGAACTAGAGGACACTAAATGAAATTAATGGGTAGCAGGTTTAAAACTAATAAAAGAACGTTCTTCTTCACAAAGCGAATAGTCAACCTGTGGAACTCCTTGCCAGAGGAGGCTGTGAAGGCTAGGACTATAACAGAGTTTAAAGAGAAGCTAGATAATTTCATGGAGGTTAGGTCCATAAAAGGCTATTAGCCAGGGGATAGAAATGGTGTCCCTAGCCTCTGTTTGTCAGAGGCTGGAGATGGATGGCACGAGACAAATCGCTTGATCATTGTGTTCGGTCCACCCCCTCTGGGGCACCTGGCACTGGCCACTGTCATCAGACAGGCTACTGGGCTAGATGGATCTTTGGTCTGACCCAGGACGGCCATTCTTATGTTCATGTTCTAATATAAAATCAAGGGTTATATGTATTAAAAGTACTTTAAATGCTTCTGGCCAGCTGGGATTTTGTATAGTGTGTTAGAAAGTTTTGCGAGAATAGCAAAAATCATCTTCTTTGATTCGTGAGTGATGGATGAATGGATGACTGGCATTAAAGTTGGAATTTTTAAAAGTGCTCCGTTTCCCTAGCAATTCCTATTGCAGTCAGGGTTGAAACTCCCAGTGACTTAACTTTTCTCACATTAAAGTCAATACTCAGTGCTTTTGAGCATCTAGCCCCTTTTCCAACATTTAATATATGACTGAAATTAACTCACATTTTTCAGCATGGATATGAGCCATGTCAGACATCTGGCACAGGCAACAGGGTGTAATAAAAGATGCTCTTTCGATCCAAAACAAATCCCATTACAAAAATCTTTTTAAAAGTAACAATGAAGACTTCATTCGCAGAAGGAACGCTTACAAATTTAAGTGTCCACAAAGCTGTTGGAAATCATATGCTGTGTTTTCCTCATCAGGAATGAATGCGACGCCTCGCTTATGCTATAATTCCTGCTAAGTGTTCTTTAGCCTCCTTGTGTCTCAAGCTGTAGCCACAGTCAGTGTAATAGTTTCCTTCACCATGAGGGCAACCATAAAATCCAGTGTGAGTGAGTTGTGTAAGTAGCCAAAAACCATGAATAGTATTATACATAGGGGGCAAGTTGTATGGGCCTGTGGTGCCCACAGTCAACTAATGTGGAGGCCCCATGAGCTTGGCTTCAGCAATGTCAGGGCTGGGACTCTCCCCTGGCCACACCTGCTGGCTTCTCCTGAGCTTCCCTGCCAGCTGCCTCACCTGGGAGACCAGACTTTCACCCTGCCTTTCCTACAGCCTGCAGCTTTGCTCAATGGGCTCTCCCTTGCTGGCTGTGGGACTGGGGAAAGGGGGGAGAAGGGGCAGGAAAGGAGAGTAAAACTGGATGCAATACTCCAGATGCAGCCTCACCAGTGGGGAATAATCAATCCCCTAGATCAGCTGGCAGTGCTCTTACTAATGCAGCCCAATATCCTGTTGGCCTTCTTGGCCACAAGGGCACCCTGACTCATAGCCAGCTTCTTGTCTACTGTAATATCCCAGGTCCTGTTCTTCAGAACTACCACTTAGCCAGTCAGTCCCCAGCCAGTAACAATGCTTGGGATTCTTCCATGCTAAGTGCAGGACTCTGCACTTGTCCTTGTTGAACCTCATCAGATTTCTTTTCCACTTTGTCTAGGTCACTTTGAATCATATCCCTAACCTTCAGCATATCTACCCCCTCTCCACATCCTGGTGTCATCCGCAAACTTGCTGAGGGTACAATCCGTCCCATCATCCAAATCATTAATGAAGAGGCTGATCAAAACTGGCTCCAGGACTGGCCCCTGGTTCACTCTGCCATGATGTTTGTGATGGATTTTGAAGTCTTCTTTTTGTGTTAATCACAGAAGGGGGAGCCAACTTAGCTGCCTTGTTTTGCCATTGTAACCAATGAGAAACAGAGCTATTTTATTTAACTATAGGCAACTGTATTTACCATGCCTGTCACAGCGACCAAGCCATAACTGACTTGCATTATGTTGTTAATTTCTGTGGTATTATCACAGAAGTCTGTCTGCTCCTAGTAATTCTTCTTAAGCTCAGATTTTTCTACCTCAACACTTTATTTTACCTCACCCTTGAGTCTAATTTGAAAAAAACCCAACCTTTTTACAAGAATGTCTTATGGTCGGACAAGCAATTCCCATGGATGACCTTAATGATGCTTAATAGGCTTTTTACGCAGACTGACATCTACAGTCCACTGATTTAATACTGGTTATAACTCAATTCAGGGCCTTGTAGGTCATTTATTTCTTGATGCTGTCACTTTAATGTATTGGGTCAGAATTAACATTAGTCTATTCCAGAAGTGTGGAAATTCGGTATATACTACTGTAAATTCTGAGAATGGACCCTGTGTAACTACAGTATGTTATCTGTATGTTGCAGGTATTTTCTGTAGCTCACATGAGATAGTATATAAATAAGAACAATAAGGAGAGCACCTAAACCAGGAAGGATAAAATTGCCACCGCAATCCCTTAAGAATATATTGTTTGTGTAATGAAGCTATCTAATTAAACTCGAGGGGTGAAATACCCTTCTGTCCATGGGCTGGCCTCGGGCCTATGCCTCATTGAAGTCTCATAAGCTCTATTTTCCTTTCAGCAGCCCAGTGAAGCACGCTGCTTGTCTTGAAGACATTGAGGTGGGAGAGAAATCCTTTGGTAACTTGGCATCTCCCATCTGAGCCCACTGAGAGCAGAGGCATCCTCACAGGAAGCCAGGCTGCACAATAGAGATGGCCTTTCCTTCTCCTCACTTGCCCTGAATAGCTTCAGAGAACGGGGCTCCATTTTGCTTAGCTGGCATGTATGGGGGGCATTGGCAAATAGGACCACCTCCCTCTTTCTCCCCTGCCCAAAAAGTTTGATGCTGCACACTTCTGAGAAGAACATGCTTTGCCAATACACTATGGGCATGGGCAATAGGTATTTGAGGCAGGGGAAGGCAAGGCCTTCCCAAACTTGCCCCCCCCCCCACTCCACTTCCAACCCCTCTTCCATTCAGTGGCTCCCCCAGTCTTCTGGGGCTGCCAGGGCTTCAAGCCCTGCTAAAGCTGGGCCTGTCCACTGCCAGCCCGCCCCCGTGCTCCGGGGCAAGGGAGGCTGGAGTTGGAGGGGCTGCCTGCCCCCCCTCCCCATGATCCAGGAGAGGGGGAGGGCTGGGGGAAGGCCAGAGCTGCATGCTGCTCACCCTCCCAGTGCTCGGGGAGGGGAAGCGTGGGCTGCCCATGCTCAGGGTGAGGTGCAGGCTGCCTGTGTGCTGGGGAAGCTGGGGAAGGCTGTGGGCCATTTGTACTCAGGGAGGGAGGTCTGCCTCCACAGTGTGGAGGCTTGACTCCCAAAGGGGCCATTGGTGGCAGAGGTGGGGCTTTGAGTGGCAGGGACAGGACTGGGGGCTTGCCTCCCCCAGCCCTATATTCTGCCACCACCCATGAATATGGGGGTGACTCAGCCCCTGACTGTTCAGGGGTACATAAGGAGAAGGCTCAAGAGCAGCATTCAGAGAAGTATTCTGACCCTATGTAGGATCAGAGGCAGGCAATCTACCTGCACCAGAATATCCCTGCGCCCTGGGCCTTTGGGTGCAAGTCTGAATCTTTTAATGGCCCAGCCCCCCAGAAAGTTGCCCATGTTCTGGAGAGTCATGGAGCAGAATAATGCCAGTCATCTCTCCCTGAAGACATGCAGGAGGGGTGAGGTAATGGCCACTTTAAACTTGCAACTCCTGAAGAAATCTTGACATAAAGAGCAGCTCCTAGTGGTTAGGGGAAGGTATTTGGAGCAGAAGGCTTGTTTCTGGAGGACGTAGCGCTTCCCAAACAATAGGACTTCTAAATCTGGGTGTCTTTCAAGCTCTAAATTGTTTCCTCATCACTACTCATCCTCCATTTCAGTCGACAGTTGTCAAAAGTGTTCTAATGCCTAGAGTGGATTCAGCCTCACAGACTGAACTGCTATAGGCATAAACATATAAAGGAATCATTCAAAATCCCTTGTCTCAGTGAAAGCTGCCTCCTGCCTTGTTCTTTGAAGTCTCTTTGCCTGTTTATTTGCCTGAAAAAAAAATTGGCTAGTTGAATGTACCTTAGGATCTCCCTTAGAGCTTCAGGCTCTTAACCATAACCTTCACTGGTGGACACCTGAATGCTTCTTCCTCCTGATTGGCCTTTTAAGGCTCCACAGCCTCCTGCCCTGCACTGTGGTAGGCCCTAAAGGCAGACTGTGGGCTGCTTTCGCTGTGAGGATTCTTGCATGTTCTAGCCAGGGACCACACAACTCTTCCAAAACAAAATACCTTTGTTCTTAGGGCAAAGGTGTTACAGACCAAACTTAGGAAAATATGTCCCTGCCTGGTTCCCTAATAACCATGCCAAAGATCATGCATCTTCTACATGGGCAGTCCAATAGCCGGCATCCCTTCCAACCTGTCAGCAAGGGGTGGGGCCTTTCTTGGACAGAAGGTGCTGTCTATCTGCTGAATCAAGCCCCTGGGTCAGTTCAATCTTTTTATATAAAAAAAAGTCTTGCTTTGTCCCCCAGTCTCTAGAAAACAAGCAAAACTTGTCCTCCTCCTTGTTCCAAAGGAGGTCAAGCATCAAAAGCTGGGAATCTACAGATCCAGTCTTGAGCTTCTGCATTAATCACCCACTGAGGGTACAGCTACACAGCACCCTAAACTTGAAATAAGATACGCAATATGCGCTACACAAATTTCGATTCTGTTTGAAATAGCTTACTTTGAAATTTGGTGCGTCTACTCAGCCAAATTTCAAAATAACACACTATTTCTAGACATCCCTTAACCTTTGTTGAATGAGGGTTACAGGGATTCTGAAATAGCATGCCCATTATTTCAAAAAATATTTTGAAATAACGGGTGGCTTGTTAAGACGCAGGGTAGCTAAGCTGCACAGTGTAGACAAACCCCTAATGATTCCAGGATCTGCAGGATCAGGAATGATTCACCAGGAAGCCAGGTGCACACATATGCATACAATACCAGTTATATTGATAGAAAGGACTAGGACAAGAAGCAATGGGCTTAAAATGCAGCAAGGGCGGTTTAGGTTGGACATTAGGAAAAACTTCCTGACTGTCAGGGTGGTTAAACACTGGAATAAATTGCCTAGGGAGGTTGTGGAATCTACATCGCTGGAGATAGTTAAGAGCAGGTTGGATAGAAATCTATCATGGTGCTTGGTCCTGCTCTGAGGGCAGGGGACTGGACTTGGTGACCTCTCTTTCAGTTCTAGTGTTCTACGATTCTATGATTGATTATCCTGTACCTCATACTGTCTGGCTCATCTCAGTATCATGACTTTTGGAGGTTTTAGTGCCTTAAACATAAAATACAATATGGTCCCCAAAAACACTCACTGTAGTCGCAATATCTGTCTGTAATGGAGTTGGCGGACTCACCAGCACAGTGTCTCTTGCTGGTCATTCTGGGAATTATCTCTCCAACAGTGCACCTTCCGCTGTTGTCATCTTGCCGCTATCACTTTTGCTGTCTCCATGACTCTGGTACTCCATTACTCACCAGACTGCAGCACCTTCTTCTGGTCCTTTCCCTCTTCCAGGGGACCAACAGTCATTAGTCCCGCCACTTGCCTCAGTGGCCAAGTACAGTCTAAAATCCAGGCCTTGGCCCCAAGTACAAACGGCAGCTTGGATATTGGCGACTCTCATAGAATCATAGAGCTGGAAGAGACCTCAGAGGTCATCAAGTCCAGCCCTCTACCCAAGGCAGGACCAATCCCAACTAAATCAACCCAGCCAGGGCCCTGTCAAGCCGAGACTTAAAAACCTCCAGGGATGGAGATTCCACAATCTCCCTAGGTAACCTATTCCAGTGCTTCACCACCCTCCTAGTGAAATAGTTTTTACTAATGTCCAACTAGACTTCTCCCACTGTAACTTGAGACCATTGCTCCTTGTTCTGCCATCTGTCACTACTGTGAACAGCCTTTCTCCATCCTCTCTGGAACCTCCCTTCAGGAAATTGAAGGCTGCTATAATATCCCCTCTCACTCTTCTCTTCTGCAGACTAAACAAACCCAAATCCCCCAGTCTCCCCTCATAGGTCATGCGCTCCAGCCCCCTAATCATTTTGGTTGCCCTCCACTGGGCGTCTACATCCTTTCTGTAGTGGGGGGCTCAGAACTGGACACAATACTCCAGGTGTGGCCTTACCATAGCCGAATAAAGGGGAATAATCACTTCTCTTGATCTGCTGGAAATGCTCCTCCTAATGCACCCTAATATGCCATTAGCCTTCTTGGCTACAAGGGCACACTGTTGACTCATATCCAGCTTCTCATCCACTATAATCCCCAGGTCTTTTTCTGCAGAACTGCTACTTAGCCATTCAGGCCCCAGCCTGTAACAATGCTTGGGATTCTTCCGTCCCAAGTGCAGGACTCTGCACTTGTCTCTGTTGAACCTCATCAGATTTCTTTTGGCCCAATCCTCTAATCTGTCCAGGTCACTCTGTACCCTATCCCTGCCCTCCAGTGTATCTACCTCTCCCCCTAGCTTAGTGTCATCTGTGTACTTGCTGAGGATGCAATCCATCCCCTCATCCAGGTCATTAATAAAGATGGTGAACAAAACCGGTCCTAGAACAGATCCTTGGGGCACTCCGCTAGAAACCGACCACCAACCAGACATCGAGCCGTTGATCACTACCCATTGGGCCCGACAGTCTAGCCAGCTTTCTATCCATCTTACAGTCCATTTATCCAATCCATACTCCCTTAACTTGCTGGCAAGAATATTGTGGGAGACCGTATCAAAAGCTTTGCTAAAGTCAAGGTATATCACATCCATTGATTTTCCCATGTCCACAGAGCCAGTTACCTCATCATAGAAGCTAATCAGATTGGTCAGGCACGACTTGCCCTTCGTGAATCCATGTTCTCCTCACTGGCAAGTGAGTGCAAAGGCTGGGGGAGACCCAGGCCCATCTACTAATCCAGATCCCGACACACTGACCCTCTGCAGCCATGCACTTTTTACCTTCAGTCCCGCAGTCTGTTTCCCTGAGCCACTTCCCTATAGCTCCAGCACCTGACCAGCCCAAAGCATCAGGAGCCTCAGTCCAGCAGTCCTCAGCCTGGAGCTCCCTCTTGTTCCACTGACCTGACCCAGCACTGCTGTGTTCCTCATGCTGTCTCTAAGGCAGCCAGTCCTTCTCCTTTGCCTTCCAGGGAGAGACTGTAGTTGCAGTTTATATATGGCCCTCTCTGGTCCTGGTTGGCTGTTCCAGCAAGAGTCCCTCTGATTGGCTCTCTCAATTAGCCTTTCTTGATTGACTGGGTTCTGCACAGACTCTCCAAGGCTGCCTTAATCCTTCTTCTGCCTGTGTGGGCAGCAGCCACCCAACACTGTCAAATTTCTGCATTACCTCTTAATACTGTGGTTCTCAACTGGTGGTCCGTGGACCACTAGTGGTCCATGGTGACTTTTTCGGTGGTCCACAAGAACATTGTCCAAAGTCACATGGCGTGAGCAGGCACCACCGTCAGGCTGTTTTACGCTGTGTTCACAAGCACGCGGCACGTCATCCATAGCGTCACCTAGGACGCAACTGTGTTGTGTTGCCAGTAACTTCCATCTGAGGCTCTGAGCATCAACGTAGCTGCCGCCGTCGTGCTGAGCAGTTGCTGTGTCGTTCGTCCTGTGCTACATGTGCTGGAGGTGGTCCACGAAAATTTTTTGATTGGCCTGGTGGACCACTGAAACGAGTTGAGAACCACTGTCTGAATATCATTGAAAGTAGTACAGAATGAATGTTACAGTTCTAGTCTAATAACTGACTATGGAAAAATAGCATGTTCTTCCTCAGCTCTTCTGCTTCCTACTTACTTTCAGGGAAGCGTCACTTCTGACGGACATTTTCACTATTGTTCACTCACATTAAGGAAGCACAGGCAAGACAGATAAGATTGAGTGGGCAGGCTGCAGGTCCTACTCAGCCATCAGAACAGTTAAAGAAGCTATTAATTTAGGGACAAATTCTGTGGTCAGTGGCATGTGACCAACTACAACCGAGTTGTGCAGCTAATTTGCAGACAAAGGGATTTGAACAGACATTTTTCGAGGACAAGCGGATTGTGCAGTGTAGTTGAGAGCAGAGTCTGGGCTGCAGAATCTTTCTGGCCAGCAGTTTCACCAGTGAGAATGAACCCAACTGAAATCTGAAAACCTAAGGAGAACTTCTGTGGGTGGCAGCTAATAAAACTGTTGACTGAGCAAGTTTGATTTGAAGTGCCACTCAAAAAGCATGGCTAACGTGAATCCATGTTTAGTCACTTTTCAGAGCAGAAGCATGTGTAATAGCAGTGTATATCTGGTGTCATCCAACTTAAATTTTCTAAAATGAAACGTTTTAATTCAATTGGAAAGGGCTTTTTTCTGTACACCGTGGGCTTTGCTGCTGTATACGTGAGAATAAATTCAGAGAATGGCAGTTTCATGGAATCAATAAGGACCATTAGGAAAACTCCAAGCACAAGTATTTCCAATCCTTTCTGTTTTGGTGAGTCCGGGAACAGATCAATGAGTTTATATTAGCCTGCGGCAATACCACTACCTCTTTCTCCCATAATTGGGCAATTCACAGAATAAAATATTCCAAGTAGGGACGTTTTAATGTCCATTACAGAAAGTGGTGCATTTATTTGTATGGGGGAGTTAAAAAGACACTAGGTAGTCATCCCTTATTTGAGGTAATGATGAGCTGCAATTGAAGAACAAATTTCAGAACAAGTCCAGAAAGGGAAATATTGTTTCTCATTACTTCCACTGAAACGTGTATTCTTAAATTGAGTCCTTGTGAGGTACCAAGCAGAGTGAAGGCCTCACATAGTATAATCCTTGAGTGTTAGGATTATACTAGAAATGGGGCAGAGAATCCCATTATATGTCCTCTTTATAATTTTATTAGGTGCTTAAAAGCATGATTTCATTTACAGTTCTGATGATGATGCCCTTGTACTGCTTGTACCAGCTCCCAGGTAGTAAATTGAGTCACCTAACTTTTAAAGCGAAGAGGAGGAGACATTTGTGAATTGGATACTTAGAATGGGCTTAAAACGTGCAAAAATCTTGAAGTGCCATTGGGAGGAGTGACTGGGCACTTAAGAAGTAAAGTCTCTTTGAAAGTGTATGGAAATTAGGCCTCTACATACCGTTTTTTTTAATGGCACTTTGTAGTGAGCAGGAGTGGCTGCTCACAGACCAAGAAAGGGAAGAACCCCTCTCTGAGCTCTGGTGGAGCCTAGCCTGGCCCCTTTACCTGCCTGGAAGTCAGGGGCGGGACTACCTATTTCTGGCCCCGGCCAGAAATTCAGTCAGGCCCCAGCCGCTGCAGGAAGCAGAGGCCTGCCCTACACTCCCAAGCTGGGAGGCTGCTGAGGATCTTGCAGGTGCCGAGGACTGGCCTGGACCGCCGGGCCCTCAACCCAAGTAAGAAGCTCTGCTAGCCTTGCCTGAGGGTTCAGACCCTGATGGCCCTGAGGATAGACTATGGAGCCAGGTATATCCTGGGGAGGTGTCCGGAAGTGTCCCAGGGGAACCTGACAAGAGTCAGGCTGACTTGATCGTACTTTAGTGAGTCAGCATGTTGCTTTGACTGCCCGCCCGCCCTGCACTAGGGCTTGGGCTTCGCTTGCAATCACAAACTGCTTTGGATATCTGCACTGCCCTGTGCTAGGGACTGGGCTCACCTAACCACTACAGACTGAGTTTGTTTGCCTGCCCCACCCTGTACCAAGGGCCTGGGCTTAAAGAGGACCGTGAGTGGTTGTTTTATGTGCCTGGCCAGCCCAGGGACTGGGCTTACATAGACTGGGAGTGGGGTGGGTGCTGGCCCAAGCATGGGCTTGAGTCCTGGGACTTACAGAACACAAAATCTTGGGTAGCAAACCCCAAAAGCTACAATACCAAGACATTACTCTCAGCCCTTTAGCATCACTAAAACAAGGCTCAAAGGGAGCATACAGGTCCTGAGCTAAGGCATTGGACTAGAACATCCAAATCCCACCTTTACAGCATCTGGGTAGTCGGGGGGGAGGGTGCAGTCCTTAGACCGTCTAGAAATAGTATCCAAGTGTGAGATGTGAACAATAGCCATGGGGCCATATTCTGAAATTGGACTCTGCTGCAGCCTAAAAAGACCCCGTGTATGCAGAAGAAAGACATTCCAATGCCACAGCTTCCCCTCTCCCATCTCCAATGGATCCTCATCCTAAATTAAGCAACTGAGACTCATTGTGACTGGTCCAGCAGTGCTGCCTACTCACTTTTCTCTAAATCCCCCATTGTCTGGCTGCCCGGCACTTCTGGATTTTCTTTCTTTCCTGTTCTCAAGAACTGAAACATAAACTGCTTGAGGTAGGAGGAATTGGACTGGAAGAGGTGGCACTACCTGCTGCCAGTGCTGTACTCCTTGGCAAGGCTTTACAGAATTTCAGGCAAGAGAAGTAGGAGAGGTCATGGGAAGGTGGATCATTTGCATCCTCCAGTTCAGTCTACTTTTCTAGTAGATATAGAACACAGTGGTGTTATTCAGCTGCCCCATTCCTGTCCCTCCTCTAAGTAAGAGCTCCCCCTTCCCCAGCTCCCGCTGCCTCCCCAACTGGGACTCCTTCCCGTCTCAGTAGCTCCCAGGACCAGAATTTGAATCTTGCTCTCCTTGAGCCAGCTGCCATCAAACTATCCCTCTGTCTCCATCATAGAATCCTAGCGCTGGAAGGGTATGTCTAGGCTGCATCCCTCTGTCAGCAGAGGGATGCAGATTAGGCAGGTCGACATTGCAAATGAAGCGGGGATTTAAATATCCCACACTTAATTTGCATTAAAATGACCGCCGTTTTTGCCAACTCAGCACTTTGTCGGCAAAAAGCGTCAGTCTAGAGGGGGATCTGTCGAGAACGAAAGCCTTTTTCAACAGATCCCTTATGCCTTCTGCAATGAGGTTTACAGGATCTGTCGAAAAAGGTTTTCTTTCTCGACAGATCCCCCTCTAGACTGCTGCTTTTTGCTGACAAAGTGCTGAGTCGGCAAAGACGGCGGTCATTTTTAAGCAATTTAAGCGTGGGATATTTAAATCCCCGCTTCATTTCCAATGTCGACCTGCCTAATCTGCATCCCTCTGCCAACAGAGAGATGCAGCCTAGACCTACCCGAAGAGACCTCAGGAGTCATTGAGTTCAGCCCCCAGGCCTAAGCAGGGCCAACCCCAACTCAATCATCCAGCCAGGGCTTTGTCAAGCCGGGACTTAAAAACCGCTAGATTCCACCACTGCCCTAGGAAACCCATTCCAGGGCTTCACCACCCTCCTAGGGAATATAGTTTTTCCTAATATCCAACCTAGACCTCCCCCACTGTAAGTTGAGACCATTGCTCCTTGTTCTATCATCTGTGGCCACTGAAAGCAGCCTCTCTCCATCCTCTTTGGAATCTCCCTTCAGGTCATTGAAGGCTGCTACCAAATCCCCCCTCACTCTTCTCTTCTGCAGACTAAATAAGCCCAAATCCCTCAGCCTCTCCTCGTAGGTTGTGTACTCCAGCCCCCTGATTATCCCTACTTCCCTACTTGTGCTGCTAGCTCTCCTGACCATCCAGTGTTACCCACTTCCTTTCCACTCATTCCTAGGTGGAGGAAAGATTGGAAACTGACTAGCGAGCAATGTTGGGATGTAGTCCAGAGGAGGAGAACAGGTTCCTAACTGGGGAAGGGAGGGAAGGTCCCAGAACTGACTGTTGCCAAGAATTGTGATCCACCCTGCCCATAAGTTAACTCTATTTCTAGCAAGGCTACCATGCCAGCAGCCTCACTGGAATCCTAGAAGAAAGCCCAGTCTCTAACCAAGCACACATCTCACCACTTGCTCAAATCTATAAGTTGAATATTTACATTTTTTATTGTACATTCTTTTTTTCTAAATGAGGTGTACCATATAGCCATGAATGAAATACAGATAACGGTCTTTATTACAACAGTCTAAATTAGGCAAAACAGCTACAGCTTAAATAGGGCATGAGAAGGCTGGAAGAAAGATACAACAATTGATTGACTAAAATATAGTCAGCTAACAAATAATGAAGACTCAAGTCTTCAGTGGTCCAAATCCTCTACTTGTGTAAATTTTACACCTCATTTTCAGGCAGTGGAACAACTGCAATTTGCAGCTGAGGATCTAGCTATTGTGATCAGCAAATGACATATGTTTGTCCACTAATTTGCACCTAGTTAAGGGCACCGTATAGATACCACAGTGATAAGAATTCTGGAAATGCTAGAGATTAGATAGATAGTCTGACTCCATCAAAATGATGGCATTTTCTCAAACATTGAGATGGGAGCAGTCGATAGTTACTAAGGAATGAACTTTTAAACAATATTACTACCAGTCAAGTTTTTTTTTTCTTTCACAAATTCATATGAAGATTCTAAAATGCAGGATAGCATGGGACGGGCGGGGGGAAATCTGCTTATATGGTTGGTGTTTTCCTTCACAATGATTGAAGAATTATCACAATGTACTATAATAGCAGTGCTCAGACTGTGTGTTCTTTGGTCTTGGAAGGAGAGAGGTGCGTATCATCTTGCCAAGTAGTTGATCAGAATTAGCAGCAGCAGCCGCACTTTGAAGAGCATGTTTATGCAAAGTTATGAGTAAAGCAGTTACCTTGCTTGCTGATACACGAAGATGCACTGAAGATGATGTGATCATCAACACTTGCAATGTTTTTAGCAGAACCACCAGTTACTGAAGAAATGTGTTTGGAAGCTTCTATTGCAGGCAGTTGGCTTATTTGGTTTATAAAGTCAGTGTTTTGGCTTGTTCCACTTTCACAACATTGGTTCTGTGTGTGTGTGTGTGTGTTCTATTTTCCCTAGATGTACAAGTATCTAGCACAATGAATCCCCTTTCCAGCTCTGCCTAAATCGTATAATTGACATAGAACTTCTGTTTGGTCACAAACCCATTAACTCTGTGGCACACGGGTGTTTTGCCGAATAATTGCTAAAAGTATTCTTTAGTCAACCTTGTTATCTCCTTGGATTGACTCTGCTGGTGAACAGTGAATTACCAAATCATAGAATCCTAGAACTGGAAGGGACCTCAAGAGGTCATCGAGTCCAATCCCCTGCCCCCACAGCAGGACCAAGCACCATCTAGATCATCCCTGATAGATGTCTATCCAACCTGCTCTTAAATATCTCCAGTGATGGAGATTCCACAACCCCTCTAGGCAATTTATTTCAGTGTTTAACCAACCTGACAGTTAGGAAGTTTTTCTAATGTCCAATGTAAACCTCCTTTGCTGCAATTTAATCCCATTGCTTCTTGTCCTATCCTCGGAGGCCAAGGAGAACAATTTTTCTCCCTCCTCCTTGTAACACCCTTTTAGATACTTGAAAACTGCTATCATGTCCCCTCTCAGTCTTCTCTTTTCCAAACTAAATTCTAAACTAAAGCCCAGTTCTTTCAGTCTTCCCTCATAGCTCATGTTCTCTAGACCTTTAATCATTTTTGTTGCTCTTTTTGGAATTTTCTCCAATTTCTTCACATCTTCCTTGAAATGTGGGGCCCAGAACTGGACACAATACTCCAATTGAGGCCTAATCAGAGTAGAGCAGAAGAATGGCTTCTCGTGTCTTGCTCACAACACTCTTGTTAATGTATCCCAGAACCATGTTTGCTTTTTTGCAGTGTCACACTGACTCATATTTAGCTTGTGGCCCACTATTACCCCTAGATCTCTTTCTGCAGTACTCCTTCCTAGACAGTTGCTTCCCATTGTATGTGCATGAAACTGATTGCTCCTTCCTAAGTGGAGCACTTTGCATTTGTCCTTATTAAACTTCATCCTGTTTATCTCAGATCATTTCTCCAGTTTGTCCAGATCATTTTGAATTTTGACCCTATCCTCCAAAGCACTTGGAACCCCTCTCAGCCCGGTATCATCTGCAAACTTAACAATCGTACTCTCTATGCCATCATCTAAATCATTGATGAAGATATTGAACAGAACTGGCCCCAAAACACCGGCCTGCGGAACCCCACTTGTTATGCCCTTTAAGCATGACTGTGAACCATTAATAACTACTCTCTGAGAACGGTTATCCAGCCAGTTATGCACCCAGCTATACAATCTTGGAGGATGTCTGTAGGTATCATTAACAGCCTTGGCTGTATTTATACAGGTCCTCTGGTCTGTGTCTGGACAAAGACACCTGCCATGGTGAAGATGTGTTTATGACCTGGTCTTCAGCTGAGTTCAGATTTAGCTCCATTTTGGGGGTGGAACTGAAGCATGACTTAACTTTTAGCCATACTGGTTCAGGGATCTCTAATTGCCTAGACTGGTAACTCCCCATTTCTTCAGCACATTAATAAGTGATTTGGAGAGATGCTAGATGGACATGACCTTCTGCTGTCTAAAATCATGATTTACAGATCAGGCTGTGTTATGTCTGTCTGTCTTATTCAGCATACTCTTGTTTTCTATGCAGTGTCCACTTCATCTTTGCCGTACTGATTTAATCTAAAAGTATACATAGGCTTCCATCTGTGTGGTCTATGAAGTAATTGATGTAAAACACCTATTTCCAAAGACTGGCTAAGAAATGCTGTTTGTTTAAGTTGGATCCAAAACACTAAATCCAGTTTTAGTGAAACTGTAAATTGAAAAGCTGTGCAGTCCATCTGGATAAAGCTGCCTCATGCCTTCCTTTCCCACTTCAGCATCTTTTTTCCACCTGCTAATGATCCATTTGACTGTTAGGTTACCATGTGGATTGTGTTACTCCCAGAAGAGGGCAGTTTGGTTCTTTCAACTGAACCAAAGCAGCAGAAAAAGCACAGTGGAATCTAAACTGGGGATTTTTTTTTACATGTCAAAATTTTGTTTGGGTAGAACAAAACATTTCTAACATTGTTTTGAAACACAATTTTTAAATTTAATGTTGATTTAAAATGAAGTTTTTGAAATAGTGTCACATGTCAAATAAAACCTGTCCCAGCATTTTGGAGGGGAAATTATTTTTTCAGATGAAACTATTTGTCCAATTGTCTAATTGGACCCAAATGTATGAATAGTTTTGGTGTCTCTGTAGTAAACCCGACACACTTACTGCAATGTTTGTAAAAATACGCTTTGTGAGGTATCATAGGAAGGCTCATAACATGCTGGTTGCTAATGTTGTAAAATGCATGTGCTAACATGATATGTGGTGTTATGAATTCCTTCCATCTGATATTACTAGACCAGCCAGGCCTTGGTGATAAACACATCCACCCTACACAAAGAAATGTGCAGCTAACATATTAGTTATAAAGAAAGCTATCCAGCTAAAGCAATGGGGAGTATTCTGATCGGAACTTGAGAGGCAGAGAATTAACACTGTGTAACCTGCACCTCTTGGGTGTGGTGGATGGGCCCATCTAGTGGCACTGAGACCACCTACAGAGAGAGAATAATGAGTCTGCTCTACAGATTTAGGCTATGTCTACACTACGGGGGGTTTCTGGGATACCAAAAAACTCCGCTGCATCCAGGGAATGCGTCTGCTCTTCCGCTTTTTTTTGCAGAAGAGCAGACAAGCTCTTTCGGAAGCCCTGCCTTCCTCCTCCGACAAGGAGGAAGGGCTCTTCTGAAAGAGGAGGCTTTTCTGAAATTTGGCCCAGTGTAGACGGGCCAAATTTCGGAAAAGCCTCTTGTGAAAAAATATCGGAAAAAGGTACACAAATTGCGGAGTGCGATTTGCATACCTTTTTCCATTAGATCTTTGTAGTGTAGGCATAGCCTTAGCTAATAGCCACTTGGTTTTTAGCTCATGTACTAAGCTCCAGAGGTCCCAGGTTCAATTCTGTCCACAGATGACTGGTTTCTGTTGGCATTACAATAGTTCCTACCCCCAGAAGAAGATAAGAGACTGAATCCCCAGGAGGCATTCTGATCTATAAATCAAAGACATCCCTTTGGTTAAAGATGACTCATCTTTAGGAGACAAAGGTGGCAACAATTTGATCTCCATGATGGGTCCTGGCCAAGATGGCCAGTAAAAAGTTGGAAAGATGGTTGGTAAAAGAAACTGTCTTGAATATAGATTGTAATTTGCTAGATTAAGTATTAGAGTTTTAGTTGCATGTTTTTACTTTTTTTGCTTGTAACCATCTCTACCTTTATCACTTTTTATTTGGTATCACTTATTCCATGCTCTTTAGTTAATAAACTTGTTTAAATTTACTATACACCATGTCTGTGCTGTGATTAAAAGAAGGGCGTATTTACCCCAGTTAGATAGATAAGCTCTGATGTATCAACTCTGAGCTATGGGAGAATTCCTTCCTGATCCCAAATATGGCAATTAGGCCACAAGCAGATCAGCAAGACCCTCGAGCCAGACACCTCAGAACATAACTCGGGCCATGTTTGCACTATGTGGAAGATCGATGCTGCTATAGTCAATCTTCCGGGGTTTGATTTTGCGGGTCTAGTGAAGAGAGGGCGCCCCTGTCGGTGCCGGTAGTCCTGCTCTTCATGAGGAGTAAGGGAAGCCAATGGTAGCGTTTCCTCCTGTCGATCTCCCACTGTGTGTGTGGCACGAAAATGTGATTTAAGATACGTCGACTCTAGCTACGTAATTAAAGTAGCTGGAATTGCATATCTTAAGATGACTTTCCCCTTTGGTGTGGACCTGGGATCAAAATCCTCCCCATCCAGTGTGCTATCCCATTGGAGCTATTTGTTACCAGCATTCACAATGGGTCACATGCCATTATAGGCAATCTCAGCATACCATCTCCTCTGCTAACTTACCAAACTCAGCCTTGAAACCCATCCATTTTTTTGTCCCCCTAGTGCCTCTCATTTAACAATCTCTGTTCAAGGACTCAAGTACGTGCAATAGTATAGAACTGAAAGTTCTGTCCCATACATCCATGCAACCAAAAACTTGAATAGAAAAAATAACACAGATAGATGACTGGAGAGTCCAATGAGAAGGGGAAGGTGCTCTCGGAATATTTTCTTACCAGAGCTCTAACTTTGAAGTTACTGATCAAATCCTGCATTGCTTCCTAATAATTCAGTGATGCAGTGATATCTAATGGTTAGAATCAGAAATAAGGTTGATTATTTGTGCATACCTTGGCAAATCAGGTACCACTTTCTCTAGTTCTCCATTTATGAAATGGATTAAATACCTGCTTTACAAAGGTGCCCTGAAAATTGTTTCCAGAGTGCTTTCTTTCTGCCAGATACTTATTCATATCTATTGTCTTTGTATCTGAGCACCTCTCATATTTTCTTTAAAAAGACACTTTTTTACATCTCCCGTCCTACCCACAGGTAGGAGTAACTACTTGATCAGAAATTGGATTGAAAGAGAGTAGTACTTACTGTGGGAAGGTTAGATCAAGTTCTGCATTGGGTTCCTAAAGTAGGGAGGCCTGACCATTCTTCTCTCTAATTTCATAGTCTTGTTCCCATTCCTGTGCAGGTTTTATCTTCTGTGAGCCCTAGTTTCAAATTACTTGAGTACCCATAAAAGCTTATGCCCTAATAAATCTGTTAGTCTCTAAGGATATGTCTACATTGCAATGCTATGCTATTTTGGGATACTGGAGGTATCCCGAAATAGCTACCCCGCGTCTTTTGAACGCATCCACTATTTCAAAATATAGCAGACACACTATTTCTCCATCCCTGTAAACTTCATTCTGAAAGGATTAAGGGATGGCTAGAAATAGCGCTTTATTTTGAAATAAACTCGAAATAAGGTACACAATTTGTGTACCTTATTTCGAGTTTCAGGTGATGTGTAGATGTACCCTAAGGTGCCACAGGACTCCTTGTTTTTCCTAAGTACAAGTTGAACCTCTCTAGTCCAGCCTACTGAGGACCTGACGTGCCAGACCAAAGAATTTGCTGGATCATGGGAGATCAATATTGTCTAGCAGCATTACCAACACTTCCACTGCTTACTGGGCTCTTAGAAGAAATTTAGAAATAAGTTAGAGCTAAATAACAGCACAGAACACTGAGAGCCAGGGCTGGTGGCTGTAAAAAAAAAACTTTATGGGACCGTGGGAAACTTGGCCAGACCTATGATAAGTGGACATCCAGCTAAGTCAAATCTTGCTGGACCACGGATATTGCTGGACCAGAGAGTGCCGGACTAGAGAGGTTCAACCTGTAGTTACCATTCAATACCTATATTTACTATAACATTGTAAAAAGGCTCATTGGTATAGAAACTAAAAATATAGCAAGCAATAGATAACCCTAGATAGTTGACTCAGGTTAGAAATTGATATGAAATCAGCTGGTGTTTATTCAAGTCCAAAGCCAGCATAGAAGACCACCCATATGTATCTGACTAGTTTTGAGTACTGAGATATAATCTGGACAGCATATGGAATATTAACAAGATCAAAGGCATGTGAGCTCTGCAGGGATTGTAACTTTCTCTTGGTTTATCGGCCTTGACAGCTGAAAGAACAGTGTGATGATATGCAACTGACGTATGCAATTTGGTAGGGGATCAGATGTTGCTGCAGCACAACACATTCTGTATGTTACAATAAGATATATTGCAATAAAAGCATGCCTTTTCCTATCAGAGTAAAATAATAATGGAGAAAGATCTAGAGATGCAAGTTTATAAATGGGGATGGAAATGCACAAATTAACCTTTGGTTTCTGGGTAGAAATGACTCTATTATCCTTGCAAGCACCAGAGACAGAGGATAAAGAACTGAGGGTAAGAAATAATCCAGATGCAAGTTTCCACATTCATGTAAAATGCTTTGAAAGTAGCAACATATGGGACAGGGATAGAATAATCAGTTAGGTTTTGGTCAAGGTTTATCATTAAAATGTTGTAAGTGGAGGATGGGGAGGTTAGTTCAAGCACTTGGAAAAATGATTTATAAAATGACTGCTTATCAATCAGTAAATTAATAAATAAAAATAAAGCAGTCTAAAAATAAAATACAAACACCTGGGGTTTGTATATACCACTGTCTTAGATAGTAGATTACCTGCATTTTAAGGAACTTTCTCATCCATATATAGCACTGCTCTCTAAAAGGAGGAATCAGAATTCTCCATCAGTATCATAGAACTTAACTGCTTAACAGTTGACTGACCCTTCTTCAGCTCAGTGTTTGTGCTATTTGAACACTAGTTCCATCCTCCCAATCACTGCCAACTTCTAAGTGGCCAAGGTGCTCAGCATAGTGAGGACAGCAAAGGCCATGCGTTTGTCACTGTAAAAAAACTGGAATGAAGCATCACTGATTCAAATAGCCAATTAATATCCTTGTTGCATTTCCGTGAATCGCATGACTGAATCTATCACTATGTGAAAGACTGTGTCTGCTTTGGTACTATTTTTACTTCTCAGGGGTTTTAACAATTCTGCTTATCAGATGGGCAATGGGCATTTTCTGCTGAGATTGCACATGCATCAGTCCCATTAATACTTTCCGGAAGTTCGTTAGCTGGTTTTGGTTTGGGGTTTTTTGGTATCAGATTTCATTATCTTTACTCAGTTAAGTTCAGCTATGGAGAAAATGGATGTGACATTCAATACTGGTAGCTAACTTAGATTAGGCTTCAGCACTCACCTTGTGTTGGTCTTCAAAAAGTGTTCCTTGCTGGACTGTTCCCCATCTTTGGTGTGTGCCCCTATCTGTGCTTTGATTAATGTTACAAGATGTACGAAGCCCAAGGAAGTAAGACCCTCCTATGAGCAATTGCAGATCTTATGGTTTTCCCTTGCTTCTCCAATTACATTCTTGTTCCAGACTGAAGGTAAGGCTCTTTTGAGAAGTGGAAAAAGTACGTGAAAATACACAATAGCCCTAATGTATGTGTGAGTGAAAGTGTAGCCTTAGCCAGTGTACTTAGACACTAGAAATTGTCAGTTGTTTAATGGGCAAGCAACCTCTGAAGAGCTCAGACTCAGCTATAAGATCTGCTCATAATACAGCTGGTCCCCGAGTTACGAATGATCGATTTACAACGGTTCGTACTTACGACCAAACCTCCCATTAAGTGGTCGTAAAGGCGGTCCCTGAGTTACGAACACGATCTGCACTTATGAACAGCATGGTCGCATGTAAATGAATGGGTTCTGACTTACGAACACTTTGAGTTACGACCAAGTGTTTGGTCCGTAACTCGTTCATAAATCGGGGACCGGCTGTACTGCATATGATTATATCTATATATATCTGCGATGTAAAATCCAATTTCATTGGTTAACCAGTTAACTCAGACAGAGGCTGCTCTGGACGCCATTAAGGGAGATGTTCACCAGTTAGCTTTTCACATCCCACATATACATATACATAATGGTGTAGTATAAAGGTTTTAGAGACATTTGTTTGGGGTGACCTTCATAACTCACTCTTGGCTTCACTACTTTTGAGTTATGTCACTATCTCAAACTCATTTACACCTCACCTGTTCCATGTCACATGACCAAGGTTTTTCAAGAATGGCTAGCGATTAACTTGAAAGCTTTTGAAAGGGGCCTCATAATTAGCAGATAGGTGCTCAGCACTTCCTGGCAATCTGGACAGCCAATAGCAATGGACAAGTGCATGCTAAACGTCATCCATTCTGTCTATGCACTCAAGCTTACAGCCCATCTCCACCCCCTTTCAGGGGACAGTCTCATTAGGAGATTCTTAAAGCAAGAAGTACATCTCTCTTACCATGAGCTACAATAGTGTGGGTATCTCATGTGCATCAGGGGAGGATTTTTTTACTCGAGATACTTCTTAGTACCCAATCAAAAGGACAGAGACCCATTCTCAGTCTCTGCCATCTCAATCATATTTTTGCATGGTCGTACTGGAATCTATAATCCCATCCCTAGAAAAGGGCATGTGGTGTCAAGCTCTCAGTATGAAGGATGTGTACTTCATGGATATTCACCCTGCTCACAGACATTTTCACAGGCTCGTGATGGGCTCCAGCCATTTTCACAACAGTGTGCATCCTCACCACCCCCAGGCATCATGGCATCAGTCTTCCTCTATCTTGACAACTGACTATTTGTTATTAAGAGATTATGAGAGGCCTGCACACCAACTTCATCAGCTTTCAACTCTTAGGGATCAGTGTAAACTCAGGAGAGTACATCTTTACCCCTAAACACGCGTTAGATTTCATCAGAGTGTCCCTAAATTCAATCACAGCAAGGGCTTATTTGCACATCAATAGGCTGGAATTGCAGGCAGTCTGAACCGTTTGCAAGACCTTTATCTTGTTCCTTCTGCATGTTTGCAAGGCATTATTTAGTTCAGACTCTTCCGCTGATGTATCCTTTGGAATTGAGGTGCTTCATTTGGCTCTGCCATCTGCATCCTCGCATGATCCTTCTGCTTGTCAGTCACTCACAGTGGCATGCAGTTAGGGACTAGCACTCAAACAAGACAAGAAAGTTACTTATTTAATAGTACCTGGAAGTTCTTCAAGATGTGTGGTCCTACTACCTGCCTGCTTGCTCCTCTTCTTCAAATTCTCTTTTCATTTATGCTACAGAAGGAACTGGAAAGAAAGTTGGTCCACCCATAATTTTTGTCTTTGTTTGGAGGCAGGAGGAGAGTGAGGGTTCATGTGTGGACCCAGCCAGTGGACATAACTTTCACAAATTCTCTGGCCCTGAACACATGGAGTGCATGCATATCCACAGGGGAACACATGGAGGGACCATATGTTATTTCAAAAAACTTCCAGGCCTGCAAGGAAAGTAACTTTATTTTATTGGCAGAAAACATCCAATTTTCAGCCAAAAAAATCTGTTTTGGACTTTTGTTAAAAATATGTCTGGAAAATTGATTATTTTTAAGGTTTGTTTTTCAAAATGTTCAAGGGGGAAAGCCCACTTTCGTTGCGTCTACACTGCACCTGTAGCTTGAAATAAGCTTTGCAAATTGAGCTATGCAAATTGCATAGCTTAATCTAGTTAATTTCTAAATAGCTTATTTTGAAATTTGGCACTGTCTACAAAGTAGCAAATTTTGAAATAGAGCACTATTCTGAAATATCCCTTACTCCTGGTGGAATGAGGTTTACAGGAACATCAGAATAGCGAGCCCATTATATTTTGAAATAACGGGCTTGCTCAAAAGACATGGAATAGCTATTTTGGGACACTGGAAGTATCCTGGAATAGTTCTGTAGTGTAGATGTAGCCTTCCAAACTGGTTCTAAACTCCACCTTTTTCAGCTTCCTTATGGGATTTTAGTTCCACAGCATTAGCGTAACCATAGAGTTAATAGAACGGGACTGGTTTTCTTGCTTTTTTTCTTGTTCTGACCCCTTCCGCATCTGACAGCGAGCTCATTTAATGTCCCCAAAAGTATTGATCCTCTTTCCAGCTTAAATTAACATCTGTTTTAATGAAATAACTAAGCTGTAATTAAAGTTGCTGCTTGTTATCCCCATGTCATTTCAGTTGTTGCTGACATGAAACACAGGCGCTAATTTTATTACTGTGAACTTACAAACTGGAGAAATCTTCAGAGCACATCTCTACACGGCGGTCAAAATCATCACTGAGTGCATAGTAGCCTTTTCATGGCTTATTAACTGTTTTTAAATGTATGTATAGAGTTAATGAAGTCGGAAACAGGCTTTGGGCTTTATTCACATCTTGCAATACATCAGGGTTTTCAGTAAAGCTATCCCAGGGGTTGCTTGCAGCATCTTTTTGTTTCTATAGAACCTTTCATCCAAGAGTCTGAAGGTTCTTCGGGTATGTCGAGGGGCACCCTTCCCAAGGGAGGCCCCTCGAGCTTAGTCCCATCGCTGGAGGCAGTACGGCCCACTTGCCAAAGTCAATTGTCCTGATCGCTTATGCTACCACTAGTACGGCCTACCAGCCAAAATCAGTTCCTGAGTTCCTCGTGATCAGGATTAATACGGCCCACTGGCCAAAGTCAGTTCCCCGGTCCCTTGTACTAGGATTAATACGGCCCACTGGCCAAAGTCAGTTCCCCCAGTCCCTCGTACTAGGATTAATACGGCCCACTGGCCAAAGTCAGTTCCCAGTCCTCGTGCTAGGATTAATACGGCCCACTGGCCAAAGTCAGTTCCCCCAGTCCCTCGTACTAGGATTAATACGGCCCACTGGCCAAAGTCAGTTCCCCCAGTCCCTCGTACTAGGATTAATACGGCCCACTGGCCAAAGTCAGTTCCCCAGTCCCTCGTACTAGGATTAATACGGCCCACTGGCCAAAGTCAGTTCCCCAGTCCCTCGTACTAGGGATTAATACGGCCCACTGGCCAAAGTCCCCCAGTCCTCGTACTAGGATTAATACGGCCCACTGGCCAAAGTCAGTTCCCCGGTCCCTCATACTAGGATTAATACGGCCCACTGGCCAAAGTCAGTTCCCCAGTCCCTCATACTAGGATTAATATGGCCCACTGGCCAAAGTCAGTTCCCCAGACCCTCGTACTAGGGTTAATATGGCCTTGAGGCCTAGCTCACAGGGGTGCAGGCCTCTCAAGCCAGCGATGGGTGTGGGGTAGGGGGACTCGGGCCCTCCCACTCCTCCGGGTCCCAGCCCAGGGCCCTGTAGGCAATGTCTGGGGCTGCTGCCACGCTCAGGGGCATCCAGCCGCTGCACACTGAGTGCTCTGGGGTTATTTCCCACCCCGGGCTTCTTCCTACCAGTGCCCGCTGGCTGCTTCTCCCATCACCTCTCTGCCGCCCTCCAGCACAAGCTCCTGGCTGAACTGCTGCTGGAGGGTCTGGTTGCTCCTAGAGGTATCTCAGAGGCTCCTTCCCTGCCAGCGGTCAGCCCCAACTGAGCTGCCCCAGGGCCTTTGATACCCAGGTTCCACTGGGAGCATGCCCAGCAGGGTTGTGGGGAAGGGGCTCTTTCACCCAGTAATGCAGAGCTCACTCCCTGTTCCCCAGTGCGGGCTGATACACCCCGTCGCAGGGTATGTGAAACATCACTCTGTATCTAAGGGAGTTCTTTCACCAACCTGCAGTTGCTTCTGCAGTAGAATACTACACCATTTACAAAATGGTGTGCAATGACATACCTAACAGTATAGTCTTCCAGAGAAATTCTATCTAGAAGCGGCATTACAGCTTCTAGCACTTGCAAGTTTCTGCTCCTCTAGATGCTAAGAATCTGGATGTATTAACATGACTACGAGGTCTCAAAATGCACCAAAGCTAGACTCTCATTGGTTTTGCAGATACAGACTAACCTGACTACCCCCCTGAGACTCAGTATTTTACTTCACTAGACCAGTTTGGCTCTTGCATCCCATTTTAAAAGCCTATACAGCTTTCAAATAGAGATGAGCCTGATCCTAAATCCAGACATCAGCATGGTCTCATCCTCCACATTTTGGAAGACTCCAGATTCAAACTTTGCAGCCGGCTGCACTCTCCAGAAAGGGTTAAAGCTGCACATCCTCAGCTCTAAGCATTCCACGCCCACCCACACATTGTGACAGCCTATATCCAGACCAGCTCAGTGGCCCAGAGCTCTTTTTAGCATTAACACACATGAATGCTAAAGGACAACTGTACACTCTCATCCTCGTAGGGTCACCATATGTCTGCTGCATTTGACTGCCACCCTCCCAGTCTCAAGCATTCAAAACTCAGGGGTTAGTCCCGCAAAATCCCAAGAATGGGGTTAAAATGAGATTAGCAAAAAATAACTTTAGAGTTATTTTTATTAGACTTTTGAACTGGTAAGGGTGCACTTGGATTGTGTCTTCTGCAATCAGGACAGCTAGCGACATCCTTTAAAAAAATCAGAATATCCAGAGCTAGAAGAACAACATCTGATATCAGGAGTAAAATGATGCAATAAAATGATGAGCAGTGGCAACACCGCATTCCCATATAAGAAGGCTGATGATTGGACACGCTGTTCCTTTCCTGTCACAGGTTATATGTGACTGTTACATAAGAAAAAGAATAACCAAACTGGGTCAGACCAAAGGTCCACGTAGCCCAGTATGCTGTCTGCTGACAGTGGCCAATGCCAGATGTCCCAGAGGGAGTGAACAGAACAGGTAATCACCAAGGGTATGTCTACACAGCAACATTATTTCAGAGTAACTGATGTTATTCCAATATAACACAGTGCATGTCTCCACTACAAGCTTTTATTTCAAAATAATGACAAGCTGGAGGACTTCTTCCTCCGACTCACCAGGAGTAAGGGAAGAGTGTTCTTCCTTCAACTTCCTGCAGTGTAGACAGTACGTAAAGCCGAGTTAAGCTATTTTGACTTAAGCTAAGCAATGGACGTAGCTGAAGTTGCGTAGCTTAATTTGCCTTTAGCCCTGCTGTGTAGACGTACCTCAAGTGATCAAGAGTTATATGCAGAGCAAAACTGGATGTTATATGCAGACCATTTTGAGACTGTTATATGCAGAGGGAGAGTGGATACTGAGGCAATTCCATGGAATCATTTTTAGGATACTTTTATAATGGACTCTTGCAGCTAGTGAATTGCAGACAGGCTGAATATTTACCCCCAGAAGAGTATTTCTTATACAAGGTCACAGACAGCTTTGGTGATTGCTTCCAGCAAAATCCCTGCTTCTGTTCCTTCTTCTATTGGTAAAGTCCACCCACCACCATGGAGTTACTCCTGGTGTATATTGGAGTAAGTGAAATAATCTCTGTTGTGATTTGGAAGAAGCGTTCTTGTTCAGTAAACCATTGCTCTCAAACTACAGCTTGAACAGCTCTCATAAGGATAACACTATCTCATGAAATTAAAACCTCTGCAGTCCATTAGTGGGTTTTTTGGATTAGTAATTAACAGTTTTGACTGATATTTTGTCTGTTGGGGTTTTTTTTCTCTCTGAGGAATTCAATCTAACATTGTTTTAATAGCTTCATGTTAGGAAAGCCCTGAAATATTAAAACATACTTTAATATATGCTGCACCAACCAATCAGGGCCAGGCAGGTCAGAACTTTCTAAAGTGCTTGCCACTCATTTAAACACCAAAATAAATGAATAGACATTCAGAAAAGCCCAACACATGGGGTATTACACTCGGGTGAAAATCTGACTCCACTTCAGATTTAGTTATTTAGTTAGATTTAATATATAAGTATTTGGTCCTGCCATGGGGGCAGGGGACTGGACTCGATGACCTCTCGAGGTCCCTTCCAGTCCTAGTATTCTATGATTCTATGAAGACTCCTATCCAAGGGTTTAGGGGTCTTACTCTTAACATTACCATAATAAAATACCAGCTGCTTTAAATTAGTCATTTCTCAGGAGTCAGACTGCTAGCTAGATAACTAGAGAAATGTCTCTCCTCCCCCTTATTGTTACAGGAAACATATCCTTTGCCCTCTTTATAGACCCCTGTGAAAGTGCTGTCTATTTCAGCATAGCCAGAACCTCACCAAATTCAGACTTTTCCAGACCAAGGCACAAAGAGCAGAGACCTCAAAGAGAGAATCTTACCAGCCAATCCTCCCTCTCTTATAATGAGAATATATTGTCTGAAAGTCTAGCCATGCTGCTCAACTTTATTAATACTTTTTGCATGTGTAAATAGAAGATAGGCATTGTGTATGGCTGATGTGTTACATATTTTGTGCATTGACTGATACCAGCATGTGCATATCAAGAAAAACATGCAGCATGGCCTAGCATTTGGAAACTGCAAACTAGTAGCATCTGTACAGTATCCAGTCTTACAGATGCAAAAAATGTGCAGTTCAATAATAAGCTCTCTTTTACTTATCAAATCAAAGGCAGATTGGAAAGCATGTGTCAGTAAATGTATCTGGGTTTTTTTTCTGTTCTAGCTGCTATTTTTGTGAAGTGCCAAGTGATTCCAAACACTTTAAAAATAACAGTAGACTAAAAATAAGTCAAGCTTTTAATCAAAGGAAGTGTTAGACTTTCACCCATATTTTCTAGTTGACAAGACAGCTAAAATTCAGGCAGTAGCACACAGAAAGTTGAAAGGTACTATGTTTGGGGCAAGGCTTTATTTAATGAAAGGTGTTCTTAGCTGTTAGATTTGTAATGCTTTTGATAAAATGCTTTCAGGGGTTGACAGTATTACATTAGCCATTGTCTCTAATGGCCTGCATTGTTTTCTTTGTTCATCAAATCATTGGCCAGCATAATGTCTGTTCTCTCATCCTTCCGTTTTTGAAAAGGAAATCCATGTGAACTATTGCTATGAAGAAGTAAATACCTCTTTAAGAGAAGGGCATGATGGGAACTTTTTACCCAAGAGTGGGAAATATACAAGTGTATTACCAGAGTAGTTCACTTTATTTCTTCTTCTACTGGTACATTTATTAGAATAAAGTTGTAGATATTTGAATGAAGCCAAAAGAACAAAATTCTAGAATTCTGTTCTTCACCAAATTTTCTCATTTTATGTTGGTATTAACTCTGTGCTTGGTTCACTCTCCCCCAAACACAAACACACCTCACATCTATGCTGTTCTGAAAAATCTATTAACTCCATGTCAGTCCTTCTGTCGTACAACATTTTAGAAAGCTAGTGGAATACAGAGGTTGGAGTTAAAAGTCCTAAACATTTCCAATCACATTCTTTCTGAAAATTGGGTCTCTTTAAGGTATCTGAAATTAGGTGCCCACAAAAAAAACAAGACACCCAAAATCAATATTCACTGCAAAATAATTAAGAAAATTGACTCTACATTTTCCTTGGGATAGAATATTGAATGCTATTTGCATGACAGCCTTATTTTTTATAGCATTCACCATTGATCTCTGAAAAATATTACATAGATTCAGAATTTTTTCCTTACGGTGAATGTTTGTGCTGGGAATAAAATGAGAACCAAAGGAATAGTGAGGAAGCCCATCCAAAAACTTTAGCTAAGCACTTAAGTTTGGGGAGCCCATAGAAAGTTTGGGGAGCCCATGGAGAAAATTGCTGAGTAATAGAAAATACCAACTTCCAGAGGCTGGGTGTAAGAACTCCTGTTCCATACGGCAGAAAAAAACATAGGCATCTTTTAAGCTGTATCTGTAATCTAAATTTGAGTTGTCTTTATGCACTCCTGGTTTTCTCCAAGAATATGGAAACACCCAATTCAGGCAATAGCAATGATGCTGTTTCCTATTTGTGGGTGCTAAATGTATTTAGAGGGCCCCACAAACTGCAGCTGACTGCAACTGGCTTTGCTTTGTGTATGTTTTAGCTCCTGGTATGCCCTCTGGACACCTAGCAAAAATGTGTGCTGGAACCTGACAGCTGAACAGGGGAAGCAAAGAATATCACAGCCAGTAAAATCTGCTGGTGATTTTTATATACAGCAGGCAGAGCAATTATCCAGGGAGAAAGTTGGGCAGAAAGCAAAGCTAATGTGCCTGCTTTTCAACAAGTGCCATCAGGTCTATAATGTCCACAAGGCCTTGGTTTTAAATCACATCTGAAAGACAGAAGCTTCATCAGCGCAGCATTTCTGATCACCCTCCTCAGGGCACCAGATTAGTACATAAAATAATGATGCACCATGAAAGTTCACCTATTTAAACATAAGTTTTGTGAAGAAATTAAGGGTCCTCTCACAACTGTAACTTGTCCATCTTGCATAGCTTTAGTGAGCATACATTTTAGCACTGATAAAGGTGGACATCAGGCAAACCAAATGTGCGTGAGTCACTGCAAGATAGAAAATAGTACCTGACAGTGAGTGAGCTGGAGAGATTGGGCTGTCTCCTCAACAGCGGAATCAGCACTTAGAAGGAAAAGTGAGGTAACATTCTACCAGCTAGGTGGATAACGTCTAATGATGTTTCTGGTCACCATGCCTCAGGCACACTGCTGATGTGCAAGGAGCCCTCGGGTGAATCTGCTATGACATGCATGTTATCAATGTGATCACACACATTGCAGTGGTCACAGCGAGAAAGAGGGGAAGGAAAAAGGAGATTACACTTAAAAATGCTACTACCAGAATTCCATTCTAGCTGGGAAGCGATGCCCGTTGAGGTGGAATAGTACCTGAAATGTACAGACAGCTACCTGACAGCACAACCAAGAGCCCCAGCACAGTAACATGCATACACAAGGACTGCTGATTGAAAAAGAACAATCCCCCTTTTCTCCTATGTAAAAATATGGCTAGCAAACAACAAATAACAAACAAAACCAGACTTTCTTCCTCCTTTTAGTTGGCTTCCCAGGGACCAATTTGCAGGAGAGTGAAAACAGATGTTCATGTATTCAAAAATATTAGTAAGTACTTTGCAAGTGCTTAACCCACTTCTCTTGGCAAGGGTTTGTTTTGCTAGAAAATAGGACCTTCCCTGAACTCTCAACCAGAGGCTGTGCCAGCACTTTTGTTCTTACTTACACACACTTACACCTGAATAGAACTTGTGACATGAGGTATTCTCACACAGGCGGTTCTTCTCCACTCCTCAACATTAACAGGCCCATATGTAGGAATTTTGGGGGGGGGAGGAACTTTTTTATAAATGTGGGCCACAAGGGTACAAACGTACCTCACGCCCATGGTCTCCCAAGTAAGCGTGCTCTGGCCAGCCAGGGAAAGGCAGGAGCGGCGCGCTACCTAAGCAACCCTCCCCCCTGCTCCAGCCAGCTGGGGGAAGGCTGGGGCTGATTTCCCCTCCACGCCAGGAGCGAGGCCCAGCCCTGACCCTGACCTCACTCCTGTGTGTGTGGGGGGGAGGAGGGAATCAGCCCCAGCCTTCCCCCCACCAGCTGGAGGAGGGAAGCTCGGGCAGCATGCCGCTCCTGCCTTCCCGCCACCGGCCAGAGCATGCTTACTTGGGGGACCATGAAGGGGTGTGTTCACACCCTTCACACACCCCTGCGTCCGGGCCTGCATTAACTAGTGGAAAGGCTGTTGGAGTCATTGCACCTTATTAAGAATACTTAAATTACCTGGCAAACCAGGAAAACTTCATTGGAAAAAATGGCGACAACGTAAATGAGTAAGTGGGGTTTTTTTAATCAGAATGGGTGGTTTGTGCATAAGAATTTACTTTTGGCATTATTTTTAAAGAGATAAGGTGAATTTCATGAAGAGTGGGACTAAAATCACTGGTTTGAGCCAACTTAAAACTGGCAGGTACAATACAGGTGTAAATCCCACACAGAAATGTTGCTACACTGCAGTTTTGGTATGGCATAAACATACAAATGTTATTCTACTGCTCTTAGGCCTCCCTTGACTAGAGGCTGCCGGTTGTGGTCATTTGTGTGGCTCTTTTGTGGTAAGCCCAAAAGGGGGAAATAAAATCAAACGCTTTCCCTTGTGTTCTGCAAGACAAGATTTGAATCCTGCTGTCCAGAAAAGAGGGGTTAATTCACTTATGTTCCACTTTCCAAAAATGTTCACTTGTTTTTGAAGTATGTAACTTAAGGAATCTAAAACTCTGAGGCTATGTCTACACTACAAGTTTTTTGCGCAAAAAACCCCCGCGGAGTGTCCACACCTCAAGCGTGTTTTTGTGCAAGAAAATCTACAGTCAATCGACAGAACAGAGGGCTTTTTGCGGTGTAGGTATACCTCCTTCTACGAGGCATAACTCCTTTTTGCGCTACAGCTCTTGCACAAAAAGGCATGTGTGGACACTCCGCAGGGGTTTCTTGCACAAATAGAGCCTATCCAAAAAAGCACAGGTGCTCTGATGGCCATTCTGTGAATGCCCATCAGAGTTTTCTTGCGTAAGAGCGTCCATGCAGTGTGGACGCTCTCCTGCACAAAAGCACATTGCTTTTGCGATGCACTTTGAGGTGTGGACGTGCTTTTGCGCAGGAAGTTTTTGTGCAAGAACTCTTCCGGAAAAGACTTCTTGCACAAAAACCCTGCAGTGTAGATGCAGCCTAAGTGGAGAACCCAAGAACGGAGATACTCAAAATTAGCGGACACTAATCAAAATCTGAGTTTTATGAACTATGGCTCTTCCTTCCAAATATCTTTAATGTGCCACCTGTACTGATTTGTATTTCCTTTGTGACTTTTCAATATCATGCATCACACTTTTTCCCTTAAGTTTAACCTTTCATGCCTTCTTGATGGCTGAAGTGAAGTAATAGTCACCTAGTAAAAACAGTAGATTTGTTGCAGTCAATAGAATAATTATTTTATGGTGTTAATTGTGTTTTAACTTTTGGATGTGGTGTTTGAGTGGTTTCCACACACACAAAAAAAGGGGTGAGGGGTCTAGATTATGCCATTGAGACGCAGCCTTGTTTTGGCTGCAAAGCTGCTCTACTTTCGATGGAGCACAGGGAAATCTGCCCGAGTTCCCCAATGAGCACCCTCCCCTTACATCACCCCTGGCGGGGGAATCAGCCCCAGCCATCCCATGGCCAGCCGGAGCATGGTGGAGGGAGGCTGGGGCAACGCATCACTCCTGCCTTCCCCCAACTGGCTAGAATCGGCCCCATAAAGGACCATGGAGGACCATGGGAGGGGGGTTGCATTTTCACTCTTTGCACCCACCCTGTGTATGGGCCCAATTAATGAAAATCAGATCAGTTCAGTCATTTCTGAATGGTAAGTGAGTATTTGGGGAGGAGCTGAGCCAGGTAGAAAGAAAGAAAGTAATGATGGGCCAGAATTGTGGGTTTGGACAACAAACACCCCAAAGTGCAGCCTTGTTCACAGAAGTCATGGTTTGTTCTTGGTCTGTTATATTAGTAGAGGCCAGTTGAGGGGGAAAACAACCTTAGATGCACATCTAAGTGTGAATTTTGAAACTCTGTCTTCAGAATGTGAGGTGTTCACATATGACTGGCCTCGTTTCTTAAGAACCTCCCAAACTTTTACCTCAAATTTCTGCTGAGCCTGTGAGGTTTGAAGCTCAAGTGACACTATATTATTTTGCCATTTGAATGTGCCCTGGAAGTTCCAGGGTCTGTCCTAAGTCCTGGTCCCCAGAATAAATCAGAAATATACAAATGTCTCTCAGAAAGTACTGCACATATCATAGGTATACATGCAGTCCCAAAGGATTTCTACTTCAGTCTGATAGACTCCAGAGCAGCGATGAGCAACCTAGGCTAGTGAGTGGGCTGCATGAGTGACCCTCCTCCATCTCAGTGGGCTGCAAGATTGTTGTAGCCAAAACGGTTAGTTTAGGTTAGTTTTGCTAACTGTGCTTGCGTACCTAGAATTTGCAGGGTGTGCCAGTTCAACAATAGTAGAGCTTTGATTTAGTGCAGAGGGCACACATGGTTCTCACAGTTGATGTGTGCAATCAGCATGCACCTCACTTCATGTGCCCTGGCTTTATGTGCAAGTCACTTTAGTAATACTTACTGGAAAAAAACAACGTGGACAGAAACCAGAGGAATCTGGCAGCCCTGTAGGCCATACACAGGACCTCGAAAGTAGGCTCCAGCAGAGAAGCTTGGGGAGTAAGACAAGACAACAAGCAGGAAAGGCCTGGGAGAATGCATGGAATCACTGAAAAATCATGGAGCAAGTCCTCATGGAATCCATTTTGAAATACTTGGAGGAGAGGAAGGCGATCAGGGACAGTCAACATGGATTCCCCATGGGCAAGCCATGCCTGACCAACCTAATTGCCTTCTATGAGGAGATATCTGACTGTGTGGATATGAGGAAAGTGGTGGCTGTGATGTACCTTGACTTTAACAAAGCTTTTGATTCAGTTTCCCACAGCATTCTTGCCCGCAGGTTAAAGAAGTATCCATAGGATAAATGGGCTGTAAGGTGGACAGAAAGCTGGCTAGATTGTTGGGATCAGTGGCTCAATGTCTAGTTGGCAGCCAGTATCAAGCACAGTGTCCCAGGGGTTGATCCTGGGGCTGGTTTTGTTCAACATCTTCATTTGATGATCTGGATGACAGGCTGGATTGCTCCTTCAGCAAGTTTATGGACAACACCAAGCTGGAGGAAGAGGTAGATATGACAAATTGCAGGGCTGGGCCGAAACAAATCTGATGAGGTTCACCAAAGACAAGTGCAGAGTCCTGCACATAAGATGGAAGAATCCCAAGCACTGTTACAGGCTGGAGACCGACTGACTAAGCAACAGTTCCTCAGAAAAGGACCTGGGGATTACAATGGATGAGAAACCGGTTATGAGTCAGGGTGCCCTTGTTGGTAAGAAGATTAACAACATATTGGGCTGCATTAGTGGGAGCTTTGCCAGCAGTTGAAGGGAAGTGATTATTCTGCTCTATTTGGCACTGGTGAGACTACATCTGGAGTATTGCGTGCAGATCTGTGCCCACACTACAGAAAGAACGTGGACATATTGGAGAAAGACCAACGGAGGACAATGAAAATGATTAGAGGCCTGGGGCACATGACTTACGAAGAGAGGCTGAGGAAACTGACCTTATTTAGTCTGCAGAAGAGAAGAGTGAGGGGGGGATTTGATAGCAGCCTTTCAACTACCTGAAGGGGGGGGGTCCAAAGGGGATGGAGAGAGGCTGTTCTCAGTGGTGGCAAATGGCAGAACAAGTAGCAATGGTCTCAAGTTACAGTGGGGGAGGTCTAGATTGGATATTAGGAAAAACTATTTCCCTAGGGGGCTGGTGAAGCACTGGAATGGGTTGCCTAGGGGAGCTGGTGGAATCTCTACCCCACAGGTTTTTAAGTCCTGGCTTGACAAACCCTGCTGGGATGATTTAGTTGGGGTTGGTTCTGCTCTTAGCAGGGGATTGGACTGGATGAGGTCCTAAGGGCTCTTTGAAACCTACGATACTATGAATTGAAAATTTTATTGTGAATATCCATTAATTTAATTAAGCCAGAACCAAAGAAGGGATGGTAATAGGCAAAAGCTTTTCTGAGTTTAAGAAGCCCCCATAAGGAGTAAATTGCTGCTGACTGCCTGTAGCATCATCCCAGGCCATGAGGATACGTTTAGGAGGTGGCCAGTCTGGTGACACCCTTCAAGATTGGTTAGTGGAAATTGTGAAACTAGTTTCATTTGTGTATGCATGAGAGTAAAAGTTTGGTTACTTAAGGTAATAGTGTTAATTTAATGGTTTTTAGATTTCTGTGAGGCATATGATCAGGTACTACATGACATTTGAATTAAAAAGTTGAACAATACAAAATCAACATGGACTATATTAGACATACTAGAGGGTCTAGATCAGGCGTGGGCAAGATATGGCCCATGGGCCGGATCTGGCCCACCAAGCCATTTGATCTGGCCCACAGCCCCCCTGCAGTGCCCCCGCCACCAGGCCAATCAAGACCTGGGGATGGGGGAGCAAGTGAAGTCTCCTCCCTCTGCCAGAGGGAACTGCTAGCTGTTCAAAATGGCTGGTGGTTTGCTCTGGGCACCGTGCACCCTTGGCAGGGCAGGATGGAGGAGAGAGACCTCCTGTGGTCCTGTGCCCCATGGGGGAGTATGCAAAGTCTCTCACCCTCCACGCAGTGCCTAGAGGGAAACGCCCCTTCCACCTAAGGCCCTGCCCCTTCCGGGGCTGGCCCGTGATCGCTACCCATATTGGTGAAGTGACCCTCCTACAAAAATTATTGCCCACCCCTGGTCTAGATGGTGCTTAGTTCTGCCGTGAGTGCAGGGGACTGGACTTGATAACCTCTCAAGGTTCCTTCCAGTTCTATGATTCTATAATTAAACTGATTAAAAACTGGCTGTAAATATATACATCTAAGAATAAAGACGAGAAGATGGGGGGGGGTCTCTCATGGGAAGCAGTGTCTCTGAAAGAGACTTAGGGGTCAGCTGAACATGAGCGCCCAGTGTGACACTGTGGCCAAAGGCTTAGTGCAATATAGGAATAGCAGAAATAGAGAGGTTCACTATATTTGGCACTGGTGCACATATTGTATTCAGTTCTGCTGTCCACAATTCAGTAAGGGTGTTGCTAAATTGGAGAGGGTTCAAAGAAGAGCCCCAAGAAAGACTAAAGGATTGGATGGCCTTATAGGGTACATCTACACTGCATGGCTATTTCAGGATTCCTCCGGTATCCCCAAATAGCTACCCCATTTCTTAAAAAGCCGCCTGTTATTTTGAAATATTTTTCTAAATAACGGGTGTACCACGAGGGTTAAGGGATGTCTCAAAATAGCACGTTATTTTGAAATTTGGCAGTGTGTAGATGCGCCAAATTTCAAAATAGATTTGAAATAAGATATGCAATTTCCATAGCACAAATTGAGTATCTTATTTCGAGTTTAGGGTGCTGTGTAGATGCACCCATAGAGATTTACTGAAAGAACGCTATTTAGTTTAACAAAGAGAAGGTTAAGGGGTGATGTGATCACAGTCTGTAAATACTTACATCGTGATGAAATATTTGATGATGGACTCTTTAGTCTGGTAGACAAAGATCTACTGTAATCCAATGGTTGCAAGCTGAAGCTAGACTGGAAATGAAGTGCACATTTTTAACAGTAAGAGTAATCAACCATTGGAATAACTAACAAAGGGTCATAGTACAGTCTCCATCACTGTTAATTTTTTAAACCAGATAAGATTTTTTTTTAAAGGACAGGCTGTAATTCTAACAGGAATTATTGCAGGGCAGTTCTCTGGCCTGTGCTACACAGGTTGTCAGACTAGATGGTCAGAGTGGTCCATTCTGGCCTTGGTATTTATGATTCTCATATCACCCTCTCAACCCTGAATTTGGCTCGTGGTGTGCAGTCTCCTGATTCCCCTTACTATATGTTCAGTAGCACTTTGTAGACTAACAAAACATGCAGATAGTATCATGAGCTTACGTGGGCACAGCCCACTTCTTCAGATGACTGGAGTTTTGAGTTTAGGATGTGCAGACCCAAAACTCAAAACTCCGGTCATCTGAAGAAGTGGGCTGTGCCCACGAAAGCTCATGATACCATCTACATGTTTTGTTAGTCTGTAGAGGATAAACTTAAAAAACAACAAATGGTCTGGTAGCACTTTGTAGACTAACTCGGCTACCCCCCTGTAGCTATATGTTCAGTCGTATTGGAACTTCCTACAGTATTTAGAAGTAGAGTTCTGTTGTATTTAGCCCGGGTCTGTGAACCAGAATCTCTTTAGTTGTTATCCCAGTTCTCATATTTGATCTTGGGCAATTCATTTAACATCTGTTTTATCTCTGTACAATTAGAATATTTTTCACCTACTCCGCAGGCATGTTGTGACAACTAATACCTGTCTGGTGCCCTGAAATCGGGAGGGGGAATTCTGTAAAATATTAAGTACTATTGTCTCACTGTATCATACCAACATCATATCTAGAGCATGGTATTTCCTCAGTTGGCTTTAGTTGGCATAGATTCCACTGACTTAAATGGACCTCCATCAGTTTGCACAGGCTAAGCATCTGGCCCACTATATTTTGAAGAGTGAATACCATCTGTGCCTGCCTTCTCACTATTAAAATTGCACAACATTTCAGCTATGAATCCCAAAAGCATGTGAAGCTTGCCTGGTTTCATTAAAACTCAGAACTTTCAGGGCAGGTTTGCTAAGAAATCTGGGATTCCTTTCAGCAAACCTGGGCCAATTGAAATTCTCCATGTGGCTGGAAGAAGTGACATTAACTGCAGGAAGGGGAGAGCTCACTAGCTGCTTATCTTGATCTTTCAAAAATCTTGCCTTTGGATTAACAACACTGGGCATTATAAAGTTTGGCCACAATTTGTCATTGGAGCCCACATTTCAATTCATGTTAGTTTCCCAGGGGGGGTTGTTTTGGCTGATTTTTTTCTTACTTTCCCTAAAAGCTCAGTGAGTAATTTGCATTGCTAAATGTCTATAGCCATACTCCTTTGAACTGTGATTGGACCAGAACTAATACATTCAGGAAGTTCAATATGGATCTGCACTAGAACCAGAGACTTACCAAGAAAATCAGGAAGCTGCAGAAGTGATGTAATTCAGCAGGTGCTAACCATTTTTCTCAATATTGACCTGGGAGAAGGTGCACTTGGTATTACGGTTGTGATGTTGCTGGAGGTGCCACCTCTAGGATGAGAGAAAAGCAAAGCAAGTGCTGTCACTAGAGGCCTGACACTCATGATTTTTGGTTTTCAAGTGTTTGCACACAGAAAAATGCTGGTCTTCACAAAGTGCCAGATGTTTGGCATTTAAAGGCATGAATGTGTTAATATAACACTGTTCAGTCCCAAGCACCCCAGATCATGATACAAACCGTACATTCAAAGATCAGGCCATGCACAGGGGTGTTGGCATGCAGCAGAGTAACAGCACACAGAAGTGTTATCTGCTGTAGTTTAGGACAGGAATACCACTCTAGCCAATTTAAACTGCAGTATTAAGATTGTTAACTGTTGGAATGAAGCTGGGTATAATGGAGTCCACCTGTTTGTGGGCACCTTCTGTGGCTGAGGGGTGTCAGGTAAGTTCTTTGCCTGGCCGTTTGGTACTTCGTAGCTCCCTGGGTCACTTCCTCTGGATGCTGCCCTGTCTGGTTGTCATAAGATTCTGAGGCTAGGATCTCACTAGCCCTGTCCGCGGTGCTATTAGTTCTTGTTTTCAGCTTGTGGCCAGTCTTTGGCCACTGGACCTGGGCCTCACCCAGGTCTAGAGTTCAGCTTACACTTTGAGCTGTCCAAAGTGCTGCTGTTCTCCCAGTCAGTATATATAACTGCCTGGGTCACGCTTCTGTGAGGAACTGCCAGGCCCTAGCCAGCAGCTTTTTTTATACTGGTCTGCTGGGCTCTGATTGGCTGCCATAGAGACAGCCACTCTATTCTGCCCAGAGGACCTCTCTTCTGCTCCTCTCACTGGGATGGGGTGTGGCAAGGCCTCTGGCCTCCTGTAGGGGTCTTGGGGGCCTAGTCCACCCCATGACTCTGGGGTACCAGCTTTTGCACCTTGGTACCAGTGAAAATCTTTAACTGTGAGTTCCTGGTATCTCCATGAATGCTACTTCTTAAAACATATTTGCATTATGGCCTGTAGTTTGTGGCTTAGTCTAAGACTGAAAGAAGAAATATCCTCATAGGGTAAGTCTACACTTGCTCCCTATCTTGAGACAGGGATGCAAATGTAGGGTACTGAAATTGCTAATGAAGCACGGGAGTTAAATATCCCGAGCTTAATTAGCATAATCGCATCCAGGTGCCCTATTGAAATAGCAGTATTGCAAAATAAAACGCCCCGTGTAACAGCGTTATTTCAAGAGAAAACCCTTCTCTCGAAATAACTGTTATTCCTCATACAATGAGGAGATGTGCACTCCTTAAAACTGTGATGATTTCACCCCATTTTTATTCTGGATTAGTGTTGTATACTATTTCTGTTGTCTAGCTCCCACCTCCATAAATTGTATGAACAATAGATATTATGTCTGGAGGATATTTTTGTAACTGAACACATCCTCCCAGTTAGGACCTGTATACAGTTTCTTCAATGACTGGTATCTTAAAAGCAGAAACAGCTTAAGGAAACAAAAACAGAAGACAAATGCAACTGTCCAACTAAAATACTCTCTACCTTATATGTATTGTTCCATAAAGGCATCGGGGTTTCTCCTGGGAGCTGCAGGGTAGATAAAGCCATAGAATCCTAGGGCTGAAAGAGACCTCAGGAGGCCATCAAGTCCAACCTCCTACCCAAAGCAGGACCAACCCTAATGAAATCATCCCAGCCAGGGCTTTGTCAAGCTGGGACTTAAAAACCTCTAGGGATGGAGATTCCACCTCCTCCCTAGGTAACCCATTCCAGTGCTTCACCACCCTCCTGGTGAAATAGTTTTTCCTAATATCCAATCTATACCTCCCCCACTGCAACTTAAGACCATTGCTCTTGGTTCTGCCATCTGTCACCACTGAGAACAGCCTCTCTCCATCCTCTTTGGAACTTCCCTTCAGGAAGTTGAAGGCTGCTATGAAAATCTCCCTCACTCTTCTTTTCTGCAGACTAAACAAACCCAAATCCCTCAGCCTCTCCTCATAGGTCATGTGCTCCAGCCCCTTAATCATTTTGGTAGCCCTCTGCTGGACCCTCTCCATTGCGTCCACATCCTTTTTATAGTGGGAGGCCCAGAACTGGACACAATACTCCAGATGTGGCCTCACCAGAGCCGAATAAAGGGGAATAATCACTTCTCTAGATCTGCTGGAAATGCTTCTCCTAATACACTCTAATATGCCATTAGCCTTCTTGGCTACAAGAGCACACTGTTGACTCATATCCAGCTTCTCATCCACTGTAATCCCCAGGTCCTTTTCTGCCAAACTGCTGCTTAGCCAGTCAGTCCCCAGCCTGTAACAATGCTTGGGATCCTTCCGTCCCAAGTGCAGGACTCTGCACTTGTCCTTGTTGAACCTCATCAGATTTGTTTTGGCCCAATCCTCTAATTTGTCTACCTCTCCCCTTAGCTTAGTGTCATCCACAAACTTGCTGATGGTAGAATCCCCTCATCCAGGTCATTAATAAAGATGTGAGGTAAGGCTGACTATAGATTCCTGGATTGTCCTTCTTCCCTTTATTAAAGATGGGCACTACATTTGCCTTTTTCCAATCATCCGGGACCTCTCCCAATCTCCACAAATTTTCAAAGATAATGGCCAAAGGTTGTTCAATGACATTTCCCATCTCCCTCAGTACGCTTGGATGCATTAAATCCAGACCCATGGATTTGTGTGTCTAGCTTTTCTAAATAGTTCTTAACCTGCTCTTTCTCCACAGAGGGCTGCCAACCTCCTTCCCATACTGCGTTGCCTAGTGCATTTGTCTGGGAGCTGACCTCGTCCGTGAAGACAGAGGGAAAAAAAAGCATTGAGTACTTCAGCTTTTCCCACATTATCTGTCACTAGGTTACCTCCCTAATCCAGTAAGGGCCCCACTCCCTTTCTGATCACCCTCTTATTGCTAACATGCCTGTAGAAACCTTTCTTGTTCTCCTTCACATCCCTTGCTAGCTGCAATTTCAATTGTGCTTTCACCTTTCGGATTACACCCCTGCATTCTCAAGCAATATATTTATACTCCTCCCTGGTCATCTGTCCAAGTTTCCTCTTCTTGTAAGCTTCCTTTTTGTGCTTAAGCTCACTAAGGATTTCCATGGTAAGCCAATCTGGTCGCTTACCATATTTGCTTTTCTTACTGCGCATCGGGATGGTTTGTTCCTGTGCCTTCAATAAGGCTTCTTTAGAATACAATCAGCTCTCCTGGACTCCTTTCCCCTTCATGTTAGCATCCCAGGGGATCCTGCCCATCAGTTCTCTGAGGGAGTCAAAGTCTGCTCTCCTGAAGTCCAGGATGTGTATTTTGCTTCTCTCCTTTCTTCCTTTTTTTCAGGATCCTGAACTTGACTATCTCATGATCACTGCTGCCCAGGTTGCCACCCACATCTACTTCCCCTACTAGTTCCTCCCTGTTTGTGAGCAGCAGGTCAAGCTGCTCATGGCCCCTGGTCAATTTCTTCAGCACTTATACCAAGAAGTTATCCCCAACATTCTCCAAAAACTTCCTGGATTGTCTGTGTCCTGCTGTATTAGTCTCCCAGCAGATGTCAGGGTGGTTCAAGTCCCCCATGAGAACGAGGGCCTGTGATCCGGAAGCTTCTCTTAATTGTCCAAAGAAAGCCTTGTCTGCCTCATCCGCATGATCTAGTCTTTAGCAGACACCAACCACAACATCACCCCTGTTGCTTCCACCTCTAAACTTAACCCAAAGACTCTCAACAGGCTTTTCTCTATGTATATCCTGGAGCTCTGAGCAGTCATATTGCTTTTTTACATACAGTGCCTTTTCTTTTTACATACATACCTCTTTTTACATGCTTTTTACATACATGCCTCCTCCTTTTCTCCCCTGCCTGTCCTTCCTGAACAGTTTATAACCATCTGTGACAGTGCTCCAGTCATGTGAGTTACCCCATGAAGTCACCCGTTATTTCAATCCCCTCATACCAGACTCTGAAGAGGTGAATTATCCCTTTAATCCATTCAATTCTTTCATGCATCCAGGCTCTGTTTGGTGCAGGGTATGGAGTCCTGATTCTGCCCCATCTTAACCCAGCATGGTAGAGCAGCATAAGGAAGATCAGGTCAGCAGAACTCTATTCTTCCATGCCCGCTCTCTGCCCTCTACATAGGGGGGCTGGCATAGAAGCTGCCCATACTGAATTTGCTGGCCATTCATCTCCAGAATCTGGTCCTCTTCCAGCACATAGGGCAAGATTGTGTTTGTGGTCCCATTGACTTGGCTCACAGCAATAAGAGCTGAATTACTGGAAGCAATGAGAATAGCTTCGCTCAACTCGGACAAAGGATCCAGGGTTATTATCACCTCCAAGATAGCCATGCTGTGATGGCTGTGGAAACTGTGGTGAAGGACAACCTTGTGAACAAAGAATTGACTTCAGTCTGGGCTCAGGATCTGAGAATATCAATTCATCATTGGGATTTGAGAACATCACTTTACCGCTGAACTGATTAAAAGTCTCTGTTGAGCTAGCTCTGCTTTTTACACACTTTACTTCATTGGCCTTAGTGGTAAAACAGCTGAGTTCTACATCCATGTAAGACAAAGGATTACCAGGCTCAATAACTTGTGTTTCTCCACTCAGTCTTTCATCTGAGCTATAGATGAAGGGATTGTACGGTAGACCTGACGAATGTAACTTCCAAGGCAAAGAGTAATCAATGTCCTCAATGGATGACATTTCCAAGGGTTGCATGGAGTGCTGGAGCTGTGTAATTTCTAGGTCCTACAATATTATGAAGACCTATCATTCTAAACAACTGCAAAATCTTATGGAAACCAATGGGATTCTCCCTGAGGAGTGTAGCATCAGACCCAGAGTATTTAATATGTGCTATCAACTCCTTATACCCCCAACCTAGTGTCCAGCACAGTCTAGTCTCAATGAGAACTTGCTGCTACAGTGTCACTCTCGGTATGACTAGAAAGAATGAGATGGAAATCAATCATTTTGGAATTCACACATTAGCACCGGCGAATTGATAAAGTGAATATTCCTGGGGCTGTATAATTTTGATAGATACCAGCTGAGTAAAAAATGCCATCTTCACACTGTTCCCCTGTTCACAAATTTCCTGAATAAAACTTTAAAAAACAGCAAATAGTCCTGCATGTAGGTGGTATCATGAGCTTTCATGGGCACAACCCACTTCTTCAGATAGGTTTTAACCATGAAAGCTCATGATACCATCTACATGCTTTGTTAGTCTCTAAGGTGCTGCAGGACTATTTGCTATTTTTTAAGTGTTTCCAGTTACAGACTAACACGGCTACCCCCTCTGAAACTTCTGAATAAAACTGATAGTGGCTTATTCCTTTGAGCAAAAAGAGGGTTTTTATGATTAACTACAGTAGTGGAGTACATGTTCAGAGTCTCTGCAGTGCTTTGGATACTACGCCTCTACTTATAAATAGTTGACTTTTCCAGCCAATAACTTTAAATAGCACAAATGGCTAAAACACAAAAAGGAAGACCTGAACAGTTCCCTAAAGTTCTGTTCTAGAATGGCTCTTTTAGCCAATTGCAAACATAGGTTCATTTAATTTTTTAAATGGTTTAAGAATGGGATAACTTAAAAATCTCAGCAAAATATATCTGTGAGAGGTGTAGTTAGTACAACTTTTCCGTGCTATGAGTATTCAACTGCCATCATGAGGCGCTTGAGGATGGGTGCTAATTTGTGTGCAGGTGTATACAGACATTTCTCTGTGACTAGCAAGATGCATGCCAACCCACCCCAGGCAGAATTGGCTCAGAGACCTTTCATCCAAATGCATTTCATCAATATTGATACTTCTATAATAAATGTTCAAAAGAACCAGAGGAAATCAACGCACTTCATCTATATCTTAGATTGTTCATCTCCTGTATAATTTTGATATGAGAAAAATGCAAGGGCTAGATATTTAAGCAGAGGCACATAAGTGAAATATTCACACAAATGTGCTCTTTCAAAAAAAGCTATTAACATTATGTGTGCAAATCTTGGGATTGCACATGCAAGTAGTTAATGGGTAGGGTTACATGAAGACTCATGATAATTGTGGAGACATATTAGGTAGTTATTGAAAAATCTGGTGCATGGTACTTTTCTGTAGAAGAAAAGAGAAAATTTGTTCCAAACGATAATTTACAAGGATAGGCACTTTTAAATCCAAAATGATCAAGTGGCTTAAATATTGACAGAAAATCAACTTTAGGTTAAGATTTGTTATAACAGGTGTTAGGCTAGAATGACTCTCTGTAGCCATATTCCCTTCCACTGAAAATGAGAGTTAGGGGAAATGCTGTCATAACTTTCACAGACTGAATGGCATTTCTGTCCTTGTGGATGTAGCAGATGGAAATTTTGGTTTACATTTACTCACTGCCTTTTCCTTCTGTTCTTCCATGGCACTGCTGTACAGATGTTAAGGTCAGCCTCTGCATGTGAGCACAGCAGTGCTCCACTATGGGACTTCCTCTTGGTAATGTTTCATTTCCACCTGAAATTGCATGAGTTTTCTATAGAATTTCTCTTCTTTGAGCTTGTGAACTGAGTTCTAAAATAGGCTGCAGAAATATCTTACAAAGTTCTGTTCTAGTTTCATGTCAGAACCAAAAGATTTAGCTGTGTTCAGTTCAGAGACTGGAAGCATTTTAAAGAAAGCAGCTAAGGGAAGAAGTCTGTTGCTTGTAGTACAACACTGGCCTCAGAAGACTTGTATTCTATTCCGTTTTTTCTCTACTTTGCTGTCTATTCTTGAACAAATCATTTTGCCTCTTTACCAAAAGTTTCTTGCTTTATATAATGGGGTTCGTACTAACTCAGAAAGGAATTGAGTCTTGGGATGAAAAGCACAATATAAGTGCAAACGGCACAAAAAGTATCTTTTTTGCTTTCTGTCATAGGATTTGTGCAGTTTCATTGTAAACTGCACAAATCTATGATCAAACTAGTTTTCTTGAGAGTTCTTTATGAATATTCCCTCTGTTCAAGAAGGTGTTTTTTTTAAAGTTGCTACAGTCAAATGGCTATTCAGGGTAATGCATTTCAGTTTGGAATAATAGTAGTAGTTGCATTTTGAATTATTTCTAATATACCATGACTGGAAATATAAGTTACCCACAAATGTTATGTACTGATGCCTCCTTCCCCTGGCCACAGAGAATCAGACATGCCACCTACCAGAAACCGCACCTACCAGGGTAGTTATGTAAAGGAGCATTTGGGGGCAATAATAAGATCAAGGACTAGAAGCCAGTGAAAGTTAGGGTTTCCAGATATCCAGTTTTTTACCCCAAAACTCTGCTCACCACAATCAGCCTCTGCCACCTGGAGGCTAGGAAGAGCAGCTGCTTTGGGAAAGACAGAAGCTTAATGTGAGGAACTGGCTCTGCCTCTGGAGGAGAGGTAGGTACTGATGCCACCTGAGGAAGGGATCCTGGCAGTGGATGGTATTTGAGGACACAGCTAAAGAATGAGCATTAGGCGCTCCACCAGGATTTGAATCACACGTCTCTGCCTGCCACTGCCTCTGTCAAGTATTTTACTTCTCTGTATCCTCTTCTGCCGAAAACCCCAACAGATGGAGAGGCACAGGATAAAAGAGAAAGTGGAGGAGCTCAGACCCTCCCTGCCTGCTGGCTGGAGAAAAAGTCCATATTGCCTCTCATTTTGCATTTTTCACAGAACAATAAGGGAGCAGCTTTTCGTCAGTAGGTACGGAGATTGTGGTTGGGCCTGGTAGGGAGTCTTAGGCCAGGTTGGAGAGAGGCAGGCTTGCCACAGAGAGTAGATGGGAGACAGGCCTGTAGTCAAAGAGGACACAGGCTGGGAATACGCTCATTAGCCTTTCAAAATGAAAATTGACATTCAAAAAAGGTGGGGTAAGGAGAGGCCTTTTCTTCCCCTGAGAAGGCAGAGCTATTTACCTGAGAAGACTTTTTTAAAACCTGGAAACAGCCAAACCATCAGTACCTCAGACTGTGATTGCTTAAAACAGAACATTCACCAGGCCTTTCATGGGTGTCGTAACCACCCCGACAGCAGTATAAAACTCCAGCAATTAATATTCCTGCTTTCCCCATCTCCTTTTCTCTTTCTCTTTCCCAATTTTCCTTCTCTGGCTGCTGCTTTAAACTCACTCATTTTTATCATCTTAGGAAGTTGTTTTATTTTAAAACTATTTCTTTAACGAGTTTTTTACATAGCATTTTTCCCTAATTTTTTTTTACCTTCACTGAGTTTTCCTCTGATTTTCACATGGCTCTTTTCTCCACTAATGGTTAATTAATAGCCAACATGGATTTGTCTAGAACAAATCATGCCACATCAATCCAAATTTCCTCCTTTGACAGAACTACTGGCCTCATAGATATTGGGGAGGGGGGAAGGGCTATAGACATGATTTATCTTGATTTTTAGTTCACAGTCCCACATGACATTCTCATAAGAAAACTAGGGAAGTCTAGTCAGGCTGAAATTACTATAAGTGGGTGCACTCATTGAACAACCTACTCAAAGAGTAGTTATCAGTGGGTATCTGCCAAAGTGGGAGGCTATTTATGCTACCACACTATGCTTCTTTATGATGAAATGCAAAGCTATGAAATGGAAAATAGCTGGGTAGGTTGTCTTATTGCAGAAAAGGTTGCGGAGGTTAGAGTTTATCACAAATGGAATATGAACCAACAATGAGATGCATTTACAAAAAAAGGCAAATATTGTAGGATGTATTAACAGTAGTCTTCTACATAAGATATGAGAGGTAATTGTTCCTCTTTAATTGATACTGCTAAGGCCTCGGTTGGAGTTGTATGTCCAATTTTGGCCACCATTTGTTAAGAACAATATGAACAAATTGGAGAGGGGCCAGATAGATTTTAGAAAATCTGGCTTATGCAGACAAGTTAAGAAAACTGGGCATGTTTAGTTTTGAAACAAGAAAACAGAGGGGGAGTTGCTAGTAATCTTCAAATGTGTTTAAAGGCTGTTACAAAAAAGATGGTGAACAATTGTTCTCCAAGTTCACTGAAGGTAGGACAAGAAGTAATGGTCTTAATTTGCAGCAAGAGAGATTTAGGTTAGCTGTTAGGGAAAACTTTCTAATTATAAGAATAGTTAAATCCTGAACTAGGCTACCATAGGAAGTTGTTGAAGACTCGTAATCGGAGGTTTTCAACACCAGATTGGACAAACACTTGTCATGGTAATCTGGGGTTTCTTGGTCCTGCCTCAGGGTGAAGGGATGTGCTAGATGCCTTTCAGAGGCCAGGGTGTCATTTATGAGATCTGGGGGAGCAGTAGCCCCCCTCCTGAGTTTGAACCCACTGGATTTCATACTTGAGGTCTGTTTAAAGCTGCATGTCCTGACTCCAGAGACAGGTCTTAAATGCAACAGAGTTTGAGCTGCTTGCAGCTTTGCCTTTGGGGTGGGGAGTTTGTTATAAAAAGAGGGAGGCAGGGTGATTAAGAATAACAAAAGGCTGGGCATTCCAGTAACTGAAGAATCCTGAGATCATCATGGAAACATTGCCAGGTACTCCACTTAAAAGATAGGGGGAGAGGGGAAAGAGTGTTGTGCTGCTGGGATTTGCATTTGGATCACTGTGTTAAACTTACAACTGTTCTTGAAAAAGGGCTGAATGGGAACTAATCCAAAGCTGACTGCAAAGAGCTTCCAAGGGATTTCAAAAAATTAGGTGATTGGGCAACATAAAGGCAGATGGAATTCAGTGCTGATAAGTGCAAAGTAATGCACGTGGGAAAATATAATCCTAATGGTAGATACAAAATAGCTGTTACCGCTCAAGAAAGAGATCTTAGAATCATTGTGGATAGTTCCCTGAAAACATCTGTTCAATGTGCAGTGGCAATCTGTAGTGAGTCAGCCTGGCCTCCTGCTGACCCGGAAGAGGAAATTCTCCCTAAGACCCTTTGGCGGGCAGTGCCAGAGCAACCTGGCCCCACCCACAGGAAGCAGAAAGGCAGGGCTGGAAGTATAAAAGGCTGAGCTCAGATGGAGCCTGACTGCTGAGCAGGCTAGACACATGGCCCAAGCTCTAGAGGAGGAAGGTCCAGCTGTGCTGCCCTCAACAGGAGGACTGGGTTGGGCTGCCAGGGCTGTTGCTGGCCCCCAAGGACTGGCCAAGGCTGCTGCTGGGCCTAGAGACTGGTCAGGGCCACAGTGATAGCTGCCAGGGCCTGAAGATCTGCTAGGATCCTTGCTGTGCCCTGAGCTGGTACACCTGCCTGAGCCCATAGACACACTGCCAGTGTCTCTATCCCTGATGGGCCCTGCATGGCAGTTGCAGAGCCCCCCAGAAATCTGGGTCCCCCTTATCCTTCCTTAGTTCCAAGGGTGCCAGGTCCATGTTGGTTGGGGGCATGGCTTGAATCCTTGACCTCTGGCTCTGAAGACTGGTATTGTATCCACTGTGCCACTGAAGGAGCCCCCAACTGCCCTACATTCTGGGCCCCCTTTTATCTGTCCTATGTCTCAAGGACGCCAGGTGCATCCATCGCCAAGCTCGTGCATCCATCACCAACTGGGAAGCAGCCTGGGGTGGCCGACCATGGCCCAGCGGAGGAAATGGAGGTCAGTTGGGCAGTGTATTGTGGCCAGGATCCCCGATGACCCACTGACCTGGTCGTCAGGATTCCCGCTGCCACTGTTAGGGCCCTGGGCTGGGATGCAGTGGAGCGGATGGGCCTGCATCCCCCTGCCACTCTTCATCTTGGGTGGCAGTTTCCCCCTGGCAGGGGTGAAAACCCCTGCACTTGTCGGCTCTCCGCCAGCGAAGAGACCTGACCTCTAATCCGCCTGTCAACAGGCCTGAGCCTTAAACTGGTGAACTAATTGTGCTGTTTGTTGCCCTGCCCTGCCCCAGGGCTGGGCCATCTAAACTGCTGCTCAGCCTGCGGCCAGGTCTGAGCCTAATTTGTACTGTTTTTTGCCCTGCCCTGACCAAGGGCTGGGCCTTCTAAAACTACCGCTCGGCCTGCCACCAGGTCTAGGCCTTGCTGATACTGTTTGCTTCTTGCCCCACCTTGACCAGGGACATGGCTTTAGAAACTATTTACTCATCCTGCAGCCAGGGCTGAGCCTGTAAACTGGGTATTGTGCCGCCCTGCTCCAGGTCCTGGTCCTACCGGGACCAGTGAACTGCTGTTTGTGTGTCTGCCCTGCTCTGAAGCCAGGGCTTGGGGCTGGGCCTACAGACTGTTAACTGGCTTTTGTGTGCCTCTGCCTCCCTGTACTCTGGGCCTGGGCAAAAGGAGGGACCTCTAATGGTTTCTTCACAGGCTTGAGCACAGGTCGGGGGCCCAGGACTAAGCCACAATGTCTACACAGTCTAAAAACTAAAAAGCTAACAGAATATTGGGAATCATTAGGAAAGGAATAGATATCAGACAAAATAACATATTGCCTCTACATAAAGTCATTGTATGCCCACATCTTGAATACTGTATGCAGATCTGGTCAACCCATATAAAAAAAGATATATTGTATTTGGAAAAGGTGCAGAAAGTGCAACAGAAATGATTGGGGGTAAGGAACAGCTTCCCTATGAGGAGAGAGAACAAGACTGGAACTTTTCAGCTTGGAAAAGAAATGACTAAAGGGTGGGGGGATATGTTAGATGTCTAGAAAATCATGAATGCTGTGGAAAAATAGAATAAGGAAATGTTATTTGTTCCTTCACGAACAGAACACAAGAAGCTGACCCAATTCAATTTACAGGTAGCAGATTTCAAACAAACAAAATGCATTATGTTTTTCACAATCAGCTTGTAGGATTCTTTGCCAGCAGATGGTGGAAAGGTCCAAGCTATAACAGGATTCCAATAAGAATAAAATAAGTTCAAGGAGAAAAGGACCATCAATGGCCACTAGCCAGAACGGGCAGGGATGGTGACCCTAGCTTCTGTTTTCCAGAGTCTAGGAATGGGCGAAAGGAAACAGATCATGATGATTGCCTCTTCTGTTTATTCCTTCCGAAGCACCTAGTATTGGCCACTGTTGGAAGGCAGGGTGTTGGGCTAGAAGGACCTTTGGTCTGACCCAGTATGGCCATTCTGATGTTCTTATACAGAGCTGAAATGTATCTGCCACCTTGATGTAACCCACTAGACCCTCACCCCCCTTCCAGAGATGAGAGAGAGCCCAGGAGTCCTGACAGGGTGGGGTCTCTCTCTCTCTCTCTCTCTCTCTCTCTCTCTCCACAGCGTTAGTAACAATGTAAGAATATACCTTAACATTTTAAGGCTAACCAGTGTCCCTTAAGTGACTTGCCACAAGATGTCAGAAAATGTTAGTGTTAGAGCTAAGTGGGTCTAATATTTATTTAATTGTATTTCTTTTATATAGGAATTAGATACAGTGCTCCTGTCAGCTAACTGCTAAGTTGTCTGCCAAAAAAGTAGTTTTCCGGTGCCTTGGTAGCCCCCGGATAGAGATGATGTGTGTGGGGGAGATGGTGGATGGGGTTCGTTCCACCCTCCCCATTTGGTGCTTGGCTTGTACTGAGCATGCTCAGTAACACTGCTGAAGCCTCTGTCCTCAGCCTGCCCCTCGTGCTTTCACTCCCCCCACCACCTCCCAAATCACGGCATGCACAGGTCACACCACCCCCCTACCAAAATCCGAAATGGCGCCCTGTTCAGAGATCCCTGCATTTCTATGACTCTATTCCTTGGGCTTAACAAGGGCTGGATTCAGTTCCTGTGACAGCTCTCTGGTTCTGCTCTAGAGGAATAGCTGAGGCAATCCTTCCTTCGCCAGAACTTGAACATGCTCCATCCACAATGCTTCAAGACTAAGGCAGCCTGAGTCATTCAGTATATGTCCCTTGAACAGTTCCACGAGCTACTTAAACTCTTCACAGGCTGCTGTATTAGGAATTACTCGTCAGCCTGGTGCTGCTGACAGCAGCTGCTTTTGCACCGTTCTCCGGTCCTCGTTCCCAATGTACAGAATGCTGCTAAAGGATGGGTTTGTGTGCAATGGATCATAGATAAAGTGGATTAAGAATTCCAAGGCCTTTTGTAACTCTTCTAAACTCTAACGGTATCCCATTGTTCATAGCTACTCACTCCTGAGCTTCTTTCTGGTTACTTGATGTGGAGAAGCAGGGCTTAAGGTGTAGTAGGTGTCTGTGGTGGGGCAACTGCCCTGCACTGGCCGGGAAGAGGTTAAAGCAGGCCAGAGGGAGCCTGCACAGAACCCTGGCCAACCAGGGAGAGGCTTTTAAGAAGCCAACCGGAGAGCAGCTTGCTGGGGCAGCTGTGTATAAAAGGAACTGCCCAGCAGAGAGCAGGCAGTTAGGCCCTGTCCAGGGAAGGTGCAGGACCTGGTTCCCACAGATGCACCTTTGGGAGAGCAGAGCTGGGCAGGCTCAGGGGGACTAGAGAAGGAGGCTCCAGCCTGATACCTGCCAGGCTGCAGACCTTGCTACAAGGGCCAGAGGGTTCAAAGGGTCACAGGGGAAGTGGCCCAGGGAACTAGAGACAGTGAAGAGGAGAGCAGGACAAAGCTGCTACCAGAGGGTCCCTGGGTCAGGACCCAGAGTAGTGGGTGGGCCTGAGTCTCCCCCCCTCTCCCACACACACACTTCCACCTTGCATCATACCTTGCCACCAAGGCATGGCTGATACAGACCTTGACTTGCCTCTGAGACAGAGAGGCTAGGCTTGGAGGCCACAGTGGCAGTAGACACCAAGCACTGCTGATACAACCCCCAGAAGGCAGGGAGAGACCATTGTAGCGGCACTGCCAGAGGGCAGTGTCCTGAAGAGGATGCCACGGTTGGGGAGTGACATGGTCTGGAGTAGGAATGTGGAGCAAGGACCGGAGAGATGCCAGCCAGAAGGAGGCATCCTGCTGACGAAAGAATTAATTCCCCAGAGCTACCAGCAGGAGGTGCTGTTATGGTGAGTCGACCGCATGACCGTGTCCTTCTGTTAAATAACCAGAATAGCCCAATAGTCAGCCTTGGATTCCAGCTGGCTCTCCAAAGTGTGAAGATGAGCAGCCGCTGAAAAGTTTGCTAGCTGGGCCACTCTGAGCTATGAAGCAGTCTCTCTTTGGAGGCAAAGTTAAAGAAGGATTATTGGACTTGTGTGCAGCCATCAGCATACTGAACGCTGTGGCACCCACTCATTCCTTGGATATCATCCTATTGTCTGGGACGTCTGAACCACACTAGCAGCTCTAAAAAAATTAGTCCATTTCAAGTGGGTGTGGTGCTAGAGCATTCTTTGTCTCCCTACTTTGTCCAGGTGTAGTCCAATGTGTTCGGCATTAATGATTTCCTGCCTCACTTGGATGCTGAGTTTCACTCTCCTAATGCAATAGCTGCATGGTTCTGCACTCTGAGCTAGTTATAAGGTGTTCAGATATACACATTAGCATTACTTTTGATGCAGCACAATTTTGATTTGGATTCATGGGTGGGTGACCTTTTCCATACCTAGCCTGGTCTTTCCTTGATTTGCTTTCCTAAGGTTTTTCAATGCTAGCATCTCCCTGTTCTATGCCGTCTTCTGTGTAGGAGCAAGGCAAGATTGTGTTCAATTTTAAATTAAAAGGATGCCTCTGCTTCTCCTAGGATGTTTAGCAATTGGTTGTAAAATGAGAGACAAGAAAGCCTCTCCTTCCCCCCATTATACTATCAGTCCGGCTCTGGCAAATTTACTGCCTGGGAGTACTAGTTTATTTTTCTTCTCAGTTTCCTATTTTCAGGGAGAAGACTAAGGCTTTGTCTACACTGCAATGCTATTTCAGGATCCCGGAGTATCCCAAAATAGCTATCCCATGTCTTCACAGCAAGCCTGTTATTTCGGGCTCGCTATTCTGATGTGCCTGTAAACTCATTCCACAAGGAGTAAGGGACATTTCAGAATAGCGGGTTATTTTGAAATTTGGTGCCGTGTAGAATGTGCCAAATGACTAAATAAGTTATTTCAAAATAACATCAAAATCAGATTCGCGATTTGCGCAGCTCAAATTGTGTATCTTATTTTGAGCTACTGTGCAGTGTAGATGCACCCCAAATGTGTAGTGGGTCCCACTCTGATATATCTCCCTAGAATTGGCAATCCCTAAGCTTCCTCTTCTGCTTTTTGGTTTCCACCCATTGTCTCTTGTCTTATATTTAAACTGTAATAATATTCATCTTTCTCTCAGGATTAAATTTTAATAAACTACATTACCATCAATTTTATGGTAAGGGTTTCAACTGGAGAGGTTCTGTAAATAATGCTGGAGAGATGAAGTAGTGGATACAGGACAAACAAGCAATGAAAAATTGCAAAGCCGTGTCATAATTTTTTTCACATGCCTCTCTCTCTCACATGGATATCGCCTCTATTTGTGTGTAAATCATATACACATACATCTAGTAAGACACAAAAATGGCTTCAGTTCATTCACATGTAGACTATAGAAGTGGGACTGTGCATACATTGACTGGAGTGGAACAACTAACTCACAGGGAGAATGAATGAGTCAGCTGATTTAACAACTCAGCATTTGTAATCTATAAATATACCTTTTGTAAACTGTATCTCATTTTAACTGTTATCAGGAAAAGGAAACCAAAAGCAGTTTATTATATGAATACAATAGATTGTATAGACTCAGGGTTTATATTGTCTGTTTTAACAATGCAAGCTAGACCACCAAAACAAACTTGCAGCTGTAATAGGAAAACTGTCTGTCTGGATTTATGAATTTATAAGAGAAAATAGTCAGTTTTCTTTGGAAATTCAGCAGTAAATCTCTACTTACTTACTTACCTAGCATTCTCATTATCCCCTTACCTCCCTGCATAGCTATGGATGTACTTTCTATACCTTATACTTTAACAGTTCTAAATGACATGGCAGTTGGTACTTTTCTTTTATTTCATACAATAGCATCCTTACTTTTGCTTCTCTATGTAATATAAAGGAATTGATCATGTATTAGTTTCTATAAAAGGTTTTGTTCTGGTTTCATATGATAGAATCCATACTTCCGTTTTCAAAGTTTCTGTTCCCAGTTTGATTTTCCACACAAATTGTCCCTCTTTAACCTAGCTTAGGAAGTGGGCCTTATTTGCTGAGTTTTCAGATTGCATAATGACTTTTTTGGTATATGGGCCCAGATTTTCAAACAGGAGTTTAATTAGGTTTTTTAAATCCATATTTAGGCTCCTAAATAACTGGCCTTTTTTTCAAAAGCACCCAATTAATCCATGTTACTTTATTGGGAAATACTTGAATGCTCAGCACTTTTGAAATATCAGGCCAGTTAGTTAGTAACCTAAATATGGATTTAAAAGACTGTCTTGAGCCTTCTATTTTTGAAAAACCTGAGCTTCGGTTTTCTGTTGCATGTGCAAACCAAGTAACTGCATGTGCTAAATAATTTGTGTGAGCAATCTTGTTAACCGTACACACAAGAGGACCCAGCCTGCTTTAACATTTCATCTGTGAAGCATACTATCCAAGCCCTGGTCTACAAGAGGGCTGTATTTCAAAATAACCCCCCTTAGGTTGAATTTATAAGTGGAGCATCCACACTACCAAGCCCGTTATTTCAAAATAACAGACCACTTATTTTGAAATCTGTACTCCTGCTTCCTTGGGGAATAACACTAATTTGAAATAATGTTAGTGTAGACGCTCTGGTGGTGCTATTTCAAAATAACTACTCCCCAGAGTAATTCAAACTAATTACTCCCCGGTGTTTCCTGGGGGTCTAAGTCAAGGTAGTGCATCCATATTAACGGAGCCTGCCTCAGACTAATTTCGAGGCTTCCTTGTAGTGGCGGACACTATTTCAATTTTGTAAAATTGGGAGTTAATTTGAATTTAGTTATTTCTGTTTTGAAATCCATTTTGAAATTCCTAGTGTGGACATGGCCTAAGTGTGCCACTTGATCTATAATACTGATTTTTTGCAGGACGAGGAAGTTTGTTTTGGGTTAGAAAAGTGAACCTTCCATTTTGCATATCTCAACTTTTTTTTCCCTGTTCCTCTTCAGGGAGGGATGTAGCTTTACATCTGCATTGATAAATAATTGCCATCCTTATTACAATGTAATACTCCCCTGGGTCAGCAAGCAAAATCTCTCATTTTGTGGATATATCTACTGAAATAGGGTGGGGGGTGACGGCATCACGTCTACACACCCCCGTGCTGGCTTTGATCTGTCTGATGTATTTGATTCGTATGTGCATCTAGATAGATCAACGTTTCCTCAGCTGTGATTACATGTGCTGCGATTACACCTTCTGATTACAGTATAGATGTAGGTGAAGTCCTCCACTTGATGACTGAGAAAATAATTTACCTATCACAAAGCCCTTTCAGTGAAGTGCATGAGTAATGGTGCAGGTCAACCCCCTCATTCATTAGGCGCTTTCAAGGATTTTCAAGAACTCCCATATCTGGGGGTGGAGGATTGTGGTAGGGAACAGAAAGATGTGGAGAAAATGTATTTGGGACAGCTCCCTTCAGATCATGCTGCCTGAGCCGGCTGGCAGATTTGAATCAGTTTCAGAAAGCCTCCCTGTGCCACAGCTCTCCCTGCAACATGAGACAAGGTTTTGAGTGAGCCTTTGAGCCATTCAGCTTGCCTGGCTGTTTGGTATTGCATCGCCGAAGTACTAACACAGGGCACACAGGTGGAAGTGAGAGATTAGTTATGTGCTATTGAAGGCTGAGTTTTCCAGGTATCACAACTACAGAAACTGCTGTGTTCCACAATGTTTTCCTTAAGCCTGTGTGAAGTTTCATGTGTCAGGTTTTAATAGCACATACAGGCTTTTTTAATCTATCATGGAGTCTAAGGGGGGTACATTTGGTGCCTCTCTGAAGCTTTTAAGAACTTTCTGTTAAGCTTCATTTTATATATTGCTGTCGCATCTATACTGCATTGACTGTTCTTTGCTTTTAACATGCTCATGTAGTTTATCTGATGCCTGGTAGTCTGTGCCCCATAGAACTCACATGATCATTTTTGAGCAAGAATTGGGGGTCGTGCATGGGAGACCGTACTGTGAAATGAATAGATTATTCAGGAACTAAAGTACATATCTGAAACTAGAAATATGAAACACCAGATGGCTGTTTAATGTGATGCTAATCATTGCCTAAAACCCCACATACGGAAAAGATTGTCAGGACTTAGATTAGAGGCCTGGGAGGGAAGACTCCTGTTTTCTAGTCCCAGCTCTGCCACAAATCTGTGCAACACTATGGCTACGTCTACACCGCAGCTCTTTTCTGGGATAAGCGGACACATTCTTTCACCATCCCTGTAAACCTCATTACACGAGGAAGAAGGGATGTGCCGAAAGAGGAGGTTTTTCTCTAAATTTGGCACCATGTACACACACCAAATTTCAGAAAAGCCTCTCTGAAAGAAAAGCGGAAAAAGATATGCAAATCCTGACTTTTCTTTGTAGTGTAGACACAGCCTATGTAGCAAACCATTTACCATCTCTGTCTTTGTTTAACCCTCTGTAAAATGGGTTTAATGTTAACGTTCCTGGGAAGTAGAATAAGCAGTTATGAGGATTAATGTCAGTAAAACAATTTAGGAATCTTGCATTAGAGACACTGAAGAAGTTCTGAGGTGGTGGTGGTTGTTCAGGTTAAGATTTTGTCGTTATTATTTTTAGTAAAAACCATGGGCCGGTTGCAGTCAATAAACAAAAATTCAAGGAAATCCATGACCTGTGGGTGACTAAAAATAATGGAGGGGCTGATGGCTGAAGTCTGAGCCCCTGTGTGGGGGGTGGAGAAGGAAAGAGACCAAGCCCCGCTGCATGAAGGGGGGAAGGTGTGTCAGCACCTGCAGTGCAGCAGCTGATGGCTCTGGGTCCCCTGCCGCATCTCCTGACAGATCCTGGGCTCCTGCTGCATCCCCCATGGCTCAAAGCTCTGGGGCCTTGGTTGCCTTGGTGGCTGACAGCTCCGGATCCTCCCACAGTTGTGTGTCCGAGCTGCAGAGCTCCTGCCGACTGACAGCTCTGGCCCTACCACCCCAGGGCTGAAGCAAAAAATGTCAGGGAAGTCTCTGCAAGTCACAGAATCCACTTCCTTGATTCTGGAATATAATGTTATCCTTAATGACTGTATTTCAGACAGGAGTTTACTTCTACCTAGGATTTTGGCAAAACTGTTGTCTGAGCCACTTTGCACAAGACATGAGCTCGCTTGAGCACTTTATATGGTGGTTGGCACAAATTGTCACTGATACAACAAGTATCTTTAATTCTTATCTTAGTCATATGCTGATTTAACTTAAGTCAGGGGAAGACCATCCAAATCAAGATAAAGAGCACACAGTCTCATGTAGGTGACTGCTTATAAAGTTTTCCCCGAAACAAAAGAATTGAATTAAAATTCATTTCCTTTGTTATTTTAATTGTTTGTTTTAGACACACTCTTATGGCCAAGTTATGCCTGGTCTTAACATGGGCATACCAAGGATTTACATATCCCACCACTCAGCATGGCCTTGTTATCTCTCTTCAAATCATAGGCCTGGAAGTGGGCTGAGACTTTGCAGCCAACATTCTTTTCCAGATGAAATAACAACTCCTCTTCCATTCAGCACCAAATGGAGCAGCCAATTGGGCACGCTACCTCCAGGAATGTGGTGAGCAGGGCAGGAAGAACCACCAGGTCACAATTCCTTCCCAGTGCTACACACTGCCCCACAGGTGCTGAGCAAAAGCTCCATTGAACCCTGAAGCAACGAGCTGTGAAAGATGCTGTTGATCCTATTCTGACACTGGAGGTACTCAATGAATTAGAAATAAACTCCCATGAAGGAACAAAACCAGGATACATTGCAGCCTCAAAGTGTACTTGACTGGTGAAATGCACATATCACATATTGAAATAAACTGTGTGTCACATTGAAATGGATAAATAATCCACTGGGAGGGGGGAAATGTACACACTAGGAACGTAGCTTAGCTACTGCTTCTGACACATTGCCTGTTAAACCAGATATATTTACTGAACCAGATAATCATTGCTTTTTTTCCCCATTCCAATGTCAGATTCTGAATTAGATGTATTATTCATTGCGTATGACCATACACTGGCTTGGATGCAATATATCACAGTGTTGCACTAAATTGAACATCACCTGCTAAATCAGTATATCTATTGAGTAATATGTATTCCTGTTAAACCACATATATCATAATCAATTAGATAATATAATAATAACCTGCTATCTCCAGGCTTTAATGTGCTAAATCAAAATTACCAATTACTAATTGAAATGATATCCCCTATTGTAGCACAGTATAAATCAAAGGCATTTTCTGTCAAATCCGTACATCATTTGGAAGCTTAATCCTCTGACAACTGGAAATGTTTTTCTACTGCATTCATTTGGCCAAGCTGGAAAACAGTAATAGCCTGGAGGTTAAATGCACCACGCTGTATGCTGAGCTGGTACAGCAGTTCCTGCTACACATATCCAAAGCACTGAACATGCCACACCAGCTTCTGACTCCTCATGACAGTTAAAGCACTACATGCATTTCAGTGCAGTCAGCTTCCCTGGAGCTTAGAACTGAATAGAGGTCATGCGTGTAACACCCTTGGGCATCTCTCATATTGTCCTTTGAGACAGCAATACTACAGAACTCAACCGAAGGAAAAGCAAACCCAAGGAGAGAGACAATGAGCCTGCAGAGTCTTTGACCAGAGTAAAAATCATATTCATCTGGAAATAGCTGAAATGACTGGGAAGCTCACAGACTTTGTTTGGCCCCTTTCTCCTCTGCCAGCACCCTATTTGCAACCAGGCTCACTCTGGGACGTAAGTTTTAAGTGGAGGCCGTAAGCTAAAGAGGAGCAGGTAGCTTCCTTTGGATACTAGGCTTGACTCTACTGCAGGAAACAAATATTGACCTCAAGAAAGAGTCACTTATACCCTGTGGCAAGAGAATGAAACCTAGGCAGCCTTATCTTGGAGTGGCATGACAGAGGACTGTCTCTCAGTTCAGTTGACCACCTGTCTAATGTCTCTTGATAACCAACATAGTAACTTAATTTAGGGACAGATCTCTCTAGAGAACATTAAAATCTACAAACACTTTTTTGAATATGCCACCAGAAGAGTTGCTTGGGGTGTATTCTGCATAAAGAGGAAATATCAGCTATCTCTGAAAAGAAAATATGATGTTAGGTTGGATTGTATAACTCATCATCTTCCACAGCAGCTTCACTTAATGCTCTTACTACTCAAAGAAAACAAAGCAGAGGTTGTACAAATGTCAGGTTCTTGCATTTTGTCAGTAGACAATTGGGCACCAGGCCAAAGCAATAAGCTGAGCCAGGGCATGTCACAACAAATAAGAAAGTGATAATTAGAGTTTTATAGAGAGTGACCTACAATGCTAGGAATTTATTTACAAGCTACTATAAATTAAGTAACTGATTTATCTTAATCAACCAAATAGATTGTTTTAAAGAAGCATATTTGATAGCGGCTTGTGTGTGTTTTTAAATGCTGTTCCACAAATGAAATAGTTATACAGTTTGAACCTCTCTAGTCTGGCAACATCTGTGGTCCAGCATGCTTTTGGTTAGCCAGATGTCCACTTACCATGGGTGTGGCCAAGTTTCCCACAGTCCCTTAAAGTTGTTTACAGCCACCAGCCCTGCCTCTGTGTTCTGTGCTGTTATTTAGCTCTGATTTACCCCTAAATGTCTTCTAAGAGCCCAGTAAGCCGTGGAGGTGTTGGTAATGATGCTAGACAATATTGACCTTCCATGGTTCTGCAATTCTGTGGTTTGGCACCAGTCAGTTCCCAGGGGGTGCTGGACTAGAGAGGTTGAAAGATATTCATAAAACTGTGTTGACACATTTGATAACATAGGGGTGAATTTTAGCAAGCAATTAAACCTGATTTTGATTGTCATTAGGTTTGCTCCTGGCAAAAACAAGTCCAGTTTCTACAGACCATTACAATCTATATGTCAAGTCAGTCACATACTGCCTTACAGCACCTGAGAAGGTGAGTGTAGTAGGTATCTCCGAAACAGCGTAAAAACGGGACACTTTTTCTTTCCTGTCATTAAAATTGTATAATACTGCTGTCTCAGAATGGCTGTCATGTTCCATTCCAGAAATAATTGCATTTCAATGATGAGTGACAGCTACAGTGTCTGAAAACAATTTAAATAATTCTAGATAAAAAAAAAATGCGGAGTTAATGTATTTGGTTTTAATTTCTATTTTATTACCAATAAAATGACAGCTACGGTCATTCTTACTTTTGGACATTTCTTATGCTCTTGCTATGTCTACCCATTTCCTGTATGTCTTTCAAGGAAAAACACTCCCGGGGAAAATCTGACCCACTGCGCAACGCAGAATTTTGGAGAAATTAATGTGTGCAGAATTTCCTTTCTCCCGCAGAGATGGGCTGCACCATTGCTGGCTGCAAGTGAGGGCCCCAGACTTGGCAGAGACCAGCTCGCACATAGGAGACACTCCCAGGGAGGGGAGGGGGGAAGAACTAGTGGGTTCCTAGAAGCCGCAGTTCCCTGAGGGATGGAGATGGTGCACAGGAAACTCCACACATCCCCAGGATCAGGGTGTTTCTCCCTCTGGATCCCTGGGCTTTGAGGTATAGGGGGACAAGTGTCTGGACTGGGCTTGGGGGGAAAGGGATGTGGGTATGTGAGCAAGGGGGCCTTCTAGCTGGGCTCTGTATGGTAGGAGGTTTGAGTGTATTGGCTAGGAGGGGAGCAATTATGGGTGTCTGATCCCCTGGCCAGACAAGAGAGGGGGCAAAGAAAAAGGAACTGTGTTGTCACAAGGATTTCTTTAACTCTCTACTCCTGGGGGGGGGCGGGGAGGAGAAATGTCTGTGTGTTGGTATTGTTATAGGCACATTTTCTGAACTAAATTACCAAAATAATTGAAACTGGCATTTTGGCAAATAAAATTGGCAGAATTTTTAATTGTTTGGTGCAGAATATTTCAATTTTTTTCCCTACAGAAGTATCTGTCCATCTGAATTCTTACATTTATTAGTAGACAGCAGTCTGGTGGGTTTTTTGTTTGTTTGTTTTGGGTTGTTGTTATTGTTACTTTTGGGGGGGCATGGTTTTGTGAGTATGTGTTCATAAAGAGGGAAAAGTAGAAATAAGAGATGGTTGTAAAATCTTTACTGGGGGTTAATCTGACCCCAGTTCAGTGAAACAATCATGTGTTTAATGCTTCACTGAATAGGTAGGGACTGTTGTATTTAAAGATCAGCATGTGGCTGATTGCTTCATTGAACTGGGCCTATGTGCAGGAGTTCAGTACTTTTTATAGGATCAGAGAAAATATTTTGAGTCGTCAGCGATTACTCTTTGCACTTGGTGTCATGAAGTGTAGGTAGCTGCTAGATATATCCAGTGATATACTGGAGGGGGGAGGGGGTGAAACTGACCCAATAAATTTACTTTCAATTATAAGATTTGCAAGAAAATGCAACATTCATTTCACACATCTCATACTTTTAACACCAAGAATGGGTTCGGCAAGTTTGAATTAGGTGTCCAGCAAATATTTGTAAAAGTAAATGCACGTTTCACAGTAATAATGGGAACTGATGCAAGTATTTTCATAGTCAAAAATAGTGAAGTGACATAATTTTGTGTTTCAGTGTGAATCAAAAACTGGTAGTTTCAAGCAACTTACAGCAGCTATGCTGTAAGCCTCAGCCAGTGACTGAGAAACATCAAAGGTTTCTCTGAAATTGCTGCTCTACCAGGGGAAATGAAAGTAATAGTCCTAAATTATTTAGTACTGGTGGTGTGCAGTTAAACCATGCACGTGTTTTTCTCTAGAACTGGTTTTATTTTAGTATCCCTTTCAATATCTGTAGCGTCTGTGTGTGCACATAGACATGAAGAGAAGCTTGCCAAACTCTGGGCAAGGTGTGGGAGGGGGGCAGGCCCAGCTCTGTGCTCCCAGAAGGGGCGTGGCCTCAGGCAGAAGGGGTGGGGCTGGGACAGCCATCCCTCAGTTCCCCCTGGAACCAGGCCTCCCCAGCCCTTACAGTCATCTGGACCATGGCACAGAGCACTGCAGCAGCGATTTTAAAGGGCCAGAGACTCCGGCAGCCGTTGCTCCTGCAATAGTGGCAGCCAGGCTCCCCGGGCCCTTTTAAAGCACCAGGCCCCATGGCAGTTGGCCACTTTGTTGCTCCTCCCCTCTCCCCCCCTCCCCCCCCGCATCAGTGGGCCAGTGCACATGCATCTGTTAGCTCCCGCCTGAGGGGGGTATAAGTCTTACATAGCCTTTGCAGACTTAGCTCCTTAAGCTTTCTCAAGTGTAACATTGCTCAGATGTGCACGTTAGCAGCGTTGGGCCCAGGCCTAAGGCCTGTAAATCTCTTCGAGATTCTCCGCCGACAGGTGCTGTAAAAGTTGAACGTATTGTTTAGCATTGATCATGATAAATAAATACTAACAACCGATCTCTTCTGATGTGGCCAGAATGAATGAGCTAATGGAACTGAGGTCTTTGTATTCACCTTCTGGCCTGTTATCCTAGAAAAAACACTAATTGGCAGCAGCTAATAACTGCTGTGTTGCTTACCCTGTTCATTGGATTATTAACTGTGATCATAAGCACTCGTAAGAACATGCTGGCTTTTTACAATTTTTTTTTGTTGTTCACTCCCACCCCCCTTCATAATGACACTGACATCAAATGAGTTACTCAAGAGAGAACACCAGTAATTTCCCCATGGGAAATGAGTCATTATGAGCCTACAGAAATGCTGTATGATTTGCACTGTGTTTGTGATGTGACAATTTGAATTGTTGGCTTATGATAGACTTTGGCATTGAAGCACTGACATTTAACCTGGGAGGATGAATTAAAGGGGCCAAAAGATCCAGCATGTGAGCAGCCGTTACATGCTGCTCGAAAGATCTGCCGGCTGGGAGGCAGGCATATAGGTGAATAGTGTAGTCAGTGGCTACTTTTCTTTGGGTGAAAAAATGGTGGCATTAAGGAAGGTACCTATGAAATAGTCACTGTTTCAGGAGACGCAAAGCCTTCTTGAGGCACAGCGTCCATACAATGCAAGAGTTACTGAATTACCACTTTGGTTCAAATACTCAACTGAGCTTAACTTTGGGAGGATGTGGCCCCTTATAGCTAAACTGAATTAAATTAAATTCTTAGAAATATAGAATCAGAGACAATTAGGGTTGGAAGAGACCTCAGGAGGTTATCGAGTCCAACCCCTGGTCAAAGCAGGGTTGACCGCAAGCAAATCATCCCAGCCAGGGCTTTGTCAAACCGGGACTTAAAAACCTCTAGGGATGGAGATTCTACCACCTCCCTAGGTAACCCATTCCTGTGTTTCACCCCCCCACTAAAATAGGTTCTCCTAATATCCAAACTAGACCTCCCCCACTGCAACTTGAGACCATTGCTGCTTGTTCTGTCATCTGCCACTACTGAGAACAGCCTCTCTCCATCCTCTTTGGACCCTCCCTTCAGGAAGTTGAAGGCTGCTATCAAATCCCCCCTCATGATGCTCTTCTGCAGACTAAATAAGCCCGGTTCCCTCAGCCTCTCCTCGTAGGTCAAGTGCTCCAGCCCCCTAATCATTTTCATTCTCTCTGCTGGACTCTCTCCAATTTGTTCATGTCTTTTCATTAGCGTGGGGCCCAAAACTGGACACAGTACTCCAGATGTGACCTCACATCTGAATAGAGGGGAATAATCTCTTCCCTTGATCTCCTGACTGCTCCTGCTAATGCACCCCAATATGCTGTTAGCCTTTTTGGCAACAAGAACACATTGTAGCTTCTCATCCATTGTAATCCACAGGTCCTTTTCTGCAGACCTGCCACTTAGCCAGTTGGTCACCAGTCTGTAGCAGTGTGTGGGATTCTTCTGTCCTCAGAGCAGGACTCTGCACTTGTCCTTTGTTGAACCTCCTCGGATTTTATTTTTGGCCAAATCCTCCAATTTGTCCAGGTTACTCTGGTCCCCATCCAGCATATCTATCTCTACTCCCATCTTAGGGCCATCTGCAAACTTGCTGAGCATGGAAGCCATCTCAGCATCCAGATCATTAATGAAGATGTTGAACAAAACTGGCCCCAGGATCAACTCCTGTGGCATTCTGCTTCATATCGGCTGCCCACTAGACACTGAGCCGTTGATCACTACCCATTGTGATCCATTAAATAAATTAAATAATGTGAGCACCATGGTCCACAGTTTAGTAATTCCATTACATTTTTTGAACTGAGATTATTCAAAGTGGTTTGGCTAAATCCCCAGACATTTTTGTATATGTAGTAGTTCATGTAAAGCATATGGCACTTCCCATCAGCATTTTAGAAGACAGAAGAGAAAGTTTACTCAAATCTGGAAGTAAATGCATGGGGTTTCTTTTCCCTCATTTAAAAGCTCTGTGTTTCCAACCTGTGGGAAGCCAGGATATTTTAGTAATCCCTGAGGATCGAAGCACTCTGCGGGTATTTCAGTATCCACACTTCATTGCTCTCACAACCCCATGTCTGTTCATGCTAATATGGAAAATGTCCAGTTTCTAAAGAGTCAATTCTTCTATGAAATAGAAATTTAAATGGAAAACCATTGATAAATACTGGCTGATAATTCTATAATCAATTGAATAGCATTTACAGGGCACTGACATTAATTATTCTAGTTCACCTAATTCACATAAATAATAAATGTATTGTAAATGACCAAAATTTATAAATTAAACAAATAAGCACAGCAGAAGGAGCCATTACTGAGTATTGTACTTTGTAACACATTAGTTTTACAAATAACAGTGTATTTTTACAGATGAAATTAGCAAGGGTTTACTACAATATATGCTGTTAAGTGTTTGCTGAAAGGTGTAGATTATAAAATTCTGCTGTTAAGTGAAATGTGAATTAGCACAGTTCTACTATATTTATTGCCATTGTTTTTATAGCACTATCAAAATATATGACACTTTAAACAAATTAGACATTGTCCTTGGCCCCAGAAACTTAAAACCTAAAGGCCTGATTTTGCAATGGTGCTATATATACAACTTGCAGATTTCAAGGGAAGCTCTGTACACAGAGCATTTTACTGCTGCTGCAATTCTGTGCCACTGTGCAGTGCAGAATTAATGTTCCCTGCAGAATTTGTGATTTCCTCCTAGCACTCCCAACTGTGCCTAGCATGGGCAGCTGGGGCTCCCACTGACAGCCACAGACAGCCAGGGTTGTTAATGGGAGCATGTTGTGTTCAATAAAATATGCAGAGTTTTGCAGAATTTTAATATATTGTGTGCAGAATTTTTAAATTTTTGGCACAGAATTCCCACAAGAGATTGGACTGGTGTGTGTGTTTGATGTAACACAACAAGAGTTTTAACCTGAGGTAGCAGTTAAAACAAAACAGGGCAAAGGAACACAAGGCAAAGAAAAAAACTGCTTATGGGAGAGTGTTCATTATTGTAAACCTGGTTCTGATCAATCTAATTTATACAAGGTATGATGTACTCTGTTCTTGTCAGTAGAAGTACTATACATTTATGTTGGTTTAAATGAGATCATAATATGGTTCCTTTTTTTCCTTATTCATATGCTGATAGAAGTGTTTTATTTACAGTAAACTTCCGATAATCCGGCACCTTTAGGACCCAGGGGGTGCTGGATTATCAGATATGCCGGACTATCAGAAGGGGGCTATGAGGGGTCTGGGGTGGAGTTGGGGGGATGCGCCCCTCGGCGCTGTGGGACCAACCCAGCAGCACCCAGCTTCTCCCCAGACTTCCCGAGTCAGCCGCTGCTGAAACTGACCAGCGGCTGACTCGGCTTCCCGAGTCAGCCACTAGTCAGTTTCAGCAGCGGCTGACACGGGAAGTCTGGGGCAGAGCAGCTGGGGTGCTGCCGGGTTGGTCCCGCAGCGCGAGGGGCGGCGCTAGGGGACCAACCCGGCAGCACCCTAGCTGCTCTGCCCCGGCTTCCCTGAGTCAGCCGCTGGTCAGTTTCAGCAGCGGCTGAATCGGGGAAGCCGGGGGCAGAGCAGCTCCAATTGTCCGGCTGCCTGGAGCACTTCTGGGTTCCAGATGGTGCCAGACCATCAGGAGTGCCGGACCATTGGATGCCGGACCACTGGAGTTTTACTGTACTTGTTTTTCCCTTTGTCTTATTTAATATTTAAGGAAGACAAGGGAAAAAACAAGCAAACAGACAATGCACAGTCAACTCTGTGGAACTCCATGCCAGAGGATGCTGTGAAGGTCAAGACTATAACAGGATCAAAAAAGAACCAGATACATTCATGGAGGATAGGTCCATCAATGGCTATTATCCAACCTCTGCTTGTTAGAACCTGGGAATGAGTGACAGGAGAGGGATCACTTGATGATTCCCTGTTCTGTTCACACCCTCTGGGGCCCCTGGCATTGGCCACTGTCAGAAGACTCGATTCTGGGCTAGATGGACCTTTGGTCTGACCCAGCATGGCTGTTCCTATGTTTTTATTTACAGTTGTAACTGGTGCAAGTGAAAACAGGCAATGTGAGACAGAGCAGTAATGGGGAAGGTGACTGATGCGTTTTTTAAGGGTACATAAATTAAGTACACCCTTGTGCACACCGTAGAAAATCTGGCCAAGTACATGCTTTCCTTCATAACTGCCTTGCCCCTATTAGCTTCCTTAGTGTAAGGAAAGTGTTTGGAGGTTGCCTTTCTGCACCTAGCTCTTGAGACAAGCAGCTGCAGCTCTGAAGTGGCCATTTTATATGGGGCTTCCTTTATTTTCTTCTCTCCCAGCTGGGTTATCCTGGGTTTAAGGAGATGTCTAATAGGTATAAATAAATATTTTGTGGTGCTTTTTGCTATTGTCACCACTTCCATTACCACTGTTCAAAAGAAACATTTACCCCCAGTGTGGAGGGATCACCTATTTGTGGCTGTCGTTTTCAAAACTAGTGTCTTGTATCAGAATTCCACCTGGGACAATGCAGCCCAAGGTCAAGGAGATCCAGTAGGTCCTGGCTCCACAACTGCTGGTCAAATAAGCTAGTTTGAGTAGTTCTCAGGCAGCAGCTTTTCACAGCATGATCCCTTCAGGCTTTGACCTTGGTTGGTTGGTATATCTTGCTCATTCTGGGCAGCACCTGGACCTTTTCTGCCTTCCACCCCTCTTTTATACTGCAGTGTGGCAAACAGTCTAGCTGGCGAAAGAGAGTTTTGTCGAAGCTAGCTGGAAGAGTTGCATTCCTCTTCAAGAGTGTTAAAATTACAGGTAGGCAGAGCATGAACCAGGACTGAACAGGGACTATAGATAACCCAATGTCATCTCCATAGTTGGGGTTACAATGGCAATTTACAATGGCAATTTCTTTTAGGAGGATATGAGCCTTACTGACAACCATCTGGACTCACTGTGGAAAATATTGTTAACAAGTGTAGATGTGACTGAGTGCTTCTGAGTCTAGTTGAAGCACACAGTAACATCCTGGTAATTATTAATTAGCATCCGCCTGCTCTATGACTGTTTCAACAGTCCTTCTTTGTTTTGACTTGAACTCACAGGCTGAACACCATTTGTGAATTTTCCATTTATAGTATCATTTAGCACCTGTTTTTGTAGAAATAACTCAGCTAATGTGAGGAGTAATGTGAGTGCCAATCAGATTTCTCTCTCTAGAAAGACAGAAACAGAAGATAGTGCCAGGGCTTCTCATAACCAACTTAAGAAAGAACCAAGTTAACTCCAGCATAAAAAGAAACCAGGGCTGTTGAGAAAGTTTCATTAGGTGAACCCTTCCTTGGTATTGGGGCCTGCAGCCAAATCAGCAAGAGGCATGTTCCGGGAATGTCCAGCAGCAGCTCAAATGGCAGCAGTATGTTAACGATGGGGAAAGCAGAACTGTTTCCAGAAAGGAAACATCATGGGATTTGAAACGAAAGCTGCAGCACAGAAGTAAAAAACTCCCTGTGCCTTTATTTTGGATTGCAAATCTCCAGGTTCACTCTGGGCCTCTCACTGTGCTAACCCTTCAATATCTCTTGGCCTGCCTGTTACGCATTTGACTCTCCATTGTGATTCATTCTGCAGCTTTATCCTCACACCATTTCTAATTGTAGCCCTTGACCCTCTGGAATATGGATGGGCACTTCAAGTCACTAGTTTCAAAGTGATCCTGGTTGGGCGTAACGAGAGCTGGTCAAATACTTTCACAATGTTCAATGGATTTTTATTTTATTTTAAAGGACTTGACTTATGTGTTCACTGCAGCAGGCAGCCAAGGGGGAGTGAACAATTCTGGAGACTGAATTAAATTCACCAAATCAGATTTTAGACCCCTGGAGAGGATGGGTTGAAGAACTATTACGGTTTCTTCTGCTTCCTTCCAGGCCCAGTTGGACACAGTTTTCTCAAACCAGTTTGCTCCTCCCTAGATATGGTGACCATGCAGCATGAGACCTCAGGCTACATAAATAGCAATACACATAGTCTACACGGGAATCAGCACACAACTTTCAGCTGTCAGCGCTGTGGCAGGAGAGACTGGTAAAGAACTGTTAAACTCCAGCATTTCTGAGGTCATGTCACGGAAGAGGGATGCTGCTGCAATTGATCTTCCGGAGTTTGATTTAGCAAGTCTAGGCAAGATGCACTAAATCAAACTCAGAGGGTGCCCTGTCAGCAGCAGTACTCCTCCTTCTGCCAGGAGTATGGGAAACTGACAGGATTGTTTGCTCCCTGTGCGGATGGAGGGGAAACTCAAAACAAGGTATGTCAACTCCAGCTATGTAATTAATGTAGTGGAGTTGTGTATCTTGATTCAACCTTCCCCTTTAGTGTAGATTTGGCCTAAGCTGTTTGATGGCCTCTTCTGGGAGCAGTTTTAGCTATTGCTTTAATAAATGGCGCTTGCAAGCTTCCTGTAGATGGCCCGTTACATTGTAACCATCCCTGTAGTAGCCCAATGACAGGAGAGTGTCTTTGCAATTGGGAATGCCAGAAGCTGCTGCTCCTCAGAATGTAGCATGCCTTGGAAAAGAGCCTGCGTACGTGTGATTTCTGTGCATTCATTTCTTTTGTCCTTTCTGATGACTGGCACAATAGAGCCCATAAATGTCCAATGCATTGCATCAGGTCTTTTCCATTTCAGACACTGGTGTGCATGGAAATACAAAAGCACCATGGTTATAGCTTAGAACCTAGCCGAATGGGTAACTGTCAAGCAACACAAGTATTTGAAAAGGTGGAAAGAAAAAGAATCAAAATATTCTCCTTACAATGGTGAAATGCGTTATTATTTATGAACAATTTTCACTGTTGAAGAAAGATGTACAATAAAATAAAATGGGCTATAAGAAAGAAAACATAGGGCTATTTACATGAAATTGGAGGAAAGGCCCTCAAAACAGCCATAAATGCCAGGAGTTTGATACAAAATTGTTATACTCAAATTTGCATATTTAGTTTAACCTCAATACTAAGACAAACATTCAACATTCACCTTACAACAGTTATATGAGTTGAAGGAAGACAGCCTTCACTGGGGCTAATACTCAAGTTTTTAGAGGGCCAGCTATTTTCTAATGATGGCTGCTTACCCCATTTTTATTATTTGTTCAGTGCTACTCTGTGGTATGTGATTGTTGATCTTAATGTTTCTAAAAGTGGCTTGAGCTTCTTGGAACAAAAGCATCAAGTACATGTATAACTTGCCTTTCTGTATCATGGAGTTTTACACTGCCCTTAACTCATGCTTTAAGGCATGGATGGTTAGAGGTGCCATAACCCACTCCAGCAGGGAGAGGGTTAAAAGCAGGCCAGAGGAAGCCTGCACAAACTTGACCAATCAGGGTGAGGAGCAGCCAGCCAATCTGAGCCAGGCTGGGCCCTATAAAAGGCTGCAGAGCTGACAGGAACTCACTCTGACCAGAAAGGTAAAAGGAGCTGGCTCCCAGTAAGGAAGAGAACCAGCAGCACCTTGGCGAGCAGTGCTGGGTAGGCAAGGGTCATGGGGAAATGGCCCATGGAATGGCAGGAGTCAAGGGAAGAGAAGGAGAGCTGGAGATGGCTGCCATTAGAGGGTCCCAAGCCAAGACCTAGAGTACTGGGTGGGCTTGGGTCCCCCACTTACACCACACCTAGCCGCCACAGTGCATGGCCTTTATAGACTGCGGCTTGCCTCCGAGGTGAGGGGCTAGACCTTGACTAAAGTGAGCTGCAGAGGCAGGCGCCAGGACTGAGGACTGCTGATATCCCAGAAGGGGGGAGAACAGAGTAGTGGGCACAGCTGGAGGACAGTGTCCTAAAGTTGACCCAGGGAGCAATATAGGCCAAGAGCCAAACAGTGGACACAGCCAAGCAGAGTGACAATGGGTGAGACACCAACCAGAAGGCGGTGTACTTCATGGACTGAGCTAATTGCCAGGAGGCGCTGTGGCGGTGAGTTGACCGGGTTACAGATGGATTTGAGCTACCAACTGCTGATCTGAGTCCACCCCTTTCTGTAAATTAAAGGCATTCAGAGCCAGCATTTGGGGGTCTTCCGTGCTGCTACTGTTCAGCATGAACCTAGTACAGATTTTGGACATCTCTTGTCTCCTCGCTCTTCTCATTGTATGAGCGATTTGGTAAAGTTTGGTTAGTCTTTGCAAAGCTGTGTCTCTGGGTAGGAGTAACATGATTCTCCTGGGGCTAGTCCACACTACAGAGAAGATCAATGCTGCAGTCGATCTTCTGGGGTTCGAATTAGCGGGTCTGGTGAAGACCTGCTCATTCGAACTGAGGGCACTCCCGTCAGCACCGGAAGTCCTGCTTCTCACGAGGAGTAAGGGAAGTCGATGGGGGCAGGTGCTCCTGTCGACCTCCCACTGTGTGGACGGTACCAAAATATGATTTAAGATACTTCGACTCCAGCTACGTAATTAATGTAGCTGGAGTTACATATCTTAAGTCGACTTTCCCATTAGCGTAGACCAGGCTCTAGAGAGGGGGAAGCCAGAGAAGTAGGAAGAAACCCAGGGAAACAGCAGCCAGAGGTAGGACTGTACAGAGACTATGATGGCTTGTTATTGGGTCCCTGGGCTGGAAGCCCATGTAGAGGATGAGCCTGGGTTGCCAGGGAGGTGCCAACCAGACAGCAAGTCTAGGAAAGACTGCAAGTTCCCCAGAAGGTGAGGCCTTGACTGATCTCCCTGCAGGGCTAAGCCACAGAAAGGAAACTGCACAGTTAGGAGTGAGCAAGGCAGCAGAGTGAGCCAAGAGAAGACAGCTCCAGAGAGAGAGCACAAGCAGGCAAAGCTAATCCCCAGGGCAGCCAGCAGGAGGCGCTATTTGCAGTGAGTAGATCCCATGACAGAGGCATAAATTAACATGGAAAGCCACACGCCAATATTAGGGTCACTTTTCAGAGCATATTAACGGACCAAAGTATAATTATACCTTTAAAGAACAGATTGGGCTCTGGTATGCCTCAATGTCCTGAGAACAGATAAGTTCCCCCCAAAAGTATTTTGACAAAGGAAAAGCAGCCTCTTTCGCCTGCACAACTGGGCTTGTGTCTCCCAAGGAAAAGTTTTCACCTGTTTCAGTCCAGAAAAACGGGTTAACCTACTTTGTGGCATGTCAGTGGCTCTTGTCCCAGTTGGAGCCTGTGAGTAGGGCGGGTGAAACTTTTTTTCTAATTAAAAAAACCTGTGGTTTACAACAAAACAAAAGAAAATGTAAAAAGCGTCTGCTCTCGTGGAAAAAATTGATGTTCCACTGAAAAATCAAGAACTTTTGGTCTTATACCAAAAACTTTTCAGTGTGTGTGTGGGGGTGGGGGGGTTTCAGCTTTGACAAAAATCAACATTTTCTGCGTGATGAAGATGTTTTTCTGGTTAGCTCTACAAAGAAGGGCAGATGCACAAGGCATAAATGCAGAGGCAGGCACAAATAAGTTTACTTTTTCAGAACTTTCTGCTGGGTTTCTCTTTAAATTACATTCCTTCCAGTGCAGTCAAGTGAGCAGGGTTTGAAAAAAAAAAAAAAATCCCAGCGGGACTTCTTTGTTAGCCGAAGACCATGTGCAAGGGGAGAGGGGAAGTTATTATTTGCCATGGATTGCAAGATCCTTGGGGCAGGATGTCTGTGTATTTCATGTTTTACACAGGGCTGAAAACATAAGTGATGCTACAACTAATTCTGTGACCATCTGAATCATGGGGAGGCAGACTTACAAAGGAAAAAGAGTTTTTTATATTGTCCATTTTAAAAAGAGTTGTTTGCTGAAACAAAGCCTTGTATAACATATGGATGAGAGAGATATTCATGTTACAACCTCCCCGAGCCATATGGTTTGCTGTAGTCGATGCTAAGACTCCACTGGATGTCTGCACGTAGGGCTGTGAAATGCTCTCTGTATCCCACAGTCTGCGCCTCGCTTAAAGACGAGGATGAAAAGGCCAGGAATTGCTCAGAACGACCTGTTGGCAGCTGCATTGCTTTATGACTGTTAATGCAAAAGGCTGGGAAGCTGTTCGCTTTCTGGGATTGCCACTGAACCACAAAATGAGCCAGTGTTTGTCCTAGACATCTGAACCCTAAGAGCCTGACCCTTCAAGCTCATGCCATTGGGAGTGGAAGCTGCTCTGCACCTTCCAGGATCAGGTCCTCTGGAGCCTTCAAAACATTCCGTGTTCATCAGGGAAGGGAACGTCGCGTTTAGTTTTGCTGCTGCAGCTTGTGGAAAGCAGACCGGTATATTTTATTCATACTCAAAACTAGACTATAAGTGGGCCATGTATTAGGAAAGTGTGGGCTGTGTATATTTAAATGTCCGCAGATGGCAAATATGACAGTACAAGCTACTATTTTTATCATAACAAAAACCTTATGCATAATTCATGTCTCATGAATAATTTGCTCAGGGACCTATTCCCAAACATATGATATTACATGAAATTCTGAGCTTTGAAAGTAAACAAAGGGAAATGTCATCCACCAGGAATAAGAAGGGAGAGACAGGCTAGGCAGCCCCATGGCGATTGAAGGAACTTGAGATTAGGCGGCAGCTCCTTGAGGAAACAAGTCTCACAGCTGTGTGAACAGTGTTCACAATTTCAGCTCCAGAAATCCACAGTGTTACACAGTGGGTTGTGTTTCCATGAAGAAAAGGAAGTGTGTATGTAACATTTTAGAACCACTAACTCTATGGCAATGCTACCCAAAGCCTTTACATTTCTGAAATATTGATGAGAATTTTAATGAGTTCCAAGCTGATTTTTTTATAAGGGTGCACAATTTTAAGAAGAGAAATAAAATCCAAGGAAAACATTGGCCTTTTAGGCAATTTGTCACTCCTTACATTTAGTAAACAAGGGAACAATATCAATAGTTATTCATCAATCTTTCCCTTGTTTGATCATCCTGGAGTGATGGCATGAAATAAAGCTTAGGAATAAACACGTTTGTTAAAATAAAATAACCTGCTCCCACCTTTCTCTGCAGACCTTTCCCCAAAATTCATGCTAAAGCTAAACTGAACATTTTTTGAGGCTTGAAAAAAGTTAGCTAATTTCTCCACGTGACCATTATTTTTGAGTTCTCACCTTGGCTCTTCCATGTTCCTGCTGGAAGCAGAACTCATAGTAGCTGCAGATTGGGAACATGTGGACAAATTTTGAGCTCAGTTTTGGTAGGTTCAAGAGGTTCAGCAGCTTCTTAGGAGTGCTTACAAGTCTCAATAGGTTCAAAACTTAAGTTTTGCAGAGAGCAATTTCCTCGACCTTAGTCCAAAACAAAGACCTGGTATTAGAAATGATTGTGTCTGCTGTGTGAGGCATTGTGGTAGTTCATGTGAAACAGGAAGTAAAAGTATCTAGGAACAAAAGTAAAAGTTTTCATTGTCCACGCTGAAAAATATAAAAAGTAAAACCATCTGCATTAATGGGACAACATTAGGTTCAAAGTTCTTTGTTTTAATCAACTCAGGTGTTTTTACAAGGAAGGAAACCTGACTTTTTTAAAAAAGAAATAGTACACCTCTTTCACAGAAATCAATCAAACATGAACATATTTTGAGGTTCGCCAGTTAGAAAGGTGTGTTGCAGTAATCCAACTAGAATGACAATTAATGCCTTGGTAACTAACCTGATTGGCTATTTTAAATGGCATATCTCACTAATTCCAGGAACAAGATGGAGTTCAAGTAAAAAAACCAACCCCCACACAGTCACCAATGAAGGAGAAGAGCTACCAATGTAACTCTGCCAAATTATGCTGTTACAAGACTTTACATCGGGATAACTTGCATCTAGGTTCTGCTTTTTGCTTACCAGATGTCGTTGTTTATTCTGTTCCAAGCATCATTTTTTGAAAAACTAATTCCCAGTTAAGTCATAAGTAATAAGAAAAGAGTAACGTACCACAGAAATAACCAGCCCTCTCTGGGAAAACCTTATTTAACTCTCCGCACAAGGCACAAAATAATCCTTCTCTTAGAATGATCATTCTGTAGAGGAGACTCCAGTTGCTGCCCAGCTGTGTGTTACACTATTCTCCATAGACAATCTGCTCATCCTTCAATCTGCAGGGAACAGTATAATTACTATTCTGGTTTAACAGCATCCAGAACACTGCCTCATTATTTTACTCTAGTGTGTGCTGTACCCCAGTAGGCTAAGGACTCCGAACCCTGTACACTGAGAATAATTAGTTGCTTTGGTTTACATTTGGTTAACCTAGATAAAGTGGTTCCTTCCCAAATATTGTACCCCAGTAGGCTAAGGACTCCGAACCCTGTACACTGAGAATAATTAGTTGCTTTGGTTTACATTTGGTTAACCTAGATAAAGTGGTTCCTTCCCAAATATTGTAAGTTTAACTGGAGGACAGCTGCTTACACTAGTTCTTTTTAGTGCAAGGCTCCTCTACACACAGACTTGCACCAAAATAGGCAGTTTTAAATTATTTTGTTGAATGTTTGTGTATGGACGCTCATTTCATATTTGTTTCCTCTCACTACCTCCATAGCGCTATCAGGCAGATTGCTTCTGTGTACAATGGGTAAAGTTCACCCAGACATTACCAAGGTTATGTCTACACTACAAGGTTTTTGCGCAAAAACCGATGGAACGTCCCCACCTCAAGTGCGTGTTTGGGGAAAAAAAAATACAGTAAATCGACAGGACAGAGGGCTTTTTCCAGAATTATTCCTCTCCCCCCGAGGGAATAACTCATTTTTGCGCTACAGCTCTTGCGCAAAAAGGCATGTGTGGATATTCTGCAGGGGTTTATTGCACAAAAAGAGCCTAGCAGAAAAAGCACAGGTGCTCTGATGGCCATTCTGTTAATTGCAATCAGAGTTTTCTTGCGCAAGAGCGTCCATGCAGTATGGACGCGCTTTTGCGCAATACGTTTTTGCGGAGGATCTCTTCTGCAAAAAGCTTCTTGCGCAAAAACCCTGCAATGTAGACAAAGCCCAAATGTAAGAACTATCCCCAACCTGAACCTGAAACAATTATCAAATCCATCTTTCTTGGGGTTCAGAAACATTTTTAACTCTGTTTTTCACTGCCACGGCAACCTCTGCATTTTCTCATTCTGTCCAGCAGAAATGCAAATGTACTTTGGTACAGGCTGGTCTAGTGGCATTTCCAGATAGAGTGGCAACCAGATGTCCTGGTTGTATCACCAGATGCATGTCAAGAAGAGTTTGGATCTGGTCTTTTATTCTGGGCTCATCTCTAGTTTTTAAGGAAAAGGACCAGCAAGTCAAATTTATATTTGTTACTTTAGAAAATAAGGATTACGGCTAAGAAAATTACAGCTACCTTAAATGAAGCCCCTTTAACACCCGTCTTGCTTCATCAACCTTACTAAGTCTGCTTCTGCCGAGACCTCCAGGAATATACCACTCAGAGAACAGTGCAGCTAAACTCATTTTCTAAACTCTGGCTGCAGAGCTCATGCTAATTTGGATATCTGTATTGAAGCAATTTCTAAAAGATCTTTGCTCATTGAGAAGATGATAGAGACCCAGCAGCTCTGTTTCTTCCAGATGCCTACCCTTGGTCCTATATAAATACATTCATCTTTGCTGCACAGTAATAAGACTATATGCTGATACAGAGCTAGAAGTCCTCCACTTTTTACCTGAGACCCCATTTCTTTATGTAGTCCCCTTACTAAAGGTGCCTCTGACTTTTTCTGGGAGGATCCTGTGTGCTGCAATCTAGCCCTAGAGAACTACAACTACCATGAGCCCTTGAGGAAACCAGGAAGAGAGGACTTGTCCGGGCATGTGGAGAGAGGGTCTCAGCAGTCTGGGGCTCTCCATTTTGGGAGAGGGGAGCCAGGCTGCTGTGAAAGAGCCTTATATCCAATCCAGGAGCTGTTGTGTTGCAGCTACAGCCTGGGACTGAGAGTCTGCGGTGTTTGGATCTGGCAGGCTGCTTGAGTGAGGGGCTGCTGGTTGCCCTGGAGGGGAGAGACTCTGGCTGCACCTGTGGCTGAGAAGGACTGCACAGAGACCAGCACACAGGAGGAGGCTGTAAGTAAGTGGGCTCTTTGGGAAAGTGCTGCCTGGGACAGACCTCAGAGATATAGACTAACCCTGGGTCCAAAGAGAGGCAGAGTGTCCAGCCCAGTGAACCAGAGCTGCTGGCATTTGGTGGAACCTGCTCCAGTGGCAGAGGGAGTTTGCAGCTGGCTGCACAGCTTGGACTAACATACACACAACCTCCACTCCAGCTGCAGATCTTCAAGCGCACCCACGCAAGCAAGTGTCTGAGACTCTGAGTCCAGAGGAGTGCACACTCTGGGGTGGGATAAATGGTGGCAGTGCAAATGCTAGATAGATATGTTCCTATTACTTCTGTGTACTTTATTAATTTTATTCACTGTTAATCTGTTAAACCCTGTTTCTTTAAGTTGTTAAGTAAAGGTGTGTTAATTCTAATGTAATCAATTAGATGTATATTATTTATAATTGTTGCTCTGGAGTTAGATCCAGATTATTGTTGGAATAATTTTATTCCTGGAGGCTCCCAAGGCACACCATTAAGTGTGTACAGGGCCAGCCAGGTGGAGGCACCGCCATTGTATATTCTTTATGAGCCAGAGTCTGCAGCAAGGGGGTGGATAGGGAATCCCCAATTAAACAACACCACCACTGGGGTCCTCTGGATCTCCTTTTATGTTGAGGCCTTCAGGCACCCAAGCACACCTGTCAGTGTGACCTACTCCCAAGTGACCCAAGGAGGAAAAAGAGGGTTACATTTATATATACATCATAGGATTGGAAGAGATCTCAGGTGGTCATTGAGTCCAAACCCCTGCCCAGAGCAGGACCAACCCCAACTAAATCAACCCAGCCAGGGCTTTGTCAAACCAGGACTTAAAAACCTCTAGGGTGGAGATTTCACCAGCTCCCTAGGTTACCCATTCCAGTGCTTCATCACCCTCCTAGTGAAATAATTTTTCCTAATATCCAACCTAAACCTCTCCCACTGTAACTTAAGACCATTGCTCCTTGTTCTGCCATCCGACACTACTGTGAACAGCCTCTCTCCATCCTCTTTGGAACCTCCCTTCAAGTAGTTGAAGGCTGTTATCAAATCCCTCCCCACTCTTCTCTTCTGCAGACTAAATAAGCCCAAATCCCTCAGCCTCTTCTCATAGGTCATGTGTTCCAGACCCCTATTTATATATAAGCTTCTGAGTTAAGAGTCTGTCTCTTCATTTTAGCACCTCTTAAGCCTGAAATTGGCTTCTGCAACAGGTGTGCACATTGCAATCTGTGGGTGAGGATTAGACAGATTTACAACAAAAGGAATAATCAAATGGAGAAACACTCCTGCTTTTTACCATGGAGGGGGAAAATATTCAAATGGAGAAAACTCCACATTGATAGAAGCTTGTTGGCTAGTAGCAACCTTTTTGCTGTTTTCCTATAGATATCGGAAAAAGTTTGTGTGGTATTATTTATACAGCAATTCTACACCGGAGCCATGGTTGCTGGGGGAGTAGACCCACTATATTGGGGAGTCCATGGTTTTATAAGAAGTTGAACTTCAAGAAAATATTTTAAGATTATGCTAGATGTGCTGGGCTGTACTAGGAACTTGGAGGGAGGGTGTCAAGACTCTTTAGAGTGATTAATGATTTTGGATGTTCACCCACCTTGAAGGGGTGTGATTTTCAGCGATGGGTACGCAGCACTTTCTGAAAACCGGGATCTTTTAAGGTATCTCAGTTTCACACAAAAAATCACTAGAGTGTCACACAATTAAGGCTTCAGTACTATGGTCGGTCAGAACTCTTGCAGTGACGTTTCTGAAGTGTGGCCAAAACCAACTGTGTTGTGGGGAAAACAATCAACATTGTCAAACTCTTTTGGCTTTTCACAAAAAACGCCACCCCATTTGAATGTTAAAATATGTAATCAAAGGGTTAATTAAATAAAGAGCAGGTTGTTAATGTATAAAATATAAAAAGTTTGGCTAAAACTGCTGAAAACAAAAATGGGCCAATTATGAACATTTCAAAATGCACATAACTTATTTGCATTTTGTTAACTTTTTGAGTGAGCAGGAAGCCTTCCACACATGTATAGTGCTCCAGGCAGAAATATTATGCCTTCTGTGTTCCCTGAATACAGGTGTGGGGATGGCCATTAGTTCAGCCAACAGAAGTCAGAAACCCAGAAGCATGTGTCTCAATGCAATGGGTGTGGCCTACTATTTTTCCACCCAACCGCGAGGAAGTATAGGGAGGCCAGTGGTAGAGATGGCACAAGCCATGTCCTTTTTGAATAAATGGCAAGGTTCCCCAGTTAGCCTTCTTCCCTGGGAATGCAGGGAGGTGTTGTCTTTGTACCTGACCTGCACAGACTATGCGCCACCCAGATACTAGTACCAGTAAGTACATCCCCTCTTCCTTTCCCCACTGTAACTCTGGCACTAAGAAAATTAAAGTAGTCTGGTATGCATTAAACTCAACCTTAAATATGACAGGCCATGTTTAAAATATATACATGGAAAAGAATTTTACCAAGATGCACAATTTTTGCACTAACTCATTTTTATAAAGTTTTGAGTGTCCTTGTTACCTTTTACTCATAGCATACTCAGAGCAAGAATTTAAAGATGGAATTCACCTTTTGCTCATCTTGAACACTGAAATTAGCCTAGTCAAATACTGTAATATATGAACATTCAGTTGAAAAATGTTCTGTTTTACACTGTTCATACCCTCTTGCATCTATGTGACGGGTGTGCCTATTTCAAAGGAGGTAGGAGAAATTGGAAAAGGGAAGTCCCACATTAGTCAGCTCCACTTACTCCAGAAAACATGGGTTTGTTGAAATAGCAGCATGTATGACTAGAATAAAGTATGATAGTCCTTTGGAAGAATGGGCAGTCCTTAGACTTCTGACACATTGCCATTTTCAGAAACCAATTATAACATAAGGACATAAGAACGGCCATACTGGGTCAGAACAAAGGTCCATCTAGCCCAGTATCCTGTCTGCCGACAGTGGCCAATACCAGATGCCCCAGAGGGAGGGATCACGACAGGTGGGTGACGTGATCCCTCCCCTGTCACCCACCTCCAGAGAAACAGAGGCTAGGGACACCATTCTTACCATCACCATTCTCACCCATGGCTAATAGCCATTGATGGACCTAACCTCCATGAATCTATCTAGTTCTTTTTTGAACCCTGTTAAAGTTATAGCCTTCACCACATCCTCTGGCAAGGAGTTCCACAGGTTGACTGTGTGTGAGTGCAGAAAAACTTCCTTTTGTTTGTTTTAAACCTGCTGCCTATTTCATTTGGTGACCCCTAGTTCTTTTATTGTGGGAATAAATAAATAACTTTTCCTTATTCACTTTTTCCATACCAGTTATGATTTTATAGACCTCTATCATATTCCCCCTTAGTCTCCTCTTTTCTAAGCTGAAAAGTCCAAGTCTTTTTAATCTCTCTTCATATAGGACCCATTCCAAACCCGTAATCATTTTTGTTGCCCTTCTCTGAACCTTAACTATAAGTCAAAACGTTGCCACTCAGAACCTCAGTCCACTCCATTGCAGGACAGAGTGTCATAAAGTGGAACCCAACACCATAAGTTGAATCAGGGGAGTCAGTTCAGGAACTTTGTAAGCGTCGTTCGTTGTAGGCTATACGTGGTTAAAATGGAGAACTGCCTGTAGGAGAGCGGCCATTTTCATGCTGATGGACTTTTCCATTTTTTCAGCACATTCAACTAACTCATGCCCGCTTTTCTTTAAATATTATGCTGTTGAATGTACTGTGTGTACTGCCCCCTTGAGGTAGGTGCCCATGTTATGCATCTTTAGAAACCCTGCCTTGCATGGCGAGGGAATATAGACAAGGAAGTGTGTGGCTGTGTGTTCTTTCCTAGCAATATGCTCTCAACCGCGTAACTGTATTGATACTTGTTTTCTCTCAAGTCAAGATCTGTTTTTATTTTGACTTTTGCTCACACTGTTGTGGAAGTTGCTAGCCTTAAAAAAAAAAAGAGCCGTGGTATTTCAGAAAAAGAAATGCTATCTAAATAAACAACCGCTGTTGGTTCTCTCCCCATCTGTCATGGCTGATGGTATTGTACAAATTCTCTCCCACAGTACATGGAACACAGATACCTTTATTTAGCTAACGGCTCCTGTGTTCCTTGCCTTTACAGATAAATAAGCTCAGTTTGTATTCAAGTGATTGACAGTATAATGTAATGATTATAATAAAGGTTTATACAATGCACCCCTCTCAGCCAGAGTCATGTAACACCGTATAGTGCAGTATTGAGGGACACCGCAGTAACTGTTGGAGATACACTGTGTAAGGAGGTCAGCAAATGCAGGGCTATCATAGGACACAAAGTAGTGCATCTTTTATAAAGGTGCATCAGGTACTCCCTGTAGCATCAGCTTTAGACTGCTAGTTGGGGTTGGAGACAGATGTGTCCTTGGCCATGTATAGTTTGAGGTATCGAGTTGAGTTGATCAGAAAAATGACAAATCATCCGAACCACAAATTCTTTTGCAGGAAGGGATTCCAAGAAAAACTCTTTCAGGAGAGGGGTAGTGGAATTTGTTGACATCCTGGCAGCCTGCAGGGAAGGCAGGGAAGCTACATTGCTCAGTCTTGGCAACCTTCCTGGAAATAGGCAGAAAGTAACATTAACAAAACCTTTCCAGGCAGGCAGCTGTAGAGCCATCATTTGGATTTTCCTGATGGATTTTTCAACCAAATTTAAAAGGGCTTTTTCCTCCTTTTTCTAGAAAACTCATTCTGGCCAGCTCTTGTCTCAAGTCATGTTAGCTGCAGCGTGACACCTACGTCTTGCTGCCAGCGTGAGCCAACCTGCTGGAGTCTAGCAGTTTTTTGTATATCAGGGTGAAGGCTCTCTTTGGATCTGCCCTTGAGTAGCTAGAATCTGCCCCTGCAATATAAAAGTGTGAAGAACTGCAGTGAGAAGAGTCACAATCCAAGGATGCTGGAGCTACGTGAAACTCATCAGATTCATTAATGAGCCTCTGACTTCAGTTTTCATTTGTGTGAACATATATTTGGGTCTTTGTCTGCCTGGCTTCACGAGCTCTTAACTTTCACACTGAGATTTGGATGCAAAGTGAAATTCACCTAGTAGATCAGTGTTTTGCCTAATAAACTGTTAAGACCATGCAAAACAACGGGTTTCTTACAGTGTCAGAATGAATCCCTGACTCGTGCACTCTGGCTTTGCTCAGAAATTTTCATCTTTTTATTTTTAAATGCGAGTCTTCTGAAACCTGGGGACTTTCATGTGGCCTGGGAAGGGGGCAGGGGCGGAACTCTTTTGCATCGCTGTGAACAGTGCTGCTGATTTTAAGACTCTATTACACTGCAAATATGGGCACAGCCAACAAGCCCAAGGCATGAGCAGGTGAAATTCATTACGGAGGCGTACGATGAACACTTTGGGTGCTAATTGCATGTCTTGTCTATTACAGCTGTGTGGGTGAGTGGTTGTGTGACAGACAAAGCCACATGCAAAACTGACAGTATTTGCTTCACAAGTAGGTTTGTTTAACCATTAACAGAATCAACTACAATACAGATGAGCCAGAGATGTAAAACTCAGCGTCCTGTTTCAGGTTTTGATCTTCAAACATGCTTTGTATGCTCAATGCCAGTGTCTTCTTCAGCCCTCAATAAATAATTTGGACCTACATTTCAGACTCCCTCACTCCCAGGTGTTGCTGTGTTCAGGTGTCTTGCTCCCAACCCCCACAGAGAGATGGGCTGTAACTAGGGGAGACCCTTTGCAGTCTGGGTCCAGACTCCTAGGCCAGTGGTTTTCAAACTTTTTTTTCTCATGACCAGTTGAAGAAAATTGTTGATGCCCACGACCCAACGTAATTTGGCTAGAGTGGGGGCTCTGGGCTGGGGCTGAGGAGGAGAGCTTTAGAGTGTACGAGGGGGTCAGGGCTGGGGCAGGAGGGGCTTATCTTGAGTGGCTCCCAATCAATCATGCAGTGGGGCTGCTAAGGCAGCTTCCTGCCTCTCCTGGCGCCACACACCATGTTGCGCCCCAGAAGCAGCCAGCAGCAGGTTCCCAGCCACAGGGAGTGCAGAGCTAGTGTTCAGGGCAGGGGCAGTGCACAGAGCCTGTACGCTCTCCTGCCCCATCCCCCACCCCACCCACCTAGGCGCTGGGCCTGCTGCCGGCCGCTTCTAGGATACAGCATCATCTGTAGTGCCAGGAGAGGCAAGTAGCTGCCTTAGCACCCACACTGCTCACCTGACCCCCCCTGCAGCAACAAGACCCAGTGCCTGAAATTCCACCCCCCAGTCCTGGGTCACAGCCCCTAGTTTGAAAACCACTGGCCTCGTCCAGGGGCGGCCCGTGCTTATAGGCTGACTCGGCCGTCGCCTAGGGCGCCACCTTCAATGGGGCGCCCAGTGATGACGTCACGCCACTGAGGGCCATGCAGGTGGGGGTGCCGATCGTGCATTCCACCTGAGGCGCCAGCTGCTGGCAGCCCGCCTCGGGCCGCCCCTGGCCTCGTCTGAGGAGTGTTTGAATTCGAGGTTCCATTCTGGCCCATGGCAGAAGCAAATTCTAACTTATTCTCAGATCCAGCTTTGTGGCCAGATTTAGTTCAGAGACATCTGGATTTAATTTACCAATCCGGGCTCTTTTTGCTCTTCGAAAGCAGTGTGGGACAACTATAAACCCTGCCAAGCCATTCCTTGGAGAGATGATGGAGTTGCCTTCAAGCCACTTAGTCCCGTGGTGAGAAAACTAGGGCAGATGCCCCTCAGAATCCCAGGGTCAAAAGACTGACAAAGCCTCCCCTTGTTTTCATTTTTAATTCAACAAAGGTGTCTGAGTTTACTTGAAGATAGATGCTGTTAATTAGCAACAGGTGACAGCAGAAACCAGCTGCAGGATTTAGGTCCTGCTTGCCCCAGAGTGCACTGGACCTTATTTAACTTTCACTGGATTGAAACAAGTGTACCACATCCTCCACCAGTGTGGGCAACCCTCTCTCCATCGAATGGAACTCAGTGGAGCTATGTTAAATGACATCATCTAAGCTCTTAGCTGAAAGGTTAATTATATAGGAACCCTCCCCGTAATGCCTGATTAAGTGAAAATTCAGAATCTTGCATCCATAGTAATGCTAGGGGAAGATGGCTAGAGCCACAATTGATAACATAAATAGATCACAGGCATCTCTACAGTGAAGATATGACAAGGGGAAAAAAAACAGAGAGCACAGGAATTAGTGTGCAGAAGCAATGGTATCCTCATTCAAATTCTGCTTTGACCATGGCTGGTTTCTAATACAAACAGAACTTAAAGAACCAGAACAAAAGAAGCAAAAAAGTATATTGCATGATTAAAAGCACTAGCTCCAGCACAACCCACTTGTGTGGAAATTTTGGCTTTGCTTTGTCTTAAGATGTAGGGCACAGATTTGCCCTGTGTTTCTAAGGAAACAAGATGGGACTGCAGGGATTTCAGGGGGACTACTCTGGTACTTACAATTAAATACGTGCAGCAGGTTTTGCTGGATGGGGGGAGAAATGAGAATGAAGGGGAGTTTTTCACTCACTTCCTATCAGCGTGGGTAGTGGTGGGAGCTGGGTGCAAGGACTGCAGATGTGTATATTTCTTTTGTTCTCAGTAGCGATATTTGTTAGAGTCTGAGGGCACAGCTCCTCTGGGAAATATTCTGAGCTATTGCTTAAGCTGTCCATCGCTTAGTAGTAGTATGAATAAAGGGGAAAATCTGCCTGTGGCAGCTGAATAAAACAAAGCTGGCCTTTGGCCTTTTGGTGAAGGTAATTTCTTTACAACATGTTGGTTGTTTTGTTTTTCCTTTTTTAACTGGGAAACAAATATCACAGGTCAGGCACTTGTCTGTTTCCCTCACCCATGCAAAGGGCGTGAATGACTGTTCAAGAGGTACCTCAATCAAGATGTTGTTTGCACAATTCTGGATTGCCTTGAAAGCTACTGTCCTTTCTAAAGGGGTGTTTAACCCCGTGATAGGAAAGAGCAGCCACTCTTTTGGCTCTGAAGTAGAGGCCCGATCCTGTGCCCATTCATTTCAGTGGTGCAGGAGCAGGGCCTAGGTTTTCATACTGTGACCTAGCAGTAGAAACATTCTTTTAGTATAAAAAAGCCCTCTTCTTTGGCACTAGCTCCTGCACACTCATACTGTCCTGTGCAGGACATGACAGGAGCCGATATACTCACAACCTAAGTTGTCTCCCAATAGATCAACAAAGCAGACAGGAGAATGTCCCACCCTGCAAAGTGTGGCTCCAGATTTAAGTTTCCTCCAAAATCAGAAATATTAGGAGCTGGAGTTTTTGTGGTCATTTGTCTTGTTGTTCATTAGAAAGCTATGGAGTGGCCAAGAAAAAAGATGCAGCCCCGGATTCCAAACCCTCCTATAGTTTTCAGGAAGCTTGATCCAAACTTTTTTAATTCTAAAGTTTGTTTACATACAGTAAGGATGTTCGATGAACTGAGATGCTGTATCCCCAGAGTTGTCCCTGACACATACATGATTACAGCAAACCATTGAAACAATGTATGGAATAATAGCATATCAGGAAACAGTCCATTAATCCCTCTAAAAAATGCAACATTACCAGCATTTCTGTGTTAGTCTGTTTCAGAAAAAAAAGAACAACGAGGAGTCCTGTGGTACCTTAACAATGAAGAAGGCTTATGCCCTAATAAACTTATTAGTCTTTATGGTAACATTACCAGAGGCTTTTACTACACTCTTCTTTTAATGTGTCCCGGTATCCTTGATTTAGTCATAGTTGCTCCTTAACAGTTAAGTCTTCGATGCCACTGACAGGCTGGGTCCAGTGTGAGAAAGCTGTGCAAAAGCGGAGAAATCTCACCAGTGCACAAACTATCAAAGTTATATGTAGTCAAGCAGGGTCCACAAAAGCTGGTCAGTGAAAAATTACAGAAATCTCCTGTGCAACATCAATGACTTAAGCACAACAGCCCAGTTTTCAGAACTGCAGGCTAATTGCCACCAGGTTCCCTTTCATCTGGGTGACTCAAGCAACGAGCAAAATTAGCTTCTTACTTGAATGTGGCTAGGTTGATATTTTGCTGACATCCCAGAAATATCCAATTTGCCATTGTAACAAAAAGGAAAATGTATTAATGAGCAAATCAATCACAGACTTCCTTTAGGGAGAATATAAATGTATATAAAGACAAGGACTGTTGATAAATTACAATTAATTCACATAATTACTTCAAAAATTATCATGATTAATTACAGCTTTAATTGCACTGTTATACAATAGAATACCAATTGAAATGTATTACATAAGTGGATGTTTTTCTATATTTTCAAATATGTTGATTTCAATTAAAACACAGAATACAATGTGCACAGTGCTCACTTTAGTTTTATTACCAATAATTGTATTGTAGAAATGATAAACAAAAGAAACAGTATTTTTCAATTCATACAAGTACTATAGTGCAATCTCTTTATCGTGAAAGTTAAATTTAGATTTTTTTGTTAGAAAACTGTATTCATATATGTGTGTGTGTGTGTGTGTGTGTGTATGTATAATGACTTTAGAGTTTTACTTCTTGTACAGCCAATCACACAGACAAATAAGTTTGTTTACATTTGCAGGAGATAATGCTGCCTGCTTTTTATTTACAATGACACCTGAAAGTGAGAACAGCCATTCATTCAGGTAACACTTTTGTAGCTGGCATGGCAAGATATTTACATGCCAGATATGCCAAATATTCATTTGCCTCTTCAGGCTTCAGCCACCATTGGAGAGGACATGCTTCCATGCTGATGACACTCATTAAAAATAAGGCATTAAATAAATTTATGACTGAACTCCTTGGGAGAGAATTGTATATTTCCTGCTGTTTTACCATATTCTGCCATATATTTCATGTTATAGCAGTCTCAGATGATGACCCAGCATGTTTTTCATTTTAAGAACTCTCTCTGCAGATTTGACAAAATGTGAAGAAGAAAATGCAAATTGCACTGTGAAATTTCTAAAGATAGCTACAGCACTCTACCCAACATTTAAGAATCTGAAGTGCCGTCCAAAATCTGAGAGGGATAAAGTGTAAAGCAAGCTTTGAGACATCTTAAAAGAGTAAAACTCAAACCACCAAAAAGAAAAATCTGCTGGTGGCATGTGATTCAGATGATGAAAATGAAAATGCCTCAATTGACTCTGCTTTGGATTGTTAGCTAGCAGAATCTGTCATCAGCATGGATGCAGGGAAAGGTAGTTGAAGCATGAAGGGACATATACTAAAGATTCATATCTCAGCTATCTGACATAAATATCTTGCGACATTGGCTATAACAGTGCCATGCGAATGCCTGTTCTCACTTTCAGATGACATTGTAAACAAGAAGTACGCAGCATTATCTCCTGCAAATGTAAACAAACTTATTTGAATGAGCATTTGGCTGTACAAGAAGTAGGTCTGAGTAGACTTTCTAGTCCCTAAAGTTTTACATTGTTTTATTATTGAAGGAAGGTTTTTTTGTACTTAATTCTACATTATTTCAAGTTTCATGATAAAGAAATTGCTTCTGCAGTAGTTGTATTAGGTTAATTGAAAAATACAATTTCTTTTGTTTTTCATGATAAAAATATTTGTAATAAAAATAAATATAAAGTGAACACTGTATACTTCATATTCTGTGTCATTTGAAAATGTAAAAAAAATCAAAAATATGTAAATAAATGGTTTTCTATTATTAACAACACAATTAATCGTGATTCATTTTTTAATTGCTTCACAGCCCTAATATAGACCATTCTGACCATTTCCTCAGACTACTCAGCTCAGTACATACATATTAGAGTACTTCTGTACAAGACCATGGGCTCAAGAATTTCATCTGTTTCCTTAGGTACTCGGCCAGTGTCTAGTGTATAACTCTTTTTGGAATCCTTTGGATCTTGCGTTTTTGCTCTCAGGGAGGTTCAAGCAGGCGGGGATGGAGTGCTAAGATGGGCTGTTTTTATGTAAGATTCCTTAAAAATCAAAGGTCAGAAAACACAAACAAATCTAAAAACATCAGAACTGGTCTCATTTATGCCCCTAAAATCAAGTGGTGGTGTGCTAAAATGCACAAGGATTGGGCAAGGCCTCAATCATAGCTTGAGACCTGAACTCACATATTAAAGTATTGGGGGTGCGAAGGCTCAGGCCCTAAAACTTTGAGGAGAAGAGCATAAAGTTAGCATGGCAGTCTTAGCTCTGATATTCCAGACTCTTGTCAATAAACCAAACCCTTCATATTACAGTATATTGGTGAGGGTTTGTATTGTCATGGCAGCCAGAGAGGGGGAGAAGAGCTGTTAGATCATCCTGTCAATCTCCAAGCCAATCCAGGACTGTTCCCATCATTGCATTGTTTAACACATTGCCCAATCGAGCGTTAAAAAGTCCCAAGTGAAGGGGTGACAACACTTCCTTTCGGTGACTGTTTCACAGCCTAATCCACTACATTGTCAAGAACGTTTCCCTTGACAATCCAGGCCAAATTCTTCTCATTGTTCCCAGTTAAACTGCCTGTATCTGATGGTAAGAATCATACCCTGAGCTCTCCCACACCTCTGGCTGTGAGGTGATGGAGCTCCTCTGTGGCTTAATCACACATCTGTTTCCTCCCACGTGGGTATTTTTGTGCCTTACTGCTGTCAGCACTGCAAGAACATGCTAGCTTTGAAATACTCATTTCTTCAGGACTGAAAATAGAATAAAGGTAGCATTCAGGTCAGCTGATCTAGGGGCTGCCTGCAGGGTAGGGTGGGAATAAGCTACACTCGGCAACAGGAATTATTTTCTTACATAGAGCAAAAGAGCTTGTGCAAGGATGACCATGAGGCTTGCGCTGTGGGGCCAAAAAAGAGGGTGATCTCTGAGATGAAGTGATTTACCAAAGGTCACATCAGAGGCAGAAATAGAGCCCGATCTCCCAAATCCTTGTCCAGTGCCCCATCCAATAGAAATCAATACCAGTTGAATTGTAACATTGCCTAGCAATATTAGATGCATATTTCCTTCAGTAGGGTTAATGACAACAAACATTCTACATACAGTCAGTAGACCAGGTACAGTTTCCATTTCATGTATGTGAACCATCCAAGAACAGTCGGCTTTCAACAAAAACAGAATGTCTTTTTGCACTTCATCTTTACTATGGAGCACAGTGCTTGTGGACTGGCCCCCGTACACCAAAGTTAGAGAACTGTTGTTTGTATCGCCGTTGCTCATTGCTGGAGAGTAAGCTCAGATTGTGGTCTCATTGGTTTTCCTGTTTTCTTGTTTTCAAATTTTTGCATTTTTGACACTGTACTATCACTTCCCCTTATTACGTAGTATTAAATGTAGCTGCGTGGTCACAGTGTCTCCATTCTGCTCTACTTAGACATGTGCTTCTGCCCTACAGCCGTAAAATGCAACACAACCTACCTCCCAAGCACGTACTCATGTAAGCAGCCCTTTCTTATTCATGTGTTTAGTTTCAGGCAAGCCAATGGGATGGTTGCTGTGAAGAAAGCTTTGCAGGAATGTGACTAAAAAGTTGATCTACTTCAGTATTCCTCATCAGATCTTATGGCTGGTTCACTAGATGAACTCCTCTTTGAACATGCAGAATTAGACGTGTTCTGTCAGTTTTGTAATATTGGACATTAGTTTTATCAGGTGGCACATTAATGTTTTGGCATGAATACATTTGATTTTATATTTGTTTTTCAACTTCGGTTATATATACACGTATCAAGGTAGGAACATTTGATTTTTTTACTGCATGAAGTACCTGGTTCAGTTGGGGTACCATCGGGTGATGCCTTCCTAAATAGCTGACGTGATTCCTGAATTTTGTTCAATGTTTATAAAATGTGGTAAGCCAGTTAAGAGATTTGACTGGCTACTGGCCATGCTGTTCTGAAAGCATGCTTTTATACTCGGCGTTTCCCTGGTGTGAGTCAGAACTCATTCAGTGTTGCCAGTTGTACAAACCATAAAATATGCAGGAGAGGTATAAACTGGTAGTTACTTTACTTAGGCCTGGTTACAATGTATGTATCTTCAGTTAGCTGTTGCAGAGTACAGTCTATTACCATGAAAACTTGTTTGTGTACCACATACAGTACATGATATACTAGAATCTATAGGTGGCATTTTCCTTTTTAGTTCATCTTAAAAAACCCACTGTCATAAGTATTTGCCATTAGTCTCAGCAAGCTATCATATTTTTTGCTTTATTTCCTAAGAATTGCTGGTTACTGCTGGGTTGATGTTTGATGAGATGCTTTCTCTTTTCTAATCAATTTGATCCTCTGCCTGATTATGTCAGGGATGCACACACACCCTCGTCAACTAAATGAATTAAATATGTGTTGTGTATCCTGTACAACAGACCATGCTTGTGGGTGTGTCTGCACAGCACCTTAAACTCAAAATAAGATACGCAATTTGTATCTATACAAATAAATTCGAAAGAAGCTATTTTGAAATTTGGCGCTGTGTAGATGCACTATTTTGAGCCATCCCTTAACCCTTGTGCAATGAGGTTTACAGGGATGGTGAAATAACATGCCCATTATTTCAAAAAACATGTTGAAATAATGGGTGTGTTTCTAAGATGCAGGGTAGCTGTATCGGGATACCGAGGTATCCCAAATTGTAGACGTAGCATATGAGACCACCTCCCTCCCTTGATAGTGGAGACAGCTATCTCCAAATCAAGTAAGAATAACTCGACAACTAGAATAGTAATAGATATGTAGCCGTGTTAGTCTGGTCTTGCTGAAACAAAAGACAGAACTATGCAGCACTTTAAAAACTAAAAGGCCACTTTAAAGATGGCCCACGAAAGCTCATCACCTAATAAACCATCCTGTTAGTCTTTAAAGTGCTGCATAGTCCTGTCTTTTGTTTCGACAACTAGAAGAACAACTCAGCAACTGTTTGGGATTTTTTGTTTCTTTTGTTTTTTTGAAGTCCCCTAGGATGGGTTTGTGTGCGTGTGTGAGAAATATTTTCAGCTGGCAAAGGCCTTTAAAAAGGCTTGTTTGCTGTGTTCAGGAAACAGTGCTAGCTATGCCCATGTTGGATAACATCGAGCATAATTTTGCAAATTGTCCCTGTATTAAGCAATCAAAGAGGAAGGACCTATGCAGTAGAATGGTTTCTAAAAGGGCTGCTTTTCCAATCTCGATGACACTTGTGTAGGGTTGCCAGATGGTTTAACAAAAAATACCAAATCCCACCCCCCCCCCAAAAAATGGGAACAAATTCTGTTGAGCAAAAAAAGAGAAAAAAATAACAATACAACAAAACTTGTTGAGCAAAAAAAAGGACCGACCAGGGCCAAAATACAGTCACGGCCCTTTTAATTCCTGGACCACTCCATCCTCCCCCAGCCAGCCCGAGCTGCACCGCGTGTCCCAACTGCCCTTCCGTCGGACACCTGAGCCAGGAAAAACAGAAAATACTAGACATTTTACATGTCCGGTATTTTCTGAATTTTTTTACCGGACAGAAGGTGCAAATATCGGGCTGTCCGGTTCAATACCAGACACCTGGCAACCCTACACTGTGTGGTTTTCTTTGGTTCTATGTTGCCTCAAAATGTCTGTCATGAATGGCTACATAACTACTTTCACTATCAGCCATCCACCTCGCCACATAAAAAGGGCTGTTGCCGAAAATGAACTCGTTCTTTTTCTTTGCATATAGTACATTTTAAATCCTACTTAATGGTATTGAAAGTAGAGAGCAGCAGGGAATTATGAGAGAAAATAAGTAAAGGCCGATGTAAAGCCAGTAGCAGAGGAACGGGTGGGAGAGGCAGAAGGAGATGAGAAGAGACTATAGAGATACATCAGGAATGAAGCACGGGTTAGATACTGTTTATTCCCTTCATTGTGAATTACTAGGAGAACTATGACTTAGACTGCATTTTCTAGCTTTTCTTGAACTGAATATGGCTCTGATTCATCTGAACCAAAACAAGGCCTTTGGCTAGGTATGGAATCTCGAAGTGAGTCAGAACTCTTTCAGGCTGTTCTCCATTATCTGAATTCCTGATTTGAAAGCAGTTTCTCATCTGACTGGTCAAATTCAAGGGGCACTAGAATTCCTCTATTCTACTTGCCTAAACGAAAGACACAGAGAGGATAATTGCATCAAGTGAACCAACACTGAAAGCAAAATACCAGACGTCTACAATTGTAAACAATTACAGCCATGGCTTGGAAACCTGCAATTAGCACTAATGAATCGGAGCTTCTTCTGGTGCCTGTGACAATCGAACATTTTACCCTCATGCGAGTAGAGAGTGAGATAGTGTGGGCGACTCATGTAACCCCAAGCCTCACTACTCCCTGTCAGAGAGAGCCATAGGATAGTTCAGGGCCCCAGACCATGCCGGCCACCTCAAGAGTCCTATGAATGGGACCTTTGGGGCCCAGGGCAGCCTGGGGGATGACTTGGGGGCCCTGCATGGGGCGTCAACGCGGTAGCAGGCACCACAGGAAGCAGAGCCTGCTCCACTCCCCGCCCATCTCCCAGCTGCTGCGCTCCACTTCCCTATGGCAGCGGTGGTGGTAAGTGGAGTGACCCAGCTCTGGCCCCAACCTGCTGCGCTCACTCCCCTGAGCCATGCAGGGCTTGGGGGAGCAGAGGGGAGCGGCCTGAGGCCGAGTTGCTCTGCTTCCCGGTGCTGTAGTGAAGCAGAGCACAACCAGCTGGGAGATGGACATTGGAATGGAACAGGCCACGGTGCCGCTGTGGCTCCCGCTGCTGTGGTGGGTGCGGGGGAGAGGGCTGCCCCTGCTGCTGCCCCATTCCCCTGGGCTGTGTAGCTTAGGGGAGAGGGCTCCAGGGAAGAGGTGCTACGGAGGAAGGAATGAGTGGAGCAGGGACAGGGCCTGGGGTTGGTGGGTTACCCTGAGCCCCACACTCCGCACATCCCTAAGAATGGCCCTGTAGACAGATTGCAGGTAAAGAAATCCAACCTTTCCACTTACCTTATCTTTGTAAAACGTTCATTGATTCTGCTCCAGTTTCATTTGGAAATGTACAAATCAGGACATTTGAACAGACCATTGGTCCCTCTACTTTGGTGTCCTGTTGCTAACTGTGGCCAATGATGGATGGATTCAGAATAAGCCATAATAAGTCTTCCCTCCCTCCCCATGGTGAGTTCATTGTGTGCTATTCTATGCTAGCGAGGAAAATTTCTTCCTTACCCCAGCTAGGGATAAACATATGCCCTGAAGCAAGAGCATGGAGAGCTCTTATGTCTTCATCCCTGCTCATGTAAGTGAAGATGTTATTTTTTTGTTCGCATACATGTCTATTCCTGGTTTGAAACACTAAGATGTATGCAGCTTGTGTGTCTCACAGGTTAGATTTAACAAATTATTTTTTAAATTTATTTTCGCAAGCCTTCCATTTTTAAGTTTTGGGCACCCCCTACTGGGAGAACAGTTAAACGGGGCTATTTTATACCTTTCATCTTCTGCCATATTTTCTCTCTTTTGAGTAGTAAGAAATCTGTGGGTAGACGTTTGTTCAGTGAATTTCAGTCGTTCTTCTCAGTCTTACACTTGTGAAACTGCAGAATCGGGTCCCTTTTCTTGTTATTTCTGCTTTGCATGCAATCTGAGATTCCCCCCCTCCCCCCCGAACTGATTCTAATTACTTTTGATTGACATCCTCTCACCTGTTTCTGGGAAGGATAATTCAAGTCAATGAAACTAGAGTAAGTTCTACACTATGTGAGAGCTGACAAGTGCCAGATATAGAGGCCTATATTTTCCACAATGCCTATTGAATCTACTTTCCCAAGTTGACACCTGCAGGGACTTCTCTCTGAGAAGGTGTGCAGCACTTTTTGAAAATTAGCCCCCTTTAGCCTGTTCGGTTCAACCTTCAAAAATCAAGGCACCAAAAAACTCCCACTTTTAAAAATGCAGCCCACAGTATAAATTTATAAAACTTTTATCCAGTTCATCCCATCTCAGACAATTTTAGCCAAATCTCTATCTGGATTCAAAATGGTTCATGAGTTAATACAGTGCAGGCAAGAGCTTGTTCTATTTCTCTTGGTTTATTTGTGCAGCGGAGATTTTTATTGTTGACATTTGCCGAGCACACATCATCATTAATCTGCTTTTTTAGACACCACAGTATCGAAGAAGAAACACTTGCTCTTATTTGGCTTGTCTGTTGCTAGAACATTTTCCAGCTGGGCACAAACACTACAACCTGTGACAGTAGCAGATGAAAAGGCTGCGCATCTGCACTATTGCCACTTGGGGAGAAGAGTCTGTCAATCTGTTAATTATCTGGAAATAAGTGGGAGGATTGAATTTCTCTGCTCACCTGTCCCGCAGTCTGCACCACACCTCTGGCTTCACGCCAGGCGACATTACACACTGAATCATGTTTGAATACAAAAGCTATAACTGTGGGCGAGTGTTTGCTATTAGCACTTTTGTAATTCAGCTTAAGGCATTTTTCTACTTTTTGCATTGGTTGGTAGACATGTTTTTCATCTTCCTGAATATATAAATGTCTAAAAAAATCTTTCTAATTCAAATGGAAAACTACATGGGATTAGCAACCACCAAGTCCCTGACTTTCCCAAACCCAACAGGGAAGAATTAAATCTAAAACTTTTAGCCCACCACACTAATTGGAGACATAAAACAAAAGAGTTTGCCTGTATGAAGTCATGAGTTGATTTTCATGCAGGATTTTCTGGAGGCCTAAGGAGAATGGCTGCAGATCATAGTGAAACAAGCGATAGTACACAGCAGGAAGAGCAAACAGCACTGCTGAGTCCTCTGCATCCAAGCTCTAAGGTTACATCTACACTATAAGGTTTTTGTACAAAAACAGCTGTTTTTGCGCAAAAACCAGCAGAGCGTCCACACCTCAAGCGCGTTTTTATGCAAGTAAATTGGCAGAACAGAGGGCTTTTGCCAGTAAAGTTATTCCTCTCCCCACAAGGAATAACTCCTTTTTGTGCTACAGCTCTTGCACAAAAAGGCAGGTGTGGACGCTCCGGAGGGATTTTTGCACAAGAAACCCCTATCGGCAAAAGCACAGGTGCTCTGAAGGCCATTCTGTGAATGGCCATCAGAGCTTTCTTGGCGCAAGAGCGTCCATGCAGTGTGGATGCTCTCTTGAGCAAAAGCACATCGCTTTTGCGATGCGCTTTGAGGTCTGGACGCGCTTTTGCGTAAGAAGTTTTTGCAGAAGATCTCTTCCGCAAAAGGCTTCTTGCGCAAAAACCCTGCAGTGTAGACAAAGCCTAAATGCAACCGTCAAGCTTAGAGTTGCAGCAAACTATTAAATTAACCATCACGCCTCTTCACCTAGAATTCTAGCCAAACACCCGTATTTATTTGGAGCCCTGAAAAAAATTCAGCTATTAACATTGTTTTTACTGTTTGCACAACTTTGCATTTACAGGCTCAGGCCAATTCTACACTGGCAAGTGACTGTGCAGTAAATCAGGCGCCCACGCTGTAACTTTCTTGGGGGCCACACTTCATGCACACTAGCTTTGCAGTAGCTGCGCTCTAGGCAAACCACCTCCATGAGAAGTATAGAGCTTGCTGCGCTGGGGTGTCAGGGTGGACAGCATGGTATGGTACTGCATCCCGACTGGCTTCTAGCACCCTTCCCCTGTCTCTTAAAGCTTATACAGCCAGTCCCCGACTTACAAACGAGTTACATTCCAAGCACTTGGTCATAACTCAATGTGTTTGTAAGTCGGATTACATTCACTAACGTATGGCCGCGCTGTTTGTAAGTGTGGATTTCATTCGTAACTCAGGTTCCAGCTGTATAAGAGGTTGGTCATAAATACAACGGTCGTAAATCGATGCGTTCGTAACTCGGGGACTGGCTGTATTTGTAAGTATCATCCAGGCATGACTTATGAACTTAACATATCGGTAAGTGAACTATAGTGACCTACAGAGTGAAAAGTTACTTATGTGAGTAAATATATAGGGTCGTGATAGACTCTTCTGGAGAGTGATGTTTACCTACCAGTCAATGGTGTGGTGAGACTTAATATTTCCACATAGCTTTGAGGCTACGTCTAGACTACAGGTTTCTTTTGGAAGTTTTTTTCGGAAGAGATCTTCCAAAAAAATCTTCTTCCAAAAGAGAGCGTCCACACTGCCAAAGTGCATTGAAAAAGAGATCTGCTTTTTGGAAAGAAAGCGTCCAGACTGTGATTACTATGGACGGAATGACCACAAGGGCACCTGTGCTTTTTCCTCTTTCCTCTTCTTTTGAAAGAACTCCCTCTTCCCCGTCCACACATGCCTTTTTCCGAAAGAGCTCTTTGAAAAAGGCTTCTTCCTCGTAGAAAGAGGTTTACCAATGCCAGAAAAACCCCTCTGTTCTTTCAATTTTCTTGTGGAAGAACGCAATTGCAGTGGCTCTCAGGGTATGTCTACACTACAGAGCTTTTCCAACAAAGCTCTGTAGTGTAGACATACCCTGAGAGCCTCATATCAAAAGTATTGGTGCTAAGCATGTATTAATAGCCTCACCTTTTACCGAGAGACCATGTATGTCACTTTCCATTAATATCGATTGTGCGGTATACTAATAGCAGAGTTGAGGAGAAGAGCTGAAATTCTCCGGTTTAGAATATACATTTGTTTTCAATCTGCCTTACCATTTTAATCTTCCTCCTCCTCTTCTGCACCGTAAATCAAACAGGGCCTATCTAAATCTCTGAAGGGATCCAGATGTAGCCTTTATTATGTTATTGGAAGGCAATAACTTTCAAAGGGCAGAGGGGCTCTGCTATCTGGTGAGTTCAATCAAAACAGATGCCACAGTGGGACTGGGAGATTCACACCAGTGGAGTCTGCTCACAGAAAGTGAAAGAACCTGGCAAGAAGCGAGAAAATGGAACTTCAGGCCAGACTCAAGACTGTCTTTTGCAGGGAAAATAACAACCTCACTACATGCATGTTACCAAGATGTGGCTGAAGAGACTGCAGAGGGGAACAGTCGGGACACCGCTGTAGGAAGCTGGGTGAAGGGTGTTTGATGCTAAAAGCTTTGATGGGCTAAAGAACCTGGCGATCATAAGGAGAAGGTGTGAAACGATATTAAGGAAGACTTAAGAAAGTCAATGACAGCGGCTGTACCATTTTTATGTTGAGTCCTCCAAGCCTACACAGGAATTCTTTTACTAAATAGCGTAAATATGAAATAACTTCAAGTGTTTTAAGTGATGCTGATGCCACAGGGAGCTCAAAACTCCCCATCAGTCCAGAGTGATGCAATAGTGCTATATTTGTGTATCTGGGCAGCTCTTCCTCACTGCTTCATTGGAATCCTTTTAGCAGAGCTGCTTAGCAGAAGAAGTTGTTGGTTACCTTGGAAAGGCCTGACCTCCCCATTTATGACACAAAAAGTGCTAAAGAAATGAAAACTATAGCTCCGCTTGTAGGATACTTCAAAGGGATCATAGAAAGAGAGGATCAATACTACCTACAGCAATGATTGTTTCAAAAGTTTTAGTGACAGTGTATCCATGGAATCTTTAAAGCAGGAAGCTGTAGAAAAGGATCTATACGTTTATGCTGTAGCATGACAGGCTGTTGCATACTCGGGTTTTTTCTGATCTTTTAATAGTAGGGTATTTCCAAATCTGCCACTTTCCTAAAACTGAAGGCAAAACTAGAAAGCTGTGGTTAGGCAAGTAAGGTATAGCCAGGCCATCACAACATGTTTCTGTGAGCAATGGGAAGAGCACACAGCCTGATTCCCAGGGCACGTCTTCACTCAGCGACTGATCTCCCAGAGTTTGATTTAAGTGAGTTTAGTGACGACTCACTAAATCGAACTCAGAGGGTGCCTCCACTGGCACCTCATACTCCTGTTGTGGGGACACTGCCAAGCTCTGCTTAAGGTAAACTGACTCCACCCATGTCTTCTACATAGCTGGAGTTGCGTACCTTAAGTTGAGCTGCTGGGTCTAGTGTAGTCCTGACCACAGAGTGCTGTGGATTAAAGGAAGGCCATGCATCAAGTTGTTTTAAAGATTCAGTACTGTATTTTCTGGGATGTGAAGAAAAGTGAAACACCAGTAGCTAAAAATGCAGGTTATTGAATAAATGGTGTTAGTTGGCTTTTTGTTTGTTTGTAAAACTCTGACAGTGAACTGTTGACCAGACTGCTGGCCCTGTTCCAAATTTTGGGATGGGAAAGGGTTATCAATTCAGTAGCTCATTTTACAATAATGGGAAGATAAGCCAACCTCAAAGCTGAGTTAATACATTCATGCACCCTCTCTAGCATCATATCACGCATCCAACCTACCTCATGGAGAGGCAGAAAACCACTGCAAGTTAGTGCTTTGTTATGCACTACCCCTCCAGCAAGACTCAAAGATAACTCTGTAATATGTTTTCCTAACAGCATGGGAAGGACCCATTCAGGCTGGTGTGCACCATGTTTTTATACATAATATAACTGGAGGGTTCATGTGTTTTTCTTCCCTTTGTGATCGTTGTTTCTTCAAATGAGAAAAATCCATAGGGATTTGGGTGCAGAATTGGATCTTAATGGAAATAATGTTGGTTTATTTCTCGTTACAGTGGTAACCATCGTTCCTTCTGAAGCTTCTTTCCTTGGCTTTTGGCTTTCCTTGTGCCAAAGCTGAGCTTAGTCACAGACCTCCTCAGCTGACTCTCATTTGAGCATGTTCTATGTTCCCAAGGAATTTCAGAGAAGGTCATATTAGTAGAAGCAGTACTAGCAGTACTAGTAGTAGGAGCCCTTTGTCGCTGATGCAACAAAGGAGATGCCTTGGTCTCCCCACTCTTACATTTAACCCTGTAAGCCCTTCCTGCCAAGGAAATTTTACTCATGAGGAGTCCCACTGACTTTGAGAAAAGCACCCACACAAGTTCATGGAGGAGTAGGTACATAATCATATTTGTATTGGTTTCCCTTTTGGCTCTAGACATTTTAATCTGTGTATCCAAGAGTCTGTTAGCATAACCCACGTGTATAAAAAACAATCTGAAATAAATGTAGTTACCTTAAAAATGTATATTCCAGGCATACTATTTCTGTGTATAAACTGTATAAACACAGCCATTTTAAATCTCCATTTCTGACGCTCAGAGCAATTTGAATCAGATGGAATTTTAGTTTGTTAATTCCCAGTGTCTGACAAATAGCAGTGCAGGAAAGAGATGATAGCACCTGCAGTGAGTGAGTTATGAATTCCACTTCATTGACTCTGGATTAACAGGGTTTCCTAGGGTCTTATCAACTGTTCTGTTTATGGAGAAATTTTAAAAATAAAAAGACAAAGACTAGAAACTGAAATGGGAGAAAAAAAGTTTACCCTGGGCTGCCACCACTCTTGGTCAAGTGACTGCTGATGCAACAGTTTACTAAAAAGGTGTTAGAGGTACTAATGGTACTGAAGAATGCAGCAGAACAAAAATAATTTGCATTTGGGCAATTTCAGCACAGGATATATCAAGGGATGCATATCAAGTGCTAAAGTTCTGCCTGTTGGTAGAGATTTCGACATTTAGGTCTGAACAATGTTGGGGGATGTGAGTGACAGTGATGCTTACCTTAGCAAAATGGTAATGCTCTATTTATTTCCTGATGTTGTGCTGTCAGGGTCAGTGTGTGGAACATCCATACCTAGCCCCCTTCAGGGCTTACCCCAGATTGGAAGAGCCCCAGTCTCTGGGACTAAGTGAGAGGAAGTTAAAGTATTTTTTCCTGCCTTGGGTAGCAGGAGACTGATTGTACGAGTAGCATGGGGGGAATTGCCTGAATGTTCTTTGCCAATAATAAATAGATGTTCTGTTTAAGGGCACCCAGCACCCTTAGCTTGAAATAAGCTATGCAATTTGTGCTATGCAAATTGCATAGCTTATTTTGAGTGTACTTCGAAATAGCTTATTTCTTAACCAATTTCAAAATAACTCACTATTCCGAAATGCCCCGAAATGGAATGAGGGCTACCGGGGTGTCGGAATAAGCCACCCATTATTTTGAAAGATATTTTGAAATAACGGGCTTGTTCAAAAGATGTGGTATAGCTATTTTGGGATACTGGAAGTATCCCGAAATAGCACCACAGCATAGACGTACCCTCACTAAGCTTCTGAAAGTGTCACTGTTCTGGGAACATTGCCTTGCCTTGCCACCCCACCAATACAGAGACTTTGAGGGCATGTAACAGTATATTTTGAAAAACTGAAACACAACTGGATGAACTGCTTACTGCAGAGAAATTGGAGACCTGGGCTATTGACAAAAAATGAAATTCATCAAAGACAAATGTCAGGTGGGACACTTCAGAAGGACAAACCAAATGCACAAATACAGAACGGTAGCTCCCTGGCTTGGCATCAGCACTGCTGAGAAGGATCTGGGAGTTTCGGTGAATCATAACCTCAGCGTGAGTCAAAAGTGCGATATTGTTTAAAAAAAAAGAAGCAAATGTGATTTTAGGTTGTGTTAACAGAGGCATAGCATGCCAGGCTGTTCTTTTCAGCCCTGGTTATGCCTCCTCTGAAGTGCTGTGTCTAATTTCAGTCACCAGTATATAGAAAGGATGTAGAAAACCAAGAAAGAAACCAGAAGCAAGTGGCAAAGATGATTAAAGGGATGGAACACATACCATATGAACAAAGGCTGAAGGGACTGGGTATGCTTAGAAGAGATTAAGGGCGGGATGGGCTTGATAGTCTTCAGATACTTGAAAGGCTGCTATAAAAACGATGGAGTAAAGTTGTTCTGTCTTACCACAGAGGGCAGGTCAAGAGGCAGAGGGGTTCAAACTATAGCATAGCCGATTTAGATTAAATCTCAGGAAAAACTTCATAACTGTAAAACAGTAGGACAATGGAAACAACTACATAGGAAGACCTTGAAATCTCCTTCACTGGAGGCTTTCAAAAGGAGGCTGAACAGGCATCTGCCTTGGATGGTAAAACACAACAAATCTTGTATTTTGGCAGGGTTAGACTGGATGATCCCGGTGGTCCCATCTAACCCCATGATTCTATACTTTATTGCTTTTTATTTATCAATCAAACCTTGGTTTTTGCTGTTCCAACTTACAAGTCTTCACCAATTATTACCAACATTGCAATTTGTTCCTCACTGTTCTCTTTCATTCCAGTATTTGCTGTTTGTGATATGTGCTTGGAAGGCTGAAAGGTTTGGAATAATTAGTGCACAGTAAATGTGTAACAAGATTTTGGATGAATAATCCCAATGCATGGACCTTTGGGAGTTTACAAACATTTTCATCAATGCTCAGTAACCACTTAGATAAACTCAGAAAAGTAAGTGGACGCTGACAGATGCCAGCGAAGCTAACCAAACCAATCTTGTTTGTTTTCCCCAACACATTCATGAATCCTTGCTGTAATGTTTACCCAGTTGTGGTACACACTTGACAAAGAAAACAGAAATATAAGAAACTAGAGCTGGAGACAAATTCAAAGATATCCATTCAGACTAGATGATCATAACAGACCCTTTTGGCTGGGAGTCAGTGAAAGATGTGTAACTGAGGAAGGATGATCTTATGATTAAGGGGCTGGGTTGAGGCTCATGTAAATTATTCTATGGTTCTACCCCAGACACATCACTTAATATTTTTGCCTCTGTTCCTGATCTGTAACATTGGGGATAATAATTATTCTCCCACCTTTTGTCTTGTCTGTTTAGATCTTTAAAATCTTCCAGTATTGATGAGTGTTTGTACAATACCTATGGGGGCCATGACATGGGTCCGGGCCTATAGGCCAGAGGTCTCAAACTCCTGATCCATGGGCCAGCGCGAGTGTGCCTGCTGCATGCACTCCACTTCCCCCATGGCTCCTAGTGCTGTGGAGAATATAGAGGGCATGACCACAGTGATCATTTAAGCTGCAGGCTCCGGGGACGGGATGCAATGGGGAAGGAGGGAAGAGGGCGGGGCAATGGTGGGAAGGGGCGGGCCTTGGAGGCTGATAGTGGACAGCCTCCCCTCTCCCCACGCGGCCCACTGGGAGACGCTGGCCAGATTGTGCAATCGCTCTTACTAGGACTGGCACATGGGCCAGGAGTTTTGAGACCCCCGCTGTACCAATAGGCTGCTGTATTTAAACTAGTAAATCAGATTTAAGTTCATATTTTGACCATGCTTGCTTCACTCAAGCATTTCAGTAGTTAAATACTAGTGGCCAATGTGCATATAGGATTCACTTCTGCCTGATTATTTGTGGAAAATGAATTTTCAGTTGTTACAAGCAAATGTTCACATCAGACATGCTTGTGCACTCATCCAGAGAGAAAATAGCGTAAATATTACTCCCCAGTAGCAGCCTAACTTAAATATTCACAGAGTGCAGGGTAAAGCTGATGAAGTTTAATTAACTAGTAAATAATATGAGGAAATAGTGATCAGCTTATTTGTATTTTGTGAGCCGAATGTGACTAAATTAAGTTACTCACTTGAAATTATTCACGTCAGTTTAGAAATTTGCAATGTGACATTTAAATTTGCTGCAATCCTGACTTTAATTATCTGATTAATGATGCATAGTCTCTCATCCTTAGAAAGGGATACACATTTCAGAATTATTTTGAGTGAATAAATGAGTAAATATTAGTTTGTTTCCAGTGACTTGCCCTTTTTATTTATTTTATTTTTTGGATGATTTTTGTGCTTTAGAATGTAAGCCTGCAACAATGTCCATGCCTATTATAAAATGTGAACACAGAGTCCCTAATTAGGAGACACAGTTGTGAGGAATCAGATCCCCTGCTAGGAATCTGGCATCTATTCCTTAGTTTCCAGCCCTCATTTCACTTTGATAAATGTTAAGAGCCTCTTAACATTAGAAATCTTAATTGTTCAAGTTCTGTGTCCCTGCTATGAGGCAGTGGACCATAGGGTCCCAGGTGCCTAGCACAGCTGTCTTTTTCTCAACTAGTCTGACATTCAGCTGGCTCACCATAGGTATCTACTACCTCCTTTTGAAACACTCTTGTCTGGGATTTTCTATGCCATGCTGCTTCTCTGTGACGTCATTACTAATGCCATTTTTGCAAGTCCAAACCAAACGTTTGTTGCCAATTAGAGATAAGTCTTTGTTCATTGCCTCACTATAATTCCCCTCCATACCACGCAGGTTCCCTAAATATCTCAGCAATTCATGGTAGGATTTTTTTTTCAGAGTAGATTTTAATGGGTCTAACCAGCATAAAGGGTGACCGTGGGTATCTGGCCCCCACGCATACACCCCCAAACCAGTATTCTGTTTCTGCAGGATGAGAAGTTCACATCCAATTTTCCAGCTTAGGCTCCTCTCAGTTTAAACCATTCTTCTTAACTTGGTTTTGCTGTCTACAGTGAAATACTGGAGCAGAGTCTAGTGTAAATTTCTCCTTCAATGCAGATCTCTAGAATCAACGCAATGGAGGGTATCGGGCCAGGATATTTTACCCTGTAGTCCAGAGGAATGCAATCTGAAGGACACACTCATTATTCCTGAATTTTTAAAAATGCAGCCTCCAATTTGTGGTTTTTCGGTTTTGTGGTATGTTTTGTGGTGGATGGTGAATGAAGTTATTCTTCCCCAAATGCGCACGAAAACAGACTAGTGGGAGTGTATGAGCATCTGCTGAGATGCCTTCCCTTGCTTTCTGCTGGTGACTGGCAGAAAATCTCCACCATGAAAAGCATTGTTGGTATCAATAGAATTAGTGATGCTAAGGCAAACAAAGTTGGTCAGAGTTCTATCTATGTTTTATACAAGTTTCAAAACTTTTTCTAAGTTGATTATTTTCCTTCTGAAGGGGATCAGGCTGTGGTCATTGATGGTGTGTCTAGACTACATCCCTCTTTCGACAGAGGGATGTAAATTAGGCACTTTGAAATAGCAAATGAAGCTGGGATTTGAATTTCCTGTGCTTCATTTGCATAATCGTGTCGTGGCGCTCTTTCAAAAAAGCGATATTTTGAAAGTAAAACTGCAGTCTAGATGCGGTTCTTTTGAAAAGGGAAGACTTTTTCGAAAGATCCTGTAAACCTCAAAAAATTAGGTTTACAGGATCTTTCGAAAAAGCCTTCTATTTTCGAAAGAACTGCGTCTAGACTGCGGTTTTTCTTTCAAAATAGTGCTTTTTCGAAAGAGCGCCATGACGCGATTATGCAAATGAAGCACAGGAAATTCAAATCCCAGCTTCATTTGCAATTTCGAAGTGCCTAACTTATATCCCTCTGTCGAAAGAGAGATGTAGTCTAGACACACCCTGAGATATGGGCTGAATTCCAGGCTACATCTAGACTGCAAGCCTCTTTCGAAAAAGAGCGTCTAGACTACAACCAGTACTTTCGAAAAAGCAAGCTGCTTTTTCGAAAGAGAGCACACAGGCAGTCTGGATGCTCTCTTTCGAAAAAGCACAGTTTGCATTACATAACGCCTTTTTTTGAAAGAGCACTTTCGAAAAAAGGCATTCTTCCTCATAAAATGAGGTTTTCCGTGGTCGAAAAAACTGCCGCGTTCTTTCGATTTACTTTCGAAAGAACATGGCAGCAGTCTAGATGCAGGGGAAGTTTTTTCGAAAAAAGGCCTTTTTAAAAAACAAACAAACCTGTAGTCTAGACACACCCCCAGTGAATTCTCCTCGCTCCAGTAGGGGTAGAACATCTGGTAAGGACTAATAGCCACTAAGCTTTGTGTAGACCCCAGTGGACACAAGTGAACTGTGATTCCTCCCTTTGCTGAAGCTGTTAGCCAGCAATGCTGAGCGATGTACACACAACAGTGGGGATGGTGATCACAAATGGATTTCATTGTGCCATAGTACCTTAGATTCCCTGGGTACCATAGATCACAGGTTTATACAAGTGCATCTTGGAACTCTGGTTCATGTGTTACTGCATCACTTGAAAACCACTTTTCCCCATCAAGGGTTTGGCCATGATTTTCTGGGCCAGGAAGTTCCAGTAACGGGCTGTGTAACCCAACATTTCCGCATTGCCACCCTGCGCTCAAGTGGTTCTAAGGAAACTAAGTGGGCCAAATTCACCACTAGTGTTGCTCTGTTTGATGCAATGAGTGTGTCATCTCTGGTGGCACAGGGAAGAGTGTAGTTCCCTGTGCTAGGAAAGGCTGCTGTGCCTCAAACTTTCACAAGTTATATTGGTACCGCTACCATCCCTCTACAGGTCCGTGGGGCAACAATCAATTAACATTCCAGCATGGGTTCCATAGGGTCCCTGGACAGACCAGCTACAGCAGGAATCTGCTGAAATGGCACCATACCATGTTCCCACCCATGCTGCCCAGTGTGAGTCAATAGCCACTTTCTGTCCAAAGTCAATGGGGTTTGCGGGAATGTAACACTTCACAGAATGTGGTGCAATTGGAGCTGTGGGCATATATCTGAGAGCACAGTTTGCCCTTAAACAGGACTTAGGTTTAAGATGTATTGCTCAGCATGAATTCCTCCTCCTCCACTTGCAGAAGCAGAATTCAAGGGCCAAATTCTGATCTCCTTGGAAATTTCCCCCTTTGATTTCAGTCCCCAACTAGAATTTCCAAGTGACATCTGCTAGCACAGCTGCTGGGTGGATTTCACATCCAAGCAGTGATGCATTTCTTAGCAGAATTTGCAGATTGTTACACTCCCAAACCAGGGACAGTTCAGTACAGGAATATTTAATGTGTGGTTTCTGTAGAGAGTAGTGTGCTTGGAGACTCAGTGGCAGAGGACCTTGTGTATACTATGACCGTGTGTGGGTTTTTTGGATTTTAACTTTAATAAAAAATGCCCTGTTCTAACCTGTCCGTGGTGTGGGAGTATAGTAATTCCACCTGTGGCCTCTCACTAAGTTGTTGCTTGGAATCATAATTGAGATAGAAAGTGGCTAGGGAAAGAGCATTGATTGATACAAGTGTTAATTTATAATCACCTGCAGACCAGACCTGTGCAGACCTGTCCAGAGGGACTAGGAACCATACGGCATCCCTCCTCGCCTGCAGCCACTTGGCTTTGGGAAAGGAAACCGCAGGGCGCAGCTAGTCAGAGGCTGAAGGCAGCACAGCAGCTACGGAAAGCAGTTCCTCCAGGTATGAGCTGCACTGAAGTCATATTGCTTTCTGCAAGTTTTACTCCTAACGTTCTCTCCCTTGTGCGGATGGGCCATTTGCTTCAACTCTTTCTGCACACACACCGCTTTGTGCTCTCCCACTTCCTTCTTTTGTCTTTCCATCTAGTTAATCCTCTCTGAACATTATCCCACTGAAAAGTATGCAACAAAACCCAACACCAAAAAAAAAAAAAGTCACAGAACTAACATGATGCTTGTGGCTTATATACTCTGCCCTTTTGCCTCCCCTGGGTCTGACTTGTGTATTTAAATTATAAGCGCTTTGGAGCAGGGACTGTCTCATTCTCTTTCATATAGTGCTTAGCACAAAGGGGCTCTGTTCTTCGCCACTATTTGAAAAAAATACTGTTCGGCAGTCAGACCATGATATTATTAGTCACCTGTATCTTCAAGTACCATTCACATTTGTTGGAAAGTGAATGTGGTCAACTTGAATTTTAGACAATTTGTGAAGCAGATTTTTTTTCAAGACAATGATTAACTGTAGTAGGGGAGTCTGGTGTGTGTTAAAATTGTCTCATGGTAGCTGGTCAGAGAAAAAAAATACAGAAGCTGGTCATTATAAAACACCTCGGCTTGTTCTCTTACAGCCTCCAATATTGAAGTAATGCTGTCACAAAGCATGCAGATAGGGTGTGCCCCTGAAATCAACATGTTCATTGCAATGTGTGCATTATGCTCCTTGCACTCAGCTAACCAAGAAATGTGTTTATCTGGTGATAATCAAGTCATTGGAGTGTGTTATTACAGTGGAGTGTGTTATTGCAGTTATTAAATAGCTTTTCCTACGTTTATAAAAAAGCTATTTTTCAATATCCTTTTGTATTATTGTACCATGAAAAAAAAGATTCATAAGGGTTTTTTAAAGGTCTGTTAGCACTGTACCAATTTAGTTAAGCATTATAATTTTGTAAATGAACTCAAAATCATGAATAAAACATGAAATAGATTAAACAAGATGAATGGAAGATTCAAAATCAGTTTTGGCTAATGTGTGAGGTATTAATTCTCTTGAAATGTCTTCTATATACAGTACTAACTGAAATTGTATTGGCTATTAAATACTAACACAGCTGTTTTCGTATGAATTTTCAATTTACAACAGTTTGGACCTGGAACATATATTGGGGATTAGTGAGCAGTTAGGGTTAAGCTGGGGCACTAGCAGGCAAACAACCTTTTACCCTGTCCGATAATGTCGTCCTGCAATAGCAGAACAAATAAGGTATTTTAATGTTTTTATTGCCAGATTACATCAGTCCTATTTTACACTGGACATTGGATTTTTTTTTCTTCTCATTACATATCTATAGGCAGAGTTAAAGTTGTTTGAGTGACTTTATTGCATTTCCATGCCTTAGCATGTGTGGGTTTCTTTTAAGTGTAACTAGTTAGGAATATTTTATGTTTATGGTACTTTACTTTGGAAAAACTTCAAATATAATGAATAGTCTTGCAGCACCTTACAGACTAACAAAAAATGTAGGTGCTATCATGAGCTTTCATGGGCACAACCCACTTCTTCAGATGAATGGAGTTAAGGGGTCCAGGTTTCAAATAACTAGCAGAGAAAGAGAGGAGATGGGGAGTGAAAGAGAAGGAAAAAGAAGGAAAAAAGGACAAAATATTTTCAATTAGAGTGTCCATGCTAAATGAAGCTGATGGAGTGAGCACTAAGTAATCTTAAGTATCTGGTGCTTGCTTTTTTATGTCATTAGGATGTGGAATGTAGTGGTAATCCAGTTAAGGTCTTTGTTTAGATCTCTGTTGTGGGTATCAATCTTGTAAATGAAATTAATCTCTGCAGCTTCTCTTTCAAGCTGTTTTTTTTAAAATTGGCTTGCAATAATACGGTAACTTTGAGATACATTAATGAGTGCCCGGGCAAGTTTAAGCGCTCTCCAACAGGTTTCTGTGTATTACCTTTTCGAATATCTGATTTGTGTCCATTAATACTTTCTCAAAGAGACTGTCCAGTTTGGCCAATATACATGGCAGAGAGGCATTGCTGGCACATTTACAACATCCCTGTACTACTTTTACCCTTAAGTTACTGATAAATATTCTAAACTTTAACTTGCTCTTCAGATTTTGTCTAGCAATTTCTTTAGATTTTTTAAAATTAAAAATTATACACATGAATGTGAATTACACTCGAAGGATATGTCTACACTGCACAGCTATCTTTCAGGATGCCAGAAATTTTTCAAAATAATGAGCATGCTATTTCACCATCCCGATAAACCTTGTTGCACGAGGGATAAGGGATGGCTCGAAATAGTGCATTATTTTGACATTTGGTGCACCAAATGTCAAAATAAGCTAGCTCAAATTGCAAATTTTATTTCCAGTTTAGGGTGCTGTGTAGACGCACCCAAACAGCATGCTACTATGGCATGGCTCTGTTGATTTTAGGATACGTAGAGATTTTAACTTCTTTCTGCAGATTTCAACTATTTGCATGGTTAAGTAGTCAAAATTAGTGATAAATCTCATTCTTAATTTGCAAGGGATTTATTTGTTTGAGCAGCGGTTCTCAAACTTTTTGGCCTGTGGCCCACCCCACTCAACACAGAGCTTTCCATGGACCACCAGACAGCCACTCATGATGACAAAGTGGAGGGGGTGTGTGGTCTGGCTTGGAAGTAGGGTGCAGGAGCAGGTTGGAGATCTGGTTGGAAGGTTGGGTGCAGGAGCAAGGGGGGGTTCTGAATGGGAGGGTGCAGGAGCAGGGTATTTGGTCTCGGCGTGAGTGGACTATGCGAGGGGAGCTGGGGGTGCTTAATTGGCTCTGTGCCTCCCGCCACTCCCAGGCACCGCCCTGCTGCTCCCGTTGGCTGTAATTCCAGCCAATGGGAGCAACGGAGAAAACCTCCAGGCAAGTGGTTTCCTGCGCTGCAGTTCCCCTGGTCGAGGGGGGTGGGGGGAGGAGCAGCAGTATGCAGAACTGCTTCCTTCCCCCGCAAGCTAGATATGACCTGTCAGGCTCCCACCACTCCCTTGCAGCAGGAAGCCAGCACTGGCACTCCAACCTCGCCAGGGAGCTGGGGGAGGGCATGGTGCTGACACACCAGTGCACCACCTGTATCTATTGAGTATGAGATCTGTTGATTGTATCTGTAAAGCAGCAAGGAATAGAAGGATATTTATGACTAATATCTAACACACTGAAACATAAATCTAGTGCATTGAAAATTAAAGGAAGAAATTACACAAAATACTGGCAGGTTTTCAATTATCCATCACCCAGCTCCATCAATGGGTTTTTAATTCCACTCTCCTTTTGGAAACATGATCTCATTTTTAAATGACTATTTGGTGTGACAGATGTTTCCCAAACACTTTTTCTTTACTATCACAAGGCACAACTCTGTTTTAAAATAACATGCCCTTTTTATCCAAGAAGGGACAGCAGAAGATTATGTTACAACATCCATAGCTTAGTAGCCAGGGTCCTTTACTCCAAATGATATTTATTTTATTCAAGAATTTTCTTCTTATCACATCACTTCAGATTAACAATTTAAATTTAGGCATAGGGCAAGGGGAGGAATAGCTGTTGCATCACCCACAGCACAATAAATTTGACCTCTGTGCAGCCAACCTTTTGAAAAAATATGAATATTCTTGGGCCAAGTCTATAGCTCAGCTGAGTCCAGTGTTAGCCATTGGGATGAGAAATCTGTGCTAGGGTCAGGCATATTTTGTTGGCAGGCTGGATTGTGCATAAACGGGCATATACCAAATCCTGTTACCTGAACATAGTAGAACTCCAGTCATCTGAAGAAGTGGGCTGCGCCCATGAAAGCTCATGATATCATCTACATGGTTTGTTAGTCTTTAAAGTGCTACCAGACCATTTGTTGTTTTTTAAGTTTATAGTAGAAACAGACAGGCTCAGAAATCTGTGTGCGCCCATATAGTAAGTTCTGTGTTCAAAAACTTTACTCCTTCTCCCACAGAGACTCGGTGACATACAACACATGACTAGAATACTGGTCTAGAAGGGTACAGCTTGCTCAGGAAGGACAGGAAGGGGAAAAAAGAGAGGAGCCTTATGTATCAAAAATGTATGTACTTGGCCGGAGGTTGAATTGGAAATAGGGGACTGATTTGTTGAAAGTCTCTGGGTAAGAATAAAAGGGGTAACAAACAAAGGTGATATCATGGTAGGGGTGCACTACAGACCACCTAACCACAAAGAAGAGGTGGATGCGGCTTTTCATATACAGCTCACAACATCATCCAATGCACAGCACTTGGTGGCTATGGATGGGGCATTTCAGGTACCCAGACATGTGTTTGAGAAAGGCCCAGATTATCCAACAAGTCCTTGGAATGGAATGGAGTCGATTTTGGGGTTTTTCTTTATTTCAGAAGGTGGAGCAAGCTGCGAGGGGAGACGCTGTCCTAGATTTGATTTTGACAAATAAGGAAGACCTGTGTGAGAATGTGAAAGCAGAAGGCAGCTTGGGTGGAAGTGATCATGAAATGCTAGTTCCTGATTGGAAGGAAGGTAGGAAGGAAATAGCACACCTTGGAAAGCCAGTCTAAGGGGAAAAACAATCCGAGAGAGCAGACAGTTTTTCAAAGAGGCACTATTAAGGGCACAAGAGCAAACAATCCCACTACATAGACAGATAGGAAGTATGGCAAGAGACCATCTGCATGTGCAGCCAGCAAACCCCTGCAGTCTGTCTCTTATCTCTGTTCTGCCATGCAGTCTATGGTCTCGGGTATTCTCCTTCCCGCACTGTTGGCAGCTCTTTATTTAATACAGGGGTGGGGAACCTAAGGGCCAGGGGCTGGATTCGGCCTCTGGCTTGCCTGGATCCAGCCCACAAGGCTCAGGGCTTCCCCCCACTCCCCAGCACCGAGGAGCCTGCGCTGGTGCTCTGGTCTCTACACCACCTCCACGGGGCTGGACCACACAGAATCTACTAGATTCTGGGCAGGCTCTGGTGTGCGAGCGGAATGTGGGGAGTGTTTCTCCTCAGTTGGGGGCCACGTCAGTCAGGGTTTGTTTGTTTTTTTAATTTCTTCTCACTTGTTTGCAGCCCCCCACCTGATTTTTCTTTGGGTCAGCAGCCCCCGACCCCAAAAAGTTCCCCTCCCCTGATTTAATACATAAAAAAGGTGTGATTGGGCCTTCTGTCAAGGGGGAAAGAGACTGCTGGGCACCCACAGTGGCTTTAGTGAGGGCTCAATTATCTTTGGATCTGAGAGTATGTCTACACTACAGGCACTATAGTGGCACAGCTGCAGCTGTGCTGCTGTAGCGTATGCACGTGTCACAGCAATGGACGGGAGAGGGGAGGATCCATTGCTGTGGTAAATCCAGTCCCTCAAAAGGCAGTCACGAGGTCAATGAGAGAATTCTTCCATCAACCTAACAGTGCCTATACCGGGGCGGCAAGACACGGCGGATCCAGCCCACCAAGCCTTTTGATCTGGCCCACACCCCAGTCCCCTGCCTCAAGCTCCCTTCTGCACCCAAACTCCATCCTAGACCCTGCAGCCCCTCCATAGAAACGTGCGGGCCAGGACCACTTATCGAAATCTTGGAATGGCCCCCATCAAAAATTATTTCCCACCCCTGGTCTATATGGGGGTTTTAGTCAAATTAACTATATCTCCCAGGTGTGCATTTTTTTTTTACCCTCCTGGCCAACCTAGCTAGGTTGACCTAAGTCTTAGATGTAGGCCAGGCCTCAGACCCACCTGTGAGCAGCCATTAGCACATTGGTGGCCAATACGTGGTCCTCAGGCCAGATGTGGAGGGCCACCAGAGGCTTTAGTTACCTGTGTCTGATGGCCTGCCAGGGGCTAACCCTGTGTGTGGTCCATGTGCCTCTTAGAGGCAGGGATTTAAATACCCCGCGCTTTATTTGCATAAAAAAGGGCCGCTGTTTTTACCAACTCAGCACTTTGTCAGCAAAAAGCAGCAGTCTAGAGGGGGATCTGTTGAGAAAGAAAGCCTTTTTCGACAGATCCCCCTCTAGACTGCCGCTTTTTGCCGACAAAGTGCTGAGTCAGCAAAAACGGTGGCCATTTTTATGCAAATTAGGCACGGGAAATTTAAATCCTTGCCTCATTTGCAATGTCGACCTGCCTAATCTGCATCCCTCTGCCGACAGAGGGATGCAGTCTAGACATACCCTTATTGCCCACCCCTGCATTAGCACCCTTTACCATAAATGGATCCATTTCCCTTTCAATGGGGAAAACTCCATGACTGATATGGGAAGAAGGAGGTAACTCCAAGAGAGTTAGTTTTATCTTTGTCCTCAATCCATGCTTCAGTACTAATGCTTCTCCCCCATCCACCAATCAGGCTCCATTTGTCAAAGGTAACAGCAATCTGTGGCGTGCGGTCAGCTGGCTAGGACTGCATGCGGCACGTTCATGTTTCTAGACGTCTGCAGGCAGACAAAAGTCATAGAGATGTCACAAGAAATGTAAAGTATGGCATTCAGGTAGTGTAGGCTTGCTCTGTACATCAAGGCAAAAATCAGTGACGTGAGAGTACCTCATATAGTTCCCTCACTGTCTTCCATACGTGAAGAAACCTAGATGTGTGGCTGTTTGGATGTGGACGTATTGCTATTTATTATCCTGGCCCAGATTTCAGGATGGAAATGGGTCTCCTTTTGATTGCAGTCAGAAAAGTAAGCAAAAACCGGTGGTCCAATGCAAAGAAACCCCAGGCCAAAAATGAAGGATTTAAAAAAAAAAAAAATTCTCTAACTGGATTTTTTTCTGATCCTCTTGAATACTAATTAGCTGAAATAATGATGTAGATGCTTGAGCACTGATGTTAACAGGATCCAGTCCATATGGAGGTGCTAAAATTAATCATGAGTTACAATCTCCAGCAGTCAATCAGCCCACACATTTCTTCCTTAATGGCTTTAAAGGAAACAAGCAAACAAAAACAGCTATTTGCTATTCTCAGTCCTCCAGGTGCCTTGTATTACCCCTCCCCCCCATATTCTTACAGCAGTCTGCTAGGGGCATCTCTGTGCTGTTCAGATGTGATCATTCCCTACAAAAGTACATATGGATATCTTAGCTTGAACTGCCCCAGAGGGGGCATAGGCAGGGCTTTCAGAAATGCACTCATAGATGTCCTAATTAATGGGATGATGGGTATCTTTAATAAGTATTACATCATTGCAGACCATGGTAAATGAAGAGGCCCTGGAAAACTGACAAGAACTTTAATCTGCATTTGTTTTTACTGGAAGTTTGTTCCTTTAAAAGGGTTTAGCTGCAGGGCACAGCCAGGCTCCCTCATATATCAGACACCTGTAGAGTGACTTTCCTTCTAGCCTAGGCCAGAGTTTCTCAGCCAGTGGTACGAGTACCCTTAGGGGTACTCGAGAGAAGTCTGGGGGGTAGGTCAGCACAACTGAAATTTGGAGAAAACTGAATTTTTGTTTTAAGTTTTACAGTGCTTTATTATTTTTTACTTTTTACACCCATACATTTCATCACACACCCGGCTACGATTAAGTTGTTTAAACAAAGGTGTTGCAATAGTAGAAAAAAAAATTGTGTGTGTCTGAAAACTGTAGGTAACAGGGGTACTTATAATTTTTTTAAAGGGGTACTTCAAAAAGGTTGAGAAACACTGTCCTAGACCACACTGCATTGCCCAAGACTCCCGCGAGGGAGGTATTGTGTGGAGAAAAATCCTAACCAATGATTCGCTGCAAACACTCAAGTGATGAACTTAAGTTTCCCACACCGGGGTCAAATAAGAGGTCAGAAGCAGTGTCTTTCAGTGCATGTGCAAATGAGGACAGCACATGCATGGCTATCTGGTGGTGAGTGGTAGAACAGGTAAATTAATTTTCAGGCAGTTTCATCTCTTGGTTAGAGCTTGGGACTTGTAGGCAGGAAATACAAAATGAATAAAAGTATCATGACATGCTTTCCAAATGCTTGTCTCAAATGGATCTGAAATCTCTCCCTGATGAACTGTGTTAAATATAAATATTTTCCTTTAGCTTTTTTGAAAGGGAAATGCACTCAGAGATCTAAAAAAGCTGCTACTCGCTACTTCAGAAGTTAACTTATTTTTGGTGAAAGTAAAGATTTCTTTCAGATGCTCACATTTTTCCTTAGTCTATGTACTTTTGATCAACATATTGATGCTCACTTTACCAGGCATCAATTTTCCAAAAACTAGTTTAAGAGAATATTAACATTGTAATTAACATTACAATTTAATTAACATTGTATGTGCATTTTGTCTAAAAAGCTAAGGTTTCATCTATTTTCCATTTTTGCCCTTTTTTAAAATTCAAATCTTGAAAACTTTACCTGCTCCAGTTGCATTAAGCACTTAGAAGCCAGAAAATATGCATGAGGGGCATATTAACTCTTTACCTTTCTATATTGGAGCCAGGAGACAACAACCCCATATCCCTACTTTAGGAGGCAGACAAGTATCCTTGCCCTCTCCAATGTACAAATGGGATAACTGAAGTTGCATAAAATCAAAAGAATGGAACCCAGTTCTATTATAGCAGTTCTATGTCTCACCCCTGTGGCCACACTGCCTCTCTGAATCAGTGTGCCAGATTTCTTTAGAAGGAGAAGTTTATGCTGGAATCTGGATGTCCAGTTGGTGCTCTAACCCTGGTGACGATCCACGCAATGGGCTGAAATGATAACGAGTCTGAGGAAAATGAAGCCAGGTATTTGGGAGACAGTGAGGCCTTCATGAAAGGATGTTTACTGTCAGCGATGTGGTTAATGGGAAGTGCAAGGGAATTACCCTTCTCTAACCATGAGACTATTCTCCCATCATTTGGCTTTACTTGCAATTCGCCTTGTGAGCCTGAACTGCACAGGAGGATTTTTTTAAGCCCTGGAAGTGTAGAGCAGCCTTTTTAGAGCTGATTAACTGAAAGCGTTTATGTTGGGTACCTTGATAGACACACCAAGGAAAGTATTATAAGACTAATATGATGAGGTCTAGAAACCCCACCATAGGACACAAGGGGTTAAGGAGCTGCTCTAGGCTGAGCAAGCCCCACCACACCTACAGAAAATGGGAGAGGAGTTAAAAGGGAGCAGAACAACTCATTTGGTGACACACCAGGGAAGAGAGCAGAGATGCAATTCACAGCTGTTGAGGGAGGACAGGATCTCTTCCAACAGCTGCCTGAAGTCCCCTCCCTGTGAGAAGGGAGGAGCTGCTCTCCTACTGGTTTTCGTATGTTACCTTCTGTCATGTCTGACTGGTGTCTATTTCTCCTTTGGCTCGGAGACTGTTCGGTTTGGCCAATATCCGTGGCAGAGGGGCACTGCTGGCACTTGCTGGCATATATCCCATTAGCAGATATGCAGATGGATGAGCCCCTGATGGTGTGGCTGATGTGGTTAGATCCTGTGATGGTGTCACTTGTATACATGTGTGGACAGAGTTGGCTTTGTTGCAGGGATAGGCTTTTTGGGACTTCAACATTGTTTTGGCCATGCTTCTGAGTCTGCCATGTGAGCCTTTGGATACTTGCTCTTGGCCTTTCCTAAGTCAAAAGATTACATTCCATACACATTTATGACAGCCAGGAAGGTGTCTGAGATACAGGTTTTGCTGTCAGGCCTTCCATATGTAACATTCTTTTAAGACCAGGTAGCCTTCTATCCTCACCCAAAAAGGTTGTATCAGCTTTTCATTTAAACCAAACAATATCTACATGTGTTCTTTCTGATATTGCTCTTGTATAAAGAGGAAGAATGTCAAATACCTAGGATGAAGACAAGAGGGCATTCATTTTTACCTGGACAGAACCAAGTCCTTCAGATCACATCGTATCTTTGTATCCAGGCAGTGTTAGCACAGATAATCTCCAGGTGAATTACGATGGCATATGGAAAAACTAATGCTCCTCGGCAGAGAACTTTGGTCCACAAAGACTCAGACTAGTTCTGTTGCTTTTCTGAAATACTTTTCTATTCTGGATGTTTGTAGGGCCACTGTTTTGTCCTCAGCACATACATTCACTTGTTAACTGCTGCATCAAGCTCTGGTGTGAACTTTGGCAAAGTTCAAAAGCTTCGGGGGGGACGTGTTAGTCTGTAACTGGAAAAACTTACAAAACAACGAACAGTCTCGCAGCACCTTAGAGACTAACAAAACATGTAGATGGTATCATGAGCTTTCGTGGGCACAACCCACTTCTTCTGATGAATGGCCATGATACCATCTACATGTTTTGTTAGTCTCTAAAGTGCTGCAAGACTATTCATTGTTTTTTAAGTTTTGGCAACGTTGTTTGCAATCTTTATTTCACAGACTCTGAACCCACCTCCCAGTGGGACTGCTTATGAGTCATCTGACTGGAACACACATCTGCAGTCACTCAAAGAAGAAAAATGGTAACTTATCTGTTGTTACTTACTGTTCAAGATGTGGGTACAGACATATTCCATCCTTTGACTGCAACCGTAGGAATCTTCAGTCATCGTCTCTAGTACAAAGGAAGTGGGGGAGAGGTCAGGGTGTTGCTGCCCTTGTATAGCTTAGGGAGGGGCCACACGTAGGTATAGGGTCCCATGTGCCACCCTGATGTGTACTGCTATGACAAACGAGTGCACTTGTGGTGCAACTTACCTACATGGAAAACACATCTGGGTATCCACCTCCTGAAGAACAGTTACAGAGCAGGTAAGTAGCCATTTTTCTCTAGTTACTTCATTTTCTTTCTCTTGAGACAAGAAGCATGCCAGTAGCAAAAGATCACGTACTGTATGGTCCATCTAGCACCAGTACCCTGTACCCCACAGCGTTGGCTACTGTATGAAAGGAAACCCTTTATACATGTTGTCCTTCGCACAACTGCTAAGATACAGTTTTATCCTCAAGCATACATCCATGGAACTTAGTTCAACTTTTTACACCTCATCTAATTTTAGGTGAAATAAACATTTACTTTGACATATTGAAGCTTTCAAGCTATCATCTCCCTCTATGGATTTTGCTCTTTGTTTTCTCTTTGCCTTTATATTTGTTGTTTATAGTTTTAAAAACAGTTTCTCTTCTGCAAATTTCCTGTGAAACTCTTACACACTTGCAAAGCCTTTGAGCTATCTAGGCCTGAATCCTGATTTAGACCTCTTTCTTTCTCCAGTGGGTAGTAACATCACCCTAAACCTGAACTAGAAGACTACTAGAAGACTCTTTTTATATATAATATACACCTAAGCTTTGCATGTTGCTCACACTCCGTTCTGGGTTCAACCAATTCCTGGCTCTTAATACCAAACCACAGGGATATTTAACACTCTATAACAACTTTGTACCACAGCTACATCCCTATATTTTTTTAAAAAAATCTTGTCATGCTAGAGAACTCCAGAGTTACTAGTTACTCAAATTTCACTCCAGACATCTGTGCAGCTGTATTCTCCTTTGCATAATGTCACTTTTTATTAATTCTGTGTGGCCGTAAGTGTGCCTGGTACTTCACAAAGTACTTCAGACACAGAGTCCCTGGCTTTAGGAGCCTGCATTCCAGATTTACAACATGCATCGGCTGTGAAAGTCAGTCAACAGCATGCTATAGATGAAAAAAATCACTGGCAAGTTTCATAGTAGGTCAGCGCCCTTTGAAAGCTAGCAGGCTGAAGTACTTGTAAAATTGTGCAGTGTCACATTGGCATTAGTCTTTCTTCTCAAGAAAATCAACTTCAAATGTCACGTAATTTACCAAACTGGCAATTCTGGACTATATGTGCAATAGACACAGAGGTAACAAACATTTATCAGACAGACTCAACTGACAGCTGATTTAATTACCAGCAAGTCACCTTTCACATGGAAGATCACAGTCTAGTCACTTGTGGGTGCTTTGTTAGTACTGGCTGTTTCAACCACATCAAGCTTTGCTTTGTGCCCCCCAGTACTGAAAACAGAAAATACTAATGGACTAAAAATGCAATCTGTGATATTACAGGTGTCACGATAGCACACACTGTAGGTAGGTAGATCTGGGCTTTCATTGTATTGCCTTGGTTTTGCATGCACATTGTTTCCTGTTATTTGATTTTCGAGTGCTAAAATATCCCTTCTGCTATTTGTCGAATGTTGAGAGTGAAAAAGACACTTTCACCATTTTTAAGAGTTTCTTTTTATTATTATTCTTGTTCAACAATGACCTCTGGGCAAGGTCTCTCCTCTCTGACCCATATTACAACTGACCTGCAGGGATTGCAAGTGACCACAATGAACTGCCAGTCACTTCTTCCACCCCTACCACAATCCTCAGGAGTGCAGGGGACCACGGATGCCCTTGGATGGTCTAGCCCCAAAAACCATCCAGGTGGGCTGATTTGCACCCATTCAATAGGTGGAACCGCTGCTGAGGTATAGTGAGCTCCTATTGCAATGCAGCACCTTCTGCACCTACCTCAAATGAAGGGCTATGTCTTGAGAGGCCCATGCTAGTCATAAGCATGTAAATATATTTTGAGAAGGCTGTATGCTAGGTTTGGAGGGGGGAGAGTTAAAACACGTTACACATTTCATCAAAATCACTCTGGAGCATCAAGTATCTTTTTTAGCTACAACGCCACCCCCCTCTGACAGCAATTTCCCCTGCTCAACATGATCATCTACACAACTACTGGAACTATTTTCAGGAAAGAGATTAACACGCACAATACAAGCCTTCAGAAGATGGCTGTTGTCGTTTCCTGTGGCTGCTCCTCCCACGTGTTGGCTTTTCAGATGCAGTCCACTTATCTAAGTCTTTCTATGTTTAAAACCACTTTAATCTGACATAAGGTCCAAGGTCTATGTCTGGACACCAGACTACTAAGAAAAGCCCAGCATTTGTATTCATCTACGGATTATGGTGAAGCCATGTAGACATGCAGGCATTCAGGTACAGAAACATTAAAAACCCATCTGAAAATAGTACATTGGGGACTCCATTTTCCAATAGTACATTTTTCCCAATAGTTCATTGGGGGCTCCTTCACAGGCTTTTTACAAGTGTAACAGGCTGGGATAGAGCCAGCAATTCCGTTTGATTGCAAGACATCAGAATTCTGCTGACATTCATTCTTAGTAATACTAGTACACAGGGAAGTTTTAATTAAAAGGAAAAATGAAGCCCTTCTTCATGCCATTTAAAATGGGTTTTATAAAAACTGACTGTACAAGATAAAAAGCAGAACTGAGCAGAGGAGGGGTGTATTTATTAGGCCTCCTGCTTTTGGTTTCAACCTTGTTGCACTGAATTAGCATTCACGCATCTCATAGGTCTCATTTGTGCCAGATATGGACCTTGTCTTTGTGTACTTGAGGGGCTTTGAGCTTGGAAGTATGGAAGTGTTTTGGGGTGTTATCTGGAACACATATCAGAAAGGAAAGGCTAAGCATGCATTTCTTTATGTATAGTATAGAGGAAGCTTGTTTTAAATATTAAAGGTATTATTCTCCCCTGCTTTTTATCTTGTACAGTCATTTTTTTGTAAAATCTATTTTAAACGGCGTGAAGAAAGGCTTCATTTTCCCTTTTAATTAAAACTTCCCTGCACACTATTATTACCAAGGACAGATGTCAGCGAAAACACCCACTTACATAAATAAAGCAGCCCGCTAAGCACCAAAATACAACACTGTGTAATTTTCTTGATTTTTGTTGGTGCACAGGCTCCAGCAGTATCATAAGTATTACTTTAAAACACCTCAGTCGCTTGACACAGGTCATTCCAGGGTTAATCTGCTGGAATGCCAGGACCACATTCTCTCTGACTCCTACATGGGCTTTTCTAGATAGAGGCTTAGAAACTGAGTGTGTATGAAGAAGAGTCCGTTCCTCCTCCCACACCACCAAAAGCCAGGAGATCTGGCCTTCTAAACCTGCAGCAAGCCCCATTTTTGGATGTAACTTTTTGGATTGTATTTTTGGATATATCTTTAGGGTACCCTGAAGGAGCAAGAGCATCCACATGATAGCTGAGGACCTTTTTACCCTTCTTACTCCTTCCCAGATCTTATGTCCGAGAAAGGAACTTGCTGGGGTCATCTGGCAGTAGGATTTTTAAGATGTTCACTGTAGAAGAAAGTAAAAGACAATTTCAAAACAGAGATGGGACATTCTGCTCCACTCCCAAACTAAACAAAAGAAGAGTCTGCATTTTAAAAGCCTTCAGACATCTCCCCTTTCCAGCATGTTTTGGTTAAAAGGAGAGATTCATATGCTGACTTTCTTTTGCAACATTTTCAAACAAGTCAATGGTTCATGTATGTAACCCTTCTGCCAGGTGAAGCTAGCAGCAGGCAGGGCCCAGGTTCAATCGCTCCATCCATCCAACACAGAACTGGTTTGAGCCCCCACCCAGTAACCTGGAAATTCACACACCATCCCTGGGTGCCTCTGAGGTTATTTCTAGACTGCAGGCTTCTTTCGGAAGAAGCGTTTCCAGAAGAGATCTTCCAGAAAAACTTCTTTTGAAAGAGAGCGTCTACATGGCAAAAGTGCAACAAAAAAGCCATGTGCGTTTTCGAAAGATAGCGTCCACACTGATTGGACACTATCTCGCATTTCAGTTATGATTACTGTGGACGGAGTAGCCACCAGGGCATCTGTGCTTTTTCCTGGAGGCCTCTTCTTTCGAAAAAAACACTCTCTTCCACGTCCACACATGCCTTTTTCTGAAAAAGCTTTTTCAAAAAAAGGCTTCTTCCTCGTAGAATGAGGTTTACCACTGTCGGAAAACCCCTCCGTTCTTTTGACTTTCTGTCGAAAGAACGCAATAGCAGTGTGGACGTTTTTCCGGAAAAACTCTGCAGTGTAGACATACCCTGAGAGGCAATGCTTCCCCACATGCAAGCACAGAGACAGGGGGTACGTCTACACTGCACACTTATTTCGAAATAAGCTATTCCGGAATAGTTATTTCAAAATAGCACGTCTACACTACAGGGAAGCCTCAAAATTAGTCCAAGACGGGCTTCCCTAATGTAGACATGCTATCTCAATTTAGAGCCCCAGGAAGCACTGGGGAGAAATAACTTAGAATGGCCCTGGTGAGGGGCTATTTCGAAATAGCAGCAGTGGAGCGTCTACACACGCCTTATTTCGAAATAGCTATTTCAGAGTAGGTGTTATTCCTCGTACAATGAGGCTTACAGATTTCAGAATAAGTTGTTGGTTATTTCGAAATTATTTTGAAATAACGGAATGGCTGTGTAGATGCTCGCATTGTTGTTTCGAAATAACGCTAGTTATCTCGAAATAACTGTGCAGTGTAGACGCACCCTGAGTATGGAAAAGAAATTCTTAATAAAAGGGAGGGAAGTAACCTAGCATTAATTTGGGAAAAACACCACAGAGCTCATAATCAAAAACCACATGTTCTCACGCCAGGTAGGTTGGGCAGTGTCCTTTTCCTCTCAGGTTCTTAAGTCCAGCAATGTAAATGTCCTTGTCACATGACCAACCCTTCTCTGCACCCCACTCAGAGCTGCTGCCCTTGGTCAGGGCAGACCAGAGTTCAGAGAGGTGCATCCTCCCATCCTGAGTGGGGGGGGAGGTAAAGAGGCTTCCCTGGGGTGGCCACTCGCCATCCACTTGCTCACTGCTCTCTGTTGCCGCCCTGCTGGCCACTCATCTCACTTCTCTGCCGCCACCCTGCTGGCCGCTCATTACGCCTCTCCATTGCCACCCTGCTGCCCGCTCGTGTCACTGCTGCGCTGCTGGGTGCTCGTCGTCACATCTCTCCACTGCCACCTTGCTGACTCTCTGTCACCATCCACTTCTTGGCTGTGACTTCTGCCCAGCTTCCAGCTCCCAGTGATTTCAGCTTTTAGCAAGCAGGGTAGAAGAAACACAACTGCAACACAAAGCCCTGGCTGGGTTGATTTAATTGGGATTGGTCCTGCCTTGGGCAGGGGGCTGGACTTGATGACCTACTGAGGTCTCTTCCAGCTCTATGGTTCTATGATTCTATGACATAATGAAGTCTATTTAGCTCGGTTCTTTGAACAGTGGGGGAAACAGATCAATCCAGTCCAGGCAGGGGAAGCCATGTAGACTTCTGACCAGCATAACCTTCCCTCACCTTTCTCCTCATAGGGCTCTGAAAATTGAGCCCCTGTATTAGCAAGATTCATTCTTCTAACTGTGAGCCCCAACGATTTAGCACAGTCCTACTTTTCTGTAGTCCCACAAAATTACAAGCATAGGTAGCTATATTTTAGCTATCCCTGCATTTAATACAAGAGCAAAATACCACTCCATCTGCTGAATAAGCTAACAAATCTAAGCAAAGCAGGAGCAAACTGTATTTAAATAAACACCTTTGAGATCTCTCCCCCATTCCAGCTACCTGGAATGGAAGCATTTCTTCAGATCCTGCTTACATGTATTATGTCTTGAAATTGTTCTCCATCCAGTTAAGGGCAAATTTTTATGGCTGTTTTTTTCCCACCCTTTTTAGAGATCACGTTTTTATTCATTAAATCAGTGTTGCAAAAATGGTCTTCCCTCCACAATTGTAATCTCAGGGGCTTTTCAACAGAAGGAGTAAAGGCGGGTTATTAAAAGATTTAGTTTCCTTTTGAGGGTCTTCTCTAAACCCTAGTCACCGCTTATTTTGCCCTGGAGAGTTTCTGGTTGGCATTTCTGGGCCTAAGATGTAGGGAAGCTGTCTGCTGTTCCTTTACAGGGATATGCTTGGGAAGGGCCATGGTGCCACCATGACAGGAATGAGGCTATAGCGGAGTGAACATTTTACTAATGGAAACTATGCATGGAGAGAATATACAAGAGCTCATTCTGGGGAAACTTGGTCTTATTAAAGTAACAGTATTTTGGCATCCAGCTTTTTTGAATTATAGGGCATTCATTACATGCTGGAAAATCCTTCTGTGCCAATGTGGAAAACATGCTAGTCATCTGTAGGTTTTAATCATCTGAGCTCTGACCACAGTAACAATCAAAGCAGGTAGTACTGTTGTCCACTAAAACTGAGAATGAAATGAATTCCTCCTATGTTTTCCTGAAAAAATCCACCACGATAGTCTCCTCTACACTTATATCTAGTCCCTCGTCATGTCCTTTTCCTTTTAGGGGGAAGGAAATGAAGGAATCATAGAATCCTAGGGCTGGAAGAGACCTCAGGAGGTCATCGAGTCCAGCCCCCTGCCCAAAGCAGGACCAATCCCAACTAAATCATCTTAAGGGAAGAAGAGGATAGGAAACAACTCTGCTCCCCTTCATTCCAGGAGATAAAAAGTACTGGAGCAACAGACTGCTCCCACCAGTTCCTCTTCCCTTTCCAGTGCTCCATGGAAGGAAAGGTAGTATTTGCAGTGAATTAGGGCAAGAGTGGGAAAAACCTCCCCTCAGTCCCTACAGCATTATGTTAAGGTCAGAAAAAATGTATTCTAATTTCCCTATGTCTTATCTGCTCTCTGAGGGTATGTCTACACTGCAGAGTTTTTCCGGAAAATCAGTACTTACATCCACACTGCTATTGCGTTCTTTCGACAGAAAGTTGAAAGAATGGAGGGGTTTTTCCGACGGCAGTAAACCTCATTCTACAAGGAAGAAGCCTTTTTCCGAAAAAGCTTTTTCGGAAAAAGGCATGTGTGGATGTGGAAAAGAGTGTTTTTTCGAAAGAAGAGGCTTCCAGAAAAAAGCAAAGGTTCCCTGGTGGCCACTCCGTCCACAGTAATCACAACTGAAATGCGAGATAGCTTCCACATTGATTGGACACTATCTTTCAAAAAAGCAGATTGCTTTTTCATTGTGCTTTTGCTGTGTAGACGCTCTCTTTCGAAAGAAGTTTTTCCAGAAAATCTCTTCCGGAAAAGCTTCTTTTGAAAGAAGCCTGCAGTTTAGACATAGGCTGAGTGCCCCATGAACTGACAGTTTCTTATACTCACTGCCTTTTACCTCAGCTGCCATGGAAACTTCTGGGACCTTCCCCTACAGCTGCCCTGGGGAACGCCTCCCTTACTAACTTCAATCTGCAGTTCTCCATGCACCGTTTTACTTGCAGTTCCTGCTAAAGAATCTTGGCCAGACGTCTAATGCCAAAGAATACCTCCTTCACATTGCAGGTGGAGAGACTGCCTATAATAGGATATAACCCAAGTGGTGATCTAAACAATTGGCAGGCAATAGGCAACTATCGCCAACATGGAGCAGATGAAGATGGAATCAAGTAGGGTTACCATATTTGAACTTTCAAAAAAACAGACCCTCCTGAGAAGGAGTGTGTCTGTATCAACTCACATTGTATTAATACTATATATAACACATTAATACAACGTGAGTTGATACAGATACGCTCCCTCTCAGAAGTGTCCTCTTTTTTGAAAGTTCAAATATTGTAACCCTAAATCAGGCCAAAAAAGAAAAAAAGGAAAAAAAAGTCAGACTGAAAATAAGACCCAGGTCTTGAGGGCTGGGGTGACCCAGGGAAATGGTCTTAGGAGATTTATCCATGGCCACGTGTACACTATGAGATAAGGTCGAATTTATTAAGGTCAGCTTTTAGCACCCAGTCTTGCAAAATCGATGGTGCATATCCCTACTGTGTGCAAGAATTCGATGTAGTTCAAAGTAACACATCCCTTACAGAACCAGACCCAAAACCGATCCCTGAGGAACCCCACTTGCTGTGCCCTTCCAGCATGACTGTGAACCATTGATAACGACTCTCTGGGAATGGATTCTATTTTGTGGCAAACTGTATTGCAGATAAAAACAACAAATGGTCAGGTAGCACTTTATAGACTAACAAAACATGTAGATGGTATCATGAGCTTTCGTGGGCACAGCCCCGCTTCTTCAGATGACTGGAGTTATATGTTTAGGATGTGCAGACCCAAAATAAATAGGAGGGGGGAGGGGAAAAAAGAGGGGGGGTGGGAGACAGGGAGCTAGAGGGAATCAGTAAGTATCTGAAGATTGATTCTTATCTGCTTCGTTTTAACTACCCAAAGTCAATTGATAGTATCCTTCCTGACATAGGAGTCTACACAAAGAGCTGTTTGCACCTAGATGATAGTTATATCTGATGAGCTTTCAGTTTCCTCACAAACCAGGAAATCACCCTGGAGCAGGAGAAAACTGTCTCTCATTTGACGACCTTTCTCAAGTGTTCTGCTATGGCAGAATAGCTTTAATTTCTGCATTGGCTCCCTAGCACTCTCCAGGAGTGGCAAAAACTAAAGCTGCCCTTCCCCAGCAGAATACTTGAGAAAGTGTAGCAACGGTGTGGGCAGAAAAGGCCTGGCCAGCCTTAGCTGACAAATGCTTGTATTGGGTCAGAGGGACACATCTTTACTTTCTTTTCTCCCCACTTCTTAGGTTTTACAACATGCCTGGCAGAAATGGGATTATAGTGGCTTTGAATTGTTTCTTTGAGTATGGACTTTCTACGGTCAGGACCTGTAGGCTGAATATAACCCCATGTTTTTTAACTGGAGTGAGGATACTTAACTTTATTCACGGCTATGCTGCCCTCCTCAGGCATAATTGCAGCAGTGTCACACCACAGTAATTACAGATCATTTTTATTTCATGTTTAACAGTCAGAGCTCTGGCAAGCACAAATGAAGCACTTTTCCTGCAACATCGTTTCCTGGCTTTCTTCTCTGCAGCATTCTCCATCTTCTACATTAGAACATATGAATGGCCATATGGGTCAGACCAATGGTCCACATAGCCCAGAATTCTATCCTCCGACAGCGGCCAATGCCAGGTGCTTCAGAGGGAATGAACAGAACAAGTAATCAGCAAGTGATCCAGCCCCTGTCATCCTCTCTCAGCTTCTGGCACAGAGAGGCTAGGGACACTCAGAGCTGGTGTTGCATCCCTTCCCATCCTAACAAAGTGCCTTTCTTTCTTTCTTTCTTTCTTTTGTTCTTTCGTTCTTTCTTTCTCTCTCCTCTGAAACACGCCTGGTCTTTTCATTTTTCTTAAGAGAACAGTGTCTTAAATACCAAAAGACACATACCTAATAGTGTTGCTTCCCAGCCAATGATGGTAGTGTTGATATTCAATTTGTCTGCTCTTCTTCATGTCTGGGAAAGAAGAGTTCTCTGAGGCTATGTCTAGACTTCAGGCTTCTTTCAGAAGAACCATTTTTTGGAAGAGATCTTCTGAAAAAAATTCTTCCAAAAGAGAGTGTCCACACACAAAAGCATCCACACACTGAATGGATGCTATCTCGCATTTAAGATGTGATTACTATGGAGGAGTGGCCATCAGGGCACCTGTGCTTTTTCCTCTTTCCTCTTTTTTGAAAGAACCGCCTCTTCCCCATCCACGCATGCCTTTTTCTGAAAGAGCTCTTTCAGAAAAAGGCTTCTTCCTCATAGAAAGAGGATTACTAACACTGGAAAAACCCCTCTGTTCTTTTGATTTATTTTCGAAAGAATGCAATTGCAGTGTGGATGTAACTCAGGTTTTGTAGGAAAAATGGCTGTTTTTCCAACAAAACTCTGTAGTGTAGACATACCCTGAGGCTTGAAAGCTGTCTGTCTCACCAACAGAAGTTGGCCCAGTAAATGGTATTACCTTAACCACCTTGTCTCTCTAATATCCTAGGACCAATACAGCTATGCTACACTACATACATCTCCCATAATAGTCTCCAAAGCCTTTCTTCTGTGTCTGTATTTACAACATCCTTCCTGAACTAGCACACGGGGCCACTAACCCCACTTTGTCTGCTCCTTAAGACCCACTTCTGTCAAGATATCTACTGTTTTGTTTCCCACTGGGTACGTTATGTTTGAAATGGAGTCCAGATTCTGCGGCATCTGGCCCATCATTTATAAACACACAGGGGTAGTTTGAGGTGCCTTGCATGCTTCTGGACATTGCCAAAAGTAATTATCATGTCTAACTCAGTTGCCAGTGTGATATTATGTTAGGCTTTTCAAGCACAAAGACATGTACAATATATAATCATCATGTTCCAGAGACTGAGGTGGATGATGAATGGCTAATGCTTTGTCTACTTCCTGCTGCTGTTTGTAAATAAGTAATAAAGCTGACAAACAGCTGGATTAAGCAAACAGAGCCCAAACAAGTCATCTAAAGCAAATAACTGTTTGCAAATTATTGATTGTTGTCTGGAAAGTTAATATGTAGAAATGATGAGTTCTGAGAAATAACTGGATACTGATTCCTTGTGTCACGCATGTGAACTACACAGTGAAACTGGCCACATTGGCAACTCTCACCTGCAGTGCCAGATTAACAAGAAATAACAAATTAACACACTTTTGAACACGGTATTGAGGTTCTGTCTCAAGTAAACAATGGGCATGTACACTGAGTAAAGGCTTCAGGATTTAGGTCCCTTTACTCCTCCGGCGTCATGAGAATCGGGAACATTTTTAGGATTGTTTTTTTAATGACACTACTGTAATTAGTTACTTTACCAGTTTTTTGAGCAGTTTCATGCTGATTCCAATGAGAAGAGTTGGCTCTCTTTTATTAGAGCTATAATAATACCTGCTTTTATAATAAGCCTTTGTTTATTTATATATATATATATATATATATATTGCAATTTACTGTAGGATGAGAATGGGATTTAAGAGCTGCTGAGGTGTTTAGTCTAAGTGCTTCTTTGGTGAAAATGAACCATTGTATACAAATAATATTGATGCTGTTGAACAGAGTTAGCCCTTCAGTGGCTTTTCTCATCATATTTCTACCACTTCTTATTGAAAACAAGGTTTAGTCTCAGTTCTACAAGATCAAGTGATTGCTTCTACTTTTGTGAATCTCCTCTGCAACATCCTGACAGTTAAACATGGTTTCAGATTCCTGTGATAGCCTGGAGTGCCAATCGCACATCAGAGAGAAATATCCTGGTTTACAATTGGCAAGATTGATCCACAAAAGAAGAGTTTATAAATTGTAATAGAGATCTTGACAAAACAAAATAAGATAATACCATCGAGTACAGCTATCAGTATAAACTGGAGCACCTGAGAACATCTCAGATCTGCCCATGTCAGTTGTATGAGAGGGAAATTATCAACATTGTGGAGTTAAGGTAATTGTGGGTTCTTCAGGGACCTCTGTGTATTTCCCCTTTGGGGCTTGTCATTCACCGTATCAAGCTCATGGAGCCAAACCCCACAATAAGCAGGCAGAGGGAGCATAAAACCCAGGCAACTCTCTAACAGCAGTTAGAAGAAGTAGCTGGAGTCGCTTACCTTAAGCTGAGCTTGGTAGCATCCTCACAGCGGGAGGCCAACGGGAACAAACTCTCCCATCAGCTTCCCTTACTCCTTGCCAAAGGAATAGCACCAGATACCGGTGGGGGCACCCTCTGAGTTCGATTTAGTGAGTCTTAAGTAGACTCTCTAACTCGAACTCTGGTTGATCGATCGCAGCAGTGGCAATCTTCCTTTTAGTGTAAACAAGGCCTGGAACACATGAAACCAGTTAAGAACTTGCTAGAAGCAAATGAGACCAGCTAAGCAGAACACCTACAGCCTATTAAGAACCTGCTAGAACTAGTTTAAAGGGCTCTCCTTCAGAAAGGGTGTGTAGTGAGCAGCTGGTGTGCTGTGGAAGAGCTGAGAGGGCGAGAGTGATAGGTACCAGGAGCCAGGTGCTGGCAGAGGCTGTTTGGGGAAGTGGCCCAGGGCAGATAATGGAGGGAAAACTACCTGTTGCTGCTGCCATTAGGGTCCCTGGGCTGGAACCCAGAGTAGATCGTTGGCCCAGGATCCTCCAAGCTCTCCTCACACCACCTCAGAGACATTCCCTGAGAGGGAAGCCTGAGACTAAGGAGGGTTTTCATGACAAACCCATTGACTGGCCTATGATGAAGGTGGCTCCGTAGGCTGTGACCCTTGCCTCCAGAAAAGAACAGAGGCTATGCCGAGGGTCACAGTGAGCCTCTGAGGCGTGCCCTAACTGCCTAGAAGCACAGGACCCTCAAAGCAAAACTGGAGATTTGCCACACCCTCCGTGGTACAAGTTCAGAACAGACTACAAAAATCTATTTATGAACAAAGAGATGGACATTTTAATTTTCAAAATGATTAGTACACATCAGAAATGCAACTAGGGAATTTGAGAAAGGGCAGACAGAAGATCTTCACTCTTGGGTGGCATTCAGTTACACTGTTTTTAATAAGTCCAACTGAAAATTTTGCAGAAAAAAAATAAAATTTCAAAAGTTTGAGCTTTCCTTTTCATCCCCATTTTGGAAAACGGGTTGTGTCACACAACTCTGCAAAACGTCTTGTCTGAAAACAGAACCATTTTTAATTAAATGAGCCCTCTTTAATTTAAAAATTGTCCTATTTATGCAAAAAATTCAACTCGTTGTGCACCAAATGTGACATATTGCAACTTTGCTTTTCACACTCTAAGCCACCAAATGAAACTGAGATTTTGTTTAACTTAAAGGTCTTAGAAAATACTTGGTGCCTGCACTTTCATAGTTCGTAGTCAGAGGCCTTGATCCTGCAGCAAACTCCATACGCTTGGAACTTCTGTGCCAAGCTCCACTGACTTTGTGGATTTTCTTGTAGTCAATGCAAAAACTCATAGAAGACGGGGGTCAAAGATTCTGAGGGCCAAACTGCATGGTAGGGCAATGCACTCGGTGGGAGTGTGATTTCTAAAGCACACACGTGTGTTGTGTATTAATGTGGGTAGACCAGAGGTTTTCAAACTGTGGGGTACACACCCTTGCGGGGGCACAGAGAAAATTTTTGGCGAGGAATGGTGATGCCGGGTTACTTGGGCTAACCCTATGGCAGGGGGAGCAGCTCCCCACCGCCTGACTCACCTCAGCAGGCCACCAAGCCTGTGGGTCAGAGTCAACATGTGACTGCACTGATTTCCTCTCCCAGCAGCTTTTGCACCCAGTAGTGGCTCCCCCCCAGAGACTCACTCAGGGACAGTGGGTGAAGGCCTGGCTGGGGAACACAAGCTCAAGGCCCTGCCCCTTCCACTTGAGGCCCCGCCCCTTCAGCACCTCCTCTCCCTGGGGACTCAAGCCCAGCCTCCCCCAGCCTGTGAGAGGCATGGCCCCAACCTTCCTAGGTGGCCAGAGCGACTGCCATGCCATGGCCCCAGTCCTCCTAGATGGCTGGGGAGCCAGACTGCCATGCCATGGTTCCAGCTCTGCCGGGTGGCCAGTAGAGGGCATAGGCAGTTTTGAGAAGGCAATGGCTTCCCTGGCCTACATTACCCACAGCCCATGCTGTCACACATGCCTTCCCCCCTGACCCCGAAACCCAGGGTGTAAGGGTTCTGAGTTGGGGAGAGATGCAAAAGTTGTTACTCAAAGGGGAGTGGGGCTCTGCTCAAAAAGTTCACACACAGCTGCTGTAGCCCCTACTAGTGCCTACTAAAGGTTCCCCTTGGGCACTTCAATTCAGTACTGTTTCAAACAATACTAAATTAAAGCACACCAGCAGGGTCTACATAGACCAGTTCTGTCCCACACATCTGTATGCTGTGCTTTAGAAATCACACCTGTGCAGAGTGCATTGCCCCACTGTGCAGACAAGCTCTTAGTTCCCCTGGAAGACAATAGAAGTCGAAAGTACTCAGGACTTTTCAGTGGATGCTCTGTACAGTACAGGGAAGAGCCTCAGTAACAATTTTGCCACCTCCACAGAGAGTATCTTTGAGAGAATTAAGAATTTTTCATTTTCCTAGAGTAAATTTTCTCTGGACTGGATCCAAATGATAACCTTGTGCTTTAGTCATATTGCTAAACCTTTACTTCAGCATTTCTAGGGGGCAGTGTAAATCTTTAAATCCTTGGTGCCCTTAAATTAACTGTTTCCTTCCACTCCTCAAAAGGCGGGGAGGATGGAGAGGCAACCTCTGTACATATATCCATGCCTCGCCCAGGTCTGGTAGGTTGTAGATTGACTTGCTGACCCCTCACTAAACTAGAAAAGAATATTGAGAATGGGCCTGTGGCCAGCCTTTGCCACATAATCTACATGAGCATCTCGCTCTAAAACTGATGGTGCTGAAAATTCTCCAGGGCACCTTATGAATGTTTGCTCCATGGAGAAATAGCAGATAATGTGTATTCATTTTAGATCACTTTTGTTTTCAATTAAAGTAAACAACAAATACTTTCTCTTTGAGAGTGAAGAAACTGGCCAGTTTCTATAACATCTACATTTGAACAGGAACCCAAAGTGGCACCTGCCTCTCATGCAGGGAAAGTGGATTTAGTGGCCCTTAAATGTGCAGTCTTCTTCTGAAACCCTTGTACTCCGCGTGGAGCATAGGTCATCTACAAGTCTCTTCCACTTCACTCTGTCTTGAGACAAAACTTCTAGCTGACTCCAGGAGTACCCCAGTTGTTGTCCTTCAATCTCAGTAGATCTTCTCCACGTTGTCTGAGGTCTTCCTCTTTTGAGTTTTCCTTGCGGGTTCAATGCTCAGTTCAATCATTGAGGCAGTTTTTTCTAGTGTTGCGACCTTTTCTTCCATGCTTTCATGTTGGTGTGAAAGGAGGGCGACATCGTCAGCAAAATCAATGTCCTCTAGCTGTTTGAAAAGTGTCCACTGAATGCCCCGTTGATGGCCATCTGTTGTCCTGCTCATAATCCAGTCCATTGTGCTCAAGAACAGGAAAGGTGACAATAGGCACCCTTGTCGCACTCCTGAGAGTATGCTGAAGGATTCTGTCAAGACACCGTTGTGAACAGCTTGGCATGTCGAGGGTTCGTACGTTGAACTGATCAGGTTAATAATTTTGGATGGGATGCCACGGTGTTGCAGCAGTTTCCACAAAGTGTCTCTATCAACGCTGTCAAAGGCTTTTTCGAATGTGCAGTGTATGGGGGGGAAAAACAACCTCTTGAGTCGTACAGCTCCCTCCACCACAGTAATATTTAGTGCAATGTCCTCAAAAGGCTTAACTTACATTAATTATAACTTATAACAAGCTAACCTAGTACTGTTATGCTCTCCTTACAGACAGATCTACTAAAGCACAAAAGAAACTGAGGGTATGTCTACACTGCAGAGTTTTCCCAGAAAAACATCTGTTTTCCCGGAAAAACTACACTTACGTCCACACTGCTGTTGAATTTTTTGGACAGAAAGTTGAAAGAACAGAGGGATTTTCCGACAGCAGTAAACCTCTTTCTAAGAGGAAGAAGCCTTTTTCTGAAAAAACTTTTTCAGAAAAAGGCGTGTGTGGATGCGGAAGAGGGTGTTTTTTCGAAAGAAGAGGCCTCCAGGAAAAAGCACAGGTGCCCCGCCATGCCGTCCACAGTAATCACAACTGAAATGCAAGCTAGTGTCCAATCAGTATGGAAGCTATCTTTCGAAAAAGCAGATCGCATTTTCGTTGCGCTTTTGCTGTGTAGATGCTCTCTGTCGAAAAAAGTTTTTCCAGAAGATCTCTTCTAGAAAAGCTTCTTCAGAAAGAAGCCTACAGTCTAGACATAGCCTAACTATTTCCATAGTTTTACAGTCAGTAATAGAGCTGGAATTAGAACCCAGTAATCCTGGCCAAACAGTAGATTTCCTTTAAATATTATGCCATGAGTCTTCATTATATTTTCCATTACATGGAGGCAGCGAGGAAAAGACAAATTTAAATGAGAAAAGAAAAGTAAATGTCCAACAAGTGTTCCCTATTAATTCCCACTGTTTGCCTTCACTGGAGTCAGTCAAAAACTCTGTTAAACTATTAAATCTACTATGCTTCTCCCAGAAGCATTCCTTATCAAGCAACTGCATATTGAAAGGTGAGTTGAAAAGGGTTAGTAAATAAATAACATTCTAGGCTCAAATCAGTATGGGAGCATGTGGGCATTTGAAATATTTGAAAATCAATTCCTCTTCGTTAGCAAAGTAATTTGTTTTGTCTTGTTTTATTGCTGATTTTCTTTTTCACTTGCAAATTTGCCATTCCCTCTCCCCAGTCTTATTGGTCTTGAAATAAGCCTCTATTACATAGATATGAAAAAGTATTAATTGCTTATGGTTGTACTCATAATGCAGAGCGTTCCAAATAAAGTACAGACCCCTGCCTCAAAGAGATCACAGGCTACAAGCAGACATTCAGAAATGCAATAATGGGGAAGAAGGACAATATAGAAGTAGATTGGCCAAAGTGGGATTCATAGAATCCTAGGGCTGGAAGAGACCTCAGGAGGTCATCGAGTTCAACCCCCCGTCCAAAGCAGGACTGACCCTAACAAAATCATCCCAGCCAGGGCTTTGTAAAGCTGGGACTTAAAAACCTTTAAGGATGGAGATTCCACCACCTCCCTAGGTAACCCATATAAAGCTGTGGGTGCTGGGTCAGGAAAATGCAGATTGCTACACTTGTTCTACCTCTCATTCAGGGGAAGCTGTGATAAGGGGAGCAGTGTGAGTACAAGTGTACAGCCAGGTTTTCTGAACCTGCTTGTGCTTTGAGATGAAACTCTCCCACCATTTCTGGTTATATGCTTCAGCATATGTAGCAACACTTCTGTGTATCCACACTGAGGTGCAGATTTCTGCTGAAAGGATATTGCAGCTCACAGTGGAGTTAACATATAATCAGCTGTCTGCTTGCACATTCCCTCTTCAATAGATAAGTTGAGGACTTCAGTTTCAAAAGCTACATATCCCAAATGAAATACATTAAAAAAATAATGCAATGAAAAATCCCATAAAGGTAACATTGAAAGGAGAGACCTTATTTTGCTGGTAAATTATATGCTTGGTATAAGATAATTTTTTTTTACTTCTTAATTTTCCTCTTTAAGGTAAATCTATCTATCTATCTATTAGGGCTGTCAATCACTGTGAAGTTAAGTGATTAACTCAAAACATATTGACTTGATTAATAAATTAATCACAGTTAATCAGTTTTAATCACTCTGCTAAGCAATAGTAGAATTACCCACTAAAATGTATTATAAGAATTTTGCATGTTTTCTATATTTTCAAATGTATTAATTTCAATTACAACACAGAATACAAAGCGTCCTGTGCTCACTTTATATTTTTATTACAAATATTTGCACTGTAAAGCGATAAGAAATAGTATTTTACAATTCACCTCACACAAGTACCTCAATGCAGTACCATCATAGTGAAAGTGCAATTTATAAATGTAGAATTATATTTTTAAATAACTACACACAAAAACAAAAACAATGTAAAAATGTGGAGCCTACAAGTCCACTCAGTCCAACTTCTTGTTCAGCCAGTCACTAAGGCAAACACATTTGCCTACATTTATGGCAGATAATGCTGCTCACTTCTAGTTTACAATGCCTCCTAAAAGTGAGAATAGACGTGCATAGCACTGTTGTAGCTACACTTGCAAGGTATTTGTATGACAGAGAAGCTAAACATTTGTATGCCCCTTCATGCTTCAGTTTGTAGATTGCACTTATCATCGTCACAATGTGAATATGTGTAATCAAAAATACTTTGTATTCTGTATTATAGTTGAAATCAATATATTTTAAAATGTAGAAAAGCATGCACAAATATAATACATTTAAATTGGTATTCTGTTAAGGTCTGTGATTAATTGTGACTATTTTTTAAATCTTGCAGTTACAATTTTTTTTTTCAATCATTTAACAGACTGTGTGAGAGAGGGGGAGGAAGGGACAGATTGTAGACACTTAGCATGTCCTAAATGCTGTATAACCCTGAAAAGGATACTAGACTGTACATAGTGAAGGACTCATAACACTTATGCAAGTGCTTTGATATTAGTGTTAATCTTATTACAAAACACTGTATCAGTCCTTTTATTTCCTTCATATATATGGACCAAATTCTGTTGTCTTTCCTCAGGAAAAAATCCTATACGGATGTTTGCTATCAGTTACATGCATGAATTGTTTGTATTATAGTAGCACCTATGGGCCCCAAACAAGCCTGAGTCCCATTATGCTAGGCACTCTACAATCGGAATAAGACAGAGGTTGCTCAGAGCAGCTTAGACTAAATCAGTTCTCAAACTGTGGGTTGGGATCCCAAAGTGAGTCAGGGCCCCATTTTAAAGGGGTCACCAGGGCTTGCTCAGATTTGTTGAGGTCTGGATCTGGGGCCAAAGCCCAAGCCCCATGAAAAGCTTCAGCCCTGAGTGGTGGAGGAGCTGAGGTTACAGGCCCCCTGGGCTTTGACTTCCACCCAGGATGATGGAGCTTGGGTTATGGCCCTGCCTCCCGGAGCGTTTGGGCTCATGCTTGGGTGCCCCTCTGGGGGTCATGTAATACCTTTTGTTGCCAGAAGGGGGTCGTAACACAATGATGTTTGAGAAGCCCTGTTCTAAATAGGCCACACAATGGACTTGAGGTGAGGGAAGGCTATCTCGTAGAAGTAGAAGTGAAAAATACAATGCTTAGCACATGTCATGGTAGTTCAATTTAAACAACAAATGCTTGAATATTTTTCGATGGGGTTTTATTGGGAGAGAATTCGGTGGAAAGAGACATATAAGATAGAATGGATATTAAAGTGAGAAAGTAAAGAAGGGGACTGTTGAGGGCAGGTGGAATGAAGAAGAAGTGAAGAGGGATAGGCAAAAGGGCTGCTGAAAAATTATCTGGGGGTTACAGCAGATTGAATGAGTCAACAGTGCAATACAATTGCAAAACAGACTGATATCCTGCTCTCTTCATCACTGGTGAGGCCTAAGGTGAAGTAATGTGTCCGGTTTCAGATGCCACACTTCCAAGAAAGATGGGGAGAACCTGGAGAGAGTCCAGAGGAAAACAACAAAAATGATAAGAGATTAGAAAACCTGACTTGAAAAGAAGACTGAGGAAGAGACATGATTACAGTCATCAGCTATGTGAAAGGGTGTTATAGAGAGGGTTGGTGGAATCCTCGTGGTAGGAGGTTTTTGAGAACAGGTTGGAGAAACGCCTGTCAGAAATTAGCTATGCTTGGTCCTGACTGAATGCAGAGAGCCGGGCGAGATTGCCTCTTGAGGTCCCTTCCAGTCTGACATGTCTATGAGTTCATGGCTGGCAAAGGGTGGGAGCAAGCAGCTAGTCGGAGTAGAGGGAATGTCTGGGGAGCTTGTTATTACACACAAAACCTGTTTGGATGCTGCTAACATCATCAGAGTCAAGGGGTGCTGGAATAATTTGTCCAGAGGGGGTGCCAAGACCCATTGAACCAAACTGTAAATCCTGTATAAAATAGAAATTACTTCACAGCAAGTGGCGCAGCAGCTCCCCCAGCACCTGTAGTTCCAGCACCTATGTGAGAGACTGCAGGTGATTTCCTTCACTCTTGTTAGCTTTATTTCTGTCAGCTTTTGTCTAGCAGTTTTTGTCACTGAGCTAACGTGGCTAGAGAGAAGGGTGGGGCCACGTGAGTCTTGAGGCCATCCACTAGCCACCAGTTCTGGTTCTAGGGATATTGAAGACGGGAAGGGTAAATCAAACCACTGCATTTCCTCCCTGCTCCCTTCATATAGCTGTACCTGCTTCAGCACGAATGCACTCCCTTGAAGCGTGATACATGATGGCTGAACTGCGTTGTTGGTGCAAATGAGAGGGAGAGACACGGCTTTGTAAGGATTGGCCCCCAGAGTTAACTCTGCAAGAGTAACCATCGCGTCTGGATCTATTGGTATCGCTGCTGGCAGTGTCACTGGCAAGGCCAATGAAGAAAACAATGCAAGTAGCACTTGCCTCTAACTGTTGTCTTTGTCAGTGCTGGAGTATGCTGATGACACATTGCAGGAGAAATGTATACTACTGCAGAATGTGCTGCACTTTTATCTGTGCTGTGGCTGTTTTGGAAATAACTACACAGGGACTGGAGTCAGACTGGGACCTATTTTGTACCTATATCAGTGAAGAGTTAAACTCACAGACTAGGGATGTAATGGAGTAGTCAACTAGTTGACTAACCGATTAGCCTATGCTTATCAGGTAGTCGAGTCCACTACTTGCTTCTCCCCGCCCCCTGCTGTCTTTGTGTCAGAGGCAGAAAGAGGGGTTGGGGGAGGAAGCAGAAGCCAGTGCTGGGAGGAGCCGACTTAAAAGCCAGTTTCCCCCAGCACTATCTCCACGGTGCAGAGTGGGTAGGGGGTAGGAGAGGTAGAGCCGCAGCAGTCCCGGAGCCGGCACAAGGCGGGACTTCTTAGTCCAGGCTCAAGATGGCCCTGGGAGCTAATTCCGCTGCGACTCTGCAGTTTAAATGTAGTAACAGCCAAAATGCAAAGCTGCAGCGGAGATAGCTTCTGGAGCCAGCACGGCTCTGCAGTTTAAAGTAGTAGCGTCCGTCCCCCTCCCCCCATTGACTAATGGAAATTCCATCGACTACTTGATTAGCTAATTAATCGCAACTTAACATCCCAGTCCACAGACTCCAACAGGAACAGGATATGGCACTACCTTGCTTTTACTTTTAGTTCTTCATGAAATGAGTCTTCCACCCACTTGAAGCAGGTAACTAAACTCATAAACTAATCATTTTAATATTATATTGGATATACATAACAGACAGAAATTATTTGACAGAGTTTTTTGCTGGCAACGCTTCTGATGCTGCAGACACTTAAACTCTTAGGCCTGGTCTACACTAGACCATGAAGGTCGCTTAAAGTCCACAACCCCAACTACATAGAATACGCAGCTGGAGTCAGCTTACTTTAAGCTGAATTTGGCGGCATCCACACAGCAGGAGGCCAATGGGAGCAAACACTCCCATCAGCTTCCCTTACTCCTCCAGACTGCAAGAAGTACAGGCGCCAGCTGGAACTGCCCTCAGCATTCCATTTACAAGTCTATGCTAGACCCTCTAAGTTGAATGCCAGAAGGTCGATCTCCAGCGGGGGAATGAAGACTTGCCCTTAGTGTAGTTGAACTCTCATGCTGAGCTGAATAAGAGGACTCAACTGCAAGAAGTCACACTCCTGCACAGAGATACATGCATGATTGAAACCTAAGTCTTAATATTGTGCTCAATGTGTTGCATTATTTGATCCATTGAGCTTACTACCTCTGCTTCCAAAACATCCACTGTAGTTAGTGAGCATCTGGGTGCTTATGGATTGCAAACTTGTGCCACGATACGTAACTTAAAACAAGTTTAAGATGCATTGCTTTTTGAAGAATAGCAACAAAAGTGTAGTCAGTACTCAAACACTTTTTCCATTAGTTTTATTAGTGACGCCACCAGAAGTTTTGCCTAAGCATAGCCTGCAGTGCTTGCATATGTTCTTCTGGAGACTTTGAATGACTTAAGTTTATTCCATAGCTTGAGCAGAACTCAACTCAAAGAAGGTGCTTCATTGATTATGATGAAAGGACAGAAGGATAAGTTGGGAGTCTTAAAAATATGCTTTTATTTTAGATGTCTTTATGTTGAAGTTCACACAAAGGATTACGTAGCATTGTTATTGAAGCAAAGGTAGCACCTGCATTAGTGAAATAGGGCAACAGTCTGTATAGGTTCAATGGTTTGTTTATTTTAAACATATCTTGGAAACTTGAATGATCAATATCTTTATCGCATGCTTATTTCATTGTAAATTTCTGCATGCTTTTAAATGGCTTCAAGCCAGTTAAGTTGTATCATCAGCTTGCCAACAAAAAAAGAACAGGAACTAAAATACCTTACATCAAGGAGAACCTGTATAAATTGCCACGTGTTTTAACAGCAGACTAATGTGCTACTGACGCTCCCCCCTCAAAAAAATGCAGAATGCTTTTATCTGTTGAGGAAGTTGTGGAGAAACAATTTAAATGTGATATTTAATATTTAGGTCCATGTTATCTGGTATCCAAATTAAACCAGAGCACTGAGAATAGGCTGAAAGTACCAAACAATAAAGCGCTAATTGTCCACAGCTCGTGAAGATTTTATATCGCAGACTCTTCAACTTTTGCTCACAGGCCCTAAATTGACAAGGAGAGATCACCCTCTAGTGGTCAGAGGGAGCTTTTCCCTTCCCAGCCGTTTATTTCTGTGCTTTACAGGAAGAAAAATTACGCATACTGCAGCCCCAAATCTGGGAGTGTTTGTAATAAGCATGAAATTGAATTGAAGTGAGATAAGGTAGGCCTTTTCTCACTTAGCCCCGTCGCCCCTCCTGGGGATAGTTTTCCCATGCTTTGCTAATGCTAAATGTAAGTTTTCCCAAGATGAAGCAGGCAGTGAGACATCAGGTCCTCCGTGTAATCTTGGTACTTCTATTTTTTATGTCCAATAACCTTTAAATATCCGGAATAAAGCATTTTGTTAAATAATGTTCAAAATCTTCCCAGCAGCGGATTCTGTGAGCACTTTCATGAGTTAGTCAAGATGTGTGTGGAATTCTATTTTAGTCATGGAGGGGGGCTGCATTTGCAAGTTGGTTATCAAAATTCCCCTTGGAGAGAAAATCCATACAATATAAAACATCTCTCTGGAATAATGTGATTTCATTGTCTCTCTCAAATGCCTCTCGTTTCAGAGACTAAAAAACCCAACATACATTTTGCCTGTTGGATGCCTGATTATCCCGTTCCTGCTCCCATTTGTTCTTCCTGTCTGGAGTTGCAGCACTATTTGGTCTATTTATTTTTTAGCACATCTGTGCTTCAGAAACAGATAGCGATAGCTTATTCGGCTCCGCGTGTGTTTTTCACCGCTGAAACCTTATTTCTACATGGGATCAACTGGTGTCGGCCATAATGGGGTGGCTCTCTATAAAATGCATTGTCTCCCCAGGAAATGGCACAAATAACTGTCGCCTAAACACTGACACTAGTGGCTTCCACTCTGCAGAGTGAAGGCGGCTGGAAACGCTCGTACAGCCCTGGTGCGCTTAGTTCACTGGAACGTGCTAAGCCGGGGGCGTGGGCTAGAATAGAAGCGGAGTGTTTGCAGCCCTATGGCTGTGTAAAGTGTTTAAAACCACTTCTCAGGGCAGTTGAGTCAGGGCAGCTGGTGTTTGGGTGGACAATGATTCTTTCGTGGGTGGCGCGGTGAAATCCGAAGTAGAAGTGGATCGAGGCTTTCGCTTCCACTTTTTTTTTTTTTTTGATTCTGAAGCTTATTTGCCATGAGGGCTTCAGTCGCTTCTCGCCTGCATGTGACGCTCCCTGCCGGAGTCGCTTGTGCGCCGTGGCAGTCGCTGGCCTTTGCCCTCTCCCCGTGCCCAGGCATGCGGCCGTGCGCTTCGCGGACCCCCCGCTTCCTTTTCCTTCTGTATCTTGTGCATCGGGGTGTGGGTCGGGGGGCAGAGCAGACGGCGGGCGGCGCTTTCCGCCGACCCTTCCCCACGAGCAGCCCGATGCAGGGCCCGCTCCCCGCCACCCTCCCTCGCGGGAGCAGCAGCTACCGCGGCGGGCCCTGGCTGCGGTGAAACCCTGCCGGGGATGCAATCGCTGCGGGGCACGGTGCGCGTGCGGGAGCCCGGTCCGTGCTCCGTTCGGCGGGCGCTTCCCTCCCGTGTTGTGAAGTCTGCCCGACTCGTGCCCGTGCAGCCCGGCGGCGGGGGGCGGGCCGACAAAGCCCCGCGGGGAGAGCGCTGCGGGAGCGGGGGGCGCAGCGCGGGTCCGAGGGCTGCTCGCTGGGACGGGGGCTCCGGGGGCTGTGTCCTGCACCCCCCGCCTGCGTTCACGTGCGCCCGGGGCGCGGCGGGGGCTGGGTCGGGGCGCGGGACAAGGGGGCCCCTCCAGCCTGTTGCTGTTCGCTCCCGCCCGCGCCCCACGACGCCCGGCTCCGCGGGGGCAGGTGTGCGGGGCAGCGCGGGGCTCCCGCCGCAGGCAGCGGGCGCGGGGCGGGGGGCGCCCGGCAGCGGGCCGGGCCTGGGGCTGCGAGCCCGCGGGCGCAGGTGGGCGCGGGCCGCGCAGGGCTCGGGCCGTGGCTGCGCGGGCGCGCCGGGGCGCCCAAAAAGCCGGGAGGAAGGGGAGGCGGCGGGCGCATGCGCTGCCCTGGCCGTGCCATATTGGAATGAGGCGGCGAGCGGAGCGCGCAGAGCCCGAGCCCGGCAGCCGGCGGCGCGGGGCTGGAAAAACTCGCCGCAGGTAGGGCGGGCGGCGGCCGAGCGGCCCGGGGGGCGCGGCGGGGCCGGGCGCAGCTGCTGGGCGCGTTTTGCCGCCCGCCCGCGGGCCCCGCCGGCTTCTCTCGCCCGCCGAAGTTTGGCTGCGGGAGGCGGCCGGGCAGGCGCAGCGCAGGGCGGGGGGCGCGGCGCGCGCGGCTGCCGGGGAGATGCGCGGGCTGGGAAGGGGCCGCTGCGGATGCGCCAGCCCGGCGCGCAGCGCAGCGCCGCAAGTCCCCGCGCAAGTGGCCGCGCGCGGGGCGGAGGCGCGGGCTTGGCCGCCGCCTGCCAAAGTTCCCCGGGGCCGCGCGGGGGGCGGGGGAGCCTGCCACGCGGGGCCGTGCCCCGCCAGCGCTGCCGGGCCCCGGGGCCGCGCGCGGGGTGCGCCCCCTCCCGCGCCAACTTCGCGCGGGCAGGTCAGACTCCAGCCCCAACTCAGGTAGCTCGCGCCCCTCCCGCCCCCTGCAGAGCCCGGCCGCGCAACCTGCGCGGCGGGTCCTTTCCAGCGCGGGGGGCTGGGAGCGCCCCCTCCCCCACCGCCGAGAGCAGCCCTGCAGCGCGCCGGGGCCGCCGGTCCGTCTGTCTTGCGCTCGGCCAGTGCATCCCGGCCGGATCCCCGGCGCTGGGTGGGCACTGCCCCGTTCCGGGACCGGGGGCGCCGCTTTTCCGCTGCGGGGAGAGCGGCGGGAGCCACATCTGCGGCTCCCGGTTGGTTTGGTGAATGTTGTTTCAATTGCATCCGAGGCCTCCCCTCCCCCCAGATTGTAGGAACTGCTGGCAGCTCCCTCAGGACTTTGCACTGTGTTTAAAAACAATACTGCCCTGCTGCCTTCCCATTTTGTGTTTTGCGGCATCTCCCCAGCCCCGCTCCCATCCCGTGATGGGATGTGCTCAATAAAACGGGATCTTTGTTCGCTCGGAGTTCCTCTGCCCTGGTAGCTTGTTCTGCCCCCGAAGTGGTGAATCCTGACACTAGCAGTGGGTTGCTGTGGAAGTTATGATGATTCTGAAGGAATCAAACTTCACTTTGGGGAATAAAGGGGGGAGGGCAGAAATATTCCCAACCTCCTCTAGCCCATCAAAAAAAAATCACGGTTGGGGCATGGGGAGGAATATAGGGTAGAAATAGTGCAGGGAAAAGAAAAACAAACCCAGCAGTCACTGCTGCAAGTTTCTCACAAGGTGGGCTATTGATATCCCACAAGGCCTTCCTTTAAACTACATAATAGTCCAGGGTGATGGCTGTTTAATGGTCCCATGTGGGCTTTAGTGGAATGATTACATCTACTTTGGAGAAACTTGTTGCCATCATAAAAGGGGTATAAAAACAGTAACATTCATGTCTGATAGTTTTACCCACTTTGACAGTAGAATTCTAATGTGTGATGTTTTAGTGTTTTTTGTAGTGAAGAAAAAAGGCCTACATTGCTACTTTTCTTCTGTCAGTTCCCTCAAGGGAGCTTGTTGCTGTCAGTAGCCTAGGAGGTTACCATAGTGAACATTTTAGTAATCCAGAATGTAAGGTGCACAGTGTTGAAATCATGGAAGAACTAAGGATCTATCTTGTAAGTTATAAAGATTGCTTTAGAGAGATAGCTGAGTTAGTCTGTAACAGGAAAAACTTAAAACAATGAATAGTCTTAGCAGCTCCTTAAAGTCTAACAAAACATGTAGATGGTATCATGAGCTTTCGTGGGTACAACCCACTTCTTCAGATGAATGGAGTATTAAAAGTCCAGTTCCAAAATAAATAGGGGATGGGGTGGGGAAATGGAAGGTGAAAAAATAGTGAAATATTGTGTTCATGTTACAAGAAGCTGATTAGAGAAGGTGAAAATTGTTCTTAAGTACCTGTTGTTTGGCTGGTGAAGTCATTAGTTCAACAACTTTCACCCCACTATCAAACTTCAGCCTGGATCAATCCACAGGAGAGAGACACTTCCTTGACACTACAATACAATTACATGACGGACAGATTTCCATCACCTTATACCGGAAACACTTACCTTCATGCCTTTATCACTACACTTAACCTTCATGCCTCTAGCTTCCATCCAAGACACATTTCTCAATCTATTGTTTACTGCCAAGTCCTAAAATATAATGGATTTGCTCCAATCCCACAGACAGACAGAGACAGACAAACACCTACAGGATCTATAAGAGCATTCTTAAAACTAAAATACCAACCCGGAGAAGTGAACAAAAAAACAAATCGACAGAGCCAGAAGAGCACCCAGACATGAGCTACTTCAAGACAGGCCAAGAGGAGAAAACAACAGAATTCCACTTATCACCTACAGTCCACAACTTAAACCCCTCCAATGCATTATCAACAATCTCCCTGGAAAATGACCCCTCACTCTCACGGGCCTTGGGATAAATCCTCACCTACAGACAACTCCCTAACCTCAAACAGATTCTTTCCAGTAACCACGCAGTGCACCTCCATCATAATCATCCAGGAACCCGCTCTTGAAATCAGCCCCAGTGCCAGCTCTGTCCACACATCTACACAAGCGATTTCATCACTGCACCCAACCACATCAGCTCATCATCAGGGGCTCGTTTAACTACACATCCATGAATGTGATCTATGCCATCAAATGCCAGCAGTGCCCTTCTGCCATGTATATTGGCCAAACTGAACAGTCTCTATGAGACAGAATTAATGGACACAAATTAGATATTGAAAAAGGCAACACACAGAAACCTGTTGGAGAACACTTTAACCTGCCCGGGCACTCATTAATGGATCTCAGTGTCACTGTGTTGTTTCAGGCCAATTCCACAAGCCAAATACAGGGAAGCATTGGAACTTAATTTAGAAGTTTGGGAGCTATCACAGAGGTATGAATAAAGACATTACCTGGCTAGCACACTACCTTCCACATCCTAATGACTTAACCAACCAACCAACCAAAAGTTAGGTTTGTAATTCATCAGAAATCTGCCATATGATGCATGTGGATTTGTTGGTTAGTTAGAATTTGGCTTCTAATGACAATAAAAGTTTGTATACTGTGTATAGTGTAAAATATTACTGGTTTGTATAACTCCTACTACAGTGGAGCCCTGACTTAGTTAAGTGTTACTGCAATATAATCATTCTTTGAAATAAAGTAAATCAATGTAAAATGGCAGTAAGCTAGTAAATTGTGAACAGTTGAGGGATTCACTTACAGTAGGTGTTCTAGCCATAAAGTTTGCAATTTAAAATGTTAAATACACATTATAAAATGATTGGCTACAGAAATACCTCTGTTTGCCTCCTTCCTTAGTTTCTGTTTGCTTAGGTTTTTCAAAATAATTGCATGTACTGTGATTTGTTTCTTGCCATTCTGGTTGTAGGATGAGAATGTGATCTGCTTCATCTAGCACCATTATTAGTGAAGTAATAAGACAAGATGCTTGAATGAGTTATGGAACAATTTATGCTTCAGTGATTGTAAAACTGAAAAAGCTCACTTCAAGCACCTTGTTGTGGTTTGTGTTGCTTTAAAATGAAATGGGGAGAATGCAGCTTTCCTAATTTTTAGTTTACTTTTTCCAGGTGACTGTATTTCACTTGATAAAACAGTGAAGTATTTTCTGGTTCCAAAGCTGGTGCACAGATTTTACTAGAGGAAAAAACTTCCTGGAATAAATAGCTGAACTAGAGCAGCTGACTTAGTCATTATTGATCCGTCACATTTTTCTTCTTTTATGCTACTTCATTGACTTTCTACTGTTGAATTACATTACCTGGTTCTTTAACTGAGCAGTTGTTTAGTTGACTGCTGCTTTTATATCCTTGGGAAAACAGTGTGAGGAAACATGCTAACACCTGCAATATTTCTGGTTGTATGCTCAGATTTTTATATTATCTGTACCCTTTCAGCACCTTGCATCTGGGGATTTCAAATTGCTTTACAAAGAATTGATCCTCAAAATTGTTGCCACTCAAGGATTTTGTTAATTTACAGATTAGGTTTTGGTGATAGTGTATTCCTCAGCAAACCTGTGGCAGATCTAAGAATGGTACCCTGTCCTTTTGATTATCAGTCCCTTTCCTTTCCACACACTCCTTTTGCAAATTCATACTGTTCCACTCTTGCAAGTGACTTGTAACTTCAGAACATTGCTTCCATTTACTAAGTTCTGCCATAGCGACTACTTGGGTAAATAGGTGACCATGTAACTGCTGATGAGATTATATGGCAGGGCCCGCAACATGTAAAGCTTCAATCAGCTTTATGCCACAGAGCCCGCAGCAAAGCCTCCCCAGGAGCGGGTCCACCAACCCCTGCAAGCTCCACTCCTGCCTCAGGGGAGCCTCCTCTCGTGAAGCCAGGCAGACCAGGGCTGTTGGCTTCACTCTCGGGGGAAGCAGAGCCGGCAGCTATTGTCTGCCCAGCTCCCGGGGAGGAGGCTTTGCTGCCCTGCCACAGTGAAGCTGCCTGGCTAAGTGTAACCGGCACCAATAAGCATCACTTTATCGGTTACGGTTAGTCAGTTACATTCTAACATCCCTGATAGCAACATGCTGTGATGATGCTGACACTGATACTGTCACCTTCTGGTAACTGGACACAAGTAATCAGATTTAATGCAGCCCAAAGGGTTGGGAGCTTATTTACATGAGGATTTTCATACTGAATGGAGTAAATTAAGCTTACTAAAATGTGCTGTAAACCCAGGGAAAATTCATGATTGGAAGGTATTATGTGAGGAAGTCATTTCAGATATTCCTTCTCACACATCTAAACATCAGCTGTACGACTTAACTGAAATTCTTGTCACATGTGGTCTTCACATATCAGTTATAATTTTTAACAATGCAGAAGAATAGGTAGATTGGCTTGTTCTCCATCAACCTGAGGAGGGAAATGGCTGCTAGGTAGTTTCCTTTTCAGATGTATGTTTTCATAGTATGTTGGTAACAGAAGTTAGTTATGTAGGAGACAAGAGCTCTTGCCTATCATGTGTCTTCTGTAATTTTAACTTTTCTTAAATGCTTGCCTGTTACATGAGTGTTGTAGGTTGCAAGGAAGTGAAATGCTTATCTACTAAACTTCTAATGTAGCTTATGTGAAATAGAAAACAAGGATAATACTTGATCTTTAATAGATTTAAAATATTTGCCTGTCTATGATTTAGAGCAGTGCCATGTTTCTCTACTAGACTGATGGTGGACCTCAGTTTCTTCAGTTTATCTTGTTTGTCTCACCAGTGCTGCTGGAAGGGAATGTGGTTCTAAAGTTAGAGAGCAACTTAACTGGTTTTAGGCCCCTAGTTTAGATGTGACAGGCGTCTTGTAAAAATCCTAGAAAAATACAACAGCTCTTAATCTAAACAAGCTTTAATTAAAAACAAATGTTTTCCTGACTTGTGCTGAAGACGTTCTGTTAATATGTAAGATCCTGAAAGTGAAACTCATTCATCCACTTTCTCTAAATTGAGAGAGGTGAAAAGGAAATGTTCATTTTTAATAAGCTCATTTTAGTAACACAAGTAAAGATGTGTTTTTAAACTGAGTTTCATACTGACTGACTTCTTAACAGCCCAGAAGATACTCCATACTCTCCAATATGAGACTATTATGGTAAAAATATATAAAAGAGGCATCACAGTGTAATTTCCATGTTTTACTGCTAAGTGAGCAGTGTGGGTTCCAACAGCACAAAATGTGTAAAGTCTGTGTTTGTTCACTTCACATTAAAACAGTATGTAAGATGCATGTTGATCCATAAAACTGTTGGAAAAATCCAACAAAAGGGAGGGAAAGAAAATCAAAAGAGAAATCAATATTCTCAGAGTATGTCTTAAAACAAAATTAACTTGTGATGAGTGAGGTCATAGTTCTGAAGCTTGCAAAAAATATCCCTCCTGAAGTAGATGACATTGAGTACTGCTGTAGGAAATCTACAGTGTATTTTTAATATGGCATAATTTATGTCAATCCACTGCTTAAAAGGAAGTCACTTTTTAAGCTTTTAGGCCAAGTGTGATCTGAGGGTAGGTCAGAACCAGAATCCTGAATTTTAATTTCACCTCTAGCAGTGATTCTCAGTGTGGCACCGTGCAGCTTCTTTCTTCCTGTCTGTTTCAACATAGATATTATTAGGGCAGTGCTCCTACGGTTAACGTGTGGATCAGTGTTTGCAAAGCACTTTGAAGATGTCTTACACTTGACTTTACAAGTGCTAAGTTGTGGTAGCTTTATACTTAACTATTTTTTTTACTACTGAAGTAACACCCAGCATCACCAGTCAGGATTTCAGGGTACTGTGCTAGGCACAGTATCAACAAAACTTAAATTTTCTTTGGAGTAGGGACCATCTTTTTAACTGCAAAAAGTGACTAGCAATCTAACTAGTAGGCAGTATACAGCAACAAGAGAACGTGATCAAGGCTTGCAATAATAAAATCTTTCTGAAGTGGTTATGTATGTAATTGTAATCTTTCTCAAGTCCTATGTATTTATTGGTAATAAACATAGCTGTATGTATGACTGCTTTCTGATGAGCGCGTACTGCTAGTATGTAGCACAAGAACTGCAAACTAGTGTTTGAGGGATGCCTTTCTCTTAGGCTGAAATGGGGTCCCTAAATGTTCGCTCTTGAACAAAAACCTCTTATTGTACTGGCAACTTTCAGCACAAATAACCTTGGTAAATTAGTCTGGTTGCAGATAATTAGATATTAACACTATAACGAGAAAATGGGTAGTATCATAAGTCTTAATAATTTGTGGAAGTTAAATGGACCATAAGCAGTCCTTTGCTCTCTGTTTGGGTCACCCTTGGCAACAGCTTGCTGGTATTCAAGGTCAGTGTTTGTACTATTGTGCCACTTCATTTATAGTGGCTTGGTTTATTTGCCATTACACTTTAGGACATTGTTTTTGTAATGAAAAAGAATCTCCTTTCTTCAGAGAGATCAGTTAGAAGGGATTTTCCCTTCTAGGAAAGAGCTGAATCTGATGTTATCTGGAAGTGATGTGGCTATCAAGCCAACTTTGATATTCTCTGTGTGTGCGCAGATGAAAGGTAGAGAAGATGTATATCTTGGCTGTTTAGAGCGAAATCCTATGCAGTGCCGAGCCCTCTCCTCTCCCATTTCAGTGGATAAGAATTGAGGGCTCTCAGTGCACCAAGAGCACCCATCTGGGTCTCTGGTGTGAAAATAAGAGTAGAAATTGTGGAATTTGGTAGAAAGCAATCTTGTGGGTTCTTGATGTTTGTGCCATTGCTAATATTTTCAGGGAGTGGAGATGTGTGAAGTAGGAAAGCTGCAGTAGAAAATATTTGGAGAAAAGCAGGCACTGAATTCACTCTTATTGTATTCTCAAGCCTTTTCTTCTTTTGGGATCGGAGGTGAATTCTGTAAATGATACGTTCAGAATCTTCTTTATTTTTCCCAAAAGAATGTTATTGAGTTGGAAACCCATAATGTTCTTATGCACTGTCATAACTGATTTCATGTTTCACTCCAGAGGTGGCTGTTTCTCAGCTTTGGGTTAAATAGTTTGTCAGTAAGAGTAATGTCGGTTTCTTGATGTCCTTTGAGAGTTGAGGCATCAAATGTAAGACTTTTCTAAATGAGCCTGAATGCATAGCGATAAAGTGTTCTACAAAAATGTATATGTATTATCTAGGTCGGTGAAACTTGGAACTTAAATCATGAGGGTTCAGCTCTGATGGTTCAAATTCTTCCATTAAACACATTGCTTTTCTCATTAGAAGCAATGACAACTTTATTTCTAAATGTAAGTTATTTGTCCTCTGAGATGCATTTAAGTAATATGTTCCCAAAATATAATGGCCCTTAAAGTGTTTAGTGATGCCTTACTTCAGAATTTCTGCTAAGAAACTTCCTTACTCTGTAAAGACTTGTCTAAACTAGAGACATTTCACAAAAATTTCCCACTCTGGCCAATACTTTTTCTCTTGAAGGAAGTCTGCTGTGCATAACCAGACTTGCTCTGCAAAAAGTTAAATGACAGAGTGCATAAAAAGCAGCAGCCTTTAAACTCTTAATACAACTTGTTCTATATTGCAAGACTGACATATATGCATATCTACTCCCACTTTTTCTAATATCTCACCCTGTGTGGTAGAATTATCTAGCCTTACGGCATTAAGGTATGCTGCATAGTTGCACAGTATCATATAAAGAACTAACCAGATACTAAGAATTTGAGAATATAAAAATAGGTGCACAACGTCTCACAGAATAGTATCAACATGTGTGTTGCATTTTGGCCCACTCAATGTTAGACAAACTTCTTCAATAGAGAAATAATTGAAGTAAGCAAGTGTTCCTTTTATGATTGGCTCAGTTCCATGTGTCTCAAAATAATAGCATGAGGGTTAAAATTGCCTAATAAATAAAACAAAGACAAAGTAGGAACTAACTGACTAGTTGGACAAGACTTGAACTGCTTTAATGCATTAAGATTTGAGGTCTGGCTTTCCAAGTATTTCTTCCATCCTTTAGGTTGGTATCTTCTCTCCCCACCTCTCTCCCACAGCCTTTCAAATCTGAATGGAATAAAGCTGTTGATGAGGTACTTTGCTGCAGCATCCCATCAAAATGTCTTGAGACCCCTGACAGGTTGCTGCTTTTATGGTATTAGTACTGTAGTAGATGTATATTAAGTGTCAGTTTCACTTAATTATCACGAGCTGTTAGCAATTATAAAAGCATTTTTAATATACCTGGTAACAAAGCCTTATAGCAATTATGTACAAAAAAATCACCCTTCTAAGTGACAAGTTTTGTTGGTGTTAGTGGTAGCGTGGACAGTACTATGTTGACAGAGCTTCTCCTGCTAACATAAGTAACTCCACTTATAGGGAGTAGGAATGTTAGTGTTTAGTTGTTAACACGATTAAACAATAAGTCTGCACTTTTAAGCCAGCTTCCCATGCATGCTGGCTCCCACGGAGCTGACTGCTAGAGGCAGCAGTGAGCCGGTGCTTTTAAGCTGGTTCCTCCCAAGGACCGGCTCCCGCCTGCCCCTCCTCCCTCGTGTAAACGTGTAACCACTGGGAAATTCAGAGATTATATGTTTACCCAAAACCATGTTTTCTAAAATCCCTAGTAGGGAGTAGCTTAATTATGTTGATGGGAGAGCTCTCTCCCATCCATATAGAGCAGCTACATGATCTTACACTGGCACAGCTGCATCAGTACAGCTGTACCACTGTAATGTGTCTAGTGTAGACAGTAGTGAATAAATTAAATAAGTTTGTTACTATAAGCTCCATCCACACTGGAGAAAAGTCAACAAAGCATGATGTTGTATATAGGCCTCGGTCATGCAAGGTGTTCAGCAACGTTATATTGTAGACACTGAATAGGAGTTCAGGGTGCTGAGCACTGAACAGGATCAGACCCATAACAGAGCACAACTGGCAGTACATGCACTGGAGAAGCTGACACTCAGGTGGGAGACTGCTCTCTCCGATTGTACTGAAACTTCCTGGAGTTGGTGGTCTCTGTAGGTCAGCAGTGATCAACCTAGGCTAGTGAGTGGGCCCAATGAGTGGCCCACCTTCCTCTCCGTGGGCCACTAGATTGTCATAACCAAGACTGTCTCCTCGGATAGGGTAGTTTGGCTAACTGCACTGTGTACATAGAATTTGTACATAGAATCAGTTTCAATTGGCTGTAGAGGAAGCGCATGGCTCTTAGTGTGCACAATCAGCATGCAACTCGCTTCCTGTGCCCTTGCTTTATGTGCATGTCACTTTAATAATACTGGTAGGAGAGAGCCTATATTGATGGAAACCAGTGGAATCCGACAACTCTGCACATGGGCAATGATAAACACAGTGTCTCGCAGGCCACATTTAGAATCCCGATGGGCCGGTGGGTCGCAGGTTGCCTGCCACTACTGTAGGTTGTATTGGAGTTTATTAACCGAGGGTATGGGGAACAATATGAAGGAGCCAGCAGAACTGCTGTACAATGTATATTAGACTTTGGGCTTATTCAGAGGGAACTTCAGTTTCTATTGCTGTCAGCCTCTTAATGTTCACGCCATATATTCTGAAACAAGAAATTTAACCAATGAAGCTTCAATTAGATTATTTTAATGCTGGAAAATTGTTCCCATATGCTCCCATGTGCAGAGGATTCTAATACTGGCAACTGTAAGTAAGATTCTTGTTTGTGTTTAATTAGCAAAGGCATTCTGTTTTGATGGTGGAAGGGCTAACAGAAATACTGAGAACACAGCCATCCCCCAGGGCGGGGGGAGGAGGATGCAACGCTGAGAGCCGTGGGCTGGGCTGGGCTGGGCTGGGACCAGGTCACTTGCTGCTGCCAGCGCCAGGACCTCTGCTACCCCTCCAGGTCACCCTAGCCCCTGTGTCTGCCAGAAGCACAGTGGCCCCCAAAGTGCAGGGCCCAGTGTGGTTTCATGAGGCCATACAATGGACGGGACAGCGCTGTCTGTTCATGGCCCTTTACGTGAACAGATAAATACTTTGGCTTGTCTTCAGCTTGATTTGATCTACTCCAGGGGTCCTCAAAATTCACTGCACTGTGACCCCCTTCTGACACCCGCAGAAGGGGATTCAGAAGCCTGAGCCCACCCAAGCCCTGCTGCTATGAGTGGGAGGGCCAAAGCTTGAGCCCCATTTCCTGTAACCTGAGCATCCTTGCCCAGGGCTGAAGCCTGACAGCATCAACTTCTGCCCTGGGCGGTGGGGCTTGGTGCTGCAGCTCTGGTCCCAGCATGTCTCATCCAGCCCTGGCGACCCCATTAAAATGCAATCATGATGACCCACTTTGGGGTCCTGAGCCACAGCTTGAGACTGCTGGTCTACTCCATTCACTTAGCTTTGGTGCCTGTGTTTTGTTTTCATTCTAAAATGACCTCAGTCTCTGCAACCATGAAATAAAGCATCCTCGAGTTCTGCTATGCAGCACAGAGCATTTTAAACTAAACTCTGCTTACTGGCTGCTAAAGAGAACTTGTCCTTCTCTAGAACCCAGGTTCACCTATCCACATTTTTACTAAACCACAATGAAAGCACCTACCCACTGCTTGACAGCCACTTAAATTTACACTAAACACATCATCAGTTACCCTGATCAAATGAGCTAGTGACAACATTGAGATAAATGATTTATTATCTCCCTGTAGAATTCTGCAGCCCCAACAACTCTCTTATATGACCATGAGGACATAGGTCTTTCAGTTATGTTAATCATAGCAATATATTGACACTTGAAAATCTGTGTCATATCTCCTGTATGAATCACTCTTGCATAAGATATGGAGTAATTTAAGGGCCTAATTTGCTGCTACTTTGTGTCTTGCGGTCAGTTACACCTGAGCAAAGAGTGTATAAAATGTTACCACTGGTGAAAGTGAATGGAGAGAATTGACTTAAGTTAGCCATCCTTATGAAAATGTACCAGCCGGACTGAATCCAGTGAAATGAGTTTCCTTATTGTTAATGAGTGTATCTATTTGTCTCAGTAAAATTCATTTTGTACCTTGGTATGGTTTCCTTTTCCGTTTGTGACAGTTTGCACAGCTCCTTCTAAATTTACCTTTGCCTAATTTCAATGGACTGCACTGCATGGTTTTAATCACGGTTTGTGTTTTAAAGGTTAGCTCCACAACCATGTGGGCTAGAAATTTTCTAAAAAAATAAAATTCTGGAGAATGTATGGATCTCCATGGGGAAAGGTTCCTGGGCATTTTCATAGTCCCGTTCTTTAGTAATTTTGCTTGTTCACTGTGGGTGTAAATATGAAAAGGCTTGAAGTAATTATTTAAAAAAAATTCTCTAGCTACTCCTAGAAGTAAGGTTTATAGCATTGCTTAGCTGTGCGTTTTTCATTTGGAGTTGAGGGCAGTGTTTAAACTATCACTCACTTTTTAAAGAAGCACACAAGACCACACTTGTTTTCTGTTAGCAGTTAAAGATATACACACATCAAATCAGATGTGGATTTATGCTCTTTTAGCTTCACAGAGGTCTTTTTGAAAAATGTTGTACAGTAGAGGTTATTCAAAAAAACCTTCCTTCAGCAAAGATAGATTCTCATAAAATGAGTGTATATGTATCGCATTCTGCATATGTGGCACCCTCGAGAGCATTTAAAAAAGCATGGCCCCGACTTCAGAGCTTGCTACTATATGGGGGACAAGTTTTCAGATCCATAAAGTTGGAAAGGAGATGCATGCAAGAAGACTTGACAAAAGGGCTTTTGAAGGACTTCTTGGAAGGAAAGGAGTCATGTTCTTAGATACTTAAAATGCTGGGGCTGTTGTTTTTCCCCAAAAACAATGCTGTGGAGTTAGTAGCCATACCATACCTTTTTAGAAAGTGCTCCTATTGGTATTACTAATTAAATACTAAAAATGAATAATAGTAAAAAATTCAAGCCCTATATGTTTTATAGAGACAATAGCAATAGAGCAGTGGCTTTCACTTGCTGGTCAAGCTCACTTCCAAGTTCTCACGTGTCAGCATAGTGCTGCATTGTGACCTAAATATTATATGGAGCTGCTAAAATTCATAGAGTACAATGTGTGTTTTAAAATAGTAAAAAAAAAACATTTTACAACAATGTAAATGACAATATTAGCAACCCCAAGCATTAAGGTTTGTGTTTTCATTTTAATTTTTGAATTAACCAAAGTGCCTAGTACCTAGTCATGGAACAGGTAGGACCACTGGAAAAAGAGAGCTTTTTGAGGTAGCACAGGATACTGATAATATTGTGATTTCACTACAGGATGAACCTCTCTTGTCTGACACTCTCTGGTCTGGCAACATCCATGGTCCACTATGATTTTAGTTGGCCTGATGTCTACTTACCATGGGTGTGGCCATGTTTCCCTCAGGCTCATGAAGTTTGTTTACAGCCACCAGTTCTGGCTCTTAGTGTTTTGTACTGTTGTTTAGCTCTAATTTACTCTTAAATGTCTTCTGAGAGCCCAGTAAGCAGTGGTGGTGTTGGTGATGCTGCTAGACAATATTTATCTCCTGTGGTCTGGCAAATTCTCTGTTTTGCAGCAGTCTGGGCCCAAGGAAGCTGGACTAGAGAGCGTCAATGTGTACTATAACAAAAAAGGTTGAGGGAAGAACTCACCCCCAGATTGTGTGGTAGCTATAAAAGGTAGTAGTTAACTCACAGTGGAACTTTGCTTTACCAAGAAGCTAAAAATAAGATTTCATTGGTCAGTGGAAAAATATTTCATAAGCTATGGTGAAACTAGGTAGCCCTTTGATCCTCTTGTGAAGGTGAAGGAGCTTGAAAGTCATGCTAGGAGAAACAAAAATATTGAACATGGTTGTTGTGATGGTCATTGCAGATTCCAAAAGGACATAGTTTACTTGCCGATCAGGCACCACCTGGCTGATCAATTTCTGGGTCCTTGAAGTGGATTGGTTGGATGTTCGTTTATCTCCATCCGTGGCAATCTCATTGTGCCATTTGAAGCTTTTGATATCTATGTGATTGCTGGCCATTTAGCAACATTCATTGGTAAACACACTTCAGAGTCCATTGGTCTTCTGTTAATAATACGGCCAGACCAAGAATGCCACCAAAACCAAACCAGTGCTAGTGGCTTTTGCTTTGAGTATCCTCATTTCTGATCTTGTCCTGCCACTTAACATGGAGCAGGTGACAAAGACGATGGGTGAGGTGAGCTGAACTATATGGGATTACTTTAAATACTTAGGCTACGTCTACATTGCGCGCTCTTGCGCAATGACATATGCAAATGAGGCATGGTGATGAATATCGCCGCACCTCATTTGCATACTTAATGAGCTGCCATTTTTGCACAAGGGGCTTTTGTGCAAGAAAGAGCAGTCTACACTGCTCCTTCTTGTGCAAAAACCCCCTCTTGCGCAGAGCCATTCTGTCTGAAAATAAGCAGTGTAGACTGTTCCTTCTTCCGCAAAAACCCCTTGCGCAAAATGGTGGCTCATTAAGTATGCAAATGAGGTGCAGTGCCACACCTCATTTGCATATGTTCTTGTGCAAGAGAGCGCAATGTAGACAGAGCCTTAAAGTTTGCAAGGAAGGGTAAATCTGAGATTTGTTCTGACTTCATAGCCAATACTAAGAACATGTTGGTTTTTTTCCAGCTCTCCAGATTAAAAATTCATAGTGCCTAGTACGGGGACTTTTTGAAACTGTTGTGGAACATTGCTTAGGCTCTGTGTAGCACATGTCCTGCCACTATCAGGGTGCTACATGTGTGTGATGTAATCCATCTTGTGTGGTGAGAAGTAATGGAGTTATTTCTGCATGATGAGCTTTTGAATCAGACAGCTGGTAAGAAAGGGATTTGAGGAGTCTACTGACATGTGAGAACTGAAAGAGTGGATACATTTTTTGGTGTAAATAAGAACAGTTGGAGGAAGCTTTTCCCCCCCCTCTACATATATATAAAAAATACTCAGTGCTGTGGCATTAAATTGGGTCTGAGTAGCATTTACTGGTAAGTTCATTTGTGTGTGTCTGAGAAATGGTGAACTCTGGCTGATTTTTCTCCCGTATAAACAAAAACATGGACCTTCAAGACAATGCAAAATCTTGCAACCTTCTGGTTTAATAGGAAAAATTCCATTCAGCTGTGTTGAAGCACTATGGTAAAGTTATGAAGCTTTGTATTATTGAGATCCTTGTTTGGTATTGTTGGGGGTTCCCTGAGATGCCATGTATATTGTTATCTTCATAATCTTCCATTCATAATTCCTATGGAAAAATTATCTACCAATCTGGACTAGAAGTGCTGAAAACAAAATGTGACAATCTCTGGAAAGCAGCAGAAGATCCTAGAACTCTGCCATGAAAGGATTGAACTCTGTGCTTTCCAGAGTCTCTTATAAAGAAATCCAGCTCTTTGGAGATAAAAGAAAATGCATTTATGAAGCAAGGAGGACACAAAAGGAGGGATAGTTAAATCACTAATGAAAAACAACACTAACAGTGTTTGTTAATGTTATATTTAAGAATCTCATTTCTTGATGCAGTGGCGCTTGTTTAAATTATTTGTTTGCTGTGGGGAAATTTAAAAAAATATAATGAAAGGCCATATTCTGTTCTTGGGTGCATCTTGTGGCATAATGAGCGTCAGAGCATTGTATTTTTGGACAGACCAATAAAGTGCATTGTGTGTTTTACTTAGGCTATGTCTACACAGCACTGTTTGGAATAATTGACGTTATTCCAAAATATCATAGTCCTCGTCTACACAGCAAGCAGTTATTTCGACATAATGTTGAAATAATGTCGAACTGGAGGACTTCTTACTCTGACTCCTCTAAACCTCAGTTTACAAGGATTAAGGGAAGTCAGAGAAAGAGTGCTCTTTCTCGGACTTCTTCCTGTGTAGACAATGCCAAAAGCCAAAATAAGCTATTTTGACTTAAGCTATGCAGTTGAAGTAGCTGAAGTTGCATTACTTATTTTGACTTTAGCCCTGTTGTGTAGACAGGCCCTTAGACCTTATCTATACTAGGAAGTTATTTAAAAATAAGGGGGGGTTATTTTGAAATAACAAGCAGAGCATCTGTAACCCACACACCTAGGCTATGTCTACACTGCAGGTAATTTTCGGAAAAAGGTACGCAAATTGCAAACCGCAATTTGTGTACCTTTTTCCGATTCTTTTTTCGGAAGAGGCTTTTCTGACATTTGGCCTGTCTACATGGGACCAAATGTGGGAAAAACCTCCCCTTTTGGAAGAGCCCTTATTCCTCATAAAATGAGGAATACAGGGCTTCCAAAAGAACGCGCCCGCTTTTTCGGAAACTGATCCAAAAAAGCAGATGTGTCCCCTGGATGCAGCAGAGTTTTTCTGGGATACTGGAGGTATCCTGGGAAAAAACTCCGTAGTGTAGACATAGCCCTAGTGTGGTTCGCTGTCCCACTTAGTCGCACTTAGACCACTTACAGCAAGAGATAAGAGAAAGGGAGTTCTACAGCATAAGCTAAGAGTCAGCTGGCTTTATAGCTCAAGCTGGAGAGGCTCCTGTACTAGGCTCCGGCAGTCTCAGGTTCAAATCTGCCCTGTGGTGGATACACCTTTTCACAGCCAAACCTGTTGTTTTGAAAAGTGGCTGGTTATTTTGAAATCACTCCTGCTTTCCACGAGAGTTATTTGAAACTAGCAGTTGTGTGGATGCTCCACTGCTGCTATTTTGAAATAACTACACCCCAGAGTCATTCAAAGTAATTACTCCCCAGTGCTTCCTAGGGCTCGAATTTGAGGTAGCACGTCCACGTTAAGGGAGCCTGCCTTAGACTAATTTTGAAGCTTCCCTGTAGTGTGGACACGCTATTTTGAAATCGTTATTTCAGGAGTTATTTCAGAATAAGTTATTTTGAAATAATTTCCTAGTGTAGACATGCCTGTACAGCTCACTTCTCAATCCTTTAAAAATATGAAAGCAGCAATTGAACAGAGGCATCTGTGTGGTTTTTCTCCCCTTATAACTACCAGAGAGTAGCATTTGCCAGTACTACCTATCTTCCAGTTGGCATGGCAGCAGATAAAACTAAAGAGGCGGCTCCTTCACAGGGTACCGGTCCCTAATACCTGCACTTATTTCTTAAAGTCTAGTAGTTTAAGCCCTTCCATGCTCTTATTCTCTCATTTTAAATGTGACTCTCTCTTTAGAGCTTAAGTGATAAAAGCTAACATCATATTGTAACATATCCACAGCCATTTTGTCACAATGCTCCTGCACATGAAGTCATTCAGTGTGTCATGAGAGTGGCAGGTAGAATGCATCTCTGCCTATTTCAAAAGCAAAGGATTCTATTACTTGACATAGCAGGACATATATATAGGCACCATACTGCTCAATCAGTAGTTCTGATTATAACCAGCAGAGGGCAGTGGCACTTATAAACACTTTGTGTTACATTAATTTAAAATAGGATACTGTATAGATGTGTATAAAACTAAATGAGTACAAATACCCTCCATGTGGTGTTCTTATATTTTAAAAGTTACATTGAAACTTGATTTTTACAGATTATAATCATGCTCTCTTACTATTCTGTGGAGGAAAGAAGTGCTCACAAAATATAAATGAAAATCCGTACAGAAACCAGTATCGGGTGTTTTCATTATGAAATAGGAAGTTACTATTCAGATTATCAAACCAGTTTCAGATATTCCAAGGAGATGACAAAGTATTGATGGAAATATTTCAGGGGCTTGTATTTATAAAGATTATGGTATTGGGGAAATAGTTTGGATTTGCTGCAGCACAGCCGGTACATGATTTTATCACGATGGTTGCTATAACAAATATGTACTATATAAGTGACCGACAAGAATAGAAAGAAATGGAACTGCTTCCTGTGTTTGATGGACTTGCTAAAACAAGTCAGCAGCATGTTGTAGAATTGTATTCCTACATTTCCTGCACATCTATTTTATTCCCTTTATTTCTGTATCTGATGCCCATCTTTTTGTAAGATGAAATGGGCAGGATTTATTTTCTTTAATTAAAAATGACATGCTCCTCATCTAGACAGTGGGTGCTAGAGCAGAGAGTTCATGCAATTCAATACTTTGATGCCAGGAGGTGCTATGGCAGCAAGTGAAGTTGCTTCCCCCACTTAACAGCTATCTGATAACAGCTTTTGATCACTGCCATACCACCAGCCTAGGGCTTATCTAACCACACAAACTGCACTCATTTAACAATTTGTTTTAGATTTAGAAGCTAACCTGGTGCATACCCCTTGGATGGAGAGTCTTTACTTTAGTTTGTGCTTTATCTATTTAGGTTCAGTTAAGGAAAAACAGTTTAATGCCCTGTTTCATGTTAGTGTATCTGAAATCTTACTATATTCTTGTTCTGTTCATTCCCTCTGAAGCACCTGGAATAAACTGACGTAAGTGTCCACACTGGAACTCGCACGCGCTTAACTAGATCGTTCATGTTCACATTCAGTATTGCACTATTATAACCAAATCAGGTTAAAACCACAACTTGAACTAAACCAATGCAACTGTATTTACAGGCCATTCATAGAATCATAATCATAGAACACTAGAACTGCAAGGGACCTCAAGAGGTCATCGAGTCCAATCCCCTGCCCTAATGGCAGGACCAAGCACCATCTAGATCATCCCTGGAGAGATGTCTATCCAACCTGCTCTTAAATATCTCCAGAGATGGAGATTCTGCAACTTGCCTACGCAATTAATTCTAGTGTTTAACCACCCTGACAGGCAGGAAGTTTTTCCTGATCTCCAACCTAAACCTCTCTTGCTGCAAGTTAAAACCATTGCTTCTTGTCCTATCCTCAAAGGCCAAGGAGAATAATTTTTCTCCCTCCTCTTATAACACCCTTTTAGATACTCGAAAACCCTCTCAGTCTTCTCTTTTCTAAACTAAACAAGCCCAGTTCTTTCAGTCTTCCCTCATAGGTCACGTTTTCTAGACCTTTAATCATTTTTGTTGCTCTTCTCTGGAACTTCTCCAATTTCTCCATATCTTTCTTGAAATTTGGTGCCCAGAACTGCACACAATACTCTAATTGAGGCCTAATCAGTGCAGAGTAGAGTGGAAGAATGACTTCTCATGTTAGCAATGGTGTTAAATTTCTGTCATACTTCAGCGAGGACACAGACTGACTTCAACTGCACTATTTGTGTTAATAAGCATTCCACTTATTATCTGGTGGAGTACTTCATATCCTAAATAGTTCCATTCATGGGTGTGGAACCTTACCCACGTTGTAAATACTGTATTCATTGGGAAGTGGTTAGAGAACTGGACTTTGTGGCTTAAAGCGACAGTGTCATTGTCTTATGTCTGGAAAACATTTTGTAAAATTTTGTGGAACTACTTTAATAAAGGGGGGTCCATCCCGAAGCAATGTAGTGTTAAATGTGAATTTCTATTTCTGACACACAAATTACCAGATAAAGATTATAAGAAGAAAAAATACAAGTCTACAGAGGGACATGTTTTCTTCTTGATCATTGGTTCAGAATCAGGGCTTGCTGTTCTGAAAGTATGTGTCCTGAGCTGGCAAAGTCTTCTTTCTCAACTTGGTATGTTGTGAAATATAATATTTTTTTAATGTATTGGTGTCTGCTTTCTATCTTGTGTACAGATCATCTATATACAATGTTAGAAGTTTCACGTATAAGAAACAGCTAACATTTGTACCTTTCCAGTGGGTTACTCTCAGTAAAATTTGAGTGGTTGGTAGGGTTACCAGATGGCTTAAAAAAAAAATACCGGGGGGAGAACCGGCCGGCGGAAGCAGGGCAGGCCAGGACAGGATCGGGGGAAGCGGGGCTGGCCTGGGTGCACACAGATCCCGGGGTGCTGTCCGTCCTGCGCATGGTCCCGGCGGGGCGCACGGGTGAATCCAGTCCTGGAGATTCCATCCCGCCCTGGCCCCAGCCCTGGCCCCCTCCTCTCTACTGTGTAGTTGCGAACTGCCTGGCTGATAGACATGCTCACGCAGTGTGAGCGTGTCTACCAGCCAGGCAGTATGCAACTACGTACTGATACTCATAATAATAAAACGAACTTTTAGAAAATACCGGACATTTATATGTCCGGTATTTTCTCAATTTGTTTTCCGGACAGAAAGCTCAAATACCGGACTGTCCGGTTCAGAATTGGACACCTGGCAACTCTAGTGGTTGGTCAGGGTCTCCTGTGATGCTGCTATGATTGTCATAAGTAATTTCCATTTTTGCTTTTGAAGAGTTACAGTGGAACAGTCGAGTAAAGAAAATATCTATCTTTATTTTATTCCTACTCCAATATTATCTTGACTAAGCTTAATTAGGTTGTTCAACCACATTTAATGTGAGAAGGAATTGCTTATGACTGCATCAGCACAGGACTCATCAGAATAAACATTTTGAATATTAATGTATTTAATTGTTCTGCAAGTAAAGCATGTCAACATAGCTATGCAGGGGAAGGAGTGAATAATGAGCTTCATGTGTGCTTTAAAGTAAAGTTATTCTAATTAGTGACTTGCTTCCCCTCCCCCCCAAGTATGAACTTCAATATTATAGAAGTGATGATGCAGGGACTAATACAGAGGTGGGCAATAATTTTTGACGGGGGGCGGGAGCACTCCAATATTTTGGAAAGTAGTCAAGGGCTGCACTCTTCCATGACATTAATGGAGGAGGTGCGGGGTCTGGGACAGAGGCTGGGTGCAGAAGGGAGCTTGGGGTAAGGGATTGGGGTGCAGGAGAGAGTGGGGTCTGAGATGGAGGTTGGGTGAAGGAGGCAGTTGTGACCTAGGGCAGGGGACTGTGGTGCAGGAGTTTGCTTTGTGACCTAGGATAGGAGGGGATTGGAATCTGGGGCAAGGGATTGGTGTGCCAGATCTGGGAGGGGATATGGGTGCAGGAGGGGGGCAGAGGGTGTGAGTATGTTGAGTGAGGGGGTGGAGAGTTGGGGAAGGGAGGGACTGGAGTGCCAGAGGCAGGCTCTGGCCAGGAGACTTACCGGCCAGCAGCCCAACCAGCCTGCCTTCCTGTAGAGCTAAACACTTTCAGAGGTTAAAATGTTTCTCAGCCAGCCTGCCTACCTGCCCCTGTGCCTGCACAGGCTGCGTGGCCATGTGCTCGTGTGAATAACTGAGCTGGGGGGGGGAGCTGGAGTGTGGTGCTTCATGTGCTGCTTGTTGTTCAAACAGGCAGCTCCCATTGGCCAGTTTCTGGCCAGAAACCAGTCAATGGGATTGTGCTGGGGGTGGAGGCAGTGCCTTAAGCGTCCCCCACCCTGTCTGGGATCACAGTTTTGAAAGAGAAATGGCCCTGCAGCCGCTTTTCTGAGTGGTGTGCGGGGCAAGCAGGGGAACCCACCTGGGGCTCCCCGCTGCGTCCAGGAGCCAGATGTGGTGGCTTGGCAGGCCAGATTCGGCCCATGGGCCGCCTTTTGCCCAGGCCGGGATTAATACTTCATTATGTTTTAAAGTTGGAGTTTGAGGCTTTGAGAAGTAGTGTTGGTACTAACTCTAACAAGTCTGAAGGTGTTAGTTGTTTGGTCTCAAAGCTGCTTGAGAACAAGGTGGGGGTTGAAGGGACAGGACTAGTGGGGTAAAGGCAGTCTTGTTTTCTATTATGGTAGTGCTTTGGTGTTAGTGCCTTTGGTGTCAGACTATCTGATCGGGGCTCCTTTGTACTAAGTGTTATACCACACACAGTAAGACATTTCCTGTCTTATCTGTACATGTTCCATCAATTGGAATGCTTGTAACTTTAATGACATTGAGATCTCATAAACTCAGTATTCACTGTTGATGATGCAAGAAATGATGCTAGAAAAATAGGATATCCAGTAAGATATAGGAACATTCATAATGGTTTGTACTCTTATGTTAGTATGGTTTAGTCCTCTTAGATTAGTGAATTGGACTGACCCTGGACGTGCACTTCAGGATTTTTGAATTTTCATTCATAGATTGAAAGAGGAAACACCCTTTCCTGCTTTTTTTTAACTTTGAACTGAACTAGCTGAATAAACTCAATGACAAAAATATCCACTGTGTATCTGCAGAAGAGGCTGCCGTCAAAAACTGATGTAACACTTGACTTGATTTGCGGGTGTTTAGTGGTGTCAGCAAACATGTATAGCTTACTATTGAATTATTTTAAGAAATTATAGTAACCTAGGTTGTCTTAATTTCAAATTTTAATTTTAAACAATTTGTACTTAAGTAACTGATCTTTTAAAATGATTTTTATCCATCCTTCTAGCATTATGATAGTGCATGAGGAATTAAAAAATGAAAGCTGTAACTGGGCCTTCAGCCTACAATGCTGCTTTGGCAGAAGTCCAGGATTTAATAGCAAGCTCAGTACTTCAGAGATCAAATAGAGATGAAATGCAAAAAATAGACACTGTAGATTATGAAAAGAAAAATAATGCCTCTTTTTGTACACAGCACAAACCAAATCCTGCAGCCTTTACTCAGGTAGAACTCCTGTTGATGCTGCAACTGGGAGATTCTCTGGCTGAAGCCTGCAGGATTTGGTTCTACGCTTGTTAGATTTCAAAGTCTTTTCAGAAAATACCCTCTTCACAGGAATAATTCAGAGTGGGACCTGCATTTCTCTCCATGCAGCACCTAGCACAGGGCCGGGGGCTCAATTCTGAAAAGTTGGAGACTAGTGATAGTAAATGGTTGAGCTACATCTGGTCAGATATCTGACAGATAACTTCTCTTGTAGCATAGACAGTTAAGAAAAGAGGAGCTGAAATTCCACTTCCGAAGTATAATGCAAATTGTGAGTAAGCATTAGAGTGATTTGTGAGGTGAATTATATACTGAGGATTTTAAATTTGGTTTAAAATAATAAATGTAAGCCTTAATGAGCTGAATAATGAATGTTAACATTTCTAGTTAGCTATCCATCCTGTTTTTTACCTCCTTCTGAATCTTTTGTGCTGTTGAATTACTGCCAGATTTTTTTTTTAATCTAGTTGTTTTTGTTTTAAAAATTTCTTCCCAAAGCATTCATTTGGGGCTAAAGGAAGATAATGGGAAATGTGATAGAAATGTTAGTGCTCACAAAATTATTTCTGTATGGCTGTTACTGTTTTTCATATTCCATGGTACAATATGTTTTTAAGTAATTAGTTTCTGTTATGAAGCATGCTGAAATGTGTCAGATGTAACAATGCTGTCCTTTCCACTTAGCAGTTTCTTTTAGAGCAGGTGGCATCAAAGAGAGAAGAACAAGGATGGATAGAGAGATAATGTAATAATTTAAATTAGTGCCCTACATACGGTGCATGGGAAGAGATGCACTTTGTCAGACTTTCCAGTGGAGTGTGTTAGTTATTAAAGTTAGTCCTGAGCCTTCGGAAAGACTGGTGAAATATATCTATATCTATCTATAGATATATAGCCTACAGATATGTGTTTAAAACAAGACATGCATTATACTTACACGCATTTCCAACTTAACCGCATATTCGACAAAGACACCTGTCAGCGGCACCAGACAGCTGCTGTGTGTGAAATTGCAGGACAACTGGAGATGTTCACAGCTGCCAGGTGCTGAAATCCACAGTAGGACAAGGGATTAAGGTCACAAAACACACATTCTTCTTTGTTACATCTATGTTACCCCATTGCAGTTAGAAACTATAGGGATGTAACCGAATAGAACTATCATTGGTCATCCTTAGTTTATAGCATTCCTTTTCCAGCTCCAACACACCAAAGTGAGTAAATTATAGTTTAGAGCTACCTTTTTAATATGTAAAAAGGCTTATTTTTAGTTACTTTTTTAAGGAGAAACTGTTACATTGTGTTTCAAGCAATTTAATGCTTAGATAGTAGTTCACTTTCAGTTGTTTTTGAAAATCTTGATCCTTATGCCATACAAATAGCTGACTGTAAACCATTGCCTTTGAAGAAAAATTCTTCAGTTTCTTGCGCTGTGTATCACATTAATAAGTATTTTATCACAAATGTGTATTGGTCAGTATGGGAGAAATTGGGGGGAGGGGAAACTCTTGAGCTTTGGTTTATTTTGTCTGGTAGAAGTTACATTTTATTAGTCTGCAATCGTCAGTCCCTGGAATTATCTGGACTCTCATCAGTGAATGCAGAATGCATTTGAAGATTATTTTAACACAGATCCCATTAAGACACAATTCAGATTACTGCTAGGACAGAAACTGTCCAGCCTTGTCTGAGGTTACAGCCTTCATGTTGATATACTGCAATGTGATCTGATAGACTGAGGCAAGCAACACCTGTGGCTTTCTATTAGCTGATCTTGTTCATTTTGGAGGAGTTGTTGCTGGCAGCCATAATCTCTATGGTTTAAGACAAGGCAAAATCACAGCAGCGCCGGACTGTGGGGCAAAGTTTTCTAGACTGTCTTCCAGGATGGTCGTGGTATGAGGGCTTTCGAAAGGTTATTGCATGTGACCTATTGGGAGGACTGATTTGTACAGTGTATCAACTCCACTCGGCTGTCCCTAAAGAAAGGAGATCAATTGGTGTTCCTACGAAGACCGGTTTAACCAAGTTAAAATGAAAACAAAACAAAAAAAGAGCTGTCTGCTAAAAGCTGTAACTTGGAAGTGAATTTTTAATAATTTGCAAAAAGAGCTTTCAAAATTTGGAGTAAGTGGCCTCTTCCTACAAAGCATCTGTTCAGCTGGACAAATCTGTTATCGGATGAAAGCAATCTGCAGGTGTTGGGCAGTTTTGCTGATTTCTTGGGGTGATTAGTATTCAACTGCTGGAAGGAATATTTAGACAGGGGACACAAAAGTCTGGGGAGCAAACACATTCCTAAATGGGTTTGCCTTGCCCTGTAGTAAGGCTGTGACCTGATGAGCTCTGTTCTCCAAGCTAAGTTTGCCTTTGCCTTCATGCTCTTCTTTCCTTTCCTGAAACTCAATGTTTCTGCTCATAGTACAGGTCGGCGAGAACATATGCTTATTAATAGGCAGGATTTTGACTATCATGCTGCTTTTGATTTCTCTTTTTCAGTGTTCCATTGCAGGTATATAAACTGAGCTTTTTTCATGTTGCAGATTTGGCCTCCATGTTATGACCCTTCTTCATTCAGTGATTCTGTTCATGTAGTTGAAGAAAGATAAAATGGGACTGTGGCCTGGTCTGTGCAAGAGTAGGTCAGGGTAAAGTGCCTTATTTCAACCTAACTCTGTGACTACATAGTCTGAAGCATAGTTCCAACCAATGTAACTTTCCCACTATACAGATTTAACTTCATCTCCATGAGAGACGTACTGCTTAGGATGCTGGAGTTAGGTTGACACAGGTTCTGCACAGACACTAGGTTAATTACATTGACTGTTGTTGCCCTTCATGGCTTCATCTTGCAATGGCCCAGTTGACCAGTAAAGTGGTGCAGGGTCTCCTGCTGAGGACACGCACCATTGACAAAAGGAGCTTATTATGGGCATGGAAAAGTGATTTAATTACTGGGATGTTACAGATGACACGTTGACGTAAATTAATAATGTTGACTTGTGCTGTTCAAGAAACCAACATGATCTATGTTACAATAGTTTGAATAAGAAGGATGATATAGCCTAACAACTACATTTTTAAACTACTTTTTTTAATGTTGCAGACTGTGGTAGCTGCACTGAAGGAAACTTTTTTCTTGTTATGGAAAGGTAAACTGACTTTCCCAATGCTATAATCTTTTGAACATCTTTCTTAAATACAAATTCCAGTAGCAAAAGTTATGGAATACATGTTTCCTTTTATCCTGTTTCACTCATATGGATCTGTGCCTTGATCCACAAACTGGAAGTACCGGTTAACCACTGAAACATGTAGTGGTTGATGGGAATATTTGTCATTTAAAATAAGAATACATAAACTCTGGTACAGGTACATCTACTCTCATTATGGTAACTGACAGACTGACCTGACTTTAACAACCTTGCTCATTACTAAAATAAATTTTACCTAGTTGTTGCTTAATGTGCTGCAAGGATGTTGATATCAGCACATGACCTTTTGTATCATAATACAATGTGGAGACAGAGCTGAGCAAGTTTAAATATATAAAAAAATAGGTCATGAGCTTTCATGGGTAAGACGCACTTCATCAGATGAGTTGGGGTGGAAATTACAGAATCCAGAATGTATATAACAGCAAAAGCAGTTACCTATCAATTGTAGGGCCAGTGTTAATGAAGCTAATCCTAAATCAGGCTGGATATGTCCCGTTCATAGCATCTGATGTGGAAATACGAATATCAAAGATGGGGAAAATTGCCTTTGTTAACCAGTTAATATCTTTCTTCAAGACCATGTTGATAGTGTCAAATTTGTAAATGAATTCCAGTTCAGCTGTCTCCCTCTGTAATTGGAAGATAAAATGCTGTTGTAGCTACTTTTAAATCCATTATTGAATGTCCAGGGAGGTTAAAATGTTCCCCTCCAGGTTTGTGTTAAAGATGTTAAGTAACGGTTAATTTACTGGTCGAGTAGTCGCCCGAGGCAGTGTTTCAAAGGGGCTGCGCTCACAGCTTCGTGTCCATTAATCCTTTGGTACAGACTGCCCGGTTTGGCCAATATACATGGCAGAAGGGCATTGCTGGCACTTGATATCACATAATGGATGTGGAGTTACATGAACCCCTGATGTTGTGGCTTACATGGTTAAGTCCTGCGATGGTGTCACTTGTATAGATGTGTGGACAGAATTGGCAATGGGGTTTGTTGCAGGGGTAGGTTCCTGGGTGAATGTATCTGAGGTGTGGTGTGTGACTGTTGGTGAGTATTTGATTCAGGTTGGGTGGGCGAGTGGCTGTCTGTAGGCAAGGATTGGCCTGTCTACCAATGTCTGTGAGAGAGAGAGGGATTGCTTTCCAGGGTAGGTTGTAGATTTTCAATGATGCACTGGAGGGTTTTAAGTTGGGGCTGTTGGTGATGACCAGTGGTGTTCTGTTATTTTCCTTGTTAGGCATTTATTGAAGTAGATAACATCTGAGTACTTGTCTGGCTCTGTCAATCTGTTTCCTCACTTCCCCAACTTGGCGGGCTGGATCCGGTCCCACGGCCTGATTTTTGCCTACCCCTGCTCTATAGATTTCCCTAGGGCTCCACCTCCTTTTGGGTGCATACAGGAAAATTATTGTCATAGATACCAGCAATCATGTTTACAACTGTCCATATACACCATGATTTGAGTAAGTGCTTGTCTAAACACGGAAGTTCATTTGGAATAATGTTGGGTATTACCTTAAAACGCCATGTGTGAAAAGCTCCTATTTTGGCCTAAGAGTGCATTATTCTAAACTAATTTTAACCCAGCTAAGAAGTGGATTATTTTACTTCAGAATAAGGTGCTCTTCTTCCGGAGTAAGTTTCAGAATAAATCATTTTTCTTTGAGTGATTACTCATGTCCATTCAGCGCAGGTGTGTGTGTTTGCCACATGCACCAGTGTTGAAAGATTTCCCCTCAGCATAGCGGGCCAAGTCCACGGTGCCCCCGGAGTGGCAGGTACACACCATGCTATATAGGGCGCTCCTGGGCCCCTCCCTCTCCAGTTCCTTCTTGCAGCCTGTAACGATGCAGCTATTTATGTAGCGTGCCTTTGTAAATTCCCTCCTTTTTCAATTATAAGTAAGTTTGTAATAGTTAGTAGTTGTTAGTCCTCCCGCTGGGACTCAGCCCAGGTTTAAACACTGTGTTAGCTGTTGCAGGCCTATGCCTGTTAGCGACCCTCTCAACTGCCTCCACTGCCGGGGGAAGGGTCATATCAGCTTGAAGTGCCACATATGGAGGTTCTTCCATCCCAGGACCTTGACAGACAGAGATACAAGGCTGAAGGCAGTGCTGATGGAGTTGGCTTTGGCTCCCCAAGACCAACAGTCAGTCTCGGCAGCAAGTAGGAGTGCCACCGTGTGTAGTGCTCCCCGGTGTTGGGGATGTCTCGGCACTGCGAGTCATCACTAGTCCTGACAAAGCGAGCTAGGGAGTTGGGCAAAGACAAGTTCTGCAGCCTGCACAAAAGAAGGCCCAAGCCATCGTCTGATAAGGATAAAGCACCAGACCGAGGCTCCGCAGCCAGAGTGGGTTGACCCTGAGGGCTCCCCACCACTGTCTCTGAGTATTCAGGTCCCCAGGATCCCGGAGGCATTTCCAGCGGTGCAGGGCGTTATTGACTTGCTGGTTTTGCTGATGCTGCCAGTGCCAGGGCCCCAGCACAGGGGGAATCCTTCAGCGGTGCCGCAGTCACCGGGCACGTGATGCACCCACGCTGTAGCGAGATCGCTCAGGAGAGTACCCATAGCCCCTGCATATTCTGTCAGGGAGAGACAAGGCAGCGGGGGCCAGGGCAAGCGGGAGCTGGCTCTTCACTAGCACTGGCCCCTGTGGAGCCGCTTGCCCCCCATGCTGCTGCTTCTATGGGAGGCAGCAGCATGGGGGAAGGCAGGCAGCTCCACGGAGCCAGAGCATACACAGAAAGCCGACTTTCAAGCTGGCTTCCCATGTGTATTGGCTCCTGCCGGGTTCCTCCCCTTCCCCTATCCCCACCCCGCCGCGCTGCTGCCTCCCATAAAGGCAACCAAGGGGCGGCAGGTGGGAGCCAGCATGTGTGGGGAGACGACTTTTAAGCCATCTCCTCTCCCCCCCCCCCCGACCACTGGCTCCTGCATCCCCCTCCATCCCCGGCCTGTAAATGTGTAACTGCTAAAATTTCCAGCGGTTACACGTTTACACAAATACACAATAGTTAACTTCCCTAGTTTATTCATAGCAGATTTCCAGGTGGCTCATCTGCATCAGAACATGCTACAGCTGGAGGGTGTCCAACCTCTGCCGCTTGTCAGTGCGCGCTCCTCCAGGGCACAAGCCTCTTCAGCTGCCTTCCTGGCCAATGTCCCAGCCGCAGATACCTCTAAGGCTGCAACGTGATCTCCGGTCCACACGTTTACATCCCATTACACAATCAGCAGCAAGACAGAGGAGATGCAGCATTCGGCGGCTTTTTTTCTTCTAAACTCCTACCCTCTTCCACAGATACTGCTCGGAGTCACCTGTGTCAAATGGACATGAGCTATCACTCGAAGAAAAGACTTCCGTACTTGGTGTTCGTCGAGATGTGTTGCTCATGTATATTCAACATACCCTTCCCCCTTCTTCCCCTTTATCAGAGTTTCTGGCAAGAAGAAACTGGAGAGGGAGGGGCCCAGGAGTGCCCCATATAGTGCAGCATTCTGGGGGTGCTGGAGACTGGTCCCCTACAGATACTGCTGAGGGAAAATCTCCTCAGTAACGTTAGTTCGAACCAAGGGGTTTGATTCAAATTAACGTGGCCCGGAGCACACTTTCGAAACTGCTGGGTTTCGAACCAGCGCAGCCAAGATTATGCTAATGAAGTGCAGGATATTTAAATCCCGGCTTCATTTACTATTTCGAATGCCTACATTTGCATCCTTAGTTCGAACTAGGGTGCAAGTGTAGACATACCCTAAGGTGCCATAGGACTATTCATTATTTTTAAAGTTACAGACTAACATGGCTACCCTCTGAGACTTTTCTTATAATGGAATAAATGTGTTCACACTTGGAGTTAATCAGGAGTAGCTGTGCTGTAATCTTTCCACCTGTAGACATGCCCTAAAATGAAATCTGTCCCAAAGAGCTTGTTGTTTCTCTCTAGTTACTATTTACCATAACCTGTGGTATAGATGTGAACATCTGATTTGGTCCTTAGTGCTGTTGGGGTTCTATCACTTACCATTAAAACACATTTTGAATGTGCCTCTCCAGGGGAGGAAGTGCAATTTGCAGTCTGGAACAAGTTGACAAGTGATAGCCAGCATTTCCCACTATCTTAAGCTTGACTGAGCATTGTGTGCTATGATGCTTTGTACATAGTCTTGTGTTCTGCAATGCAGGCACTTCTTTCCAGGCTTGTTTTTATTTAGCAGCTACTGCTGGTTTAAATTTGGGTTTAGTGCCAACCTTTCCTTGCTGCAGTTTTGGTAACTCGCGGTTTGTTTGAAAACATTCTGAAGCGTAACTGCTTTATTCAGTCTGTACTCCCAGCCTTAAATACAGAGGCAGAATCCATTGCTGAGGACCACTGCAAGCAAAGCGAGGGAAATCCCTTGAGAAGCGGCCCCCTTTAACACCTAGTATTAAACTAATTCTAAGATTTAAACATACAAGAAGACTACAAGCAACTGTGAGCTACATAAAATGAGCTTTGCAACCTTTGTTGCAAAAGGTTCAAAATCTGGCTTGCTCTAGAGCAGGGCTGAATAAGAGCCTGTCAGTGGGCCGGATCTGGCCTGCCTAGCTCTTTCATCTGGCCTGCGCAGCAGCGTCTGTCCCCGCCCCCTGATGCGTTTCCTGGGACCCAGGATGCGCGAGCCTTTTCAACTGCTTCTATTTAAAGGGCTTGTGCCTTCTCTGCGGCTGCATTGCCTGGCAGCCGCCTGGTGGGCCCAAACCCTTTAAATAGAAGCAGTTGTTACAAAGGGCACATTTTCCTTTCTGTGTTTTGCTCTCTTATCCCTTTAGTTTTTATTGACTGAAACACTTGGTTTAGTACTTGCCATTGCTCAAACTTGGTTTTCCTGTGTACAGGTTTTATTTGTTGCCTTGTTGGTTGGAAATTCATTCTAGGGTTTTGTTTGTCTCCCAATTCTCAGATGCATGGCTTGGCGTAGCCATTGACTGATAAAAATGAGGTTTATGGATGAAGATTGTGTTGGTGTCAAGTTGGTCTGGAGCACTCTGCTGCAGGAAGAGGGTTGTGGAAGCCAGTGTGTAGTTAGTAGGCTTGCCAGATGGTCTCCCAAAAAATACCAAACACACGGTCGAGCCAGCCACTCTCTCCTCCTCCAGGCTTTTGCACGCTACCACAGGCTCCCAGTGCCGATCGTAGCCCCGCCTCCCAGCCACTCCTCTCGCCCCCGCCAGGCTTCTGTCCGGCGCCCAGCCGGAAAAACAGAAAATACATATGTCCGGTATTTTCTGGGTTTTTATTTACCGGACAGGGCGCAAAAACTGGACTGTCTGGTAGAATACCGGATACCTGGCAACCCTAGTAGTTAGAAGGGCTCTTCATGGAAACTAATATTCAGACTCTGTTTTGGATGCGGGGGGAACACTGTTTCAGATTTGATCATAAATCATCTAAATTTCAGAGGCTTCAGTGGCCTGTCCTATCCCCATTGAGCCATAAAAATATGTACAAGTATCTTTTTGATTTTGGGTCTAATTGATCCTGAGTGTAACTCTATCAACTTATTGAAGTTGTACTAGAGATGCATTTGGTCCTAACATCTTCCCCACCGACAAGCATATACACATGCTCAGCATTTGTCCCTCACATCTTTCAAAATCCCGAGAGAACGTATTGCTGGTCTTTGCCTGGGAAGCCATAGACCTGTCTCTCCAGCTTTTGCATTGGTGACCCCTTTCACACAGCAGCAATTCTGTGTGAGAGACCTCTTTTGTAAATTAAAACAAATAATTTAACACTATTATAAATGCTGAGGCTTGGGGATGGAAGCTGACCGCACCTGACCCTTCATGGAGAAACCTTCAACCCCCTGAGAGGTCACAACCTCCAGTTAGAGAACTCCTGAAATAGACTTTCTATCACTGTTTTGCTTGGTTCAGGTTGCTGGGCCTTTCTATTCCTACCTTGCTTTGAAGTTCAAGACCCTGTCCCTTTCAGGGTGGCCCGCAACCACTTCTGAAATTTGTGAAGTGACCCCCCCCCTTCCAAAATTATTGCCCACCCCTGCGCTAGAGAGAATTTTAAAGAGTTAAAGTAAAAATAAAACCTATTGTATTATTAATCACCCGACATGTTCACAGCTCACTGAGTCCAACCGAATACATTCCCTTATTCCTACCTCAGCAGTGCATTGCTCCAGGAGGCTGCACTAGCACTGCCTAGGAGTCTTTGCCTGAACCATGGCTTTGAGTCCCTTGCTGCCTGACTTGCATATGAATCACATAACCCCAGTGTGTTACATGAAGCATTTAGTTTGTGAATATATCTGTGGCTGGTTCGGTGCAGCTCCCCTTCTTGTTTTCCCCCATATCAAACTATAGAGTCTCCCTTGCAAAGCCTTACCCTAACATGGGTGCCAGTTCTAATGGGATCTCTGAGTTTGCTAAACTTTGCACAAGGAGCCCTGTCTTCCCCTTCTCCCCGGCCCCTTCCCCCCGAAATTGATGACACATTGATTTTCTGGCAGGTGCATAGATGTCTTCCTGTCCAGGGCTAGTGGGCTGCCAGCTTGGATCATCGGCAGCAATCATCACACTTGTCTCTTTGGTGCACAGCACTCTTAGGCTGAGCTATCACAAATTTCTATGCGTTCCCCGGGCAGGAAGAATCAGTGCCCCACCCTGTTCCACTTCTGCTGTATTTCAGTCCAATACTTACATATTGGAGACACGCACAGTCAGATAATATGATCCTTCTTATAGGGCAACATACTGCCTTACCCTGATGGAGAGGGAACAACTTGCTGAGATGTTCCGCAGTGACTTACCTCATGCTAGCACAAAGCTATGAAATAAATACGGCAAAATTAAAATTCAGGTGGGGGGATTTATGCAGATTGCCTTATTTGAATATTATTTAAATTTTCTGTAGCTTTGTGATGACTACTTTATCATTGTTTCCATATATATATGCAGTGATGCTCATTTACAGCCTTCCCCAATCAGTTATTATACAGCAAATACTACTGCTATAAATAAATTGTCATTTTCGGGAGGCACAGAGTTTTGTAAGTTAAATGAGGTGGAAAGTCTCCCTTTTGAAAGAATGCCTCAGCAATCAAACTTCCTGCTGGTGAAGAGGTGGACAAAGTACACTTTTTCCACACAATTTCCCCCCTCCCCTTTTGAGGTGTCTGAAAAAAGAATCTACTTATTTTGTAACATCTCAAAGGAACTACAGAGGTGGAAGCAAAGATCCAGAGAGTGAGGATTTTAACAGCAGCAGAAAGTGAGATCCTCTTTGTAATGTAAATGAAAGTGGCTATATAAAGCCTTTCACTGTTATGGGCCAAACTGATCAGGGATATGTTGGAGCTACTTAAATTTGGGTGGTTCCTCTGTGAAACAGTCTAGGTTAAAGGAGTTTGGTACTCATAGGATCTCAGAATTCCCCCTCCTTGTATCATGTTGTTTTCATTCTGCCTTCTCTCATCCCTGTCATAGCTTTTGTGAACTGAAAAAACAACAAATAGTCAGGTAGCACTTTATAGACTAACAAAATATGTAGATGGTATCATGAGCTTTTGTGGGCACAGCCCACTTTTTCAGAGGACCCTGAAGAAGAAGTGGGCTGTGCCCACGAAAGCTCATGATACCATCTACATGTTTTGTTAGTCTATAAAGTGCTACCTGACTATTTGTTGTTTTTTAAGTTTATCCTGTACAGACTAACTCGGCTACCCCCATAGCTTTTATTGTTAAAAACCAGAGCTGGTAGCCAGGAGATGAGCTTTCTGCTGGGTGCTGTATGTTTCACATCACCATAATATCTGAGCACTCCATCATGAACTGATTGCCTGCATGCACTCTCTGATCTTTTGTAGTGTCGTCTTCCATGGTGTAGGACTAATATGTATCTCGGAAAATTATTGAGGCTTATTGCAGCATTTGCAAAGCACTTTGAGATACTCACACCTTAGACAACTTTGAGATGCTTTTACTGACAACTTACAATGTTACATCCAGAGAGCCTTTTTACACGGACAGTGCAATCTAGTCATAATGCTAACTCACATTGTTGGGAAGTATTGGAGTACCTGAGGGTAGATAGTTGCTCTGGGGAGGGAAAATTGCAGCTAATTATCAGGAAACCTGTACAACAGATAAGAGCATTAAGTAAAGCATTGACTATGAAATTGCAAGTACTGGAGGATTTTTTTTTTCATTTGGCAGAATGTAGCTGCGTAAGCCTGGTCTATGCTAAAATATTAGCCTTGTCACCTGGGGGTGTGAAAAATCCACACCCCTCAGTGACATTTTAAGCTGTAATGTTTTTCAGGTGTAGACAAGCTCTTAGACTGCAGTGTCACCAGGAGACATTGTAATGCCCATACTGTAGGCAAAGACTTCTCACAAAACGATCTCTCTGTATCTGGCTTTTCTGTCCTCATCTTCAAAGGATACCCGCAGAGCACCTTCAAATGATGAGCCCGAGAGCTTAAATTCCTAACTTTGCTAGGCTCTAAAAATCATGATTTGTGGCTTATTAAAATATTCTTTAACCCACTAATCACCATTTTTCCGCCTATAACTGCAGGGGGGTTAATGGGCCACTTCATCTTGAATGGTTCCTTAGGGTATTTCTACGCAGCAAATAGACACCCGCCAGCCAACTCGGCTTGCAGGGCTAGGGCTGCAGGGCAGTGGAGTTGCTGTGTAGATATCCGAATCACTTGCCTTCATTAAATGCAGCACAGAACAGTGAGATGGTTGAAAACAAACTTTTTAGACCCCTTCTGACATACTAGTAATTGAGAGATTTGTCTAATGAGGAACTCTTCCCCCTTCTAATTATTTGCCTAATTTCCTCTTAGCAACAGTCCTTTTCATGGTTACAGGCTACAAGTGAGTGACTTTTTAGTGTGAATAAACATCAGGACACAATTGAGGCCCAATTTGGAGAGAGTTAAAAATGAATCAGTCTTTGAGGATGGTCAGTTTCATAGGTATGTCCCATCCTCGTCCCTCATAGTGATGTGAAAATTTTCAAAAAATAGGGACCTAAAGTTGAGGTACTGAATCCATATTTAGAAACCTAAAAACTGTCCAATTCTTTAGAAGTATTGAGCATGTAACAGCTGCTGAGTGCTTGTCACACTTGAAAATTTGGCCACCTTTTTTAGGAGTTAGCCTCCAAACTTGAGGCTATCTTTATAGAGGTAACCACATTTAAACATGAGACACCAAACTTGGACCTGGTACAATAGCTGCAAATATATCCCTGGTTGAAGAGATCTGAGTGTGTCCTGTGGTCTGCATGGTTACATGCTAGCTGCTTTTCCACTCAAGCAAATTAGGTGCTAAGATTTTTGTGGGAGTTGCCTGTTTTAGGTATATAGCTTGTGGTTTAGAAGCTGTTCTGAGAAGTGGGTAAAATGTGTTACCATTTCAACCGAAATGCTATTTTGTACGGAGCAGGAAGGAAATAAGCAGAAGTATGTATTACATGTTATAAACCCTGTACAATCCTATACATAAAAATTAGTTTTTCCTGCTTGATACTTCACTGCCTGCATTTAGCATAACCTTTAGAAGAAACAGCAATTTTGTCTAGGATTTTCTGGAAGGAGTCGTTTAATTTCAGGGAATTAATTAAGTAGACATTGCACATCTGTGTTTCCTTTACATGACTTAAAAGCCCTGTTTCAATATTTTATTGACGTATTTTGTATATTGTTCTAGAATCTGGGCATTGAGGAAGAGGACACATTTCAATGAATCAAGCCATATCGCAGTATTATGGAGCCATATCACAATATTATGGAGGCATATACTACAATTCCATAGTTAAGATTTCATTGGCCTCTGTACTTAAATTTGAATTAAAATAATTTACACTGAATTTCATCCCCAAATCTAGTATAATAACCATTTCAAAAGACATCTGCATTTTCTGTTAATAATAATCTTTCTGTGATCTTTATACTCCATAGCATGTATGGATAAACAGATGTTCTAGTGCTATTAGCAATAATAGCAGCAGTTAACTAGGGAAAGTGTCACATATTGTGAATGCCTATTTAGTGTTGTACTTGTTTGAAAATACAAAAGCTTTTGTTTCATTTCCTGGAAGGCATGTAACCAGTATTAGGGATGTTACATTTTGATTAATCAGCTAATCAAGTAGTTGATGGAATTTCCATCGACTACTCCATTAGTCGATATGGGGGGGGGGCAGTCGCTCTCCCAGCTGCACCTCTGCCTTTTAAATGTAGTAAGAGCCATGGGGTCTCCCGTGGTAGCCTTTTTTGCTGCAGTAACTAGCTGGAGAGAGCAGGGGATAGTCTGCTTTAAAAACCTTCTAATTCTGACTATTGCACCAGCCACACAATCACTTGCAACTTACCTATAGAAAAGATTAAAGAATCACTGTTCCCAGATGACAGGATGCAAGTAAGAAATATATTAAATTTAAATAATAAGATTAAGCATCTCGTATTAATGCTTGAATCAAGCATGTCCCTTGAATATATTTTTCCAAACAATATAATTTTTGCTTGGGGAAATGAGCAGTAAATATGAGGAGGCTTTGGAATATGCTGTTTGGGTATTGTTCATTGGTTCTTAAATTCCATAGCAACTGAAGTAATAGACTAGGAAGCATGGTCAAGTGTGCACAAGGCTGAGATGAAGGAACTAACTTATTTTATTTAATCATGGCTTTAATAGTGCATTGTCACCCTTTCTCCTTCCGCTCCCGGGATGGGAAGATTGTTCCAAGCAGCAGCAAGGTGGGCAGCCCAGTAGAAAGATGGAGTGCATGCCTAGGAATGCAGGGCTGGGTTCTTCCTCCAAATCCAGATGGGGAGCTAGGACCTGACTGGCTTCTGGTTTGCATCCCCCCCACTCCACCCCATCAATTTAAGCTTCTGCTGCCTGAGCCTTTTGCTCCTCTCTAGCTGTTGTTCCCTGTAGTTGTTGTGTAGGTGCTGTATGTTTAGAATGCTGTGGGTCTGGCCTGTTTGGGGTTAGGGTTGCCAGGTGTCCAGTATTGTACCGGACAGTCCGGTATTTGCACGCTCTGTCTGGTAAAAAATCAGACAATACCGGACACATGCAATGTCTGGTATTTTCTGATTTTTTCCGGCTGTGCACCGGACAGAAGCCTGGCGTGGGTGGGGGGGAGAGGGGCTGGGAGTCCCAGCTGGGAGGCGGGGCCGCGATTGCTGCCGGGAGCCCTCAGTCGGTTGAGTGTGAGGAGGAGGGGAAGCCTCCTCCTCGCTCGTGCGTCGCCGGAACCCTGCGCGCAACAGGCAGCTAGTGCCCAGGTCAGTCCCGCTCCCCGCTGGCCAATTTGCTCACTTCCCCGCCCCGGCCGGCCAGTTCTCCTCACTTCCCCTCCTCACTTCCCAGCCAGCTCCCCTGCATTGTCCCCCCAGCTCTGCTTCCCGCCGGCCTGTTCCTCTTCCTGATCTCCTGGCCAGCGCCGCTGCACCCCCGCTAGCTCTGCTTCCTGCCCACCCTTCCTCCCGACCAGCCCCGCGGCCCCGACCTCCCAGCTCTGCTTCCCGCTGGCCCGCTTCCTCTTCCTGATTTCTCCTGGCCAGCGCCGCTGCACAGCCCCCCACCAGCTGTGCTTCCGGCTGGCCCGTTCCTCTCCCTGATCTCCCAGCCAGCACCGCTGCACCTCCTTCCCCGCCAGCTGTGCTTCCTGCTGGTCCGTCTCCCTGATCTCCCGGCCAGCGCCGCTGCACCTCCTCCCCGCCAGCTCTGCTTCCCGCCCACCCTTCCTCCCGGCCAGTCCCGTGGCCCCGACCTCTCCCCAGCTCTGCTTCCCGCTGGTCCATTCCTCTTCCTGATCTCCCCAGGCAGCGCGCACCCCCGCCAGCCAGCTCTGCTTCCCATCCCCTTCCTCCCGGCCACCTCACAGCCCCGATCCCCTCAGCTGTGCTTCCCGCCCCTTACTCCCGGTCAGACCCGCCCCCTTCTGGCCAGTCCCCCTCCCCCGATATCCCACGGCCAGCCCTGTTCCGCCTCCCCGTTAGCTGTTTCCAGGGGCCCCCTTCCCAGCCAGCACCGCTCCCTTCCTGGCTGGTCCGCCCCCCCCACCCCTCATGAAGCGTGTCCAGGTTTTTTTGTTTTTTTGTTTTTTAAATGACTACTTGGGAACCCCTAGCAGTGATCTAGGTTCTTGGAGGGTTTTTGTTTTGGGGCGGAGGTCAGGAAGGAATTTTTTTCCCCCGTTGGGGTCAAATTGTCATATCTGGTGGGTCTGGGTTTGGGGTTTTTTGGGTTTTTTTACCATCCATGCAGCATAATGGAGGGACGGATTAAGTCAGAGTAGGCTGTAGAAGTTAACATTAGGGTTTTGTAGGAAAGTTTGTTTGTTTTTGTAGATGGTGTCAGGTGTGGAGAAAAGCCAATAATGTCAGTCCCCAGAGGTCTGAGATTTGGGATTTTGCTGGTGGGTTTTGTGCTGGTGGGTATGTCTGCACTTCCAGTGAGGAGTGTGATTCCAAACTCAAGGAGATGTACTTGTGCTAGGCCTGATGGAGCTAGTGTGCTAAAAATAGTGTCGCTGCAGGTGGCTAGGCACTCTTGAGGATGTACCTCAAGTCTCAGCTGGGTGCGCACTCAGAGCCGCTTGCCAGCTCTCCCAGCCATGGATCTATTCTCTTCTTAGCAGGCTAGCTCAACTAGAGCTAATGCAAGTCTGTCTTGAGTTGGGAATCTCATTCTCAGCTGGAAGTGCAGATATACCCTGCGGGAGACGAAGGGATTTGAATTCCTTGTAGGCTGAGGTCTGTGCTTGGTATTTCTGTCTCCCTCCTGGTGATGGGCGGGGGGCGGGGGAGGGGGGATAGAGGATTCAAAAGTGAGTTGAGCCTTAGAGGTGAGCTTAGGAGAGTTGTGGAGTATATGATGGACTCATTACCGCTGTACTGGGCCAACTTATGACATGTGGGAGGTGGGAGAGTTTTAAACAATGGGAACTGACACTAGCTAATAAAGTTGATGCCTGTAACTTAAATTCATCCCTGTGTCAGTTTTCATTCAGCTGCATGTCCTGATGGATGGCTCGTTGTACAGTCTTGAGTAAATCACTTTATATACTCCCTATCTCAGAACCTGGTGTGTAAGAATCGCCTTACAATCTGCTTCACGTGTGGGTTGTAAAGCTTAGCTAGCTAATTTTACATGAGTTTAAACTTTACATTTATTCTTGACTTGTGTCAGTTTGACAAGTCAGAGTAAGAATCATGAGTTTGGGTGGAAAGGTATAAACAGCAGAAACCACTGGGCTCTTAGCAGGTGAAAACAGCATAGTATGTGTGTAAGTATTAGAGCAAAGGAAGATGCCATGCCAGTGTAACCGCCACCGGGCAGATTTGAACCTGAGACCTCTGAAGCGGAGTATAGGAGCCTCTACCATCTGAGCTAAAAGCCAGCTGGCTCCCAGCCCATGCTGTAGAGGTCTCTTGGTCTTAACTGTTGCTGTGGTCTAGATACCACTTGCGTTGCTCAGTAACCACACTAGGGCTATGTCTACACTGGCGCAATCTTGCTCCAGAGATATGCAAATGAGGCTAAGTGTGGAATATCGCCAAGCCTCATTAATAATGAGTCATTATTTTTGGAAGAGTTTGCGCCAGAAGGAACTGTCTACACTGCCTTCTTGCAAGAAGAAAACCCTCTGCGCAATGCCGTTATTCCTGAAAATAATTAGCGTAGCGGCATTGCGCAAGAGGGTTTTTCTTGCGCAAGAAGGGGCAGTGTAGACAGTTCCTTCTGGCGCAAGAGCCTCTTCTGCAAAAATGGCGGCTCATTAGGTATGCAAATGAGGCTCGGCGATATTCCACGCTTAGCCTCATTTGCATACTTCTGGCACAATGTCCCATCACACCCTGGTAATGTTGCCGCTGCTGGTCCGCCACATGTTGGTGACTATTCTCTGGCCCTTTTTAGATCCCTCCTCAGCAGCGACAGAGATAACAGCGGCCCTCAGTCAGCCTGGGAGGAGGCTTTTTCTCTTTAGGCACAATCACCCTTTCTTCCTTCTGTAGGCTTGACTGGTTGTAGACCTGTGTATTCATTGACTGGTTGTAGACCTGTGTATCCATTGATCCCTTGGATCAAAGGCTCCATTCAGCTGCATTTGCCACCAGCTTAGATCTTCTTATATGTTGTGGTTAGTAGTTTGCAGTGTACAAGCCTTTTTATGGTATGTGCCACCCTTCTCACCAAGGCCCACACTGTTTCTCTTCTCATAATAAAACAGGCCATCTCTTACTTTTGCATGGTAGATTGCAGCAGTGCTAGTACAGGAGAATTGCCAAAAGATTGCTTGAAAGTTGAGCTGGTTACTTGCCATAAAGCCGAGTGTCCCTTGGATTGAGTTGGACATGCCGATACTGAGAGTGGTATTCTTTGCATGATGCACTTCAGCCATGTGAGCATGACCCATGGCAATAAATGCTAGACATGAACTCTGAGCTCTGTCCATTTTTTATATCTTATGGTATACTGATAGATCTGGGTTTAGATCCTTGAATAGAGCTGGACAGAGTGCACCTCTTCTGAGAGTGCAGGAGGAACTGAACATTTGAACCATCAGGAATCGAATATTTGAACATCTCAAACACCTAACCTTCAATGTGGGGTTTTGAGAGGCATGGGGGGAAGGATTACTAATTTCTATACCTGGCTTTTCAGAGAAAGGGTTGGCAGAGCTGCATGCTACCTGGCATGTCTCCAGGGGGGTGGATAGGAGGGGGCTCTTTTCAGAGGTTTGCTGCAAAATAAGTGCGCTTTGTCGTGTGAATATGCAGCCGTGGACCAGCAGCGGCAACATTACCAGGGTGTGATGGGACATTGTGCGGTATCCGATGCTCTGACTAAAAGTCACAAGTGCCTGATGACGATGTTGTGACGTGGCGAGTGCAGCCCGCCATTAAATAAGAGTGCCCTACCCCCTCACTCTGCTGGTTGAGGGTCTGGAATACTTGGGACCCTGGATTACTTTGGATAATCCGATTGGCGTATGAACCATGATTGGTCACCGGGCATCCAAGGGATAGTGACTTCGTACGTCACTCCAGGGAAGAGAACCCTGTCAGAAAATTCCCCACTGCCTTGTGGGTAGGTTTGGGAAATCTAAAGGCTATGGGAGTAAACCCAGACAGATAATCCGGAGTGGAGACCCTAAGGCGGTTAACAGTGAGGTTTCATCCAATCTGCTTTCCTGGCATCTCCTGAAGTCACCTCAGTTCCTAACGTACTGGCTTTTGTCTTTACTTTGGATCTAACTGGGGCAACCGAGGGGGGGATAGTGCTGCTTGGGCAACGCACTTTCCTCAAACACTAGCCCAGGCAATGCAGCGTGCAGGAGGATACACTTACCCACACACAGCTATACACAGCTACTACAGTCGATACAATAAACCAACTTGCCTCTGGCTTGGTAGCTGGAATGTGCGGACAATGTGTCCTGGACTTGAACCTGATTATGATCTTACAAACATGGATTCAAATACATAAAACAGCAGTCATAGACCAACAGTTACATAAATTGAATGTTGACATTGCTGCTCTCCAGGAGACCAGACTGGCAGATGCTGGATTAGTAAAAGAAACCAACTACACCTTCTTCTGGAAGGGTTTGAGTTCAGAGAAACGCCATCTTTACGGAGTTGGCTTTGCTGTTTGAAACAATCTGATGAATTTTATCAATACACCCATTGCTGAATCAGAATGTGTTATATCCCTAAAGCTCAGCACCAAGTCAGGATATGTTAACATCGTAAGTACTTATGCACCCACACTAACGTCCTGCACTGAAGACAAGAACCGCTTCTATGGTAATCTTCAGAAAGTTGTCAATTCCTGTTCATCCGGTGAACAATTGTACATCTTGGTGATTTTAATGCAAGAGTGGGACGCGATCACCAGTCCTGGACCATTTGCCTAGGTCATCACGGCGTTGGGAAAATGAATGAAAATAGTCAAAGGCTTCTTGAATTCAATTCTCAGAATCATCTCTCCATCACTAATACTTTTTTCAACTTAAAAGACTGCCACAAGGTCTCATGGCGCCACCCCAGATCCGGTCACAGGCATCAACTCGACCTTGTACTGGTCCGCAGAAAACATCTTAACTCCGTTAAATTTACATGTGCGTATCACAGTGCAGATTGTGACACTGACCACTCATTGATTATCAGTAGAGTGAAAATTGCTCCAAAGAAACTCCGTATGTCAAAGGATTGCAGAAAACCAAAGGTTAACACTCTCAGTACTAGAGATGCACTGAAATGCTCTGTCTTTGTGGAAGAATTCACTTGCAAAATGAAAGACAAACCTCTCCAGCAGTCTGACGACGAGAAATGGTCCATGCTGAGTGCTGCAATATATGAATGTGCCACATCTGCCTTTGGAACACAGAAATTTTCCAACAAAGACTGGATTGATGAAAACGTTGACATTCTTAGGCCTCTTCTTGAAGGAAGGAAAAAAAAAAAAAAAAAAGGCTTTTCTGAACAACATAAAGAATCCATCACAAAGTTCAAGAGATCAGCCCCGCCATACAAGATCTGTTCTTCAGAGAGAATCCAGGCGGGTGTGCAAACAAGTATTGGGCCGATCTATGTTCTGGAATTCAAAAAGCATTCGATATGGGCAACCTGAAAACCATGTATGATGGACTGAAGAAAGCACTTGGACCAAACGTTTCAATGGAGCAACTTTGGTAACATCTGAATGGACAGGTGATCACAGATAAAAACCAACAGATGTCCCGATGGGTGGAACACTACTCAAGTCTTTACTCCCATGAGCGTACAGTACATCCTGAACTTGATAACCTCATTCCAACTCTTTCAGGAATGTTAGAGCTATATGTAGAGCCTACGGTGGAAGAGCTTTCCCAAGTACTTGATGCTCTCTTCAGTGGAAAAGCACCAGGTAACGATGGGATTCCAGCTGAAGTCCTGAAGGCTAACAAGGCTGTCCTCATCATCTTCCTCTGTGACTGACTTATAAAATGTTGGCGAGTGGGAGAGGTCCCTCATGATATGGGGGACGCAAACATTACTCTCTATAAAAACAAAGGCGATAAGGGGGACTGTAACAACTACAGAGGCATCTCTTTGCTAAGCATTACAGGTAAAGCATTTGCCCATGTTATTTTTAATTGCCTGCAAAAACTCGCAGATCGAGTCTATCCAGAAACACAGTGTGGCTTCAGGGCTGGCAGGTCAACAATGGACATGATTTTTTCTCTTCGACAACTACAACAAATATGTAGAGAGCAAGGAAAGCCGCTGTTTGTAGTATTTGTGGACTTAGCAAAGGCGTTCGATACAGTCAGTAGATCAGGACTGTACAAAGTGTTAACGTAGATAATATCTCTTCATGAAGATATGAAAGCAACGGTGTACTGTGATGGATCTACATCTGAACCCTTTGTGGTGAAGAGTGGAGTCAAACAGGGATGTGTCCTTGCTCCTACCCTCTTTGGTATATTCTTCTCAGTCCTATTTGTGTATTTCTAAACTCACACAGTGATGTATTTCTCCACACAAGGTTAGATGGTTCTCTTTACAACATAACACAACTCAAGGCTAAAACTAAGGTCAAGAAAGTCCTCATTAGAGAACTCCTATTTGCAGATGATGCAGCGCTTGTCGCACATAATGAAGACACTCTACAGGCACTGATGGATTCTCTGTCTAGAGTTCCATCTCAACATAAGCGTGAAGAAAACTGTTGTGTTTGCTCAAAGTGTATCTCAACCACCCAGGGTCATTCTGAATGACAATCCATTAGAAGTGGTTCAATAATTCTGTTACCTTGGGTCTGCTGTCACCACAAATCTCTCCATGGACAAAGAACTGAACATCAGAATTGGGAAGGCAGCCACAACATTTGACAGACTTACGAAACGAGCATGGAACAATCCCACACTGACATTGAAAACAAAGATACTGATATACCAAGCGCATGATTAAGTGTCTTGCTTTATGGATCTGAGACCTGGACTACCTACTCGTGCCAAGAGAAAAAATTGAGCAGTTTCCACCTTTGCTGCCTCCGCAGAATCATGAATATTAAGTGGCAAGATAAAGTTTCAAATGTAGATGTCCTATCAAGAGCTGGCATACCCAGTCTCATCGCGATCCTTAACAACAGAAGACTCCGGCGGCTTGGCCATTTGAGGAGAATGAGTAATAAACACCTTTCCAAAGAAATCCTTTTTGGTGAACTAACAAGTGGAGCAAGGGCAAGAGGAAGGCCAAAGTTAAGATTCAAGGATATATGTAAAAACACTATGAAAAGGTTTAACATCAATTCAAGCTCTTGGGAATCTACGTCATCAGATCGCAACACCTGGCGACAATTATTACTACAGGGCACGTCATTTTTCGATAGGACCTGTGCAAATCATGCAAAAGAACTCCGCCTCAGAAGGAAAAATTCTCAGACTAATGAAAACTGAAGTAGACTCATGTAGCTATTGTAATCGACTGTGCAAATCCAATATTGGATGCATAAGCAATATTGCAATATTGGAAAGAAGTTGCAGATCCAGGCACAACTCATAGATTGTCACTGCCGCTGCTTACCACCGTCTCTTGAGACAAATGGGCCATATATATACCTGGCTTTTCAGAGAAAGGGGATGAACTTCAATAAAAGACATAATTTACAGTTTAGTATAATGCCCACTATACTGTTTTCTGGGGAACCACCTAAATTGCTGCTTTCCCATTTTCCAATGGCAAAAAATGCTCTGGTAATTTTATGTGAACTCAGATCTGTTGCCTTGGTGCCTACAGGTTTGATTTCTCATAGCACTGCATGATCTCAGTGTAATACTCCATATAGTGAGAGTCCAGTGAGAGCCCAAACTGAGTCATAGAATCATAGAACACTAGAACTGGAAGGGACTCAAGAGGTTGTTGAGTTGAGACCCCTGCCCTCATGTCAAGACCCAGTGCTGTCTAGATCCTCCCTGATAGATGTCTATCTAACCTGCTCTTAAATATCTCCAGAGATGGAGATTCCACAATCTCCCTAGGCAACTTATTCCAGTGTTTAACCACCCTGACAGTCAGTCAAAGTTTTTTCCTAATGTCCAACCTAAACCTCCCTTGCTGCAGTTTAAGCCTATTGATTCTTGTCCTATCCTCAGAGGCCAAGGACAACAATTTTTCTCCCTCCTCCTTGTGACACCCTTTTAGATATCTGAAAACCACTATCATGTCCCCTGTCAGTCTTCTCCTTTCCAAACTAAACAAGCCCAATTATTTCAGTCTCCTTTCACAGCTCATATTCTCTACATCTTTAATCATTCATGTTGCACTTCTCTGGACCTTCTCCAATTTGTCCACATCTTTGTTGAAATGTGGTGCCCAGAACTGGACACAATGCTCCAACTGAGGCCTAATCAGAGCAGAGTAGAGCAGAAGAATGACTCCTCATGTCTTGCTCACAACACTCCTGTTAATGCAAACAAGCTTTATTCTGCTTCCACTGCAGTGTTTAGGTGGGTGGATGGATGTTTTGGTTTTGCAATAAAGATTTATTTTAATGGGGGTCAAAGGAGCTATGCATAATACATCATAGAGTAAGCAGTTCAGGATGTGGGATATAGGGATGTATGGTTGGTTCAGAATAGGGATGTAATCAACTAATCGACTACCCAATAAGCGTAGGCTTATCAGGTAGTCGAGTCACTATTCGACTGTTTGCTTCCCCCCCACCTTACTGCCTCTATATCAGCGACACCAAGGGGGGGAGCAGGAGTCGGTGCTGAGGGAGCCGTTCCTCTCAGCACCATCTCCGCGGGGGGCAGGGGAGGAAATGGCATGAGCGGGGACGGAAGCAGTCCTCACTCGCGTGGGGTCCCAACTGCTGCGCCTCTCCCTTTAAATGTATAAGAGCCACATGGAGAGGTGCAGCAGTCGGGACCCTGTGCAAGCGGGGACTGCTTCGGTCCCCGCTCATGCCGTTTCCCCCACTGCGCCTCTGCCTTTGAAATATAGAAGAGTCGCTTGCACCTCTTGTATATTTCAAAGGAGGAGGTACAGCAGTCAGGACCACATGTGCGTGGGTCCTTTGCAGTATCTCTTCCTTTGAAATATACAAGAGCTATGGGTGGCTTTTCTACATTTCAAAGGCAGAGGCGCAGCGGGATAGCGAGTGCCCCCCAATCGAGAAGTCGATGGAAATTGCTTCGACTACTTGATTAGCTGTTTAATCTAAATTTAACATCCCTAGTTCAGAAGCAGTTTTGAATAACAAGTCTGCATCTCAAATGCTAAGTCTTCTGCTTTCTGTGGATTTCACTTCTGGCAGGGACAGGAATCCTATTAATCATATTAAAGTGTATTCCTAATCATTCCAGTCTGCCCTCATTCTTTATGGATTTAACAAGCAGAAAATAAGTAACAGTGTGACTGAGTGGATATCCCAATTTTTCTGGTTCTGTATTTCTTTAATTACGGGTCCTCAACCTTCTATTTTAAAGGGTGACTTTCAAGATTTCTGAGCTAGAAGGTTGAGGTTCGGTATTACTAGTTATAGTTAAGGAGCCTGTGGTACTTCTGGGAAGTGAAGAGGGCCTTCTCCCTATATGGGGGGAATACAGAACATAGGAACCAACTTCTGCTATAAGCACAAGTACTAGGCCCAGTATGTTTCTTGGCCTTACACTGACCAGTGCAAAGGACAAAGACTTAAATATTTGAATAAACACTGTGACTAGTAACTGTTCCAAGTTTATATAAAAAAAAAAAAGGCAAGCAAACTGTTCCCGCTTCTGCTGTCTGCTTTTTGCCATTTCTATTTTTTGTACACTGTCTTTCCTGATTGCTCTTCTCTGTGCAAGAATTTTCAGTAGGAGGGCACCATACTCCAGTGAAGTCTGTTGCCACTGGAATACCAACTAGCTATGCCCTAATAAAAACTGCAAAATGATGGAACTAACATGAAGGCAAACAAAAAGCACAGTTCTCAGCCCATGAGCAGGTAAGAACCTACTCTGCAAAAACTACTTTTAAACAGAATAAGGGTGTTAGCATTAAATGCTTGTGTTTTTGCCACAAAAAATTGACTAGTTAGCAGAGCCCTTTCACTTGGAGGAAATAACGTTAATGCTGTAAGAGCACTGGCTCTGTGTGGTCACGTTCACTGTTCTTCAGCACAATGGCTGAACAGAAGAACCCACCTGCTTGTTTTTTTCCTCCAGAGCCCCAAGTGGACATGTCAGGCTTGTTGCCAAGATCCAGGTTTTAGACCATTGCAATTTTGGTTTACTCTTTTAATGATGGCTTCTTTGTGGGGGTGATCATTCTGAATTTTAGCTTTTCCTTCTTTCTGAGGCTCTGCAGACAAATCCATTGTTTGGAGGGTGGGGAAGGAGAGGGTGTTTTCTATAAGCTGAAGAATCTCTCACAAGTTGGTTAAGCAGTAGTAAAATTTAAGATTGGCCTGGTATCTTGATTTTCTTTCTTAGTTTTAGATATGCAGAAATAGGTTCCACATCCAAGAATCTGCCTGTCAGGAGAGCAACTACTTACTGCTCTGACTGTACATTCCCCACTGTACAAAGAGCATCCACCTCAGACTCTTATCACTGGCCAGTTGGGTTATAGGGCCTTGAGAGGCTATACCCAGCCGTTAGGAACCCTGTTCTGCAATGGGATCTTAATATATCCTCTCTAGACTCACAAGCCGATCCTTTGACCTGTTGGACTCTTGTTCCCTTTCCCAGCTCTTGTGGAAGGTCACCTACCTTGCGGCAGTTATGTGAGCCAGGCGAGTGTCGGAGATTGGGGCCCTGACCTCAGAACCCCATACTCAGGACAAGATTCAATTACGACCTCATCCAACCTTCCTGCCGAAGGTGGCGTCTCCCTTCCACATTGACCAGGGCATGCTCCTCCCAATGTTCTGCCCTAAGCTTGGATGCCTAGGATGTGCATGCAGCTCTTCATCATGGTGGTGGATAAAATGAAGGGCCTCCCAGAGGATCTCCAACTTGAGTGCTTCCTGCAACCAAACCTGCTATGAGTTAGCACGAGTCCAGCACCATCTCTGGTTAAGGCCCATCCTCTGTGCCCTTACTGGCCCATGCCCTATCCAGAACATCTGTAGAGCCATGATGTTATCTTTGCTTTGCATGTTCATGTGTTGTGCTTAAAAGAAGCACCCGGGATCTTTTTCAGGGGGATAAGGCAACACGCCACATTTATTGAACATACATAGCTCAATCAATACTTTATCATATGCATATGATACATTACACCAGTGTTTCCCAATTGGTGCTCCGGGGAACCCTGGGGTTCCGTGAAGCAAAACTAGGGGTTCCGCGAGGAGCCGGCACTCCCCCGCCCCCTCTGAAAGAGAGAGCGGGCTAGCCAGCAGAGGCATGGACGGCGAGTTGTATGGGCTCGTGGTGCCCATGCTCCACCAATATTTGGAACTGGAGTGGGCCCCAGCCCCCCTGTGCATCCTCCCACCCCAGCCCCAGAGCGTCTCTCCCCCGTCCCCATCCCGTCCCTGCCCTGCACAACCTTCACTGAGCTCCCCCTTGCTGGCTGCTGCTGCCCTGCACGGCGTGCTCAAACCGGTGAGCGGGGAGATGCCCGGCCATGATGTAACATCACGGCCCAGGATTGTAAAACTGCTGGACGCTGTGTTGCGCCGCGTGGCTGAGTTGTGCAGACTCCAGCCCGGCAAAGTGGAAGGCAGAAGGTAGGGGAAGGGCTGGGAGAGGAAGGGGCTTGTGCGGAGGGGGAGGGAAGAGGGGGAAGAAAGGGGAAGGCACCAAAAGGACAGGGTAGAGGAGAGACAAATGCCAGGGGGCCAAGTGCAGACAATGAGGAAAAAGGCAGGAGGGGAGGTGTCAGTGGGAGGGGGACAGGGTGATGCTGGGAGGGAGAGGGTAAGGGCATTGGGGGCTAGAGGGGGAGGGGAAGGTGCTGGGAGAAGGCTTGAAAGAAGGGGTGGGCATGAGGAAGGCTGGGATGGAGCAAGCCATGTGTGAGGGCACAGGGGCATGAGGGGAACAGGGGCAGAAGGTGGTGAGGGGGTGACCATCAGGGAAAAAGATGGCAAAGGGGGCAGAGGCAGTGAGGGAAGGGGAGGCAACAGGAGGGTGCAGGAGTAAGAGAAGGTGCAAGTGCCAGGGGATTCTGGGGGTGAAACAGAAGGGCAGACACCTGCAGGGAGGGACCAGCACCAAAGGAGAGAGGCAGGGCAGGTTTGTAGAGGGAGGTGTTAGAAGAGGGGATGAGGAGGGGATAGCTCACATGATCAGAGTGGGGCTACTGGAGGAGTGGGCACAGGGAGGAGAGAAGGGCTGGTGGAGGGGGCAGGTTGCAGGAGGGCTGAGGGCAGTGAGAAGGGCAGGAGTCAGGACAGCAGAGGAGAGTGAGGAGTTGGGGGGCAGCAGGCACCAGGGGAGCTGATGGAACAAGGGGAGGAGACATGTCTGCAGAGAGAGAAGGTAAAGGTTTAAAAATATGTATTAATAACTTGGGTGCCACAGTGGCACATCCAAACAAGCCACATGAACTCAGTACTGGTGCACAACACAAAATTCATTTTGGTCATGCGAGGAAACTCTTAGGCTATGTCTACACTGGCGGGTTCTTGCGCAAGAACATCTTGTGCAAGAGTTCTTGAGCAAGAACACGTCCACACTGCCATGTGCAAGCTGTGCTTTTGCACAAGAGCATCTATGGCAGTGTGGACGCTTCTCTTGCCCAAGAAAGTGCCGATGGCCATTTTAGCCATAGGGCTTTCTTGCGCAAGAAATTCATGTTGCCTGTCCACACTGGCCTCTTGCGCAAGAACAGTTGCGCAAAAGGGCTTATTCCTGAGCGGGAGCATCATAGTTCTTGCGCAAGAAGCACTGATTTCATACATGAGAACGTCAGTGTACTTGCGCAAGAACACACGGCCAGTGTAGACAGGAAGCAAGTTTTTGCGCAAGAGCGGCCGCTTTGGCGCAAGATCGCGCCAGTGTAGACACAGCCAAGGGGGAGGGAGGGAGGGCGGCAGGGGCAGGGAATCAGCGCTGGCTCAGTATGTCTGCATGGTTTGGGGGAAGGTGCAGGGAAATTGAGCTCAGCTGGGTTGCAGAGTGGGGAGGTCCAGGGAGCTGGGCTGGGCTGGGCTGGGCTGTGGGGTGGGGGTGTGTGGGGGGAGCTCAGAGCTCAGTTTGGCTGCAGGAGGAGGAAGGTGCCGGGAACCGGGGCTAGACTCAAGGGGAGGGAAGGGCAGGGAATCGGCGCTTGGCTCAGCAGTTTTGCGGGGCTTGGGGGAGGTGCAGGGAAACGGGGCTCAGCTGTGCTGTGGGGGGAGGCATGCAGGGAACCAGTGCAGGGCTCAGCTGGGCTGAGGTGGATGGGGGAGGGCATATGGAACAGACGGGCAGCTCAGCTGGGCTGTGAGGGGCTGCAGGGAACTGGTGCTGCACTCCCTTGGATTGTGGGGGATGGTTTTGGGGGAGGTGCAGGAAACCAGCAGGGGTGGGCAGCTCAGTTGGGTTGCAGGGGATAGAGATGCAAAGAAGCCTGGGGCGAACCAGGAGCCCTGAAATGACCTTCCCTGGTCCAAAATTCCCTCATCTGGGACCAGTCAGGTCCAGAGGGTGCCAGATCAGGGAGGTCCAACTCCTACCCAAGTCCCCTCCTTGCACCCTCCCTCGTAGCCAGACACTCTACCCCCAATCTGCTCTTGCTCCCTCCCCCTGGCCCGACACCCTACATCCAGCCTGCTTCTGCACCCTACCTACCACCCAGACCTTGCCCCCTTCCGCCCCCCCACCTCCCTCCCAGATCCTGCACCCCATCCCTATCCCGCTCCTTGGCAACCCTGCCATCCACCCTAGCACCCTGTCCCTGGCCCCAGCACCCTGCCTCACACCCCAGGACTCAGCACCACCCTGGCCCTGGCCCCAGCACCCTGCCATCCACGCTAGCACCCAGCAGCACCCTGTTCCTTGTCCCAGCACCCTGCCAGTCACCCTAGTGCCCAGCAGGCCCATGTCCCTAACCCCAGCACCCCGCCACCTGCCTGCCCCAGCACCTTGCCCCAGCACCCCGCCACCTGAGCCAGAATCCTTCCACCCAGCAGCACCCTCTCCCAAGCCCCAGCACCCACTTTCACTCTGTCCCCTGCCCCCACCAGCACATTTGGGACCACATTAGTGAGGCTTGGGGGTTTTGGGAGGGTTGGTGTGTTTTTTTTTTTTGTTTGTTTGTTTTTTTGTTTTTTTTTTTTTTGCATCTTACTTGTGTGGCCCCCAACTGACTTTTCTGTGGGTCAGTGACCCTTGACTCAAAACAGGTTCCTCACCCCTCTCATAAATAAAGACAATGCTAAAACCTTTTGAGTTTGACATAATATTTTATTTAAAAATGAAGCCTGGCCAACAAGCCCCCAATTGGGGCCAAACCCCCCATCTCACTGCAACATCATAACACTCCTGCACCACCTGACCCCAAATCTGAGCCTATCATACACTGAAAACCCGTCCTGAGCCTCTTACATCCCCAAACTCCTGCATCCCCACATCCTCAGTCTTCTGCCACAACACTCCTGCACCATCCACACACTGCAAATCTGTGTCCTGAGCCCATCATACTCACAACCTTCTTGCCCTGAGTCCCTCACATATACAGCCCAAACTCCTGCACCCTCACATACACAAGCCCATGGCTTGCTCAGCACCCCAACCTTCCACCTGAGCCCAACACTTCCCAGCCTGGAGCCTCCTCCCCGAGCTAACATCCCCTTCTCCTGCATCCAAAGTCCCTCCCAGAGCTTGTACTTCTCACCCCTTCCCACACCCAAATCCCTCATTCCCACCCCACACCTCCTGTCTCAACCTAGTGAGAGCTGGGGATAGCAAGTGATGGAGAGGAGGGGAACAGAGTGGATGAGCCCTCAAGGAAGGGGGTTGGGGGGTCTTGGGGAAGGAATGTGATTTTCATGCATTGATGGGGATTTTCATGAATTGGTGGGTCCCTCTCCCCCCCCCCTTTTTTTTTCTTTTTCTTTTTTTTTTTGCTTGACAAACCTAGGGGTTCCTTGAAATTCTGAAAAGCTGAAAAGGGTTCCTCGGCCAAATAAAATTGGGAAACACTGCATTACACTCATGCGCCCTCTCCCTCTCCCTCTCCCACCAATAGTTGCTCCCCCTAACTGCACTGGCCAGGTGAGTTAGATGGGGAAGGGGTGGAGCCGGGCTTCTGCCGATCCGGATTGATGCTCCGATGTTGACAAGACAAAAACCTGGGGTCCCTCTGGAAGATGCCTCGTATTTATCCCTCTCTCGTGCAGCCAGTTAGTCATCACCTCCCCTTTTTTACTGCTTCAAAGAGAGTTCTTTCAAGGGCAGGCACTTGCTGCTCGACTCCCAAGGGCTCTGTATGTCCAGTCTTCCTTTCAATGAGCTCACTTCACAGGTATTGTCTTAGATCTGGCTCCCAGCCTCTCTCCACCCTTGCATCTGTTTCTGGAGGTGCTCACCTTTCAGTCTCCATTCACACCTCATTCATTTCAACAGGACAATCAAGGAAAGGGGAGAGATCTATTCTACTCCTAGCAAAAGACATTTTTCTTTACCTTAACTATTCCTAAGACCTATAACATAAAGAGCTTGATACAAAGTTTCTATTGTAAAGACTGGATACAAGGGTTCTCTTAATTCAAGAATTCTATAAGAAAGCTTAACATAAAGATCTATCTAAAAGAACAAGATATGTATATATAAAATCTCTTAATACAAAGTTATATCAGAATGATACATGGTTATATGGAAATGTTACAGAGATTTATCCACACATGGAGCATTATGCCATCACCCAGCAAGCCAGAGATAATGCTGGTTTCAGTAGAGCTGTGTTACAATCTTCATGTCCGTGAACTCCTGCTCACCTCTTTTGGCATTGCTTGGGAGTCTCCTAACATGGAATGGACATGAGCAAGCACTTGAAGACACAACAATTATCTTTTTCCGTCACTGGTGTTCTTTGGGATGTGGTGCTCATGTCCATTCTACAACCTGCCCTATTCCCCACTGTTGGGTAGGGGGAGCTGTTGGCACCCCATATACTGCACTATAACGTAGCCATTCCAGGGGCACCGGAAATGGTCCCCTATGGATACCACTGAGGAAAAAGCTTCTGGCACCGGTGCATGCAATGAGCGCCCACACACACTTGACATGGAATGGACATGAGCAACACATCTCGCAGAATACCTGTTATGGAGAAAGATAACTATCTTTAATGGCGAATCAAGAGCACCCTAAAAACTCGAACCAGTATGCAAATAAAAAGTATCCCACATGTATTTCTAAAATGTTTTCTGATTTATAAGTTTATTTATGTTTCTTATGGGTTTACTGCATTTTGGGTGGTTCAGGGTTTTTTCCATGATACTTGATGTACTACTAGAAATTGCTTGTAGAGGGACAAGTGAGCATGGAAGTTTCTGTATGTTTTATTACCTACTAATAAGCTTACATCCCGTGCATGCTTCTCACACACCAGCCAGGCGTGAGAGGCATGCACACAGCATACGAGCATTTTCCCTGCGTTCCCTTAGCTTCTGGAGAACAGGATCAAAATCAAGCTGTGTCCGGGCACGCATAGCTGCTGTCCCTCCTCCCCCCCAGTGCTCTGCGGGGGTGGGGCAGAAGCAAAGGAAAAGAAAAGTAAGGATCAGGCCCACTGCGGTAGACCCGATCCTTACTTCTAAAATCATTCCGCAGACTCCCTGCAGTGCCATCACGGACCTCCAGACATCCGCGGACCACAGATAGGGAACCACTGTCGTAACCTTTTTTCCTGATACCTCACAAGGCATGTTTTATATGCGCTATCACAATTATACGCAGGTGAGGAATATGGGCGTTATAGGGCACTTCCCAAAGGTATAGAATGTCAGATAGGTGTTTCCTTTCTCAGAGCTTGTTCATTAATTGGGCCCCAGTGCAGCAAATCCTAGATTTTTATATGCTTAAATCCTGCTCGTGTAAGTTTTAAGCTCATGTTTATGTGCTTTGCTGAAAACTGCAAATGTTGGTGAGCAAATGGAGGTTTGTAGCTAGTTAGGAGCTATATCAGAAGTCTTTCACATGCAGCAAAATGTATTGTACAGTAGTTTAAAGCAGTAACGTTCTGTGTGACATAATACCTTTAAATGTAGCTATCCTTACAGTGTCTCCATAAGCAACTCTTGTCAGAGGGCAATTAATACAGGCAGTGATTTTATGTGCAAAAGTCACTGCAAGTAATTGACTTAAGTGAATTTGTTCCCACTTACTCCAGTGGGAAACTTGGTCCTTATCATTTTCACCTAACTAAATTAGACAGCGATTTGTTTGGTGGCAGTTTGCAGTGTCTGATTACGCTTCAGTGGTGATAATTGATAGGAATTAAGTTTACCTAGCAAGAAAACACTAGACTCAGTTTATCGGAAAAAATAGGTTTATGCTTACTATGTTAGAACTTGGGTTATTACTGGTAATCATCCACCAGGATTTTACATGGAGTGCATTTGTGAGGCGAGATTAAAGTTGTCCTGTTTTGAGAAGTTTGATATCTGTCTCTAGAAATGAGTACTTTATTGGATGGCTTCCCAATCACTGATAAATGTAACCGTAGTACTCTAGGAGTTTGGTAATTGTAACTTTGGCTTTAAAAAAAAAACTGCTTTAAGCACTATAAGCAGAAAAATAATATATTAACTTTCCATGCACAGAGCTGAGCATGTCGGTTTTAGTACAGCAAATGCCTCTTAAAGTAATATTTCCTATGCATCACAAGATGAAATATAGCAGTTAAATGAATTGCTGAAGAAATACCATAAAATATGCAGGAAGATGATAAAATCATTTAAAATGATCTGGTAAAAGAATATAAATAAGAAAGCAATTAAATATTCCATCCTAGTGCATGGAAATGTAACAGGTGGGGTTTTTTTCTCATTTCCATAAAAAGGCATCGAATTCAGGTAATAGACCTAATGGATGATTTACAGCAAAATGCCTTTGGTAGTTTATTTCTATTGATCCTGTTACAGTGAGGAAGTGATGACTCATTGGCTAGGTCTTTAAGCAGGTTTATTTTGTTGTTGTTGTTGTTTGAATAATATATTAATTCCCAACATGACAGAAGACCAGCATTGCTGAATCCCTTGAAAACATGCGAAAGATGTACTGCCAACATATTCAAAATTAATATCCTTAAATGGACAGATAGTGGACCAGATTCTGATCTCTGTTAAACTAACTTAAATGATTCAGTGGGGTTGCCTTGTTAGTCTGTAACTTTAAAAACGAGTAGTCCTGTGGCACCTTAGAGACTGGAGCCACGGGACTATTCCTTGACTTAAATGATGTTACTTGTCCATTTCACGTGTATCGTTGTGATCTGAGCGAGGAAGGATGGGCTGATATTGGGACACTGACTTAGGATATGAGAGACCTGGGGTCAAGTCCTTGCTCTGCAAGATACTTCCTCTGTGCCCCTGGGCAAGTCATTCACCCAGACTCCTCAAGCCAATAGTAAAATGGACATTGGCTTGAGGTATCTGGCAATCTTGGCACCAAAGCCCAAGAAACTGGCAGCAGATAGCTCTGCCCAGCCTTTCCACTGAAAACTGGAGAGGAGGAGGAATTGAGCTATATTGTAGGTGTGATATGTACTTTAGGATAAGCAGTTGTAGTTTAAAAAAAACCCAAATCTGTGCTACTAGTTCATATCTCTTGCTCTGTCCCATACTACATGCCACAATCTGGGATCTATCATGCTCTTGTAGTCAATCTGACAGTGGGGTCGAAAGCAGATTTTTTTTTTTTTTTTTTGTATGTGTTATTACAACACACATTCATGATGTCAAACTGGCCTTCCTAATCAGAAAAGCGAAGGCCATTAGCTGAAAAGACGTATTAAAATGAACCGTTCTCCTTTGATTGGCCTCAGCAGTAAGCCAAACATTTGTTCTGCATCTGAAAAAAGTGATTTTTTTTTTAAAGTCTTTGCGTGTGTTTGTTTCTTTAGTGTTCTTGCTTGAGCTCCTGGATGTCTGAAGAAGCAAAGGTGGAAAACAGCACATGAGCACCAGACAGTGACAGAGTTGGCTCCCAAGACTTCCTACTACTGACCGTTACTGCTGGATGGCTGTGGAAATGAATGGAGAACAGCAGCATGATGCAGGTAGTACCATTGATGAGCCCAGGGTGAGAAGTTATCTCTGCACAGCGAGGTTACAGTCGTGCTGAACTGGATCAGCAGATGAATTCAGATGTTTTTAGTAAAAGTGCATGACACTGACTTTGTGTATAAGGAAGTAGCTTCACATTGCAATTACTAAGGGATAGATTCTGATTTCTTTGCATGTAATAACAGGTTAAGAACTATTTAGAAAAGCTAGACATACACAAATCCATGGGTCCAGATTTAATGCATCCGAGGGTATTGAGGGAGTTGACAAATGTCATTGAACAGCCTTTGGCCATAAACTTTGAAATGGAGATTGGGAGAGGTCCCAGATGATTGGAAAAAGGCAAATGTAGTGCCCATCTTTAAAAAAGGGAAGGATATAAAGGATATAATCCAGGGAACTACAGACCAGTCAGCGTCACCTCAGTCCCCGGAAAAATCATGGAGGGGATCCTCAAGGAATCCATTCTGAAGCACTTGGAAAAGGGGAAAGTGATCAGGAATAGTTAACATGGATTCACCAAGGGCCAGTCATGCCTGACCAATCTGATTAGCTTCTGTGATGAGGTAAGTGGCTTTGTGGACACGGTTGAAGTCAGTGGATGTGTCAAGGTATACCTTGACTTTAGCAAAGCTTTTGATACAGTTGCCCACAGTATTCTAGCCAGCAAGTTAAGGAAGTATGGATTGGATAAATGGACTGGAAGGTAGATAGAAAGCTGGCTAAATTGTCAGGCCCAATGGGTAGTGATCAACAGCTCGATGTCTGGTTGGTAGTCAGTTTCAAGTGGTGTGCTCCAAGGATCGGGTCTAGGGCTGGTTTTGTTCAACATCTTTATTAATGACCTGGATGAGGGGATGGATTGCACCCTTAGCAAGTTTGCAGATGACACTAAGCTAGGGGGAGAGGTGGCTACGTAGGAGAGTAGGGATAGGGTCCAGAGTGACCTAGACAAATTAGATGATTGAGCCAAAAGAAATATGATGAGGTTCAACAAGGACAAGTGCAGAGTCCTGCACTTGGGACGGAAGAATCTCAAGCACTGATACAGGCTGGGGACCGACTGGCTAGGTAGTAGTTCAACAGAAAAGGACCTGGGGATTACAGTGGATGAGAAGCTGGATATGAGTCAATAGTGTGCCCTTGTAGCCAAGAAGGCTAATGGCATATTAGGGTGCATTAGGAGGAGCATTTCCAGCAGATCTAGAGAAGTTATAATTCCCCTTTATTCGGCTCTGGTGAGGCCACATCTGGAGTATTGCATCCAGTTCTGGGCCCCCCACTATAGAAAGGATGTGGACACATTGGAGAGGGTCCAGCGGAAGGCAACAAAATGATTAGGGGACTGGAGCACATGACCTATGAGGAGAAGCTGAGGGATTTGGGTTTATTTAGTCTGCAGAAGAGAAGAGTGAGGGGGGATTTGATAGCAGCCTTCAACTTCCTGAAGGGAGGTTCCAAAGAGGAAGGAGAGAGGCTGTTTTCAGTAGTGACAGATGGCAGACCAAGGAGCAATGGTCTCAAGTTACAGTGGGGGAGGGCTAGGTTGGATATTAGGGAAAACTGTTTCACTAGGAGGGTGGTGAAGCACTGGGATGGGTTCCCTGGGAGGTGGTGGAATCTCTATCTCTAGAGGTCTTTAAGTCCTGGTTTGACAAAGCCCTAGCTGGGATGATTTAGTTAGGATTGGTCCTACTTTGGACTTGATGATCTCCTGAGATCTCTTCTAGTCCTAGGATTCTGTGATTCTATGATTAAGTAGTACTTTACTCCACAAATGGTACCAAGGAAACCATAATCTGGCCCTATATTAATAAACAACATTTTAAAAAGTGAGCTTTTGCTTTGCATTGTGAGTATGGATTATTTACACATGTGGCTTTGATATAGAACAGAGAAGGCTCATCTGGGGTGGGAGAGTGAAAAGGGCAGAGTAGTTGTGTTAATGTATTTTGTGCACTTAAAGCACACAGCAAATAGAAATTGTCTCCCAGTGCCTTGTGAAGTAAGTCAGAATTATTCCATGTTTACCCTTATGTAAACTGAACTGCAAAGGTTGAGGTGTAAGCTTCAGTCACTCATTCTACTCTTCCAAATCCCACCTCATAAACCCCCTCTACAGTGATGCCTACAAAAAACTTAACAGTTAGGCCAATGGGGTGCTTATTTCACTACCTATCACATGCCAGAGGATGTGAAGGCTAGGACTTTAACAGGGTTCAAAAAAGAGCTAGATAGATTCATGGAGGTTAGGGCCATCAGTGGCTATTGGCCAGGATGGGTAGGAATGGTGTCCCTAGCCTCTATTTGTCTGGAGGTGGGTGATAGAAGAGGGATCACGTGAGGATTACCTGTTGTGTTCCCTCTCTCTGGGGCACCTGGTATTGGCCAATGTCAGCAGACAGGACTAGTATTATCTCATTTCCTTGTACTCTTCCATCTGTCTGAACCCATCTGTTATCTCTTGTCTTGTGCTTAGGCTCTGTCCACACCAGTAGTGCCCAACCTCATTACACAGGAGGGCCACACAAACTAAGCACAACCTTGTGTGCATCAAAGAGTCTACGTATTTTAATAAGATTTAAAGTCACCTGCATTGATTTTATATTTGAAGTGCAGCTTGTTTTGTATGTATAGGTATAGCCCTCCCCACTTCTAAGTGATGGGCCATGGCCCCACCTGTTCCAGTGCCCCTGGTCAGGGTCATCCTTTTCCTTGGTCTTCATACATTAGTTGGCACCACTGGGGGTATGGTCCTTGAATGGAGCTTTTGCGAGCTATGTGACTATGAATAAAACAATAAGTTCTTTAGTCTTGATTTCTAGTTTTGTAGTCAAACCACTGGACCAGGCTACCTTCCAGATTTCATTTTGCCTAATGGAAAAATACCAAAGAAAATAGTTCCCCTCTATTATTGCTATTTGTAGTTTCCTACATTGCTTTATGAAAGTATAATTACTCTTACTGTTGTTGTAGCTGTGTAGAACAATTACTACATACAATGCATGGGTTTTTTTTTTCCTGACCATGAAATATGATCTCTGAGAAATAATCACAACCAGCCAGTCATTCTGCTACCAACCTTGTACCCTTTTAGTATGCTCAGATGAGGAAAAAGCCCACAGAAATGCGGTGTTACCCAGCATTTACAGTACAACATGTTACAGTAGCAGCCAAAGATTTCTAAAGCTCTTGTATAAACTGGTACCATATGTGTGAAAAGGAGAGAGTAAAAACAGTTATCTGACTATGAAAAGATCATAACAAATGTAAGGCTGTACAGAGGTTTAAAAATCCACTTGTCTGTACCCTAAAGCACATCGTGCATTTTAATTTTTCAAAAAAACTGTCATTAATCTCTGCTATTTATGGAATATCTGAACAGTTCACTGTTTCTTGAATCTTCTGTCTCTGTGGCTCAATGCAAATATTCTAAATTCAAGGTGTTACTTGGTTGTCATTTTTCTCTGAATCATATTGTATTATTTTGAATACTATAAGCATGTGATCATTTCTAGCACGAATTTCATATGATTTTCCATGAATTCTTTCACATGCAATTTTTGAAATTCACTTAAAGTGCACACTTTTGCTAATACGCTAGTTATTCAGATGCTCACAAAATAAATACAAGATGCAAATGTGGTCACATAGTCTAAGCAAAGATACTTAAAAATGAAAGATAATTTTTTTGCATTATTTATCCACCTCTATGTATTTGAGAATTACAACTGTATTTACTTTTTTGAAAAATATAAACAAAACTTAATACTTCTGTCAGGTTCTTCTTCAGTCCCTTGCTGGCATTTCCTCCTTAGTCTTCTCTTCAGATGATAGCAAAATAGTTAATGAAAATCTTTACCCCCACAAAAAGCCCAATTAATAAAACTAGCAAGATTTGCTAACCTCAGTAGTTCAATCACAGTGCTTTTAATTGCACCCCAGTCTGCTTCCTGCACTCATAATACGTTGAGAGAGATCATAAACTGTAGGCAGCTGCAATATAAATAGGGCCCTACCAAATTCATGGACCATAACATCTGGTCTTCCTCATGAACCCTCATCTTTAGAGTGGACAAATACTATAGTGATTTCATGGGGGAGCCCAGTGTTTCTCAAACTGCATGGTCCCCTTTTGGGTCAGGGCCCCCAGTATTGACACACTTACTTCGGCGCTTCCTTCAGAGGGGAGTGGGTGGAGAGCAGCAGCTGCTGACTGAGGGACCAGCTCTGAAGGCAGCAACATAGAAGTAAGGGTGGCAATATCGTATGATGCAATCCTTATTTCTGCATTGCTGCTGGTGACAATGCTGCCTTCAGAGATGGGTGGCCAGACAGTGGTGACTGCTGGCTGGGAACCCAACTCTGATGGCAACACCACAGCCAGCAGCAGCAGCACAGAAGTAAAGTTGTCAATACCATTACCCTCCTTCATTAATCTTGTGGCCCCCTCCACAGCCTCCTTTTGGGTCAGGACCCCAACAGTTATAACACTGACATTTCAAATTTTAAATATCTGAAATCATGAAATGCATGACTTTTAAAATCCTCTCGCTGTGAAATTGACCAGAATGGACCATGAGTTTGGTAGGGCCCTAAAAACAGTGAAAGCTTTGTTATCCGGTGCTCACAGGGAATGGGGGTTGCTAGTTAATTGAATGAGCCAGATATTCAAGCTTATTGCTTTGCCCCTGCTCCCTACTGTGGCAACCAACCCCCCCACCCTTGGCAACGCCTGGCCCCTCAGGATATTATTCAGAATGTTTGTTACGAAGGCCAAAGGGTTAGGTATGAGGAAGCAGACCACTCCCGTCCAGCACACGCATTCATTCACTCTGAGTATTTTTGTTGTGTCCTCCTGAGCGGCAGGCAGGTGAATGGGCCAGCTGCCTGGGAGCCCTCCAGCAGATTCAGCTCTCAGCAGCTGGAGGAAGGAGGCGCCTGCCAATGACCTCAGCCAGCAGTGCCGGCTGTCAGAAGCCTGCAACGGCTGGAGGCATCAAGCTGTCTGGCCAGTCAGGCAGGAGTCAGGTTCGCATGCCTGAAGACATGGGGCTGTTGTGGCTGGGGCCAGTGCTGGTTAACCAAGTTTGCCAGTTAAAGTGCCGGATAACAAAGCTTTCACTGTGTAAACATACACATGACCGATGTTTATTGGGATTTCCCCCTCATCTTCTCTTTTTACTGGTTTAATATTCCTTGTGTATGACTCTTAATTTACTTTCTCCTCTTCCTCTTTTCCTTTAAGATAAGTGAAAAATAGCCTCTGTGCTATGTTCTTTCCTACCAACTCCTTCCCCTCTGAAAACGTGGACAGTTATTAGAGGGGTGGGATGCTCTCCCATGTCACTGGAGGAAAAGACAGTACCAGCCTGACTTCACTTAATCATGACCTAACTGATTATCTGGATCAAGAACATTAACCCTAGTTAAAAACAGGTTGAAAAACCTGATTGTTGCAACCTTTGATTTCAAACACAGAATCTGAAGTTAGCCTTAATTGCAGGTCTTGCACACTGTACTACAATGTACTTAACTGCCCTGTGTGACAGTCTTCAAACTAAACTACATGAATTATGCAGGGAAGTTATTGGCAAGGAGAATTAACATGAGGCAAAGGATCACATTTAAAGCAAAGCACCTGTTGTTGACCGTATTCCTTGGGAACACCTGAATGAAACTCTGGTGTCACATTTCGCCACTTTCACTTACTCTAGTGTTAAATGGTAACACAGGATGGGTAGTCCAACATAGCAGAACTAACGCAGCTGCTGGAACCCAAATTGTGCTTTGTTCAGAATTATGAACATTTCATAGTTATGGACAATCTCCATTCCTGAGGTGTTTGTAACACTGAGGTTCTAGAGTATTTTTGAAATCAAATACAGAACGTGAAACATTTTGTCAATGAATACATTCATGCATAATATATCTATCAGTTGGAGGGGGAAAATAAAGTTGTTACCTTTCTCCTCATTTAACATAATGCACCATTTTAGTGTGGGGACATTAAGAGACATAAAAAGCTTATTGAATATTCACCCAGCAACAGTTACAATAAATTAATTGGAAATTTCAGCACTGTAGAGAGACAGTACATGGGTATAAGGTAGACAGATTTGCCATCGAGTCCCCTAGAGTTTAAAGCATTATAACATTGAGGGTTTAGTTGTAAAAATTGGAGGGAAAGTATTAAACTCATTTCCACAAAAGTGAGAGTAAAAATTGGTAATTAAGTTCCAAGGTTTCGTTCCAGTGACTTTTTTGTGCTTGCTATGCAGTGCTGAAAGTGGTGATTTATAGAACGTACAAGATAATGGCCCATCACACTTGTAGTAGAAAACCAGAAGCTAGCAATTCATATGCAGCTTGGAGCAGACTGTAGATGAGATTTGCAAAGCAAAACAGATGTAACTCTCAGTCCCAATTCATTTAGAGTTGTTTCAAACATTCCTGTAATAGTGGGCATATGATACCTAGAAAAGAAGGAAACGCATTGCTGGTTTCTTGGCGTTCCTTCTAACAATTAGAATCATAGAATACTAGAACTGGAAGGGACCTCGAGAGGTCATCAAGTCCAGTCCCCTGCCCTCACGGCAGGACCAAGCACCATCTAGATCAGGGGTGGCCAACCTATTAAATGAAGAGAGCCGAAACAGCGGCAGAAAAAATTCACCAGAATTGTTGAGCAAAAGAAAAGGAAGAGCGGGTTAGGCTTTTTGGCTGCATCAGGCTCCCATCAGCTGACACCATCTTGTCAACACCATTTGGCCATGCCGGACGGCTCCCCAGCACCCGGTGAGCACAGGGAGCTGGGGGCCGTTTGTAGGGGCGCATGGGGAAGCTTCGCGAGCCGCACTTTCAGGGGTGAAGAGCCACATGTGGCTCGCAAGCTGTGGGTTGGCCACCCCTGGTCTAGATCATCCCTGACGGGTGGTGATCATCCCTGACGGGTGGTGTCTGTCTAACCTGCTCTTAAATTTTTCCTGATGTCCAACCTAAACCTCCCTTGCTGCAATTTAAGCCCATTGCTGCTTGTCCTATCCTCAGAGGCCAAGGAGAACAATTTTTCTCCCTCCTCCTTATAACACCCTTTTAGATACTGGAAAACCGCTATCATGTCCCCTCTCAGTCTTTTCCTTTCTAAACTAAACAAGCCCAATTCTTTCAGTCTTCCCTCATAGGTCATGTTCTCTTTAATCATTTTTGTCAGACTGAAAGAAATCCCTCTTTCTAGCACTGCAGAACACCTAGCATTAAAGCACTTTAAAACAAAGACTCACCCTTTCAACATCTCCCATAACACTGTCCCTCAGTTAAAAATCTACAGAGTTAGACTGAAGACTTTTATGTTCTTGTGTGTATTGCATGAAGAATTTCAAGCTTTCCATTTTGGACAAACACACTTCTTTGTTTGAATGTACAAAAATTGCTTAAGAAGTGCATCTGTGTTGGCTTTCGGGGTAGAAGGGTCTAAAAAGATGAGAATGTAAATGAGTTAGGTAAGGTGGTTTTAAAATCTTACTGTTTTTATCACTTGTAGGACAAGTGACTTTCTCCACCCAACCCAGTCACTCCACAAGAGGGTTTATTTACCTGGCTTAAAAGGGCTGAATGTGTACAAGTACTTAGTGCTATACAGCCCTTTAATAACTTTAATGAGCCCCACCTAGAATTTACCAAACAAGAATTACCTCTTATAACAACTTGGTACCAAATGATATTTCTTCTTGTGTGCATTGTTTATAAACTAGATCTAAAATTTCCTGATGTTCTGTTAGTTAACTTACAAAAGGCTACCATGACGTTCAGTTTATATAATCAGTTATAAAACTGGAGACGTGAAGGTCCTACTTGCTGTATTAGTTGCCTTGTCTTTACCAGTTCAGTGTTTGCTGCAGGTACTCAAGTGTCTTTGCCCATTTTAGTTTTAAAATGCCCCTCCCAATAGGACTTCCTTGCTTCTCTGACAATGCCATTTCAATACTGTCAAACAGATTTCAGTACTAGGCAGTGTTCCCCGGGACTCCTCCCCTATGGTGTATTGTCACGGGTTGGGCTCCCCCTCAGGCTTACAGCCCAGTCATCATTGGGGTTCTCCACCCGTGCACCTTCCCCCCACCCGTGTTTCCCTTACTAGTCCAACTAGAACGTAGAGTTCGTGGCTCGATGGGGAGTCCACAGAGTCTTGGGTAGGCACAATCCTGCATGAGGAAGGAGGGGGACTCGGGCCCACCCCCGCTCCGGGTCCCGACCCAGGACCCTAAACGGAGCAATGCACTAGCGCTGCCTGGTTGGTGGGGATTCCCCCGTAATGTAACGCACCAACCCTTCGGGGTTACAAGGTGGAGGCGGCGCCACCGTCTCCAGCCCCCGTCCTGGGCCGCTTCCTCCTCCTCGCCAGTCTAGTTCTTCCCCCAAGCGCGCGCTGTCGTCCCCCACGCCAACAGCGGTCGTCCTGGCTGCGCTGGGTTCGTCGGGTTCTGGCTGGGGCTACTCACCCTGCCCTGCGCCTGCCCGGCTGCCGTCCTCCTCGCTGGCCCTCCCCAGGCGTCTTTTGAAAGGCCCGCCTACCAAAGCCTCACCCCGGGGCGCGGGCTGATGACGTCAGTGGCGGGGAACCCCTCGCCGGTGACATCTGAGCCCCAGGCCACCCCCGTGCAGGCAGAGCACGTGAGCCAGAGGGCCGTCCGCGAGCCGCCGCGTCTCCGGCTCCCGGCGCCTTCTGCGGCCGCGGCTGGCCCCGCGGCATCCCCACTAGCGCTTCCCTTGCCCTCTGCACGCCGGAGAGTGCGGGGTGCCGTGTGCTCCATGTCGGCAGAGACCGGCGCCCCGTCACACACCCCCCTCTTTAAGTTACTCACCATCTCGCTGACCATACTTTCTTCCTCTTCCATTATTCGGGAGAAGAAGTCTGCATTTTTGTGTTTCGTGCCGGGGCGGTGTTGTACCTCAAACTTATAGGGTTGTAGTGTGAGGTACCATCTCATCACCCTAGGGTTTGATTCTTTCATCGCCTGTATCCATCCATAGCGGCGCATGATCTGTTATTAGTTTGAACGGGTTCCCGAGCAGATAATACCTCAGGGTCTCTATTGCCCATTTGGCCGCCAAAGCTTCTTTTTCAATGGTGGCGTAACGTTGTTCGCGGGGGAACAGTTTGCGGCTCAGATAGGCTACGGGGTGTTCGTGCTCGTCCACCTGTTGTGCCAACACGGCTCCCAGCCCCACGGCGGATGTGTCAGTCTGTAAAATGAATTCTTTTGAAAAATCTGGTTGCCTCAATACCGGGGCCCGTGTTAATACTGTCCTCAGCCGCTGAAAGGCCTGTCTACCCTGTTCGGTCCAGATTACCTGTTTTGGGTTGCCCTTTTTTGTCAAGTCCGTCAACGGCGCGGCTATTGATGCAAAGTTCGGGATAAACCGCCAATAATACCCGGCTAATCCCAGGAATTGTCTGACCTGTTTTTTCGTCTTAGGCAGCTAGTATTCCGCTAAGGCCTGCACCTTACTTGCCAGAGGTTTTAGCCGGCCCTTTCCCACCTTAAACCCTAAGTAAGTCACTTCATTCTGTCCTATGTGACATTTCTCGGGGTTGGCCGTGAGCCCTGCCTGCCGCAAAGCCTCCAGGACCGCCCGTAAATGTTGGAGGTGGTCGGCCCAGGTCCTGCTATACACGACTATATCATCGATGTAGGCCGCGGCATACGGCTGGTGTCCCCTAAGCACTCGATCCATAAGTCTCTGGAAAGTTGCCGCGGCCCCGTGAAGTCCGAACGGCATGGTCTTAAACTGGTACAGTCCAAATGGGGTGGAAAAGGCTGTCCTCTCTTTCGAGACTGGGGTCAGGGGAATTTGCCAATACCCCTTTGTGAGGTCCAGGGTCGAGATGTACTACGCCTGCCCCAAGCGTTCTAAAAGCTCGTCCACTCTAGGCATGGGGTAGGCGTCGAACCTGGAAATACTATTAACTTTTCGTAAGTCTATGCAAAATCTTACCGACCCATCCGATTTTGGGACTAGGACAATAGAGCTACGCCAGTCGCTGCGTGACTCCTCTATTACCCCTAGTTGTAACATCTTTTGGACCTCGTCCCTTACGGTGTCCCACATTTTCCTAGGGAGGGGGTGCACTGGCTCTCGGACCTTACGTCCTGGTTTAGTGGCTATGTGGTGGCTTATCCAATTCGTACACCCTGGCTGCCTTCGGACCACCGTCTTAAACTCTTGGAGCAGCTCCAGCACGGCCCGCCTCTGGGCTGGGGTTAGGTCGGGCCCTACATCCAGGGTTGGGGTCGCCTCAAGGTCCTCGGCCCAGGGCCCTAACTCGGTGGGTTGGGGTTGGGGGTCCAGGAATAGATTTTCTCTCGGGTTCCACTTTTTTAACAGGTTAACGTGATAGACCTGCTTACCCCTCTTCTTTCCTACCAAGCGTACCTCGTAATCCACAGGCCCTACCTTGCGGATAACATCAAAGGGTCCCTGCCATTTTGCCAATAACTTCGACTCGCTGGAGGGTAAAAGGAGAAGGACCCTGTCGCCGGGCTTAAATTCCCGGGCCTGGGTGTCCCGGTTATAATAAAAGATTTGTTTGCCCTGGGCCTGTTTTAGGTTAGCCTCCGCAAGTTCCCCGAGCTTTTGTAATTTTTCTCTGAGGCGGAGGACATACGCCACCGTCCCCCGGACCCTGGTCTCCTATTCTTCCCACGTCTCTTTCAATAGGTCTAAGATCCCCCAGGGTTGTCTCCATGTACAGGAGCTCGAACAGGGAAAACCCGGTGGAGGCCTGGGGGACTTTCCGGATGGCGAATAGGAGGACGGGCAACAATTTATCCCACTCATGAGGGTCGCTCTCCGTAAAGAGGAGCATGGCCTTTAAGGTGTGGTTGAACTGCTCCACTAACCCGTCCGTCTGCGGATGGTAAACCTAGGTTCAGAGCGTTTTAATCCGCAGAAGACGGCACAATTCGGTTATAAGCTTAGAGGAGACGTTTGTCCCTTGATCCGTTAGTATCTCGCGGGGGATCCCGACGCGGGAAAAAAACTTCACCAGTTCTCCCGCCAAGGTTTGGGCTGTGGTGTTTTTTAGCGGTACGGCCTCAGGATACTGGATGGCGTAATCCACCAGTACCATTATGTGCTGGTGCCCTGCCTTCGACCGCTCGAGGGGGCCTACCAGGTCTAAGGCAACGCGGTCGAAGGGCACCCCTATTACCAGTAGGGGGACCAGAGGGGCTTTCACCACCTCTCGGGGTCGGACGAGCTGGCATTCAGGGCAGGAATTGCAAAAGTCCCTCACCTCCTTATGTACCCCCAGCCAGAAAAACCTCTGAGTTATCCCTTGTAAGGTTTTCTCTCTCCCTAAGTGGCCGGCCCACGGGTTGGAGTGCGCCAGCTCTAGGACTCTCTGCCAGGATGACGTCGGCACTAACAACTGCCTGAGGATCCCGCGCCCCTCCCCTGCTTTCGTTATTGGGTATAACCGGTCCCCCCGCACCGCGAAGTAAGGTCCCTGCCTCACCTTCTCGTCCTTGTCCGTCTTGTCGCCTCCTTCCCCGGCCTGTTCCCAGGCTCGGCTCAGTGCCAGGTCCTCGCGTTGCTCCTGCACAAAGTCACTTGGCATCTCGTCTCCCCAGCTCAGTCCCGGTTCTGGGTGCTCCGCTGGCGCTCCTCCTGGCCCCTCCCTGGTCTCCACGCTCGGGCCAGGGTTTTGTTCAAGGCGGCGGTTAGCTAGCACACTTTCTACCCCGTCGGCCTGGGCCCTCTAGCCAGCCATGGGGTCCATGCCTCAATTAACCGCCGAAAGCCTGGCCAGTCCCGTCCCAACAATACCGGGTACTCCAGGTTATCGGCCACCTGGCATATCGCCTCCTCCTGCCCATCTGACAGCCTTACCCAAGCTGTAGGGTAGGGGCGAATGTCCCCGTGGACACATTTCATCCACACAGGAACCCCTGCGGGTTCGGGCCGGGGAACCAGTGAGGCCCGGACCATGGTTTGGCCACAGCCTGAATCTACCAGTGCCCAGACCGTTTGTCCTTCCACGTCAAGCCTCACTAAAACTTTCTCATTTTCCCACGGCCGGGCCCTCAGACGCGGGGCCACGACCTGCCCGAACCAGCAGTCCATAAAAGGACAGTCTCGCCGGAAGTGTCCCTCCTGACCACATTCATAGCATGCTCCCCTATTGCTGACCCCCAATCCAGGCTGATCCGCTGGATTCCTCCTTGCCCGGAGTCCTCTGTCCCTTCCTCCGGGGGTTCTTCCCTTCTGGGAGCTATGTATCCTCGGCTTATTCTCTCGGCCCCCCCTAGGCCTCGCCCTTGGCCCCCGCGTGGGGTCCTGGCCCGCCCGTTTGGGGGGCTCTGGCCCTGTCCCCTCCCCAGGTTCCGGGGCCCTTCTCCGGCCCCCTCCGCCGCCATATATGCCTCCATTAGCGTGACCGCATCGGTCAGTGTCGAGGGCTGTTGGCGGCATACCCACTGTTGGGGGTCCCCAGGGAGGATCTGGAGGAACTGTTCTAAAACTATCACATCGACCAGTTGAGCGCTAATTGGGTTCTAGCCTCTTGGGTTCCAGCCACCTACGGCATGCCTCCCGCAGCCTCTGAGCAACCGCCCTTGGGTGCGCCCCGGCTGGGTAACGCTCTTGCCTAAATTTCTGCCTGAATGTTTCAGGAGTTACCCCGATTTGATCTAGGACCGCCTCCTTTACTTTATAGTAATTAAGGGCCTCACGGGGATCCAAGCTCCGGTAAGCCAATTGTGCGGCCCCTGAGAGATAGGGCGCCAACAAGGTGGCCCAGTGATCCTTGGGCCACCGTGCCGCCATAGCCACCTGCTTGAAAGTCTCTAGATACGCCTCTGGGTCGTCTTGGGGCCCCATTTTGGTCAACCTTATAGGCAACTGGGGAACCCCTTCATGTCCTCCGCCTCCACTAGCTCCCGCTTTCGCTAGGGCGGCCCCCTGATGGAGCCAAGTCTCCCTCTGAGCTTGCTGCGGCTCTGTCAGTTTCCTAACTAACTGCCTCTGCTGCTCCTGCTGCTGGGCAGCTAGTTGCTGCAGCAGTTGGGTTTGCAGTTGCTGGTGCTGGCGTTGCTGTTCGGACAGCCATGCCCACACCTCTTTAGCCTCCATACTGGCGGTAGCGCTTCTCTCTCCTCTTTTCCCTACACCCTAGGGCTGGGGACCAAAAGTGCCCACATTCTCCACCATCTGTCACGGGTTGGGCTCCCCCTCAGGCTTACAGCCCGGTCATCATTGGGGTTGTCCACCCGTGCACCTTCCCTCCACCTGTGTTTCCCTTACTAGTCCAACTAGAACATAGAGTTCGTGGCTCGATGGGGAGTCCACAGAGTCTTGGGTAGGCACAATCCTGCGCGAGGAAGGAGGGGGACTCGGGCCCACCCCCGCTCCGGGTCCCGACCCAGGACCCTAAAGGCAGCAATGCACTAGAGCTGCCTGGTTGGTGGGGATTCCCCCATAACTCACCAACCCTCCGGGGTTACAAGGTGGAGGCGGCGCCGCCGTCTCCAGCCCCTGTCCTGGGCCGCTTCCTCCTCCTCGCCAGTCTAGTTCGTCCCCCCAGCGCGCGCTGTTGTCCCCCACGCCAACGGTGGTCGTCCTGGCTGCGCTGGGTTCGTCGGGTTCTGGCTGGGGCAACTCTCCCTGCCCCGCGCCTGCCCGGCTACCGTCCTCGCTGGCCCTCCCAGGCGTCTTTTGAAAGGCCCGCCTACCAAAGCCCCGCCCCTTGCCCCGGGGCGCGGGCTGATGACATCAGTCGCGGGGAACCCCTCGCCGGTGACGTCAGAGCCCCAGGCCACCCCCGTGCAGGCAGAGCACGTGAGCCGGAGGGCCGTCCGCGCGCCGCCGCGTCTCCGGCTCCCGGCGCCTTCTGCGGCCGCGGCTGGTCCCGCAGCATCCCCACCGGCGCCTCCCTTGCCCTCTGCACGCCAGAGAGTGCGGGGTGCCGTGTGCTCCTTGTTGGCGGAGACCGGCGCCCCGTCACATGTATCAAGCAGCACTCTTAATTCCTTTCTTCTTTCTCCTCTGTGTTGACACACTTGTTTCCTTGATGCTTCTCCCTCTATTTACCTCTTGGGACACTGTTTACTCAATCAATAGCCATTTCAGTCTTCTAATCTTTCCTTTCAAGTCCATTCATCACTTGTCTTGCTACCTTCTGAATACTCTCTAACTTGATGTTAAGGGTGGATGTGTCTAGAATTCTGTGTCTTGTTCTAAGCGCCTGAATCAGTATGAACTTTCCTTTGCCAAAAATGTGAACCTGTCTATACCCAAACAAAAAACTCTCTTGCATGAGATGTGCTATTGTTTGCAATGCTGCAGCTTTGCTGGTCCCAGGATCTTAGTCGGATGAGGTAGTATCATGTATTGGACCAACTTCTCTTGGTGAGAGAGACAAACACTTGATCTTTACACAACTCTTCAGGTCTGGTCTGTGTAAGCTTGAAAGCTTGTCTCAGAAGTTGGTCTGGTAAAAGATGATATCCCACTCACCTTGTGTCCCTGAGGTATACCAAACAGGCCAAAGTGAAGGACATTTTCACATGAGGGCTTGTCAGGAGAATTAAGACAGATTAACTAATGCTGTGAATTTCAAGTCCCTGTTGTTCAGAAATAAGAATGGTCTTAGTTTGCAAACTATGCATGTTATTTCCCATATTAGTGCTGCATTCATGCTGGAGCCCAGCTCCATGTACTCTAGACTGAACCCTCCCATGTCTTCTCTTTCATACCCTAGAAGAGTTGGACTAGGGTTGTTCTGGTAGATCAAAAGTACAACCACCCAACAGTCTTTCAGGATGCTCTTAGGTACTGAAGTGCTGCTTCACTAATGTCCCATGGGAATGGCCTGTAGCCTCCCTGCCATGTAAGGGTTTGTGCATGCAGCCCAGAATCAAATTACACAAACAGAGGGTTTTTTTGAAAACTCTCATCTGGTTTAGTTGTCTGTAAACTGTTGTTGATGCTTTGTGTAATATAGTCTGAAAGCAGTAATCACGGTAGTGCCTCACATAAATGTAACTCTACTGCAACACTATTTCGGGATACCGGAGTATCCTGAAATAGCTATCCCCTGTCTTCATAGCAAACCCGTTATTTTGAAATTTAACGGGCTTGCTATTGTGACGTCCCTGTAAACCTCATTCCACGAGGAGTATGGGATGTTTCGGAGTAGTAAGTTATTTTGAAATTTGGCGCTGTGTAGACAGTGCCAAATTACAAAATAAGCTGTTTCAAAATAAGATTGAAATACGTTACGCAATTTGTGTAACTCAAATTACGTATCTTATTTCGAACTACAGTGCAGTGTAGAGTCACCCTAAATGAATATCCATGTTTTCAGTTATTTCCTTCCCAGGCTTGCTTGTTTTGTTTTTTTTTATTATTATTATTTTTTATTAACAGAGTGAGACTTCTTTTATGTTCTTAGTGGTGTTAACTAGAGCTGGCCTAAATATACCCATTATTGGAAGGGAAAAGTTTGAGTAATTGCCATTTCATTATTTGCCCAGTTCCGTTTTAATTTTTCAATCCATTTGAAAACCTGCTGTCCTTGCTAATGTTGATAAATGATGCCTTTGTGCCTGCGTTCCCACTTTCTGATAAAGACATTGTTCAAAATCAAACATAACACCATGGAACATTTCACGCTTTGTTTTATCTGATGGCTCGTGTGTCTTTCTCTGGATAGTTTTCAGTCCATCTGATAGTGCTCATATCGAAGCCAATGACTGAATCTCTACCAAGTCCCATTTCATTGCAGCACCTCATCAGATGCCGTGTAAAGTTCCATTGCAGAGTCCCTACTGCAGCCCCTTAGCGTTCGTGATACAAAAATCAAGCTTGTTTAGAATCCCTTTAATTATTATTTGCTGTAAGCTTGCCTAGAAAATTGCTAGGATATCAGTAAGTTTATTAGGTAATGAAATAGGGGGTTTTTTTTTATCAGTCCATTTATAAATCCACACCTGCTGCTACCGATTCCCTTGCAATTTACAGGTTACTTTTCACTGGGCGTGTTATTTGATCTTTCCGCTAATGCATTCACAATAGAAACTGTGTTAAAAGGTGTTGGGTGAATAAAAATCGAAAATATATTTTGGGTTTGGTTAAAGCAATAGATCAAGTTAACAGACTCTTACATCCATGTCAGATACTAGATTGAGACTGTTTGTTCTGTGCTAGATGCTGGGTCCGGTGTGGAGGAAGCAGAATTCAATTGGGATGAGTATCTAGAAGACACTGGAGCAACTGCAGCACCCCATGGATCTTTTAAACACGTAAGAGTTCTTTGTTTCTCCACTTCTTCCTTCTTTGACTTTACAGTATCCTGAATGTTCAAAGTTTCTGCAAAACTGCCTTGCTAATGGAGGAACTGTTGATCATACATATTTGAGAATTATTTTTTGCCGGCCTTTGGATTTTCCTGTCTCCTTGGTTATTAGGTGGCCTCATCTCCAGTTGGTGATAGTAATGGAATGATCTGGAATCTCCTGAGCACTGCAGTATTAACTCTGGATCTGAACACCTTCTGTGTTAGCGTGATCTGCCCCGTCTCTCTCTCACTCCCCCTGTGCAGTGTGCCAATGAACTCTCTTTGCTGTGACCGCTTGCTCTACGAGAGCTGCATTCCGGAAAGTAGGCTCTTCAGGGCTTGGGAGGCAACGTATTTGAAACTGACCAGCTGTTTTCTGAAGGGGAAGTAGGGATGTTAAATTGCAGTTAATCAGTCGATATGGGGGGCACTCGCTACTCCCACTGTGGCTCGTGCTGGCTCTGGGATGCTGCAGCTCTGCCCCCGCTGGCAGGTTACCAGACTGTGTGTTTACCTGAGTGTCCGCAGACACGGCCACTCACAGCTCCCAGTGGCTGTGGTTCGCCATTCCCAGCCAGTGGAAGCTGTGGGAAGCGATGGCCCGGCCCAGCCTGCTTCCCACAGCTCTCTTTGGCCGGGAATGGTGAACCGCAGCTACTGGGAGCTGCAAGACGCCATGTCTGTGGACACTGGGGCAAACTAACCGTCTGGTAGCCTGCCAGCGGCTAATCCTGATGAGTCATGGCTGGCTGGCGACCTAGAGGTTCCCCACCCTGGGGTAGAAAGATGCTTGGAGTGTCCCCTGAATTCCTGAGTGGTGATGAGTGAATTGTTTATAGTAGATCCCAGTATTCGATGTGGTTACATTGTGCCACGTCATTGCTGTACTCTGAGGTGTAGAGCCTGTGTATCTGGCCCTGGGTGGAGCATCAGTGCAGGTGTAGAGACTCCTATGCCAACCCTCCCCCCTCCTGCCAGCACAGGAAACTTAACTAGAGAAAAGTGCCTTTCCCCTGCCCCCCCCCCCCCCCCAACCTCATGCTACTTATTATCTGTCTGCTATTATGGTCCCATTGGCATTTCACATAATTTAGAGCAGTCCTGAAGTGGTTCTGACTCATGCCTCAGGACTTACCTTACACACAGCTGGCCTGGAATTAGAGAAGTGCAGATGGAAAGCTTTACATGTCCTTTGCACCTGCCTACCACCTAACACCCTTCTCCCACCTTTGTGCTGTGTGGTTCGTGGCTATACGCCAAGGATCTGACCCTTAATCTCTTCACTCCTGTTTCCTCGCCTATAAAATAAGGATATTTGCCTGCTTACTAAGATTGTTGAAACTTTACTCATAAATGTGGCTGGTCAAAAGCAAGAGAAAGTTTTCATTAAAAGTTTGCAGAATTCCCCCCTCCACTGTTTGTTTGAAATGTTATCAACACGTTGACAACTTTTTTGATCAGCTATATTCATGGATGTTCACAAGTCCTTTGGAATCTCGATATAGGTAGATAGGTGTTGCAGTATTGTGAAGCACTAGGAAAGCTATTACAATTCAGATGATGCTTTCTTTTAGGTTTTTTTAGCCTTTACAAAGGTTGTTCCATGTGTTTTGAAAGTAAGGCTAATAGTTTTAAATCTACAACAGTAAACTGTTTTTTCTCATAAAAAAAATTGTATTTGGGGATTAGCGAGAGATTGTTTTTCTTAAGCTCAGAGGTGGCATTGTTTTGAGCTCTGTTTTAGTTCTGCAACAAACTGCACTGATGAACAGAATTCAGAGCATTAATCCACTCAACACTTCCCCACGCGCCTGTTGTTTTTCTGCCCAATAACATAAACCCCAATATTTACCCAGAAAAAGATTTTTACACTGATTTTTCACCTGGTTTTGTTTTTATGGTAATAAACACTGATAGATTCCAGAGAAATGTAATAAAATAAATAGAAAGACTGAAAGACCATACATATACTATAGGTCACCCTTACCAGATTGGGGGGAGGCTGTATTTTGGAAAGCAATGACTCAAAGGACCAACTGAATATGAGCTCAGTGTCAGTAGTGGCTAACATAGCAAATACTGGATGTGTGAGCAGGGGCCTACAGATGAGAAGTAGAGCGGTATTATTCCATTGTATATGGCTTTAGTGAGAGCATCCCTGGAATAATGTGTCAGACTCTAGTGTAAACACTTTAAGAAGGATGTTGGCAAAGGGGAGAGTTCAGAAGACAGCTATGAGAATGATTTCGTGTCGGAAACCCTGTTTTACTTTGAGATTGAAAAGTTAAATTTATTTATGTAACAAGGAAGGTTCTGGGGTGATTTCATCAGCCTGTAAGTATTTACATAGGGAGTAACTTGTAATAGTAGAGAGCTCCTTTGTCCACATGACAAAGGTGTAACAAGATGTAATAGCTGGAAAATAAAACTAGACAGATTCAGCCTAGAAATAAGGTGTAGTTTCTAATAGTGAAGGCAATAATCATCCTTAAGAACTTCCAAGCCAGTATTATGCAGGAGGCCAAACTTTGATGATCATAATGGCCCCTTTTAGCCTTGCTGTAGGAATCCATGCATGATTTTGGAACAAGCGAATCCACACCATGTAACTAAGCTCTTCATGCAAGTACACCATTACCAGTAGCATATGTACAGTTTGGGAATCTTTGATCTAGTCGGTGGCCCCTGGGATAAGTCTTTCGGCCCCTTGCAAACCCACGCACTGAGTTGACTCAAGAACCTGGAAGCAGTTTGCTTTCTCTTTGCATGTAATTAATATCAAACAACGGGAAGAGTAGGACAGTGCTCAAGATTATTTTAAATTATGTACTCTCAGTGACCAGGTGTCCCACTTCTCGTGTTTTCTTAAACACTTTTCTTAGACTAATAAATCTGTTAATCTCGGTACCAATGCATTCCCTCTAACAATTTCTTATTTCCCTATAGCTCGGGTGATAGCTGGCTAGTGATGCTAGGCTGACTGGCAATAGGAGGTCTCTGGATTTTTTTATAGGAAGACATGGAAGCATCACTCTAATGCAGGTTGCAGGATACTACCCATTATAAGACTTTGTTTTCTGTTGCTTATAACTTTGCTAAATGTTAACTGTTCTGGCTGAAATTTTCCCTGGTATGTTTGCTTCTTGCTGAAATTTGTTGGAAAGTTTAAGCTAAGAGTTCAACAGTTCCCAGGTGAGTTGGGGGAGAGGGGAAACCTAGTTTTTGTCCATGTTTAAAAAACCAATTAAACTGCACCTTTTTGTTTGAGATGCTCTATTGCCCCCCATGTTTTTGTGTGTTGTCTTCTTAGAATAGAGTGAGTCTTTTCCGTGTTTGCAAAGCAACTAGTACAGTGGGGTACTGAGCCTGCTGGGGCCACTGGGTGCTATTGCAAAACAAACAATAGTGAGATGTATCCTCAATCAGGCAACTCAGTCCTTTACTTGCAGAACCGGATAACATGCTAGGTGTTTCCTTTCTCTAAATTCAGTGCTTGAAAGTTTAGCAGATTTTCAGAGCTGTTGTGCAGGGTGTCTCACCTGTCAGAATCCCATCAGTGGCCAAGTACAAACATATCCCACAATTTTGTCTATAAAATTTAATTTTGTTGAAGACTTGTTTCTGTACCAGAAGAGGGCACTCGCCCTCTCTCATTCCAGTGGATCCTCTATTGCAGTTACATGAGACTGTGGCACTACAGTACTTTCCACAGGTGGCTACTTCTGGCTATGTTCAGTTCTAATTAAATGTGATTATCTCTGTAACATTGTGAGAAGGGACCCCTACTTACTGTCATGGAAATGCAGAGTTGCTTTGCCTCTTTCCCTCTTTCAGGAAGGATTCTGAATGTCAAATAGACCAGGAATGCCAACAGTAAAGAGCAAAAGTTTAAAAAGTGCACAATAAACATCTATAAACCTATGCCTTGGTTTTCTTTTGGAGTTCCTGACATTTCTATGCATAATAAACTTGTGCTTAAATGGCTGTTTGATTAAAATCTTCTAGTCCAAGTACTTACACACCAAGAAGGTTGGTAGTCAATAATAACAACAACAGGTTCAGTTAGTAACTTGTGTCTGACTCATGGCAAAGTGTTTCTAGCAGTTAATCAAAGAGAAATGGGGCCGTGAGACCTGCCATGTATATGCTCCAATTAACTCGGATTCAGTTGTGGAAAGGAGCTTCAATACCAGATTTTGAATTAAAATTGGGAACAGGAATGTAGAATAAAAGATGTATAATGTAGTGGCAAAGCAGTTAGGAAGACCCTACTACGCCAGGTCTATTTCAGGCACTGGAAGGGAAGCATTGTGTACTGCATTCTCATTTTGAGAAAAGGATAGATTCTTCAGTATGGAAGTCTGTGCAAACAGACTTCTTTTTATCTTGGAAAGCAGTTCATGATGGTGCTAACAGGGTGAATAACATCAGGTTTTTTGGTGCTCTTAATGTTCCACTAATTTTGTATGTCAGTGTTAGACTTTATGTGAAAATCACTCGAATGCATTGGTAAAAGCCATCCCAAACCTCTTAAGGTATTAGGAGTAATGGTGAGGTGCAGTGACTGAGGTGAAGAGCAGAAACCAGGCAAGTGCTGTTGAAGGCAAGCAAAACTGAAAAGAATAAAATTTGGAACAAATGTGACCAGAGGAGAAGCCATCAATTTAGTGGAAGAAGAGAACATTATTCCGTGTAAGCTGCTGCAGAAAAATCATTAAAGCCTGGAATTCGCTGTGCAGCTGAGTCAGACCTTGTTAGACAAATAAGCACCGGTCCATGCCGGAGTGGTGTTTCCGTATGAGCACTCATTTACACTTTCCATAAGAGGGCTTGGTCCAAAATGGTTAGAGAAAACGGTATGGAGAGGTGCCAAGTGGGCAAATCCAGAGTAATGAAAATAATGGGGAATAATAAAAATGCTATTCTTTCACATCAGAGGTGTGTTGAAATTTTTTACTTTTAGCATCAACTGGCCTGAATGCCAAATTGTGATGTACTGAGCTCGTGGGCAAAGGATGATGCCCTGCCACAAGCAGGTTTTACTTTAACGATAAGAAGATATCCTCACTCCATTTTAAAACAAGGTCATGTTTAATTTAGATATCATGTGTGTTCCTGAGGAGGCAGACTGGCATTTGGGGAGGTGACGGCTATCCGAGCTTTGGCAGGGCACTGATGTGAGCCAAATACAAAAGGGTGTGCTTTACCTCCCTTATCTTAGAGTGTATATAAGCCATTAAGTAGTGCTTGTTTTCATGTTTTTCAGGTGGACACTAGTTTGCAGAATGGCTTTGCCCCTGGTATGAAGCTAGAGGTTGCTGTCAAGCCTGACCACAACACCTACTGGGTAGCCACCATCATCACTACCTGTGGGCAGCTGCTCTTGTTACGCTACGATGGCTATGGGGAAGACCGCAAGGCAGACTTTTGGTGTGACATCATGACAGCTGACTTGCACCCAACTGGTTGGTGCGAGCAGAACAAAAAGATTCTCAAAGTGCCTGAAGGTAACAACTCCCTGTGGAAATGAGGGAGTAAGGAACTTATTTTTTGATGTATGCTTTGCCCTTTGTAACGGAAGCTAGTAACTACTAGGAGAAGCAATTTGTACTTGCTTTCTTAACTGTTGAGCTAATTTGACTGCCCACTTCATTTCAAAAACGTCTATGTCCTTGCAATTATAATGAATCCTTTTATCTTCTGAGGTACAGCAGTAGCTTGGACCCAACCAAATTAGACTTGCCCTTAAAACATAGATTTTTAATACTCAATAGTTATTGCCACCCAAATTCTTTGGTTTTGCTTTTTGTTAGGCCAGAGACATGATTTTTTTTTTCTTTTCATAAAGCCACTTGTTTTTACATAGAACCTGCCCTGTAAGGGTGCATCTACACTTATTTCAAGTTAATTTTGAAATAGCTTATATCAAAATGTGGTGCTGTCTACACAGTGCCAAATTTTGAAATAGAGTGCTATTCTGAAATGTCCCTTAATCCTCATGGAATGAAGTTTACAGGGATGTTGGAATAGCACGCCCGTTATTTCGAAATAACTCTGTCAAGATGCGGAAAACGCTATTTTGGGATACTGGAAGTATCCCAAAATAGTGCAGCTGTCTAGACGCACCCTAAATGACTCTGCCTTGTGCTTATCTTCATTCCCAAAGCTATGTTTACATCACGGGGGCGTGATGTAGAAAACATAAAATAAAACAAATTTTGAGCTGCACACTCAGTGTTTTATATTTACCCACCTTACTGGCCCTCTCTGTAACAGAGTCTGTCTGACCACGCCAGATTCGGTCTCCTCTACATAGAACGTCTGTCCTCTTTCTTAACACTCTCTTTCCCTTCATTGCTGCATACCCGTATGGTGACCTCCCTGAGGTCAGTTACCAGAGTCTGGAAAGAAAACAGCCTAAGGATGATCTTTGATTTGAAGATGCTGTTGGGGTTGGGCTCTTGGTTTTGTTTCACTTGGTGCCTGCCTGTGGAGAGGAATAGGGGTTTGTGTTTGCTGCCTCACATCGTTTCTGGGTAACTGCTAAGAGCTGGTGCCCCAAGAGCAGCTCCCCATATTGGCATCCTGCAAAACCTGCTTATCAAAGAGGTTGAAACTCCCACTTCAAGGCAGGTGAAATGGGGATCAGTTATTTAACTTAGTTCACTCATATTATGGTTTTATTTAAAACTTCAGACCTGCCCATTGTCACCAACACTTGTCTGTTATCTGAAGGCTTTGTACTCTTATATGAAATTGAAGGAAAGTTCTGAGTTGACCCTGTCTGTTGAAATAACACTAATGTGAAACCTTGCTTATTAAGTACTCTCAGGTAGAGTGACACTCTGATGTAGGTGCCTCTGGACTTTCTTATTTACGTTTGGATATCAAATGTACCTGCCTGAATGAAATGTCACAAGGGCGTTCAAATGGCTTGTTGCTTGAAGTAGCCTTTTGCTGGCCACAGAAGTAATCCTTCACCCTTGTTTTTTGTTTAGGTATCAAGGATAAGATATCTGACCAGGAAGAATTCCTTCGACAGACACTGGCAGGTGCATGCAGTGCTCCTGCTAACCTACTAGAGGGTGTGAGTGTTTATTCAAATAGACTGACTTAACTCAACTTGAAACAACAGTCAGGCTTCTTTTTTGGGGGAGGGAGGAAGGCACTCTTAGCATCTTTTAGCTCAGTGTATTAAGTGCTATAGCTGTAAAATGTTTAACGTCAGAAAAATATGTTCTGTCCATCTTCTGTATGTAGCATTTGTGTTTTGTCAAATGCTTTCCTGAATGTGCTTGTAACTGCAGGTTCAGACTCTCTTCCACCCACTAACGCCTGTCAGAGTAAAAAAGTGCCTTATAAATTGTCTTCCAGTGCCCAGCCCTTTCTCTTAGCCTGTTCTCCTTCCAACAGCTTTGTAGAATCTCGTCCTTGCCTGACATTCAAAATGCCTCCTTCCTCAGTCATGTCCCCTGTTTATCTTCTCTTTCCTACTGAACAGAGAGTTTTTGGTTGGGGTTTTTTCATTCCTTTTTGTCTCCCTCCTTATCTAATGTACGTCTGCTATAAATGGGACAAATTCACAACTTTTTAACTGTCACTTTCTCTGTGGCTAGAACTTTGGGGATTTGAATAAAATAGAACCAAGAACAAAATCTTGACCACCTTGAGCAGTCTGATTACTCTTTGGAAGATGAGTGCTACGCTTACTATTTAAATGTTTATATTCGTCATTTTAACGAGGGCATTTTGGCTTCTTTTCTGTCCTGTCCTCTTACGTATGCAGCGCCCCCTCTCCACCCGGTTACCTTCTTAATGGCAATCTGCTTACAGGTTTTGATGGACAGGTCTGGGTTCTTCTGGATCCCGCCACCCACTTATCAGGGTGTATCCTCTTTATTTTTCCCTATGAATTTATTTGGCAGTGCTCGCCCCCCTCACTCCTTCCTTGCAGGGTCACCAGGGCAGCTTGGGAGGAAAATTCTAACCACAGGGTAATCCCCACTTACTTGCCAGATAGTTGGAGACTTCCAAGAAATAACACAAATGCATACAATATATTCAACACAATAATTATATTAAACAGGAGACAAATATAACAGGGTAAAACACTATTTTCAGGTTCACTGGTGCCCGTGCTGCTAATACCTGTGACTTGCCCCAGTCACGTGGCTTGATGTAGCAAATGTAAGATTAGTGTCCCGTTGGTTCTATTTGGAAACATGGGAAGGTAGGCGGGCTTCGCCGGCCCACTTTCTAAAAGCCCCTCCCCAACCTTACGGGAGGGACAACTGGACCCATGGCCAACAAATCACGGGGGACAAATAATGACAAAAGGATCAAGGAGTGCGGGTCACAGGTTCAAAATAAGGGTACCAAATGGGGACACCGAGCAGAGAACCCCGGACAGCGCCCACTGCTCCTCAAAGCTGTCAATGGAGCCAGTGGGCGCCGCCCAGAGGAACTCTGCCCGGATACGTGACACGAGGAGGAAGGCGAGTAGGCCCCACAGTCGCAGAGAACCCCTCGTTCAGCATCCTCCTCCTGGTATCATAGATGGCAGCTTTCGCTAAGGCCAGGAGGAGGTTGGCGAGAGGTCTCGCGACTTTGTGGGGCCACGGATAGGGTGTGCATAAATAAAAAGGTGAGGGGAAAAGTGCAGCCAGAACCTCAATAAGAGGTTCTGGAGGAGACGGAATAGGGGCTGCAACCTGGCTCACTCGAGGCAGGCGTGCACCAGGTTTTCCCTCACGCCGCAAAAGGGGCAGGTTTCCGGGATGGGGTGAACGCGCCAGGTACACGCCCGTGCTCACGGCTCCGTGAAGGAGCCGCCAACTAATATCCCCGATGGGCCATGGGACTAAGGTGGAATACACACTGGCCCATCGGGGTCTCCCACCCTCAACAGATCTTAAATAGTCCCGCCACTTAGTATCAGGGCGGGACACGAGGGTGGGGAAATGTAACGTGTGGAGCACGAGCGTGTACAGATGTTCCCTAGGCGCGGTTCGGAAACAAACCGGCTGCAGGTTCTGCAGCCGGCTGGGAGTCCAGGGATGGGGAGGCCGGGGGGGCCCGCGGAACAGGGGCCCAATAAAAAGAGACAGAGGCTTCGCAGGAAGGGAGGGGCGGGGCGTACCCTCTCGCAGGGCTCTCTGTAGGAGGTCGAGAGCGGGCCGCGACAAAGCCACCTCCACCTCCTGGAGTAGGCGCAGGGGGGTCCAGAGGGTGGAGAGCCCCATGCGCCAAGCGAGCGCTCGGGGGTCCACCCAGTCCCCCCTGTCGTAGTCCAGGAGGTCTCTGATTTTGGTGGCTTCTGCCAGGATCAACCTCCGGCGCACCGCGGGAGATTCCGCCACCTGCACGCACAAGGCTGGATTGTGGAGCAGGGGCTCCGCGAGGAGGTCTGCTCCCTCGGCGGCCAAAACGGACCTGGTCGCCGAAAACAGCTTCCAGGTCCGGAGGAGTTCCTGGTAGAATTCCGGCAGCTCTGAGAGGTCTCACGGAAGGCCCCTCGGGTGGATAAAAAAGAGCTGCCAGTCGAATCGGAGCCCTCGAAGGTGGCGGAGGAAGGCATACCCCAGTGTCCCGTTGGTAGGCGTACTTTGTTGGGGCCCTTGATGACCTATGACCACAACATTTTTCTCTGCAGTGGTTTAGCAGTGTGGCTGACTGGGTTCAGTACAGCCCAAAGGACTCACAAGCGGGATAAGGTGGTAAATCCCTCCACAGGTTTAATATGCAGCGGGTTATAAAATCCCCAAACCCTTACTCCCTGGCTTGAGGACACAGTTCAGGGAGTCCCCAGAACAAATTCCCTGACTGACTGACTAAAAGATGGTGCACTCACAAACTCCATGAATGATCCTCAGGTTCAGAGATGACTCTGGACTCCTCAGTCACTGCAGAGGGCTGATCTCTGCTAGCAAGGATCCACTTCAGGCAGGGATCAGGCTGCTTCAGTCCTAGGATTTCCCCTCACCACAAAGGGGTACAGGGCCCAAGGTGCAGATTACACAACTGTACTAAAATCCAAACTGTAGTCTCCTAGCCCAGCACCCAGACACACACACAGCAGGCAGCAGCCTGGAACTAGCAGGCAGAGCAGAGCTGACCATGTGGTGACTGGTCTCACCTAGGGAGCTGGAGGGCTAACTCAGCCTGGCTGGGGAAGTTTCCCAGCAAACTCGACAAACTGGGAATCAGGAGTGGAGAAAAGAAAAGCCCAACTGAGGGATCTTGCTTTCGTGTCCCTAGAGGCCAGTTCTCAGGGGGAACCCTGCATGCAGGCCTGGGGCTTACCAGCTCCCCACATAGCCAGCCCTGCCCTTGCCCTGGCTGGCTCCAGCCTCACTCAAAAAAAAAAAGACTTCTCCCTTCTCCTGAACTCCCCGGGAGGGGCCTCTCACTCCCCACTGGTTGCCGGGCAGACTGAGTTTGCCTTGGCTCCCCCTCCCTACCAGGGACAGTGTGCCTCTCCTTGAACTGCCAGCAGACAGAGCCCCAGGAATCTAGGTAATCTACTTGGGGGTTACACGTATTTAAAAAGATGCCTGACTTTTTAAAGGATGGGCTGTAATTCCCCAAGCCCTGAATGTGCAACTGGCCAGTGCCTCTGTAACAGATGAACAGCACAATGGTCGCATGCCTTTGCAAAAATAACCATAATTTTATGACCGTGACTGCAGACCTGCAGCCATGGCTTGTGAGTTCTGTTGTGTCTCTGGTGGGCCACAGCACAAAGGTGTGTCTAAGACACAGCGTCCGTGACCGTGCAGAATCTACATAACTCAGTCTCTTCTCTTCTCTCACTTTCCTTATGTTTTCCTTTTGTGCTCTCCATTTGGGCCTGCAGCTTCACAGAGGAAAGAATCCCTTGGATCTCATTGCACCCGGTTCCAGGCTGGAATGTCAAAACTCCCAAGATTCCCTGGAAGCCTGGATTGTCAGGGTGGTGGAAAATGTTGGCGGCAGGCTCAAGTTGCGCTACGAAGGGCTGGTCGATTCTGACCAGTCTGATCAGTGGATGTTCTACCTGGATCCATTTCTTCATCAAGTGGGCTGGGCAGCTCAACAGGGATATGCGCTCCAGCCTCCAGCAGGTAGAGGGTAACATTTTAAATCTGTTGTCAGTAGAGCTGGTGATCATGAGCTTGAGGCTGCAGTTCCCTCCTCTGTACTCTAAATCTGGACTCCAGATCCAGGTGTGTGCACACCACAAGACTGAGATCTAACAAACGTCCCACTCCCATGAAGCATGAAGAAACGTTTCATTAAACTAGGGGGCTGTGCCCCCTGCTAGCAGAGCCCACAAACCCCCCGTCACGGGCAATAGGCAACGCCAGCTCTCACCCCAGCCACCGGGAAGGGCCGGGCAGTGGTCGTGCCAGCCAGGGTCCCTTCTCCCTCCCCTGCTATCCCCTCACCCCCGCCCTCCTCCTCTCTTCCCTGCCAGCCAGGGCCCCTTCACCGTCCCCCTTTCCTTCCTGGCTCCCCCTTGACTCCCTTCTTCCTCCCCACCCCCCACCGCGTCCTAACTGTAACTCCAGTGGCCAGGCAGCAGCACACGTCAGGCCCGACTCTAACCCTGGCTGCTGGGCCGGGCCAGACCCAGCTTTCCCCCCCACGCACCAGGAGGGGCCGGACCCAGCTTTCCCCCACCCGCCAGCCAGCCAGGAGGGCCTGGACCCGAGCAGTGCTGGCCCATTTTTCCCACCAGGAAGGTCCAGCCGGGGAAGGACCGGGCCCAGCTTTCTCTCCGGCCACTGGGAAGGGGAGGGGAGGTCTGGGGCTGCCTATAGCCTCAGCCCTCGACGTGGAGCCTGGGAAGGGCCAGGCTGGGGGTGGGTGGGGCATGTTCCTGTGGGACACAGGGTGACATGGTGACATCACTCTGTCATCCCGCAGGAAAAGTTTTCTTTACTATAGTACGGATAGTATGACTGAGGTTCCACCCACTTGTTCTAATGTTCCTAGCTGCTTTTCCCAGTCATCACCTTTAACTTGCTTGTATTACGCATTGAATGTGGGGGAAGGTTTGTCTTTTGATGATTATTTTAATGGCCATAGATTCTGGTTGGAGAAAAATAATCCTTCTAATTAACTGTAACTAAATGATGCTGTGTTTCCTCTCTCAGGCGGTGGCCTGGGATCCCAGAGCTCTGCACAAAAGTCCCCACTTCTTACTCTGTAACAGCACATCTGTAGTAGAACCATGCCAATAAAGACATTTCAGCCCACTAGGACGCCTCGACTTCTATCTGAAATGGGGCTGCAGCCCTATGTAGTAGATTGTCCTGGCAGTTAGGATGCCCCAAGGAATGAGGGGATGAACGATGCACAACATGCAAATGTTTATCAATGTAAATGGCTCTTCTTGGAGTTCAGGGAAGTGGAGATGGTGCCACTCCCACTGCAGCAGAAGAGCCTCTCCCATCAACAAAACCACACAGGACGATAGGTCATAGCGTATAATCGGAAAGAGGGGCTAATTTAAATTGTGAGAATTGATTGTCCAAGTGTCCCAGTATTGTCTGAGGTCACACCTTAGGCAGTAATTAGCTAAATAGCATGTTTGGGAGATTGCTTCTATTTGCCATGTACCTTTACTTTGCTTGCTGCCTGTTTAACCTACAGCCATAAAAATAAAGGAAATGACTGGCAATAAATCTCATTTCATTAGTAAATTTGGTATTGTTCTTTCTTTTCTTATACCACAGCTGTGATCAGTATAACCCCAGGCTCTCCATCAAATTAAAGATGTAGACACATATTTCCCACAGTGGAACTTGATTTTATGTTGTCCCTCTTCATGCACAAGCTATCCTAAAGCATTTAGAAAAGCTGTGAGTTGTTAGCCAGAGCTCTGAGCTAAAGTAATAAGGTTTCTTAATGGATGCTCTGCTTAGCACTTAATGGATCAAAAATAAAAGTAGCTTCATTTTCTGTAGGAGATGTGAAAACCCTGCTCATTCACTGTGCAACCCCTTTTTCCCCCCCTTGAAGCTATCCGGTCCCTGAAGAGTGAAGCAGAATGGCAGGACATCCTGACAAAAGTGAAAGAGGAAGAAGAAGGGTCCTCGGTACCCACTGATCTCTTTAAGGTAAAATGTCCAGTGCAGTCCTTGAAATCCCATGACAACGCACCACCTCAAAGCTTCTCATCTGTCTTCATGCCTCTCTGGCGAGACAGCCACACCAGCCTCTCCAGCTAAAGTACAACTTCCATCTTCCCAGGAGAAAGCCCCCCTCGCACTTTGCCTTGATTCTGCTCTCTAGCTCTGGTGGAGATAGCAGCAAGTTAATTTCCTCTGCTGCTTTCCTGTCCCGTTGAGGAGTCAGCACACAGCTCCCTCTGCTGCTCTCTTGCTTCCTCCCTCTCCAACCCCGTTTCCCTGGATCTCTAATTTGTGGACACCAGCCGAGCAAAGTCCTCGTGCTGCTTTCCTGCCTTGAGCCTTCTCCTAGGAACCAACTACAGCATCCTTCCCAGACTTTTACAGTCTCACCTGCCTTGCCTCAGTGAATCACTTGGTCTCTCCCCTCTGTTTGTCCTTGATGCTCTATAGACCCTGTTGCTTCCCCACCCTTTTAATTGGCCAAATGGGAGCACCTGTTCTGGCTCAGGAATACTGGACCTACTTCATTTACAGGGCCTGGCCATCCTATGGTTAGGACCAACCCCATTCCCCCCTGATATTAGTGGGAAAGCTCACAACTTCAGTGAAAGGACAGTTGCCCGCGTGTTTCCATAATACAGTTCTTGCTGGTGGTCAGTCACTTGTGCCACGTTTACTGGAACAAGGCTGAAAAAGTTCTACATGCTTAAAGGTGGAAACTGTCAGGTGTTTTCCATTAAGAAACATGGTTAATCCGTGCTGTGATCTTGTGGCTTTCAGGACAAGCCTGTGATTGGAGTGCATTCATTCACTGCAAGCATGAAGCTAGAGGCCGTGGATCCAATGGCTCCTTTTGTCCTCTCTCCTGCTACAGTCGTTAAGGTACCTGCGTTTGTTCGGCACTTGCCCAGCTATGGCTGAGGCTCGCTTACCGGTCTTGCTCTTTGCTTCTTGATGGATGAGAATTGCCTGTGCATTAAAATCTTACATTAAAGTTTAAGCTGAAGACTTTGCCTAAGTCTCATGTGTGGGTCAGACGACTTTATCGCGGGGTAAACGCTGTGGAGTTAAATGATGGGGCAATGAGAATCATAGTTTGAAAAATGAACAGCCAAAATGATCAAAGCTGGGTGTCTAAACTTAGACTTTGTAAATCCAAATGTGGGCATGTGTCATGGCATCACGGGGTCAGTGCTCTCAGCTCCATAGTGTCTCTAGGAGGGAACCCCCACCCCATCAATGTGACAGCCCCTTCTCTTTCTCTCTCTGGAATTAAGCCCTGGGCTCCACTGCCTCCTGGAACTGTACCTCTCTCTCTCTCTCTGCCACTGTGGGCCCGGTGGAGGGTTTCCACACGCAGAGGAAGCAATGCAACCCTGATATGTGGGCTGGCATGACTCTCAGCCAGCATAAAAACAGAAGGCCTTATTGTACATCTGGAACGTGGCACAGAAAGTTCTCGGGGGGCCACAAGCATAGAAAGTCTTAGCAAAGTCCACCAGGAACTGTCCAGCATCCAGATGAGCACAGGTTACTTTTTGCAGTGCAGAAAACCATTTCTTCCGGCAGCCCAGGCTGTATCACCTCCAAGGCCCCTTCTCCTTCCTTGGTGTTCTTTCTCTCTCTCAGCTGGTGTCTCTCTTTAGCCCTTTGTTCTCCTGCTGGTCCGAGCGGGCTGGCTCTCAAGATGGGGTGTGCCATAAGTTGCTAAGTTACGAAGTGTCCAGGCAGCCTGGGTCCTGGCTGCTGGGCAGGGTCACACCTGGTTTTCTGTAACAATAAACACCCTTTCTTACCATCTCATTAAACATGCAGCACATAGGGGAAACTGAGGCACACAGCATTCCTACAAAATGCCCCACTTTATCACCTCCATGCAACTAAGAATGGCTTGATTTTCACACAATGCTGAATAGCTGCTGTTAACTTCTGTGAAATTGGATGATTTTCGAAAGATACTAAGTATGGATTTGGAAGCCCCTTTTACCAACAGCTTTATGTCTTAGCAAATATCTAAAAGGTTCAAGAAGAGACTGTACACCCGCACATGAGGCAGGTTCCGAAAGAGAGTGTAAACCCCAGGTTACACAACATGTTTAGTCTTCTTTTATGTATTGTCAAACAAATGTTGCACTCCCTTTGCTTTTCTCTCTAAGATTAATGTTCTTTGAATATTGCTCCTACTTCTTGTCTTACATTTCAGACATGTTACTTCTCTTTCCTGTAAACTTTAAATATGTGGTACTAATGTAATACTCAAGTACAGCCAGTTCTGAACAGAAGAATCATTATACCGCTTCTCTGTTTGGTTTGTTTATCTAACATTCCAAGTTTTAAAAAAAAAATGTGTCATTTGTGTGTGTTTGTGGCAGCACTGCATAGCTGACCCATCCCATTATATAATTTTTTTGTGGCTCCATTTCCTAACAATAGTGCTCATTCTTTATTTGTGTGTGTTGTTCACTTGCAAGATGTCACACCTTTGTGTCTGACTTCAAGTATTTCTTTGCCTCCTCAGTTCTGAAATTAGTCTCATAAATCTGTCTTTCAAAAACATATTGGACACACCTCTCCAAGCTTTGGATCACATACAAATTTAATCCTCTCTCATCTTCAGTCACTACTGAAAACAGTGAATTTGTAGAATTACTAAGCACTGAAAGATTCCACTCAACACTGTCATACACTCAATAGTTCAGTACTGTGACATTTTTGTTAAGTTGGCTTTTGTTTTAAATGCATGTTTTTTTTAAATAATAATATTCCCTATATTTTATGTGTTATTTGAGGAACATGAAGTCAGGATATAATATGTCCACGCTGTTTTCTTTTTTCTACTATGCTTGTTATCTCATCAAAGAAAGAAATTAAGTTACCTTGATCTGGATTGTTTTGATAATCCCATTTTTATTTACTTGGAGCCATATAGCTCTCTAGGCAATTACTTATTGCTAGCTATTTATGGCCTCATTTGTCTCCTAAGTGCCTATAAATTGCCTGCTTTATTAATTGTTCTATTACAATTTCCAGATATTATCGTGCAGTCTGCTGGTGTGTGATTCTGTAAATCATCCTGTCCCTCACCCTTCCCCTCCTCCTCTAATATTTGGAGATGAGAGATTTGGAAAATACTTAACAATGGATTAACCTTTAAAAATTGAGATGTTGTATCTGCTACTCTAAAGGCCATCTGTGTCTCTCTTTTTGGATAACTTTGCAGGTGTTCAATGAAAAATATTTCTTGGTAGAAATTGATGACTTGCGACCAGAATGCACAACCAGCCGGTCATATGTTTGTCATGTCAATAGTGCTGGTATCTTTCCTGTGCAGTGGAGTCTGAAAAATGGTTTGCATCTCAGCCCTCCGGCAGGTACACATCTGCACTTTTGTTTCACTTGCTGCAATAGGCCTCTTCGAAAGGAAGACTTTTTTTTATTCCCAGAGCACTGTATGGAATTGGTAGAATTCTGGTCATGAATTGAAAGTTCCCTTCCTCCACCTCATAGTGTGATTTAATTTTCTTTGTCACTTTTGTTACTGGGAAAAGTTTACTTATATGTCATAATAGTAATTATTGCACCAGGTAAAAAATCATCTTTCCTGTTCAGCTTTATTTCCTCCCTCCCCAAGTGCTCCGCATAGTGTCTGAGCTTCATTTGAGCTTTTCACTCATTCATAGATACAGCAAGTATAACATTTGCTTCTTCCCCGCCCTTAAACCAGGCGTCCAGAGGTACTGTGACCAAGCAGCAATGCTCTTTCAGCAACCTAGCTCCCCAGGCCTGCATTCAGAGCCCTTTAAAAGGTTTCAGACTTCTCTTCTAAGTAGTGCCCAGAGAAATGGTGTCTCCTCTAGAGCAAGTGTGGTGCCTTTGAGATTCCTTCTGGACATAGCTTTGACTGACACGATAGAAAAAAGCATAAATGGCCTCTATTTTAGTTAATCCCAGGAGAGATTAGATGGAATTATTGCAGTTTAACCCATAACAGTATCATAGATGGCATTTCATATTAGCTTTTTGTCTTCTATCAATTCCTAAACCCCAGTTCTGACAGCTAAAGTATTCCCTATGGAGAGCTATTCACTTTGAAGCAGTGTTACAGCAGTGCTATAGTTCTTCTGTTGCTGAAACCTTGCTAATTTCAGTCACCTGCAGTATCCTATGGTGGCAGAATAGCACAGCAGTGCAGTTTCTTGGTCCCTGCTACCCTTCCTTTGAGTTTTAGACAGAGTACGCAAGGAGGGAATATCTGCTCCAAGAAGTCATTCTGGGTACTGAAGGTTTGGATCTACAGCTCTGTGTTAAGTCTCCCATATTCCAAATTAATATAGATTTATTATTATGGGACTAACAAAATAAATTATCAAAACTTTTATTAGAGTAACTACCATGCTTAATGGCTACATAGTGGATTAGCATAGTGATTCATCCTTCTTGCATTAGTTGCAGTAGAGCATAAGGTAAACCACGAGGACCTGATCTTGTGTTGCTTACTTGGCAAAACTCCTGTGGATTTCCTTGTACCATGTCTGGAGTGTTGCTCAGTTGGGCCTTCCATGTGACAGTGCAACCCACAGTCCCTGACTGGGAATTGCATCATCCATATCTTGGATAACGCAAGCATTTGATTGACTGGAGTCATCTGTTTGGTGCAGTGCAATTAAGCAACCCCTTTGCTTGCTCTTTGCTCAGGTTATCCCGGGCAGGACTTTGATTGGGCGGATTACCTCAAACAGTGTGGTGCTGAGGCTGCTCCCCAGAGCTGTTTTCCGATGGTGAGCTTTTGCAGAATAATGCCTTACTGGTGGCTACTCCACATGATGTCTACTTACATGAACAACTCCCTTGCTTCTGGTGACTCTTACAGTGGACACGTAATGCCTTTGACCCTGTGATCTAAACTGAGCTCAGACTTGTTCATGAAATAGAAGTGCCTAGAGTGTGTAACAAAGGTGAACTGAAAAGATTGTTAAAAAAAAGTCAGAGTTCCCAGATGAACAAATGACAGCAGCATCTGGTCTGGGAATGGCAGTGAGAACCCAGAGTAAAAGGCACATCTATGAGATGCAACTGCCTGTGGTCTCGCTGCCGCTGTGCTGGTCCTTCGTGTGTGTTCAAATGGTACCTTTTCCCTCATCCGCCCTGGCTGCCTCTCTAGGGTTTTCTCGCCGTTCTTTTTTTCCTTCAGTGTAATTATGGTTTTACTTGAAAATTCAATAAAATGTTCCAATGGGAAAAAATTACAAGCTCATATGAAGGGGTTTGACCTGTTAGGACTTGAGTGTGCAGTTTTGTCTTTCTGTACCACAGTGATGGTATCACTAGCAGGACGGTTTGTGAGAGTAGCACCAGATGGCTGGTCTCACAACCCTTTCCAGCCCTCTCTGTGGAAAATACTAAGGTAGAGGCAGTTATCAGGGAATCACTCTAACTTCCTGTTTTAGAAGAGGGGGAAGCTGGCAAAGTGTTTCTTTGCAGCTTTTCCTCCTCCTTGCCCTTTCTCCTCGTTGTCTGAAAATAAAGACTCTGGATTATTTTGAGAGGAGTAGGTGAGAGGTTCTGAGGATGATGACTGTATGGCATCTCTTACGTAGCCCTGCCGTGCAGAGGACTGAATTAGGTGACCTTTTGAGGTCCCTTACAGTCCTACAATTCTGTGATTCAGGTGGGTGTTGTAAGTAGGGTGGGAAATAACATAAAAACACTTTTTTTCCCCACCAGAAAAGCCTGCCTTGCTTTCTGCATATCTAGTATTCATTTAGATGAGGCAGGAAACTTTTATATGGGATTTAATGTAGCTAGGAGTGTCACAGGTGCTGTGTTTTTAAAGGCTTTCCTAGTTATCAGAATGGAATAAGCCAGTCTGAAGCTGCCTTCTGCCCATCAGTCTGATTATTTGAGTTTGCTAGTTGCTGGTGTGTGATTTTTTTGGGAGGACTTTCTTGATTCTAGTTTTGGTTAATTCCCATCAGTGAGTCTCCCCATTGAATTTTCTCATGCTCCAGTGCAAATGCAATCCTTTGCAAGTATGCCCTTAACTACTAGTCTGCCTTGCTTGTCTGAAATGCCCTTTCACCTGAATATGGTTACGTTGCCCAACATTTGTTAATTACACCAGAAATTCATTCTGAGTCCTTGACTTCCCATACATGTTTGAAGTTGCCCATCATATTTGTGTAATAAAGATTGCATGTTTTCATCTTCTACGTGGCTGTTTCCATCTGATACATTGATAAATGCACATCTCCGAACACTCCTTGATCTGTCCTCTTTTTATTAGCTAACTTCCAACCATGGGTTTAAAGAGAACATGAAGCTGGAAGCTGTGAACCCTGTTGATCCTGGGGAAATTTGCATTGCCACAGTCACCAAGGTGAAAGAGTCCTACCTCTGGCTTCAGTTGGAGGGTAAGTGCCACTTAGAGAACAGGAAATTTGCCCCACTCTGACGTGTCCATGAGTCACCATTCTCACCTGGAGATCGATTGTCCTAAATCATCAGCTGCAGACACGCTCTGCTAAAAATGACCTCGTCTCCTGTAGTTGAAGGACGATACTGTTAGCCCTTTGTCTTGCTCCTTTCCTGGTTATTAAGATTTAAAATGCCACGTTTGCTTATCTTGGCGTAAAAATCACCCCATGCAGAGATTTGGAAAGAATCGCTGTCTGTGTCTATCTGTTTTCAGCGTTGTTCTGAAGGCTGATATAGGAGTAAAGTAGCTGATGTAGGAGTAAAGTAGCCTGGTGCTGTATCTCTGCACAGAGGTAACTTTCACTCGAGTGAAGGTTTGACCCAGGTTGGTAGCATGGCAGCTGGAGAAGATCGCTGCAACAGAAAATCTAACAGGAGAAAGTGGCCTTTGCATGCTGCTTTACATGCCGTTTCTTTCACAGTAGAACCTCAAAGATCTGAGCAGCAGAGTTACAGATTTACTGGTCAATCGGACATCCTGTGGAGCCAGAAGTCTGCAACTGGGCAGCAGCAACCCCTCCCCCCGCCCTGCCCCCAAAAAAAAAAAAAAAAAAAAAAAGCAAATGCAGTACTGTCTCAAGGGGACAGGGGGCTGGGCCTGCAGCCATGGTGGGGCAGTCAGGGCTCTGGGCACAGAGGGTGACTCGGGGCTTCTGACGGTGGAGAGTGCTGGGGCTCAGGGCTTTGGCCCTGCAGTTCTGCTCCTGGTTTCAGCCTCATGGGAATGCTGGAGCCCAGGACGTGATCTATGAGGGACACGCTAGCAGTCCCCACCTCCCCATAGTTAAAGCCCCAACCCCTGGTGCCGCCCTGCCCCTGCACTCCTCCCATGTCTAAATCCCTGAGCCCCAGTGCTCCCAGGGGGCAGAAGCCCTGAGCCCTAGCACCCTGAGGGTCAAAATCCCCAACTCCCACCTCCACCCAGAGCCCTGAACCACTCCTTCAGCTGCAGGCCCAACCCCCTACGTGGCTGATGCCTGCAATCTGTTGGTCCGAATTGTAACATTGCAGAGTTACCGACAGCCTCCATTCCCGAGGTGCCCACAACTCGAGGTTCTACTGTAATCTTAGCGCATGTGCAACGTGCCTCAAGTGGCATGTGACCAGGATTCATCACTGAATTTGGTCTGAGTCAGGTATTGATGGGGAGAGCGATGTGAACACGGACCCAGGCCCCTCTTGGTTTTATTTAAAGGTGCATTTACTATACCCTGTGCTACTCTGCTGAATGAATGGTGGCAAACTCCTTCTTCTCCAGCTTTTGGAAGTGAACAATTGAAATCTGGAAATAGTTGATGATAAATGAAGGAAGGGGAAAATAGTAAACCAGTGGCACTATTTTGCAATCATGTTGGGGTACATCTAGCAAGTCCTAATATAGAATTTTGAAAATTGCTGGTTTCAGTTAAATTTTACTTCTTTTAACTGAACAGGCTCCAAAAAGCCAGTCCCTGAATGCATCGTGAATGTGGAATCGATGAATATATTTCCAGTGGGTTGGTGTGAGACCAATGGATACCAGCTCAGACCTCCTCGCAAAGCCATAGGTAACCAGTTCTGTTCTCTTTGTAATTCCTAGCAATAAAGGTGCAAGATAGAAAGTCTTGGAAGCTCTGATGAGCATCCTTGCTGCAGAATTACCCCTGTCATACTTCAGAAAACTACAAATGGAAGTGTCCCCTCATTTTTAAAAATGGATGCCATTACCAGTGTCTGATGTACAAAATACGCACGTGGGATATTTTTAGGAAAATTTCACTTGGGAGAGCAGGGAGAAAAGTGAGAGACAATACAAACTTGTGCATTCATATGCTTCATATGCATTATGCAATGCAAAATGGCTAACAATACCATAGTATGGGCAGCATACAACCCTGATGGTCAGTTCAGAATGAAATTGAAAATGATGCAAGGGGCACATTAGAAGTGTCCAGCTGCAACATGACTTTTGTATAAAATAAATAGCAATCTCCAACATGTCTGTAAAGACAGTCCGCATAAGCTTTACATTGATTACTCTGTCAGACAGTTCTTCAAAGTGTCTAGCTCCTCCAAGCACAAGCATAGGCCTGTGTTTCACCAAATCCATCTGTATGCCTTTCTCTTATAGCAGAATTATTTTCACTATTCAAAGGCCTGGATTGTAACATGCATCGGTAGCTGAACAGCGCACTTAACATGGAGCTATTTTTTTACAACTTTACAGCATTAACTTGCTCACCTCTCCTTGTCTAGAACTTCTTGGGGATGTTAAATTGCCCATTTGACCTGGTAGATGTTCAGATACCACAGCACAGATGGGTGTGAGACAAGGCAGGCATGCCGCTTGATTGATTTATCCTTCTGGTTGCTGTTGTACATGCTTTGAATAGCTTGAAAAAGACAAGTTTTGTGCACAGAGTTATCTTCACAAAGCTGAGATTTTCACAGCTGGCTTGCGGAGTTAATTCCCAGCTTTCATTAATTTCAGTGAAAATTAGGCATCCAGATCTCTTCCTAAGCATCTTTGGATAATCTCAGCCCAGATGACTGTGGTGTAAAGCTTGTGTCTGTTGTTAAATGATTGCAGCAGTTTTTACATGTAGATACTTTTGTCTTAGTAAATATTTTGTAATGGATGTTTTAACTGGCTTGGCTACCTTTTTTTGTATCTTTTTCTTTTCTCCTACTCCCTCCGCCCCCCCCCCCGCATCCCAATCTGGATTTACAGTGAACAAACAGAAGAAAATCGCTGTGGTTCAACCAGAGAAACAGTAAGTATCAAGGTTTATTACAGTTACAACCAGTGTGCATGGTGATTTGCCTTTGTAACTTGGGTTTCTTAGGAAAGATACAGTGAAGTTTGTTGGGCTGCAGTTTATCTTTTTAATTAATTCTCCCCTAATATTGAAAAACAATCTCTGCCCTTCTGAAATGAGATCAGCATCACTGCTAAGGACACCCTTTGTGTGGGAAGCTGGAATTTTAACTCTTTGGTACCTATAGACTGCATTACTTGTTAATGTATCCTCTCAGTCTGGCTTTCTCCCTTGTTTCCAAAGAGCTAACCCTAACCAATATGGGAGGAGACTTTGCTTTATTTTATGCTGTCCAAAAATATTTGTCAGTGTTGTCGTCATGTGGCTTTTCTGAGGGAAGCCTTGAACTATTGTATTGGTTATCCTGAGTTGGAATGACTGCTTCGAGTCCTTTCAGTTTATTTTCAGATTCATTCTCCCTTCAGTGCACACAGCCACCTTCCTTAGTGTTAATGTGAGTGCAATATACGGGTGTGCTGAGGAACAGAATCTGATTTCCTTAGTGTTCCGTTGTGCAGTTGAGACTTACACATTACTTAATGGGAACGTTCAGCTGAGCCATGTGAGAACTCTCCTTCAAATGGTGTGCAGCTAGGGTGTTCCTCCAGAGCTGGAGCAGTATTACAAGAGATGCGTACCACATTGGAAAACCTTCCCACATCTCCATGTGTCTCTGTGCCCCCACTCAGCCACTCCCTTGTTCCTATGTGGACCTGCACCCCATCACCCTGTGTCCTTTCTCAGCCATCCCTCCTCCTCCTCTGGCTCTGCGCCTCCCTCCCTGCCTGTGTGGCCTTACATCTTCTGCCTTGCTGTGGCCCTGAGCCTCCCCTCCCATTCAGCCCCTTTCCCGGTCTGTTCTCCCCCATTAGCCCTTTTGAGACCCTTTCCGACTCCAACAACCCCCAGCTGTGCAGAAATAAGGGTAGCAATACTGCACCCCCATACACAACTCCTTGCAGTGCCTGCACCCCTACAATTACAGCACTGAAATTTCAGATTTAAATACCTGAGATCATGAAGTTTATCGTTTTTTAAATACTGTGACTGTGAAATTGACCTGAATGGACCATGAATTTGGTAGGGCCTTAATTATGTGCCTGCGCAGTGGCACAGAATTCCCCAGGAGTAACCTTTCTGTGACTCAGCTATCAATCTGACACACACTCTGCTTTTTAAGCAAGGGAAGACCACCACTGGCATAGAGCTGAGCTAGATCAACACAATTGGCTCTTTCTACACCAAGACTCTGCAGTTTGAACATCCTGAGTAAAGTTGTTTAGTAGTATTAAAGATAATTGAAACCAAAGACTTTATGGAGTCCTAGGGCTGGAAGAGACCTCAGGAGGTCATCGAGTCCAGCCACCTACCCAAAGCAGGACTAACCCTAAACCTTGACACACTAAGGTGAGAGTGAGAGAACCTAGCCTTTTAGCAATCAAGAGATTGACATATCAGCCTTGTTCCTTTCCCAACCCTCCTCTCTCCATTTCAGAATTTTGTCTTCAAGGACAGTCCATGAGAGGTTGAAGAACCAGGAGCTGAACTCCACTGACTCAGGTAAATGACTTGTTCATTGGATTAAGAAGTTAGGAGAGTTCTGTATCTTAATGGCATAATTGTCCAGCTGCTCAATAACTTCAGCAGCCCTGCATTAGTACAATAGAGAAAAAACTTTTCCTAGGGATAATCATTGGCAAGAAAGAATGAACTTGGTAACAGCATATGTTACTGCACATGGCACAATGAGAACATGTTATCTTGATGCTGGAATTTGAATTACTCTAGCACCTGGTCTTTTCTCCCAGCAAGGGATGTGCTGGGAGCACCTGGAGCCAAAACATTTAGTCATTGTTTACAAAACACTTTTCTCAAAGCTATCTGAGTGGTATACATACTAGTACATCCCATATGCAGTGTGTGGGAAGGAATTAATATCTAAGAATCCCCCCAGCAAAAATTTATTAAAACAATATTGAGAGAGATGCATAAAACTGGCACTTGGGTTGGGTAACAAACACTTCACACTGGATAGTTGAAATACTATACTGATGTGCAGGTTTGTTTGTCTTTGTGATCACTTGGTCTTCACTAATAAGAGAGGCTGTTCCAAGTGTAAAATAACGCGTGCCAAATATTGAAATCTACTCATTTTCTAAATTATTGACACAATGTATAGGATATGTACATCTGCTGAGGAAACAGCTATACAATTCTATCAGTATAGCATCTAAACCTACATTTTGCTGTTTCCCACACAGTGAAATGTATGTCTGAGGCTGTACCGCTTTGCATATTAATTGGTTTTCTAAATAGAGATATAATATCATCATGACTTCCTCTGGTTCTCAGTTATAGGAAGTAGTGCCTTTTTAAATTAGAGTGCTTCTCAATCAGAATTATAGGACAACTAGAGTAAAATTATTTTTATATTTATACCTTCATAAATGTATTTATATAGCAGTTTAAATTCTGAAGGATGCCAAAGTGTTTTGCATGTCAGTTAAAGTTGGTTAACTAAAAACAAAGATTACTTTAGCCAGCATTAAAAATCCAGCAGCAGGACCAATGCAAAGCAATATCGTACAACAGTTTAGGATAGCAAGTGGCAAACGGCTTTTCCAATTGAAACTGCAAGAGGAATTTAGGGAGCAGTAATTACTGGACTTTGAAATGTGTGCAGAACTGTGGTGCTTGAATTACTAATCTTGCAAGAAGTGCAGTCTGTTTTCCAGGAGTAGCAGGTGGCTAGGACTTGTGTTGTTTCTCTTAGAAAATCAGACTTACTCAGAAGAAGAATATCTCTCACTGACTCACAAGCACCATTTCCTTCAGTACTCTTGTTGGCTTGTTTGCAGTACTCCAGGTTTGCAAGTTCTAATACCTTCCCGGAAGAAGACCGCATGGGTGCAAGACATAGACTTGCATGAGATGCAGTACATAATCTGACCATATGTTGCAGAGCCACTTGCTAGTGTATGCCCATTTCACCTGTATAATACTCTCCAATCCACCTTCACTGGGACTTCCCGTGTTTCAAACGTGAAGAACTTTAAATTGCCAGGTTTTGATTGACTTTTTTATAACCAATTTGCCACAGAAATGTTTCCTAACTATCCGTTTTATCCCCTTTCAACTCCTCCCTCTTCTACTTCCCCACATTGAATAATATTAAATTTCCCCAATATCAATGTCCCGAGGTCTCTGACACCAGGTGTTCAGGACCAGTGATTCGTGATAAGCGCCAGTATTTCCCATCAGGACTAGAAATGTGTGCTTTAGATCTTTTGGAAAGAGAAACAGCCTGCTTCTAACTTGGCTCATATTATGTACTCGTTTTTCAAGAAACCTCTAAAACTGTATTGGTAGTAACTTGCACATCTGTCTGCTTCTGAAGACAGGCACCTGATTTACTCTCTCATGCAAGGCCTTTGAAAAGGAATGCCTTCTGGAGCCTTTTAAAAATGACCTAAAATAGCAAGTACTTATGCCTGCTTTTTCCAATCATTCCCCGTCTCAACGTGCGGTGTGTTCCTTTGTTAAAACCGGCAGATTACCAGCACAAAACTCCCATCTCTAGCCTTGATTAAAAAAGCCTTGGGAGTCACATGCCTGTAGTTGCTCTGGGGATAACTATTCTCTGTCCTGGGTCTCAGAACACTGACACTGTGTAGGAGGAGGAGGCAACCTTTCTCTGGCTTTTTTTTTTTTTTTTTTTAGTTTGTCTTGTTGCTTAGAATTGGCAGTGCACAGATGAAATGGGCAGTCAAAGGCTCATGACAAATTGCAGAGCAGTAAGACTGGATTCACTTTGGGGCTCACTTGCTCACTTTATGTATTGGCAATATTCATAAAACAAACAGGGGTGAGCGTGCACGTAAAATATAAGTACCTCTCAGCAACATCTATTCTAGTCAGTGCTGTAGTAAAGCAAGGCAAATGTAATGCTTTAACTGCCCAAATGTAAACTTTTTTTACCAAATATGCAACTTTCCAAGAAGCCAGTTGTGGCTGGGTCGATTGCATAGCATGAGCTAAGTCTTTGCTGCTACTTTTCATTTCTCAGTTGTAATTAATGGCAAGTACTGCTGTCCAAAGATCTACTTCAACCACCGGTGCTTCTCAGGGCCTTACCTCAACAAAGGGAGAATTGCAGAGCTGCCTCAGTCGGTGGGACCTGGGAACTGCGTTCTTGTCCTTAAAGAGGTGAGCGGGTTATTGCTGTGTGGATGTGTACAGTACTACATATTACACTCCAGACTGACTCTCTAATTAGAGATAGGTGATTGACTAATCAATATAAGGGGATGATTATTGTTGGTGAGCTGAGAGTTCTGTTTAAAATTAAAATGAAGTATAAGGTATTGAGTGGTAAGACACATGGTAAAATACCTCTGATCTGCCGGAGATCAATGTTCCCGCTAATATTTTCCATGTGTGTGCAGAATGAATGTGGTTATCTGCAACACCATTGCGGCAGTAATATGCGGATGTGCGTCATCACCTCTGTACTTTTACAGCTTCCCTTCTCCCACCAAGAGCTCACAGCGTCCTACTGCTAGTACCTTACCTGGATTGGGGAGGAGGTCTGTCTTTATGTGATGTCGGCAGTATCTGTCCATTCCTACAGCTTCCTTCCACAAGATCAGTCCATGCTTCTCAAACTATACTTATAAATGCAACTCTGAAATTCAGCCGTCGCTGGGGAGGAAAGTCAGCAGCCAGCTAGGCCAACAGCACAGAAAGCGCTGTGCAGTAGTTTGGAAAGAGAAGGGGAGTTTCGGATTAGACGACTCTTTTCCTCTTATGCGCCATGCTTGAGATATTTAATGTTAAGACAGGGCTTTGTATGTAAAGGTCTCATCTGAATGTGAAATTTCAGTATTAGAAATCAAAGTAAATGATTCTTTTAAAATCAGGAACTAAGTTTTAGAAAGCACTCGAATTCCCCTTATTACCATCCTCTTGTATTAATACAGATTGCACCTCTAAACCGGAACTCTCTGGTCCAGCAACATCTGTGATCCAGCAGGAACACGGATGTTCTAGGATCAGAGAGTCCTGAGGCGTTGTGGGAAGAGCACAGCATGATGCAGGGAGGGGTTTGGGGAGTCTGGTGCAATGCAGCGGGGGCAGGAGACTGAGAGCCCAGTGCATGGCTCAGCTGGGCTGTGGGAGGGGAGCCGGAAAGGCCAGCACACAGCCCAGCTGGGCTGCTGGGAAGCCCGATGGGGCAGTTGGGCGGGGGTAGGGCGAGAAATGACTTCCCCTACTCTGGCAACATCCCTCATCTGGGACTAGTCAGGTCCCGAGGGTGCCAGACCAGGGAGATCCAACCTGTAGTACAAAGTGCTGATATTGCTGATATTAGGATAGTTCATCTCTAGTAAAATCCCTATAACATCCAGTTAGTTCATAATATTATAGCACTTCTTCCTTTTTTTTCTTTTAGTTAGTTTAAAAAAGCATTTCAAGCAACCCCAAAAGCTTCGATGGTCTATTGTGTTATGTTGGAAAATGTCCTATGGACAAAGGTAGAATGGTACAGAATATTCCCAGCTGAATAAGAAAACTCTATTTAAATTGTTTTTTGCGTTTTGTTGCAGATACTTAATTGGGCTTGTGTCTGTGTAAGTCTGCCAGATTCATGACTTTTCACTCTCACAGAGCATTGTGAATGAAAATGGATACGTTTTCCAATTGAAACTGTCTCTTTTCAAGCATATATTACACAGCAAATCATGTGAAAAATGTCCCTTGTGTCAGAGGCCGTTTTGTCGAATTTTCTATCAACAATCAATCTGGGGTGCAATATCTCCTGCAGTGAAATGGTGAACACTTTCTTTGGGAAGTTCCTCTAAACTATTTTCCCCAGTTCAGCCCAACTCTCCCAGAATGAATAGGATGTGGGAGTTAACTATGTCTTCTGCTTTGTTCCATCAAACAAACATCAGGAAGCAAAAATCACAGGGAACACTTTCTGGCAACCAACCCTCATGTTGGCACAGCCACATCTGTTTGATTTTAATGAAAAATTCAAACAGTGCCATGCACAAAAATCACTGGGGTGGTCAAATGGCCCATCTACAGCTTCTATGATTGTTAGCATTTGGAAGGCTGCACTGCTGCAGAAATGTGCCTTTTTTAATGAAAAGCCACTCTATGTGTGTCTGTATGTACCCTTTTTGTACTCCGCTTCATGCAAAGAATAGGCCACAGCTGAAGGCAGAAGCTGAGTTTTCAAAGTTAGATAAATTAATGCCGTCAATAAACTTGCAGCTAGGCAGGTAAAGATAATCAGTCGTGTGCTTTGGGTGTAGAATGACTGCCCTGGGGCTTGAGAAGTAATTCCCTGTAACTTACCTTGTACAGTTGGCCAGGCAGCGTTATGGGAGCAAAGGAGTCACTGTCCTCGGCAGCATATGGCAGGAGCAACTGCCCAAGGCAGGATACTGGGTTTGATGAACCAGTGATTTTATCTGTCACAGCAAATCTGTATTCCTGTGAGAGAGCACCAGATTATAGAAACTGCCTCAGGGGAACATGCCTTCGTTGCATGTTAAATGTCATTAGTGTTTTGATTTGGTTTGATATATTTTTTTTGTATGTAGTAGCTTTTGTGCTTATTGACTAGAGACATTATGTTCTCTGGTGGCGAGACTCTAAGGTCTATAGATATGGTACAGCTGCACAAGATCCTTTGTGGAGGTGTTTTTGCACCCTTTCCAGGTGTGATGTCACTTGTTTTGTCACTTTGTTCCTTAAAATGCGGACATAGAATCCAATGTTACGTTGATTCGGAGGTTTCATTTTGTACAAGATGAACTGACTTGTTTACTTTGCTTCGCTATGGATTTTGGTCCTTTCGAGCAAGACTCAGGGTGCTCCACAGCAAGCTGGCCTTAATCTAGTCCCCAAGACTTCTGGGCTCTGCAGGACCCCCCGTGTGGCAAACTGGAAATTCTCTGGCTGCTTTGTTTCAATTAAAAAGGCCCGACTTCGAGAAGGGCTGATGAATACTTGCGTTAAGTCTCGGCTTGACAAAGCCCTGGCTGGGTTGATTTAGTTGGGATTGGTCCTGCCTCGAGCAGGGGGCTGGCCAGATGACCTTCTGAGGTCTCTTCCAGCTCTATGATTCTAAATCCTACCATAGTCAGTAACAGCGACAGGTGATCACTATCCTTGAAAATCCAGCCAGCAGTTTGTTTAATTATGAAAATCAATGGTACAATCAGTACAGTCGCCCTTGTGTTTATATTGATACAGATTGAACCTCTGTGGTCCAGGACTCTCTGGTCCAGCATCATCTGTGGTCTGGAAGGACCACCAATGTTGTGAAACTAGACAGCCTCAGTAGCAGAGGTTGCCAGTGGCTCAGAGCAGAGCTTGCTGGCGGGGCCCATGGGGCACGAGAGCCTGCAGCTGTCAGGGCAGGAAAGCTGTCAGAGGGGCCAGACCTCATGGGGCAGCGGAGCCTGCAGCCAGCAGGGCCTCCAGGAGTTGTGCAAGGGCAGCGGGGCAGAAGCTCTGGCAGGGCTGCAGCAGCTCACAGGGCCAGGAGGCTGGGAAGCGGAACCCAGTGAAGATGCTGGCGCCCCGCACCCAGACCTTCCCTGTTCAAGCAAACTCCCTTGTCCAGGACCAGTCAATCCTGAGGGTGCTGGACCAGGAGGTCTAATCTGCGTTAGGGCTCTTAAGCAATTAAAAAAAATAATCACAATTAATTGTGTGGTTTTTGTTTTTTTTGTTTTTTTTTTAATTTGCTTTTAAACAGTAGTAGAAAACCATTTACTGAAATAGTTTTGGATGTTTTCTACATTTTTAAACATACTGATTTAATTTACAACAATGCTCACTTTATATTTTGGTTACAAATACTTGCACTGTATGTTTCAATCACCTAATACAAGTACTGTAGTGCAGTCTCCTTATCATGAAGATTGAACATACAAATGTAGAAAACTTTAGACCCTACAATTCTTCTCAGTCATGCTTCTTGTTCAGCCAGTTGCTTAGACAAAGAAGCTAGGGGGAGAGGTAGATTTGCTGGAGGGTAGGGATTGGGTCCAGAGTGACTTAGACAAATTGGAGGATTGAGCCAAAAGAAATCTGATGAGATTCACCAAGGACAGAAGAATCCCAAGCACTGTTACAGGCTGGGGATGGAGTGGCTAAGCAACAGATTGGCAGAAAAGGACCTGGGGATTCCAGTGGATGAGAAGCTGGATATGAGTCAACAGTGCGCCCTTGTAGCCAAGAAGGCTAAGGGCATATTAGGGTGTAGTAGGAGGAGCCTTGCCAGCAGATGTAGAGAAGTGATTATTCCTCTTTACTTGGCACCGGTGAGGCCACATCTGGAGTATTGCATCCAGTTCTGGGCCCCCCACTATAGAAAGGATGTGGATGCATTGGAGAGGGTCCAGCGGTGGGCAACCAAAATGATTAAGGGGCTGGAGCACATGACCTACGAGGCGAGGCTGAGGGATTTGGGCTTATTTAGTCTGCAGAAGCGAAGAGTGAGGGGGAATTTGATAGCAGCCTTCAACTTCCTGAAGGGAGGTTCCAAAGAGGATGGAGAGAGGCTGTTCTCAGTAGTGACGGATGGCAGAACAAGGAGCAATGGTCTCAAGTAACAGTGGGGGAGGTCTAGGTTGGATATTAGGAAAAACTATTTCCCTAGGAGGGTGGTGAAGCCCTGGGATGAGTTCCCTAGGGAGTTGGTGGAATCTCATCTCTAGAGGTTTTTTAGTCCTGGCTTGACAAAGCCCTGGTTGGGATGATTTAGTTGGGATTGGTCCTGCTTTGGGCAGGGGACTAGACTCGATGACCTCCTGAGGTCTATTTCAGCCTTAGATTCTAGGATTCTATGAACAAGCTTGTTTACATTTGCAGGAGATCATGCTGCCCTCTTCTATTTACAATATCACCTGAAAGTGAGAACAAGCATTCCCATGGCACTATTGTAGCCAACATCACATGATGGTTACATGCCAGATGTGCATGTCCCTTCATGCTTGAAACACCATGCATGAGGACATCAATCAATGCTTATAATGGGCTCTGCTTGATGACTATCCAAAGCAGAGCAGACTGATGTATGTTCATTTTCATCATCATGAGTCAGATGTCACCAACAGAAGGTGGGTTTTCTTTTTTGGTGGTTTGGGTTCTGTAGTTTCCACATCAGAGTGTTGCTCTTTTCAGACTTCTGAAAGCATGCCCACACCTCCTACCTCTCAGATTTTGGACAACACTTCAGATTCTTAAATCTTGGAATGAGTGTGGTAGCTATTTTGACAAATCTCTCATTGATATCTTCTTTGCATTTTGTCAAATCTGCTGTGAAAGTGTTCTCCAAATGAACAACATGCGCTGGGTCATCATCCAAGACTGCTATAACATGAAATATAGAGCTGAATGCAGGTAAAATGGAGCAGGAGACATATATTTCTCCCCAAAGATTTCAGTCACAAATTCTAAGTAATGCATTATTTTTTTAACAAGCATCATCAGCAGCATGGAAGCATTTCCTATGGAATGGTGGCTGAAGTTTGGAGAACCATACGCATGTTTAACATATCCAGCATGTGAATACCTTGCAGTGCTGGCTATAGAAGTGCCATGTAAATGCCTGTTCTCAATTTCAGGTGACAATGTACATAAGAAGCAGGCGGCATTACCTCCTGTAAATGTAAACTATCTAGTTTGTTTTAGCGATTGGTTGAAGAAGTAGGACTGAGTGGACTTGTTAGCGCTAAAGTTTTGCATTGTTTTGTTTTTGAGTGCAAACATGTAACAAAAAGAAAAGTTCAGGAATGAAGCTACATGCACAAGCAGCAAAATGTCATTGCATTACCAAGGACTGCCTGAGCTTCATAATGTCTACCCTTAAATTAAACTGAGTTATTAGAAATAAAGCCAGTGAAGTTCCAACAATTTCTGGGAGGTGCTGAAATCAGTAATCCTTTGGTAGTCAAATTCTGAATGCTGTTTTACTATCTGGTATGATTTATCATGCAAGTAGTTTTTTTTTTCCAAAATCCCTCTATGAATGAGCTTTTTGATTCTCAGATAGTAATGGTTTGGTGCTGATTAATTCAGATAGATGGAATTAATTTGCCAACCCACCCACCTAGCACATTAAAAGAGATTTATTGTATAAATAACCTAATGGGTTTTTCCTCCTCATTTCATTTCCATTTGTAGGTTCTCTCTTTATTGATCAATGCAGCCTACAAACCTAGCCGCGTCCTTCGAGAACTACAGCTGGATGAGGATACTGCGTGGCATGGGCATGGAGAGACCCTGAAAGCAAAGTAAAATTCTGCCCCATAACCCAGTTCAGCCGATCCCAGCAGTAATATCTTCTGCACGCCTATGGTTTTGTCTAACTTTGCCTTTTAGGAAAATTACGTGTGATTTGTTCAAGGCAAATAAGGACACTGCAAAACATAACCCTCCAGCTCATGCAAAATGTTTCAGCACTCTCCAACAGAGTGCAGCTGGTGTGTGTACTACATGTGCTCTGAAACTACTTTGGTTTCAGTGTAGTATTACTGGAATAACTAATACAACATGGCATATGCACTGGCAGATCAGCAGCAAAAGGGTAACAGATTTGTAATTTGAAGATTGTTATGTGGCTTTGCTTTGAAAGAGTCATGGAAGGATCTCTGGCTGACAGCACCTTTAGCCAAATTCCACTAGCCTGCTTTCCCTGTGTCTGACTCCAGCTCCCTTTTGCATATTTGATGTGAATATGTTGTTCAATGCTTCTGATGGGCCTTACTGGTCCATAATTTAACTATCACTGAGAAACCAATGTGTGGGTAGGACTAGAACCCCAGTGAAATAATATTGTAATCATGCCAACATCATAGAATCATTAAACCCAGCGATTCTGAGCCATCTGGTTAACTACCCAAAAGAGAAGACAACTTTTACCCAACCAGGCGATCAGGATTCTGTGTCCAGCTGTGCTGGAGACTTACTGCATGACCTGAAACAAATCTCGAAGTCTTTCACTGCCCCTATTCTCCTTTTATAAAGTAGACATGCTTGCCTATCGTGTAGGAGTTCTGGGTACAGGAAATCCTCCCCATCTGCGGCGGATGTGTTCCTGGCACCACTGCGAATAGCAAAATCCATGAATGCTAGGGGGCTCTAACTCCCGGCCCCCACAGTGAGTTCCCCGCAGCTCCCAAACTCAAAACATATTGGAGGCATACTAGCAGGGCAGTGTGCAGAAACTTGGTACCACAATTGCTCATCTATACTATCTTGTTAATATTTATTCACATGTTCGTCTGTCATTTTATGTTCCTAAAGGGAGGACTTCAGTCTTTGTGATTGTTGATCCAAAGTCTTTCACAAGCTCACTTTAAACTTTTTTTGACTATGTAATGTCTGGTGGTGTTGATGTAATATAGCACCAGTAAATAATTGTATTAGGACCAGCTAGCTCATGATATTCTCCCAATGGCAGGTACAAAGGGAAGAGTTACCGTGCCACTGTGGAGGTTGTGAGAACAGCTGATCGTGTGGCAGATTTCTGTAGAACAACCTGCATCAAACTGGAATGCTGTCCAAATCTCTTTGGCCCGCAGATGGTGCTAGATAAGTGTTCAGAAAACTGCTCTGTCCTGACAAAGACCAAATACAGTGAGTAGACACCATGTTTTATTGCCAGTGTAATGATCTTCATTTAGACAGTGCCTCTAATCCAGAAGGATCTCAAAGTATGTTACAAATTATACATCACTGAATTCCTGCCAATGAGCACCCTACTTGCCAATGATGTAGACCTATGGACCCATATCTTGGGTGAAAACAAGGATTATCTAACAGTGATCTGCAATGCTATTCAAGCAGTTATTAAGTTCCGGTCATATGTTATGCCTCATGTTCAGTGTTCCCTCTAAGATTTTCCATCCATGAGCAGAGTGAGTTTTGTCTTGTGCACCAATATTGAGGTCATGTGCTCTTTTCGGATGTGTGCCGCCGTGGCACCCAAGTTATTAACAAATATCTTAACATTTTTAAAAATATATATGGAAGAAAGAATACTAAAACAAGGGATAATTAACAAGGTGCAGGACTTTAAAATGTTAACTATGAAGTCAAATACAAAGAAAATACTGTAAATTTTACAGTAGCCAACTTCCTCTGTTGATAGCCCTTGTGGGCAGAGGTGGGGGTGGGGATGTCCCAGGCTAGACAAGGGCCTGCCACAGACATCACAGAGCCGTGCATGGGATTGTTTCTGTTCCTGGCTGAGCTGGGAACTCCCTCTCCACCACAGCCTGCGCCACTCAGCCCACCACAGCCTGTGCCTTTCATTTTCCCTTCCCCCTGCAGCTGAGCCTTGTCCAAGGCTGGCAGGGGAGGGGATTTGCTGGAATTCACAGCAAAAATCCCAGTTTTCAGCCTCCCGGCCCCCGCTGGAAAGCTCTCTTGCACCAGGTGGGGGGACGGATGCTGCCAAGACCCCTGCCCCAGCAGGTCTCATTGTTTGTGCATAGGCCCCATCCTCTCCCTGCTCCTCAGGCCTGGGTCCCAGTTGTGGTCAAGCCCCAGCCCACCACACACGGTTCCTCCGGCCGCTGGAGCAGCTGCCTGCCGCCGCCAGGTGCAGCTGCGCGGTTCTGCTTAGGAGGTGGGTGGGGTGGAAACTTTATTTGTACGCCCATGCAAGCGCGTAGCTTAGAGGGAGCCCTGCTGATATTGTATGAATTCCTGCTGATGCTATCTGAGACACAAACATCCTATAGAGGAAGATTCCAGGCTGTATGCCATTAAAAGTTACAGTTTTTATCATGCTTGCCAGTCTGCCTTACAACTGGCTGCTTCCATAAGGTCTTTTACTAATTTGAATTCCCAGCTACTGTTCATCTCAATAAATCTCTACAGGCCTTGCAAGAATCCTGCAGAACCCCAGCAGCTACTACTACCACTCTAGAGCACGGATGACATTACTTGCACCAATAACTGTTCATTTGAGACCTTTCTCGGAACTAAAAAATTACAGTCTCCCTTTGTTGGGCGAATATAACTTGAATATAACTTTAGTAATAAACAGGTACTGTATGTATTATGTTGAAGGAAAGAATGGACCCATTATTGTTGATGTTCTCCAGCTGGGATTTCTGTTGGAAAGCTTTCTGTTAATGGTTTCGCATTCCTTGGATTCCTGGGGATAATGAATAGTGCGGAAATTCCATTGCAATGCAGTGCATGTGAAACAAACACCCTTTGCTTTTGTCTATGTAGCACACTATTATGGGAAGAGGAAAAACAAAAGGATTGGCCGACCACCAGGTGGCCACAGTAATCTGGAAGCAAGCATGAAGAAACCAAGCAAGAGGAGGAAGAGACGAAAACACTTCTTTGTCCATAAGAAAAAACGTTCTTCCACCTCAGTGGACAACTCTCCAGTTGGATCTACCCAGGTATGCGGCTGTAGGAGACTTACACAGTACAGGGCATGTTCCTAGACAGCCTGGGTGTTGGAATAAAACTCTCTGCATAACCAGCTACTAGTTCCTTTAGACCATGTGCAGCCAAACAGTGACTGTAGATCAGAGGTGGGGAACCTAAGGCTCAGGGGCCAGGTGTGGCTCGCAGCTTGCCTGGATCTAGTCTCTGAGGCTCAGGGCTCCTCCCCCCAGCATTGGGGAACCCATGCTGGTGCTCCAGCCCCACCTCCCCGCTGCCCCCTGCGCAGCTGGGGCACACAATCCTGCTAGCTACACTAGGCTCGGCTGGGCAAGGGGAATGTCGGGAGTGTCTTTCCCTTCTCAGTTGCGGACTATGTCAGTGAGGGTTTTTTTCTGTTTTTGTGTTTTGCTTCTCACTCATGTGGCCCTTGACTTTTTTGGGGGGGGGGGCAGTCAGCAGTCTCTGGCCCCAAAAAGGTTCCCGGCCCCTGCTGTAGATCATAGAGACAAGATGGGTGAGATAGTATCTTTCAAAATCTTGTCACGCTAGCTAGCAGAAGTAGTCAATAAAAGATATTGCTTCACAGATCTTGTGTCTCTGTCAAATCCTGGGACCGACACTGTAACAGCAGCACTGCATGCAGCAATGAGTGTAAACATCAGAGACCATCACCGCATTTCTATGTACTGGACGTTCCATTCTAAATTTGTTCTTTCACTTCTCTTTTCAGGGCAGCGGGGGAGAGGAAGAGGATGATCAGGATGACGTAGATGAAGAGTCTATGAGTGAGGACAGTGCCTCAGAGCAGCAAGACGAACTGCTTGAAGAGTCAGAAGTGTCAGAGAAGAAATCGCGGTCCTCCTCTCCCACACAGAGTGAGCTGTCCCACTGCTTGGCTCAGGATCAAGATAAGCAAAAGAGGAAGCTCCGGACCTTTTCCTTCTCTGATGATGAAAATAAACCCCCTTCACCAAAGGTACCTCTTAAATTACAAATTATCTTTTCACATTCTCGGTGGCTTGGGGGTTTCTCCAAGGTGGGAGGAAGATACCATTCATTAGAACTTCCCTCTGTTTGGCAGTATGCTGTGAATTTCACTCATCATTCTGATTTTAAAAATGCTTTTAATTTCCAAAGTACACCTGGAGCACTCTGTGTCCACTCTTCCCAGTGCTCAATACAGAGGTGACATTCCTTGAATTGCAAGAAGGATTGGCAGAGTAAATGCCAGAGCTCTACAGGGGGTTAAGGTAGCTGGTGTGATAAGCATGTTAGCTAATCAGCCAAGGCCAATTTATCTTTGAAAATTATTATCAACATTATGTAAGTTTGGGTATTTCTTAGTAGTAAAAACCACCGTGTGATGAAGTGACACTGCCGCAGTACCAAATGCAACAAACTGTTCCTTCAGAACTTGAGTCTGCACTTGAACTTAGAATCATTAAAACTTAAAATTACCACTCATGTACTTTGTATTAGGACCCATCCAAATCCTCAGAACCAAGAAAATAAGAAGGTCCAATGTGCCGTTGTCATGTTGCTTAAAATGCGATCAGTAACTCTCCATAAAATGTTCACTTCCAGGCAACCTTAATGCTCCTATTACAGAGCATCTTGTAACAATATTCATTTGGAAAGTTACTTTGCCCCGATATTGCCAAGGTTGTAGCTAAGGGCTTCCTTTATGTGATGCTAGTTTAGACTTCTAGTGTGATACAGTGATACTTGAGGGCAGTTTTCCCATCCTGGTGCAAATGTGTTCTCCTGGCGATGCAAAAATAACATGTTTTTAGGCCCTGAGAATCCAGGAGCAGAGAGAAATCCAACCCTGAGACTGTGCATCACCATGCCTGGTGTCAGGCAGGGACCATGAGGGGACTAGCACTTCCCATGCTCAAAGCAGCATACAAATATTAACTACTCTTCATGACATGCTGAGTTCTGGAGACTTTTCCAAGGGCTGTGCAGCAAGCCATTGGCAGAGCTGGGATTTTAGATCTCAGCACTTCCTGCCTTCTGATTCCCAGCATTCTGCTAGAGTACACTGCCTCTCAAATTCAGAGTTGCTTTAGGAACATTCTGTGTGAACATGGCGATATTTTTGGACATAGCAAATATAACGTTCTTTGTGGGGTGGGTTAGGAAATAAAGATTGAAGTTGCCGAAAAGCTGCAGCTGGACAGTAACCCTCTGGAATGGAGCGTGGCCGATGTTGTGCGGTTCCTCAGATCTACAGACTGTGCCCCATTAGCCAGAATTTTCCTGGATCAGGTATGCAATTCTTCTTAAAAAATATGAACCCGCTGTCTGAATTCTGAGCATCTGCTGATTGACTGACCACATGAAACCAGTTTTCATTACGAAAGGGTAAAATCTAGTTACTGCAGTTTTTATGTTTTTGGTATGGCAAAAAACATTGCACTTTGTGTTTCTTACAGTTGGTTGGGGAATAGAGGCATTCGTTTGTGTTCCACTTCTTACTGAATGTTTTGCTAATGAAATGCATTTTATTTCCAAAATTGACTTGGGAGAAAATACATATGCTGCAGCTAAAACAGCTAACCATGAATTCAGCAGCCTATTTGAAGAGAATATAGAGCTTGTTTTGACCCGAATAGCACTCCCAATATTGCACCATTTATTAAAAATAACACTTGCAGAGTACTTTATAAACCTTAAAGTTTGGAAAATACAAATGTTATTGGGCATCACACAGTGTTTTTCTGATGCACTAATCAAAGTGGCATCAGGGAAAGAAACTTGCATGCATGGTTAAAAGGATACTTTTAATATATTATTTTATATTGCATCTATTTTTCAAAGATAGATTATGCTAGTCTTGCATATTAAGTGCCCAGTACTACAAATTGCTAGGCTGCTCCTGGATGGTGAAGACAAATGTTGTGAAAGGCATAATATGAAGGCTGTAGAATTGCATAGGTGTTGTTGAGCATGTAATTTGGCCTGCACAGCCAGTGTTACAGTAGAGGGACGCTTGAGAACACAACTCGGATTGCTTCTCTGAACACAGATTGAGTTTGCAGGGCTAGAAATTAGTTGGGGGGGGGGAGGCAGGAGCCACAGTGAAATACATTTGCTTTGGAACCATTGAGACGGTGAGGACGAAACTGTGATAGCTTGGTTAGTCAATTTAGAGTAGACCTGCTCTTCAAGATGAGACAGGAAAGAAGAAGGGAAATAGGTGATGAGAGGAAGGGAAGAAAGACAATCCAGGGAACTACAGACCAGTCAGCCTTACCTCAGTCCCTGGAAAAATCATGGAGGGGATCCTCAAAAAATCAATTTTGAAGCACTTAGAAGAGGGGAAAGTGATCAGGAATAGTCAACATGGATTCACCAAGGGCAAGTCTTGCCTGACAAATCTGATTAGCTTCTATGATGAGGTAACTGGCTCTGTGGACATGGGGAAGTCAGTTGATGTGCTCTACCTTGACTTTAGCAAAGCTTTTAATACGGTCTCCCACAGTATTCTAGCCAGCAACTTAAGGCAGTATGGATTGGATAAATGGACTGTAAGGTGGATAGAAAGCTGGCTAGACCGTCGGGCCCAACAGGTAGTGATCAATGGCTCAGTGTCTTGTTGGCGGTCGGTTTCAAGTGGAGTGCCCCAAGTATCGGTTCTAGGGCCAGTTTTGTTCAGCATCTTTATTAATAACCGGGATGAGGGGTTGGATTGCACCCTCGGCAAGTTCGCAAATGACACTAATCTAGGGGGAGAGGTAGATATGCTGGAGGGCAGGGATACGGTCCAGGCTGACCTAGACAAATTGGAGGATTGGGCCAAAAGAAATCTCATGAGGTTCAACAAGAACAAGTGCAGAGTCCTGCACTTGGGATGGAAGAATCCCAAGCATTGTTACAGGCTGGGGACCGACTGGCTAGGTTCAGCAGAAATGGACCTCGCGATTACAGTGAATGAGAAGCTGGATATGAGTCAAAGTGTGCCCTTGTAGCCAAGAAGGCTAATGGCATATTAGGGTGTATTAGGAGGAGCATTTCCAGCAGATCTAGAGAAGTGATTACTCCCCTTTATTCGGCACCGGTGAGACCACATCTAGAGTATTGCGTCCAGTTCTGGGGCCCCCACTATAGAAAGGATGTGGACACATTGGAGAGGATCCAGTGGAGGTTAACCAAAATGATTAGGGGGCTGAAGCACATGACCTACGAGGAGAGACTGAGGGATCTGGGCTTATTTAGTCTGCAGAAGAGAAGAGTGAGGGGGGATTTGATAGCAGCCTTCAACTTCCTGAAGGGAGGTTCCAAAGAGGAAGGAGTGAAGCTGTTCTTAGTGGTGACAGATGGCAGAACAAGGAGCAATGGTCTCAAGTTACAGTGGGGGAGGTTCAGGTTGGATATTAGGAAAAACGATTTCCCTAGGAGGGTGGTGAAGCACTGGGATGGGTTCCCTAGGGAGTTGGTGGAATCTCCATCTCTAGAGGTTTTTAAGTCCTGGCTTGACAAAGCCCTGGCTGGGATGATTTAGTTGGGGTTGGTCCTGCTTTGGGCAGAGGGCTGGACTCTATGACCCCCTGAGGTCTCTTCCAGCCCTAGGATTCTCTGATTCTAGGGAGGTTTCCAGCTAGAAGAAGTAGCACAAGTGAAAGAGCAGATTCCTAAGTGTAGAGAGTGATGAGCTGAAACTTGGAGGAAGCCAAAATTTGAAAGAGAGTAAATGAGCAACTAATTCTGCCTTAATTCTCTTTGTCTCCTGACAGGAAATAGATGGTCAGGCGCTTCTCCTGCTCACTCTGCCCACTGTTCAGGAGTGCATGGACTTGAAACTTGGGCCAGCCATTAAACTTTGCCATCACATTGAAAGAGTCAAACTTGCTTTTTATCAGCAATTTGCTAACTGAGGGATGGCCAGATGGAGGTGGACCTTTGGAAGCACAACTGCAGCAACATACTCCTCCTTTGTGGCAGGGAAAACCAAAAGGGGGTTAAACTGCGGCTTCAGTTCTGGTGACCTGCAAACATCTGTTCAGCCACAGTTTTGCACTTCGAGGGAGGGAAGACAACATCTGGAGCAAAATGTCAATGCAAACAGCAGCTACTCTGCCAGCTGGCTGCCAGCTTGGAAACATGGTAGTCTCTCACTCTGCTGATTGCTTCTTTTTTAATTTAAAAAAAAAATTAAAAAACATTTCCTATAAGGATACAGACGTTTCAAGAGTTCTTGTGGTGCAGAATTTAAAAAGGGAAAGGAGGGACAGATGCCATGTATGTGAGAAGACAGCTACTGGAAAATCCTCTTTTTCCTATTCCTAACCATTCAAGAAGAACTCAATTTCCTTTCTCTAAAAGAGAACATTTGCTTTAAGACAGCACTGGCTTTGGGATGTGCTCTTTATACATCAGCACGTTTTCATTTTTGTTTTTAATTTAAATTTGCTCATTGTCAGGACAACAATGTGGCCACAGAGTTCTAAATGTACAGTAGAGCAAGAGTGTTGTTTCTTTATTATTAGTGTTTTAGGTTCTGTTTTTTTTTTTTTTTTTAACTACCTCTGCCACCTGTGCAGTAAAAGTTCTCACTGAGGATGGTAGGGGGTTAATTATTTTGAGAAGTTCATTGGTAGCTGCACAGCAGCTGCTGTTCCTTAGAGGGATCAAAAGCTTAAAACCTTATCACCGTGGAACTCTGATCTCCAGGTAAGCGCGATTCCAAAGCTTTGACTGAAAACTGCATAGGCTTGTTTGGCACTTCAGGAGCATCACCTTTTCCCTTAGGAGGAGTTTGGAAAACATACTGCTTTGCACTCTGTCGCTCTGTCGGGGCTGGCTATCCTCAGATAGAATTACTGGATCTCTCTTTTAAAAACATGGCTTGACTCTTTTGTCCCTTTTCTACCTGTGCCAAATGGCTGGGATTACAGCACAGCATGATAGATGCTGCTCTTCTCTCCGCCCCCACTCCGTGGACCTCATGTCCATGGGTACACGAGGAAAATGCACCATCACTTTAGCTCCACCAGAGGAAGCAAGAGTGGAGCTGCAGTGAGGACGTGACTCAGGTTTTTGACTCTGAGCAGGCCATTTTGGTAAACGTGCTTGAAAATGAAGCCTTGCCTACACTAACTGCACTAGTGGTGAGCCATGTGTCAGGCCTGACTGGAATCAGATAGCCATCGTGTGGAGCTCTGCACAGCTGTTCTCTTCATAATCCTTTGGTGGGCAACAGAAGAGCCCACCTTGCTGGCTAATACTTTTGTGTGAAATGGCATTCGGACCTGAGACCACTTGAAAATGAGCATTGAGTTCCAGAGTCTATGCATTCCTCAGCCTCTGCCTGTGTTCGCAGGCAGCTGGGGAACAGGAGCTGAGGTTTTATATGCAAGTGAGAAATCAGAAAGCATGCCTCCCCTGCTCTTCCTTCCACACAGACCTTCTCCTGCAGAGAGCCTGAGGCACACCCTATGAGATGGGGATGCTGGTGCATGCGAAGGGAATGAGGTTGAGGAAGGATGTTTAGTGGTTCCCACGATGTATGGTAGCTAGGGACTGACCATAGAGGCAATCTGAGCTCCATGCAAACCTACTGGGTTTAATTTCTAGGCTGCTGTGTGACCCAAACTGTAGGGTTCAATTATGGGATCCTTTGTAAAATGAAAACTGTATGTTTCACCTTATCCTGGTGTCAAATCCTGGCCCATCCAAGGCACCAAGGGAAGATGAACACAGGAAAGCAGCTTCTGCTCTGAGCAGCCCTGGATAGGCAAAAGGTTTCTGTTTCTGCAAGTCCGAATAGCTTAGTCAAGGCAAAAATATTTAGAGGTGGGCTAAAATCCAAAGAATCCTTCTCCTCCACCTTACAATGAAAATCTAAATGGAAGACAAACTGTTTACCAGTCGGTACGGGGGAGGGGGATGTGAAGACCTTTCTTTTGTTTTTCAATCCATAGTGAGCAAGATTTAAAACAGATGTTTATTGGAATCCTATCCCAACCCTCTTCCAATATGCATCTAATAATGGAAATTTTGGTTCTTGATTATTTTTTTTCTCTTGGGGTAATGGAGTGACTTTTGGCACTTTGCCTTAAGAGACTTGACCAACAGAGTATGCCGGGACAAGATTCATGCAGAGCAAGGTTTCCAAGACCCTCTGTTTAATTGAAGGAAAAGCTGACTCCAAACTGACAGCTCTGAGGCCATGACTGCTGTATTGCCCGCCTGATAAAAATGACCACTTAGAGAGATGTCAGAAAAGAAGAGAACTTAACTATAAAGGGACATTTAACAAACTTTTTATCACAAAGCCTGGGGTTTGTTTTTTAAAGTATCAATTTTCATACTCCATTTGTCCCTGTAAATACAAGTGAAACAGCTGTCTGAGGCCAATGAAGTAGCTACAGGTGACCTTGGGCATGTTTTTAGGCTGATTTCGCTGCCTCACTTTGGAAGGCATTAGCAGTCTGGTCCCAATGGGATCTGCTTTTATTTGAGTTTTCAAAGGGGATGTTTTCCTTTTTGTGTGTGTATGATGTTTCTATGCTGCTCACGTGTGTTTGTACATTTCATTTCAAGGGGAAAATGTACTCCCTCTTTATTGCTAGATTTAAAGGGACTATTTGGCGGTTGCTTATGGATAGTCATTTTAATACTATTTTAAGAGGTCCTTTTCCATCTACAATACAAAGTGGCATTTAGGCTTATATCTGTTGATCTTACACTGATATGACTTGAAATTAGACTCCCGTGCTATTGTGGTCCCTTTGTTTCTGCAGAATTGGATAGCTCTGCGTAGCTTGTTGGGTGACTCTTGGCAATAGGCTGATCACATTTGTCATCAGCAGGAGTTGCAGAGATCTCAGTTATATATTGAGTTTCAGGGATTATACTGTATCCACTTGCCATAAGTCAGGGGTGGGGAACCAACTGATGCCCTAGCCAGAGCAAAGCCTCTGGGGCTTGCCCAGCTATGGCCACCCCTTCCTCCCTTTTCTGGGTGGCCCTTGCACTCAGGGGCTTCCCTTCCGTCCCACTCCTGCAAGTGACTATCCCCTCCGCCTTCTCCTGGTCCCCAGGCTTCCTAAACTCCAGGAGGAGTTGCTAGCAGCCTCTGGCTGGGGCTGCCTGACCTGTGCCTTGCTGCAGTCACCCTATACAGGGATGGGACTTGGGGGGTGGCCCAGCTGTGGCCTCCCCATCCTCCCTAAAGGCACCCCATGCAGGAAGGGGCTGGGGGGAGGGGGGTAGCTTCCCTTCCCTCCCGCTCCTGCCAGGGATTTCCCCTTCCCTCCGGTCCCGCAAGCCTCCTTACCTGCAGGAGAAGGCGATGCTGGCAGCATCTGGCTGCCTGACTAGCTCCCTGCTGCAGCCATCCTATGCAAGGGGGGCGGGGAGGGGGAGGAGAAGGTGGTGGGGGGCTTCCTTTCTCTCCCACTCCGGGACAGATTTCCCCTTCCCCTCCTTCCCTGGCAGTGTGTGGCTGGGGCTGGACACTGCAGGAAGCCGCTCTCTGCTGCAGCTGCCCCAGGCTGGGAAGAGCTCCAGCTGCTTCTTTGCTGCCGCCTGGCCTCCCAGTGCCGGTCAAGGGCAGCAAGCACTGGAACGCCAGAGGAGCTCCTGTTTGCACAGGGCTCCAGCACATATAGCTTCCCCCTCCAGCCAGTTCATGTGCGCATGCCTCTCCGACGTGCAGGAGAGGGGCCAGAATCTAGCTGGTACTGCAGGCAAGGCTGGGGGGAAGTCTTTGTGGCGGCCCCCGAAACCCGCCGCACCGTTGCATGGCCGCTGGAACCCCCGGGGGCTGGACTACATTGTTTGTGGGGCTGGAGCCAGCCCATGGGCCAAACGTTCTCCACCCCTGCCACAAGTGTTGTATGGGAGGTGGGTGGGAATTAGGGGCAATGGCGCTTTAAAAGTCTCTAGGAAATCTTCTCTACAGGAAAATGAGCACCTTCTTCGGTATTGCATAGACCAGGAGTGGGCAGTCATTTTCACAGGGGGACCACTTAATGAATTTTGGTACATGGTCAAGGGCTGGCTCCACCCCCGATGGCGCGGGGCCTGGAGCAGAAGGGGCGGGGCTGGGGACTAGTCTCCCCCCAGAGTTGTCTAGGGCTGGAGGCTTTGAATTAAAAACACAGCCCCTGGCCCCACTGCTACTGCGTTGCGTGGCAGCCACCCGGGGATGCTGCAGCTATTTAAAGGGCTCGACCAGAAGCCAGGAGCCATTTAAATAGGATCCTGCTGTCTGAGCCACCAACTGGAAATTCTATACAAATCGAAAGCAGCCAGATGCAGACTGCAGGCCAGCTCAAAGTGTTAAGCAGGCCGGTCTGGCCCCCCAGCCGCATCCTGCCTAGCCCTAGACAAGAGGGACAAGGAGGATCTTCCATGGGTGACCAGTTGAAGAGTACAGGATTTCCTTTTCATACCTCCCTCCCCTTTTGAATGTGTTTAACTGTTTAGCACATCATAACTTTAGAAAACATGGGATGCCTGCATGGCATGTACTACTTGTGCTACAGCCAGCCATGCTGGGCAAGCAGACTTCATCAGCAGTCTTGTACTCCCTGAGCTAGTGGAAAATGAGCCCAGAGCAGAGAGGTGTTTGGTCTCTAAAAATGTGCATATATAACATCCCCTGGATGGCAAGTTAATATGTCCCAATTACTGTCAGGTTCTAGAGCAGCTTTTAGCCTACTCTCCCAAGCAGGCAGGGAGATGAAGGGAAAGAGACCCTTCCAAAAGGGGCAAGGTACAAGACTGATCATCTAAAGCTACTTTCAGATTTTTCAAACGTACTTTTCAAATTTTTCCAGCATTAGAAAAAAGGCAAGTCACTGTCTAGGGAACAAAGTAGAAAGCCATTCACATTTGAAAATGATCTAGAATGCCACGGAGCTTACCAGACCCTCATAGATTTGATAGAGACAGCACGTTCGGTTGGACTGAGCTGTAGTTCTTCGATTTCTGCATATTGCAAACACTAAGAGTTCTGTTGTGACAGATTGTGATGGTAGATTTCTTATTCCCAATTCTAATGATACATATAAGAGAGGACTGTTAACTTGCTAAGTTCAAAGCAATATAAATATATTTATTATCTGCAGGACTTAGCATTCCATTTTTTTTACATGATGTACAAAGCTTTTATACATTACTAGCAAGAGGCTTGATAGACTTGCAGAGTCTTGGTGGCAGCCAAATCGGCTGTGCAGAGTCATCAAATTCTGCATTTTAAAAATAGACAGGAAATAGATGCCTTTGAAAAGCTGCTCCATGGTTGTGTTCTGGGGAGAGGAGCAAGACAAGTACCTAGGCAAAAGAAAAGTCACTGGATGAGGTAACCTTGTCTTAAAGCCAAAAATATGATACTATACATGGGTCCTTTCTAACTAGCTGTTATAGAACTGGTTATTGCCTAGTTCGAGTTTCAAGTACATTCACTAAGCACAAGGGGGCCAGATCCTCAAAGATATTTAGGTTTCTAACTTCCATTGAAGTCAGTGGACGTTGGGAGGCTAAATACCTTTGAGGATCTGAGCCAACATAACTGGATGTGTCTGAAGACTTTTTAAATGTTGGTTGAAAACTCCATTTCAAATGAATAATGTGCTGAGCCACATTTCAGTGTATTGCCTAACTTTTCCCAAATCATATAAAATAGCCTTGTTTTTTTGAAGGCAGCCTTATGGGTGAAAGGTTAGAGTGGGCCTTGGATACACTAACTACAGTGGAATCTTCTTTACTGTAATTTGTCTTTTTTATATCCTATTTGAAAATTGACCAGCAAAAATGAAATGAAAGATTGGTAGGACTTCAGTGTCTCCATGCTGGATTCAAGCTCCCCATAAGTTGGATCTGTCGTTGTGTGATATTCTGCAGCACACAGCAGATGGAATTGTTTGATCAGAAGACAGACGTGCTCTGTTTAGTCTGACACCGGTGGTGAGAAGCTGAACCCTAAGCCATGGAGGTCAGAAGATCTCACTCTAACAAACTGCAGAAGCAGACGATCTAAGTGACTTGGTGTAATCAAGCTGACACCTGTGATGGTCTCTGCTGTCCCAGAAGTACTGAACACGTGAAAGTATCTAGCATTGCTGAGCATGAGGAAAAAAACTCCCATCTGGCTTTATTGGAGAGGCTGGAGCTCTTGGTTAAGTAGGGTGAATGAATAGTTGAGTTTATGAAGTCCAAGCAAAAATGAATACCTGCCCCTTCCAGAAGTCATCTCGCTCCAGTTTCCAAGAAGCCTCATGGGAAGATACTTGCTGTTTTTCTCTTGAGGTCTCATGTTTCTCCTCCCTGTTCTTTTGTTTTGCTTTTACTTCTGTTAAAGCCTTTCTAGACAATCAGAGGTCTGCTGGGAGACTCCATCCTGGCTATTATCAGCACCATGCGTAGGCCTCATTCTTATACTAACTCATTGGAATTGATGCACTTTTCCTGTATTTTGCCTTTTTAAATTAGCTGCTCGTTCTTAAACCACCAACAAATCCCAATTTAAATGCATATTGTGTTGTGTGTCCTTCCTGCTTGCTTTTTTTCTTGTTTTTATATAATATATGCATTGAGAGTGAAATATGTAATGGAGGAGAAATATGCACAAGAAAATATGCCTATCAAGTCCCATCATTTTTGATAGGTATAGCAATTTAATCAAAAGGTTTTTAAAATATTTTAGATGAATATTTTGCTTGTTTCTCTGTAAATAAGAATGTACATAAGTTTGTGGTATATTATGACAATTTTAAGTGGTTGTAAGAAAATTAAACCGGCCCAAAAATCCCATTTCAGACTTGATTTTGTTTTACTGCGGTTGGGAGTAATATTTAGTATTCAGATTTCCATCTTGTGAGATGAGGGGAAAAAATGCAGCTTCCCCTTTCCAATATAATATTTTGAGAACTTCATATGAAAGTTAAGTGCAAAATACTTTACAACATCAATTAATGAAGCCACACGATTTCCTCTGCTAGTCGTTTTTCTCAGGCTGTGCAGCTCCATCAAAGGCTAAGTCCTGTTTTTTTAACTATGCTTTCTTCCTTTGGGAGGACAGTCTTGGTGTTTTGTAAGTTGGAAAAATTGCGGCAGAGAAGAATGGTGGCTTCCGCAGATCACACAGTAAATCAGTGGTGGAGCAGAAAATAAAACGTTGGGGGTCTTCTGATCCATAGTCATCGCTTTCCTTAACTGAGCACATGAGCACTGTTAAAGTACAAATAAAACCAAACCATGTGGCAGCGTAGCTATGCCACTGCTGGCACTCCATCAGAACAGAATTTATTTTTATTCATTTAAGTTACACTTTTTAAAATCTGGCTAAGCTCTCTCCCAACAGCATATGGCACTGAGTTCCACAGGGCAAATCTGACTTTAAAAAATAGCGTTCTGTTCCAGGGTTTATATACAGGTTGTCAATAAATGAGTGCCTTACGGTTTGTTCCCCCTGCATACAACTGAATTGCCTTTTACAAATTGTGCACCACATACTTAAGATACAAGGGAGATGTAGAAGTGGGAGTGGGATAGAATTGTTTCTCCTGAATTGGTCTGAAAATCTTTATATTAAAATACATTTTAAGTTGCATCAAAACCCCACAGCTGTGTCAGCTAGGAGCCACATGAGAGCCGTGTCAGCTTGCAGCTGCTGAGAGTCCTACCAGAGGTGTTATGAGAGATTCTCAATCGGAAGCCTGGTCTGTGGGGCTCCTTGGTAAGTAAAAACATGGTGCCAAAGCTACAGCTTATTTCTGTGAGGTGTCCAATTGTCTGTGCTTGCCAGATGCTGCGTAAGTTTAGCCAGCCTGAGAGTCCTACTCAAGGGAAATACAGGTACAGAAACCTAATGGAGTTTATAACCTTAAACCAGCTGAATCAAGAGAGCTTGGAACTTGCACTGATGAAATACAGGATTGCACTTACTCAGAGAGTGGTATTAAGGGAGTGCAGTGCTAGGCATTACTATGGTGTGTGTGGTAGTGTGTGAATGCCACCCATGCTGGGTGAGTTGTTTGGTGATATGTCCTACTTGAATCCTTTCCACCCTACATTTTTAAAAATTATAGTCAAGTTCTTGGAATCCTCTTGTCTACACATGCTTTGAACTCCCAAGCACTCGGGGTGGGCCGGGGAGGCCAAGCTGCCTAGCTTAGCCTTTACTACCCCATTTCCACTCAGACATCATTGCTCTTTGCTCCAGTCACAAACAGGAAATTGTTACTGCCTGGAATGTTTACTTACAGAACCCACAGCTAGGCTCAAATTCACAGTTAAATACACTGAGTGCATCTTAAAACACAGTAGCATTGACCCAATGATAATGGGAATGGAGAGGCACGTGCCCTTGTACACTGGAAATTCGAAGATTTCGAGTGGGATTCCTTTTCTAGCTATAAGCTGTTGTTGTTGTTGTTGTTGTTGTTTTGGGGGGGAGGGGGAGCATTTGTCACTTATATCCCTAATATGCAGAAAAACAATGATTACTTGGGTTTCATTTCAAGGTGTGTGCAAAAATAGCTGGTGAGGAAGTTTATTTGGCCTCGCAGGGAGCTTGCAGAAAATGGATGTTTCCTTTAACTGTACATGTCTTTATTTGCTGATTCAGCAAAGAAGATGTCACATCATTGTCAGGTGGAGAATGAGGTTCAGGATGGGAGGAGATGGGATATTAGTTCACACATTGCACAATGATGCATTGCGATCGACAGATGTTCTTAACAGAATGAGACAGACCACAGCAAGTGTGTCGGGATCGGATGCTTGGAGCAAGTTTATTCCTTTTGATTCCCCCGCCTTAAGAGGAGCTCAGTCTTCTCCACTTTTTTGGGGGGGGAAGGGTGTGGGGGGGGGTTGGGGTTTTTTGGGTTTTTTTGGTTCTGATCATCCAGCACTCCAGTCATCTGAAGAAGTGGGTTGTGCCCACGAAAGTGCATGATACCATCTACATATTTTGTTAGTCTTTAAAGTGCTACCAGACTATTTGTTGTTGTTTTTTTAAGTTTTTCCTGTTACAGACTAACTCTGCTACCCTTCTGAAGCTTCCAATCTTCTTATTACTTCTGCTCTTTTCTTATTTGGGGCCAATGACTTTTAGAGCCTTCTTCCAAAACGCATGATCTGTTGTGGAGATTGGCATGTCTATGGTCCATCTATGTCCAGTCAATGTACCAAGTCTCTAGCCTCCCTTATGATCGTCTTTCATCCATGGTCATTGCAAGAGCCATCCTACCAATATAACGTTCAGGTCTTTGCTGCATGTGCCCATACCAACACAGCCTCACCTCACTAAACTGGTCTTCAGTTGAAGCAACTGTGTTATGTTCCTTACAACTGTATTTCATTTCCCATCATGGCGGGTCCAATCATTTGGCCATTTCCTCTTCATTTCTGTGAATGCTTGCTGAGTGTGCATCTCTATATGAATAGCTGTCAGAGATGTTTGCCTTAGTGGTGCCATAAGGCTGGCTGTGGCACGACCATGTGGTGGTATATTAGGGGCCCTGTACCCTCTGTTCCCTCTTACTGCTTGTAGTGAGTAAGAGCTAGCCGTGTCATTTCATCTTCAAACAGACCTTGTGCCTTAGGATTTTGGTAAATAGTTTGTTGATAATGTAAGTAGATTTTAAACATAGTAGCTAGAGTCCTGGCTGGTATCCTGATCACTTGGCTTCAAGACATGTTTGGCATGCTGCAGGCTGATGCCTATTCGTCATCCACATGATAGTTGTCTCACGAGGCTGAAAGAAAGCCACAGGAAGGACAAGTGAAAACTTTCGCCCTCATACCCAGAAAGAGCGGTATGTCTGCTTGAAGGTGCTCCTAATGGAAGCATCTCTCTGCTCTACATACCAAAGTCATTTACAGCTGACCCCTGTGAAGCGCGTTGCTGGCATTTGAGTTGGCCCAGCGCTGCTTTTTCTCACTGATGCCCAGGCAGTGGCAAAAGTTGAGCCCTTTGACATTGAAGGATTGAGGGTCTATGGCAGGGGTGGGCAATAATTTTGGGCCGGGGGCCACTTCAGTGAATAACTGAGCAGAGGAGAGGGGCGTAGTTCTTCTTGGTTGGCTGCTGTTCAAACAAGCAGCTCCCATTGGCTGATTTCTGGCCAGAAACCAGCCAGTGAGATTGTGCTGGGGGCAGTGCGGCTCCTGAAACATCCCCCCCATCCTCTCCAGAGTTGAAACAGAAAGGAAGCCCTGCAGCAGCATTTCTGCATAGCACGTGGAGCTGTGGGGCAAGCAGGGGAGCCTTCCTGGGGCTCCCCACTGCCTCCACAGGCTGGATCTGGTGGCTTGGCGTGCTGGATTTGGCCTGCGGGCTGTATTTTACCCAGGCCTGCCTTAGAATGTAAGATTGCCCCTCAGAAGCTAATACCCACTGAAAATAGGGCTCTAAACATTAAGGCGATTTTGGCCATAATTTTGCAATGTGGTTTAAGATGCATAGTTTGATGGAATTGAACTGATTGACCTTTGAACTTCATTTTCCTCTTGAAAATGCTGATCTGTATGGTTACTATTTGTTTCGTCAGTTACTGCACATTTAGTTCCTCTTTAAAAGAGGAATACTGCTCATTAAAGAACCAAGTCCCTAGTTCTTATGATCTGAAGCTTGCTTGGTTTATGGGTCTGAGCTACAATGTTTGGCTCTACATAATAAAAAGCTCATAAAAATCATAGTCGGATGCACTTCTAATCCAGGGTTTGGTCAATATAGAACATCTGCCATGGAATTCAGATCCAGGTTTAGTTACTTAAGGGTGCTGAATTATCTGAGTTTGGATTCAGATTAATTTCGAGTTCAATCTGAAAGCTAGCTGGCTGGCTGCTATGGCCCTTGTTTCTGTCTAATAAACAATGGAAAAATTCTTGTGGAACACTAATGTGGCTGAAGGCTGAATATTTTTCAATGTTTTAATCAAATAGTTTGTAGTAACTGTAATGCCCCCTCTGTACCAACCAAGGTGCACACACTGCAATCAGATTCTCCTTTGAAGTACATGTTTTTCTATTCTCATCGTACAATCCTAGTGCATTTCAAAGTTATCTGTTAACATTAAATTTCTGTAAATATCCAACTATAAATATGTATTTATAATCCTCTTAAACTAACTGTTTTGTTGAAGTACTGGGAGAATGAAGAGGTCTTTCATATCTTTAAGTACAGCCTCTCTCCGAGTTACGAACGAGTTACGGACCAAACACTTGGCCGTAACTCGATCTGTTCATAACTCGAACCCCATTGAGTTACACGCGACCACGCTGTTCGTAAGCGCGGGTCACGTTCGTAACTCGGGGACCGCCTTTACAACCGCTCCATCGGAGCTTTGGTCGTAAGCGCGAACGGTCGTAACTCGACCGTTCGCAACTCGGGGGAGCAGCTGTATTGCTAAATGAAGACCAGGTTCTGGATGAATGGTGGAATTTGTAATGGAAATTCTTAATTCCTGGTGACTGCTTCTACCTCTGGTCTTGTTTCCGTTCCTAATGGGAATGTATCTAAATCACAAAAGCAGCCATGGTTATCTTGATTGCTGGAACTCCTACCCAAGAAGTCAAGAAGTGAATAGAAGTGAATCACTGAACTCAGCTTTCACTTACTGAGCCATATGCTGTCAGTAGTGCAAGCCGACTGCACTGGTCATACTGTGCCTGTGCTGTAGATCAACTACATGAGAAGCATGGGCTGTGTCTTATTCATTAGTCACAAGCACAGAAGGAATTGTGTCCTTTTCTGAGGCTACATCTATACTACACGGTTTTTGTGCAAAAACCCGCGGGAGCGTCCACACCTCAAGCGTGTTTTTGTGCAAGAAAATTTACAGTGAATCGACAGAACAGAGGGTTTTTTTGCAGTATAGGTATTCCTCTTTCTATGAGGAATAACTCCTTTTTTTGCACAAAAGCTCTTGTGCAAAAAGGTGTGTGTAGATGAGAAACAAGGTTTTTGCACAAAAACAGCCTAGCGGAAGAAGCACAAGTGCCCTCGTGGCCATTCTGTTAATGGCAATCAGAGCTTTCTTGAGTGAATGTCCATGCAGTCTGGATGCTCTTTTGTGCAAAAGCACATCACTTTTCTGATCTCTTCTGTACAAAGCTTCTTGTGCAAGAAGCCTGCAGTCTAGACCTGGCCGGAGAGTGGTGCTGTCACTACTTTTATAGAGAACTTAGGCTCCCGGAGGATAGGGGACTTACTTGGGTTCACACTAAGGTATAAAACTCTGGCATCCTGATTCTGAGTCCCTTGTTTTAATGACAGACTCTGCCTGTGAGATGGGAATGGATAAGGGCATTTATCAGAAATCAAAGGAGAGGGGACCTCAGAAGTATAGCACTTTGTCCACATTCTACTCTTTGTGCCATCAATGAGAGCCAGGCACTGGCAGCAGCCAGCAGCGTGCAGGGCTTAGTCAGCAAGAAAGCCTGCACTGCAGCTGTAGCCGTAGTGTTTGGTTTGCAGTACTGTAGATCCGATTCACACTATTATTAGCGAACATTTGTTTAGAACTCACTTGCCTTCATTTTTTCCAAGTCTTAGAGTTTACCGGCCTAGTGTGACCTATCAACCCCGGTTCCTTTTTTAGCAGAACCACGGCCTGGCCAATTGTTCCCCAGTAGTGGGCAATCGTGCCTTTGATTTTTGTCCTGGGTGATGAAGTATTTTGCCCTGACTTGTATTTGCTTTCAGTCTGTTGAGTCCAGATCTTTGTCACCACCGCGGTGAAGGCCCATTGTGTCCTTGCAAGCGGCTGGGCGTCCTCTCCCAGCCGGCTGTTACCAGCGCACTGTGTAGGCAGACCCTCGTCTAATTCGCTAATGAGGCTGTTGGAGGGTCGCGAGCCCCCCTCAAGCCGAATGACGGGGCAGGGGCTTTCGTTCCCATTTCCCAGGCGCCTTCCCCTGCTGGGGGGTGCAGCACCCCCCTCCCCAAGCGGCGACCGGGAGCTGGTTCCCCGGCGCTGGGCGGGGGGCTGCCATAGGCGCTGCACCCCGAGACCCGCGGGCGCTCCAGCGCCGCTCGCACCGCCCTGCCGCCCCCAGCCCCGCCTCGCTGTGTTAAAGGGCTGCTCAGGCCCCGCCCCGCGTGGCCGTCCGGTTGGCTCTTCCCCTCAGCCGCGGGCTCCACCAATCGGGGGCGGGCGGTGGTGTCGCACGTCGGGGGTGACGCGCCGCGCGGGCGCGGGCGCCCCGCACCGGAAGCGCGAGGTGCCCGCGGGGCTGCTCGGCCGGTGTCATGAGTCCCTGAGGCTGGCGCGCGCCGGGGAGCCTCGCTATGGGGGGGCCGCGCGCTCTGGTCTCCGTCAACGGCAGCCTGGGCCTGACGGCCCGGCCCGGCCGCCCTGCCGTGTCCTCCTCGGGGGCCGGGCCCGGCTACCGGGGCTGCGAGAACGGGGCCCTCATGGACAGCTTCGGCATCTTCCTGCAGGGACTCCTGGGCGTCGTGGCCTTCAGCACCCTCATGCGTGAGTGACCCCCCCTCCCGGCCTGGCTCAGCGCCCTTCCCCCTCCGGGCCTGGCTTAGCGACCCTTCCCCCCTCTGAACCTGCCCCCGCGGCACACGCCCCCCCCCCCCAGCCCCAGCGGCGTGTTGACTTCGGGACCCAGGTGTCCTGGACCTCCCTGGCGCCCCTGTGCGTGAATGACTCGTGGGACCGGCCTGGCTCTGTCCGACCCCCCTTGTTCCGTCTCCTCCTCTCCCCCTCCATCCCCATTGCCTGGTCTGGTCTCTCGTCTCACCTGTTTCGTTAGTGAGCCTGTCTCGCCTGCTACCCTCGTATGTGAGTGAGACACCTTCTCACAAACACCAGGGATGCCCCTGTCCTGGCTCCTCTTCCATCCAGCCTCCCCTGCCACGAGTGGCTCTCTGCAATTGGTATCTGGTTTGGGTTTCCCACCCTTTTCCCATCAGGCAGTCACTAGCTCCTTGTCCGCATTCTCCTTCCCTAGCTAATGCATCAACAATGTATTTCCTTGTTTCACTAGAAACACCTGACGTTGGGTGTACAAGGTTTTAAGAATCCTGTTTGCCTGGTGTTCTTAATGCTGGCTTTATTTCTTGTATCTCTCAGCTTTTATGAAGAAAATCAGTACAATCAGTGTCACTTGCTTAGGTTAAGTCTTGCTTTTGGATTCTGTTTTGCAATGCTTGGATGACAGGGTCCCTTTAATCATTTGGACCTGCATAATATTGTGCTTTGTGAAGGGGGATTTAAAATCTAGTCAGACTCTTTTCCAATCTGTAGAGTCTTTTATATGCTGTCATTGTGATTCTGTGAGTATAAGGGAGAGTGCCACTGTTTGTCTGCTGCCTTCTTTTATTTGTATTTGCTACTTTTTTCTCCAGGACCATATAGAAAAAAAGTCATCACTTGCTTCCTTTTTTAAGTATTGACAACCTAGCAGAGTTTTTCACACAAGTTGTATCTCTTTATGTGGTGTGCATGTACTTCTAACACTATTACACTTCACATTTAACAGAAGTGTGTTTCCTAATTCACCTTAGGAGGTATGTTCTCCCAGGAACAAATTACTTCTCCCCAAAAGTTGGAATTTCATACGTAGAATTTAGTCTTCTCTTCCTTTTCACCATGGAACATAATAGGGTTTGGTTTTTTTGTATCTTGTTTGTTGGTTAGAGAATCTTGGTTCTTTATTTGTCTGAAGGAGCTTAGTACATCATGATACTAAATCAGTGTAGTTTTGCACTAGCAGTTTTTAAATTGAGCCCCACAATGGCTACTGTAATGCATCAGAAAACATTGCTTACACATAAAAATGGGGTAGCAACAGGCGACCCCTGACTTACGACTGCCTGACTGACGACCCCCCACTTTTACGACCGCCCTGCTCTGGCCAAGCCTCTCAAGCCCACCTGCACAGTGAGCCATAGGGTCAGCCAGTCACCCACAGCCCTGGCCGGCTCTGGGCGCAGTTCGCGCCGCGCTGCAGGCTCCGGGACATGTGGAGCGGCCTCCACCTGACACAGCCCCCGACCAGCTCTGGGGGCAGCTCGTGCCACACCGCCTCCACCACGCACAGCCCCCAGCGGGCTCTGGGAGCAGCTCACGCCGCTTTCACCCTGCATAGCCTTCAGCTGGCTCTGGGAGTAGCTCACACTGCGCTGCCTCCACCCAGTACAGTCTCCGGCGCTGGCTCTGGGACACGTGGAGTCACCTCCACCCAGCACAACCCCTGGCCGGCTCTGGGCACGGTGTGCTGGAGACTACAACGCCCAGGAGGCAGTGGGCCAGGAACGGAACACCCATTTATATCATTGCACCTATGGGAAATAAGGGTTCGACTTACGATGGCTCAACTTACGACATTTCCCCAGAAACCAATTAGGTGGTAAGTGCGAGGGTCACCTGTACTTCCATCTGACATCCTGTGGTCATTGAGGCATAGGGTCTTGATATAGTGACACTTGCAGTGTTTTGAAATTGTTTCTTAGTTTGTCAAATGAGTATTTCTCATTTGGGCAAGGGGGAAAAACGCTGTAGATGAGAATAAGTTTATAATATACATTATTTGAGTCAAGTACTAAGCAGCTCAACATAGCATTGTTAGAGATCATTTGTTTAGTACTCACATGCCTTCATTTTTTTGCATGTCTTAAAATTTACTCATGTCCTAGTAAGAATGATTGATTTCTCTCTTGCAATAATATTCAAATTTTCATGTGTGTAAAGCTGCAACTCTGAATGACTTAGATAAAACATTTCAACACTATGAAGATTGAGTTTTACAGGTGGTTGTGAAAATTCTTTTTAAAATTGTGAGATTTCTGTTGGCATTCAAAGTCAAAACAAGAAAAAGTACTTAAGTATTATTGAGAATTATAGTAAGTGATAGATGGAAAACTTTTTTGAGTGGCCCACGAAACTTAGGTGGTGGTTTATTGATATTTATCTTATGAATTGTAGGGAAGTGCAAACATTCCGGTTTAATGATTTCGAATCCATAGCATACTGAGCAGGAATGCTGCCAGATGCTGTAAAGACTTCCATGGCTTTCTTAACATTTTCTGGAGAACTTAAACTTAGCTTTTAAAAATATATATATTACTTATGTCTATGAAGAGAGTAATAGATGCAATGATGTCTGATTTTTTTTTTTTTTTTAGAGAAGCAATATTTCTGATATGTCATGTGTCCTAATCACCCTGACAAGGGTCTGTTTCTGAAATCTGAGATCTAAGAAGTTGTATCTTGAGCTATTTCACTCATCATTTGGGTAGTATTACATATTGAAATGTATACTGAATACGGGAGTGAAGCATACTATCGCAATATATTCTAGATAACATATACATAATGTAAAACACATGTTAAGTCACTTATACTGGTTTTGTGGATTCTACAGTGCTTTCCAGAGTGACTTAGACAAATTGGAGGATTGGGCCAAAAGAAATCTGATGAAGTTCAACAAGGATAAGTGCAGAGTCCTGCACTTGGGACGGAAGAATCCCAAGCACAGTTACAAGCTGGGGACCAACCAGTTAAGTAGTAGTTCTGCAGAAAAGGACCTGGGGGGTTACAGTGGATGGGAAGCTGGATATGAGTCAACAGTGTGCCCTTGTAGCCAAGAAAGCTAATGGCATATTAGGTTGCATTAAGAGGAGCATTGCCAGCAGATCCAGAGATGTCATTATTCCCCTTTATTCGGCTTTGGTGAGGCCACATATGGAGTATTGTGTCCAGTTCTGGGCCCCCCACTACAAAAAGGATGTGGACGCATTGGAGAGGGTCCAGCGGAGGGCAACCAAAATGATTAGGGGGGCTGGAGCATATGACCTATGAGGAGAGGCTGAGGGAGTTGGGTCTGTTTAGTCTGCAGAAGCGAAGAGTGAGGGGTGATTTGATAGCAGCCTTCAACTTCCTGAAGGGAGGTTCCAAAGAGGATGGAGAGAGGCTGTTCTCAGTAGTGACAGATGGCAGAACAAGGAGCAATGGTCTCAAGTTGTGGTGGGAGAGGTCCAGGTTGGATATTAGGAAAAACTATTTCACTAGGAGGGTAGTGAAGCACTGGAATGGGTTACCTAGGGAAGTAGTGGAGTCTCCATCCCTGGAGGTGTTTAAGTCTCGGCTTGACCAAGCCCTGGCTGGGTTGATTTAGTTGGGATTGGTCCTGCCTAGAGCAGGGGGTTGGACTTGATGACCTTCTGAGGTCTCTTCCAGCTCTATGATTCTATGATTCTCATTTACACTACAGCCCTGCTTACAGCAGCTTATTCTAATGAGCAAGTAATGGAACAAGAACTTCTGTATTTGCAGTTTCAACTGAATTACAGCTTTGCGTGTCCACTTTTCTAAATGTGTATCTCATACATCCTACATATTCTAAGTTTCTAAGTAATAAAGTTTCATATTATGCTAAGTGCAGGTATCAAATTGAGTGAAATAGAAGGTAGTTGAACAAAGGTATTAATAGGAAAACTCTCAATTTAAGGACTGTACAGAGACAGAATCATCTTAGAAAATATTTTTATAATCTATCCCAGGGAGTATGTAAATTTAGAACCACATATGACCATTTATCTTGGCAGAACTGACAGGGATTATAATGAAAGGTTTGCCCAAAGTTTAAGGGTGGAATATGGCATTGGGTAGTGAATAATTGACCCCTGCAATTTGTGCTTTTAGCTTAGCTTAGTAGACTGTTGTTGGGGTGTGTAGGTGTTTCCTTGTTGTGTGTACTCTATAGCTAATAGCCAGCATTACATGCTTCCCTTAATACTTTTCTTTGAGCTTTTCTATTGTAAATTCTACTCCCATCCCAGTGAACCAATGTGTAAGGGCTTCCTATGGATTTTAATAATATGTTGGTTTAAAGCTTTATCAGATAGTTGCAAGGTATTTGGAGTGTGGATTTCTTGTAGTGAAAAGATTAATTATTAATCCATCTTCTGTAATAAACTGTAAAGTAGCCAGTATCCTGCCAGCTGAGAATGGGACAGTAGCTTTCAATGCCATTATTTAATTGACTACCAAGTTGCTGTTAGGCTAAATGGGAAGAAATAACTGCACTACCAGCTTTGGCTATCCCCGCAACCTCAGTGGACTTGCATGTGTGTGTGATTTCCAGTGCTATTTCCTGCGCTGCTCAGATAACTGGTTCAGCAGATCTTTATGTCCACGTCCCCTACCCTGATGCTGTGCTCGGGGAAGAAAGTGCTGCGGCCTCCAGCTTCTGGAAGAGACTGAGTATCCTCCCCGCAACACCCCAGGAGCCACCCCTATCTAGCCCGCCCCCTGGCAGGGCTGTGTGAGGGTAGGACTGGAGAACTGCCCGGAGATGGGGGTTTCCCCCATCCTCTCCTTTCTCTAGGGTCCCCCTTTCCAGTATTTCCTCCTGGGACTGCAGCCCAGCGCCATACCTGCATGATGAGGGCCCTGTCGGTCAACTTTCCCATGCCGAACTGGTTCCCAATGGATTGGTAACTGTCAGGCGTGGTGAGCTTCGAGATCAGAATGGCAACCCACTTCTCCAGGGGGGTGGCAGGTCTCATCTGCGTGTCCCGCCATATGAGGGCAGGGACGAGGCAGGCACACAGCTCCAGGAACGTCTCCTTCCTCATACTGAAGTTCTAGAGCCACTGCTGGTCATCCCACTGCTTCATGACAAGGCCTCGAGCTGGCTGGGCTACCATCGATGCCACGCACATTCCGGGTCTGGCAGTGGTGGCATCCCAAGGGAAGAGAACTTGTATCCCTGGCCACTGGGGGAGAAGGGTTGAGGGTTTTGGGAGGAGGAGGGGGATGTGCGCAGTACACACACCTGTACCTGGCAGCACTGTTCCCAGGAGCGGGTGGTGCCTCAACTGTGCAGGCATGCCCGTGTGCTGTGTGTGACACTCCAGAATCTGTGTGTATCCTTGTCCCCAGTCTCCTTATAGCGGAGGCTCGTGGTGGAAAGGTGTCTTCCCCCCCCCAGGTGTCAGAAGTGTAGCTGGCCTCCCCAGAGCCTGTGAGCAGAAGCCCGGGAGTGCTCCAGTGCTGCCTCCTGAGGCTGCGTGGAGTAGACTAGCGCTGCACATGCATCGACATGCACAGACTGCAGCGAAATAGCCAGGCTGAGAAGGCTGAGTGATGATCGCACCACAGCACCTGCCATCCCCACCCTGTCTGTGTGAGAAAACTAAGACACATCCAGGCTGTGGGGTACCGGCTCCAGGGTGAGCATGGTCATAGTGCTGGCCACGTTGGGGTCCTTTTCCTCCTACTCCTCCTCACCCCTGTCTATGTCCCATGGTGGGCAACAATGGGTGTCTCCGTCCTCGAGTCCACCACCAGGGGTGGGGAAGGGGCTGTACCACCCTCCCCCCCCCAGGATGTGGTGCAGGTCTTCATAATAGGGGCAGGATTAGGGTTCTTCCCTGGAGCAGGAGCTGCACTCCCTCGCCCTGGTGTAGGCCTGGCAGAACTCCTTCACCTTGCTCCAGACCTGCTTCTGGTTCCTAATGTGGACCTTGGCGGCCAGGCTATTGGCCATGTGGCCGTATATGACGGTGTTTCACTGTCTGAAGCGGAGATCCTGGAGGTTTTCCTCCCGGCCCCAGACTTGGATGAGGGCCAGGATTTCAGCCCCAGGCCAGGACGGCACATGCCTCTTTCGCTGCCTGGCAGCCTCCTGAAAGCTGTCAGACTGCTCCCTGGGATGGTCAGGGAAGTCTTGGGGGGCTTGAGGGTTTGCCATGCTGGCCAGATGTCATGCTGTAGCAGCAGCAGTGTGGCTGGAGGCTCTCAGGGTCAGCTTCCTGCCACAAGCCCTTCCCCCTGTGTCTGCAGCTTTAAGGGCTGCAGGGGAAGAGGAACTATAGAGTCCTGAGGAGTGTGGATGGAGTGGCCAGCAGGGCACCTGTGGGATTTCTGAAATAACTATTTCAGAAGAGGCGTTATTCCTCGTGCAGTGAGGGTTACAAAAGTCGGAAAAAGCCATCTGTTTCGATTTTACTTTGAAATAACAGAATTGTTGTGTAGATGCTCACATTGTTATTCTGGAATAATGGCTGCTGTTCCGGAATAGTGGTGCAGTGTAGACACACAGTAAATTGGGGGGAGGCAGATATGCTGGAAGATAGGCATAAGGTGCAGAGTGACCTACAGAAATTGAAGGATTGGGCCAAAAGAAATCTGATAAGGTTCAAAAGGACAAGTGCAGAGTCCTACATTTGAGAGGGAAGAAGCCCATGCATTGCTATAGGCTGAGAACCAACTGGCTAAGTAGCAGTTCTGAAGAAAACTACCTGGGGATTACAGTGGCTGAGAAGTTGGATGTGAGTGAACAGTGTGCCCCAATACACCGTTAATGAATGGTTAGAGTGGAGAAAGATATCTGAATCCCTTTGTAATGAGGCGTGGTGTGGTGGAGGGTGGACAGAAGGCTATGGTATCTCTATGTATCTCTATGTGTAATGTGTAAGTAATAGTGTAGTTCCATATGAATACAGCCAAAATCAAACATGTAACATGGTGAAGTTCTGGTCAGTAACTTCATTTATCTTTACCGTGTTTGTAGTATATTACGTCAGGACTTACAGGTTATTGTCAATTGATAGGTAATAGGCATTTCTATTGGGTCAAAATTAAGTAAAGATTCTTTCTCGAGCTTGTTTTTCCTTTAAAATGGATGTTTATTCCTTAATTTGTGTGTGTGACACATTTTCTCTGTACTTCTGTAGTTTGTATAGTACTTAAAACAGTGTGAATTGCTTACAAGACTTAGTTTGCCATATGACATGTCATTGTACAGTAAAGATTTTCTAGCTGGTCAACCTGCAAATAAAATGATCAGACAAAGAAAATGAAGTGGCTGAACATCACATTTGCTAGAAAGGGAGTGTATGATATTTTGATTACAGAACTTCTTGAAAGTCTCTAGAAGAAGTGGATCCTGAAATAACTTGAAGCACCTTGGCCTGAATATGTTTTCCAAATTAATAGTTCATCTGCATAGCTTTGGTCAGTTAGGAAAATATGTTTATATAATGTTTGGAGTGGGACAGCTGTATGTAAGTAATCAAGCATCTCTAAAATAGGGATGTCAATACCTAGTCTACTAAACAAACTTTTGTCTTCATTAAGGGAAGTGGATAAATCTGCTACACAGCATGCTATAAAACATGCTATAAAACAAATTAAACATTTTCCTAGGAATTACTGCTTTGGTTTTCTCTCAATTCCTTTTAGAGCTTTTCATAGCTATGTCCCCATATGAAACCATGGACAGCTCCTCAGACGTTTGGGCTTCGAAAGCAGGGCAACATTTGTATTGCAGTCGCTTACGATGAGCCCAAACAGGACTCATTTATCCTAGTCACTGTGCAGAACAGTTGACCAAAAACTCACCACCCCAGAGAGCTCGTGAAGGCAAGACTCAATAGGTGGATGATCATGGGATGGTGACTGGTCTTGTTAAAGTTGGTGTGTTTGAAAAATTTAGTAATCTCTAATCAAAGTAAGCTGGTGGCTACCTGTAACTAACTATATTAAGCGTTATTTTTGTATATAATATGAAGGTGGAAGGATGTTTGGTTCAAATTTTAAATGTATAGGCCCCATAGAAGATAAAGCATCTTGTTGTATGTTTATATCATGGATACTAATATATTGTCTTTGGGGAAAATAAGTGATTTTTGAGTAATTTGTGTTTGTGACCCTGTGGGTAGCCTGTTAATCTATGTGCATAGCTGGAATATAGAATTTAAAAATGACGTCATTACCAGTCTTACATATTACATGCTTAGGGAATGGCTAAGGGGGTTGAGCAAAAATGCTTTGTACCCACAAAGGGTTCCTGTTCATCCACCCTCAGCTGTGCTCACTAGTGATGGAGGCAGTGAATGAAATGAAAAGGCAAGACCTTCAGGCTCCATCACCCAAGTCGAGGGATGCTTAAGCGCTTTGACCTGTTTGGCTGAAATATTTACTTCACGGGGTTTGCTGCTCATGATTGTGAATCAACAAGCGATCCTGAGCAGATAGTATTATAATTTCTGAGCCTCAGTCCTTACATTTAAGGAATTTTTACCACTTGAGTTCCACTCTGGTTTAGGAGTCTTAGTGGAGCCCTAATGGGACTACAACGTAGAATCTTAGGGTAGGAAGAGACCTCAGGAGGTTATCAAGTCCAACCCCCTGCTAAAAGCAGAACCCAATCCCAGCTGAATCATCCCACCCAGAGCTTTGTCAAGCCAGGACCTAAAAACCTCTAGGAATGGAGATTCTACCACCTCTCTAGGTAACCCATTCCAGTGCTTCACCACCCTTCTAGTGAAATAGTTTTTCCTAATATTCAACCTAGACGTCCCCCACTGCAACTTGAGACCATTGCTTATTGTTCTGTCATCTGTCACCACTGAGAACAGCCTCTCTTCATTCTCTTTGGAACCCCCTTCAGGTAGTTGAAGGCTGCTATCAGATCCCCGCTCACTCTTCTCTTCTGCAGACTAAATAAGCCCAAATCCCTCAGCCTCTCCTCGTAAGTCATGCCCCTTAATCATTTTAGATTCCCAAAGGAGGCACATATTCATCAGAAAACAGAGAGAGCACATTTCTGCTATGTTGTAAAATCACTTACGTGACTAAACTGAACAGCAAAAATAAACTGTATCTAAATTCTGTCTGTTTTCCATAGTGCAAAACCATTAAAAGACTCCGTGTAATACAAACTGAATCAATATGTAACATACTAAAATGGACTAATCAACAAGTTAACACTCAGATGATTAACTTTATATGATATTCACAGATTCTGTCAATGAAGTTTTCACAACATCATTGAGATCACTTTAGAAACTGAGAGTTGGAGTCATTCAAGTAATTTATTTTATGTTACTGTTAAATTTAGTAACAAGAAAGCTTGAAGATTTGGTGCATATAATCTTAAATGAAGTATATGCCTCACATTAGGGATGTTAGCATGTATTCCTTTACATATTTAACCAACAAGCCTAGGCTCATGGGTTAATCCTAATACAGTAGACTTCCCAATAATCCGGCACCTTTGGTACCCAGGGGGTGCCGGATTATCGGATATGCCGGAGTATCAGGAGGTACTCCGGCAGGGGGGCTGTGACGGGTCTGCCGGGACCTGCACTGCGACCGGCGGGGCGGGAGGGAGTCGGCGGGGAACAGCGCGGCGAGGGGCGAACCCTCTGCCGTTTTGCAGGGAGGCGGGGGCAGCCCCGCGCAGCTGACGGTGACAGGCCAGCTGGGGCTGCAAGCGGCAGTGGCGGACTTGGGGAAGCAGCTGAGCAGAGCAGCTGGGGTGCTGCCGGGTTGGTCCCACAGCGCCGCTCAGGTAGCACCTCAGCAGCACCTCAGCTGCTCTGCCCCGCCGCTTCCCCAAGTCCGCCGCACCCGCTTGCAGCCCCAGCTGGCCTGTAGCAGGCGGCTGCACGGGGCTTCCCCCACCACCCTGCAAAACGGTGGAGGGTTCGCGCCGTGCCGTTCCCCGCCCACCCTGTCCCCCGGCCAGATGCAGTGCGGTCCGGCAGACCCGTCGCAGGGATATAATCCCCTTCCCCTTTCCTCCCCTTCCCTTTCCCGGCCCATGAGCACGCATGGGGCTCACAGGAGCTCCAATTGTCCGGCCGGCTGGAGCACTTCTGGGTTCCAGTTGGTGCCGGACTATCAGGAGTGCCAGACCACTGGATGCCGGACAATTGGAGTTTTACTGTAGTTACACGCACCCTCCCTCCCCCATTCTCAGACACTCTCCAGACTGAAAATATCTGGCTGTAGTTAGTGGCTGGGTTTAGACATTTGCAATCATCTGGGTAATAAAAAAAGTCCTTATTTCTGTTTGCTTTTGTGATGCTGCGTCTGTCAGCCCTCACTCACTGCATGATGAGAGCTCATATTTTAGTCCTGTTCTCAATGTGTTCTGCCATATCAACTTCCCCCAGATACATTTTACATACAAATTATCCAAATTACTAAAATCATTGCTCTACTGAAATTATTCAGAAATATGTCTCTTGATGAGATGTCTACAAATAACTAGATATAAAATAGCAAACTATGGTCCATTTCAAAATGTCAGATTTTTAAATGGAATATCTTCCCATTATTCAGAGTTGACTTCTATAAAATGTCTGTGGTGTGGCAAAGGAATGGGTAAGAAAATTGCAGTTTCAAAAATGTGTACAAACTACATCAGCTTTAGTCTCATGCTTTGTTTTCAGGAACCCTTAATATACTTATTGTACAGTTTGGGGAAAATGTTTTCTCTTTATGTGTACAAAAGTGTACATTACTATGCTCCTGTGACCAGGCAGTCAAGAGCTGATGAATATAACAGTACCCCGATACCACTCCTCGGCAAAGTAGTCCACAAGATCAGGACAGATGGGGCCACTGACATACTAATAAGCCCCCTCGTAGGCAAGACAACCCTGGTATCCCTTCCTGCTCAGAATGTCAATTCTCTCTCCCATCACTTTCCCGTTCCAGTGCAATCTCATCACACTGGGCCAGACAACACAAACCTACCCTGACCTATGCAAATTGCATCTAACAACATGGCTCCTCCATGGCTCTCCCAATCTGAACCAGGGCTTTCTGAACAGATGTGCACAATCCTCCTCCACAGTCATAAGGATTCCACATGCTCCTCCTCCACATATAAATGGAAATGCTTTTCAGCATGGTGCACTTCCAAAGGATACGATCCTATATAAATGCCCCTGTCACTCATCTTGGGTTACCTCCTTGCTCTGAAACAGTCATTGCTCTCATTCAGCTCTATCAGAGTACACCTAGCAGCCATTACAGCCTTTCTTCACAAAATTGAGGGTTGGTCCATCTTTACTCACCCCACAATCAACAGGTTCCTTAAAGGGCTGTGCCTCCTACATCCTGATGTCACACAACCCGTATCTTTCTGGGATGTGGGTCTGGTACTACAAGCTCTCACCAGGCCATCTTTTGAGCATCTTGCTGTTTGGCACACCTCTCCATGAAGTTTGCATTACTGGTTGCCATAACATCAGCCTGCTGCGTTGGAGACATGGCGGCACTCATGGCTGACCCACCTTTTATGATATTCCACTCTGATAAGGTCAATGTACGCACCCAAAATACTTACCTGAGGTGGCCTCCTCGTTTCATATAAATGAACCACTAAACTTACCTGTATGTATTTCTTTCTGAAACTGCATGCACTAGCGTTCTACTTTCAGAGAACTAAATCCTTTAGGCAATCCCCTCTGTTCTTCTTGGCATTTAACAAACTCGTTAAAGGACAACACATATCAAAACAGAGATTGTCCAAGTGGATCACCGACTGCATAAAGCTTTGCTACACCCGTAAGGGCCTACAATCTTCCTTAATGTTGACGTCTCATTCCACTAGGGCCATATCTTCTACTGTTGCATCCCTATTCAATGTCCCACTTTCAGACATTTGCAAGGCAGCCACCTGGACGTCACAATTTACCTTTGCTAAGTACTACGCGCTCTCCTATGGGCATCTTGACATTTCTGCGGTTCTGTCATCAGCCTTCCACAATATTCCAAAGCCTCAGGCTCCACATGCTGATACTGCTTGTGGAGCATCCACAGGGACTTCTCAAAGAAGCAGAGGAGGTTAGTCTTCTGTGCAGTAACTGGAGTTCTTAGAGATGGTTTCCCTGTTGACACTCTATGACTTGCCCTCCTCCCCTCTGCTTCAGACCTATACAGTCTCTGGGGTAGAAAAGGAACTGGAGGGCACAGGCTGCTCATGCGCGATGCCTGCTGGAAAGCACGCACTGATTAGTGCTGTGCATGTGTGGCACCTCAGGGACTGCTTCAGAATCTCTGATCCAGGCGCTGGGATGGCACCAAGATCCAGCATGAAGCTGCCACAGGGATACCATCTCAAAGAACTCCAGTTACTGTTCAAGGCAAGTAACCTCCGCTTTCACTACAGTTTAAAATAGTGCTTTACAAGCGCTTTAATTCTATTCTGCAAAAATATGTTGTTGGGAATTCTTTGGCTGTTTTCCAGTATTTTCAACCATTGTCTACTAGTGCCATTTTGTGTTCTTATAACAAGTAGAGCCCTGCATGGATTAAAAAAATGCATCTATGCATCTGAATCCACAAAAATGAGGTATGGATATCCACATCCATGGATGCAGGTACCTCAAATATAGAGAAGATATCCGCAAATTTTCAGGGTTCCAGATACAGAATTTGTATCTACATCCACAAAAAGGAGTTATGGATATCAGCATCCGTATTTGTGTATACCTACTGATACAAAGCAGATATCCATGGACTTGCAGGGCTCTAAAAAAAGGCAGGTAGTTCAAAACTGAATCTCGTGCTCCCAAATATGCTTAACTGCTATTTTGAGAGAAAGCAACCCTGGGAGAAGCTAGGAGCTTTGTTTTAGGCTACTCTTGAAAAGGTAAACAAAATGACTTGTGTTAGAGGAACAGCCTATTAAATTACATCTACAAGCATCTCCTTTCTCCATGATTAATTGGTTCTGTGGGTCCATGTGTTCTTGTTCATCCTGGCATCCACCATGTCCCCCATACTCAGTGATGGCCTCCTCTGTTACCAATTCTAGCTTGTGAAGTATACGCTGTGGTGGGCAAGAAGTTGGTGGGATCCTAGCTCAGTATGGTATCAAGCCATTCAAGATAGGAACATAAAGTTGAGCCCCTTCTCTTCTGGTAAGCATGCTGCAGCTCTCTTTGATTCTCATCCTTGCTGTATCTCTGATCTCCATGCCTCTTGAGTATACCCATTTTTCAGAGCTTTGCCTGCATTTGTTCCTTTCTCTTTGACCATGCAGCAGTGCATGGATGAGGTGGAGCCATGCCTGTGAAGCTATGCTTAAAAAGGTGTGAGAGTAGGAAAGTACACTTGGTGTTTTAAATGGGGGACAGGCTTCTCAGCACTGTCACATCTGGGCAGCGGAGATCAAGAATTCATTTGATGCTCTGGGGATAGTTGCATTGAAGGCTTGTTGCTGAAGAAGTGCTTACACTGCATGTCTGTACCATGCTGTGTTGACAGGAGATGCTCTCCTGTGGATTTACTTTTCTCAGAGAGCTGGAATATAGGCGTCAACAGGAGAGTGCTCTGCCATCAACTTAGTGGGTCTTCACCAGATACAAGAAGGCTTATATTTTCCAGGCAATTGGTTTAATTTTGCCAGTGAAAGTTGACAGTTTTGTTTGCAGACTCAAAATTTAGTGTGGGCATGCACAAGGCAGTACTGATAGATACAAGTTTTTCCAGCAAAATTATCTGGTGTAGAACAGGCTTAACACATTACAACTCAGTATATAAACAAATTCAAAGTAGGTGGTGGAGGAACTTGAGAAACCTATCCATAGGAACAAGTGCTTATATAGAATTACTTTGAAGGGTTGGGGGTGGAGTTTGGAAATGTGTTAAGGTAGAACAAAGAGTAATTTAGAAAAGTAGTATGTTCTGTTTCTTACTGTTCCCTCAGGAAGCTTGAATGAGGCACATGAAACAACCTCCAGGCACATGTTTCATTCAGAAATATTGTGTTATTCCATCATCAGTCTGCTAAAACAAACATTTACATCATGAGAATAGTAACCTTTGAACATTTTCCTTTGAGTTCAATGCAGATGTAGGGTTTTATGGCAGAGTAGTCTTGTTTCAAGGTTATGAAAAATAAAACTATTGAATGAATTTTCCATAGCTTTTTTTCTTGTCTGTAATCAGCAGATAAGTTGCGACTGGCTCTTCTCTTCAGCAACAGAGACATCAGGATGAACCCAAGTCATGTCATTTGAAAGTTAATTTGCAGGCTTTCCTTTAGTAATAATGACTGGAGTAATCTGGTACATGTCACCTGGAAAGACAAGAATTGAGAGAAGTAGTTTTGATCTTTCAGACAAATGATGCTGTGTGTAGGTACAAGACCATATGCACCTTGTTGCCACTTAATTAACATTTGGTTAAATGCTTCCTTGGTAATTAGTGCTATTTACTTTAGAACTGTTAAGCTGTTGTTTGAAAACATCCTTTGTAACTGTTTCTCTACTCCCTGTACAGTATAACACAGAAAGTAAAGGGTTTGATGTTTGTACGATGTCCAGCACAATGGATCTCTGACCTCTAGATACTGCCACAAATATAAGATGCTCGCAAAAAATAGATTTTTATTGGGAAACCTCAATGCCTCCCTCCACACACTAGGGATGTTAAATTTAGTTTAATCAACTAATTGACTAGTTGATGGATTTTCCATCAACTAGCCTTTAAGCGGGGAAGCCGCAGTGGGCGGGAGTTAACCCCGTTGCAGCTCTGCTTTTAAAATGTATTAAGAGCCTGTCGGCTCTTAATACATTTAAAAGGCTAAACCGCAGCACTGTTTGTTTCCAGCTGATTCCCGGCTCACGTCCGGTCCCCGCTACCCCCCCAGACTCCCCATGGAGACGGTGCTTGGGGAAACTGGCTTTTAAGCCGGCTCCCCCCAGCACCGTTCCTGCTCCACCCCACCCTCCCTTGCTGCCTCTATCTGTGGGAGTGACTAGTCAAGCGACTAGTCAACTATTCAATAAGCTTTTCCTTATCAGATAGTTGACTAGTCGCTTACACCCCCCCACACACACACACACACAAACTGACCCCAAAAAATTCCCTTTAGGAGACTTAAAATGTATTGGTATGAAAGGTAAAAGAAATTCAGCTTTTGAGAATTTAGAATTTACATAAAGATTATTTACTTTGTATATTTTGGCATGATGTTCACTGTGTTTTATTGATTATAAAGCTTTAACTTTTTGAATCTCATCGGCTGTCATAAAATTTTTATCCCATTAACTGACCTCTCAATTTCTCGCAGATATAAAAACATTAATCTAATTTGGTGGAGTTAAAATATAAATGTTTCACGGGGGTAGAGGTCAGATTATAGAGGACTAAGACAATTATTTATAATGGTAAATGTTAAAAGAAAAAAAATGAAATCTTTATAACCATTAAAATACAAACTGTCAATCACATCAAAATATACAAAGTAAATATCATTAAATCAAGCTAATAAGTTCTCAAGCAGATTTTTTTTCTTTGCTATCTGTAAGTTTTGGTCATCAGTGGATATATTTTTAGTTGGTTTGTGTATGGTGAAATTGACCTTGATCAACTTTTACCAATAAATATCTAAAATTTCTAAACCTAAATAGAAATAGTAGAAGTGTCATAAAATTGCTCTGAAGAGATATATGTTTGGTTAACTGATTAGAGAGAGGACTCTTCTAAAATCTTCTGTTCAGAAGTTACATTTCAGCCATTTTAAAGTTAGAGGTCTGTTTAAATACTGATCAGAATGGATGGTAATAGTGCTTCTTCATTGCATATCTTGCTGTTACATATCTGCTTCATTTACTGACTAATATGTTTATTCTGCAGTCAACAGTGCAGTACCACTCACTGCCAAAATAAGCTGTGTTCTTTTTAATCTGTTTGATGCCTCAACAAAAATGTTTTGGATTCTCTGTCTGTGAGACAGAGATAACAGAACTTAACTTCTTTTCTAATACTAGCGTGTTTGTAAAGAAAGTTATTGGAAAGTCTTTCCTTGATTTAAGCCTTCTCTACTGAAGTAAATTGATCTAAGCTACTATACTTCACTTATGTAACTAATGTAACCAAGGTGGATTGATTTAAAATCAAAGCAATTTAAATCGCCAAAAAAAAAAAAATCATTGATTTATATGAAGTTTCCCACTGATACTACTTCACATATTTCTTAAACAATGATGCAAATTTAGATATCTTTGATTTTATTGATTTAGGAAATAGTACATAATACTCGTTACCTGTGTCAAGCTGCAGATACAGTAGCAGTACATTACGAATGGTAAGAACTAATGGTATAATGCTTAGCACAGTATAGTAATACAGCCAATAAATAATAGTAAGATGACACTGAATTATACTGGTTTAAAACACCTGTGAGTGCTGACAATCAGATTAATAGTATTAGACATAGTTAATCTCATCATGGAAGTTTCCAACTCCCCTCTGACCACTGCCAGGATCTGTCTTCGCATCCAGGCTCACATGCGTGCATGCAACAATGTAGTTACATGCCAGTGAAAGTCCTCAACTCGTGATGGACCAACCAAAGAAACATCAGTGGCAAAGGTTCCATTTTGGGCCATCCCTCCATTCAGTCGACCTAGTGTCCAATGCCTCAGATGTTGGCTGGGGTGATCATCTCAGCAGCTTTTCACATGCAAGGCATGTGGTCCCCAGAGGAGACAGCTCTCCACACGAATGTCAACCTCAAGGTGGTGCGCAAAACATGAAAGGTCTTCGTGGCTCACCTGTCAGGTAGGGTGGTCAGAGCCATCACAGACAACATGGCCAAATGTTCTATATCAACAGGCTGGGAGGGGCTCATTCCACAGTGCTCTGCCAGGAAGAGTTCCTTTTCTGGTGCTTTTTGTTCTCCATGACATCCACTCGGAGGTGCGTCACCCATCCATGGGTAAGGAATGCTGTTGCAGAGCACAGTTTTCTTCTTACCACAAGTGGGCTCTCCACCAGGATGTGGCTTCCGTTCTCTTCCAGAAGTGGGGTGGACCTTTTCGCCACCAGACAGAATAGAAGTTCCACAGTTTCTGTTCCAGGCGAAGCCTAGACAGAGTGCCTCTTGGACACTTTTCTCATTTCTTGGATGGGAGAGCTATTCTGTGCTTCCAGTTCCCCTCATTGACGAAATCCTGCAGAAGATCAAGCATGACAGGACTCGAGTCCTCATTGCACCAGTGTGGCTGTGCTAGCTTTGGTTCAGAACTCGGATGAACCTTACAGTGCTTCCACTGGTCCCTTCCAGTTTGACCAGACCTGCTGTTCCAGGAACACAGTTGTCTTCTGCATCCCAATCTAGCATCCCTGTACCTCATCGTGGGGCTGCTTTGTGGCTGAACTGTGATAGCTTCTCTGCTTTGAAGAAGTGCAGCAGGCTCTCTTTGAGAGCCAAAAGCATATAACCAGACATATGCTGTGGCAAAATGGTCTAGAGCAGTGGTTCCCAATCTTTTTGATACTGGGGACCAGTAAACCCATTCACAAGCTTTTGGCGATCCAGTAACATTTATTTGCATATTTGCATATTCATTAAGCAAACGATGAATATGCAAATAAATTGTGTTGCTGGCCCTACCTGTCCGGCGGGTTGTTCTGCCCCCCTCCTGGCCCCAGTCCCGGCCGTTTTATCAGATGGCGCCGCAGGCGTTCTGCATCAGTGTGCACGGTGCCCGGCCTTCTCCCTGGGTCCTAGCGCCCGCCGGATCTAGCCCCACCGCCCAGGAGCATGCCCGGCAGAGATGCCGAGGCAGCAGGCTCTCTCCCAGGAGGGCTGCGCCACTGCGCTCGGCAGTGTGGGGTGTTGCTACCCCATCACAGAAATTAATAGGATCGTGCGTGTTGATTTTTCTAAGGACTGGTGTTTTTTTTCTAAGGACCTGTACTGGGCCACGGACCACACTTTGGGAAACGCTAGTGTGTGAGTCTCAGTGCTAGAGTCTCAGTGTGGGCCACAGAGAAAGGGATTTCCCCCTCAAGGCCTCCTTACAAACAATTTTGGAATACCTCCTCCATCTGAAGCATCAGGGCCTAGCACATGCTTCATTCAAGGTACCTTTGGTAGCAATTTTGACCACCTGTCCTCTGATTAAAAGCCAATCAATGTTTTCACACAGCATGATGGTCAGGTTCTTAAAGGGCCTCGAGATTCTTCCCACAGGTTTGAGCCCCCAGTGGGCTCTTTACCTGCTCCTCTCCCACCTCAGAGGGCTGCCCTTTGAACCCATGGCCTCCTGATCCCTCTCAAACCTACCACAGAAGGCTGCATTTTTTGTAGGAATACAGTAGGCTGAGTCTCCAAACTGCATGTCTTGACAGCCGATCCTCCTTATACATCTTTAAGGACAAGGTGCAGCTCTGGACTTCCTTCCCAAGGCGATTTCCACATCCCACATGGGTCAAGACATCTTCCTCTTGGTCTTCTACCCTAAACCGCTTAAAGCCAGCAAGGAAAAGCACCTCCATGCCCTGGATGTCAGCAGGGTTCTCGCCTTTTACCTGGATCAGACAAAGCCCTTTCATAGGTCATCCCAGCTTTTTATTGTATCTGCTGAAAGGATGAAAGGTCTCCCGAGTCCACAAACCAGATACCTCTTGCATCTGGATGTTATGAGCTGGCGGGGGCGCAGGCCTCTTTGACAGCCTTCCCTCCCCAAGCTCTGCAAGGCTCCAACGTGGTCTTCAGTACATACTTTCACATCCCACTATGAGTTCACACACCAGGCCAGGGATGAATGGGGGTTCAGCAGAGCTGTATTGCTAACAGCATGTCCTTAAACTCCTACCTCTCTCCAAGGATACTGCTTGGAGTCATCTACTTTGAATGGACATGATCAAGGACTTGAAGATGACAGTTACCTGTTTCCATAACTTCTGTACTTTGAGATGTGTTGCTCCTGTCCATGCAACATGTCACCCTCTTTCCCCATTATTAGAGTTTCTGGCAAGAAGGAACTGAAAGAGGAAGAGCAACCTATATAGCATGGCATGTGTGCATCACTCCAGGGGGCGGCCCACTATGGATACTGCTGAGGGAAAATCTTTTGGCACCAGTAATGTGGCAAGCATGCACATGTGTGTTGAATAGAGATGAGCAGCCCATCTCAAAGAACTCCAGTTACGGAAACAGGAAACTTTCTAGTGACAACACCTGTTAGATATAGATTATAACAATATTGAATTGATGTACACTCAGCTGGTCAGGCCAGTTGCAACTCATTGCTAGATTCCCTTTGCCTTCTGAAATAAGGGTGGTCTTAGGGTTAGGGGTGTCACTTGCCATTAGCTTATTTTTTTTTTAAATGTTTACAAATGGGGAAGGTTTAAATCTTAATCTAATGAGAACAGCCATTCTACATCTTTTGTATAGGATGACTTGTATGATTGTAATTTCATTATTTTTTGCTAGACATCAGTTTTTCATGTATGCAAAGTTCATGAGACTGCATGTTTTACAAAATTAACATTGGGAGCTACACCTTTTCTAAAAATGGATGAACAAGTTTTTGGAAATTGTTCAGCCAGGCACATTGGAGTCAGAACCTGAAGCTGCTATTCGTATCAAATGGAAATTATAATTTCCAAATCAATATGTTATGCATATTTCACTGAAAAATGGGTGAGAGATATTCATACTTACAAAAAATATCTATATATAACCTATAAGAATTAATTTTATATCATCTGATGAGAATTATATAGCTCTTTTACCTTTTTCCCCTATTGACTCTTATCCCTAATGATCTTATTAAAATAGTTCTAAATTGGTTGAGGATTGATGCACAAAATTGGCTTAATATTTCAAGATTCTTTGTGAAAACTATCATTTTTGGGAAGTCTTCTACAATGTATTTAAAAAATCGTAAGCTTGAACTTTAAAATATATGGAAATTCATGCTAGAAAAATGTGTTATTGATAGGGTAATGTCAAATGCAGTTTACAATATTAATTTGCTCGCTTGATATCTGAAAGTGACTAATTGTCCTTTTGTCTTGTCTTTCCTATCCCCTATTCTAATAACCTGTATATATGAAATCAACTTCAGGCATAAGTATTGCAAAGTCCAGTTTTACCACAACTTAAAATCAATTGCCTTAATTAAAACATATTCTAAAGCAACTATTAGAATCCATCATAATGTTCCTGGGTCAATCATTCTATTTCTGGGAATGATGTATTGTTGCAATAGTTTAATGATCCTTAATATTTTTACTAATTACTCCATAGCTAAGAGAATAGCCTCCAACTCTTATCTTCTCTCAGCAAACTTATGTCCAGCTGGCAGCTCGTGTTACTGCTTGGCAAACGTTCCTTCATTTCCTCCTTCAAAGAATTCAGGCATAAAATGTGTAAACATATTAACAATATTTCTATTTTTACCAATTACCAGATAACTCAATATCAAATTTTGTATGGAATTTGTTAATCAAAACAACCTTCAATATGGGTAACTCTTGCTGTGGAGAGAATAGCATGCTCAGATTTCAACCATATGTGATAGTCTGCCCCTATATTAAACATTTTTGGGAATTGGCAGATTGAGCTCCATCTGTCAGCTGACATATGGTTATGAGTTTCCCAGTTAGTGCAATAGTAATACAGGTGCCAGGAAAAACTGTTAGAACAGCTGGAAGCACTAACAAGTAAAGAAATTTCCATGACAGCTAAATGGAAGGTCTACTATTTTCTATCTAATAATAAATGGTTCTAAAAAAATCTGCCACATTCTTTAATTAAAGAAATTTACCAGTTTAAAGTCACCAACAAATAATTTTGCTAGATATATGCACATTAAACTAATTGGTGTAACTACCTGTCACCTACTTGGTAAATAGCTTTTTTAATGAACAAGATAAATATTTTAATATTTTAATTAAGAGAAATGTCTCAATTAATGAGGGTGTTGCAATTAATGATTGTTAAGCAAGGATATTTTTGTACATGGGCTTGTAAACTTTTACAGCATCTTTGTAAGGCTTCAGGATCATGTTTAATAGCTCTTGAATTTGTTTGAAGCACTTATTGACTTCCATTTGTGTTTCACCCATGCATAGTATTGTGCTGACAGTTTTTCAGCACACCAGTTATCTTGGATCTTTCATTTTGAAGAGCCAAGAATTAAAAGCTCTAGATGGAGTAGGAGATATTGGGTCTTCCTAAGTCACAAAATTTATAGCAAGCTGTGTTATCTCTCCTTTCCTTAGCTTTGTCATTTACTGTAGTTTTATTGTGAAAACAATTGGTCCTGATAGTGTGTATAAGGCTAATTGCATTTCATGTAGGATGTCCTTTATTCAGTGGTACTCATTGGATGATTTCATAATTTAACAAGCAATTGATGTATCATTTTTACTAAGAGGAATATGAAGAGTTAATATTTTTAATGAAAATGGCCTTCTGGAAATTTCCTTGCTTGGTATGAGCCCAAATATCTAGTAAAATCAAGTGCTAAATGTATATTCACTGTTTACACAATGGTGCTTTTTCACTCTGATTAGGAAATGGAATTTAGTGGTGGCTGAGTTTTTCAGTAATACTTCTATTCATTTTATTTCTTCATTTTACACTATTTCATTTTTTGCTCTAATTCTACAGTTGGCCAGAAATAGGTTAAGTTCATAGATTGGGCTGCCAAGTCTCTAGCAATTTCTCTTTTCCCATTTGTACAACCAGTTCTGTGGTTTAGCTGCATTGTACTTTTCCTGTACTTTACCAAATTCTGATTTTTGTACATTTTTACCACATTAGGATAGCCATGAATCTAGTTTTGTTTTTCATTAGAAGCAGTAGACCTCAAATGCCATTCAGAGGGTCTGCATGTTAAGTATACTGAGGTTTGGTAGAATTTATTTTTTACTTTTCTAAAATTTTGATGGATAATATCCAGGTTAAAATAAAAATGGAAAAATACTTAAGTTTTAAATTGTGTAGAATTAGAGGTTTAAAGCATTTAAATCTTCATAGTATTGGCAGGTTATGTGGGAAATCAGATAATTGTCTAATGATAGCCACTGAGATTAAAAATTAAAGCTTTAAAATAATTAGAACACACATTAACATCAAATGTCAAAATATAGAAAATTTGATTATCCTTAAATCAAACTCTTAAGTTGTCAAGTAACATTTTGCTTCCTTTGTCTATTTGTACATTTTGATTATCATTGATGGAAATATTTTTGTTTGTGTTTATACAGCTAAATTAAAATGTATCAACATTTACAGATGAGCATCTAAGCCTTTAAAGCCTAAATATACTTTTTTTGTTTCTCTCTTGCATCCCTAAATCTTAAATTACTGCATGTCAAAAATTGCTCCAAACTGGAAATTTTGTATCCTGTAACTGTGTGTGAGAAACATGCCCTTTGAACCAAGATGCACTTCTCTAAACAGTGTAGGCTAGGGTTTGTATTACTTGTATCTTAAACTTCAGGGGATAGCTGAGTTAGTCTGTACAGGATAAACTTAAAAAAACAACAAATAGTATGGTAGCACTTCAAAGACTAACAAATCATGTAGATGGTATCATGAGTTTTCGTGGGCACAGCCCACTTCTTCAAATGACCAGAGTGTTGAATGTCCAGAACTAAAATAAATGGGGGAGGAGGAAGGGGGGGGACAAGAAGAGGTAGTGGGTATAAAAATATCAAGGGGAAGGCCAAGCTGGAATGTAACAGGAAAAACAAATAGTCTATAAGCACCTAAAGACTGGATAGTCAAAAGAGGCACATAAGAACCATTCGTAGGCAATAGAGAAGAAGAGTACTAACACCAGATACAATACAGACAAAGAATCATTGGCACCTTCATTGTTTGGTAGGTTGATAATGTCCCAGCCAGCCCATATCTTTATTTAATCCATTAGCATGAGTATCAAACTTGTGACTGTATTGTAGTTCCAGTCCTTTCCTGTATTTGGCTTGTGGAATTGGCCTGTAACAAAACAGCCACTTGAAGATCTGTTAATGAATGCCCAGGTAGATTGACATGTTCCCCAACAGGTTTTTGTGTGTTCTCTTTATGAATACCTGATTTGTGTCCATTAATTCTTTCCCATAGGGACTGTCCAGTTTGTCCAATATATATTGCAGTGGGGCATTGCTGACATTTGATGGCATAGATTATATTTCTGGATGTGCAGTTAAATGAACCTCTGATTTGGTGGCTTATGTGATTGGCTCCAGTAATGAATTCGCTTGTATAGATATGTGGTTAGAGTTGGCATCAGGGCTGATTTGCAGGGCTGGGTTCCTGGATGTTTATGTTGTAGCTGTGTAGCGTGGTTACCGGAGAGAATTTGTTTCAGGTTGGGCGGTTGTCTGTAAGAGAGAATAAAGTTACTAGTGCCAAGCTCCTGTTGTACTAGATTGATCATTTCTTTTCAAATAGTTGCAAAAATCCAAAAAGGTTTTATTTTTCTAGAACTGAACAAGGGGGCTGAAATTTCTAATGGTCTTGTCATAATCCCATTTGGTTTTCATAATCAAATTCTCACCAAAGCAGAGGGAGGTGTTTTTTCAAGATTAACTTGTGATGTGTCTTGATGAGGGCCCCTCTGTGCTGTCTTCCTGCTATTGCAGCAATAGTTCCTGCACAGCTCTGGCTAACACGGTGCCCAAAGTGCATCAGTTACATTCTGGAATGGCTGCGGGCCTTGTAGTCTATGTAACTACCCTGCATAGTCATTTTTCGTTGGGAAGTCAGCAGTCAAAGCAACCTGATTGCTTCCCAATCCTGATCCCATATGCCTGGATTATGTCAGCTGCCAATAGTTCTGTCAAGTTTCCTGTCCCTGTGAGGGTATGCTTTCTCAACACATGGAAAGTGCAGTTCCCAGTTTAGGCAGTCTTAATAGCTCAAGCCCGCACCTAAGGGTATGTGTATATGTCATAAAACATGGGGCTTAGGCTAAGAGACTGTTTAACTTTTGGCACCATGCCTTTAAATTTGTTTAACAATTTTTTTTTTGTGTAGCTCCTAATTTTTGTGTAGCTCCCCTTTCTGAAATTAAATGCTACAGTTTTGGTTTGCTGTAGTGTTTTCCCTACAACAGGGATGTTAAATCTGATTATTGCCACTATTACCAAGTGGTCTATCTATATTCACTTTTTGGACAGATCCTGTTCTGCATTTAAGAATAAATCAATAATTACCTCTCCTTTTGTGGGTTCTGAGAATATCTGTCATTTAAGGTGTCAAGAAACTTTATCTCTGCATCACATCCTGAGGTGACATGTACCCAGTCAATGTAGTGGGGGGGATAGTTGAAATCCCCCATTTTTATGAATTTTTTATTTTATTTTAATAATCTCTCTAATCCCTGTGAGCATTTCAGTCAGTATCACAGTCATAGTTAGATGGTCTGTAATATATCCCTACTGCTATATTATTATTATTCTTAAAGCATGGAATTACTACCCACAGAGATTCGGTCATACTGTTTGGCTCATTTAAGATTTTTACTTCATTTCATTTGATGAGGACTCTAACATCATACAAGAAGTTTTGTTAACTGTGAAAACTGGAGTAATAAAAATGGGATGAAATTTTACAGTACAGAGTGCAAAGACATGCTCGTAATTAATTGGAAGCAATGGAGGAGACATACCTGATGTATGGGTCGATTGCAAGATGACTGAACCACAAATTTGATATGATCGTGATAAAGGCTAAGGCAGTATTAGGATGCACTATATTTCCAGTAGAGATAGTGAAGTGGTATTACTATTGTGCCAGGCACTGGAGACCTGATCTGTTAGCTATTCTGATCTCTCACATTTAGGACAGATGAATTCAAACTAGAACGGGTGCTGAGAAGGGCTAGGATGATCAGAGGAATGGAGAACTGCTGATCTAGATGATGTTTGGTCCTGTCATGAGTGCAGGGGACTGGATTCTATCCTTTTTTCCTCACCTTCTTCCCCCAGCCACTGAATCTATTGATATACATATGATAAATTATGTAACACATATAATAAATAAAAACAAATACAATAAATACTCAGCGTTATAGCAGAAGATCACTTATTGATTGTATTACAAATTGTGCAAGGGATGAACAGTTCACCTCAGTATTTATTTTTGTAGGCTTATATTATTGGCTTTGTTCAATACCTGTTTTTTTGTAAGGAGGCAGTAAATGGCACAAAAATACTCTCTTATGTAGGATTTGTCTGATATGAAAGCGCTTTTTGCTTTAATTTTGTGTACTGCAGACTACACAAAGGTCATGGTTTCCCCACCACTGCCACCACCATAAAGCTAGTACACTTTGTCAAGCAAGGAGTAGATTGCATTTGCCCTGTAAATTATATATATTCTTATGCTTATGACCTTTCAGTTTCTATTCTTGTCAATCTAAACAATTTCTTCTGCACAGTTGTGCTTTATACTGCATACATTTACTTATTTCAAAGTAGCAAAGGGCAGAAGGCAATTGTGACTGATTCAGTCACAGAGATCCTGTTGAGTCTGTCACCTGAGGGGCTGATCATATTACTAAGCCCACCGTATTGCCTTCTGGGTTGCCCCACCACCATGTACTGCTGAGCCAGAACCTATGTTCTCCCCCAGCAAAGGCACAGTGATGGGGTTACAGCTTGCAACAGAGCAACACAGACAATGAGTGCAGCTCAGTTCTGCTATGCTCAGTCACAGGGACTTGACCCAGCACCCAGATGCACATCCAGAGTGGGACCGAACCCCAAGATAAATCCATCTTACTCTGCATAATAGTTTTATCCCAAATAAGGTGTACACTCCCTTTATCAATGAAAAAGAGAGCTGAACAGTTGTTGTCTCCCCCAGGTAATTATTTACATTGGCTTCAATAATAAACAAAAGTGATTTTATTAAATATAAAAAGTAGGATTAAGTGGTTGCACATAAGACAGATCAAAGTATATTACTAAACTAAATAAAACAAAACATGCTATTTAAGCTTAATGTTCTAAAAACTTGTTACATCCAGTTTCTTACCCTAACTGTAGTTCTAATCAACTTTTCTCACAAGTTAGGCAGCCTCCTAGCTTATGCGTGATCCTTCCTCTATTCAGTCTTAGATGTTTCCAGCAGTTATTATGCTGGTAAGCAGAGTGGGAGGGGTCTCCTGGCATCTGCCAACACTCTGGTTGTTTAGTTCACTGCCTATAAATAGATTTTTTTTCCCAAGATGGGAATCCTTTGTGTTCAGCTTCAGACCTTTCTCGTGTGAGCGCACACACCATGGAAAAGTACCACACCCAGAATGCGTTCCAGCATTAGGTGACATGGCCACCTGTCTTGGCAGGACAACAATAGTCCAAGCTTACGTGAACAGCAAGACTGTTTAAATATCATTGTCTTGAATACCAAGCCATTAAGTTCCGTGAGTACTACTAATGGCTTTCATTAGCATATCTATATATATGAACAAGTTTATACTTCTTGTTTCCAAGTTCAAACCCAGGAATGATACATTCTGCAGATTACAAGCTTTTCAATTACAAGTTCCATGCCACATTTTGCATGATGCGTATTTGAATTAGGTATAGTCATATTCAAAAACATCCTTCCTTAAAGGAACATCTTTCCTTGAAGGATATGAGGGTGCAATGTGTCAATCAGCTGCATTAGGTTCGCTGCATCAGGAAACTTATCTTAAATATTAAGGATAATTATTTGCTGGATAAGTGACCATAGCAGCTAAGGACACAAGGATGATGAAAATAAGTAATTCTGCATTATACTAAAAAATCTGTAATAGTTGATTCTCAAAGTAGAGAGAACATTGCAACTGAAAAAAAGTCAGTAGCTTAGAACATAAGAGTAGTCATTCTTGATCAGACCAATGATCTGTCTAGTCCATATCTTGTCTTCTTACAGTAGATAGCTCTGGATGCTTCAAAGGGAGTGAACAGAACAGGGCAAATATTGAATAATCCTATCCCAGATCCTGGCAGTCAGATGTTTAGGACACCCAGAGCATCAGGTTGTGTTCTTGGCCATTTGGGATAATAGTCATTGATGTACTTATCCTGCATGAACCAATTGCACTTTATGTGACTTACCTTAGGAGTTTGATATGTTGGAGCATGTTTCTGAATTTGTAATATTGAATATTACACCTCTGTTTGCTGATCGACTTCTTAATTTTTATATTTTTGTTACATTGGTAATTACTGATTGTCTTCAATTTTCTTTCAGTAAAACGATTCAGAGAACCAAAGCATGAAAGACGTCCTTGGAGGATATGGTAAGTCTTTAATAATTAATAATTTGTAGAGGTTTTTTTCATATTCTAGATCTTCAGTTCATGGAAAATGAAAGAATGATCACTTGCATCTAATGTATAATATATGAAAGCACTTTAGTTGAGTCAGACTTAAGGGAATACAAGAGGAATGATGAATAGCCATTATTTTTCTGTATATTTTCCCTGTTCGTTCTGTATCACTACATACACCTTTAGAAATTTCATTCTAGATGTTAAAGATAAAAAAAAGTGTGAAAGCGTGAGGGATTCTTTTTAAAGTAGCTTTTTCTATTCCTTTTTCTGTACACTGAATTAACATAAGAACATAAGAACGGCCGTACTGGGTCAGAACAAAGGTCCATCTAGCCCAGTAGCCTGTCTGCCGACAGTGGCCAGCACCAGGTGCCCCAGAGAGGGTGGACCGAAGACAATGATCAAGCGATTTGTCTCCTGCCATCCTTCTCCAGCCTCTGACAAACAGAGGCCAGGGACACCATTTCTATCCCCTGGCTAATAGCCTTTTATGGAATTAAATCTTCTCTAAAATATGATGTGCAAATACGTCTTGAAGCTTCGGAATCCATGTATTTAATTGAAGGCAGAATTAGGCCCCTAATGTCAAAAAGCAGAATGTCTTGTTAAAGCTTTAATTTGGTATCTTAGCTGATGTGCAAGATCATATGAGCTCTATTAAGATTACCCCCATACTGTCTTGTTCCTCTGTCATCTCTTGTTCTATTTATTGAAATATTGTGTTAGCATTTCTTAAAAGGCTTTACAATGAAACTGAACAACAAAAATATCAGGAAAAAATACTGAGTCATTCGAAAGTAAATGGGGTCTCCGATTAGAAGCCAACATTTCAAAGCTAGGTGCCAAAAGATTTGTTTAAGCATCTAAATATAACTACTAATTTAAATTTAAATCACCTTTTTGTAAATTGAAATCTAAATAAGTACCTGGATTTGGCTTTTCAGTGGTACTGAGCACTGACTGCTGTTGGGGCAGCTAGGGTTACCCCTTTAAAAACTAGGTCTCACGTTTAAAAATGTGCCCCAAGGTTTCTGAATACATATACTATCTAGCGTAAACAACTGTTAATATTTTAATCATATTCCAGACAAAACTATCTACAATTAACAAGAAGATTGACCAGTTTAGGGACCCTACCTGATCTTCACAAAAGAAGTTGACACTGATTAAAATTGAATTCTTTGCTACTGGTGGTTAGAGTAAATTTTCTAGATACATTACACATAAGTGGAATTCTCAGCTCTTCTTTGAGCATGAAATTTAATTTGAAGATGTTAACATTTTGCAGTGTAACATCAGTGGTTGATCCAATGATCAACATGTGGTTATTTCAGGTTTTCAGGTTGGTGGTAATTATTTTCTATTTTAAAGAATGATTTTTACAGAGTTTGAAATCATTATTTGGTTGCCTATAGAATACAGTTTGAACCTCTCTAGTCCAGCAATATCCATGGTCTGGCATGAATTTAGTTAGCCAGATATCCACTTATCATGAGCATGACCAGTGTGGTGCGCACCAGCTGCTGCCCCATTCTGCTGCCTCTATAGAGAGTGCTGCCTCTGCGGTGTGGCAGCCGGCTCCCCAGGAGCCAGACCGGAAACCGTTTGTGTAACTGATAAGCTTATACTTATCGGTTACCTGTTTAAATGGCTACACTCTCACATCCCTTGTTCCCAACAGTGAATTGGAGTTGCAATTGCCTTTGGGAAAACTGTCCCCTTAGTTTCTTCTTGGGAGGCATTTGCAACAGCTGTCAAGTTAGACCAAGGGAAAACCTTTGGCAAAGGAAAGCTCTTTGCTTTCTGCTTCACTCACTCCCTCCAATCAAGTGTCTTATAGGGGAGCTTGGCCACCTTTGGGGGGAGGGACTATATTTCCCCCTAGCTAGTCTAGGCACAGAAGAGGCTAGGCTGGATTAAAGAGGCTGAGAAAGATGCAAGATGTGTCTGCTCTGCAGCTAGCCAGTGTGATTACATATTGTGTAAACATTAGGGATGTTAAAATGCGGGTAATTGGGTAATCATGTAACCACTGAAACTTAGGATGAATGCTATCAGATAAAAGGTCTCCTTCCAAAAGAATGTTGATGGAAGATGGAAATGGCCTTAAAGGAAAATTGACCTTATGAAAGAAAATTCAGATTTGTAGGAACATACCGGGAATGCTCATTTCATGCACAGACATGAATCAATGAACCAGAGTTCACATGAGATCTCTTATCCCCTCTGCATATCACATTGCCTGGCGGAGAGCAAGGTTTACTCTCTTCTTCAGAAATAGTTGGAAAGGTAGAAAAGCATATAGGACCATAGTGCACTTCATTTCAGTTTACATATGCAAGGAGGTCAGCTTTGTAAATTAGTTTGCCCTGGTAGCTACTTGGCGTCTGCAAACAGAAGTAGTCCTCGGTGGCCTCTTCGCATCTCATGTGAGATGGTGAGTGACTTCTCGTGAAGCTTGGCAATGTCTTTGCTATGTGCATTCCCATCTGTTCTGCTACGCACCAAGATCATACAAAAGAGGTAAAAAAGTGGCAGTCTGTTTATGACTGGCAGGCTGAAGACTGTGGCATTGAGGCCCCAGTTAACCTAGTGTTCATAGGATCAGGTGCTATTGTTTTAGTAATTAAGAATTGCAATGAGCTTCAGCACTTAAAAATGTTTCTAGTGACCAATCCTAGATTTTGAGTTTTTCAGTGACAAAGTTTATGCCTTCTATAGGTTAAAATAGTCTGGGGCTGCAATCCCTACTAGGTGTCCTTCAGCAAGTAGTTTTCTATTTTTAAAATAGAGCATTTAGTTCCTAAACTTCTAGGCTGATGTATGTGTATTCGTTAGTGCAGAAGTGGGAGGTCAGGCTGTTTTCTCATGCTGTTTTCTGATGCTGAAGATGAGAGGAAAAATGTAAGGGATTTGATAACCAGGAAAGGGATGAAAATACAGGGCAAGAAAACTATGTTGGTCTGTAAAAAGGAGCATTTTTTCCATTAATGCAAAAAGCCAGCAAAGAAAAAAATTGACAATGAAAGAAAAGGAGAAAAATATTAAGTAACAAAAGTAGTGAACTGAATTCATTCAGATATACTGTTTTGATCCATATTTCCCAATTCAGTGACGTGAATAAAATGTGTATGGCACCTCTAATTTTGTGCAGAAGAAAAAAGAATGTTCTTGATTAGGCCTCTCTGGCAGTGTCTGCACCTAATCTAAAAGACTCGTATTTTTAAAAGCTTGCCATAGTGGCAGGGGATCTTTTTTCTATATTTAGTTTACTCTTTGCCAGTAATATTTGATGTATAACTTACATTATAATTTTAAGGGGACAAGTAGATGAGAAATATTTTTTATTAGACCAACTTCTGTTGATGGGAGAGACAAGTTTGAGGAAGAGCTCTGTACGTTTTGAAAGCTTGTCTCTTATCAAGGGAAGTAGGTCCAATAAAAGACATTACCTCATTCACCATGGCTCTCTATTTTTCTGGGACAAACATGGCTAGAGTAACATTGCATACAAAAATGGAAGATATTGTAATTTAATTAACATTCAGCCATTTACTTTGAGGCTAAACTATCAACATCAATTTTTTAATAAACTAAACTTTTGATGAAGGAATCATTACCCGCCTGTTAACATGTAGAACTCCAGGCCAGATGATCTGCATTTTATTCCTTGCTATGTCTTAAACCTGCTATAAATTCATAAACAAAAAAGGATATAAATTTTTCTGTCAAGATGATGTGCTACATTTGTTTGCAGCATTTTATTAAACCCTTTAATGTTGTTGTAATGCTATTCTGTAATCCACGCTCAAACCAGCAGCCTCTCTCAACTGCTTAAATTATAATTGAGGAGGTGATAATGAAGTTTCACGTTATGGAGAATTTCATTGTTCAGAAGCAACTACATTGAAAAGTACAAAATTAAAAACTGCATTTTGTAAGAAATGAATGTGTTCTGACTTGGTAATTTGAAAAATTCCATAATTTCTGGGTTCTAAATAATTAGTATGAATTAGCAAGGTTCTATTGTATTTTCATTGTGTAATCTAAATACTTTTCAAAATCCAGTCCTCTTTTTATACAGGTTTTTAGATACCTCCAAACAAGCCATAGGGATGTTGTTCATACACTTTGCAAATGTGTATTTATCGGACCTCACTGAAGAGGACCCTTGTTCACTGTGAGTGCTGTAAATTTTAATAAATGATCCTTTAGGGAATGGTTTTTTCTAAGTTTCATTAAGAAGTTGATAATTAAGGTTGATTGGAAAAATAATCTGCAAAACTGTTTTGAGGCTAAGCGAGGGGTTATTTGAAAGCTCACAAAGGCAATTTGGCACAAATCATGAGTAAAGAGTTAATCATCTAATTCACCATTTTTAAACCATGAAAAACTGAAACTGAAGAATCTGAGGAAATATATGTTAGGCTATGTAATATTTTAAATATGTATAGATATCCTCCTGGTTAGTAACAAGTAGTACCAAATTATACTAACCAGGGAGAATCAGCCTGTTTTTGGATAAATAGCTAAGACGTAAAATAAGATTTTTTTTTAAATTTAAATCAGTTTCCAGCTTGCTGATTTGAACACTTCACCCAATTTTGTACACTTTTTTTTTTTTACTACCCATATAAGTGGCAGGAATTGTTTTCTATTCTTTGCAACACACTGCCTAGCACAGTGAAATCTTTTAGATACTACCCAAATACCCATGGTAAAGATAATAGACCACCATAGCTTTTACACAACACATCACCAGTGTTCAGAGTAGATCACAGAGGGAACTCACTGAGTTTGGTAGCTGTTGCCATAGATCTTGGTGTTGTGAAAGACTGAATATGATGGTCAGTGAAAAAGGCACAGAAGACTGAATTCCCTTCCCCCTCACAATGCCCACAAGGTTGTGGATGCATAAACTATTTAATTGCTACCTTTTTTTTTAATTAAATAACGGAGCGGGGGAAAATTGAAGGAAGCATCGCACAGTGTACTCGGAGTCTGAAGGAACCAGAGGGTTACTGAGAGCCAAACTGCATTTACAGTCTTGGATCCCAGCTAGGGGGCTGGCTTCACACGTTGCCCCATAGACTCTACTTAAAAGCTTCTGATCTCAAGTGCAGTGGTCTGGTCTCAGTTTATTTAAAATGGTGGCTCAATATATCAAATGAAGGAATTTTGTTTGTATTTGTACTTTTATCTCATAATTACAGAAGATTTTAGCCTTTAAAGAGTCTTATTAATAGATTAGTATCAGGCAGTAAACTTCCGGGTAATGGTAATTCCTAATTTTGTGGGGATGCAAGAGGCATAGCCAGAAACTTGTCACATTAGGCTCTTCTCCTAATTTAAATAGTTTTTAACGAGTTTTTTAAAAACTTCTGGGAGTGCAAAAAAGCATCAGGAGACTTGCACTCTGAGATTTCAGGGCACTACAAGTTAAGAACCCTGAACAAACATTATGGACAGATTTTAAATGCTTTAAGATAAGAAGGATTGTAATTTAAATAATTAGAAATGAGCAAGCAACAGCACTGTAATAAAGTGAGGTTTTTCCTACACTTCAGACTGCAGTGACCCCTTGTGGTCTTTGGAATAAAATGGCTTGTGTTGGGGATTTGACATTTAACTTGAAGGACAAACGCTAAGTAGCTTCAGGGGGTAGCCGAGTTAGTCTGTTACAGAAAAAACAACAACAAATGGTCTGGTAGAACTTTACAGATTAACAAACATGTAGTATCATGAGCTTTTGTAGGCACAGCCCACTTCTTCAGATGACCGGAGTTATGAGTTTGGGATGTGTACACCCGAAATAAATAGGAGGGGGGAGGGAAAAAAGAGGGGTGGGAGACAAAGCATCAGTAAGTATCTGAAGATTGGATCGTTAAACCAAGGGGCAGTTCTAAAACTGTTTAATATCTAAGGTAAGAATACAGCTATAGGGACAAATACACAAATGTTCAGTGTCTGTAAAATTTTGTCTGTGTGTGTGTGTGTTGGTTAGTTAGTTTAGTTATATATAGTACCATGAGCTTTTGTGGGCAAAACCCACTTCATCTGATGAGAATTGAAGTAATGGGATGACCCTAAATTCAGGGGGAAAACCCATGCTCATGGTTTTCTCTTCTATATTTCTCCATCCTTCTAGGTACCTTATAAACTTCTTGCTGGATGCCACCTTAGGGATGCTGCTAATCTACGCTGGTGTGCGTGCTGTCAGCGTCATTGTAGAATGGCAGCAATGGGAGTCGCTTCGCTTTGGTGAATATGGTAAATATTTCTGTTCTTGCAACTAAATGAATTGGAAAGGAGAGCACTTCAGTGACGCTGCACTTAATGTTTAACTGACCATCTTTAAAGTATTACACACATGGTTGTGGAATAGTCAGTTATAAGAGTGTTTCTCAACCAGTGGTACAAGTACCCTTAGGGGTACTCGAAAGAAGTCTGGGGGTTACGTCAACACAACTGAAATTTGGAGAAAACTGATTTTTTGTTTTAAGTTTTACAGCGCTTTATTATTTTTGTACTTTTTACACCCAAAAATTGCATTGCCCACCCGGCTACGATTAAGTTGTTTAAACAAATGTGTTGAAAGGGTAAAAAAAAAAATGAGTATTTGACAATTGTAGGTACTGGCGGTACTTATATTTTTTTTTTTAAAGGGGGGGGTACTTATAATTTTATTTTTCAGAAAAAGAGGTACTTTATAAAAAAAAGGTTGAGAAACACTGAATTATAACACTAGACTTGCATCCCTGTAGGGTTTTTAATAGATTTCTATACATAGAATATTACATGGGAGCACCTAATAACCAACTTTTTCATTATATTTAAAAAAACCTTAAAACTCAGTCAGCATGTAACTATAGAAATGGAAACCTGTCTGTGAGATATGATACAGATAAGATAAGATACTTTTGCTAAAATATAAAGGAAATTTACAAAACAAAAAAACCTAGTCTTCTTTCATAACATTCAACAGAGGTTTGATCTTACAAGATCACTTTGTGTTGATTGCATTAAAATAGCATTTGGACTTGAAGCTTTAACTTAACTAACCACCAGCATTTAAACGTCAAAGATTGGGAGTCTTCTAGTCATGCTTCAGAGAAAACCCTCAGCTCAGATCATTACAAATAATGTAGAAAAGAACTATGTATGGTTGAATAGCTCTCTATATATTAAAGAGAGTTTTTCCTGTGGTGTGACAGTGACATCACATCACTCTGACGCCCCCGCCCCCAGTCTTAGAGTCCCCAGAAGGGGAAGAGGCAGCTATGGCTCAGGGTTCTCCTGCCCCACCCTTGGGGGAAGCCTTGGGCTCCCCGCTGGTCCCTGGCTCCCCTGAAGGAGGGCCAGGGGGTGGCAACAGCAGCACCTCGCGGCGCTGGGGGCCCTGACACTCTGGGACCCAGCAGGGAACTACCACCTCCAGCTGCTTGGGCCAGGCACGCTGGGGCTGCCATGTGCCTGGAGCCCCAGTCTGGGACCCCCCTCCCTACCTTCCCCCCTCCCCTGGCAAGATTAGTGCACCAGTGCTGGCTTCCTGCAGGGAGAGGAGAAAACCCCGAGGCTTAGCGCCGGAGGCAACTTGCGGAGAAGTGTGCAGGCTGCTGTCAGGAGGGCCGGGGGTCCCTTCTCCTCCCTTCAGAAGCACATTCTTCTCTACAAGCCACCTCCAGCATGGAGCCTCCGGGTTTTCTCTTCTCCCCACAGGAAGCCGGCAAGCCCCAGGCATGCGGTGGCCCCACGCCTGGCCCGAGCTCCCAGAGGTAGCAGTTCCCCACTGGCTCCTGGAGCATTGGGGCCCCCAGTGCAGCGAGGAGCTGTCCCTGCTGTCCCCTGGCTCAGTCCTGGCCCTCTTCTGGAGGCTGGAGAGCAAGCCGGGGCTGGCTGGGGTCCAGGGAGAGGGAATGGGGGAGCCGAGAGGCCAAGGAGAGGGATGGGGGGCCGGGGAGGAGACCAGGGCTGGCTATGACCAGGAGGAGTGGGGGCAACAGGCCAGGGGAAGCCACAGAGGAGGATGAGGGGGCTAGGGGAGGCCAGGGCTGCCTGTGATTGGGTGGGGTGGCTGGGGAATGGCGGCCAAGAGGCTGGGGATGGGGAGGCAGGGGAGGCCAGGGTTGGCTGTGGCTGGGAGGGGATGGGCCAAGAGGCCAGGGAGGGGGATGGGGGTCGAGAAGCCAGGTCTGTGGCTGGGGGAGCATGGCCCCTGACCTTCCCCTCCCCGATGGTTGGGGGGCACCAAGAGGCTGGGGATGAGGGGGGGTGGGGGGAGGCCAGGGCTGGCTGCAGTTAGCGGGGGCCAAGAGCCCAGAGGGAGGAGGTCAGGAAGGGAGAGGAGGAGCCAAGAGGCCAGGGCTGTGGCCGGGGGGGCACGGCCCCTGGCTGCTGGGGGGAGAGCCGGGCTTGCTTACCCCCAAATATGGGGGTTGGTGACTGTAGCAAGCAGTGGGCACTGCCCCCTAGTATAATTTTAAAGAGATTTTCTTTGGTTAACATAGAATAACACCTTTTGGAAAAGTACTGTAATTAGCAAATGACTGCATGCAATTTAAAAAAAAAAAGGTGAAAGAAAAAACATAAAAGATTTAAATCATCGTGTGAAATACTAGGGTCTACAGACTTTTATTTTATTAATTTTATGACTAATTCCAGACAAATGGTTTTCTAGTGTAAAACGCTAGCATCAGATATTTATAATAGCACAATGGAACCAAATAGTGCATCTGTAATAAATCAATTCTTATATTAAGAGTTGATGTGTCCTTTAGACTTCTTAGGATTCATCCTCCCTAGGCACATTGAATCATTGGTCTTAATTAACTTCTCAATGCTGCTATATTTGAAATGTTATTGATTGCATATGGAGAATATCTAGATATAACTATTTAGTATTAAAAATCTTTTATTTTCACACTAACTTATACTGTGTGTTACGCTTTTGCCTCTGTAAACTTTCAGAAAGTCCTTTTATTTTTTTAATATACAACACATTTTTCTTGAGGTATAAGCATGACCAAAAACATAACACATCTTCACAAAAGAGAAACTATGCCACTGATATAAGCCTTGTTTTAGGTTGTGATGTTGAAGGAAAAAATTGTTTTTCTAAATACTTTTATCTAACTTGAGAAACTAGATTACCACTGTAACTTCAGTAACATTACTGGGATTGTGTTGATGTAACAGAAATTAGTTACAATCAGTTTAATAGTAATCTTATTTAGGTTTAACACCTTAAATATCTACTAGTGAATATTTCTTGGTTTTTAGGAAAATTACCAGAAATTAGCTTGTTGACATATATGAGTAGCTATCTGTTCTTTCATACGTCCATTTTTCCAGTATCAAATCACTAAACTATCTCCATGCTTTCTATTAAAACAAATACCTAATTGAGTTCTAGTTGTTAGCTATCTGATTTTTCTCAGAAACATCTTCTACAGGTTGCACCTCTTAAAAACAGGTGCTCTCTGGTCCAGCAAAATCCATGGTACAGCACAGATGCTTCTGGACAGAGAGCCTAGGAGCCTAATGGCAGGAGGGCCAGCAGCCCGGCCCGGGTCAGGAGCAATGGAGCTGAGCCAGAGAACCCTGGCAAGAGAAACCTGGCTGCCCACAGCAGTGCGGAGCCGTGGGCTAGAGAATCTTAGCCAGCCATGGCAGTGCTAAGCCCAGGAAACTTGGCCGCCCATGGCAGCGTGGGGCCAGAGAACCCCGGCAGTCCATGGCAGCATGAGGTAGGGGGCCCAAGAACCCCAGCAGCATGCATCAGCATGGATCCGGGGAAACCTGGATGTCTGCAGCAGCACAGGGCCAGAGAACCCTGGTAGAGCTGGGTCAAGGGCCCAAGAACCCCAGCAGCACTGTGTAGTGTGGATCTGGGGAAACTTGGCCGCTTGCGGCAGCACGGGGCCAGGGAACCGCAGCAGTGTGGGGCCAGGGAACCCCGGTTGCCCGTGGCAGCTGAGGGGGAGAGGTGTAAGCGGCAGCAGAGTGGACAGCCTGGCTGGGAAGGAGGTGCAGGGGAGCAAAGGGCTGGCTGGCTCAGCGCTGGTGGCAGGGGACATTTCCCCTGGTCCGGTAAATTCCCTCCTTCGGGAACAGTCAAGTCCCGACAGTGCTGAACTAGGGAGGTCCAACCTGTATTGGGTCTCTACCTTAAGTTTTAACTAAACTGTCTTTGTGTCCTAGAAGAATACACTCCATGATAAACTCCTATCTCTGCTCGAAAAGTAAGCAACTTAGTAGCCACCTTAGACCTGAGTAGGATCAAAAGTTTCTCTTAGGTCAAGGCCTTTCTGCCCACAGTCACTGAAAGTCTCTCTTAAGGGGACACATTCAACTTAATTTTCAAACTGAAATGTCATTCTTGACCTACTAATGTTAAAGTAACTCAGCTTTCCACGGCTCAAAGATTAGAGACAGAAATCTTTTGTCTACTTTCTGCAACCAATAGCACTTACTACATATTCATTTTCACTGTTTCCCTGTATTGTCAGGCAGTTTCCTCTGTTTCAAACAGAAAGCTGACTTCTTTAAAATAGGAAACTGATTCAAAGCCATAAAATTTGGTGGGGGAGTTCCTGAAACTACTTTTAACTTGTTTTATAAACGCCATACATTTTAAGTTGACTTATCCCTTTTAAACACAATTTACTTAGTCATTTATAAGGCCATCTATAATCATCTATAACAGTGATCCTTAGATCAGGATAACTAAGGGTACGTCTACACTTGCTCCCTAGTTCGAGCTAGGGATGCAAATGTAGGCGACGGAAATTGCTAATGAAGCGGGGATTTAAATATCCCACGCTTCATTAGCATGATCTCACCGCGTTACTCTGCTCAACAGTTGATTTGAACCAGGAAGTGCGCACCGGGACGCGTTAGTTTGAACCAAACCAAAAAATGAGGAGTAACATTAGTTCGAACCAAGGGGTTTGGTTCGAACTAATGTGTCCCAGCGCGCACTTTCTGGTTCAAATCAGCTGTTGTGCAGAGTAACGCGCTGGCGAGATCATGCTAATGAAGCGCAGGATATTTAAATCCCCGCTTCATTAGCAATTTCGGTCGCCTACACTTGCATCCCTAGCTCGAACTAGGGAGCAAGTGTAGACGTACCCTAATTTACCAGCATTTCTATCTGTCCTATTGTGGAACCAAGACCGTTTCAATATTTGCCCTTGATATTGATCTGATTCACATTTAAATTAACTTAGGAAAACTAAAAATGCTTTTTCAGCTGGGTATATATAATTGGAGTCTGTAATAATCCAATTATTTTTTAGTTCATGTAGTTCTTTAAAAAAGTTAGGGTGTTTTGGGGGTTTTTTTTGCATCATTTTATTCATGTGCATCTCATCTGTTTTCCTGCCCTGTAATTCCTAATATTGTAAATCGACACACATTTTATCCAGATCCTCTGACTGTAATTTGTCTTTTGTATTGAGCAATTACAAGAAAATTGTACTGTAAGTAACTATTCCTGTCAATGATAGGGCAGAAACATTTTGTACATATCTAAGCAGTTGGAAAAAATACCGATTGTTCTGCAAATAAGATTTGTTGTTCTTCGAGTGATCTCCCCATGGGTGCTCCACTTGGGTGCTGGTGCATCCTCACGCCGGCAACTGGAGATTTTTCAAGCAGTGCCCTGCCGTGCCGTGCATGCGCTCTGTCACCTCCTTGTGCCGTTGGTATCTGTTAGACACACACACAGCACGACTCCCTCAGTTCCTTCTTGATAATTCTCTGTCCAAAGGGGAAGACAGGTTCCCCCTTGCACAATTCTTCCTCCAGCCGGACGAGGCTGTTATTTCTACCACGTTGCCTCCATCCGACGACTCTAAACGGTTTCAAGAGGTCTAGGAGAAACAATATCGCCTCTTGCGCACCTTACCTCCACCCACATCCTCCAGGATCAAACTCCCCTTGGATGAGGCCATTATCGACCCTACCGATAACATCTGGAAAACCCCAGCATCCATTACCCCCACCAGTAAGAGGGCGAACTGCAAATATTTTATAACACCAAAGGGCATGCACTTCCTCTGTACACACCCTTCCCCAAACTCCTTAGTAGTCAACTCAGACAGACAGAAGGGGAGACAGCTCAATACGAGGTGCACACCACTTGATAAAGATCACAAATGAATGGATATCATAGGGCGCAAGGTCTATTCTTCAGCCACTTTGATTCTCAGAGCAGCAAACTACATTGCAATGCTGGCCAACTATGATTACTCCAACTATTCCAAACTCCAGGAGCTTTTACAATTTCTGCCTGAGCACAAGAGGCCAATCCTGCTCAGAGTCATGCAGGAAGGGCATACCATCTCCTGCACGGCATTACAATCTGCCATGGATATGACCGACACTGCTGCCTACATCACAGCCTCAGCTATCGTGATGCGCAGAATATCATGACTCCAAGCATCTGGAGCATCGAGGGACTTCCAGCAGGAAGTCGAGGACCTTCCCTTCGAGAAGACCAACCTATTTGCTGTGAATACAGATGAAGTGCTTCGTTCTATAAAGGCCTCCCACATGACCCTCTGAACCCTGGGCATGAACACACCCCCTTTCAAGAGAGCTTAAATACAACACAGACCAAAGGCCCAGAGAACCATACCAACCACAATCCAGGTATGACTTCCGCCAAAAACACAGGCCTCAACAGCATAGACCTCAATGCCAAAAACAACCACCCTCAACAGCCCAACCTTCTATATCAGAACAACAGATTTGATGGTTTGGTCGAGAGCCAGAAAGACATCTCCACCGTTATCACCAACCACACAGTTGCAGTTCAACCACTGCCTCCGGCCCTTTGTACACCAATGGACACAAATAACATTGGCCCGGTGGGTATTGGAGTTAATCAAAGTCAGTTATTTCATCCCTTTCACCGCTCTTCCTCCTACCCACCCTCCTTCCGTGTCCCTCTTCAGGGACCCCTCTTACGAGACCCTCCTTCAGCAAGTGATCCTTCACCTGCTACAAATAGGTGTGATAGAGCCAGTAACAACGGCTTTCCAAGGGAAAGGGCTTTACTCAACATACTTCCTAACTCAGAAAAAGAATGGTGGGTGGAGACCCATTCTGGATTTGAGGAGGCTCGACAAGAACATCACGTACCAACAATTCAAGATGGTGACCCTAGCAACAATAATTCCAGTGCTAGATTAAGGATATTGGCTTTTGGCTCTCGACTCCAAGATGCTTATTTTCATATAACAATACATCCCGCCCACAGGCATTTTCTACAATTCACAGTTGGGACACAACATTACCAATATTGACTGCTCCCTTTTGGGCTTTTAGTGACTCCCAGAGTTTTTTCCAAGACTCTAGCCATTGTGGTGGCATCTCTACGCCATCAGGGAGTCCTAATATTCCCATACTTGGACGATTCTCTCATAAAAGGCACATCCTTCTGAGAAACACAGAATTTATAAGAGCACACATCAACACCGTTGCAGTCAGGGCAACCCTGCCCACACGCAGATTCAAGGCCCTTCACAACTTCAAACAGTCCGAGAATGCCTCAAAATCCTAGGCCATATGGCTGCCATATGAGGTGCCTCCAATCCTGGCTTGCCACACTTTACACCCCTTCCAGGGACTCCTTTCCAAGACAGTCACCATCCCACTGCATGTCCTCAGTTTATTGGACTGTTGGACGCATCCACACAAAGTACTATGTGGCATACCATTCCATCAGGCGACCCCAATGGTCACTATCACAATCTTAGAGCCCTCAAGGCAAGTGGTGCTTCAGCAAACAAACAGTCCACATCAATCTTTTAGAACTCAGGGCTGTGCACTATGCGTGCCACCACTTTCTGCGCCACAAAACACACAGGACAAGCAATATCATGACAGACAACACAACTTACATGTATTACAAATGAACCGACAAGGTGGGGCCTGATCACCCTCCTTATGCACAGAAGCTCTCAAACTATGGAACTGGTGCCTGGCGCACCAAATTACCCCTATAGCCACTTACCTCCCAGAGGTACTGAATGTTACAGCACATACTCTCAGTTGCAAATTCTACGACCATCACAAATGGGAGATAGATGCTCAAGCCCTCAGTCACATTGGGGGCAACCAGACATAGACCTCTTTGTGACCAGAGCAAACCATAAATGCCACCTCTTGCTCCTAGGGGAAGGGTTCTCTGGGAGACACTTTCTCCCTCAAATGGGATGCACCTTTACTCTACGCGTTCCTACTGCTACCTTTGGTCCACAAGATCATCACCAGGATCAGAACAGAATGAGCCCATGTGATCCTCATTGCACCAGCTTAGTCGAGACAAACATGGTTTCCTTACCTGCACAGATTGGCAATAGCGGATCTGAACACTCAGCATCGCGGCAGAGTTCTCCATCCCGAACCACATAAACTCCACCTCCATCCATGGCTCCTTCATGGCTCCAAAAGGCCAAGAACACCTGTTCAGAACAAGTAAAGCAAATATCAATCAACAGCAGGAGAGAGTTCACCAGGAAAACTTACCTTTGCCAGTGGACCAAATTCTCCGAGTGGTTCAAACACCGCCACCCCATGCTTCCTGATACCACCCATATTCCCCTCATACTAGATTAGCTGTTAGAACTAAGGGAGTCTGGCCTGTCTTTTAATACGATAAAAGTACACACAGCAGCGATAGTAGCCTTTCATCGCACCACCGATAGCAACTCCTTCTTTTCGGACCCAATTACCAGGAGATTTCTTACTGGTCTCCAAACAATTTCCCGCAGGTTTGCTCTCCAGTTCCCATTTGGGACCCTAACCACATCCTCAACAATTTGACTAGACCGCCTTTCGAGCCTCTAGCAACTTGTTCATGGTCACACCTATCCATGAAAATTGCCTTTTTGGTGGCCATAACCTCCAGCAGGAGAGATGTGGCGCTCGCTGCACTAATGGTAGACCCCTTCCCCCCCCCCCCATACAATTTTCACTAATGACAGTGACCCTTCGGCCCCATCTGAAATTCCCTCCGAAGGTCCTTACTCCCTTCCACATTAAAGAACCCATACGCTTACCTGTGTCCTTCCCCAAGCCGCACGCTGTTCCATTCCAAGCTGCATGGCGTATCCTCAATCTCCACAGAGCACTACATAAATCAAACAAAATCATGGAGAGTGTACCCCAGACTCTTCTTATCCTTCACCGAGCATTCCAAGGGCCAACCTGTCTCCTTCCAGAGGATTTCTAAGTGGATCTCATCATGTATCCACATGTTACACCATCCATAACAAACAACCACCAGGCACTATCACCACCCACTCGACTTGGGCCATGGCCTCTACAACTGCCTTTCTCAAAAATGTACCTCTACAGGACATTTGCAAAGCAGCCACCTGGTCATCAGACCACACATTTGCAAAGCCTTATGCACTTAACCTCGTCCATTGCATCATCTATGGCTGTCAGACAAGCGATGTTATCCTTAGTGACAATGGCAGGGCTCCAGACCTGCCTCCATGATTCAACTACTGCTTTGTAGTCACCCAGAATTGAGCACCCATGGGGACATCACTCAAAGAAGGAGAGAATTACTCACTCTGTGCAGTAATGATGGTTCTTCGAGATATGTGGTGTGGAGAGGGTGAATAAAGAAAAGTTATTTATTAGTTCCCATAATAGAAGAACTAGAGGACACCAAATGAAGTTAATGGGTAGCAGGTTTAAAACTAATAAAAGAAGGTTCTTCTTCACACAGCAGGTAGTCAACCTGTGGAACTCCTTGCCAGAGGAGGCTGTGAAGGCTAGGACTATAACAGAGTTTAAAGAGAAGCTAGATAATTTCATGGAGGTTTAGGTCCATAAAAGGCTATTAGCCAGGAGATAGAAATGGTGTCCCTGGCCTCTGTTTGTCAGAGGCTGGAGAAGGATGGCAGGAGACAAATCGCTTGATCATTGTCTTCGGCCCACCCTCTCTGGGGAACCTGGTGCTGGCCACTGTCGGCAGACAGGCTACTGGGCTAGATGGACCTTTAGTCTGACCTAGTACGGCCGTTCTTATGTGTGTCCCCATGGGAGCTCCACTACCCTTCCTCCTTCCACTGCTTTGGAGCCTTATGCTCTACTGGCAAGGGTAGAGAAGGAACGGAGGGAGCTGGGCCATGCATTCACCTAACAGACACCAACAGCACAAGAAGGCACCAGAGCGTGTGTGCAGCGGGGCACTGCTGGAAAAATCTCCGGTCGCTGGCACAAGGACGCACTAGCACCCAGAGTGGAGCACCCACAGGAACACACATCTCGAAGAACCACTGTTACTGCACAGGGTGAGTAACTCTCTCATTTCTTAACTCTGCTAGTTCTTGAATGCAGGGATTTGGAGCAATCAAATTTTTGAATTGCTCCACTCCGGCTCCGCTCCGGCACCAATAGTGACTGCTCCAGCTCCGCTCCAACACTGCTCCAGCTCCGACTCAAATTAATTTTTAACTAAATAAAAAAAATGCATACTGTAATTTTGAAAAAACATTATTTTTATTCAGAGTTTTAAAACAATTTAGATGTCATCAACAATGATACAAACTAGAATCATTCATAATTCAATCTGTAAAAAATTATTGCAGCAATCAAGTCATCTTTCATAGCCTGCCGCAGATCATTTAAAATTAACTTTAAAGCCGAAAACAGTCACTTTATACTAGCTTGAGTTGTTGGCATGCTTGAAGCAATTCTACAGGCAGCCTGAATGCAGTGTGGGTAGCTGTGAATGGCCTCAAAAACAGACTTAACTTTTAGCCTACCAATAGACTCCATCGCCTCACAATCTTCCCGAAAGTTTCTCTTGAATAATGCTTCATTACAATTATGAATCGTAGAAACTTGCTGGCATCCTTCTTGTTTATCCAATTCCTTTTCGAAGTCGTCATCTTCTGAAGAATTGGTGCTTGAATTATCTCCATTTCCCTGTGATGGTTGAAGACATCTCAGAGATGGACGCTCGAACAAGTTCAGAGTGGAGACGGAAGTTTGAGAACAGCCTATTTCTGAAGGATTTGAACTTTCTGAAACCGCAAATTCGATTGTTGATTACTCCTTTTGTTGTTTCGTTTTCTTCAACCTCTTCTGCCAAGTTCAAATGTAGCAATAGATTTTGTTTTTCGAGTCGTCGAGCAATATCAAGGAGTCTTTCCTTTGCCTTTGGTATTTCCCTTGAGGTAAGAAGAATCCGATACCGTGCGTCAACATAAACTCCAGCAAGGAAATGAATATTGTCAAAAAGCTTCTCTTCGCGTTTCTGCATGGAGGATAGAATTCCTTCTGCAATTTGTCCACCATTTTCTTGCAAGAATTTTGACAGTTTTCGCCATTCCTTCATTAAAACTCCTGGAGTTACATCGACAGCTTGAAGATTCACGGTTGTTTGGTTTGGCTTTGCCAAGAGGTCTTGCAGGTTCTTCACTTCTTCCCATTCAGCTTTTGTTAACTTGAGTTCTCTTGTTCCTGCAGCAGCCACTTGTTCACAGTAAGATTGAAAAGCGAAAAGCCGATCAATCATCGCAAATGTTGAACCCCAGCAAGTCACAGTATCCAATGATTGAGTTACCCCATGTAGATCAAGCAGAACACTTCGAATACTTGGGGTTCGTGGTTTGACAACGACTTGTCGAATTTGCCAGAAATTTCTTTGCATGTTCTTTGTTCAGTCCATCCCAGATTGCCAACTGAAGAGTGTGAATACCACACCTCATCAGTTGGACTTCTGAGTCGTCCTCATGAAGCCATGTTGGAAGTATGAGGCTAGGGTCATTAACCCATTGCGCAGCAGCATCCATGTTGAGTTCGATTTCATCCATTCCTTTAGTTCCTTCATCAGGCAAAATAGCTTCAGTTCTGTCCACATCCCTGTTCTCAGAGGTAGAAATGGTTTCATTGTCCTCGCTGAAATTTTTGACGGCACACATCATGTTTGCTGCATTGTCAACACAGATGCTCAGCACCTGGATTTCACTGATCCCAAATTTTTCTAAAATAGCTTTTACTTGACTTTTCACGTAGGAAGAATTGTGATGCCCTTCAGTGTCGATTATGTCCAAGGTTTTTACCACAGCTTTATCTTTTCCTTTTTCGTAGTACTGAGCATTGATTGCAAGGAAATTTCTGTTTCCATGGGTTGCCGCATCCATTTTCAGGTAGAACAATTTTTGCTCCAAAGCTTTCTTGAGCTCTTCGCGACCAGACTCAGCTGTGCTGACCACTAACTGACGAACCGCATCGTGCCCCATCGAAACGCCAAGCTGCCGAAGGTAGTGTTCTTTAGCCTGAAGGTAGTGAGCAGTGTTGAACTCAAGCAAACCATTTCTGTCAGCCCTTCATGGAAAGTATTGGCATCCATGGTGACTGTAACCTTTGAAGACTTCAAATATGAGTCAAGTTTTGTTTGCTCAATTTTGGGTTTCTTTTCAGATGAAGCTCCGCAAAAAATCTTTTCTCCAGGAGTTTTCAAAGAGCCAGATGAACGTCATTTAGCGACGTCAGCTTTCTGTTTTGCCTCATCTTCCTGGTCCTTTTTTGTAACCAGAGCCTCATAGTTTTCAGGATGGTTATGTTTTACACGCCACCAAAGGTTGAAACTTTTCACGGCACTTGCTTCACTTGTCTTGAAGCTACATGGTTTGAGCTCGCCATTCACTTCCTTTTCCACCTTGCACGTTGCCGATTTCTTCTTTTCTTTTCCCAAAAGCCCAAATTTGGGCTTTTCAAATTCAAAAGTAAAGACGTGGTTGAGCTCCTTTTCTGTAAATCGGCTATCAATCATGGGTGGCAGATTTGATTTTTTTGTTGAAGCCATGGCCAAATCTTCTTGTGCTGCTACTGCATCCAAATGTTTCTTGTTATAATCTTCGAAAAGCAATGAACAAAAGCATTACCTGTTTTTATAATGTACCTGCTTGTGATATCTTAACCACTTAAGGTACTTTGAATTTATTTTGGATTTTCTGGACAAAAATGATCGCATTTTCTTTTTACGCAAAATTTTTATTAAAGTATATTTTAATATTTTAACAAGTTTCTTGCAGTTTTAATGAAGTAAGAAGTATTTTAATATACATAATTAATATAATTTTTTATTTATAAATTGTAAGTTAGTTTTTCTTATGAAATTTTGCGGTAAAAATATTTGAAATATTTTCCAAGTTTTTAATTAATCTCAAAAACGCTTTAATATAGCTATATCAATGACATTTGGTATGTGCCATAGCGTTAGTACGTGCTATCGCTGTTCTACAACATTAATTGTTGGGAAGTAACGAGCTACACGTTACAAGGTTGAAAATAAACACATACTAATCTAACTAACTAATCTACGCGAGTACGTACTTGCCTAACCTTGGCACACGGGTGGGAGCAGTCTGCATTGTTGCCAGATGTCTGATAATTATCTGATTCTTTAATAAAACATATCTCCAAAAAACTTTGTAATTTTGTATCTGTACATTAAATCTTGATTTAGGCCAAAGTGAAAATAACTGTGACATGTTACGTAAAGTGGTAAAGTAGATGTTAATATCAATTGTTATACAATCTGAAACTTTTTGGCACCTTTAGGACTTTCTTGCTAAAATATCATTAATTTTGGATTGAAAATTAAAAAAACCTGGAGCAGTCAAGATTTTCTGTGCTCCGGCTCCTCTCCAGCTTCGAGCAAAAACCTGCAGCTCCGCAGCTCCACCACTCCAGCTCGGGCACCGCTCCAAAGCCCTGGTTGAATGCATAGATATTTTATCCATAACGGAGATAGCATGATGTCCCCATACTAAAGGAAGAATTTTTTTTAATCTTAATGAGAGAGAGCTGGGTCTCCAATTTATGGTCTTAATGTGAAATAAATGAAAAACTGTATAAAAAAGATAAATCACTGTATTATTTACTGCTCTCTTTTGATAAAGCATCTTGGATTGCTTTTCTTAAAGGAATAACAGATTATAGATTTTTTAAAAATCTCATTTTAACATCTAAAAATCTTGTCTATTTTAAAGAAATGATTACATAAATATAAAACTGTGCTCAGTTGTTAGTTTTTAATATTTTTAATTTTCAAAGGTAAATTGAAGAAATATGTACATTTCTCTCACACAAGTGTATTGGGAGAGGGAGTCTCAGATCTGCCTCCTTAAAAGCCTGTAAGGGAGACCTAAAACTGTGGGCAAGAACCTCATTATTTTACTGAAAGATTTCTCTGGAGATAAGCAAAGGAACTCCTTTCCTTTGAAGAGGGTATTTTCATCTTGAATGCAAGTATAAATAAAAACCAGGGCTCTCTTCTCTGTCTGACCTGACCAATGATACAGTCCTGTGCTATATAATCATTCTCATGTTAGTTCTTACTATGAGATCATCTCCCTTTTTAGCTCTATTACTCGATCCCTAGTGATTCTTTACTTGAGATGTTGTCCAGCAGAAATAGTACTTACTGCTTGTATTGACAGTCTGTCTTTATATGGAGGATAGTTGTAAAATGTAAATGTCCCAAGGAAATAACTGATAGCAGAATTTTAATGTTTAGAAATGGCTATTGTTTATACAGCAGATTAAATGTGTATAAATTGTGCCTCAAGAATAGCTACTCTTATTGTAGTTTCTCAGTCTTAACATTATCTTTGGGTTTTCAAGTACAGTAAGTTATTTTTATTCTTGGATCTCAACTTTTAATATTCCTGTCATCTGAAGAAGTGGGTTGCACCCACGAAAGCTCATGATACCATCTACATGTTTTGTTAGTCTTTAAGGTGCTACTAGTCTGTTTGTTGTTTTTTAAGTTTTTCCTGTTACATACTAACTTGTCTACCCCTCTGAAGTAAGTTAGAAGTCAGGCATTTAATATAAAAGAAATGTAAAGTACAAACCCATTTAGAATTCATTTGAATGTAAAGAGGAAAGGAGAAACAGCTGAAGTTTACACAGACAAGAACCTGTTACTATATCTCAAGTACAGAAATGTTCTCATCTTTGTGATATTATACTTAAATTGCTCTGAATACACAACAGATATCTAGAACATCTTGAGGCCAGGTCTGTACTAGACCCGGAAGATCAGGTACACTACTCCTAGTTATGTGAATAACATAGCTGGAGTCAACATACCTTAAGCCAAGCTTGGCATCATCTTCACAGTGGGAGGCCAATGGGAGCAAATGCTCAGGTTGGCTTCCCTTATTTGTCATGACTGCCAGGAGTACTGGCCCTGACCAGGGGTTTCCTCAGTGTTTGATTTTTAGCATGTCTTTGCTAAACTAAATCGAACACCAGAAGATCCGTCTCAGTATGTGAGTATAGACATGGCTTTATGACCATGTTTCCAACTTAAATCTTGCTCTGTTGTCTGTGCTTGGTTTAAGTTCTTAGCCTGCAAAGCCCTCCAGTATGTTGAGTAAATTAAACTAACTATAATTTGTAGTCTTCAGAGTACACTGATTTTATATCTCACTACCATTTCTGTTAAAATGTGTTGGATCTCCTTAAATAAACTAATGTATACACCAGAACTCCTTAACTTTGGAAGCCCCAGGGGCCCGCAATGATACCCACAACATATGCCAAGGGTATCATTGTAATGTAAGTGTGGTTGCATGTACATGCAAATATATATGCAAATAGCTTCTTTCACACTGACAGGCATGAATACAAAGATTAAGGCAAAACTACAACACGCAGGCCCCATTTAAGTCAGTTCTGCTGATATTAATAAAATGCAGTATTTACCCAATTTCCATCCATATGACAGCACTTTTAATGAGTAATGACAGTCCAGGAATTTAACTATTAAATGCATATAACAGAAGACCATTATATTGACTCACCAGTGGAGGCCATGTTCAAAGGATCCCACCCACAGGCCGCGTGTTTGATCCTTGCGTAAACCCAAACCTCACCGCGGGCCACAAACAAATAGGCCATGGGCCGCATGTGGCCCACAGGCTGTGTGTTGAGTAGCCCTGCTATACACCATTGATTGCAAGGGAATTTCCTCCTTTTATTCCATGGAGTTGCATACCACAGTCAGGTTTTGTAATGTTGGCAGACACCTGGAGCAAACTAGTTCTCTCTACGATCAGTTTGTGCTTTTATTCTCTTCAGAAGCAAATTAAATTGAGCTAAACCTAATCCTTATAGAAAATAACTGAATTTGCTTGTTCATTAGGGATGTGAATGGGTAACTAGTTAGCCAGTGCCCAGGAGCCAGAAGCCAGCCCCATGTGACTGGGGCTAGAGGGCCAGCAGCCCTCTCGGGATCCCATTTAATCGGTTAACCGGTTAAACATTACATCCCTATTGCTCTTGCAATATTGGACTGGTAACTTTTTGTTGTAGGATAGCAGCGAGATGCACTGCAAGTGATGGGTAGGGAACTGAATTAGTCTGCTTTAGTTATTTGTCTCACTAGCCAATGTTAATAAACCTTCAGTTTTGTAAGCATCAAATTAATTGTTTTAATGATTAAATGGAAATGTGGCCCCATATCATACAGTAACATTCTATTCTTTCCCATGACTGAGAACTCTGTAAAGACATAATTTTGGCATTGGGAGGAGCACTGTATTGTAATAAGCCACACCTCTGGCTGTATTATGTAAATCACCAAGGTGACGCCCGTTCCCTGTGTGCTGAAGCAGTGCATCTTCGGAATTGGTGCATCCGCAACAGAATCACCCTTGTGGCGTCATATTTACCAGGGATCAACAATGTGACGGCAGATTCACTGAGCAGATACTTTGCGCCAGACCACAAGTGCAAGCTCCATCACCGGGTTCTCCAGCCTATTTTCTGTCAAGTGGGGTTCTCCACCAATAGACCTCTTCGCCTCCTACAAGAATGCAAAGTGCAGGCAATATTGCTCCAGAGCCGGTATCGGGCCAGGATCGCAAGGAGACGCCTTTCTCCTCAATTGGAAGGGCCCCTTGTCATATGCCTTCCCTCCAACTCCGCTCATTCCCAGGGTCCTCGAAAAGATCAACAGGGACAGGGCAATAATCATTCTCATAGTCCCCTATTAGGCATGACAGACGTGGTTTCCTTATCTTTATCAGATGTCTCCTCAACCACCCTATCCCCTTCCCAGACATCACGACTTCTTAACCCAGAACAACGGGACCCTACTTCATCCTCAGCCCCAGGTCCTATACCTGATGGCATGGTTCCTCATTGGTTCCATGAAGGGAAATTGCACTGTTCAAGCCAAGTAAAAGAAGTTCTCATGCATAGTAGGAAGCAATCCACGTGCTCCACCTACCTTCACAAATGGCATAGATTCGTTTTGAGGTGCACTGATAAAACTCTCGACACCTTTACATCAAATTCTGGACTACATCCTCTTTTTGAAACATTCGGGATTAACCCTTGCTTCCTTGAAAGTGCACTTGGCAGTAATCACTGCTTTCCATCACGCAATAGATGATATCTCAGGGTATGTCTATACTACATGGCTCCGTCGACGGAACCATGTAGATGAGCTTTGTAGACATAGCAAAATGAAGAGGTGATTTAAATAATCGCCGCTTCATTTACATCAAAATGGCTGCCGTGCTGTGCCAATCAGCTGTTTGGCGGCACAGTGCGGCAGCCATTTTGATGTAAATGAAGCGGCGATTATTTAAATCGCTGCTTCATTTTGCTATGTCTACAAAGCTCATCTACATGGCTCCGTCGACGGAGCCATGTAGTGTAGACATACCCTCAGTGTTCACACATCCTATCACCAAAAGATTTATCAAAGGGCTTTGCAACCTTCACCCACCACACAGAACACCACCACTGGTGTGGAACCTGGAGACGGTGTTGGACAGCCTTATCCATGCCCTCTTTGAACCATTAGCTACCTCTCCTCTCTCAATAATGATGATCAAGGTGGTTTTTCTGCTGACCATTTCTTCCTCCTGCATAGTCGGTAAGTTGGCAGTCCTAATGGCAGTACCACCATATACAACCTCTAATAAGGACAAGCTTATATTGCACCATCACCCTTCCTTCATCCCTAAAGTATGTTCAGACTTCCACATCAACGAGCCAATTGTCCTCCCATCCTTCTACCCCAAGCCATACTCATCTCATCAGGAGGCTGTGCTTCATTCTCTTGATGTGCGTAGAGCACTTGCTTTCTATATAGACAGGACTCGACCTTTCCGCAAGTCAGAACGCTTGCTAATCTCCATAGTGGATCACTCCCAGGGTGAACCACTTTCAACGTAACACATCTTCAGGCTGATAGTTTCCTGCATTATGAAATGCTATGCCATCCAGAATAAACCACTCCCAGGAACAGCTAGAGCTCACTCTGAGAGCCATAGCAACCTCCACTGCTTTCCTTCATGGGGTTCCCCTCAGGGACATCTTCCACATGGTCGGCCAATGATGATTTCTCCTTCATGAAACATTATGCAATTTCTCAGAGTCTAGCTAACAATACTGCTGTAGTCTCTGCAGTGCTTTCGACTGTGGCTAATTCATGACTCCGAGACCGGCCTTCCATGTGTTTTCCAGTATTGGTATGCAGTCAGCAACAGTGGAGCACTCAGGGGGACATCACTCAAAGAAGAAGAGGAAGTTATTCACCTTGTGCAACGACAGTTCTTCGAGATGTGTGTTCCCATGGATGCTCCACTACCCGCTCTCCTCTCCGCTTTGGAGTCCTCTATTGTATCTTTCAGATATCTAGGCAGACTTGAGGAACTGGCAAGAGCCAGACTGCGCGCATGAGCAAAAGGGCACGAATGGCACAAGACGCTCACCACACATGCGCGGTCCGGCTGACTGCTAATAAACTCTGATCTGCAGTGCCAGGACGACACCAACAGTGGAGCATCCACGGGGACACACATCTCGAACTGTTGTTACTGCACAAGATGAGTAACTTCCTCTTCTCTTTTCTCATCTTTGAAAAATGTAGATACTCCAGAAAACTTTGAGTAACTTTCTAGAGGACATGTAATATCAGATGTTTTCTGTGAAATGCATAATTTTAAAACTTTCTGTAATAAAGGTGACAGTTTTTTGAAAGTTTGACAGACTAAAACTGACTCGGATCTAATTTATTAAATGCAGCCAGGTCTCAAAAGGCTACTTCACATCTGTGCCAAAATTGGTTGCATTTTCTAACTGTGACATCAGTTTTGACAGAGTGACATTTGCCAGCACTTTTTTAACCACTACTTGTTTTTTTTTTAATTATTTCTGTTAACTATTATAACCAAGGTGGTGTGTACTCTTAGGTACAATAGTATGAAATCCCATGGTGTGGAATCAGAGTACATGAGATTTTTTTATTTCAATTGCTATAGCTTTCACAATGTAAAAATTACAGAATGGATTTTTAAGCCCCAATAGTAACTTTGTGGCTCAGGCTATAATTTGTTTTCACTGCAATTACATAGTGAAAGAAAAATTAGAAAATACTAATAAAATAAAAGCTTGATAGTCTGGGAATTCATTGTTAATTTCAATCTTAACTCACACACTCAATCTCTGGAAAAATCATAGTTGCATGATTTGTTGGTTATTGAACAATCATTCAGAATTTTCAGACTTTCATATGTTGGGGCAGTATAATTTAAGCCTTACATTGTCCCCTGTACCCCCCCCCCCCCCAAAAAAAAAACCCTACACCTTAAAACAAGTACATTTTAACTGTAGCACTCTAGGAATATTTATTCCATGTTTATCACTGTTATCTCCTGGTGAAAAAATGTTCTGGGAAAAGCTGGATTCTAGTCTGAAAAATCAATTTCTGCCTGCTGTGAATTTTAACTAGCAAAGTATAAAGCTAAAGACCGATATACATCTTTCAATAACTTTCCAGAAAAGTTAGTAAGTAGGAAGTAGCCATGGTCAATTCTGCATTAGATCTGTATAAAGGCATTTGGATTTCTGTTGCACTTTATTCTCAGTCTTAAATGTTAAGCCATATATAAAGATGCTGTAAAAGTTATTTGTTGAAAGTAAATGGTGAAATCTGTAGAAAAAAATTTTTTTTTTTTTTTTAAATGAAGTGTTAGTAAAGTTCTCCTGAGCTGTTAAATTCTGATACTATTGTAATGCTGGTTAAAATTCACTTTAATGTTTTATCAGACAGTCCACTCTTACCTCAACTGCAGCCATGTATGTTGTGCTGTAGTCATAACAGGATACATACTTTTTCTGTTGGAATACTTGAATGACAGATCTAATTCCAGAGCAGTGGGTAATTGGCTTGATATTCATTGTACAGTGCCTTACCTGGGATTCAGCAAAATTGCATACTTTCTTCTGATTTACATACAATACTACTTTAATCAGTACAATGAAGATGCATCCTGATTAACTTGCAGGAAGCTCTGAACAAAATTAAATTTTTGAAGGCTACTCATTCTCTTGCAATCTGTTGCAGTCTTCTTACCATGGTTAGTCCTGGCTGCTGACATTTATATAAAATACTTATATATCCAGGGTGGCAAAAGCACAAATACAGGAATATTTTAATTTCTTTTGAAAGGTTATCTGTGCTAGAGCAAAATACAGAGAAGCAGCCAAGTATTTTGTAAGCTTTTTAGCTTAGAAAACAATTATTTGCCAAAATGGGAAAGAAATTATAGCAACACTGGCTTTATGGGAAATTTAAAAAAAACTTGAGGTAACCTAATTCTGTGCTTTGTGTTGATTTCAGTAATGTGTACTAGAGCAAACCATATCAAGATACTCCCATAACTAGGGATGTAAAATCCTGTGTATTTGGTTAACTGGTTAAACGTGAAGTTTTCTTCATGTTTAACCAATTAACTAATTAAAGGGGGCTGCTCCAGCTCCCTCCCCCCAAATCCCATTTTCCTGGCACAACCAACCTCTTACCTTGCTTCAAGATACAATAAGAGGAAGCTGTATACTGAATATGGTGGTCCAAGCTCTTGTAATTTAGGAGTACTTGGTTGGATGGACAAATACACTCACAGACAGACAGCTCTCAAAAATTTATAAGAGGTACTTTTTGAGATCTCCTAAGCACAAAAATTCAGACTAATCAGGGAAGGCAACTTCAAGTAAATCAATGGTTCTCAAACTTTTTGACCTGTGGACCACCTGGTTCAATGTAAACCTTTCCACGGACCACCAGTTAGTTGCTAATGGAAACACACCATTAATTACATAATTATGCCCAATCCATTTTGCTAGTGCTGCAGATAGGGAGAATGGTTTAATTTAATTTATTAAACAGATTAAGCATTTTAACTTTCTTATGTTAGTTTATCAAACTTCATTTTAAATAAAGTAAAATATGAGATTATGTCCAACACAAAACGTTTCAACATTTTCTTTATTTATGACAAGTGTGGGGAATCTTTTTTGTGTTGGGGGCCACTGATCCCCAGAAAAATCAGTTGGGGACCACACAAGTGAGAAGCAAAGAAACTCCTCCAAAAACCCTCAGCCCTCACTGATGTGGCCCCCAACTGAGACACCTCACTCCTATGGCGCTCCGGCAAGGGGAAGGGACAGGGAGGACTGAGGTTCAGGGCTTCCCACGGGCAGGATTTGCTCTTCTGGGGTTCTGGAATTATTGGATTTTATGGACTCCCTTAGGCTCTGGGGTGAGGACAAAAATGAGGGGTTCAGTGTGTGTGACAGGGTTACCAGTGAGTGGGATAGGGATGAGGTGCAGGATCCGTGAGGGAGGCGGGGTGCAGAAGGGGCAGAGGTTGCAAGGTCTGGATGGGAGGTAGGGTGCAGAAGCAGGCTGGGAGTGGGGTGTCTGCCCAGGAGGAAGCTTGGGGTGGAGCATCTGGCCCGGGGCAGGGAGTGCCTAGGGATAAAGTTGGGGGGGCAGAGTGGCTGAGGGGGTTCAAGGAGATGTGGGGCAGGGTGCCCTTGGGAATAGGGCTGGGATCAGGGTGGCTCCGGAGTGGTGGGGCTTCAGGGAAATGGGGGTACAGAGAGGCTGGGGGTGGGGCAGAGGGAGGGCACTGACCACTCGTGCACCATAAGAGCCTTCCCTGCCTGGCCAGGCCCTGCATAGCCCAACCTGCAGGCTGCCCTGTGGGAGCAACCGAGGGACGTGCCGCTCTTACCATGGCGACCGCAAGCTAGGCAGGGCCTAGGTGAGGTGGACGCCCAGTGGCGGGCGGGACTTTTCAATGAAGGGGGGCAGGCGGTGCTCCTCCATGTGTAGCACTGCAGCCCCCGGTGGGGGAGGGAGAGTGAGTTTGCTTCCTTCACCTACCCACCAGCCACGAGGCTCCAGTGGCAGCGCAGGCTCCCCGCTGTGGGGGGGGAGTGGGCGGGCTGAGTTCCTGCCACAGACCATCGGGGAGGAGACCGTGCTTTGAGAACCATTGAAGTAAATGGATATAAATGAATGTTGCTATTGTTAACTATCAATAGACGGCTTTTAGATGGCAATAACTTACCAAATGTTTCATTTGAGTTTGGTTTGCTAAGCTTTGTCCCTTGTCTAATTTTGCTCTTGAATTTCTTTAAACGTGTAAATCAAGTGATAGTGAGCTAAATCAGTGTGTAAACCTTTGTTTTTGTTTTTAGGTGACCCACTGCAGTGCAGTGCTTGGGTGGGACAGTGTGCACTCTACATAGTGATCATGATGTTTGAGAAAACCGTCATCATTATAGTCCTCCTAATACCTCAGTGGAAAGAGGTTTGAGTCTTTACTCCATTTTTATAGTTAAATGGATTTCAGATAGATGTTAGAAAGAGAGAACCTATTAATACTACTTCAGTTCAAAAAGACTTGATCATACAAACTATGCAGAGGTCCACAGTTGGTGAAAATGAACTGCTGACAATAGTAATGGAGCAACCTGATACCACTAATTGGATTTCACTGCTGACATTCTATTTTGCATTTAATCGGTATTACATCATGTACCTCAGGGCTTCTCAGACTTCATTGCACCATGCCCCCTTCTGACAACAAAAATTGCTGCATGACTGCAGGAGGGGGGACTAAAGCCTGAGTCACACCACCCCTGTGGGGGGGCAAAAGCCCAAGGGTTTCAGCCCCAGACAGGGGCCTATAACCTGAGCCCATTGCCAACACTATAGCCAAAGCCTGAGCTATTCCACCCAGGGTTTTCACCTTAACTCTAGGTAGTAGGGCTTGGGCTTAGCTTCGGCTCTGGGTAGTGGAGCTCAGCAAGTCTAACATCTTGTGACCCTATTAAAGTGGGGTTGTGACCCACTTAGGGGTCCTGACGCTCAGTTTGAGAAACCCTGATGTGCAATAGAAGATTATATGCTCACCTGAGATACCTAAAGAGAGTGTATTCTTTTCCATAGTGTTAGAAAATCTCCCCGAAGCGTTTGTATAGACATCATATTGTTACATTTTTGTAGTAAAAACTTGGTAATTCACATTGCAATAGAAGACCCATTGCTGAATTACTGAATTAAAAAAAATCCAGTAAGTGAACAAAAGTCAGCTACTGCATCACAAAGTGTATTTTGAATCTTCATACAGGTATTGTGTACCTTCCCTTCAATTTATGGCAGCATTGTTAGTTACATTAGTAAGTGTATGGTGGTATATTCATTCAGTAAGCTTAATGAAGTTGTAGTAGTGAGGAATGACTCTCAGGCTAACATCTGTATGACAGATCATAACATTGTAAGAGGCCTGATCTATAATCTAAACATGAAAATACTATAGCATCAGAAGAGTTACTGTAATGTATTGTAATTCACCTTTAAAGGGTCTTTGTTTATAAAATATTTGAACTTTTGCATCCATGTCCAGATATTTAACTTTAAAACTGCAATATAGATTTCTAAGTGATTTCTAAGATATCGGTTCTTCCTGTCAAAGCTTTCTTGGAAAAGGAGTGGATATTTGAACATAGCCTATGCTTTGTTTTTCTCTGTCAAACATCTTTTATGGTGCCAGTTAGCTCAACTGCATGAAGCACATACATACTGGACATGTCTCTAATAGAATAATCTCAGTGTAGAATCAAGTGGGAACCACAAATCCAAACACTTGTAAAGGGATAAATTATAACTTGTCTATAATTAATAATGTTTTTATATAAGTTAGCTATGAAATAAGTGCCACGTAGGATTGTCTGGCTTAGTACAATATACACAATTTAACATTCAAGCAGCTAAATTGAATAGCCCCCTGTTGAACATTCTAGGCCATCTCTGTGGAATAAGACTGGATTTTTTGCACTTTATTTTGTAGTATTATAACCAGTTTATTTAAATCTCAACGTGATGAGACTTCAAACATTTTCCTTGGAAATTTGTCAAGTGATATTTGGTTGCTTCATCTACCCACAGTTCCTCACATTCTGTCTGTAATCACAAGTTAGTTGGATGTTAGATTGTTTTCAGTCAGCCTCACTTGTTTACTAAATGAAACTGTCCTTTCTAATTCATCTGGCTTTCAGCCTAATACTTTCTATAATACTTTCTTAACCCAATTGCATGCACATACTGTTGTGATCTGAATTTGATCTTTTTCTTTTCACAGGTAGCTTTATTGAATCCTATAGAGAACCCCCAGTTGGAGCTGGCTATCGTCATGCTGATAGTTCCCTTCTTTGTTAATGTTAGTACAAATGTGTGCTTTTCAAGATAGTTGACTTGTTTCTCTCCCTCACCTGTCCCCTCCTCCATCTGTTAAAATTATTCCTTAATCCACAGTGTGCCTTGGTGATATCCTACTATTACAAGTCTCCAATACCGCTGTGTGTGTGTCTATGCATAATATGATTAGATACTTGTGTATCTACAAAATCTACAATCAGCTATACAAATGAGCACAGGGAATGGTGCACACAATACCCATTTCTGAATGTGCTATTTGGATACTAGTGTATCAGTTAAAAAGTCACAATTACATTAGGTTTATTTAGATAAGCATTAATTTATCCTTAAGTGCCATCCCATTGAAATGCCCTTGACAAGAACAACTGCCCATATGTCAAGATTGAACATAGCCCACTAAGTAGCTTTTTTCTTATTGGTGCAAGAGGAGGAAATAGGGCAGCTGTGTGTAACTCCCAACTAGTGCAACTATTCCCCCAACTCCATTTCAATGTCTGAATGATTAATGCACATGCTAATGTAAAGAAAAGATGAACTCTGAATTTTCCCCCCTTCACAGGCATTAATGTTCTGGGTAGTGGATAATTTTCTTATGAAGAAAGGGAAGACAAAAGCTAAACTTGAAGAAAAGGAAGTGGGGCAAGATTCAAGGAATGGAAGTAAAGTGCGATACAGAAGAGCAGCATCACATGAGGAGTCAGAGTCAGAAGTACGTAGATGTACAATTTGACTGTGTCTGAATCATCTCCTTTCCTCTTGACATTGACTTAAACACTATCTTAGGCTTGATTAGTTTTGTACTAAATTTGCCTACCAGCCTTGTTTTGTGAATAACTCAGGGGCTGCTAATTCACTGACCTTTTACAAGACTGCTGGTGGTTTGCTGGGGTTTGGCACTCCTCAAAAGCCCACTGCTGACTTTTAAAAGGGTTGGTTTTAGAGCCTGTTAGAAAATTCAGTTAACCACAACTTTGTTTCTACTTTACAAGGGGCACAGTGTATCTTAAAACGGTGACTTCAGATTTGTTAACAGACATTTCATCTGTTATAAAATCATACATCAGAACAAAAAAATCAAAGTCCATTTTTTGAGGGTGGATGAGTTAGTCTACAGCAGTCCTAAAACCATATCTATTCATTCATATACAGCAGTGGTTTTCAGACTGCGGTGTGTGGACAACTAATATTCCATGACCGTCTTCCATGTGGTCCATGGCTCGAGATCAGCTCCCCGCCTTCCACCGACCCTCCCTCTCTCCGCAGCAGGGAGCCCACGCTGGTGTTCCGTGCTCCTCCACCTTGTGAGGTTGGAGCACCAGTGCTGACTTCCCTCGGGGTGGGAGGGGAGGGGGAGCCCCGAGCCTCCCCACCAGATCCATCTCGTGGGGAAGTGGAATGAAGCAGAGCCAGAAGTGGCTCCATGTGTTGCCCCAGCTGGGGAAACAGCAGCACGGTGATGTGCTGCCTGGTGGCTTTCCCCACTGCTCCCATTGCCCAGAGTCTGGCTAATGGGAGCAGAAGGAGGCAGCGCCTGGGACACACTGCCTGTGAGCGGTGTGGGGCGCAAAAGCAAGTAAGTGCCCCCTCCGCCCTCTCAGGCCCAGACCCCACACCTCTACCCTGCTCCTGCACCCTCCTTCCTGGCCAGATACCGTATCCCAACTCTGTTCCTGCATCCTCCCCCAGGTCAGATACCCTACCACTACTCTGCTCCTGAACCCACCCTTGATCCTGCACCCTCCCTCCTGGCCACACATTGCACCTTCCCTTGCTCTTGCCTCATTCCCCCTAGCCAGACACCCTACTTCCAGCCTGCTCCTACACCCCATCCCCCACCCAGATCCTGCACCCTCATCCCTACCCTGCTCACTGTGGCAGCCCTGTCTCACACACTGACCCCCTTACTTTTGTCCCAAGCCCAGAGCCTGGTGGGTCCACAAAATCCACTTGCCCCGAAACCCCAGAAGAGTAAATCCAGCCCATGGGAAGCCCGGAACCTCAGTCCTCCCTGTGCCCCCATCCCATCCATGGAGCTGGAGCACCAGAGGAATGAGGGTTGGGAGTTTGGAGGGTTTTTTTGCTTCTCAGTTGTGTGGTCCCCAACTGATTTTTCTTTGGGTCAGTGGCTCCCAATCCAAAAAAAGGTCCCCCACCTCTGCCATAAATAAAGAAAACATTGAAACCTTGTGTGTTGGACATAATTTAATATTTGACTTTCTTTAAAATGAAGTTTGATTAACATGAGAAAGTTAAAGCGCTTAATCTGTTTAATAATTTAATATTTCCTTTCTTACCGGTTAAATTAAACCGTTCTCTCTAGCTGCAGCACTAGCAAAATGGCTCAGGCGTAATTATGTAATTAACAGCAAGTTTCCATTAGCGATTGGTGGGCCACGGAAAGGTTTGCATTGAGCCAGGTGGGCCACGGGTCAAAAAGTTTGAGAACCACTAATATACAGGATTATACACTGCAAACAAGTGCCATGGATACAGAGATGGGAGTGTTACATCAGAGCTAATTCAATCGGGGTGTATGTGGATAAGAAGGTGAGAATACCTAAAGTGGAAAATGACTTACTGTAATGAGAGCCATTCGCAGTTCCTATTCAGACCAATTTTAATGGTGTCAAATTTGCATATGAATTCCCGCTCAGCAGTTCATATTGCAGCCTGTTTAAGGTTTTTTGCTTTTCACCTTCCTATCCACTGGATAAGAAGGTGCCTATGGACTCCCTGTTTTTGCTGTAACAAACCAACACAGCTACTTCTGAAACCCGTCAGCTATGTAAGAGTCATTACCATGTTTAAGCTGCTCTCTACTTCTATTTTTCTGTAGAATGTAGTACTTTCAGTAGTTACACTGAAACATCTGTGAAAGGGGCCAAAAGGTCATTTTTTAACTTTCCTGCTCCTAAAATAATCTTGTTTTAAATGTTAAGCAGCTTTCTTGATTATATGAGCACTTCTGTCACCATTGTTTAATATCAGTTATCTACATTATCAACAGTAGCAACTCTTGTTCGGTAGATAGAACTGCCACTAAGAGATGGTCAGAGAACCTGTTTGCCCACAACTGGAACATCTGTGAGGTTCCAGAATACAATAGGTCTCAGTCTTCAGTGCTTTCTTGTGTCAAGTGCTTGCAGACTTTGTAGGTCCATATCTCCAGGGTTCGCCGAACCAGGGCGAGCCCCACTCGCCAGCTGCGCTGTCCGGCAATCTGCGCATGCGCAGATCGCCCGGAACCCGGCTCTTCCGGGTTGCAATCTACTCGCCACGGGCGAGTAGATTGCATTATTTGTCGAGCCCTGCATATCCCTATTAGAGATGAAGGTGGCTGCATTTTTCAGTTTCTGCAAATGTGTTCATGGCAAGTTGCTTAAACTGCTCTGGGATAGACACACGTTTTGGTCACCCTGATTTCGTTCTTGCATGGAAGCTGAAGTATGAAAAAGCATTTTGATGTTTGAAAGTTACTTTCTAGTGTAATATGCCAGTCGCTGACATGAAACCTAACAAATGATTCAAAAGTCTCTGGTTTTAATAAAACCTATTTTCTTAAACACTGCATAATTAATTGAGCATCTTACAAGAATAAATTATTTTAAATAGATTCAAAGAAGAGCAAAAATAGAGATTGCATCTTATTTTCAACATGTTGTTGATATTTCTGTTTTTAGATCCTCATTTCAGCAGATGATGAAATGGAGGAGTCAGAAGTTGAAGAGGATCTGCGGAGACTGACTAACTTAAAACCTGTTAAGAAGAAGCATCGTTTTGGGCTGCCTGTATGATGCATTCCTGACCTGTGTATTTGCAGGGTTTGTGGCATATGCTTCTTGGTCAGTGGGTTTTCACTTGCAACAGCATCCTTTTTTTCCTACAAACTGTTAACAGGTCTGTGATTGGGATGCAAGTAGTTGGAAGCATTCCAGTTCAGTTGCACTACAGAAATACTGACCAAATACGCAAGATGTCTTTTCATCGTTTATGGAAACACAGCATCGTTGGGGACCAGTCACTAAAATGGGTTATATCGGTCACATCAGAGAAGACGACAGACAAACAGTTACTCAGTGTCTCGCTTATGGTTCCTGAGTGATTCAATGCAAGACCTTGGGATTTACTAAGTGGAACCAGCGTGCTCTATTACTAAAACAGGCTTTTCCACCATATTAATTCTTAGAGCAGAATAGTTTTATGGTTACAAACTGTAACTTAATGTTATTTTTTTAAGTACGTGTTTACTTCCTACACGGTACCTAATGAACTAATGGGTGGAACAAAGATTTTTTTCAAGTCTCCTCTAACCTATTTGACTATTTTATATTTAAGTTATATTTTCATACAGTTATATTTAAGGATTCTCTTTGTCAGAGAAAAGGACACTATTCCCTTTTTTGTGTGGAAAACGATTGGAAGATTTACAGTGAAGTTCTCATTCGTCCTTTTCACTTGATTAAGAAAAGGCAAATGATGTTTTCACAAAGGGAAAGCTTTCTTTCGCTGTTGAACCACCAAATGTAGCCCCAATTGTGGGTTTGACCACATCGTTTGACAATAATGTTTTGTAAAATGGAGATGTTCTCTGCATATTTGGCGATATGCACTTTAGCAGATAAAGAAAACAAAATTTTTCTGATCGTTTCCTGTGAAATGAACATCTAAAGATGTCTTCATCAATATTTGTCTCTTATGAACTTGCAAGTCTGATCATACCTCTCAACTATTTCAAAGGAGGCAGAACATTCCATTGTTATGTTCCTTATGTGGGATCTAGTGCATAGTACCCTTTTGATCTGCATAGAGCTGTTAGCACTGCCTTAATACATAGAATTCTTTCTCTGGGAGGGTTGCATTTTTGCTTAATATATTTCCATTTAAATATGAATGTGTAGTGCTAACCATAAATAACAATACTTCATTTGAAGGCTTTAAAGCATCCTTCTCCCACACACATATTCCTTAATTCCTCAAAAAAGCCTATTTGTTTCTCTATTTGGAATAAAACTGAGAGGTATAATGCACCTGTTACTACATCTAAGATGCCTGCAGCTTTCAGTCTCGTCTCTGTGGTATATGAAAACATATCTGCTAGTGTTGAATCCTTGTAGACATGTTTTTGGGACCACCTGTTTGTTTTGTGTATTTCACAAATAGTTACTGTTCTGACAACTTTTGCTTCAATTAAGCCTTGTGTAGGACAAGGTAATAAGGCAAAGATCAGAAAAGTTGTAAATCTGCTGAAGTATCTGGACATCAGGTGTGTTTTAAGCCTTAAAAAACCAAACAAGTTCACTGGAAGACAGCTCAGAACTTTTTAAAATTTTTTTACATTTTTTATATATGTAGTAGGTCTTAATGTGGTATTTTATCAATACTGCTGAAGTGAGGTTGATAGGCCTTAGGAACTACCGTGTGCTCCCTTGCTGACTTTCACTGTTCAAATATTTGTTTACTGCTTGGCTGTTGAGGTAAACAAAATGTCCTGGGACTTCCTTGATACATCCTAATCTGTCCAGTGGATTAAACAGGACATTTTACCAAACCTAACATTTGAGCTAGCTGGAGCCACTGACCACTGTTACTGTGTACTAAAACATAACATTTACAATAAGTTAAATGCTGATGTTTCTCTCGCTAACTCTAGAAACTATGAAAAACAGACACTTCCCTAATTTGAGTTTCTCTGAAGCATGAGGTTGGGAAATTTCACTAATCAATATTGCCTTCCAATTTGTTAGCTTACATTTTTGGTAAATGTTTCAGCTTTTGTGATTTACCCCTTCTCTTGAGTATTGTCTGATCAGATAGGTGCAACCTCTCCAGTAGAGCACTTTAAAAGAAATTCACTTGAGTGCACAATATACTCTAGTACAGCATTACCAACCCCATTAGAGTTAAGAGCTAGTCTTCGCTGTTCAGAAACGTCAGTATTTTTTGTCAGGAGTCGGAGGAGTAGGCCCACCAACAGGATGGAGGGCCCAGCAATTCAAAGGGCCCGGAGCACTCAGCTGCTACCACAGTGACAGCCAGAGCTCCGGGCCCTTTAAATTGCCACTGGAGCCCCATGTGGTGCACTGCGGAGCCCCGCATGGCGCTGTGGGGGTACTGTCCAAGCAAGCTGTGGACCAGCTGCCCCATCTGTGCCCCTTCCACCTGAGGCCCGGCCCCTGCTGGGAGCACATTGCCTTCCCCACACCTTGCCCAGGGGCCCAGCGAGGCTGTCAGCTCACCTATTGAGGAGACTTGCCTAGGCCTTGTTCTATTTGAGGTAATGAACTAAAACAGCTGATGCTTTCTTTATTCCACCTTATTATACTTACTTATCCACTTGAGTCATTAGGGATCATTTCAACAGCGCACAAATCAAGAGCTTTATTTTTTTCCTTCCTGCGTTCAAATTATGGAGAATATCAAAATGGATTTTGTTTCTAGTCTCAATTTTAGTATGTGAACCATGAAATGGCCTTAATCATGTAAAATAAGCTTGTTTTGTACAGACCTCAGACTTACTGTCCAAGGACAGATAGTATAAAGCACCACAGAGTGATTTTCATCAGATTGTTTTAAGGGTAAAAATGCTTTTTTCCCCCTTTTTTCTTAAGTGCTTCAGTATCTCTGGGTGGAGATTTATAAGTATTGTAACAGGAATTATGACAGTGAAATACTATTTGCCAAAGACTCTCGAGCATTTTGCATTCCCGCAGTCATAGGGCAGAGAAATGAATACCTTTTATTCAAAATATTGTTTGACCATTAACTTTGATATAGTCCCTTCTTTTTAATACTAAACTCCTAAAGCTCCCCCAAGCAACAACAAAATGTTACATTTTTGTTCATTACCCTTTCAAAAAAGAAAAGGGAAATGTTAAATTATTTCCTTTAAAAAGCCAAATAGTCCTGTAGAGCCTTGGAGACTAACAAAAAATGTGGATGGTATGAGCTTTCATGAGCACAGTGATACCATGTATATTGTTTGTTAGTCTCTAAAGTGCTACAGGACTATTTGTTTAAGTTTTTTCAGTTAGTCTGTAATTCAGCTACCCCTCTGAAATTATTTCCTGTTTGTTTGCAAAAGTTTTAAATGAAAGAAAAATGAATTAATGTGGTAGTTAAAAGTTTATACATTCTTCTTTGAAGCTAAGACATGTAACATCTAGTGCTTCACTCTGCTTTGCTGTTAGATGGAGTATGTTGGCAGTGCAGTTTAAAAGAAACTATTCCATAATAAGATGATATAATTTGAAGACCTGGCAGCACAATGTGATTCTTCTCCAAATGTTAGCTGTGGCAAGTCCGTCTTAGTATAGCAGGGTTGGGGAACCTAAGGGCTGGGAGGCTGGATCCGGCCCAAACCAGCCACGCTCACTTCGCTCCTGCACTCCTACCCCCTACCTTCCACCCAGGCTCCCAGCCAACTTCTGCACCCACCTCCCCTCCAGATCCCACACCCTACCTCTTGCCCAGCCCTTCCACCCCCAACCTATTCCTGCACCCTACCACCTTCCCAGGCCTTCCAACCCACTCCTGCACCCTCTCTCCTGCCCAGAACCCACACCCCAGCCCACTTTCCGGCAGCCTACTCCCACACACTGAACCTCTCATTTTGGTTCTACCCCAGAGCTTAGGGGGACCCACAATCTACAAGCCCAACTCCCCCAAGGCTATTATGTGTGAGGGGAATGTGGGAAGTGTCATTCTGTTTCTCAGTTGGGGGCTGCATCAGTGAGGGGTTTGGGGGTTTTTTTGCTTTTCACTTTTGTGCAGTCCCAACCTGATTTTTCTGTGAGTCAGTGGCCCTGGCCCAAAAAAGGTTCCCCACTCCTGTTTAATTCAGACTGTAAAAAAAGGTAGTCATTAAAATTATTCCATTACTTAATTAAAATAAGCTTATGTAATATATGAGAAGTAAGATACATTTACAGATGAGACGCAGAAATATTGGAGGTCAAGATTACCATAACTTGTCCACCTTACAACACCTGAATCAATTATATCTGTGCTGTGACATGTTGTCATCTAATATGTGGTCTTAAAGTTTTGACTTTACTATATTCAGGTCCACTTGTCTTACTTTGTCAGTAAAATGCTCTATGTTAATGTTGCTGATTAAAACGTAAGATAGCTTGTCTTCAGGAAAGCTCATACTTGTTGAGTTGTGAACCTGACTAAAACGATGCAGCGTGCACCTGCGGTCTCCTCACAGGTGTATGCACAGATTCCAGCTGTGCCTGATGGGGGAAGGAATGTTCAGCCTTAGCATGAAGGGTTGAGCATCTTAATGAATTTCTTCCATTGCTTGACTAACCTGAAGTCTGCAACTTTCTGTGCTTTTTTGCAGCTACAAACAGTAGTGAAAGGGAACAAATGCAGCTACACCAGGTCAAAGTAGATCTAGAGCACAGCTGTGCAACTTTTTATTTAGACAATTTTTAGTTTCAATTTTAATAACTGAAAATGACTACTATGGTTTTACAAAGTAAAACTGCATTATCTTTAAAAAGGGACTCGTTTGTAATTGGGTTTTTGTCTTGCCTGGGTATGTGTCAAATTGAACTTCGGGTTTATTTGTTCATAAGTTGGGAGTAGTCTATGTCAGCAAACAACTGAAATCTGCTGCCCTCTGTTTGAACTATATTGTTTAATCAGTGGTGTTACATTAAAGTTTAAGGGTATATTATATACTTACATTGTATAATGGTTTACAATAAAGTTTGACATACTACAGATTTTTACATGTTCTGTTTCCCTTATGTTTAAAAATGAATGTGCCTATTAGTTGTTGCAGTGTGCCTGCAGGTTAACACTGTGTTCCAGAACAGAAACTATTTAGAGTTTAAGTACTGGCCTTCAGATCTGCTGGTAATGTTTTGCTAGTACATTGAGAAGTATGTTCACAAAACTTCAAGATCCATTTTCCAAGGAGAAACACGATGTTACAAATTTTTGTTTTATTTGCAAGTGTCATACATATTTAAGTTTTGTCTCAGAGTTGCACTTACAAGATGCAAAGAGTGTTCCATGCACACACACACAGAAAATAGCCTCCTTAATATTACATCTCATGAAAAAATCAAAATGAATTTTAGGGGTACTCTCTGCGAAGACTTAAGTCTGGTTCAGCCTCCCCTCCCCAAAAGAAAAAGTATCCTAACAGACCTGTGGATGTAAGACAGAAATGTCAGTCACTGGTAGCAGGGGAATGCCTCGCGTCTTGAACTTCACTCATCTTTTATTTGTCTTCACAGTGACCAGTGGTTCAGCCAGAACTTTTTCAAGGGAAACTTGAATCTCTTATTGAAAATTTCTGGATAATTTGGCTTAATGTGTCCATTTGTCCTGGTGCCTCCACTTCAGAAGTGTTTGCAGTTGTTGATACTCCTGCAAACTTCAAGGACCAAACCGGGCAGAGAATGCCACAAGATAAAAAGAAAAGCGCTATCTCTTGTTTCATGCTTTTGAGTGTCCTGTTGAGGAGCTTGCCACGCTGAGTGCAGTTCTTCCTCATAGGGCACATCTACACTGCAACACTGTTTCGAAATAACTAGCGCTATTCCGAATAACTTAGTCCGCATCTACACAGCAGGCAGTTATTTTGAAATAGTGTCAAAATACTGTTAAGTTGGAGGACTTCTTACTCCGACTCCTGTAACCCTCATTGTACGAGCAGTAAGGGAAGTCGGAGGAAAAGTGCTCTATTTCGAAATAAGTGCCGTGTAGATGTTCCCTATTTCGAAATAAGATACACAATTGACGTAGCTCAATTTGCGTAGCTTATTTCGAGTTAAGCCCTGCAGTGTAGACGCACCCTTAGGCTAGGTCTACACTACCCAGTCTTGTGCAAGAACATATGCAAATGAGGCCCGGCGATGAATATACTTAATGAGCCGCCATTTTGTGCAAGGGGCTTTTGCGAAAGAAGAAGTCTACACTGCTCCATCTTGCGCAAAAAACCCCTCTTGCGCAAGAGCCGTTCTGCCTTAGAATAAGCGGCAGAATGGCTCTTGCGCAAGAGGGGGTTTTTGTGCAAGAAGGAGCAGTGTAGATTGCTGCTCCTTGCACAAAAGCCCCTTGTGCAAAATGGTGGCTCATTAAGTATGCAAATGTTCTTGCGCAAGACTGGGCAGTGTAGACGTAGCCTTAGTGTGCTGCCTAGGAGGGAAATGGAGAAGGGAGGGCATCACTTCCATGGACCAACAAAGAGCCAAGCAGGAATGAAGTAACAGAGGCAAGCAGCTCCCCTGCCGCAGCTCTCTGGGTATGTCTAGACTACATGGCTCCGCCGACGGAGCCATGTAAACTAGTTTACCCAGCATAGGCAAAGAAGCGGGGATTTAAATAATCCCCGCTTCATTAAAATAAACATGGCTGCCATGCTGTGCCGACGATCAGCTGATCCGGCACAGCGCGGCAGTCTAGACGCGGATCTGTCGGCTGGGGAAGTCTTTGCCGATCGATCCTGTACACCTCGTTTCACGAGACATAAGGGATCGGTCGGCAAAGGCTTCCCAGCCGACAGATCCGCTGTTTACTGCCGCTGTGCCGGATCAGCTGATCGCCGCACAGCGCGCGCCATGTTTATTTTAATGAAGTGGGATTATTTAAATCCCCGCTTCTTTGCCTATGCCGGGTAAACTAGTTTACATGGCTCCGTCGACGGAGCCATGTAGTCTAGACATACCCTCTGAGGGGAGCAAAGCCACAAGGCCCGCCACCAGCTAGAAGCCTGTGCCTATGTGCCAAGAGCCATATCAGCAGTCACACTTCTGATCCCTGCTTGCCGATTGATAGTCCTGGCTGTAGCCTTCAGGGAAAATGCTGCCATATGGGGTAGTCAGAGGTAGAGGCTCCAGGGTCCTGTGGACCACTCTTGAGCCACAGTACTTTCTCTGAGAGATCCAGAAGGGACCTCTGGAAAGACAAAATAACAACCCCAGCCTCTTTCAGGGCAAGATCACTACTGCCTTGGAAATATTTTTGGAGTAATTCCAGGACCCAATTTCATCCTGTGAAGCAGCATTATGGGGACAAAGTCATAGAGAATTAATAGGTTTTTTAAAGGACAAACTCTGTCATGCAGAGTGCTTGGAGCATTGTGGACCTGCACTTCAGAGGGCTGCATCTGCCCAAGACAAACTATAATCAAAATTTTCAGAGGGGTAGCCGAGTTAGTCTACAGGATAAACTTAAAAAACAACAAATAGTCTGGTAGCACTTTAAAGACTAACAAAACATGTAGATGGTATCATGAGCTTTTGTGGGCACAGCCCACTTCTTCAGATGACCAGAGTGTTGTATGTTCAGAACCAAAATAAACAGGGGAGAAGGGGGGGAACGAAAGGAGGCAGTGGGTATACAAATATCAAAGGGAAAACCAAGCTGTTACGTAACAGGCAAAACTGTTGCAGTGTAGATGTACCCTATGAGGAAGAACTGCACTCAGCATGGCAAGCTCCTCAACAGGACACTCAAAAGCATGAAACAAGAGAGAGCTCTTTTCTCCTTATCTTGTGGCATTCTCTGCCCGGTTTGCTCCTTGAAGTCTGCAGGAGTCTATAAGCACCTAAAAACTGGATAGTTAAAAGAAGCAGATAAGGACCATTAGTTAGCAATTAGAGAGGTATAGGACTAACACCAGAATCTACACAGACAAAGAACCATTGGCACCTTCATTGGTTGGTTGATAATGTCCCAGCCATCCAGTATCTCGATTCAAACCATTGGCATGCGAATTAAACTTTTGAATGAATGTAGTTCCAACCCTTCCCTGTGTATTTGGCTTGTGGAACTGGTCTGTAACAAAACGGCAACTTGAATATCTCTTAATGAATGACCAGGCAAATTAAGTGTTCACCTAAAGGTTTCTGTATGTTCCCTTTACGGATATCTGATTTGTATCCATTGATTCTTACCCGTAGGGACTGTCCAGTTTGTCCAATATATATTGCAGTGGGGCATTGCTGGCATTTGATGGCATAGAGTTAAATGAGCCTCTGATTTGGTGGCTTATGTGGTTGGCTCCAGTGATGAATTTGCTTGTATAGATATGTGGGCAGAGTTGGCAATGGGGCTGATTGCAGGGCTGGGTTCCTGGATGCTTATGATGTAGCTGTGTAGCATGGTTACTGGAAAAAAAAATTCAGGTTGGGGGGGTTGTCTGTAAGCGAGAATAGGCCTTTTCCCCCAAGGCCTCTGAGAGTGAGGGATCATTTTCCAAGATAGATTGTAGATAATGCGTTGGAGGGGTTTGAGTTGTGGACTGTAGGTAATGACAGGTGGAATTCTGTTTTCTTTTTTGGGTCTGTCTTGAAGTAGTTCATGTCTGGGTACTTTTTTGGCTCTGTCCATCTGTTTTTGCACTTCTCCAGGTGGGTATTTCAGTTTTAGGAATGCTCTATATAGATCCTGTAGGTGTTTGTCTCTGTCTGTGGGATCGGAGCAAATCTGGTTGTATCTTAGGGCTTGGTTGTACACAATGGATTGAGAAATGTGTCTGGGATGGAAGCTGGAGGCATGAAGGTAAGTGTAGCAGTCGGTGGGTTTCCAGTATAGGGTGGTGGAAATTTGTCCATCATTTAATTGTACTGTAATATCGAGGAAGTGGATTTTCCGTGTGGACTGGTCCAGGCTGAGGTTGATGGTGGGGTGGAAGTTGTTGAAATCTTTGTGAAATTCTTCAAGAGTCTCTTTTCCGTGGGTCCATATGATGCAGATGTCATCGATGTAGTGTAAGTAGAGTAAGAGTGTTAGGGGGCGAGAGCTGAGGAAACATTGTTCAAGGTCAGCCATAAAGATGTTGGCATATTGTGGTGCCATGTGGGTGCCCATGGTTATGCTGCTGACTTGAAGATACAAATTGTCTCCGAATCAAAAGTAGTTGTGGGTGAGGACAAAGTTGCAGAGCTCTGTAATCAGGTGTGCAGTGCTGTCATCAGGGATGGTGTTTCTGATGGCCTGTAATCTGTCTTCATGTGGAATGTTGGTGTAAAGGGCTTCTACGTCCATAGTGGCCAAGATGGTATTTCCAGGTGGATTACTGATCTTTTGAAGTTTCCTCAGGAAGTCAGTGGTGTCGCAGAAGTAGCTAGCACTGCTGTTAGCATAAGGTCTGAGGAGGGAGTCGATATAGCCAGATAATCCTGTAGTAAGTGTACCAATGCTTGAGGTGATGGGTTGTCCAGGATTTCCAGGTTTGTGCATCTATGGTAGCAGATAAAAAGCTCCTAGTCAGGGATTTAGGGGGGTGTTGGTGTAAATTTGTTCCTGAGCAGCATCAGGGAGCTTCATGAGCAGTTGTTTCAGGGGTTTGGGGGTTTTTTGGTATTCTTTAGTGGGATCACAGGAGAAAGGCTTGTAGAATCTGGTGTTGGGGAATTGTCTGGTCACCTGTTCATAATGTGTTCTGTTCATGATGACTACAGCACCCCCTTTGTCAGCCTCTTTGATTATGATGTTAGGATTGTTTTTGAGGCTGTGTATAGCATTGCGTTCTGCATGGCTCAGGTTATATGTTATATGTTGGTGTTTGCTGATTTTTAGGTGCTTATAGACTATCAAGAGGAAGGCTTCTATGTGGACCCCTACTAACGGTCGTAATGAGAGCCTTGATTTCTTCATCGTCTGCTTCCGCACATGCTCAAGATGACATTGTCTTTAAAGTGCTACCATACTATTTGTTGTTTTTTAAGTTTATCGTCAAAACAATAAATGTTGAGCAGTGGTTCTCAAACATTTTGGCCCGTGGCCCACCTGGCTCAATGCAAACCTTTCCTTGGACCACCAGTTGCTAATGGAAACTCGCTGTTAATTATATAATTATGCCTGAGCCACTTTGCTAGTGCTGCAGCTGGGGAGAACAGTTTAATCTAATCGATAAGAAAGGAAATATTAAATTATTAAACAGATGAAGCGCTTTAACTTTCTCCTGTTAGTTTATCAAACTTCATTTTAAAGAAAGTCAAATATTAATTTATGTCCAACACACAAGGTTTCACTGTTTTCTTTATTTATATGTCCAACACACAAGGTTTCACTGTTTTCTTTATTTATGGCAGAGGTGGGGAACCTTTTTTGGATCAGGAGCCACTAACCCACAGAAAAATCAGCTGGGGACCACATAAGGAGGAAAAGAAAAACCTCAAAAACCCCCAACCTTCACTGATGTGGCCCCCAGTTGAGACACATCACTTCTCTGGTGCTGCAGCCCCATAGGGTGAAAGGGGGGGAACAGGGAGGACTGAGGTTCAGGGCTTCCCATGGGCCAGTTTTATTCTTTTGGGGTTAGTGGATTTTTGTGGGCCTCCTTAGGCTTTTGTTCAGTGTGCAGGACAGGGCTGCCAGTCCTGCACAGTGTCTGGCCAGGGGCGTTCAGTGTGCAGGACAGGGGTTCAGTGTGCAGGACAGGGCTGCCAGTGAGTGGGATAGGGATAAGGTCCAGAATCTGGGTGGGAGGTGGGGTGCAGGAGCAGGCTGGGAGTAGGGTGTCTGGCTGGGGGGGAAAGGGGGCAAGAGCAAGGCAAGATACAATGTGTGGCCAGGAGGGAGGGTAGAGGCTTAAGAGTGGACTCAAGAGCAGAGTGGTGGTAGGGTGTCTGACTGGGGGTAGGGTGTCTAACCAGGAGGAGAAAGTGCAAGAGCAGGATGGGGATAGAGGGTCTGGCCAGGAGGGAGGGTGCAGGAGTGGGCTGGGAGTGCAGGGTCTCAATGAGGGGGTGGCGCAAGAGCAGGGTAGAGGGGTAGGGTCTGCGCCTGAGAGAGCAGGAGGACACTTACTTGCTTTTGCGCCCCATGCCGCTCACAGGCATCATGTCCGAGGCACCACCTTTTGCTGTTCTCATTCGCCAGACCTGGCCAATGGGAGCAATGGGGAAAACCTCCAGGCACCATGTCTCAGAGCTACTGTTTCCCCTGCTGGGGGAAGGGGAGGAGAAGTGGCACCATGCAGAGCCATTTCTGGCTCTGCTTTGCTACCCTTCCTCCCCATGAGGCGGATCTGGTGGGGAGACTCAGGGCACACACACACCGCCCCCCAGGGAAGCCAGCGTTGGCACTCCAATCTCACAGGGCAAAAGGGCGGGTGGGTGGAAGTTTGAGGAGCTGAGCTCAAGCCGCAGACCAACCTGGAAGGTGGCCGTGGGCTGCAGTTTGAGACCTGCTGCTTTACAGGAATGGGAGATTTCTTGTCATGTGAAACACTAGGCAAGCATCAGACTTTGCACCTGCTACACCCTCATATTCAGGATTGTCGTGCCTTGCCAGAGCCGCCATTTCCTCTCAGCCCCAGGGACAGCAGCCCAGGCATGAAAGAACAAGTTGGCCGTCAGGGGCCTCTTAGTCTGTCTACTATTATCTACCTCTAATATCAATTTTTTAAGGCTAAAAGGTTTCTGGTGTGCACCAGTCCAAACGCAAGTTTGTGTCTGAATATGAGCATGGCTCTTTCCTGCTGGTCAGGCATTCACCATTACTTACTGGGGAGATTTTTACCTGAAACTGGCTGTCTATGGGGGCTTAATAGCAATATCTGGGCAGGTGTCATCTCAGCTCTTCCTGTGGGAACTCTCTGCCTAGCAACATCAAAATAAATTATGAAGCATTATTTGATCTGCTCCAGTAACTTTCACAAGCAGCACTGACATGGGTGAGTAGTATTGGCAATATAGGGCTTCTCACTGAAAGAGATGGGGGCTTCTCTTCCATACAGGGATATAAAGCTCTTATCACTGCATTAAGATGCTCAGGCAAATCCATTTTCAGCTCTTAGTGCTACTGCGGGAAACTTTATGGGAGGCTAAAACTAATTAGAGAGCCTGGAAAAGTAGATTGATAATACTCACTCTTGCCACGTTCTATAGGAAAGAATTACAGGTCATGCGGACATATGAAGTCATCCACAGTGTACACAAGGGAATACCATTTTACAAGTGGCAGCTGGAAGACGTCCAGGGTGTTAGTGCTGAGTCAACAGAGAGAAATTGACTTCACCTACTTGTATGACTCCCAACCAGCCCTATCTGGAGTTAGCACTAGTGGTAGTGGGGACAGAGGGCAACTTTTTCAATTTTGGTCAAAATGATGTCCATTGGGTATTGCCAGAGGTGGGTCTTTGGAGCTCCGCATGAATCCCAGCTGGTTTTGTCCCACTCCCAATATCAAGCAACCCATGGTAATGTCAGGCCATGAATGAAATCACCCATCCGCTTCATCAAAATATTACAACTCATTCCTCAACCAATTTCTAACCGCAGAACTGGGTGCCATGTGAAACATCTGAACAAGTTCCTAAAGGAGGCTTCTTTACCTTCACTTTCCCATTTTTACCATCCCATAGACATATTGCGTACTTATATATGGATGGTGGGGTTTTTTCAATCTCTGACATTATTATATAATCTGACCAGGGCTCCAAAGGTCTCTCCCAGGACAACGCTGATATTAATACAAGCTTTAATGAAGGAGGAAACTCATTTCCATCCTTCCTCCTGTACAAGTCTCCTGCTCAAACACATAATGACATGAACGGAGTATCTTGGATTCCAGACAATACAGATATATGGTGCCAGGGACCTCAATCATAGGTCAGGCTAAGGATGAATCCTATTGGGTAGAAGGGGGTTGTCTCTGAAGAATGTGAGCAGAAGATAAAAATGTCCATAAAGGAAAACGAGGCGGCTTCAATGCAAACTAGGCTGTAGCCTATTGGGAATGCGCAGACCCACAGCAGTCAACCAGAGTTCTCATGAGACAGGTTGGCCATCCAATGCCATTCCTTGCTCAGCAGAAGAGTTCTGAATGTCTCACTGCCCAGCAGGAGGTAGAGATAAAATGCATCTTATTTTGAGTGTCCATATTTAAAGGATGGTTCTGGACCTTGGTATGATGAACAGGAAAATGTTATTTACCTGTTTATTTACATTAAAGGAAATTATGTCAATGGAGACATAATTGAGAGAGAGAGAAATTGTTGTGCTTTTTCTTAGCACAATCTGTGACTGAGGAAGTAGAGTGGAATTATCCTGGCTGTTTCATCTGACAGGAGTTTGCTTGGGAAAGGAGGGAGCTAAGACTGAGCATTCCTCTGTTGACAGTGACTGGCAGAACTGGTTCTTCCCTCAAGCTACAGGCAACCTGACGTACCTTCGTAACTGGTCTGTGGATCTTAATCATTGAAAAAAGGAACCCATCAGATAAGCACAGAGACTTTCCTGTTTGGGGCTGAATGGTGTAATTCCTAATGAGATGAAATAAGATGTTTATCAAATTTAAAAACAAAACAATCACTTTCATGTTACAGGTTTTGAATTAACTAAATCAGTTACTGCATTCAATTATTACAATTATATCACCATTTTAATGGGCTCTCAAACTCTGCTTTGGATAAATTGCATCAGTAAAGTTATGCATTCAGTTGATTTAAAAATTTCTGATTTCATTTTCAAACCTCTTAGGGTAAAACTGGAATGGACAGATACTAGTTTTACTTTCCAATGTGGAATTACTTGATTCTAAGAATGATGCAAAAGTCTGGAATATGGGAGAATAGAAACTCTCTTTTATACTAAGCCAATTACTTTTTTTAAAAAGTATATATAATAGCATAATCAATTATCTATTCATTATTTCCAGGTAGAAAATTAACAAGTCACATGTTAAGATGTGAAAAGCCAAACAATATGGGAGCTAAAAACCAGCCAAACAATATGGGAAAAGAATACAAGTGGCAGGTGAAGTGATTGGCAGCATCATATGTTGATATAAAGTTTTTAGAAAAACTTAAAAAACAACAAATAGTCTAGTAGCACCTTAGGCTATGTCTAGACAACAAGCAGATTTTTTTGAAAAAGCGAGCTGCTTTTTCGCAAGAGGGTCTAGATGCTCTCTTTCGAAAAAGCACAGTTTGCATTCAATAGCACCTTTTTCGAAAGAGTACTTTTAAAAAAAATGCATTATTCCTCGTAAGGTTTACCGCGATCGAAAAAACTGCCACGTTCTTTCGATTTACTTTCGAAAGAACACGGCTGCAGTCTAGACGCAGGTAAAGATTTTTTTTAAAAAGGCCACTTTTTTTGAAAAATCCCTGTAGTCTAGACACACCCATAAAGACTAACAAAACATGTAGATGGTATCATGAGCTTTCCTGGGCAAAACCCACGATCAGTCACTGTCTTTTTTTTTTTTTTTCCTCCTTCTTCCCCCTTCCCCCTCCCTTACTTATTCTTGGATGTAGACTTTTAGTACCCCAGTCATCTGAAGAAGTGGGTTTTGCCCACGAAAGCTCATGATACCATCTACATATTTTATTAGTCTTTAAGGTGCTACTAGACTATTTGTTGTTTTTTAAGTTTTTCCAGTTACAGACTAACTCAGCTACCCCTCTGAATTTTTTACATAGTTTTACTGCCTGTGCTTCTCATCATTTACTGATGCCTGAGAAAAAACACAAAATGAAGTCATCAACTAAAACTAATTTCAGGTAATATCTATTTTATATCAAAACCATGTTCTGGGAGCATAGCAGATTTGAACTTTCCATTTTAAAATTGCAGAATTTGTGGTTTTGAGGGGTTTGTTTGGTTTTTTTACTCGCAGCTGATCCAAACACAGAGGTTAAATACTTTTTTTATCCTGATTATAATTAACTTTGCTATTGATTCAATACAATTAAACAGAATTAGAACCCAATTTGAAATGACTTTTGCTATAACTTATAAATAATTCTTCAATGAAAAAACTTCTTTATAAAAGACAGGATTTGTGATTGTGAACAAAGTACAAAAAGTGATACCTAGCCTGCTTTATTTATAATCTTTACTTTATATTTAACTTCCCATGCACTCTTGACTTGGGAGGACCCTAATCTTTTCTGTTCCTTCTAAAGAGGAAACACTAATTCTCTGAAGAGCAAAGGACATCAAGGGAATCCCGTTTTGGCATTGGAAGAATTCTAATGATCCAGTTATATCAAGTTTTATTAACTATTTGATAGATATTAGGGCTGAGACCTACGCAGAAAAGTAAGTTTATTTTGCATTTGACATTGTCATATTTGTAATTGTAGATTTATAGCACATATTATAGTAATACTGGGACAGTAAAACCCAGACCCCCTCCAAATTTGTTTCAGCCTTCCAACCAGACTCACTCAGAGTTAAAGGAGAGTTTCTGACAAAGCATTGCCTTTTAAAGTTATAAATAGAGCCCCAGCATGTTCCGCTGGAAGAACTGTTTGTTACAGGAGGGTGGACTGAACTTCCATCCATTCAGTTTCACTACCACAGCTGTCTCCTCTTGTCAGTTCTGAGCTTCATTCAGCTCCAGCCACGCAAGTCAGTAAATTCTACAAACCCCCGTCATCTCTAAGAATAAACCTTTCAAAACAGCAGCCTGTGTCAACCTGAATCATTCTGGGATCTGGTTTGGGAAAATGACCCAGCTAATGACTTCACATTAAATGGTCTATATAAGTCAAGGAAAAATCAGGCTGCTGCGGAGTGGACTCGGAGCTGATCCAAGGGAAAAACTGCTTCCGAGAGGACTAATATTGAGTAAGCATCCCAGCCATGTCCCAGGTATGGAATGGTATTAAGTCGGCTGGCGTGTTGCACTATTTAATGGTTCTTCTGCTTAAACAGTTTATTGACAACATATGCTTTGTTAATTCTCGTGTTAATAAAAATTGTCTCAAATCAATAATCAGTTTGCTGTTTAGTTAGCTATTTTGGAAGCTTTTTTCTAGCCAAACTTTATGAAAGAGTTTAGCAATGAAAGTATTTTTTTATCAATTATTTTGCTGGTGACCAAAAAGCAACTTCTCTTGTCCTGGAGTGACAGCAAATTAACATCACCATGTAAACTATACTTTTTAGTGTTAAAAAGTATACTTTTCCATATTTGTTGGAAAGGAAAGATGTTTTTCTCTAGTGTGTACAGCTATGGTGATAAATGTAAACATAGAAGTGATTCCTGCTTTCTTTTAGGCTAATCCCAAAGGCTATGTTAAAAATTATATGGATTATGGGGTAAAATGTGGGATTTTAGTTTGTAAGTTTAACTTTTGGTTTTTTGCTCTATCTCCTTGAGTAGATGATTTCCTTGAAGTGTATTGTTCTCTATGTAAAATAAGACTTCATTATATAACAAAATACAGAAAGGCAGTGAATTATCAAATGTGCCATGTAACCAGTCATTAAAATCTTTCTCAGACTCCCTCTGTGCATTTTAAAGTATATCAAAGAGTGGCTCAATTTCAAGATTGCTATGAATGCATAAAGAACCCAAAGAATGTATCCAGGCACACTGTTTTCCTAATGGAGAGAGTTTTGTGGCAGAGCTGAGATGGTAGGAAAGCTTTATAGGAGCAATACTGCAAGGCTAGAGGAGAGAATCCTGTTAGGGAAGAATTTAGTTCTGCTTACTTTCTTGGTTCCAAGCGAAACAGACTTGAAGGCAGTGTTGCAGATGTTGTAAGCGAACACTTTGTGCTATTGACAATTGGAGATAAACCCAGACTGGATTGTTGCGTCCCCCAGGAATAGTTTCTGGCTACAATCCTGTCACTTGTGACTGGCAAGCAATTGAAAATAGTTCAGCTCTATGCCAGTCTTAATAATAACCGGAGTGCCAGCAGCCCTGAAGCTTCTTTTCTTAGGTTGTCTCCACTGCCAAAAAAGGTGTGTTTACTGCAAGATAACCAATGCTCTTGAGCTCCCCTGCTGTAAATTCCTATTACAGACAAGTCACTGTAGCTTTTACCATGAGGTCAACCACCGGGGGCTGGGGGGGACCTAGGGGCAGTTGGCTTTACCAACCTACCACACAGTAAAAACTACAGGTGCCTTTTTCCACTAGGGTTTGCAGCAGGATAGCTAATGTGCACTTGTCACTTTGCTGTGTCACCACAGCATTTTTTACAGTAAAAACAAGGCCGTAATGCTTTCTGCCATGGTAAGTTAAGAAATCCTGGTGTCTGGTCTCTAAGATGCGATTCTACATGCTTCATGCTTGTGAAACCAGTTTTTCCCTGTTATGGTTTAGAACCTGCCCCCTGCTAAAAATGACTCTTTTCATTGCCCAGTTGTGGGAGTGCAAAGTATACAAATAATTCATACTGACTGATAAATACAGTACAGGTTGAACCTCTCTGCTCCAGCACCCTCTGGTCTGGCAATATCCATGGTCCAGCATTTTAGTTAGCTGGATGTCCACTTCTCAATGTGTGGCCAAGTTTCCTGCAGCTCCAAAAAGTTTGTTTACACTCAGCCACCAGTCCTGGCTCTAAGTGTTCTGTGCTGTTGTGTAGCTCAGATTTACACCTAAATGTCTTCTAAGGGCCCAGTAAGCACTGGAAGATATTGTAATGCTGCTAGACAATACCAACCTCCCATGGTCTGGCAAATTCTCTGGTTCAGCACCAGTCGTATCCTGAGGCTGCTGGACTACAGAAGTTCAACCTGTAGTGACATACATGTGAAGCATATGCCATATAGTAGGTACTTAGCCTATCTCTTGAATAATCAGTTAAGAAATGGCTGAGAAACTCTGTTAAAAAGGCTTCTTTTTTAGCTTTGTTTGCCTTTGCTTTCTTTGGCTGGATATAGAACACTTTCCCTAGTGGCCTCAAGGGTGCTTTGGTTCCCACACTAAATTTCAGTGACCTTGATGATGAGCTATGCAGGGGCATTCTGCTGTGTTTGTAGCCAAGAGAAAACATGCAAGAGACTCCAGTATAACCATAGTCACTACTTGAAACAGACTGCTGAACTCATTCTCACGCTTGGGGTCAAGAGACTCCATTCCACTGAGTTTATATGGTGGGTTTTTTCCCCTTCGGTCTCTAGAAATTCTTCCACTGTGCTCCTTCTACCAAGATAAGTCCTCTGCAGTCAGTAGCAATGACCAGCTAGGTTAACATAAGGAAAGAGGATCTAGCTATAGAGTGCCAGCCTCTTGGTGCTCAAATAATCAAACACTCTGACTCCTATTTTTAATTCTTCAGTTGCTTCTCTTGTGAGGATGGGGTCAGACTAATCAAATTGTATACCTGTACATTAGGGAGAGGTGACTCCATGTTTGTCATTTCCTTGAAATAACACCCTTAAGGCAAGACTTTCAGAATGGTGTGTGTGACACCACTTGACAACACAGATGTTGTCTCATATGACTTCCTTTGGACGGGCATGCATTCAGCTATTACCATGCCCATTGGCTGGAAGAAGTCTAGGTGCAAAAATCGGAGCTGTACAACATGCAGTACTTATAAAAATATGGTAAATGGCAGCCCTCAGTTACATCTGTTTCAATGGAGGGCTTGAGATTTTCTGAAACATTTATTCATTCCAGATTATGAATCATGTCATGTAAATATGCTCAATCTGTAGTCAATGCCCTGAGTTCTGGGTTTGCACGACTAAATTATGCAAACTTTCTGGTCAGGCCAAAAAAAAAAAAAAAGAAAAAATACCTCCTTCATCCAGTTACCAACAAGACTGATAATTGTATGAATAAATATTTAATCTGGATCAATGAATTCCAACCAGAATTTTTCTCCAAATATTAAATGCTGTGATTCACAAATGGAAAGATGCATAAAACAAATTCTAGAGAAATTAAATAATGAACACTTAGCAAGTTTAGACTCAGGCTATGTTCTTCGCTGTGGAGTTATCCCAGGCTCTCGGTGCTGCCCCTAATCTCCACACACAAATCTGACCCAAGTTTTAATGGTGCTTTCAACCCAGGTTAGCTGCCCCATCTTGGACTGCAGGCTAAAACCCCAATGAGGCTTTTGTGGGTAAACCACCCACTTTGCAAAGACACAGACTAAATCAATGGAGTGGTTGGTAGTATTCTACTGCCTTCCCACAGTTTCCCCCACGTGATCAAAAAGACAGACAGGTTCTCCCAGTTTACTGCAGTGCTAAGAACTATTTGAGATGGTCCTTAAAGCACTAGCAACATATTCAGGAAAGTGCAGCATCAGCGGAAAGACACTAACTCAGTTTTCAGAATGGCTGCTCACAGCTACCCTAGACTAAACTGGTTGCTGATCACCTGAGTTAATTCTTCAGTGAAAACATCCCCCCAGTCTGATGCCGACATCAGATTTTACCCACAGTGGTTTGAATCTACACTCTTGGACGTCTTTCCTTCGGCATAAGAGATTAATGGACAAGTCTTCATATTTGTAAGCTGAGATCTAGATTCCTCTATTTCTTTTCTTTTCTTCCCGAACCTAGACTTAGATTCCTTAGCTACCAGTCCCTTTTTGGTCTTTAGGCACTAGGCAACATTTCATAGCTATGATTATAAGCCACTTCCACTCCATCTTTCTAAAAAGGTGTCTCGAGATCATTAGAGAACCTGAGATCACTGGTTCTCGGGTTACCAGGGAAAGTGTTTTCAGTAGCTAGTTCAGGAATTAATTGTTTTTATTGGCAATTTTTTTCTTCTGGGCCATGTGTTCTATAATGTAGCTGCTGCTAGCTGTATGTGCTGCACATGACTACAGCTCATTAGTGTGTACAATATAGTTTAGGTATAGATGAAATCTAGAGTAAGTGTTAGGTAACACTTTGATATGTTTGTCTCCTACACGTTCTGTACTGTGAGATACTGACGTCTCCCCATATGTCAACATTTTTAGGCAGCCCCTGTGAAAAAGAAGCGTCCCCCGGTGAAGGAAGAAGATCTCAAAGGGGCCAGAGGAAAGCTCTCCAAAAATCAGCAAGTTAAATCCAAAACATACCAAGTCATGAAGCAATGTGGTAAAGCTCATATCTGTATACTGTGCAATCTCCACAGTAACACTTGCACAGCCAAACTAGTTCCAGACATGCAACCTACATTTGGGTACAGCAAACAGACATTTTTGAAATAATCAATGGAGCAAATTCATGTTTCCAAGGAGCATAGTTTATGAGTTGAAGGCACCTCAATGGAAGCCTGGCAGAACCCTCTGCTGTAATCCAGGCTCATGTGTTTTTCTCCTGGTTTTGTGTATCATCCGAGAACAAGGGCAGGAATTAATCTCATTCCTGTGCCTATTAGATTCTCACTAGCTGGTGCTGATAGGTGAAAGGCAAAGTGAGCCTCTGCCTCTGGACCATACCAACTGAGCATTGCAGGGTGGGATGGACTGCGGTGGATTAGATTTCTGGAACATGGGCTAAACCAAGTTCTTACTCCCTAATTAGTGGCAGGAGGTCTTGCTTGAATAAGCACTGAGTTTAAAAATGAGTCAGGACTAAAGCATTTGGTCCTATGTTGGGAAATACCTGATATGTCAGGGGAATATATTAGCTATGCTTGAGACTACATACAGGACATAAGTAGGGAGAAAGAAGAAACATTTCGTATTGATTGAAATCGCTCACTCAGTGTTCATGTCCGACTCTTAGGATTGGGGGGTTGGGAGAATCATGAGGAAAGTTGAGGTTTAAATGTGAGTGTCTTATCAATCCAGAATTCCAAATGGAAAACTCGGCTTTGAAAGCTTCCAATGGATTCTCTCCTCAGAGAGACAAGTTAAAGAGGTGACCAAGATGTCTCGGAATTGGGCTGCACTGCTGCTAAGCATCTGCAACATTATGCAGAACAATGGCTCTGCACTAGAGTCAGGGCTGGACTGAGACGTGGGTGCCCTGGGCAGGCTAATAATTTGGCGCCCCTTCAAACAGATACAGGGTGTTAGTGGGGGCAAGGGACAGGGTTCTGCGGTGTGGGGAGGGGACAGGGCTCTGCAGCAGGGGACAGGGAGCCAGTGGGGGAGAGGGGACAGGGTGCCAGTGGGAGCAGGGAGTTCCCTGCACCTGCCTCTTCCCAGGACTTTTCCCCACTCCCGCCATGGAGCAGGGAAGACCCAGCGTGTGCCTCCTCTGGGGCCAACTCCCCCCTCCCGCAGAGAAGGGTGCACCTGGGCTGAACACCATGGCCAGCTGGCCAGGCAGCCCTCCTTTTTGCTACAGCCCAGCTGCACCGCACTCAGCCCGGGGAGGCTGCGCCTCGCTCCAGCTGGCTGGGAAGCCCTTCCTCTTTCCTCCAGCCCTGCTGGAGCGAGGTGCAGCCTCCCCGGGCTGAGCGTGGTGCAGCTGTGGAGCAAAGAGGAGCAGCTGCCCGGCCAGCTGGCCATGGTGCTCAGCCCAGGTGCACCACGCTCCGCGTGGGCTGGAGCAGAGGGAAAGCCCCCTGATTGGCTGGAGTGCGGCGCAGCCTCTGCCAAACACTGCAGCCAGCTGACCAGGCAGCTTCCCCTCTGCTCCAGCCCACATGGAGTGTGGTGCACCTGGGCTTAAAACCACTGGCCGGGCAGCCGCTCCTCTTTGCTTCAGCCCAGCTGCACCACGCTCAGCCCGGGGAGGCTGCACCTCGCTCCAGCAGGGCTGGAGGAAAGAGGAAGGGCTTCCCAGCCAGCTGGAGTGCGCGCAGCCTCCCAGCTGGAGTGCAGCTGGGCTGAAGCAAAGAGGAGCAGCTGCCCAGCCAGTGATTTTAAGCCCAGGTGCACCACACTGCACGTGGGCTGGAGCGGAGGGGAAGCTGCCTGGTCAGCTGGCCGCAGTGTTCAGCAGAGGCCGCACCGCCCTCCAGCCGATCGGGGGGCTTTCCCTCTGCTCCAGCCCACGTGGAGCATGGTGCACCTGGGCTGAGCACCATGGCCAGCTGGCTGGGCAGCTCCTCTTTGCTACAGCCCAGCTGCACCGCGCTCAGCCTGGGGAGGCTGCGCCTCGCTCCAGCTGGGCTGGGGCAAAGAAGAAGGGCTTCCCGATCAGCAGGAGCATGGCGCAGCTTCCCCGGGCTGAGCACAGGGCAGCTGGGAACCACGTAGCCCACGGTGGGTGTGCGCTGGGTGCGGGGTGCAGACTGCGCAGCCCCGGTTCTGGGCACCCCCTCTTGGGCGCCCCATGTGGCGGATTTTGCACGCGGGAGAGACCAGCGGCGCTGCTCCCCAAGCCTCGCCGGCCGCCTGCAGACTCGCTTTCTGTTGGCCGAACGAAAACTGAGGCTCCGGAGGCAGCGCCCTCGCCTTTAACTCACTGCCCCTTCCGCGGCAGGAGCTGCCAAGTCTCAGCGCAGGAGCTGGGGCTGTGGGCGGGATGCGGCCGGGCGAAGCAGCTGCCGCCCTACTGCATTCCATGCGCCAACCCTAGAGGCGCCCGCGGATGAACCAGGGTGTGTTTTAGCGCCCCCCATAGGTTGGCACCTCGGGCAGCTGCCTGGCTAGCCCACCCCTTAATCCGGCCCTGACTAGAGTGTTCAGCAATGTAGCCCTGTGCGCTGCGAACCCACACATTTTGTACCGCTGGATACACTTGACAGCTCCTGAATGTCCATGCACTTCAAGGGGGTGATGTCTTTCATGTCCATGCACTTCATCATAGAAAAAGTGTATGTGTTCCAGCAGCACAGCTGTTGCTGGCATAAATCTTTTAAACTGATTAGCTCCTTTTGCTCTTTTTTCAAGAACAAGAGGGCTCTGTGGCACCTTCCGTATTTAGTCAAGATCGGACTGGAGGTGAAACAGTCTTTTCGAAGCCTAAAGAAGAGCCATCCAAGAGTGTGTTTGGCTGATAATCAACTTTAACCTGCGTGACACCTGTTCCTAATGCAACACTTAATCCTAAATTGCTCTTTCTTATATTAAACACATTGCTGCACTTGTACACCAACGTAATTCTTTCAAATCACTCATTAATTAGGAGACTCCGTTTATAGGCTACAACTTCCTTTTATAAGTATTTTTTTTCTATAATGTGTATTCTGTAATGTTCTGTAAAGCTTGGTCGCTGGATGCGGGCTGGCACAGTAATGACCAATTTCTACTTAAATGATGTGGTGGTGGTGTTTTTTTAAGACTTCTGTCCCAGCGGCGTGTTTTTTCAGTTTTTAAATCCAAAAAAAGTAAAATAAATAAATGAATGATGTGGATTTGATGTCAGTGCAATTCCTTCTAAATGTTTTCATACTCTTGCTGTTCTCACAGTTGAACACATGATTTTGCAGAGACATGATAAAGGACTACATTTTCATGTGTAGTTTTTTCCCCTACTATTTTCCTGTATGCCACAGTTTACGTAAGTGTTAAGGTGACTAGGATGGGTTATTTACTGCTAACAAGGGAGCTGAAACCATGTTGAATTGAATACTACACACCCAAAGCTCCAAATAGCTTTGTGCAGCGCATCAGGTCAACCTGTACAGAGCTGACTCTAAAGTGAAGGGTTGGATTTACAGAACGCTGAGTATGGGGATGAAACAGGAAAGGATGATGGAGTGGTTAGAGTACTAGCATAGAACCCTGAGAGCCAGGTTAAATTCCTGTGTGACCGTGGGAGAAAAATCTCTCACACTGTGGCTGCGTCTAGACTGGCAAGTTTTTGCCCAAAAGCAACCGCTTTTGCGCAAAAACTTGCCAGCTGTCTACACTGGCCACTTGAATTTGCGCAAGAACACTGACGAGCTCATGTATGATCATCAGTGTTCTTGTGCAAATACAATGACTCTCCCGCTCAGGAAAAAGCCCTCTTGCGCAAATGCTTTTGTGCAAGAGGGCCAGTGTAGACAACTGAGAACCGTTTTGCGCAAAAAAGCCCCGATGGCGAAAATGGCAATCGGGGCTTTTTTGCGCAAAACCGCGTCTAGATTGGCCACGGATGCTTTTGCGCAAAAGCATCCGTGCCAGTCTAGACACTCTTTTCCGCAAATGCTTTTAATGGAAAAACTTTTCCGTTAAAAGCATTTGCGGGAAAATCATGCCAGTCTAGACGTAGCCAGGAGGTTTAGTTCCCTCCCATCTGTAAAATGGGCATAATGGCACTGCTCTACTTCACTGGGTGGGATGAGGATAAAATACATGAAACATTTGGAGGTCCTGATACACAGCAGTGCCCATGATGAAGGCTACGCAGTACAAAAGTGAGAGGCTTTATGGGTTTAAGAACTATTTTAGAACTATATAGATACATTAGGTTCCATGCAGTGTTACAAAACAGTGCCCTGAAAAAGTGACTTACACCCACATGGTTGTCAAGCCATGACAACTGAAAAGATACTTAAAGAATGAGTGAAGTTTTAACTTACATTGCAACACCTCTGTAAATTGATCTGAAATACGTCTCCTTCCCTTGTGTGACACTTGTCCACAACGAGAATCTTTCAGAGTGCCACCGCTATTACTTCATTGATGGGTTGTGACACATGGGTGACAGGTGTTCTCAAAGCAGACAAGCTACATCGAAGTGTCAAGGTCAAAAGTTCATATTCTAGGAATACCTAGACTGATACACTACATGCTACTGTGCTGTATCTTCGAACTCATAGGGAATAATTTGGTTAAAACAAGTGTTAGACACAGTTTTGAACCAAGCCAAATTTTTCTAATATTCAATACATTTTTCTAACCTTTATTTTTTCACTTTTATAAATCTGCATTGGTTAGCTTTTTATGCTAGCCATACTGAAGGAGCCAAAATGGCTTGCAATTTTCCTCTGACTATTTCCAGCCTGGCTAGAATTTAAAAACCAAAAAAACCCACCCACCTCTAGAGAACTTGTTTGCGTGAGTTTTCCAGATCATTTAACATTGTGAGAGCCCCATATTCGGTAATATAAAAAGTAAAATACTTCACATCTTCTATAAAAAAAAAATATAAATCGTGCCTTTTGAACTGTCCATGCAGAAGACAGATGCTGAGGGGATTTTTATTGCCATTTTCCTGTCCACACATGGGCTTTTCTAAACAGAGTTTCCACCATTTCAGGTAGCTGGACGAAGCGCTGAGAGAACGGCTGGCAGGGCATTTGCTCTGAAAGCTTCTTTCCTTAATTTTATGATTCTGGAACATTTGGTAAAGCTAATCTTCCCCCCCTCCCTCCCCCCAATGGTTAGATGCATTTACAGGGAGTGTGATGCTTTTTTATTGAAGATAATACCTAATGGAAATGGGGTGAGGGGAGGTACTTTAGAACTCTTAACACCCCCCCCATGCAATTATCTTGCCTGCAAGAACCGGAATGACGAAGTGCTTGCTTTACCTTGGCGCAGCATGAACGCAGTGGTGTGCATGCTCTCTGCTGGCGGAGGGCCAGCTCCCTCCTCCCTCTCAGGTCCCAGAAACACTTCACTGGAAAATGAAAGTCCAGAGCCCAGTCTGCACGCAATTCAATGGGCTTCTTGGGGCTGAACAAGCAAGCGTATTCCGAAGCCCTGCACACCAGGTATGCTTCCGCCTATGCCATTAGAGTTTTCCTCTTTCCCTCCACTCCTGCTCACGTCCATGTGCCAATAGAACCCCCTTCTTCCCCTAACCGCAGGACACTGGAGTTTCCTCATCCCACTCCCCACTTTTTGGCAAACTTAATTATAATTGGAGTGCCCCTCCCCTGGTACTGCCCCTCCCTGGGATCACCACTTCCAGTACATGGTCATGTTCTGTTCGGGGGAGAAATGAGACCATCTCTTTTGTACCCGATAGGAGGGGTGAGGAGTGGGGTTACTTTTAGCCATGGTCACTCTTGCAGCCTCTGTGTCTCCTTCTTGCACCTTCTGCTCCTCCAGCTGCTTGGTTACCATAGCAGCCCCTTGCTTGATCAGCCTCTTATATTCTCTTGTTCCTGAAAGGCAAAGCTACCAGCTTATGGGGGTAGGGTCAGGTGCAGCTTTGCGCCTCACTTACTTTCTCTTTCTTGCTAATTTATCCTGGTCAAACAAAGAGCAAGATTATTTTTTAGTCTTTACCCCATTTACTTCACATGCTCCTAACACTCACCCCTATAGCTATGCCAGTGCACCTGCAATACACCACCTATTCAAATGGGCCAAATTCCCAGGAGGAAATATGAAAAAGGATTGAATGTCCTTGTCATTTGTTTCCAGAAATAAGAAATGAAGCTGATTTGCCCCGGAGTACTGCAAATAACACGCAGTAAACCTTTCCCTGAAATGGCAGTCTCGCTCTCTTCTCCAAGCTGAGTGTTCTACTCCGTTACCCCCTCTCACTCAGCCTGCTCTTATAAAGGAATTGTGCTCCCATGGAATTGCTGTGACTGAGATGGAGATAGTACAGGTCATAGACACGTGATACCTCAAAATACCCCATATCAGCTCTTTGGCTTTCTGTCTAGGCTGCTAGATGCTCCTCTGGGGCTCTACCAGACACTGGAAAAGTAGATAAAAGTACTATGAAATGGCACCTAGGTCAAATCTAGTGATCATAAAGGAGGGACAAGCCATAAGAGAGAACCAGATGGGTGCAAGGTAGCTGGCAAAGAACCAAGAGGCACTCATAAAAAGCCGGATACCATACAGGGACTATAGGTGCCAAGCAGATCTAGGCCCGGTCTACACAAGACCTGGAAGGTTGGCTTAAGGTACGCAACTCCAGCTACGCAGAATATGGAGCTGGAGTCGGCTTACCTTAAGCCGAGCTTGGCGCTGCTCCCACTGCGGGAGGCCGACAGGAGCAAGCGCTCCCTTTGGCTTCCCTTACGCTTCACGACTAAAAGGAGTGCAGATGCCAGATACTAGACCCGCTAAATCAGTGTTTCTTAAACTTTTTAAGACTGAGGAACACCAAACAATTTTTTTTCATGAGGAATACCAAGGATTTTTTTTGTTGAGCAAAAAAAAAGGTCATTTTGTTCTCTTAAACACAATTTAAGAAATGCTGTGCTAAATACCTTCGATCTCTGCCGTGGCAAGTGAAGATGTGCCCTAGAAGCCAATAGGTCATGGAAGGGATGCCAGAAGCATCTCTCTGCTGATGATCAAGCCTTGAGTGACCCATCAGACCCTAACACTATTATCAAGGATGTGTGTAGATGTGTAACTTTGTGACCAGGTCTGTATGGAATTTTTATACTTGGGTAATCATAGCTTTAATAAAACATATAAAACAAACTAGACCTTCAACTGGTGAACGTCTATGTCATCACTACTTCTGGCCTTTACATGTTCCTAGAGAGTTTAAATTTGAAGCAAGTAGCAACGGTGACTTTCACAGAACCATAGGGAGGGAAGAAACCTCAGGGGGTCATTGAGTTTGGCTCAATGGCCCTCATCACCCCCACTAGCAATTGCTTCAGGACCCTGTTCCATTATCTGGTGATGGGCTCTGGTGCCAAGCTATCCTGCTAACTAGCCCCACTCCCTTTCTGCTGTTACTCTCTTGTCTTTCCCTCTCCTCACTAGGGGATGGGGGGATTTTCCCCCCCATTTTTTCCCCTCCCACCCTACATAATGCCAACTAGCAAAGTCATTTTATCCCTGCTACTGTGTCACATCATCTGGGGAAAGGGGGCTTCTGCCACACTCTGATCCATTCAGTGTTTGCTGCAACATCTGCCTCTCAGAACTCCCCCCACACACTTAACGTGATATACTCCTTCCCCCAACAAACTGAACAACAATCCTCTCTCCCTTAGGAAGTGGTGGCTAAACAACTTTTTCCGGCAATTGTTTGTTTGAACTGGTTGGTTTCCTATTCAACTAAAGTGCAACAACACACCTACCACCCTTTGAGGTTACTGAGTGGGGGCTTCTGCGCTGGCGCTGCAGTTTTTCGATATGGATAGTTTCTTGTTTTATGTTTTGTTGGCATCTGTCGGAACTACTGCACATGCTGGATTTGTGGTAGCACCATTCAAGGACATCATCAAGGTATGTAGCTGTTACTTTCGTGTCAGATCAATTGTTTGTTTTATGGGGGATAGAACTAGCTGATGATGTTACAGTCCCAAAAAAAGATTTATGCTGTATGAAAAGTACTGTTTGAGTGTCAAGAGTTCAGTGCCAGAAGCAACCACCTAGTCGGAGGGTGGTAGGGTTGCCAAGTGTCTGATTTTTTGCTGGTCAAAAAGAGGACCGGGCAGCTCTAGTCAGCACTTAAAAGTCCGCTGCTCCTGTCCCCAGAGCTGGATCTGCAGGTCCCATTGGCTGAGAACTATGGCCAACGGGAGCAGTGCCTGTGGATGGGGCAGCACGCAGAGCCTGCTGGCTGGGCCTCTGCCTAGGAGCCAGACAGGGAGAATGCCACTGCTTCCAGGAGCTGTTTGAGTGCTGCCCAGAGTCTGCACCCCTGAGTCCCACCCCCAACCCAACCCCCGTCCCAGCCCGGATCTTCCTTCTGCCCTCTGAATCCTAGCCTAGACCACCCTCTGCACCCCAAATCCTTCAACCCCCAGTCCCAACCAGGATCTTCCTTCTGCCCTCTGAATCCTAGCCTAGACCACCCACCCCCTGCACCCCAAAGCCTTCAACCCCCAGTCCCAGCCCAGAGTCTGCACACCCAGCCAGAGCCCTTAGACCCCCACAAATACCAACCCCCTATCCCAGCCAGGAGACACCACCCATACTCTGAAACCCACTACTCTGCCCTCGGGCCCAGAGGCCTCTCCTGCACCCTGGGGACCCCTTGGGGTGCCACCTGATGGGCTGAGATACCACTGAACCCACCTGGGTGCCCTTTACCTGCTGTGCATCTGCCAGGCTCCCAAGCACACAGGCAGAGCCACACACACCTGCAGACTGGTACAAACACTGAGATCAGCTCTGGGAAGGCTTAGCTTAAGGGACTTGCCTCAGTCCCATATGTTCATCTTTCTTGGAGTACAGACCAGGGTTCCTCTAAGCTGCGGGGCAGCCCAGCTTCACAGGCAACTAATTGGCCCCACCCGGCCAGAGGCTCAGGGCTCCCTGCATGGAGCTGACTGACTAGGTGGGGCTGATGAATCACCTGTGAAGCTGTGTGACCCAGCATCTTAGAGTGAACACTAGAGGGGTGGTGACCTGGGACAGGAGGTAGGAGTGAGGGAGGGCAGATGTAGGCTCGGGCCGGGAGACGTTTACCGTAGTCAGTTCCCAGGCGGCAGCCCAGAAGGACCCTCAAGCAGGCTCCCTGGCTACCGCGGCCACACACACTACTCAGGGTGGCCAGCTACTGGGGCCAGTGTGTGTCTGCGTGGCCTGCTCCTTGGGGCAAGGGTCTCTGTGCCCTGCCCTGGCCCCCAGCATCATCCTCGCAGGCTTTCATTGGCCCGTTTCTGACCAAAGAAAATTGCCAGGGCAGTGCTTGCAGGCATGAGTAGCACATGAAGACCCGCTGCTCCCCCACCCCCTCCCCACAAGGGGCATGGCCAGTGCAGAGAGACACACTCTGGCCCCAGCAAATAGCCGCTCTGAGTGGTGTGTGCAGCTACAGCAGTCAGGGAGCCTGCCTGAGGGTGCTGTTAGACCATGACGGGCTGGATCCAAATTTTTGTTGTCCTCCCCTGAATTAAGCACAGGCCATCAAATGCCCTTCAACATGCCAAAGGCTCTGATTCAAGAGCTACTATCGACCAGAGAAGTGCACAATCAGCAGTTAGCAGAAGAATAAAGGATGAGGAAGGTGTCCTGAATCATGAGAGGGGCCAAGCCTAGTAGCTAGTCTGAGGTAAGACCAAAGCAATGGGGTTGTTAGAACAAACTGCTACCACTCCAACCAAAACCCACCAGGAAAGTAATTTTTAATTCATTACTGAAATGTATGGGGTGCCAGTGGAGTTGTCTGAAGATAGGTGATGTGATCTCTTTCCTTTGTACATTACACAATAGAACTTGCTGTTTGTATAAAGGAAGGGGAAGACCCAGTGTAAATTACTAAATGTTGCAAATTAGCAAGGCAGCCAATGAACGAGGGAGATTTACATCACAAAGCACAGAAGCATGTGCCTGCCTTAGGAAAACGAATAGGGCCAGTGTGAGGTCAAAGAGGTGGTTCACGTTTCAAGTTAGAAAAGTGGTTTTGCTGATTCAGGGCCTTATTTAACACATGTTGTTCCATGTTAATGACATAGTAGTATACTTCTGATCCAGTAGTAAATGTTCTGCAATGTGGGCAGGTGAGCCTCAAATTTTTCTTAAAGTGAACTTCATGAGTTTTTCATATTCAAATGTCCCTTTCTGTTTGTGGTCACGCAGACCATGGTCTCACCTCCCAATTGCAATAACAAACATGTTGATGGCAACCCCAACAATTGTTTAAATGAGCAAGTAATAGCAGGAGATAATTCATATTGTATGCATTGTTTAGGCTGGCAAGTATTTTGTGTACTTAGAGGACATGGCTGGGGGTGGGAGCAGAAGTTAATTGTGCTCTTTCACATCATTTCATCTCCCATCAGGTGTTTTTTCCACTAAGGGACTTCAAGGAAAACTAACAACATGTGATTATCTGGCTTTCTGCTGAGATAATGTTTATGGAAGTTAGTTATCAGTTGCTATAAAACTACCTCCCTTGCACTTTCATTGAGAGCTGTTGGGTGGACTGCAGGGGCTTTCTTGTGAGAATTACGGGTCAAGCAGGTTGACAAAAAGCAAGGCAAGTGGGCAAGATAATATCTATTATTGTGGTAGTGAAACAGAAAAGCTTGCACAGAATTTGTCCTCAGGGCTGAAGAGCTCTGTGTAATCTCAAAAGTTGGTCCCTCTCCCCCAACAGAAGTTGGTCCAATAAAAGGTATTGCCTTTCCCACCATATGTCTCTCTTATCCTAGGACCCACGTGGCTATAACAACATAGCAAACAAAAATGAGTAGTGAAATTCCACTGAAGACTAGCTGAATGCTTAACCCGTTAGAATGAAATGCAGCAGTGACTTGTCCTCTGCTACTTTCCACTGTCACCAAGATAAGTATAACTGTGGAAAATTTATATTCACTTCTTTTTTTTTAATTTACAGAAGCGAAGCACCAGTGATGTGGTAAGTGCTCTAATGACACAAGAGGGTGAGTTTCAGGCCTTTTGAGGTGAAAGGTGTTGTTACTCCTCATGCTCGTATTATGGATTTCAATGACTTTGGCTCATCTGGAAGTCTGTGAGTAAGTTACAACCCATATCTGACCCTATTACACACTTCATGTCTTAGTGGACTCCACCTGGGATTTGTGTCCACATGAAACACAGTTCAGATGCAGTTTATGATGGCACAGTGTTCCCTGCAAGCTGAGCGCTTATGCGGTGCTTATGCCGCCTAGCTGATTAGCAGAAACAGATAATAGAAAACCCTGAAACCTATTCTTTCTGGGTGTGTCTACATAGCAAAGTTATTCCAAAATAACTATGCGAGTGTCTACACAGCAATTGAGTTATTTTGAAATAATTTCAAAATAACGGACGGCTTATTCCAACTTCTGTAAACCTCATTCATCAAAGAATAACGCCTATTCCGAAATAGCTATTTTGAAATAAGGCGTGTGTAGACACTCTACTTCTGCTATTTCGAAATAGCTCCTCAGCAGGGCCATTCTAAGTTATTCCTCCTAGGGCTCTAACTCGAGATAGCACGTCTACATTAGGGAGCCTGCCTCACACTAATTTTGAGGCTTCCCTGCAGGGTAGACGTGCTATTTTGAAATAAACTATTTCGGAATAACTATTCCAGAATAACTTATTCCTAAATAACTGTGCAGTGTAGATGTAGCCTCTGTGATTACCATCGTCAAATGAACCTGGAGAATGGAATTACAATAATTAGCACAGATTCCACTATGACCGGGGTTTCTCATTCTTTAGATCCTCAATGGCATAGAGATCTACAGCATGAACATTGACAGCAAAGTGACATCTCGATTTGTCCATACTGTCATCACCAGTAGAGCTGTCAATCGTGCTAATGTGTCTAAAGAAGTGGTTTTCGATGTGGAACTCCCGAAGACGGCCTTCATTACCAATTTTAGCATGTACGTAGTTTGTTGCCAGCTTATCCCTCACTTGCTGTATTGTTTTTCTTTTTCACCTGCACAGTGACACAATTTATATTTAACTTGTCTTCTCATTTGAAAAATGGCACAGTAAATTATAAAAAAGATAAGCATGAATGTTGTAAATAAAAAAGCAGTGCTGAAAATATGAAGCGAACTGTTTAGCATTGGCTTTCTTTTGGTGCTATTTTAATCTTTTTGTTGGTCAGAGGTATTGTGAACACCACAGCAAAAATATGCATACCAGGTCTAAGGTGGGGGGCTAGTTTTTAATCTATTTTTATAGTTAGAGCTGTGTCTTGCTCTTTACCGTGCTAAGCCCACATTCCTGAATTTCTATCTGCTCCAAAATGTTTGTTTTATTCTGTTATGTTTAATTTAATCCATAATTAGAATGAATTTAAATGTAATCAAAATTATCAATGTTATATCTGTCCTGCAGGATTTGTTGGTTCTGCCTTTACAGGTCCTCCTAGATTAAAAACTTTGCAGCAACCAACATAAGGTTTTGCATCCAACATAAGAAATTTTCCTGGAAACAGAGAAGTTTGTTTAAAAAGAAAAATATGCTATTAAAATTAAGAGCCTAGTAAATAAACCATCCCATATTTTAAATGCGACTTTAAATACATCTCATACATCTGATTTGGCTGATAATTAGTCAAGCACTTCATTAGGGTGTCTGTGCAGATTGGGTACTAAGGAACTATTGTAAACAAACTGTCGAACAAAAAGATCTGTATTTTGTCTCTAAAATACAGATCACATATAAATTGAAACATTCATAGATACATTTATCTTCACACAGTTTTTTGTTTCATCTGCAGGACAATTGATGGCATCACCTATCTGGGAAATATAAAAGAAAAAGAAACTGCCAAAAAGCAGTATGAGAAGGCAGTTTCACGGGGACATACTGCAGGTCTAGTCAAGTAAGTCATTTGCATTTATATCCACAGATCAGCGTGTACACCTTTATATAGGGCCGGTGGCTGACTTCCCTGGGCCCTGCATCACCCGAATCATGCTGTGCAGGGCTGTGATGAATGGGAGGTGTACTCCCTTTTCTGGACATCCCAGTCATTCAGTTAACTAAATTGCCTGTAAGGGTTAAACCCAGAGACAGTGGGTCCTTGAGAGTCTCCATGAAGTGTTGGCAGGGAGCCAGGAGTGCCAATAAAAACAGAGTGTAGTTTTTTTAATGAGAAGCAGTGATTTTCCTGCTGTGGTCTTTGTGTGACTGGAGGAGAGCTACAGACATAACATATTCAGCAACATCCATGCCTAGGGAAGGAGTAAACCTTAGAACAATAGATATGTGACTAGAACAAGGAATGTTTAGTTAGACATGTTCAGGTATTTTATGTTGGGGTTTGTTGAACTCCTCTGTGCTGAACCCATCTCCTCATACACTGTAACCCAATCTCCTCATATACTGTAAGAGGGTTAAAGAGCTAGAGGATATCCCATAGAAAGAAATTCCCAAGTGTGCCTTCCTGGGTTCTCAAAGGGTTTTTTTGCATTTGGGTGGTGGCAGCGTACCACCCAAGGTCAGGGAATCGGAGACCTTTGTGAGTTTTTAAGCAAAACTCTTTAGTGGTAGGGGTATTTTAAAGTCTCTGTGCACCCCCACCTTCTGCACGCTAAATGCCAGAGTGGGAAACAGCCTTGACAAGGGCTCCAGCAGCAAATTAAGGCTACCGTGGCAACAAAGACCCAGAGCTCTGGGCCCTTTTAAATCGCCAGGCTGCCTCCGACCCCTCCCCTCATTGGCAGTCCTGTCCTTATAGAACCATTATTCACTTCCAGTCTCTAGGAAAAGTGTGTTTCTGTGTTTCATGGGAATAATCTGAGAAGCCTATATTTGATATCAAAAGAGCAGTTACTTCCCTCGCAGTAACTGTGGTTCTTTGAGAAGTGTTGTGGAATTTGTGTGGCCTTTTGATGTCAAGCACCACAAGTATGTGAAATTGGATCATTTTCAGCTAGCAGAGTCCACTGGGGTTGCCCTTATACCTTGATATCCTCACATCTTCACCTAAGGCCATAAAAGGCCAGAGCAGAATCAACCATTCCTCAGATCTTTTGCCAACATGGAATCCTATTGTTACTGGATTCTGTATAAACAAGGAGTGTGGGTCTTGGAAATCAAATGAGCTCTAGCTTACATGGGTAGATCTAAACTAGTAATCTAATCACTGGCTCTAGCACAGTTAGATACTCATTTAGCCAAACTTTGAGTGGAAATGGCAGGACCCTTAACCCTATTGGCAAAGGCTACAGACTGTGAGGGAGAAGAGATGATTATGATCATCCCTGTCCATGGACATAATGTCTGGCGGGTGTTCCCCAGCATCAGCACTCACCAAAAGTGACCATTCAGCCTTTTTGGGAGCTTTCACCTAAAGCTCTGAAGAGGCCCTCATCAACTACTCTACAAGATAGGGCATGAGCTAGGTCTTCTTCTCTCGCTGGATTCTCTTGGAGAAAGAATGGCAGATCAAGCATTGGTCAGGCATGTATCCTTGTCCAATGTAGAACTACAGTTGGACCTCCCCTGGTTCAACATCTTCAGTACCTGATTGATCCCAAATGAGGAAGTTTGCTGGACCAGGGGAGGTCAATGCCCCTCCTGACTGCCATCACAGCTCCAAGGCTCCCTTCCCAGCTGCTGACCCTCCTCCCCACCCTTCCCCCCCGCCATGGCCCCAGCCACCAGGCTCTCCTCTCCCAGCCCCAGCTGCACTCCTGGGCATTGACTCAGCTTTGCTCCCCAGCCCCTCCACCACCAGACTCCCAGTTGGCCCCTACTCCCAGCCACCAGGGCTCTCTGGTTCCGCAACATCTACTGGACCATGGATGTAGCTGGACCAGAGAGTCCCAGACCAGAGAGGTTCAAGTGTAGTATGTAGAATCATCATCATCATCATCAACATCAACAACCATGGGCTCAACACCCGTTGGTGTCCGATGCCTCCCTCACTATTTCCTTCCATCTTTGCCTGTCCAGTGCGGAGTGGCTTAGTTTCTGTAGACTAGCTCCGCACCAATCTACTATATCATCTACCCATTCTCTGGGGGGTTTGCTTCTCCTATTTGGACCATCCATTATGCCGAATACCAGGGTCTTAACTTTTCATTTGTCGTTCATTCGGCAGACATGCCCGAATAGCTGTAACTTCCACTGTATAACCTTCTGCAGTAGGTTCTCTTTCGGCTGTATCGTCCTATATCATTTCTCGTTGGTGACCTTCTGCATCCATCCTATTCTCAGGATCTTTCTATAGCAATTCCTCTTAAACGCCAATATCCTTCTCTTCAAATCTTTTGTTATCACCCATGTCTCACATCCGTACAACATGTTGCTAAATACACACATTTTCAAAACACCCAGCTTTGTTCCTAAGCTAATCGCTTAACTTTTCCAGATCTTATCCATTGCCTTCAAACTCACTCTTGCTTTCGCTCATTAAACAGCATAGCAGCCTTGCAATAGCATTGCTAGTTTTAAATTCCTGTGATTCCTAGCACTCAGGGCATCCCCAAATCTATTCTAAATTTTTAGGGATGGTGAAGGAGATTGCCAATGGGCATAAACAAAAGCTAGTAATTAAACTCATTATGCTAACTATATTAATCACTATTAATTAACCAAACAAGAGAACATATGGTAGGCGCAGTAAATGAACACTGCAGGATTTCTGTCTTGCTCCCATGAAGAATAAGAATGAATGGAACAACAGTTGGTCTGTTCTGCCCTTTTGATCTCTGATGGGGAGTCAGGGCAAGTGCAAAGATAATCCAGTGTGTCACTGCTGTCCAAAAAGAATCTGATCTCATGAGTGCAGGAGACATGCACATCCAAGAGTGAAATGTGTGTGGACAATTGCTCAGAGAAGAAACCTTTTTTTTTTTTCTTATTCAACCTGATATGGGATTAGTTTTGTAACTAACTCTGCATTTCCTTTCACATGGGGACTTCAGCAAAGTGCCAAACTTGGCAAACATTCATTGTGCCTCATCACACCACTAATATTTTCCTGTCTTGTAGGGAGGTGTAAATTGAATAACATATGTGATTAGAATTAATGTGCTGAATCTAATGTAGGCATTAAAACCCCATTGTGCCTGTTAGACAAGATGAATGCTTTTAAGTACTGTGTGGCAATTATTTGACTGTTGGATGTGTGAAAGTGTGAAATGATGTGAAGAGACCAACTTTAATCTCATTCCAGACATGTAGTGGTTGGATTTAAACTTTGTCCTCTGTGCTTTGGCCATTTGATTGTGATTCCTATCTCATACTGGGAATGTGTATTCTATCCTGTTCAAATTTTATACCACATGCATCTCTGTGTTATCTGAAGCTATATATTCATTGCCAATAAGAGGTGCATATTTATAATGAGACAGGTAACTTGAGATAGCTATCTTGGTGTAAAAATCCTGGTGGAGACACAGCACAGGTTGTGTGTGTGTTTGGGGGGGATATACTTGACCTCAACTAGCTAGGTCTATCTTGTATCTGCCTGGCATTGACCGTGATGAGTTACATCAAAATAAAAATTACCTGTGTGTCGTCTCCACTAGGTTTTTACATCAAGAGAGTTCTCTCAGTTTAAAAACATAGAATTAGAACCAATCTATTTAAATTCTTTGAGGGAGTCAAGAAGCGCGTGGACAAGAGTGATCCAGGTGATAATAGAGTACTTAGACTTTCAGAAACCCTTTGACAAGGTCCCTCACCAGAGGCTCTGAAACAAAGCAAACTGTAATGGGACAAGACAAAAGGTCCTCTCATGGATCAGTAAGTGGCTAAAATATAGGAAACAAAGAGTAAGAATAAATGGCCAGTTTTCAGCATGACACGAGTAACTAGTGGTGTTCCCCCAGAGGTCTGTACTGGGACCAATCCTATTCAACATATTTATACATTACCTGGTAAAAAGGGTGAATACTGAAGTGGCAAAATTTGCAGATGATATTAAACTACCCAAGAGAGTTAAGACTGTAAAGAGTTACAAAGATTTCTCACAAAATGGGGTGAATGGGCAACAAAATGGCAGATTAAATTCAATTTTGATAAATGCAAAGAAATGCACATTGGAAAACATACTCCCAACTGTACCTATTGTGACAGATGGCTAGCTAAGCCAGAGCTATGCCACTATAGCAGTGGTCCCCAATGCGGTGCCCGCGGGCGCCATGGTGCCCGCCGGGCCATTTCTGTGCGCCTGCTGAGTGAATGGGGCCGGCCCCGCCCCCAGGCGCACGGCGCATGGGCGGTGCTGGCCCCCTGGGCGGGGCTGGCACCGCCCATATGCCATGTGCCCGGGGCCAGGCACAGCCCTTGCACCACGCACCTGGGGGCAGGGCCACCCAAACGCTGCGCGCCCGGAGGCAGGGCCACCCATGTGCTGCGCGTCCAGGGCTGACCCTGCCCATACACCGTGCGGCACGCGGCACAGGGGCGGCCCTGGCTGCGGGCGTGCAGCACAGGAGCAGCGCCGGCCCTGGGCGCGCAGCACATGGGCAGTGCCAGCCCTGGGCACACGGCGTTTGGGTGGCCCCGCCCTCGGGTGCGCAGCGTAAGGGCTGTGCCGGCCCCGGGCGCGCGGCATATGGGTGGTGCCGGTCCCTGGGCGCGTGGTACAGGGGTGGCACCAGCCCTGGGCACGCAGCACAGGAGCAGCGCCGGCCCTGGGCATGCAGCACATGGGCGGTGGCGGCCCGGCCCCCGGGCGTGCGGCGCATGGGCTGTTCCGGCCCTGGTGCACAGCATATGGGCAGCCCCACCCCTGAGCGCATGTCACAGGAGCGGCGCTGGCACCGGCCCCGGGAATGCGGCTCATGGGTGGCGCCAGCACCGGGCATGCGCTGTATGGGTGGCCCGGCCCCCAGGCACGTGCACAGACCCGCCCCCGGGTGCCCGGCAGCCCCAAAAGGTTGGGGACCACTGCACTATAGCCTGCTGAAAAGATCAATTGAAGACAGTTGAGCAATCCCAGGCCTGAAGGGCTAATGGAAGCAGCTGTGGGCCTCATTAGCCAGAGAGCTAAATAAGGCAACCAGAGGGGAAGTGAAAGGGGGAAGGAGCCAGGAGCCAGGGTGTGGCTGAGTGTGCTCCCCAGGTGGGAGGAGCCAGGGTGTGGCTGAGTGTGCTCCCCAGGTGGGAGGAGCCAGGGTGTGGCTGAGTGTGCTCCCCAGGTGGGAGGAGCCAGGTTGTGGCTGAGTGTGCTCCCTAGGTGGGAAGAGCCAGGAGCCAGGGTGTGGCTGAGTGTGCTCCCCAGGTGGGAGGAGCCAGGGTGTGGCTGAGTGTGCTCCCTAGGTGGGAAGAGCCAGGAGCCAGGGTGTGGCTGAGTGTGCTCCCCAGGTGGGAGGAGCCAGGAGCCAGGGTGTGGCTGAGTGTGCTCCCCAGGTGGGAGGAGCCAGGAGCCAGGTGTGGCTGAGTGTGCTCTCTAGGTGGGAGGAGCCAGGAGCCAGGGTGTGGCTGAGTGTGCTCCCCAGGTGGGAGGAGCCAGGAGCCAGGGTGTGGCTGAGTGTGCTCCCCAGGTGGGAGGAGCCAGGAGCCAGGGTGTGGCTGAGTGTGCTCCCCAGGTGGGAGGAGCCAGGGTGTGGCTGAGTGTGCTCTCTAGGTGGGAGGAGCCAGGGTGTGGCTGAGTGTGCTCCCCAGGTGGGAGGAACCAGGGTGTGGCTGAGTGTGCTCCCCAGGTGGGAGGAGCCAGGAGCCAGGGTGTGGCTGAGTGTGCTCCCCAGGCAGAAGGAGAGTCTGGCTGAGTTTGCTGTAAACCAAAGCTCTGTAAATAGAAGGTGGTGGGAAGCTGACAATAAAAGGCATGGGGTGACTGCACCAGAAAGGGTCTCCAGCTGATTTGTGGACAAAGAAGGTGTCCCAGGGTGAGGGGCCTGAGAGAGGACCTTGCCACACTATAAAATGATAGGGTCTAAAGCAGCTGTTACCTTTCAGGAAAGAAATCTTGGAGCCACTGCAGATAGTTCTCTGAAAACACCCACTCAAAATGTGGTGATGGTCAAAAAATCAAACACAGTGTGAGAACCATTAGGAAAGAGATAGATAATAGGACAGAAAAATATCATAATGCCTCGATATGAACCTGTGGTACGCCCACATCTTGAATACTGTGTGAAGACCTGGTTGCCACATCTCAAAAAGATGTATTGGAATGCAAAAAGATACAGAGAAGGGCAAAACAATTATTATTGGTATGGAATAGCGTCCGTGTGCGGAGAGATGAAAAAGACTGGGATTTTTCATTTTGAAAAAGAGACTACAATGGTGGGATATGACAGAGGGCTATAAAATCTTGACTGTGGTGGAGAAAATGAATAAGGAAGTGTCATTTACTCCTTCCACATAGCACAAGAACTAGGGTCACCCAATGAAATGAATAGGCAGCGGGTTTAAAACACAAGGAAAAATTTCTACACACAGTGCACAGTCAACCAGTGGAACTCTTTGCCAGAGGATGTTAAGGCCAATATTATAATAGGGTTAAAAAATTAGAGAAGTTCCCAGAGGTTAGGTCCATCAGTGGTTATCAGCTAAGATTTTCAGGGATGCCACCCCATGCTATGCATGTCTCTGGCCTGTTTGCCAGAAGCTGAAAGTGTATGACAAGGGATGGATCATTTGATCATAGCCTGCTCTGTTAATTTCCTCTGATGCATCTCTTGTTGGCCATTGTTGGAGAACTGGATACTGCAGTAGATGGACCATTGGTCTGATCAAGTGCGACTGTTCTCATACCGGTTGAACCTCCTTGGTCCAACACCCTCAAGACCTGACCGGTCCCGAACCAGGGAATTTGTGGGACTAGGGAAGGTCAAAGCTAGCCCCTCTGCTGCCACTGGCAGTGGGTCTCCACTCCTGTGCCAGCTGAGGGGCTGGCAGTGATAGAGCAGAGCTGGGGGGGTGGCACTCAGGGGAAGAGGCAGGGCAGCTGTGAAGCCCCACAGCCAAGGGTCCAGGAGCGTAGTCTTCTGCAGTCGCTGGGCTGTGCTACCAGCCACAGGGCTCTAGTGCTGGCTGCCAGACTCTGCTCTCGGTTCCTAGCCACCCTGCCTCTCCCCCCCGAGTGCCCCCAGTCCACTGCCCCACCCCTCACTCCCTGAAAATGAATGCTGCAAATGAGCTATTTGTGGTGCTCCAGAAGCTCTGGGAGGCCAGGGGAGGGAGGGGGACCCGTGAGCGCTCCAGTCCCAGAGCACACACGGACGCTGCATCCGGAACGTTGCCAGAGGAGGGACGTTCAGTTTATAGAGATCCAATAGGGAAGCCAAGAGCCCGAGTGCTTTCCAGTAGTGCTTTCAGTGACATGCCTGGAGAAGCAGCTTGCAGCCTTTTGCAATCCAGGTAAGTCACACAAACTGACAGCAACGGTGTCACATGATAAGAAGATTCTGGTTTCCCTGTCTATACCCAGCGTGGGTGTGACAGAGCAGCATGGGTGAAAGCTTGTCCCATCAGTGTTTCAACCCTGCCATGGGACAAGCACCTCTTCTTAAGGTAGCTCAGCTCCTATAATTATTTAACCCTCGATGCCCAAAAAGAGGCTGCTAAATCGAGTGCCATCTAGACAGGGGCCCACTAACAATAAGGCTAATTCAACGAGCCCCATTTACACAGGGCACCAAAGAGCCATTGATTTCAAAATAGATGTTTGGTTACTGCCACCTACTTTAAATCACTATCCTGTGGCAGTGCTTCTCAGCCAGGAGAATGGGTACCTGTGGGGTACACAGAGGTCTTCCAAGGGGAACATCAGCTTAGCCAGCTGTTTGTCTGGTTTCACAGCAGGCTACATAAAAAGCATTATCAGAGTCAATACAAACAAAATGAGAAAGTCTGCAATTTATCAGCACTGTGACACTTTTGTATTTTGATGGCTGATTTTGTGAGCCTGTAGTTTTCAAGTGAGGTATGACTTGGGGCTACACGAGACAAATCAGGCTCCTGTAAGGCACACGGTAATCTGGGAAAGTTGAGAGCCAGTTGTTGAGACCCTGCAAGATGCTCAGTACTCCCATCAGATGCTGAGAACCCGCAACCCCTGAGAACCAGCCCCAAATTCTCAGTGCTTTCTAGTTCATACTATGAAATCTCTCTTAATGAGCTGACCAAGCCAAGTTACTTTCAAGGAATGTCTAGTCACAATCCCTACTGCTGTGCAGACCAGAATTGAAACTGTTGTTCGAGGCATGTTTAAAAACTAGAAGAGCCTTTACATTCATATTGATTCTTAAGACAAGTGAAACCAGGGACAAAGTATAATGGTTGTAGTGTGACAGCAACCCCTTATTGATAAGAAAAACATCCAGGGGATTCTTACATAGGTGGCTTTCTGATCTGTAGTTACTGTGCTTAACACTTCTAGGGCCTCTGGGAGAAAAACCGAAAAGTTCACTGTGTCAGTCAACGTTGCAGCAGCCAGCAAAGTCACTTTTGAGCTCACCTATGAGGAGCTCTTGAAGCGGCACTTGGGAAAATATGAGGTGTTGATTAAAGTAAAACCGAAGCAGCTTGTCAAACACTTTCAGGTAAATTGCTCTGGGATTTCATTTATATCCAACAGCTTTTATGAAGAGCAGTTAAAAAGCTCTAGTAGAAACAGAGGGCGAAGAAGGGCCCTGCTTCTAGGCCATGCCAGCTAAGGGTCTATTTATGTCTTAAACTGTGTGCTCCAGGAGATACATCCATTTACCATTAATAATGATGATGGAAAGAACAAATAACTGATGGTTCAGCTGTCTGAGCAGCCTTGATCAAAGGCTTTCTCTTCTTTTTTTTCCAAAACTGCTGCAAAACAATATGAAAGAGAACGTCATTGTAACGCCCTGGCCAAATGCATGTGATCATGTTTCCCTCCAGTAGCTGGCCCCAGTGGTTATACCACCCGCTGTGTGCGTGTAAGTCTTATTTATAATGACAATTGTGATGGCCACAGTTTATGCTGATGTCTCCACAGCAATTGCACCCAACCATTACAATATCCAGGACCTTGCTGTTAAATCACAGGACATGAGACCAGGTTTAATTTGCATATGAATTATCATGTATTTTAAAATCAATAACTGCAGCCACAACATTTGCAGGCATCTCTGATCCTTGATGGATGTTTGAATACTAATTAATATCTGTCTGTTTAATAGAAAGTGCTTATTTTGCTAGTTTGTTTACACTAAAACTCACGCATGATCGGGGGTGGACGCTGCATTGATTCAGCCGTGGGCTGTATTTTTGCCTGGTCCAGTTGCTGGTGAAGGGATGTAGCTAGTGGTATCGCTCTCCCTCTTCTTGGCTTGTTAGCCAAGAGTTTTCTGTGTGGCCCATGCAACCCAAAAACATCCCTGACCATCAGTTAATTGGGAAGGGACCCAGCTCTCCTCAAAGTCCCATTTGAACAGCAGAATGGACGAGGCTCTCTTGTCCCATGTGAGGGCTGGCTTGGGCCCCGCTGCTCCCCTCAAGCAAGGCAGGCCCCACAGTTTGGGGGTGACTACTCTAAATAGCTGCTTCAATGGGAGCTTTTGGGACTGGCACAATAAGCTGCAGAGCCCAGACATCCAACTCAGCCCCGGAAGGCCCTTCTCGCTGGTGGCCCGTCCGCCAGGCTCTCCCCGCTTACAGACTCCCCTGGTCTGCTCACGGAGTTCCTCATGCTGAACTCATTACACCCTACCTGCTATGGGGTTCTACCCCACATGGTCCGGCCTACTAACTGTTTTCCCCCACTATTTCAGATTGAGGTGAACATCTTTGAGCCACAGGGTATCAGTGAGCTAGAAGCATTTGGATCATTTATCAACAACGACTTGATCCAGGCGATCGAAAAATCTTTCTCTGGAAAAAAGGTATCGACCCATTGCTCACCTTACTGCGCGTGTGCCTGATGCTGTCCCTGGAAATGCAGAACCTCGCTGCTGAGTTCTCATTGACTTGTCATCAGGCTTCATTAGCTCTTAAAGAACGTTTGCTTTTTGCATTCCATGCCAGGCTGGCCATAAGCACAACAAGCAACCCGGTGATTCCTTAGGGCCCTGCGCGGGTTTGCATATTTTAGGTCAGCCTGACCTACTCCCTAGAGCAAGGAATCAAGAGGAAGCAATTGATAGCCTGATTTACTTACAGGCAGACATGAGCACACATGCTAGAAGGCTCCCATTCTTGTCTGAGGCCTACAAAGCACGAGACTAGCTTTGATTTTGTATATAAGAAAAATCAAACTATGCATCTGTTGTGTCCTTTGCACTTTACACAGCTTGCATAATATGAAGGACTCACAGAGGCCTGGTGGGTCCAAATAACCATGTCCGTTGAAGCGAATATAACACACAAGGCCTAGCTACACCTCTACACTGCTGGTGGTGGCTTCTGAAACATAGACAGGAGGGAGGACTACAAAGAGAATTGTTATTTATAGGGATAAGGCGTAATTTCTATAGATCACAATACCTCAAAATTGTATTTTTTCCTACCATACGTTGAAGTGCCTTGTAGTAGAGATAAGCATGGTGCAATGGTTCAAGAACAGGCTTCGGCAAAATACAGCCTGTGGGCCGGATTCGGCCTGCCAAGCCACCAAATCTGGCCCACGGAGGCAGCAGAGCTTCGTTTCTGTTTTAAAACTGGAGGGGAGGGGGAAGTTTTAGGAGCCGTCCCACCCCAGCACATTCCCATTGGCCAGTTTCTGGCAGAAACCGGACAATGGGAGCTGCTTGTTGAACTAACAGGCAGCTAAAAAGAACCACGCCCCCTCTCCTGGGCTCAGTTATTCATGATGCACGAGTCCAGACAAGCAGGCAGGCTGGCTGGGAAACATTTTAAGCTCTGCAGGCAGGCAGGCTAATTTGGCAGCTGACAAGCAAGTCTCTTGGCCACAGCCTGCTTCTGGCACCCCAACCTCTCCCTGCCCCAACCCTCTGCCCTCCCCCCCCCCACTCAGCATACCCAAATCCTCCATCCCCCTCTTACACCCATACCCCCTCCCAGATCTGGCACCCCAGTCTCCTGCCCCAGATCACAATCCCCTCCTACCCTAGGTCACATCCCAAACCCCTGCACTCCAGTCCCCTGCCCTAGATCACAACCGCCTGCTTCATCCCAACTCCCTCCCAGACTCCAGTCTCCCTCCTGCACCCCAGTCCCTTACCCCAAGCTCCCTTCTGCACCCAAGCTCCATCCCAGACCCCGCATTTCCTCCATTAATATCCTGGAAGAGCGGGGCCCTCGACCACTTTCCAAAATCTTGGCATGGGCCCCCATCAAAAATTATTGCCACCCCTGTCCAAAAAGAACATGTGCAGCTAGGAGGATGGGGTATGCTCTCTTTCGATGGATTACTGTTTAGGGAAGGAGGGGTTTTTTGCTTATATCATTAGTAGCCCATGAAAAACTCATCTGAACATTAGAAGCCTAGAGTCTTGTACTGCAATAATGAATTGCAATGATGTCTAAGTCTTATGGTAATGAGTTGTTCTGCATTGAATGAACTACAAGAAAGAAGGCAAGTCTATACAGTGATTATGAAAAATGTTCAGTATTTACATCGCCTACTGGATACGATAGTTGGACATATTTTAGGGAATTATGTGGCAGAAAAATATATTTAACTTTATTTTTTCAGTAAATGTATAAAATTTTGGATTCTAACCTACTGCTTTTCAGGGCCATGTGTCTTTCAAGCCAACCATTGATCAACAGCAAATGTGCAAGAACTGCTCAACATCTTTCTTGGATGGAGATTTTACTATAAAATATGATGTGAAAAGAGACTCTCCAGGCAATTTACAAGTAAATTCAAATGGTGGTTTGGGGGTGTGATGGGGAGTTGGGGTTCCGCCCAATCCTGCACCCCCGTAGCCGCAGGCACAGACTCCACCAGCCAGTAGAATAGAGGGAGTTGATTGCTTCTCCAGGGTACAGCACAACATAGATGTAATCTGGTTACAGGAATTAGGGCCAGGATGCCTTAGGCCCCCTTGAGATGGGGGTGACTGGGCCCCTATAACGCCAGCTTCCTCCTCAGTCTCTCTCTTTCATGGCTTCCGCCCGAAAAACTGCCCCTTCCCCTCACACACACTTCTTTTGTTCAGCCACTTCCCTTAGAACTTGTAGAACTTGTAGAACTGGTTTTAGCCACTGCCCTGGGGCGGTAAGGCACCCCCTGCTGGGCCGTGCTTACAGACAGATGCCAGTGGGGTTCCCCCACAGCCCAACCATAGTAACCAACAAGGTACTAACACTACACCACAGGGGGATCAAGGGATGTTAAAGCCTTAATCCTGCAAAGAGTTTCACACACTGTTTTGTCACTGAGCCCCATTGAGTTCACGTGTGCAATGTTAATTACATGTAAGTCTTTTCAAGGTTGGCTCCTGCTTTTGTGCAAGTGTTATGCGCAGCCTGAAGGTTCTTATGTCCATCATATTCTTTGTTTTTCAGATTATCAATGGATACTTTGTGCATTTTTTTGCACCTGCGAATCTCCCCAGAGTGCCCAAGAATGTGATTTTTGTCATAGACATTAGTTCCTCAATGATGGGTCGAAAATTAGAACAGGTAACTCATCAGAAACTTGAGCACACAAAAGGATATTCCTTGGCACAGCACATTTCTTTAAATCAAATAAGACAGATTAATCAATTTCAAACAAAGTTGGAGAGTTTATTTTTATTACTAAAGTCTTACCTGTGAGGACTGAGGTTACAGATGATTTTTTTTCCAAATCTCTTTCATAAACCATCCTAGATAGTACTTTACTATCACTCAAAATGCCACAAAGCTCTTTTAGCTTCTAGCACACAACTGTTGGCTTAGGGTTTTCTATTATACTCTGTTTCACCACCAGTCGGCTAAACAACTATATCATGTTAATAAATCCTAACAGAACAAAACACTGTATGAGGTTGCAAAGCTGAACTAGGTAAACTCTACTCCAGTTTTAAAAGCCACTTGCTTTGACACAATACTTTGAAATGAAAGGGGGCCTTTTATATGCTCCTAATATTTTTACCCAGAATGCTTTTCCCATCTAAGATTAACTCTATAATTAGTACTTTCCAGGTCTCAGCCATTTTGTAACTGAGGTCTGGGGTCAAAACTCTGGCAACAAACTTACTTGGGCCATGCTGTGGGCATGCTGAATGCTTTCGTTTCTATGCTCTGCAAATCTGAGCTTCATGGATTTCTTTCCCTGTTTTAGCCATGTTATATTTTGAATTCCTCTTTACGCCCATGTTTACATTCTGGACATAGTGTAAGGTCTGTCTTTTTGCTGAGGCATTTGGGAAGGAGCTGGAAAGAGCATAAGACAGGGGGGTTGTCATCTGGGAATTGTAGTTTAGTGGAGTCATGTTGAGAATTGTGGCACTGGAGTTTAGCAGTGCAGTGTAATTGTTGGTTCTGTTTGTCACTCTTGTAAGAGGCGTTCAGAGCAGGGGATAAACACTCCTAGCATGCTTGTTTAAGAATGGAAATAAATATGTACTTTGTAATATCAGGCTATTGTTAGAACTGTTTGGGAATTTTTCAGCAAAATGTTTTTAACTGAAAATTGCTTATTCGTCCTGAAACTTTCCCACCAGAAAAAGTTCGTTTAGATCAACTTATGATAAGAAAAACTTGGAATTGTTTTGATACTGTCAAAACTTCCTACTTCTGACATTTTTGCATGTAAGGCTCCCTTTTTTTTTTTTTTTTTGAGTCAAACTTTCTTTTAATTCACAGTGAAAAATAATTCATTAATTAACATCATTTTGATTGACCTATTCAATTTAAAACATTTTGACAGCATGGACATTAAGCATTTTGACCGGCTGAAATCAATGTTTTTTCCCTCAAAGTATTGATTTGTGAACATTTGAGACTTTTTGCCACAATTTGGGATTGGAATATTTTTCAAAAATCTCAACTTTTTTCTCAGAATGGGAAACCCTTGCCTGAGCTACTGGATCACCCCTGGAGCTGCACTACCCCTTGTGTGGTGCTAGGACTTCTGGGGACACATCCCATCAGTGTTTGTTCTGAAGGAAGTTGGGCCACTTCTTTGATTCTTTCCTAGTTTAAAGCAACATGAAATGATGAGAAGTCTTTGCGTATGGATGGAAGGGAGGTGTGTGTGTGGGGGAACACCCAGATAAGAACCCCAATTAACTCTACAGTGAAGACATACCCTAACACATACCGAAATGGAATGTCATGAGACCTTTGAAAGGCATCTCCCTAGCTTGTGCACTTTTCCCTGCCAAATTGCATAGTTCAACGGTAAACAATGGAGGCAGCAGAACCTCTCAAAAAGGTTGCAAAAATATCTTCTTATGGAAAGCATCAGGTAACCTAAATATAATCATTATTGCCAGCTGCCTCTATCATACAATACACAAAATCTTCAGATTTCATGCGGTCGTGTGTTTCTTTTAACAGTGTTTATTATTTGTTCTAGACAAAGAAAGCGCTCCTCAAAATATTAGATGATGTCAAAGAGAACGACCACTTCAACTTTATCGTGTTTGATAGTATGATAACTCCCTGGAAGGAACAATTAGTCAAAGCTACCTTAGATAATCTGAAGGAAGCACAGGCGTTTGTAAAGTCTATACGAACTAGAGGATGTAAATATCTCTAATTTTTAACCTTTTCTCCAATAATAGTTCATATAATACTCTTTGCTCTTACATAGCATCTTTCCTCCAAAGATCTCAAATAGGGGCATGATGAAAGCACATTTTTGCTATTCAGCTAAATCACAAATAATTGGCTTTTTGGTAAACAATGAATCTGAATAAGAGGAAATGGAAGATGTATTTGCTGATGGACAATTGACACCGGCAATAAAAGAATAGGAAGGGATTTCTGGGTCTGAGAAAGGTGGCAAGAAAGAATCTGGAAAAAGATGGGGCATGGGAACAGAGTCTGAAGCCACAGAGGGCTTGAGGGGGTCATGAGCATAACGAAGGAGTGTGAGGATTGGGCTGAGTTGGTATTAGGTCAGAGACTGAAGCATGGTGACTGAAAGAATCCCAGCCCACAGGATGGAACAAAGAGGGATCTACAGCATTGGTCCAATGTTCTAAGGGGGGGTTGCATAAAGCCAGGTATTTAGCATGATTGCAATAATCCAGTGATCCAAATTAAAAATGGCTACAGTTAGCACGGTCATATGACAAGCACCAATGCTCCTGCACATATCGCTTGGTTTCCTGTTAGAAACTTACCTTGCAAAGACATGCCCAGTAAACATGAAGAAAGCAATAGCAGAAGTAACCTGATTGCGCCCTGGTTTGCTCTGAAGCTGTTACAGATCAGAGCACCCCCAGGCTAGAATAAAACCACTCTGGATGTTTTTTTCTGTGTCTGTGCTACTGTCGCATAGTTGTGAGTATAAGCGGTCAACACTATCCTTCCTAGAGGGACCTATAGGCTGTTGGTGAGCTTGAAACATGCTCATTTGACACACAGTGGCAAATAGTGCACACTTGTGCTTACTCTTGTATTCTGTGGTCATGTCTCTTGCAGCTACAAACATAAATGATGCTTTAATAAGAACAGTTGAAATGATGAATGAAGCTCACCAGGGCAAGGTTTTGCCTGAGAGAAGCTCCTCTACAATTATAATGCTGACTGATGGGAATCCCACTAGCGGTGAGTGTTTGTAGTTATGCTGCCTGTGGGCACGCCCAGGGCTGGCCTTACCATGAGGCGAACTGAGGCGGCCGCCTCAGGTGCCAGACTGTGGGGGGGCACCACGAGGACCCAGAGTGTAGAAAATTGTGTCTGCTGCTGGTGCATATGTATTCTCTCTGCTCGAGATGCACAGAGATGGTGGAGTGCTGTGCTGGAGGAAGGAGGGCACAAGAGACATAACAGGCAGGCAGGAGAAAGGGGGACATGGGGGCATCATTTGAGCTCCCCGCCTCAGGTGCCAAAATGTTATGGGCCAGCCCTGGGCACGCCACTGTTGGTTCAAGCATCTGTAACTGTATATGTAACTCTGCCAGCAATGCCCCTCTGCCATGTATATTGGCCAAACTGGACAGTCTCTACAGGAAAGAATGAATGGACACAAATCAGCTATCTGAAAAGGCAACACACAGAAACCTGTTGGAGAACACTTTAACCTGCCCGGGCACTCGTTAATGGATCTTAAAGTCACCCTGTTGTTTCAAGCCAATTCCACAAGCCAAATACACAAGGAAGCCTTGGAACTTAACTTTATTTACAGGTTTGGGAACCATCACAAAGGTATGAATAAAGACATTACTGGCTAGCACACTCCCTTCCACATCCTAATGACTTAAAAAACCAAACAATGGGTACTTAAGAACAATTTGCACCGTCTCTATCAGCTTCATGTAACATGAACACCTAATTGGCTTTTTTCCCCTGTTTCTCTCCATCCCCCATCCCTTACTATTTATTTTGGAAGTGGACCTTTAATACTCCAGTCATCTGAAGAAGCGGGTTGTGCCTACGAAAGCTCATGATACCATCGACATGTTTTGTTAGTCTATAAAGTGCTGCTAGACTTGTTGTTTTTTATGTATCTCTTTGATCAGTCAGGTGGCAGTTGTAAGGAGTGTCCAGAAAGCAAAGAATCGCTACGGTGACCAAAACAATTGATTTAGGGCAGCTATTCACTCCTATCCTGCTGATGCTTGTCTATTTGGTTGAATCTTGAGACAGTTTTTGGAAGTGTTTAAACGTTATGGTTTCTCATTTTTAGTTGTCTTCATTTTAAATTAAGAACTTTTAACTGGCTCCCATGTTAAAAACAGAAAAAAATTGAACCAATCAGCAACAACAACATGCCAGACCTCTGCAAGTGCGCTTGAGATTCCCCTGCAATCTCTTTCCTCACTAGGCTTCTGTATTTTCTATGCTAATTTTTGTTCAAATATTTTAACCATGTAATAGTATTTTTTCCAGATATGCCCCTTAAATGGAAAGAGTCTTCTCCATAAAACTGAACTGTTTTCTGATCTTTAATGCAGGAGAAATTAACCCTAGAAAAATTCAAGAGAATGTGAAAAATGCCATTCAAGGAAGATACTCCTTATATAACCTCGCCTTTGGCTACGATATGGATTATAATTTTTTAGAAAAGATGGCACTGGAAAACAATGGATTGGCGCGCCGTATCTATGAGGATTCTGATTCAGCTTTGCAGTTACAGGTAGGAAGAAATATAACCACCCAGTAACCAACTACTCTTGCAGATATTAGTTACAAAACTTTGATGAGGTAACTTTTCCAGAATAACTAATGAGTAATATTAGTAAACACATACATACTTTGCTAATGGTATCAAGCATAATATATAGTGAGGAAACTTCTAAGAATGAGTTTTAAAACTCAACCATAAGAAATAAGACTAAATGTTTTTCTGGTTATTCAGAAGTGTTATTCTATACCATTTTGTTTAGGATCTTCAACTCCCATCACCATATCTTGTTTATTATCCACTGAGTCTCTTCAGAGTGTTCTGCCATTAAAAACATGAAAAACCCCCCAATAAAACACTCTCTCTTTATATATAGATTTCAAAGCGCTTTACCAAGGCTGTGGGGGTGGGGAGCTAAGCATTATTTATCCTCATTATCATAGAATCATAGAATACTAGGACTGGAAGAGACCCCAAGTGGTCATCGAGTCCAGTCCCCTACCCTCATGGCAGGACCAAATACTGTCTAGACCATCCCTGATAGACATTTATCTAACCTACTCTTAAATATCTCCAGAGATGGAGATTCCACAAGCTCCCTGGGCAATTTATTCCAGTGTTTGACTACCCTGACAGTTAGGAACTTTTCCTAATGTCCAACCTAAACCTCCCTTGCTGCAGTTTAAGCCCATTGCTTCTTGTTCTATCCTCAGAAGCCAAGAGGAACAAGTTTTCTCTCTCCTCATGACACCCTTTTAGATACCTGAAAACTGCTATCATGTCCCCCCTCAATCTTCTCTTTTCTAAACTAAACAAACCCAGTTCTTTCAGTCTTCCTTCATAGGTCATGTTCTCTAGACCTTTAATCATTCTTGTTGCTCTTCTCTGGACCCTCTCCAATTTCTCCACATCCTTCTTGAAATGCGGTGCCCAGAACTGGACACAATACTCCAACTGAGGCCTAACTAGCGCAGAGTAGAGAGGAAGAAACTTAGGCACCGGAGCTAAGTGGATCACAGCGGGTCTCAGAGCAATTCATCTGCAAAGCTAGGTTTTGGGATGCCTAGTCTGTTTCTCTATCAACCAGATCACACTGCCTTCAAATGCAATGTTTTCAACATGAAGTTTTCACATTAATATAAACAGCCTCATTTTTCGATTCAAAGTGGAATTTTGTATGCTGGGACTATTTCTCTCTGTGGGCTCCATAGAATATGTGAGGGCAAATTAGGTGTGGCTTTCAGATTCTTGGCTAGCTCCTAATGCAGCCCTTTGTTAGGCCAAATTTGAATGCCTGTGCAGTTGTACATAGCACAATGTAGCCAATGATTTTAGTTAGGTATGGACCTCTTGTGTGATGTTATAATTAATCCATATGTTATGTTCTATATACTCATTATATGTTAATCAGTATTGATTTATAGGATCATAGAAGTATCAAATTGAGTAATATTTAGAAAAACTAGATAATTGGTCAGAGAAGCTGAACTGCAAGAAGTCTGTAGGCTGAGGCCTGCAATACGTTAGCTTAGCTATATTAGGCTTTGGATACAAGATATGGTGTAAGTGGGTGACCTGGAAATAACCTAGTGCCCTAAGATTCTGCGCAAAGAAGCAAGAACTAGTAATATTGCAAAAGTAGAATTGGGAAAGTTAAATTTAAATCATAAAGATGCAGTAACAGCAAAATGTGCTTATAACTGTGAGACGAAGGTGGTACATTAATCTACATAGCCTATAGAATCTGAGGTCTCTTGTGTCTCCAGGAGTCATAGACCAATATGAAAGAGAGGGACAGTGTGGTATGTGCATACACAGAATGTAGGGATAGACAGAATCACAGTATAAAGAAGGGTGCCCAGAGTAGGCAAATTGAGCTTCCTACAGGAAACTCCAGCAGCAACCGCTCCCGTCTTCAATCAATCCATGCCAGGGCTGACAGACTTTGAGAAGGTAGAGGAACTCTACCATCACCAATGAGGATTTAAGTATATCTAGAGCAGGGGTGGCCAACCTGCAGCTCTCCAGCCACATGCGGCTCTTTGATTAAGGAAATGTGGCTTCTGCTGCTTTTAAGCCCCACGGCCCGACTGCTCACGGCCAGCCTCTCTGAGTATGCATCCCAGCACCTGCTCACGGCCGGCTGCTCTGCACACACGCCCAGTGCATGGAGGGAGAAGCGCGTGGCAGTGGCGGCTCCGGGACCCAGGCATTAGGTTAGAGTGGCGGTGGGGGGAAGGACTGGGTTAGAGCGGGGCTGGGGGAGTGTGCCTGACTCTGAGGAAGAGGAAGGGGATTGGGTTAGAACGGAGGGTCTGGGGTGCCTGGCTCTGGGGGAGGAGGAGGATTGGGTTAGAACGGGGGAGGGTGCCTGACTCTGGGGGAGGAGAGGGCATTGGGTTAGGCGGGGCTGGAGGTGCCTGGCTCTGGGAGAGAGGAGGGTATTGGGTTAGAGCGGAGCTGGGGGTGCCTGGTTCTGGGGCGAGGGGAGGCATCGGGTTAGAGCGGGGAGGGCTGGAGGTGCCTGGCTCTGGGAGAGGAGGAGGTATTGGGTTAGAGCGGGAGCTGGGGTGCCTGGTTCTGGGGCGGGGAGGGCATCGGGTTAGAGCGGGGAGGGCTGGAGGTGCCTGGCTCTGGGAGAGAGGAGGGGTATTGGGTTAGAGTGGGGGAGCTGGGGGTGCCTGGTTCTGCGGGCGGGGGAGGGCATCGGGTTAGAGCCGGGGAGGGCTGGAGGTGCCTGGCTCTGGGAGAGAGGAGGGGTATTGGGTTAGAGCGGGGGAGCTGGGGGTGCCTGGTTCTGCGGGCAGGGGAGGGCATCAGTTAGAGCGGGCGGGGAGGGCTGAAGCACCTTAAACTCAAAGTCTTTGTGGATGCAGAATAAGGCAGCCAACACAGATGTCATATTTAAATTCCAGGGCAAAAAAGAATCTGCATGTGTCTACACTGTGTTTCTTTAAAGAAAATTCAAAGGCTATTGTTTGCCAGGCTGAAGCAATTATTCTGAGAGATGAGTCTCTCCCTTATTATTTTTGAACCTTTCATATTTGCAGTCTGGGACAGACCTGAATTTTTAGAACTATAAAAAAGCCATAATCTTCAGAAGTAAAAAAAATGAGGAAACCATACCAGAGATCAACAAGCTGGAATGAAACAGGCACTTCAAATTGTGCTAATTTACTTCTCAGTTCAGTTTAATTTTAAAAAACTCACAGGACATAATAGGGCAGCAGTGTTAAATTTAAATTTTTTTTTTTTTTTTTTAGTATGAGAATATTACTGTATTTTTAAAGGTTGTTTTTTTAATTTGATGATTGTTCCTTGTCAAGTTCTCTGAAGATCTATGGACTGGCTATGAATTTTTTAAGTGACTAGAGACTTTTTTATTGTTTTTTTTCTGAAATGTCCTGCAATGTTATTTTTATCACTACATTTTGTGTACTATATCTCTCTATCTTTCTATAGATAGATGTATAAAAATAAATATATAATACGTGGCTCTTTGCACTCTACCCACCGCTATTTTGGCTCTTCGTCTCTAACTAGTTGGGCACCCCTGGTCTATAGTGAGAGTTAGTGCATGGCACGTATCCTTATTTGGGATCAGATATGCTGAACTATTTTGATTTTCTGGCAGCTTTAATGAAACTACTAAAAGATAGATGCCCTTGTAATAGTATGTGCTACTTGCCTATGGTTTCCTGGGTTCCTATGGGCTCCAGATCTAGAACAGAGTTAACTCAGTTGAATTTGAGACTGTAGCTGCTAGAGGTGAACCCAGGGAAACATGATTAACAGAAAAGACAAGACAAGACAAGACATGTTTTTAGATTGGTTTCCCCTTTTCCCCCATGCAGAGTTTTTATGAAGAAGTGGCCAATCCCATGCTTCTAGAAGTACAACTGCATTACCCTACCAATGCAATATCTGAATTAACTCAGAACAATTTCAATCATTACTATGATGGTTCTGAAATAGTGGTGGCTGGACGTGTTATAGACAATGAACTGGACTCCTTTATGGCTGATGTGAAAGCTCAAGGCGTAAGTATTGGTCCTGATGTGTTTTTGTTTTAGGTGCTTGATTTATTTAAAATGTCAAGGCTTGAGTCATGCCAGAAAACTGAAGAAAACAAAACAAAACCAAATAAGAGAACGCTGCATCCTCAGTCTATAATTGGAATATGTGTGACGTATGTCAGTGGTCTTACTTTATGGAGAGTAGTTGCATAATCACAGCTAAAACAAAAGAAAAATGGACACCATCCAATTAATAAGTAAACTTGCAAAAATACCTAACTTCTTTTGATTTTACCTGCTGCAAAATGGTAGACAGGCTATCAAATGGCTCCTGTCACACTGACGTGTGTCTCTCTGTATGTGGTAGGTCTGATAGAAGGGGTCTACCTCTTACCAAACATCCCATATTAACCGTTTAGTGTTTCAGTACTTTGGGGATGTGATCATTCAAAAGCATCCCACTATGAGATGAATTACTATGAATTTGGGAAAAGGAGATTAAATCTTCATGCTTTTATATGCCATTGATTGAAAAGGAAATTGGATTATCCAGTTAAATTTCTCAATAACCCCATTGTTTCATAGTTGATCATATTTGTAGTAACACTGAGGTTCGCTTGCAACAGGGGTTAATAAAAATACAGAAGGGTCCCAGAATATCTGTTAGTGTCAGAGCTTGGCATGTGTTCAAGAAGAGGTACCCAAAGCTCCAAGAAAATGTCTTATTTTCACTGTTAGACACTAATTTATTTATCTGACTGCTGTCTCATCAGTGTAATTAAATGCTAGTTAATAGAGACCATTTTTAATTGTTGCATTTCTGTACATAAAAATGCATTCCTGATTGAAATACCTTTATGCAGTGGCGGGAAAATGTTAATTTTTGTAAACAGCAGATTCTCAATTCCTAACAGGCAAACAATGATGTGACATTTACTGAACAAGTAGATATTGAAGAAAAAGCTCAAGCTCTCCAAGAACAGGAGTACATATTTGGGGATTACATTGAGAGGCTCTGGGCCTATCTTACCATTCAACAATTACTGGAAAAACGGTAAGTATAAAAAATACGTAGTTAAAATTCCTTGTTGCTATCAGATGTTGGTTGGGCCATGGAAACTGAACGATTCTCCCATCTTTTGAAATGGTGCCTTCAAATCAGAGCTGTGCAACACTGGAAGTACAAAGGAGGAAATCCTGCACTTTTGCTGCCACTTGTACCTTATACTTCTGTGGATAAATAGAACACTTCAGGCTTTCAGTCTGGCCCCTTTCAGTAGCACTTACATTCTTCCTAAATACAATGACAGCAACTTCCCCCCACATCTTTGCTCTGCATTCTAGTGGAAATGGATGTAGGTCATTTTATTCCTCTTTTACGCATGTAAAGCGGACAAGCCCGGGTCATTGGCAGGTAGAATTGAACCTGGGACCTTCGGAGCTAAAGCCATGAGTCTCTACCACATGAGCTAAAAGCCAACTCGCTGTCAGCTAAGGCTGCAGGGCAGACTTCACTCTCTCTTCTCAGTGATCTCAGTGCCTCTGGGACAAATTCTGCCTGATTATGTGCATACAACTCATTTTAATTAGCGTGACAGAAAATAGTCAGTAGTCATAAAATCATAGAACACTAGAACAGGAAGGGACCTCGAGAGATCATCAAGTCTAGTCCCCTGCCCAAACACCGTCTTGATCATCCCTGATAGGTGTCTATCCAACCTGCTCTTCAAGATCTCCAGTAATGGAGATTCCACAACATCTCTAGGCAATTTATTCCAGTATTTAATCACCCAGACAGTCAGGAAGTTTTTCCTAATGTCCAACCTAAACCTCCCTTGCTGTAATTTAAGCCCATTACTTCTTGTCCGATCCTCAGAGGCCAAGGAGAACAATTTTTTCCTCGCCTCCTTGTGACACCCTTTTAGATACTTGAAAACCACTATCATGTCCCCTCTCAGTCTTCTCCTTTCCAAACGAAACAAGCCCAATTCTTTCAGTCATTAAAATTGTGGTAAATAGCTCAACTGCATGTGCTCTTCTCCATTATATATTAAAAATTTCAGCTTGAGTCTTTCTATTCAAGTTAAGAGCTGCATTAAAAAAACCACCTATAGACTTTCTTTTAAGTAAGCTGTTAGAGATATACAACCAAGAGCCTGCTGGAAAATGCTATGAAACACTAATTTTTATAGGAAACTCATGTTTATAGAATATCATCTACTGATATGCTGTAAAATACTTTCGTGTGTGTGTGTGTGTGTGTGTGTGTGTGTGTGTAGTACTGCCCTGTACTGGAGTTTAGACCTCTCCACTGAAAAACATCAAAATATTATACTTGACTATGGTTGGCATTGGACCTGGACTTGAATCTGCATTCACTCAAGCCTATGCTAACTCAAACTGCTGCATTCAACTCAGGAAAATTCTATATCAGATCTCATAGACTCATAAGATTACGCTTCTCCACTCTCTTAGTGAAATAGTTTTTCCTAATAACCAACTAGACCTCCTCAACTGCAACTTGAGACCATTGTTCCTTGTTCTGCCATCTGTCACCACTGAGAATAGCCTCTCTCCATCCTCTTTGGAACCTCCCTTTAGGAAGTTGAAAGTTGCTAACAAATCCCCCCTCACTCTTCTCTTCTGCAGACTAAACAAACCCAAATCCCTCATCTGCTTCTCATAGGTCATGTGCTTCAGCCCCCTAATCATTTTGGTTGCCCTTCATTGGACTCTCTTCAATTTGTCCATAATCTTTTGTGGTGTGGGGCCCAGAGCTGGATACAATACTCCAGATGTGGCTTCACCAGTGTTGAATAAAAGGGAATAATCACTTTCCTCAATCTGGGGGCACTCTCTGCTAGGCATCAAGCCATTGACCACTACCCATTAAGCCGATTTCTATTCACCTTATAGTCCATTCATCTCATCCTAACTATTAAAGAGAAACTGGTCACAGAACTCATAATAAGGGGTAAATTGGATAAAAGTGATCATGACTTGATTACATTTGTTATGTGCAAATAGAATAACCTCTAAACCAGTAATACTTGGTACTTTAAAGGGACCATTTTCACAAAGCTGAAAACAATTATGAGCACATCAATTGGGAAAAATAATTTAAAGAGAAAAATGTCAATAATAATTGAGGTCTGATTATAATATAATAATATATGGAGATATACCATCTCTTAGAACTGGAAGGGACCTTGAGAGGTCAATTGAGTCCAGTCCCCTGCCCTCATGGCAGGACCAAGTACCATCCCTGACAGATTTGCTCCAGATTCCTAATGGGCCCCCTCAAGGATTGAACTCACAACCCTAGGTTTAGTAGACCAATGCTCAAACCACTGAGCTATCCCCTTCCCCCATTACTAGACCAGGTACTAGATTACTAGAGGCCTTAAAAGCCTCCAACCTACAATCAAGAAATCACATTGCCTGTTGGAAATTGTGAAATTGTCAGAAAAATCAGAAGTGGTCAGAAATTATAATTGTTCTGCATCTGTGGAAAAAAAATGATGATGTATATAGATGAGAGGTGGGCAAGATACCTCTCACACCCAACAAGCCACCGGATCCGGCCTGCGGATGCCCCTTCTGGGACCACCAGGCATGCAGCAGCCGCTGTTTTAAATGCAGGGCTGCTCCGTGTGACTCTCAACTCCAGAGGGAAGGGGAGGCTTCAAGTGATCTCCCTGCCCCCAGCCCAATCCTCAGCTCCTATTGGCCAGAAACAGCCAACCAATGGGAGCTGAGAGACTGGTCTGGAGGATGGGGGCAGCACAACTTCCCGAAGTTGAGAGACACGTGGAGGGAGCAGGCTGCATTTGCAGTGCTCTGGAGCTGCAGCAGGCAGGGAGCCCGGTCTGCCTTGGGGATGCTGCAGGCCGGAGATGCTTAGGTAAGCATCTTCCAGCCAGATCCTGCTTCTGGCACCCCTGCCCCTCCAGCACCCCAATTCCCTCCCCCAAGTCACCTTCCAAACCCTCTGCACCCCCCTGATCCAGGTCAGAACTCCTTCCTATACCCTGCAGCCCCCCACACACTCCCTCCCCTAGGCCAGAATCCTCTCCTGCACCCCCCACTCCTCCCTGATCCTACACCCCCATTTCTTGACCCAGGTCACAACCCCCTCCTTTATCCAAACTCTCTCTCGGACCCCACACTGTCTCCTGCACGCCAGTCCCTTACCTCGTTCGCCCTTCTGCACCCAATCTTCACCCTAGACCCCACAACACCTCCACAGAAAAGTGCGGCCCTTGACCACTTTCCAAAAACTTGGAGGACCCCCCAAAAAAAGATTGCCCACCCACTATAGCTCAAATGATGAAACTTTTTCCATTCCAACAATAACTCAAAAGGTTATTAAACAGCAGCCACTAAAGCTAGATACTTGGCATGTCATAATAACTTGCATCAGAAAGCTTTAAAAGGACTTTCTGAGGAGCTCTCTGGACTGTCAATGTTGTTTTTCAATGTCTTGGAACACTGACAAAATTCCAGGGTACCGGGAAAAGTTCATGCTGTGCCAATATTTAGCAAGGAGAGCCTAAGTAATTATGGGTCTGGCAGCCTGAAGTTGATGCTGGGGAAAGTGATGGACATATGTAGAATAAAGGATGGCAATACAATTAATATAGCTAACATCTTTATGGAAAACAGAAGATCTCATCAAATTAATTTGATTTTTATAAGATCGCAAGTTTGTTACGACACATTATTTTGATAAAGAAACTAGAATGATCCAAAGTCGACAAGGCCCACATTAAATTGAATAAAAAGACGATATCTGATAGCTCTCAAAGTGGAATTGTAAATGCGGAATCATCAGGCACTCTCAGAGAATGACAGAGGCCTGGGCCACTTTGAGTTTAGAGGCCCCAGCCCAGCCCTCGACGTAACTAACTTCTCATCCACAGGGTCATACTAAAACAACAACAACAACAACAAAATTTGAAATGAACACTTGAGACATTTATTTATTAACAATTAAGTCATTATGCCAATAGCATGTATATTAAAAATGTAACTTTAATTGTGAGTTTCCACTGCAAGCAAAACCCTTCATTTTAGGAATGCTTGTCTGCCTTTGTTGTGTGCAAAATCACTGTTAATGTTAAGCATTGCAAGAACATTCAAATGCTCTTTTCTCATTGTAGAACGATGATACTTCTTTACTTGTTTTAAGACATTCACCTGAAGCCACTGATGCAGGGAGACTGTCAAAAATACATAATGAAACTGTGGTATTAGGAAATACAGTCGACAAACTGAGATCAAATATTTCTTGAAGCAGTTCTTTTGGCTTGCAGTCTGATTTAAAGTTGGTGGAATGTATACATTTCAGGAAGATGATCTTGTCACAGAGACCTCTTGAAATTTTGTTGTTGTATTTTTGTTGAAACTGTTCAGCCGCTGAATATAGATCTTCATCACGTAGTTCTCTGAACTCTCAAAGGAATCCAAAAAGGGTACAAATTTGTCAGAGTGACTCAAATCGATTTGTAAAACCAGATTTGGTAGAGTCAATAATAATAAAAAAATTGACTCGAGAGTGCCTTTCTGCATCAGATTGAGATGTTAGGCTGTGATTGGTGGAAAACTCAGCTGAAATGTCAATACCCTATACTACTAATTTGGACTCAGAAAGGATTGCATCCCATTGATCTTTTGAATATCTTTAAGAAGTTGTTCGATGTTATCCCTCTCAACATCTAATGTAGCTTTGCATGCTTCAATTACAAGATTAGTTTCATGGATCATTTTTAGCAGCTTCATCCACATGAACACCATTAAAATGCATTCAAATTTGGATGTATACTTCTGAATTGACTTAAGCTCAATGTAAGCCTGTGCAGTGAGAGTAAGAGATTCAAGCTCACATAAAGCCTTTCTCACAGAGTCCAAATGCTGTGCAACTGGTTTAACACCATCAATTTGTGTTGACAATCTCGTTGTCAACATGCTGTGAAGGGAAACAGGCAGATGTTGCTTCAGAATTTCTCACTTTTGAGGGCTGCTACTGAAGAGGTTGTACAATTGCTGGATTGTTCCAAAGTATGTGATTGCTTCCTTGCATTATTCAGCACAATCAATGCTGACAAGATTTAGTGTGTGATTGCCACAACTGGAGAAAATACAGTTTGGATTTTGCTCAAGAAGGACTGCTTATGCTCCATTGTACTTCCCAGCCATATTGGATCCATTGTCATAGGCTTGGCAAATGAAAATTTAATTTGAAGCCTTCCAGAATTTGTAATACGTGAGCAGCAATTTCTTTTCCAGTTTTTTTCCTGAAATTACCAAACAAAATGAATCATTGTTCAACTGAAACCTTTGAACTTCCTACAATTTTAACATAGCGAACAACCAAGGTTATCTTTTCTTTATGAGAACAGTCTGGAGTTGCATCAATAATAATTGAAAAGTACTTTGCATGTTGTATCTCTTCAAGAATTGTTGTTTGCACGCATGTAGTATTTCTAACAATATTATTTAAATTAATAGGACATAACCAAGGAATAAAAAAAATCTGAATTCAGTGGTTTTGGCTGATTTCAGAGGAGACTGTTGCTATTATGCTGAAAAATATAATGCAATGTTTAATGGCTTGACATTGTAGAAAGTTTTTAAATAGGTGCGAATTGCTGTTCTGCTTCTCTTCCTGCATTCAGCATTTCAGCTGAAGAAGAAAAACGAGAGAATCTTACAGTAGAAGCCCTAAAGCTCTCTCTGAAATATAAATTTGTGACGCCACTCACATCCATGGTGGTAACAAAACCAGAGGATAATGAAGATAAGGAAGCAATCGCTGATAAACCAGCAGAAGGTAGAGACATTTTCATAGTTTGCTTCATAATCTAATCTGAGATCATTTGTGTAGAGCTGGTGGGATAATTAATTGTGAATAAATTATCTGATGTATTTAATCTTATTTTACATTCACTAATCATTCAAACACAGACTTATTTCTGCGCATATGCTAATTATTCATAAGTTTTCAATTAATATACAGACAAACAAAATGTGGGTTACATGTTGTTGATCATTTTTAGCATCAGTGGCATAGTGTATAAATTTTTCTAAAGTACCTGAATGACTTATGAACCCAAGTTTCCCTGGCTTTTAATGGGACTTAGAGTCCCAAATCAGGAGGTGGTTTTGAGAATCTTCCATAACCTGAAACTCGTTCTTTCCCAAATAAGGTGAATAATTAGTATAATCTTTCCTACAGTTTTGGTTAAATTGTATAGCTCTTAGTCATAACAGAGAATGTACCAAATGGCTCTCAAAGATCACCTTTATCTTCCACTGTGCTCTAGCTGCTTTTTTATCTACATATGTTTGATATGCTTAGAAATATGGTGTAATGTTAAATACAGACATTCCAAGCAATGGATTCAAAATTATGTTAAATTAGAGCTGGTCAAAACATTTTCATTGGAAACTGGAGGTGTTTTCAAAAGCTAATTTTGCAGGAAAATTTTAATTTTTGTATTAATGTTTTTTATTTTATACAACCTTTTGCAATAAAAAAAATTGGAAACCTTCCTAGCATTTTTAGTTCTGAAACTGTGGGTTACTCCTCATTTTCCCAAACTTTATTACTATTTGCCAGCTACAAAAAACTGGTAGAGTAGAATTGAAAAACTTCACTCTTCCACAGTTTGACCATTGCCAACTTTTTCTAGTCCCTCCCCCCCCTTTTTTTTTTAACACAATAGGGGGATATTGAGCAAATGGAGAAAATTCTGCCTTCTTATGCTTTCAGGTTCCCAATTTTTGGCAGCTGGAAAACTGTCATTGTTGAAATTGAGACAGGGTAATAGCTTTTAATGGACCCACTTATGTTGGTGAGAGAGACAAACTTTCTAGCTTCAGGTAAAGAAGAAGAGCTCTTTGCAACCTCAAATGCTTGACTCACTTACCAATGTGAGTCCTGTAAAAGATATTACTTCGCTCACCTTGTTTGTCTAATCCTGGGATCAACCTGGCTGCAACTACACTAAATACTACAATGTTGAAATTGTAAACTTTAGAGAAAAAGTAATATTTCCAATATTTAACAATGATTCTCTAATTTTCTTACAGTTACTCAATTTTCTCTGATTGAGAAATGTTACGAAAAAGAGTGGGAGGGAATATTTTCCCACTTTTAAAAAATTATTTGTGGTAAAATAGGAATTTCATGACCTATTTTAAGAGTGGAGTTTTTCTATAAAAACTTTTATAGGAAACATCCCAGTTTTCTGACCAGCTCTGCTGGTTGAAATTTTTCACCCTGTTTTTTTTAACCTTGAGATTTTTAACACACAAAAGAAATCCATGTGTAAACCACAAAAGGAATTTTTTTTAAACAATAAACAAAAGGTATGTGTTTGCCTCTAACATTTTGTTTTACTTCTAAACTGATCCCTTTTTTTGGTATAATTTAAAATGTTTGCACATGTAGTTAAAATCATCCCTAAATACTGATATTTTTCTAAGATTCAAGTTTCTGCCAAATCTGAGATTTTTTTCCTCTGTTACTGTTATGACTTGCTGATGGCTTAGAATAAATTCTGCTCATCACTTCTTTCTTATTTCTTGTTCATTCACAGGCAAAGCAGAAGGTAAGAGAATCTTACTATTTATGCATGCGTGTTTTTCCTGTGTAGCTATATGCATTTGTATAATAAAACGCATATTGTGTACAGTATGGGAGACACTAACAGAAGAGTTTCCTTTTAATGGGATCTATGAGGTATTATATCTTTCCAGAACTGTGGATTTTTTTTATTTAAAGAAATAGTAAAGAAATATTTTAAATCAGTTTTTCATGTCTGAATTTCTAAAATGTTATTAGGAAGTTTATGCAGTTTTGTTAAAAATCACTTTTTCAGGGTTTACAGACTCGAAATTGACCTTTTCTTGGAACCACATCTGTGAGAATCCAATATGTACTTTGTGCCAGATTTCATGGCCAGAGGGCTTTTAATTGATCAGTTTCATAACTTCAAATGTCTACATCTGAAACTTCAGGGTGTTGTAACCACGGGCTCCAGGATCAAAAGGAGGTTTACGAAGCCTTGGCAGGGGGGTTGTGGGATTGCTACCCCCACTTCTCTGCTGCCTTCAGAGCTGGGCTCTGCAGCCGCAGAGATGAAGCAGAGTCTGCTGTCACCTGAGACAGGTCCCCTGCTGGGGGTTCCGAGTTGCTAGTCCTGGCCAGTGGCAGATGAACACGCAGGCCCAAGGGCCTGTGCCTAGGGCCCCGGAGCAATTTGAAGGAGCTGGGTGACCTGCAAACCAAGCCCAAGCAGAATCTGTGAGGGTGAAGGACCTGAGCCCAAGCACCTCGAGCCCCGTTGGAGCTGCAGGAGGCAAAATCCGCGAGGTTACCCCTCTATGCTGCCTCTGGGGGTGGATCTGGACTCCCCACCCAAGCAGCTGTGCAGGTGAAGGACAAGTCCTTTCCCTCCCTAGCCTGGACTAGCCATTAGGAGCTCCCAGCCGGATTGCTCCCAGGAGCACGGGGGTGATTGGATTTCATGGGGAAAGGCTTATTTCATGACCCAGGACTCGTTTTTTGCAGCTCTGAAATTGGCAGGGCTCTATGTGTGACAGTCCTGCTCACAGAGGGGGGCAAAGGGGAAAATTGCCTTGGGGCCTCGTGAGTCAAAGATGCCCAGGACTCCAGCGGCTCCCACTGGCAAAGTAGCAGCAGCTGCAGCCAGAGCACTGGGCCCTTGAAATCGCTGCTGAAGCACCGCATGGCAGTGCTATGGTCGGGCCGGGGGCCCACACTGCGCTCCAGGCAGCACTGAGGGCTGGCTGCCATCAGCCCCACCCCTTCCACCCTCAGCTCCGCCCCTTCCAGGAGCACAATCCCCACACCTTGTCCAGGGGCCCAGGAGCTCTGCTGACATGTGATATGAAATGTGTCAAATATTTATGAAAAGTACTAATCATCATTTGACATGAACCACTTGCAGATTATATTAACCGCTGTTCTTTTAAGTCTGATGCTTTATGAAGTAGAACGGGGTGAGGAACCTTTTTTGATTCGGGGGCCACTGACCCACAGAAAAATCAATCAGGGGCCACACACAATCAGTCAGGGGCCATACACTCCTATGTGTGGCCCCCAACTGAGAAGGAGAAAGACGCTCTCCACATTCCCCTCACAGATCAAAGCCTGGGGGGCCCAGCCTAATAGATTTTGTGTGCTCCAGCCCTGCATTGGGGTAGTGGGGGAGCTGAAGCGCCACAGCGGACTCCCCAATTCTGGGGGGGGCCCTGAGCCTTGGAGGCCAGATCCAGGCAAGCTGGGGGCTTGGCCTGAGGTTCCCAACCCCTGAAGTAGGAGGTTACAAATTAGTTTATCCATGTACCTGTGTGATTATGCAATTGAAATTTTATACCATGACACTGACTTTTACATATTATACTGCGTACCCAACTCTTATCTTTTATTCTTCCTTTGGAAGGTCACCTGTGAAAGATTCCCCCAAAACACCTTTGTGTCAGAGAGTAAGAATCATGTGAAATAATGGATACTGAAGATTCTTTGAGAGAGGAAAAAAATATACTCTCTTATTAATTCTGATCAGAGCCAACTGAGACAATTAAAGAAATGAAATATCCAGGAAATGTTTCATCCTGTTTTTCACCCTGTATCTTCAATGTAGCTATAGTGTCTAAGGTTGTAACAGTGAATAGCTTTCTTTTTTCCCTAGCAGCTTGAACTGTTGTGAGGAAATACTTTTCATCAACAGATCCTCTTTGAAACAGTATTGAAAATGGTTTAAGTGGTAATGTAAACAAGATAAAATGGTATCCAACACCATTTCCAAAAGCATATTTGAAGCTTGTAAGGAGTTGTAGGGGAAACTATTTTAAACTTCAGTAGATGTTAGTTCTAAAATCATTTTGATTCATCTAACATGTCAATCTCTCTCTCTCTCTTTTTTTTTTAACCTGTCAGATGCTTCTATTCAGTCTAGACACAGAGACCATTCAAGGGCACACTCTGGTAAGTGTCTTTTTTTAAAACGTATCTATGAACCGTACAGAGTTCTCCCTTTGGCAAGAACAAATCTGTGATGTTTAAAATATTTATATCTAGGTTTTTTGTTTGTACTGGCGGTGCACATCCACACGCAACCTCAATATTGGTGTTGCACATAGGAAAATTCAACCCGCCCAAGGTTGGAAAATGTTAGAGGGATCACTGGTCCCTAGTGGTGCTGGTGCCCTACAGAGCCCAGCACCTGCACCCCTCCATGGGAGTGGGGGGCCAACCTCTCTCCAGGGGGGGCTGTGGTGGCAGGAGCTATGGGATACCGGAGCACTGCAGGGCAGAGAGGCTCACCTGCAGCCTTAGGGGAGCAGGCAGAAGGCATGGGCAGCAGCAAGCAGTGTGAGCCTGCGGGCCAGAGGCCTCAGGAGGAGCAGTGAGTGGCCGCACCACCAGCCAGAGAGAAGCATGACTTTCCCCTTGTGATGGACCGGGCCAGGTCTGGGCACCACTGAGGGCGTCAGCTCAGGGCAAATTGCTCAAAACCCGGGCTATTTACAGCCCTCGACTGGAGACCTTTCCCAAATAGGCCACAGACCAGTCACACAGAGCGCTTCAGCTTCCAATCTGGCCAGCAGGAAGCCTCACAAGCAAAACCCCTCAGACACCCCAGCTTTCCCTGTGCCACAGTCTGACCCAGACCTTACACACAGGTGAGAGAGTATAAAACCTGATCTCACCAACTCCAAACATACCCTCCCAGCCCCAAAGAACCAGCCACAGTCCCAGGCCAATTTACACTTTAGATCTTGCCCACAAGAGCATGCTGGGCCAATCCTTTAGATTCTAAAATCTAAAGGTTTATTAATAAAAGAAAGAAAAGGTGGAGAGTCAGATCAGTAAGGAGAATACATTACGTACTTCAATCACCAAGTGCTTGATGCAGGCTCTTAGCAGAGATGTTACAAACTGCCAGCTTAAAGTCTCTTGTGTACACCCTGAATCAGAACGGGTCAGCAAATCCTTCCCGGCTCTCTGTCCTTAGCAAGGATGCATCTGGAAATCAGGAGCAGGACTGAAGACAAGATGGAGACGGCCTCATGGCACTTTTATGTTCCTAATGTCTCCCAAACTGGAGCTGGTCACATGTTCAAGTGACCTGTGTGTTTCACATGCCAGCAGCCCTGAGGCACAGGCTGGTCTGCAGGCTTCCAGACGCCTTCCTCAGGCGTGTATTGGCCACTCGGAGAGCCATTGTCCATGGAGCAGGGCTAGTTAGCACAGCCATTCACTGAAAAATCCTTCCTCACACTAGGCTGTCCAGGCCCATTGCTCCCTCCCAGACAGAGAACATTCAAACTACAAGAACAGAGCCCATATTCATAACTCCACATACAAACATCATACAAGTACCTGAGCATCATAGCATAGAATCAGCAGAGCATAAGCTTCCATTTGACACCTCACATGGCCCCCTTTGTACAGAATTTGGGGCAAACACCTGAGGGTGCAACAGTGACTTGTCTGCTCACTTTAAAATCCAATAACGTGACACCCCTTCCTCCCTTCTCTCTCTCTAATGCTGTGACCTCCTCCTGCTACTCCAGAGTCCTCTGGTCTGTAGGCTTATGCTGCTTGCTGCTGCCAGGGGACGGGGCTGGCCACTGGAGATGACATGCAGTATGCCGCTGCTAGGGCACCATGAAATCCGGTGCAATTTGGTGTCCCAAGTTACATGGCGCCCTATGCAGCTGTGTCGTTTGCATATCGGTAAGACTGCCCTGCCTCTACAGCAGGGGTGGGGAGCCTCTTTTGGGTCGGAGGCAACTGGCCCACAGAAAAATCAGTTAGGGCCACACACAAGTGAGAATGGGGGGAAAAAAACCAACCTCGCAGACATGGTCCCCTACTGATAAACAGAAAGAAAGGGAGACACCTCACTCATGAAACTCGGGGTGTGCTAGGGTTCCCCTTGCATCCAGCCCTGGGGCGGTGTGTGTGTGCCAATGCTCATAGCTTCCCCCTCCTGGCTGATTAACTCTTTTGTGGGCCTGGAGCTAGTAGATTTGGTGGGGTCCCCCTACACTCTGAGATGGGTCCATAAATGAGGGGTTCAGTGTATTGGAGGGGGCTGCTGGGAATAAGCTGGGGGTAACAGTGCAGGGTATGGGCGAGAGGTAGGATGCAGGAGGAGGCTGGGAGTGGGGGTGCAGCATCTGGGCAGATGGAAGGGTGAAGGAGCAGGGTGTGGGTCCAGGGTCTGGGCAGGAGGGAGGATGCAGGAGCAGTCTGAGGGTGAGGAGTCTGGGTTGGAGGGGATGTGTAGAAGTGGGGATGTAGTAGGGGTGGGGGTCTCATTTTGTCTCTACATGCTTGTGTTTGTTTATATTTCTCCTTTGTACTTTGACCTAGTTTCCACTTTTTGTAGGACTCTTTTTTTTAAAATTTTTAAATCATTCAAGATCTCCCGATGAAGCCTGGGAGGTCTCTTGCCATATTTCCTATCTTTTCTATGCAGTAGGTTAGTTTACTCTTGTGCCCTTAATACTGTCTCCTTGAAACTCTCTGTTTTTCCCCTTAGAATTGTTTCCCAGGGTATCTTACCAACTCCCTGAATATGCCAAAGTCTGCCGCCTTGAAATCCACTGTCTTTATTGCGCGCTTGTCCTTCCTACCATTTCTTAGAATAATGATCTCTATCATTTCATCATCACTTTCACTCAAGAAACCTTCAACTTTCAAATTCTCAATCAGTTTCTCCCTATTTGTCAAAGCAAATCTAGAACAGCTTCTCTACTTTCTGAAAAAAAATGTCTCCAGTGCCTTCCAAGACACTCCCAATAAATGAAGAATCTAATTACTAATTATCTCAGCTATAACTTACTGTTTCTTTATCATTGAGAGGCTGTTTTCAGAAGTCCATTAATCTGAGACATTGTAATGTTTTTGCAGTTGATGGAGATCCGCATTTCCTTATAGAAGTGCCAGAGAAAAAAGACCATCTTTGCTTCAATATCAATTTAGATCCTGGTGTGGTGTTAAACCTAGTAAATGACCCCGATACAGGTGAGTAAATATTTATCTAAGATAAAATAGCAACAAGTCCAGGAGGGAAAGGATGAGAAATAATTTTGATTTTGAACTGAGAAAAAACAGGTAGCAGGTGATACCACCAGTTCTTATCTACGTCCAGATAAAATGTGTTTGATAGGAGACGCAAGTGAATAAGGACAATACAGGGATGGATTTAAGCAGCAGTGCTACCTTTATTAACACCTCTGTGGCAGATAACCCTGGTGTTAGGTTATCTGCCTCACAGCCCCATAGTAGCCATTTAAGTGGGTCCAGTGAGGGTTTACAGGGCTCCTATCACAAGAAAGACCCTCCACTACCTGCCCCTGAGGCTCAGCTTGCTCTGTCAAACCTCTCATGCTACCTGCAGCAAAGAGGATAGGTCTATGAACACCTCCCCTTTCCCTGAGATCTACCAGCAGAATCCCAGAATTCTGGAGGCCGGCCTTGTATCTGCATTGGACACTGGGAACATTCCTCAACAATTCTAAAATTCAATTACATCCTTTTCCTCTTCAACTCATCTCCACATTGCTGTGAGGAAGGTGAAAAAAGCTTTCCAGGCCTCAGCCATGTAGCCTGAATAGGAAAAATTCCTTCCTGCTGTCGTAGGAAGAGGGCCCATGAGTGGTGGGTGAATGGCTGGCTTGGAGAGACAAGGCCCAGCCCTGTCCCTTCTGTGCCCATTGGAGCCCAGCCCCCCATTGTGGCCACTCACTCCTGCCCTGCACTCCCAGTCCCTCCCCATTGTGGCTGCTGCCCCCCATCCAAGGCTAGTGCCCTCTCTTGCCCCCCCCCACATGTAGCTGGCCAGAGTAAGTCTAAGGTCCGACACTGGGTTCCCAAAGTACAAAATACGCCACACAGATATCTGTCAAACACAAGTAGTTTATTTCTTGACAGCTAACACCTGTGCCCCATAAATGAAAGAACAATATAACAAAGAAGCGGCATATCTTACGTCCCTTCCTGCAAGCCTGGAAACCCGGGTAGGCTGTGGATGAAGTGGGAGGTTGTCTCAGCTTCCGAGGCGCCTGTACCCAAGGCCCATTGGTGAGGTTTGATTTGTTAGGCTCTGAGGCAGCCTTAAATACAGTTTTCCCTGCCTCGTTTTGCAGTTTGGAAATTTCCAGGGATTACTCATTACATGCTGATGTAGGGCTTAGCTGTTAGTTATCGATCTGGTTCTGATCTGGATCTACTTGTTCTTTGGCCCTGTTTACGTGATCAGTATGTTAGGGTAAACAGAATTGTTTATGCGTTCTTGCCCTTTACCCTTATCTTATACTTGTTCTTGCTATATTGGCAAGAATGCTTATCTTAAGTGCAGGGGTGGCCCTAGACTAGCTGCCAGCAACTGGCACCCTAGGCGAACCATGCAATCGGCACCCCCATCTCCAAGCCCCTCAATGATATTGCGCCACCATTTGGCACCCCATTTAACTTGGTGCCCTAGGCGACCGCCTAGTTTGCCTATATGGACGGGCCACCCCTGCTTAAGTGGCGTATGTTCCCAAAGACTTGCTTCTGGCTCATCAGATATAGGGAAAAGGGAAAGGGGGAAGAATGCAGGCCTCACCACCCCCTAAACTAGCATGTAGTACAAAGTTCTTCCGCAATTGATCACTACACCACACCAGCACCTGAGGCCAGTGCTAACGTGGACAAAGCTTTGCTGATATGATGCATCTCAGAGGGAGTGTGGGCGTCTTTGGCCAACTGAGGGGGCAGTGCACAGTCCCACCTCTGACTGGGCTGCATCCATTGTCACAGGCATCCACGTGTTAGTGTAACACTGACATTGACATAGAGAGCTCAAACCCAGATTTGTCAGCAATTAACCTGTCTGGGTGCCTTCGTACCTTAATGGTCTTGTGATCATTGGTGGTTTGCTTGAGGCTGGCTGTGCCAGCTGTCTGAGCTGAGTGGGGATGGCATCCGGAGAGAACACACTCATGCAGCCGAACATCTGGTGTTCTGGGAGGGAGCGTGGGTTTCGAAATCCTAGGCAAGGTTTAAGCTGATGATCATGGGGAACAGTCCCTTGTCACTGTGGGTGGTCACAGGGTACAGGAGTGTCCTTGGGAAGAAAGTGCCTACTCCCACGTATACCCCTTTTCATTCCAAAAGTGTTTGCTGCCTTCTAAACCATCAAACCAGGTGGAGGCACTCTGCTTGTCCATCTCTTTAAGTGACACACCACCTGAACCTCACTACGCTAATGCTCCCCAATGCAACTGCTATGTCAGTGGTTTAGAGCTTCGTGTGCTGGAGAAGCCAAATGAAAAGAAATGTAGGCAAGAGACGGAAGGAGAGACAGGCAGAGTAGTAAATTGGTAGCCAGTGAAAGGATTGGAAATTAATCTATAAAATGGTTCAGCTGCACAGCACTTTCCTTCTTCGTGTCATTCCTCAGCATTTCCTCCGCACCACCCATCCATAAGTAATCACACATTTTGTTCCCTCGTAACAGGCATCACCGTTAATGGGCAGCTTACTGGAAAAAAGAAAGTCAGCCACAATGCACAGACCCAGAAAACATATATTGGAGCACTTGGGATTGTAAATACACAGCTGGCTTTAAAAATAGAAATAACGACTGAAAAAATCACCCTCCAGAATGGCAGAAAGACAGCCGCTTTCACCTGGCTTGAAACAGTCTCCCTACGACTAGCAGGGTAAAGTATAACACACAAGCCCACACTTGTTCACGAATGTTCAAACTTACGAAAACGTTAGTATCTCAGTGCCACTGCCATCAGCCTAATTACAATCGGATTAGCAAGTACTTGGAAGCCAGCTCATTCCCATGCATTCAATTGCTTGTTTCGATACTGTTATCAGCGAGGCTTAGGAGGAAGAAATGACAGAGTGTTGCTCAAAGGTACCCAAAAATGTGACTCAAGATCGTCTCACCTGAGGAAGTGGGTTTTGCCCATGAAAGCTCGTGATGCTACATATATATTTGTTCGTCTCTAAGGTGCCACAGAACTACTCTGTTTTTAAAGTTACAGACTAACACGGTGACCCCTCTGAGACAAAACGTGAGCTATTGGCACTATGGGGATGAGAAAGAGGGAGTCATGAGATGCTTACAGAACAACTTCAACTGCACAAATATCTGAATAGCTAATTTTTCTGAATCCATTTTCAAAGTGGTTTATTTTTTTACCTTGACTGGTTAAGCTCTTAGACTACAATACACCTTTATTTTGGGACTTGGCCTCAGTGTAACAAGAGGCAACAGTCTCAAGCAAATATTGGCGTTTGGAGGTTATTTGCAAATATTTTTACAAGCTCATAGCAAAGCCCTTTCATTGCAGAGACTGGGCGTTGAGCAAGTGGGCAATATTTTAAAAATGTATTTATGTAACTAAATTTCCAACATTTTAGTTCTCTTGAAGATGTATTCATAAAGTAAAAAAAGTGTTTAGAAACAAAAGGCTCAGCCACTGGTCTTGCTAGGCCAGGGGTAGGCAATAATTTTCCAGGAATTTGGTAAGTGGACAGGGGCCGGACTTTTCTATGATATCAGCGGAAGGGGGCAGAGAGTCTGGGACCGAGTTCGGGTACAGGAGGGAGCCCTAGGTAGGGAATGGGAGTGTAGGGTCAGGGAGGGAGTTTGGGTGCAGGAGGAAGGGTGCAGAGGGGTTGGGTGCAGGAGGTAGTTGTGATCTGGGCAGGGAGTTAGGGAGCAGGAAGGGGAGGGTACCAGGTTCAGACTTGGCCCAGGAGATGCTTACGATAGGCAGCTCCCAGCCAGCGGCTCAGTGGGATCCTCAGGTGTGGTCCCTGGCTGCCGTGTCTACATACACTGCTCAAAGCGCCTGGCTGCTGGGGCCAGTGTGTGTGTCTGTGCACAGCCTGCCCCTTGAGGGGAGGGAGGTCTAAATGTTTGGCAGGCTGGATCTGGCCCACAGGCTGCATTTTGCCTGCCCCTGTGCTGGGCCCTGATTCAAGAAATCCCTTAGCTTAGCATATGTTTAAGTGCTGTCCCAAACGGATGCTTTCCTGAATTAGGATCTCAGATATGAACGGTCCAATCCTGCAGCTACATGCAAACAGATCTGCATGGAACCTCACTGATTTCAGTGATGCTCCAGGTGAGCCCAGGAGTGTGCACAGAGCTGCAGGACCGAAGCCTTTGTCTCTTCACTCTTGAATTCTTTGCTCCCACATATTAAGAATCTCTCTTTCACATATGCTATTTGACATGGATCCACAGGAAGTTTTGTTACAAAGGCACATCCTGCTCTGCCAGATGGATTTTCCATAGATTACCTGGTCTGTTAACGTATTGTCCATAATATTAAATGCTGAAAACCAAAACTGAACAGCTAGGAGGTCTCTTCACAAATTATATCTTTTCCTGTCTTCTGCTGCAGTTGGACTATGAAGATAAACAGGAAAAAGAATCTAGTGCTTTCATTTGGAGGTGGTGCAACTTTTATTGTTGTTTTGCATCAAGTGTGGAAGAAACATCCTATACATCACGACTTCCTAGGATTGTACACACTGGATACTCACAAGGTGTCTGAACACACCCACGGCCTATTAGGTAGGAATTCACATCCATTAGAAAGGAGGAATACTATCTTAATTTAAAAGACTGACATTTTCCAGACTGCCAGACTGGTGATTCATTTAAGGAGAAATAATCATGTGTCCATATTCTCAGAGCTAAGGTGCTCAGGATATTTAAAAGTTTCAACTATGTATTAGCTCTTTCATTGCATGTTGTCTTAGTTTGTATATTAAGAGCAAAATTGGGATATAGGGCTATAACTTCAATAAAAGCTGCATTATGAAAAAAACTGAGAATGTGAAAATATGTTTTGTAAGTTAGAAATAGCGCATAACCCATGTCTTAAAATTATAGAAATTACAAATGGAGATGACCTAATAGATCATATTTAGTGCATTCTCCTCGGGTAAGTACAGAAGTTTTCCCCGCAAGTGCATTTCCATGTGCTGTGTCCAGGCTAGTTTTAAATGTTTCAAGATAAGGGATTCTACTACTCTTGAAAAAGAATGCCATCAACTAATAGGTCTCCCCATTAGGAAGGGGAGTTTTCTAGGAATTTCAAAATTCCTTCTTTTAATTTCATTCCCTTAGTGCTAGTTAAATCTCCTTGAATGTATCAAATGTAGCTTACTGCAATCAGTTGATTTAACAGCAGATTTTGATACTGTGTTTTCTCCATTTATTTTCAGGACAGTTTTTCCAGCACATTGATTTTGAAGTTTTTGACATCCAACCTGGATCAGACTCTGAGAAACCACATGCCACAATGATTGTCAAAAACAATAGACTGTCAGTAACAAGGTAAACCAAACATTTAGAAAATACTTCCCTTGCCCAGAAAAGATCTTGTAATTTGCAGGAACAATGATAGGAAAATTGTCTAGCTGTTAGCTAAAGGGCTGGGTTTGGTTCTTTTTTCCATAAAGGTCAGGCAACACAGTAGTCTCCCTGAGAGACAGAGCACATTGCAAGAGCCTCCTTCTGTAAGAATAGCCATCTTAACCTGTTTCACAACACAGTCCTCTTCCCCAAGTGAACAGGCAGGAACCTTATTAAGTGGCTCCGGACAGACACCAAAATTATAACCTCTCCTTACAATTATTTAGCTACATATTCCTGACTATGCAACAGACTTGCTGATTGACCTTGGAAAAGCCACTCAACCCCTGTTTACACTAGAAAAACTACCTGTTGGTACCTAGAAGGTAGCAACTGAATGGATCTAGCATGGTTTAGTTGCAAGTGCAGGGAAAGACTTCTGTTGTATTCAGAGGTAAATACTAGTCTAAAAAGTTTATACAAAAATAAACCTGGTAAAATTGCTCTGCTCACAAATGATTTATTCAGAATCAGAAATGCATCATATCACAAAGTGGCATTATTCAGTTAATTCACGCTTTTTATCTTTGTTTCAGGGTCAGTGAGAGAGATTACAGAAAAGATCCCAGCCATGGAGCAATCACCCCCTGCTGGTTTATTCATAACAATGGAACAGGATTGATTGATGGAGCTTACACCGACTATATTGTTTCCGACCTATTTAGCATACCACTTACAAACTAAGCACTAAACTTACATGTGCAGTCTCATACTTTAAATAAAATGCTTCCAAATAGCTAAGAAAGAGTCAGCTGTAAGAAAACAATATAGAGAAAGAAAGTTGCTTTTACTCATTTTTAAATGAAGCTGATCTCTGCAGTTTTTATAGTTTGATTAGCAAATGGCATGTCTCAGTACCCTGTCATGGCATTTTGCCCCATCCCTAACCCACATTTAGAGCTTGCTTGTATAGGGAAATTGACTGGAAAAGCTATTGCAGAATAAGCTATTCTGCCATAACTATCACCTAAAGTCCTGGTCTACACTAGCACCTTAGTCCGAAATTAGCCCCCCAAGGTTGAATTTGTAAGCGATGCATCCACATTACCAAGCCTGTTATTCCAGAATAAGGGGCCGTGGAATTCAAACTCTATCCTTCTGCTTTTTAACGAGGAATAACACTATTCCCGAACTTGTGGGTCTGAAATAACATTAGTGTGGACACTCTGGTGTCGCTAATTCAAACTAATTGGCCTCCTGCAGCTCCCCAGGGTGCTTTGTGGGGCTCTAAGTCCGAGATAGCGTGTCCACATTAACGGAGCCTGCCTCGGACTACATTCAATTCTTCCCCATAGCGAGGACACGGAACTTTGAATTTGTAAAATCGGGTGTCCAGAAGTCGAACTCGGTAAATTCGAAATAATCTCCCAGTGTAGACCCAGTGTGCGAACATTATTCCAGAATAAGAGTCAGTGTATTTAAGAAGAATGGGAGTGCGCTAATGAAGTTGAAATAAAGTGACTTTTATTCCAGAATAGTGTGTGCATATGGGGAGTTATTTTGATCAATTTCTATGTGGAGACAAACCCATATATTGGATGAGAAGAAGGAAAGATAGAAAATAACCAAACACAAAAACTAATGACAAAAGGAAGACATAAGAAGTATTGTCATTCAATGCATGCTCAATGCTATTATTTGTTCTGCATTTCATGCTAAACTCCTTGAAAGGAACAGAAAGATTGTCATTGACTTCAGCGGGCTTTGGCCCAGACCTTTACATGCTACAGTAATAGAAAAGCCTTCAATGCATGACTCTGCTTCCCAACAGACCCTCAAATTGCAAGTGTACTGTGAGGTTTGCTCTTTTTGTGTGTTTACATTTTCAATTCCATTATTATGCAAGACTGAAATGTGGGTGCAAGGAAAAACTCTCCTCTAATTCCCTTTGCACTACAAATGAAGCCTTAACAGAATTACAGGTGTATCCTGTATCTGTGTGCAAATTTGGCCTAAATAATATAGATTGCAACATGAAAAAACAGAGAGCAGGAGCAAAACAGATCTGGAGGAACAATAGTTTGCCTCTGCTGAAATATATATAATTCCCACACATCATCATAAGAACAACCCAGGAAATAAGAACAGCCCAGGAAACTACAGACCAGTTAGTTTAACTTCTGTGCCAGGGAAGATAACGGAGAGAGCAATTAAGGAAATCATCTGTAAACACTTGGAAGATGGCAAGGTGATAGGGAACAGCCAGCATGGATTTGTAAAGAACAAATCATGTCAAACCAATCTGATAGCTTTCTTTGATAGGATAACGAGTCTTGTGGATAAGGGAGAAGCGGTGGATGTGGTATACCTAGACTTTAGTAAAGCATTTGATACGGTCTCGCATGATATTCTTATCAATAAACTAGGCAAATACAACTTAGATGGGGCTACTATAAGGTGAGTGCATAACTGGCTGGATAACCATACTCAGAGAGTAGTTATTAATGGTTCACAATCCTGCTGGAAAGGTATAACAAGTGGGGTTCCGCAGGGTCTGTTTTGGGACCTCTGTTCAATATCTTCATCAACGATTTAGATATTGGTATAGAAAGTATGCTTATTAAGTTTGCAGATGATACCAAGCTGGGAGGGGTTACTAATCTGGAGGATAGGGTCATAATTCAAAATGATCTGGACAAATTGGAGAAATGGTCTGAGGTAAACAGGATGAAGTTTAATAAAGACAAATGCAAAGTGCTCCACTTAGGAAGGAACAATCAGTTTCACACATACAGAATGGGAAGCGATTGTCTAGGAAGGAGTACAGCAGAAAGGGATCTAGGGGTTATAGTGGACCACAAGCTGAATATGAGTCAGCAGTGTGATGCTGTTGCAAAAAAAGCAAACATGATTATGGGATGCATTAACAGGTGTGTTGTGAGCAAGACACGAAAAGTCATTCTTCCGCTCTACTCTGCGCTAGTTAGGCCTCAGTTGGAGTATTGTGTCCAGTTCTGGGCACCGCATTTCAAGAAGGATGTGGAGAAATTGGAGAGGGTCCAGAGAAGAGCAACGAGAATGATTAAAGGTTTAGAGAACATGACCTATGAAGGAAGGCTGAAAGAACTGGGTTTGTTTAGTTTAGAAAAGAGAAGATTGAGGGGGGACATGATAGCAGTTTTCAGGTATCTAAAAGGGTGTCATGAGGAGGGAGAAAACTTGTTCCTCTTGGCTTCTGAGGATAGAACAAGAAGCAATGGGCTTAAACTGCAGCAAGGGAGGTTTAGGTTGGACATTAGGAAAAAGTTCCTAACTGTCAGGGTAGTCAAACACTGGAATAAATTGCCCAGGAAGCTTGTGGAATCTCCATCTCT